>OX451739.1:355600530-358123030 GCA_948472305.1 Vicia faba | reverse complement strand
CACGATGAATATCTAATGAACAAAAGCACCTCCAATCAAGGGGCATGGCCTGATCATTGTCCATCATCTGGGGAAGTCCAGTCAAGATTCAAGGAATCTCTCAAGATGCCAAACAGCCAGGGGCAAAACTCCGCCTGATCCACTTGGGGCATTGGACATGAATTCCCAGCAACAAATCTTGCATGACCAAACATCTTCTGGTAGCGTGGCAACATAATAACAGGGGAACCTCCCTACATCCTGAGAGCATGGACATAGTCGGAAAAAATACTACGTGTAATCAAAGACCCGCTAGGTTGACACACCTAGGCAAAAATAAGGGCTTCCCGGCGAACCAAAAGGGTTCGGGCAAAAATGAGGGATGAAATGAAAAAAATCTGTACACTCGGCAAGTCGAAAACCTGAAAAGGCAGCTTGGGCAAAAATGGGTATCCCGGTGGACTGAAAACCCAAAAGGGCGGTCCAGGCAAAAATTAGGGATCAAAGCGTACGACTATGTCCCGGTATCTCGTCACTTGCCTACCAGAAGAAGATTTGTCAAACGGCAGTCATCAAACACCTTCACAGGTACCTTCTTCTCCAACAAGAAACTGGGGCAATAATGAGTTGTCTAAATGATCCGGTTGCCCTGTCCACCGAAGTGCCAAGGTAAGTTCAGCTGAAGAATGCGACCAAGATACCTTCACTCCCTGCAGAGCGAACGCGGCTCCCGGATTTATTCAAAGGTTATTTCCTCACCAGGATATAACTGGGTTATCCTCAACCAAATGCCACGGAAAGATCGTACCCAGCGGAGTTCATCAAAACTTCCAACAGAGCACAACAACGGTATTCCCCAGCGGAGTTATCCTCATCAACCTCAGCAAAGTACCTCTCTTTCCCCGCAGAGTAATCTATTCGCCAAGTTTATTCCCCAACGGAGTCATCTTCTCCTACCGGTATTCTTGCAATCATCATCCCCAACAGAAACGAAGAATCTCACTCTTCAACATCAGCCCAGGATTTGACTTCCCGGCATCCGTCAAGGATCTATTTTCCCAGACGAAGATACATTCATAACATCACATTGTTATACATCATGATACATGCATATACGCATCATATCATACAATCTCATGTGTTGAGAACATCGTTGCTTGATTCATATCATGCATTGCATATGACTGACCTTTACCTTTCAGGAAGGATACAGTTAAATGATCAGCTATGTAGACGAATACAGTCAAAAGAGACCAACCCAGTCAAAGAATACAAATCCAGTTAAATCAATGCCTAAAGATTTCTCTGATCCAACTCGTCGTTATAGACACTCGTCGCTATAGACACTCGTCGCTATAGACACTCGTCGTTATAGACACTCGTCGTTATAGACACTCGTCGTTATAGACACTCGTCGTTATAGACACTCGTCGTTATAGAAACTCGTCGTCATAGACACTCGTCGTCATAGACACTCGTCGTTATAGACACTCGTCGTTATAGACACTCGTCGTTATAGACACTCGTCGTTATAGACACTCGTCGTTATAGACACTTTGTGATCGGTGGATCTGGAACTGACTGTTTAACGCTGGTTTCGCGAAATGTCGCGGAAGCAAGAGTCGCCACCGTCTTTTATTTTCTCCAAATGGAAAGGACAAAAGCACAGAAAAATTCCTTATAGAGATTGCTCTCGGTTCGGGAGGTAGGTTATAGAAAGGGAAGGTGTTAGCACCCTTTCTATCCATGGTTATCCATGGGCTCTTAGATACTTGCTCATTTGTGTTTTCAAAAATGGTTTGTTTGCTTTTCAATTGTGGGTTTTAAAAAAGTTTCTTTGAAAATTTCAGTTCGACTCGTACGTCAGAGTGTTTGAAAAATTGTTTTGAAAGCTTTTGAAAAGTGTCGGTGTGAAAAGATTTGGTTTTGAAGAGATTAGAGCAAGTATCCTTGAGAACCTACCTACCCTAAGGAATTCGTCTGTGCAGATGTCCTTTAAAGTAGTGCCATCCCACTATTGAGAGGTAGGTAGCACCACCGTTGGAGGTGTTCGGGTCAATTCGAGTTTGTAGGGACATGGTGATCACCAGAGCAATGGGAAGACACCTTAGAAGCTACCCTCATGCCAGGTTCCCGGATCATGAGGACTTACTAAGACGTCCTCTACTCGACGATCACCTTTCGAGGCAAGGCAACAGTGAGGCGTACCCTAGGGGTGGTGTGTGCGATTCATGTGTCGTTTTCATTGATATTTGTCTTGTCGTGTTTATTGGTGTTCTACGCTTGATTTTATTTTAAGTCCATACATTCTTTCATGCTTATTTAACAGTTTAATATTTGCGGGAAAATAAATCTAAACTATTACAAATGGCGCGGGTCCACATCGCCAAAATTAAACCGGACCCGATTTGACAGAAAATAAATAAAGCGAAAGAAATAAAAGCGCGAGCAATTGTTTACACGGCTTTGGGAGAGATACATAATTATTTGAGCAAAATAAAATAAATGCGCGAAATTAAACAATTAAATCGAAAGGAGGGTGTTGGACCCTTTTTGCAAAAAATTAATTTAATAAGGAATTAAAATTAAAGAAAATGTTTTTTTTTGGTATTTTATGTTTTTTAGGATTTAAAAGAAAAAGGAATTAATTAAAATTAAAATAAAATGTCAAACCATAATTCTAATTATTTTTTAGTTATTAAGAAAATATTGAAATTTGACCTAATTTAAACCTAATCGTTTTTATGTACAATTTAATTATGAAAATAATAAATAAATAAGTATTATGATAAAAAAGAGAAAATTAAAAAGGAATAAAAAGTCATTAAACCTAATTCTATATTTTTGGATTTTTAGTTATAAAAAAGAATTAAAATTAAAACCTATTTAATACTAAATATTTACATGCAATTTATTTATGAAAATAATAAAAATAAATAAATATTATATTTTTTTTTGCCTTTTCTGATTTTTATGATGTTTTTGTATTTTGTAAAAAAAAAGAATTAATTAATTTGATTAAAACAATAAAGCAGAAATAAAATCATAATTGAAAAATAAAAATAAAAAAATATAGAGAAGCAAACCAGGGGGGGGGGGGGGTTCAGGCCCCAGAAGGAGGTAAGGGCTCAGCAATTTGGCCCAACAAGCATGGAAGTTCGCTGACTTTTTCAATTCGTGTATTAGCGCATTGACCAGGACTTAACGTGTTCTTCAGATCCATGCCGTTGGTTTAATCTTCAGGGGCACGTGGACCTCTTGATTGTGAGGGAATATGGTGGTTTTCCACATAAGCGCTGCATGTGAACACATAGTGAAAAACAATATTGAGATGACATAGACCTGGGGTTCGAACCCAGGTCAAGAGCTTTGCCAGTCTTCATGTTTGCCACCTGACCCACTTGCGCATTGTTAATATAAAATAAACAAACAAATATAATATAGGAAAACAATCGGTGTTCGTGAATTTGCGCGCAAAATTTAAACCAACGTATCACACGCTGCCACGAACTCATCTTCATCCTGTTCCTGCAACATAAAACATATAGGCCACGGTTTTTATTGCGTGGTTTTAGAAGGCTTTTGGAAAAATAGCGATTAGCTCCTCGACGCTCATAAATTGAGCGCGAGGGTCCCATGCTCTTCGTCTTCAAGCGCTGAATTGAATGGTGGTCGTTTGGAGGATTAATTTTGCCTATTTTTAAAAGCCCCAAATTTCAGTCCTGCAAAACCCTAGAATACGATCATGGTGAAATCGCGTGTATGACATAAAAATGCAATTAAAGGCATTGGTTAGCATCAGAACATTATGAGGAACAAGAATCCATGAATCAAATGTTAAAAAGATGCTTAAAATATGAAACACGATGATCAATTTTTTTCTATATAGTTCATGTTCAGGCTACCAATTCTTGGAGTTTGAATGGATGCTTATGACTGGAATCGCTTCTGGGAACCTTGAGGAAGCCTTTGAAACAAGAATTAAGACCTGAATCCTCCTCTAACCACGTTTTCAGAATTGCTTTATTTGACAAAAATTCCAAGTTTGTAAGGTATTCTTGAGCGCAGCTTTTTGTCTCCTAGCATTAGGTTTCTCTTCAGGCATTTATAGTGAAGCTATTAGGTCAACAAAACTCCATCAAATCTCTTGCCATAATGATTTTTGATAATTGATTTTCCAAGATCTTTTTGAATCTTTTTCATGTGCATTTTTGTTCAATCATGCTCAAATCAACCAAATCTTGCCATATTTAGCCTATGCACGAAATCTTGACCTTAAAACATGTACAAAAAGATTGGTTTGGTCATGTTAGATATTTTTCACATATTTATATAATTTAAATGAATTGATATGAATAATAATTCAAATAAATAAATAAAAAATGAGAAAATACTTCCCTTTGGGCCAAGTGGTCGTGCATATGCTTGGAATGATGAATCATGGAAGAAAAATGGGCCCATTAGCATTTTTAGGTCATTTGAAGTAATGTTGACTTTTCAAAATATCCAAAACTTTCCCAACTTCCACAAGGCATAACTTGCTCAATGTTTCATATTTTCTCATGTTCGTGGACATTTTGGAAAGGTCTTTGAGTCCTTTAACCAATGCCTTTGGTCCCATGTCATTTTGATTTACCAATCTTAAGTTATGGCCTTTGACTTAAAGTCCCTTTTTGTTGACTTTTGAGAATGACCTATAATGTTGAAATTGATAACTTTTTGTGAGAGCATTTCTTGGACTTGGAATATGAAGATGAATTGTAGGAAATGTCTTTATCTTCAAAATGAGCTTTGGATGGAATTTTTCTGATAATCCATGTGAAAGTTATGCCCTGGTCAATTTCAGTTGACTTTTTCAGCTGTCCAAATATAGTAACTTTTGCATCTTTGATGATTTCTGAGCCAAATTTTGAGAATCATGATCAAGCATTGATCAAATGATGTTTGTGGCTTCAAAATGATATGTTGACCAAAAATTTGAACTTTTGACTGCCAAATGACCATTTTGCCCCTACAGTTGACTGTAGTGCAATTTAGGGTTTTGACTGTGCAATTTTGAGCTGAATGCCTTGAAACTTGATATGAGGATGCTTGACCATATTTGTAGGCATATGAGACTTGATTGGGCCTTTGAAAACTTCATTTTCTTGATCAGAACACAAACCCTAGTTTTGACTGTATAAGAGACCTCTGCACTGTGCAACCCTTGGGGAATTTTGAAGCATGGCTTGGCAATTTCTTGAAAAATATGGGAGGGCAAATTTTGGGGTACAACAGTTGCCCATGTTCAATCTTCTTAGACCTGAGGATGCAGATTGGCTGACGTGCCTTTCGTAATCCGAGGGTAGAAGATGATTGGACACTAGAGTGCCCAGAAATTTGCGCTCACATGGTAGTAGTGATGATGGGGGAATGGGCTTATAGATGCCATCTGAATGTTGATCGCGTGGGAGATTCCTTAGCGAGAACCTGTATACCTGCAAAAGAACAAATGAGTACCTGACACGTTGCAGGAGCTGGTTTTCAGATGCTTGGTATAGATGTGTCCTGACTGGTTACAGGAGCTGAGTCTGGAGCTTCAAACGGCGATGAATGAACCAGGGATGGTTACTGCCTTAGCATGAATGGTAAGAGAACCTTGGGCGACTTTAACTTCAACAACGCTCGTTGAGAAAAATCTTGGGTGTCTTCTACTGGGATAAGAATCAGGGAGATCTTAGGGTCGATCTGACTGAACCAGAGAAGGCCTTTGACTGGATAAGCATCAGGAAAATCTTGGGGTTGATTTAACTGAACCGGACAAGGTCTTGAAATATCTTCAACTGGATAAGCATCAGGGAGATCTTAGGGTCGATCTGACTGAACCAGAGGAGGCCTTTGACTGGATAAGCATCAGGAAAATCTTAGGGTCGATTTAACTGAACCGGACAAGGTCTTGGAATATCTTCAACTGGAATAAGTGTCAGAACGTCGCCATATCTGGTTTATATCTGGACTATATCTGGAAGGAAATCTGGAAGCAGCATCAGAACGTCACCATATCTGGTTTACATCTGAAACTATATCTGGAAGGAAATCTGGAAGCAGTATCAGAATGTCACCATATCTGGTTTACATCTGAAACTATATCTGGAAGGAAATCTGGAAGCAGTATCAGAACGTCACCATATCTGGTTTACATCTGAAACTATATCTAGAAGGAAATCTGGAAGCAGCATCAGAACGTCACCATATCTGGTTTACATCTGAAACTATATCTAGAAGGAAATCTGGAAGCAGCATCAGAACGTCACCATATCTGGGTCATATCTGAAACTATATCTAGAAGGATATCTGGAAGCAGTATCAGAACATCACCATCTCTGGATCATATCCGAAACTATATCTAGAAGGATATCTGGAAGCAGTATCAGAACGTCACCATCTCTGGATCATATCCGAAACTATATCTAGAAGGATATCTGGAAGCAGTATCAGAACGTCACCATTTCTGGATCATATCTGAAACTATATCTAGAAGGAATTGCGATAGTTGGTAGTAATCATTTTTGTATTGATCTTTTTCCTGAAAAGGCAAAACATAATTGTATGCAAAATCATGATGCATGAACTGTATGTCTTCAAGAGTAATGAGATTCGTGTAGCATGATGCGTATGCATGCTACAATGTACGAGGCTATGATGTTTATGAATGTATTTTTGTCTAAGAAAATAAATCCTTGACGGGTGCCGGGAAGTCACTCCTGGGCTGATGTTGAAGAATAGATTTCTGTTTCCGCTGGGGATGATAGTTGCAAGAATACCGGTAGGAGAAGATGACTCCGTTGGGGGATGAACTTGGCAAATGGAGGATTCTGCGGGGAGCAAAGATACTCTAGTGACCATGCTGGGAAGCAATACTCTGTGGGAATAGGGATGCCTTTCTGAAGTTGATAACTTGCTGGGGATACCGTTGTTATGTTGGAAGTATTAATAGACCTCGCTGGGGATATGAAGCCTTCGTCGACGACGCTCTTTCCGTGGCTTTTGGCTGAGGATAACCCAGTTATATCCTGTTAAGGAAATAACTCTTTGAATCAAGCTGGACGACGCGTTCGTGCTCTGCGAGGGGGTCAGCTTCCAGAATTTTACTGGGGATAAGCTTGCTGCTTGGGGATGTGAATTCCAGCTTTCCTGGGGAGACTAGATTGGACTCTCCTGGGGAAGTATTGAACTGTATTGGTTAGGTCTTTCAATGGAACCTACCTTGATACCTTGGAGGACAGAACGATCGGATTGCTTAGACCACCCCTTATTGCCCCTGTTTCTATGGGGGAGGCACCTGTGGGATGCTGATAATTGTTGAGGGACAAACCTTCTTCTGGTAGACAGATGGCAGGACATAGTCGTACGCTTTAATCCCTAACTTTTGCCTGGACCGCCTTTTCGGGTTTTCAGTCCACCGGGATACCCATTTTTGCCCAAGCCGCCTTTTCAGGTTTTCGACTTGCCGGGTGTACAAATTTTTTCATTTCATCCCTTCATTTTGCCCGAACCCTTTTGATTCGCCGGGAAGCCCTTATTTTTGCCTAGGTGTGTCAACCTAGCGGGTCTTTGACTTTGCGTAGTATCTTTCGACTGTGTCCATGCTCTTAGAATGCAGGTAGGTGCCCCTGGCTGCTTGTGTTGCCATATTACCAGAAGGTGTCTGATCGTGCAAGATTCGTTGCTGGAGTGCCCCAAGTAACTCAAGCGGAGATTTGCCCCAGGCTATTCTGGCTTTTGAGAGGTTCTCCGAATCTTGATTGGATTGCCCCAGATGATAGACCGTGATCATGCCATGCCCCTTGATTGGAGATACTCTTGTTCACTAGGTATTCCTCGTGCGAATTTCCCTGCTGTTCAAACAAAAAGTCATATGCAAACAAAGTTATGTTAAAATGCAACGCCTATATCTGTCTTGAAGATTTTGAAAATGCATTCTTTTTTTCATAAAACAAGTGAATGTTTATAAAACGTGATGTCAACTCCGTATTTACCGTAGGCCTTAAGGAGTCAGGATACCTTTCGTAACAGTATGCTTTCGAGCTAACCCATGCTTCGGCTAGGACTTTTGAGGGTTATAACGTGGCTTGGTTCATGGTTTAAGAAACAAAGGATAAAGGCTCAAATTTTATTTGTACCCACCCGCTCTTCGTGATGTTCTCCAAACCTAAACTCAGTTGATCATACGTTAGACCTTGTTTGAGTCTTTGCTTTGATGTTCCAATAATGATTCAGATGTTGACAACTTATTTTGAATAGGCAGTCATTCCTTTTTTGTTGAGGGTTTGTAAGACCTCTTTCTTGATTTTGTTATCCCTTTCTTTTTTTGCCTGAACTGTTTCCTTTTTTGGAATTACAGTCAGCGGGATGCCCCAGTTTCATAAGTCCCCTTTGTAGGTTTAGACTTTTTGGGCTTTTCATTTATGAATTTTGATGATGACTGCCTGTCCTTTTGATTGTTCTGAACCATCACTGTCTTTGTTCGTTTTGTAAAGATCTCTTCGGTGCCATTCGTCATGCACTTGGATCAACTGAGAAGACTACCCTGCCCCGGGTTATGATTAAGGGTTTCAATTTTCGAAAATAAAAACTCCTACTTCTTTGGCTCAGAGGGGTTGACGAGGGATTATCTTCCTTATAACTCCAGTGTTTAGGATTTGAAACAATGCCTGTACCTCATCAGCGGGGTCTGTTCAAAAGCATACTGTAAGTCGTGGTATCGTTTTCGTCATCCTCCCTCAAGAGACTTAGAATTATTAACCGAGAGTTGACATCAGAAAAAATATGAAAAGAATATAATAAAAATAATTGTATTAATTTCCCAAAACAGACATATGCGATGCATTAATAGAATAAAAGAGTTTGCTATGACATTAATTGTTTGTATAAGCAAAGAAAAATACAACTCAAAAATTCAAATAAACAAAAGGTCTTCAACGATTGGGTAACGGAGCGGTGATTATGTTCGGAGTCTCAGGCACTCCAAACTGAATCTCCCCGGCGTCGATCATATCTTGGATCTTGTTCTTGAGAGGCCATCAGTTGTCCGTAGTATGCCCCGGGCTATCAGAATGATATGCGCACCTATCATTGGGATAGTAGTTGGGAGCAGAAGTGTTCGGATTCCGGAGAGGAGCCCTTAAGGTGATCAGCCCTGCCTTCAACATTTGTTGCAGTGCTTGATTCAGCGACATGTTGATTTTGGTGTACTGTCGTCTCTCCTTGCGCTGCTGCCCTTGTCCTTGTTGAGCAGGTCCAGGATTGGAGATCTGGATTGCCCCTACCTCATGACGGCTCTTTTTACCGTGCACAACATTGGATTCTTTCTTTCCATGATGAGGCTTTTTATCAGAAGGTGCAGCCTCTTGAATTTTCCCAGACCGGATGCCAGCTTCTATTCGCTCTCCAGTCAAGATAAGATCTGTGAATCCAGCAGACGAATTCCCAATTAGGTGGTTGTAGAACGGACCAGACAGGGTCCCCAAGAACATATCGACAAGTTCTCGATCAGTCAGAGGTGGTTGTACCCTTCCAGCAAGATCCCTCCATTTCTGCGCATACTCCTTAAAACCTTCGCTTGCACCTAACGCCATACCCTGGAGTTGGGTACGTGTGGGGGCAAGGTCGGCATTATACTGATACTGCTTGTAGAAAGCAGTAGCCAACTCCTCCCAGTTACGAACCTTGGTCCCATCCAGCTGATAGAACCATTCGAGATGAGTCCTTGAAAGACTCTCCTGGAAGAAGTGGATCCATAAATTCTTATCCGCAGAGTACGGCTGAATTTTCCGAACATAGGACCTTAGATGCAGCTTGGGGCAAGACGCCCCGTCATACTTAGTAAAGGATGGTGCTTTGAACTTCCGAGGAATAATCACACCAGTTGACAAACCCAGATCTCCAAAATCCAGCCCAGGTACCTGTTGGATCTCCATAGCATTCAGCCTATCCTCCAACTGTTTGTACTTGTCTTCGGCAGGAGGGTATTGTTCGTTGTTAAAATCTGTCTCGTTGTCGGAGACCACTGGACTGGGAATCCTTTCCTCTTGATGACTGCTTTTCCCCACAGATGGAGTTGTCCTCTCAGTTTGATCCTGCAGGGTATTCCTAGATCTGCGTCTAGGGCTGAACAAAATAGTCCTCTTCTTCTTCTTTTCTTTCTTCAAGAGCAAAGCCTTCAGATCTTGTTGCCCCTGGGTCAAATTCATGATCAGCCCTTGGAACTGGGCATTCTGAGCCTGGAGGGCCTTGATAGTCTGCTCGGCTGATGATTCAGGATTCATGACGATCGGCTGAAATAAACAGCGAAGAAGGGTAATCAACCTGTCCAAAGGGGTACCTGCAATGCAATGAGATGTATGACATGCATGTAATGTTTTCAAGGACCTCGCGGGATAAACAGAGAAATTGTTAGAGTTGAGAACCGGTAACTTGATTGAAGGAACTTCCTGTTGTTGAGAGTCCCTCTTCAAGGGTCAAAGGCTCACCATATCCAGTGGGTCATAGCCCCTGACACCCTTGGCTAGAGGAAAATAAATCCCCTTTGCCCCTTGCTGGGTAATTGGTTTATCATGACCTGCATCACAAGCCCTTGAGATCCTTGAAACGGGTTAGGATGTATGCAATGGTATGCAATGGTATGATGTCATGCTATGCATGGGATAACATAAGTGACCTTGTTATGAGCCCCAATTAAGGACTATAAACAACCTGCAAGAAACTTAGTAAACCCTGTTATGAGTCCCAATTAAGGACTATAAACGAAACCTGTAAGAAACCTAGTATACCCTGTTATGAGTCCCTATTAAGGACTATAAACAAAACCTGCAAGTAGCTTATGTGTTAGATAACACGCATGCAATTAGTCAAGTACGAAGGCACACAAGTCACACAAGAGAAGCCCTTAGAGTTTAGGCCAGCATGAGGTCTAGGTATTACCCTCTTGAAGTTGGTGGGCTCAACCTGTCCTATTAGAAGTAACCGGGTTCTAAGGTTCCCAATATCACGGGATTGCTTTCATTGTTCATCGTTTCGATTTAGCCACTGAACTGGCGACCGAAATATTCCAGGAAAGCAACCCTCAATTGAGTGTAGTATCGAGTATCAACCAACCTCGGACTGCACCAAAGTCAGTTATCTCACTACCCTAAAGAGGCCAAGATAGTTCAATTAAGGTTCCTAAGGTCTGTTGATGCTTCACGACACCACGCGGAGGCCCCGTACTCTCCTTGACTGAACTCAAGGGTTACCGGTACACACCAAAGTGCCACATCAACGTAGCAGACTGTTTCAACCATGTCGGTATACTCCGCACAGTTCCCTCACAACCTTGTTGCTACTTTCTAAGAAGGTATCCCCAGATCCGGGTTAGGATCTATAGAACTCCCAAGCAACCCACAATTTAAAGCAAGCAAAGCAATACAATTGAAAACACAGTTATGAACTAACCCTAAGGTACACCTCACTTTAAGTTTGGTCCCCAGCAGAGTCGCCAGTTCTGTGATCGGTGGATCTGGAACTGACTGTTTAACGCTGGTTTCGCGAAATGTCGCGGAAGCAAGAGTCGCCACCGTCTTTTATTTTCTCCAAATGGAAAGGACAAAAGCACAGAAAAATTCCTTATAGAGATTGCTCTCGGTTCGGGAGGTAGGTTATAGAAAGGGAAGGTGTTAGCACCCTTTCTATCCATGGTTATCCATGGGCTCTTAGATACTTGCTCATTTGTGTTTTCAAAAATGGTTTGTTTGCTTTTCAATTGTGGGTTTTAAAAAAGTTTCTTTGAAAATTTCAGTTCGACTCGTACGTCAGAGTGTTTGAAAAATTGTTTTGAAAGCTTTTGAAAAGTGTCGGTGTGAAAAGATTTGGTTTTGAAGAGATTAGAGCAAGTATCCTTGAGAACCTACCTACCCTAAGGAATTCGTCTGTGTAGATGTCCTTTAAAGTAGTGCCATCCCACTATTGAGAGGTAGGTAGCACCACCGTTGGAGGTGTTCGGGTCAATTCGAGTTTGTAGGGACATGGTGATCACCAGAGCAATGGGAAGACACCTTAGAAGCTACCCTCATGCCAGGTTCCCGGATCATGAGGACTTACTAAGACGTCCTCTACTCGACGATCACCTTTCGAGGCAAGGCAACAGTGAGGCGTACCCTAGGGGTGGTGTGTGCGATTCATGTGTCGTTTTCATTGATATTTGTCTTGTCGTGTTTATTGGTGTTCTACGCTTGATTTTATTTTAAGTCCATACATTCTTTCATGCTTATTTAACAGTTTAATATTTGCGGGAAAATAAATCTAAACTATTACAAATGGCGCGGGTCCACATCGCCAAAATTAAACCGGACCCGATTTGACAGAAAATAAATAAAGCGAAAGAAATAAAAGCGCGAGCAATTGTTTACACGGCTTTGGGAGAGATACATAATTATTTGAGCAAAATAAAATAAATGCGCGAAATTAAACAATTAAATCGAAAGGAGGGTGTTGGACCCTTTTTGCAAAAAATTAATTTAATAAGGAATTAAAATTAAAGAAAATGTTTTTTTTTTGGTATTTTATGTTTTTTAGGATTTAAAAGAAAAAGGAATTAATTAAAATTAAAATAAAATGTCAAACCCTAATTCTAATTATTTTTTAGTTATTAAGAAAATATTGAAATTTGACCTAATTTAAACCTAATCGTTTTTATGTACAATTTAATTATGAAAATAATAAATAAATAAGTATTATGATAAAAAAGAGAAAATTAAAAAGGAATAAAAAGTCATTAAACCTAATTCTATATTTTTGGATTTTTAGTTATAAAAAAGAATTAAAATTAAAACCTATTTAATACTAAATATTTACATGCAATTTATTTATGAAAATAATAAAAATAAATAAATATTATATTTTTTTTTTGCCTTTTCTGATTTTTATGATGTTTTTGTATTTTGTAAAAAAAAAGAATTAATTAATTTGATTAAAACAATAAAGCAGAAATAAAATCATAATTGAAAAATAAAAATAAAAAAATATAGAGAAGCAAACCAGGGGGGGGGGGGTTCAGGCCCCAGAAGGAGGTAAGGGCTCAGCAATTTGGCCCAACAAGCATGGAAGTTCGCTGACTTTTTCAATTCGTGTATTAGCGCATTGACCAGGACTTAACGTGTTCTTCAGATCCATGCCGTTGGTTTAATCTTCAGGGGCACGTGGACCTCTTGATTGTGAGGGAATATGGTGGTTTTCCACATAAGCGCTGCATGTGAACACATAGTGAAAAACAATATTGAGATGACATAGACCTGGGGTTCGAACCCAGGTCAAGAGCTTTGCCAGTCTTCATGTTTGCCACCTGACCCACTTGCGCATTGTTAATATAAAATAAACAAACAAATATAATATAGGAAAACAATCGGTGTTCGTGAATTTGCGCGCAAAATTTAAACCAACGTATCACACGCTGCCACGAACTCATCTTCATCCTGTTCCTGCAACATAAAACATATAGGCCACGGTTTTTATTGCGTGATTTTAGAAGGCTTTTGGAAAAATAGCGATTAGCTCCTCGACGCTCATAAATTGAGCGCGAGGGTCCCATGCTCTTCGTCTTCAAGCGCTGAATTGAATGGTGGTCGTTTGGAGGATTAATTTTGCCTATTTTTAAAAGCCCCAAATTTCAGTCCTGCAAAACCCTAGAATACGATCATGGTGAAATCGCGTGTATGACATAAAAATGCAATTAAAGGCATTGGTTAGCATCAGAACATTATGAGGAACAAGAATCCATGAATCAAATGTTAAAAAGATGCTTAAAATATGAAACACGATGATCAATTTTTTTCTATATAGTTCATGTTCAGGCTACCAATTCTTGGAGTTTGAATGGATGCTTATGACTGGAATCGCTTCTGGGAACCTTGAGGAAGCCTTTGAAACAAGAATTAAGACCTGAATCCTCCTCTAACCACGTTTTCAGAATTGCTTTATTTGACAAAAATTCCAAGTTTGTAAGGTATTCTTGAGCGCAGCTTTTTGTCTCCTAGCATTAGGTTTCTCTTCAGGCATTTGTAGTGAAGCTATTAGGTCAACAAAACTCCATCAAATCTCTTGCCATAATGATTTTTGATAATTGATTTTCCAAGATCTTTTTGAATCTTTTTCATGTGCATTTTTGTTCAATCATGCTCAAATCAACCAAATCTTGCCATATTTAGCCTATGCACGAAATCTTGACCTTAAAACATGTACAAAAAGATTGGTTTGGTCATGTTAGATATTTTTCACATATTTATATAATTTAAATGAATTAATATGAATAATAATTCAAATAAATAAATAAAAAATTAGAAAATACTTCCCTTTGGGCCAAGTGGTCGTGCATATGCTTGGAATGATGAATCATGGAAGAAAAATGGGCCCATTAGCATTTTTAGGTCATTTGAAGTAATGTTGACTTTTCAAAATATCCAAAAATTTCCCAACTTCCACAAGGCATAACTTGCTCAATTTTTCATCTTTTCTCATGTTCTTGGACATTTTGGAAAGGTCTTTGAGTCCTTTAACCAATGCCTTTGGTCCCATGTCATTTTGATTTACCAATCTTAAGTTATGGCCTTTGACTTAAAGTCCCTTTTTGTTGACTTTTGAGAATGACCTATAATGTTGAAATTGATAACTTTTTGTGAGAGCATTTCTTGGACTTGGAATATGAAGATGAATTGTAGGAAATGTCTTTATCTTCAAAATGAGCTTTGGATGGAATTTTTCTGATAATCCATGTGAAAGTTATGCCCTGGTCAATTTCAGTTGACTTTTTCAGCTGTCCAAATATAGTAACTTTTGCATCTTTGATGATTTCTGAGCCAAATTTTGAGAATCATGATCAAGCATTGATCAAATGATGTTTGTGGCTTCAAAATGATATGTTGACCAAAAATTTGAACTTTTGACTGCCAAATGACCATTTTGCCCCTACAGTTGACTGTAGTGCAATTTAGGGTTTTGACTGTGCAATTTTGAGCCGAATGCCTTGAAACTTGATATGAGGATGCTTGACCATATTTGTAGGCATATGAGACTTGATTGGGCCTTTGAAAACTTCATTTTCTTGATCAGAACACAAACCCTAGTTTTGACTGTATAGGAGACCTTTGCACTGTGCAACCCTTGGGGAATTTTGAAGCATGGCTTGGCAATTTCTTGAAAAATATGGGAGGGCAAATTTTGGGGTACAACACACTCGTCGTTATAGACACTCGTCGTTATAGACACTCATCGTTATAGACACCCGTCGTTATAGACACTCGTCGTTATAGACACACGTCGTCATAGACACTCGTCGTCATAGACACTCGTCGTTATAGACACTCGTCGTTATAGACACTCGTCGTTATAGACACTCGTCGTTATAGACACTCGTCGTTATAGACACTCGTCGTTATAGACACCCGTCGTTATAGACACCCGTCGTTATAGACACCCGTCGTTATAGACACGCGTCGTTATAGACACTCGTCGTTATAGACACTCGTCGTTATAGACACCCGTCGTTATAGACACCCGTCGTTATAGACACCCGTCGTTATAGACACTCGTCGTTATAGACACTCGTCGTTATAGACACTCGTCGTTATAGACACTCGTCGTCATAGACACTCGTCGTTATAGACACTTGTCGTTATAGACACTCGTCGTCATAGACACTCGTTGTTATAGACACTCGTCGTTATAGACACTCGTCGTTATAGACACTCGTCGTTATAGACACTCGTCGTTATAGACACTCGTCGTTATAGACACCCGTCAATAAAGACCACCCGTCCATGGAAATAACCTGTCAGTAGAGACAACTCACCAACCTTTCTGAATTCCAGACTCGATTCCTGTATCCGGCCAGGGCACGTCTGAAGAGTTCGAAGATCCGATTCATGTATCTCGCCAGGGTGTATCTGTTGACGACTAACATTACCAGACTCGATTCCTGTATCTTGCCAGGGCACGTCTGAAGAGTTCGAAGATCCGATTCTTGTATCTTGCTAAGGTGTATCTGTTGACGACTAATATTCTCCGGACTCGATTCCTGTATCCTGCCAGGGCACGTCTGAAGAGTTTAAAGATTCGATTCCTGTATCCAGCCAGGGCACATCTACGTAAAGAGTTTGAAGATCAACTCCTGTAACAGGCCAGGTAATTATTTTTCTTTCTCAGGTATGCAAGTTCTCGCTAAGGAATCTCTTACGCGATCGACACCTAGGTGGCGTCTATAAGCCCATTCCCGACAAGGTTCTGTCACACTTCCAGATGGCATCTATAAGCCCATCCTCCTATCCATCATCTTTCCAAATGGCATCTGTAAGCCCATTCTCGACATCACATTGCTGATACTCCACTATGCGAGTGCAAATTTCTGGGCACTCTAGTGTTCAATCATCTTCCACCTTCGGATCACGAAATGCCCGAAAGCCAATCTATATCCTCAGGTTTAAGAAGATTGAACAGGGGCAACTGTTGTACCCCAAAATTTGCCCTCCCATATTTCTCAAAACATCTCAAGAAAAATTCACAAGTCCAACCCGACGCGTCATATTCAGGTGTTCTTTCCCCAAGATATCTCTGATAACATATTCTCAAATTCAGGTTCGGCTCAAGAGATAATTCTTTAAAGAAGGTATCCGAATGTGTAAGTTTTCTTGAAGAAATATGGTGAAAAAGTGTGCTGAAAGTGCAGTTTTTACGCGCTAAAAAATTCATAACTTGAAGATCGTGGCTCGTTTTGAACCCGTTCCGGTGGCCAAAATTCCTTCTTGACATTATCTACGTTTTCATCTCTCACGGCTGGAAGCCAATTTCGATCAGAAGGTCTTCAAAAATGTGGATTTATCAAGTATTTTCATACAGAAAATTTGTGAAAGAAGTTTATTTGCGTCATATTCAGTAAATCATAACTTGGTCGATTTTCATCGTATCGAGCTGGTTCCGGCGCCAAAATTTCACAAATTGAGTTGGATACATTTTCACAGAAGGTATTGAGTTCAAACGGTATTCAAAAGACCTTCGTTTTTTGCTCAGAGTGCGTGACACGCTGAAAATCCTGAATGCTGAATATTATTTCATCTGGGCCGAAACTTCGAAAATTCATAACTCGGTCAATTTTTATCGGATTGGGCTCATATTTTTACACAAGGTCATTGACTCATAGATCTACAACTTTGCTTCAAAAGTAGATACCGGATTATGCTCCGATCAATACCAGTTTTTTATTGAAGAACGTGTCAGAGTCGACACTGGAGCCCAAAATAAGTTTGTCTGAGCTGAAACTTCGAAAATTCATAACTAATTCACCTTTTATCCGATTGAGCCGATTTTCGGACAGAAGTTAGTTATCGATGTCAGCTACATTTTGTTTTCACATTTCAACTTCAAAAATTGCACTTAAGTCCCTGCGATTTAGCCTGGAAAGTGACGAACTCAAGTGAACATTGGAGGCCCAATTGCACATTCAAAGCCCATTTTCTTTACCCTAATTTCCATTATATAATCACCTTCTTTTCACACAAACCAGAGAGGAGAAAAAAAGAGGAGGAAAAGAGGGAAAAAAACCTTGCCACAACACTGTTAGAATATCAAATTCTTTCAAGAACCCTAAAACCTTGAAATCCTTATTACAAATCCCTCTCTCACTACAAACAAGTCATCACAGTTACAAACCAACACCTCACTACTTCTTCAGTAAGGGTAAGGCTGACTTGATCTCCATGATCCAAAGGGCATAAAAGCATTCAGGTCACTAATTTTCCAGTAAGGGTAAGATTGATTTGATCTCCATGATCAAAAGGGTATAATCATTCATACATGCCATATTGTGCCTAAACATTAAATTTCTTCATATATTGGCTTTATTTGCATTTTATGATTTTATTTAATGTGTTCATGAGATTCAACACTGCAGATTTAGACAGGATCCCATGCAGGTTCATTAAGGAACGTTGAGGCCAAAACAAAAATGGCCAAAAGCCAAAAGCCAAATGGCCAAAGTAGAACAACTTATGCATGACGAGACAGACATCCTGAGAAGATTAAGGAACGTTGAGGCCAGAACACAAATGGCCAAAAGCCAAAAGCCAAAAGCCAAAAGCCAAAAGCCAAAAGCCAAATGACCAAAATAGAACAATGGCCATGAAACCCAATCCAATGGCCAAAGAATGCAGACCACGGTACTCAGGAGTCAATGAACACGCACGTGATGCCAGAAAGTCAAACAAGGCTTTTTGTCTAATGGGCCATAATACTTCAAAAAAACCTCCCCTTGGGCCTGAAACCCCCCTTGGTTTGCATCCTTTTTAATTTTATTTTATTTTCTTTTCTAATTCTTTTTAATTGTTTTAATTGTTTTTTTCACCATAAAATAATTTTCTATAATAAAAACAAAAAAAATCAAAAATACAAATATATTTAATTATTATTAATTTCATCACTAACCTATTTTTTGTAAATAAGCTCTAACAATTAACTTAGTTTAATTTAGGTTTTTAAACTTTAATCTTTTTCTTAATAAGTAAAAAGTATCTAGAATTAAGTTTTTTTGACATTTTCATCTTTTTCTTAAATAAATTATTAATCATCATTATTTATCATTATTATTAATTATCATTAATTTTATAAATAAACATGTACATTAAATATTATGTAAATTAGGTTTTAAACTTTAACTTTTTTTTAATAATTAAAAATATTTAGAACTAGGATTTCCTTCTAATTTTAAATTCTTTTCTTTATTTTCAAAAATGCAAAAAACCTAAAAAACATTTCTTTTCTTTAATAAAATAAATAATTAACTTTCTTATTTCAATTTAATTTCAAAAGGGTCCAACGCCCTCGAACGTTCAACTTTAATTCTTTCGCGCATTTATTCTTATTTTCCTTTGTGAATATTATGTAATTGCTCAAGCCTTGTAATAGTAATTAGGAATTTATTTACTTTCTGCATTTTTATTAAAACGGGTCTTTGTTAATTTGGCGATGTATAGACCCGCGCCTTGTAATAGCGTAGGATTTTACTTTCCGCACTTTAATTTCCGCATTCTAAACTGCTAAATTTTGCATGAAAGAATGTATGGCCTAAAATAAAAACAAGCGTAGATCACCATGATACATGTACAAGATAAAACATAACTGAAAATAACACACAAATTCACACACCACTCTTAGGGTACGCCTCACTGTTGCCTTGCCTTCGAAGCGTGGTCGTCGAGTATAGGACGTCTTAGTAAGTCCTTATGTCCGTTGATCCATATGCCTCAAAACAAGTTACCTCGGAAAAGTTGCCTCGAATTAAAAAGGATCAATGGCATAAGGGTAGCTTCTAAGGTATCCTACTGTTGCTCTGGTGACCACACTGTCCCTAAAAACGAATTGACTCGAACACCTCCAACAGTGGTGCTACCTACCTGTCAATGGTGGGATGGCACTATCTAAAGGACTCTTACACAGCCTAATTCCTTAGGATAGGTAGATGACTCATAGATACTTGCTCTATTCAAAAACAAATCAAAACTCTTTTCACACCGACACTTTCAAAAAAAGCTTTCAAAACAATTTTTCAAACACTCTTGAGGACTGATACAAGAGTTATTCCGAAATCTTTCAATGAAACTTTTTCAAACCCACGCACTTTTGAAAAGCAAACAAACATCTTGAAAACACAAATGAGCAAGTATCTAAGAGCCCATGGATAACCATGGATAGAAAGAGTGCTAACACCTTCCCTTTCTATAAATCTATCTCCCGAACCGAGAAACTATCTCATAAGGAATTTTGCTGTGCTTTTGTCCTGTCCATGTTGGAGAAAATAAAAGACGGTGGCGACTCTTGCTTCTGCGACATTTCGCGAACCAGCGTTAAACAGTCAGTTCCAGATCCACCGATCACAACAAGTATCTTTATTTGAGACAACTTATGTTTGATCTTTTCCAGGCAGATTTCTTTGGTTAAAGAAGAAGTTGAGACCCGTTCTAGGTGAAACACTAGAATTTTAGGGAAAAATTAATATATTTTCTCTTTCTACCTTCAATGAACGTTGGTAGGACATCGACAGTGAATGTCGGTGTGATACGATGGGAGAACTGACTTGAGGTTTTGCGTTTGTGTTCGCAAATGTTTCGGTTTAGCAAGAGTCGCCACCGACTTTTTATTTTATCCAAAGGAAAGGTCAAAAAGCACAGGAAAGACCATTGAGATGTTTTCTTGGGTTCGGGGGGTAGATTATGAAAAGGGAAGGTGCAAGCACCCTTTTAATCCATGGTTATCCATGGGCTCTTAGTTACTTATTTAGATCACTTGCTTTTGCTTTTCAATTGTTTGAAATGGTGCTTTGTGTGTGGTTTTTTGAAAATGTTTTGAAAAGAGGCCATCTTGTTTGAATGTATACAAAAGTGTTTGTATTTTGAAAAGATATTTCAATGTTTAAAAGTTTGAAAGTTTATTTTGGAAAATGTTTTGAAATTGTGTTGTGAGGTGTGTTTGAAAATAACAAGGATGTTTTTGCAAGTTTTGATCAAGTAACTAAGAGTTGTCTACCTTATCTACTCAAGAGTCTTTCCTACACATTTTTAACCCTTTTGACAGTGTTGTTTTACCATTGCATTTGGTAAACAACCTTGTATTATGATGTTAAACGGGACAGGCGCGGGTCATCGTATGGACCATGATAGCAATTGTGCTAAGTATCTTTAGCAAATTTTTGAGGGACTAGATAATTTTGTATAGGCAACCAAGATAGCGTCATTGAGGGACTATGATCTTTTGTTTTGTTTTTGTTTTGCCAAGATACTCAACATGCATAACATGGCCATCTTCAAGGCAACAAGTGGATGAAACCCTAGGGGTGCATGTGTGCATTGTGTTGTCAATTTACATGCTTTTTGTCTTTGTATTAGTCAAGCTATTTGTTTTGATTTTGGAATTTTGCATACAAACCCTAATCTCTAACATGGCATATTTGAAAGCATAAAGTGCGTAAAATAAATCTACACTATTACAACATTTGATATGGGAAGGGGGGATACAATTTTGAATGGGGGAATATTTGCAAGAAAATAAGACCATAATATTTACTATTACATCCAAATTGGATAAATGGTACAAATAAATAAATAGGCAAGTATTTAAATGGTCAATTAAATAAATATACAAAATATTATGAATATGCAAAAAATGTTTTTGTTTATTTTTATGTATGTAAAAATAAAATATTTAATGTATTAAAAAAAGAAATAAAAGATTATTTTTTTATTAAGGGTAAAAACCCTAATTTCCTTTAAGAAAGTATATATATTAATTATATTATTTATGTACAATAAAAATAAAATAAAATATATACAAAAATAAAAATATATTAGAAAAAAATATTATTTAAGTATAAATGATAAAAATAAAGGCATAATATTTTTATGTATCATTTTCAAGTTTTTATTAAATAAAATAAAGGTATATTATCTAAAAATTATTTTCATGTTAGAAAAATAATAAAAAAATATAAAATAAAATATGAAAATTTATGAAAATGTTTTTAAATATTTTTTATGTTTAGAAAATAATAAAATGAAATAAAAAATGAAAAATAAATAGAAAAATGCAAAAATATAAAGAAATGGGCCAGGGGGTGCAGTCAGCAAGGCAGGGGGTGAAAAAAGTGAGCCAAGCCAAAACCCAACCCACTGAACTTCATCTTCAACCTTTTTCAAACAAAAACGCGCGCCCTGTACAAATGTCCAGATCCTGCATACGTGCTCTAATGCAAAAACTCATAACACCAAAGTTATAGCATTTTTCAAGACGATTTCAACCATATAAAGAACTTAATCTAACTCTCAAAGACCAGAGAGAATTTCTCTGGCCCTAATTTCTAACCTAACTTTTTCAGAAAATTCATGAATCAAATTCTCTTAACACGCTCAACTTAAATGAAAACTGAGCATATGTACAGCTTCAGGGCTATGAGTACTACATTTTTTATTCACAAACCTAAGCCTAATGATTCCTAAATAGAGAGATAGAAAGTAGACAAATACCTATTTCAGATGAACTCGTGTATGGCAATGTGGAGCTTTTCAGTGAGGCCTGAACTTCTTTTGAGCTTGCTTGAACCTCCTCTGACCTTCCCCAATACTTAGTTTGCTTTGGATGTGCTTGAACAAGCTTGCAGAAGTCAACCTGCACAAGCTGGAAACAGAAATGGTGAAGCTTGCAAATGGAGTTAAAGTCAGTGGCCAATGATTGGGATAGCTTGGATAGGTTATATTGAATGTATTGGAACAAGTTTGGGGCAAAACGCACGAGTAACTTGTGAGATGGAAGTGAAACTGCAGAGAGTGCCCTGTTTTGCAAGTTTTTGGTGTTTTGGTGTTCAAGAGTGTTTGAGGGATGAATGACTCGTGTTTCTGGCTCAAGGGAATGTGTAAAACTTGTTTTTAAAAGCTTGCAAGAGTTGGTTATATCAGATATGCAAGTTGTAGCTCTTTGGCAAGTTTTCTTGTATTTTAAGCAAAAGTAACAAGTGATGCAAGACAGGCATGTACAAGCTATCTACCAGCTTGCACTTTATGATCTTGGCCCCCTCAGTTTGTGGATATTGTTTGCTGTACAAGATTTTGTTCAAGGCTCAAGAATGCAATTTGACATAAAGCAAATTTGACAAAAATGGCAATGTTGCGTTTTTGCTATTTTTGGATTAATCTCTTGTGTAATCCTCCCATGATCAGAAGAAAGCCTCAAACCAATGGATTTGCATTTAATTATTGAGTATTAAAGGGTTTAGGGACCTGTAATCAAGTACAAACAATGCTGGATGGAAGTTGCAACTTGTATCAACATGAAAATGCCATGGATCAAAAGTGAGTTTTTGCCAAATTCAAACCTTTGATTCTCCATTACCATAAATGATTTTGGAGAGTTCTTAGACATTTTGGAAAGCTTATAACATTCTCTACAATCCATATTTGAAATGAATTTTGATATTCCAAGTGGAACTATGTGAAAAATGGTCATGAATATAGGTCAAAATCCTGCCTAAACTAGAGCAAAATTTCACTAAGTTAAAAGTTTCATGGACCCTTGTTCTAAAAATCATAACTTGAGATCCAAGCTTCTTTTGGGAAAACTTTGTGAATCAAAGTTGTAGAATTTGTAGAGGACTACAACTTTCATGTTAGAAGTTATGTTTGAATCCAATTGCATCATGGTGAAAATGTTGGGCAAAGTTGGGAAAAATTAAGGGAATTTCATAACTTTGAAAAATTCTAAGTTATGAAAATTTTCAATCTTAAACCCTAATTTGCAAAATTGGGTTTCTTGATGAACAAGTTTCATGTTTTGACACATCTTGATGAAAAATGACCCTTGGCACTTGATTTTGACCAAAAAGTCAAAGTTTGACTTTTCAGTGTACAGTCAAATTTTGATCAGTTGACTGAAAAATTCATCTGTCAATCCAATGCATTTGAGATCTTTTGAACCTTGTGAATAGGTCAAGATGATGCCATTGAGTCCTTGAATCCATGCTTGAACCCAATTTTCCATTGGCTAGGTGAAAAATCAGAAATTGCCCTTATACAGTCAAAACCCTAAAAATGACCATTTTACCCTTTTGATGATCTGATCAAATTTCTTGAGGAGTTGTGGTAAAAACTTGATAAAATGGTTCATATGAGTCTATAATGTTTATGTGGATAAAAAATTATGAGTTTTGACTCTAAATTGGTCACAGTTGACTTTTTCCTCAATACAGTTGATTTTTAGGTCAACTGTCCAATTGACTGGGCAAAAATTTGATTCAAGGCTTGAAACTTGGTAGGGGCAATCTTATAAGTCTAACCTGAAATATGAAAGCCACTTTGAGCATTGAAAGTCCAAAAATCTCTGTGCAAACTCAAACCCTAATTTAGGTCATCAATGCAAGGAGATGTCTTGAGCAAGGCAAACTCTAATCCTGTCTGAAGTTCAAAGAGTCTTGTGAGGGGAATTATTGATAAAATGAGAGGGAAAATTTTGGGTTACAACAGCTGCCCCTGTTCAATCTTCTTGAACCTGAAGAGTTAGATTGGCGAGTTTGCCTTTCGTGACTCGAAGTTAAAAGAGGATTGGACACTAGAGTGCCCGTAAATTTGCACTCGTCAAAATGTAAATGAAGGAATGGGCTTAAAGATGCCATTTGGAGATGGTAGAATCTTGCTGGAGATGGGCTTAGAGATACCATCCAAGACTGTTTGTTGAAAATCAGGAGTATGAACACCAGAATGGTATCCGTATCTGGAACGTATCTGAGTTGTATCTGGAGATTGGATTCGTATGAGCAAAAGAATGGCGTCCGTGTCTGGAGAATATCCGAGCTGTAACCGTATTTGATTTTTGAATGAATATCAGAACAAATGCAGTGTCTAGAGTGTATCTGTATTGTATCTGAATTCTGAATGGGCGACATGGAAACATCAGTGTATGGAGCATCTCTGGGATGGGGATAAATTCCGAATGAGTGACAGAATGGCAACCGTGTATGGAGCGTATCTGGACTGCATCTGAAGTTGAGATCTTGTATGAGTAGCAGAATGACTTCCGTGTCTGGAGTGTATCCATACTGTAACTGGGATATGAATCAGTGATAGAATGGCTTCCGTGTCTGGAGCATATCTAATCTGTATCTGATTGCTGAAATCTGAATGAGTGACAGAATGGCTACCATGTCTGGCGCGTATCTGGACTGTATCTGAAGTTGAGATCTGTATGAGTAGTAGAATGACTTCCGTGTCTGGAGTGTATCCGTACTGTAACTGGGATCCGGACAAGTGACAGAATGATTTCCATGTCTGGAGTGTATCTGAACTTGAGGTTGATAGTTGAATCTGAATGAGAAATATAATAACTTTCGTGTCTGGAGCGTATCTAGTCTATATCTGATTGATGAAGTATGAATGAGTAGTAGAATGACCTCTGTGTCTGGGGTGTATCCATACTGTATCTGAAATCTTTGAATAGTTGTTAACGATAGCTTTTAATTTTATCCTGAAAAGGGTAAAATGTTAGCTGAAACACAAAGTTATGTTGCATGATATGTATGATGCAATAAAATGTGTTCTATCAATGTTTATGATATATGAATGTAATGAATGCGCATGTAAGTTGATTAGCCATCTTGCTGAGGATAATAAATCCTTGATAAGTGGAGATAATGAAATCTTTGACTGTTGCCGGGGAAAATAAATCCTTGACCGCTGTTGGAGATTCAAAATCTTTGATTGCTGAGAATGAGAAATCCATGGACCACTGTTAGGGATAGAAAATCCTTGGCGACTTATGGGGATTAATAAGAACTTTGACAACTTCTGTGGGGATGTGAGAATACTTCATGACTTTCCTGGGGAATAAGGGAAACTCTGACGATCTCTACTGGGGAATTAAAACCTTGGAGGCTTCACCGGAGAAATGAGAATAAGAATCTTCGATCTGCTGGGAAATAACTCTGTGGGAAGAATGCTTGTTATGTTGGAAAGTTTTCAAGAGTTTGTGTTGTGTGCCAATCTTCTGAGGAATTATCCGAAGCTGTTATCTGGTTAGTAAGATAAATTGCAGGGGGATCTTCTGGTTCTAAGACAAATCTCTGGGGAATTGGAGGAAACTTGATGGTCTTCCACCGGGGTTTAAGGATTGAAGTTTTGGACTCTTTTAGGGAAGGAAGTTTTATCTTCATTAAGGGTTTGTAGTTTAAAGTTTTGCTCTACTGGGGATTGGGAGTTTGGAAACTTAGTTCTGATGGGGATTTTGAAAATTAACTCCGCTGGGGATATGTATTTCAAGGCTTTAGCTCTGCTGAGGATTTCTCCTGGAATAGACTAAAGACGTTTTCCCATACTTTCAATCTGTCAGTAAATATTCTTTCTCATCTCGTTTTATTTGTAAGCAGTGATTATATTCAAATGCATATGCTCATTTAATAAATCATTGGACGTTTTCAAATAAAACATAAGTGTAAAAAAGGAAAGAAAAGGCAAACAATTTTCTACACTTTGAAGTATCTTTGTATTAACTTTGTGTAAGTATTTTGTACAAAGGGGACAAACATCCTAGTAAGAGAATGTTGTCATAAAATTGAGAAAAATCTATACAAAGAAAGATGGCTATGTGTAACAATTTCATGGGGTTCCCATTCTGCTATAGCCTTCGTAACTCTGAGTATCTTGTCCATTCGTTGCTTCGTTCGAAGATGATTGGATTGATCAGAAGCCCGGAGCTTGGCTATTGAAGAGATTGTCCTTAAAGTGATCCGACGAGACATAGTCATACGCTTTAATTCCCTAACTTTTGCCTGGACCGCCCTTTCGGGTTTTCAGTCCACCGGGAAACCCTTTTTTTGCCCAAGTCGCCCTTTCAGGTTTTCAACTTGCCGGGTGTACAAACTTTTTTTATTTATCCCTATTTTTTTCCTGGACCGCCCTTTCGGGTTTTCGATTCACCAGGATGCCCATTTTTGCCCAAGTCGCCCTTTCGGGTTTTCAACTTGTCGGGTCGTTTATGCATAATATCTTTTGACTATGTCTGCATTCGCAGGGTGCGGCAGGTCGTCGCCGTCCATGGTGGTTAGGATCATTGCCTCACCAAAAAAGATATTTTTGATCATAAATAGTCCTTCGTAAGTAGGAGTTCATTTGCCCCTGGGATCACTTTGCGGCAAGATGATTCACTTGATTACAAGGTCCCCGACTTGATATACTTGTCTCTTGACTTTCTTGTTGAAGGCCTTGATCATACATTTCTGATATGCCTGACCATGGCAAACAACAGTAAGTCGCTTTTCATCAATCAAGTTAAGTTGATCAAGTTGGGTCTGAATCCAATCGTCTTCACTCAAACCAACATCTTTCATGATTCTCAAGGAAGGAATCTGAACTTCCATAGGTAAAATAACTTCCATGCCATATACCAAAGAAAAGGGGGTTGCCCCAGCTGAAGTGCGTGCCGTGGTACGGTACCCGTGCAGAGGAAACGGTAACATCTCATGCCAGTCCTTATAGGTGACTGTCATCTTTTGAATGATCTTTTTGATATTTTTGTTTGCAGCTTCGACATCACCGTTCATCTTTGGTCGGTAGGGAGATGAATTGTGATGTTGAATCTTGAACTGCTCGCACAGAGAGGTGATCATAGTGTTGTTCAGGTTTGTACCATTGTCCGTGATGATCCTGTCGGGGATACCATACCGGCATATGAGGTTCTGCTTGATGAAGATGGCAACCACATTCTTTGTAACAGAGGCGAATGAAGCTGCTTCAACCCACTTGGTGAAGTAATCAATGGCATCCAGGATGAAACGGTATCCATTGGACGCTGTAGGATTGATCTCTCCAATCATGTCGATTCCCCACATCGCAAATGGCCAAGGAGTTGTTAAGACATTGAGAGGAACTGGAGGTATATGTACCTTGTCAGCGTAGATTTTGCATTTGTGACAAGTACGAGAATGTTGATGACAGTCAGCTTCCATGGTAGACCAGTAGTAGCCTGCCCGTAGAATCTTCTTAGCCATCGTATGACCACTTGAGTGGGTGCCAAATGTGCCATTGTGTAGTTCAGCCATGATTTGCTCAGCTTCAACCTTGTCCACACAACGGAGTAGGACACAATCAAGATTGCGCTTGTATAGGATACCATTGCTCAGAAAGAACTTGGCCGCGAACCTCCTTAAGAACTTTTTGTCATTGACTGAAGCTCCTTCAGGATATTCTTGTGCTTCGAGATACCTTTTGACGTCATGAAACCAAGGTCGTTCCAATACTTCTCTGGTATTAATCTCGTGATAATGTGCAGGTTCGTCCATTCGTTCAATGGTGATTTGAGGTGCCTCATTATCCCAGTTAAGTTTAAACATGGATGACATTGTAGCTAGCGCATCTGCCAACTGATTCTCTTCTCGCGGGAAGTGCTCGAAGGTAATCTGCTCGAAATGTGGTAACAACGTCAAGACATGTTCTTTGTAAGGGATTAGGTTAGGGTGCTTAGTATCCCACTCTCCTTTGATTTGACTGATAACCAAAGCTGAGTCCCCAAATACAATCAAAGATTTGATTCCCAAGTCAATAGCAGCCTTGAGACCAAAGATACAAGCTTCATACTCGACCATGTTGTTGGTGAAGCTGAAGCAGAGTCTAGCAGTGAAAGGTGTATGGAAACCTTCTGGAGATATAAGTAGCGCGCCGATACCATTTCCAAGTGCATTGGAGGCACCATCAAAGTACAGGGTCCATCGGGATCCTTGTTCAGGTCCGTCATACGGTCTGTTTTCTTCAAAGTTGCTCAAAGTCATGATATCCTTGTCGGGAAAGTCGAACCTCATGGATTGGTAATCTTCGACAACTTGATGGGCCAGATGATCGGTTAGCACACTCCCCTTTATGGCTTTTTGGGTTGTGTACTGGATATCATACTCAGTCAGGATCATCTGCCATCTAGCGATTCTTCCGGATAGAGCAGGATTCTCGAAGATGTACTTGATCAGATCCATCTTAGAAATCAGCAGAGTGGTATGTGTCAACATATACTGCCTTAGCCGGCGAGCAGCCCATACCAAAGCATAGCAAGTTTTCTCGAGCAGTGAGTAGCGAGTCTCACAGTCGGTAAACTTTTTGCTAAGGTAATAAATGGCATGCTCTTTCGGCCAGACTCGTCATGTTGGCCCAATACGCACCCCATTGAATTATCCAGGACAATCAGATACATGATTAAAGTTCTTCCTTCGACGGGAGGCATCAAGATAGGAGGTTCCAGCAAATACTCCTTGATCTTATCGAAAGCAACTTGACAGTCATCATTCCATTTAACCACCTGATCTTTCTTCAACAACTTGAAGATTGGTTCACAGGTAGATGTTAGGTGAGAAATGAACCTTGCAATGTAGTTTAGGCGTCCCAAGAAACCTCTGACCTCCTTTTCAGTGCGAGGGGCGGGCATTTCTTGTATAGCTTTGACTTTGGAAGGATCAACCTCGATGCCTTTGTTACTGACGATGAATCCCAAGAGTTTACCGGACCTGACTCCGAAAGTGCACTTGTTAGGGTTCAGTCTGAGCTTGTACTCTTTCAATCTGACAAACAACTTTTGCAGATGGTCAAGGTGTTCTTCTTCTGTTTGTGAATGGGCTATCATGTCGTCTACGTAGACTTCGATCTCATGATGTATCATGTCATGAAACAAAGCTACCATGGCTCGCTGATAGGTTGCCCCGACATTCTTCAGTCCGAATGACATCACTTTATAGTAGAAGGTACCCCATTGTGTAACAAAAGTAGTCTTCTCCATGTCTTCAGGGGCCATTTTGATATGGTTGTACCCTGAAAATCCATCCATGAAAGAGAATACCTTATGCCGAGCTGTATTGTCGACCAAGATGTCAATGTGCGGTAGTGGAAAGTCATCTTTAGGGCTAGCCCTATTTAAATCTCTGTAATCCACACACATTCTGACTTTGCCGTCCTTCTTAGGCACGGGAACAATGTTAGCAACCCATTGTGGATAGGAAGTAACAGCAAGAAAGCCAGCATTGAACTGCTTCATCACTTCAGCTTTGATCTTTTCGGACATGTCGGGCCTCATTCGGCAAACTTTCTGTTTGATTGGTGGATAGTCTTCTCTTGTAGGGAGACAGTGAACCACAATATCTGTATCAAGTCCTGGCATGTCTTCGTAGGACCAGGCGAAGATCTCGACATATTCATTCAATAGCTGAACTAAGCGCTCCTTGACATTTGGCTTTAGGTTGGCACCCACTTTAACCTCTTTTCTATCTTCCTCTGTTCCCAAGTTGATAGTCTCTAACAACTCCTCGTGAGGTAGAATAACCCTTTCTTCCTGTTGCAAAAGTCTAGCCAACTCTCTAGGCACTTCACAGTCTTCATCACCTTCGTACTCGACATGATTGACCAGATCTTCAGAGTCACTGAAGGCCATAGCAGAATTGTTACCCATAGAATCTGGAGTGGATGGGTACCTGCATTTTGTGAGTGTGGGTGTGTGTAAGAGATAGCCACCTTAATACAAAATAAAATGTAAAAAGAAAGAAAATGAACACAAAAGTTTATATATGAAAACGTCCATGATTTATTAAAAATGGCATATGAAAATGAAGAATAAAAACCCTTACAAATGGACCTATATGCCCCGGGTAAGGCATAAGGAAAAAAGAGTGTACAAATTGTTTAATAAATATTACAGACCAACAGAAAATGTTCAAAAGATAAATTACGGATTGATGAAAGTAATGGGAACAAAGTCCTTCACCTCCCAGTTGTTCAGCCCTCCTTCAATAGTTGGAAAGATCCAGTCTTCAAAATTGCTTTCTTCTTCATCATCCTCTAAAGCATGAACTCCATGATGAGTGATCTTTAGTGGTGGTCCTCCAGCCCGGGAGCGACGCACAGCCTTCTAACTAGCAGCAGTGAAACCCAAGCCGAACTTATCTGTCTTGTAAGGGAAATCTGGCAGTTGACCCCATATTGTGCTTCCTCCTTCCTTGATCACAGCCTCCACATCTTTAAGGGATGACATCCGGGACACAAGTTTGGTAATGATGGGCATAAAAGTCATTGTCTTGGCTGCCACAACTTCAGGAGAAACCTCTTCAACGTGCTGAAAGGGGGTCTCAATGAATTCACCATCTAATTCAACATAGCGGAATGAATTCAGATGGCTTATCATATACTCCTCCTCGCCACGAACTATCACAATTTTCCCCTGGACAGGGTATTTAAGCTTCTGATGCAGGGTAGATGTAACAGCTCCAGCATAATGAATCCAGGGTGTTCCTAACAAGCAAGAGTAGGAGGGACGGATGTCCATGACATAAAATGTGGAGTTGAAAGTTTCCGTACCCACTTTAATTGGGATGTCCACCTCCCCGTGGACCATCCGCTTAGAACCATCAAAGGCTCTTACGATGATGTTGTTGGGCTTCAAAATTAGACCTTCACAATCTAGTCTGTCCAATGCTTTCTTAGGCAATACATTTAAAGACGACCTGGTATCAACCAGAACGTGAGCAAGAGTGGTCCCTCTGCACTCTACCGAGACATGCAGCGCATCATTATGCTTTCTTCCCTTAGATGTTAGATCGGCATCAGAGAAGCCAAGACCATTGTTGACTGTAAGGCTGGCTACACACTCTTGAAACTGATCCGCATAAGTTTCTTGAGGCACGTGCGCCGTTTTCAGGAATTTGATCAAGGCTTTGGCATGAGCCTCGGAGCAGAGCAATAGAGCCAACATAGAGATTTTCGAAGGGGTTTACCCCATTTGTTCTACGACATCATAGTCGTTTTTCTTAATTATTTTTAAAATTTCCTCTATTTCCTTTTGGGTGGTCTCCGGGATGACCAAAGGCTGAGCCCTCTTCCTGACGGGCGCTTCTTAGATCCCCTTACCTTTATTAGCAGTAACAGCAGAGGGTACAACTTCGGGAGTAACAATTTCTTCAAACACTAGACTTCGCATAAATATCTTGACTGGCACAGGAGCACTTGAGGGTCCGAAAATTTCCCTTGGAGGGGCAATCTCCGGAGAGAAGATTCTTCCGCTACGAGTGATCTTACTTGTCCCCGCAATATTTCCTATGTCGGGAGTTTCTTCATCGGAATTCTCTTCCACTGATTCAATCTGCTTAACACCGTGGTAGAAGATCTCTCCTCCATAATTCCATGGTATTGTCTTATTGGACTTGTATGGGATAGGCCCTGGCATATTAATCTTCAGCGGTACAATCTTTGGATCGGGTGTAATCTTAACAGGTCTTTTGGAGACCTTGGAAAGATTGTCAAAATGGTGATTATAGCAACATCATTGATTGGAGTAACAGGAGTAACAGGAGTTTTCTTAAAGAGGATTTCTTGATTATCCATCAGGCGTTGGATTCCTGACTTCAAAAGCGGACAGTCAGATTGCAAGGTCGAACAAAGGTAACAATCTTTTTCACAGCCCAGGAAAATCCCGGCTTTCAACAGATTCATCTTGATCATTGGCAATGGAGTCATTAAGTCATCAATAGCAGTAACATAAAGATCTTCTACAAAAGCATGGACATTATGACCATGTTTTGGCATTGGAGCGGATATCACATTAGGTTTTTCAGGGGCATCAAACTCCACCTCCTTGGCATCTATTAAATCCTGGATCTTATTTTTAAGGGCCCAACAGTTGTTGGTGTCGTGCCCCACACTGTCCGAATGATAGGCACACTTTGCATTGGAATGGTAGTAGGGAGAAGAGGTATTTGGGTTTTTCGGCGCCTCTTTTAAGTTTGTAAGGTTTAACTTTAACAGATGAGGGAGAATCTGAGCAGGTGTCATATTGATCCGGGTGAATTGCCGTGTAGGCCTTTCCACCCTGGCTTGGTTGGTTCTGGGTTGACTGCCTCGAGGTTGATCAGCTGCGGAATTCTGAATCACCACAGCCCTCACCGCTGGTTGGCGCTCGATTATTCCTTGATTTCTCTGGGAGTAAACAACTGAGACCTCTTTCTTGGTTGGAAAGGTCTTCTTGACGGCAGTGGAAGCAGATGTGTCCTTCTGAATTTTACCGCTCTTAATACCAGCTTCGACCCTTTCACCGGTCAGAATTAACTCGGTGAACCCTGCAGATGAGCTCCCGATCAAGTGATTAAAGAATGGACCTAACAGGGTCCCCAAAAACATATCCACCAGCTCTCTCTCTCAGACAAAGGTGGCTGCACCCTTCCAGCCAAGTCCCGCCACTTCTGGGCATACTCCTTAAAGCCTTCATTAGAGACCATACCCATACTCTGTAATTGAGTATGAGTAGGTGCTAAATCTGCATTATATTGATATTGTCTATAGAAGGCAGCAGCCAAATCCTCCCAGTTATGTACATCAGATCTTTCAAGCTGGTAGAACCAATCCAATTGTGTACCCGACAAACTATCTTGAAAAAAGTGGACCCACAGATCCTTATCAGAAGAATGAGGTTGGATCTTTCTGACGTAAGACCGCAGATGAATCTTTGGATAAGACAAACTATCATATTTTGCAAATGTAGGCACCTTGAATTTAGGGGGAATGACAATCCCAGTAACCAACCCTAGCTCCTCGAAATCCAGCCCAGGTACTCTTTGTACCTCCATGGCTGCCAAACGCTCTTCCAGATTCTTATACTTATCGTTTGCCGGAGGATACTGCTACTCAGAGTAATCTTCATCCTCTTCTTCTTCTTCCTCTTCTTCAGACTCTAAGGGCACTGCAACTCCCTTTCCTTTGCCAACCCCTTCATCAGACGTCGAGGGGAAATCTAGGACCCTTCTAGCCTGGTTCTTAAACATTCTCCCCAAAGTAGCTACACCCGCTCTTTTCTTTTTCTTATTTTCTTTTTCCTTTTCTTTCTCTAACAGTGCTTTAAGATCCTCTTGACCCTTTGCCAAGGTCATGAGGAGTTGTTGGAACTGTGAATTCTGCGCTTGTAGATCTTTGACCGTCTGCTCTATATCCATCTTGCTGAAATAAACAACAGAAAGATAAGGAAACCTGGTGTGAAGACCTGCTTATGCATTTGATGAATGATATGTTATTCATGTAATGAATTCAAGGATTTAGAAATTCAAAATTGTTATAAACAAAAAAGAACGCACGTCATATTAATAAGATAGAATTGTTAGTACATAAATGCCCCATGGGCAAAATAATACAAAATTCTAAGGTAAAAAGATGTTGCGCATCCTCTTCGGTGCTATGTAGGTGTTGAGAGTCTGCTCTTCATGGAGTCGACGAGTAAGTTCCAAAACCTTCTTCTCACTGGCGTAGAAGCTGGCTTCAAAAGTATTTCATTCTTCCTTGAGTTGTATCCAACTCTTTTGCAAATCCTCCAATGATGTTGGCATGGCAGGATGTAGGAGGGTGTATGGAACCTCTCCTTACATAACAGGCTCTTTGATCATAGGCAGAATGTAGGGGTAAGGAATCATAAGACTCTGGGCGCGGGTTCGTACCCACTTGAGGTAAGGCTCAAGGGGGATGGAATTCTTGTGCCCCAGTGTCTTACTGTCCACTTTGTTGGGCATCTTCCAAGCTCGGATAAACCTTTGTCGAAGTCCTTGAGCGTCATTGTCGAAGTCGAAAACCAAGTCCGGAATCATCATGTCATGAGGGCCATCCCTTCGAGCATACCCAAACTGTCTTAGAGCCAAGTAGGGGTTATAGGTAATGCCTCCCCTAATGCCAAGTAGTGGGACATTAGGGAATTCCCCACAACGATCAATGATGATGACATTTTCTCTAGACCGAGAACACCAATGAACATCAGAATGTGTAAGAGTCATCAACCGTTATGACCACCTCAAACCTTGTTCATTCTTCAAGACTGACTGGGGAAGGTGAGAAATAAACCACCTTGCTAGAATAGGAGTACAACACATGAGAACACCTCTTTTCCTTATTGTTCGTGTGTAAAATGAGTGTAGGATGTCCCCAACAATGTAGGCACAAGATTCCGAGATATGAAAATCTTGACAACATTCACATCTATAAGCTGATCAGGGTTTGGGAACAAGACCAACCCATAGATGAGGAGTGCTACAATCTCTTCAAAAGCTTGCAGATCTAGAGAATTCCAGCAGTCTTGTGCCTTCTCAAACAAAAACTTTGCCAAGAAACCCTTGACACCACTTCTGGTTTCCCAATGACCTTTGATATCAGATGGTTGCAAGTGTAAGGCTTAAGCAACATCTTCAGGCTTTGGTTCTCTTTCCATACCGTTGTAGGGTAGTTGATGGAGAATAGGAATCCTCAGGAGTTGAGAAAAATCCTCCAAAGTAGGCACTATTTGGTAATCAGGAAATGTGAAGCAATGGTGTAGGGGGTCAAAGAACTGGAAGAGAACTTTCACCATGTCTTCTTCAATGTTGGAGTTGACCAAGTTGAGAAGTGTGATCGGTGGATCTGGAACTGACTGTTTAACGCTGGTTCGCGAAATGTCGCGGAAGCAAGAGTCGCCACCGTCTTTTATTTTCTCCAAATGGAAAGGACAAAAGCACAGAAAAATTCCTTGTAGAGATTGCTCTCGGTTCGGGAGGTAGGTTATAGAAAGGGAAGGTGTTAGCACCCTTTCTATCCATGGTTATCCATGGGCTCTTAGATACTTGCTCACTTGTGTTTTCAAAATTGTTTTGTTTGCTTTTCAACGTGGGTTTAAAAGTTTCTTTGAAAAATTTCAGATCGACTCATACGTCAGAGTGTTTGAAAAGTTTGTTTTGAAAGCTTTTGAAAAGTGTCGGTGTGAAAAGTATTTTTGAATTTGTTTTAAATTAGAGCAAGTATCCTTGAGAACCTACCTACCCTAAGGAATTCGTTTGTGTAAGAGTCCTTAAAAGTAGTGCCATCCCACCATTGAGAGGTAGGTAGCACCACCGTTGGAGGTGTTCGGGTCAATTCGAGTTTTAGGGACATGGTGATCACCAGAGCAATGGGAAGACACCTTAGAAGCTACCCTCATGCCAGGTTCCCGGATCATGAGGACTTACTAAGACATCCTCTACTCGACGATCACCTTTCGAAAGGCAACAGTGAGGCGTACCCTAGGGGTGGTGTGTGCGATTCGTGTGTCGTTTTCATTGATATTTGTCTTGTCATGTTTGTCGTGTTCTACGCTTGATTTTAATTAGACATTCATTCTTTCATGCTTGGTTAACAGTTAAATATTTTGCGAGGAAATAAATCTAAGACTATTACAAATGGCGCGGGTCCACATCGCCAAAATTAAACCGGACCCGATTTAGCGGAAAATAAATAATGCGAAGAAATAAAGTGCGAAAAGTAAATTACATGGCCTTGGGATATTTACAAAATTATAATGTGCGAAATAAAGCAATTAAAACAAAATTAGGGCGTTGGACCCTTTTGCAAACAATTAAAATTAATAATGAATTACAAATTAAATGATTAAATGTTTTTTTGGTATTTTGTGTTTTTTTAGATTTAATAGGAAAAAGAAGTCAAGTAAATTAAACGGCAAACCCTAATTCTAATATTTTTTAATTATTAAGAAAGAATTGAAATATGACCTAAATTAATCCTAATTCATTTATATACAATTTAAATAGAAAAATAAATAAATAAATAATTATTATTATTCTAAAAAAGGGGAAAAAATATTAAAAGGAATAAAAAATATCAATTAACCTAATTCTACATTTTTTGGATTTTTATTAAAAAGGATTTAAAGTTGAAAACCTAATTAAACTAAATAATCTACATTTTTATTTATTCATGAAAATAATTAATATATAAATATTTATTAATTTTTGGCCTTTTCTGATTTTTTTAGTGTTTTTATATTTTGTAGGAAAAATAAATTAATTAAATTAAGACAATAAAATAAATAAAACAACAAAATAAAAGTGAGAAGAAAAATATAAAAGTGCAAACCAGGGTGGGGTGTTGCCCCAAATAAGGAGGTGCTGATTTGAGAAGCCTGGCCCAATTATTTGTGAATTCGTTGACCTTTCCAATTAAGTGTAACGCATTTGACCAAGTGTAGCATGCTCCTCAGACTTAAGCCTTTGATCTGATTCCCTTGGACACCTGTGCGCCTGGATCTTGTGGACACACGGTGTACATCACTGCTGACGCTGCATAGGAAAGTGGTTTGAAAAATAATAATGAGATTTGCAAGACCTGGGACTTGAACCCAGGTCTTGAGAGTCACAAGCATAGCGTGTTACCAACTGAACCAAGCGCGTTTAGTTAACATATGATAATACGTAAATATGATAAATAAAACATAACGCTAATGGATCAAAAGCGCGCGAATTTTAAACGGACGTATCACTGATTGACACGCCATCTTCTTCCCCACCACCCCTGTAACATAAAACAAAAGAGCAACGGTTTTTGAAACGTTGCTTTAGAGGTGATTCCAGAAAATAGCGAATAGAACCCTGGGCATCATAAATTGTTCGCGAGTATGCATTCTTCTTCATCTTGGTGCGCTGAACTCAACCATGGTATTGAGATGGCCTAATTTTACTTGTATTGGGAAACCCCCTTTTTGCGTTCCTGAAACCCTAAAGACCGTTCATGGCAGATTCACGCATATTGCTCAAAAATAAAATTAGTTAGTATGGTTAGCTTTAGAACATCATGAGAAACAAGAATTCATAAACAAAAAATGCAAAAGATGTATGATTCGTGGTATATGATTTCAAAAAAATCGCTTTGCAGTTTGAGTTCTAACCAACGATTCTTTGTGCTTTAATTGATATTAATGATTGAGGAACATTCAGTGATGCTTCAGGATGATGATGAAACAAAAAGTGCAGCTTGAATCGACCTCTAGGCTAGTTTTCAGTGTTTGAGTTTTTTATGAAAAAATTCAATATGCAAAAGGGTTCTTGGGCGCAGCTTCCAGTCTTTTTTGCTTAGGGTTGTGATCTCATACTTGTATTGGAAGCAATTAGGTTAAAAAGATTGAATAAAATCCATTGCTTTGATGATTTTTGGATATTTGATTTCATGGATCTTTTTCAAATCTTTTCTCATGGTTTTTGTGTTCAATCAGCTCAAATCTTATCAAAACTTGCCATAATCAATTAAGCACGAAATATTGAGATTAGAATGTGCATAAAAAGATTTTTTTAGGTTAGGTTGATATTTTTCATGTATTAAAATGATTTAAATGAATATAAATTAATATTAATTCAAATAAATAATTAAAAAATATGAAAATACTTCCCTTTGGGCCTAGTGGTCGTGCATAGGCTTGGCATGAAGAAACTTGGAAGAAAACTGGGCCCATTTGCATTTTTAGGCCTTTTGCATCATTGTTGACTTTCAAAAATTTCCAAAAATTTCCCAACTTCCACAAGGCATAACTTGGTCAATTTTTAAGCTTTTCACATGTTCTTGGACATTTTGGAAAGGTCTTTGAGTCCTTTAACCAATGCCCTTGGTCCCATGTCATTTTGATTTACCAATCTCAAGTTATGGCCTTTGACTTAAAGTCACTTTTTGTTGACCTTTGAAAATGACCTATAATGTTGAAATTGATAACTTTTTGTGAGAGCATTTCTTGGACTTGGAATATGAAGATGAATTGTAGGAAATGTCTTTCTCTTCAAAATGAGCTTTGGATGGAATTTTTCTGATAATCCATGCGAAAGTTATGCCCTGGTCAATTTCAGTTGACTTTTTCAGCTGTCCAAATATAGCAACTTTTTGCATCTTTGATGATTTCTGAACCAAATTTTGAGAATCATGATCAAGCATTGATCAAATGATGTTTGTGGCTTCACAATGATATGTTGACCAAAAATTTGAACTTTTGACTGTCAAATGACCATTTTGCCCCTACAGTTGACTGTAGTGCAATCTAGGGTTTTGACTGTGCAATTTTGAGCTGAATGTCTTGAAACTTGACACGAGGATGCCTGACCACATTTGTAGGCATATGAGACTTGATTGGGCCTTTGAAAAGTTCATTTGCTTGACCAGAACTCAAACCCTAGTTTTGACTGTATAGGAGACAGTTGAGCTGCACAACCCTGGGGGAATTTTGTGACCTTGACTTTGACAATTCTTGATGAATATGGGAGGGCAAATTTTGGGGTACAACAGTTGCCCCTGTTCAATCTTCTTAGACCTGAGGATGCAGATTGGCTGACGTGCCTTTCGTAATCCGAGGGTAGAAGATGATTGAACACAAAAGTGCCCAGAAATTTGCGCTCACATAGTAGCAATGATGATGAGGGAATGGGCTTATAGATGCCATTTGGATGTTGTTCGGATAGGATGATGGGCTTATAGATGCCATCTGGATGTTGATTGCGTGAGAGATTCCTTCGCGAGAACCTGCATACCTGCAAAACAGAAAAATGAGTACCTGACACGTCGCAGGAGCTGATTTTAGATGCTTGATATAGATGTGTCCTGACTGATTACAGGAGCTGGGTCTGGAGCTTCAAACGCTGATGAATGAACCAGGGATGGTTACTGCCTTAGCATGGAGGGTAAGAGAATCCTGAATGATTTCAACCTCAACAACGCTCGTTGAGAAAATCTTGGTGAGAATTACCATCTTCGTAGTGTCAGGAAGAGAACCAAAGGACATTACAATCTCAAAGGGAGTTACCTCACTCACGTTGGAGAGGGAACTATAGGAAATTATAATCTGAAAGGAAATATCACCTCACGCTCATGCCGGAGAGGGAAACATCTGAAGACGGAATTACCATCTCACACGCCGTTGGAGAGGGGACCATAAGAGAATATCACCTCACGCTCATGCCGGAGAGGAAAACATCTGAAGAAGGAATTACCACCTCCCACGCCGTCGGAGAGGGGACCATAAGAGAATATCACCTCACGCTCATGCCGGAGAGGGAAACATCTGAAGAAGGAATTACCACCTCACACGCCGTTGGAGAGGGGACCATAAGAGAATATCACCTCACGCTCATGCCGGAGAGGGGAACATCTGAAGAAGGAATTACCACCTCACACGCCGTTGGAGAGGGGACCATAAGAGAATATCACCTCACGCTCATGCCGGAGAGGGGAACATCTGAAGAAGGAATTACCACCTCACACGCCGTTGGAGAGGGGACCATAAGAGAATATCACCTCACGCTCATGCCGGAGAGGGGAACATCTGAAAAAGGAATTACCACCTCACACGCCGTTGGAGAGGGGACCATAAGAGAATATCACCTCACGCTCATGCCGGAGAGGGGAACATCTGAAGAAGGAATTACCACCTCACACGCCGTTGGAGAGGGGACCATAAGAGAATATCACCTCATGCTCATGTCGGAGAGGGGAACATCTGAAAAAGGAATTACCACCTCACACGCCGTTGGAGAGGGGACCATAAGAGAATATCACCTCACGCTCATGCCGGAGAGGGGAACATCTGAAAAAGGAATTACCACCTCACACGCCGTTGGAGAGGGGACCATAAGAGAATATCACCTCACGCTCATGTCGGAGAGGGGAAACATCTGAAAAAGGAATTACCGCCTCACACGCCGTTGGAGAGGGGACCATAAGAGAATATCACCTCACGCTCATGCCGGAGAGGGGAACATCTGAAGAAGGAATTACCACCTCACACGCCGTTGGAGAGGGGACCATAAGAGAATATCGCCTCACGCTCATGCCGGAGAGGGAAACATCTGAAGAAGGAATTACCACCTCACACGCCGTTGGAGAGGGGACCATAAGAGAATATCGCCTCACGCTCATGCCGGAGAGGGAAACATCTGAAGAAGGAATTACCACCTCACACGCCGTTGGAGAGGGGACCATAAGAGAATATCACCTCACGCTCATGCCGGAGAGGGGAACATCTGAAGAAGGAATTACCGCCTCACACGCCGTTGGAGAGGGGACCATAAGAGAATATCACCTCACGCTCATGCCGGAGAGGGAAACATCTGAAGAAGGAATTACCACCTCACACGCCGTTGGAGAGGGGACCATAAGAGAATATCACCTCACGCTCATGCCGGAGAGGGAAACATCTGAAGAAGGAATTACCGCCTCACACGCCGTTGGAGAGGGGACCATAAGAGAACTTCTACTGAGTCTTTATCAGAAAAATCTGTTTGGAGTCGATTTAACTGGACTAGAGAAGTCCTTGAAATATGTTTGAGAACTTCAACTGCACCCTTCCTGAAAGGTAGAGGTCAGTTATATGCGATGCATGATATGGATCAAGCAAACATGGATACGATTTATATAATATGATGTGTACATGCATGCTATAATGAGGTATGTGATGATTCATGTATGTTTTTGTTTAGGAAGATAAATCCTTGACGGGTGCCGGGAAGTCATATCCTGGGCTGATGTTTGAGGAAGGGATTTTGCTTCCGCTGTGGATGGTCGTTGCAAGAATACCGGTAGGAGAGGATAACTCCGTTGAGGAATAAACTTGGCAAATGAAATAATTCTGCGGGAGAAAAGATACTCTAGCGATCATGCTGGGAAGTGCTACTCTGTGGGGATAGCGATGCTTTGCTGAGTTGATGAAGATAACTCCGCTGGGGATACCGTTGATGAGTTATGCTGGGGATATCCTTGTTGTGCTGGAAGTGTTGATAGACTTCGCTGGGGGTAGGAAGATATTTTGCCGAGGACGCTCTTTCCGTGGCTTTTGGCTGAGGATAACCCAGTTATATCCTGTTACGGAAATAACTCTTTAAATCAGGCCGGGACGACGCGTTCGTGCTCTTGCGAGGGATAAGCTTCCAGAATCTACTGGGGATAAGCTTGCTGCTTGGGGAGATATGAATTCCAACTTTCCTGGGGAAACTGGGTTGGACTCTCCTGGGGGAAGTTTTAGACTGCAGGGAAGTGATTCCTTTGAATGTTGATGTACCGCCGGGGAACAATCTTTAGACCAAGACTGCCGGGGATGCTTGTTATGAATATATGTATTGCTGCTGGGGGATGTTGGGATCTGCGGGAGCATACCCAATTTTCTTGAGATTTGATAATTTTTCTTGGAGAAGAATGCTCTTTGGTTGGCTCACTCTCTGGGGAATTCAGGTATACTGGTCATGTTCTTTAGCTGAACCTACCTTGGTACCTTGGAGGACTGAACAATCAGATTGCTTAGACCACCCATTATTGCCCCTGTTTCTCTGGGGGAGGTACATGTGGGATGCTGATAATTGTTGAGGGTCAAACCTTCTTCTGGTAGGCAGGTGATAAGATGACAGGACATAGTCGTACGCTTTGATCCCTAACTTTTGCCTGGACCGCCCTTTCGGGTTTTCAGTCCACCGGGATACCCATTTTTGCCCAAGCCGCCTTTTCAGGTTTTCGACTTGCCGGGTGTACAGATTTTTCATTTCATCCCTTATTTTTGCCCGAACCCTTTTGGTTCGCCGGGAAGCCCTTACTTTTGCCTAGGTGTGTCAACCTAGCGGGTCTTTGATTATGCGTAGTATTTTTCCGACTATGTCCGTGCTCTTAGAATGTAGGGAGTTGCCCCTGTCAGAAGTGTTTTGTCATGCCACCAGAGAGGTGTTTGATCAGGCAAGATTCATTGTTGAAATGCCCCAGGTGACTCATGCGGAGATTTGCCCCAGGCTATTTGGCTCTTGAGAGATTCTCAGAATCTTGATTGGACTGCCCCGGATAATGGACCATGGTCATGACATGCCCCTTGATTGGAAGTGCTTTCGTTCACTAGGTATTCATCGTGCGAATTTCCCTGCTGTTTAAACAAAAAGTCATATACAAACAAGGTTATGTCAAAAATGCAAAGCTTATGTCTGTCTTGAAGATTTTGAAAATGCATTCTTTTTCATAAAACAGGTGATTGTTTATAAAACGTGATGCCAACTCTGTATTTTACCGTAAGCCTTCAGGAGTCAGGATACCTTTTGTCACAATATGCTTTTGAACTAACCCATGCTTCAGCTAGGACTTTTTAGGGTTATAACGTGGCCTGGTTCACGGTTTAAGAAACAAAGGATAAAGGCTCAAATTTTGTTTGTACCCACCCGCTCTTCGTGATGTTCTCCAAACCTAAACTCAGTTGATCATACGTTAGACCTTGTTTGAGTCTTTGCTTTGATTTTCCGGTGATGATTCGGATCTTGATGATTTATTTTGAATGGGCATTCGTTCCTTTTTTGTTGAAGGTTGGTAAGACCTCTTTCTTGTCTGATTTTTTTTGTTATCCCTTTCTTTTTTTGCCTGAACTGTTTCCTTTTTGGAATTACAGTCAGCGGGATGCCCCAGTTTCATAAGTCCCCTTTTGTAGGTTTAGACTTTTTGGGCTTTTCGTTTATGAATTTGGATGACTGCCCATCCTTTTGATTGTGTTGAAACATCACTGTCTTTGTTCTTTTTGTAAAGATCTCTTCGGTGCCATTCGTCATGCACTTGGACCAACTGAGAGACTACCCTGCCCCAGATTATGATTAAGGGTTTTGATTTTCGAAAATAAAAACTCCTACTTCTTTGGCTCTGATGGGTTGACGAGGGATTATCATCCTTATAACTCCAGTGTTTAGGAATTGAAACAATGCCTGTACCTCATAAGCGGGGTCTGTTCAAAAGCATACTGTAATGATTGCGGTATCGTTTTCGTCATCCTCCCTCAAGAGGCTTAGAATTAATGAGGGTTGAACATCAAAAAAAGTATGAAAATAATTTGCGTAGAGTGGATACGAATATATTGATTCAAAACAGACATAAGTGATGCATTAATGAAATAACAACGTTTGACATGAATAAATGTTTAAACAATCAAAGAAAAATGCAACTTGAACATTCGAATGAACAAAAGTTTTCTAGTTTGACTTAGTCCCTTCAGATGGGAGATTCTCAACAGAAGCATTTCATTTGGCCACCCGGCATGAACTCCAGCACCTTTCCGTCGATCAAGTCTTGGATCTTGTTCTTCAAGCTCCAACAGTCATTGGTGCCATGTCCAGGACTGTCAGAATGGTAGGCACATCTTTTATCAGGGTTATAAGTAGGAGCAGAGATGTCAGGATTCTGGGGAGGACCCTTTAAAGTAATCAGATTGACCTCCAACAAGTGTTCCAGCATTAGAGATGGTGGTATGCCAGTCTCAGTGAAATGTCTTCCAGGCGTGTATCGCTTGCGTCGATTACCCCGTTGATACTGGGCTTGTGAAGTAGTAGCAATTTGGAGAGGTTCATTCTTCACCATACCAGACTTTGGTCCTCTTGGTGGCTGATCAACGACTTGGTCCCTGACTTGGGCTGGTTGCTTCATGTCTTGATGAAGCTGACTGATCATGGCTCTCAACTCTCCTTGCTCCTGAGCTAAACCTTGAATGAGGGCCCTTTGCCCCAGCATCTGAGTTTTTAATGTGTCTACCTCAGCTTGTAGACGTTTCAGCTGTTCGTCCTTGTCCTCTTCAGGACTTTTTCTGATCAGATTCCCCATGAGGAGTGCCCTCAACTCTTCCTGCCCCTTGGATAGACCTAAGAAGATTTCCTTGAACTGAGACTCTTGAGCGTGAAGGTCCTGGTTATCTTGTTGTGAGGCCATTGCTGAAATAAACAGCGAGAAAGGTAAGTGACCTGCAAAAGGGATACCTGTAATGCGATGATGTGCATGCAATGTTTTCAAGGACCTCGCAGGGTAAACAGAGAAACTTGTTAGAGTTGAGAACCAGTAACTTGATTGAAAGAACTTCCTGTTGTTGAGAGTCCTTCTTCAAGGGTCAAAGGCTCACCATATCTAGTGGGTCATAGCCCCTGACAACCTTGGCTAGAGGAAAATAAATCCTCTTTGCCCCTGGCTAGACAGTTGGTTCATCATGACCTGCATCACAAGCCCTTGAGATCCTTGAAATGGGTTAGGATGTATGCAATGGTATGCAATGGTATGATGTCATGCTATGCATGGGGTGATGTAGGTAAACCCTGCTATGAGTCCCAATTAAGGACTATAAACAGACCCTGCAAGAAATTCAGTATACTTTGTTATGAGTCCTAATTAAGGACTATAAACAAAACCTGCAAGAGATCTAGTAAACCCTGTTATGAGTCCCAGTTAAGGACTATAAACAACACCTGCAAGAAATTTGGTAAACCCTGTCATGAGTCCTATAAACAGAACCTGCAAGTGGTTAGTACACCCTGTTATAAGTCCTAATTAAGGACTATGAACAAAACCTGCAAGGCATCAAGGGTCAGATAACAAACATGCAAGTAGTCAAGTACGAAGGCACGCAAGTCACACAAAAGAGACCCTTAGGGTTTGGGCCAGCATGGGGTCTGGGTATTACCCTCTTGAAGTTGGTGGGTTCAACCTGTCCTAATCAAAGTAACCGGGTTCTAAGGTTCCCAATATCACGGGATTGCTTTCATTGTTCATCGTTTCGATTTAGCCACTGAACTGGTGACCGAAATATTCCAGGAAAGCAACCCTCAATTGAGCGTAGTATCGAGTATCAACCAACCTCAGACTGCACCAAAGTCAGTTATCTCACTACCCTAAAGAGGCCAAGACAGTTCAATTAAGGTTCCTAAGGTCTGTTGATGCTTCACGACACCACGCGGAGGCCCCGTACTCTCCTTGACTGAACTCAAGGGTTACCGGTACACACCAAAGTGCCACATCAACGTAGCAGACTGTTTCAACCATGTCGGTATACCCCGCACAGTTCCCTCACAGCCTTGTTGCTACTTTCTAAGAAAGGTATCCCCCAGATCCGGGTTTAGGATCTATAGAACTCCCAAGCAACCCACAATTTAAAGCACACAAGGAAAACAATTGAAAACATAGTTATGAGCTAGCCCTAAGGTACACCTCACTTTAAGTATTATCCCCAGCAGAGTCGCCAGTTCTGTGATCGGTGGATCTGGAACTGACTGTTTAACGCTGGTTCGCGAAATGTCGCGGAAGCAAGAGTCGCCACCGTCTTTTATTTTCTCCAAATGGAAAGGACAAAAGCACAGAAAAATTCCTTGTAGAGATTGCTCTCGGTTCGGGAGGTAGGTTATAGAAAGGGAAGGTGTTAGCACCCTTTCTATCCATGGTTATCCATGGGCTCTTAGATACTTGCTCACTTGTGTTTTCAAAATTGTTTTGTTTGCTTTTCAACGTGGGTTTAAAAGTTTCTTTGAAAAATTTCAGATCGACTCATACGTCAGAGTGTTTGAAAAGTTTGTTTTGAAAGCTTTTGAAAAGTGTCGGTGTGAAAAGTATTTTTGAATTTGTTTTAAATTAGAGCAAGTATCCTTGAGAACCTACCTACCCTAAGGAATTCGTTTGTGTAAGAGTCCTTAAAAGTAGTGCCATCCCACCATTGAGAGGTAGGTAGCACCACCGTTGGAGGTGTTCGGGTCAATTCGAGTTTTAGGGACATGGTGATCACCAGAGCAATGGGAAGACACCTTAGAAGCTACCCTCATGCCAGGTTCCCGGATCATGAGGACTTACTAAGACATCCTCTACTCGACGATCACCTTTCGAAAGGCAACAGTGAGGCGTACCCTAGGGGTGGTGTGTGCGATTCGTGTGTCGTTTTCATTGATATTTGTCTTGTCATGTTTGTCGTGTTCTACGCTTGATTTTAATTAGACATTCATTCTTTCATGCTTGGTTAACAGTTAAATATTTTGTGAGGAAATAAATCTAAGACTATTACAAATGGCGCGGGTCCACATCGCCAAAATTAAACCGGACCCGATTTAGCGGAAAATAAATAATGCGAAGAAATAAAGTGCGAAAAGTAAATTACATGGCCTTGGGATATTTACAAAATTATAATGTGCGAAATAAAGCAATTAAAACAAAATTAGGGCGTTGGACCCTTTTGCAAACAATTAAAATTAATAATGAATTACAAATTAAATGATTAAATGTTTTTTTGGTATTTTGTGTTTTTTTAGATTTAATAGGAAAAAGAAGTCAAGTAAATTAAACGGCAAACCCTAATTCTAATATTTTTTAATTATTAAGAAAGAATTGAAATATGACCTAAATTAATCCTAATTCATTTATATACAATTTAAATAGAAAAATAAATAAATAAATAATTATTATTATTCTAAAAAAGGGGAAAAAATATTAAAAGGAATAAAAAATATCAATTAACCTAATTCTACATTTTTTGGATTTTTATTAAAAAGGATTTAAAGTTGAAAACCTAATTAAACTAAATAATCTACATTTTTATTTATTCATGAAAATAATTAATATATAAATATTTATTAATTTTTGGCCTTTTCTGATTTTTTTAGTGTTTTTATATTTTGTAGGAAAAATAAATTAATTAAATTAAGACAATAAAATAAATAAAACAACAAAATAAAAGTGAGAAGAAAAATATAAAAGTGCAAACCAGGGTGGGGTGTTGCCCCAAATAAGGAGGTGCTGATTTGAGAAGCCTGGCCCAATTATTTGTGAATTCGTTGACCTTTCCAATTAAGTGTAACGCATTTGACCAAGTGTAGCATGCTCCTCAGACTTAAGCCTTTGATCTGATTCCCTTGGACACCTGTGCGCCTGGATCTTGTGGACACACGGTGTACATCACTGCTGACGCTGCATAGGAAAGTGGTTTGAAAAATAATAATGAGATTTGCAAGACCTGGGACTTGAACCCAGGTCTTGAGAGTCACAAGCATAGCGTGTTACCAACTGAACCAAGCGCGTTTAGTTAACATATGATAATACGTAAATATGATAAATAAAACATAACGCTAATGGATCAAAAGCGCGCGAATTTTAAACGGACGTATCACTGATTGACACGCCATCTTCTTCCCCACCACCCCTGTAACATAAAACAAAAGAGCAACGGTTTTTGAAACGTTGCTTTAGAGGTGATTCCAGAAAATAGCGAATAGAACCCTGGGCATCATAAATTGTTCGCGAGTATGCATTCTTCTTCATCTTGGTGCGCTGAACTCAACCATGGTATTGAGATGGCCTAATTTTACTTGTATTGGGAAACCCCCTTTTTGCGTTCCTGAAACCCTAAAGACCGTTCATGGCAGATTCACGCATATTGCTCAAAAATAAAATTAGTTAGTATGGTTAGCTTTAGAACATCATGAGAAACAAGAATTCATAAACAAAAAATGCAAAAGATGTATGATTCGTGGTATATGATTTCAAAAAAATCGCTTTGCAGTTTGAGTTCTAACCAACGATTCTTTGTGCTTTAATTGATATTAATGATTGAGGAACATTCAGTGATGCTTCAGGATGATGATGAAACAAAAAGTGCAGCTTGAATCGACCTCTAGGCTAGTTTTCAGTGTTTGAGTTTTTTATGAAAAAATTCAATATGCAAAAGGGTTCTTGGGCGCAGCTTCCAGTCTTTTTTGCTTAGGGTTGTGATCTCATACTTGTATTGGAAGCAATTAGGTTAAAAAGATTGAATAAAATCCATTGCTTTGATGATTTTTGGATATTTGATTTCATGGATCTTTTTCAAATCTTTTCTCATGGTTTTTGTGTTCAATCAGCTCAAATCTTATCAAAACTTGCCATAATCAATTAAGCACGAAATATTGAGATTAGAATGTGCATAAAAAGATTTTTTTAGGTTAGGTTGATATTTTTCATGTATTAAAATGATTTAAATGAATATAAATTAATATTAATTCAAATAAATAATTAAAAAATATGAAAATACTTCCCTTTGGGCCTAGTGGTCGTGCATAGGCTTGGCATGAAGAAACTTGGAAGAAAAATGGGCCCATTTGCATTTTTAGGCCTTTTGCATCATTGTTGACTTTCAAAAATTTCCAAAAATTTCCCAACTTCCACAAGGCATAACTTGGTCAATTTTTAAGCTTTTCACATGTTCTTGGACATTTTGGAAAGGTCTTTGAGTCCTTTAACCAATGCCCTTGGTCCCATGTCATTTTGATTTACCAATCTCAAGTTATGGCCTTTGACTTAAAGTCACTTTTTGTTGACCTTTGAAAATGACCTATAATGTTGAAATTGATAACTTTTTGTGAGAGCATTTCTTGGACTTGGAATATGAAGATGAATTGTAGGAAATGTCTTTCTCTTCAAAATGAGCTTTGGATGGAATTTTTCTGATAATCCATGCGAAAGTTATGCCCTGGTCAATTTCAGTTGACTTTTTCAGCTGTCCAAATATAGCAACTTTTTGCATCTTTGATGATTTCTGAACCAAATTTTGAGAATCATGATCAAGCATTGATCAAATGATGTTTGTGGCTTCACAATGATATGTTGACCAAAAATTTGAACTTTTGACTGTCAAATGACCATTTTGCCCCTACAGTTGACTGTAGTGCAATCTAGGGTTTTGACTGTGCAATTTTGAGCTGAATGTCTTGAAACTTGACATGAGGATGCCTGACCACATTTGTAGGCATATGAGACTTGATTGGGCCTTTGAAAAGTTCATTTGCTTGACCAGAACTCAAACCCTAGTTTTGACTGTATAGGAGACAGTTGAGCTGCACAACCCTGGGGGAATTTTGTGACCTTGACTTTGACAATTCTTGATGAATATGGGAGGGCAAATTTTGGGGTACAACAAGAAGTCTACCATGTCTTTCACTGAAGGGAGAATTCTCTGGAATCTTGGAAGTAAGCTCCTTGAGTTGAGGAGGAATTCTCACAAGATTGACCTGAATAGTTTTCCTGCGAAGTGATTCCATTACCTACAAAACAGGAACAAAGATGAAGATACAAACCCTTGAAATGGTTAGTGGATGCATATTGTTGTACCCCAAAATTTTCCCTCCCATATTCTTCAAAAATTGCCAAGTCAAAGGTTCAAAAATCTCCCCAAGGGTTGCACAGTTCAAGGGCCTCCTAACAGTCAAAAATTAGGGTTTTGGTTCTAACAAAGTAAATGAAGTTTCCAAAGGTCCAATCAAGTCTCACATGCCTATAAATATGGTTAGGCATCCTCATACCAAGTTTCAAGACTTTCAGCACAAAATTGCACAGTCAAAACCCTAATTGCACTAGAGTCAACTGTAGGGGCAAAATGGTCATTTGACAGTCAAAAGTTCAAATTTTTGGTCAACATCTCATTTTGAAGCCACAAATATCATTTGATCAATGCTTGATCATGATTCTCAAAGCTTGGTTCAAAAATCATCAAGATGCAAAAGTTTCCATATTTGGACAGTTGGAAAAGTCAACTGTAAATTGACCAGGGCATAACTTTCACATGGATTATCAGAAAAATTCCATCCAAAGCTCATTTTTAAGAGAAAGACATTTCCTACAACTCCTCTTCACACTTCAAGTCCAAGAAATGCTCTCACAAAAAGTTATCAATTTCAACATTATAGGTCATTTTCAAAAGTCAACAAAAAGGGACTTTGAGTCAAAGGCCATAACTTGAGATTGGTAAATCAAAATGACATGGAACCAAAGACATTGGTTAAAGGACTCAAATACCTTTCCAAAATGTCCAAGAACATGAGCAAAGCTTAAAAATTGAGCAAGTTATGCCTTGTGGAAGTTGGGAAATTTTTGGATATTTTGAAAAGTCAACATTGCTTCAAATGACCTAAAATTGCTAATGGGCCTCTTTTTCTTCCACAATTCATCATCCAAGGCATGTGCACGACCATTTGGCCCAAAGGGAAGTTTTTTTTACCATTTTTATTTATTTATTTGGATTTTTAATTATTAATAATTCATTTAATTAAAATAAATAGGTAAAAAAATACTAAACCTAACTTTTTGAATCTTTTTGTGCATAAAATAATCTCAAGATTTTGTGTATAATCAGATTTGGAAAGTATCTTGGTGATTGAACATGATTGAGACCAAATATGCATGAAAAGATTGAAAAAATAATGCATGGAAAATCAAATATTTTTTTCATCAATTCTTTGATTCCTTGGACCTCTTTTCCAACCCTAATCGTTCATACATACATATACATGCTAACCCTATTCAGAAAAGACTCCAAGCTGCGCCAGAAATCCCTAAGCAAACTTGAAATTTTTCAAGAAAAGTCCAATACTGCAAACCAAGTTCTAGGTCGATTTAAGCAAAGAGACTTATTCCATCACCTTCCTGAGGCTTCAAGGAAGGAATTAGAATCAAAACCATAAGCTTTGACACCAAGAAACGTGAGAACGCTGGTGACCTGTACAGAAAATTTGTCACTTTCTTGCATCACGATTCATGCATCTTTCATAATTTTTGATGTTTGATTTATGTTCAATATTCAATTCTAAAGCTAACTGTATGGTTTGATTAAGTTTTCGTGCCAAAATAGGAGATTCACCATTGATGCAGGTTAGGGTTTTGCAAGCTTTGAATTAGGCGTTTCTTCATACTGTAAAATTGGAAGCTCTCAATGCCATGACCATATTCAGCGCGCTTGGACGATTCAGACTTAACCCTCGCGCCTAATTTATGTGCTACCATGGCTTAATCGCTATTATCAAAAGTTGCACATTTTGGGGGGGTTCAAAACCCCCGCTAACCATCTTTGTTTTTTTCAGGAAAATATAAACCACGAAGAAGATGATGAAGTGGAAGGCAGCGATTGGTCCATTTAAATTTTCGCGCTAACTTTCCCACTAACCATTGTTTTTATGTTATATTATTTATTAGGTATTACATAGTCAGAAGCGTGTGAATGGCCTAGTGGTGGAGAACGTTACTGGTAACCCCCTGGACCTGGGTTCGAGCCCCAGGTCCCCATCCCTTTGCAATATTATTTTTCTAGTTGTCATTCTATGCAGCATCTCTCTTGAAGACCACCATACATCCATAATCACAAGCGTGCCACGCGTATAGAAAGATCACTCCAAAGGCGCTGATTGGAAGAACACCATGGACTCTAGTCAAACGTGCCACGTGCTTCCTGAAAAGGTCAACCAGGCCAAAGGGCTATTGGGCCTGAATTGATTATTTACACCTCCAATTGGGGACAGAACCCCCCCAAGGTGTGCAAGTTTCTTTTTCATTGTTTTCTTTTGATTCAATTATTTATTTTTTAATTAGTTCCTTTAATTTAATTATTTCCATAAAAATACATAAAAACAACAAAAAAATCAGAAAAAACAAATTTAAAATATATTTATTTAATTGATATTTTTGTAAATAAAACCTTTATTACTTAATTAGTTTTAATCTAGGGTTAATCTTAATATCTTTTTAATAAACTTAAAACTTGGTAGAATTAGGGTTTGTAATAATTTTTATCCTTTTTTTTCTTTTCTTTCATAATAATTAATTATTAAATATTATTTATTTTTGTAATTAAATTACCATGTAATTAATTAGGTTAATTTAGGTTTAACTTTAATATTCTTTCTTAATAAATAAAAAATTAGAATTAGGGTTAATTTCTCAATTTAATTCAATTTCATTAAATTCTCATAAATACAAAAAACCAAAAAAATAATTTCTTTTTCTTTAATTTAATTAATTTGCTAATAATTTAATTTCATTAAAAAGGGTCCAACGCCCTCGTTTTTAATTTTAATTCAATTCGCGTTTTATTTCTTTTTCTTTTAATTATTTATGTACCTCTCCCAAAGCCATGTAAATATTTGATCTTTCGCACTTTATTTCCTTTATTTTTTGTCAAATCGGGTCCTGGAAATTTTGGCGATGTGGACCCGCGCCTTTTGTAATAGTTTATAACTTTACCTTTCTCGCACTTTTTTAACCGTCAAATAAATGCATGCAAGAATGAATGACAATAAAATAAAAACAAACGCATAGATCACCTATACCATGACAAGACAAAAATAAACGAATCTGACACACAAATCACACACCACCCCTAGGGTACGCCTCACTGTTGCCTTGCCTCGAAAGGTGATCATCGAGTAGAGGATGTCTTAGTAAGTCCTCATGATCCGGGAACCTGGAATGAGGGTAGATTCTAAGGTGTCTTCCCATTGCTCTGGTGATCACCATGTCCCGAACCTCGAATTGACCCGAACACTTCCAACGGTGGTGCTACCTACCTCTCAATGGTGGGATGGCATTACTTTAAAGGACATCTACACAGACGAATTCCTTAGGGTAGGTAGACGACTCTAGATACTTGCTCTAATTTCAAAAACAAATCAAAAATACTTTTCACACCAACACCTTTTCAAAAAGTTTTCGAAAGCAATTTTTTCAAACACTCTTGAGGACCGATACAAGAGTCGAACTGAAATTTTCAAAGAAACTTTTTTTAAAACCCACAATTGAAAAGTAAACAAACCTTTTGAAAACACAAATGAGCAAGTATCTAAGAGCCCATGGATAACCATGGATAGAAAGGGTGCTAACACCTTCCCTTTCTATAACCTACCTCCCGAACCGAGAGCAATCTCTTTAAGGAATTTTTCTGTGCTTTTGTCCTTTCCATATTGGAGAAAATAAAAGATGGTGGCGACTCTTGCTTCCGCGACATTTCGCGAACCAGCGTTAAACAGTCAGTTCCAGATCCACCGATCACAGTAGTCTTTTCCATGTCTTCAGGAGCCATCTTGATCTGATTGTAACCTGAAAAGCCATCCATGAAAGAGAACACTTTGTGCTGAGCTTTATTGTCAACAAGGACATCAGTGTGAGGTAGGGGAAGTCATCTTTGGGGCTGGCCCTGTTCAGATCCCTGTAGTCGACGCACATTCTGACCTTTCCGTCTTTCTTTGGTATCGGCACCACATTAGCAACCCACTGAGGGTAAGAAGTCACTTCAAGGAACCCAGCATCAAACTGTTTCATAACCTCGGCTTTGATCTTCTCAGACATCTCTGGACGCATACGGCGGACCTTTTGCTTAACCGGAGGACTGTCTTCCTTAGTAGGCAAGTGATGGACCACAATATCGGTATCCAACTCGGGCATGTCTTCGTAGGACCAGGAAAATATCTCCACATAATCATGTAGCATCTTAGTCAACCGTTGCTTCACGCTGAGCTCTAGGTTGGCACCAATCTTTACCTCTTTCCTGTCTGCCTCAGTACCCAAGTTTATTATTTCCACTGGCTCTTCATGTGGTTGAATTGCCCTCTCTTCCTGAAGTAACAGTCTTGCAAGCTCGCCAGGCACTTCGCAATCATCTTCACCTTCGTCTTCGGATAAGTTGATCGGATTTTCGAAGTCATAATTGGCAGTAGCAGAGTCATAATTGGCAGATCCAGAGTCGTTAGCAGAGTCGAAGTCAAGATTTTCATTTATGATATATGAAATGACAATTTATATGCCCTCATAAATGAAACCACGGTGCCTCGGGTAAGACACTGGGCCATAAAGTTTATTTATTGTTTATTACAAATAACAAAACAAAGAAGTTTATTATTGCGTAACAAAAGTAACAGGAGTATGGTCTTTGACAATCTAATTGGTCAATCCGCCTTCGGTCGTCGGGTAGATCCAGCTATTGAACTCAGCTTCGTCCACTTCATTGTCCTCCCCAACAGCATTCACTCCTGGATTTGTGATGAGCACAGGAGGTCTTCTGGTCTTTGCCTTCCGCATAGCTTTCTGACCCTCTGCAGTAAAACCCAGTCCAAATTTGTCATTTTCTGTGTAAAGTCGGGAAGCCTGCCCCAGTTAGCACATTCACCTTTTTGAACCACAGCCCGGGCATCCTTCAGGGAAGCCATCTTCAAGGGAACATCCTCTTCGACCGCTGTTTCTGCTGCTGCTGAAATTGGAACCACCTCCTCTTCGACCGCATTTTCAATCCACTCTGGATCTCACTGGTAACGACTCTGCTACTGCCAATTATGACTTCGAAAATCCGATCAACTTAGCCGAAGACGAAGGTGAAGATGATTGCGAAGTGCCTGGCGAGCTTGCAAGACTGTTACTTCAGGAAGAGAGGGCAATTCAACCACATGAAGAGCCAGTGGAAATAATAAACTTGGGTACTGAGGCAGACAGGAAAGAGGTAAAGATTGGTGCCAACCTAGAGCTCAGCGTGAAGCAACGGTTGACTAAGATGCTACATGATTATGTGGAGATATTTTCCTGGTCCTACGAAGACATGCCCGGGTTGGATACCGATATTGTGGTCCATCACTTGCCTACTAAGGAAGACAGTCCTCCGGTTAAGCAAAAGGTCCGCCGTATGCGTCCAGAGATGTCTGAGAAGATCAAAGCCGAGGTTATGAAACAGTTTGATGCTGGGTTCCTTGAAGTGACTTCTTACCCTCAGTGGGTTGCTAATGTGGTGCCGATACCAAAGAAAGACGGAAAGGTCAGAATGTGCGTCGACTACAGGGATCTGAACAGGGCCAGCCCCAAAGATGACTTCCCCTACCTCACATTGATGTCCTTGTTGACAATAAAGCTCAGCACAAAGTGTTCTCTTTCATGGATGGCTTTTCAGGTTACAATCAGATCAAGATGGCTCCTGAAGACATGGAAAAGACTACTGTGATCGGTGGATCTGGAACTGACTGTTTAACGCTGGTTCACGAAATGTCGCGGAAGCAAGAGTCGCCACCGTCTTTTATTTTCTCCAATATGGAAAGGACAAAAGCACAGAAAAATTCCTTAAAGAGATTGCTCTCGGTTCGGGAGGTAGGTTATAGAAAGGGAAGGTGTTAGCACCCTTTCTATCCATGGTTATCCATGGGCTCTTAGATACTTGCTCATTATGTTTTCAAAAATGGTTTGTTTGCTTTTCAATGTGGGTTTTAAAAAGTTTCTTTGAAAATTCCAGTTCGACTCTTGTATCGGTCCTCAAGAGTGTTTGAAAAATGCTTTCGAAAGCTTTTTGAAAATGTGTTGGTGTGAAAAGTATTTTTGATTTGTTTTGTTTTGAATTAGAGCAAGTATCCACGAGTCGTCTACCTACCCTAAGGAATTCGTCTGTGTAAATGTCCTTTAAAGTAGTGCCATCCCACCATTGAGAGGTAGGTAGCACCACCGTTGGAGGTGTTCGGGTCAATTCGAGGTTCGGGACATGGTGATCACCAGAGCAATGGGAAGACACCTTAGAAGCTACCCTCATGCCAGGTTCCCGGATCATGAGGACTTAATAAGACATCCTCTACTCGACGATCACCTTTCGAGGCAAGGCAACAGTGAGGCGTACCCTAGGGGTGGTGTGTGATTTGTGTGTCGTTTTCAGATATTTTTGTCTTTTGTCATGTTATTGGTGATCTAGCGTTTGTTTTTATTCATGGTCATTCATTCTTGCATGCATCAATTAACAGTTAAAATATTTGCGAGAAGTAAAAATTCTAAACTATTACAAAAGGCGCGGGTCCACATCGCCAAAATTTCTTGAACCCGATTTGACAGAAAAATAAAGAATTAAAAGTGCGAGAAATAAAGATTACATGGCCTTGGGAGAGATACATAAATATTATAAGAAATAAAATAAATATGCGAATTAAATAAGAATTAAACGAGGGCGTTGGACCCCTTTTGTAAAATTAAATTAAATGATGAAATTAATTAAAAAAAAAAGAAAAGAAATTGTTTTTTTTGGTATTTTTTGGTTTTAATGAAAAAGAATTAATTAAAATAAATGCTAACCCTAATTCTAGTTGTTTTTAATTTATTAAAAAAGAAGATTAAATTTTAACCTAAAATTAACCCTAATTAATTTACATGCAATTTAATTACAAAAATAAATATTTAATATTTTAATTATTATGAAAGAAAAACAAAAAGGAATAAAAATTATCATGAACCCTAATTCTATATTTTTTTATATTTTTATTAAAAAAGTTAAGATTAAAACCTAATTTAAAACTAGTTAATTAATGAATTTATTTACAAAATATTAATTAGATAAATATATTTAATTTTTTGTCTTTTCTGATTTTTTTATTGTTTTTTTTTATATATATTATGAAAATAATTGAATTAATAGAATTAATTAAAAAGAATAATAATTAAAAATAAAAAAGAATAAATAAAATAGATATTGCAAACCTCAGGGGGGTGTTGTCCCCAATTGTGAGGTTTTTCTTCAGTAATCTGGGCCCAATGCATTTTTGGCCTCATTGACTATTGCGTTGGCACGTATACACGTTGACTAGAGTTTAACGTGCTCTCCAGATCATGGCCTTTGATTTGATGCCCTGGTACGCGTGGATGGCCAAATTTTGAAGGTATACGGTAGTCCAATACATTGAATCTGCACATGAACATTATATGAAGAAAAATATGAAAGGGGGTGAGGACCTGGGGCTCGAACCCAGGTCATGAGGTTTACCAATCAACGCGCTTGCCAGTGCTCCACTTGGTTTTCTTTGTATATTATATAATAAGCGATCAATATAAAACAAAACAAACGCGTTAGTGGATTTTAGCGCGAATTTTTGAACAGACAACCCAACGCTCGCCACTTCATCATCTCCTTCGCTTGGTTTTATTTTCCTGAAACAAGAACAATTTAGCAACGGTTTTGTTAGTGTTCCCTTAGGCCAGTTTCTGAAAAATAGCGACTAGCCCAGGGATGCTCATAAATTGAGCGCGAGGGTGGCCTTGTGATCGTCTGAGTATGCTGAATTGAGTGGCCTAAGTCTTATGCTCCAATTTTTCCTTAATTAAAAAAACCCAATTTTGAAGCTTCATGAACCCTAAAAGACAACCATGGTGGAATCGTATATAGCACACAAAAACTCAATCAAAGTAGATGGTTAGCTTCAGAACATATCAATTAGTATGAATACACAAACAAAATGCTATGTAAATGCCTAAATATGGAAACACGATTATGAAAAAAAGTGAAGAAAGCTCGGCTTCTGTACAGTGATTCAAGGTGTTAGAATTGATGCTTTTGATCCAGGAAGGTTCCTTGATGTCCCAGGAATGTGATAGGATGAGTTTCTTGGCTTGAATCGACCTGCAAATAGGTTTTCAGAATTGGAATTTTTTGCAAAAAAGCTTGAGTTTGATAATGGGGTTTTTGCGCAGCTTCGGGGTCCATGGCATTAGGGTTGCGTTTGATACTTATGTATGAATGATTTAGGGTTGAAAACTTGATCAAAATCCTTTGCATTCATGGTTTGGAAGATTTGATTTTCAAAGATCTTTTTTCAATATTTTTTCATGCTATTTTGACCCTAATCATATCCAATCAATTCAATTCCTTCCATATCTGATCATGCACGAATTATTGAGTATATTTCATGCACAAAAAGATTGAAAAACTTAGGTTAAGTATTTTTCATGTATTTAATTGATTTAAATGAATTATTATTAATAAAAATTCAAATAAATAAATAAAAAATGAAGAAAAACTTCCCTTTGGGCCAAGTGGTCGTGCACATGCCTTGGATGATGAATTGTGGAAGAAAAATAGGCCCATTAGCAATTTTAGGTCATTTGAATCAATGTTGACTTTTCAAAATATCCAAACATTTCCCAACTTCCATAAGGCATAACTTGCTTAATTTTTAAGATTTGCTCATGTTCTTGGACATTTTAGAAAGGTCTTTGAGTCCCCTAACCAATGCCTTTGGTCCCATGTCATTTTGATTTACCAATCTCAAGTTATGGCCTTTGACTTAAAGTCCCTTTTTGTTGACTTTTGAAAATGACCTATAATGTTGAAATTGATAACTTTTTGTGAGAGCATTTCTTGGACTTGGAGTGTGAAGAGGAGTTGTAGGAAATGTCTTTCTCTTCAAAATGAGCTTTGGATGGAATTTTTCTGATAATCCATGTGAAAGTTATGCCCTGGTCAATTTACAGTTGACTTTTTCAACTGTCCAAATAAGGAAACTTTTGCATCTTGATGATTTTTGAGCCAAGCTTTGAGAATCATGATCAAGCATTGATCAAATGATGTTTGTGGCTTCAAAATGAGATGTTGACCAAAAATTTGAACTTTTGACTGCCAAATGACCATTTTGCCCCTACAGTTGCCTGTAGTGCAATTAGGGTTTTGACTGTGCAATTTTATGCTGAAAGTCTTGAAACTTGATATGAGGATGCTTGACCATATTTGTAGGCATGTGGGACTTGATTGGACCTTTGGAAACTTCATTTTCTTGATCAGGACCAAAACCCTAATTTTGACTGTTCAGGAGGCTCTTACACTGTGCTACCCTTGGGGAATTTTGAAGCATGACTTGGCAATTTCTTGAGAATATGGGAGGGCAGATTTTGGGGTACAACAGTTGCCCCTGTTCAATCTTCTTAGACCTGAGGATGCAGATTGGCTGGCGTGCCTTTCGTAATCCGAGGGTAGAAGATGATTGAACACTAGAGTGCCCAGAAATTTGCGCTCACATAGTAGCAGTGTGATGAAAATGGGCTTATAGATGCCATTTAGAGATTGATGAATAGGATGATGGGCTTATAGATGCCATCTGGATGTTGATCGCGTAAGAGATTCCTTAGCGAGAACCTGCGTACCTGCAAAAGAAAAAAAAGAGTACCTGACATGTTGCAGGAGCTGGTTTTCAGATGCTTGGTATAGATGTTGCCTGACTGGTTACTGGAGCTGGATCTGGAGCTTCAAACGGCGATGAATGAACCAGGGATAGTTACTACCTCAACAGGAACGGTGAGAGAACCTTGGATGACCTTAACCTCAACAGCAAACGTTGAGAAAATCTTGGTGGGAATTACCATCTCCGCAGGATCGGGGAGAGAACCATAGGCAATTATAATCTCAAAAGCGGACGTTTGAGAAAAACCTGGAATGGAATTATCATCTCCGCAGTATTGGGGAGTGAACCATAGGAAATTATAATCTCAAAAGCGGACGTTTGAGAAAAACCTGGAATGGAATTATCGTCTCCGCAGCATTGGGGAAAGAACCATAGGAAATTATAATCTCAAAAGAGGACGTTTGAGAAAAACCTGGAATGGAATTATCGTCTCCGCAGTATCGGGGAGAGAACCATAGGAAATTATAATCTCAAAAGTGGACGTTTGAGAAAAACCTGGAATGGAATTATCGTCTCCGCAGTATCGGGGAGAGAACTATAGGAAATTATAATCTCAAAAGCGGACGTTTGAGAAAAACCTGGGATGGAATTATCGTCTCCGCAGTATCGGGGAGAGAACCATAGGAAATTATAATCTCAAAAGCGGATGTTTGAGAAAAACCTGGGATGGAATTATCGTCTCCGCAGTATCGGGGAGAGAACCATAGGAAATTATAATCTCAAAAGCGGACGTTTGAGAAAAACCTGGGATGGAATTATCGTCTCCGCAGTATCGGGGAGAGAACCATAGAAAATTATAATCTCAAAAACATTCATTGAGAAAAACCTTTGATAACTTCTACTGAGTCTTCATCAGAAAAATCTGTTTGGGGTCGATTTAGCTGGACTAGAGAAGGCCTTGGACTGGATAAGAAATCTTTGGAGTCGATTAACTGAACCGGATAAGGTTTTGAAATATGATTGAGAATTTAACTGAATTTTTCCTGAAAGATAGAGGTCAGTCATATGCAATGCATAATATGGATCAAGCGATGATGTTCTCAACATAAATGAGATTTGTATGATGCGTCCATGCATGCTATAATGATGTATGTGATGTTTAGGAATGTATGTTTTCGTCTAGGAAAGTAAATCCTTGACGGGTGCCGGGAAGTCACTCCTGGGCTAATGTTGAAGAATAGATTTTGCTTCCGCTGGGGATGATGGCTGCAAGGATACCGGTAGGAGAAGATAACTCCGTTGGGGGACAAACTTGGCGAATGGAATAACTCTGCGGGGGGGAAAAGTACCCTGACGATCTTGCTGGGAAGCAATAATCTGTGGGGAGAGAGATACTTTGTTGAGTTGTTGATGATAACTTGCTGGAGATACCTTTGTTGTTTTGGAAGTGCTGATAGACTTCGCTGGGGATAAGAAAGAATTGTGTTGACGACGACCTTTCCGTGGCTTTCGGCTGAGGATAACCCAGTTATATCCTGTTAAGGAAATAACTCTTTGAATAAAGCCGGACGACGCGTTCGTGCTCTGCGGGGATAAGCTTCCAGAATCTACTGGGGATAAGCCTACTGCTTGGGGAGATGAATTCCAACTTTCCTGGGGATACTGGATTGGACTCTCCTGGGGAATTTTTGAGCTGCGGGGGAAGTGATTCCTTTGAATGTTTGATATACCGCCGGGGAACAATCTTTAGGTCAAGACTGCCGGGGATGCTTGTTAAGAATATATATGCTGCTGGGGAATGTTGAGATCTACTGGAGGATACCCAACTTCCTTAAGATTTGATAACTTTGCTCGAGGAGAGTGTACTGACTTGCTGACTTACTCTCTGGGGAATTAGGATATGCCGGTTATGTTCTTTTAGCTGAACCTACCTTGATACCTTGGAGGACAGAACAATTAGATTGTTTAGACCACTCTTTATTGCCCCTGTTTCTAGTGTTACCTATAATTAATCCTTTGTTTCGTATGCAAATATTTATGAGTTAGCAAATTATTGTCAATGCATATATCACAAATTGAACCTTGGACGTTCTTCGCAAAACAAAACAGAAAAAGCAAAACAATTGGCACTTTTAACTGAAAAGTATATTTGTATTGATTTTTGAATGGCCTGAAAATAGGCGTTTTGTGTACAAGAGGCTGACGTCCTAGTAAGAGAACGCCGCCGAACAAAAGAGTTTATACAAATTTTGTACAAAAGAAAATAAAACAGCTGTGTGAAATGGATGATCCCACTGGGTTTCAACTCTGCTATTGCCTTTATAACTCTGAGCGTCTCATCACTTGATGACCTTGGTTAAAGGTGAAGCTGACTGATTGATGCTGTCTGAACTTGGTGTAGATACCGGATTCTGGATGCAAGGTGATCCAATGAGACATAGTATTACGCTTTTATCCCTAATTTTTGCCTGGACCGCCCTTTCGGGTTTTCGGTCCACCGGGATACCCATTTTTGCCCAAGCCGCCTTTTCAGGTTTTCGACTTGCCGGGTGTACAGTTTTTTTCATTTTCATCCCTTCATTTTGCCCGAACCCTTTTGGTTCGCCGGGAAGCCCTAATTTTTGCCTAGGCATGTCAGCCTAGCGGGTCTTTTTTATGCGTAGTATCTTTTTACTATGTCTGCATTAGCGGGGTGAGGAAGGTCGTCACCATCCATATTGGTCAATATCATTGCTCCTCCTGAGAACACATGCTTGACCATAAATGGCCCTTCGTACGTAGGGGTCCATTTGCCCCTTGGATCACTCTGAGGAAGGATGATTCGCTTGATTACCAGATCCCCAACTTGATATTCCTATGGTCTGACCCTTTTGTTAAATGCCCTGATCATCCATTTCTGATACGTCTGACCATGACAGATGGCAGCAAGTCTCTTCTCATCAATAAGGTTGAGCTGATCAAGTCGTGTCTGGATCCAATCATCCTCGTTCAGATTTGCATCCTTCATTATCCGGAGAGAGGGTATTTGCACTTCGATCGGTAAGACTGCCTCCATACCATAAACCAAAGAGAAGGGAGTTGCCCCGGTTGACGTCCTGGCTGAGGTACGGTACCCATGTAGAGCGAACGGTAACATCTCGTGCCAATCTTTATAAGTCACTGTCATTTTCTGTACGATTTTCTTGATATTCTTATTTGCTGCTTCTACAGCCCCATTCATCTTCGGCCGGTAGGGAGAAGAATTGTGGTGCTGTATTTTGAACTGCTCACAGAGCTCAGTGATCATCTTGTTATTCAGATTGGTACTGTTGTCTGTAATAATTCTCTCTGGGACGCCGTATCAACAGATCAGATTATGCCGAATGAACCGTGCCACAACAGTCTTGGTTACCGTAGCGTAGGAAGCTGCTTCGACCCACTTTGTAAAATAATCAATCGCCACTAGGATGAAGCGATGCCCGTTAGATGCCGTAGGTTTAATCTCACCGATCATGTCTATGCCCCACATTGCAAACGGCCAAGGCGCAGTCAGAACATTCAGCGGTCCTGGAGGAACATGCACCTTGTCTGCATAAATCTGGCACTTATGGCATGTCCTAGAATGTTGGTAGCAATCAGCTTCCATTGTGGACCAATAATACCCTGCCCGAAGGATCTTCTTAGCCATAGTGTGTCCACTGGAATGTGTACCAAAGGTCCCTTCATGTAGCTCTTCCATGATCCTTTCTGCTTCAGTCTTATCCACACAACGCAGTAAGGTTGAATCATGGTTTCGCTTGTACAAGATGTCGTTGCTAAGGAAGAACTTTGCTGCGAACCTTCTCAGGAACTTCTTATCATTGATAGATGCACCTTCAGGGTATTCCTGAGCTTCCAAATATCTCTTCACCTCATGGTACCAAGGCTTCTCAGTCACCAATTCAGTCTCGAGATCGCAACAGTATGCCGGTTCGTCCAGTTTCCAGATGATGATCCGGGGAGCCTCATTGTCCCATTTGACCTTGAACATAGAAGACATTGTAGCTAACGCGTCCGCCAGCTGATTCTCTTTTCTTGGAAAGTGCTCAAAGGTTATCTCTGTGAAGTGGGGGATCAGGGTCAACACACATTCTCTATAAGGGATAAGATTCGGATGTTTCGTATCCCACTCTCCTTTGATCTGATTGATCACGAGAGCGGAATCTCCGAAGACACTCAAAAACTTGATCCTTAGGTCGATCGCAGCTTGAAGACCCATGATGCACGCCTCATACTCCGCCATGTTGTTGGTACAATTGAAACATAGCCGGGCAGTGAGCGGAGTATGAGTACCTTGAGGAGATATGATTATGGCGCCGATACCATTTCCCAAAGCGTTGGAGGCTCCGTCAAAGTGCATAGACCATCGGGATCCTTCCTCAGGTCCTTCATCCGGTCCAGGCACTTCACAATCAGTTACTATCATGATGCTTTCATCTGGAAATTCGAAGTTCATTGACTGATAATCATCTACGGCCTGATGTGCCAAGTGGTCTGCCAATACACTTCCCTTGATGGCTTTCTGGGTCGTGTACTGAATGTCGTATTCCGTCAAGATCATTTGCCATCTTGCTATTCTCCCAGACAGAGCAGGCTTTTCGAATATGTATTTTATCGGATCCATCTTTGAGATCAATAAGGTAGTGTGAGTCAGCATATACTGTCTCAACCGGCAAGCAGCCCATACCAAAGCACAACAAGTTTTCTCAAGCAGTGAGTATCGGGTCTCACAGTCGGTAAACTTTTTGCTAAGGTAATAAATGGCATGCTCTTTTCGGCCAGACTCGTCATGCTGCCCCAGCACACACCCCATTGAGTTGTCAAGTACTGTCAGGTATAGTATCAGAGGTCTCCCTTCAACCGGTGGCATAAGGATAGGTGGTTCTTGGAGATACTCTTTGATTCTGTCGAAAGCAGCCTGACATTCATCGTTCCAACGTACTACCTGATCTTTCTTCAGCAGCTTGAAGATTGGCTCACAGGTAGCAGTCAGATGTGAGATGAATCGAGCAATGTAATTCAGGCGTCCTAAAAATCCTCTGACCTCCTTCTCTGTCCTAGGAACTGGCATCTCTTGAATAGCTTTAACCTTGGCAGGGTCCACTTGAATACCCTTATCACTTACCACAAAGCCTAGCAACTTCCCAGATCTTACCCCGAAGGTGCACTTGTTCGGGTTCAACCTCAGCTTGTATAGTTTCAACCGGTCAAACAATTTCTGCAGATGATCTAGGTGTTCTTCCTCAGTCTGGGACCTTGCGATCATGTCGTCCACATACACTTCTATCTCATGATGGATCATGTCATGAAATAAAGCGACCATGGCACGCTGGTAGGTTGCCCCAGCGTTCTTCAGTTCAAACGGCATGACCTTGTAACAGAAGGTGCCCCACTGAGTAACAAATGTAGTCTTTTCCATGTCTTCAGGTGCCATCTTGATCTGATTGTAACCTGAAAAACCATCCATGAAAGAGAACACCTTATGTTGAGCAGTATTATCAACAAGGACGTTAATGTGAGGTAGAGGGAAGTCATCTTTGGGGCTGGCCCTATTCAGATCCCTGTAGTCGACACACATTCTGACCTTACCGTCCTTCTTAAGTACCGGTACCACATTAGCAACCCACTGAGGGTAAGAAGTCACTGCAAGGAACCCGGCGTCAAACTGCTTCATAACCTCGGCCTTGATCTTCTCAGACATCTCTGGACGCATACGGCGGACCTTTTGCTTCACCGGAGGACAGTCTTCCTTAGTAGGCAAGTGATGGACCACAATATCGGTATCCAACCCGGGCATGTCTTCGTAGGACCAGGCAAATATCTCCATATAATCATGCAGCATCTGAGTCAACCGTTGCTTCACGCTGAGCTCTAGGTTGGCACCAATCTTTACCTCTTTCCTGTCTTCTTCAGTACCCAGGTTTATTGTTTCCACTGGCTCTTCATGGGGTTGAATTGCCCTCTCTTCCTGAAGCAACAGTCTTGCAAGCTCGCCAGGAACTTCGCAATCATCTTCACCTTCGTCTTCGGCTAAGTTGATCGGATTTTCGAAGTCATAATTGGCAGTAGCAGAGTCGTTATCAGTGAGATCCAGAGTGGATTGAAACCTGTATGAGTGAGTGTGTGTGTAAATACAGCTGTTTTGAAATATATGTAAAGGAAAGAAAGACAGAAAAGGAGCATAAGATTTGTAATGCGAGAAAACGTCCAAGATTTTCATTCATGATATATGAAATGACAATTTATATGCCCTCACAAATGAAACCACGGTGCCTCGGGTAAGACACCGGGCCGTAGAGTTTATTTATTGTTTATTACAAATAACGAAACAAAGAAATTTATTACTGTGTCACAAAGGTAACAGGAGTATGGTCTTTGGCAATCCAATTGTTCAATCCGCCTTCGGTCGTCGGGTAGATCCAGCTATTGAATTTTGCTTCATCCACTTCGTTGTCTTCCCCTACAGCATTCACTCCTGGATTTGTAATGAACACAGGAGGTCTTCCGGTCTTCGCTTTCCGCATAGCTTTCTGACCCTCTGCAGTAAAACCCAGCCCAAACTTGTCAATTTTCTGAGTAAAGTCGGGAAGTCTGCCCCAGTTAGCACATTCACCTTTTTGAACCACAGCCCGGGCATCCTTCAGGGAAGCCATCTTCAAAGGAACATTCTCTTCTACTGCTGTCTCTGCTGCCGCTGAAATTGGAAGCACCTCCTCGAAATGCTGAAAGGGGGTTTCAATAAACTCCCCGTCCATCTCAATGTATCTGAAGGAATTCAAGTGGCTTACCATATACTCCTCCTCTCCTTGCACGGTGACGATCTTCCCTTTGACAGGGTACTTCAGCTTCTGGTGCAAGGTAGAGGTCACTGCCCCAGCCTTATGTATCCAAGGTCGACCCAGTAGACAAGAGTAAGATGGACGGATATCCATCACATAAAAAGTAGAGTCAAACACCTGAGAGCCCACACGAATCGGAATGTCAACCTCTCCATGAACCATCCTTTTTGAACCGTCAAAGGCCCTGACGATGATATTGCTGGGTTTCAGTTCCAGGCCTTCACAATCTAAACGGTCTAAAGCCTTCTTGGGTAGCACATTCAAGGACGAACCAGTATCCACCAATACATGTGCCAGAGTAGTGCCCCTGCATTCGATAGAGACATGCAGGGCATCATTGTGGTCTCTTCCCTTCGCAGTCAGGTCAGCATCTGAGAAACCCAAGCCATTGTCTGCTGTCAGATTTGCTACGCAATCCGTGAACTGGACTGCAGATGTCTCCTGTGGCACATGGGCTGTTTTGAGGAACGAGATTAAGGCCTTAGCATGGGCCTCGGAGCACAGCAATAAAGAGAGCATGGAGATTTTGGAGGGCGTGTGCCCCAGCTGTTCCACAACATTGAAGTCACTCTTCTTTATAATTTTCAAGATTTCCTCCATCTCTTGTTGGGAGGCCTCAGCATTTATCGGTATCGGTGCCTCCATCCGGGCAGGCTCATCTTCAACTCCCCTACCCCGAGCATTGGATGACTCGGCAGCAGGGGAAACAACTTGGTCAGCAACAAGAACAGGTACACTTGTAGGAGTTATAAGGAGGGGTCTTCGAGCGGCGGGCGGTGCAATGTCAGGTGAGAAGAGCCTGCCACTGCGGGTAACCTTGGCTGGGCCAGTGATATCACAGATGCTGGCGCCAGTGTTGAATTCTTGTTTGATCCCATTCACATATACGTCTGCCCCATAATGCCAGGGGACAGCTTTATCAGATACGTAGGGAAGAGGCCCCGGAACAGTGATAACAACAGGTGCGACGGTCATGATTTGAATAGGCTTCTTCGGGAGAGCCTTGATTGGGTTATTAAAGATGGTAACCACAGAAACTTCTTCTACCGGAACCAACTGAACAGCATACTTCTTGAACAGAATCTCCTTGCTATCCATTAGGTTTTGGATGCCTAACTTCAGCAAGGGACAACCAGATAGGGAAACAGCACAGAACAGGCAACCCTCACTGCAACCCGGAAATAAACCGGCCAGCAGCAGGTTCCTCTTGACAATCTTCAGAGGAGTAGCAAGATCATCCACAGAAACAGCGTATACTTCTTCATCAACAACATTTACCCCATGCTGAGGCATAGGAGCAGTAACCACATTCGGCCTCTCAGGCGCTTCGAACTGTATTTCCTTCGCGTCAATAAGGTCTTGCAACTTACTCCTTAGTGCCCAACAGTCATCAGTGGAATGCCCCGGGCTATCGGAGTGATAAGCACAGCGGGCATTCAGATTGTACTTAGGAGATGTAGTATTTGGAAACTTCGGAGCCTCTCTGACGGTTACTAAGTTGGTTGAGAGCAACTGTGGTAAGATCTGCGACAAGGTCATACTCAACCGGGTGAACTCTCTCCGGGGTCTTTCAGCCCTTTGAGGATTGGTTGGCCGAGGAGCGGCAGCAGGCTTAGCAATCATTACCGCACTGACCGATTGGCGGTGCTCAGATCTCTCTGATCTCTTGGAACCGTATACAGCACTAGCCTCTTTCTTGAAGGGTTTCTTCTCAGAACTAGACGATGCACCCTTCGGAATCTTTCCAGACTTCAACCCAGCCTCAATTCTCTCTCCAGTCAGAATCAGATCAGTGAACCCTGCAGACGAATTCCCGATAAGATGATTGAAAAATGGCCCAGATAGGGTCCCCAAGAACATGTCTACCAACTCCCGATCAGTCAACGGAGGCTGCACCCTGCCAGCCAGGTGTCTCCACTTCTGAGCGTACTCCTTAAAACCTTCGCTTGAACCTAACGACATACCCTGGAGTTGGGTACGTGTAGGGGCAAGGTCGGCATTATATTGATACTGCTTGTAGAAAGCAGTAGCCAACTCCTCCCAGTTACGAACCTTGGTCCCATCCAGCTGATAGAACCATTCGAGATGAGTCCCTGAAAGACTCTCCTGGAAGAAGTGGATCCACAAATTCTTATCCGCTGAGTACGGTTGGATTTTCCGAACATAGGACCTGAGATGTAGCTTGGGACAAGACGCCCCGTCATATTTAGTGAAAGATGGTGCTTTGAACTTCCGAGGAATGATCACACCAGTAGACAAACCCAGATCTCCAAAATCCAGCCCAGGTACCTGTTGTATTTCCATAGCATTCAGCCTGTCTTCCAGCTGCTTGTAACGGTCTTCTGCAGGAGGATATTGCTCTTCATCAAAATCAGTCTCGTTGTCGGAGACTACCGGACTAGGACCTTTTTCTATCTGAGGAGTACTCTTGCCAATGGAAGAACCAGCCTCTTCATTCTGCAAATTGTTGCCAAACCTTCGGCCCGAGCTAAACAGAACAGTTCTTCTCTTCTTCTTCTTCTCCTTCTTCAGGAGCAGAGCCTTCAGCTCTTCTTGGCCTTGAGCCAAACCTTTGATTAATTCCTGAAATTGCGCATTCTGCGCCTGAAGAGCTTTGATGGATGTCTCAGTTGATGATGAGTCAGGATTCATGATGCTGAAATAAACAGCGAAGAACGGTAAGCAACCTGAAAAGAAGAAACCTGCTATGCACATGATGAATGGAATGCGTATGATTTATGTTTTCAAAGACAATCGGGAATCAACTTTGTAAACAAAAAGGAACACACTTCATTAGATTCAACTTTGAAACTGAAATTATTCAACAGGTTGCCCTTAGGCATTACATGAAAGGAAGTACTGAAAAGGGGAAATAAAACTGCAAAAGAACATCCGGAGCTCCTTATTGATCCCATGGTCTCCTCTTCTCAGTACGGATGTAGGCATTCAGAGTTCTCTCATTCTCCAACTGCTTTGTCAGCTTCTGGATCTTTAATTCCTGCTCATTGAACTTTTCTCGATAAGAATCCCGCTCTTCTCGCAGTTGCGACCAAGATCTCTTCAATGTCTCATAATCAGTGGGTACCTGAGGAGGAAGGACAGTTGGAGGCACACCATCTTTATCAGGAGACTCAAGAATGATGGGTCTGACGGCTTCATACGGCATACCTAACCTCTGAGCACGGATGCGAACCCATTTTTAGTAGGCTTCCATAGGTAAAGAGGTCTTTGGCCCCAACTCTTGTGGGTCAGCTTTATGAACTTTGTCCCAAGCCTTGATGAACCTATGACGCAGCTCGTCACTATCCACCTGAAACTCAAAACTGATGTGAGGCACCAACATCTCATGGGGACCTGCTCTTCTTGCTCTTCCAAACTGACGGAGTGCTAGACATGGATTGTAAGAGATCCCTCCTTGGGTACCAATCAGAGGAACATTAGGGTATTCCCCGCATCGATCAATAATAGCTAACTCATCCAAACCTCTGCAAGTCCAAATGATGTCTTTGTCGGTGAGAGACATTAACCTATGAGCCCAACCTCTTCCTTCTTGGTTCTTCAGTACGAACTTGGGGAGGTGCGAAATAAACCACCTCACCAACAAAGGGATACAACACCATAGGGTTCCTCGTCTTCGGGTAGTACGAGCATGAAGTTGTTGCAAGATGTCACCCAAGAGAGTGGGCACAGGATTCTGAGACATAAAGATCCTTATGGCAGTGACATTGATGAAGTTGTCAAGATTAGGAAACAGGACTAACCCATAGATTAGGAGAGCCAAGATGTCTTCATATGCCCTCTTGATGTGTCAGGGGGAGAGCTGCAGCAACATCCTCAAGTTTGAGGGTCTTTTCCCAACCAGTAAAGGGAGTCTGATCCAAGATAGGGATACCAAGCAAATCAGAGAACTCTTCCAGGGTAGGGACCAGCTGGAAGTCTTGAAAAGTGAAGCACTGGTACAGAGGGTCATAGAACTGGGTCAGAACGCTCATCAACTGCTGATCCCGCTTTGCAGTGACTAAACTGAGAAGGGAACCATGCCTCTGAATGAAGGAAGTGGTATTTGGAATTCTGTTAACCAACTCATCAAGCAACTCAAGTGAACGAACAAAGTTGAACCGGATTGTATTCCTTCGCACAGGCATCATAATGTCCTACAAAACAGAGCAAAGGTGAAACCCTCTTGTCTTTGAAATGGTCAGTCCTTATGCAGGATGCATGCAATGCTCATGATGTTATGATGTTATGATAAAGCACACCACAAATAGATACAAAGGCAAACATGGTAAGGCACACAAGTCACACAAGGCAAGCCCCTAAAGTTTAGGCCAGCATGAGGTCTAGGTACTACCCTCTTTCAGTTCGTTGGTTCATACCTGTCCTATCAAAGTAACCGGGTTCTTAGAGGATCCCAATATCATTGACTACCCTCAATCGGTCATAAATCCAGCATCGCAATCTTTTCTTGCGGCCAGAACCATCACGAGAGTTTAGCCTCAATGGGCGTAGCATACTGCTACAATTCTAAAGGCCAAGTTGTGTCAATTAAGGTTCTAAGGTTGTTGGTGCTTAATGACTCCTTAGAAGACCCATATTCTCCTCGTTGCAACACAAGGGATATCGGTACAGACCAAGGTGCCACACCAACGTAGCCACTGCTTCACCCGTGTCGGTCTACGCCAGACAGGTCCCTCACAGCTTATGCTACCTAAACAGGGTATCCCCAGATCCGGGTTAGGATCTATGTAACTCCCATGCAACCCACAATAATAAAGCACACAAATCAATACAATTGAAAACACAGTTATGAACTAGCCCTAAGGTACACCTCACTTTAAGTTTAAGTCCCCAGCAGAGTCGCCAGTTCTGTGATCGGTGGATCTGGAACTGACTGTTTAATGCTGGTTCGCGAAATGTAGCGGAAGCAAGAGTCGCAACCGTCTTTTATTTTCTCCAATATGGAAAGGACAAAAGCACAGAAAAATTCCTTAAAGAGATTGCTCTCGGTTCGGGAGGTAGGTTATAGAAAGGGAAGGTGTTAGCACCCTTTCTATCCATGGTTATCCATGGGCTCTTAGATACTTGCTCATTGTGTTTTCAAAAATGGTTTGTTTGCTTTTCAATGTGGGTTTTAAAAAGTTTCTTTGAAAATTCCAGTTCGACTCTTGTATCGGTCCTCAAGAGTGTTTGAAAAATGCTTTCGAAAGCTTTTTGAAAATGTGTTGGTGTGAAAAGTATTTTTGATTTGTTTTGTTTTGAATTAGAGCAAGTATCCACGAGTCGTCTACCTACCCTAAGGAATTCGTCTGTGTAAATGTCCTTTAAAGTAGTGCCATCCCACCATTGAGAGGTAGGTAGCACCACCGTTGGAGGTGTTCGGGTCAATTCGAGGTTCGGGACATGGTGATCACCAGAGCAATGGGAAGACACCTTAGAAGCTACCCTCATTCCAGGTTCCCGGATCATGAGGACTTACTAAGACATCCTCTACTCGACGATCACCTTTCGAGGCAAGGCAACAGTGAGGCGTACCCTAGGGGTGGTGTGTGATTTGTGTGTCGTTTTCAGATATTTTTGTCTTTTGTCATGTTATTGGTGATCTAGCGTTTGTTTTTATTCATGGTCATTCATTCTTGCATGCATCAATTAACAGTTAAAATATTTGCGAGAAGTAAAAATTCTAAACTATTACAAAAGGCGCGGGTCCACATCGCCAAAATTTCTTGAACCCGATTTGACAGAAAAATAAAGAATTAAAAGTGCGAGAAATAAAGATTACATGGCCTTGGGAGAGATACATAAATATTATAAGAAATAAAATAAATATGCAAATTAAATAAGAATTAAACGAGGGCTTTGGACCCCTTTTGTAAAATTAAATTAAATGATGAAATTAATTATAAAAAAAAGAAAAGAAATTGTTTTTTTTGGTATTTTTTGGTTTTATTGAAAAAGAATTAATTAAAATAAATGCTAACCCTAATTCTAGTTGTTTTTAATTTATTAAAAAAGAAGATTAAATTTTAACCTAAAATTAACCCTAATTAATTTACATGCAATTTAATTACAAAAATAAATATTTAATATTTTAATTATTATGAAAGAAAAACAAAAAGGAATAAAAATTATCATGAACCCTAATTCTATATTTTTTTATATTTTTATTAAAAAAGTTAAGATTAAAACCTAATTTAAAACTAGTTAATTAATGAATTTATTTACAAAATATTAATTAGATAAATATATTTAATTTTTTGTCTTTTCTGATTTTTTTATTGTTTTTTTTTATTTTTATATATTATGAAAATAATTGAATTAATAGAATTAATTAAAAAGAATAATAATTAAAAATAAAAAAGAATAAATAAAATAGATATTGCAAACCTCAGGGGGATGTTGTCCCCAATTGTGAGGTTTTTCTTCAGTAATCTGGGCCCAATGCATTTTTGGCCTCATTGACTATTGCGTTGGCACGTATACGCGTTGACTAGAGTTCAACGTGCTCTCCAGATCATGGCCTTTGATTTGATGCCCTGGTACGCGTGGATGGCCAAATTTTGAAGGTATACGGTAGTCCAATACATTGAATCTGCACATGAACATTATATGAAGAAAAATATGAAAGGGGGTGAGGACCTGGGGCTCGAACCCAGGTCATGAGGTTTACCAATCAACGCGCTTGCCAGTGCTCCACTTGGTTTTCTTTGCATATTATATAATAAGCGATCAATATAAAACAAAACAAACGCGTTAGTGGATTTTAGCGCGAATTTTTGAACAGACCAACCAACGCTCGCCACTTCATCATCTCCTTCGCTTGGTTTTATTTTCCTGAAACAAGAACAATTTAGCAACGGTTTTGTTAGTGTTCCCTTAGGCCAGTTTCTGAAAAATAGCGACTAGCCCAGGGATGCTCATAAATTGAGCGCGAGGGTGGCCTTGTGATCGTCTGAGTATGCTGAATTGAGTGGCCTAAGTCTTATGCTCCAATTTTTCCTTAATTAAAAAAACCCAATTTTGAAGCTTCATGAACCCTAAAAGACAACCATGGTGGAATCGTATATAGCACACAAAAACTCAATCAAAGTAGATGGTTAGCTTCAGAACATATCAATTAGTATGAATACACAAACAAAATGCTATGTAAATGCCTAAATATGGAAACACGATTATGAAAAAAAGTGAAGAAAGCTCGGCTTCTGTACAGTGATTCAAGGTGTTAGAATTGATGCTTTTGATCCAGGAAGGTTCCTTGATGTCCCAGGAATGTGATAGGATGAGTTTCTTGGCTTGAATCGACCTGCAAATAGGTTTTCAGAATTGGAATTTTTTGCAAAAAAGCTTGAGTTTGATAATGGGGTTTTTGCGCAGCTTCGGGGTCCATGGCATTAGGGTTGCGTTTGATACTTATGTATGAATGATTTAGGGTTGAAAACTTGATCAAAATCCTTTGCATTCATGGTTTGGAAGATTTGATTTTCAAAGATCTTTTTTCAATATTTTTTCATGCTATTTTGACCCTAATCATATCCAATCAATTCAATTCCTTCCATATCTGATCATGCACGAATTATTGAGTATATTTCATGCACAAAAAGATTGAAAAACTTAGGTTAAGTATTTTTCATGTATTTAATTGATTTAAATGAATTATTATTAATAAAAATTCAAATAAATAAATAAAAAATGAAGAAAAACTTCCCTTTGGGCCAAGTGGTCGTGCACATGCCTTGGATGATGAATTGTGGAAGAAAAATAGGCCCATTAGCAATTTTAGGTCATTTGAATCAATGTTGACTTTTCAAAATATCCAAACATTTCCCAACTTCCATAAGGCATAACTTGCTTAATTTTTAAGATTTGCTCATGTTCTTGGACATTTTAGAAAGGTCTTTGAGTCCCCTAACCAATGCCTTTGGTCCCATGTCATTTTGATTTACCAATATCAAGTTATGGCCTTTGACTTAAAGTCCCTTTTTGTTGACTTTTGAAAATGACCTATAATGTTGAAATTGATAACTTTTTGTGAGAGCATTTCTTGGACTTGGAGTGTGAAGAGGAGTTGTAGGAAATGTCTTTCTCTTCAAAATGAGCTTTGGATGGAATTTTTCTGATAATCCATGTGAAAGTTATGCCCTGGTCAATTTACAGTTGACTTTTTCAACTGTCCAAATAAGGAAACTTTTGCATCTTGATGATTTTTGAGCCAAGCTTTGAGAATCATGATCAAGCATTGATCAAATGATGTTTGTGGCTTCAAAATGAGATGTTGACCAAAAATTTGAACTTTTGACTGCCAAATGACCATTTTGCCCCTACAGTTGCCTGTAGTGCAATTAGGGTTTTGACTGTGCAATTTTATGCTGAAAGTCTTGAAACTTGATATGAGGATGCTTGACCATATTTGTAGGCATGTGGGACTTGATTGGACCTTTGGAAACTTCATTTTCTTGATCAGGACCAAAACCCTAATTTTGACTGTTCAGGAGGCTCTTACACTGTGCTACCCTTGGGGAATTTTGAAGCATGACTTGGCAATTTCTTGAGAATATGGGAGGGCAAATTTTGGGGTACAACAACTACATTTGTTACTCAGTGGGGCACCTTCTGCTACAAGGTCATGCCTTTTGGACTAAAGAACGCTGGGGCAACTTACCAACGTGCCATGGTTGCCTTATTTCATGACATGATCCATCATGAGATAGAGGTGTATGTGGACAACATGATCGCAAGGTCCCAGACTGAGGAAGAGCACCTAGATCATCTGAAGAAATTGTTTGACCGGTTGAAACTGTACAAGCTAAGGTTGAACCCGAACAAGTGCACCTTCGGGGTAAGATCTGGGAAGTTGCTAGGCTTCGTTGTGAGTGATAAAGGTATTCAAGTGGACCCTGCTAAGGTTAAAGCTATTCAAGAGATGCCAGTTCCTAAGACAGAGAAGGAAGTCAGAGGCTTTTTAGGACGCCTGAATTACATTGCTCGCTTCATCTCACACCTGACTGCTACCTGTGAGCCAATCTTCAAGCTGCTGAAGAAAGATCAGGTAGTACGCTGGAATGATGAATGTCAGGCTGCTTTTGACAGAATCAAAGAGTATCTCCAAGAACCACCCATCCTTATGCCACCGGTTGAAGGGAGACCTCTGATACTATATCTGACAGTGCTTGACAACTCAATGGGGTGTGTGCTGGGGCAGCATGACGAGTCTGGCCGAAAAGAGCATGCCATTTATTACCTTAGCAAAAAGTTTACCGACTGTGAGACCCGATACTCACTGCTTGAGAAAACTTGCTGCGCTTTGGTATGGGCTGCTCGCCGGCTGAGACAGTATATGCTGACTCACACTACCTTGTTGATCTCAAAAATGGATCCTATAAAGTACATATTTGAAAAGCCTGCTCTGTCTGGGAGAATAGCAAGATGGAAAATGATCTTGACAGAATACGACATCCAGTACACAACTCAGAAAGCCATCAAGGGAAGTGTATTGGCAGACCACTTGGCACATCAGGCAGTAGACGACTATCAGTCAATGAACTTCGAGTTTCCAGACGAGAACATCATGATTGTGACTGATTGTGAAGTACCTGGACCGGATGAAGGACCTGAGGAAGGATCCCGATGGTCTATGCACTTTGACGGAGCCTCCAATGCTTTAGGTAACGGTATCGGCGCTATAATCATATCCCCTCAAGGCACTCATACTCCACTCACTGCCTGGCTATGTTTCAACTGTACCAACAACATGGCGGAGTATGAGGCATGCATCATGGGTCTTCAAGCTGCGATCGACCTAAGGATCAAGTTTCTAAGTGTCTTCGGAGATTTCGCTCTCGTGATCAATCAGATCAAAGGAGAGTGGGATACGAAACATCTGAACCTTATTCCTTACAAAGAATGTGTGTTGACCTTGATCCCTCACTTCACAGAGATAACCTTTGAACACTTCCCGAGAGAGGAGAATCAGTTGGCGGACGCGTTAGCTACAATGTCTTCTATGTTCAAGGTCAAATGGGACAATGAGGCTCCCCGGATCATCATCTGGAAACTGGACGAACCGGCATACTGTTGCGATCTCGAGACTGAATTGGTGACTGAGAAGCCTTGGTACCATGAGGTGAAGAGATATCTGGAAGCTCAGGAGTACCCTGAAGGTGCGTCTGTCAATGATAAAAAGTTTCTGAGGAGGTTCGCAGCGAAGTTCTTCCTTAGCAACGGCATCTTGTACAAGCGAAACCATGATTCGACCTTACTGCGTTGTGTAGATAAGACTGAAGCGGAAAGAATCATGGAAGAGCTACATGAAGGGACCTTTGGCACACATTCTAGTGGGCACACTATGGCGAAGAAAATCCTTCGGGCAGGGTATTTCTGGTCCACCATGGAAGCAGACTGCTACCAACATTCCAAGACATGCCATAAGTGCCAGATTTATGCAGACAAGGTGCATGTTCCTCCAGTTCCTCTGAATGTTCTGACTGCGCCTTGGCCGTTTGCAATGTGGGGCATAGACATGATCGGTGAGATTAAACCTACGGCATCTAACGGGCATCGCTTCATCCTAGTGGCGATTGATTATTTTACAAAGTGGGTTGAAGCAGCTTCCTACGCTACGGTAACCAAGACTGTTGCGGCACGATTCATTCGGCATAATCTGATCTGTCGGTACGGCGTCCCAGAGAGGATCATTACAGACAACGGTACCAATCTGAATAATAAGATGATCACTGAGCTCTGCGAGCAGTTCAAAATACAGCACCACAATTCTTCTCCTTACAGACCGAAGATGAATGGGGCTGTAGAAGCAGCAAATAAAAATATCAAGAAAATCGTGCAGAAGATGACAGTGACTTATAAAGATTGGCACGAGATGTTACCGTTTGCTCTACATGGGTACCGTACCTCAGCTAGGACGTCAACCGGGGCAACTCCTTTCTCTTTGGTTTATGGTATGGAGGCAGTCTTACCGATCGAAGTGCAAATACCCTCTCTCCGGATAATGAAGGATGCAGATCTGAGTGAAGATGATTGGATCCAGACACGACTTGATCAGTTAAACTTAATTGATGAAAAGAGACTTGCTGCTATCTGTCATGGTCAGACGTATCAGAAACGGATGATCAGGGCATTTAATAAAAAGGTCAGACCACAGGAATATCAAGTTGGGGATCTGGTAATCAAGCGAATCATCCTTCCTCAGAGTGATCCAAGGGGAAAATGGACCCCTACGTACGAAGGGCCATTTGTGGTTAAACATGTGTTCTCAGGAGGAGCCATGATTCTAACCAACATGGATGGTGACGATCTTCCTCACCCCGCCAATGCAGACATAGTAAAAAGATACTACGCATAAAAAAGACCCGCTAGGATGACATGCCTAGGCAAAAATTAGGCTTCCCGGCGAACCAAAAGGGTTCGGGCAAAATGAAGGGATGAAATGAAAAAAAATCTGTACACCCGGCAAGTCGAAAACCTGAAAAGGCAGCTTGGGCAAAAATGGGTATCCCGGTGGACTGAAAACCCGAAAGGGCGGTCCAGGCAAAAGTTAGGGATAAAAGCGTAATACTATGTCTTGTTGGATCACTTTGCATCCAGAATCCGGTATCGGCATCAAGTTCAGACGGCATTGATCAGTCAGCTTCATCTTCAACCAAGGTCATCAAGTGATGAGACGCTCGGAGTTATAAAGGCAATAGCAGAGTTGAAACCCAGTGGGATCATTCATTTCACACAGCTGTTTTATTTTCTCTTGTACAAAATTTGTATAAACTCTTTTGTTCGGCGGCGTTCTCTTACTAGGACGTCAGCCTCTTGTACACAAACGCCTATTTACAGGCAATTCAAAATCAATATAAATCACTTTTCAGTTAAAATTGCCAATTATTTTTCCTTTTCTGTTTTGTTTTGCGAAGAACGTCCAAGGTTCAATTTGTGATATATGCATTGACAATAATTTGCTAACTCATGAATATTTGCATACGAAACAAAGGATTAATTACAGGTAACATTAGAAACAGGGGCAATAAAGAGTTGTCCAAGCGATCTAATTGTTCCGTCCTCCAAGGTACCAAGGTAGGTTCAACTGAAGAACATAACCAGTATATCTTAATTCCCCAGAGAGTGAGCCAGCAAGTCAGTACACTCTCCTCAAAGCGAAGCTATTATCAAACTTAAGGAAGTTGGGTATCCTCCAATAGATCTCAACATTCCCCAGCAGCATATATACATGTATTCTTAACAAGCATCCCCAGCAGTCTTGGTCTAAAGATTGTTCCCCGGCGGTATATCAAACATTCAGTGGAGTCACTTCCCCAATACAATTCAAAACTTCCCCAGGAGAGTCCAATCTAGTTCCCCAGGAAAGTTGGGATCCATCTCCCCAAGCAGTAAGCTTATCCCCAGTAGATTCTGGAAGCTTATCCCTCGCAGAGCACGAACGCGTCTCCCGGCATTATTCAAGAGTTATGTCCCTACCAGAGCTTATAACTGGGTTATCCTCAGCTAAAAGCCACGGAAAGATCGTCCTCGACGCAGTCTTCTTATCCCCAGCGAAGTCTATCAACACTTCCAACACAACAAGGGTATCCCCAGCAAGTTATTATCAACAAAGTACCTCTCTCCCCACAGAGTATTGCTTCCCAGCAAGATCATTAGAGTACTTTTCTCCCTGCAGAGTTATCCTTTCGCCAAGTATATCCCCCAACGGAGTTATCTTCTCCTACCGGTATTCTTGCAACTATCATCCCCAGCGGAAGCAAAAATCTATTCTCCAACATTAGCCCAGGAGTGACTTCCTGGAACCCGTCAAGGATTTACTTTCCTAGACGAAAACATACATTTCTAAACATCACATACATCATTATAGCATGCATATACGCATCATATCTTACAAATCTCATTTATGTTGAGAACATCATTGCTTGATCCATATCATGCATTGCATACGACTGACCTTTACCTTTCAGGAAAGATCCAGTTAAGCTCTCAGCTATATCCAAGACCTAGACCGGTTCAGTTAAATCGACTCCAAAGATTTCTCTATTTCTTATCCAGTCAAAGGCCTTCTCTGGTTCAGTCAGATCGACCCCAAGATCTCCCTATCCAATTGAAGACATTTCAAGACCTAGACCGGTTCAGTTAATCGACCCTAAGATTTTCTGTTTCTTATCCAGTCCAAGGCCTTCTCTAGTCCAGTTAAATCGACCCCAAACAGATTTTCCTGATGAAGACTCAGTAGAAGACATCCAAGATTCTCTCAATGATTGCTATTGAGGTTGTAGTCGCCTATGGTTCTCTCCCCGATACTGCGGAGGTGGTAATCCCAGGCTTCTCTCAACGATTGCTGTTGAAGTTGAAGTTATCCAAGATTCTCTCAATGATTGCTATTGAGGTTGTAGTCGCCTATGGTTCTCTCCCCGATACTGCGGAGGTGGTAATCCCAGGCTTCTCTCAACGATTGCTGTTGAAGTTGAAGTTATCCAAGATTCTCTCAATGATTGCTATTGAGGTTGTAGTCGCCTATGGTTCTCTCCCCGATACTGCGGAGGTGGTAATCCCAGGCTTCTCTCAACGATTGCTGTTGAAGTTGAAGTTCTCCAAGATTCTCTCAATGATTGCTATTGAGGTTGTAGTCGCCTATGGTTCTCTCCCCGATACTGCGGAGGTGGTAATCCCAGGCTTCTCTCAACGATTGCTGTTGAAGTTGAAGTTATCCAAGATTCTCTCAATGATTGCTATTGAGGTTGTAGTCGCCTATGGTTCTCTCCCCGATACTGCGGAGGTGGTAATCCCAGGCTTCTCTCAACGATTGCTGTTGAAGTTGAAGTTATCCAAGATTCTCTCAATGATTGCTATTGAGGTTGTAGTCGCCTATGGTTCTCTCCCCGATACTGCGGAGGTGGTAATCCCAGGCTTCTCTCAACGATTGCTGTTGAAGTTGAAGTTCTCCAAGATTCTCTCAATGATTGCTATTGAGGTTGTAGTCGCCTATGGTTCTCTCCCCGATACTGCGGAGGTGGTAATCTCAGGCTTCTCTCAACGATTGCTGTTGAAGTTGAAGTTATCCAAGATTCTCTCAATGATTGCTATTGAGGTTGTAGTCGCCTATGGTTCTCTCCCCGATACTGCGGAGGTGGTAATCCCAGGCTTCTCTCAACGATTGCTGTTGAAGTTGAAGTTATCCAAGATTCTCTCAATGATTGCTATTGAGGTTGTAGTCGCCTATGGTTCTCTCCCCGATACTGCGGAGGTGGTAATCCCAGGCTTCTCTCAACGATTGCTGTTGAAGTTGAAGTTCTCCAAGATTCTCTCAATGATTGCTATTGAGGTTGTAGTCGCCTATGGTTCTCTCCCCGATGCTGCGGAGGTGGTAATCCCAGATTTCGCTCAATGATTGCTGTTGAAGTGAAGTTATCCAAGATTCTCTCAATGATTGCTATTAAGGTTGTAGTCGCCTATGGTTCTCTCCCCGATACTGCGGAGGTGGTAATCCCAGATTTCGCTCAATGATTGCTGTTGAAGTGAAGTTATCCAAGATTCTCTCAATGATTGCTATTGAGGTTGTAGTCGCCTATGGTTCTCTCCCCGATACTGCGGAGGTGGTAATCCCAAGATTCGCTCAACGATTGCCGTTGAGGTTGAAGTTATCCAAGATTCTCTCAATGTTTGCTGTTGAGGTTGTAGTCGCCTGTGGTTCTCTCCCCGATACTGCGGAGGTAGTAATCATCCCAAGATTTTCTCAACGATTGCTGTTGAGGTTAAAGTCATCCAAGGTTCTCTCACCGTTCCTGTTGAGGTAATAACCATCCCTGGTTCATTCATCATCGTTTGAAGCTCCAGATCCAGCTCCTGTAACCAGTCAGGACACATCTACACAAGAGTTTGGAGACCACTCCTGCAACATGTCAGGTACTCATCTTTCTTTTGCAGGTACGCAGGTTCTCACTAAGGAATCTCTTACGCGATTGACACCCAGATGGCATCTATAAGCCCATCCACCCTCCATCATCTCTTAGCATGGAATCTAGAAGCCCATCACCCTATCCATCAATCTCCAAATGGCATCTGTAAGCCCATTCCCCATCATCACACTGTTACTATGTGAGCGCAAATTTCTGGGCACTCTAGTGTTCAATCATCTTCCACCTTCGGATTACGAAAGGCACGTCAGCCAATCTGCATCCTCAGGTCTAAGAAGATTGAACAGGGGCAACTGTTGTACCCCAAAATTTGCCCTCCCATATTCTTCAAAAATTGCCAAGTCAAAGGTTCAAAAATCTCCCCAAGGGTTGCACAGTTCAAGGGCCTCCTAACAGTCAAAAATTAGGGTTTTGGTTCTAACAAAGTAAATGAAGTTTCCAAAGGTCCAATCAAGTCTCACATGCCTATAAATATGGTCAGGCATCCTCATACCAAGTTTCAAGACTTTCAGCACAAAATTGCACAGTCAAAACCCTAATTGCACTACAGTCAACTGTAGGGGCAAAATGGTCATTTGACAGTCAAAAGTTCAAATTTTTGGTCAACATCTCATTTTGAAGCCACAAATATCATTTGATCAATGCTTGATCATGATTCTCAAAGCTTGGTTCAAAAATCATCAAGATGCAAAAGTTTCCATATTTGGACAGTTGGAAAAGTCAACTGTAAATTGACCAGGGCATAACTTTCACATGGATTATCAGAAAAATTCCATCTAAAGCTCATTTTGAAGATAAAGACATTTCCTACAACTCCTCTTCACACTTCAAGTCCAAGAAATGCTCTCACAAAAAGTTATCAATTTCAACATTATAGGTCATTTTCAAAAGTCAACAAAAAGGGACTTTGAGTCAAAGGCCATAACTTGAGATTGGTAAATCAAAATGACATGGAACAAAAGACATTGGTTAAAGGACTCAAAGACCTTTCCAAAATGTCCAAGAACATGAGCAAAGCTTAAAAATTGAGCAAGTTATGCCTTGTGGAAGTTGGGAAATGTTTGGATATTTTGAAAAGTCAACATTGCTTCAAATGACCTAAAATTGCTAATGGGCCTCTTTTTCTTCCACAATTCATCATCCAAGGCATGTGCACGACCATATGGCCCAAAGGGAAGTTTTTTACCATTTTTATTTATTTATTTGGATTTTTAATTATTAATAATTCATTTAATTAAAATAAATAGGTAAAAAATACTAAACCTAACTTTTTGAATCTTTTTGTGCATAAAATAATCTCAAGATTTTGTGTATAATCAGATTTGGAAAGTATCTTGGTGATTGAACATGATTGAGACCAAATATGCATGAAAAGATTGAAAAAATAATGCATGGAAAATCAAATATTTTTTTCATCAATTCTTTGATTCCTTGGACCTCTTTTCCAACCCTAATCGTTCATACATACATATACATGCTAACCCTATTCAGAAAAGACTCCAAGCTGCGCCAGAAATCCCTAAGCAAACTTGAAATTTTTCAAGAAAAGTCCAATACTGCAAACCAAGTTCTAGGTCGATACAAGCAAAGAGACTTATTCCATCACCTTCCTGAGGCTTCAAGGAAGGAATTAGAATCAAAAGCATAAGCTTTGACACCAAGAAACGTGAGAACGCTGGTGTCCTGTACAGAAAATTTGTCACTTTCTTGCATCACGATTCATGCATCTTTCATAATTTTTTATGTTTGATTTATGTTCAATATTCAATTCTAAAGCTAACTGTATGGTTTGATTAAGTTTTCGTGCCAAAATAGGAGTTTCACCATTGATGCAGGTTAGGGTTTTGCAAGCTTTGAATTAGGCGTTTCTTCATACTGTAAAATTGGAAGCTCTCAATGCCATGACCATATTCAGCGCGCTTGGACGGTTCAGAATTAACCCTCGCGCCTAATTTATGTGCTACCATGGCTTAATCGCTATTATCAAAAGTTGCACATTTTGGGGGGGGTTCAAAACCCCCGCTAACCATCTTTGTTTTTTTCAGGAAAATATAAACCACGAAGAAGATGATGAAGTGGAAGGCAGCGATTGGTCCATTTAAATTTTCGCGCTAACTTTCCCACTAACCAGTGTTTTTATGTTATATTATTTATTAGGTATTACATAGTCAGAAGCGTGTGAATGGCCTAGTGGTGGAGAACGTTACTAGTAACCCCTGGGACCTGGGTTCGAGCCCCAGGTCCCCATCCCTTTGCAATATTATTTTTCTAGTTGTCATTCTATGCAGCATCTCTCTTGAAGACCACCATACATCCATAATCACAAGCATGCCACGCGTATAGAAAGATCACTCCAAAGGCGCTGATTGGAAGAACACCATGGACTCTAGTCAAACGTGCCACGTGCTTCCTGAAAAGGTCAACCAGGCCAAAGGGCTATTGGGCCTGAATTGATTATTTACACCTCCAATTGGGGACAGAACCCCCCCATGGTTTGCAAGTTTCTTTTTCATTGTTTTCTTTTGATTCAATTATTTATTTTTTAATTAGTTCCTTTAATTTAATTATTTCCATAAAAATACATAAAAACAACAAAAAAATCAGAAAAAACAAATTTAAAATATATTTATTTAATTGATATTTTTGTAAATAAAACCTTTATTACTTAATTAGTTTTAATCTAGGGTTAATCTTAATATCTTTTTAATAAACTTAAAACTTGGTAGAATTAGGGTTTGTAATAATTTTTATCCTTTTTTTTCTTTTCTTTCATAATAATTAATTATTAAATATTATTTATTTTTGTAATTAAATTACCATGTAATTAATTAGGTTAATTTAGGTTTAACTTTAATATTCTTTCTTAATAAATAAAAAATTAGAATTAGGGTTAATTTCTCAATTTAATTCAATTTCATTAAATTCTCATAAATACAAAAAACCAAAAAAATAATTTCTTTTTCTTTAATTTAATTAATTTGCTAATAATTTAATTTCATTAAAAAGGGTCCAACGCCCTCGTTTTTAATTTTAATTCAATTCACGTTTTATTTCTTTTTCTTTTAATTATTTATGTACCTCTCCCAAAGCCATGTAAATATTTGATCTTTCGCACTTTATTTCCTTTATTTTTTGTCAAATCGGGTCCTGGAAATTTTGGCGATGTGGACCCGCGCCTTTTGTAATAGTTTAGAACATTACCTTTCTCGCACTTTTTTAACCGTCAAATAAATGCATGCAAGAATGAATGACAATAAAATAAAAACAAACGCATAGATCACCTATACCATGACAAGAAAAAAATAAACGAATCTGACACACAAATCAACACCACCCCTAGGGTACTCCTCACTGTTGCCTTGCCTCGAAAGGTGATCATCGAGTAGAGGATGTCTTAGTAAGTCCTCATGATCTGGGAACCTGGCATGAGGGTAGCTTCTAAGGTGTCTTCCCATTGCTCTGGTGATCACCATGTCCCGAACCTCGAATTGACCCGAACACTTCCAACGGTGGTGCTACCTACCTCTCAATGGTGGGATGGCATTACTTTAAAGGACATCTACACAGACGAATTCCTTAGGGTAGGTAGACGACTCTAGATACTTGCTCTAATTTCAAAAACAAATCAAAAATACTTTTCACACCAACACCTTTTCAAAAAGCTTTCGAAAGCAATTTTTTCAAACACTCTTGAGGACCGATACAAGAGTCGAACTTAAATTTTCAAAGAAACTTTTTTTAAAACCCACAATTGAAAAGCAAACAAACCTTTTGAAAAAACAAATGAGCAAGTATCTAAGAGCCCATGGATAACCATGGATAGAAAGGGTGCTAACACCTTCCCTTTCTATAACCTACCTCCCGAACCGAGAGCAATCTCTTTAAGGAATTTTTCTGTGCTTTTGTCCTTTCCATTTGGAGAAAATAAAAGACGGTGGCGACTCTTGCTTCCGCGACATTTCGCGAACCAGCGTTAAACAGTCAGTTCCAGATCCACCGATCACACATATGATGCTTTATGATGTTCATGATGTATGCACAAGTATATATACAAGCAAGTCACATAAGATCCTAGTTCCAAGCTTGCATGGGGTTTCATAGGTAAGTACCCTCTTGAAGTTTAGTTGGCTCAACCTGTCCTATAAATAGTAACCGGGTTCTAAGGAGCTCAATATCACTGGATTATTTTCTGTGTTCATTGTTTCAGTTTAGCCACTTTACTGGCGACCGAAATATTCCAAGAAAAACAACCCTCAATGAGTGTAGTATCGAGTATCTACCAACTTCGGACTGCACCAAAGCTGGTCATCTCGCTACCCCTAAAAAGGCCAAGATGGTCAAGTAAAGGTTCTAAAAGTTCATTAGTGCTTCATGACACCACTCAGCGGCCTCGTATTCTCTTTGATTGACTCGAATTCTACCGGTACTCACAAATATGTCGCACTAATATAGCTATTGGTTCAACCATGTCGGTATACCCCACACAGTTTCCACAACATATTGCTATTTACCTATGAATGTTTCCCAAATCCGGGTAGAGGATTTCAAACCAAAACAATTGAACCAAGTGTAAAGTAAATCAAAGCAAACAAGGTAAGCATGTAAAGGTGATCTAAACCCTAAGGTAACCCCACTTTTAGATTCTTCCCCAGCAGAGTCGCCAGTTCTGTGATACGGTGGGAGAACTGACTTGAGGTTTTGCGTTTGTGTTCGCAAATGTTTCGGTTTAGCAAGAGTCGCCACCGAATTTTTATTTTATCCAAAGGAAAGGTCAAAAAGCACAGGAAAGACATTTGAGATGTTTTCTTGGGTTCGGGGGGTAGATTATGAAAAGGGAAGGTGCAAGCACCCTTTTCATCCATGGTTATCCATGGGCTCTTAGTTACTTGTTTAGATCACTTGGTTTTGCTTTTCAATTGTTTGAAATGGTGCTTTGTGTGTGGTTTTTTGAAAATGTTTTGAAAAGAGGCCATCGTTGTGGCAACCTTTGTAATGATTCTTGTTTGAATGTATACAAAAGTGTTTGTCTTTTGAAAAGATATTTCAATGTTTGAAAGTTTGAAAGTTTATTTTGGAAAATGTTTTGAAATTGTGTTGTGAGGTGTGTTTGAAAATAGCAAGGATGTTTTTTCAAGTTTTGATCAAGTAACTAAGGGTTGTCTACCCTATCTACTCAAGAGTCTTTCCTACACATTTTTAACCCTTTTGACAGTGTTGTTTTACCATTGCATTTGGTAAACAATCTTGTATTAGGATGTTAAATGGGACAGGCGCGGGTCATTGTATGGACCATGATAGCAATTGTGCTAAGCATCTTTAGCAAATTTTTGAGGGACTAGATCATTTTGTATAGGCAACCAAGATAGCGTCATCGAGGGACTATGATCTTTTGTTTTGTTTTTGTTTTGCCAAGATACTCAACATGCATAACATGGTCATTTTCAAGGCAACAAGTGGATGAAACCCTAGGGGTGCATGTGTGCATTGTGTTGTCAATTTACATGCTTTTTGTCTTTGTATTAGTCAAGCTATTTGTTTTGATTTTGGATTTTTGCATACAAACCCTAATCTCTAACATGGCATATTTGAAAGCATAAAGTGCGTAAAATAAATCTACACTATTACAACATTTGATATGGGAAGGGGGGATACAATTTTGAATGGGGGAATATTTGCAAGAAAATAAAACCCTAATATTTACTATTACATCCAAATTGGATAAATGGTACAAATAAATAAATAGGCAAGTATTTAAATGGTCAATTAAATAAATATACAAAATATTATGAATATGCAAAAAATGTTTTTGTTTATTTTTATGTATGTAAAAATAAAATATTTAATGTATTAAAAAAAGAAATAAAAGATTATTTTTTTTATTAAGGGTAAAAACCCTAATTTTCTTTAAGAAAGTTTATATATTAATTATATTATTTATGTACAATAAAAATAAAATAAAATATATACAAAAATAAAAATATATTAGAAAAAATATTATTTAAGTATAAATAATAAAAATAAAGGCATAATATTTTTATGTATCATTTTCAAGTTTTTATTAAATAAAATAAAGGTATATTATCTAAAAATTATTTTCATGTTAGAAAAATAATAAAAAAATATAAAATAAAAAATGAAAATTTATGAACATGTTTTTTACTATTTTTTATGTTTAGAAAATAATAAAATAAAATCAAAAATGAAAAATAAATAGAAAAATGAAAAAAATATAAAGAAATGGGCCAAGGGGTGCAGTCAGCAAGGCAGGGGGTGCAAAAAGTGAGCCAGGCCAAAGCCCAGCCCACTGAACTTCATCTTCAACCTTTGTCAAACAAAAACGCGCGCGCGCCCTGTACAAATGTCCAGATCCTACATACGTGCTCTAATGCAAAAACTCATAACACCAAAGTTATAACATTTTTCAAGACGATTTCAACCATATAAAGAACTTAATCTAACTCTCAAAGACCAGAGAGAATTTCTCTGGCCCTAATTTCTAACCTAACTTTTTCAGAAAATTCATGAATCAAATTCTCTTAACACGCTTAACTTAAATGAAAACTGAGCATATGTACAGCTTCAGGGCTATGAGTACTAAATTTTTTATTCACAAACCTAAGCCTAATGATTCCTAAATAGAGAGATAGAAAGTTGACAAATACCTGTTTCAGATGAACTCGTGTATAGAAATGTGGAGCTTTTCAGTGAGGCCTGAACTTCTTTTGAGCTTGCTTGAACCTCCTCTGACCTTCCCCAATACTTAGTTTGCTTTGGATGTGCTTGAACAAGCTTGCAGAAGTCAACCTGCACAATGATTGGGATAGCTTGGATAGGTTATATGGAATGTATTGGAACAAGTTTGGGGCAAAACGCACTAGTAACTTGTGAGATGGAAGTGAAACTGCAGGGAGTGCCCTGTTTTGCAAGTTTTTAGAGTTTTGGTGTTCAAGAGTGTTTGAGGGATGAATGGCTCGTGTTTCTGGCTCAAGGGAATGTGTAAAACTTGTTTTTAAAATCTTGCAAGAGTTGGTTATATTAGATATGCAAGTTGTAGCTCTTTGGCAAGTTTTCTTGTATTTTAAGCAAAAGTAACAAGTGATGCAAGACAGACCTATACAGGCTATCTACCAGCTTGCACTTTATGATCTTGGCCCCCTCAGTTTGTGGATATTGTTTGCTGTACAAGATTTTGTTCAAGGCTCAAGAATGCAATTTGACATAAAGCAAATTTGACAAAAATGGCAATGTTGCCTTTTTGCTATTTTTGGATTAATCTCTTGTGTAATCCTCCCATGATCAGAACAAAGCCTCAAACCAATGGATTTGCATTTAATTATTGAGTATGAAAGGGTTTAGGGACCTGTAATCAAGTACAAACAATGCTGGATGGAAGTTGCAACTTGTATCAACATGAAAATGCCATGGATCAAAAGTGAGTTTTTGCCAAATTCAAACCTTCGATTCTCCATAACCATAAATGATTTTGGAGAGTTCTTGGACATTTTGGAAAGCTTATAACATTCTCTACAATCCATATTTGAAATGAATTTTGAGATTCCAAGTGGAACTATGTGAAAAATGGTCATGAATATAGGTCAAAATCCTGCCTAAACTAGGGCAAAATTTCACTAAGTTAAAAGTTTCATGGACCCTTGTTCTAAAAATCATAACTTGATATCCAATCTTCTTTTGGGAAAAATTTGTGAATCAAAGTTGTAGACTTTGTAGAGGACTACAACTTTCATGTTAGAAGTTATGTTTGAATCCAATTGCATCATGGTGAAAATGTTGGGCAAAGTTGGGAAAAATTAAGGGAATTTCATAACTTTGAAAAATTCTAAGTTATGAAAATTTTCAATCTTAAACCCTAATTTGCAAAATTGGGTTTCTTGATGAACAATTTTCATGTTTTGACACATCTTGATGAAAAATGACCCTTGGCACTTGATTTTGACCAAAAAGTCAAAGTTTGACTTTTTAATGTACAGTCAAATTTTGATCAGTTGACTGAAAAATTCATCTGTCAATCCAATGCATTTGAGATCTTTTGAACCTTGTGAATAGGTCAAGATGATGCCATTGAGTCCTTGAATCCATGCTTGAACCCAATTTTCCATTGGCTAGGTGAAAAATCAGAAATTGCCCTTATACAGTCAAAACCCTAAAAATGACCATTTTACCCTTTTGATGATCTGATCAAATTTCTTGAGGAGTTGTGGTACAAACTTGATAAAATGGTTCATATGAGTCTATAATGTTTATGTGGAAAAAACATTATGAGTTTTGACTCTAAATTGGTCACAGTTGACTTTTTCCCCAATACAACTGATTTTTAGGTCAATTGTCCAATTGACTGGGCAAAAATTTGATTCAAGGCTTAAAACTTGGTAGGGGAAATCTTATAAGTCCAACCTGAAATATGAAAGCCACTTTGAGCATTGAAAGTCCAAAAATCTCTGTGCAAACTCAAACCCTAATTTAGGTCATCAATGCAAGGAGATGTCTTGAGCAAGGCAAACTCTAATCCTGTCTGAAGTTCAAAGAGTCTTGTGAGGGGAAATCTTGATAAAATGAGAGGGAAAATTTTGGGGTACAACAGTCAGTGTTTATTATCTTTTTTCTATCTTCAGTGAATGTTGATAGTTCATCGTTAGTGAACGGCAGTGATATGATATATTTTCTCTTTCTACCTTCAGTGAACGTTGGTAGGACAACGACAGTGAACGTCGGTGTTTATTATCTTTTTTCTATCTTCAGTGAATGTTGATAGTTCATCGTCAGTGAACGGCGGTGGTATGATATACTTTCTCTTTCTACCTTCAGTGAACGTTGGTAGGACATCGACAGTGAACGTCGGTGTTTGTTATCCTTTTGCTATCTTCAGAGAACGTTGATAGTTCATCGTCAGTGAACGGGGGTGATATGATATATTTTCTATTTCTACATTCAGTGAACATTGGTAGGACATCGGCAGTGAATGTCGGTGTGTATTATCTTTTGGCTATCTTCAGTGAACGTTGATAGTTCATCGTCAGTGAACGGCAGTGATATGATATATTTTCTCTTTCTACCTTCAGTGAACGTTGGTAGGACATCAACAGTGAACATCGATGTTTATTATCTTTTTGCTATCTTCAGTGAACGTTGATAGTTCATCATCAGTGAATGGCGGTGATATGATATATTTTCTCTTTCTACCTTCAGTGAATGTTGGTAGGACATCGGCAGTGAACGTCTGTGTTTGTTATACTTTTGCTATCTTCAGTGAACGTTGATAGTTCATCGTCAGTAAACGGTAGTGGTATGATATATTTTCTCTTTCTACCTTCAGTGAACGTTGGTAGGACATCGGCAGTGAACGTCGATGTTTATTATCTTTTTGCTATCTTCAGTGAACGTTGATAGTTCATCGTCAATGAACGACGATGATATGATATGCATTCTCTTTCTACCTTCAATGAATGTTGGTAAGACATCGACAGTGAATGTTGATGCTTGTTATCTTCCTCTCTGATTCAGTTCTTTTGGTTCACCAGTGATTTATTTTCCTAGTGGGGTTGCTCCTTTGTTTCTTCATTTTTGTTGCATCCCCAGTGATACTTTGCATCTCTTTGGTACTGTTCATATGCATAAGCATTTGCATGGCATCTTAGGGCAAAAAATAGGGTTTGTTTTTATATTTAAGTGTCTTCGATCACGTCGACATGAAGATTTTTAACCTTCGTATCTCCGGATAGAAGAAACTTAAATAAGGGCAGTCGTTGTACCCCAATTTTTGCCCCCAATATTCCTTCATCATACCATGTTGATTCAATCACAACAAAATCACATTAGGGCTTTTGGTTCTTCTCCCTATCTTTAGCCTTGCTCTTTTGAGGAGTTACCAAGCACCTTGACTTGTTTTCTTTTGTGATCATGAATATTTTGATTTAATTTTCTCTCTAATTAATAAAATGCAATGTTGGTTTGCCTTACTTGTTAATAATGTAGGTAAAGGCAATGAGGTTTAGCAAGTTGCTTCATGGGTTAATGAGTTTATTTCCATGCCCTATTCAATAGCTTGAGAAATTCAAACTTCACTATTGGAGTGATTTTGGAAGAAATGGCGTGACAAGGCTTATTTTGGTTCAACATATCTCAAAGTTATCAAAATTGATTCAAAAGTACAAGGGGTTGAGGGAAGAAGTTGTCATAATTGGACAAGGTCTTGTTCCTATTGGTCACAAGAGCATATTTCTATCTAATTTCAAGATATGGAAGTGGTTTTGGTGGCTATGAGTCCTCATCATCATCCTCAACATCTTATATTCACAAAGGAAGAATATTGGCACAAGAAGTTTGTTCAAACTTGTCAAAGTTCCTCAAAGCATTCTCTTGATCTAGATGCTAGGGTTTTGAACTTCAAAGGAGCATATCTTGCTCATATTTTGGTATTTTTGAGTTATTCCAAAGACATATTTCTCTTCAAAGAGTTACCAACAAATCACTTCAAAAGTTCCAAGGAGTTTTCATGTGGAAGAAACTTGGTGAAGAAGAAAGATTACAAGTCATCCAGATGAATCCCCAATTTTCCATATGTGACTTCAAATGGTCATAACTTGGTCAATTTTTATCACCTTGAGCCCATTATTTTTCCATGATGATCTTAAGGATGTCTACTTCATGCCTTCTTTCATGTGCAAAGTAAGAAAATGGATGGAAGTTGCCTTAAGAATGCAAAAGATTATAGGTCATTTCATGATTTTTGGCCAACTTCAACAAGTCATAACTTGCTCAATTTTTGGATATTTTGAGTGGTTCAAATTGCAAAATGTCATTTAAGAGATCTACTTCATTCCATCTTTTTTGGTCAAGAGCAAATTCTAAGTGGAATGCCATGTTTGGATACAAAAGATTATAGGTCATTTTTAAAGAAGAATTTGAAATATTTCTAAGTATGGAAAGTCAACTCTTTTTCTTCAAATTTGACTCCATGTAAATTTTAGCTCAAGCATCCATTTGATTCCATTATTTTTCCATTTCAAAGCTTGTAACCTCATCTTTCTAAAGCATCAATAATTATGCCCCAAGACCCATTGAGTTGGAAATGCCATGGATTTGAATTTGGTAGTTTGAAACTGAATTTTTCAAAGTCAGGATTTTGAAATCTTTGTTTTGGCTTCTAATCACAAGTTTTCCATGCGTTTTTGTTTCTAATCATGATTAGCAACTTACCAGAAGTGATTAGCATCATGAAACACATGATTTGGCTGAGTTTTGATCAAGTTTGAGTCACACTTTCTTCATGATGCAGACCCACACAAATTCCCTCCAAAACGCATCATTCATTCTTCCTTTTGATCCCTTTTGCTTCCCTATAAATAGAGGGTCATCCCCCATCTATTTTCCCAAGCTTAGATAGCCAGAATCACCCTGCCAAACTTGTTTCACAACCCAGAATTCAGTAACTTCGAAATCCATTCTCAAGCCTTTTTCGATCCATTTTTCCCCTTAATTCACCTTCCTTGATCTTCCCTGAAGCTAACTGTGATCGGTGGGAATAGAACTGACTGTTTTGGAATGCTGGTTCGCGTTTGAGTTTGTTTTTGCAAAATGTCGCGGTAAGCAAGAGTCGCCACCGTCTTTTATTTTATCCAACAAGGAAAGGACAAAAGCACAGAAAAATTCCTTTTCGAGATGTTTCTCGGGTTCGGGAGGTAGAATATAGAAAGGGAAGGTGTTAGCACCCTTTCTATCCGTGGTTATCCACGGGCTCTTAGGTACTTGCTCACTATGTTTTCAAAAGTTTGCTTTTCTTTGTGTTTGTGGGTTTTGAAAAAAAGTTTTGTTTTTGAAGAGAGTGTAAGTGCGAAAAGTTTTGTTTTGTTTTTAAAATGAGCAAGTACTTAAGAACCTCTACCTACTCAAAAAGGAATTAAACTGTGCAAATGTCCTTTAGACAGTGCTATCCCACTATTGAGGAGTAGGTAGCACCGTCGTTGGAGTTTTCGGGTCAATTCGGTTTAAGGGACGTGTGGTCACTAAAGCAATGTTAGGACGCCTTAGTGGTAACCCTAATGTCTTAGATCATTTTTATCGAGGCAACCATTTCGAGGCAACTTTGATCTTTGGACAGGAGGGCGACCTCTAAGACTTCATATACTCAATGACCACGTTTGAGGCAACCAAGTGAGGCGTACCCTAAGAGTGGCATGTGCGAGTGTGTCAATTTTCAGTTATATTATCTTTGCATGTCATGGTGAGCTACTGTTGTTTTTAAGTTAAGAGTTAATCTTGTCATGCATAGCCTAGTTAGCATACATCTAAACAGTTAATATATGTACAGGAATTTAAAGTGCGGGAATTGTAAATTGTACGTTATTACAAGGCTTCGGGGAGGGGGATTATTTACATGTCCAAAATTGGGGGAATAAAGCAGTAAAGTGTAAAAGTCTTAGTTAAGCTATTACAAACCAGTAGGCATTTACAATAAAATAAACGCGCGCAAATCTGAAAATAAATTCTAAAAATCCTAAGAATAAAATCTTTTTGTTGTTTTATTTTATTTTGGGAAAATGATCTAAATCTACTTAATTTTAGTTTTGGAAAAATGTTAAGATAATTAAATGATTGATTGACAAAGTTAATTTAATAGAAAAAAAACTAGCCTAATGTTTTTGTGTTTTTTTTATTTTATGTTGATTAAAAAAAAGAAATAAAATGGTTAAAACAAAAATAAAATACAAGGGGGATCCTTTGATCCAGGGAAAAAAAGGAGTTTAGAGCCAAGGAGGGAATGGAAGCTTCGATCCAAACAGGGTCATGGTTCTTTCGATTGGGCCAGGAAGTGGGCATGAACAGCCTTCGATCCAGGGAAGGGATTTCCCTTCGATCCTGGGAAAAATGCTTTCTTCGATCCAGGAGGAATATGGGAAGCTTCGATCCAGAGAAGGTGGCTCCTTCGATCTGGGATGCTATACCTACAAAAGTATGTTAGCAAAATAAAACTCAGGGCCTGGTATCGAACCCCAGGCCCTTCGATCCTGCGTGCGCTGAGTCTTTTCAGGCTAAATCTGCAGCAAATGTTAGCAAACGAAGAACATGACCTGGGGCCAAACCCAAGCCCTTGAATTCTGTCTAGGATGGCAAATCGAATAGGATAGAAAATATGGAGGTGTTATGCAAAATGAAAAGTTTTGACAATTTACCCTCTCTTACCAGCAGATTGAATCTTCAATTTGGGTACTGGATGGATGGGAGCACTTTCAATCTGGGATTTCTGGGCGTGGATACTTTTGTTGAAAGGTTTCTTTGGCCTGAATCACTTCTGAAAATGTTGATAACCTGTGGTGGGAAGCGTCTCCAAATCCTCCCTGTTTTGTTTCTACAGAGTTTTATTTTCTTTTCTATAACTTTTGTAATGTTTTTGCTCCCCCCTTGGCACTGTATGCTGGCCCTATATTTATAGGAGTGTAGGGGTCTAGTAACGACAAGAGACAGCCATTTAACCAGGCCATTAAAGCCATGAGACAAGAATCAGACACATTAAAATATTTCCTTTTTTGAAACATTCGTGTTTCTTGAATGAACCTGGACGCTTTTGACTTTCGAATGCCTTCAGGCCATGCTCTTCGATTGGTCTTGATTTGAACAGAATCACTCTGGTCGAATCAGCTCTTTAGGAACAGAAAAGGCAAGAATCTGGCCTTTAACTCAGGAATTAAATCCACAAACAACATTTAATTATTTCTATATTTGCAAGGGAAACATGCCATTTTCTCATGTTCAGTGTACCTGGACGTGTTTTTTGAGTGCCCTCTTGATGGCTTTGTTAACAGGCCAATCGAAAGGTGTTGTTCATGCTAATCGAAGGACATGGTTAACATGCCTGTCGAAGTTGCCTTGACACAATGCTAAATTGAAGGATCCCTTGGCATGCCAATCGAAGGCCTTGACATAATGCCAATCGAAGTGCTCGTCCATAATGCCAATCGAAGTGCTCGTCCATAATGCCAATCGAAGTGCTTGTCCATGCCAATCGAAATGCTCCTTCAGAATACCAATCGAAGGGTCTTTCAGAATGCCAATCGAAGTGCTTGACATAATGCCAATCGAAATGCTCCTTCAGAATACCAATCGAAGGGTCTTTCAAAATGCCAATTGAAGGCCTTTGACAGAATGCCAATCGAAGTGCTTGTCCATAATGCCAATCGAAAGGCTCCTTCAGAACACCAATCGAAGGGTCTTTTAGAATGAAAATCGAAGTGCCTTGACATAATGCCAATCGAAAGGTACTTAAAGCACCACTCAAATTTTCTTTTTCCTTAGGCAAGAGTTTGTGATCAGCCATGCAGGGGGAAGACTTTGGAAAACATGAGAGGGCAAATTTTGGGGTGCAACACTAACCATATAATTACATTCAAGAATCGTGCCCTATACTGTTCCATAGAAGTCCAGTTTCAGAGCTCTGCAACACAACTTTAATAGGTAGATTCCTTCATCAATTCTTTAAAACTCTAATATCATTGTGTTGCTCTCATTGCCCTGATTCTATTTGCAACACTTACATTTCACTGGAAATACGTTTTGACCATGAATTTTCAAATCCCTTTTCAAAACTTTCCTTCCAAATTGCTTGAGCTACAATTTATATAAATTTGGCGCGAGGGTGTGGTTGTTTTCGTCTTGAAGAGACGAAGCGATTGACATAGGTCTGAGCTTCTGATTTTATAGTTTGAGAGACATGCAAATCACATTGGCTGGAGGTTAAAGATGACCTACGTGTCATCTTCCAACCAATGATGGCACGCCACTTGTTATTTTCAAAAATCTGATTTATATTTGATTTTGTACATTATTCACTAATGACCATGATATGCACAGCGTGCCAGATCCCTTGGATTTGATTACTAACGCGTCTTGACTCTCATCCAATGGTCCACATATTTTACTTTTATTTTCTTTTTCTGATTTTTATATTTTAATTGTTTTAAATTTCAAAAAATCATAGAAAATTCATTTTTAGTCCAAAAAATCTAAAAATTATGTAAAAATATTTTTGATTAGTCTCTTTCTGATTTTTATTTTTTCACAATTTAATTTTGTGTTTTGATATTTTTTATAAATTTTACACTTATTTGATTTGTTTAAAATGTTTAAAAATACTTTTATACATTTTTAAATTCTGGAAAAATTATGGAATGATCCAATGATATTGTGACAAATATTGGTGACCTTATTTTATTTTTGTTTCTAAATTTACTATTTTTTACTATTTTTGTTTATTTTACCCATTTATTTTTTAATTTTAAAAATAGTTTCTAACTTTTAAAAATTACCAAAATTTTTACAAAAATATTTGGATCCATTTCTGATTTTTCTATGGCCTTATTTTTCATTTCTTGATTAACTTGAACATAATTGATATTTTCCTCATTATTTTCCATTTTTTAAACATTTTTAAACCTTTTAATTTATATTAAATATGATATTATTTTGTGATTATTTTCTGGCTGTCTTGAGTTGATTTTTTGATCATGGCTTTATTAACATCATTGGATCTTAGGTGTTGAGTTCAACTCCACCAAAATGGATGAATGATTTTAATAATAGTTTGATTAAATTTTTAATTCAAAACTGATTTATTCATCTTTTTGCCTTAATCCTCTTCATCTCATCCCCTTCTCATTGCACTAAATATTGTTGGAGCATGATCTCTATATCATGTCTCAAAACAAATGGTGTATAGATTGCTATTGACCGACCTCAAAATAGCTGCGACTTCTATATAAGTCCACTTACGATTGCTTAACATAGCGCTAAATTTTGTCCTGATTCGAATAAATGATTATTCATGGCCCAAACTTATGATTGCAAGCCCAAGTATGTTAATTTGATCTCTTTGATCCAATAATCTTGAGATTCATTGTGTGGAAGCTTTGGTTCTACCAATCCTCTAATGGATCTAAAACACCTTTGGTCAACGCGGATCACTTAAACATCGTTGATCATTAAATGGTACTTATGAGAATTCCAAATGGATGATGTGATACGGTGGGAGAACTGACTTGATGTTTTGCGTTTCAATCGCACTTGTGCGGTTAGCAAGAGTCGCCACCGACTTTTCTTTTATCCAAAAGGAAAGGTAAAAAAGCACAGGAAAGACCTTTCGAGATTATTTCTCGGGTTCGGGGGGTAGATTATGAAAAGGAAAGGTATTAACACCCTTTTCATCCATGGTTTTCCATGGGTCTTAGTTACTCGTTTAGATCACTTGCTTTCATTTGATAGTGTGCTTGTAGTGTGGGCTTTGAAAGTATTTTGGAAAAAATCTTCTTTGTAATGGTTCTCGTCTCTATAAGAACGTATACAAAGTTTTGTTTCGAAAAGTGGTTCAAAGATGTATTTGTGTTTCGGAAAGTGTTTTGAAAAGATGTTTTGCAATGGTTCTCGTCTCTATAAGAACGTATACAAAACGTTTTGTCTTTTTGAAAATGTTTTGAAATGAAAGTGTAGGTGTAAAAAGTTTTTTTATCGTGAGCAAGCAAGTAACTAAGAGCGAATCTATCTACTCGAAAGGTCTTAAATTGTTCTTTTCTTCTTCCTTTTAATGGTGCTATCTTACCATTGATTTGGTAAGAAGCCCCATCGTCAGATGTGAAAGGACAGGCGCGGGTCAATTTTACAATCATCTAAAGCAACTTAGGAGATGCTTTAGCAATTTTCATAAGGGACGAGATCGTTTTAATCGAAGGCAACATCGAGGGACTACAATCTTTTTTATCAAAGGGTTATTGCTAGAGCGTCCCATATTCGAGGGTCATGATTGTATTTCCGAGGCAACGAGCGAGGTTACCCTAGAGGTGCGCGTGTGAAAAAGTGTGTTGGTTTCAAGTTAATTTATTCTTGGATTAGGTCATCTAGCGATTGATTTTTTGGAATCTTTCCATACACGCCTAGTTACTATACAGTATAAAGAAAGCAGTAAATTGTGGGAATTGAAATTCTAAGCTATTAAAAAATGTTCGGGAATGGGGGTATAATTTTTACAAATGGGGATGAATCAAATGAGATAGGAAGGTCCAAATATCAAACAATACAACCAAATCGAATTTTCTGCGATTTAATTAAAGCTATGATAATCCATGAAAATAAAATCTACAAAATATGGAGATGAAATGTTAAATATTTACTTGAAAAGAAAAAAGTAAAACTTATTCTAAAAATAAAATAATTGATTAAATTATATTCTTTATTATTTTGTATTTTTTATAATTTAAGTGAAATCTAAAGAGAGAAAACAAACTAAATTATCATTTTTTGGTGTTTTATTATATCAATTAAATCTAAAACAAAAATTTATTAAAAAGAGAAAATGATAAAAATTAATTACAAAAAACCTAAATTAAGTTAATGAAAATGTTTTAGGTTATATTAGCATTTGCATAATAAAAAAATAATGTAAAAAAGAAAATAAATTAAATTAAAAAAACGCAATGGGCTTAAGTTAATTTTAGATGTGAGGTCCAAAAGAAAAAAATTGTTTATTTGTTGTAACACCAAAAACATGCCGGGGGGGGGGGGGGGGGTGAGATCAGTAAAATGCATGGTGGGCTTAAATGGGGTAAGGAAAAGGGGCCATTCATCCCAGGTTGGCAACACAAAAACTCAAAACTCTTAAGCCATCTTAGTTTTTGATTAAGGGGGAAAAAATTAGGGTTTGGAATTCTGTAACTCACACGGCGCCGCTCTCATCTTCGTTCATCTTTGCCATTTTTGTTCATCTCTGAACGACCTCACTACTCGTCCCTGTTTCCTTTCGCGATCAAAATCACTCTCCCCACTAATATGCTACCTCCTTATCTCACCGTGATTCGCATCCTTGAAACCCTAAATGTTAAATTCGGTCCCAAACCTAAGAGACTCGAAACTGAATCGTCCTTGACCTCCTCCCTCACTCTCTGTTACCGGAATACAATCGTTCTCGCTTCCCTAATCAAGTGCTAACGATCTTCTTTGAAAAATGTAAGGTTTTTGCTCTTTTCAAGGTTTACAAAATTTCGTAGATTTTCTTATCTCTATGTTTTTTTCTGACTAATTAACCTCATGATTTTAGATGCAGAGAAATGTGTTATGGAATTATTAGAAAGATGAAGAATCCATACCTGTTGGAGCTTTACGGTTTTCTGTGATTTAGAAAGGGAGAGGCGAGACGGTGATTGTGTTCCGTGGTGGCAAGAGTTGTACGAGGGGAAATGATGAGGACGAAGGCGTTGCTTTTCTGGTTTGGGATCTTTGGTTCAGGTTTGTCGAGTTTTGATGGTTTACTGCTTCTGTTGTTTGATGCTTGTGTGTTCTGAGTTTTTTTTCTTGGATGTATGTTACTGGTTTTAGGCTTTTGGAGTTTGTTGCAGGTTTTTGGTTATGTTTTTGGTTATGGTGTTTTGTTATTGGTTCAGGTTTTGGGAGTTTTACAGGTTTTGAATTTGTGGCTTTTTGAGATCCTTACTGGTTTGCTGTTTTGGTTTTAGGCCTTTGGAATTTTGGTTTTGTATTTTTGACAGGTTTTTTGATGGTGTTACTGGTTTGAATGGTTAACAGTTTTTGTTGTTTTATGATGTTTCTAGTTTTTGTGTTTTGGTGATTTTTCTTGGACAATTGATGGGCATTTTGATGGTTCAACAGGTTTTGGTTATGTTTTTGAGGTTCTACAGGTTTGGTTGGCAGTTTGAGATCCTTGTTGTTTTGGATTTATGGATGTTTGACAGGTTTTTTCTGGTTTTGTTTTGATGTTGGGCTATTGTCTTTTGGTTTTTGTTCTGTTGGTTAACATGTTTGCTTTGATGAGGGTTCCTATGTTTTCAGCTTCAGACCTATTGCAGGTTTTTGGTTTTCATGTGTTTGAAGCTTGGTTCAGGTTTTTGAGGTTGATTACTGTGTTTGAGATTTGTGGATGCTTTGAGTCTTTGAGGTTTTGACAATTTTTTTTGAGAGTTTTGATGGTTTACTGTTTTATCAGTTTGAGACTTATGTTCTTCTCTTTCTATCTCCCTCTCTCTGTTATATTGACCCTGCTTCTGTTATACATATTCAAAATGGTGGGAAACCAATAAATTGAATATTTTAGTATATTGTTCCTATGGCTTTTTTATTGTAGTTTTGTTTTTTAGCACATTCTATGCAACTTGTGACAGGAAGGGCAGCAGGGCTGTGCATTCCAATAACCTAGGTGACTTCTTTCCTCTCTCCACTCTCAATGACAATAAGAAAGCAAATTGCTTTTTGCCCTTTTTTTCTAATTCTGAAAGGTTTGCATGGAAAATGATGATTTTATGCTTCTTGAACAAGTTTTTTTGTTTGACTTAGCATCTTAGCTATTTGCTTATTGCTGCATTGCTGCCTGCTCTAGCTTTTGTTGACTTAGCTGTTGGTTTGGCCTGTTGTGATAATGCTGCTGTTTGTTTTTTGACAAAGCTGTTTGTTTGGTTTTAATTTGAGGCTACTGTTTGCTTTAGCTTTGTAATATTTGTTTGGACAGTTTGGCTGCATTTTTGCTTGTTTGGGCAGCTTTGTAATGCATTTCTGCTTGTTTGGACAACTTTGTAGCATTTCTTTTCCTCTTTCCTTTTGTGAACCAAGAAGGGTAACCTTCTTGTGATTTGCAGATAGGAAATAGATTGTTATGAAATAAAATGGCCTTCTGATTCCACTTTGCACACCTTAATGATGAATGTTTTTTTTTTGAAAAATTCTTGCTCATGCCCATATGATTTTGTACTAATCACATTTTCTTTCTTTTGTTTTCATGTGAGCAAAATGGAGATGACAAAGCAAGGAAAGCAAGAAATCTGTGGCAAGCATGGAAGTCTTGGAGATAAGCAAAGGAACTTCAGTCAAACTTAGGCATAGATTAATTCTCCTAGGCCAATCAAACATTTGGACTTTCTTTGTAAATTTAGAAAAATCATTCTTGTACTGTATCCAATAATTGTACCAATTCATCTTCAAATATGATAAGTTGTAAAACATAAAGTATTTAAAAGAATAAATTGTTTTGTACCAAATGTTTGAAATTGGAGAAAACCTTGAGTTATAACATGAAATATTTTGTTGTCACTTGAATAACTTGAAATCCTTTATCAACAACAACTTGTAATTTCTCCTCGCATCCTAATTGACTTTTGAAATTCCCAATCAAGATATTTGAAACAAAATGCTCCAGTCTGGTAACTTACATTCCAAGTAATCCCAATAACTATGTAACTGCATTTCAAACGAACACGCACTGTATATTCCATTTCCTAACCAAACAAAAGTTTTAAAAGACGCAAATCATCTGGTTAACCTGGATCAAAATCATGGTCGTCCCAAATGACAGTCTTAAACTCCATCTCTTGTCCCAAACAAACCATGCTCTGAGAACAAACACTGTCTTTTCAGTAAACTTGAGGAAGCATGAAGACCTGTGAAAACCAATTGAATTTCTAAGAACTCATTTTCTTCTGAGGATTGCAAGAAAAACCCCAATTGCTGGTTTACTGCCACAAAAGAGAATATGTCTGATCGATTCCTGAGCCAAATTGAATATCTGAGAAACCCTAGGGTTATGTCTTCTATGAAAAATGGGAGGGCAAATTTTGGGGTACAACAGCTGCCCCTGTTCAATCTTCTTGAACCTGAAGAGTTAGATTGGCGAGTTTTGCCGTTCTTGACTCGAAGATGAAAGATGATTGGACACTAGAGTGCCCATAAATTTGCACTCGACAAAGGTGTAGTTGAGGGAATGGGCTTAAAGATGCCATTTGGAGAGGTGTTAGAATCTTGTTGGAGATGGGCTTGTAGATTCCATCCAAGAATGTTTGTTGTAAATCAAAAGAATAAGCATCAGAATGGTGTCCGTATTTGGAACGTATTTGAACTGTATATGTACTTGAATTTGAATAAGTAACAGAATGGCAACCGTGTCTGGAGCATATTTGGACTGTATCTTAAAATTGAAGTCTGAATGAGTAACAGAATGACTTCCGTGTCTGGAGTGTATCTGTATTGTATCGGTACATGGAATTTGAATAAGTATCAGGATGGCATCCTTGTCTGGAGCGTATCTGAACTGTATCTTGAAATTGAAATCTAAATGAGTGACAGAATGACAACTGTGTCTGGAGCATATCTGGACTGTATCTTGAAATTGAAATCTGAATGAGTAACAAAATGACTTCCGTGTCTGGAGTGTATCTGTACTGTATCTGTACTTGGAATTTGAATAAGTAACAGAATGGCAACCGTGTCTGGAGCATATCTGGACTGTATCTTGAATTTGAAGTCTGAATGAGTAACATAATGACTTCCGTGTATGGAGTGTATCTGTACTGTATCTTGAATCTTTGAACATTTATTAATGGTGGCTGTTAATCTTATCCTGAAAAGGGTAAAATGTTAGTTGAAGCACAAAGTCATGTTGCATGAAATGTATGATGCAATATATGTACTTTATCAATGTTTATAATATATGGATGTAATGTATGCACATGTAAGCTGATTTGCTGTATTATTGAGGAAAATAAATCCTTGACTGCTGTTGAGGATTCCGTCGTGAGAGTAATTCCATATACTTCTTGAGAAATCTGCCTGGGGAATCCAGAGAATTTTAATGACATCTACTGGGGATTATTGACGGGAGTCTTTGTTCTATCGAGGAGAAATAAAAACTCTGTGGGGAAAAGCTTATTCCTGTTTGGAAAAAGTTCAGGAGTTTCGGTCGTCTTCCACTCTACTGGGGAGTTACCCTAGGTTGGGGAGAAACAAAAGTTAACCGTTATCTGGTTGATTTTCAGGCTTCAAGACAAGTTGCTGGGGAATTTGGAGAAACTGGATGATTTCCAATGTGGGTTGATAGTTTGAAGTTCCGGCTCCACTGGGGATTGGTAGTTGGTAGTCTCAGCTCCGTCGGGGATTTGTAGTTCAAAGTTTTGGCTCCGTTGGGGATCTTAATGACGTGCTATAGGGATTGCTCATGGAATAGCCTAAAGACGTTTTCCTAATCTTTCCATCTGTCAGTAATTGTTCTTTTCCACTTTGTTTATTTGTAAACAGTAATTATGTTCAAATGCATATGTTTATTAATGAATCATTGGACGTTTTTGCAAATAAAACACAAGTGTAAAGAAAAAGGCAAATAGTTTTCTGTACTTTGAAAGAGATATCTTTGTATTTACTTTGAATAAGTATTTTGTACAAAGGAGACAAACATCTAGTAAGAGGATGGTGTCATAAATAAGAAAAATTTACAAAGAAAGATAGCTATGTGTAATAATCCTATGGGGTTCCCATTCTGCTATAGCCTCCGTATCTCTGAATATCTTGTCCGTCTGTTGCTTCGTTCGAAGATGATTGAATTGATCAGAATCTCTGAGTTTGTCCGTGAAGATATTGTCCTTAAAGTGACCCGACGAGACATAATCATACGCTTTAATTCCCTAACTTTTGCCTGGACCTCCCTTTCGGGTTTTCAGTCCACCGGGAAACCCCTTTTTGCCCAAGTCGCCCTTTCAGGTTTTCAACTTGCCGGGTGTACAAATTCTTTTGTTTTATCCCTAATTTTTTCCCGAACCTTTTGGTTCGCCGAGATGCCCTTATTTTGCCTTGGTGTGTCAACCTAGCGGGTCTCTTATGTGTAGTATCTTTTGACTATGTCTGCGTTCGCAGGGTGTAGCAGGTCGTCACCGTCCATGGTGGTTAAGATCATTGCCCCACAAGAAAAGATGTTCTTGATTACAAATGGTCCTTCATAGGTAGGAGTCCATTTGCCCCTGGGATCACTTTGTGGCAAGATGATGCACTTGATCACTAGATCTCCAACTTGATATACCTGGCGTCTGACTTTCTTGTTGAAGGCCTTGATCATCCATTTTTTATACGTCTGACCGCGGCAAACAACAGTAAGCCTCTTTTCGTCAATTAAGTTTAATTGATCAAGTTGGGTCTAGATCCAATCGTCTTCACTCAAACCTGCATCCTTCATGATTCTTAAAGAGGGGATCTTGACCTCAATAGGTAAAACAGCCTCCATGCCATAAACTAAAGAATAGGGTGTTGCCCTAGTTGAAGTGCGAGCCTGGTATGGTACCCGTGGAGAGCAAACGGTAGAATCTCATGCCAGTCCTTGTAGGTGACTGTCATTTTTTGTATGATCTTTTTGATGTTTTTGTTCGCAGTTTTGAGAACACCACTCATCTTTGGCCGATAGGGAGACGAATTGTGATGTTGAATTTTGAACTATTCGCACAAGGCGGTGATCATAGTATTGTTAAGGTTTGTACCGTTATCAGTGATGATCCTTTCGGGGATACCGTACCGATAGATAAGGTTCTGCTTGATGAAGCGGGCAACAACATTATTAGTAACAAATGCGAAGGAAGCTGCTTCGATCCACTTGGTGAAATAGTCAATGGCCACTAGAATGAAGCGGTGTCTATTGGAGGCTGTAGGTTTGATCTCCCCGATCATATCGATTCCCCACATAGCGAAGGGCCAAGGAGATGTTAAGACATTTAGAGGAACCGGAGGTACGTGCACCTTGTCTGCATAGATTTGACACTTATGACAGGTCCAAGAGTGTTGATAGCAGTCTGCTTCCATGGTAGACCAATAGTAGCCTGCCCGTAGAATTTTCTTCGCCATCGTATGCCCGCTAGAGTGAGTGCCAAAGGTACCTTCATGCAATTCAGCCATAATCCTTTCAGCGTCAGCCTTGTCCATACAACGGAGCAGAATAGAATCATGATTGCGTTTGTACATGATGTCATTACTTAGGAAAAACTTAGCGGAGAATTTCCTTAAGAACTTTTTGTCATTGACTGAAGCTCCTTCAGGATATTCTTGAACCTCGAGATACCTTTTGACTTCATGAAACCAAGGCTGGTCCACTACTTCTTCGGTATTAATCTCGTGACAATGTGCGGGTTCGTCCATCCGTTCAATGGTGATCTGGGGAGCCTCGTTATCCCATTTAAGTTTAAACATGGATGACATTGTAGCTAGAGCATCTGCTAGCTGATTTTCTTCTCACGGGAAGTGCTCAAAGGTAATCTGCTCGAAATGTGGTAACAATGTCAAGACATGTTCTTTGTAAGGGATGAGGTTTGAATGCTTAGTATCCCATTCTACTTTGATCTGACTGATGACCAAAGCTGAATCCCCAAACACAACTAAAGATTTGATTCCCAAGTCTATGGCAGCCTTGAGTCCAAAGATACATGCTTCATATTCTGCCATGTTGTCCGTACAATTGAAGCAAAGTCTGGCGGTGAAAGGAGTATGGCATCCTTCCGGAGATATGAGTACAGCACCGATACCGTTACCAAGCGCATTGGAGGCCCCATCAAAGTACAAGGTCCATCGGGATCCTTGTTCAAGTCCGTCATATGGTCTGAAATCTCCAACATTGTCCAATGTCATGATGTCTTCGTCAGGGAAGTCAAACTTCATGGATTGATAATCTTCTACAACTTGATGAGCCAGATGATCAGCTAGCACACTGCCCTTTATAGCTTTTTGGGTAGTGTACTGTATGTCATATTCCGTTAGGATCATCTGCCATCTAGCTATCCTTCCAGATAAAGCAGGGTTTTCGAAGATGTATTTGATCAGATCCATCTTAGATATCAGCAAAGTGGTATGAGTCAACATGTACTGCCTTAGCCGGCGATCAGCCCATACCAAAGCGCAACAAGTTTTCTCGAGCAGTGAATATCTGGTTTCACAGTCGGTAAACTTTTTGCTAAGGTAATAAATGGCGTGCTCTTTTCGACCAGACTCGTCATGCTGCCCCAGTACGCACCCCATTAAATTCTCTAGGACGGTCAGATACATGATTAGTGGTCTTCCTTCGACTAATGGCATCAAGACGGGAGGCTCTTGTAAATACTCCTTGATTTTATCTAAAGCAATTTGACAATCATCATTCCATCTAACTACCTGATCTTTCTTCAACAGCTTGAAAATTGGTTCACAAGTATATGTTAGGTTAGAAATGAACCTAGCAATGTAGTTTAGGCATCCCAAGAAACCTCTGACCTCCTTCTCAGTGTGAGGAGCAGGCATTTCTTGTATATATTTGACTTTGGCAGGATCAACCTCGATGCCTTTGTTGCTGACAATGATACCTAAGAGCTTACCGGACCGGACTCCGAATGTGCACTTGTTTGGATTCAATCTTAGCTTGTACACCATCAACCTGACAAACAGCTTTTGCAAGTGATCAAGGTGTTCTTCTTCAGTTTGTGATCGGGCTATCATGTCATCTACGTAGACCTCTATCTCATGATGTATCATATCATGAAACAAAGCTACCATGGCGCGTTGATAGGTTTCCCCGACATTCTTCAGTCCGAATGGCATCACTTTGTAGCAGGACGTACCCCACTATGTAACAAATGTAGTTTTCTCCATGTCCTCAGGTGCCATTTTGATCTAGTTATAGCCTGAGAATCCGTCCATGAAAGAAAATACTTTGTGCTGAGATGTGTTGTCAACCAGGATGTCGATGTGTGGAAGTGGAAAATAATCTTTAGGCCTGGCCCTGTTTAAGTCTCTATAATCCACGCGCATTATCACTTTGCCATCCTTTTTAGGCACGGGAACTATGTTAGCAACCCATTATGGATAGAAAGTAACAGCCAGAAATCCAGCATTGAACTGCTTCATAACTTCTGCTTTGATCTTCTCTGACATGTCAGGTCTCATGCGGCGGACTTTTTGCTTCACTGGTGGACAGTCTTCTCTAGTGGGTAGACGGTGTACCATAATGTCTGTATCGAGTCCTGGCATGTCTTCGTATGACCAGGCAAAGATCTCAACATAATCATGCAACAACTGAATTAGGCGCTCCTTGACACTCGGCTCTAGATTGGCACCCACTCTGATTTCCTTTCTGTCTTCCTCAGTACCCAAGTTGATTGTATCCAACAACTCCTCATGAGGCAGAGTATCCCTTTCCTCTTGTTGTATAAGTCTAGCCAATTCCCCTGGCACCTCACAATCTTCCTCACCTTCGTATTCGGCTTGGTAGATCAGATCTTCAGAGTCACTGAAGGCTATAGCAGTATCGTTACCCATGGGATCCGGAATGGAAGGGTACCTGCATTTGTGAGTGTGGGTGTGTGTAAGGGTATAGCCATCTTAAAACAACAAAATGTAAAAGAAAGACAATGAGCACAAAAGGTTTATATATGAAAAAGCGTCCATGATTCATTGAAATGACATATAAAATGAAATAAGAACCCTTACAAATGGACCATTGTGCCTTGGGTAAGACACAAGGTTTAAAAAGTATGAATTGTTTGTGAATTATTACAAGTCCAATAGAAATGTAAAAGATAAATTATTGCGGTATGAAAGTAATCGAAACAAAGTCTTTGACTTCCCAGTTGCACAGTCCTCTGCCGAAGTAGGAAATATCCAGTCTTCCAAGTTACCCTCTTCCTCACTGTCCTCTAGTGCATTAACCCCTTGGTGACTGATCTTCACAGGTAGCCCTCTGGCACAGGCGTGGCGCACGGCCTTCTGAGCAGTTGAGGTGAACCCCAAGCCGAACTTGTCTAATTTGTAGGGAATGTCTGGTAGCTGTCCTCAGATGGTGGATCCGCCTTCTTCCACTGCTGCCTTTGCATCCCTGATAGAGTACATCTGAGGTGGAGGTCTTGTGATCACAAGAGTTGAGGATACCGCCTTGGTCGCCGCTATTTCTGGGGAGACTTCTTCAAAATGTTGGAAAGGGGTTTCAATGAATTCGCCATCCAATTCCACATATCAGAATGAATTCAGATGACTAATCATGTACTCCTCTTCCCCATGGACAGTTATGATCTTCCCTTGGACAGGGTACTTCAACATCTGATGCAAGGTGGAGGTGACCGCACCGGCATTGTGAATCCAGGGGCGTCCCAACAGACAAGAGTAGGAAGGACGGATGTCCATCACATAGAATGTTGAATTGAACGTCTGAGTTCCCACCTTGATCGGGATGTCCACCTCCCCATGGACCATCCTTTTAGAGCTGTCAAATGCTCTCACAATTATGTTGCTGGGTTTTAAAGTCAGCCCCTTACAATCCAACCTATCCAGGGCTTTATTCGGCAAGACATTTAAAGACGATCCAGTATCAACCAAGACATGGGCTAGAGTCGCCCCCCTACACTCCACCGAGACATGTAGTATGTCGTTGTGTTTTCTCCCTTTGGAGGTTAAGTCAGCATCAGAGAAACCCAGGACATTGTCAGCTGTTAGACTGGCCACACACTCTTGGAATTGATTCGCAGATGTCTCTTGCGGTACATGAGCCGTCTTCAGAAATTTTACCAAATCTTTAGCATGCGCCTCAGAGCACAGCAGAAATTCTAACAGAGATTTTAGAGGGGGTCTGCCCCAGTTGTTCTACCACATCATAATCACTTTTCTTAATGATCCTCAGGATTTCTTCTATCTCCTTCTTGGATGTCTCAGGAATAACTAGTGATTGATCCTTCGTCAGGATAGGCTCCTCTTGAATGTTCTTTCCTTTATTCTCAGCAGTGGAAGTAGGGATAGGAATTATATTGTCTTCTTTGTTGGTTGGTACACTTGCAGGTACAATCACTGGTACAGATGTAATCTTCGGAATGGCCACGGGTCCAAAGATTTCCTTTGGAGGGGAAATCTCTGGAGAGAAAATTCTCCCACTGCGGGTAATTTTGCTTGTTCCGGCAATGTTACTGATGTCGGAATTGTCCTCTTTGGAGCTCTCCTCTTCGGCAGTCTGTTCAATCTGTTTGACACCATGGTAGTAGATTTCTCCACCATAGTTCCATGGTACCGTTTTATCTGATTTGTATGGGGTTGGCCCGGGCATTGTTATCTTAAGCGGAGCACTCACTGGAGCAGATGTAATCCTAACGGGTTTTTTAGGAACCCTGGAAGGATTGACGTATATGGTTATTATTGAAACTTCTGGAACTGGAATGGGTGAAACAGGAGCTTTCTCAAACAAGATTTCTTGATTATCAATCAGTTGTTGGATACCTTTATTCAACAGAGGGCAGTCAAATGATGCAGATAGGAAAATATGGAAATCTTTGTCACAACCTGGGAACACCACAGCCTTTAACAAAATCAACTTGATAGTCGAGAGCGGAGTCAACAATTTATCCACGGTGTCAACAAATAAGTGTTCCTTAACAACACTGGCATTGTGTCCATGCCTAGGAATCAGAGTGGAGATAACATTCGGTTTCTCAGGAGGTTCAAATTCAACTTCCTTTGCGTCTATCAGATCTTGAATCTTGTTCTTCAGAGCCCAACAGTTGTCGGTGTCGTGCCCTGGACTTTCAGAATGGTATGCGCACCTGGCATTCGGATGGTAGTGTGGAGATGTAGTATTGGGATTTTTAGGGGCCTCTTTTAGCATGGCCAAATTCAACTTCAGAAGATGCGGTAGGACTTGAGCGGGAGTGATGTTAATCTTGGTGAATTGCCGCACTGGCCTTTCCACCCTTTGCTGATTGTTTCTCGGCTGGTCTGATGCAGGCTTTTGAATCATAACGGCCCCCACCGTTGGTCGGCGCTTGGTTCTTCCCTGATTCCTCTGTGTATAGACAACAAACACTTCCTTCTTTCCTGTGAAGGGCTTTTTAACAGCAGCAGAGGCAGATGCATCTTTCTGAATTTTCCCGCTTCTTATACCAACTTCCACCCTTTCGCCAGTCATGATTAATTCGGTAAACCCAGATGAAGAACTCCCAATCAGGTGATTATAAAATGGACCTGACAAGTTGCCAAGGAACATATCCACTAATTCTCTGTCAGATAGAGGGGGCTGGACTCTTCCTGCGAGATCCCTCCATTTTTGAGCATAGGTTTTGAAACCCTCATCTGTTCCCATTGACATACTCTAATTATGTCCTAGTCGGGGCCAAATCAGCATTGTACTGATACTGTTTGTAGAAAGCGGCAGCCAACTCTTCCCAATTAGGGACATTGGACCCTTCTAATTGGTAGAACCAATCTAACTGAGTCCCCGATAAGCTTTCCTGGAAGAAATGCACCCACAGATTTTTGTCAGCCGTGTGGGGCTGAATCTTTCTGACATATGACCTCAGATGTAGTTTTGGGCAAGAGATACCATCATACTTGGCGAAAATTGGGACCTTGAATTTTTGTGGGATGACAACCCCTGAGATGAGTCTTAATTATTCAAAATCCAAACCGGACACTCTCTGAATCTCCATGGCATTCAAACGATCCTCTAGCTGTTTGTATTTATCATCAGCAGGAGGATATTTCTCCTCAGAGTAATCAGGCTCTTCCTCTCCTTCGAATGCTGGGTCGTCATTCACTTCCTGGGTCTCGGCCCCTCGGTTATCTCCTTCACCCGACGATGTTGCAAAATCCAAGGTTTGCCTAGTATGTCCTTTAAACATTCTTCCAATAATCACAACCCCGGTTGGTTTCTTCGTCTTCTTCTTCTCTTTGGCTAGCAAAGTCTTCAACTCCTCTTGCCCTTTTGTCAGAGCCATGAGCATTTGTTGAAACTGGGCATTCTGCGCCTGAAGATCTTTCACAGTCTGTTCAACATCTATCTCACTGAAATAAACAGTTGAAGGATAAGGCGACCTGTTATGAGAAACTTGTATGATGTTATGATGAATGAAGATGCGATATGCAAATGATTTCAAGGAAATTTAGAAGATTTAAATTTGTTCAAACCAAAAAGAACACACGTCATATTAAATAAAACCAAGTTTGAATACATCACGCCTCCTCGGGCTTACAAAGAAAGAAACAAATGCATCCTTTTGAATTTTACCACTCTTGATTCCGGCTTCAACTCTTTCACCAGTTAGAATCAACTTGGTGAACACCGCCGACGAACTTCCTATCAAGTGATTGAAAAATGGACCTGACAGAGTCCCCAAAAACATATCTACAAGCTCTCTCTCAGATAGAGGTGGTTGAACTTGTCCCACCAAGTCTCTCCATTTCTGGGCATACTCCTTAAAGCCTTCATTAGAGACCATGCCCATACTCTGTAATTGAGTACGAGTTGGTGCTAAGTCCGCATTATATTGATATTTTCTGTAGAAGGCAGCAGCCAAATCCTCCCAATTGTGCACATCAGACCTCTCAAACTGGTAGAACCAATCCAATTGCATCCCCGACAAACTATCCTGAAAAAGTGGACCCACAGGTCCTTGTCAGAAGAATGAGGTTGAATTTTTCTGACGTAAGACCGTAGATGCATCTTTGGGCAAGACAACCCATCATATTTAGTTAACAGAGGAACTTTAAACTTGGGGGGAATGACAATCCCAGAAACCAAACCCAGTTCTTCAAAGTCCAGCCCAGGCACCCTTTGTACCTCCATAGCTGCCAGACGCTGTTCCAGATTCTTGTACTTGTCATCTGCAGGAGGGTACTACTATTCAGAATAGTCTTCATCCTCCTCCTCTTCTTCTTCTTCCTCAGACTCAGATGGTACTGCAACTCCCTTTCCTTTTCCTACCCCTTCATTAGATGTTAAGGGGAACTCTAGGACCCTTCTGGCTTGACCTTCAAATCTTCTACCCAAGGTAGCCACACCAACTCTCTTCTTTTTCTTTTTCTCTTTTTCCTTTTCCTTCTCTAACAGAGCTTTAAGATCCTCCTGACCCTTTGCCAAGGTCATGAGTAGTTGTTGGAACTGTGAATTCTGTGCTTGCAAATCTTTGACCGTCTGCTCTATATCCATCTTGCTGAAATAAACAGCAGAGAGATAAGGAAACCGGGTGTGAAGACTTGTTTATGCATATGATGAATGAAATGTATTCATGTAATGCATTCAAGGATTCAGAAAATTCAAATTTTTTGTAAACAAAAAGGAACACACGTCATATTAATAAGATAGAATTTGTTAGTACATAAATGCCCCATGGGAGAAATAATACAAAATTCTAAGGTAAAAAGACGTTGCGCATCCTCTTCGGTGCATTGTAGGTGTTGAGAGTCTGCTCTTCATGGAGTCGAAGAGTAAGTTCTAAAACCTTCATCTCACTGGCGTAGAATTGGGCTTCAAAAGTATTGCGTTCTCCCTTGAGCTGTATCCAACTCCTTTGTAAATCTTCCAATGATGTTGGCATGTCAGGATGTAGGAGGGTGTATGGAACATCTCCTTCCATAACAGGCTCTTTGATCATAGGGAGAATATAGGGGTAAGGCATCATAAGACTCTGGGTGCGGGTTCGTACCCACTTGAGGTAAGGCTCAAGGGGGATGGAATTCTTGTGTCCTAATGTTTTACTGTCTACCTTGTTGGGCATCCTCCAAGCTCGGATAAACCTTTGTCGAAGTCCTTGAGCATCATTGTCGAAGTCAAAAACCAAGTTCGGAATCAGCATGTCACGTGTGCCATCCCTTCGGGCATACCTAAACTGTCTCAGAGCCAAACAATGGTTGTAGGTAATGCCTCCCCTAATGCCAAGTAGTGGGACATTATGGAATTCCCCACAACGATCAATGATGATGACATTTTCTCTGGACCGAGAACACCAATGAACATCTGAATGTGTAAGAGTCATCAATCATTGTGACCACCTCAAGCCTTGATCATTCTTCAAGACTGATTGGGGAAGGTGAGAAATAAACCACCTTGCTAGAAGAGGAGTGCAGCACATGAGAACACCTTTTTTCCTCATTGTTCGTGTGCGAAATGAGTGTAGGATGTCCCCAAGCAATGTAGGCACAAGATTCCGAGATATGAAAATCTTGACGGCATTCACATCTATAAGTTAATCAGGGTTTGGGAACAAGACCAACCCATAGATGAGAAGTGCTACAATCTCCTCAAAAGCTTGCAGATCTAGAGAATTCCAGCAGTCTTGTGCCTTCTCAAACAGAAACTTTGCCAAGAAACCCTTGACACCACTTCTGGTTTCCCAATGACCTATGATATCAGATGGTTGCAAGTGTAAGGCTTGAGCAACATCTTCAGGCTTTTGATCTCTTTCCGTACCGTTGTAGGGTAGTTGATGGAGAATAGGAATCCTCAGGAGTTGAGAAAAATCCTCCAAAGTAGGCACTAACTGGTAATCAGGAAATGTGAAGCAGTGGTGTAGGGGGTCAAAGAACTGGAAGAGAACTTTCACCATGTCTTCCTCTGTACTGGAGTTGACCAAATTTAGAAGTCGACCATGTCTTTCAGTGAAGGGAGAATACTCTGGAATCTTGGAAGCAAGCTCCTTGAGTTGAGGAGGAATTCTCACAAGGTTGACTTGGATTGTTTTCCTGCGGAGTGATTCCATAACCTACAAAACAGGAACAAAGATGAAGATCCAAACCCTTGAAATGGTTAGTGGATGCAAATGATGCTTCATGATGTTCATGATGTATGCACAAGTATATGTACAAGTAAGTCACACAAGTTCCTAGTTTCAGGCTTGCATGGGGTTTCATAGGTAAGTACCCTCTTGAAGATAGTTGGCTTAATATGTCCTATAAATAGTAACCGGGTTCTAAGGAGCTCAATATTACTGGATTATTTTCTGTGTTCATTGTTTCAGTTTAGCCAGTTTACTAGCGACCGAAATATTCCAAGAAAACAACCCTCAATGAATGTAGTATCGAGTATCTACCAACTTCTGACTGCACCAAAGTCGGTCATCTCACTACCCCTAAAAAGGCCAAGATGGTCAAGTAAAGGTTCTAAAAGTCCATTAGTGCTTCTTGACATCACTCAGCGGCCCCGTATTCTCTTTGATTGACTCAAAGGCTACTGGTACCCACAAATATGTCGCATTAATATAGCTATTGCTTCAACCATGTCGGTATACCCCGCATAGTTTCCATAACGTATTGCTATTTACCTATGAATGTTTCCCAAATCCGGGTAGAGGATTTAAAACCCAAACAATAGAACCAAATGTAAAGCAATCAAAGCAAACAAGGTAAGCATGTAAAGGTGATCTAAACCCTAAGGTAACCCCACTTTTTAGAATCGATTCCCAGCAGAGTCGCCAGTTCTGAGATACGGTGGGAGAATTGACTTGAGGTTTTGCATTTGTGTTCGCAAATGTTTCGATTTAGCAAGAGTCGCCACCGACTTTTTATTTTATCCAAAGGAAAGGTCAAAAAGCACAGGAAAGACCTTTGAGATGTTTTCTTGGGTTCGGGGAGTAGATTATGAAAAGGGAAGGTGCTAGCACCCTTTTCATCCATGGTTTTCCATGGACTCTTAGTTACTTGTTTAGATCACTTGCTTTTGCTTTTCAATTGTTTGAAATGGTGCTTTGTGTGTGGTTTTGAAAATATTTTGAAAAGAGGCCTATGTTTAGGAAATCTTTGTAATGATTCTTGTTTGAATATATACAAAGGTGTTTGTCTTTTGAAAAGATGTTTCAATGTTTGGAAGTTTGTTTTTTGAGAAATGTTTTGAAATTGTGTGTTTTTGAAAATAGCAAGGATGTTTTGCAAATTTGATCAAGTAACTAGGAGTTGTCTACCCTACCTACTCAAAAAGTCTTTCCTACACATTTTTAACCCTTTGACATTGTTGTTTTACCATTGTATTTGGTAAACAACCTTGTGTTTGGATGTTAAACGGGACGGGTGTGGGTCATCGTATGACCATGATAGCAATAGTGCCAAGTATCTTAGCAAGTTTTTTGAGGGACTAGATCATTTTTGTATAGGCAACCAAGATAGCGTCATCGAGGGACTATGATCTTTTTGTTTTGATTTTGTTTTGCCAAGATACCTAGCATGCATACCATGGCCATTTTAGAGGCAACAAGTGGATGAAACCCTAGGGGTGTTTGTGTGCATTGTGTTGTCATTTTTCATGCTTTTTGTCTTGTGTTTAGTCAAGCTATTTGTTTGATTTTGGATTTTTGCATACAAATCCTAATCTTTCTATCATGGCATATTTGAAAGCAATAAATGCGTAAAAGTAAATCTATGACTATTACAACATGATTATGGGGAGGGGGTACAAGTTTGGATAGGGGATATTTTGCACAAAATAAAAACCCTAAAATTATTACAACCATATTGAGTTCATTGTACAAATAATAAATTGACAAATATTTAAATAAGCAATACATTATAAATATGCAAAAAATGTTTTTTTGTATTATTTTTATGTAGGTAAAAATAAGTTATTTAATGAATCAAAAATAAGAAAATAAAAGATTATTTTTATTAAGGGTGGAAACCCTAATTTGTTTTAAGAAAATATATATATTATAATTATTTACTTATGTACAAGAAAATAAATAAAATATTTACAAAAATATTAAAAATGAAATATGTGAGAAAAATATTATTTTATATGTATAAATAATTTTAAAAAAAATGTAAATATTTTAATTTTATTTACAAACTTATTTAAGAAAATAAAAGTATATATTATTTTTTAACTATTCTTATGCCAAAATAAAAAATAATAAAAAAAAAAGTGAAAATTTAAGAAAATCTTTTTAGTGATATTTTTTATAGTTAGAAGAAAAAAAATAAAGTCAGAAATGAAAAAGAAATAGAAAAATATACAAAATAAAATCAATGGGCCAAGGGGTGTAGAAAGCAAGCAAGGAGGTGCAAATAGCCAAAAGGACCAGGCCCAGCCCAACTCAACTTCATCTCTAACCTTGAGAAACAGAAAACGCGCGCTTGATGTTCAAACTGGTAACTCCTGCATTTGTGCTTAAAAATAAAAACTTGTAACATGAAAGTTATAGAGCATGATCACACGATTCTAACCATGTAAAAAACTTAATCTAACTCTCAAAGACAAGAGAAAATTTCTCTGGCCCTAATTTCTAACCTAGTTTTTTCAGAAAGTTCATCATTCAAATTCTCCCAGCTCAGTTAACTTAAATGAATTATATGCATATGTACAGCTCAAGGGCAATGAGGACTACATTTTTTATTCACAAACCTAAGCCTAATGATTCCTAAATAGAGAGATAGAAGTTTGAACCTTACCTATTTCAGTCAAGCTCGAGTATGGCAATGTAGGGGTTGTGAGTGAGGCCCGAGATACTTGTGAGCTTGCTTGAAGTTCCTTTGAGCTTTCCCAATGCTTAGCTAGCTTTGAACTTGCTTGAATCTCTCTATAGAACTCAACCTGCAAACTCAGAATTCAAAAATGGTGAAGTGTGTGAATGGAGTTACAGTGACTTGGGAATGATTGGGATAGCTTAGGTGAGTTGTATGGAGTGTGTTGGAACTGGTTGCAAGCAAAACGCACGAGTGGATTGTGATTTGGAAATCAAAATGCAGAACCTGCCCTGTTTTGACAAGAACTTGTGTTTTGGTGTTTTGGAAGGTTTGAGGACTTGCTAGCTCGTGTTTCTGGCTTAGTGTGATATGTAAAACTTATTTGAAATGTTTACAAACTTTGTTTTTATCAGATTGCAAAGTTGTGGTGATTTTGCAAGTTGACTTGCTTTTGAAGAAAAGGTGATTTTGACAATGCTATGGCCTGTACAAGCTAGCTCCAATCATACTGATAGTTGGTGTACTTTTGCCTAAGTTTATGGAGTTGGTTTGCTGCAAAGGATTGGGTTCACAGCTCAATAGAAACAAAATTGCATAAAGCAACCTTTATCAAAATGGCATTGTTATCTTTTTGCCAAAAATGGATTAATTCAATGTGTAATCTTCTAGAGCTCAGAACAAAGCCTTAATCCGTTGTGTTTGCATTCAATTTTTGAGTATGGAAGGGTTTAAGGACCTGTAAACAAGTACAAACATGTTTGGGAAGAATTTGCAACTTGTAGCAACATGAAAAATGCCATGGACAAAAGTGAGAAATGGCCATTTTATTTTCTTCGAATGTCCCTAACCATAAATGATTTTGGAGAGTTCTTGGACATTTTGGAATATCAAAATGCATGTCCAAATTAAACTCCTTCTTTGAAGCTTAAACTCTTCTCCCTCCTTTTTAAACTCTTCTTGTTTTGAAACTTAAACTACTTTCATAATAAACTTGGACTTAGGTCCATGCATTTTCAAAATCTTTTCATAAATAAATCCCAATCAATTTAATAATACTTTGACATTTTTGTGAGAAGACTAAAAGTAAATCAATCTCATTTCAAACCATTTTTCCACTTTGGTTTTTATCTTTAAACTTTTCTCAAAAGGTTAGACTCTTGTCAATCCTTTTAGTGATGCAAACAACTATACTTCTACAATATGTAGTGGAGTGAGATATTTTCCACTTGGGTATTGAGTGAGGCATTATTGATTTTAAAATCCAATCCATATCCTCCACTTTGAGATGATGCAAATTCTCCTTTCTCATGATTGTGGGTAGTAAGTATGTTTTCCACACGGACAATGACGATGATGTCTTATCTCTTAAAATCAACCAACACACTTGTGTTTCAAATTTTTAAAAGAGGAACTACGTGTACCCTGATCTCCTATTGCATGAAAGGTGGTACGTAGGCACTAAAGGTTCGCAACCGCGGCAGGTGCAAAATCATAAAAAATATATTTCTTTTCTCACCTCCACCATCCATTTTATATACAACACATTTTTTATAGCCAAAATATACAGATTTTTCAAAGAGGTTCCTGCAGAGTACCGTAGATGTTTAGGGTGGTAATACCTTCCCTTTTCATAACCAACCCCCTTACCTTGAATTTTTCCCCCTCTTTTGGGTTATTCGCTCTTTTCCCATTCCTTTGGAAACAATAAAGCGCGGTGGCGATTTTTATTTTGATTTGTATAAAGTCTAGTCAATCCAATGACTTAGTCTTGAACATTTCTACCGCTACATATATGTTTTAGGTGAGTTATGTTCTCGAAAGTATTATACGAACAACTATGTTTCTGTGAGGGGTACTTTTCTATATTGTTATTAAGGTGTCACATGGTTTTTAATGAGACCCCCACTAAAATTACATAAGAATTTGGATTATTGTCAATTTATGTGCAAGTCATCTCAGAGCTAGAGAATGGTATCAAAGCCGCCGCTTGAGGCAATTACATGTTAGATCCTAACATAGGAATCCTTACTTCCCCTAAAGGCAATTACATACTAGATCCTTAAGTAATAATCCTTGTCGCCTGTGATACGGTGGAAGAACTGACTTGAGGTTTTGCGTTTGTTTTCGCAAATGTTTCGGTTGAGCAAGAGTCGCCACCTACTTTTTATTTTATCCTAAGGAAAGGTTAAAAAGCACAGGAAAAACCTTTGAGATGTTTTCTTGGGTTCGGGGAGTAGATTATAGAAAGGGAAGGTATTAGCACCCTTTCTATCCATGGTTATCCATGGGCTCTTAGTTACTTGCTTAGATCACTTGCCTTTTCTTTTCAATTGTTTGAAATGGTGCTTTCAATTGTTTGAAATGGTGCTTTCAATTGTTTGAAATGGTGTTTTGTGTGTGGTTTTGAATTTTTTTTGAAAAAGATGCCTTGTCTAGGCAATCATTGTAACAATTCTTTACTCGAATGTTTTACAAAGGTGTTTATCTTTTTGAAAAGATGTTTCAATGTTTTTTTGAAAGTTGTTTTTGAAAGTTGTGTTGTGGAGTGTGTTTTGAAAGGAGGCAAGTGTGTTTTTAAAGTTTGATCAAGTAACTAAGAGTTGTCTACCCCTAAATTTCTCAAAGATCATTCCTATGTTTTAACCCTTTTAACAGTATTGTTCCACCATTGTATTTGGTGGACAATCTTGTGTTAGGATGTTAACGGGACGGGCGCGGGTCATCATTTAGACCATGAATGCAATAGTGCCAAGTGTCTTTGGCAATTTTTCCTTCAAGGGACTTGATCATTTTTTAGGCAACTTAAGAAAGCGTCATCGAGGGACTATGATCATTTGATTTGTTTTTGTTTGGCCAAAGACACTCAACATGCAACATGGCCCATTTTTGAAGGCAACAAGTGGAGTAACCCTAAGGGTGCAAGTGTGCATTGGTGTTTTCCATTTTTCATGCTTTTTTATCTTTCTATTAGTCAAGCTACTTGTTATTTGATTTGCATACAAACCCTAAGTCTATCATGGCATAATTTGAAAGCTTTTAAATGCGGAAATTTAAAGTCCTAAATTATTACAACATAATTATGGGGATGGGGGTACAAATGTTTGAATGGGGGGATATTTAGCAAGAAATTAAATCTAAAACTATTACATCCATATTGAATATACAAATATCAAATTGTACAATATTTAAACAAATATAATAAAAATGCAAAATGTATTATGCACAAAAAGTATTTTTTATGTATGAGACATTATTTTTCAATGTGAAATATGAACAAAAATAAAAAGTCAATTTTTGATGATTTTTATTGTCTTAGGGCAAAACCCTAGTTTTCTAAATAAATAATATTTACTTACTAATTATATACAATATTTGTTAATTATATACAAAAAATAAAAAAAGAAGTATATTGTAAAAAAAGTATTTTTTAGTGTCATATATTAATAAAAATAAAAATGTATTATTTTCATATTTTTATCCTAAATATTTAATAAAATATGTATAAGTATATTTATATATATATTTAATAAGCTAAATATGTACAAAAATAAATAAACTATTAATTATTTACAAAAAAAATGTATTTTTTAGAAAATGTTTTCAAAATATAAATGAAAAAATAATAACTGAAAATAAATATATTTTTGTATTTTTTAGTGTTTTAAATAAAAAGGAAATATATTTGTGAAAAATGGGTGAAAAAATATTTTTAATATTTTTTATGTTTTGACAAAAAATATCAAGTCAGAAGAAAAAATAAAAAGTAAAAAATAATGGATATTTCACACAATGGGCCATGGGGGTGTAAATGGAAAAAAAGGGTGTGAACAGCAAGGATAGTTCAGGCCCAGCCCAAGCCATCATCTTCTTCCTCCAGCTTCTGTCAAACGCGCGCTTCTTTGTTCAAAATACAAACTCCTGATTCTTTGATTTTTAGCAAAAACTCATAACACAAACAATGTAGAGCATCAAGAGACGAATTCATACATATAAAAAACTTGACCTAACTCTAAGAAACGAAGGAGAATTTCTTCATCCCCAATTTCTGACCTAAATTTTCTCCAATGTTCATGGTCAAAATTCTCACAGCATACTCAATATAAATGAAAAGTAAGTATATGGATGGCTTCAGGGCTATGAGGAGAACATGTTTCATTCACAAACCTAAGCCTAACTCTTCCTATATTGAGAGATAGAAGTTCATGTTTTTACCTGTTCCAACTTGAGTCGTGTACAGCAATGGAGGTATCTTCAATGGAGTTTGAGCTTTGGTACAGCTTGCCTGAAGTCCAAGGATGCTTCTCCTATGCTTGGCTTGCTCTGAAACTGCCTGTATCGTGCTATGGAAGTCCACCTGCCCAGCTTGAAAGCAAAAATGGCAAACGATGTTAAGGATGTTACAACTTGGATTCAATGCTTGGGATAGCTTCAGTGGATGATATGGAACATGTTTGAACTCTTTTTAGCCAAAATGCACAAGTGGAAATGTTTGTGGAAGTCAAGTTGCAGAACTTGCTCTGTTTCTGCAGCAAGAGGGTGTTTTTGTGTTTGAGGAGGTTTGAGGGGTGGTTGATTCGTGCTTTAGGTCAGTTAGGGTGTGTGAAAGATGTTTGCAAAGTTTGCTTTGGCTGGTGTTTACAGTGATTTCTGGTAAACAACCGCTAGTCCTCCAAACTATCAAATAATCTTAATGACTGTTATTTAATCTCTCTGGTAACTTGCAGGATCGACTAGATTGATCCTAGGATGTATTGGTCATTTGGATAATTCTCATTATAGAACTGATATTCATGGTTGGTATTTAGAATGTTGTGTAGGTGTTTAACTTACTTCGATTACTCTATTAAAGATCTAATAACATGATCAAGTAAATGCGCGCGAAACTAAATTGCATGAATAAAGTTCAATTGTAAAGACATATAAAACTGCAGAAAAGACAAGTAAATGACTTTGAAGCATAAAAACATGTAATGTAAAAGATTCTCTGGAATGTAAAAGATTCGAAATATGAAGAAAGCGTTTAAATGCAAGAAATCAGTAAAATGACTTTAAATGAAAAAGGTGTTCGAATGATAAATGCATGAAGATAAAGGCATGAAATATACAAAAGTTTCTGAAATGTAAAGTATTTGAAATGGAAAGAAAACATTTAAATGTAAGGTATCAGTAAAAAGACTTCGAATGAAAATATTTTAATGCAAAGGCTTTTGAATGATATTGACATGAAGATAGAGGAAAATACTGGAAATGATAAAGAGTTTTATTAAATCATAAACACTTGGTGTTATCATACGTACATTGCTCGTGCATTCGTTTCCCTAGCCATGTGGTATTTTGAATGTTTACTGAGTTTTTTGTACAATAGATATGACACACGAAATCCTAATGCTAAGACTTCTATTTATACTACTTCGACCATAATGGTCTTGCTATAAGATTCTGCCACATTCAGAACATGCAAAGCAATGCCCTTCTCTCGCTTCCACGCGTCCTCGAATGCTCCAGCGCATATATTTTAAATTTCTAACATCCCGCTTGCGTTTGAATTTCAAATGTTTTGGCTCTCTTCGCTTCGAACTCATTTCTTGGACGCAGCCTTGTTATCATTTCGAGACTTCTTTGAATATATCCCCATAACTGTCACTCGAAGCTCAGAGTTTTGACATGCCCATTCGAAGCACTGCTTCTACCATTTCGAAACATGACATCTTGCTTTATTCCAATCGAAACATCCAACTTGCTTTGCTTCGAACAATATCATCAAAATCTTCAGCCAAAAAAATGCCCCTTTAAAATATGTATTTCGATTCCTTTGAGAAATACTTATTTTAAACATACATGCAAGATTTTGATGCGACCTTTGAATCATCGTAACATTTATTGCATATGACTCCAGTCACGTCAATCATGACGATTTTCAGATTCCTTAACCGCCTTGAACCATTTCACAGCATGGTGCAGTTACAAAACAATGATTAATATTTAATCACACCTATTACCAACATTAACTTTACGCCACCTCCTTCTCAAACCAACCCACGACTACCACGTATCACAATTTTACTCAGTGGATGTTTAAACTTCCATACTATAAAAACCCATCAACTTAGTATTTTTCTTTTCTTCCCACATTCTGAATCTTTTCTTCCTCTCTTCTCACCGAAACCCTAAACTTCCAACATTCTTCCAACAATGTCTTCTTCAACTTCATCTCAACTGAAAAAAGCTTCCAAAAAGAAAGGAAAGAACACAGGAACCATAATGGAAAGCAAGGTTGGCACCTACCAAGGTCAGTCTGTGCTTATTCCCCAAATGATCTCAAAAGAGAAGGAAATGCTTTATGCATCTCAGGTACTAATTCCTACTAACGCCGCTGGCAAGAGGTTAGCTTTAATGGGCCCTCTTACAGTCTTTGAAATCTTAAAAGACACCAGAAATTTTTTCCCTGTTTGTTATAATTTTAAACCTCTGTTTAATAAAATGGATACCCCTAAGACAGTAGAGTCTTCTGATTCGACCACCGTGGAAAATCCAATCATTCCCCCTAAGGACCCTTTTGTGCTAGATTATGTGAAGAGTAACTTCAAACCATTTCGATCTTGCCCCACCTCTGACACAGCTTATCACAACTGGTTTACTAAAGTAGAAGCTAAGAAATCCCAACAATGGGAAGAATTAGGTATTTACAACTTGATTAAACTATCGAAACCAGGCTTTACCTATAGCCACCCATTATTATTCGCGTCCTTATACTTCTGGGACAGTACTTACAATACCTTCCATCTCCCTGGTGGAATGATTACACCCACCTTTTTTGACATAGCAGCCATTACTGGGTTATCACCAATAGGAGAAACCTACATTCCTGACAATGAAGAGCATTCGAGTATTATTGACTTCGAAGTCAAGCTAGCCAGCTTTTCAAAGTTCATCAGCCACTATCACACTGAAGGAGACAGTGTGTCAGACGTAGAACACATTGCTTTCCTTACCTTATGGTTATCAAGGTATGTATTTTGCACCAGGTCCCTACAGGTAGCCAGTAGGTTTATTCCTCTAGCTAGAGATTTGCATGAGAATCGAAGGGTGTGTTTAAGCGAACTACTACTCGTTGATCTTTACGAAAGTCTAAGATCAGCTGTGTCGAGTTTGAAATCTCACACCTCCAAAAACATCCTGCTAGCTGGCCCTTTCTGGTTACTCCAGTTATGGCTTAATGCCATGTTCGAACCTTCACTATCAACTGCCAACACTATTGTTGAACAGGACCCAGAAATAGTGGATAGAATCATCGAAGGCACTAGGCTGCGAAGACTTACCCCAAACGATGATAAGGATGACTTCAAAGTTCTCTTCTCCAAATACATAATGATCTTCTCCAAGAGACACAAATTCGAAGAGACCATGACGCCTTTTGCTTCAAGGACTCATGGGCCATCGTGGTTCACTATGGCTCTCTCAGAAGCAGTCAAAAGCAAAGAAATTCAAGATGTATGGAAAGCCTTTTTGCTTCCCAGACTAATCACCTCACGAATTACTCCTGCTAAGAATCAAATCTTCCTTTTTGCTTATCAACCCAACTTCGTTTCGAGACAATTTGGCTTGTGCCAACTAATCCCTGAACCCCTATTCCAAACAGAAAGTGCCATCACCTCTGGGCGAACCTTCAAGACAAGAGAAGCCAAACTACAACAGGAACAATACCAAGGCTTCGCCCACTTTGAACTAATATCTTTCGAACCTACACACCTCACAACAAAGGGTTTTCTGGAATGGTGGACAAAGTTCTATCAGACTTATATGTTCGATACTCTTACTATTCAACAGAAACTAACTGATGCGTTTGATGTGCAGGTACAATCCAAGAAAGGTATGTTCACTCATGCCAAAGAGATTAGGGCTTTTCAAAATCATTTCGAAACTACTTATGATCCCACACACTTGGAATCCACTGTGCATCAAGCGGCTGAGACCTTGAAGGAAAAATTTAAAGAAAAAGTTTCTAAGTTAAAACTTCCTTCAGGGTTGTCACCTGAGGATAGGTATAGGTTGGCATTTGAAATGCATCCACCTAAATTTCCTAGATTACCTACCTCAGAACTGGCTCTGGCTTGGTTTCCTCCATACCCTTGGTGGTTCACTTGCAAAGAAATGTTCAAATATCTTCAAAAGAAACCAAAGCCATCTGAGACTGTGACATGGGCTCGACATTGGCTCCACGATTTCCCAGGACATCTTCGCTATGACCTTTATGCCATGTCGATTAAATCTGATCAAGGCGCAGGTGCGAATGCTTGGGAAAATCCCAAATGTTTCTTACTTTCTACATTTTTAACTTTTTCCTTAATTGTTTCGATTTTCAGCCATCAGGATAAAGACTGCTGCTTCAAAGCCGAAAGAGGGAAGCGCTTCTCAGGCATCTGTCGAAACCATTGATACTGTGACTCTATCCAAACCAACAACAACTGCTGCAACAACAGCAACAACAACAACACCAGTAATAACCAGTGCTCCAACTCCACAGGTAATCCCTTAGCCTTGATGTTTCGAATACACTAATGTTTCATGATTTGTATCTAACTCATTGTTTAAATCTCTTCAGACTAACAAACTCCCGCCAACCACTCCAAAGAAAAGAAAAACAAACACTACTGGGGAAGACCCCAATGCTGGAGGGAATTTACCAGCTGCTTCGAAGAAGAAGCAGAAGAAGGAAATTTCCAAAAGTGCTGCACCAACTAGTGTCTCTGGACTCGATTCCAGGGATACTGCTCCCTCAACTAAATCCAAAATTCCACCTTCGACCTCTAGCGTAATGTTGGAACGCATAGCTAGCAACCTCTCTTCTGAGAGTCCACATGTAAATTGAACTTTAAATCTTTGACAAAATAATTATTCATTACCTTGGTGCATGCTTTTAATATTCTTTTGCCTCTGTAGGACATTTTGACTCCAGCTCTTACCACTTCGACTTCTCCATCGAAAACTGCTGCTCCTATCAATTCTTCTCCTCAAGGGGACTCCAACAACCTGGTGCAAAACAAAGGTTCCTCCAATATGGCAGTTCTGGATGGGGCTTCAGAGCAGCAAGATGACCAGAGTACTTCTCCTCCTCTAAAAGAAACAAATGAAGCAACGCTTCATGAATCTGCAGAGACTTTAGAAAGAACTTCTCTTCAAAAGTCCCCTCTTGAAACCCTTCAAGAGGATCCAAAGGACATTCACGCTGAAGGAGAGAAAGCTGATTCTGATCAAAGAAACGAAGAATCTACAGAGGAAGGATCTGAGGAAGAAGATTCCAACGATGGTTCGACTGCTGGGACAGAGTCAGATGCAAATAGCAGCGAGAACGAAGATATCAAAGTGGTGGATTTGGATGATAATGAAGAAGACAATGAGCATGAAACGAATGAAGGTGACGGTGACGCGACCAATAAACCCATGGAAGTCGAAATGGATGTGACTCCCTTGCGCGTGGAACTTCCTCAACCGTCTCTATCCCGAATGTCTGAAGAGGAGCTTGCTCTCCTGAGACGAAATGACCCTATTGGGTACATAAAGGCGAAGCTAGCTCAAAGGGATATTCCACCTGCTAGGGCTGGTACAAGTTCGACTAGCCATCCGTTGCCCACAGATGATAGAATTGTACTTCTTAACAGGATTAGGAGAACAATTCTTGATGTGGATTTGTTCGAAGTGCTCAAACAGGATAGCACAGCTTGCTACACTATGAAGGAGTTACTTACAAAAGTCAACCTTGCTACCTGCTCCTTGCTAGTTAGCACTATCTTGTTCGATCTTCAATCTCTGCTAGACAACGTGACTGGGTGCCTTCTCCAAGATGAATTTGCTGCCAGAAAGGTTCAAGAAAAACAAACTGCAATGGATGCTGCTTATGAGCATGCTTCGAAACTCTCTCAAGAAGCTGAGGATCAAGCCATGCATCTAAAGCAAGCAAAAACTGATTATGAGGCTCGAGCTGAGTCCATCCTTCTCTGGGAAAGGAAAATTCAGGAACTTCAACAGAAGGTTAAGGAGGCTCAAGAACAACAATTAGCCTACGAAACCAATACTGCTGGCAACCAATTCGAAGAGCTCCTCAACAAAGGGCTTGCAGAAATGGAAACCGCAGAACAACTCAAGGGAGAAGTGGCTACCTTAGAGGGAGCAAGACGTTTTACTCAACAAAGGCTTGAGTCTTTTCGAAGTACCTTTAACAGATTGAAGAATAATGTCTATTTTTAAATCTTAGTGTTGATTAGTTTTGAAATTTGGTTTTTATCTGTAACATCTGAACAACGCCATTTTGGCAACCCCATATTACCATTTTGGCATTTTTGATATCTTAATTATGTTGTTATTATTCGAATCTCCTGCAGGCGTGGCTTATATTTCTTTAAATATTTCCCATTAACCTTTAGGATACGTTTATCATCCATCAGCTCTTCGATTTCATATGCATTATTTGAAAATACCTTTATTATTCGAAAAGGTCCTTCCCAATGAGGTGACCATTTACCTAACGTTTTATTTTTCTTGTCCATGGGCAATATGACTTTCCAGACTAAGTCATTAATAGTGAATGCTTTTCCCTTCACCCTTTTGTTATATGTCCTGGCCACTCTTTCCTTTTGTCTCATCAGGATTTCCAATGCATGCAATCTAACTTCATCCAACTCAACTAACTCATTCATCATCATTTCCCAATATAATGCAGTTGGAATTTCGTTTTGTCTTTGAATTCGAACTGATTGTAGATGAATTTCTACTGGCAGAACTGCATCATGACCAAATGTGAGTTGGAAAGGTGTGGTGTTAGTAGCTTCTTTAGGAGATGTTCTACAGGCCCATAGTATTTGGTCCAGAGTTTTGTGCCAGTTCCTTGGCTTTTTTCCAATATGTTTCTTGATTAACCCTATTATCACTTTATTAGCTGCTTCGACCTGACCATTTGCTTGAGCATAATATGGCGTTGATGTCAGTAATTTAAACCCCATCTCTTGAGCAAACTCTTGCATCTTCCTACCAGTAAACACAGAACCTTGGTCTGTGGTTATGCTCTCTGGAAATCCGAACCTATAGATAATTTATTTCTGTATGAACTCAATAATAGCCTCCTGATCAGCAACTATTAATGGTATTGCTTCGATCCACTTGGTAAAATAATCTATTCCTACCAAGATATATTTCTGTCCTTTAGACGAAGCAGGATTTATTTCTCCTATTAAATCCAATGCCCATCCTCTAAAGGGCCATGGTTTAATGATTGAATGCAACTCACTTGCAGGGGCATGTTGAATCCCTGCATGCTTCTGGCATTCTTCACAACCTTTAGCAAAGTCTATACAATCTTTGAGCATGCTGGGCAAATACATGCCATATCGAAATAACAACCATTTCATTTTATGACCTGCTTGATGTGCCCCACATGCCCCATTGTGGACTTCTGATAATGCTAAGTATGCCTCACTTTCTCCTAGGCATTTCAGTAATACGCCTTCTTGGGTCTTTTCGAACAATTCGTTCCCCATGAGGACATATGACAATGCTCTATATTTTATCTTCCTATCAACATTCGAAGTTGGATTTGTTAAATAGCTCACAAGTGGACTTCGCCAATCTGCATCTGATAAGGTGTCTATGGCTAGTACTTCGAACTCTTGTTTCTCAGCATAACCTAATTTTATACTCTCTAGATCTGATGGTATGAATCTAGTAGCCATAACTCTACCCCTTAATTCAACTAAATCCTCAAAGTTTTTGGCAGAAACTTTATAACCTGAAGCCAACTGTGCTAAGTCATTTGCTTCTTGGTTTTCTATTCTTGGTATATGTTGAATATCCATGTATTCAAATTTTCTAAGTAGCCTGTTAACTATGACGAAGTATATCATCAGGTTTTCCTTTATGCATTTATACTCCTTTGTTATTTGCTTGACTACTAATTCTGAGTCTCCTTTAATTTCGACTCTAGTTGCCCCCAATTCCAACAAAGCTTCAAGTCCAACAATAAGCGCTTCATACTCAGCTTCGTTGTTCGAGCAACGGGGACCATCTAATTTATACTTGAATTTTGTTGGAATTCCTTCAGGAGAAATTATAAGGACTCCAACACCACTACCATTCCTGTGGGTCGAACCATCAAAGTATAATTTCCAAGGTTGCATTTCGACGTAACTCATGAAAGTCTGTTCAACCAATGAATGGTCCACAATGAAATCAGAAATCACTTGGCCTTTCACAGCTTTTAAAGGCATGAAAGTCAAAGAATATTCTGTTAAGGCTAAAGCCCATTTGCCAACTCTGCTATACATTATTGGTTTTGAAAGCATGTGTTTAATGACATCGAAATGAGATGAAACATAAACATCAACAGGCTTTATATAATACTTGAGTTTCATACAAGAAAAGTACAAACAGAGGCATAGCTTTTCTAAATTGCTATATCTAGTCTCTGCATCATTCAATACTCTACTTAAATAGTATATGGCTCTTTCGATGCCATTTCTATCTTCTTGTGCTAACATACTACCTATACTAACTTCCGAGGCAGATATGTACAATCTCATGGGCTTTCCCCATGAAGGTGGAGACAAGATGGGAGGCTGAGATAGATATCTTTTTATCTTGTCAAATGCCTCCTGATGGGCTTTGTTCCACTCGAAGGCTTGGCCTTGCTTTAAACGAAGCAACGGAGAGAAAGTTTGGGTTCTTCCACTCAGATTCGAAATGAACCTTCTGAGAAAGTTAATCTTCCCTAGTAAAGATTGCAGCTCCCTTTTTGACGTAGGTGCTTTCGTCTCCATTATGGCTTTGGTTTTATTTTGGTTGATCTCAATTCCTTTTTTGTGAACCACAAAGCCAAGGAAATCTCCAGCCTGCGCAAAAAATGCACATTTAAGGGGATTCATCTTTAAGCCATGTTTTCTCATTCGTTCGAATGATTGGCTCAAATGATGCAAATGGGTTTCTGCAGATATAGATTTGATGACTATATCATCAATATACACCTGCATAAAAGTTTCAATGAAATCATGGAAAATCGAATTCATTGCCCTTTGATAAGTTTCCCCAGTATTTTTTAAACCAAAAGGCATCACCACTCATTCGTAGGTGCCTAAGGCTCCTGGGCAACGAAATGCTGTCTTGGCAACATCTTCTTCAGCAATAAAAATCTGATTGTACCCAGAGTATCCATCTAACATACTTAAATATTCGAATCCTGCAGCAGAGTCTACTAACATTTCTGCCACAGGCATGGAGTACTCATCTTTAGGGGTTGCAGTATTTTAATCCCTAAAATCTATGCAGATTCTCAAAGAACCATTTTTCTTAATAACAGGCACTATATTTGCTAACCATTCGACATACCTTGTGGTTCTGATGAATCTGCAACGCAGCAACCTTTCAATCTCAGCTTTGATCTTTGTGAGAACCGCTGGTGCGAATCTTCTAGGAGTTTGTTTGATGGGCTTCTTTCCATCCTTGATTGGAAGTCTGTGTTCCACCAACTCCCTCTTTAAACCAGGCATTTCGTCATAATCCCACGCGAAGCAATCTTTGTTTTTCTTAAGGACTTCAATCACTTCCTGCTTGAGGCCTGGGTTAAGTTTTGCACTTATGTAGGTTATTCTTTTCGCGTTCTCATCCCCTAAGTTCACTTCTTCGAGTGGATCCTGTGCCAACATTTTGGCACTTGAGTCTATGGGGTCCCTCTCGAAGCCTAAGGGTTCTTTATCATAGATGGCGTCCAGCCTTTGATCTATCTCAAGTTCTTCAAAGGGTGAGCCTTTCGAGCTATCCCCATTTATTTCGTTCATTTTTACAGCCAGTTTATTCATTTCAGCCTCTAAGGCCGCCTTTGATTCGTTCTCAGCCATATAGGCCGAAATCCTTTCGAAAAAGGAGGACTCAGTCATGAGTAAGGTTGTCGAATTCCCAGCCTGCTGGCCGTCTTTGCATAGTACCTTCGACTCCTTCATCTTCACTGATTATTCTTCTATCCCAGTATATGCCATCATGGCGAAGGGTCATATAGTAGTGTTCATTTCTGGTTTCGTTGATTTCATCATTTGGGACGCAAGGAGCAATCTTTGCCAGATGTTTGTCATAATTCCTCTTGTCAACTAAGTTGACTGCTGACATGAAGTAACTCTGGTCCGCTTCAATGTTTTCCACGATCCCATCTTCTCTCCATAAAACTAATCGCTGGTGCATTGACGAAGGAACTGCCCCTACGCCATGGATCCACTCCCTTCCCAGCAACAAGTTGTAGTTGGCCTTGGCTTCGATCACCATGAACATGGTGGGCCTACAACTTGAGCCTATTGTCAAGTCCAATTGAACCACCCCCAGTGTTTTGCCTACTTTCCCTTCATAATTGGATAGAACCATGTTGTGTGGTTTGATGTCTCTTTCGCGTATTTCTAACCTTTTCAGCATGAAATGGGGTATTAAGTTGACTGCAGCGCCCCCATCCACTAGAACCTTATTCACGCCATGGGCACCAACCTTTGCCCGAATAAATAATGGCTTCAGATGATTCTTCATAGTTGGTTCTGGACGCTCGAAGAACGCATTCTGCTCCTCGACAGCTCCATTATCCATCACATAGTAGCACACATGCCTATGCTTCATCAGATCTATGGTATCTTCTTCCTCATACTCGTCAATTTTAGTTTCCTGTCCAAACTCACAAGGAAGCACAGATACCACGTTGCAATTGATATTGAACGAAGACTCCCCCTCTGACTCGAAATTGTCCGTTAGCATATCTTCGTCTTCTTCTGGACCTGGAGTGTATTCCTTTGGTTCAGTTGGTTGTACTTCGGAGAAGAGCCTCCTACTAACTGGTGGTTTGTCTTCAGTTTGATTTTTTGGTGTGGGTTTGTTGGTGCTAGATTCACCTTGGTTTTTTGTTGAAGTTGCTCCTTTACTTGCCACAACTTCCCTTTCAGCCTTTCGAATTCTCTGTTGCCTTCGCCATTGAGATCTTGACATGGGGTTTCTTCCTTTGTAGTTCTCTAATCTCACTTCCTCCCTCTTCGCTATGTTGAACTGCCTTCTATATGTCATAGCATGGCGTGCGTTTCGTTCATTGTTCCTCCATTTGTCTTTGCCTTTGTCATTTCCGACTTGCAGCCATTTGTCTGTTGGCACTTCAGAAGGAATTTTGAACGTTACTCTTCGAGCGCCCTTGGGATGAGGACTATCAGGCCTTCGTTGATTGTATTTGCTATCGAAACGTGGGCCCATCTGAACAGTTTCTTGGTGGTTCCAGCAAGGGGCGACAGGGATTATTTCGAAGGCTCTGGCCATGCTTTGATCATACACAGCGGAACACCTTGGGCATATCAAACACTTGGTTGCCCCTTTGTAGCAGCGAAGCAAGAATTCCAACAAACTTTCTCTAGCCTTAGGATAACACCTGAATAACTGGTTATCCTAGCGCCAGTTGTTGCCAGTTCGCGCCCTTTGTACCTTCTCGAAGTTTGCAGCGATTCTCTGGTTGCAGGGGATGCTGCACCTAGGGCATAGTATCATTCATGTATCTCCTTTGTGGCACATCATGAGGTAATCCTTAAGACTAGCGTCTCCAGCATGATTATCCTCCATTTTATACTTTTCTTTTTCTAAATATCTCTCCACCTCCTCCATTTCAGAACGAGGTCTCTCCATATCCACCATGTTTACCTCAACATCCCCCCCCCTTAGTGTCATCATCTCCCCAACCTGTAGGTTTTATATCTTCAATTTGGACCTTTGAACTCTCTGGGGCAGAATATTTGACCAAGTAGTCAAACTTTCCACTGGGTTCCCCTAAAGTATCCCGTATTTCTTTCTGAGGGGAGGTTGGCTTCGTGATTTGGACTTTCTCCAATTCTAGCCTCAGGCCTTCAGTAACCTGTGTTAACTCTTGGTTTTGGTTTTCCTGGCCTTCAGTAGCCTGGATTTCTTTTGCAACAGCTAAAGGTGTTGCTTCAATCGAAGTCTCTGGTTGCTTGTGGACGTCTTCAGTGACCCCCTTATTGACTTCGACTATCACCCAGCTTTCATTTTCAGTACCTTTCTCTCCTACTGGAGCGTCACTTTGGTCAGCTTCCACCATGTTAATTTCCCCAATGCATGCAGGCTCGGAGTAATTGGTGTCTGCGACGTCCAAAGGATCTTCGTCTACTTTCATTTTTGCTTTATCAGCAAACTTCAGTCTGCCATCTTTAATTGCATTATGAATTAGGTCCCTGAAAAGAAAACACTGTGAGGTTTTGTGGCCTAGGAAACTATGATACTTGCAAAATCCTCTTTTCTTTCTTTGATCTAAAGGAGGTATTTTGACATTTGATGGCACAATGAGTTGGCCATCTTTGACAAGTAAATCAAAAATCTCGTCACACTTAGTGACATCGAAGGTATAAACCTTCTTTGGGAATTTGTCACTTTTCTCATTTTCAACAATTTCTTTCCCTTTTGTGGGAACTAATAATTTGCAGGAGTAAGGTGGTGCCTGTTTTAATTCAGCGAGGTCGATTTCGACCTCTTCAAATTTGAATTCAGGATAATCTTCTGTTTCCTCAGTTCCAACATAGGAGATCCTTTCCTTCTTGTTATTTTTAAAGACTCTGGCCTTTTCGGCCTTTAGCCTTTCGACCTGTCGAACCCTATCGGCTAATTGAGCCATATCCCTCAAGTATTGAGTGTCTAATTTCTTTCGAATAGAGTAATCCAGGCCGCCAGCAGCCATTTTGACTAACTCATGTTCAGGAACTACTGTAAAACATCTAGATTTCAAGAGCCTGAATCTATTCAGATAATCATCTATGGGTTCAGTGAACTTCCTCTTGACACTGGCTAGTTCCTTCAGACTTATTTTTGATTGTCCCATGTAGAACTGTTCATGGAATAATATCTCCAAAAGAGCCCAAGTATCAATGGACCCAGGAGGCAAAGTGGTGAACTATGTGAAAGCGTTCTTAGTCAGGGAACTTGGGAAATATTTGATCCTAAGGTCCTCATTATTGGCTATATCTCCTGCTTCGGTTAGATACCTGGCTATATGTTCGACTGTTGACTCATTGGTATCCCCAGCAAACTTTGTAAACTTAGGGACTTTATATCCCCTTGGTAAATCAGTGTGCATTATGTAATCTAATATAGGGGAGGTATAATTTGGCCTTCTAATTCCTGTGTTGAGGCCATTCTGGGCCATGATTCTCTCTATCATGGTGGTTAAATTATTTTCTGCCAAGATGTTATCGTTTCGAATTCTATGAACGACTGCATCAGCATCTTGATTTCGACCCACCATGACAACCCCTCTAGGTTGTTCTTCTCGAAACTCTGGGACTTCTAGCCTTTCGACCCTTGCCCCTGGTTCCATAATTTCCCTATGTGGGGCTTGAATCATTGGGGCTTCTAACCTTTGAGCCCTTGCCCCCAAATTAACCTCCTCTCTGGATGGTCTATAGGGTGGGTCGTTAGCAACTTGTTCTATAATAGGTACATTTGCTCGAACTCCCGCCTGATTCTGCCTACGCCTTTCTGGGGGAGTGAAAAAATCTGCTATTCGACTCATATTATCTGCGTTTTCTCTGTTTGTCACAGTTACATTTTGTACTATTGGGGCAAAGATTTCCTGCATAGTTTGTGCTAACACTCCTATCATATTATGGTTACTGTCATCCATTAATTGCCTAAAGGCCAACTGATTTTCTGTGGTTAAGATAGGCATTGCACTATAACCCACTGACCCTTGGTTATTTGTCATAAATTGATTTTCCCCAGACCCAGACCCTAATTGTGGTGATGAATTCGATGTGGAATTGTGTAAGCCTGCCATAAAAGATGTTGGCATTCCATAAGAGGAATTTCTGGCTCTATTACCATCGAAACCGGATGGTCTAGTTAGTGGGGTGGCGAAATGGGTTTGTGCCCCTGATGGTGGGACGAATCCCCCAGGATAACCAATGGTTCCAGTATTTCCTAGGATCGAACTGTTAGTTGATATGCCACTTGTTCCATTAGTGGCTACATTACTGGTAGAGGATGCAACAGACTGTGCATTCGAAGGGATTGCATTAGATGTTCCTATCGAAGCAGACATATTAGTGCCTGTTGTATGTGGGATATTTTGTTCCCCTTGTTGATTGTCTGGATTAGACATCTTGTTTAAACGTTTTCTTCTGGATAAGGGTTGGTTTCTATTGGTTATTCTACCACTTCTAAGGTTCATAAAACAACAAACTTATCACTCAGAGAGTATTTTTACAATGGTTACGTCTCAACAATTTTTTACTTTGTTCTAAATTTCGTAATGTCCAATGGCGAGTCCCACCGGGTGTGCCAATTTGTTTACAGTGATTTCTGGTAAACAACCGCTAGTCCTTCAAACTATCAAATAATCTTAATGACTGTTATTTAATCTCTCTGGTAACTTGCAGGATCGACTAGATTGATCCTAGGATGTATTGGTCATTTGGATAATTCTCATTATAGAACTGATATTCATGGTTGGTATTTAGAATGTTGTGTAGGTGTTTAACTTACTTCTATTACTCTATTAAAGATCTAATAACATGATCAAGTAAATGCGCGCGAAACTAAATTGCATGAATAAAGTTCAATTGTAAAGACATATAAAACTGCAGAAAAGACAAGTAAATGACTTCGAAGCATAAAAACATGTAATGTAAAAGATTCTCTGGAATGTAAAAGATTTGAAATATGAAGAAAGTGTTTAAATGCAAGAAATCAGTAAAATGACTTTAAATGAAAAAGGTGTTCGAATGATAAAGGCATGAAGATAAAGGCATGAAATATACAAAAGTTTCTGAAATGTAAAGTATTTGAAATGGAAAGAAAACACTTAAATGTAAGGTATCAGTAAAAAGACTTCGAATGAAAATATTTTAATGCAAAGGCTTTTGAATGATATTGACATGAAGATAGAGGAAAATACTGGAAATGATAAAGAGTTTTATTAAATCATAAACACTTGGTGTTATCATACGTACATTGCTCGTGCATTCGTTTCCCTAGCCATGTGGTATTTTGAATGTTTACTGAGTTTTTTGTACAATAGATATGACACACGAAATCCTAATGCTAAGACTTCTATTTATACTACTTCGACCATAACGGTCTTGCTATAAGATTTTGCCACGTTCAGAACATGCAAAGTAATGCCCTTCTCTCGCTTCCACGCGTCTTCGAATGCTCCAGCGCATATATTTTAAATTTCGAACATCCCGCTTGCGTTTGAATTTCAAATGTTTTGGCTCTCTTCGCTTCGAACTCATTTCTTGGACACAACCTTGTTATCATTTCGAGACTTCTTTGAATATATCCCCATAACTGTCACTCGAAGCTCAGAGTTTTGACATGCCCATTCGAAGCACTTCTTCTACCATTTCGAAACATGACATCTTGCTTTATTCCAATCGAAACATCCAACTTTCTCTGCTTCGAACAATATCATCAAAATCTTCAGCCAACACATACTCAGTCAGGATCATTTGCCATCTAGCGATTCTTCCAGATAAAGCAGGCTTCTCGAAGATATACTTGATAGGATCCATTTTGGAAATCAACAGAGTGGTATGAGTCAACATATACTGCCTTAGTCGGCGAGCAGCCCATACCAAAGAGCAGCAAGTTTTCTCGAGCAGTGAGTAGCGAGTCTCACAGTTGGTAAACTTTTTGCTAAGGTAATAAATGGCATGCTCTTTTCGACCAGACTCGTCATGCTGGCCCAGTATGCACCCCATTGAGTTATCCAACACGGTCAGATACATGATCAACGGTCTTCCTTCGACGGGTGGCATCAGAATAGGAGGTTCTAGCAAATACTCCTTGATTTTATCAAAAGCAGCTTGGCAGTCGTCGTTCCATTCGACTACCTGATCTTTCTTCAATAGTTTGAAAATTGGCTCACAGTTAGACGTCAGATGAGAGATGAATCTGGCAATATAGTTCAAGCGCCCCAAGAACCCTCTAACCTCTTTTTCAGTACGGGGGGCAGACATTTCTTGTATAGCCTTCACTTTTGCTGGATCGACCTCAATACCTTTGTTGCTGACAATAAATCCTAGAAGTTTACTAGACCTAACTCCAAAAGTGCACTTACTTGGATTCAGCCTGAGTTTGTACTCCTTCAACCTGGCAAACAGCTTTTGCAGATGTTCAAGGTGCTCCCCCTCTGTTTGTGATCGAGCTATCATGTCGTCTACGTAAACTTCGATCTCATGATGTATCATATCATGAAACAAAGCTACCATGACGCGTTGATAAGTTGCCCCTGCGTTCTTTAGTCCGAACGGCATCACCTTGTAACAAAAAGTACCCCATTGTGTAACAAAGGTTGTTTTCTCCATGTCCTCGGGGGCCATTTTAATCTGGTTGTAGCCCAAGAATCCATCCATGAACGAAAACACTTTGTGCTGAGCCATGTTGTCAATCAAAATGTCAATATGCAGTAGCGGAAAATCATCTTTAGGGCTGGCCTTATTCAAATCCCGGTAGTCCACACACATTCTGACCTTGCCGTCTTTTTTAGGTACTGGCACGATGTTAGCAACCCATTGTGGATAGGATGTAACAGCCAGAAAGCCAGCGTTGAATTGCTTCATTACTTCCGCTTTAATCTTCTCGGACATGTCGGGCCTCATTCGGCGGACTTTTTGCTTGATCGGTGGACAATCCTCTCTTGTAGGGAGACGGTGGACCATGATATCTGTGTCTAAACCCGGCATGTCTTCATAAGACCAGGCGAAGATTTCAACGTATTCATTCAACAGTTGTATTAAGTGCTCCTTGACACTTGGTTCCAGATTGGCACCCACTTGTACCTCTTTCCGGTCTTCCTCTGTTCCTAAGTTGACTGCTTCCAACAACTCTTCATGAGGAAAGATGGCCCTCTCTTCTTGTTGTAGAAGTCGGGCTAGCTCCCCTGGCACTTCACAATCTTCGTCGTCTTCGCACTCAGCCTGATTGACCAAATCTTCAGAGTTATTGAAGGATACAGCAGAATAGTCACCCATAGAATCCAGAGTGGATGGGTACCTGCATTTGTGAGTGTGGGTGTGTGTAAGGGATAGCCATCCTTAAACAAACAAAAATGCAAAAGGAAAGAAAATGAACACAGCAGTTTATCAATGAAAAACGTCCAATGAATCATTAAACATGGCATATGAATATGAAGAGAATCAAAACCCTTACAAATGGACCTACATGCCCCGGGCAAGGCATGAGGTGAAAAAGTAGTGTGCATATTGTTTAAAAGTAATTATTACAGACCAACAGGAAATGTTCGAAAGATAATTTACTGATTAATGAAAGTAATGGGGACGAAGTCTTTCGCCTCCCAGTTGTGCAATCCCCCTTCGATGGTTGGGAAGATCCAGTCTTCAATGTTACCCTCTTCGTCTTCGTCTTCTAAAGCATTGATTCCATGAGGAAAAATCTTGATGGGTGTATTTTCAATTTTTGAGCGACGCATAGCTTTTTGCCCCGCAGCGGTAAATCCCAACCCAAACTTGTCTGTTTTATGAGGAATGTCAGGCAACTGACCCCACACTGTGCTTTTTCCTTCCTTCATCGCAGCCTTCGCGTCTTTCAGAGATGCCATCCTGGCCACCTGCTTGGGTACCTCAGCTACAGCCTTTGCTACTGCAACCTCGGGAGCAATTTCCTCGAAGTGTTGGAACGGTGTTTCGATGAATTCGCCCTCCACTTCCACATACCTAAAGGAGTTCAGGTGGCTGATCATGTACTCCTCTTCACCGTGTACAGTTATGATTTTTCCTTTGACAGGGTATTTCAGCATCTGATGTAGGGAGGAAGTGACCGCGCCAGCATTATGTATCCACGGTCTCCCTAGCAAGCAAGAGTATGACTGACGGATGTCCATCACATAGAAAGTTGAGTGGAATACGTTATTGCCCGCCTTGATGGGAATGTCAACCTCCCCATGCACCATTCTTTTAGACCCGTCAAAGGCCCTGACAATGATATTACTTGGTTTCAGCTCCAAGCCTTCACAATCCAACCGGTCGAGAGCCTTCTTAGGCAGCACATTTAGAGAAGAACCAGTGTCGACCAAGACATGGGCGAGAGTAGTTCCTCGGCATTCAACTGACACATGCAATGCGTCATTGTGCTTTCTTCCTTTCGGAGTCAGGTCAGCATCAGAGAAACCTAGGCCGTTGTCGGCGGTAAGGCTGGCTACACAATCTTGAAATTGATCGGCTGAGGTTTCCTGGGGAACATGGGCTGTCTTCAGAAATCTTATCAATGCTTTGGCATGATCCTCCGAACAAAGCAGCAATGCTAACATGGAGATCTTCGAGGGGGTTTGCCCCAGTTGCTCTACCACATCATAATCACTCTTCTTAATTATTTTCAGAATCTCCTCCATTTCTTTCTTAGAGGTTTCAGGGATGACCAATGGATGAGCCCTCATCCTGACGAGCTCATCTTGGATCCCTTTCCCCTTATCAGCAGAAGTAGGAGGGACAACCACAGGAGTAACAGCTTCTTCAATTAACGGAGTTCTTGCAGAAAGTTTTATCGGTGCAGGAGTAACTTTGGCAGCAGCTGAGGATCCAAAGATTGCCTTTGGAGGGGCAATATCTGGAGAGAAAATTCTCCCACTTCGGGTAATCTTGCTCGTATCGGAAATGTTTCCAATGTCGGCATCTTCTTCGTCAGAGCTCTCTTCAGTTATCTCAACTTGTTTAACACCATGGTAGTAGATTTCTCCACCATAATGGTATTGATTTGTCAGATTTGTAGGGGACAGGCCCAGGCATGGTTATTTTCAGAGGAACAATCTTCGTAGCGGATGTAATCTTAACAGGCTTTTTAGGGACCTTGGAAAGATTGGTGGAAATGGTGATTATTGAAACATCTTTGATAGGGGTTGGAGTAGCATGAATCTTTTCGAAAAGAATTTGTTGGCTGTCCATTAGGCCCTGGATGCCTATCTTCAGCAATGGACAGTCGATTGGTAGGGAGGAACAACAGTAGCAGTCTTCTTTACATCCTGGGAAAACCCCAACTTTCAACAGATTCAACTTGATTGTTAGTAATGGAGTTACCAGATCATCAACAATAGTAACATACAGATCTTCTTCAATAGCATGGACATTGCGACCATGCTTCGGCATTGGAGCAGATATTACGTTCGGCTTCTCTGGAGCATCAAACTCCCTCTTTTGCATCTATCAAGTCTTGAATTTTATGCTTAAGCGCCCAGCAATCGTTGGTGTCATACCCGATGCTGTCAGAATGATAGGCACATTTAGCATTGGGGTGATAATGCAGGGAAGTTGTATTCACATTTTTTGGTGCCTCTTTGATAGTGGCGAGATTTAGCTTCAACAAATGGGGAAGAACTTGTGTCGGCGTCATATTGATGCGGGTGAACTGCCGTTGTGGCCGTTCTCCCCATTGCTGTTTAGGTCTGGACTGATTGGTACGAGGCTGATCATTTGACGAATTTTGAATCATCACGGCCCCTACAGTCGGCCGACGCTCAGTTCTCCCCAATCTTTTCTGAGAGTATATAACAGCTGCTTCCTTCTTGGCTGGAAATGATTTCTTAACAGTTGTGGATGCAGAGGCATCCCTTTGAATCTTCCCATTCTTAATACCAGCTTCCACCCGTTCGCCAGTCAGAATCAATTCAGTAAACCCTGCGGAAGAGCTCCCGATCAAATGGTTGATGAACGGGCCAGATAGGGTCCCCAAGAACATATCAACTAGTTCCCTATCAGAAAGAGGTGGTTGCACTCTTCCGGACAAGTCGCGCCATTTTTGGGTGTATTCTTTGAATCCCTCATTTGAGGCCATCCCCATACTTTGTAACTGAGTACGGGTTGGCGCCAAGTCAGCGTTATATTGATACTGGCGATAAAAGGAAGCTGCCAAGTCTTCCCAGTTATGCTCTTCTGATCTCTCAAGCTGGTAAAACCAGTCTAGTTGTGTACCGGACAAGCTGTCCTGAAAGAAGTGTACCCAAAGATTTCTGTCGGATGTATGAGGTTGAATTCTTCTGACATATGACCTTAGGTGTATTTTCGGGCAAGACAGCCCGTCATATTTTGCAAAAATTCGCACCTTAAACTTTGGAGGGATCACAATCCCAGCAATCAATCCCAATTCTTCAAAATCTAGCCCAGGAACCCTTTGCAGCTCCATAGCTGCCAGTCTATCCTCCAGGTTTTTGTATTTGTCGTCCGCTGGCGGGTATTGCTGCTCTGAGTAGTCTTCATCTTCCTCAACCTCTTCCTCTTCAGCCTCATACTCAGAAGGTAATGCAGCCCCTTTTACTTTACCGGTCCCCTCATCAGATGTGGAGGGGAATTCAAGAACTCTCTTGGCTTCATTCTCAAACCTTCTTCTCAGTGTAGCTACCCCAACTCTTTTCTTCTTCTTTTTTCCTTTTTATTGCTCTTTGTTCCCTAACAGTGCTTTAAGATCCTTCTGACCCTTTGCTAAGGTCATTAGGAGCTGTTGAAACTGAGAGTTTTGTGACTGCAGATCTTTGACCGTTTGTTCGAGATCCATCTTACTGAAATAAACAGTAGAAAGATAAGGCAACCTGGTGTGAAGACCTGCTTATGCATATGATGAATGGTATGTATATTCATGCAATGCATTCAAGGACTTAGAAATTCAAAATTGTTGCAGACAAAAAGAACACACGTCATATTAATAAGAAGAAATTTTGTTAGTACATAAATGCCCCATGGGCCAAATATTACAAAAACTTCTCAAGGTAAAAAGACGTTGCACATCCTCTTTGGTGTGATGTAAGTGTTGAGGGTCTCCTCCTCGTGAAGTCGGCGGGTAAGCTTCAAAACCTTCTTCTCACTGGTGTAGAAACTGGCTTCAAAAGTATTCCGCTCTTCCTTGAGTTGGATCCAACTCTTCTGCATCTCCTCCCATGATGTTGGCATGTCAGGATATAGGATGGTGTAGGGAACCTCTCCTTCCTTAACTGGCTCTTTAATCAAAGGGAGAATGTGAGGGTAAGGCATCATAAGACTCTGGGCTCGGGTTCTTACCCACTTGAGATAAGGCTTAAGAGGGATGGAGTTCTTGTGCCCCAGTGTCTTGCTATCTACCTTGTTAGGCATCCTCCAAGCTCTGATGAATCTTTGGCGAAGTCCTTGCGCATCATTATCGAAGTCAAAAACTAGGTCAGGAATCAGCATGTCATGAGGGCCATCCCTCCGTGCATATCCAAATTGTCTCAAAGCTAGACAAGGATTGTAGGTAATGCCTCCCCTAATTCCAAGTAATGGAACATTAGGGAACTCACCACAACGATCGACGATGATGACATTTTCTCTAGACCGAGAACACCAATGTACATCAGAATATGTGAGGGTCATCAATCGTTGTGACCACCTTAAGCCTTGTTCATTCTTCAAAACAGATTGTGGAAGGTGCAAAATAAACCACCTTGCAAGGAGAGGAGTACAGCACATGAGAACACCTCTCTTTCTCATTGTTCGTGTGTAAAATGAGTGGAGGATGTCCCCAAGCAATGTAGGTATGGGATTCCTGGATAGGAAAATCTTGACAGCATTGACATCTATAAGTTGGTCAGGATTTGGGAACAAGACCAACCCATAAACGAGGAGTGCCACAATCTCTTCAAAGGCTTGTAGATCCAAAGAATTCCAACACTCTTGTGCCTTTTCAAACAGGAATTTTGCCAAGAAGCCTTTGACACCACTTCTAGTCTCCCAATGCCCCTTAATGTCAGATGGTTGCAAGTGTAGTGCTTGAGCAACATCTTCAGGTTTTGGTTCTTTTTCTGTACTGTTGTAGGGTAGTTGATTAAGAATATGAATTCTCAAGAGTTGAGAAAATTCCTCCAAAGTAGGCACCAATTGGTAGTCGGGGAATGTGAAACAGTGGTGAAGGGGGTCAAAGAATTGGAACAACACTTTCACCATGTCTTCTTCAATGCTGGTGTTGACTAGGCTGAGCAGTCTACCATGTCTTTCACTGAAGAGAGAGCTTTCTAGAATTCTGGATGTAAGCTCCTTGAGTTGAGGAGGGATTCTCACAAGGTTGACTTGGATAGTTTTCCTGCGAAGAATTTCCATGACCTACAAAACAAGAACAAAGATGAAGATCCAAACCCTTGAAATGGTGAGTGGATGCATATGATGCTTTATGATGTTCATGATGTATGCACAAACATATGTAAAAGCAAGTCACACAAAAACCCTAGTTTCAGGCTTGCATGAGGTTTCATAGGTAAGTACCCTCTTGAGTGAAGTTAGCTTAAAAACCTGTCCTATAAATAGCAACCGGGTTCTAAGGAGCACAATATCATTGAATTGTTTTCTATGTTCATTGTTTTGGTTTAGCCACTTAACTAGCGACCAAAATATTCCAAGAAAACAACCCTCAATGAGTGTAGTATCAAGTATCTACCCACTTCGGACTGCACCAAAGCCGGTCATCTCACTACCCCTAATAAAAGGCCAAGATGGTCAAGTAAGGTTCTAGGTCATTAGTGCTTAGTGACATCACTCAGCGGCCCCGTACTCTCCTTGATTGAACTCAAGGGTTACCGGTACTCACAAATATGTCGCACTAATATAGCTATTGCTTCAACCGTGTCGGTATACCCCGCACAGCTTCCACAACGTATTGCTATCTATGAATGTTTCCCCAAATCCGGGTGTAGGATTTCAAGCCCAAACAAGAGAACCAAGATGTAAAGCAATCAAAGCAAACAATTAGTCATGCAAAAGGGTGATCTAAGCCCTAAGGTTACTCCACTTTTAAATTAATCCCCAGCAGAGTCGCCAGTTCTGTGATACGGTGGGAGAACTGACTTGAGGTTTTGTGTTTGTTTTCGCAAATGTTTCGGTTGAGCAAGAGACGCCACCGACTTTTTATTTTATCCTAAGGAAAGGTTAAAAAGCACAGGAAAAACCTTTGAGATGTTTTCTTGGGTTCGGGGAGTAGATTATAGAAAGGGAAGGTATTAGCACCCTTTCTATCCATGGTTATCCACGGGCTCTTAGTTACTTGCTTAGATCACTTTTCTTTGCTTTTCAATTGTTTGAAATGGTGCTTTCAATTGTTTGAAATGGTGCTTTGTGTGTGGTTTTGAAAATGTTTTGAAAAAGATGCCTTGTCTAGGCAACCATTGTAACAATTCTTTACTCGAATGTTTTACAAAGGTGTTTGTCTTTTTGAAAAGATGTTTCAATGTTTTTTTGAAAGTTGTTTTTGAAAGTTGTGTTGTGGAGTGTGTTTTGAAAGGAGGCAAGTGTGTTTTGCAAGTTTGATCAAGTAACTAAGAGTTGTCTACCCCTAAATTTCTCAAAGATCATTCCTATGTTTTAACCCTTTTAACAGTATTGTTCCACCATTGTATTTGGTGGACAATCTTGTGTTAGGATGTTAACGGGACGGGCACGGGTCATCGTTTAGACCATGAATGCAATAGTGCCAAGTGTCTTTGGCAATTTTTCCTTTAAGGGACTTGATCATTTTTTAGGCAACTTAAGAAAGCGTCATCGAGGGACTATGATCATTTGATTTGTTTTTGTTTGGCCAAAGACACTCAACATGCAACATGACCCATTTTTGAAGGCAACAAGTGGAGTAACCCTAAGGGTGCAAGTGTGCATTGGTGTTGTCCATTTTCATGCTTTTTTATCTTTGTATTAGTCAAGCTACTTGTTATTTGATTTGCATACAAACCCTAAGTCTATCATGGCATAATTTGAAAGCTTTTAAATGCGGAAATTTAAATTCCTAAATTATTACAACATAATTATGGGGATGGGGGTACAAATGTTTGAATGGGGGGATATTTAGCAAGAAATTAAATCTAAAACTATTACATCCATATTGAATATACAAATATCAAATTGTACAATATTTAAACAAATATAATAAATATGCAAAATGTATTATGCACAAAAAGGATTTTTTATGTATGAGACATTATTTTTCAATGTGAAATATGAACAAAAATAAAAAGTCAATTTTTGATGATTTTTATTGTCTTAGGGCAAAACCCTAGTTTTCTAAATAAATAATATTTACTTACTAATTATATATAATATTTGTTAATTATATACAAAAAATAAAAAAAGAAGTATATTGTAAAAAAAGTATTTTTTAGTGTCATATATTAATAAAAATAAAAATGTATTATTTTCATATTTTTATCCTAAATATTTAATAAAATATGTATAAGTATATTTATATATATATTTAATAAGCTAAATATGTACCCAAAAAAATAAAATATTAATTATTTACAAAATAAAATGTATTTTTTAGAAAATGTTTTCAAAATGTAAATGAAAAAATAATAACTGAAAATAAATATATTTTTGTATTTTTTAGTGTTTTAAATAAAAAGGAAATATATTTGTTTATATATATATATATATGCTAAATAAAACAAATAAATGCCAAATAAATGCAAAAATGGGTGAAAAAATATTTTTAATGTTTTTTATGTTTTGACAAAAAATATCAAGTCAGAAGAAAAAATAAAAAGTCAAAAATAATGGATATTTCACACAATGGGCCAGGGGGTGTAAATGGAAAAAAGGGGTGTGAACAACAAGGATAGCTCAGGCCCAGCCCAAGCCATCATCTTCTTCCTCCAGCTTCTGTCAAACGCGCGCTTCTTTGTTCAAAATACAAACTCCTGATTCTTTGATTTTTAGCAAAAACTCATAACACAAACAATGTAGAGCATCAAGAGACGAATTTATACATATAAAAAACTTGACCTAACTCTAAGAAACGAAGGAGAATTTCTTCATCCCCAATTTCTGACCTAAATTTTCTCCAATGTTCATGGCCAAAATTCTCACAGCATACTCAATATAAATGAAAAGTAAGTATATGGATGGCTTCAGGGCTATGAGGAGAACATGTTTCATTCACAAACCTAAGCCTAACTCTTCCTATATTGAGAGATAGAAGTTCATGTTTTTACCTATTTCAGCTTGAGTCGTGTACAACAATGGAGGTATCTTCAATGGAGTTTGAGCTTTGGTACAGCTTGCCTGAAGTCCAAGGATGCTTCTCCTATGCTTGACTTGCTCTGAAACTGCCTGTATCGTGCTATGGAAGTCCACCTGCCCAGCTTGAAAGAAAAAATGGCAAACGATGTTAAGGATGTTACAGCTTGGATTCAATGCTTGGGATAGCTTCATTGGATGATATGGAATATGTTTGAACTCTTTTTAGCCAAAATGCACGAGTGGAAATGTTTGTGGAAGTCAAGTTGCAGAATTTGCTCTGTTTCTGCAGCAAGAGGGTGTTTTTATGTTTGAGGAGGTTTGAGGGGTGGTTGATTCGTTCTTTAGGACAGTTAGGGTGTGTGAAAGATGTTTGCAAAGTTTGCTTTGGCTGGTTGTTACAGGAATGAGAGATTTTATGTGTTTTGCCAAGTTTCTTCTACTTGAAGCAAGAAAATGCAAGTTTCAATACCGGCCTGTACAATGCCCTAAAGCATGTTGCATATATTGTTCTTGATCAGAGGGATTTGTGTACAAATGCTAGCCTCAAAGATCTGGCCCATGTCTCTTGGATTTGTTATTTGACATAAAGTGCATCTTTTCCAAAATGGCAAACATGCTTTTTCCAATTAAGGGTTAATCTTGCATGTAAAGACCAAATGGACAAAATAACACCTTAGCACAATGGTTAGGCATTTAATTATAGTGTGTGAGACTGGTTTTGAGGCCTGCAAGCTAGCTTGTACAAGCTGATTTGAAAAATGCCAATGTATGAACATGTATTTGGTTATGAACAAAAGTGACTTTTGCCCAACTTTGCAAATTCGATTCTCCCTAACCACAAGGGTGTTTGAGAAGTTCTTGGACAATTTGGAAAGCTTGGAATGTGTACTACAATCCATCTTTGTAATGCAAATTGAAAATCCAAGTGGAAGCATGTGAAAAATGGCCATGAAGTTGGACAAAAATCCTGCCTAGAATAGGTCAAAATTTCTCTAAGTTAAAAATGTTTTGCACCCTTGTTCCAAAAATCATAACTTGAGATACAAGCTTCCTTTGAGAACACTTTGTCAATAAAAGTTGTAGATTTTGCAATGGAATACAACTTTCATGTTTTGAGTTTTGTTTGAGTCCAATTGTATCTTGATGAAAAAATGGGACAAAGTTAGGAAAAAATAAGGAAGTTTCATAACTTAGAAAAATTCTAAGTTATGAAATTTTCTCATTCTAAACCCTAATTTGCAATTTTGGGTTTCTTGATGAACAAGATTCATAATTTGACATGTCTTGATGAAAAATGAATCTTGGCACTTGATTTTGACCAAAAAGTCAAAGTTTGACTTTTCAGTAAACAGTCAAATTTTGATCAGTTGACTGGAAAATTCATCTGTCAATCCTGTGCAATTGGGATCTTTTGAACTTGTTGAATGTGTCAAGACAATGCCATTGAGTCCTTGAGTCCATATGTGAGCTTGGTTTGCCATTGGTTAGGTCAAACAGTCACAAATCGCCTTTGTGCAGTCAAAACCCTAAAAATGACCATTTTGCCCTTTTGGTGATCTGATCAAATTTCTTGTGGAATTGTGATCCAAACTTGACAAATGGTTCATATGAGTTCATTATGTTTATGTGGGTCAAAAATCATGAAGTTTGACTGTCAATTGGCCACAGTTAACTTTTTCCCCAATACAACTGATTTCTAGGTCAACTGTCCAATTGACTGGGCAAAGATTGGAATCAAGGCTTGAAATTTGGTATGGATAAACTTGTGAGTCCAACATGAAGCATGAAAGTCACTTTGGGCATTTTAGGTCAAAACATCTTTGTGCAAACTCAAACCCTAATTTGGGTCAACAATGCAAGGAGGAGTCTTGAGCAGAGCAAACCCTAACTTGATCTTGAGCTCCAAGGGTCTTGTGGTGAGAAAATGTTTGTTGTACCCCAAAATTTGCCCTCGTATTTTTACACAAGGAATCATAGCCTCGGGCGTTTCCTGATTTTTTAGACTGGGTCAAGAATCGGTCAAACAGACTTTTCCCGTCAGTCAGGCAAAATTAGGGTTTTCATTGATTTTCATGGCTCGGGAACAATTCAAACAGTTTGCTTAGGGTTTGGTTGATTTTGGCTCAACTTTGATCAGGCGAACGTTTCTTTGGCATTTGATCAAGAACTAGGGTTTTTGTGCGCAGATCTCTCAGAAAGATTTAAATTCTACAGTGTTTTTCAAGTTATTTCGAGATATGGACTAAGGCATTTGGACTGAGTTTGCAATGTTTGACTAAATCAGTGAAAAGAGTCATTTGGATTGAGTTTGCAGTGTTTGATTGAATCATTAAGAGAAAAGATATTTGGGCAGTTGTTGTGATTGATTGTGCTTTGCTTTGGATTTTTGAAGCGCCAAGTTTATTAATTGATCGATGCTAAAACCACAATATTTATTTAATTGTTTATTTATTCTAAGTTAAGATAATTGGAATTTATTCCCATTTATTATAATTTAAGAATTATAAATAATAAAATAAATAATTGAAAAGAAGAAAAGGAATTAACTTATAAAAAATGGATTTTATTCATCTTTTAATTATTCGTTACAATTGTTGTTTGAATACAGTATTTATTTACAATGTATTCATAATAATAAATGTTTACAAGTAATTAAATTTGGAATAAAACTATCCTAATTTTTCTAAGTTTCCTAATCTTCATTCTTCTATCTAATGCTCCCTCTGCTTCATTTGATTCTATCTGCAAAAAATAAGAAACAAAAGAAAAGTCAATTGCAGATAAAATAAATAGAAGACAAACAGTTAATTCAGGTTCATCATTAAAGGAAACTGGCTGGAATCAGTTTGCCCTCTCTACAAATCACGAGATTTCTCCCGGTTCACAGAGAGGGGTGAAAAATGTTTGCAAATTAAAGTATGAAGGCACCAAGTATACAAATTGCACAGGTCAAATTTGTCAACCCACTGCATAGTTCAAAACCAACAGCATGTGCAAGTACAAAGTCCAAATCCAAACTGAACTATAAAGTCACATTGTCAAACTACCCAAAAAGCTGTCAAAGATATCAAAGTACAAAAGAGTATCAAAAACTGTCACAAAGAAGCAGAAAATATGGAAGCAGTACACAAAGTATGCAGGTTAAAAACCAATTTTGCAAGCAAGGTTTCATTGTCATCATTTTGCAGCATTGCCTTTTCAGAAAAAAGTACAAACATAAACATTTTTTTAATGCTTTAACTGTACTAGAGAGAGAGAGAGAAGAGAGAAAGGAAGATAGGCTTACAGGCTTAGGCATGAGGAAAATATAAAAAATAGAACTTATCAGAACAATATATGACAGAAGTCACAAAGCAAAAAAGAAAACTTCCAAGTCCATCAAGCCTGAACTGTCCAGCTTAAACACATAAAACCTGTAGCATAAAACACAAACCAGGGGATCCAAACAGCATATCAAAAACCTCACCAACACCCAATACCTCAACCTGTTCAAACCTCCTACAAAAACATAACAAAAAGCTCTGAACCTGAAAAAAAACAAAAAAATAGAAATACCAAAGCCATTAACCTGCTGAAGCCAAACCAAAGTCTAAAGCATACATAGCCTAAAGCTTGTTAAAGCATTCAGACCAAGGTTGCAAGCCTAAGCATCAAACAGTTTAAACCAGTAAACCATGTCAAGCCTTACCTGCATCAACACCTAAGCCTTAACCTGTTGCAACAAAAACATGAAGCCTAACCAGTCTCCAGGCCTAAAACCTGTACCAGTCATCAAGCCTGAAGCCTGAAAGCCAACAAGAGCTTCACCTGTCCAAAAACCCGCCTGAAACCTTTGCCAAAAGCATAAAGCTAACAGCCTGCTGAAGCCAACAAACATGAACTAGAAGCCTAAACATTCAAACCACCCATCAAGGCCCTCAGAAAAATTTCATCACTGGGCCAACAACAACATCAAACTAGCATACAAACGAAGGCAACCACATTCAAAGTCCAAACATCATATCCAAGCACACAAGGCAACCAGAAGAAAGTGAAACAATAAACTAGGCAACTTAAAGTCAAAAACATACAAGCCCTTTTCAACACAGGCTTGGTCAGATTAAGGCAACACACCCCCTCAGAACTGTGTTCATCATTGGGGCAAGCATACTCAAGTACACAAATCAAACACAATAGCGCTTAATACTCCGTACCAACAAGCATTTCCAGGCATCAAGCTAGAAGCATACAAAATGCTCAGAGGCAACTGAAGAAAGTGAAAGAGAAGAGGATAAAGAGACATCAAGGCAACATATCAAGCATACAGTAGCAAACACATAGAAGCAAGGCTAACATAAGAAGAGAAAAAGAGTAAAGTTATATAGAGCCGGGAAGATAGAAGAGGTTTTCAGGGATCATCATCAAACCCTAATAGAAAGAAGTAATACAAAAATACCAGGATTCCAAGCTAGCTTCATCAGCATCATCACCTCGCCGTCCAGCCGCCTGAGCGCCTCCACCCTCATTCCTCCCCCTCCTCCGTCAAGGTAGCTTCTCTCATTTTCTTTCCTTTCCCCAACCTCCATAACAAACAATAACGAAGCTAAAGTCAGAATCATAAACAAAAGCGAAGCAAGAAGACATAAAAAATGAAAACCTAACGCATGAAAGAACGAAAACTTAACCTTTGTACCATATCATTGGTTAATCCGTGGAGGAGGGAAGACAAATGGTGGCGCTGGTGGCTTGGGCGAGAAGGACGCTGTTCAAAAATCCATGGCCAAGAGAACGAAAAGGAACGAAAGACAAACGAAGCAAAGCGACGACGACGCTGTAACCCTAAGCCTTTCACCAAATGAACGACAATCATCAAACCCTAAGAAAAACAAGTTATTGTTTGCGTTGGGCCTTGCCCCATTCAGCATAAGCCCATTTGCCTTTGCCAAACGTACCCCCCCCCCCCAGGCTTTTGTTTCAAATCATGTTGGGCCAGCATAACTCAAAGAGCCCATTCAATTCTTAAACTAACCCTTTTTTTTTACTTATCCTTTTTTACAATTTAAACTAACCTTTTTTTTACATATTTTTTTTTTATATATATAATTTAAACTCATCTAATCTTATTTGTAAATAAACTTACCTTAATTCTTTTTTATTATAAAACTTTCCTTTACATGAACTTTAAGTTTAATTAGATTAATAGATTTTCACCTTAATTTTCTTTTATATATAAATCTCTTTATACACAAAGTTGCTAATTAAAATATATTAATATATAAGAAATACTTTTCTTTAATATAAACTTTAATACAAACGTTGATTACTTAAAATATTTTCTTTTCTTAAAATTTTCTTATTTGTACATATTAACAAATATTCAAAGAAAATTAAATAAACACATTAATACATAAAAATGGAACTCAAAACTTTTTCAAAATTATCTTATTTGTACATAATTAATGCATTATTTTTAATACCTAAAAGAATAGAATTTAAAACATTTTCCTTTCTTTTAATTAAATTTTCTTATTTTGTACATATTGAACAAAAATACAAGAATACAAATTTTAAATAAACAAAATACTTAATCTTCCCTTAAGTTAAATATTCTCCATACTTGTAAATAATCATACGCATACCCTTACACTTACACCATACACTAATACATTTACTTTGCTATACACACATACATTGACACATTCACATTTGTTTTATTCTTATACATTGTTGTACATTTGATTACATATTACATTTGATCGCAATTCGATTTGGTTGTAAACTATTTGGACACTATCCTCCTTAAGTCTCATCCCCATTTGTAAATTTGTACCCCCACTCCCGGATACTATTTTGTAATAGCGTAGATTTTAAATTCCCGCAATTTACCGCTTTCAAATATACCATGTTTAGACCTAGGGTTTGTATGTACATAAAATCAAACGCTAGATAACCTAATACAAGACAAATACATGAAATCAATACACAATCACACTTGCACCCCCTAGGGTAATCCCACATGTTGCCTTCCAAAATGGGCCATGCTTGCACGTCGAGTTTCTTTGGCAAAACAATTCAAATGATCATAAGTCCCTCGATGACGCTTTCGAAAGTTGCCTAAACGGAATGATCATAGTCCCTTCAAGCAAATTGCCAAAGATACTTGGCACCATTGCATTCATGATCCATACGATGACCCGCGCCCGTCCCGTTAAACATCCTAAATGCAAGATTGTCCACCAAATTCAACGGTGGAACATAATTGTTAAAAAGGGTTAAAACATGAGAAAAACCTTTGAGTACATTAGGGGTAGACAAAACTCTTAGTTACTTGATCAACTTGCAAAAACACTTGCCTACTTTTCAAAATCACACTCCACAAACACTTTCAAAACAAACTTCCAAAAACATTTTGAAACATCTTTTCAAAAAGATACACACTTTTGTAAAACACTCAAACACGAGTCATTACATTGGTTGCCTAAGACAAGGCATCTTCTTCAAAAACATTTTCAAAAACACATACACACCCCACAATTTCAAGCAATCAAAAGTCAAGGCAAGTGATCTAAAAACCAAGTAACTAAGAGCCCATGGATAACCATGGATGAAAAGGGTGCTAATACCTTCCCTTTTCATAATCTACCCCCCGAACCCACGAAACATCTCAAAAGGTTTTTCCTGTGCTTTTTAACCTTTCCTTTAGGATAAAATAAAAAGTCGGTGGCGACTCTTGCTCAACCGAACAAGTGCGAATGCAAACACAAAACCCAAGTCAGTTCTCCCACCGTATCAAAGAACTGGCGACTCTGCTGGGGAGTGACTTAAAAGTGGGGTTACCTTAGGGTTTAGATCACCTTTATATTCTTGCTTTGATTGCCTTGATTGCTTTATCTTTTGGGTTCTTGTTTGGGTTTATTGTAAATCCTACACCCGGATTTGGGGAACCTTCTTAGGTAAATAGCAATAAAATTGTGAGGGAACTGTGCGGGGTATACCGACACGGTTGAAGCAGTAAGCTATGTTAGTGTGACATATTTGTGAGTACCGGTAACCCTTGAGTTCAATCAAGGAGAGTACGGGGCCGCTGAGTGATATCGTGAAGCACTAACGAACTCTTAGAACATTAATTGACCATCCTAGCCTTTTTAGGAGTAGTGAGATGACCGACTTTGGTGCAGTCCGAAGTTGGTAGATACTCGATACTACACTCATTGAGGGTTGTTTTCTTGGAATATTTTGGTCGCCAGTTAAGTGGCTAAATCAAAACAATGAACACAGAAAAACAATCCAATGATATTGAGCTCCTTAGAACCCGGTTTCTATTTTAGGACAGGATGAGCCAACTAACTTCAAGAGGGTACTTACCTACAACCCCATGCAAGCCTAAACCTAAAAGACTTGTGTGCTTTGTGTGAATATGATTACCTGTATATACACTCATTTGCTTTTGCATGCATGTACATAACATCATAACATCATTCCATGGCATTTTCAATAACCTTTTCAAGGATCTCGAGGGTTCTTTTGATGCAGGGTTACGTTGAACCAGACGTCTACCATGGGCAAGAGGTTTCTCCTCTAAACAAATGCCAGTCAAAGATCAAATACAACAGCTTGAATCAGTGGCTATGACCCACTTGACATGGTGAGCTTGATTCTCGTGGAAAGACATCTACTGATACAAAGCTCTCCAATCAAAGATCAAGTACAACAACTTGAATCAGGGGCTATGACCCACTTGACATGGTGAGCTTGGTTCTCGCAGGAAGACATCCACCGGTGCAAAAGTCTCCAATCAAAGATCAGAATTCAACCTCTAACATTCTCTTGTGTTTACCCCAAGGGATCCTTGAAAGCATGCATCCACATATCATGCATTGCATCTTGACGACTTCTCCTTTTTCAGGTTTCCTTACTCTCCTGCTGTTTATTTCAGTAAGAGATGGCTCTAGAAAGGTCTGTCAAAGACATCCAGGACCAGACTGCTCAGCTGCAGGAAATGTTCTTGAACCTATCTCTGGGGCAAGAAGAAATGAAAGCTCTCCTCACAAAGGGCTTGGAGAATTCAAACAATGCCAGGAGTAATCAGCTTGCGGAGCTGCAGTTTGATCTGGCAACATTGAGGATTCAAGTGATGGGGAAGTTAGTGGGCCAGATGGCTCTCATCCAAGATCTGTCTCAAAGACAGGAGGAACTCAGAGTTCTCGTCCGCCAACTGTTTCAAAACAACCAACGGGGGAAAACATCTGAGGTTGAAGAGCAAGTCACCGCTCAGCCTCCAACCACTCAAGAAGACAAAGGGAAGGCTCCTTTGCTTGCTTCAGGGTCACAAGCCCAGCAATAACCTCGTCAGCGTCAACGGGGTAATCGGCGTAAACAAGAAATGTCAGGAAGACAGTTCACGGAGACTGACATACCGTCATCTCTGATTCTGGAGCGCTTGTTGGAGGTCAACCTGACTGCCTTGAGGGATCCTATCCGGAACCCCAATACCTCCGCTCCTAACTATCATCTCGATGCATTTTGTGTTTACCACTCCTACAGCCCGGGACACGACACCGACGACTGTTGGGCCTTGAAGAACAAGATTCAAGATCTAATCGACATTGGAGTGCTGAGGTTCATGCCAGATGGCGAGATGAAGATCTTCCGTTGAGGGGTTCCCCACCTGAAGTGACGAAGCTCAAACTGAAAGACTTTTGCTTCATTTGAATTTTCAAAGTTGTAATTTCTTTTGTTATTCAAACAATTATCTGTTGATGTTAAACTCTGTTTCATTAACGCATTGCATATGTTTGTCTTGAATTCATCCATTCGTTTTCACTACTCTTATGCTTTTTTTATGATATTTGACTCTTGATAAAAAGCTGCAAGCCTTTAGAGGGAGGATGACGAAACAATACCATGATCTCATACAGTATGCTTTCGAACAGACCTTACTGATGATGTACAGGCATTTCTTTCAATTCCCAAACACTGGAGTTATAAGGAAGTTAATCCCTAGTCAACCCCTTCGAGCCAAAGAAGTAGGAGTTTTTTGTTCTAAACAATCGAAACCTTTGATATAAACCCGGGGCAGGGTAGTCTCTCAGTTAATTCAAAAAAGGTGCGCATTGAAGTCACAAACTCTCAATTCGTAACGCAACGAACGACGTCAAAAAAGAAAGCATTCCTTTGGAATCAAAAGACAAGGGTGGTTCCCTATCACATAGGCAGTCAATCTCTCAAAAGAGAAAAGCCCACCAAGCCAAAACCTGTAAAGGAGGCTTAAGAAAGCTGGAGCATCCCGCTGACTGTGATCTCGAAAACAGAGACGGTCAGGCAAAAGTTAGGGATAACAAATCAAAATCAAAATAGAGAGGTCATTACAAATCCTCAACAAAATGAAAAATGTTGCAAAAGAAAAAAGGAGATGATGACTGTCTCCCAAATTTCAACTAGTGAACCATCACCCAAAAAGTCGTTCCAAACTCAAACAGAGCGACGCGCAATTAATGGAGCTTAGGGTTGAAGAACATCACGAAGAGCGGGTGGGTACAAATATACTTTGAGCCTTTATCCTTTGTTTCTTAAACCGTGAACCAGGCCACGTTACAACCCTTTAAAAGTCCTAATTGAAGCATGGGTTAGTTCGAAAGCATATTGTTACAAAAGGTATCCTGACTCCTGTAAGGCTTTGCTCTAAAATCTTGTGTTGATCTGTCTTATAAAAAGTTTTCTGCTAAAAACGCATTTTTCAAAACTTCGAGACAAACATAAATTTTGCATTGCTTGAATATCACTGTTTGCATTTGGCTATTTGTTTGACAGCGAAGAAATTCATACAGCGAATGTTCGGAGGAACGAAAACTCTCTCAGTGAACAAAATCGCTTCAAAAGGATGACGCTTCCAATGAAAAATCTCCTATCAACAAGGGGCATGACATGGCACCATCCAGTTAACCTGGGGAAGTCCAGTCAAGGTTTCAACAGATCTTTCAAAGTTCAGTTAACCTGGGGCAGTCCAGTCAAGATTTCAAGAAATCTCTCAATTTGCAGAGTAATCTGATTCAAGTCTCCTTCATCACCACTTGGGGCATTCGAATATCAAAAGTGTTCAACAATTCCTTCATCGCCTTTTGGAAGATACGTTCCAGATACGCTCCAAACACGGTTGCCATTCTGTCACCTTCTTAAGTTCCAGATCAACACCTGTAACAAGCCAGGAAAATATCTGTGAACGACTGATTGTGGATCAACACCTGTAACAAGCCAGGAAATTATCTACATCACCACTTGGGGCATTCGAATGTCAAAAGTGTTCAACAATTCCTTCATCACCTGTCGGAAGATACAGTTTCAGATACGCTCCAAACACGGTTGCCATTCTGTCACCTTCTTAAGTTCCGAATCAACACCTGTAACAAGCCAGGAAAATATCTGTGAACGACTGATTGTGGATTAACACCTGTAACAAGCCAGGAAATTATCTACATCACCACTTGGGGCATTCGAATGTCAAAAGTGTTCAGCAATTCCTTCATCACCTGTCGGAAGATACAGTTTCAGATACGCTCCAAACACGGTTGCCATTTTGTCACCTTCTTAAGTTCCGGATCAACACCTGTAACAAGCCAGGAAAATATCTGTGAACGACTGATTATGGATTAACACCTGTAACAAGCCAGGAAATTATCTACATCACCACTTGGGGCATTCGAATGTCAAAAGTGTTTAGCAATTCCTTCATCACCTGTCGGAAGATACAGTTTCAGATACGCTCCAGACACGGTAGCCATTCTGTCACTCATTCAGATCCTAGTTACAGTTTCAGATATACTCCAGACACGAAAGTCATTCTGCTACTCATACAGATCTCTACTCCAAGATACAGTTTCAGATACGCTCCAAACACGGTAGCCATTCTGTCACTCATTCAGATCCTAATTACAGTTTCAGATACACTCCAGACACGGAAGTCATTCTGCTACTCATACAGATCTCAAATCCAAGATGCAGTTTTACACGGACTCATCATGAAGCAACCCTACACCGGTTCCTTCTCAAACTCAAAAGATTCTTGTAATCCCCAACCAGAGAGCCTTACAGAATCTAAGTCCCCTCAGAGTCAAGTTTCAATATCCCCAGCGGAGCTAAAACTTCCAACTATCAATCCCCTAGCAGGTTGAAGACTCTCATTCTCAGTATCTCACAGAATATTCGAATATTCTCCAGTGAAGATCTCCTCAAGACAGGAATTCCCCAGTAGTTTGGCATACAACCCAAGCTTCTGATTCCCCAACAGAGGTCCCAGGACTTCTCATCTTCAGCAATCAAAAGATTCTTGCCCTCCACAGCAGCAGCCAAGGATTTATTTTCCCCGGCAACAATCAAGATTCTTTTATCTTCAGCCATCCAGGATTCATCTATCCTCAGCAAGACAGCTCATCGGCTTGCATGCGCATTCATCATATTCATATCATAAACATTGATATGACATACATTGCATCGCGCATCATGACATTGCATACAGCTAACCCTTTACCTTTTCAGGAAAACATCAGTCAACAGACAAAGATCATCATCCCCTGAGATTCTTTCTAGAAATAGTTCAGATGTGACCCATACACGGCGACATTCTGATACTTATTCCAGATTCACGCAGATGCAGTTTTACACGGACTCATCATCAGGAAACCCTACACCGGTTCCTTCTCCACTTCAAGACTCTGAAAACAGTTTACGGGTTCTTCCCAACAACGGATGTTAATTTATCGCTTGTTCAGATGCGACTCTGAAAACAGTTTACGGATTCTTCCCAACAACGGATGTTAATCTATCGCTTGTCCAGACTCAACTTTTGAAAACAGTTTACGGATTCTTCCCAACAACCGATGTTAATCTATTGCTTATTCAATCTCAACTCCTGAAAACAGTTTACGGATTCTCCAAACATGGATGTCAATCTATTGCTTGTTCAGACCCCCAGTTCAGAGATGTTCCAAAACAGGGATACCTTTCTGATACTCGTCCACTCACCAATGACATACAGTTCAACAATCACCTTTAGATGGCATCTATAAGCCCATCCTCCTCCAGACATTTCCAAATGGCATCTTTAAGCCCATTTCCAGATGGCATCTCTAAGCCCATCCCCCGACAAGATTCTGTCACATTCCAAATGGCATCTTTAAGCCCATTTCCAGATGGCATCTATAAGCCCATCCTCCTCAACAAACACTTTCAAATGGCATCTTTAAGCCCATTTCCAGATGGCATCTATAAGCCCATTCCCTCTACCATCACATTACCGAGTGCAAATTTTCTGGGCACCCTAGTGTCCAATCTCCTTTTACCCTCGAGTCGCGAAAGGCAAACTTGCCAATCTAACTCTTCAGATCCAAGAAGATTGAACAGGGGCAACTGTTGTACCCCAAAATTTTCCCTCGTATTTTTCCACAAGGAATCATAGCCTCGGGCGTTTCCTGATTTTTCAGACTGGCTCAAGAATCGGTCAAATAGACTTTTCCCGTCAGTCAGGCAAAATTAGGGTTTTCATTGATTTTCATGGCTCGGGAACAATTCAAACAGTTTGCTTAGGGTTTGGTTGATTTTGGCTCAACTTTGATCAGGCGAACGTTTCTTTGGCATTTGATCAAGAACTAGGGTTTTTGTGCGCAGATCTCTCAGAAAGATTTAAATTCTACAGTGCTTTTCAAGTTATTCCGAGATATGGACTGAGGCATTTGGACTGAGTTTGCAATGTTTGACTAAATCAGTGAAAAGAGTCATTTGGATTGAGTTTGCAGTGTTTGATTGAATCATTAAGAGAAAAGACATTTGGGCAGTTGTTGTGATTGACTGTGCTTTGCTTTGGATTTTTGAAGCGCCAAGTTTATTAATTGATCGATGCTAAAACCACAATATTTATTTAATTGTTTATTTATTCTAAGTTAAGATAATTGGAATTTATTCCCATTTATTATAATTTAAGAATTATAAATAATAAAATAAATAATTGAAAAGAAGAAAAGGAATTAACTTATAAAAAATGGATTTTATTCATCTTTTAATTATTCGTTACAATTGTTGTTTGAATACAGTATTTATTTACAATGTATTCATAATAATAAATGTTTACAAGTAATTAAATTTGGAATAAAACTATCCTAATTTTTCTAAGTTTCCTAATCTTCATTCTTCTATCTAATGCTCCCTCTGCTTCATTTGATTCTATCTGCAAAAAATAAGAAACAAAAGAAAAGTCAATTGCAGATAAAATAAATAGAAGACAAACAGTTAATTCAGGTTCATCATTAAAGGCAACTGGCTGGAATCAGTTCGCCCTCTCTGCAAATCACGAGATTTCTCCCGGTTCACAGAGAGGGGTGAAAAATGTTTGCAAATTAAAGTATGAAGGCACCAAGTATACAAATTGCACAAGTCAAATTTGTCAACCCACTGCATAGTTCAAAACCAACAGCATGTGCAAGTACAAAGTCCAAATCCAAACTGAACTATAAAGTCACATTGTCAAACTATCCAAAAAGCTGTCAAAGATATCAAAGTACAAAAGAGTATCAAAAACTGTCACAAAGAAGCAGAAAATATGGAAGCAGTACACAAAGTATGCAGGTTAAAAACCAATTTTGCAAGCAAGGTTTCATTGTCATCATTTTCCAGCATTGCCTTTTCAGAAAAAAGTACAAACATAAACATTTTTTAATGCTTTAACTGTACTAGAGAGAGAGAGAAGAGAGAAAGGAAGATAGGCTTACAGGCTTAGGCATGAGGAAAATATAAAAAATAGAACTTATCAGAACAATATATGACAGAAGTCACAAAGCAAAAAAGAAAACTTCCAAGTCCATCAAGCCTGAACTGTCCAGCTTAAACACATAAAACCTGTAGCATAAAACACAAACCAGGGGATCCAAACAGCATATCAAAAACCTCACCAACACCCAATACCTCAACCTGTTCAAACCTCCTACAAAAACATAACAAAAAGCTCTGAACCTGGAAAAAAACAAAAAAATAGAAATACCAAAGCCATTAACCTGCTGAAGCCAAACCAAAGTCTAAAGCATACATAGCCTAAAGCTTGTTAAAGCATTCAGACCAAGGTTGCAAGCCTAAGCATCAAACAGTTTAAACCAGTAAACCCTGTCAAGCCTTACCTGCATCAACACCTAAGCCTTAACCTGTTGCAACAAAAACATGAAGCCTAACCAGTCTCCAGGCCTAAAACCTGTACCAGTCATCAAGCCTGAAGCCTGAAAGCCAACAAGAGCTTCACCTGTCCAAAAACCCGCCTGAAACTTTGCCAAAAGCATAAAGCTAACAGCCTGCTGAAGCCAACAAACATGAACTAGAAGCCTAAACATTCAAACCACCCATCAAGGCCCTCAGAAAAATTTCATCACTGGGCCAACAACAACATCAAGCTAGCATACAAACGAAGGCAACCACATTCAAAGTCCAAACATCATATCCAAGCACACAAGGCAACCAGAAGAAAGTGAAACAATAAACTAGGCAACTTAAAGTCAAAAACATACAAGCCTTTTTCAACACAGGCCTGGTCAGATTAAGGCAACACACCCCCTCAGAACTGTGTTCATCATTGGGGCAAGCATACTCAAGTACACAAATCAAACACAGTAGCGCTCAATACTCCGTACCAACAAGCATTTCCAGGCATCAAGCTAGAAGCATACAAAATGCTCAGAGGCAACTGAAGAAAGTGAAAGAGAAGAGGATAAAGAGACATCAAGGCAACATATCAAGCATACAGTGGCAAACACATAGAAGCAAGGCTAACAGAAGAAGAGAAAAAGAGTAAATTTATACAGAGCCAGGCAGATAGAAGAGGTTTTCAGGGATCATCATCAAACCCTAATAGAAAGAAGTAATACAAAAATACCAGGATTCCAAGCTAGCTTCATCAGCATCATCACCTCGCCGTCCAACCGCCTGAGTGCCTCCACCCTCATTCCTCCCCCTCCTCCGTCAAGGTAGTTTCTCTCATTTTCTTTCCTTTCCACAACCTCCATAACAAACAATAACGAAGCTAAGGTCAGAATCATAAACAAAAGCGAAGCAAGAAGACATAAAAAATGAAAACCTAACGCATGAAAGAACCAAAACTTAACCTTTGTACCATATCATTGGTTAATCCGTGGAGGAGGGAAGACAAATGGTGGCGCTGGTGGCTTGGGCGAGAAGGACGTTGTTTAAAAATCCATGGCCAAGAGAACAAAAAGGAACGAAAGACAAACGAAGCAAAGCGACGACGGCGCTGTAACCCTAAGCCTTTCACCAAATGAACGACAATCATCAAACCCTAAGAAATACAAGTTATTGTTTGTGTTGGGCCTTGCCCCATTCAGCATAAGCCCATTTGCCTTTGCCAAACGTACCCCCCCCCTGGCTTCTGTTTCAAATCATGTTGGGCCATCATAACTCAAAAAGCCCATTCAATTCTTAAACTAACCCTTTTTTTTTACTTATCCTTTTTTACAATTTAAACAAACCTTTTTTTTACATATTATTTTTTTTATATATAATTTAAACTCATCTAATCTTATTTGTAAATAAACTTACCTTAATTCTTTTTTATTATAAAACTTTCCTTTACATGAACTTTAAGTTTAATTAGATTAATAGATTTTCACCTTAATTTTCTTTTATATATAAATCTCTTTATACACAAAGTTTCTAATTAAAATATATTAATATATAAGAAATACTTTTCTTTAATATAAACTTTAATACAAACGTTGATTACTTAAAATATTTTCTTTTCTTAAAATTTTCTTATTTGTACATATTAACAAATATTCAAAGAAAATTAAATAAACACATTAATACATAAAAATGGAACTCAAAACTTTTTCAAAATTATCTTATTTGTACATAATTAATGCATTATTTTTAATACCTAAAAGAATAGAATTTAAAACATTTTCCTTTCTTTTAATTAAATTTTCTTATTTTGTACATATTGAACAAAAATACAAGAATACAAATTTTAAATAAACAAAATACTTAATCTTCCCTTAAGTTAAATATTCTCCATACTTGTAAATAATCATACGCATACCCTTACACTTACACCATACACTAATACATTTACTTTGCTATACACACATACATTGACACATTCACATTTGTTTTATTCTTATACATTGCTGTACATTTGATTACATATTACATTTGATCGCAATTCGATTTGGTTGTAAACTATTTGGACACTATCCTCCTTAAGTCTCATCCCCATTTGTAAATTTGTACCCCCACTCCCGGATACTATTTTGTAATAGCGTAGATTTTAAATTCCCGCAATTTACCGCTTTCAAATATACCATGTTTAGACCTAGGGTTTGTATGTACATAAAATCAAACGCTAGATAACCTAATACAAGACAAATACATGAAATCAATACACAATCACACTTGCACCCCCTAGGGTAATCCCACATGTTGCCTTCCAAAATGGGCCATGCTTGCACGTCGAGTTTCTTTGGCAAAATAATTCAAATGATCATAAGTCCCTCGATGACGCTTTCGAAAGTTGCCTAAACGGAATGATCATAGTCCCTTCAAGCAAATTGCCAAAGATACTTGGCACCATTGCATTCATGATCCATACGATGACCCGCGCCCGTCCCGTTAAACATCCTAAACGCAAGATTGTCCACCAAATTCAATGGTGGAACAAAATTGTTAAAAAGGGTTAAAACATGAGAAAAACCTTTGAGTACATTAGGGGTAGACAAAACTCTTAGTTACTTGATCAACTTGCAAAAACACTTGCCTACTTTTCAAAATCACACTCCACAAACACTTTCAAAACAAACTTCCAAAAACATTTTGAAACATCTTTTCGAAAAGATACACACTTTTGTAAAACACTCAAACACGAGTCATTACATTGGTTGCCTAAGACAAGGCATCTTATTCAAAAACATTTTCAAAAACACACACACACACCACAATTTCAAGCAATCAAAAGTCAAGGCAAGTGATCTAAAAACCAAGTAACTAAGAGCCCATGGATAACCATGGATGAAAAGGGTGCTAATACCTTCCCTTTTCATAATCTACCCCTCGAACCCACGAAACATCTCAAAAGGTTTTTCCTGTGCTTTTTAACCTTTCCTTTAGGATAAAATAAAAAGTCCGTGGCGACTCTTGCTCAACCGAACAAGTGCGAATGCAAACGCAAAACCCAAGTCAGCTCTCCCACCGTATCACAATGTTGATGAAGTGAGAGGGCAAATTTTGGGGTACAACATAGACTATCAAAGCAATCACATGATGGATCCTCACATAGGAATCCTTGATTCCCATCAAGGTGATTACATGTTGGGTCCTCATGTAAGAATCCTTGTGCCCCTTGAGGTGAATACATGTTGGATCCTCATGTAGGAATCTTTTCCACCCCTCGAGGAGATAATATGTTGGATCATCATGTATGATTCCTTTCCACCCTTTGAGGTGATTACATGCTAGATCCTCACGTAGGAATCCTTGTTATCCCTGAGGCGATTATATGTTGGATCCTCATGTATGAATCCTTGTTTTCCCTCGAGGTGATTACATGTTGGATCCTCATGTAGTAATCTTTTATGCCCATTGATGCGATTACATTATGGATCCTCACGTAGGAATCCTTGCCACCCCTCGAGGCTATTACATATTGGATCCTCATGTCGAAATCCTTTGCGTCCCTTGAGGTGATTACATGTTGGATCCTCATGTAGGAATCCTTGTCTCCCTTTAAAGCGAGTATACTGACTATCCTTGGAGATACCTACTTAACAAGAATAACCCCCTAAGGGAAATCCGCTAACACCTATGGAACAATCTAGGCATCTCCAAAAGAATACCCTCCCCCAATAAAGAAACATTTGTATTCTCTCCACAAGGTAACATAAATAGACAAGTTACGAGACTAGTATTGATTAGAAACCCAAAAGCGGCAACACATTACAAAAATGTCAAAAATATAGAGGAGAACCCATGCAACCATTAGTCCTCTAGTGGATAATTGAGCCATAAACTCAGGTCTCATCTGGCACAATTTCTTTAATGTGTAAGACATACCCGTCGTCCACCAGGTGGCTTTCCTGAACCATTTTGGATAAGTCGATCCAATTTAAGTTTGGTCCGGGATAAAGAAATGTCATATGTTCCTTATCCCGCTCAAAGTATATATCAAAAGTATCTACCAAGTCATCTTTGAGGATGGATATTTCCTTATCAAGCTTCTTGGTAGAACTAATGTCCTAATTCAAAGGGCCCTTTAGTATGGTGGCAATAGTAGTGTGAGCCCGTGCCACCAGTATTATCGTCTTTAGTAAGACCTTCAGGTTATCTTTCTTCTGCACCAGGTTCTTTATTGTCTCTTGGCGTTTGATGAAAATTTATCAAGTGTACTAAACATATCGAAGTAATATAATTTATCAGTTTGTATCCATAATGATTGTTTTATTTTAACAAAGTCATTCAAGTTCTATAAAAATTAAAATGGGGGGCTTTCAGGTTTGTTTAGATAAAATAAAAGTGTAAATAAAATTGTTTGAATACTTGATCAGATTAACGACAATTAGGTTTTACTCAAATCCCCTAAATCTCACTATTGATAACTGTGTTTATTTGTTTAAAATTAATTTCATAGAGTTACAAAAAATTAACAAGGTCATTATACTCAATTCATTGGATTATAACTCACTAACTTAAACTACAACTCCCTAATCCCTTAGGCTAGCTGGATAGTGAAATCACGTAAATTAGGTTAGTGTATTTCTTAGCCATATCTAATAATCATTTATCACTAAATCAATTATATATTTGAACAATTACTCTAGTTTAGAATTATAGAGTTATGGTCAATAATCACTACAGACATAGGTTCAATTTGAGAGTTCGTCAACACACTAAATGCATTATACAAAATAGTAATTAAATATAAACAACAATATCAATTTATGCAAATAATACAAAATAAGTCATACATCTCAACAAATCAAAATAGGTTCGTCTCCAAAACTCTAAGCAATAAAACTTAGCTACTCATACTAATATGAACCATAATTGATGTAAGAAAGAAACAATACATGAATATCTAGTTTGAATTTGTGTTATGGAGATAAGACCTTAACTCTAGAGCTTTAGAAAGTGTTTCGTTGTCAAAATTATGTACCAAGAATGCCCACCTCTTTTTCCTCTACCTTTAGCCCTTTTATAGAAGTCAAAACGCGTCAGAAAAAGGTATACATCGCGAATAATATGCTCATTATTGCACACACAGTTTTTTCCAAAATGTAGATCTTTTGTCAACTTTTATTTGCAAAAATCTCGTCTTAATCAGAGTTATGAAACTCTAGATATGATCAAATTGTTGGACAACTGTCATGATGTAAATTGTGCTAAAAATGCTTTTTTGTTCATAATTATCCACTTTATCATCTTTTTACTTTGTTTCTTCACTTCTTTATTTTTTTCCTATTTCTTCAAAAAACTTAAACACATATAACCAAAAATTAATAAAAACAACTGCAAATGCTTATAAAAATTACATGATAACAGATTGTCATCACAATCATAAACTTATATTGTTACTTTTCCTCAAGGAACTCATTTTTAATCGTGATCTTCCCCTGAACTTTGTACTTACCAAACCAATGACACACACCAATCGTTGTTGAGATATCACTTATGTTCCTTGCTTCAAATCTAGCATAATCCAAATAGATTTTCTTCAACTTTCTGTATACTCAACCTTCTCTCAATCCCACCTTTCACTCTTTATTAAAACAATATGGTAAACACTCATTCTCACATGATTGACTTCAAACATATGAGTTTGCAAGATTTCTAAAAAATTTCCACTTTCAATTTGAAAACACGCTTTTGAGGTCTTTCACATGTTGTAACTTAGCTTATGTCAAAGTGGGATTTATTTGGCCAGTGGGTTTGATTTCTCGGAGTTTAGTACCTGCAACCTTCCTATTTTGTATACCATCCTTAAATGTTCCTCGTTTGCTTTCATTTATAGGTACTATAATTTTTTTTTTGTTGTCTTTTTTCCTATAAGCTCTAAATTTTTATCATTATAACAATTTTTCTAGCTTCTATTCACTTTTTTCTTTGGCATTTTTTTAATTATCGGATTCTAGTACCCCAACCCCAAAATTAAATTGTTTCTCATTCTAGAAGCAAATTCAAACTTAGTGTTTTTTGTATGTATCATGACAAATCATAGAAACATAACAATCTACCTAATTCCAAAGAGAAGGTGGGAAGATTTGTCTTTCACGTCAATTAACTAAGTATGCGGCTAAGTCACCGAAAAAATGGCTCAGACTCAACATGCCTAGTAACGGATAGAAATTCTTTTCAGGTTCACCTAAGGAAGGGTTTAAGCTGAAATTCCGGCACTTGCAATACATATGTCAAGACTGGTGTCCTAACACCAATATCAGAACACAATGTCAAGACAGATATTGTGACATATGTTGACAGACAAAAATTAACATATCAAAATTGTAACTTATGTAGAAAATAAATTGCAGAATGATAAATAACACAACTGATTGTTAATGCAATTCGATGCAATGTCATCTACTCTGAGGGCTACCAAGCCAGGAAGAAAATTCACTATGACAATATTAGTTCAAATCCTAAACAATTCCACTTTACAAATTCTCGCCTAATCACTACCTTGTGAAACTTCTACCTAGAAACCTTCTAGATATGAGATCCCACTCTCCTTTCTTACCAATCACCTCAGTGATAAACTATAGTCATAAACCAGTGACTAGAATAAAAAACCAGAAGATTACACTTCAAATAAACAATACTGAACTCTTTGCTTAAAAGCTCATGAGTTAGAATAATAATTAGTTTTTTCTTAAAAGCTTTAAACTAAGAACAATAACTTGATACACAATCAAGTAACAATCAGTCTACCTTACTGTATCAAAAGATACATGGATGACTTACAAAAACACAAGAGACTCTCATAACCTAAGACTCTAACCTTCCCCTAATTTTACAATTGTGAAAAACTTAAAATACATTAGGTTTAGGTTTCTCTTTAAATACTCCTGAGTAGTCCATGGACTTCGAAATCTTCACCCAAATATTTCTTGATCCACAAGCTGAGGGCTGCACCATTATGCAGAAAAAATATCCTTAGATCTTGGAACAAAACATCAAGTTTCCTAAATTGTCTCAATATCCAATTTTAGAAACCTATGTACAGCTAGAGATTAAATTATTTGTTCCAGATTAAATCTTTTTTACCTACACAAATCATTGAGATATATCCAAAAGAAATATCACAAAATCAAATCAAATCTGTCAAGAATTAAAACAACATCACCTGGTGTATACCATGCCAAGATGTCAAGACATCTGGCTCAACATCTGTCTGCTATACATGACAGTTGGTCAACATGTTGTGACATCTTGCTCAACCTCAGTTCAAAATCATGTTTTAGAAAAGATGATGCCAATCATAAAACCATGGAACTAACAATCTCCCTATTTGGAAAATTTTGGCTAAAATAAACTTAGCACAATCATTCTAGAGAGAGGAATAAAACTACAACCATAAAACACAAGTTACATGCAAACATGTAAACTTTGTACAAATTACAACAGAAACATATATCTGAGATTACATACAGTTATATAACACTATCTTAAGAACTCCAGAAGACAAATGTACAAAGATATGGTCTGACATCACAAAACATAACTCCAATATAACATAGGAGCTAGACAGATCAGACATGTCCATTACCCCCTCTGTCACACATGATCAAAACTCCACATCAAGGGAAAACCTAAATTACCAGAAAATACAATCTACCAAATATGAACTACCCAAGTTCACACATCAGAGGCACAAGCAATAGAAGATAAAACAACCCCACATCAATATTTCTACATAGCTTCAATAGGAAAGATATTAGAACATCTGGTAAGACATCCTGCACCCAGATCACCAACATCCGTAGCAGTAGCAGAAACTCCAATCCAGTATGAGAAACAGTCATGCTCACCCTAAATAGTTACATACAACAAGAAACCATAAAATACTATTATTCCCTTAGCAGTGATATAGTTTGTAACAACATGTCAAGACATTTGTTATAAGATCAGGACAACTAAGACACTAACACTTTTCTCCCCCTTTTAGCCAAAAATTGACAAAAATAGAGTAAATATAAACACAAAATGGAAACACACAAAACTAAGATAACCAAACATTACAGGTTCAACTATCAAGAAACAAAAAGAAACACATTATTTATTTATTTATTTATTATTTAAAAATATATATAATCCTTCCTCCTGAGTCAATGAAATTGACCCAATTTTCATCATCAGAGTCAGAGTCTTATAACTGAACATGATTTTTCTTGAAGGATTTCATCTTTGCCACACACTTCTTCCTTATCATTGATGCTCCAGTATATGATCCAATAGATGTTACAATATTGGACTCAACTTTCTTTGGATCAGTACTCTCTTCCTTCTTGGCTTCCAATAGATGAGCCCTTTTAGCCTAAGGATTTTTGGAAGATTTGCTCATGTTGAAATGCAACTTGGGAGGAGGGTGAGGTAGTAAGGTATTAATTAAAAGAAGAGCTACCTTGTTTATAATGATACATTGCTTGTAACGATAGAGAAGTCAATGAGAGCATTTTAGAAGGAAGTGAGATCATATTTATTAACAGTGCACCACTCATCATAGGATATAGACACTCTCTTGTTCCTCTTCCTTATTTCCCAAGCTTTGACTACTGGGGATTCTCACGTCATTTAAACTGACATCCCTTTGGACAAAGATAACCATATCTAGTTTGAACATAGACCAATATCGTTTCTTAAATTTGCATGCACCACTAGATCAAAGGAAGAGAAAATATTGTTAGCATGTTTCATATCCTTTAATATCTTTTCAGCAATACAAATTCTCAAATTACCCCTCAAAATCTCAAAAAGGATTTGCCTCCAAAACTTAAGAAAATTATATCTCCCAGCAGATTCTCTAAAGTCCCAATCTTAGGAGAAACACTATTGCCTATAACAAGACCTTTGACAAAGAGATGACCAGTATTAATGAGTTTTGTCATGTACTGCAAACTGATATCCTATAATAACCATACTTAAATAAACTTTCCATAGTACAATGTCATGACATCCTGTTAGACATTGTAATCTTTTAGCAACCAAATCAACTGAGAGCAACAACTTTCTTCAGCATTATACTTAGCCTTAGATAAAGACTAGGATTCATAAATAGACTTATTGTTGATCCAAGAGACAAGATTGTTTATCAAGAAGAAACATCCTTCATTAACACAAACTCCATTAGACTTGTTCTTGTACATTAATTTTGTGCCAATGGCTCTAATCCAAAATTCATCAGACAAGGTCTCAATTAATTTGAATATAAAACTTGACATAACTCAGAAATATTCATCACATCTCAAAAATTAACGGTGATCTCTTCATTAATAAATTTATTTGAATAACCTTTCTAAACATAAAATGGAACTTTGTTGACTTGAGAGCTCTTTAATTTTGTTCCTGCTAGCTTTTAAGAGACAACCACATTTCCTGAATTCAATATGTTGAGATGATGTTCCAACATTTGCTTGGACATCATTGACCTTAGTTATAGAGTTAACAACTGTATATGACATGCTCTTGGTAAAGAAACTCATACATATCAATTCATCACACTTGAAATTCATATTTCCTTGAAAAAGATGATAAATAAATTTGAAGTCCTCACAGATAACGAATTTTTCTTTGCTATAGATTACCCAGGACAATTTAGAAAAATCATCAGCAATAACACAGACATGTGCTGAAGCGATAAAGCAGCAAACTAAAAGTAAAGTTTAAATTTTACCGGGTGATATAGGTTATATTGTATCGTACCCATAGAGATTGTTTGATTCGCCATTCGGCAAATCATTCATTAATGAGTTTGGGGGAAAATGGGTTGTTTGTAAAGAAAGGGTAAAAACTATTGACAACAAAATAAATTCATTCTTCCAAGGAGAAACTTATCAAGCATGCATATAATTCACTCCTCACAGACTTAAACCTATTGTCCAATTATACTCAACCTACAATACTCATCAGTGTCATCACATGTCAAACACCACACCCATTGTATCACCGCAGTAGCAATCTTTTAACCACCTCAATAACACATAAGTCAATTATGCCACTCGTGTTAACAATCTCCCAGCCAACACAACCAACACAGAGGAATTAATCAGACACCCTAAGTGAATAATAGCACTAAATCTATCATCTAGAATCTATACACTATTAGACGATTTGGAAGACAATCCGGAAGCTCCATAGTTGTTATCTAAGCTAATCCAGTATAAAAACGAGGTTTATGGAATTGGGAGAAAAAACCACCCCCAAAACCATCACCAAACAAATGAAACAAAATGAAAGTAAAAGTAAAATTTGTTCTGTGACCATCGCTCGGCGACACAACACAAGTCACTCGATGATAACTCTAATACACTTGGCCCAGGTTGTGCCACGTAGGCAACTGGCCACAAATATCTTCTTTCTCCCGATGACAAACTCATGTTGCCCAACGACACCTTTATTCCTCGCATGGAGACACAACAGCGAATCAAGCCAGACCAAAATGGAAAATTGGTCCTTTCTCATTCCACCGTCGCCTGGCGACGCAGATGTGATAGCCCTCGCCGACCATTTCCCGATGATGCACATCGGTCCAAAAACTTTTGTTGCTTTCTCTGCACAACTTCACATGGCTCTCTCTTTTGCCTTATTCCTTTATTGATCCAATGATGCATCTTAGAGCTTTTATTCCTCTTGCTCTAACAATGCTCTAATTCCTACAAAATGAATATAAAACTATCAAACGATACACTTTATACACCAAAACATATTATACACAAACTAAACATATTTATACACAAAGTTGGGTTATTCAATTGATATTAACAACATAGTAGATACGTGCAACAAAAAGTATATACAAAAATAACTATAATTTGCACTTATCAACATGCCTTTATCCACCAAGACTCTTTCCTTGCATTGGACTTACTACAAAGGTGACATTTCCAGTGCAAACATGTGATTTTAGTTTGAGACTTATGATGTCTGGAAAGATGTTGAGATATTTTGTTTGACATCATTGACTGAACTTGCCTTTTGATAGGAATAAAATTGTCCCTCGAGTTTTCCCTTGAATACCCTATCCCTTTTAGGCTTCCAATCATCTTCTCAACTTGAAGAAACTCCTCCAACAAATTAGAACCATTGTTCAATATTCTCATAAAATTAATCAGGTTTCAAGTTTGTAGGATAATAAAGTCACCTCATCTTTTAGGTTAACGATAGTAGACAAACATTCTTCCTTATCAACTTGTACTTGAGAAATATTTACCTTTTAATTATGTCCTTTTTTAAAGACTTCTTCATATTTAATCTATAACTTTTTGAAGGAAGCAGCCAACTCATCATAAGATATTCCTTTAACATGAATCTACATCAGAAATTCACCTTCCAGATAAAGAAATAACAGAATTGGAAAAACATCATCAGGATCACCTCTCTCATAAGACTAATAAATATAAAACCCATTAATATGTTTCTTGATATAGGTAGGGCATTTTTCTCTAAAGAGTCCAAAACCTTCACATCCATTTTACTGAATTCTTGACAATGATTGGCCTTTACTTATGATCCGGATTATCTTTGATCATATAGATCCAGCTAAAGTCAGGACTAATGTTCTTGAAATTTGGCCTTGACCTTTTATCCAGTCTCCTCAGGACCTGGTTGAACTACCTGCCAAGAACATATCAACATAAGATAGCCCTTTATCAGATTCCAAGACACATTGCTCCTCTTTATCAACATAGTTGGAGACAAAAGCTATGCTCTTGTTCTTCAATTCATATATATCATTTTAGTCTGCTCAAAACTTTTGAGAGACCAAAAACTCTGTTGTTGTTGATATAAATATCTTGGGTAAAGACTTGAGTATCTTCTTCTTAAATTTTTTGATGTGCCTTCATGAGTAGTCCTAAGAGATTCCCAAACATCTTTGACCATAACTGATACACTTCCTTAGACCAGCCATTAGCACCAAGAATTTCCTATCCCGACAAATTTCCAAATTTTGTTGTCCATTGACATCAAGAATGCTATCATTCTATCCTTCCAAGAGACAAATAGTACCAGAAAAAATTACCCTAAAGCTCACCTAATAAACAGACCAAGGTTTATACTCTGATGCCAATTGAAATCCTGGCACTTGCAATATAGATATCAAGACTGACATCTTAACTTTAACATCAGAATACAATGTCAAGACAAATGTTGTGACATCTGTTGATAGACAAAAATTAACATATCAAAACTATACTTTATGCAGAAAATAAATTTCAGAATGATAAATAACGCAGCTGATTGTTAATGCAGTTTGGTGCAACATAACCTACTCTCGAGGCTACCTAGCTAGGAAGGAAATTCACTATGACAATATTAATTCAAATCTTAAACAATCCCAGTTTACAACTTCTCGCCTAATCACTACTTGTGTAAATTCTACCTAGAAACCTTCTAGATATGAGACCCCCCTCTCCTTTCCTACCAATCACCTCGGTGATAAACTACAGTCACAAACCACTGACTAGAATAAAAAAACCAGAAGATTAAACTTCAAATAAACAACACTCAACTCTTTTCTTAAAAGCTCATGAGTGAGAACAATACTTAGTTTTTGCTTAAAAGCTTTAAACTAAGAACAACAACTTGATACACAATCAAGTAACAATCAGTCTACCTCACTGTATCAAAAGATACATGGGCGACTTACAAAAACACAAGAGACTCTCAAAACCTAAGACTCTAACCTTCCCCTAATTTTACAATTGTGAAAAACTTAAAATACATTAGGTCTAGGTTTATCTTTAAATACTGCTCAATGGTCAATGGGCTTTAAAATATTCACCCAAAAATTCAGTGATCCACTAGCTGAGGACTACAACAATTATGTAGAAAAAATCTCCTTAAATCTTTGAACAAAACATAAAGTTTTATATATGTATAAACGTCCAATTTTAGAAACTTATGTACAACTGAAGATTAAGTCATTTGTTCTAGATTAAATCTTCTTGACCTGCACAAATCATTAAGATATATCTAAAAGAAACATCATAAAATCAAATCAAATCTGTCAAGAATTAAATTAGCAGCACTTGTAGTAAAACATGCCAAGATGTCAAGACATCTGGCTTAAAATCTGCCTAGTATACATGACAGCAAAACTGTCATGACAGTTGGTTCAGATGTTGTGACATCTTGCTCAACATCAATTCAGAACCATGTTCTAGCAAAATTTATGCCAATCATAAAACCATGGAACTAACATAAGCTAAAACAAACAACTTTCATCATATTGTCATCAATCAAACAAACAACAATTCATAAATAAAGCAAATTCTAGTAGATGAACAATCATATGAACACTCATACAATAAAAAAGTTAAATAGTGGAATTATTTGGTTAAAATTGTACTTGATGAGGTAACTGGTGATTGAGTACAATATTTTCAAATATCACTTCACTTCATATTTTGTCAATCCGCATTTGAAACTTCTGTAACAACTTTGCTTTTTGTTTTCTTTTGTTTTTATTTACTTGTGTCTTTATTATTTTTTCAATGGTAGAGCATCATACTCTGAACTGAATAATACAACAGAAAAAAATTAATTCGTTAAATAAAGAACACACAATTTACAAACAGGGAAAGTATACTTATTAAAAGAAAAGAAAATAAATAACACAATCAATGGGTTTCCTCCCACGCAATGCTTATTTAAGGTCCTTAGCTTGGCCGTTGTATTCTATGTTAGGGAGACATATATGACACAAAAAACACATAATCCTTCTTCTTCCTTTTGTTTGGTTGGAAACCCAAGAAATTGAGGTATTGATGATGTTGCTTCCATATAACTTCTTCAACTTAATAGTAGCGAACAAGATATAAATAACATCTAATAATTTATCAATTTATTCTCTTACATCTACCTTATTGCTAAAATAAATTTTAGGGATATGCTTTTGTTAAATATTTTCATGTTGGATATTACGTTTATACAAATTATTGAATTTGGAGCTTCATCCAAAATTAGATCATCTTCAATTTACATTCTTACACTTTTTCCATATTTATTTTCACCTCAGATTCTTCTAATCTTGATTTTGTTTGTTCATCTGATGGCATGCATTTTTATTCTTATTATTCTCTTTCAACTCATCTTTCAGCGACTACTTTCTTTTCATCTTTGACTTCTCTCTCTACTTCATCATCCCCAGTTCTGTCCAACGTATTCTCATTAAAACCTCCACTTGATTAAGCTTCCATTTGTTAGATAACTGCCCAATTTGATTTTCAAGATTCTTCATGAATGCTTAAATATTCTTGTTGGATGCTTCAATGTTTGAGTTTATTGATTCTAAGTTGCTTTGAGCCATCTTTATAAAATGTTCATAGTTTCTTCTAGAAGAGATGGTTCCCTTGGCGGTGGATCTTGAGTGACCTTCCTTACTTTAAGGTTGCTTTTAGTAAATTTCTTGAATTCATTCAAAGTCTCTTCCATATGGAATGACTTCCTTGGTTGTGGATCTTGAGGAGCTTCTTGGTTAAAATTCTAACATTAATTTTTACACTAGTTAAGATTTGAATGATCATCTCTCCATGAATTATAAGTATTAAAATAATGATCTAGCTCTTGATAATTTCCCTCATAATGCACCTATTCCTCGTATCTCTCTGGTATACAATGCCCATTGGAATGATCTTCACCATAGAAATCACATCAAGATGCCCTGACTTTATTAACATTTGTTGGAACTAGAGTTGAGACAACCAATTTTTTTGATAACTTTTTAAGTTGTGTTAACAGAGCAAGTTGAAAGTCAAGCTTCATCATACATGTTTTGAATCAAAAAGCAATATGCTAGACCCTTTACCTTGCATACACAATAGAAAATATCTCAGTCGCATTGAACCAAACAAATATTGAATAAGTGTATAAAACTAATATAAAATAAAATACAGAAATTAAAAATAAATAATAAATAATAAATAAATAAAAACAAAAAAATATATAAAATATATAAAAAAACAAAGCAAGAATAACAATAAATGAGCAAACAAATAGCACTAAAGAAAACTTAAGACTAAAACAAAAAAAAAATCAAACAAAAAAACAAGCACAAAAAGTGCCTAGAATAATAATAGAAGAGAAATTAAATAGAAACAGAGAAAATTTAACACTACACCTAAAAATATAGAAATATAAAATAAATGACAAACGAAGCACAAAAATTGCCTTGTTAAAATAATCCAACAATCCTTAAAACAACGCCAACATCTCACTATTGACAACCGTGCTTATTTGTTTAAAATTGATTTCATAGAGTTACAACAAATTAACAAGGTTGTTATACTCAATTACTAAGATTATAACTCACTAATTTAAACTATAACTCCCAAATCCCTTAGGCTAGCTGGATTGTAAAATCGGGTAAATTAGTTTCGTTGAATCCTTAGCCACAACTAATAATTATTTATCACTAAATTAATTATATAGTTGAACAATTACTTTAGTTCAAGTATATAGAGTTATGGTCAATAATCACTACAAATCTAGGTTCAATTTGTGAGTTCATCAATACACTAAAGACATTACACAAAATAGTAACCGAATAGAAACAACAATATCAATTTATGCAAATAATACAAAACAAGTCATATGTCTCAACAAATCAAAATAAGTTCATTTGCTAAGCCCTAATCAATACAACTTAGCTACTAATACTAATATGAATCATAAATGAAGTAATAAAGAAACAATACATGAATATCTAGTTAGAATTTGACTTTCATTGTTTAAAACCTTTGCTCAATAGTTCTAGAAAGCATTTCACCATCAACATTCTGTCCCAAGAATGTCCACCTCTTTTTCCTCTATCTTTTTCCCTTTTATAAAAGTCAAAATGTGTCACAAAAAGGTATAAATCACATAAATGATTCTTGTTGTCGCACACACAATTTTTCTTGAATGTAGATCTTTTGTTAAATTTTCATTTGCAAAAAGTCTCGTCTCAAATGGAGTTACGAAACTCTAGATATGATTAAAATACTGGACAATCGTCATAATGTGAATTGTGATGAAAATTCTCTTTTCGTCATAATTTCTCCACTTTTTCATCTTTTTACTTTGTTTCTTCACTCCTTCAATTTTTTCTCTCTATTTTTTCATAAAACGTAAACATAATTAACTAAAAACTAATAAAAACAAGTGCAAATGGTTGTAAAAATTACATGATGATAGACTGTCATCAGTGTTGAACTATGATATCCAAAGCCTTTGCAAGTTTGGACCTCATGTCTTCTATAGCTTAGGCATCTTCTCCCGTTGAACCCACTCAATCATGAGAATACTTAAGAGGTGTGTATCTTCCATTTTGGACAACTTCTTAGATGAGCTGTTATGAAGCTTCTAATAACCCGATGAGAAGTTTCTCGGAAGGGGATCCAGCTCTCAGTAAAATTGACGACATCAATCAGAGCGTCCCTCTAGAGGGATGAGAAAGTACGATAACCATCCCTAATTAGTCGAGCCTCACCTCCATCTGTAACATCATGTTTCATTAAAATTATCTATTTAATTAATTTAATGCTTTATTTAATTATTTAAAATAATTTTATGTGTTATGGGTTGATGTTCGGATGATTGGTATGCTTATGTGATGTTTGGTATTAGTGGAGTATAAATTAAATATTTAATTAAATGACTAGATAATTAAAACAATATTAATATAATAGAAAATAGTAAGAGTTGGGGTCGAAATTATAAATAATATAAATAAAGGACTAAGGAAGAAAAAATAAAAGGAGTTGGGCCAAGGTAGAATTAATAAGAGATTAGATTAGGTTTTTAGAATAAGAATGGATTAAAGGAGCTTAATATTTGTTAGTACGTAGATAAGAGAAAGTTCAAAGAAAATGCAAGGATTTTGGGAAGAGGAGGCTAGAGCTTGAAGAAACCATTATTGGTTTCTAAAAATCCGAGGTAGGGGTTACTCTAAATATGGTGTTGATTGCATGATTGGGTAGGGAGCAATTCTTAACCTCCGTTAGATTTTCTATTTTTTTGTTCATTGGTGGATTTGTGATGAGACAAGTGAAATTGGTATGATAATATGATGTAATAGATGTAAATGTTATGATTTTTGTGCACTGCTTTTAACATGAATTTTGTGTGCCATTGTTCTTGAATATCGATTGAGTATGTGTTCGTATGATTGATATGATTATGATGAAAATACATGATTTTGTTGATTCCAATGTGATATATTATGCATTTTTTGTTTCAATCATTCGATAATTGTAGTATGTCAAATTTTGAGATCGAACCTTTTTACAGAATTGAAATCGGAGGCCCGTAAGGTCTACATCAGTAAAAATTATGCTTTTTACACCCTTCCTTTGTCAACATACCTATAAAATAGGGTATGAAAGGAAATCACCTTTGGGTGAGTTCTTATACAAGACTATGATGAAATGGGGAAACGACTGCTTAGTCGAGTATCTATGCACCTCTGCTTGAAGAAGATGTCCTTGCTACATCATCTACTAAAATTGACATCTTACAAAAATTCACATCTCCAACTATGAACTCCTGCTCTAGATACTACTTTATGAATGCTTCTCTTACTTAACACCATTTCAATAGTTAAGAAAGGGAAATATTCAAGTTAAGCTTCATTGCATATCCATTTAGTCGGTCTCGTACCCAAGTGTATATCCCTTCTTTATTTGCGTAACACTCTTGATATTGAAACCAGAGAATAAGCTGACCCCTTACTTAAGTCAGTACCCAGATAAATACCTGTAGCCTCTATAAGAGGAGATTTAATATTCGTATACGCTTTCTTTTATTAAGAAACCTATAATCGCTAATGCTATAACTACCCTCACTAGTAGTTGCGGGTGAACGATAGCCTGTTTGCTAGCCTTAACTCGATCTTTAAAAAATTCCTCAGTGCAGAACAGAGCAAGCAAAATCTTGATACGGGAGGATAGTAGTACTTCATGCGGGGATACCTCTACTGGATTGTGGAAGGATACTGGCTTTCAAAATATGTTCTAGTTCATACCATGTAAAAGAACAAGACTTTCCTCATTTCTCTTTCTAGAATTTGCCATTCTGCATGAAATTCCTTCTGGATGGGGTGAAGATGAAAGAGATAGTTGGGAGGGTGGAAAAGATATAAATCATATCAAATAAGTGAGACCTCATCTCGGGGGAAATGATTCAACTAAAGATCCATTTATTAGACCGAGTCACTATCAGGATGGCTATCAGGTATAGGATTTCATCCAGTCGACATAAACTCAGAGACATATGAAGGTTTAACCACATGCCCTTTTAAATTATTTTTTCTATTAGGCTCTATATGGCCTTATAATGTGTATTATTGTCCTCATGTGTAGAATTCTTCCCAAAGGTTGTTTTTCTCGCTGGGAATCTTCATCTCGTGTAAGGTACAAAGTCAATTGAGTTAAAGGATAAAGGGAACGACTTAGCGAATGAAATGGAAAGTTAGAGTAGAGATAGAGTGAGAAGGTCATTCGAAAGATCAAGATAGGAATCTTTTCCGATTGAAGGCTTTTCTCTTCTCCTCATGGGATTCCATTAAGGGAGTTCAACCAAGGGATAAGTTGTTCTTGTTCCAGCCTTTAGCTCGTCAGTAAAATTAGCTTAGTAGTGGGAATAGTCTATTATATAGAGAAGCCTTAGGCTAAGAAAATTACCATGCCAATCTCCAATACTTAAATTTGAAGTTCCTCTTATCGTTGAGCTTTTAAAGGATGTCAGAAGGGTGCTTGCAAGCCTTGCAAACATAGAAGACTAATGGAGGACTGCCCATCCAATTGTAATACGGTGGCAGAACTGACTGTTATACTGGTTTTGCGTTTATATTCGCAAATGTTGCAGTAAGCAAGATTCGCCACCGACTTTTCTTTTATCCAACAAAGGAAAGGGTGAAAAGAATAGAAAAAGACATTTCGAGAATTTTCTGAGTAAGGGGGGTAGAGTATGGAAAGGGAAGGTGTTAACACCCTTTTCATCCGTAGTTATCTACAGGCTCTTAGATGCTAGCTCTTTTGAAAATATACCTTGTGCATTGTGTGTTTGATAAGTATTTTGAAAGAAAGCGCCTTAGTATGGAGAACTTTGTAATGTTTCTCGGATTGGTAGAGAACGTATACAAAGTGTTTTGAAAAATATTTTTGGAAAGAGTTTTGTGTACATGTAAAAGTTTGTTTTGTTTTGAGCAAGAATCTAAAAACTATCTACTATACTCGAAAAGATTGTTCTTTTCCTCTTTTCCTTTAGACAGTGCTATCCTACTATTAGTGAGTAGGTAGCCCTAGTCGTTGGATGTTTGAGGGACAATCGAAGGGACATCGTATAGTCACAAAGGCAACTGGGCAAGAAACCTTAGTAACTACCCTATGGTTTTAAGATCATACCGAGGCAACATCGAGAGGGTCATTTTTTATCGTTTAAACTAGAGGGTAGCCACTAAAGTCTCTCACGTTTCGAGATTTGTGAATGTTTTCCGAAGGCAACCAAAGTAGGGATACCCTAGAGGTGTATATGTGAAATTGTGTTTGTATTCAATTATTTGTCTTGTGTTAGGTTTGCTAGCGCTTGATTATTATATTCTTGCCATACAATCATATTAGTAATGCATCTAGACAGTTAATAGTGTGCGGGAATTTAAAGTGCGGAAATATAAAATCTAGCTATTACAAGGCTTCGGGGAGGGAATTATTTACAAGTCCAAAAATGAGGGGGATAAAGCAGTAAAGTAAAGTAATAATTATGTCTATTACATCCAAAAAACAAATACAATAATATGAAAATAGAAAGGAAATATTCAATGCGCGCGAAATGGAAAAGAACGTCTAAACCCTAGGTGAAAGGAAATCTTTTTGTTTATTTTTGTTTATTTGGGAAAATAATAAATTAAATTAAAACTTAATTAATTAAAATAAGAAAATAAAATCATTAATTAAAATTAATTCTAAACAAACCTAATATTTTTTTGCATTTTTCGCTGGAGAAATATTAAAGTTTAACCTAATTCTAAATTGATTTTAATTCATGAAACAAAGTCAGAATAATTAATTAAATTAATTTATGAAAATTAAAAAATAAAATAAAAACCTAAATCTAATTTGTTTATATTTTTTCTGATTCTTTAGGATTTAATAAAAAAAAGTTTTTGAAAGTAATAATTAACAAGAATAAAAAATAAGTAAATGGGCCAAATATTAATTAGCAAACAAGGGGGGGGGGAGAATTTAAATTCCTTGGGCCCAAGTCAGGGGGAAGCCCAGGCTGGTGTTGGATCTGGTGTTATTGGCCTTCAAGAGGTGCATCGTGGGCTGCATATTGAGGCGCTTGGATTTGATTTAATTGAGATTTGATGGTGTGGATCTGATGGCATATGATGCGCACCTAGGATCATGTCACGCTGGATCTGTAAGAAATATGTTAGAACAAATAAAATGCACGACCTGGGTATCGAACCCAGGTCCTTTTCATTGTAACGTGTCTTCTTCACCACCTGTGCCATCTTGCCATTCGTTGATACAAATGAAACAATTATATTATATTAGAAAAACAAGTCCAATATATTTAAAAAAGTAAAATGTATGCTGAGTGAAGTGGACCAGTAACAAGATAACATTAGGCAATCAGAGTCAGCCCACCGGAGTCAACTCTCCGGTGGGCTCAAATTTGAACCTACAAAAATAACAACTTTCAATGATTCAAACCTACCCTACCCCCCTAATTCGAACCTCATGAATCCAAATATGGGCTTAGTTTAGCCTGAAACATCCTAAATCGTGAGATTCGAAGGAAAGCTCAGATCGTGCCCTAACAATGGCACGATCTCATCCCTGCATTTTAGCTTGCATGTACTACGTTAAATCAAACACAAACATCATCAATAACATGGATACATGATTAATATGGATTTAAATTGCATATTTAAAGCGTTTGAGATCAAATACAAGTTACCAAACAGAGGGATTGTGCGAGTGATGCTCTTGCGTGCGTTGGACCTTCTTAATGCTTGGAAACATCTCCTGGAACCTTCAGGGAGTGAGTGGAGTGCTTGTTTTGGATTGAGGAGGCCTGGATATGGCAGAATAGTTTTGCACATTTTTTGAAATTTTGGAACTTTTTTCTCTTGGTTTGGAGGCAGCCTTCACGTATGTTTTAGGTATGGATTTGTTGTGCATATAAGAGAGTGAGCTTTAGGTCAACAAATATGGCAAGGAGATTGTGTAATCATGATTTGATTTTGATTTCAAAATAATTTCCAATCTTCCATTATTTGAAGATTTGTTTCCTTGTATTCTTCCATAATTTGCTAGCTGGCCAGGAGCTTTATGGGTCTTAGAATCTAATGAAAACAAAGGTTCATACACCTTGGCCCATTATCCTTCATTATCCTTTGGATTTAATTCATACTTAAATGAATAAAATTCAAATAAATAAGAATAAAAATCACAATATTGCATGGATAAATTTATAGGTCCCTATATAGGTCTTGAACATGTTTGGGCCCTAAAAGTTAGGCCCATTAACTTGAAAAAGTGATTTTTCCCAAAGTTGACTTCATGCATTTTCTTGAAAATTACCCAACTTGTGCAAGCCATAAGTTGCACAATTTTTATCCAATTAAAATGATCTTTGACTTTTTGGAAATACCAAGATGTCTTATTCAATCTCTCTTTTGATAAATTTTGCATTTGGAGTCTTTATCTTGATGTAAATGGTCTTGGAAAAAAGTGTCTTTTGTTGACCTTTTGAAAATGACCTGTAATGTATGAGCTTGTATCTTCCAAATGATGCATTTCTTGAACTTGAGGATGAAAGAGAAGCTGTAGGGAATTGGATTCTATTCAAAATGAGCTTTGGTTAGGGCAAAATGGATGAAGTATGTGAAAGTTATGCCTGGTCAAAGTTCAGTTGACTTTTCCTTTAGAAACCCTAATTTAGCAATTCTTGACTTTTGATAAATTAAGAGCATTCCTTGAGGAATCATGATCAACCCTTGATAAAATTATGATTATCACTTCAATATGTTGATGTTGACAAAAAATCTTGAAGTTTGACTGTATATTGGTCACAATTGACTTTTGACCTAGTATAGTTGATTTTCAAGCATATGGGCAATTGACTGAGCAAACTTGTAGCGCAAGGCATGAAGCTTGGCATGGACAATCTTGAAGACATATTTGGGGACCATGGAAACCATTTGGAGCCTTTGCAACCCAAACATCTTGGTGAAAAGTGAAACCATAGTTGGAGGTTCATTGCTGAGGAGGAGAATTTGTATGATCAATTCTTTGGCCAACCTTTGCAATTGAGGACCTTAATGAGCATGTCTTGAGTAAAATGGGAGGGAAAATTTTAGGGTACAATGGCTACCTCTGTTGAATATTCTTAAACCTGAGGATTTAGATTGGCTTTTCTACATTTCGTAATCTAAAGGTGGAAGATGATTGAACACTAGACTGCCCAGAAATTTGCACTCACATGAAGTAACGTCGTTGGTTGATGATATCGGGAATGGGCTTACAGATTCCATTTAGATAAGATGACATAGGGTCGTTGGAGATGGGCTTATAGATGCCATCCAAAATAGATGTTGACTTCATAAGAGTTCTCTTTATGGGGATTTCTGTTCCTGTTGTTTGAGGAGGACTCCGTTGGGGAATGTTGGTTTCTGCTTGGGGAATAGAGTCTAGGAGCTTTAGTTGTCCACTACTCTACTGGGGAGTTATCTCTTGACTGGAGAGAAGAAAGTTAGTTGTTATCTGGTCAAAATCCAGGCTTCACAGTAACTTGCTAAGGATAATAAAGTTGACGGCTATCTGGTCGTATTCCAGGCTTCACATCAGCTTATTGGGGAATATGAAATTAACTGTTATCTGGTCAAAATCCAGGCTTTGCAGTAACTCAAACTGTTATCTGGTCGAAATCCAGGCTTCACAGTGACTTGAACTGTTATCTATTCAGGTCCAGGCTTCAGTGATTTGAACTGTTATCTAGTCGGGTCCAGGATTCAGTGATTTGAAGAAATTAAGTTGTTATCTAGTCGGGTCTAGGCTTCAACTTGAATTTGAGGTATACTGTTATCTAGTTGGGTCTAAGATTCATAGTGTTGTAGATTATACTACCATCTGGTCAGATCCAAGCTTCATAGTAATTGACAGAGTAAACTGCTATCTTGTCGGACTCCAGGCTTCGCAATAATTTGACATAGTAAACTGCTAACTGGTTGGATTCCAGGCTTCGCAACAACTTATATTGTTATTGGGGTCGGATTCTAGGCTTCACAATGTCTTGAATTATAGGTTGACTGTTATCTGGTGGGATTCCAAGCTTCAGCAATGATGTTAACTGCTATCTGGTCAGGTCTAGGTTTCACAGTGTTGTAGAAGTTTGACTGTTATCCGGTTGAATTCCGGGCTTTAGCAATGATGTTGACTGCTATCTGGTCGGGTCCAGGCTTCACAGTGTTGTAGAAGTTTGACTATTATCCGGTAGAATTCCGGGCTTCAGCAATGATGTTAAGTTCTATCTGGTAGGGTCCAGGCTTCACAGTGTTGTAAACTGCTATCTGGTCGGATTCCAGGCTTCATAATAAATTGTATTTGGATGTTAACTTCTATCTGGTCGGGTCCCAGGATTTACAGTGATTGATGAGCTGTTACCTCAGATAGTTGCCCTGTCTTGTTTCAGGAATTAATCTGGAACTTGTTGAAAATTGATGATGATGTTTGTTTGTTGATCTTTCCTGAAAAAGGTAAAGAATTAGCTGTATGCAATGTCATGATCCATGACACACAATGTATAACGGTGTTCTCAAAATAAATGAGATTGTGCTACATGTATTTTGTATGCATGTTTGTAAAATAATGTATGAATGTAATGTGTGAACGTATCAGTTGTTCTTTGCAGTGTCGTTGAACTGGGGAAAATAAATCTCTAATTGTTGCTGGGGATGAGGAATGTGATTCTTCATTATTTGTTGAAGTTGAATTGCTGGGAGATGGGTTTTCGTGGTTAGAGAATTAAACTCTACTGGGGAAAGAAAACTTCGTAAACTACTTGGGGATTTTTATGAAGTCCTGTTGGGGAACCCAAGAAGTTTATGAACCATGCTGAGGAATTCTTCAAGATGCTAGGGAGATGATTGGAGACCCTTACTCTGCAGGTGATATCAAAACCTCTGTCATCATTAGGCTGTATGCTGAAGCAGGGACTTCGCAGGTGGACGTCTCTATCTCTGTACTTATTATGGGTTGTATCTGCGGGGATTTGCAGATGGATTTTTAGATAATGTTTTGTTCCTTAAAGCCATTAGTAATTGTCTTTCTATTTTTTATGCATGTATTAGTAAACGGTGATGATATTCAAATGTATATGCTAAAAATAATCACTAGACGTTTTTGCAAAACAAAACAGAGAAATAAAAACAAATATTTTTGTGCTTTCAAAGAGATAGCTTTTGTATTAATCTGAAGAAGTCTTCCCATAACATGCGTTTTTGTATACGGAGATAAACATCCTAATAAGAGAATTTCGTCGTAAGAATGAAAATTAAATAAAATACTATACAAAGAAAAACAACTATGTGAAATGATCCCACTGGGTTCCTATTCTGCTATTGCCTTTATGTCTTTGAGCGTCTCATCACTTTGCTTCTTGACCTAAGCTGACTGGATTGATTAGTACCATTTGAACTTGACACTTGTTACCGAAGTCTGTCTGTGAGGTGATCCAACGGGACATAGTTGTACACTTTGAATCCCTAATTTTTGCCTAGACCACCCTTTCGGGTTTTCAATGCATCGGGATACCCTTTTTTCCCAAGCCGCCTTTTCAGGTTTTCGTCTTGCCGGGTGTACAAATTTTTTTATATGTATCCCTAAATTTTTCCCGAACCCTTTTGTTTCACTGGGATGCCCTTATTTTTGCCTAGGCCAGTCAACTTAGCAGGTCTTTGTTCATGCGTAGTATATTTTAACTATGTCCACATTTACAGGGTGAGGAAGGTCGTCACCGTCCATAGTGGCTAATTTCATAGCTCCACCAGAAAATATATTCTTGATCACAAATGGTCCTTGGTACGTAGGAGTCCATTTGCACCTAGGATTACCTTGCGGCAGGATGATGTGCTTGATTACTAGGTCACCCACTTGATATGCCTGACATCTGACCTTCTTGTTAAAAGCTTTGGTCATACGTTTTTGGTATATCTGACCATGATAAACAACCGCGAGCCTCTTCTCATCGATTAGGTTTAATTGGTTGAGTCGAGTCTGAACCCATTCGCCTTCATTCAAACCTTCATCCTTCATGATTCTCAAGGAAGGGATCTGGACTTCAATGGGTAGGACAACTTCCATACCGTATACCAGATAGAAAGGGGTTGCCCCTGTTGACGTGCGTAATGAGGTATGGTAAGCATGAAGAGCAAATGGTAATATCTCGTCCCAGTCTTTGTATGTCACTGTTATCTTCTATATGATCTTCTTGATGGTCTTATTAGCAGCCTCCATAGTGCCATTCATCTTTGGCCGATAAGGAGAAGAGTTATGATGCTGAATCTTGAATTACGTACAGAGCTCGATGATCATAGTATTATTGAGATTGGTACCATTATTTGTGATGATTCTTTCTGGAATACCATACCGACAGATAAGGTTATGTCTGATGAACCGGGCCACAATGTTCTTTGTAACAGAAGCAAATGAGGTTGCCTCAACCCACTTTGTGAAGTAATCAATGGCAACGAGGATGAAGCAGTGCCCATTAGAAGTTGTAGGTCTAATATCTCCAATCATGTCAATTCCCCACATTTCAAATGGCCAAGGAGCAGTCAAAACATTCAGAGGTACTGGAGGAACATGTACTTTGTCAGCATAGATTTGACACTTGTTAAAAGTTCGGGAATGCTGATAACAATCTGCTTCCATGGTGGACCACTAGTATCCTGCCCTCAGAATCTTCTTAGCCATTGTGTTCCCACTAGAATGGGTGCCAAAGGTACCTTCGTCCATATCTGCCATAATCTTCTTTGCTTCACTCTTGTCTACACACAGAAGCAAAGTAGAATCGTGGTTGCGCTTGTAGAGGATTCCGTTGCTGAGGAAAAACTTGGCATAGAACCTTCTTAGGAACTTTTTATCATTAACAGAAGCTCCCTCGGGATACTCTTGGGCTTCGAGGTATCTTTTCACTTCGTGGAACCAAGGTTTGTCCACTACTTCTTCGGTATCAACCTCATAACAGTATGCTGGTTCGTCCAATCTCTCAATAGTGATATGAGGAGCTTCATCATCCCATCTGACTTTAAACATGGATGACATGGTGGCTAGCACGCCCGCTAACTGATTTTCTTCTCATGGAATATGCTCAAAGGTAACTTCTTCAAAGTTTGGAATCAGTGTCAACACATGCTCTCGGTAAGGGATGAGATTAGGATGCTTCATGTCCCATACTCCTTTGATTTGATTGATTACCAAGGCTGAGTCTCCAAATATACTCAAGAATTTGATTCTCAAGTCGATATCAGCTTTGAGACCCATAATGCATGCTTCATATTCAGCCATATCGTTGCTACTTTTGAAACATAGACTGGTAGTGAAGGGAATATGACAGCCTTCGGGAGATATGATCACAGCCTCGATGCCATTGACAAGTGCGTTAGAAGCTCCATCAAAAACCATAGTCCATCGGGATCCTTTTTCAGGTCCTTCATCTAGTCCAGGTTCTTCACAATCAGTCACTAACATGATGTTCTCGTCCAGGAACTCAAAATTCATGGATTGGTAGTCGCCCACAGCCCGATGAGCCAAATGATCAGCTAGTACACTTCCTTTGATTTCCTTTTGAGTAGTGTACTGGATGTCATATTCAGTCAGGACCATTTTCCATCTTGTTATTCTTACGTAGAGAGCAGGCTTCTCAAATATGTATTTGATAGGATCCATTTTAGATATCAATAAGGTAGTGTGAGTCAACATATACTGTCTCAGTCGGTGAGCAGCCCATGCCAAAGCGCAACAAGTTTTCTCGAGCAGTGAGTATCTTGTTTCACAGTCGGTAAACTTTTGCTAAGGTAGTATATTGCATACTCTTTTAGACCAGACTCGTCATGCTGCCCCAGCACACACTGTAAGGCCTGTAATTTAATTAATTATTTAATTAAATTATTTTTGGATTATTTGTGAATTTGTGTTATGATGATAGATGTTGTGTTGTGGTTATTTGAATTAATTTATTCGATTAAGTTGTAGAATAATATTAGAATAATACTATTATTTGGTGTGGACTTATTTTAATGATTAGAAGTAGTAGAAAGGGGGTGTAGGAATTTAAGCCCATTAAGACATAATAAGAGTTATAAAGTTATTATATTAGTTATTGAGAAATATTAAGAAAAGGGAAGTAACAATAAGAAGAAAAGAAAATAAGGGTTGGAAGAGAGATAGAGAACGTGGGAGTTATCAAGAGGGAGGAAAAGAGGCAAAGCGGAATTCGATCGAAAAATTATAGAGCAACCTCAATCCAAGGTAAGGGTGGGATTCTGACTCTATAATAGGGTTTGTGATGAGTAGTATATGGGACTGGATTTGAAAAAAATTGTTTTGTTTGTGATTGATATATATATATATATATATATATATATATATATATATATATATATATATATATATATATATATATATATATATATATATATATATATATATATATATATATATATATATATATATATATATATATATATATATATATATATATATATATATATATATTGTTGTTTGGTGAGGAATTAATGACTTAGAGATGAATAATGATGCCCAAATGATGTATAATTGGTGTAGAAACATAGGATTATCATAAGTGATGATCACATATGATTAAATGATGTTTTTAGGACCTAGGGCAGGGAAAGCGCAGTGAAATTGCAGAATAAATTTAGCATAAATCAGTATGAGTCGACCTCAAAGGCCATGCGTCGACACATGCAGGATTTAAGACTCAGGATGAGTCGATACGAAAGGATCATGCATCGATACATGTAGTATTTCAGACTCAGTATGAGTCAACACAAGATGGTTACGTGTCGACTCATGCAGGATTCCAGACCCAGTATGTGTCGACTCAAAGAGGCACGCGTCGACTCATGCAGTCCAATTTTAACAGATTTTTCCAAAGGTTGTAACTTGAGTTTCCGGACTCCGTTTGAGGTGCCATTTGAAGTGTTGGATAGATAACGCGATGAACTTCATTCATAAGGATTAAAATGAAGGATAAGAAGAATAATCCTAGTACCCAAATCAGGATAGAGTTAGCTTCCCGCGTTAATCGCTATGATGATTTCGTGAAGTATGACGAGGATAAGACGATCTTAGATTATTGCTTGGTTCATAATAGTAAGATTAATAATAATGATGATGTAGTATTATAGTATAATAATATGTAGAGGTTTAGTAATTAGAGATAAGCATTAGATGAGTGGCATAGTCAAGAATTGTCCGAATATTTATGGGCGATATCATGTTGTAGGCCTATGGCCAATGTTGAATGGTTGATGACCTGCTGTTGTGTTGTGGTTATGGTTGAGTTGTTGTGGATTTACGTGGATGAATTATGCTGATGATTTATGTTGATGAGTTGTGTTGATGAATTATGATGAGATGCCTCTAATTATTGGCAGTTATTGAGTTGTAGGCTTCTGGCCAACGATGATTCATTTTGAGTTGTTGTTAGTTGTGGTTGTTGTTACTAAATTCATGATTGTGTCGCATATATTGCATATCAAGATGGAGCCGATGCTCGTTAAGATGGCATGTATTGACGAATATTAAGATGCAGGCTTATGCCTTGTTGATGCCTCTATTTATTGGCAATTATTTTAAGACGAGAGTTCTGCTCCAATGGTACCACATGCATTTGCATAGTATTTAGTCGCATTACATGATTGCATAAGGAAGTTGTGTATTAATGCGGTAAATGTTGTATGTTGTTGATGTTCCCTTATGATTATTGTTGTTTATAAGATGTGAAGTGGTGGTATTATATGATCTAATCTAATATATTATTTATCATATGTTTTATTATATTATTAGATATCTCACCCCTTCTGTTTGAACGTTACCCTTACATTGGTAACGTGTAGGTAATCCAGAGTGAAGGTGGTTTACCTTTAGTAGTTTGAGTCGGTGTCATTGCTCTGATACGTAACACTCAGGGGGATGAACGCTTGTTGCTTTTAGTTATTGTTATTACAGTTTTAAAAATTAATTTGATTTTTACTAAGTATGTCTTATTTTGAAGTTGCTGTAATGTTGGCCAAGGATGTTATTATGATTCTGCTACGTAGTTGTTCAAGTTGTAGAATTGAGAGATTAATTTATTTTGTTGTTGGTCCATCTGAAGTTTTAAAGTGTTATGTATCCATATTTAATGCAATGGTTTTTAAGTTGAATTTGTGGCATCCTGATTCAGTTGTATGAATTTTTGTAACTCTGATTTACATTTATAATTTCCGGGTAGAATTGGGGTGTTACATACACACCCATTGAACTCTCTAATACTGTTAAGTACATGATCAGAGGTCTTCCTTCAACTGGTGGCATCAAAATTGGAGGTTCTTTAAGATACTCCTTGATTCTGTCAAAGGTAGTTTGGCAATCGTCATTCCACTTCACAACTTGATATTTCTTTAGTAATTTGAAGATTGGCTCACAAGTAGCAGTTAGGTGGGAAATGAATCTGGCAATGTAGTTTAGACGTCCCAAGAATCCCCTGACCTCCTTCTCAGTGCAGGGAGTTGGCATTTCTTGTATAACTTTAACCTTTGAGGGGTCTACTTCAATACTTTGGCCACTGACAATGAAATCTAAGAGTTTACCAGATCTTACCCCAAAGGTGCACTTGTTCGGGTTCAGTCTTGATTTGTACTTCTTCAGTCTTTCAAACAGCTTTTGCAGGTGATCAAGGTGCTCTTCTTCAGTCTGAGACCTGGATATCATACCGTCGATGTAGACCTCTATCTCGTGATAGATAATATCATGGAACAAGGCTACCATTGCATGTTGATAGGTTTCCTCGGCGTTCTTCAACCCAAATGGCATAACTTTGTAACAGAAGGTGCCCCACTGTGTGACGAAAGTTGTTTTTCTCCCTGTCTTTAGGTGCCATTTTAATCTGATTATAACCAGAGAAACCATTCATGAAGGAGAATATCTTATGTTGTGTAGTGTTGTCAACCAGAACATCAATATGGGGAAGCGTAAAGTCATCCTTGGGGCTCGCCCTATTCAAGTCTCTGTAATCCGCACACATACGTACTTTGTCGTCCTTCTTAGGTACCAGAACAACATTAGAAACCCATTGTGGATAAGAAGTAACAACTAAGAACCCAATGTTAAATTGTTTCATAACTTCAGCCTTGATATTTTCTGACATCTCTGGACGCATACGACGAACCTTTTGCTTCACTAGAGGGCAGTCCTCTTTCGTTGGCAGATGATGAACCACAATATCAGTGTCCAGCCCCGACATGTCTTTGTATGACCAGGAAAAGATTTCAACATAGTCATGCAACATTTGAATTAACCATTCTTTGACACTATGCTCCAAGTTGGCACCTATCTTGATTTCCTTTTTATCCTCTTTAGTACCCAAGTTTACCGTTTCGACTGGCTCTTCATGAGGCTGTATTTCTCTTTCCTCCTGTTGTAACAGTCTATCAAGTTCTCCTGGTACTTCACAATCTTCCTCACCTTCATCCTCGACTTGGTAGATTGGATTTTCAAAGTCATAATTGGCAAAAGCATAACCGTTATCAATGGGATCCAGGGTGGATGTGGATCTGCAATTTGATATGTGGGTGTGTGTAAGAGAGCATAGCTATTTTGACAAAAGTAAAAAGAAAGACAGAGAGCGTAAAATTTGTATGCAAAACGTCCAATGATTTGTTAATGACATATGAATATGAAGTGATAACCCTTACAAATAGACCATTGTGCCTCGGGTAAGACACAAGGCTTTAGAGTTTAAATTGTTCAAATATTACATATCCCAAAAAACAAAAGGATAATTACTCCTGGATGAAAGTAATAGGCACAAAGTCTCTAGCCGTCCAATTATTTAGTCCACCGTTGGTAGTTGGGAAGATCCAATTGTTCATGTTGCAGTCACTGTCACTGTCCTCCAAAGCATTGATTCCATGGTTGCTGATGCATAGTGGTGGTCCTCCGGCGCGAGCGTAGCGAACAGCTTTTTGAGCTCCTGAAGTAAAACCCAAACCAAACCTATCAGATTTGTAGGGGATGTCAGGGAGCTGGCCCCATATAGTAACCCCACCTTCTTAAACTACATCTTTGGTATCCTTCAGAGAAGCCATCTTCAACGGAGGTCTGATAGTCTTTAGAACATTAGTAACAGTCTTGGTAGTAGCAATTATCTGAGGAACCTCTTCAAAGTTCTGGCATGGGGTTTCAATGAACTCTCCGTCCATCTTGACATACCTAAAAGAGATCAAATGGCTCACCATATACTCTTCTTTTCCATGGACTATAACAATCTTCCCATTAACCGGATACTTCAACATTTGATGCAGAGTAGAAGTAACAACACCAGCCCCATGGATCCAAGGGCGTCCCAACAAACAAGAGTAAGATGGGCGAATGTCCATCACATAGAAAGTGGAGCCAAAAGTTTGGGAACCAACATTAATTGGAATGTTTACCTCCCCGTGTACCATTCTCTTGGAACCATCAAAAGCCCTCACCATAATATTACTGGGCTCAAAGTCAACCCTTCACAGTCCAATCTGTCTAAAGCACCCTTGGGTAGAACATTTAGTGACGATCCCGTATCAACTAGAACATGAGCTAGATTAGTGCCCCTGCACTCAATAGAGACATGCAGGGCATCATTATGTTTTCTTCCTTTGGACGTCAAATCAGCATCAGAGAAACCAAATCCATTATCAATAGTCAGACTAGCAACACATTCTTCAAATTGGTCGGCAGAAGTCTCTTGCGGCACATGAGCAGACTTTAGGAACTTCACCAAAGTCTTAGCATGGGCTTCAGAGCATAATAACAAGGCCAACATTGAAATTTTTGAGGGGGTCTGCCCCAATTGTTCCACAACATTGTAGTCACTTTTCCGTATGATTTTCAAAATTTCCTCCATTTCTTGTTTGGAGGCTTCAGGAATGGCTTCTTTAGGTGCCTCCGTCTGGGCAGGCTGAACCAATACTTCTTTGCCCCGAGTCTCAGCTGACTCAATAGCAGGAATAATAATAGGAGTGATAGTAGGAGCAGCAACAGGATTAGCAATATGAGTAATAACAAGAGTAAATAACAGGAGTAGCCAAAGGAGTGGCAAAAGTCTTCGGAGTGATTTCAGGAGAGAAAATCCTTTCGCTTCTAGTGATTTTACTGGTCCCTACAATGTTGTCAATGTCGAGATCAGTGTCTTCGGTAATTTCATTATTGATAGCCAGTAAGTCTTGCTTGACGCCATGGTAGTAGACGCCAGCTCTATAATTCCAAGGAACATCCTTGTCGGAGGAATATGGTATTGGCCCTGGAAAGGTGATAATTAAAGGAGAAACCTTAGGAGTGGGTGTAATCCTAACAGGTCTTTTGGAGGAGAACCTGGGAGGATTGTCGGAAATGGTAATAATTGACACATCTTTGCACAGACTTCTTGTATAGGGAATCTTCTCAAAGAGGATCTCCCGATCATTAATCAGACGCTGAACGCCTATCTTCAATAACAACCAACCATTGGTCAGAGACGTACACAGGTGGCAACCTTCACCACAACCTGGAAATAAACCAGCTCGCAAGAGATTCTTCTTAACAATCGAAAGAGGAGTAGCTAGCTCATCAACAGAAGAAACAAACAGGTCATCCTCAACAACATTAATACCATGGTCATGCTTGGGCATATGTGCATTTATCACATTAGGGGTCTCAGCAGGGTCAAATTCAATCTCCTTTTCCTCAATAAGATCCTGAACTTTATTCTTCATAGCCTAACAATTATTTGTATCATACCCTGGACTGTTGGAGTGGTAGGAACACTGAGAATTTGGATTATAACAGGGAGATGTAATGTTTGGATTTTGAGGAGGCTCCCTAAGAGCAACCAAGCTAGCCTTCAATAGATGATGCAATACTTGTGATAAGGGCATGTTAAGTCTGGTGAATTGTCTTCTAGGAGGATCCTGTCTGTGCTGATTATTTTGTCGTTGAGTCAATGCAAGGATGGAAATCATCACAACTCCTGCCGTTGGACGACGTTCGGTTTTACCCTGATTTCTCTGGTCATAAAAAGCACTTACCTCTTTCTTCCCAGTGAAGGGTTTCTTCATTGTACTTGAAGATGCATCTCTTTGAATCTTACCACTCTTGATACCAGCTTCCACTCTTTCACCTGTCAATATTAGCTCGGTGAACCCGGATGAAGAGCTTCCAATCAAGTGATTGAAAAATGGGTCGGACAAAGTACCCATGAACATATCTACCAGCTCTTTGTCAGACAAAGGAGGTTAGACTCTTCCTGCAAGATCTGTCCACTTCTGGGCATAATCTTTGAAGCCCTCACTAGAACCCATAGACATGCTTTGAAGTTGTGTACGGGTTGGAGCAAGGTCAGCATTGTATTGACACTGCTTGTAGAAAGCAACAGCCAGATCCTCCCAGTTGTGGATGTTGGTTCCCTCCAGCTGATAGAACCATTCCAATTGAGTTCCTGATAAACTTTCTTGGAAGAAATGCACCCATAATTCCTATCAGTTGTGTGAGGTTGGATCTTCCTGACATAAGACCTCAGATGCAGTTTAGGACATGAAACTCCGTCATATTTAGAAAACACAAGAACCTTGAAATTCTATGGAATGGACACTCCAGAAACCAGACCTAAATCTTCAAAATCCAGACCAGGTACTCTCTAAATTTTCATTACATTGAGAAGGTCCTCCAACTGCTTGTATTTATCATCAGCAGGAGGATACTTCTCTTCAGCATAATCAGCCTATTCTTCATCAGACCCTGGAGTGTGGTCTTATTCTTTTGTCTTCTCTTCCTGATTGTGCCCCTTATTTGACGGAGTTACGAATTCTAGAGCTCGCTTTGCTGGTCCTCTGAATCTCCTTCCCATATACAGGACACCCACTGGTTTCTTTGTCCTTTTCTTCTTGTCTTTGAGAATGAGAGCCTTCAGGTCTTCTTGTCCCATAGCCAGAGCCAGGAACATCTGTTGGAATTGAGCAGTTTGGGCTTGAAGGTCCTTAATATTCTGTTCGAGAGCCATTTCTTTTTGCTGAAATAAACAGCAAAAAGATAAGAAACCTTCCTTCAAATACCTATTTATGTAATGATATGTATGACATGTTTATGCAATGTTTTCAAGGATCTTGCAGGGTAAACACAAGAAAATGTTAGAATCCGACTACAACTTTGATTGAAGAAATTTCGTATCATTGAACGTCCTTCTACGAGAATCAAGCTCACCATGTCAAGTGGGTCATAGCCTCTGACTCAAGTTGTTATACTTTGGTCTTTTGACGACATTGGCTAGAGGAAAATAAATCCCCTGGCCCCTTGCTAGACGTCTGGTTCATCATAACCTGCATCACAGGCCCTAGAGATCCTTGAAATGGTTAGTGAAATGAGAATGGATGTTATGATGCATGATGTTATGTTTTAACCATTTAATCACACACAAGCAAAACACATAATACCTTAGGTTTAGGCTTGCATGGGGTTTATAAGAAAATAACCTCTTGAAGTTTAGTTGGTTCAACCTGTCCTAGAAAAGTAATCGGGTTATAAGGAGTCTCAATACCACTGATCTTTCTTTATCAGGCATTCTTTCAGCTCAAGCAATCTTTTCTCGCGGCCAAAATATCCCGAAAGTCCAATCTCAATGAGTGTAGCATTGAGTATCAACCAATCCTCAACTTTATACCAAGGCCTATCTCACTACTTTTATAATGGCCAAGTTTGTTCAACTATAGGTTCTAAGGTCAGTTAGTGCTTTATGACACCACATAGCGACCCTATATTCTCCTCAATTTAACACAAGGGATACCGGTACCAACAAATATGTCACACTAACGCAGCCATCAATTCAACCATATCAGTTTATGTCGTACAATCTCCATGTTCTATTGCTAATTACCTAAAAGTGCCCCAGATCCAGGTATAGGATCTTTACAAGTAAACCCAAACAACCCTTAAAGTAAAGCAATCAAAGCATACAAGGAAAGAAATTTTAAAATGATCTAACTCTAAGGTAACCCCACTTTATATAATTCCCCAGTAGAGTCACCAGTTCTTTAATACGGTGGCAGAACCAACTATTATACTAGTTTTGCGTTTGTATCGCAAATGTTGCGGTAAGCAAGAGTCGCCATCGGCTTTTCTTTTATCCAACAAAGGAAAGGGTGAAAAGAACATAAAAAGACCTTTCTAGAATTTTCTGAGTAAGGGGGGTAGATTATGGAAAGGGAAGGTGTTAGCACCCTTTCCATCCGTAGTTATCTACGGGCTCTTAGATGCTAACTCTTTTGAAAATATACTTTGTGCTTTGTGTGTTTGAGAAGTATTTTGAAAGAAAGCGCCTCAGTACGGAGAACTTTGTAATGTTTCTCGGATTGGTAGAGAACGTATACAAAGTGTTTTGAAAAATGTTTTTGGAAAGAGTTTTGTGTATGTGTAAAAGTTTGTTTTGTTTTGAGAAAGCATCTAAAAACTATCTACTATACTCGAAAGGATTGTTCTTTTCCTTTTTTCCTTTAGACAATGCTATCCTACTATTAGTGAGTAATTAGCCCTAGTCGTTGGATGTTTGAGGGACATTCGAAGGGACATCATATAGTCACAAAGGCAACTAGGCAAGAAACCTTAGTAACTATCCTAGGGTTTTAAGATCATACCGAGGCAACATCGAGAAGGTCATTTTTTATCTTTTAAACTAGATGGTAGCCACTAAAGTCTCTCACGTTTCGAGAATTGTGACTGTTTTCCGAAGGCAACTAAAGTAGGGATACGCTAGAGGTGTGTTGGCTCCTAAATTCGACACCCTTGTTTTTATTAATATCAGCCATTAAAGTTGAAGGATGTTTTCGACCAGCTGGGTCTGTCGAAATGCCATTGAAAGATGGCAATGTACTTAGAGGATTTCTTCCAAGGGAGAAGTTGGTTGCCTTCGACGTCGAAGGTGTTTCTCGTCGAAGATGCTTCTCGACGAAGGTGTTCGATGGTTCAGAGTGGAACGGTTTGAAATTCAAGCGTTTGGAGGGAAAACGGTTTCTAGTGGTTACCAAGTGCAACGTGCAAAGATCTGGAGCGTCGAACGCTGAGAACGTGCCAAGTGGAGTCATCTCGAAGCAGTGTAACTGCCCGACGGTTACTTGGGATGTTTTAGTATAAATAGTAGTAGGTCATGCAGTTTCTCGTGTGTGTTCACAATTATATACAAAGTCACTCATATAGATTCGAGTACCCAGCGTGTGAGAAAGAATTGTTGAGAATGTATGTGTGAAACACCACTTTTATTAATCAAAGTCATTTACTTTCCAGAAACTTTACTTGCTTTCTTCTTTATTTTTCCTGTCGAAGCCCTTTATTTTCAAGCCTTCATTTATTTTATCAAGTCCACTTCTTCATGCAATTTACTTAAAGCCTCTTTATTTTCTTGTCATTTAACCATTATCCAACTTAATCAAAACCTCAAAATCAACCTATGTCTTAGGATCAATCTGATCGATCCTGTGAGTAACCAAATAAGTAACCATTTGGAGGATCAGCGGTTGTTTACCAATAACCACGGTAAACAAATTGGCACGCCCAGTGGGACCGTGTGTTGATTGTTGAAGTTTAACCCTTTTAAACATAATCTCATCTTTTTCGAGGGGTGTTGCATGTTATTGAGAAGTGGTAGAATATACACTAACGATACCAACACTGCCAGAAGAAGGGAAGAGATGGAGAATCCGCCAAACAATAACGAGATCCCACAAACGAATGTGGGATCAACGGTTATCCCGGCCGTAAGTGAAGCGATAACCGCTGGTTCAACACCAGCAGTAACAGTCACAACAACGGGGCCATTACCTTCGTTCACAAGCCCCAGAGTGCCTTTGGGAACCCCCCCACCAAGGGGAAATTTAGGCACAAGGCCTTATGTTCCCCCAGGATTTATGACAGGCGGTCATAATCGAGAACCACTCTATGGCATGCCAACTTCTGACTTGGCTAGCCTGACGAATGATGCGTCCACTTTTTCAGACCCTTTAGTGAGTGCCTCTTCGCCACTCCAAGGTTCTGGAGTAGGTATGGCGAATAGAAATAGGACCCAACTCTTAGGAGGAACGTCCCAAGTAGCACAGGGCCTTACAAATGCCTCGACAGCAGTCTTGAGGCAACAAATGGACGAAAGCAACCATGATATGGTTCAAATGTTGGCACAAACTTTAAGTACAGTGCTGAACCCTCTAATACAAAACACTACTCAATCGAATCAGCAGATGACAGCGCAAATGACGCGTTTGGCTGATTTCTTTGGAGTCCCCCAACCTATTCGACAGCCCCAAAGGGCGCAAATAAGGGGAAACCAGGGTGTATTCTTAGAGGAAGAAACCACTATCAACCAGGTCCAACAGCCAGTCGAAAACCTTAGGGCACGATTGGAGCAACCTGTCGAGGAACCTAGGGTAATAACCCCAGAGGTAAGGTTAGTTAACAGAAACCAAAATGCTGACGAAGTAGTTCAGCATATCCAATACCAAAACATGGGTTTGGAAAATAATCTGGCAACCATGATCGAAAGGATCATGACTCAAAACGGGATGAACATGGTCTTTCGAAGGCCCAACTTTACATCCCCGCTGTCAGAATACGTGTTACAAACAGACTTGCCTCCTAGATGTAAAGTCCCTAAATTCACTAAGTTCTCTGGGGACACGACAGAATCTACTGTCGAACATGTGGCGAGATACTTGATCGAAGCAGGAGATATTTCGAACAATGAAAACCTGAGGATTAAGTACTTCCCAAGTTCTTTAACAAAGAACGCTTTTACTTGGTTTACAACTCTCCCCCCCCAATTCGATCCATCATTGGACCCAGTTGGAAAGATTGTTTCACGAGCAATTCTACATGGGGCAAACCAAGATAAGCCTGAAAGAATTGGCCAGTGTAAAGAGACGTTTCACTGAACCTATAGACGAATATCTAAATAGGTTTAGGTTGCTCAAAGCAAGATGTTTTACACAAGTGCCGGAACATGAGTTAGTCGAAATAGCCGCAGGTGGTTTAGATTATTCCATTAGGAAGAAGTTAGACACTCAATACCTGAGAGACATGGCCCAACTGGCCGATAGAGTTCGACAGGTAGAACGCCTCAAAGCTGAAAAAGCAAAGGCAACGAAAACTCATAAGAGAGAGAGGATAGCGTATGTTGAGATGGATGACGAAGATCCAGAATCCTTCGACGATACTATAACTGTCGAAGAAGGAGAAGTCGATTTAGTGGAACTAAAACAAGGGCCACCATACTCTTGCAAACTATTAGTCCCCTCAAATGGGAAAAACCCCACTGGTCCAGAAAGGACCAACGATAGGTTCCCCAAAAAGACTTATAGTTTTGATATTACAAAATGTGATGAGATCTTTGACTTGCTTGTAAAAGATGGCCAAATGATAGTACCCCCAGGGGTAAAAGTGCCTCCTCTTGATCAAAGAAAGAAGAGAGGCTTTTGTAAATATCATAATTTTTTGGGCCATAAAACTTCTCAATGTTTTCTTTTCAGGAATCTTGTGCAAGACGCTATCGAAGAAGGGAGGTTGAAGTTTGCTGACAAGACCCCCATGGCTGTGGACTCTAATCCGTTGCAGGCTGAAGCCCACTATGCTGAACCTTCAGAGGTGAACGTGATTGAGGCATCCAGAAGCCAGTCGAAGAGGCCAGGAATCACAATGGTCGAAGTCTCAAAGGACCATATCAACATGCCAATCTTTGGCAGTTTTTCTGGGAATTTATCCAGAAAGACAATTGAAGCGGTTCAGAAAGCGGTCGAAAGCCCAAAGCTGGAGACAGTTGGAGCCCAAAAAACTGGACCAGAACCCAGTTCTCACTTGGCCACAGTTCAAGGCCAGATAGAGGACTTGGAGATTCAAATGAAGCAGTTGACTCTTGCCAACAAAGATACCATGAATGTCAACATGGTCGAAGTCTCTGAACCAAAAGCTTCAGAGGAGGCCATGAGGCAAGAACAAGCTAACAAGACTGCTTTCCCTCGGGAGAATGAAAATCTGGCAGATTTCCTGCAAAGATGTCAGAAAAAGAAGTCAGAAGTGATGTTGTGTCCAAGATGCAGTTCGATCTTTGACAAAAAAGTTGCCGAACATATTCAAGGCGTAAGAGCAGCAAATAGGAGAAGGGAAAATGTTGATCTTCGACATGATCCCAGAAGAGCCTCCCAAAGAGGTTCAAACCAAGAAAAGAGGCCAATGACTTTCAGGCCTCCAACTAATGTGCCGGTAGACACCTGGTACAAAACGTCTGGTCGAAAGAGGCCAAGCGAGGAGAGATGGCACTCTTTCGATGTGCCAAGAGGTTCGTCTTTAACACAAAAGAAAGAACCTCAAGTTGCTGTCCCTAAAGTTGCACAGGTGTCAAGCAACTACAAAGGGAAAAATCCCATGTCTCGATCTCAATGGAGGAGATACCAGAGGCAACGAAAAGCTGAGAGGGAGGCTGCTAATGAACCAAAGGCAGAAACCAGTTCAAATGTTCCTCTAAGGAAGCAAAGGAAACCTCTGGAAAGAGAGCCAGTAACCAACAGGATAGTTTGGCCTAACCAAGGTGAAATTGAAGACGAAGATGGTTCTGAGTCTGATGATACTTTGGACATCATGGTGAATATAGTCTTAGTGCTGCCCAGAGAGTTCAACCGACAGGTGGAGGTCGAAACAAGTGATTGGGAAGTGGAGCAAGAAATGGCCAAACATAGGCCAGTGTGCTACTTCATCATGGACAATGGCACTACTGAGGAACAAAATGGGTTCTTCGAACTACCTACAGAGGCGATGAAAAATCACCTCAAGCCTTTATTTATAAGGGCTAAACTCGAAGAAACTACAGTGAATAAAATCTTGGTGGATTGTGGGGCAACCATCAACATTATTCCTCACTTTATGCTAAGGAAAATAGGCAAAAGGGATGAAGACATCAAGCCTCACAACATGGTCCTGTCGAACTATGAGGGCGGCATAGGGACCACTATGGTAGTGATCCAACTGGATATCAAGGTAGGATCTATCCTTCGACCAACAATGTTTATGGTCATATCGGCCAAACCTAACTATAATCTTTTGTTGGGCCGTGAATGGATTCATGGTGTTGGAGTTGTGCCATCATCAATGCACCAGAGGCTGCTGCTATGGCGTCCAGATGGGATGGTCGAAAACATAGAGGCAGATCAAAGCTATTACCTGGGCGAAGTGAATCACCTAGGGCTGGCAGATTTCGACAAGAACTTGGCTCACATAGGGCCATGTCCAACACCTGACTTCGACTTGGCGCCAGCGCCAAATACTTTTTGTTCCCTATACCTGCATCCTGAGCATGATTTTCAATGGGACAGAGAAGACTTGTCCCACATAGACTTCAGTGGGTTAACTGATATCCAACCAACTGGTTGGGGAAGTGAATTCAGTGATAATGACTGAGTCACAATCATTGAAGCGAATTTCGGCTTATGTAGCCGAAACAAAGATGATAACGGCTCTCAAAGCCGAAGTAAAATACATGGCCACACAGGCCAATGATCAACAGTTATCTGCTGCAGGTCCAGGAAAGGATTTCGATCCAGAACCTCCTGATATCATGCCAGAAGGAATGCAGGAACAGAGGCTCGACGCCATCTATGACGATGAGCCTTTGGGCTTCGAAAAGGACCCCTTGGCGAACAACATTAAAATGTTGGCGCAAGATCCTTTAGAAGAAATCAACTTAGGCGAAGGGTCAGAGAAAAAGCCAACTTACATCAGCGCCAAAATTGATCCAGAACTTAGGTTGGAAGTAATCCAATTGTTGAAAGAGTTCAAGGACTGTTTTGCATGGGATTACGACGAAATGCCTGGTCTCGACAGAGGATTGGTAGAACTTCAGTTGCCAATCAAACCTGGGAAGAAGCCAATCAAGCAAAGTCCAAGACGCTTCGCTCCAGAAATACTGTCGAAGATCAAAACGGAAGTCGAAAGACTGCTGAAGTGCAAATTCATACGCGTTACGAGGTATGTCGAATGGATTGCAAACATTGTGCCAGTAATTAAGAAAAATGGTACATTAAGGGTGTGCATAGATTTCAGAGATTTGAATGCTGCTACGCCCAAAGATGAATATCCTATGCCTGTGGCGGAAATGCTAGTCGATTCTGCCGCTGGCTATGAATACCTGAGTATGCTTGATGGTTATTCAGGATATAATCAAATATTCATTGCTGAAGAGGATGTGTCGAAAACAGCTTTTCGATGCCCTGGGGCTCTAGGCACTTACGAATGGGTAGTGATGCCTTTTGGCCTAAAGAACGCTGGGGCAACATACCAGCGAGCAATGAATTCTATCTTCCATGATTTTATTAACACTTTTATGCAAGTATATATTGATGACATTGTTATAAAATCTGTTTCCAGGAAGAATCATATTGACCACCTTCGACAATCATTCGAAAGAATGAGAGAACATGGTCTGAAGATGAACCCTTTGAAGTGTGCATTCTGTGTGAAAGCTGGAGATTTCTTGGGCTTCGTTGTCCACAAGAAAGGAATCGAAATCAACCAGAACGAGACGAAGGCTATTCTGGAAGCGAAAGCGCCATCGAATAAGAAGGAACTGCAATCTCTGTTAGGCAAGATAAATTTCTTAAGGAGATTCATATCTAACCTAAGTGGGAAAGCTCAAGCCTTTTCACCCTTACTTCGACTGAGTAAAGAGGGATTCAAATGGGGGCAAGAGCAACAAGAAGCCTTCGACAAAATCAAAGGGTACCTCACCAAGCCACCTATTTTGGTGCCTCCTTGTAGCAATAGGAGTATGAGATTGTACATAGCTGCATCCGATAAAACTTTGGGAAGCATGTTAGCCCAAGAAGATGAGAATGGAGTCGAAAGACCCATTTACTATCTTAGTAGAGTTTTGAACGATGCAGAAACTAGATATAGCGAAGTTGAAAAATTGTGTCTATGTCTGTATTTCTCTTGTACAAAACTCAAGCAATATATAAAACCAGTTGATGTGTATGTTTCGTCTCATTTTGATGTTTTCAAGTACATGTTGTCGAAACCCATCTTGCACAGTCGAATTGGCAAGTGGGCACTAGCATTAACTGAATACTCCTTAACCTTTATGCCTCTTAAGGCAGTAAAAGGACAAGTGGTTGCAGACTTTATAGTCGACCATTCAATTCAAGTTGAGGATATTAATTATGTGGAGATAGAACCTTGGAAATTCTACTTCGATGGTTCCAGCCATAAAGATGGAACAGGAGTAGGAGTCTTGATCATTTCTCCAGAAAAAATTCCAACAACATTCAAGTACAAGATATCAGGTTCTTGTTCGAACAATGAGGCTGAGTATGAAGCTCTAATTACTGGCCTTGAGATATTGTTGGAATTGGGGGCAACTCGAGTCGAAATAATGGGAGACTCAGAGTTAGTCATTAAGCAAGTCACAAAAGAATATAAATGCATAAGAGAAAATCTCATTATGTACTTTGTGATAGCAAATCGTTTATTGGAAAAATTTGAAATGGTCAATATTCGACACATACCCAGATTGGAAAATCAAATAGCCAACGACTTGGCACAAATTGCATCTGGGTACAAGATTTCAAAAACGAGATTACAAAGAGCAATCGAAGTTCGAGAAAAGATAAAAGCAACTTGTCTATCACCAACAGACTTGGAATCGACAAGACTAGGATATGCTGATCAAAGTAACTTCGAAATTTCGTTCATAGATAATTTGTCAGAGCAAGATTGGAGGAAGCCCATTGTGGATTATCTTCAAAATCCAGTAGCTTCGACAGAACGAAAAACAAAGTACAGGGCGTTGAGTTATGTACTCATGGGTAATGAGTTATTTAAAAAGACGCCTGAAGGGGTATTGCTAAAATGCTTAAGTGAAACTGAGGCATACATAGCCCTTTCGACTACGCACGCTGGAGCATGTGGGGCTCACCAAGTAGGCCATAAGATGAAATGGTTGTTGTTTCGACAAGGGCTATACTGGCCCACCATGTTGAAAGATTGTGTCGAGTTCGCTAAAGGTTGCCAAGAATGTCAAGTCCATACAGGCATCCAACATGTACCAGCAAGCGAGCTTCACTCGATAGTGAAACCTTGGCCCTTTAGAGGATGGGCGTTGGACCTCATTGGAGAGATTCGACCAGCATCATCAAAGAGTCAGAAGTATATATTGGTAGGCATTGATTATTTTACTAAGTGGATCGAAGCTATCCCTTTAGTCAATGTGGACCAAGAAAATGTTATTGAATTTATTCAAAAGAACATTATCTTTAGATATGGGATCCCTGAGACTATAACAACTGATCAAGGATCAGTTTTCACCGGTCGAAAGATGCAGGAATTCGCTCAGGAAACGGGCTTTAAACTCCTAACATCAACGCCTTATTATGCACAGGAAAATGGTCAAGTCGAAGCAGCGAACAAAGTAGTGATTGGCTTGATAAAAAAGCATGTTGGGAAGAAGCCCAAAAATTGGCATAAGACGTTAGACCAGATTTTGTGGGCCTGTCGAACGTCCCCAAAAGAAGCCATAGGTACAACACCATATAGGATAACTTTTGTCCATGACGCAGTGTTGCCAGCAGAAATTTGTCTTCAATCTGCAAGGGTTCAGAGACATTATGATATTCCCTCTGAAATTTATTGGGATATGATGTTAGACGAACTAGTGGATTTAGACGAAGAAAGATTGCGCGCTCTTGACCTACTCAGGCTTCAGAAGAAAAGAGTAGAAGACTCTTATAATAAAAAGGTGAAACCTAAGGCATTTTCGCCTGGAGAACTAGTCTGGAAGGTGATTCTTCCCATGGATCGAAGGGATCGAAGCATGGGAAAATGGTCACCCAAATGGGAAGGACCATTCAGAGTTATCCAGACTTTTTCTGGTGGAGCTTACGAAGTCAAAGAGTTAGGTGAAGACAAAAGGCTCTTGAGAGTAAATGGTAAATATTTGAAAAAGTATAAACCTATACTCCAAGAGATAAAAATAAATAACAAGTAACGACTAAATTAACCATAAATAAGCCAAAATGGAAATTTTTTATAAATTAGCCAAAATGGAAATTTTTTATAAATTAGCCAAAATGGCAATATTGTCGAATACATATTACAATATATGGTTAAAGGGCTGAAACAATCAGAAGGGGATGGAGTCCTTGAGTCGAAGGTATTTGGTTTGCTGCAGCTCCAATCTTTTGTTGCACAAGTCATTCGCCTGCGCAAGCTTGGCAATTTGATCGTCGAAGGCTTGAGCTTTCTCAGCAAATTCTAGGCCTTGTGTGATTTCAGCTTGACTTTCGGTGTATGGAACAGTCGAGAGAAGTTCCTCCTTGCGCTTAGTATTGGCATTTATCTTAGCCTCTATTTCTTCGATTTGCGCCTTGAGGGAAGCATTCTCTCGATCGATGGCATCAACTTCTTCTTGTTTAGATGCTTTTTGCTTCGACAACTCCGCAATTCGAGAAGTTGTCTCTGCTACAGCAGTCCATGCAGAAGAGATTTTGCCATATAGCACTTCAAGCTGGCTATTAAAGCCCCTTTGTCGCCGATAATTTGCTGAGACTTGATCAATAATGGAGTGTAACTCCATGATAAAGCCTGAAACTTCCGGAGGCACAGCTAGCAAGTCTACGGCATTCAAAACAACCCCCAAATATGATGGAGCAGTAGGGTCCCCCTCCAAAGCTTTCATCAAGTCCTTCTTGAAAAACTGAGCCTTAACCTTCGTCAAAGCCTCATCGAGAGGAGAAGTTTCAGTGGACTTCCCCGACAGAGTAGGAACCTCCTGACTAGCATCAGAAGAACTTCCCTTGCTCTCGATGATGGCGTTCAGATAGCCAACAGGATCAGTTTGCTTCAAGAGTTCTAAGTCTTCTTTCGACCTATGCTTTGTTGAGGTGACAGCCTTTGCAACAGCGTTGTCTTGGGTTTGAGGCTGTTGAGTAGCATTTGCCTCGACTTGACTCTCTTCAACTCGGACTGCGGCAGTACCAGCGTCATCATGGTTCCCTTCGCCAGCGTCACCTTGATCCTCTTCTCCAGCGTCACCGCAGTCCCCTTCGTCACGATTTTCTTCCGACAGATCAACCACCTGAATCTCTTTTGGTTGTTGCTCTTCTGTTTGTGGATCTTCTGTTGGTTGTTCTGCTGTCTCAGTGTTGGCTTCATTTGTTTCAGTATTGGCTTCATCGTTCGCCAAGTCTTTTTCTTGTGGCCTGCTGAGTTCAGTAGAATCCAATGTTTCAGAAGTCCTTGGCGCGGAGCTTTCAGTGGTGTCCTGAAAAAAGGAGAAGAAGAATCTTCTAAATTCGAAAGAGACATAATCGAACGTAGGTATCGACACCTGAGTTAAAAAGGGATCAAAGAGATTACCTGCAAAGGAGCTTCAGCCCCAGGGCTGGAATTGTCGCTTTCGACAGGTTTATTGAGAAGAACATTTAGTTCCTCCTCCGTTGGCTCTTCAAGGATTACTGGAGGTGGCCTGGGCTTTCTCCCAGCAACCTTTATCCTGATTGTTCGAGCCTCAGGAAGAGGAACGTCCTTCTTCAGCTTTCGTCTTTTAAGAGGAGCAGGGGGAGAATCATCTTCTTCGTCACTCCCAGATTCGACCGTCAGTGCTGGCCGTTTCTTGGGTGAAGGTGCCTAAAAAACCAATTGGAGTTCGATTTAGAAGTTGCATCGAAAGTCAGAAAGTTAAAGCCAGAAGAAAATGATAAAAATCTGGTTACCGATGCAGAAGGCTTTTTCGAAGGGCCTTCCCCCTGTTGATTTGTTGTGGTCTTCGCCGGCGCTATAGTCTTCGCCGGTGGTGGAGGTTTTGTTAAGGGGCCTCCTCCCTGTTGGCCTTCTGCAGCCTTCTTGGCTGCAGGCTTTCGAACAACTGAAAGTAGACAAAATAATTAACAGGCTACCAGTCGAAAGGGAAAGACAAAGTAATTCGGAAGGATGAACTTACATTTCTTTATTTTGTCCAAGACAAGGACAAAAGACTTCTGAAGCTCGTCCACGAAGTCCTTCTCGTCGAAAAACTCCTCAGTGTAGTAACTTCTCCACCACTCCTCGAAGGATGGTGAGCAGAGAAAGTTAAGCTGATAGTCAAACAACGAAAGAACTGTTCGACCAGCATATCTGCCGATATGCTTAGTGGCAGCGTCTTCAGTGTAGTCGTTGCAGAAGTATAACATAGACTTCTCCCTGGGAAAAATTGGAGAAGGTAGTGTTTGAATAATACCAAACTGGCGAGACACCAGGTTTAGTTGATACGCGATTAGACTCAAGTGAGTCTTGGAGCTCTTGAATCGCAGGGGCATTATTCTTGGTGTGAGAAATGCCTCCCACACGGTTGTATGTTTGTCGACCTGAGGACCACTCGACGCCCTAGGACGTGGCCTCGTGAACCACTCTGGGCCAACCTTTCGTCAAGCAAACGGAGCCATGGTCGAAGCAAACTCTTTTCTTTTAGCAAACATCAAGACGAAGTTTGTAAAAGTTTGCTGAAGCTCCAGCCCATCTTCCGTTGGAGTCAACAGAGCCAATCTGGTGCCTTCGACGCGCCTATTTGCTATTTCTGGAGCCTGCTCATTTATTTGAGTCTTCTAAGGCAAGAAAGACTCGAAGGTGGCATTGAGCCACAGCTGAAGCAGCCAAAAAGGTCCAGCAAGCAGCAGACTGGCTCTGTTCTCGATGATCTTCAGAAGAGTCGCTCCGTTGCTAATCGACTCGTACAAACTCGCCAAAATCAATTCTGCCAAACAGATATTTTGGCCATGGTGGAGTTGAGTGGCGAGAGTGACCATCTTCTTGGTCACCTGTAAGGACTTGGAGCAAAACACAAAGCGTGTCAGCCATAAGGCTAGAAACGCGATATGTTCTACCTCTGACACAGCGTCCGTCGACTTATCGTGGTAGTGATTGATGAAGGTGGTGTAGGTTGGTTTTGTGGCAGAGAATCCAATCTGATCCTCCGACATTTCCTCTGGGTCGAAGTAGTCCCCAGTGGGTCGAAGGCCAGTGATGGCGGCCACGTCGAAGAGCGTGGGAGTCAGCATTCCACAGGGAAGATGGAAGGTGAAATGGGTGTAATCCCAGAAGAGTAAGGAAGCTATCAACATCTCTGGGGAATAGTTAAGACCTGTCTTCGACAGCATAACCAGGTCGAATATCCCCATGTCTTTCCAGATCGAAGCCTGGCGTTTCTCCATTTTTTCCAGCCAAGCACTATAATCAGGAGTGAGGCTAGGGCCAGACCTGAAAGCCCTAACACCTCTATTGAAGAAACGGAGGTCGATTTTCTCTTTAGCAGGATCTTCATTATCCTCTGCATCTTTCTTGGAGCATCCAACCGGTTTGAGTTTTTCAAGTACCGGAAAGTAGCTTTTGATCTTCATGGCTTCAGCAATGCTTGGGTATAATGGGCCAGACATAGCAAAGATTTGGTTGGAATATCCAACCGGAATCATGAGGTGGCGTGAATAAGCATCACGTACAGCAATGTCCAAAGGCTCAGGGACCCTTCGTTGGCCCGTGGGAGTCACTACGGGAGCAGTAGAGAAAATCCTGGGTTTGACATTTCCAGAGGGAGTGTTGGCGCTAGGAGCGTTGGAAGAACCAGATGCCATTGTTGATACTTAGGTTGAAGATGAAGCGAAGAACAGGTGGTTTGCAAAGTTGACAAGAGTTTGTATGTAAATAAGGAATTCTGAAAGCAAGGTAGCGTGAAAAAGTCCCACAATGGGTACTTACCGCTATTTATAGTAGTTGGGGAAATCCTCAAATTCGAGGACATTAAATGCCATTTAATGTTGCAGAAGGTAGTGGGACACGTGGCGTCTCCCTGTTGTTGTAGTCGTTCTGCAGAAATGGAAGGGTGCAGCGTGCGCCCTCGTTTTTGGGAATTGTCATGATGACAATTTGTGAAAAGACGTTTGGCACGCTGCACGCCGTACTGAAGTTACGTCTTAGGTACAGATGAAATGATGGCTTTTCCTTGGGATTGTCAGTGGTTGGTAGAAGACAAAAAGTGCACAATTTAATTTGTGACTAAGAACGAAAAGACAAGTGTCGAATGGCATTTCAAAGAATGCCTTTTTCTTTCAGAGTCGAAATAAGGCATTCTTGGGGGGCAATTTGTTGGCTCCTAAATTCGACACCCTTGTTTTTATTAATATCAGCCATTAAAGTTGAAGGATGTTTTCGACCAGCTGGGTCTGTCGAAATGCCATTGAAAGATGGCAATGTACTTAGAGGATTTCTTCCAAGGGAGAAGTTGGTTGCCTTCAACGTCGAAGGTGTTTCTCGTCGAAGATGCTTCTCGACGAAGGTGTTCGATGGTTCAGAGTGGAACGGTTTGAAATTCAAGCGTTTGGAGGGAAAACGGTTTCCAGCGGTTACCAAGTGCAACGTGCAAAGATCTGGAGCGTCGAACGCTGAGAACGTGCCAAGTGGAGTCATCTCGAAGCAGTGTAACTGCCCGACGGTTACTTGGGATGTTTTAGTATAAATAGTAGTAGGTCACGCAGTTTCTCGTGTGTGTTCACAATTATATACAAAGTCACTCATATAGATTCGAGTACCCAGCGTGTGAGAAAGAATTGTTGAGAATGTATGTGTGAAACACCACTTTTATTAATCAAAGTCATTTACTTTCCAGAAACTTTACTTGCTTTCTTCTTTATTTTTCCTGTCGAAGCCCTTTATTTTCAAGCCTTCATTTATTTTATCAAGTCCACTTCTTCATGCAATTTACTTAAAGCCTCTTTATTTTCTTGTCATTTAACCATTATCCAACTTAATCAAAACCTCAAAATCAACCTATGTCTTAGGATCAATCTGATCGATCCTGCGAGTAACCAAATAAGTAACCATTTGGAGGATCAACGGTTGTTTACCAATAACCACGGTAAACAAGGTGTATATGTGCAATTGTGTTTGTATTCAGTTATTTGTCTTGTGTTAGGTTTGCTAGCGCTTGATTATTATGTTCTTGCCATACAATCCTATTAGTCATGCATCTAGACAGCTAATAGTGTGCGGAAATTTAAAGTGCGAAAATGTAAAATCTAGCTATTACAAGGCTTCGAGGAGGGGATTATTTATAAGTCCAAAAATGAGTGGGATAAAGCAGTAAAGTAAAGTCCTAATCATGTCTATTACATCTCATAAACAAGTACAATAATATGAAAATAGAAAGGAAATATTCAACGCACGCGAAATGGAAAAGAGCGTCTAAACCTTAGGTGAAAGGAAATCTTTTTGTTTATTTTTGTTTATTTGGGAAAATAATAAATTAAATTAAATCTTAATTAATTAAAATAAGAAAATTAAATCATTAATTAAAATTAATTCTAAACAAATCTAATATTTTTTTCATTTTTCGTTGGAGAAATATTAAAGTTTAACCTAATTCTAAATTGATTTTAATTCATGAAACAAAGTCAAAATAATTAATTAAATTAATTAATGAAAATTAAAATCTAATTTGTTTATATTTTTTCTGATTTTTTCTGATTTAATAAAAAAAAGTTTTTGAAAGTAATAACTAACAACAATAAAAAATAAGTAAATGGGCCAAGTATTAGTTAGCAAATAAGGGGGAGGGGGCAGGGGGGGAGAATTGAAATTACTTGGGCCCAAGTCAGGGGGAAGCCCAGGCTGGCGTTGGATCTGGTGTTGCTGGCCTTCAGGAGGTGCATCGTGGGCTTCATATTGAGGCGCTTGGATTTGATTCAGTTGAGATTTGATAGTGTGGATCTGATGGCATATGATGTGCGCCTAGGATCACGCCATGCTGGATCTGTAAGAAATATGTTAGAAGAAATAAAATGCACGACCTGGGTATTGAACCCAGGTCCTTCTCATTATAACGCGTCTTCTTCACCAGCTGTGCCAGCTTTCCATTCATTGATACAAATGAAACAATAATATTATATTAGAAAAACAAGTCAAATATATTTGAAAAGAATAAAATGCATGTTGAGTGAAGTGGACCAGTAACAAGATGGCATTTGGAAACCCGAGTCATCCCACTAGAGTCAACTCTCCGGTTATCTTCTCCGGTAGGCTCAAATTTGAACCTGCAAAAATAACAACTTTCAATGATTCAAACCTACCCTACCCCCTAATTCGAACCCCCTGAATCCAAATATGGGCTTAGTTTGGACTGAACCATCCTAAATCATGAGATTCAAAGGAAAGCTCAAATCACGCCTTAATAATTGCACGATCTCATCCCTGCGTTTTAGCTTGCATGCACTATGTTAAATCAATCACAAACATCATCAATAACATGGATATATGATGAATATGGATTTAAATTGCATATTTAACGATTTTGAGATCAAAGACAAGTTACCAAACAAAGGGATTGTGTGGGTGATGCTCTTGCGTGCGTTGGACCTGCCTAATGCTCGGAAACGTCTCCTGGAACCTTCAGGGAGTGAGTGGAGTGCTTGTTTTGGATTGAGGAGGCCTGGATATGGCAGAACAATTTTGCACCTTTGTTGAAATTTTGGAACTTTTTTCTCTCTTGATTTGGAGGCAACCTTCACGTGTGTTTTAGGTATGGATTTGTTGTGCATATAAGAGAGTGAGCTTTAGGTCAACAAATATGGCAACTAGATTGTGTAATCATGATTTGATTTTGATTTCAAAAATAATTTCCAATCTTCCATTATTTGAATATTTGTTTCCTTGTATGCTTCCACTATTTTCTAGTTGGCCATGAGCTTTATGGCTCTTAGAATCTGATCAAAACATAGGTCCATACACCTTGGCCCATTATCCTTCATTATCCTTTTGATTTAATTCATATTTAAATGAATAAAATTCAAATAAATAAGAATAAAAATCATAATATTGCATGGATATATTTAGAGGTCCCTAGATAGGTCTTGAACATGTTTGGGCCCTAAAAGTTAGGCCCATTAACTTGAAAAAGTGATTTTTCCCAACGTTGACTTCATGCATTTTCTTGAAAATTACTCAACTTGTGTAAGCCATAACGTGCTCAATTTTTATCCAATTAAATTAATCCATGACTTTTTGGAAAGCCCAAGATGGCTTCTTCTATCTATCTTTTGATCAATTTTGCATTTGGAGACTTTATCTTGATGTAAATTGTCTTGGAAAAAAGTGTGTTTTGTTGACCTTTTGAAAATGACCTGTAATGTATGAGCTTGTATCTTCCAAATGATGCATTTATTGAACTTAAGTATAAAATAGAAATTGTAGGGAATTGGATTCTATTCAAAATGTGCTTTGGTTTGGGAAAAATGGATGAAGTATGTGAAAGTTATGCCTGGTCAAAGTCCAGTTGACTTTTCCTATTGAAACCCTAATTTAGCAATTCTTGACTTTTGATAAATTAAGAGCATTCCTTGAGGAATCATGGTCAACCATTGATCAAATGATGATTATCACTTCAAAATGTTGACGTTGACAAAAAATATTGAAGTTTGACTGTATATTGGTCACAATTGACTTTTGACCTAGTATAGTTAATTTTCAAGCATTTGGGCAATTGACTGAGCAAATTTGTAGTACAAGGCATGGAACTTGGAATGGAAAATGTTGAATACATATTAGAGACCATGGAAACCATTTTTATCCTTTGCAACCCAAACATCTTGGTGAAAAGTGAAACCCTAGTTGAAGGTTCATTGCTTAGGAAGAGAATTTGTATGATCAATTCTTTGGCCAACCTTGAGCAATTGAGGACCTCAATGAGCATGTCTTGAGTAAAATGGGAGGGAAATTTTTTGGGTACAACACCCATAAACTATATCTTCTTCAATCCCAGAGTCTACCTCCTCTACAAAGTCGCCTTCTTCCTTGTCCTAGCCCTCATTGTTATCATATGTGGGTTATCAGAATCAGAAATAGCATATATTTCTTGACTTGATCCGTGAACAAAACCTGTGGCTTACCAGACATAGACCATTATTCGATGCATATTGATTAAGAATATGTGTAGGATTGCAAACCTTCTCTTACGTGGGACACATATATGGAATAATGGTAGGCCATTCTTGACAAATGGGCTTTTAGTCTTAGCCAAGGAACACCGTGACAGATAAGCAGGAACCTCAAACATAGGAAGGCACAAACCTCGTCAATGGAGTTTGATTATGAGCTTTATTTCATAAGGGGAAAACTTTCTTTAAGGTTGATGAGTCAGACCCAGGCAAAAACTGGCATTAGTGTCTGAGGGTCTCTACAGAGTATAATACTCTAACATAGCATTGTTACCGTTTTGGTTACTTTCTTTACTCGACGTGAAGTCTCAGAGTGAAATTTAACCAAAATCTAAAGTGACATCAGAAACGATTAAGTAGATTGTAACTCCGTTAAGGACTTACCCGAAACAATCTAATTTTTTGATTAGGACTCATCTTTCATATTTACTAGACTTCGCACCAAAGGTAAAATATTCTTAATTAAAAATTAATGTCACGTCTTTAGCGTATCCCATACCGATACTCGTTGCTCTTCTTTTGGCACAATGTAAGAGTCCCAGGATGAATTAACTTTTTGGTTGAGTTATGCTATCTCCTTCTTAAAGATCGGGAAGTCTTTGACTAAGTTCCTACTTATATGACACATTCGTCTTTTTGTATTCAGCCTCATGTAACAGGATCCTACCCCGAAGTGAATCACTTCTCCTTTTGGTTTTTGTGGTCCATCTGTCGACTAAAGGTCCATTGCATTCCTAAAGTGATTATTGGAATCTTCCTTCATCTTTGATGTAAAATAGAACTTGGTCATATCGGGAAAATCTTCTATTAAATTGCCTTTGCCACTAGGGGTATGGAAAAAGATTCGTAAATTCCCCCGCTTTCAGAGATTTTAACTCCTAAATGAAGAAGCCCCCCTTCTCAGTATCAGAATAAGGGACTAACGAAAAAATTGTTCTTCACTATACAAAAAAGGGAACCGGACTACTTAAGACTGGAATGATGGCAAAGGAAATGACCCTTCTTCAAGGTTAAGCTTCCTTACCTTAGTCGGCTAAGCAAGTGAGACAATTAGACCACTCTATAAGATAAACGCACTCAACGAAGAAATATAAAATAAGTCCTTGATGCTACTTTAGCTCCATTCTAAAAAAAAGAAAATCCAACTTCTACTACTTAAACAAAGTGGGTCCACCAGCAAATTATCCATGTGCAAGTCGAAATGCGGCCCAATTCGAGCATATCCTCTTTGATATCCATATCTTGCAGATCCTTATTCTTTGATTACATACATATTAGCAGTAGTAGGTCCTACCCCCACTCGAAAGATTGAAGTTTTGGATCCTCCAGATCTCTAAGATATAGTTGATCCCAAAGACGCATAGCCAATTCTTTAAGAAAATGACCTAGTTAAAGAACTGCCTCATAAGTTGAAACTCTTTATCCAGTAGATGAATATATCAAAACGAAGTCCCTAGTTCGCAAGCATGTTTCAGTGGTCCTAATAAAATCTGGAAAAGAGTAGGAGATATGGACTATTGAGTTGCCTTACCACCATTTCTTTCAAAACTTCATGATGTCGTTCATGTGTCTCAGTTGAGGAAGTAAATTCTAGATTCGTCTCATGTGATTCAAGTAGATGATGTGCAAGTTAGAGAGAACTTGACTGTTGAGGCATCTCCCTTGAGAGTAGAGGATTAAGAGGTAAGAACTTGAGAGGCAATTAGATAACATTGGTTAAGGTGGTGTGGGGAGGACATGTTGGCGGGAGCATAATGTGGCAGCTGGAGAGTCAGACGAGAGAGTCGTATACGACTCTTTTTCCTTTAGGTAATTTTTGAAGGAAAAATTTTTATAAGTGAGGGAGAGTTGTAACATCCCGTTTTGTTAAAATGTTTTATTTAATTAATTTTATGCTTCATTTAATTATTTAAAATGGTTTTATGTGCTATGGATTGATGTTTGGATGATTGGTATGTTTATGTGATGTTTGGGGTTAGTATAGTAGAGTTTAATTATTTAATTAAATGACTAGATAATTAAAATAATATAAATAGTAAGAGTTGGGGTGGAAATTAGAAAGGATAGAAATAAAGGACTAAGGACAAGAAAGATAAACGGATTTGGTCCAAGATAGAATTAATAAGAGATTAAATTAAGCTTTTAGAATAAGAAGAGATTAAAAGAGCCTAATATTTGTCAGTACGTATAAAAGAGAAGGTTGAGGGAAAATGCAAGGGTTTGGGAAGAGGAGGCTAGAGCTTGAAGAAATCATTGTTGCTTGTTGAATATCTGAGGTAAAGGGGGGGGGGGGGGTGAGAAATATGTTGTTGATTGCATGATTAGGTAGGGAGTAGTCTTTAACCTTCATTTTTTTCTCTCTTTTTCTTCATTGTTGGATGTTTGACGAGATGAGTGAAATTGGTATGATAATATGATATAATTAACGTAAATACTATGATTTTTGTGCAATGATTTTAACATGAAATTGTGTGCCCATGTTCGTGAATATCGATTGAGTATGTATTCATATGAGTGATATGATTATGATGAAAATATATGATTTTATGGAAGCAAATATGTGATATATTGTGAATTTACTGTTTCAATCATTGGATAATTATAGTATGTCGAATTCTGAGGTGAAGCTTTTTATAGAAACAAAATCAGAGGTCCGAAAGGCCTCCTATAGTGAAAATTGTGTTTTATGGATATTTGTTCCGGTGTCTGTGCTTAGCCTCAGTGCGCTTAGCCCGAATTTATTTCACTTAGAGAGAATGATAGTACCAAACTGTGTTGTTTCGGTCTAATTTTTCCTTTGAACTCTATTTTGATGAATTCCAAGTTCTGTTTTGATGTTGTTGATGATATATGGATTAAATGATTTAATTTTATCGAGTTGATGAGTTATTTTAATTAATTTGATTGGGTTGTTGTGAATTTTTGTCATGATTGGATAATAAGTTGATTAATCTATATGTAATTGCTTAAGTTGCTTATCGATTGCATGGATGAATATATTGATGCTTTGTGAATAATTATGTGAAAGGACATTATAATTGTAGTTTCAAAGGGGAAACTACGTTGTTGCCATGTTGCATGTTGTTTATGGTCCGAAGGGGATTATATACATGTTTCACTACTACAAAACATGCATACAACAACACCCAAGTCACAATGGTTCTTCCAATCACCGTAGTGACATCTCTAAACTTGTGCGCTAATATTATTTTTTTAATTTTTTTAATTAAAAATTATTAGAATATAATAACGGTTGATGCCCGCACCGTGGTGATACAATCAAGTTTTCATGGGTTCGAATCTCAGTACCTTCAATTATTTTATTCCATTAATGCTAAGGTGCGTCTTCTATTTTTTATTTATTTTTAAATAAGAAATAAAAAGGATATCACTACTGTGATACGGTGGGAGAACTGACTTTGTGTTTTGCATTTTATCGTAAATGTTACGAATAGAAAGAGTCGCCACCGACTTTTCTTTTATCCAATAAAGGAAAGGGTGAAAAGAATAGGAAAGACCTTTTGATAATTTTCTTGAGTTTGGGGGGTAGGTTATGAAAAGGGAAGGTGTTATCACCCTTTTCATCCATAGTTATCTACGGGCTCTTAATTGCTTGATCAATTTGAAATGGGCCCGACAGAGTGCTCATGAACATGTCCACTAATTCTCGGCCAGTCAAAGGGGGTTGCACCCTTCCAGCCATGTCCCTCCATTTTTTAGCATACTCCTTAAAGCCTTCACTTGAGCCCATAGTCATACTTTGTAATTGCACGCAAGTTGGTGCAAGGTCAACATTATATTGGTATTATTGTAGAAGGCAACAACCAAATCCTCCCATGTGTGGATATTAGTCCCTTCTAGTTGATAGAACCATTCCAACTATGATCTAGATAAGCTTTCTTGGAAGAAATGAACCCATAACTTCGTATCGGCAGTGTATGGTTGAATCTTGCAGACATAAGACCTCAGATGCATCTTGGGACACGAGAACCCATCATATTTGGCAAAGACAGGGACCTTGAATTTGTGTGGGATGACCACCCCAGGGACCAACCTAAATCTCCAAAGTCCAAACCAGATACTATTTGGATCTCTAGAGCCTTAAGTCAGTCTTCTAGTTGTTTGTATTTGTCATCCGACAGTGGGTACTGCTCATTGGAGTAGTCTTCATCCTCAGAAATATGGTTATTTACAGCCCCTGTGCTTCTAACATCCTCGTCTTAATTGTATTCTTACTCAGAAGAAGCCTCTTCTATTTGAGTCAGTCAGGCGGGCCCCTTGAACCTTCTTCCCATGTTGAGAATAACAGCCCGCTTCTTAGTCTTCTTTTTGGTGGCAAGGAGTGCCATCATTTCTTGCTGCCCTTTAGCTAACTTAAGGAGAGTCTCTTGAAACTATGCATGTTGAGTTTGCAGATCTTTGACGGTTTACTCTAAAGCCATCTTATACTGAAATAAACAGTAAAAAGATGAGGAAACCTGTATCGGAAAACCTGCTTATGATATGATGCATGCTATGTGGATGCAATGTTTTCAAGAACCTTAGGAGATTTACATTTGCTAGCCAAAAAGGAAACAAAAATAACAATTGCATTAATAAGTTCAAGAGTTACAATTTCCTCTTGGGCTTACAATAAAGAGACAATAAAAACTCCTAAAACCTAAGACTCGGGTCTCCCAAGGATGCTTCCTCTTTGTGTCGATGTAGGCATTCAAGCTATGCTCCTCGTGAAGTTGCTTTGTGAGCCCCAACACTTTCTTCTCGCTTGCGTAGAATCGAGCTTCAAATGTCTCTCTTTCATCCTTGAAGTGAACCCAGGACTTCTGCAATTCCTCGAGGTTAGTAGGCATGTCAGGATGGAGAATGGTATAAGGAATATCCCCTTCAGTAATTGGCTCCACAACTACCGGTAAGATAGATGGATATGGCATCATGAGACTTTGATCACGAGCTCATACTCATTTAAGATAAGGCTCAAGAGGGATGGAATTATTATGCCCCAAAGTCTTTCTATCAACCTTGCTTACCATGCCCCAAGCATGTACAAACCTTCGATGATAACCTTGAACATCGTTCTCGTAGTCGAATGTAATACCTTGAATGAGTGCATCATGGGGACCATCTCTTTGAGAATAGCCAAATTGTGGTAGAGCTAGAGAAGGGTTATAAGTAATACCTCGCCTAATTCCTAAGAGCAGAACATTAGGGAACTCCCCAATACAGTTAATGATAGTAATGTCCTCTTGAGATCGAGAGAAACAATAGATATATGTATGAAAAAGCGACATCATCCTTTGAGACCACTTCATACCTTTTTCATTCTTCAATACTAACCGGGGAAGGTGCAAAATAAACCACCTAGATAGAAATGGTATGAAACACATAAGAGCCCCTCTCTTCCTCATAGTGTGAGTGTGAAGAGAATATAAAATGTATCCAAGCAATATAGGCACAGAGTTACGAGTAAGGAAAACTTTGACAACATTCACATCTATGAGTTGGTAAGGGTTAGGAAAAAGCACCTACCCATAGATTAGAAGAGGCGAGATCTCCTCAAAATCTTGAAAGTTCATGGCATCCAAAAACGAACGAGCCTTCTCCATCAGGAATTTAGCCAAAAAGCCTTTGACCCCACTTCTTGTCTCCCAATTGGCTACAATGTCAAAACTCTTCAAATGTAAAGTGGTGGAAATAACTTCAGGTCTTGGAGCTTCCTCTAAACCGGTGAATGGTATTTGATCAATAACATGTACTCCTAGTAGTTGAGAGAATTCTTCCATTGTGGGCACCAATTGATAATCGGGAAAGGTTAGACAATGATGTAAAGGATCAAAGAAATGAAAGATCACCCTCATCATGTCTTCTTCAAAGCTTAAGGTAACCAAATTGAGAAGTCGACCATATCTTTTGGTGAATGGAGAATTTTCAGGAACCCTTGATGCTAACTCTTTGAGTTGAGGAGGCACCCTTACGAAATTGATCCGGATAGTATTTCTGCGAGCGGAAGCCATATCCTATAAAATAGAACAAAGATAAATCCCTAGGTCCTTGAAATGGTTAGTGAAAATGTTATGGCATGATGTCATGATGTTATGCTTGATAAAATAATCATACACAAAAAAGCACACAAGGTATTAAGTTTAGGCTTGCACGGAGTTTATAGGTGAATACCCTCTTGAAGTTTTAGTTGGCTCAACCTGTCCTAAAAGAAGTAGTCGGTTTCTAGGAGCCGCAACATCACTGATCTTTCTTCATAGGGGATTGTTATAGCTCAAACATCCAAACTGCAGCCAAAGCATCCCAAAAGTCCGATCTAAATGAGTGTAGTATCGAGTATCAACCAACTTTAGTCTTGCACCAAATCCAGCTATCTCACTACTTTCTAATGGCCAAGTTATTCAACTAAGGTTCTACGATCAGTTAGTGCTTCATGAAATCACACAGCAGCCTCGTATTCTCCTTGACTGGACTCAAGGGACACCTATACCAACAAATGTGTCACACTAACATAGCCATCGCTTTAACTATGCAGGTACTATGCCGCATAGTCCCCATGATCTATTTCAACTTACCTAAAATTCCCCAGATCCGGGTATAGGATCTATACAAGAAATAAACCCATGCATAACCCCACAATGTAAACCAAACAAGGAAAACAAGTAAAGCAATAAAGGTGGTCTAGATCTTAAGGTAACCCCACTTATAGTGATATTCTCCCCAGCAGAGTCTCTAGTTCTGTGTACGGTGGGAGAACTGACTTGGTGTTTTGTGTTTTATCGCAAATGTTGCAGATAGCAAGAGTCTCCACCGACTTTTATTTTATCCAATAAAGGAAAGGGTGAAAAGAATAAGAAATACCTTTTGAGAATTTTCTTGAGTTCGGGGGGTAGGCTATGAAAAGGGAAGGTGTTAGCACCCTTTTCATCTGTAGTTATCTACGAGCTCTTAATTGCTTGATCACTTTGAAATGTTTTATGTTTGTGTATGTTTGAAAATGTTTGAAGATTTTTGAAGATGGTAATTTTGTAATGATTCTCGTATTGCTGAGAATGTATACAAAATGTTTTTTTTTGGAAAATATTTTGAAAACGCCTTAGTGCAGCAATTTTGCAATGATTCTCGTATCATTGAGAATGTATACAAAATGTTTATTTTGAAAAAAAATTGTTTGAAAAGATAGTGTTTGAAAATATGTTTGTTTTTGAAAGTGTGAGGTGTGGAAATGGTTTTAGTTTGTGAGCAAGAAATTACGAGCAATCTACCTACTCAAAAAGTCTTTGTTCTTTTCCTCCTCCTTTAGATAGTGTTATCCTACCATTGATTGGTGGGGAGCCATATCATTAGATGTGAGGGACAGGCATAGGTCATCGTACAGTCATAGAAGGCAACTTCTAAGATGTTTTAGAAATTGTCGTAAGGGACTAAGATCATTTACCGAAGGCAACATTGAAGGGTCATCGAGGGACTACGATATTTTAATCGAGGGTCTTTGCTAAAACATCCCACATTCGAGGGACATGACTGTTTAAATCCGAGGCGACAAGTGTGGGTTACCCTAGAGGTACATATGTGTAAAGTGTGTTGATTTCATGTATATTGTCTTGGATTAGGGTTGTCTAATGTTTGATTTTAAATATTGTCATACAAACCCTAATTACTAACAATAATGAGGAAAGCGATAAATTGCGGAATTTAAATATCCTATGCTACTACAACGCTTTGGAAATGGGGGGTACGAGTTTGTGAAATAAGGGGAAGAAAGCAATAAAGCCCTAATTATCTATTACAAACCATTGGACATGAATAATGATAAAATATACAAAATGTAAAGAAGAAGAAGATGGAAATTGTTTTTAGGGTTTTTTGATGGAGAAAAAGGTTTAATATTAACCTAATTAAATTAATTAGTTTTAATTGCAAGAGAAGTTAATTAATTTTTAACAAAACCTAAAATCTAAGTTAATTGAAATTAAGAAGAAAATAAAACCTAAGTCTAAATGATTTGTTTAGAAAATAATTTGAAGGTTAATGTTAATTTGGAAAAAATATTTTAAAGTGTGGAAAATAAATAAAATCTAGTTCTAAATATTGAAAAAAATAAAATAAGTGTTTAAATTAAAATATTTTTGATTTCATTATTTAAGAAAATATATTTTTGTATTTTTGATTAACTAAAAATAAATAAATAAAGAAAATATTAAAAGTATAAAAAATAGTTGGGTCTGGGTGTTAGAAAGTAAAATGAGGATTAAAAGTCATTTTTGTCAGGCCCAATATGGTTTTTGTTTGAAATCAGAAGAAAAAAAATAAAAGAGATGTGGGCCTGCACATGATATAGCAAATGGGGGGGTGTATGAAAAAAAATCAGTCAAGGCCCAGAATGAAAAGTTTAGCGCCTGTTAATCATATGGGGATGACCTTCTGAGGTGCATCATGGTCATGCGTCTGAATGTGCTTGATTTGATTGTCTGGAAGATTTGATGGTGTGGACGAGAGACTCATGATAGGTGCACATGCATGGCTTGTATTGAATCTGAAAGGAAATAATATGAAAAAAAACCAAAAGGGTACCACTGTGGCTCGACCCAGGTCCCTATACACAAATGCCTTAGTGCGCGCTTCTCTTCCACTAGGATGGTTGTTTGATCCGTTTATAATACAACTTCAACTAAATGTAAAATAAACTCAAATCTGAAAATGGCTTCATCACTAACCTCACGTCAGTCACCATTGTCACATTTTTCAATTTCTGATCTTGCTCATTTCTCAACCATTTTCAAAATTGTAAACATGAATTGTGTTCCATTTTTCAACATGAATTCAAACATATAAATTTCACAAGCTATAAATCAAAGATGAATAAGAATTTTGTTGGTACCAAATTAAAACCTAATTTTTTCAGAAAGTTCAACTTCAAAATTTGCATCACTCAGGCAACATAAATGAAAACTAAAGGGCATGGGTAACTTCATGGCAATGATGTCTACATTCTTCATTCATAAAGTAACCGTTAATGATGCTTGTATAAGGAGTTCAAAATTGAGAAAACTTACCTCAAAACTGGAAATCGTGTTTGGAGTTTGAGCATTTGTGGAGGTGTTGTGATGATCTGGATAGCTTCACTGAACTCATAGGAATCTATTGCAATGCTTACTTTGGATTGAGAGTGGTTGAATCTTTCTAGAGAAGTCAAGTTGCAGGTTTGAGTTTTTGGAAATTGAGGATGGTGAAAATGGTGTTATAGTCATATAACAGGTGTTTGGATAGCCTCTATATGAGTTATAGAAGCTTTGTGATTGATTAAAAGTGAAAACGCACAAGTGGAATATGAGTTTTAAGTTCAAGGTCAGAAATGACAAGTTATGGAGGTTTTGATGCAAATTATGATTTGAGGGAGTATGAGAGTGTTGGCTTGAGATTTCAAAAATCATATGTTATAGTTATGTGACTTGATTTTGAATCAAGCTTGAAACATATTGTTCCAATGTGTAGTACAAAGGCTCATAGGTGGCTAGAGGCTTTAGATATGCTGCTTCTGAACATACATGTTGAGGGTGTGCAGAGGGAGCAAGTGAGAGGCTCAAGAAGTTGACATTGTGATTAAAGTTGGATTTTCTAAAATGGAAGTGTGAACTTTGTTCCATTAATGGCAAAATCACTTGAATAATGACTCAAATGCTTGGACAATGGCTCAATCGGTTGTGTAAACATTTAATTATTGAGAGATTTTCAAGTTTGAAGGCCTACAAAGCAAGATTATGCAGAATGCTTGAAGATTGGATCATAAGGTTCATCACAAAATGACTTAAAATTCAAGTTTGTGATACCATCATCTTCTCTTTGAAACTTATAGCTCAAGCATGATCTCTTCAAGTTATCTGACATTTTGGAAAGCTTGAAACATTGTCTACAACCTTCATGTTGACCACTTTGGCTAAATCAACTTGGAACTTGAAGAAAATTGGCCAAAAAGTTAGGACAAGAATCTGCCTAAACTTGTTGAAAATTTCACTAAGTGTTTATACAAAAATGTCATGACTTCATGAGCCTATATATCCAAATCTAAGCATTTTTTTGACATCAACCCTCAAGGACAAATATTTTGAATTCATAAAGATCTACAACTTTCATTTTGAAAGTTTTCCTTGAATCATCTTGCATCTTGGTGAAAAATTGTCATGAAGTTGTGAAATTATCAAGGTTAAAAACACTTAGAATTTTTTTCTAAGTCTTGGAAATCTTGAATTTTATTGAATTTATTGATTTTTGATGATCAAGTTTTATATTTTTGAATTTCTTGATGAACTTTGATATTTGAAATTCAATGTTGACCAAAAAGTTAAAGTTTGACTTTTGTGTGTTAGTTGACTTTTCATCAGTTGATCCAAATTCAACTATCAACCCCTTGATCTTGAGAAGTTATTTGAGCCATGAAATTAGGTCAGGATATTGTGTTTGAGTCATTAAGATCATGCTTCAAGTCATTAGGCCATGTATTAGGTCAAAAGTCAATGATTAACCATTCTTAGTCAAAACCCTAATTTTGACAATTTTGCCACTTTGGTGATTTGAATGCTTTTCTTGAGGAATTGTGATCAACCCTTGATCAATTGATGAATATGACTTCAAAATTTTGATGTTGGCCAAAAATTATGAATTTTGACTGTATGTTGACCACAATTGACTTTTTACCTAATACAACTGATTTTCAGTCATCTGAGCAATTGACTGAGCAAATTTGTGGTGCAAGACTTGAAACTTGGTACGAGCATTCTTGAAGAACCATAATGAATCATGAAAGTCACTTGAGGTATTAAAAGTCCAATTATCCTTGAGAAAACCAAAACCCTAATTTGGACCCAGTGCTTAGGAGGTGAGCTTGTCTGATCAACTCTTGAGGATCCTTGAGCATTTGAGAACTATCTTGAAGAAAAGGAAGGGAAAATTTTGGAGTACAACAACTACATTTGTTTTGTCCAACCGTTGTGATATACTTTGTTTTTTTATTTAAAATTTATAAATGGTTAAACCCTGACGCTTCTTTATGAAATTTCATTATGTAAACAATATATCATCACAGTTTACAGAACTGGCCATCATGGTATCTTTATAAATATTTTACACTTCTAGCTAGGTTGTCTATTCAGTATCCTTTTTTCTACTGAAAAAAGAAACAAGAAGAAACAACCCTAACGTTCAATATTGTGAAACCATACACCACTTCAACCCTAACACCATAATTCACTGTTTATCATTACTCATTTTTCACTTTGTTCATTGTGTATTTTCATTTTAGTCAACATTGTCGAGGAGGTTGACAACACCAACACGATCGTCGGTGTCGAGGAGGAAGACTATGCCAGCACCTTCGTCATCATCGGGAAGAAAGACAACACCAATGCCGTTGTCATAGTCAGGAAGGAAGATAACACGAACACCAACATAATATTCTACTTTACTTAGTCATCATGTTTACAGTACATAAAATATTTTCCCCGTGCATCTACAGTAAAGTTCATTTGTCATTGTTGTGGATGTTGTTGTTATTGTTAATGTGTATGGTTAATCTTTTGTTGTTGTTATATGTGAAAAAATATTAGATGGTTATATTAGATAAAAGAGGTTGTGGTTGTTGTTTATGTTCTTGTTGTATTTGTTGTAGTTTGTTGATGAAGTTTAAGTTATTGTTTATCTTGTTATTTTTTATGTTGTTATTGTTTATGTTGGTGGTGGTGTTATTGTTGCTTTTGTTGTTGTTATTTTTGTTGTTGTTTATATTCTTGTTGTTTACGTTGTTGTTGTTGTTGTTGTTGTTGTTGTTGTTGTTTTTTAACATAGATGTCGACATTGTCTAATTCTTCATCTACTAGTGAAGAGAATCATACAAGTGATATCCATACAAATAATACTTGTACAAATGATACTCAAACAAAAAGATCACAAAGAGGTGTCACAATGATGCCCCAATTCACAAAAGTATTCAACTCAGGTGACAAAGTTTTAATCGTGTTTGATTCATTCTACAAAGTAGTTTATTGTGAACATCACTCTACTTTTAAGAGTTATAATATGTTCCTTGCACGTAGCAAAGTCAATATATTGATAAATGATTGGAAAGAAGTTCCAGGTGAGATCAAAGATAGCATATGGACAGACGTTAAGGTAATAATTTTAATTTTCATCTATTCGATATCACCTAGCTTCTAATACATAATTATTGATTTATATGTAGTTGAGTTTTGAGTTTCCCGATGACTCAAAGTTGAAAAAAATGGATCACTTATGCCGGTAATTTTTGGAGGGGCTTTAAGTCATGGCTCACACTTGACTACTTTAGGAAGCCTAAGACCGGTCTTGCTTGTCCATGGATAAGATATATTTTTATATCGAAGAAGCAATGGAAAAAGTCGAGGGAATGTCGTAATGAGAAATTCAAGGTTAATACTAGTCTTATTTATTGATAATTTTATGCTAATGAGTTATATATACTAATCATATATATTTTTCACTATGTTAATAACAGGTTAAAAGAGACATAGGAATACAAAACAAGGCAAAAAACATGTAACCCCATAGATTGTCTTGTGGGGGTTACAGGAAACTTGAGAAAACAATCATGCTTGAAAAAACAACAAACGGGAGATGACCGCATTCCATCTCCACCGTCAAGACATGAGAAGTGGAAAATGGTTTGATTATGACCAAATGGAGAGTACACCTCAAATGTGTCAAGAGTAGTTGTTGAGAAAATTGTAAGTAGGATTTAGGTTGCTTATGTTAATTTTTATTTAAGTTCTTTTGTAACAATATATATTATCTTGTATGTTGTGTAGGATACGTTGGTTGAGGCGGCCCTTGAAGGCACATTTGTTCCAGAAACACAACATGTGATATACTAGTAGAAGCTATTGGAACAGATGAACATGGTGGGCGTGTCTGTGGTGTTGGAGAAAGTGTCGGCATGAGGTTATACTTTGGTTCATCAAGAAAAACCACCAAAAACTTTTAATTACATTCACATAGAAAAAAGATTGAGAAAGTTGAGAAGCAGTTAGACGAACAAAGGAAGATGTTAGAAGAGGAGAAGGAAAGTCAAAGGAAAAATATGGAAAAGTTAGAAGAGTTATATTCGGTATGTGCTTTATCGGAAATGTATGAAATATATTATGCTTATTATGTTTTATGTTCTAATTAAATATTATGATATAGAGAATAAATGGAAACATCCAACGACGTACAAATGAAGATAATGATCATTATGATGATGCTGATGATGATCATTTTCCAAATAGACATGTTGTACATCGTGCTAGCACCAAAGGAAGTAATTGTTCAACCTCTCCCCCTCCAGATAACCTCAATGAGTTACTTAATCCTTTCTCAAATGAAATCACCATATTATACACGAGCGTTACAGAGATGGATGACCCGTAACCTCATGCGCTAGAACATTGTCCAACTATAGAACTCTTCTATTTTGATCTGGATGATGTAAGGAATTTTATCATTGGACATAAGTGGCTTGATGTAGGGATATTATAATTTTGGTGCACGTAATTATATAATTGAATATGTATGTCATTATAGTACATTATCATTTTTTGTATTTCCTCTTTTAGTTTTTTTATTTTGTTTAACCATTTAGGTACACTCATTGTGTTTGCATAGAGTTAAATAAATTGAATATTTATGGAATATTTTATCCATTTAGTATTCGATGGATATGTAATGATCCAAAAGTAATTCAAGATTACTTAACAAAATGTTTAAATGAGGGAGGAAAAAAATGTTACTTAGCACCATTTATCAATGTGTAAGTAATTTTATAATTGTTGTTTATCTAATATATGTTTAGTTTTATTTTATCAAATAATAATTATATATATATATATATATATATATATATATATATATATATATATATATATATATATATATATATATATATATATATATATATATATATATATATATATATATATATATATATATATATATATATATATATTCTCGTGTTTATTCAGTTGTCATTGCCAATTAATCATCATATCGTTTAGGACGAATACGATAATCACACTGTATTCTTTACATAATAAACTCGAAAGAGTCATGAAAGAAATGATTAATTGGTAAATGTATGTTTATATGAAAATTTAATGTAATATTTTCTTTGACATTGTAATTAGTTTAACGAGTAATATGTTTAATTCATTATCAATGTACAGTATTGTGCAATAGGTGAATGTGATGCACAATATTAGAAGAAAGCCCTCATGACTCTTTTCTAAGGTAAATGGTATGATTATTTGTTTTTATAATTTATATATACTATTACATTTATGTTTGGTTATATTCATGTAATTATTGTTTAAATTTGTAGACGAGGAAACAACCAGGGAGTTACGAGTGTGGGTATTATGTCATGAAACACATGTTAAACATTGTCCATGCCAATATTTTTTATTTATGGGATAAGGTATATAGTATATATGTCATAAAATGTTTACATTATATTATATATAAGTTGGATATTCAATTACTATATATGTCATGTTAAACACTTTTGTGCTCTTTTTTATGTAGTTGCTTAACGACGAAAGACCATTCCCCGTTAAGGACTTTATAGAAATTCGTAAACATTGGACATTTATCTACAATGTGCTTAAGGGTCTTGTTGTTTGATTTATAGATATGTTTAATATATTTTTGAATTTGATGAAGATGTAAATAACATATTTTATGTTTGATATAAATATTATTGTTGGCTTTTGATGCAAATTGTAGGTTGTTTTTTATGTTCCTTATGCATGGTTAACAAAAATACATGTTGCATTTAATTTTTTGATATGGCTAAAATAGATACAAATTAAAATATGGGAAATTTTCTAAAAGCAGAGGATTATTTTTTAAAAAAACAGCAGAAATTTTGACAATGGTTATAACAACTAACTGTGGTTGTATGTTGAATGCTGACCAGAATAATATAAATTCCAAAATGTCGCTGCTTAGAATCAAACATGAGATCTTTAGGTATATCACAACAGTTGAGTTAACTAACTCTTGTGAAATGGTGCGCGCTTTCCAATATACTATAACGGTCCCAGGACTGTGATTGTAAGTGACTCATTTACAATATCACGCTACATAACAACATATGTGCATGTGTGATTCTATATATTTTACAACCATTGTTAAATGGCTTTTTCGTAGTAGTGTTTGTTGTTGTCGTTGCATTAATCGTATGTCATGCATAATTTGTGTTATTATTGTGAAAGAGACAACTTACGAGTCTAGAATGGTGGATGAGAACCTTGTCCCAAACCTAGAATGATGGGTTTGGGGTCTAGAAGAGCGGACTCGGTTCAGATGAAGAACCTTCTGAAGGTGTGAAGAAAACGCAAGAAAGGGGAGAGGGGTTTGAATTGGATTTTTCTTTCTTGTAAAACTTTCGCTTCTAAGAATTATTCGTTGAATAATGCTTTTGATTGTTGCTTCTAATTAATGCTCCTATTTTGGTTCAGAAAACATAAAATCTAAAGCATAAGAAAAAGTAAAGAACACACGATATATCCTGGTTCACTTGAGAAACCCTCAAGCTAATTCAGTCCACCCTTCCGAGGTGATTTTGCCTTGAACTCAAAGACTTAATACACTATAATCAATCTGATTACAATTGCACGGGCAACCGCCGGTGACTCACACCCAATGAAAAATTCAGGGATCCAAACTGGATATAACATTCATTGACCCAACATAATTTGATTCTCTAGAATCTCCTATCATGATTTCCTTCCAATGATATCCATCAGTGATCTCAGAAGGCTGACTTTCACTCAACTCCTTTTGAGATATGACTACCATTGACCCAATAAAATCCACTACTAGGATTTCATCTACGATGGCCGCAACCAAAGTCTTATCAAGTCTTATGATCTTCACTCTATCACTTGAGGTGCCAACCAATTATAAACAAAATGGTTTTTCTGGAGATTATATGAGTGCTTCTTATCAAGCAGATTACTCCTAATTTAAGTACATATTGTTTGACACAATTCTGAATAATAACTATTGCGTATAAACAACTTACATGAAGATCTTAAGAAATAACATAATATGAGCAACAACTCTTGTGTTTTACGTATTTCTACAAAGATGAATTTGATCTAAAATAAGTGCAACTTCTTGTAGTCTTCTTGCCTTCATCTTATTTGTTGAGCAAGCTAAGAGCAACAACTCCTTGCTTCTTCATAAATTTGTCAAGATGTATATGATTGATGATTTGAATTACATCTTGACGAAATCTTAATCTTTATATTCTTTCTTAATTAAGTAAGATACGAGCAATATCTCATTGCTTCTTCATGATTCTTCCAAGATGTATATGATTGGTAAATTGAATAACATCTTATAGAATTCTTCATATTGTTATAATGGATGATTGCTTCGATTTGGTTGTGTTCTAATAGTGATAGCTTTTCTTTTTAACTTGAACATCAACAACCCGTGATTTTCAGCTTGCAACTTTTAGCACCCAGCCAAGCAGCATATGGCAAGCTCATCAATATTAAACATCATGTGTTGAGCAACAACTAACCAACCAACAACTTTAAACATACGATTCTTTTCTTATATAGCCAAGCAAAAATAAAGCCATTGGCTATTTGAAAAAGAGTCATTACAAATAGTACCACGACATCCTTATCTCTTTCACACTTTAAGTTAGTGGAGAGGTAGTGGCATAATGATTTCCATACTTTGTACTATTGTACTGCATTACCGTTATATTATTTCCTTCTGCTCTTCAGAGGCTTCTACGAGCATGATATTAGAAGCGGGAACATAACATAAGGTCTTCAGAACTTCAAGTCTTAAGAACTGCGTCTTCAGAGTCTATTGCACATGGTCGTGAGAACCCGTTGTAGCGAACCTTTAGATCAAAAGAGATTCAAGTCTTTAGAGTCTTAAGAACAGCGTCTTTAGAGTCTTCAACACTTGGTCTTTAGAACCTGTTTGTAGATAACCTTGGACCTTAAGAACTTCGAGTCTTTGGAATCTTCAGACCTTCTGTCTTAGAATCTTTAGCACTTGTTTCTTTAAGAATCCTTATCTTCAAAACCATGTTACTACAAACATAAAGTCTTCAGCATCTAGACTTCAGTTAGAAATGTTGTCTTCAGATATTTTAACTATGTCTTCTTTGGAACAAGTTATATTTTAGAAACTAAGTTTTTAGCATCTAAACTTCTGTAGAAACTTTGTCTTCAGATCTTCTAACTTTGTCTCTTGAAACACACTATCTTTTAGAAACATTAGTCTTCAACATTTAGACGTAAGTAACGACTTATGTCTTCAGATCCTCAGATTGGTTTCCTTAGAACACATTGTTTTTAGAAGCTTGAGTCTTCAGCATCTAGGAATAAGTAATAACTTTTGTCTTCAGATCTTTTGACTGGTTTTTTTAGACAAATATCGGGGCTTACACTTCTGAGCCTTCTGAAGTGTCTTGCTACTGTCCAACATAACTTGTGTTGCATAAAAGCATAATCAATTCTCTTCTAATGTCTTGGCCACGTCATTCATCAAAAGCAGAACCTGTTTGTTAAGTACTAAAAAATAACAAACATTACTATTGAAATAACTGGCTGAACAATCAACTGATAATGAAATCAATGAAGTCTCCATCAAATGTTTTTTCCCAAAGGAAGGGAAAGATAAACATCGAGTAAACCTGAGAAGGGTGAAATCACGATCAAACGACCGAGAGATCGGGTATGGGAGTATGTTACGCGAGGAGAAGGTATTAGCACCCCATACGTCTGTGGTACTATATCATATCCACTCTTGTTGTTCTAATCAAAGGGTGTGTAAGAATCTAGATCTAAGCTGTACAGGGAATGCATGCAAAAGAAAAAACAGAGAAAATAATGTAGGGAAAATAAAAAGTTGTGCTCGTTCGGGCCCTACCCCAATGCCTATGTATCCATTTTAAGGAATCAGAGCAGTCGTTGTTCGGCTTCAAAAGTTTTTGTTTGTTTTGTGTTTTTTAATGAACAAACATTAATTTCGCCTTCTGCCGTAACTCGATCTTTAGAGACTTACGCGTCAGCACATAAGTGAATTAACATGTTCTTTTGAAAAAGTTTGAAAGAAAATCCCGAAGGCACAAAAGAGTTTTCATTTATTGGTATTTTTTACCTTAAAGAAGGATTTGAAAGTTGTTAGATGTTTTATAATTTTTCAAGAAAAAGAGTTTTAGTCTTAATGCAAGGATGTAAAAGAAAGAGAAAAACATCTAAGGGAGACTAACCTAGATTTATCCCTAATGTTATCATACAATAATTGACCCTAAGGTTGAGTTTTAAAAGGGGAGTCTCTATCCTATGTTAGCATGCATGGATACCTATCCTAATGTCTAGCTCGAAAGCTACTCTAATCGAGTGATCTTAAGGGAAGCATACAAATTTCTATCTTAAGGGAACATGGTATAACAAACAAATAAGCAAACAAGTTCTTTGGAAAAAGCACACAAACATGAGTAGCACATACCGACTCAAAGGGGTGGGGGTAACAAGAGAAATTCTTTAGCTAAGGGGAGCAGATCACCCGAAGCAAACAAGTGGGAGATAGATGAAATAAAAAAAGAAAATAAATGCCTTAGCTAAGGGGAGAGGATCACCCGAAGCAAACAAGCGGGTAGAGAAGTATCAGCAATGGCCATTGTGAACTCCTGACAAAGTGTGGGGCTTGGTTGCGAACCCTTCTCCATATGACCAACTCGATATACAAGATCTATAAAAATTTGAAGCATCGACGTATAACGTGAGCTAAGGATGACACAGACTAGAATGTGCGGGGGTAGATTGTATACCCTCTCTGCTTGCCTCCTTTTGAGGACTTATCATCTATAATATAATGCAGGCACAAATGTAAACACACGTGCAAAATACATACTTCAAAGGTAGGATTTTAAACAAACACAGATAGCATACATAAAGCGGTGCTTGTTACAGGACTTTAAACAGATACTTCGAGCACATGCTCTTTATTTCCTGCATCCTACTTCACATGATTTCTAGAAAGTGATAAAAGCCCCTACTATACATGATCTTTAGAAAGAGGTAAATGCTGAAATGAGAAACCAAAGAAAATACCAAACAAACAAAATTTTGTAGCATGACAAGCAAAGAAGAGAAACCCAGAAAACTTCGAGTAAGCTTCACCAAGCAAAGAAAAGAGTCAGAAATCAAATGTCTGGAATAAGCGTCGAAATATCGTCAATGTGAAAATAAATCACAATCGAAACTCAAGCATAGCCGCATATCACACAATAAACCTGCACAAGACTCAAATATCAACAAGTAAAGGTGAATCACAAGATGGAGCAAAATAATTACTAAACATAATCGACAATAGAAAATTCTAAACAAAATTCAAAAATAAATTCTAGAAAAATTCTATTAAACTCTACTATTCTTAATTGTTTTTATTATAGAAAAAATTCTATAAAAAACTAAAGAATTAATTCCGAATAAAAAAACTAACAAGTTTTCAATGATTTATAATTTTTATCATAAAAAAATCTAAATCTAACAAGAAGATAGTAGGGTCAGCGGTGTGAGATTTGCAAGGGAGTATGGCCAGAAAATCCCCAGACGCTAGGCCTATCCAGAAAGTCTAGTAACAAATTTTTGTTCACAAACCTTCCATTATCCAAAAGCTTACCAAAAAAAACTTGATAATGGGCTTGGGAATCTGGTCCAGCCTTTGTTCTATTTCAACAAATTTTATTACTAATATTGAAAAGATTCAAAAAAAAATAAAAATAAAAAAGAATGAGGAAATCATAGAACCGGAAACGGTGGCGTTTGGCTAAGTGACGATTCAGTTGATTCCAAAACATTGAAACCCTTCTTCTCTTATCTTCTACGATTTTCGGCAGTATTGCTGCCATCGCCACCACCAAACCTTGGCCAAACCATCTTGAATCTATAACTTCTAAACATTTATCTCAACTAAAATCATGCCTTAATCTTAGATATATCCCCAATTTTCCATGAGAACCACTTAGACGTTTGGATTGACGAAGTTAATCACGAAACCCTAAGCTCTAAAATTCATAATTTCGAGTGCACTAACGATGATTCAAGCAAAAATCGCCATTCGTAAGCATCAGAGCACGCTGAAGCGCACACAATCGAGAAAGAAAAAGCATTAAAAAACCTACTCTGAGAGTCCGACATTCCGGTGTGGTGGTTTCTCATCTCCGGTTTTCCTCCGCTTCTATTAGCGCATTTCGCGATTCAGAGTTCTCACCAACTCCTCTGCAGGTTCAAGTCTTCTCTGATTTCAGGCCTCATCGCGGTTTTGTTCTTAGTTCTTAGATTCAATCTCAACTCTATCAATAGATAAGAATACACATATGTTCATAAAGAGTGGCTGAAGGAAGAAGAAATCCTTACTCGTCGGAGTCGCTCCGACAATGCTTCAAGCGTGATTCAGGAATGCGTTCTTTATTCGTTGCCTTTATCATCAAAAAGATAATTATGTGGAAAGACAGAAAATATTTTAAAAATATTAAGATAATATGTCAATTAATTATGAGGATAATTTATCCGAAAATGACAAATACAAACAAGGAATCTAAACGAGAATCCTATTGCATAGTTTCCAGAAGTTGAACGAGCAAGTGATGCAGGCTCAATTTTTTTTGCCAAAATCATCTTGAGCATAGTTTGAACAGATTCATCGACCTTGTCCTGATCTTTGAAGTGTTCTCTGATCATTCTCTATTCTTCCTTTATTTCATTAATGGTTGTTTTTACATCACAATCAGTCTCAGAGTTGGTACCATTAGATCTTGTTGCTTTCCTTTTTCTTCAGCATCGTTTGCAGCTTCTGCAGCTTTAGCTTCTTCTTCTGCTTTGAGTCTTGCTGATCTAGCTTCAGCAAGTTGAGCTTGTTCTCCAGCTTCTCTTTGCTTGCCAGCAATTAGTTCAACATATCTAACTCTTTCTCTTTCTTCCTTCCTTTCAATTACCATTTGAACATCCCCAATTCTGGATGCTTCAGCGAAGGAATTCATTCAATCAATCTCAGAAGACATCCACTTCTAAAACTTCTTCCAAGAACCATCCATGTTTTGAGGCTCAATGTTTGTGCTTGCCTCTTCCTTTAACTTAGAAATCCTTTTCTTAGCCTTGATTCTAAAGATGCTAATGCATTCATCCAAGTTTTTAGGAGAAGGTTTTTTATAAACAACCAAGCTAGGTTGGGTTTAGGATGGCTTGGTTCAGAAGTTTGTTCATGGGAATTTTGTGGTAAAGGTTCGGTAATATTGAAAAGTTATGAACAAGTGAAAGGTTCGATTGAAGAAATTTCAATAGCTTCCTGATTATCAGAGATTGTTCTTTCTGATATTTGAGAACAAAGGGAGAAGTTGGATCATGATGAATGATGGGTGAGTCATGAAAAGTGGTTTCTTTGTTGAAGAAGGCAAAATGAAGATTGGTATTGAAGATAGAAAGGTGAGAGTCTTGTGGAAGTAATTGAGTTGAGGTTAATGGAAAAGTGGAAGTATGTATTGGTTCTGATGGAATGAAGGTAGTGAAAGATGGAATAGGATTTGAAATAGGAGCTAATGTTGTAGTGGTGTTTGATGCAGTTGGAATATTTACAATTGGAACAGAAATAAAAGTGGTAATGGTGGATGATGGAACAAAAACCTATGTTTGTGTGATGATGATTGGAATAGATGAGACTGCATCAATAATTTTAGAAACAGATAATGAAACATGTACAGAAGTATCAACATCAGACTTAGTAGTTGTTATAGAAATTTCATTTCCCCGAACGACATCTTTTAGAAAGTTAGATTTCTTTTTATTTTTCTCTTTCTTCTCTGGTTCAGAAGCATTTAAGCTTCTCTTCCTTTTACCAATAGAATAATCAACTCCCTCATCAGGAAAATCTGAATAATTAAAGTTTGACATATCATGTCCTTCTTGTTGCATCATTAGAACGTATGCAACCACACTGGATACTGAATCTAATTTAGAGAACAGAGTATAGTCCCTAACAGGAATTCTTTTGTGGTGATAATTCTCAGATGGTTTAATCAGAGGTTTGACTTTGAGTTCTTCAATCAACCTCATATTCCTCAGATTTTGCCCATTAAAGAAATCTTTGATGCTTGGAGTCAGATCCTCTTTATAATTGGCTTCTTCAATCAAAAACTTTACCAAGCCATTTTCAACAAAAATATCAGTTAGAAGTTGTCCACAAGGAATATTGGGAGTAACCTTTTTTTGGGAAGTGCGGTGGTTCTGGTCTTTCTAATAGAATCCCTTAAGTAGTTAAACAAAATAAAAGGAAGATTAATCCTTTGTTTGGACATCATAAAGTACAACATGAATTTCTGATTGGTGTTGAAATAATCAGAGGAACTTGAATGAGGTCTAGGATTTATGCATCCTAGAATAATTTTATGTCATACTCTAAGATTATCATGAAGATCCTTGCTTTTGTACTTGGATTTCTCAACAGAGAAATTTGTGAACAGTAGTTGATCTAGAGATTTGTTTTCCGCCTTTGATTTATTGTCCAAACCATATACATGTTTTCCTTTCAGGAACTTCAATCCCAGTAGTTTTGCAATGGACTCTTCAGTGATGATGACCCTTTGTCCAAGAACATCCGAAACAATATGAAAATCGTCCAATCAACATTTTTCCAAAAATCTATCACTAGCACTTCATAGACAGGACCATGAAGCCTTTGGAAATAGTTTTCCCAGCCTTGAGCCTTTAGTTCTTCTATTTAAGTCACATCTATTTGCAGCAAGATTGTCAAAATCAACTATTAATTCCTTAAGAAAAATCAACTCCGTTGGTTTTAGGTTACAATGAACTTGAGGACTTTTCTGTGTAATATGATTGTCATCAGTAGGATTTGCTAAAGATGAGGGAACCTCAGTTGATGAGGATGGAGCGATGGTTAATAAAGACGAAACTGTTGAAAATGATGAAACCATTGTTGAAGACGAAGATGCAATGGTTGACAATGTTACGACGAATAAATTTATGACTTGTTCTAGTTCTTTAGAAAACTTAATAGCTTCTTCATGAGCAGGAGTCATCATTGTTAAAATTTGATGGAGATTTGTAGAAGAAAATTGTAGACGAACTTTTGAAGAGGATGAAGAAACCCTAGAAAGAGACGAGGAACATTCGAGAGAAAAAGAGTTTTAGGGTTTTAAAGAGGTGTGGGGAGTGATGTGTGGTTATGGGTGTTTTAAAATAGAAATAAAAGGATTAATGGGGTTGTAATTAATAAAAGTAATCATGACGTATCAAATCACGAAATTGCACGATGTTCGTAATCTAGCTTAGGTAATGTGTGATGGTTAGGAAAAATCAAGGATTACACGCGTTTAACCACTTCGTCTAACTAAGTTTCACAATAATTGTACTTAGGGTCTGAATGAACAAAGGGTTTCATGAGTTCAGAGATATTTTTGACTGAAGCATCCTCTGATAACTGAGCTTTTAGATACAACTTCTGATCAACTTCTTTCTTCTTATGCTTTCTTCAGAGCAGTCTTCTAGATGTTCTGAGTCATCTTCATATTGATTCCTCTTATCTCTTTGAGTATTCTTATTTTTCTGATTTGACAAGAGTAATCTTCTTTTAGATTCGAATGTCTAATTAGAGAACTAGAATCTGAGTTTTCTCTTCAAACGGCCTCGTCATTCTTCTGTTTAGAATCACCCGTCTAACTTTTGAAGGAGTCCTCAGAGCACAGATATTATGATATTTTATTATCAGAACATCCATATGTTTGTCAGGATTTTCTTTGAGTAGAAGCTTATTTTTCAGAAGGTCAATGTTTCATGAACTTCTAAGAGGCTTTATGCTCGATAGAAGGTTAATTTCCTAACGTCTTCTGAAGTTTGATTTCTTGAGCAAATTGCAAAATTTGTCCTAATACAAATATCATCATACTTTGATGATTTTGACTGACAATCTTGTTCTTGCAATGCTGAGCTAACTTGTTTAGAGTTAGTCCTTTGAACATACTTTAGATGAATCAATGAGTGTTATTTCCTCAGCAATGTCTTCACTTCTGCAAAGTCTCTTTTGACACAATCAATGATTAGATCTTCTGCATAAGATCTTATGTCTGCTTGAATAGACATTTTATCATGAGGTCCTTATATATCATAAGATAACAGTCTTTCTTCTTTTGAAAAGATTCCTAATGAGGTCTTATGAGAAAGTCAAGGGTGGACTAATCCGTTTCTTGAAAACATCTCATATTTCTCAATGGAAATTAATCAAAAGCATTCAACAGATATAACTTCTTATCTAATGAATCTTTTCCTGTTAGTTTGTTCTTCAATTTTTAGTATTTAGACAGTAGTTAAAAATTGAATAACTATCACCTTAGAGTATTTCTTCACAAAGCATCTGGATCTTTATCTGACACTGTTAGGTGTTTGAATATCCATCAATAATAGAACCAGGCTCTGATACCAATTGAAGGTGTGAAGAAAATTCAAGAAAGGGGGGTTTGAATTAAGTTTTCCTTTCTTGTAAAACTTTGCTTCTAAGCATTATTCGTTGAACAATGCTTCTGATGGTTGCTTCTAATTAATACTTCTATTTTGGTTCAGAAAACATAAACTCTAAAGCATAAGCAAAAGTAAAGAACAGGCGATATATCCTAGTTCACTTGAGAAACCCCCAAGATAATCCAGTCCACCTTTCCGAGGTGATTTTGCCTTGAACTCAAGGACTTAATCCACTATAATCAATCTAATTACAATCGCACGAGCAACCGCCGGTGACTAACATCTAATGAAACATTCAGGGATCCAAACTAGATATAATATTCATTGACCCAACAGGACCTGATTCCCCATAATCTTCTATAAGGATTTCCTTCAATGATATCCATCAGTGATCTCAGAAGGTTGACCTTCACTCAATCCCCTTTGAGATATGAAAACCATTAACCCAATAGAATCCACTACCAGGACTTCATCTACGACGGTCGCAGCCAAAGTCTTCTCAAGTATTCTAATCTTCACTCGATCACTTGAGGTGCCAACTAATTCTAAACAAAATGGTTTTTCTGGAGATTATATGAGTGCTTCTTATCAAGCAGATTACTCCTAATTTAGGTACATATTGTTTGACACAATTCTGAGCAACAACTCTTGTGTACAAACAATTTACATGAAGATCTTAAGAAATAACATAATCTGAGCAACAACTCTTGTGTTTTACGTATTTCTATAAATATGAATCTAATCTAAAATAAGTGCAACATCTTGTAGTCTTCTTGTCTTCATCTTATTTGTTGAGAAAGCTATGAGCAACAACTCCTTCCTTCTTCATAATTCTGTCAAGATGTATATGATTGATGATTTGAATTACATCTTGAAGAATTCTTCATCTTTATCTTCTTTCTTCATTGAGCAAGATACGAGCAACAGATCCTTGCTTCTTCATGATTCTTCCAAGGTGTATATAATTGGTAAATTTAATAACATCTTGTAGAATTCTTCATATTGTTATAGTGGATGATTGCTTCGATTTGGTTGTGTTCTAATAGTGATAACTTTTATTTTTAACTTGAACATCAATAACCTGTGATTTGCAACTTGCAGCTTTTAGCACCCAACCAAGCAGCCTATGGCAAGCTCATCAGTATTCAACATCATGTGTTGAGCAACAGCTAACCAACTGCTGTACCCCAAAATTTGCCCTCCCATATTTCTCAAAATATTGCAAGAAAAATCTCCAAGTTGCTCAAGGTTGCTCAAAGATTGACCAGACAAGCTATCTCCTAAGGCAGTCTATCCCAAATTAGGGTTTCACATTGCATCAAGATCCTTGAGTCCAAATGACCTCAAGTGCTCCCTAATGTCCTAATATGTTCTCAAGATCATCCATGTCAAGTTTCAAGCCTTGCAGAGGAAGTTTGCTCAATCAATTGTTCAAAGGTCCAAAAGTCGACTGTGCTAGGGCAAAAGTCAACTGTGACCCAAATACAGTCAAACTTCAAGATTTTTTGTCAACATTCTCATTTTGAAGGATATTTCATCATTTTATCAAGGGTTGATCATGATTCATCAAGGATTGCTCAAAATTCATCAAGATTCAAAAGTTGCTAAATTAGGGTTTTGTAGGAAAAGTCAACTCAACTTTGACCAAGCATAACTTTCTCATGCTTTATGAGAAATGACCCATCCAAATCTCATTTTTAAGAGGATGAAATTCCCAACAATCCATCTTCATACCCCAAGTTCAAAAAATGTACTCACCAGAAGTTATGAATTTTGACATTATAGGTCATTTTTGAAAGTCAACAAAAACACCTTTTTTGCCAAAGCTTCTAACCTGATCATGGAATATCAAAATAAAATGAGACCAAAAGGGTTGATTAAAGGACATATCAAGATTTCTAAAAAGTCTAAGAACACCTCCAAAAGTTCAAAATTGAAGAAGTTATGCATTGTTGAAGTTGGACTTTTTTGCAAAATTGCCAAAAGTCAACTATCCCCAAAACTTCAAATTTTGCCAAATGGGCCCATTCTTTTTCACTTGTTTTGAGTTTGCATTATTTCCCACGTGCTCTAGCTTTGGCCATGTGTCCATATCTTATTTTTATTATTTAATTTGATTTTTATTTAAATTAATTCATTTTAAATCAAATAAAATCACATAAAATCAAAAACATTGAAAGCTAAAGATATTGTGATCATTTCAGGCTCCAATTACAGCTAGCTTTGCAATCAAACTCGTATCAAGGACATTAGGCACAAGGAGATTGGATTTAGGCCAAGTTTGGAAAACTTTAATGGAGGATAAAATCAAATCTCAAAATCATCAATGTAGGAAGATTTGGACAAAGTTTGTTACCCTAATGTATTGTACAATACATAAGCAAGCGAAACACACAAGAATCGGGGTTGGAAATCAATTGTGGAGGCAGAACGAAAGTTGCAAAAATCAAGAAAAAGCTTGAGATCGAAATCAACCCTAGAGGCAGTTTCAAGCCTTGATATTGGTCTCAATCTCTCCCTTGCCATCTCCAGAAGCGAAACCAATCAAGACAACGCGTTTCCAGCCCCTCCCAAGCTCTGTAAGTCCCTCACGAATCCGCCCTATTCTTGAATTCGATTTGTGTTATTCTTGCATCTATAACGAAAACTAATTGCATTTTCTGATTCACCATACCATTTGCAATCTTTTGGTACTATTTAATTTCATTCATCTAACTTGTATTTTGATTCACCATAGTTAGGGTTTCAAGGTTTGGTTTAGGGATTTTCGTTTCAGGTAAAATTGATCTTCATGATGGACATGGTTGTGATCAGTAGGTTGAGACGAACTCAACCATGTCCTTAGAATGCATTTATATGGCCTGGAGAAGATTTTAGGAGGAAGCTACGCTTTTAGCTGCGGATAAAAATCCACAGGTAAAAGTTGCAGGTTTTGGAGGAAGAGGATGATGTGTTGTCACCCTTCTGTTGGTCTGTTTGAATTCTGCGCCAAAATTCCACTAATGCACTTGTTTTCTTATATTATTGTTATGTTGTATTTTGTTAACAAATGGAACAGCATGGCCCAACGGTCACCACGTTAGCGCTAAGGCATTCAGAGGCTGGAGGTCAGGGGTTCGATCCCTGCCTCCAGCAATTGTTATTTTTCCAATTTCTTCCAGGTAATCATATGCACGCATGGGCCAGATTTCCACCATGGACATTCATTATCAAAGCGCCAGATGGCCAGATCTGGTGGCCAAGCCTTGAGGGCACACCATGGACTCAGTCAACGCTCATGCATTGGATCACAAAAGTCCAAACGGACCAGCTGCTATTGGGCCAACAAATTGCTACCTACACACTCAAAACCAGGCCCAAACTCTCTTTCCCTCACACTTTTATTTATTTAATTTAATTGTTTTATTTTGTTTAATTAATTTTCTAACCAATAAACAAATTTTCTTTTTTATCAAAAAATCACAAAAAATACTTTTCATCCAATTAAATTCAGAATTTTATTTTATTAATAAATACTAACTAATTAATTAGGTTTTTAATTCTAGGAAACTTTAATTTATTTTTGTAAATAAATAAAATCAATTAGAATTAATTAGGTTTCAACATAATTTAATTATTTTAATTTCTTTCTTAAAATATCAAAAACTCCAAAAATATGTCATTTATTATTTTTCACCAATTAATTAATTTAGCTTTTAATTTAGGATTTAATTTCTTTTCTTAAAATAAAAACAACAAAAATAATTTTCTTTTAAAAGGGTTAAAACCCTAATCTCGCATCCGATTTAATTTCGCGTTGCGCTTTATTTTTCTTTATCCAATTAATGTATCTTCTTCCGGTTTGTAATAGTTAAATAGGACATTTATTTATTTTACCACTTTATTTTATTTTCAAAGGGTTGCTTTTGGCGATGTAAATACCCGACGCCTTGTAATTTAATTTCCACACCTTTAATTTCTACTAATTATAATTGTTAAATGTTTGATAATAGGGTTTGCATAACAAGACTGAATGCTTAATCTTAAAATTAAATTAGATCACCCTTAACATATGCAAAAATAAAAATAAATGAAAACGACACACTCGCACATACGCACTCCTAGGGTATACCCCACTTGGTTGCCTTCGTACACGGTCATTGAGTATAGGTCATTTTAGAGGTCGTCCTCTTGTCTTAAAGATCATAGTTTCCTCGAAACGGCTGCCTCAGATATTGCTGCCTCGAACAAATGATCTAAGACATTAGGGTTACCGCTAAGACATCCTAACATTGCTTTAGTGACTGTATGTCCCTCATTCGAATTGACCCTCAAACTCCAACGATGGTGCTACCTACTCATTAATATTGGGATAGCATTGTCTAAAGGAAATTAGCATACAACGATTCTTTTTTCGAGTAGGTAGATAGTTCTTAGATACTTGCTCATCCAAAACAAAATAAATTTTTCACACTTACACTCCTTTTCAAACAAAGTTTTCAAAAACACTTCATTACACTCTTGAGGACAAAAGCAAGAGTTAAATCGAAGTTTAAAACAAAAACTTTTCAAAACCCACAAGCACAAAGAAAGCATTTTGAAAATGATGAGCAAGTACCTAAGAGACCGTAGATAACCACGGATAGAAAGGGTGTTAATACCTTCCCTTTCTATAATCTACCCCCCCCGTACTCAGAAATATCTCGAAAAAAGAATTTTTCTGTGCTCTTTTTCTTTCCTGGTTGGATAAAATAAAAGTCGGTGGCGACTCTTGCTTACCGCGACATTTTGCAAAAACAAACGCAAAACGCAAACCAGCATTCCAAAAAACAGTCAGTTCTTCCCACCGGATCACAGAACTGGCGACTCTGCTGAGGAAAATAAGTGAGGTGTACCTTAGGATTTGTTCATCATAATGTTTTCAATTGTTTGACTTATATGCTTTATATTTGTGGGTTTGAATCGAAGTTACTATAGATCCTAACCTGGATCTGGGGGATACCTTTTAGGTAAGTAGCAATAGACTGTAAGGGAACTGTACGGCGTAGACCGGTACAGTTGAAGCAGTAGCTACGTTGGTGTGGCACTTTAGTTTGTACCGATATCCCTTATGGTGGAACAAGGAGAGTATGGGTCTTCTAAGGGGTCATTAAGCACCAATTGACCTTAGAACCTATAATTGACCAACTTGGCCATAGAATAGTAGCAGTATGCTACACTCATTGAGACCAAACTCTCGCGATGATTCCGGCCGCAAGAAAAGGTTTCCAAACTGGAATTATGACCGATCGAGGGTGGTCAGTGATATTGAGATCCTCTAGAACCCGGTTACTATTATTAGGACAGGTTTGAACCAACTAAACTGAAAGAGGGTAACACCTAAACTCCATGCCAGCCTGAAATCTAAGGGTTATCTGTGTGACTTGTTTGCCCTTACCATGTTTGCTATTTGTGAATACCTGTGATGTGTTTTCTATTATAACATCATGCATCATGACATTGCATGCATCTTGCATCAGACTAACCCATTTCAAAGACAGAGGGGATTCATCTTTGTTCTGTTTTGTAGGTCATGGCCTCTATGCGTAGAAACACTATTCGGATCAGCTTTGTACATATTCCTACTCAACTTAAAGATTTGGTTGCAAAGGTTCCTGGCACTTCCTCCTTTATCAGAAGACATGGGCACCTCCTTGGTTTGGTCACTTCCAGATTGGATAAACAGATGATGAGTGTTGTGTGCCAGTTCTTTGATCCATTATACCACTGCTTCACTTTCCCGGACTATTAGTTGGTCCCTACTCTAGAGGAGTTCTCTGATCTACTTGGTATTTCTATTCTAGAGCAGACGCCATTTACAGGTTAGGAGAAAGTCCTTAAGCCGGAAGAGATTGCTTCAGCCCTCCATCTGACAAAGGCTGAGGTAATGTCAAACTGGGAGACTCGAAGTGGGACAAAGGGCTTCTTGGCTAAGTTTTTGGTTGATCGGGCTAATCAGTTTTGGGACAGTTTGGATTTTCAAGCATTCGAGGACATCCTGGCTATTCTCATTTATGGTTTGGTGTTGTTCCCTAACTCCGATTCTTTCTTCGACGTGAATGCAGTGAAGATTTTCATGTCCCGTAATCCAGTACCCACTCTCTTGGGTGACATTCTACACTCTCTTTATGCCCGTACTGCTCAGAAACGGGGAGCCCTTATATGCTGTGCACCATTGCTGGCGAGGTGGTTTATTTCTCACCTCCCCAAATCTGTTTTGAAGAACAAGGAAGGTATGGGTTGGGCCTACAGGATTATGTCTCTCGCTCACACTAAAATTATCTGGAGCACTAAAGACATGGAAGAAGTAGCTATTATTGATCGCTGTGGGGAATACCCCAATGTTCCATTACTTGGAATTCGAGGAGGGATTACCTATAATCCTAGTTTGGCCTTACGTCAGTTTGGGCGAGCTAGGAGGGACGGACCTCATGAGTTGCTAATGTCGAGTATTGTCTTTGACTTCCAAGGGGATAATGAGGAGAATCACTGTAGGTTCATATGAGCTTGGAATAGGGTACACAGGTCTGATCCGCATGAGTTAGGGATGAAGACCTCTCTTCCGATGGAACCATATCTCCGATGGGTTCGAATTCGTGCCCAAAAACTGGGAATGCTGTACGAAGCTGTCTTACCTGTGATTGTTGAGATTGCTGATGAAGAAGGGGTTCTACCTACCATCCTCCACCCACACATGCCTACTGATATTGGGGCATTAAAGAGGTCTTGGATGCAGCTAAGAGAGGAACGAGATACTTATAGAGAAAAGTATCACGAGCAGGAGCAGAAGATTTTAAAGCTTACAAGACAGTTGGAGAACGAGAAGGTCCTCAATGACTATGTCAGCACCAGAGGCAAACGACCATGGGAGCGCTGATGTCTTTTGTCACTTCTAGTTTTGATTTACTTTTCAGTATTTCTCTTTGTAACGCCTTAAAGGCATTTGTCAAACATTGTTTCAAATTTATCTAATAAAAGTGTGTTTCATTTTGGTTTACGAATTTGAATCTCCAAAGTCTTTGAAATTATATCATACGCATTTCATTCCATGCACCTCATCACAGGTACCCATTACAGGTCTCTTATCTTCTTCGTTGTTTATTTCAGCACATCATGTCTGCTGAAACATCAACTGATCAAGCTATCAAGGCTCTGCAAGCTCAAAACGCTTAGTTCCAGGAAATGTTCATGAACTTGGCTAAAGGTCAGCAAGATCTGAAGACTCTTATCTTGAAGGATAAGAAGAAGAAGAAGAAGAAGAAGAAGAAGAAGAAGAAGAAGAAGACGGTCCTCTTGAATATGGGTCGCAGATTCGGAAACAATTTGCGGGAAGATGTTGATTTATCTCACTCACCTGGAAGGGGAGAGAATCGGGAAGAAAGGAGGGCTCCTAGCCCTGTGGTTTCTGACAACGAGACTGACTTTGATGAAGACCAGTATCCTCCTGCTGAGGATATGTATAAACAGCTTGAAGACCGGTTAAGTGCGATGGAGACCCAGAAGGTTCCTGGTCTGGACTTTGGAGATTTGGGTTTGTCATCTGGGGTGGTGATTCCCCACAAGTTTAACGCACTAATCTTTGCTAAATACGACGGGGTTTCCTGCCCAAAGCTACACCTCTGCTCGTATGTTAGAAAGATCCAGCCATACACCGCTGACAAGAACCTCTAGATCCATTTCTTTCAAGACAATCTTTCAGGGACTCAACTTGAATGGTTTTACCAACTGGAAGGAGCTAGCATCCGTAATTAGGAAGACCTTGCTACTGCTTTTTACAAGCAGTACCAATACAATGCCGACCTCGCTCCCACGCGTACCCAACTTCAGGGTATGTCTATGGGTGCGAGCGAAGGTTTCAAAGACTACGCTCAGAAATGGAGGGACCTTGCTGGAAGAGTACAACCCCCGCTAGATGATAAAGAGTTAGTGGATATGTTTCTGGGGACCTTGTCTAGTCCGTATTTCAACCATCTGATTGGAAGTTCATCGTCCAGTTTTACTGAGTTAATAATGACTGGGGAGAGAGTTGAAGTCGGTATTAAGAGCGGCAAGATACAAAAGGGTGATTCGTCAAGTACCGAGAAGAAGCCTTTTAAGAAGGAATCCAACGCTGTTTACAACTCAAAGAGCCATAATAGATCTGAGCGCCGCCAAGCAGTCAATGCGGTTGTTATATCAAGACCTGCTGTTCCCTCACAATGCAATAATCAGCCAAGAGCCAAGAGCCGAGAGGCCGCGAAGACAGTTCACTCAGCTCCATATGACCCTGTCTCAAATTCTACCGCAATTGTTAAATACCAACTTGGTGATTCCGAAGGAAGCCCCGAAGAATCCCAATACAACATCACCGCTGTATAATCCGAACTCCCGCTGTGCTTTTCACTCCAATATCCCGGGGCATGACATGAATAATTGCTGGGTCTTGAAGAATAAAGTACAGGATCTAATTGATGCTAAGGAGGTTGAGTTCGAAGCGCCTGAAAAGCCTAATGTCATAACGGCACCTATGCCCAAACATGACGCGGGAGTAAATGCTATTGGGGATGAGGAAGAAGAGTTTGATATCGACAGTTGGATCTACCCGACTACCGACAGCGGACTAAGCAATTGGACGGCAAAGGACTTCGTTCCAATTTCTTTTATTACCCAATAATGAGACTTTTGTTTTGAGTTTCGTAAAAGACAATCTTTAAAACTTTACGACCCGAAGTCTTACCCGAGGCACCGCGGCTTTGTTTGTGAGGGCTTTATATGTTTCATTATCATATATCATTAATAAAAGCATTGGACGTTTCTTGCATTTCAAATTTTGCGCTCCTTGTTTTTCTTTTTTCATCTTGCAAAACATCTATTTTACACACACTCACATATCATGATCTACATCCACTCTGGATCCCACTGATAACGACTATGCTACTGCCGGTTATAACTTCAAAAGTCCGATCAACCAAGCCAAGGACGAAGGTGAGGATGATTGTGAAGTGCCTGGGGAACTTACTAGACTACTGCTTCAAGAAGAGAGTGCAATATTACCTCCAAGCCACCAATTCTGATGCCTCCAATTGCAGGAAGACCGTTGATCTTATACTTAAAAGTGCTGGATAATACAAAGAGGTGTGCTGGGGCAGCATGACGAGTCTGGATGAAAAGAGCATGCTATTTATTACCTTAGCAAAAAGTTTACCGACTATGAGACCCAATACTCACTTCTCGAGAGAACTTGCTGCGCTTTGGCATAGGCTGCTCGCCGGCTGAGACAGTACATGCTGGCTCATACTACCTTTTTGATACCAAAAGATGTGAACGTCCTGACAGCTCCGTGGCCTTTTGCAAATGTGGGGCATCGATATGATGGGCGAGATCAGACCTACAACATCTAACGGGCATCGTTTCATCTTGGTAGCAATTGATTACTTTACAAAGTGGGTTGAAGCGGCTTCCTTTGCTACTGTGACCAAGAACGTCGTGGAACGGTTCATTTGGTACAATCTGATCTATCGATATGGTGTACCAGAGAGGATCATTACAGATAATGGTACAAATCTCAACAATAAGATGATCACCGAACTCTGCAAGCAGTTCAAGATACAGCATCACAACTCTTCTCCTTACCAGCCGAAGATGAATGGGGTTGTAGAAGAGGCTAATAAGAACATTAAGAAGATTGTGCAGAAGATGACGTTGACATACAAAGATTGGCACGAGATGTTACCTTTTGCTCTTCATGGGTACCGTACCTCGGCACGGACGTCAACAGGGGCAACACCCTATTCCTTGGTTTATGGCATGGAAGCAGTCTTACTCATTGAAGTTCAGATACCCTCTCTTCGGGTTATGAAGGATGCAGGTTTGAGCAAAGACGACTGGATTCAGACCCGGCTTGATCAGCTGAACTTAATCGACAAAAAGAGACTTATTGCTATTTGTCATGGTCAAACGTACCAAAAACGGATGATCAAGGCATTTAACAAGAAAGTTAGACGACAAGAGTATCAAGTTGGGGACCTGGTTATCAAGCGCATCATTTTACCTCAAGGTGATCCCAGGGGTAAATGGACCCTACCTAAGAAGGGCCATTTGTGGTTAAGAACATTTTCTCGGGAGGAGCTATGATTCTAACCACCATGGATGGTGACGACCTTCCTCACCCCGTCAATGCAGACATAGTGAAAAAATACTACGCATAATCAAAGACCCGCTAGGTTGACTGGCCTAGGCAAAAATAAGGGCTTCCCGGCGAACCAAAAGGGTTCGGGCAAAAATAAGGGATGAAAATGAAAAAATCTGTACACCCGGCAAGTCGAAAACCTGAAAAGGCGGCTTGGGCAAAAAAGGGTATCCCGGTGGACTGAAAACCCAAAAGGGCGGTCCAGGAAAAAATTAGGGATCAAAGCGTAACACTATGTCTCATTGGATCACCTTGCGACCAGACTTCGGTATCGACTATCAAGCTTGGACGACACTAATCGATCTGATCCACCTTCAACTAAGTAGCAAAGTGATGAGATGATCGAGGACATAAAGGCAATAGCAGAGTTGGAACCCAGTGGGATTGTTCACATAGTTGTTTCTTTGTTTTTTACAAATTGTATAAACTCTATTGTTCGGAGGCGTTCTCTTACTAGGACGTCAGTCTCTTGTACAAAAACGCCTATTTACAGGCCAAACTTCAAAATCAATACAATTCATCTTCAAAGAAATTTCAAACTGTTTTCCTTTTCTGTTTTATTTTGCAAAGAACGTCCAATGTTCATTTTTGATATATGCATTTGACATTAATTACTGCTCATGAGTATTTACATGCGAAACAAAAGATGATTACTCGTAATATCAGAAACAGGGGCAAATAAGAATTGTCCAAACTGTATAGTTGCTCTGTCCAACAGGTACAAGGTAAATTCAGCTGAAGAATATGGCTAAGGTGCATTCACTCCCAGCAGAGTAAGAAAAGGACAGTAATGTTAACTCTCCCCAACTGAGACTCGCAACCGCAAACGAATCGGTAATATTCTCCCCAAGCAGAGTTTATCTACCATCGGCAGTGAAAAGTCTTATTATCCCTGGCGGAGTTTAAAATATCCCCAATGGAGTTTGAAACTTTCCCCAGCGCAGTCCGAAAAAGCTTCCCCAGTGGAGTTTCGAAGATCATCCCCAGTAGACTCTGGAAGATTATCCCCAGTAGAGCCTAAAAGGTTATCCCCATGGAGGTCGCAACTGAAATATCATCCCTAACAGAGTTCATTTCCTTTCACAAACAGGAGTCCAATCCCCAACAGGATTCAGTATCACCAGCAATGGTAATTCATCCCCAGCGGAATTTATTAGCAGAATCCTCTACAGAGCATCTCTTCCCCACAGAGTCATTTCCTCATCAGTTTATTCCCCAACGGAGTTATCCTCTCCTGCAGGTTTATTCTCACAATCATCTCCATTCACTATCCCCAGCGGAAATGAAGAATTCAACTCTTTTCTCCAGCAGCTATATCCTGGATTTATTTTCCTTAGCTAAAAACATTACATTTCCATACATCATGACACATGCATATACGCATCATACAATACAATCTCATTTATTTTGAGAACATCATTGCTTGATACATATCATGCATTACATATAGCTAACCTTTACCTTTCAGGAAGGATGTGGCTAAATTCTCATAAAATTCAAAGCTATGAAGCTTTTTCATCCGTTGAAGTACAGACAAGTTCCTAAATCTCAGCAGAGAAGTTTTCTCAGATGAATTACGGGCGAGTTCTTAAATCTCGACGAAGATGTTTCCCCAAGTCGAATAACTGACAAGTTCTTAAATCTCAACAGAGTTTTTCTCAGTTGAAGTACATACGAAGTCCTAAATCTCGACAAAAGTGTTCCCCATTTGAATTACGGATGAGTTCTTAAAACTCAGCAGAGATGTTTTCTCAGTTGAAGTACAGACGAGTTCCTAAATCTCGACAAAAGTTCCTCCGTTGAATTACAAACGAGTTCCTAAATCTCAGCAGAGAAGTTTTCTCAGTTGAATTACGGGCAAGTTCTTAAATCTCGACAAAGATGTTTCCCCAAGTCGAATTACTGACAAGTTCTTAAATCTCAACAGAGTTTTTCTCAGTTGAAGTACAGACGAAGTCCTAAATCTCAACAAAAGTGTTCCTCTGTTGAATTAAAGACAGGTTCCTAAATCTCAACAGAGAAGTTTTCTCAGTTGAATTACGGGCGAGTTCTTAAATCTCGACGAAGATGTTTCCCCAAGTCGAATTACTGACAAGTTCTTAAATCTCAATAGAGTTTTTATCAGTTGAAGTACAGACGAAGTCCTAAATCTCGACAAAAGTGTTCCTCCGTTGAATTACAGACGAGTTCCTAAATCTCAGCAGAGAAGTTTTCTCAGTTGAATTATGGGCAAGTTCTTAAATCTCGACGAAGATGTTTCCCCAAGTCGAATTACTGACAAGTTCTTAAATCTCAACAGAGTTTTTCTCAGTTGAAGTACAGACGAAGTCCTAAATCTCGACAAAGTTCCTCCGTTGAATTACAGACAAGTTCCTAAATCTCAGCAGAGAAGTTTTCTCAGTTGAATTACGGTCAAGTTCTTAAATCTCAATGAAGATGTTTCCCTCAAGTCGAATTACTGACAAGTTCTTAAATCTCAACAAAGTTTTTCTCAGTTGAATTGCAGACAAGGTCCTAAATCTCGACAAAGTTCCTCCGTTGAATTACAGACGAGTTCTTAAATCTCAGCGGAAAAATTTTCTCAGTTGAATTCCAGGCAAGTTCTTAAATCTCGGTGAAGATGTTTCCCTTCAGTTGAATTATGGGCAAGTTCCTAAATCTCGACACCTCAGTTGAATTACGGGCAAGTTTTTAAATCTCAACAAAGATCAGACTTCCCCAGCGGAATCTTCCTCAAACAACAGGTATACAAGCTCTAGCTAAGGAATCTCTTATGCGATCGACCCTCCTCCAAATGGCATCTGTAAGCCCATTCCCGACATCACAAGACAATTACCACTTCATGCGAGTGCAAATTTCTGGGCAATCTAGTGTTCAATCATCTTCCACCTTTGGATCACGAAAGGCACAAAAGCCAATCTACATCCTCGGGTTTAAGAAGATTGAACAGGGGCAGCTGTTGTACCCCAAAATTTTCCCTCCCATTTTTCTAAAAACATTGCAAGAAAAATCTCCAAGTTGCTCAAGGTTGCTCAAAGATTGACCAAACAAGTTATCTCCTAAGGCAGTCTATCCCAAATTAGGGTTTCACATTGCATCCAGATCCTTGAGTAAAAATGACCTCAAGTGCTCCCTAATGTCCTAATATGTTCTCAAGATCATCCATGTCAAGTTTCAAGCCTTGCAGAGGAAGTTTGCTCAGTTAATTGCTCAAAGGTCCAAAAGTCGATTGTGCTAGGGCAAAAGTCAACTGTGACCCAAATACAGTCAAACTTCAAGATTTTTTGTAAACATTCTCAATTTGAAGGATATTTCATCATTTGATCAAGGGTTGATCATGATTCATCAAGGATTGCTCAAAATTCATCAAGATTCAAAAGTTGCTAAATTAGGGTTTTGTAGGAAAAGTCAACTCAACTTTGACCAAGCATAACTTTCTCATGCTTTGTGATAAATGACCCATACAAAGCTCATTTTTAAGAGGATGCAATTCCCTACAATCCATATTCATACCCCAAGTTTAAAAAATTCACTCACCAGAAGTTATGAATTTTGACATTATAGGTCATTTTTGAAAGTCAACAAAAACACCTTTTTTACCAAAGCTTCTAACTTGATAATGGAATATCAAAATGAAATGAGACAAAAAGGGATCATTAGAGGACATCTCAAGATTTCTAAAAAGTCTAAGAACACCTCCAAAAGTTCAAAATTGAAGAAGTTATGCATTCTTGAAGTTGGACTTTTTTGCAAAATTGCCAAAAGTCAACTATCCCCAAAACTTTAAAATTTTCCAAATGGGCCCATTCTTTTTCACTTGCTTTGAGTTTGAATTATTTCCCACGTTCTCTAGCTTTGGCCATGTGTCCATATCTTATTTTTATTATTTAATTTGATTTTTATTTGAATTAATTCATTTTAAATCAAATAAAATCACATAAAATCAAAAACATTGAAAGCTAAAGATATTGTGATCATTTTAGGCTCCAATTACAACTAGCTTTGCAATCAAACTCGTATCAAGGTCATTAGGCACAAGGAGATTGGATTTAGGCCAAGTTTGGAAAGCTTTAATGGAGGATAAAATAAAATCTCAAAATCATCAATGTAGGAAGATTTGGACAAAGTTTGTTACCTTAATGTATTGTACAATACATAAGCAAGCGAAACACACAAGAATCAGGGTTGGAAATCAATTGTGGAGGCAGAACGAAAGTTGCAAAAATCAAGAAAAAGCTTGAGATCGAAATCAACCCTAAAGGCAGTTTCAAGCCTTGATATTGGTCTCAATCTCTTCCTGGCCATCTCCAGAAGAGAAACCAGTCAAGACAATGCATTTTCAGCCCCTCCCAAGCTCTGTAAGTCCCTCACGAATCCGCCCCATTCTTGAATTTGATTTGTGTTATTCTTGTATCTATAACGAAAACTAATTGCATATTCTGATTCACCACGCCATTTGCAATCTTTTGGTATTATTTAATTTCATTCATCTAACCTGTATTGTGATTCACCATAGTTAGGGTTTCAAGGTTTGGTTTAGGGGTTTTCGTTTCAGGTAAAATTGATCTTCATGATGGACATGGTTGTGATCAGTAGGTTGAGACGAACTCAACCATGTCCTTAGAATGCATTTATATGGCCTGGAGAAGATTTTAGGAGGAAGCTACGCTTTTAGCTGGGGATAAAAATCTGCAGGTAAAAGTTGCAGGTTTTGGAGGAAGAGGATGATGCGTTGTCACCCTTCTATTGGTCTGTTTGAATTCTACGCCAAAATTCCACTAATGCACTTGTTTTCTTATATTATTGTTATGTTGTATTTTGTTAACAAATGGAACAGCATGGCCCAACGGTCACCACGTTAGCGCTAAGGCATTCAGAGGCTGCAGGTCAGGGGTTCGATCCATGCCTCCAGCAATTGTTATTTTTCCAATTTCTTTCAGGTAATCCTATGCACGCATGGGCCAGATTTCCACCATGGACATTCATTATCAAAGCGCCAGATGGCCAGATCTGGTGGCCAAGCCTTGAGGGCACACGATGGACTCAGTCAACGCTCATGCATTGGATCACAAAAGTCCAAATGGACCAGCTGCTATTGGGCCAACAAATTGCTACCTACACCCTCAAAACCAGGCCCAAACTCTCTTTCCCTCACACTTTTATTTATTTAATTTAATTTTTTTATTTTGTTTAATTAATTTTCTAACCAATAAACAAATTTTCTTTTTTATCAAAAAATCACAAAAAATACTTTTCATCCAATTAAATTCAGAATTTTATTTTATTAATAAATACTAACTAATTAATTAGGTTTTTAATTCTAGGAAACTTTAATTTATTTTTGTAAATAAATAAAATCAATTAGAATTAATTAGGTTTCAACATAATTTAATTATTTTAATTTCTTTCTTAAAATATCAAAAACTCCAAAAATATGTCATTTATTATTTTTCACCAATTAATTAATTTAGCTTTTAATTTAGGATTTAATTTCTTTTCTTAAAATAAAAACAACAAAAAGCATTTTCTTTTAAAAGGGTCAAAACCCTAATCTCGCATCCGATTTAATTTCGCGTCGCGCTTTATTTTTCTTTATCCAATTAATGTATCTGCTTTCGGTTTGTAATAGTTAAATAGGACATTTATTTATTTTATCGCTTTATTTTATTTTCAAAGGGTTGCTTTTGGCAATGTAAATACCCGACACCTTGTAATTTAATTTTCGCACCTTTAATTTCTGCTAATTATAACTGTTAGATGTTTAATAATAGGGTTTGCATGACAAGACTAAATGCTTAATCTTAAAATCAAATTAGATCACCCTTAATATGTGCAAAGATAAAAATAACTGAAAACGACATACTCGCACATGCGCACTCCTAGGGTATATCCCACTTGGTTGCCTTCGTACACGGTCATTGAGTATAGGTCGTTTTAGAGGTCGTCCTCTTGTCTAAAAGATCATAGTTGCCTCGAAACGGTTGCCTCAAATATTGTTTCCTCGAACAAATGATCTAAGACATTAGGGTTACCGCTAAGACATCCTAACATTGCTTTAGTTACCATATGTCCCTCATTCGAATTGACCCTCAAACTCCAACGACGGTGCTACCTACTCATTAATAATGGGATAGCATTGTCTAAAGGAAATTAGCATAGAACGATTATTTTTTTGAGTAGGTAGATAATTCTTAGATACTTGCTCGTCCAAAACAAAATAAATTTTTCACACTTACACTCCTTTTCAAACAAAGTTTTCAAAAACACTTCATTACACTCTTGAGGACAGAAGTAAGAGTTAAATCGAAGTTTAAAACAAAAACTTTTCAAAACCCACAAGCACAAAGAAAACATTTTGAAAATGATGAGCAAGTACCTAAGAGCCCGTAGATAACTACGGATAGAAAGGGTGCTAATACCTTCCCTTTCTATAATCTACCCCCCGTACTCAGAAATATCTCGAAAAAAGGAATTTTTCTATGCTTTTTTCCTTTCCTGGTTGGATAAAATAAAAGTCGATGGTGACTCTTGCTTACCGCGACATTTTGCGACAACAAACATAAAACACAAACCAGCATTCCAAAAAACAGTCAGTTCTTCCCACCAGATCACACCAACCAACAACTTTAAACATATGATTCTTTTCTTATATAGCTAAACAAAATAGAGTTGTTGGATATTTGAAAAAGAGTCATTACAAATAGTACTATGACATCCTTATCTCTTCCACACTTTAAGTTAGTCGAGAGGTAGTGGCATAAAGATTTTTGTACTTTGTACTATTGTAATGTGTTACCGTTATATTCTTTCCTTCTGCAATTCAGAGGTTGCTATGAGCATGAGATTAGAAGCGGAAACATAACATAAGGTCTTCAGAACTTTAAGTCTTCAGAGCCTTCAGAACTGCGTCTTCAGAGTCTTCAGCACTTGGTCGTGAGAACCCATTGTAGTGAACATTTAGATCAGAAGAGCTTCTAGTCTTTAAAGTCTTAAGAGTTGCGTCTTTAGAGTATTCAACACTTGGTATTCATAACCTATTTGTAGATAACCTTGGACCTTTAGAAATTTAAGTCTTTGGAATCTTCATACCTTCTATCTTAGAATATTTAGCACTTGGTTCTTTAAGAATCCTTATCTTCAGAACCTTGTTACTAGAAACACAAAGTCTTCAGCATTTGGACTTCAGTTAGAAACATTGTCTTCAGATCTTTTAACTTTGTCTTCTTTGGAATAAGTTATCTTTTAGAAACTAAGTTTTTAGCATCTGGACTTCAGTAGAAACTTTGTCTTCAAGTCTCCTAACTTTGTTTCTTGAAACACTGTCTTTTAGAAATGTTAGTCTTCAGCATCTGGACATAAGTAACAACTTCTGTCTTCAGATATTTTGACTAGTTTCCTTAGAACACGTTGTATTTAGAAGCTTGAGTCTTCAGTATCTGGACATGAGTAATAACTCATGTCTTTAGATCTTTTGACTGGTTTCTTCATACAAATATCAACGCTTACAGTTCAGAGCCTTCTGGAGTGTCTTGCTACTGTTAAACAGAACTTGTGTAGCATAGAAGCGAAATCAATTATCTTCTAATGTCTTGGCCATACCATTCATCAGAAGCATAACCTATTTGTTAATTACTCAACAATAACAAACATTAGTATAACAAAATTGTCCATACAATCATACTCATTTGTTATCATCAAAACTCAGATATAATATTGTAGAACCAAATCTTGTTCTTACACCTTTATTGATTGATACCTCACACATCAGTTGCGTAGTTGTCTACATTTCATTTACGTAAAGATGTTTTTGAATGAGATGTTGAGTATGAAATTGAGCTGTCGTGGTTGAAGTGAATGAATGATGTTGAATCAATGTAAATGAAATGTATGAATTTTGATGTTTGTTTTAGACTACCCTTACATACTTTTGCACCATTATATATTTTTAGTGTATTATCACCCTTTTCTTGTTGTGTGGTTGTGTGCCCCTTCTTGGATACTCACGAGCAGGTAAATGAGTAGCTACTTAAAAGCTGAAGGATGACATTAAGGCTATTCTTATTTTCCCTGTTTTATGCGATATTTAGATTTTACTTCTCTGATCTGTAACAATTGGGGGAAGAATGTTATGTTTTATTGTTTATTATTTTGATGCTAATGTTGTGAAAGTTAGATATTATAACTCGTTATGGTATGCATTGTTTAATGTTGAAATCATTTTGTCATACCAAGTTTTATGTTTAAAAAGAAGAGTTATTGTGAGACTTAATTAATTATTGAGTTGCTTATGTGATTAATTCTGCTACGCTGAGCCTATATAAGGGAGAGCATGTGATGATAGGTGTTTATGTTATTATTTTTTATATTTAACCCGTGTTATAGAGCATGTTTATGTCGTGTGTGTGTGACACCCTATGTGTATAGTTGTTTAAATCTGTATTATTGCGTGTTGGGGTTTTAGGGTGTTACACCATATCTATCATCTCGAGGGCCCCCTTAAATGTTTTCCCCCATTGGCTTGAGAAGAACCTTCCCCTTTCTTTAGAATCTTGGAGGGAGGTAAATCAAAGACAGAGTGATCCTCGATGAACTTTAAGGTCTCCCTTAAACCCTGATCAGTCGGGCGATAAGGAAGGACGTGGGCTGGTTGATTTTCAGCCTTCCTCCTTTTCAAGCATTTCTTTCTCTCAAACAAAAGGGTTTATTGACTTTTTTTCTAGGCAAAGGATAGAGAGGAAAGAAATTAGCAAAATAATCATGGAACAATCTCAAACAGAAATTTTATCTAGTAACAAACTCACCTATATATTCGTATTTTCCGTTACCATCCTTTAGATCCAGGGATATCAAGGTACGGGAGCACATGTATTTGAAGGTTGATAATTCCTAAACCACCTCTTGCTAAATAGGTGTAAGATCATTAAAAGAGAATCTAGAGGAAACTCTTGAATCACTCATCCAAGACAATGGGAAGCGGGTACTGCCTATCGCTCTAGTCGTAAACATAGAAGTGTCATCTTGCCCCCTAAATCTGACGAACTTATCCTTCAAATTAAGATAAAGGTTCGAGTATGGAACCTATATATTTCTTCCTTAAAGGCTGGGTAGATCCATTCAGTGGATCGCAAGCATTGGTCTGACACTAAAGAAAGAAAAGAATATCCCTAAAGTGGAAGCAACCTCTAGACGACAACACTAACTTCAAAGTCCATAATAATACTTCATATGCTGGGTATAATTTCGGAAGGGACGAAATTGGTGGATGAAAAGACTCGTACTTCAAACTGTGTAAAATGGATTAAGACCCCAAAATCAAAAACTACAAGAATATGAAAAAAGAAATATGGAAAAAGTGAACGACCCCCACTGGTTGTGTTAGCTCTCTCGTGTTCAGAACAGAGTTCCAGGATCACGTCTTCTTCGTGACCCATAATGGAAAGCTCAATGTGATGCCGAAAGTCCACGACTCTTATTCATCAGAATATAAGGATTAAAAATCTTGTAGTTTAACGAGTTTATCATCTTTCCCCATTGAACTATGATAATAACCAAAGAAGCATGGATGTTATTAACAAATATCCATGGGTCATTCTATATAATTCAAAAATTGCAACAATTCCTTATGGGTATTCCAAGAAGGATCTAAGAACAAAGTGTCAAAATGTACTAGTGATTGGATTCAAAAAAATTTGGAAGATACGCTTCACACTCATACAAACTATTTCCTGTGTGGAAAAAGATTGAGCATGAAAAGGTTAGAAGGGAGAACACATAGGTTTTTATAAGAGTAGAAATAGTTGAAAGGATAACCTACCCCCATTTAAGTGTCTCAACAATTACGAAGAAGGGAAACGATCCTCTGTATCTGAATATGTAGGGAGTAAGGTTAATTTGACTTCCCTTGAAAAATTATCATTAATTATATTTAATAAAACACATGTTTTGCATAATTAGTGCTCCAATCCCTCTCAACTGACCGACGTTCAATTTCTTTCTATGATTGATGTTCAAATTCCCACGCCTAATATGTGGGTTGCATCATTAAAACCTGGGTGCATGCCTTAACCCCAACCATGTTAAGGTGATGCCTCACAACTAAAGTACAAAATTCCATCATTCTTATTTGCATAAGCATGCATTTCTTGGAAAATTATCCTAGAAATATTTATGGGGGAACAAGTGGTGACATAATGAAGCACAATCAACCCTCCTTCATTAACAGTTTCATTGTGGACTTCTTTGGAATGGATTGCAAGTCCATGCGTAGAATAGTCTTCCTAGAATTTTTGTTACTTTCTAACCAAGTATTTCCATGAAGGCATAAGGATCCTCTAACGACATAAAAATCCATATCATCCATCTTCTAACAAATTGATTGATATGAGTCTTCAACACTCTTCACTCTAAATACCTTATTAATTGTATTCTCTGAGCATTGAACCAATGTTCCTCTCACCAACACTTATAACTTCTTTTGGGAAGTGTTGCTCCAATTGGAGTAGAACTCCTTCATAATTTTAGTATTGTAAGGAAAGGGGTGTTTGCAAAACCTTTTCCACTTAGGCCCTATTATGACGCTCCAGTCTCATCAGTTAGACCAAGGTCTTCATCTTCCATGTCAAAGATGAATCCCCTTTCAGAAAGCACATATATTGCAGAAAATATCTTCATGTGTCTTCTTTGAACATCACTATTCATAAAGGCTTCATTGTTTGGGGAATCAAAACCAGAGTATATCACATGAGGAATGTCATTATTTCTTGCACATGTTTTAATTCTTTTTCTGGTGGAGATGCATTCCATTGATGAATAATTGAAGGGTTCTGATAAGGAGGTTGAGCACTATTAAGTTAAAAAGGGAAGTTATTCTTGTTAGAAGAGTAAGGACAATAATTAAGATAGTTTTCTTACAAATGAGAGAAGTGAGGACTTTTGAAAGTGCATACATAGTTAAGTAAGGGTGAATGAGAGTGAGAGTTAAAAACTTGAATTTTGAATTTGGTGAGAGAAAAATATTTGGTGTTCATTATTAAGGTGTGACTTAAAGGACTGGTTGTAAATTTCACAAGTTATGATGGGGACAAATTCATCATTACTGAGCCTTGTTATGGCGCCTCAAATCTATGTGCATAGCTCCCTGTGCCTTTGTTTCCTAGTGAACTTTATCTATCCTCCCATCAAATTCCTTTTTAATTCATTTTTTAAAACTATTTTTTGGATAAATCCATGCATCTCTTCTCATCATAAAAGTCAGATACCCACTTACTCCCTTGGCATGTCACTATAGTGACATGAAAATTTAGAAAGTCTTCAGATCTCAAGGAAAGTAATTCCAACCTATCATTAAAAAAAATTCAAAATACCTTCTCATGCTCCTAGGGTTCTCAATTCCTCAAGGTTGCTCAATGTTTGATCAGACAAATTCTCCTCATAAGTAGTTGATCTACAACTAGGGTTTCAATTCTCTCAAGGAAAGTTGGACCTATAATGCCTCAAGAGGAGTTAATGGTTTCTCATATGTCTACAAGAATGATAATTCCAAAATTCAAGCCTTGCATCACAAGTTTGCTTAGTCAATTATTCAGGTGACTGAAAATCAACAGTATTGGACAAAAAGTCAACTATGGTCAACATACAGTCAAACCTTAAGATTTTTGGTCAACATCAATATTTTGAAGTCGCGTTCATCATTTGATCAAGTGTTGATCATGATTCATCAAGATAACTCCCAATTCACCAAAAGTCAAAAGTTACCAAATTAGGGTTTTCTTAAGGAGATGTCAATTGAACTTTGACCAAGCACAACTTTCACACGCTTCATTAGATTTTTCCTAACCAAAGTTCATTTTAAAGTAAATTCAATTCTCTACAACTTGGTCTCTCTAAGCTCAAGTCCAAAAAATGCTTCATTTGAGAGATATGAGTCAAAACATTATAGGTCATTTCAAAAGTCAACAAAAAGACACTTTTTGTCAAGGCAACTTACATCAAGATAATGTCTTCAAATAAAAAAAAAGACCAACATAGAGATTGTAGAGGACATCTTGAGCTTTCCAAAAAGTCTAATCACCTTCATATGATAAAAGTTGAGAGAGTTATGATGGATGCAAGTTGGGAAATTTTGAGAAAATGCATGAAACCAAAAGTTATCAATATAAGCTTCAATATGAACCTCAGAACTTATCCATGCACCCCTTGGGTTTTTATTCTATTTATTTTTATTTTTATTTATTTAAATTCAAAATTAAATAAGATAAAATCAAGGCCTTTCATACAAGGTCCAAGCCCAACCTTTTGACCTGATTTCAAGCTCTATATATTCTCATTGTTCAGACATAACAAGACACGAAACCCTTTCACAAGCAACCATTCCAAAAATCTAAAAAATTATCAAAAGTAGGGTAAATCAAAAACCCTAGTTAAATCCTCTTTCCAAGAAAGCCAATCCTCCAAATCACTTCCAGAAGCATTGTAGGATAACATTTGATCATCCATGATGATCCAAGAGGCCTGAGAATCGCGTATATTCCTCACCAGTTTTATTTGTTAAATAAATTTCATACTTTCATTTTCTTCGTGTTTTAATGCATACTAATGATATTAACTTGTTTCTGAGGTGTATTAGTACATGATAGGACCATTGCATGAACCCCATAATGCCCGGATGAATGGTTGTTATATCTGAACCGATTTGCTTCATTTGCTTCATATCTCACAATCCATCATGTTTTCGCCCAAACTAATGCTTTCATTGAGATTACAAGGCCTGAATTAGGGGGGTAGGGTACCATTGAGGCGCTGACTTCATTTATTTTGCATGAACATAAAACATACTCATCGGAGAAGAAGACCGGAGCTAGAGCTCTGGCGCTTCTCCGATCCAGGAAATTAAGTTTATTATTTCTTTAATTGTTTTCATTTATGTTACCATATGTATAATCACCACAGTGGCAAGCGCATGCAGGATAAGACATTACTCTCTCAGGACATGGGTTCGATCCCTGCCTTTTGACATTTTTTATGTTTTCTTAATTCTTGCAGGACTATTACATTTTGAATGGTGCCTGTTCTACTAACACCAAAGCACGTTTGGCGCAGTGGTAAACCATGCAACGTGGAAGGCTAAGGGCGTGGGTTTAACACCCACCCATATCATTATGCCTTATTTTGCTTATAACTTGTTTTCTTTTCTATTTTCCAACCCTAACCCTTTTGGAAAATTTAACCCTATTTTCACTTAACCATAAAACAAAACTCCTTTTTTACAAACCCTAATTAAATTAGGTTTTAGGTTTTTAATCAACATTTAAATTAATCTTTTTTACTAACTAAAATTAATTAATTTTTTTAGATTTTTTCATTAACCCTTTAATTTGATTAATCAACCTTTTTTGCAATTTTAAAGTCAATTAGAACTTTTAGGTTTAATTGATTAATTATCATCAAAATTTATTTTCATAAATAAACATCAAAAACATTTCTTTTTCCTTCGATTCTATTTTCATTTTACATTTTTAGATCAACTGTATAGATTTCGCGAATGTAATCTTTATTTATCGTTTTATTTTTTTCATTATTATGTAACTTATCCTGGATGTAATAGCTTAGGATCTCTTTTCTGCACTGCCTATTATGTATTTGCCCCAAAGCCTTGTAATAGTTTAGGGTTTACGTTTCTGCTTTTATCTTCTGCTATTATTTTATGCTTACTGCGTAATAATTAGGGTTTGTATGGAAAAACTAAAAACAAAGGATAGAAAACCCTAAATCTCAAGATAAATGGATGAAAAACAAATCACTTACACACTCGCACCTTTAGGGTAACCTCTCTTGTTGCCTTCGGAACAAAATAGTCATGTCCCTCGAAAGTGGGGACGCTTTAGCAAAGAACCTTGAATAAAATATCATAGTCCCTCGATGACCCTTTCAATGTTGCCTTTCAATAAATGATCTAGTCCCTTACAAAAATAGCTAAAGCATCCTTACAAGTTGTCTTCGATGACCATACGATGACCCTTCGTCTTTCCCTTCACATCCAATGATAGGGCTTCCTACTAACTAATGGTACATATAGACTTATCTAAAGGAGGAGAAAAAGTACAAGGATGACCTTGAGTGGGTAGAACTTTTAATTACTTGCTCACAAAAAAAAACAAAACATTTTAAACAAACACTTTCAAAGATATTTTCAAAACACTTTGTACGCATTCTTGAGGACCGATACAAGAATCGTTACAAAGTTCAAACTTCAAAATATTTTCAAACACGCATAAAAAGAAATTTTTTAAAGTGAGCTAAGCAATTAAGAACCCGTAGATAACTACGGATGAAAAGGGTGCTAACACCTTCCATTTTCATAACCTAACTGTGATCGGTGGATCTGGAACTGACTGTTTTAACGCTGGTTCGCGAAATGTCGCGGAAGCAAGAGTCGCCATCGTCTTTTATTTTATCCAAATGGAAAGGACAAAAGCACATAAAAATTCCTTATAGAGATTGCTCTCGGTTCGGGAGGTAGATTATAGAAAGGGAAGGTGTTAGCACCCTTTCTATCCATGGTTATCCATGGGCTCTTAGATACTTGCTCATTTGTGTTTTCAAAAATGGTTTGTTTGCTTTTCAACTGTGGGTTTTTAAAAAAAGTTTCTTTGAAAATTCCAGTTCGACTCTTGTATCGGTCCTCAAGAGTGTTTGAAAAATTGCTTTCGAAAGCTTTTGAAAAGGTGTCGGTGTGAAAAGTATTTTTGAATTTTGTTTTGAAATTAGAGCAAGTATCTACGAGAATCTACCTACCCTAAGGAATTAGGCTGTGTAAATGTCCTTAAGGTAGTGCCATCCCACCATTGAGAGGTAGGTAGCACCACCATTGGAGGTGTTCGGGTCAATTCGAAGGTTCGGGACATGGTGATCACCAGAGCAATAGGAAGATACCTTAGAAGCTACCCTCATGCCAGGTTCCCGGATCATGAGGACTTACTAAAACATCCTCTACTCGACGATCACCTTTCGAGGGGCAAGGCAATAGTGAGGCGTACCCTAGGGGTGGTGTGTGATTTGTGTGTCGTTTTCAGATATGTTTATCTTATTCATGCATTGGTGATCTACGCGTTGCTTTTATTTTTGACATTCATTCTTGCATGCAAATTTATTAACAGTTAAAAAAGATGCGGAAATTAAAAGTTCTATGCTATTACAAAGGCGCGGGTCCACATCGCCAAATTAAATCCAGGACCCGATTTGACATAAAATAAAGTGCGGGAAATATAAATGTCTAATTTACATGGCTTTGGGAGAATTACATTAATATTTAAAAGAAGGAATAAGAATAAAATGCGCGAAGAGAATAAAAATCGGGAATGCGAGGGCGTTGGACCCTTTTAAGGAAATTAAATTATCACTATGAAATTAATTCAATTAAATGCGAAAGGAAATTATTTTTTGAGGGTTTTTTGTATTTATGGATTTTAATGAGAATTAATGGAATTTAAACCTAATTCTAACTATTTTTAATTTATTAAAAAAACATGTTAAAATTGAACCTAAAGTTAACCTAATTAATTAATACAATTTTATTTACAAAAATAAATAATTATTAATAATTAATATGGTGAGAAATAAAAAAAGGATAAAAATATAAAACTCTAATTCTACAATTTCTAAGTTTATTAAAAAAAATATTAATATTTAAACCTAAAATTAAGACTAAATTAATTAATGAGATTTATTTACAAAAATAACATTTAAATAAAATATATTTTATTTTGTCTTGACTTTCTGATTTTTTGTTATCTTTTTATATTAAGAAAATATTGATTTAAAGAATTAAATTAAAACTAATTAAAATAAATAAAAATAGAAAAAATATAAAAAAAGAATGGAAGAGCAAACCAATGGGGGGTTCTGTCCCCAAACTGGAGGTGTGATCCAGCAATTCTGGCCCAATTGATTCCTGGCCTTGTTGACTTCTGGCAATTACGTGTGGACTCATTGACCAACGCCCATGGTACTCTTCAAGCATTGGCCTTTGGATTAGGATTATGGGACAAGTGGCGTGCCTGGATTGTGAGCGTATGGTGGACGCTTGGAGAGAGCGCTGCATGCAAATATAGTCAGAAAAATAATATGGAGAGAGGGGGGACCTGGGGATCGAACCCAGGTCCCAGAGTTTATCAATGCAACGCCTGACCAATGGAGCTGTTAACGCACTTTGTATATTATATGGACCATAATTATTATAAGAAAAGACAAACGTTAGTGGTCTGAGTCAGCAAAACGTGCGCTGAATTTTGAATTGCCCATTCATGCTATGACAACTAAGCGTCTTCTCCAATTGCTCTGTGTTTTACCAATTCTTTGCGTTAGAGGTGATGGTTTTGATCCATAAACCTTCCTTGAAGCCTCAGGAATGCAATGGAATCAATGTTTTGCCTTGAAACTCCTTGAAATCGTGTTTTCAGTTTTGGAATTTTCTTGAAAAAGTGCAAAGTTGTTTCTTCAGATGGGGCGCAGCTTTCAGGTCTCTTGCACTAGGGTTTTGATCAGTCTTATATGAGGATGGATTAGGGTTGAGTTTTGAACCAAAAAATCCTTGCATTGATGGAATGAATATTTGATTTTCATGCATAATTTTTCAAATCTTTTTCACATGTTTTTGATGTCAATCATAGCCAATCTTCCCAATTTGAATTGTGCACGAATCTTGAGCCTTTAATGAATGATTACACTGCATAAAAAGATTCAAATGCATTGGTTTAGTATTTTTCCATATTTTATTTAATTAAATGAATTAATAGCAATTAAAAATTCAAATCAATAAATAAAAATGATGGATAAATCCTCTTTGGGCCAAATGGTCGTGCATATGCTTTGGATGATGAATCTTGGAAGAAAATGTGGCCCATTAGCAATTTTAAGGCATTTGGAGCAAAGTTGACTTTTCAAAATACCTAAAAATTTCCCAACTTCCACAAGGCATATCTTGCTCAAAATTTAAGCTTTGATCATGTTCTTGGACATTTTGGAAAGGTCTTGAAGTCCTCTAACCAATTCCTTTGGTCCCATGTCATTTTGATTTACCAATCTCAAGTTATGGCCTTTGACTTAAGGTCTCTTTTTGTTGACTTTTGAAAATGACCTATAATGTTGAAATTGATAACTTTTTGTGAGAGCATTTCTTGGACTTGAAGTGTGAAGAGGAGTTGTAGGAAATTTATTTCTCTTCAAAATGAGCTTTGGATGGAATTTTTCTGATAAACCATGTGGAAGTTATGCCTTGGTCAAGTTACAGTTGACTTTTTCAACTGTCCAAATATAGAAACTTTTGCATCTTGAGACTTTTTGAGCCATGCCTTGAAAATCATGATCAAGAATTGATCAAATGATGTTTGTGGCTTCAAAATGAGATGTTGACCAAAAATTTGAACTTTTGACTGTCAAATGACCATTTTGCCCCTACAGTTGACTATTGAGCAATTAGGGTTTTTGACTGTGCAATCTTGTGCTGTAAGTCTTGAAACTTGGTATGAGGATGCTTGACCATGTTTATAGGCATGTGGGACTTGATTGGACCCTTGTAAACTTCATTTTCTTTGTCAGAACCAAAACCCTAGTTTTTGACTGTTTATGAGACCCTTGAACTGTGCAACCCTTGGGGAATTTTGAAGCATGCTCTTTGCCAATTTTGAAGAATATGGGAGGGCAAATTTTGGGGTACAACAGTTGCCCCTGTTCAATCTTCTTAGACCTGAGGATGCAGATTGGCTGACGTGCCTTTCGTAATCCGAAGGTGGAAGATGATTGAACACTAAAGTGCCCAGAAATTTGCGCTCACATAGTAGTGTGATGTGGGGAATGGGCTTATAGATGCCATTTGGAGATTGATGGATAGGATGATGGGCTTATAGATGCCATGCTAAGAGATGATGGAAGGTGGATGGGCTTATAGATTCCATCTGGATGTCGATCGCGTAAGAGATTCCTTAGCGAGAACTTGCGTACCTGAAAAAGAAAAATGATTACCTGGCCTGTTACAGGAGCTGGTCTTCAAATTCTTTGTATAGACGTGTCCTGACTGGTTACAGGAGCTGGATCTGGATCTTCAAAAGGTGATGAATGAACCAGGGATGGTTACTACCTCAACAGGAACGGTGAGAGAACCTTGGATGATTACCACCTCAACAGGAACGTTGAGAGAATCTGGGGACGATTACTACCTCAACAGGAACGCTGAGAGAATCTTGGACGATTACTACCTCAACAGGAACGCTGAGAGAACCTTGGGCGACTTCAACCTCAACAGTAACGCTGAGAGAATCTTGGGCGACTTCAACCTCAACAGTAACGCTGAGAGAATCTTAAGCGACTTCAACCTCAACAGTAACGCTGAGAGAATCATAGGCGACTTCAACCTCAACAGTAATGCTGAGAGAATCTTGGATGTCTTCTACTGAGTCTTTATCAGGAAAATCTGTTAGGGGTCGATTTAGCTGGACTAGAGAAGGCCTTTGACTAGATAAGAAACAGGAAAATCTTAGGGTCGATTTAACTGATCCGGTCTAGGTCTTGAAATGTCTTCAACTGGATAAGAAACAGGGAGATCTTAGGGTCGATCTGAGTGAACCAGAGAAGGCCTTTGACTGGATAAGAAACAGTAAAATCTTAGGGTCAATTTAACTGAACCGGTCTAGGTCTTGAAATGTCTTCAACTGGATAAGAAACAGGGAGATCTTAGGGTCGATCTGACTGAACCAGAGAAGGCCTTTGACTGGATAAGAAACAGTAAAATCTTAGAGTCGATTTAACTGAACCGGTATAGGTCTTGAAATGTCTTCAACTGGATAAGAAACAGGGAGATCTTAGGGTCGATCTGACTGAACCAGAGAAGGCCTTTGACTGGATAAGAAACAGAAAAATCTTAGGGTCGATTTAACTGAACCGGTCTAGGTCTTGAAATGTCTTCAACTGGATAAGAAACAGGGAGATCTTAGGGTCGATCTGACTGAACCAGAGAAGGCCTTTGACTGGATAAGAAACAGGAAAATCTTAGGGTCGATTTAACTGAACCGGTCTAGGTCTTGAAATGTCTTCAACTGGATAAGAAACAGGGAGATCTTAGGGTCGATCTAACTGAACCAGAGAAGGCCTTTGACTGGATAAGAAACAGAAAAATCTTAGGGTCGATTTAACTGAACTGGTCTAGGTCTTGAAATGTCTTCAACTGGATAAGAAACAGGGAGATCTTAGGGTCGATCTGACTGAACCAGAGAAGGCCTTTGACTGGATAAGAAACAGTAAAATCTTAGGGTCGATTTAACTGAACCGGTCAAGGTCTTGAAATATAGCTGAGAACTTAACTGAATCTTTCCTGAAAGGTGAAGGTCAGTCATATGCAATGCATGATGTGGATCAAGCAATGATGTTCTCAATATAAATGAGCTTGTGAGATATGATGCGTATATGCATGCTATAATATATGGAGATGCGATGTTTATGTATGTTTTTCGTCTAGGAAAGTAAATCCTTGACGGGTGCCGGGAAGTCATATCCTGGGCTGATGTTGAGGAATAGACTTTTGCCTCCGCTGGGGATGATAGTTGCAAGAATACCGGTAGGAGAAGATAACTCCGTTGGGGAATAAACTTGGTGAATGGGTTACCCTGCGGGGAGAAAAGTACTCTAACGATCTTGCTGGGGAGCAATACTTTGTGGGGAGAGAGATACTTCTCTGAAATGTTGATGGTAACTTCACTGGGGATACCATTGTTATGTGGGAAGTGTTAATAGACTTCGCTGGGGATAAGAAGGCTTCGCCGAGAACGATCTTTCCGTGGATTTTGGCTGAGGATAACCCAGTTATATCCTGGTAGGGAAATAACTCTTTGAATAAAGCCGGGAGACGCGTTCGTGCTCTGCGGGGATAAGCTTCCAGAATCTACTGGGGATAAGCTTACTGCTTGGGGAGATGGATTCCAACTTTCCTGGGGAAACTGGATTGGACTCTCCTGGGGAAGTTTTGAGATGTATTGGAAGTAGTTCCGGGGAACAATCTTTAGACCAAGACTGCCAGGGATGTTTGTTAAGAATATTCGTATCTCGTGCTGGGGAATGTTGAGATCTACGGGGGATACCCAACTTCCTTAAGGTTTGATAATAGCTTTGCTGGGCGAGAGCGTACTGACTTGCTGACGCACTCTCTAGGGAATTAAGATATCTGGTTATGTTCTTCAGCTGAACCTACCTTGATACCTTGGAGGACAGAACAATTAGATTGCTTAGACAACTCTTTATTGCCCCTGTTTCTAATGTTACCTGTAGTTAATCCTTTGTTTCGTGTGCAAATATTCATGAGTTAGCAAATTATTGTCAATGCATATATCACGAATTGAACCTTGGACGTTCTTCGCAAAACAAAACAAAAGAAGAAAAACGATTGGCAATTTTAACTGAAAAGTATATTTGTATTGATTTTTGAATTTGCCTGTAAATAGGCGTTTTATGTACAAGAGGCTGACGTCCTAGTAAGAGAACGCCTCCGAACAAAAGAGTTTATACAAATTTTGTACAAGGGAAAATAAAACAGCTGTGTGAAATGAATGATCTGCTGGGTTTCAACTCTGCTATTTCCTTTATATCTCCGAGCGTCTCATCACTTGATGACCTTAGTTGAAGATGAAGCTGATTGATCAATGCCGTCTGAACTTGATGTTGATACCGGATTCTGGATGCAAATTGATCCAATGAGACATAGTATTACGCTTTATCCCTAAATTTTGCCTGAACCGCCCTTTCGGGTTTTCGGTCCACCGGGATACCCATTTTTGCCCAAGCCGCCTTTTCAGGTTTTCGACTTGCCGGGTGTACGGATTTTTCATTTTCATCCCTTATTTTGCTCGAACCCTTTTGGTTCGCCGGGGAGCCCTAATTTTTGCCTAGGTATGTCAACCTAGAGGGTCTTTTTTCATGCGTAGTATCTTTTTACTATGTCTGCATTGGCGGGGTGAGGAAGGTCGTCACCATCCATGTTGGTTAGAATCATGGCTCCTCCTGAGAACACATGTTTAACCACAAATGGCCCTTCGTACGTAGGGGTCCATTTGCCCCTTGGATCACTCTGAGGAAGGATGATTCGCTTGATTACCAGATCCCTAACTTGATATTCTTGTGGTCTGACTTTTTTGTTAAATGCCCTGATCATCCGTTTCTGATACGTCTGACCATGACAGATAGCAGCAAGTCTCTTTTCATCAATAAGGTTTAACTGATCAAGTCGTGTCTGGATCCAATCATCTTCGTTCAGATCTGCATCCCTCATTATCCGAAGAGAGGGTATTTGCACTTCGATCGGTAAGACTGCCTCCATACCGTAGACCAAGGAGAAAGGAGTTGCCCCGGTTGACGTCCTGGCTGAGGTACGGTACCCATGTAGAGCGAACGGTAACATCTCGTGCCAATCTTTATAGGTCACTGTCATCTTCTGCACGATTTTCTTAATGCTCTTATTTGCTGCTTCTACAGCCCCATTCATCTTCGGTCTGTAGGGAGAAGAGTTATGGTGCTGTATCTTAAACTGCTCGCAGAGCTTAGTGATCATCTTGTTATTGAGATTGGTACCGTTGTCTGTAATAATTCTCTCAGGGACGCCGTATCGACAGATCAGATTATGTCGAATGAACCGTGCCACAACAGTCTTGGTTACTGTAGCGTAGGAAGCTGCTTCCACCCACTTCGTGAAGTAATCAATCGCTACCAGGATGAAGCGATGCCCGTTAGATGCCGTAGGTTTAATCTCACCGATCATGTCTATGCCCCACATTGCAAACGGCCAAGGCGCAGTCAGAACATTTAGAGGAACTGGAGGAACATGCACCTTGTCTGCATATATCTAGCATTTATGGCATGTCCGAGAATGTTGATAGCAATCAGCTTCCATTGTGGACCAGAAATACCCTTCCCGAAGGATCTTCTTAGCCATAGTGTGCCCACTGGAATGTGTTCCGAAGGTCCCCTCATGTAACTCTTCCATGATCCTTTCTGCTTCAGTCTTGTCCACACAACGCAGTAAGGTCGAATCATGGTTTCGCTTATACAGGATGCCGTTGCTAAGGAAGAATTTTGCTGTGAACCTTCTCAGAAACTTTTTGTCGTTGACAGACGCACCTTCAGGGTATTCCTGAGCTTCTAAATATCTCTTCACCTCATGGTACCAAGGCTTCTCAGTCACCAATTTAGTCTCGAGATCACAACAGTATGTCGGTTCGTCCAGTTTCCAGATGATGATCCGGGGAGCCTCATTGTCCCACCTGACTTTGAACATAGAAGACATTGTAGCTAACGCGTCTGCCAGCTGATTCTCCTCTCTTGGGAAATGTTCAAAGGTTATCTTTGTGAAGTGGGGGATCAATGTCAACACACATTCCCTGTAAGGAATAAGATTCGGATGTTTCGTATCCCACTCTCCTTTGATTTGATTGATCACGAGAGCGGAATCTCCGAAGACACTCAGAAACTTGATCCTTAGGTCGATCGCGGCTTGAAGACCCATGATACACGCCTCATACTCTGCCATGTTGTTGGTACAGTTGAAACATAGCCGGGCAGTGAGTGGAGTATGAGTGCCTTGAGGGGATATGATTACAGCGCCGATACCGTTACCCAAAGCATTGGAGGCTCCGTCAAAGTGCATAGACCATCGGGATCCTTCCTCAGGTCCTTCATCCGGTCCAGGTACTTCACAATCAGTCACTATCATGATGCTCTCGTCCGGAAACTCGAAGTTCATTGACTGATAGTCGTCTACGGCCTGATGTGCCAAGTGGTCTGCCAATACACTTCCTTTGATGGCTTTCTAGGTTGTGTATTGAATGTCGTATTCTGTCAAGATCATTTGCCATCTTGCTATTCTCCCGGACAGAGCAGGCTTTTCAAATATGTATTTTATAGGATCCATCTTTGAGATCAACAAGGTAGTGTGAGTCAGCATATACTGTCTCAGCCGGCGAGCAGCCCATACCAAAGCGCAGCAAGTTTTCTCAAGCATTGAGTATCGGGTCTCACAGTCGGTAAACTTTTTGCTAAGGTAATAAATGGCATGCTCTTTTCGGTCAGACTCGTCATGCTTCCCCAGCACACACCCCATTGAACTGTCAAGTACTGTCAGGTATAGTATCAGAGGTATCCCCTCAACCGGTGGCATAAGGATGGGTGGTTCTTGGAGATACTCTTTGATTCTGTCAAAAGCGGCCTGACATTCATCATTCCAACGTACTACCTGATCTTTCTTCAGCAACTTGAAGATTGGCTCACAGGTAGCAGTTAGGTGTGAGATGAATCGAGCAATGCAATTCAGGCGTCCTAAAAAGCCTCTGACTTCCTTCTCTGTCTTAGGAACTGGCATCTCTTGAATAGCTTTAACCTTAGCAGGGTCCACTTGAATACCCTTATCACTTACAACGAAGCCTAGCAACTTCCCAAATCTTACCCCGAAGGTGCACTTGTTCGGGTTCAACCTTAGCTTGTACAATTTCAACCGGTCAAACAACTTCTGCAGATGACCAAGGTGTTCTTCCTCAGTCTGGGACCTTGCAATCATGTCGTCAACATACACTTCTATCTCATGATGGATCATGTCATGAAATAAAGCAACCATGGCACGTTGGTAGGTTGCCCCAGCATTTTTCAGTCCAAAAGGCATAACCTTGTAGCAGAAGGTGCCCCACTGAGTAACAAATGTAGTCTTTTCCATGTCTTCAGGTGCCATCTTGATCTGATTGTAACCTGAAAAACCATCCATGAAAGAGAACACCTTATGCTGAGTTGTATTGTCAACAAGGACATCAATGTGAGGTAGGGGGAAGTCATCTTTGGGGCTGGCCCTGTTTAGATCCATGTAGTCGACACACATTCTGACCTTATCGTCCTTCTTTGGTACCGGCACCACATTAGCAACCCACTGAGGGTAAGAAGTCACTGCAAGGAACCCGGCATCAAACTGCTTCACAACCTCGGCTTTGATCTTCTCAGACATCTCTGGACGCATACGGCGGACCTTTTGCTTAACCGGAGGGCAGTCTTCCTTAGTAGGCAAGTGATGGACCACAATATCGGTATCCAACCCGGGCATGTCTTCGTAGGACCAGGCAAAGATCTCCATATAATCATGTAGCATCTGAGTCAACCGTTGCTTCACGATGAGCTCTAGGTTGGCACCAATCTTTACCTCCTTTCTGTCTGCCTCAGTACCCAGATTTATTGTTTCCACTGGCTCTTCGTGTGGTTGAATCGCCCTCTCTTCCTGAAGTAACAGTCTTGCAAGCTCGCCAGGCACTTCGCAATCATCTTCACCTTCGTCTTCGGCTAAGTTGATCGGATTTTCAAAGTCATAACTGGCAGTAGCAGAGTCGTTACCAGTGAGATCCAGAGTGGATTGAAACCTGTATGAGTGAGTGTGTGTAAATACAACTGTTTTTTGTAATATATAAAGAAAGGAAAGAAAGAAAAGGAGCATAAGATTTGAAATGCGAGAAAACGTCCAAGATCTTTATTCATGATATATGAAATGACAATTTATATGCCCTCACAAATGAAGCCACGGTGCCCCGGGTAAGACACCGGGCCATAGAGTTTTGAATCATTGTTTATTACAAATAACAAAACAAAAGAATTCATTACTCAGTAACAAGAGAAACAAGTAGGTTGTCCTTTGCAATCCAATTGTTAGGTTCACTGTCGGTTGCCGGGTAAATCCAACTGTCGAACTCAGCTTCATCCACTTCATCATCCTCCCCAATAGCGTTCACTCCATGAGCAGGCAGGGGAGCTGTCACTACATTAGGCTTCTCAGATGCCTCAAATTGTACCTCCTTTGTATCAATAAGGTCCTGCAGCTTATTCCTTAAGGCCCAACAGTCATCAGTGGAATGCCCCGGGCTATCAGAGTGATAAGCACAACGGGCATTTGGATTGTACTTGGGAGAAGTCGTATTCACAACCTTTGGGGCCTCTCTAACAGTCACCAAATTGGTGGATAGCAACTGCGGCAAGATTTGTGATAGAGTCATACTCAACCGGGTAAACTCTCTTCTGGGTCTTTCAGCCCTTTGAGGATTGGTTTGCCGAGGAGCGGCAGCAGGCTTAGCAATCATCACCGCGTTGACAGATTGGCGGCGCTCAGGTTTCTCTTGTCTTCTAGACCCATATACCGCACTGGCCTCCTTTTTAAAGGGCTTCTTCTCAGAACTTGCAGATGCACCCTTCTGAATTTTACCAGACTTCATCCCAGCCTCTATTCTCTCTCCAATCAGAATAAGATCAGTGAACCCTACAGACGTGTTCCCGATAAGATGATTGAAAAATGGCCCAGATAGGGTCCCCAAGAACATATCCACCAACTCCCGGTCAGTCAACGGAGGTTGCACCCTGCCAGCCAGATCCCTCCACTTCTGTGCGTACTCTTTAAAACCTTCGCTTGACCCTAGCGACATACCCTGGAGTTGGGTACGTGTAGGGGCAAGGTCGGTATTATATTGATACTGCTTGTAAAAAGCAGTAGCCAACTCCTCCCAGTTACGAACCTTGGTCCCATCCAGATGATAGAACCATTCGAGATGAGTCCCTGAAAGACTCTCCTGGAAGAAGTGGATCCATAAGTTCTTGTCCACTGAGTACGGTTGAATCTTCCGCACATAAGACCTGAGGTGTAGCTTGGGACAAGACGCCCCGTCATACTTGGTAAAAGATGGTGCTTTGAACTTATGAGGAATGATCACACCAGTAGACAAACCCAAGTCTCCGAAATCCAGCCCAGGCACTTGTTGGATCTCCATAGCATTCAGTCTGTCCTCCAACTGCTTGTACCGGTCTTCAGCCGGAGGATACTGTTCCTCATCAAAATCAGTCTCGTTGTCGGAGACTACCGGACTAGGACCTTTTCCCTCTTGGGGACTACTCTTGCCTATAGAAGAACCAACCTCTTCATTCTGCAGAGTGTTGCCAAACCTTCGGCCCAAGTTGAAAAGAACAGTTCTCTTCTTCTTCTTCTTCTCCTTCTTCAGGAGCAGAGCCTTCAGCTCTTCTTGGCCCTGAGCCAAACCCATGATTAGTTCCTGAAATTGCGCGTTCTGCGCCTGAAGAGCCTTGATGGACATCTCGGTTGATGATGAGTCGGGATTCATGATGCAATAATAAACAACGAAGATCGGTAAGCAACCTGAAAAGAAGAAGACCTGCTATGCGCATGATGAATGATATGTGTTTATGCAATGCATTCAAGGGTTCGAAAGTTCAAATTTGTTGTAGACAAAAAGGAACACACGTTATTATTAAGGAAACAATTGTTCAGTACATCAAAGCCTCATGGGCACAAATAATACAAAGCAAATCAATCCCAAAAGACACTACGCATTCTCTTTGGAGCTATGTAGGTGTTGAGATTCCTCTCCTCATGCAATAGGCGGGTGAGCTCCAAGACCTTCTTTTCACTAGCATGCAGACTGGTCTCAAGAGAATTCAGTTCTTCCTTAAGCTGGATCCAGCTCTTCTGCATCTCTTCCCAGGATGTGGGCATATCAGGATGCTGAATGGTGTAGGACACTTCTCCTTCCAAGACTGGCTCTTTGATCACAGGGAGCATATGAGGATAAGGCATCACTAACTTCTGGGAGCGGGCGCGTACCCACTTGAGATAAGGTTCCAACGGGATGGAGTTCCTATATCCCAGTGTCTTACTGTCTATCCTACTTGGCATCCTCCAAGCTCTGATAAATCTCTGGCGAAGTCCTTGTGCATCATTGTCGAAGGCAAAAACTATGTCAGGAATTAACATGTCATGAGGGCCATCCCTTCGAGCATAACCAAATTGTCTCCAAGCCAGGCATGGGTTGTAAGTAATACCTCCTCTGATTCCAAGTAAAGGAACATTAGGGTACTCCCCGCAACGATCAATGATAGTGACATCCTCTCTGGATCGAGGACACCAATGTATATCTGCATGTGTAAGAATCATCAACCGTTGTGACCATCTCAAACCCCGCTCGTTCTTCAAAACTGATTGTGGAAGGTGCAAAATAAACCACCTTCCCAAGAGAGGAGTGCAGCACATAAGGACACCTCTTTTTCTCATGGTTCGAGTGTAACATGAGTGAAGGATGTCCCTCAGCAACGTAGGTATAGGATTCCTAGACATGAAGATCTGGACAGCACTGATATCTATAAGCTGATCTGGGTTAGGGAACAACACCAAACCATAGACAAGGAGGGCCACAACTTCTTCAAAAGCTTGTAAGTCAAGGGAGTTCCAACATTCATGGGCCTTTTCAAACAGAAACCTGGCTAAGAACCCTTTGATACCACTTCTAACTTCCCAATGTTCCTTGAGGTCAGATGATTGTAGGTGTAAGGCTTTAGCAATCTCTTCAAGCCTGGGCTCCTTTTCTGTACCGTTGTAGGGTAGTTGATTAAGGATAGGGATCTTCAGGAGCCGGGAGAACTCCTCCAATGTAGGTACCAGCTGATAATCCAAGAAGGTGAAATAGTGATGCAGAGGGTCAAAGAACTGGAACAGAACCTTTATCATATCTTCCTCAATGTTGGTATTGACCAAGCTGATGAGTCTTCCATGTCTTTCACTGAATGAAGAGCTCTCGGGAATCCTGGATATAAGCTCCTTAAGCTGAGGAGGGATCCTTACAAGGCTGATTTGAATTGTCTTTCTGCGAACAGTTTCCATGTCCTACAAAACAAGAACAAAGATGAAGATTCGAACCCCTGAAATGGTTAGTCAATGCATATGATACTGGATGATGTCATGATGCTATGATTAAACACACCACAAATATTTACAAAGGCAAACATGTAAGGCACACAAGTCACACAAAACAAGCCCCTAGAGTTTAGGCCAGCATGGGGTCTGGGTATTACCCTTTTGAAGTTGGTGGGCTCAACCTGTCCTATTAGAAGTAACCGGGTTCTAAGGGTCCCAATATCACTGGATTGCTTTCATTGTTCATCGTTTCGATTTAGCCACTGAACTGGCGACCGAAATATTCCAGGAAAGCAACCCTCAATTGAGTGTAGTATCGAGTATCAACCAACCTCGGACTGCACCAAAGTCAGTTATCTCACTACCCTAAAGAGGCCAAGATAGTTCAATTAAGGTTCCTAAGGTCTGTTGATGCTTCACGACACAACACGGAGGCCCCGTACTCTCCTTGACTGAACTCAAGGGTTACCGGTACACACCAAAGTGCCACATCAACGTAGCAGACTGTTTCAACCATGTTGGTATACCCCGCACAGTTCCCTCACAGCCTTGTTGCTACTTTCTAAGAAGGTATCCCCCAGATCCGGGTTAGGATCTATAGAACTCCCAAGACGGTCCCACAATTTAAAGCAAGCAAATCAATACAATTGAAAACACAGTTATGAACTAATCCTAAGGTACACCTCACTTTAAGTTATTCCCCAGCAGAGTCGCCAGTTCTGTGATCGGTGGATCTGGAACTGACTGTTTTAACGCTGGTTCGCGAAATGTCGCGGAAGCAAGAGTCGCCACCGTCTTTTATTTTCTCCAAATGGAAAGACAAAAGCACAGAAAAATTCCTTATAGAGATTGCTCTCGGTTCGGGAGGTAGATTATAGAAAGGGAAGGTGTTAGCACCCTTTCTATCCATGGTTATCCATGGGCTCTTAGATACTTGCTCATTTGTATTTTCAAAAATGGTTTGTTTGCTTTTCAACTGTGGGTTTTTAAAAAAAGTTTCTTTGAAAATTCCAGTTCGACTCTTGTATCGGTCCTCAAGAGTGTTTGAAAAATTGCTTTCGAAAGCTTTTGAAAAGGTGTCGGTGTGAAAAGTATTTTTGAATTTTGTTTTGAAATTAGAGCAAGTATCTAAGAGAATCTACCTACCCTAAGGAATTAGGCTGTGTAAATGTCCTTAAGGTAGTGTCATCCCACCATTGAGAGGTAGGTAGCACCACCGTTGGAGGTGTTCGGGTCAATCCGAAGGTTCGGGACATGGTGATCACCAGAGCAATAGGAAGATACCTTAGAAGCTACCCTCATGCCAGGTTCCCGGATCATGAGGACTTACTAAAACATCCTCTACTCGACGATCACCTTTCGAGGGGCAAGGCAACAGTGAGGCGTACCCTAGGGGTGGTGTGTGATTTGTGTGTCGTTTTCAGATATGTTTATCTTATTCATGCATTGGTGATCTACGCGTTGCTTTTATTTTTGACATTCATTCTTGCATGCAAATTTATTAACAGTTAAAAAAGATGCGGAAATTAAAAGTTCTATGCTATTACAAAGGCGCGGGTCCACATCGCCAAATTAAATCCAGGACCCGATTTGACATAAAATAAAGTGCGGGAAATATAAATATCTAATTTACATGGCTTTGGGAGAATTACATTAATATTTAAAAGAAGGAATAAGAATAAAATACGCGAAGAGAATAAAAATCGGGAATGCGAGGGCGTTGGACCCTTTTAAGGAAATTAAATTATCACTATGAAATTAATTCAATTAAATGCGAAAGGAAATTATTTTTTGAGGGTTTTTTGTATTTATGGATTTTAATGAGAATTAATGGAATTTAAACCTAATTCTAACTATTTTTAATTTATTAAAAAAACATGTTAAAATTGAACCTAAAGTTAACCTAATTAATTAATACAATTTTATTTACAAAAATAAATAATTATTAATAATTAATATGGTGAGAAAGAAAAAAAGGATAAAAATATAAAACTCTAATTCTACAATTTCTAAGTTTATTAAAAAAAATATTAATATTTAAACCTAAAATTAAGACTAAATTAATTAATGAGATTTATTTACAAAAATAACATTTAAATAAAATATATTTTATTTTGTCTTGACTTTCTGGTTTTTTGTTATCTTTTTATATTAAGAAAATATTGATTTAAAGAATTAAATTAAAACTAATTAAAACAAATAAAAATAGAAAAAATATAAAAAAAGAATGGAAGAGCAAACCAATGGGGGGTTCTGTCCCTAAACTGGAGGTGTGATCCAGCAATTCTGGCCCAATTGATTCCTGGCCTTATTGACTTCTGGCAATTACGTGTGGACTCGTTGACCAACGCCCATGGTACTCTTCAAGCATTGGCCTTTGGATTAGGATTATGGGACAAGTGGCGTGCCTGGATTGTGAGCGTATGGTTGACGCTTGGAGAGAGTGCTGCATGCAAATATAGTCAGAAAAATAATATGGAGAGAGGGGGGACCTGGGGATCGAACCCAGGTCCCAGAGTTTACCAATGCAACGCCTGACCAATGGAGCTGTTAACGCACTTTGTATATTATATGGACCATAATTATTATAAGAAAAGACAAACGTTAGTGGTTTGAGTCAGCAAAACGCACGCTGAATTTTGAATTGCCCATTCATGCTATGACAACTAAGCGTCTTCTCCAATTGCTCTGCGTTTTACCAATTCTTTGCGTTAGAGGTGATGGTTTTGATCCATAAACCTTCCTTGAAGCCTCAGGAATGCAATGGAATCAATGTTTTGCCTTGAAACTCCTTGAAATCGTGTTTTCAGTTTTGGAATTTTCTTGAAAAAGTGCAAAGTTGTTTCTTCAGATGGGGCGCAGCTTTCAGGTCTCTTGCACTAGGGTTTTGATCAGTCTTATATGAGGATGGATTAGGGTTGAGTTTTGAACCAAAAAATCCTTGCATTGATGGAATGAATATTTGATTTTCATGCATAATTTTTCAAATCTTTTTCACATGTTTTTGATGTCAATCATAGCCAATCTTCCCAATTTGAATTGTGCACGAATCTTGAGCCTTTAATGAATGATTACACTGCATAAAAAGATTCAAATGCATTGGTTTAGTATTTTTCCATATTTTATTTAATTAAATGAATTAATAGCAATTAAAAATTCAAATCAATAAATAAAAATGATGGATAAATCCTCTTTGGGCCAAATGGTCGTGCATATGCTTTGGATGATGAATCTTGGAAGAAAATGTGGCCCATTAGCAATTTTAAGGCATTTGGAGCAAAGTTGACTTTTCAAAATACCCAAAAATTTCCCAACTTCCACAAGGAATATCTTGCTCAAATTTTAAGCTTTGATCATGTTCTTGGAAATTTTGGAAAGGTCTTGAAGTCCTCTAACCAATGCCTTTGGTCCCATGTCATTTTGATTTACCAATATCAAGTTATGGCCTTTGACTTAAGGTCCCTTTTTGTTGACTTTTGAAAATGACCTATAATGTTGAAATTGATAACTTTTTGTGAGAGCATTTCTTGGACTTGAAGTGTGAAGAGGAGTTGTAGGAAATGTCTTTCTCTTCAAAATGAGCTTTGGATGGAATTTTTCTGATAAACCATGTGGAAGTTATGCCTTGGTCAAGTTACAGTTGACTTTTTCAACTGTCCAAATATAGAAACTTTTGCATCTTGAGACTTTTTGAGCCATGCCTTGAAAGTCATGATCAAGAATCTATCAAATGATGTTTGTGGCTTCAAAATGAGATGTTGACCAAAAATTTGAACTTTTGACTGTCAAATGACCATTTTGCCCCTACAGTTGACTGTTGAGCAATTAGGGTTTTTGACTGTGCAATCTTGTGCTGTTAGTCTTGAAACTTAGTATGAGGATGCTTGACCATGTTTATAGGCATGTGGGACTTGATTGGACCCTTGGAAACTTCATTTTCTTTGTCAGAACCAAAACCCTAGTTTTTGACTGTTTAGGAGACCCTTGAACTGTGCAACCCTTGGGGAATTTTGAAGCATGCTCTTTGCCAATTTTGAAGAATATGGGAGGGCAAATTTTGGGGTACAACACTACCCCTATGAACTCAAAATATTCAAGGTCTTTCCTGTTCTTTTCACCCTTTACTTATTGGATAAAATAAAAATCGGTGGCGACTCTTACTATCCGCAACATTTGCGATAAAATGCAAAATCAGTCAGTTCTCTCACCGTATTACAAAACTGGCGACTCTGCTGGGGATCTTACAAAAGAGGGGTTACCTTAGAGTTTAGATCACTTTACTTGTTTGATTTGTTTGCTTTAAAATTGAGGGTTGCTTGGGTTTAAATTCTTGTAAAGATCCTACACCCGGATCTAGGGTACTCTAGGTAAGTAGCAATAAATCATGGAAACTGTACGGCGTATACCGATATATGGTTGAATTGATGGCTATGTTAGTGTGACACTTTGGTTTGTACCAATGTTCCTTGAGTCATTCGAGGATAAATTGGGTTACCGCATGGTTTCATAAGCACTAATTAGCTTTTAGAACCCTAATTGACCCATTTGGCCATTAGAAGGTAGTGAGATAGCCGACTTTGGTGCAGTCCAAGGTTGGTTGATACTCGATGATACGCTCATTGAGATTCGACTTTTGGGATAATTTGGTGGCAAGTCAGTTGCTCTGCTGAAATAAAACTTGTGAGAAAGATCGGTGATATGATACTCCTAGAATTCGGTTACTTCTTAGGACAGGTTGAGCCAACTTGACTTCTATAGAAATGGTACTTACCTACAGACCTCATGCAAGCCTTTAAACCTAAGGCTCTTGCGTGCTTTATTTGGTTTTCTATTTGTTCAAACATGACATCATGACATCATAACATTGCATTTTCACTAACCATTGCAAGGATCTCAGGGACATGTGATGCAGGTTTATCATGAACCAGATTGTTAGCAAGGGGCAAGGGGATTTATTTTCCTCTAACCGAATACTGTCAAAGATTGAAGTACATTCCCTTGAGTCAAAGGAAAGGATCCACTCGATATGGTGAGCTTGGTTCTCATAGAAGGACATTCAAAGATGCAAAGTTCTTCAGTTAAAGCTGCAGGCAGACTCAACTTCTAACATTTCACTTTTGTTTATCCCGCGAGATCCTTGAAAACATTGCATATGCATACCATACATATAATCACATAACAGGTATTCCCAAGACATGTTTTCTCATCTTCTAGCTATTTATTTCAGTAAAAGATGGCTCTCGAACAAATCGTCAAAGAATTGCAAGCTCAAAATTCTAAATTTCAACAAATGTTCTTGGACTTAGCCAAGGGGAAAGAAGAGCTGAAGACCCTCATCACCAAAGAGAGGAAGAAAAAGACTAAGAAACCAGCCGTCATCCTTAATATGGGTAGAAGATTCAAAGGTCCGGTCAGGAGGGCTCTAGATTTTGAGGTCCCATCAAATGAAGATGATAACCAAGAGGAAGGTGATAAGAGTGTGAAAGTTGGGGAGAATAATAATCAGGGTTATGATGAAGCAGACTATTCAGATGAACAGTATCCTCCGACTGATGACAAATACAAACAGCTGGAAGATCGTCTCAATGCTATGGAGATCCAGAGAGTTCCAGGGTTGGATTTTGAAGAGCTAGGCTTAGTCTCAGGAGTTGTTATTCCTCACAAATTCAAGGTCCCTACTTTTGCAAAGTATGATGGTGTTTCATGTCCAAAGCTTCATTTGAGGTTTTATGTTCGGAAGATTCAACTCCGTACTGCTGACAAGAAGTTATGGGTGTACTTCTTTCAAGAAAGCTTGTCGAGAACATAGTTGGAGTGGTTCTATCAGCTGGAAGGGATCAATATCCATACTTGGGAAGACTTGGTTGCTGCTTTTTACAAACAATACCAGTACAATGCTGATCTTGCACCAACCCGTGTGCAATTACAAAGTACGACCATGGGCTCGAACGAAGGCTTCAAAGAGTATGCCCAGAAATGGAGGGATCTAGCTGGAAGAGTTCAACCTCTTTTATCTGATAGAGAGTTGGTTGATATGTTTATGGGAACTTTGACAGGTCCTTTCTTCAATCATCTGATCAGAAGTTCTTTAGCCGGATTCACCGAGCTGATATTAACAGGGGAACAGGTTGAAAGTGGAATCAGAAGTGGAAAAATTCAGGTGGTTGCGTCTTCAAGTACTATGAAGAAGACGTTCAGCGATAAAAAAGAAACTAATGTTGTGTATGGCCAGAAGGGTCGTGCTAGAAATGATCGCAAACAGTCTGTGGGAGTTGTGCTGATTTCTAATCCTGCGCCAGTACAACAACATCAACAAGGTAATCAGCATAGGGTAGATGCACTCAGGATACAATTTACTAATATCGATATGCCATTGTCTCAGGCATTACAACATCTATTGAAGGCAGAATTGATAACGTTAAGAGATCCGCCTCAGAATCTCAACACTTCCTCCCCCAAGTACAATCCTAATGTAAGAGATATGATTGATAATAAAGAGATTGAATAGCTCCTGGGAATGACAAAAATAGCTTATGGGCTTTGAAAAATAAAGTTCAAGATATGATTGACAATAAAGATATTGAATTTGATCCTCTTGAGACCCCCAATGTGATTATCGCACCTATGCCTAAGCACGACAAAGGCATCAGTGTTATTGATGATGTTTCTTATGTTTCTGCTGTATATGACTTGGTTACTCTCCTGATGATTATTAAGAAGAATATGTTACAAGCCAGTTTATTTCCGAGTTGCATTGAAATATGCTACTACTACGCAGCCCAATCCAATGGTTGTAAACTGCTGAAAGAAGGTATTCAGCGTCTTATGGATAACCACCTAATTCTAGTTGAGAAGACTCCTTCTATTGAGAATTTGTTTTAAGACTTGGAGGTTGAGGAGGTATATGTAATTTCTGGTACTCCTATAAGGATCACTACTAAAGGCCCTGTGAAGATTAAGGCCGAACCTAGAGTCGCTCCTCTGAGGATCACCGCACTTAGACCAATCCCATACTCCTCTGACAAGTTGTCCCTTGGAATTATGGGGCCGACGTTTACTACCGTGGTGTCAAGCAAGAACCATTGACTGTTGAAAGTGAAGGTATTAAAGTTACTGATTTCAACATTGACAATATTGCTGGGACCAATAAAGTTACTATAAGTTGAAGGGTTTTCTCTCCCGAAATCCCTCTAAAGACTGTCGCCACACCAGTTCGTGTTACCGCTATCGAGTCAATTACTGAGACTCGGAGCAAAGAGCCAATGACAAAGCCTGCCCAGACGGAGGCACCTAAAGAAGTTACCACTGAAGATACCTCCAGGAAAGAGTTGGAAGAGGTATTAAAAATCATCTGAAAAAGCGATTACAAGATTGTTGAACAGTTGGGACAGACTCCCTCCAGGATATCCCTATTGTTGTGCTCAGAAGCCCATGCTCAGGCTTTGGTGAAGTTCTTAAAATCTGTGCATGTACCACAAGGAATCTCTGCTGATCAATTTGAAAATTATGTTACTAGCCTGACCAGTGATAATGGGCTAGGCTTTTTTGATGCTGGCTTAACTCCCGAAGGAAGGAACCATAACAAGGCCCTATATGTCTCTATTGAATGCAGGGCACTACCTTAGCTCATGTGTTAGTGAACACGGGTTCCTCGCTGGATGTTCTACCGAAGGGTGCTCTAGACAGGCTTGATTATGAAGGGGTTATGCTGAAACCCAGTGATATTATGGTGAGAGCCTTTGACAGTTCAAAAAGGATGGTGCACGGAGAGGTGGATCTTCCGATCAGAGTAGGTTCGCAGGTATTCAACTCTACCTTCTATGTAATGGATATTCGACCAGCCTATTCCTGTTTACTTGGACGCCCTTGGATTCATGGGGCAGGCGCTGTTACCTCCACTTTACATCAAAAGCTGAAATATCCTGTGAAAGGAAAGGTTGTCACGGTTTATGGTGAAGAAGAGTACATGGTAAGTCACTTGAACTCATTCAAGTATGTTGAGATGGAAGATAAATTCATTGAGACTCCCTATCAAACTTTTGAAGTTATTCCTCAGACAACTACCATTACTGGGGATGTTTCTGCTATTCCTAAGGTTACAAGGGTTCCGCCCAAAATGGCTTATCTGAAGGATGCAAGATCTATGATAGAAGAAGGTGGTTGTACTACTTAGGGTCAGCTTCCTGACATTCCTTACAAGTCTGACAAATTTTGTTTGGTTTTCACTGCAGAAGCTCAAAGGGCTATTTGTCATGGTCGTGCTGGAAGACCATCATTCCGCGTCAGCAACAATGGAGTTAATGCGGTAGAAGATACGGATAGTGATTACGACCTAGACAACTAGATTTTTCCCACCGCCGATAATGGACTCAGCAATTGGGAGACTAAAGACATTATACTGATCTCCTTTAGTCAGGAGTAAATTCTATTTTTGTTTCTTTTTTCTTTCAAGTTTTGGCTATGTAATTTTTAAAATAATAACTTCCAGCCTTGTGCCTTACTCGTGGCACAACGGTCCATTTGTTAGGGTTGTCATTTCATTCACATATTTTCATTCAATAAAACATTGGACGTTTGCATTCAAATTTTGCGCTCTATGTCTTTCTTTTACTTTATTACTTTCAAAATAGTTATGTGTTCTTACACACACCCACGCAACAAATTGAAGATCCATATCCACTTTGGATCCCATTGATAACAATTCTTCTATTTCCAATTATGACTTCGAAAATCCGATGTACCAAGCCGAGGACGAAGGTGAGGAAGATTGTGAAGTACCTGGAGAGCTTGCTAGGCTGTTAATGCAAGAAGAAAAAGCCATACAACTACATGAAGAGCCAATCGAGGTTGTGAACTTGGGTACTGAAGAGGACAAGATAGGTTCCAACCTAGAAGACAATGTCAAGAATAGATGAATCCAGATGTTGTGTGACTATGTTGAGATCTTTGCTTGGTCATATGAAGACATTCAAGGGCTTGATACTAATATTTTGGTTCACCGTCTACCGATGAAAGAAGGTTGTTCTCCAATAAAGCAGAAAATTCTTCGTAAGCATCTCGAGATGTCTGAAAAGATCAAAGTTGAGGTTATGAAGCAGTTCACCACATGTTTCTTGGTTATTACGTCTTACCCTCAGTGGGTTTAAAATGTGGTTCCAGTACCGACGAAGGATGGAAAGGTGTGTATGTGTGTAGACTACAAGGATCTGAATAAGGCAAGCCCCAAACATGGCTTTCTGCTTCCACATATTGATGTTCTGGTTGACAAGACCACTCAGAAAGTGTTTTCCTTCATGGACAATTTCTACGGTTATAATAAAATCAAGATGGCACCTGAAGACATGGAGAAGACTACTTTTTTCATACAGTGGAGCACTTTCTGCTACAAGGTTATGCCTTTTGGGTTAAAGAACATCGGTGCAACTTATCAACATGCTATGTTATCTTTGTTCCATGACTCGATACATCACGAGATAGAAGTTTATGTAGACAACATGATATCCAAATCTCAGACTGAAGAAGAACATCTCAACCACCTACACAAATTGTTTGAGAGATTGAAGAAGTACAAGCTGAGATTGAATCCGAACAAATTCACCTTTGGGGTGAGATCCGGTAAACTCTTAGGTTTCGTCGTTAGTGGTAAAGGTATTGAGGTTGATCCCGCCAAGGTCAATTCCATTAAAAAAAAGCTCCTTGTACTGCGAAGGAAGTCAAAAGTTTATTAGGATGATTAAACTACATTGCCAGATTTATTTCCCATTTGACTGCTACCTGTGAGTCGATCTTCAAGTTACTAAAGAAAGATCAAGTAGTAAAGTGGAACAACGGTTGTTAGATAGCTTTCGACAAAATCGAGGAATACCTCCAGGAACCTCCAATTTTGATGCCACCGGTTGAAAGAAGACCTTTGATCATGTACCTAACAGTGTTAGAGAACTCAATGGGTTGTGTATTGGGGCAACATGACGCGTTTAGTCGAAAAGAGCATGCAATATACTACCTTAGCAAAAGTTTATCGATTTTGAAACAAGACACTCACTGCTCGAGAAAATTTTTCACACCTTGGCATAGGCTTCTCACCAACTAAGATAGTATATGTTGACTCATACTACCTTGTTAGTCTCTAAGATGGATCCCGTAAAATACATATTCGAGAAACCCGCTCTCTCCGGAAGAATAGCAAGATGGCAAATGGTATTGACATAATACGATATTCAGCACACCATTCAGAAGGCAATCAGAGGAAGTGTACTAGAAGATCATTTGGCTCATCAAGCCGTAGATGACTATCAATCTATGAATTTCGAGTTCCCAGATGAGAATATCATGCTAGTTACAGATTATAAAGAACCTGGACCGTATGAAGGACCTGAGTTGGGATCCCGATGGACTTTGGCTTTCGATAGAGCTTCTAATGCATTGGGTAATGGAATCAGTGTTGTGATTATATCTCCCAAGGGTTGACATATGCCCTTCACCGCTAGACTTTGCTTTAACTATACCAACATGGCCGAATACGAAGCATGCATCATGGGTATCAAGGCTACTATTGATATGAGAATCAAATTCTTGAAAATGTACGGGGACTCAGCCCTAGTGATCAGTTAGATTAAGGGATAATGTGATACGAAGCACCCAAATCTCATTCCTTACTGGGAGCATGTGTTGACATTAATTTTGTGCTTCGACGAAATCACTTTCGAACATATCTCACGAGAAGAGAATCAGTTGGCAGATGCACGAGATATTATGTCATCTATGTTCAAAGTCAGGCGGGACAACGAAGCTCCTCGAATTACTATTGAGAGACTAGACGAACCAGTGTATTGCTACGAAGTTGATACTAATGGAGTAGAAGAAAAGTCTTGGTTTCACGAAGTAAAAATATACCTCGAGGCTCAAGAGTACCCCGAGGGGGAACCTATCAATGACAAGAAATTTCTATGGAGGTTCTCTGCTAAGTTCTTTCTGAGCAATGGAATTTTGTACAAGCGTAATCATGATTTGAATCTACTTTGTTGTATAGACAAGAAGGAAGCTAAGAAGATTATGGAAGATATGCACGAAGGTATCTTTGGTACTCATTCCATTGGGCACACAATGTCTAAGAAGATTCTGAGAGCAGGTTATAATTGGTCGACCATGGAAACTGATTGCCATTATCATTCCAGAGCTTGTCACAAATGTCTAGATTTATGATGATAAAGTACATGTGCCTCTGGTTCCTTTGAATGTCTTAAATTCTCCTTGGTCGTTCGCAATGTGGGGCATTGATATGATTGGAGAGATTAAGGCTACGACTTCTAATGGGCATCGTTTCATCCTAGTCGCTATTGATTAATTCACGAAGTGGGTCGAAGCAGCCTCGTTTTCCTTTGTTACCAAGAATGTTGTGGCTCGATTCATTAAGCATAACCTTATCTGTCGGCATGAGATCCCCGAAAGGATCATCACGGATAATGGTACCAATCTCAACAATACTAGGATCACGGAACTCTGCATGCAGTTCAAGATTAAGCATCATAATTCTTCTTTGTATCTACCGAAGATGAATGGTGCAGTGGAAGCCACCAACATGAACATCAAAAAGATCTTGCAGAAGATGAAGGTGACATACAAAGATTGGCATGAGATGTTACCATTTTCTCTTCATGGCTATCACACTTCAGTATGTACATCAACTGGGGAAACCCCCATTCTCTCTAGTCTATGGTATGGAGGTTGTCTTACCTATCGAAGTCCATATTCCTTCCTTAAGGATCATGAAAGATGCAGGTTTAGAAAAAGACGAGTGGATTTAGACTAGGCTGGACTAGATAAATTTGATCGATGAGAAAAGGCTTGCGTCTGTTTGTCATGGTCAGATGTATCAGAAGCGTATGATCAAAGCCTTCAACAAGAAAGTCAAACATCAGGTATAGCAGGCTGGCGACTTGGTAATAAAGCGCATCATCTTACAACAAGGTGATTCCAGGGGAAAATGGAATCCCACATACGAAGGTCCATTTATGATTAACAGGATATTTTCTGGCGGCGCTATGATACTGACCACCATGGACGGTGAAGATTTCTTGCATCCTGTGAACGTGAACATAGTCAAAAATACTACGCATGAAAGAGACCCGCTAGGTTGACTAGCCTAGGAAAAAATAAGGGCATCCCGGCAAACCAAAAGGGTTCGGGGAAAAATTAGGGATATATATTTATAAACAATTTGTACACCCGACAAGTCGAAAACCCGAAAAGGCGGCTTGGGAAAAAAAGGGTATCCCGGTGGACTAAAAACACGAAAGGGCGGTCCAGGAAAAAGTTAGGGATTAAAGCGTACGACTATGTCCCATTGGATCATCTACTTACAACAAGCTTTGTTATCAACGTCAAGTTCAAATGTACAGATCAATTCAGACAACTTCTTCCGACGGTAAGGGATGAGATGCTTGAAGATATATGGACAATAGCAGAGTTGAAACCTGGTAGGATTGTTTCCACATAACTGTCTTTCCTTGTTTTTCTTTGTACTTTCTTCATTTTTATGATGATTTCCTCTTACTAGGATCTATGTTTCCTTGTTCAAAACTTCCTGTTTATAAGCAAACTATCAATACAAATATAATTCAAAATACAAATTTAATTTCTCTGTTTTGTTTGTAAAAACGTCTGATGATTAAATGGAATGAACATATGCATATGAATATGATTATTGTTAACAAATACATACATAAAAATAGGGTTTGCATTTACTAAAGACTCTAAGAGTTAGGATAACATTCAAGTCGTCCATAAATATCAACAGAAATATCTCCACAAAGCTACCTTTACAAACTCATCCTCGACAGAGATATATTCCTCAGCCAATCTAATATGCCCTCAAACAGAAATTGAGGCACCTTCCAACAGTTCACTTGATCAGCTTCCCCAGTAGGTCCCCTAGCAAATAAGGAAGTTTAACCATTTCCCTAGCATGCGATGGAAACTCCAATTCCCATCAGAAATGATTCCCTCAGCACATTTTAAAGGAATTTAATTCTCCAGTGGAGTTTATTCCTCTAACACTATAAGAGCCCCGATAGAATCCTCTTTTTCGGTAGAGTTTATTTCCCCAACAAGGTTTATTTCCCAAACCGAGGTTATCTCTATGATTCTTGCAGTTCCCTGACACGATTCTCTTCCTAGGTCAGATGTCATTCAACTTTGTCCTCCCCAGAAAAGTTGACATCCACACGGTGGAGGAGTATCCATCTCTTCCATCCCCAAGCAGAAGTCGGACGTCCCCAGCGGAATATCCTCAAACAAAGTGAGAATCCCCCAGTAAAATTATTCCCAGCTGAGGGAAGATTCATATCCTTCATCCCTAGCAACAGTCAAGGATTTATTTTCCCCAATCTAAGATGCTATACGAAGCTACCGTTGCCGTTAGCAACATCTCATATCCATACATCATTTACAAAACATCATAACATATGTATATGAAACGCATACGACACTCTCATTTATTTTGAGAATATCATTACGTAATGCATTACATACATCATGACATTGCATAAAATTAACTTTGTTTCTTCCAGGTTAGTCCGCAAATAGAAGAATATCATTGGTAATTTTGAAAGTAGGTCAAAGATTAATTCCCAAAATAAGACGGAGCAACTATTTGTACGACCAGGTGGTATAGATTCCCGGAACAAGACAAGTTTAGCAACAAAAAACAGGTCAAAGATTAATTCCAGAAACATGACGGGGCAACTATCTATACAACCAGGAGGTATGAATTCTCAAAATAGTATGGGTTTACCAACAAAAGCGGGTCAGAGATCAATTCCTGAAACAAGACGGGGAAACTATCTATACGACTAGGCAGTATGAATTCCTAAAACAGGATGGGTTCACCAATAAAAGCCGGTCAGAGATTAATTCCTGAAACAGGACGTGGAAACTATCTATATGACCAGGCGGTATGAATTCCTGAAATAGGACGAGTTTACCAATGAAGAACAGATTGCAGATCAATTCCTGAAACATGACGAGGCAACTATCCGCATGACCAAATGATTTCCCTCGGAGACTGAATTTGAAAAAGCATCTCCCTTCAGAGACTGAATTCTGAAAACTATCTCCCTTCATAGACTGAATTCTGAAAAGCATCTACTTCAGGGTCTTTGTTCTGAAAAACATTTTTCTTCGAAAATTTTCATTCTATCAGATCAAGTCGAGCGTAGACTCATTCTAATACTTTTATCAACAGTTACTCTGGATGGCATCTTTAAGCCCATATCTGACAACACTCCATCATCTTCCGAATGGCATCTTTAAGCCAATTAAAGCAATATTATCAACCAAGTTTTACTCTGTGTACATGCGAGTGCAAATTTCTAGGCACTTAAGTTTTCAATCCTCTTCTACCTTCAGATCACGAATGACGGACATGCCAATCTAACACTTCAGGTTTAAGAAGATTGAACAAGGGCAGCTTTTGTGCCCTAAAATTTACCCTCCAATTTTCTACAAGATACCTTCTCATGCTCCTAGGGTTCTCAATTGCTCAAGGTTGCTCAATGTTTGATTAAACAAATTCTCCTCATAAGCAGTTGACCTATAACTAGGGTTTCACTTCTCTCAAGGAAAATTGGACCTATAATGCCTAAAGTGAAGTTCATGGTTTCTCATATGTCTCCAAGAATGCTCATGCCAAAATTTAAACCTTGCATCACAAGTTTGCTCAGTCAATTGCTCAGATGACTAAAAATCAAATGTATTGGACAAAAAGTCAATTATGGTCAACATACAATCAAACCTCAATATTTTTGGTCAACATCAATATTTTTAAGTCACATTCATCATTTGATCAAAGGTTGATCATGATTCATCAAGAAAACTCCCAATTCACCAAAATTCAAAAGTTACCAAATTAGGGTTTTCTTGAGAAGTCAACTGAACTTTGACCAAGCACAACTTTCACATGCTTCATCAGATTTTTCCCAACCAAAGCTCATTTTGAAGGAAGTTCCATTCTCAATATGAACCTCATAACTTATCCATGCACCCCTTGGGTTTTTATTCTATTTATTTTTATTTTTATTTATTTAAATTCAAAATTAAATAAGATAAAATCAAGGACTTTCATACAAGGTCCAAGCCCAACCTTTTGACCTAATTTCAAGCTCTATATACCCACATTGTTCAGGCATAACAAGACACGAAACCCTTGCACAAGCAACCATTCCAAAAATCTCAAAAAATCTCAAAACTAGGGCAAATCAAAAACCTTAGTTAAAGCCTCCTTCCAAGCAAGCCAATCCTTCAAATCACTTCCAGAAGCATTGTAGGGTAATATTTGATCATCCCTAATGATCCAAGAGGCCTGAGAATCTCGTATATGCCTCACCAGTTTTGTTTGTTGCATGAATTCCATACTTTCTTTTTCTTTGTGTATTAATGTATACTAATAATATTAACTTGTTTCTGAGGTGTATTAGTACATGATAGGATCATTGCATGATCCCATAATTCCCGGATGAAGGGTTGCCATATCTAAACCAATTTGCTTCATTTGCTTCCTATCTCATAATCCAACATGTTTTAACCCAAACTAATGCTTCCATTGAGATTGCAAAGCCTAAATTAGGGGGGTAGGGTACCATTGAGGCGCTGACTTCTTTTATTTTGCAGGAGCATAAAACATACTCATCGGAGAAGACGATTGGAGCTAGGGTTCTGGCGCTTCTCCGGTCCAGGAAATTAAGTTTATTATTTCTTTAATTATTTTCATTTAGGTTACCGGATGTATAGCCACCCCAGTGGCAAGCACGCGCGCATGATAAGGCATTACTCCCTAAAGGCGTGGGTTTGATCCCTGCCTTTTGACATTTTTTTGTGTTTTCTTAATTCTTACAGGATTATTACATTTTGAATGGTGCCTGTTCTACTAACACCAAAGCACGTTGGGCGCAGTGGTAAACCATGCAGCATGGAAGGCTAAGGGTGTGGGTTCAACACCCACCTCTAGCATTCTGCCTTATTTTGCTTCTAACTTGTTTTATTTTCTATTTACCAACCCTAACCCTTTTGGAAAATTGAACCCTATTTTCACTTAACCATAAAACAAAACCTCTTTTTTACAAACCCTAATTAAATTAGGTTTTAAGTTTTTTAATCAATTTTTAAATTAATATTTTTTTACTAACTAAAATTAATTAATTTTTTAGGTTTTTTCATTAACCCTTTAATTTGATTAATCAACCTTTTTTGCAATTTTAAAATCAATTATAATTTTTAGGTTTAATTAATTAATTATCATCAAATTTTCTTTTCATAAAAAACATCAAACACTTCTTTTTCCTTCGATTCTATTTTCATTTTACATTTTTAGATCGACTGCATATGTCTCACGAATGTAATCTTTATTTGTCGTTTTCTTTTTTTCATTATTATGTAACTGCTCCTGGATGTAATAGTTTAGGATCTCTTTTCTGCACTTCCTATTATGTATCTGCACCAAAGCGTATTAATAGTTTAGGGTTTACGTTTCTGCTTTCATCTCCTGCTATTATTTTATGCTTACTGCTTAGTAATTAGGGTTTGTATGGAAAGACTAAAAACAAACGGTAGAAAATAATAAATCTTAAGATAAATATTTGAAAAACAAATCACTTGCACACTCGCACCCTTAGGGTAACCTTTCTTGTTGCATTCGGAACAAAATGGTCATGTCCCTCGAAAGTGGGGACGCTTTAGCAAAGACCCTCGAATAAAATATCATAGTCCCTCGATGACCCTTTCGATGTTTCCTTTCAATAAATGATCTAGTCCCTTACAAAAATTGCTAAAGCATCGTTACAAGTTGCCTTCGATGACCATACGATGACCCTTCGCATGTCCCTTCACATCCAACGATAGGGCTTCCTACTAACTAATGGTACATATAACACTATCTAAAGGAGGAGGAAAAGTACAAGAATAACCTTGAGCAGGTAGAACTTTTACTTTCTTGCTCACAAAAAAACAAAACATTTTACACAAACACTTTCAAAGATATTTTCAAAACACTTTGTACGCATTCTTGAGGACCGATACAAGAATCATTACAAAGTTCAAACTTCAAAATATGTTCGAACACGCACAAAAATAAAATTTCAAAGTGAGCTAAGAAATTAAGAGCCTGTAGATAACTACGGATGAAAAGGGTGCTAACACCTTCCCTTTTCATAACCTACCCCCCCCCCCCCCCCCCCCGAACTCAAAATCTTCAAGGTCTTTCCTATTCTTTTCATCATTTCTTTATTGGATAAAAGAAAAGTCGATGGAGACTCTTGTTATCCGTAACATTTGCGATAAAATTCAAAACCAGTCAGGTCTTCCACCGTATTACAAGGTGTTCTAAAAGTAGTTATGCAATCCTACAAAATATCATCCAAATGTTTATACCAATCCTTCCTAGAAGGATCAACTATCTTTTCAATGATTCTTTTTATTTCCCCATTAGACAATTCAACTGGCCCACTACTTTGGGGGATGTTAGGAGGTATCAACTTTATGTTTAACCACATATTTGTTCATCAAATATTCAAAGTTTTGTTACAAAAATGGGTTCCTTCATCACTAAATATGGCTATTGGTGTGTCGTGTCTAGAGAAAATATTTTTGATTAAAAAAATTGGCCACAACCTTAGCATCATTAGCGGGAGTTGTTATTGCTTCTATCCACTTGGAAACATAATCAATAACTATAAAGATGTATAAATTTTTAAATAATTGAGGAAAAGGTCCCATGCATTCAATTCCCCACACATCAAACAATTTGATTTCTAAAATAATTGTGAGTGCAAAATTTTGCCTCATGGAAATATTTCCTATCCTTTGGCATTTAACACAAGTTTTAACAAATTCATTAGCATTCTTTAATAGAGAGATCCATAAATAACATGAATGTAAAACCTTAGCACCAATATGGTTCCTTCAAAGTGTCCACCATTGGGTGCATTCCGGCACACTAATAAGATATGGCACATCTCTGGATGATCCACACATTTCCTCAAGAGTTTATTAGTACATTTTTTGTACAAGAATGGTTCATTCTAGTAGTAATTCTTTGAATCATTGAAGAACCTTTTTCTTTACTGAGAATTGAATGATGGAGGGACATACCCACTTACCAAATAGTTCACAATACCTGCACGGAATAAGTCATCAAAACAAATTATTCATCAAGAAATTCCTCCCTGATATCTTTCATGTCATACCTCTCGTCATCATTTAGAAGTCTTGACAAATGGTATGCCACCAAGTTCTCAACTCCAATTTTGTGTCTGATTTCTAGATCTAATTCTTGTATAAAAAATAACCACCTTATCAACCTTGGCTTTGCATCCTTCTTGTAAATGAGATATTTGATTGCGACGTGGTCTGTGTAGACAACAACTTAAGTGACCACTAAGTGTGATCTAAATTTTTCAAATGCAAAGACAAGTGTCAAAAAATCCTTTTTAGTGGTTGTGTAGTTGATCTGGGCCTCCATTAGTGTGTTGCTAGCAAAGTTAATGGCGTGGAAAACCTTATCACATCTTTGCCCAAGAACAACTCTCATGGAAAATCATTTGCCTCACTCATGACTTCAAATGGATAGGATCAGTAAGGTTTTGTAACAATTGGTGGAGATATTAATTCCTCTTTCAAGGCATTGAAAGATTTTTTACATTCAACACTGAAGACATATGGCCCATCATATAGCAACCGTTCATATAGAGGTTTTGTAATTTTCAAAAAAACTTTAATGAACCCCCTATAGAAATCAACATGACTAAGAAAGCATTTTATGCCTTTAATATTAGAGGGTGCTGGTAGCTTCTCAATGACTTAAATCTTGGCTTAATCAACCTCCAACCCTACCATGGGGATTATATGGCCTAAGACTATGGGTGGAAAATGGGCATACCCTCCCTGCAAAAGCCCAAAAAAAGGGCGGGGCAGACTTTGTTGAGGGTGCAGGCCTAAAACCATACCCTGCCACGCAAAAAAATGAGTGTGGGGCGGGTGATGAGTGCAAATTGTAGCTATTTTTACATATACTTTTTGTTACACTTATCGACTTTTTATTGTTAATATTGTTGAATAACACCAACTTTTGTGTAAATACGTTTAATTTGTATTTAATTATGTTTTTATGTACATAGTGTATCACTTGATGTTTTTCCATTTATTTTGTAGGTATTTGTTGCATTGAGGAATAATGTGTCGAAGGCACGGCTCTGGATGCACGTTTTTAAAATAAAATATCAGTTTTGGGACTTCATGTCCAAGAGAGCCCGCTTAGCGCGCAGGAGGCCGCTAAGTGCGAGTGGAGCTTAGTGCATTTTGTAGCGCGCTGCTTGCGTTTATTGTTTTGGAAGAACCAAAGTTTTGAAGCCCGCTTAGTGCAGATAGCGCGCTTAGCGCGATTTAGGTCGGTTTAGTGTGTAAATATCACGCAACCCGCTTAGTGTGCTGAGGCCGCTTAGCGCGGTATGCTGAGATTTGGTTTACAACTTCATTTTCAGTCATTTTTAGGTTATGGTTTTGGGGAAGTTTTTGCTCCCAACTCCATCAACTTGTAAATTTTGTTAGGATTAGCTTAGATAACAACTATGGAGCTTGCATACGGATACTCCGGGGTGGATTACTCTTTGATCGACGCTGAAAAACCGGTAGATCTGTAGTTCATCTCTCTTTTTCTTTGTGTATTCTCTAATGGTTTTGTTTGTATGTATATTTTCCTTGAAATCATGTATATTTGTCGCCCTTGGCGTTATATTAAACTTGCTTTATGAATCTTTGTGGATCGTTGTCCTGGATTTTTACTCTGTGTTAGGGATTTGAGTTTTTATAGACATATACTGCTTAGATTCTTATCTAGGATGATTATCTGTTAGTCTTTTAACTCTAGAGAAAGATTTAGAGCTGACATCTACTTGGGTATCAGAGCTTAATGCCTCTGTATTTTTTGTGTCGCTCTGAGAGATCGTCGACGCAAGCGAGCACGATTAACTTCTGTATTATTGAGGTGGTTGAGAGATTGCTACCAAGGTGATGCATTAGGCCTCTCTATTTGGGTTAGAAATGACTTAGGTTGTGAGTGATACATAGTGACATTGATGAATATCGTAGGTTGAGTATAACATGTCGATAGGTTTAAGTATGTGAGAAGTAGTATATATGCATGCTTGATACGTTATTCCTTTTTCCTTTTTATACATTTATTTTCAGTTAATAGATTTTCTTTCAACCCATTCAATCTTAAACTCATTAACGATAGATTTATCAAACAAAAATTCAATAACAAATCTATGTGGACACGATACAATATAACCTATATCACCCAGTAAAAATAATACCTTACTTTTTTGTTTGCCTCTCTACAGCAGCAACAAAATGGCGTCATCATTGGGGATTTATTCTATTGTTTTCGCATTGCGATAGTTTTTTTGTTTTTGAGTTTTGTAATTAATGTATATGTTTTACAGAAATTGTACATTAACTTGTATATGATACTTGTGCATATATGTTTTTTTTCTTTGTTTTCATGTATTATTGTAAATTATCTCGTTTTTGTAACGTTTGTTGTGTGAATGTTAGGACACTTTCTTTAGGTTTGCACAGTGTGACAATACCATGGCATGACGAGAGGGGGTTACTAGCTCACACAATAAAGGCATCGAGCTTATGACGTAAAACAAGCATGTTATGTTTGTATTTTTTTTGTTATGTGTTAACTTGTGTTTTAAACAAGTTGAAATAGGACTTGTTTTAAATTCTCAAATTTTCACTTTTCAACTTGTTAATTCACTTTCAATCGTTTGTTTCGTTATGTAGATTTGTGTTTTTCTGCAAGCTTGTCGTGTTTAGCTTGATGAAGTTTGTATATTATAAATATTCTGTACATTGAGTGTGTAGGGTGATTGTGGAGCTTCCTAGCAGCTGCACCAGTTGTTGTCCTGTTTTTCTACAACTGGTGTAGCGCGCTCTGTGCCGCCTAGCGCGCTCTGCTGTGCAGAACCAGTGAATTCTTTTATTTTCAATTGCTTTATTTTTTTCCCACTTTCACCTAGGCTTCAAATATAAAATAATATTAATATTATTAATTCTTTTGTTGTTTTTTGGACTCAAATTTTGGTTTGATAGCTTAAAGTCGCTTTTGGTGATTATCCAAGTTTAAGTGTTTCAACTTGTGAATGCGTGGTAATGATTTTGTTAAAGTTTTGTACAAGTTTGAGGTATGTGTTTATCGCTTTCTATACTTTAGCATATTAATGATACTTAGACTTTTTACAATTTTTATGCCATTCATTTTTTTGTATACTTGTTCATTTGTGAACTACTTTAGTTCCTACCCTTTTTTGTGAGGTAACTTTCCATTGTTCACATATGCTGGAGACCACAACTCTTATTTTACTTGGATTTTATTATGCTTAATCTTTTGTTTGTGTTGGTTGTATGACATCATAAAAATGATCAAGGCATTTTTTGTTCTATTTTGAGCATAACTACTTTGGCCAAATAGTCAATTCACCTTGTGAGTGTGTGTGATCATTAGTAATCCCTTTTGGCTCTTTTTATCGATATCCATGTTGTTTTTGCTAAATGCTTGTCTATAAGTGTTAAGTTTCCCTTTTCATGGATGTTGATTCGTTGTTTTCTTTAACTCTCAACCATTATTTTAGATTGAATTTTTATCTTGCCTTAGAAAGTAGGGAGTATTCACTTTAATGTATGGTTGAATTAAAGTTGGGGAGAAAAATGATTGTGTATTTATCGGTTGATTTCTATGAGATTGAAAGGAAAGGAAAAAAAAAGCAAAAAAAAAGTGAAAAAGAAAGAAGAGAAAAAGAAAGAAAGAAATTGAAAAAAAGTTTTGAAAAAGAGAAACAAAAAGAGTATGGAATAATGTTGTGTTAATAAGTTATGTGTGTTTTGTGTAACACTTGGGATGAAGAAGAAGTTTGATTGAAATTCTATTGTTTGAAACTTTGGTGAATTGATCACTCCCTTAGGTTTAGGAAAGTTTTTGTTTCGATTAGCTTTAAGACTTATCCCTTGTTTGTTCACCCGACCACGCTACAACCTTGAAAAGCCCTTGAGATTCTTGATTTTATATTTTCAATGTAAATTTTTGGATGAATGCATAATTTAGTCTTTTGTTTGAAAGATTGTGGATGAGTGAAAATACCCCATTTATGAACTAGTATTATTTTAGAATGTTTAGCATAATTTTTGTATTTGACATTTGTTTCATGTTTATGTTATCTTCGTAGTTTAGTGGTAAGTATATTTCTTCATGTGTACCATTTTTCAATTGAGCTATTGCATTTGTTTTCCGTTTTCAAAACTTTTTTATTCATGATTTTTTGGTTTATTACTTTTGGTACTTTGAGTTGTTTGGCCTTGTTTGAAGACAAACAAGTTCAAGTTGGGGAGAGTTCGATAAGTGAAAATTGTATCTATTTTTGTATATACGTTTTGTTGCACTTATCGACTTTTTGTTTTTAATATCATAGAATAACCCCGACTTTTGTGTAAATACGTTTAGTTTGTGTTTATTTGTGTTTTTATGTACATAGTGTATCATTTGGTGTTTTTCCATTTATTTTGTAGGTATTTGTTGCATTTTGGAGCATTGAGGAATAAGGTGTCGAAGACACGACTCTGGATGCGTGTTTTCAGAATAAAAGATCAACTTTAGGACTTGTTGTCCAGGAGAGCTCGCTTAGCGTGCAGGAGGCTACTAAGCCCGAGTGGCGCTCAACACATTTTTGTAGCACACTGCTTGCGTTTACTGTTTTGGCAGAAACAAAATTTTGAAGCCCGCTTAGTGCGGATAGCGTGCTTAGCGCGGTTTAGATGGGTTTAGTGTGTAAATATCACACAACCCGTTTAGTGCGCTGAGGCTGCTTAGCGCAGTCTGCTAAGATTTGTTTTATAACTTCATTTTCATTCATTTTTAGATTATGGTTTTGGGGAAGTTTTTTCTCCCAACTCCATCAACTTGTAAATTTTGTTAGGATTAGCTTAGATAACAACTATGGAGCTTGCATACGGATGATTCAAGATGGATTACTCTTTGATCGGTGCTGACAAACTGGTAGATTTATAGTTCATCTCTCTTTTCTTTTTTTATTCTCTAATGGTTGGGTTTGTATGTATATTTTCCTTGAAATCATGTATATTTGTCGCCCTTGGCATTATATTAAACTTGCTTTTCGAATCTTTGTGGATTGTTGTCCTGGATTTTTACTTTGTGTTAGGGATTTGAGTTGTTATAGACATATACTGCTTAGATTCTTATCTAGGATGATTATTTGTTAGTTTCTGAACTCTAGATATAGATTTAGAGCTGACATCTACTTGGGTATCAGAGCTTAATTCCTCTGTGTTGTTTGTGTCGCTTTGACAGATCGTTGATGCAAGCGAGCACGGTTGACTTCTGTGTTGTTGAGGTGGTTGAGAGATTGTTATCGAGGTGATGCAGTAGGCCTCTCAATTTGCGTTAGAAATGACTTAGGATGTAAGTGATACATAGTGACATTAATGAATATCGTAGGTTGAGTATAACAGGTCAATAGGCTTAAGTCTGTGAGAAGTAGTATATATGCATGCTTGATACGTTATTCCTTTTTCCTTTTAATACATTTATTTTCTGTTAACACGTTTTCTTTCAACACATTCAATCCCAAACTCATTAACAATAAATTTTTCGAACGACAATTCAATGAACAATCTTTGTGAACATGATACGATATAACCTATATCACCCGGTAAAAATAATACTTTACTTTTTGCAACCGCTCTACAGCAGCAACAAAATGGCACCGTCGCCGAGGATTGGTTCTATTGTTTTTGCATTACGATAATTATTTTGTTTTTGAGTTTTGTAATTAATGTATATGTTGTACAGAAATTGTACATTAACTTGTATATGATACTTGTGCATATATGTATTTGTTTTTCTTTTTTTTCACGTATTGTTGTAAATTGTCTCGTTTTCGTAACGTTTGTTGTGTGAATGCTAGGACACTTTCTTTAGGTTTGTGCGGTGTGAAAATACCATGGCATGACGAGAGGAGGTTACTAGCTCACACAATAAAGGCGTCGAGCTTACGACGTGAAACAAGCATGTTTTGTTTGTATTTGTTTTTGTTATGTGTTGACTTGTGTTTTAAACAAGTTGAAATATGACTTGTTTTAAATTCTCAAATTTTCATATTTCAACTTGTTAATTTACTTTCAATCGTTTGTTTTGTTATGTAGATTTGTATTTTTCCACAAGCTTGTCGTGTTTAGCTTAAGGAAGTTTGTATATTGTAAATATTTTGTATATTGAGTGTGTAGGGTGATTGTGGAGCTACACCAGTTGCTGTCATGTTTTTCTGTAACTGGTGTAGCTAGCTACGTGCTCTCTGTTGTGCAGAATCAGTGAATTCTTTTATTTTCACTTGCTTTCTTTTTTTCCCACTTTCACCTAGGCTTTAAATAGTAAATAATATTAGTATTATTAATTCTTTTGTTGTTGTTTGGACTCAAATTTTGGTTCGATAGCTTGAAGTCGCTTTTAGTGATTTTGGTTCGATAGCTTGAGGTATGTGTTTATCGCTTTCTATACTTTATCGTATTCATGATACTTAAACCTTTTACAATTTTTATGCCATTCATTCTTTTGAATACTTGTTTATTTGTGAATCACTTTAGTTCCTACCCTTTTTTGTGAGGTAGCTTTCCATTGTTCACATATGCTGGAGACCACAACTCTTGTTTTAACTGGATTTTATTATGCTTAATCTTTTGTCTGTGTTGGTTGTATGAAAGCATGAAAATTCTCAAGGAATTTTTGGTTCCATTTTGAGCATAACGACTTTGTCCAAATAGTCAATTCACCTTGTGAGTGTATGATCATTAGTAATCCCTTTTGGCTCATTTTATCGATATCCATATTTTTTTTTCTAAATGCTTGTCTATGAGTGTTAAGTTTCCCTTTTTACATGGATGTTGATTCGTTGTTTTCTTGAACTCTCAACCATTATTTTGGATTGAATTTTTACCTTGCCTTAGAAAGTAGGGAATATTCACTTTAATGTATGGTTGAATTAAAGCTGGGGAGAAAAATAATTGTGTATTTATTGGTTGATTGCTATGAGATTGAAAGGAAAGAAAAAGAAAGAAAAAAAAATAAAGTGAAAAAGAAAGAAGAGAAAAAGAAAGAAAAAAAATTGAAAAAAAGTTTTGAAAAAGAAAAACAAAAAGAGTATGAAATAATGTTGTGTTAATAAGTGATGTGTGTTTGGTGTAACACTTGGAATGAAGAAGAAGTTTGATTGAAATTCTATTGTTTGAAACTTTGGCGAATTGATCACTCCCTTAGGTTTAGGAAAGTTTTTGTTTCAATTAGCTTTAGGACTTATCCCTTGTTTGTTCACCCGACCATGCTACAACCTTGAAAAGCCCTTGATATTATTGCTTTAATATTTTCAATGTAAATTTTTGGATGAATGCATAATTTAGTCTTTTGTTTGAAAGATTGTGGATGAGTGAAAATACCCCATTTTTGTGTGTTTTTCATCTACCGATGATTGTGTTTGCTAGGTGTGATTCATTTGTGAACTAGTATTGTTTTAGAATGTTTAGCATAATTTTTGTATTTGGTATTTATTTCATGTTTATGTTATCTTCGTAGTTTAGTGGTAAGTATGTTTCTTCATGTGTACCGTTTTTCAATTGAGCCATTGCATTTGTTTTCCGTTTTCAAAACTTGTTGATTCATGATTTTTTGGTTTATTACTTTTGGTACTTTGAGTTGTTTGGCCTTGTTTGAGGACAAACAAGTTCAAACTGGGGAGAGTTTGATAAGTGCAAATTATAGCTATTTTTGTATATACTTTTTGTTGCACTTATCGATTTTTTGTTGTTAATATCGTAGAAATACCCCGACTTTTGTGTAAATATGTTTAGTTTGTGTTTATTTGTGTTTTTATGTACATAGTGTATCGTTTGATGTTTTTCCATTTATTTTGTAGGTATTTGTTGCATTTTGGAGCATTGAGGAATAATGTGTCGAAGACATGGCTCCGGATGCATGTTTTCAGAATAAAAGATCAATTTTGGGACTTGCTGTCCAGGAGAGCTCGCTTAGTGCGCAAGAGGCCGCTAAGCGCGAGTGGCATTCAATTCATTTTTGTAGCGCACTGCTTACGTTTACTGTTTTGGCAGAAACGAAGTTTTGAAGCCCGCTTAGCGCGGATAACGCGCTTAGCACGGTTTAGATCGGTTTAGTGTGTAAATATCACGCAGCCTGTTTAGCGCGCTAAGGCCGCTTAGTGCAGTCTGCTAAGATTTGTTTTATAACTTCATTTTCAATCATTTTTAGATTATGGTTTTGGGGAAGTTTTTGCTCCCAACTCCATCAACTTGTAAATTTTGTTAGGGTTAGCTTAGATAACAACTATGGAGCTTGCATACGGATGATCCGGGGTGGATTAATCTTTGATCGGCGCTGATAAACCGGTAGATCTGTAGTTCATCTCTCTTTTTCTTTGTGTATTCTCTAATGGTTTTGTTTGTATGTATATTTTCCTTGAAATCATGTATATTTGTCGCCCTTGGCGTTATATTAAACTTGCTTTACGAATCTTTGTGGATTGTTGTCCTGGATTTTTACTCTGGGTTAGGGATTTGAGTTGTTATAGACATATACTGCTTAGATTCTTATCTAGGATGATTATCTGTTAGTTTCTGAACTCTTGAGACAGATTTAGAGCTGACATCTACTTGGGTATCAGAGCTTAATGTCTTTGTGTTGTTTGTGTCGCTCTGAGAGATTGTTGATGCATGCGAGCACGATTGACTTCTGTGTTGTTAAGGTGGTTGAGAGATTGCTATCGAGGTGATGCAGTAGGCCTCTCAATTTGGGTTAGAAATGACTTAGGTTGTAAGTGATACATAGTGACATTGATGAATATCGTAGGTTGAGTATAACAGGTCGATAGGCTTAAGTGTGTGAGAAGTAGTATATATGCATGCTTGATACGTTATTCCTTTTTTCCTTTTAATACATTTATTTTCTGTTAACATGTTTTATTTCAACTCATTCAATCCCAAACTCATTAGCGATAGATTTGTCAAACGACAATTCAATAAACAATCTATGTGGACACGATACGTTATAACCTATATCACCTGGTAAAAATGATATTTTACTTTTTGCTTGCTGCTCTACAGCAGCGACAGCAGGCCTGCAAAAACTTCACCTTTAAGCCTAAAAATTGCAAATTTTAATGTTAATGATTGCGCCCACAAAAGCCCGTAAAAAACAGGGTGGGGAGTGGCAGGAATATTAGAGCAAAATGGGCATGGGAGACACGTCGGGCCCATTTTGCCACGTCTACCTAAGAAAATACCTTCTTTAACCATAGAGTGAAACTTCTATCAATTTAACACCAAATTTCTCTCTACACACCTTGTTAGTACTAACTCCAGGTTGTCTAATCATATTTGAAATGAATCTCCAAAGATTATAAAGTCATTCATAAATAATTCCATGGAAATCTCTATGAGGTCAGGAAATATGGCCAATATGCATCTTTGAAATGTTGCAGGAGCATTGCACAATTCTAATGACATCCTTCTAAATACAAATGTTTCATAGGAATATGTGAATGTTTTCTTCTCTTAATCTTTAGGGGCTATTGCAATATGATTATAGCCTTAATATCCATCAAGAATACAATAAAACTATTTTCCCAGCTATCCAATCAAGCGTTTGATAAATAAATGGAAAGGGAGATGGTTCTTCCTTGTAGGCTTTCTTAGCTTCCCGTTATCCATGCAGATTCTCTAACCAGTAACTGCTCTTGAAGGATCAACTCTTTCTTTCATTCTCAATCACAGTCATACCATCCATATTTGAAACACATTGAATATGAATCTCCCATACAATTTCAGAAATAGAGTGGATAATTCATGCATCCAACCATTTGATGATCTCCTTCTTGACTAAATCCTTCATGATGAGATTTAATCTTCTTTGGCACTTTATATTTTTCTTGTAATTATCTTCCAGTAGTATTCTATGCATATAAACTATAGGACTAATCCCTTTGATGTCAGATATTTTCTAAGAAATTGCTTTCTTGTGTTTTTTAGAAGTTCCAAAAGTTGTCATTTTTGCTCATCAGACAAGTTAGTAGCAATGATAACAAAGGAATTTTGTCCCACCTCTAGGTAGGCATATTGTAAGTGGGAAAGAAGTTGTGCCAACTAAAATTCAAGGGGTTTATTTATGGATGAGACATTGTGTTCCACCAACTCGACTGTAATATCCAGAGTTTCAAAGTGTTATGCTCTTTTTTTCACTTAGGAAGTTAGGTCCATACATGATACATTCTATTACCAATACATTCTTTTCATCCTTAACCAATTCTTTTTACAACCCATCCTTACTTTTAATGATCTGCTTGTGAACAAAAGAATCCCAACTAGAGATTAATAAGCAATCAACTATGCCTTATTCTAGATACTTTAATGCATTAAGGACATTGAATACCACTTGATGCCCATTTACTCTCATAGTGAGTTTTCCTTTTTCAACGTCTAACAAAGTTCTTACAGTAGCAAGAAATGTTCGTCCTAAAAGGATGAGCGTGTCTTCATCATCACTAAAATCCATGATTATAAAGTCAGTAGGAAAGACAGACTTGTCAACCATTACTAAGACATACTCAATCTTCCCTTGTGGATAGCAAATGCTTCTATCAACCAACTGAATAGTGATGGATGTTTGTCTTGCATCTCCTATGCCTAGCTTCTTAAAAATGGACAAGGGTATGAGATTAATACTTGCTCCAAGACCAAATAGTGCTCTTCTACAAAAAGAATCTCATATGTTGTATGGTATGGTGAAACTTTTAGGATCTTTCAACTTAGATGATAACTTTCCCTGAATAAACTGGATACATTCTTGGGTTAATGCTACAAGGGAAAATTCTCAAACTTTTTTCTTTTTGTCAACACATCCTTCTGAAACTTAGAATACTTTGACATTTTTTGAGTAACTTCAATCATAGGTATTTTAATGTGCAATTGTTTCAGGATCTCAATGAATTTTCTAAATTGTTACTTATTTTTAGCCTTTCTAGTTCATTGGGGAGAAGTTAGTGATGGTCTCTCTTACACAAATCTGGGTATTATGTTGATTTTTGGCGTATCAATTGTGATTTCTGCTGTTGAAGTTGTTGTGCTAGGAGTTGGCAGATTAAGCTGCCCAACTTAGTAGTTTTTATTCTTTCTTCAACAAAGGGAGTTGTTATAGATGCTGGTGGAACCTCTTATGAGGAATCAAAGGATGTTAGATTATTCTTTGTTTGGTCAATTTTTTCTGGTTTAGTCCTACATACTCCTTATCAATTCTCAATGAAATAACCTTGCATGTTGCAATGCTCTTGGTTCTAGATGTGGATGTTGGTTTTCAATAGAGCTTCAGAGTTCTCCTATAGGTATTGAACTGAGTGCTAAAGCAATTACCCCAACTTGGTTTTCCAAGTTTGTGATGCTTACACTTGAGCTTGAAACTGGTTCTTTATTTCTTATATGAAGGACTTCAAAATATTCTCTAGTTGGTTGTTTCCTTATGTAGCCACAACATGATTTGGTGCAGAAAAACTAGGGAGAATTTGCAGTGTTTGAGGCTTTAGATGATTTTGGATGTTACTCAATGAGAAATTAAGATGATTATGCCATCATGGGTTGTAGGTGTTTCTGTAGGGGTTGTTGTATTTATTATTGCCCACACAACTCACAAAAGAAAGATTAGCTGAACATTCTTCAAATAAAAGAGCTTTCACATAATAAAAACATGTAACAACATTTGTGGAACCTTGTTTTGAATGTGATATGATTTTAACAAGGACATCAACTTTTGATGATGATAAATAATATCTTCTGATGAGCCAAACATAAACGTTTAAGCAGATAAAAATGCAAACTTAAGCATTAGGGTTTGATGGATTTGACTATCCGATGATGGAAATCAAATGGAATGTAACTAAAGCCTCATCTCAAGCTACTCAAGAAAAGGTCTACAAAATATTAAACATCTAACAACGTCTTAAATTTCTAAGAAGCCCTCCTAAATCAGTAGTGAGTGAACCAATTTTAAAACATAAGGACTTCATCATAAAAGCGTGTGGCTGATGAGTGCCAAATGTGTGTGAACTTGTGCTTTAAAACTTGGCATTTTTTAGCTCTGTTTTTGTGTTTTATATTATAGTTTTCCCTGTTTTTTGCTAGAATTAATTGTTTTTAGTATTTAGCAGTAGAATTTTTCATTTGTGTGTTTTTGTGCAGAAAAGTGATTGATCAAGCTTAAAAGAGGGAGACACAAGCAATAGAAGAAAATGCACAAAGCAAAGAAGGCAAGCAAGGCAAGCAGCTTCAGCCCTGGAAAATTTGTCGGAAGAAGTTGGGCGAGCAAGGAGCAAAATCCTTGCTTTGAGGTTGCTGGGCGAAGCTAGGGCGAGCCAGAAATAAAGAACTCAAGTATCTTCTATTTTCTGATTTAGGGTTGTTCGTTGGGCACGCTTGGAGCAAGGAATTTACCCGATGAAACTTATGTTCGTCGAGCGAATATAGATATTTTGTGCCAGTCTATGTGTTTTATGCATGCTGATGTGTTTGAAAAGTGATAATTCTCTGGACGAATCTTTTGGGCTCCAGGTGATTTTTTTTGTACATAATTTGTATATATTGTGTAAAATCATATTTTTTAGGGATCCACCATTTTAAAAGAGGTTTGATCATAGTTTTGGGGCTTTTTACTCCCATTTCCATCAAAACCATTCTTTTAGTGGAGAGGCTTAGAAAAAAAACATTAGAGGTTGCATCTTGATGATCTGGAGTTGGATTTGCATCCATCGTCTTGACACCGTGAGAATTGTCAGTTCATCTTCCTTATTCTCTTTGTATTCTTTATTGTTGGGGTTTGTTTGTAAGTTTACTTTTATTTTATGTATATGTATTGATCATGGAATTGTATAAGATCTATTTTACAAATTTATATCTATGTTATCCTTATTTACTTGCTTTATGTTTGGATTTGAGTTGCTATAGACATATACTCTTCAGATTTAGAATTAGGATGAACATCTATTATGTTCTAAACTCTAGAAATAATTTTAAATCTAATATTCACAATGGGTATCAATTATTATTACTCAGTGTTGTTTAGTTGCATAAGACATCACCGATGAGACAATGCGGTAGAACTCTCGTTAGTGCTTCATACACGAACACTGATGTGAGGGATACGTGATGATATTAGGGAGTGATCAGTATATTTTGATGCACATTCTTCTATGTTTGTACTTAGGCATTTCCATAGTTTATTTTTCTATTTTATGAGGTTTTTATAATTTAGTTTATTTTTTCCTATATTTGATTTTTCGTATTTTATTTTCAGTATTAGTAGCTTTCAATGAAAAAAATCATAATTGGAGCTACATGAATCGAATTAATGCATTATGATATTCGTTGGAAAGATGAGAGAAGGAGCTACAATTTTTTTGTTGAAGCAAGAAGTTGATTCATACTGTAGTATGCTTGAATAATTCGTTGAAATTTCAGACAGTAGAAATATTTAGTTTTGGGCCGGATTTTTATATTTTCGACCCAGTTGGGTTATGACCCAAATTTCTTATTTCACGTATACCCAGGACAGCCGTGTCATTGTTCAAAATACACATTATTCACAAAATATTCGGAAGCTTGGTACGAATTCGAATGTCGAACTAATTTCCATAGAATCAATCTACTGTACTAGGACTCCGCTTTAAGGTTCTTTTATAAATTTCATATCAATTTGTTTTTCCTTTGAATCCTTCCTATAATTCCAATTGATTGCTTAATTTGATTGTTTCTATAGGAAAGTGTTTTTAAATTTGATTGTTGTATGATCTGGAATCAATTTCGCATTAACCTAGCTTTTGCATTATCGTGTTCGATCAAGTTGCGTTTGCTTAATTTGCAATATTTTTAATCTGTTTGCTTAATCCAGAATTTAGGAACATACATTGTATAATTGCTATTACGCTTGTATGTGTTTTTTATAATCAAATAGGATTATACCCGTTTAGGGAATTGAAGTTTATAGGAATCAATGATAAGTCGGAAGTCAATACATTAGGTTGATTCAGTGTAGCTTATTTTTTAATAACTTAATTACACTATTGCTTATTTGAAAAAAATACCTTAGCAACCCCCCCCCCCCCCCCCCCCAAATATATCTTACATGGGTTAATTAACAAGAATCCTTGAGAATGATACTCGAGTTGTCGTTACTGTAAACTATATTTCAAAAATACTCATTTTTCATCTGTGCGCGACAAAGGACAACGAGTGTTTTAGGTTGCATACAATTGATTGGTAGATTTATGTATTTGATGGGTAGATGATATCCAATCTCGACGAGTTCTCTCCTCTCTAAATAATGCATTATTTACTTGTTCATATGTTTTATTTTCCGTATTTTATGCTTTTAAACCATTCAAACCAAGCTTAGAAACGTGGAGACAATTGAACATCATTTGATCCCTCACACCGATCCCTGTGGATACGATAAAACCCATAATATTTCCAAACTAACTTTTTCTTGCCGCTTTACTGCGTCGTAACAAAATGGCATCGTTGATGGGGATTAGTTTTTAAATATTAAAAGCATCATAATAGTTTCTATCTTTTTAAGATCTGTACATTTTTCCATATTGTATATATTTTTGTTTTGCATAACATTCACTCAAGTGTTGGTTAGGAGTAACTTCAGGTGAAGGAGCAACTAGTAAAGCAAAAGAAACCAAGAATAAGCGTCTACTAAATAAAGGCGTCGAGTTAACAGCGTTAAACAGACGCTTGAATGAACCATATTGCAAATATTATGGTAATGATAAAAGCTAGAAAGGTTGGTACAAGGTACATGTTTATTGCTTTCTAAACCATCTCATGAACATGAATCTTATAATTTATACAAATATTAAGTCATTCATTCTTTTGCACTGCATGTTTCATGATAGAATCACTTTAGATCATACCCCATTTATGAGGAAGCTTTATATTATTCACTAAATGTACGAGAGACTAATAATTCTTGTATTAGCTAGGTTTTATTATGTTTAATCTTGCATTTATGTTGAATTATTTTAAAATATAATAATGATCAAGGCATTTTTTTTATATTGAGCACAACTACTTGACCAAATAAATTAACCTACCTTGTGAGTGAGTGAGAATTCATTAACCCCCTTTGAACCTTTTTGTCTAGATCCATGTTGTAGTTGAACTATGGTACTTGTGCACGAGTAATTAGTTCATTGATTTTTGAATGGATTTTGATTTTGTTTCTTGAACCATCAACCATAAATTGTGGTTAGAATATTTTCCTTGCCTTAGAAAGTTTGGGAGCATTGTTATTATAATGTGTGGTTGTATTCAAGTTGGAGGGAAAATGTTGGTTGCTAAGTTTTGAATAAGAAAGTGGTTTAAAACTAAAGAAAAAGAAAAAAGAAAGAAAAATAAAAGGAAAAAGGAAAAGCTTTGAAAGAAAAGAAATTAGCAAGCATTGTATGCCAACATTTGAGTTCAAGGGTGTAACATTTGAAAAGGATAAAATAAAGTTGTGTATGCTTGCGAATGTGAGAAGTGAATGCTCTTATAGGATTAGGCAAATTTTGTTTGAACTACCTTTAGATACGACCCTTCTTTGTAAACCAAGCCTCATTACAACCCTTGAAATACCTTTTTATGATTTGTTCTTTCATGCTTTCAATACGAGTTTTTTTAGATGGATACATAATTTAATCTGTTGTTAGCAAGATTGTTGGGTGTGAATTAAGTACCTCATGTTTTTATTTTATCCATTGATGAAGTTGTGTTCTAGGTGTGATTCATGATTGAGCATGTGTTGTTTTAGAATATTTTCCATGACTTTTGTGTTTATAATTTGTTTCACAATTATGGTGTAGTTGTAGTATAGTGGTAAGCATGACTTTACTTGTACTTTAAATATTTTAAACCATGCATTGGCTTGTTTGATCGTGATAAGTTTTGGTTGTTGATTTTCTTACTTTAAGTTGGTAAAATGTTTGTTTGAGGATAAACAGAGCTTTAATTTGGAGAGAGTTTCATGAGTGCCAAATGTGTGTAAATTTTCACTTTAAAACTTGGCATTTTTCATCTTTGTTTTGTGTTTTCTATTATCGTTTTCCCCAATTTTTCCTAGAATTCAATGTTTTTAGTATTTAGTAGTAGTATCTTTGATTTATATGTTTTTATGCAGAAAAGTGATGGATCAAACTTAAAAGAGGAAGGCGCAAGCAATAGAATAAAATACACAAAGCAAGGCAATGAGCTTTTGTCATGGGAAATTTGTCGGGAAAAGTTGGGGCGAGCAAGGAGAGAAATCCTCGTTCTAAGGTCGCTGGGTGAAGTTGGGGCGAGCCAGAAATGAAGAATTCCAATAGCTTTTATTTTCTGATTCAGGGTTGTTCGCTGGGCACGCTTGGAGTGAGGAATTTTCCCAGCGAATTTAAATATTTTATGCTAGTTTGTGTGTTTTGTGCAGGCTGATGTGTGTGTAAAATGATAATTCATTGGGCGAATCTTTTGTGCGTCGGGTGAATTTGTCTGTGCATAATTTGTATATATATATATATATATATATATATATATATATATATATATATATATATATATATATATATATATATTATGTAAAATCAGATTTTTTAGGGATCCACCATTTTGAGAGAGGTGTGATCATGGTTTTGGGGCTTTTTAATCCAATTTTCATCAGAACCATTCTTTGAGTATAGAGGCTTAGAAAACAACATTAGAGGATTTATCTTGATGATTCGAAGTTAGATTTACATTAATCATCTTAAAACTGCGAGAGTTGTCGGTTCATCTTTCTTCTTCTCTTTGTATTCTTTATTGTTAGGGCCTGTTTGTAAGTTTACTTTGATTTTATGTATATGTATTGATCATGGCGTTGTGTAAGATCTATTTTACAAATCTATATCTATGTTATCCTTGTTTACTGCTTTATGTTTAGATTTGAGTTGCTATAGACATATACTCTTCAGATATAGATTTAGGATGGACACCTATTAGGTTCTAAACTCTAGAAATAAATTTAGATCTAATATTCACAATGGATATCAAATCTTATTGCTCTGTGTTGTTTAATTGCGTGAGACATCACTGATGAGACAATGCAGTAGAACTCTCGTTGGTGCTTCAGAATGAACACTGATGTGAGGGATACATGATGATACCAACAAGTGTTTTATATTACGTACACCAGATCGGTAGATTTAAGTATTTGATGGGTAGATGAAATCCAATCCCGGTGAGTTCTCTCCCCTCTAAAGATTTCATTATTTACTTGTTCATATGTTTTACTTTCTGCATTTTACGCTTTTAAACCATTCAAACATAGCTTAGAAACGTGGAGACTATTGAAAACATTTGATCCCTCACACTAATCCCCGTGGATACGATAAAACCTGAAATACTTTCAAACTAACTTTTGTTTGCCGCTTTACTACGTCACAACAATGGCTAAATCAGACGCACATTAAAATAAATTTTCAAACTATTTTTACCAAAGAAAATATCTTCAAAAGCATCTTGAAGTGGTACCAGATAAATTAGGAACTGTCAAAATAGGTATTAGAAATATTTTGACTTATCTAATTGATTAGCTCTTTTGTCTAACCGGTTAGATCATTTCAAAATTGAGTCCCAAATGATTAGGACAACACCTTAATGATGTGCAACGACAAAATATATTTTCCTTCCTTTTTTGAACTTACAATTGAATATATTTCAAACTTCTAATCGATTAAAACCATGTGCTAATCGATTATATTGTCATAAAATGCATTTATTTGAAATTCCTTTTTGAGCCAACCTCTAGCCTATAAATAAAGGTCCCTTCCTTCATTTCATTTCATCCAGAATCGTGTTTTTACACAACTCACTCTCTCCCTCTCTCTAAACTTCATTTTTACTTTCTCTCACTAATACTTTAGCCTTAGTGCCTTTGTGAGAAAAGTCCTTTTGTGAGTGAGAATTAAAGTGTAATTCTGGGAGGGTAGAGTTGTAATTTCACCAAGGAACCTTCATTTATAACTCGTGAAATTATGTTCCTCAATTGATAGATTTAGTACACGTTGATAGAACAACAGTTCGACAAGTTTCACCAGTATGACAATAATACTTATACAAATTGATGAAGCTGAAAATGATAAATAACACAGAGAATTGGTAACCCAGTTCGGTGGAACCACACCTACATCTCGAGGATTGAGTCCACAACCCAAAGAAAGGAAATCCACTATTAGTAGCTTAGTACATTTAGACTTACAAGAAACAGCAAGCTCGTGTTGTTCAACGTCTCTTTTTAACACTACCAAATGCCTTTCTATTTAGAGCCTCCCCCTAAAAATGAGAACCTACCATCTTTCTTCTCTATCACACAACTCGTGATAGGAGATTACAACCACTAAACCCTAATGATCAAATTCAATCAACAAGATGAATGATTTTGAATTTTATAACTCAACTAGATAAACTTTCTATGTCAAGTCACTGAAACATAGAGGTGTACATATAGATTTTACACTAATCATGTTAGGGCTTTAACGTGGAATACAAGACACTAAACCTATCACTCTAAAATCTTTAACTGGAGTGCTTGAAGGCTTGAGTTCCAATTCATATCGTATGCTCCTTATATAGTAATTCTTCTAAGTTTTCCTTCATGGATATTTGATTTAATTTTGTCTAGAAATAATGCAGATTCAGTTGGATATTTGATTTGTTCCTTGAATATCTCCAATAAAAAGATATGATTTGGTTTGTTACAAATTCAAATTTAAATCTCTTTAAATATGATTTGATCTTCACATATGTCCAAAAAATCATATAATCATATTATTAACTTAACAATAGTAAAATTAGATCCAATTTATGATCAATGAATCTTTTAAAATACACAAGCCAAATTCCGATGCACAAGGCCCAAATGTCGTATCGCGTCCAACATGAGACTCTTATGCACCTCCATACAACTTAAGAAAGCTAGACCAACTTGAACACTTTGAACACTTCTTCCACATTGTTGTTTTGAAAAAAATGCATCCAATCAAAAGTACCATTTCATAAAATACTTCACCTTGGTTGAACATAATATCCATTTAGAGATTTTTGTTTGGGTTAGAAGCTAAACCCGTAAAATATTTGGTTTGGGGATGTGATCAAGCCTGTGTTTAGGTTCAATATTAACCCGTGATAAAATATATTTATATTCTTGATCATCCCATGGTAAAACCAAGATTAGGTTAAATCTTATCCCGTGGTAAAGGCTTGGATAAGGTTCATGATTAGTTCGGTATTAAAATATCATAGGTTATTGGCCAACTAGTGTAAAACCAAGGTTTAAGGTTCGTGAGCTCAACCTGTGACAAAAGATTGCAAGGTTAGAGAACTTTAAGATTAACCACTCTAAGATTCTTGTTTGTGGAACTAAGACTAAACGTTTCAATCTACCGTGTGGAAAAAAGACTAACCGCTTCTATATGTCATTTGAAAGAGAAGATTTAAACTGCCATATTCTGAAGTCTTGTATTGTTTGGTTAAAGATCAACCATTTTTCCTTATATAAGGGGGTTCTTAAGTACAGCCTATTAAAAGCTCACAATTTTATTTGAAACTCTCAAAAACAGTTCTTGGAGATATGAGTAGGTCCTTTTATCTTTGACTGAACATCTATAACTCGCAGTGTCTTCTCCTTACCTAAACTCTTTACTTTTTCAGCTATTTATTTTCTGCAAACTATTTTCCGCTGCTAATTATTTAAAATGTTTTAGACTATGAATTTACTCCCCAAAGTTTTTCAAAGTCGCTTTTTTCTGAACCACACAATTCATCCCCCTCTTGTGTGTGAAGTCTCAAGTTGAACAATTGGTATCAGAGTCTAACTTATGTTTAAGGACTAATTTCTCTCAGTAGGAAGATTACTTTAGACAAGATATGTTTTCTAAGCACACCGTAACTTATTAATGATAGTAAGTTTAATATTTGACATGCTAGGTTTAGAATTTTTCTTCAAAGATTAAATAATGAATTAATGGAAACAATATTCAATTGTCCATTTCTCATCAAGTAAATAATGAAGTAGTAGATTAACCCGACTCCCTTTAGACCTAAGAGGAAAAGAGAAAGTTAGAGATAAATTTTAAAAATAAAAGCCTTGTAACAACGTCTCCATCTGATAGAAAATTTTACTATGTTCATCATTGCAATACCGCCAAGGAAATGTGGGAAATTCTTAAAATGATATATGGAGTTTTTCCAAGTAACGAACAAGAGAAGATGAACATGTCGGGAAAAGAAGATGAGTATACCAATCATGGATTTTTTTCTAAATTTATAAATATTTGAAATTTTGTTGAAAATTTTATCACTAACAAATATCTGAGAATTAAAAATTGGAAAATTAATCCAATTCTTAAATCAAAATATAGAAGCCTTCATGAATTTTAGGAATAATAAATAAAAAAGGAAATTGTAGAAAAATTTAATGAACTAGCTCAATTACTTAAAGATGAAGGAATACAAATTGAATAATCATCATCCTCATCATACTCCTATCATACAAATCCTTCACAATCTTTCGAAAGAACATACTCAGTAGTTGAATGATTCTCGGAAGAGTCAACATCCAATTAAAGACCCTATTATTCAAGGAATGACAAAGAATATGAAGAATTTTCTTCAACACTTGAGCAAGGAAATGGAGGAGAGATATTAAACTCAGGTAGAAATACATAAGAATCATTTTCTAACGAAGAAGATGAAATTTTCTTAAAGGTATCCTACGAGGGACATACTATTCCATGTATCAAACCATCATATGCTCATCTATTTAGAATGAGTGCTCAATTAGAGGAACAAATGCTAAAATAATATAGCCTACCATAGGTATTAAGGAATCCCTAAGATATCTTAAGGAAATCAATGACTCTTTCAAAATAGAGATAACTAAGCTTAGAAGTTTTAAAGAAGAATGTAAGCGATGTGTCTCCCTTATAAAATAAGTAAATGATCTACGTGAAACCCTAGGAAAATTTACCAAGGAAAAAACAAGCTTGATCTAATTTATCTAGTCAAAGATAATCCATAAATAAAAATGGTCTAGGGTTTAAAAAGGAAAGAAAGTATAGAAAATACATAGAACATAAGGGAAAGAAGTGTCCAGTATATAAGTGCACACACTATTAAAGAATAGGTCCCTTAGAACGGTTTTGTTTTGATAAGTTGAAAATATCTAAAGGAAATATCCTTAGATCTTCTATATCTAATGCGTCTGGGCCCAAGAAGATATGAGCACCAAAGGTGAAACCTTAGTGTTTTGTAGGTATGCTTTGAAGTTTGGAGTTTTGATGATTATTAGTAAAGTTATGCAAAGCAACAATATACTTCTATAGTATACAACTTTTATCAAGTTTATAATATAAGGATGAGTGATGATGGAAAACAACAACTGTTATGATCAAAGCAAAATGTTTGAGAATATCTCAAAAGGTATGTGATCCCTAGTGATCAGCTGAATAGATATATCTGTAATGGACTTATCCATTTTGTGGCTATTACTAACTCCCGCATCCAACGATGTGTAGAGGAGGATACACCATTTGGTGTTTTCCCTTTTGGGGAAATATTTATCAAGACTTATTGATAAAAAGAGGTACACATTATATTAAGGTTGAAATAATCAGGAAAATCTGATTAACCCATTAAAATAATGATTTTAATTTTTGTTCTTCTAAATAAATTATTTTCTAACTCACACAATGAGTATTTTAATATTTTCTAGCAAAGGGGTGTAAAAAATGACAAACGGGGGTGCTAAAAAGTCAAAAATTCAACATAATACCTAACATGCACTAAGGAGGTTGAGCTACATATGCCAAATGAGTTAGCACACAGTGACAACTGATTAGAAAATCTTGACTCGAAGATTTTCAGATCATATTCAAGCTTAAATTGTGTATCAAGCAAATCAAATCCCAACATTAATGAAGATTTCACGAAATCCTGAAAATTTTGAAACTATAACTTATTAGATCCCATAACCAATCAGTTAGGAGACTCAAATGTAAAATCATTTGATTTGATTTTCGACCAGCACAATCCGCATTTAATTCTTGCCAAAGAATACACATATGGCACAGTATAAATAAGTATTCCTTTCTCACTATATTGCATTTCATATTTTCTACTCAACATGTGATTGTGAGATTATTCTTGCAAAATCATCATGAATCCAAAAAGATTGAGCTTCTCTAGTTCCCTTACTGGTGACTTCACCACCAAACAACAAGAAGTAAGGTTATTTCAACACTTTTCCAATCGACCCCTTCTAATAATTTATACCCTAGAATTAGAAGATTTAAAAGAATGCAAGTTCTTCAAAATATTTGAAGAACTCAACCTTTCTACCTTTCTCTGTATGCCTTCAAAAATAATCTATACATCCCTTCTGAAGATGTTCTTCTGAAACCTTTATCTCACTGATAAAATACTTCAAAGCGAGGAAGTATGGAATACATTTTTAGATAGGAGAATTCAGATATATGCTAGGTCTCCCCCACGAAGATAGAATCCTTGAGCTTGGAGATAAAGTTAATAGGTACAACTACATCATCACTACATTTTCTCTTATGCAATAACAACCATCATTCATACCTCACCGATTCAATTTTGGATACATCCACCCTAAAATTTGAATGATTCATTATTCAATCAATCCCATCCTTTTTCCTAGAAGGGAAAATTTTAGGTTCTTAATCCAATTTGATGTAGAAACAATATAGTTGATAGAAAAAAGTTAAGGCAAATTGGGTACAACAAGTAATCGACTACTTGATAGAAAGCAATAAATAAGATGCATAACTTCCATATGGAAATCTAGTAAAAAAATTCTAGAAGAAATAGGATATAACTTTGGAGATAAGGAATTCAAGGAAGAAGCAACCACAATCAAAGACATCGTCAAAATCATAAGTGGGAAATACTTATAAGAATTCATACCCTAGAATTAGACGATTTCAAAGAATGCAAGTTCTTCAAAATCTTTGAAGAACTCAACCTTTCTACCTTTCTCTATATGCCTTTAAAAAGAATCTATGCATCCCTTGTGAAGATGTTCTTCTCAAACCTTTATCTCACTAATGGAATGCTCCAAAGCAAAGTGAGGAAGTATGGAATACATTTTTAGGTAGGAGAAATTAGAGAGATACTAGATCTCCCCCACGAAGATAGAATCATTGAGCTTGGAGATAAAGTTAATAGGTACAACTACATCATCGCTACATATTCTCTTATGAAAGAACCACCATCCTCCATACCTCACCGATTCAATGTTGGACACATCCACCCTGAAATTTTAATGACTAATTATGCATTCAATCCCATCCTTTTTCCTAGAAGGGAAAATTTCATTTTCTTAATCCAATTTGATGTAGAAAAAATATGGTTGATAGAAAAAAGTTAAGGAAAATTGGGATCAACAAGTAACCGACTACTTGATAGAAATAAAATAATAATATGCATAACTTCCATATGGAAATCTAAGTAAAAAATCTAGAATAAATAGGATACAACTTTGGAGATGAAGAATTCAAGGAAGAAGCAACCACAATCAAAGACATCGTCAAAATCATAAGTCAGGAAATACTTATAAAGATAGAAATCTCTGACAATTACCTTCCTCAACTACCCACAATCAAAGACATCGTCAAAATCATAAGTGGGAAAATAGATGTAACCAATAACAAGATCGACTTCATAGTACAACATTTCATGCCTGTACAAACCCAATTACCACATGACCTATTCTTCTATGATGATCTTGATGCAGAATAATCTCACCTAAGTTTTTATTTCCCGCTTTCTTACAAAATTTAAATTCAGTACTTTCCCTTCTTGTACTTTCAATTTAGAAAACTATCTTTTTGTAATTTGAATTCTTAGTAATAATATGAGTGTGTGATGCGGTGGGAGAACTGACTTGAGGTTTTGCGTTTGTTTTCGCAAATGTTTCGGTTTAGCAAGAGTCGCCACCGACTTTTTATTTTATCCTAAGGAAAGGTTAAAAAGCACAGCAAAAACCTTTGAGATGTTTTCTTGGGTTCGGAGAGTAGATTATAGAAAGGGAAGGTATTAGCACCCTTTCTATCCATGGTTATCCATGGGCTCTTAGTTACTTGCTTAGATCACTTGCCTTGCATTTTCAATTGTTTGAAATGGTGCTTTCAATTGTTTGAAATGGTGCTTTGTGTGTGGGTTTGAAAATGTTTTGAAAAGAGGCCATTGTTGTGGCAACCTTTGTAATGGTCCATGTTTGAATGTATACAAAGGCGTATTTGTCTTTTGAAAAGTTTTCAATGTTTTTTGAAAGTTGTTTTGAAAGTGTGTTTGTGATGTGTGTTTTGAAAAATGGCAAGGATTGTTTTGCAAGATTGGTCAAGTAACCAAGATCTATCTACCCTAAATTTTTCAAAGATCTTTCCTATGTTTTAACCCTTTTAACAGTATTGTTCCACCATTGTATTTGGTGGACAATCTTGTGTTAGGATGTTAACGGGACGGGCGCGGGTCATCGTTTAGACCATGATTGCAATGGTGCCAAGTGTCTTTGGCAACTTTTCCTTTAAGGGACTTGATCATTTTTAGACAACTTTCGAAAGCGTCATCGAGGGACTATGATCATTTGATTTGTTTTGTTTTGCCAAAAACACCCAACATGCAACATGGCCCATTATTGAAGGCAACAAGTGGAGTAACCCTAGGGGGTGCAAGTGTGATTGGTGTTGTCCATTTTCATGCTTTGTTGTCTTTGAATTAGGTCAAGCTATTTGTTATTTGATTTTCGCATACAAACCCTAAGTCTATCATGGCATATTTAGAAAGCTTTAAAATGCGGAATTTAAAGTCCTAAATTATTACAACATAATTATGGGGATGGGGGTACAAATGTTCAAATGGGGATATTTAGCAAGAAATTTAAATCTAAGCTATTACAATCCAAATTAAATATACAAGTTATTTAATTGTACAATAATTAAATAAATACAATAAATATGCAAGATGCAAAAAATGATTTTATATGTATGTAAAAGTATTTTTCATGTGACATATAAACAAAAATAAAAAAAGTTAATTTTTGGATATTTTCATGTTTTAGGGCAAAACCCTAATTTTGTAAATAAATGGTACTTATTATTTATTATATACAATATTTATTAATTATACACAAAAATAAATAAAAGAGAAGTATATTTGTAAAAAAGTAATTTTTGAGGTCAAATATTAATAATAAAAAAAATGTATTATTTTTATATTTTTATCCTAAATATTCTAATAAATATATATAAGTATTTATACTATGTATTAAATATATTAAATATACACAAAAATAAAATATTAATTATTTACAAAAAAAAGTATATTTTTTAGAAAATGTTTTCAGAAAATGCAAATAAAAATAATAACTAAAAGTATATATTTTCACATTATTTTTAAGGTTTTAAATAAAAGTATTATATTTATTTATATATACAAGTGTAAACAAAACAAATAAATTCAAAATAAATGCAAAAATGTATGGAAAAATATTTTTAATATTTTTTATGTTTTGACAAAAAATAATAAGTCAGGAGAAAAAATAAAAAGTCAAAAATGATTAAAAAATCACACAATGGGCCAAGGGGGTGTAAGTGTAAAAAGGTGGTGTAAACAGAAAAAACAAATCAGGCCCAGCCCAAAGAGGCTTGTCTTCAACCTCCAGCCAATTTCAAACACAAAAACGCACGTTTTCTTCCATCCCTGCTATCTCTTGATCCTTTGACTTTTAACAAAAACTTATAACATCAAAAATGTAGAGCATCAAACCACGAATTCATACATATAAAGAACTTGATCTAACTCTAAAAAATGAGAGAGAATTTCTTCTCCCCCAATTCCTGACCTAACTTTTTTCAAATGTTCAGATTCAAAATTCTCTCAGTACACACAACATAAATGAAAAGTAAGGATATGGGTAGTTTCAGGGCCATGAGTAGGACATACTTTCTTCACAAACCTAAGCCTAGATATGCTTGGATAGAGAGATAGAAGTTCAAACTTTTACCTGTTCAGCTTGAATCGTGTACAACAATGGAGGTACTTTCAATGAAGTTTGAGGACTTGTACAACTTGCTTGAGGTCCAAGGATGCTTCCTCTATGCTTGGCTTGCTTTGAATCTTACTGAATCGAGCTATAGAAGTCAACCTGCACAGATGAAAAATGAAAATGGCACACTTGACTATGGATGTTACAGCTTGTATCTAAGGCTTGGGACAGCTTCAATGGATGGTAGGGAATGTATTTGAACTGGTTTGGATGAAAACGCACGATGGAATGATGCTGGCCAAGTAAATCTGCAACAGGGACTCTGTTTTGCAGAAAAAATGGGCTTTGATGGATGAGGAGGTATCAAGGGTACTTTGGTCGTGCTTTAGGTCTGTTAGGGAGTATGAAGTGTGTTCACAAAGTTGTTTTGAGTTGGTTCTTGCAGGAATGTGTGTTGTTGTTCAAAATGCAAGCTTTCTTCTTATCTAAGCAAACAAAATGCAAGTTGGATTATAGGCTCCTACAGGCCCCTCAAGCATGCTGCAAATTTGGTTCTTGATCAGTGGGATATGTCCATAATCTTGTGCCCAAAAGATCTGGCCTGTACCTCTTTGATTTGTGTTTTGACATAAAGTGCACCTTTTCAAAAATGGCTGAAATGCTTTTTCCATTTTAAGACTAATAATTTGTGTAATGACTTAATGAACAAGATAATGCTAGGACACAAAGGTTTTACATTAAATTATTGAGTATGAATGAGATTAAAGGCCTGTAATCTAGCTTGGATCATGCTGAGTTCAAAATGCCAATGTTATGTACATGAATTTGGCCATGAACAAAGTGACTTTTGCCCATCTTGACAAATTCGAATCTCCCTAACCACAAGGGTGTTTGAGGAGTTCTTGGACAATTTGGAAAGCTTGGAATGTGTACTACAATCCATCTTTGTAATGCAAGTTTAAATTCCAAGTGGAAGCATGTGAAAAGTGGCCATGAAGTTGGGCAAAAATCCTACCTAAAATAGGTCAAAAAATTTCTAAGTTAAGAATGTTTTGCACCCTTGTTCCAAAAATCATAACTTGAGCTACAAGCTTCTTTTGAGGAAACTTTGTGAATCAAAGTTGTAGATTTTGAAATGGACTATAACTCTCATGTTTTGAGTTTTGTTTGAATCCAAATGTATCTTGATGAAAAGATGGGACAAAGTTAGGAAAAAATTAGGAAATTTCATAACTTAGAAAATTTCTAAGTTATGAAATTTCTTCATTTCAAACCCTAATTTGTAATTTTTGGTTTCTTGATGAACAAGTTTCATAATTTGACATGTTTTTATGAAAAATAAATCTTGGCACTTGATTTTGACCAAAAAGTCAAAGTTTGACTTTTCAGTATACAGTCAAATTTTGATCAGTTGACTGAAAAATTCATCTGTCAATCCTATGCATTTGAGATCTTTTGAACTTGTTGAATGGGCCAAGACAATTTGATTGAGTCCTTGAGTCCATGGTTGAGCTTGATTTTCCATTGGCTAGGTCAAACAGTAAAAAATTGCCTTTGTACAGTCAAAACCCTAAAAATGACCATTTTGCCCTTTTGTTGATCTGATCAAATTTCTTGTGGAACTGTGATCCAAACTTGATCAAATGGTTCATATAAGTTCATAATGTTGATGTGGGTCAAAAATCATGAAGTTTGACTGTCAATTGGCCATAGTTGACTTTTTTCCCCAATACAGCTGATTTCTAAGTCAATTGTCCAATTGACTGGGCAAAGATTGGAATCAAGGCTTGAAACTTGATATGGATAAACTTGTGAGTCCAACATGAAGCATGAAAGTCATTTTGGGCATTTTAGGTCAAAACATCTTTGTGCAAACTCAAACCCTAATTTGGGTCAACAGTGCAAGGAGGAGTCTTGAGCAGAGCAAATCCTAACTTGTTCTTGAGCTCCAAGGGTCTTGGGATGAGAAAATATTGATGAAATGAGAGGGCAAATTTTGGGGTACAACAGTTGCCCCTGTTCAATCTTCTTGCACCTGAAGAGTTAGATTGGCAAGTTTGCCTTTCGCGTCTCGAAGGTAAAAGGAGATTGGACACTAGAGTGCCCTTAAATTTGCACTTGTCAGAACAATGGATGCGAGAATGGGCTTAGAGATGCCATTTGGATATGGGCTTAAAGATGCCATCTGAAAGGGTGACAGAATCTTGTCGGGGATGGGCTTAAAGATGCCATCTGGAATATTTGTTGAACTGCGATGTGATAGGTCAGAAGAATGAGGATCAAAATGGTATCCGTGTCTGGAATGCATTTGAACTGCATCTAAGGACTGAGTTTGTATGAGCAGAAGAATGGCCTCCGTGTCTGGGGCGTGTCTTTGCTGTAACTGTGCTTGAAGAATGAATATCAGAATGACTGTCGTGTCTGGAGTGTATCTGTATTGTATCTGGGTAACAGAGGAACATCTGTTATGGAGCAACTGCGTGCTGGGGACAAATTCCGAATGAGTGACAGAATGGCAACCGTTTCTGGAGCGTATCTAGACTGTATCTGAAGTTGAAAGTTGTATGAGTAGCAGAATGACTTCCGAGTCTGGAGTGTATCTGAAATTGTAACTGGGATTGAGATCCGTATGAGTAATAGAATGACTTCTGTGTTTGAAGTGTATCTGAAACTGTAACTGGGATCTAAATAAATGACAGAATGACTTCCGTGGCGAACGCACTGGAGAGAATCAAACTGCTGTTGTAAGGGTCAGAATGGTGTCCGTGTTTGGAACGCATTGAACCTTGAGGTGGGTAAGTGAATCTGAATGAGAGATAGAATGGCTGCCGTGTCTGGAGTGTATCTAGTATGTATCTGATTGTTGTAGTCTGAATGAGTAGTAGAATGACCGCCGTGTCTGGGGTGTATCCATACTTTATCTGACTCGAAATTCTGAATGAGTAATAGAATGACCGCCGTGTCTGGGGTGTATCCATACTGTATCTGAATAATTGTTAATGATAGCCTTTTAATCTTATCCTGAAAAGGGTGAAATGTTAGCTAAAACACAAAGTTATGTTGCATGATATGTATGATGCAATATATGTTATATCAATGTTTATGATATGAATGTAAATGAATGCGCATGTAAGTTGAAGAGCTGTCTTGCTGAGGATAGATGAATCCTGGAGATAAAGAATCTTGACTGCCGCCAGGGAAAGTTAATCCTTGACTGCTGCAGGGGAAGACAAGAATTTTGATTGCCGAGGATGAGACATCCTTGTTTGACTACTGCTGGAGAATTAGGAGCTTAGATTGTATACCAATCTTCTGGGGACTCTTGTCTTGAGGAGATCTTCACTGGAGAACATCTGATTATCCTGTGAGGAACTGAGAATGAGCCTTCACTCTGCTTAGGGAAATGCAAGATCTTCAATTGTTGAGGGATCTTAGGACCACTGCCGGGGAACTGGCATTCCTTGGTGACTTGTAGGAAATGAGGATTTCTGATGATCTCTACTGGGGAGTTCAGAACCTGATAGACTCATACTGGAGAGGTGTGACTGAGAATCTTCAGTTTGGTGGGAAGTATCTCTGTGGGGAAAAGGTTCACTAGCCTGGTTCAGCTGGGGATTCATAGTTGGAAGTTTTAGCTCCGCTGGGGATTGGATTTTCAGATTTTTAAGGCTCCACTGGGGATTCTGAACTTTAATTCTGAGGGGAATTGAGTTCTAGAAGGTTCTCTGGCTGGGGAAGTCAGTGTTGGGAAAGCTTTCTCTGCTGAGGATCCTGAAGTCTAACTCTGTTTGGGGAATTAAATTCTGGATCAAGGAATTTGGAGTTTTAGATCTGCTGGAGATTTCTTCTGAAAGGGCATCAAGATATCTATCTGCACCTTCAACCTATCAGTAATCATCTTTCTTGATTTGTAAGGAAAATGACTATGTTCAAATGCATATGCCTATTTAACAAAACATTGGACGTTTCTCAAAATAAAACATAAATGTAGAAAAGCAAGAGAAGACAAAGCAAATTTCTGTATCTGGAAAAGTATTTGTATTAACTTCCTACGAGTATATTTGTACAAAGGAGACAGTCATCCTAGTAAGAGGATGTTGTCGTAAAAATTGAAAATTTTATACCAAAGAAAGATGGCTATGTGAAACAATTCCATGGGATTCCATTCTGCTATAGCCTTCATAACTCTGAATATCGGTTCATTCAATGCTTCGTCTGCCGGTGACTGGATTGATCAGAAGCTTGGAGTTGGTTGATAAAGAGATTGTCCCAAAAGTGATCCGACGAGACATAATCATACGCTTTAATTCCCTAACTTTTGCCTGAATCGCCCTTTCGGGTTTTCGATCCACCAGGAAACCCCTTTTTGCCCAAGCCGCCCTTTCGGGTTTTCAACTTGCCGGGTGTACATATTTTTTTTTGTTTTATCCCTAATTTTTGCCTGAACCACCCTTTCGGGTTTTCGGTCCACCGGGATGCCCATTTTTGCCCAAGCCGCCCTTTCGGGTTTTCAACTTGTCGGGTTATTTTATGCGTAGTATCTTTTGACTATGTCTGCGTTCGCAGGGTGCGGAAAATCGTCGCCGTCCATGGTGGTCAGAATCATTGCACCACCAGAAAATATGCTCTTGATCACAAATGGTCCTTCGTATGTAGGAGTCCATTTTCCCCTGGGATCACTTTGCGGCAGGATAATCCGCTTGATTACGAGATCTCTGACTTGATATACTTGACGTCTGACTTTCTTGTTGAAAGCCTTGATCATCCATTTTTGATACGTTTGACCATGGCAGACAGCAGCGAGTCGCTTCTCGTCGATCAAATTGAGTTGATCAAGTCGGGTCTGAATCCAATCATCTTCATTCAAACTTGCGTCCTTCATAATCCTTAAAGAAGGAATCTGAACTTCCATGGGCAGGACCGCTTCCATTCCATATACCAAAGAAAATGGGGTTGCCCCGGTTGAAGTACGTGCCATCGTATGGTATCCATGCAGAGCAAACGGTAACATCTCATGCCAGTCCTTGTAAGTGACTGTCATTTTATGAATGATCTTCTTAATGTTTTTGTTCGCAGCTTCAACAGCACCGTTCATCTTCGGCCGATAGGGAGATGAATTGTGATGATAAATCTTGAACTGTTCGCACAATACGGTGATCATAGTATTATTCAGATTTGTACCGTTGTCTGTGATGATCCTGTCCGTAACACCATACTGGCATATGAGGTTTTGCTTGATGAAGCGGGCAACCACATTTTTAGTAACAGAGGCGAAGGAAGCTGCTTCGACCCATTTGGTGAAGTAGTCAATAGCAACCAGAATGAAGCGATGTCCGTTGGATGCCGTGGGCTTGATCTCTCCAATCATGTCAATGCCCCACATCACGAACGGCCAAGGAGCTGTCAAAACGTCGAGAGGAACCGGAGGAATATGAATCTTGTCAGCGTAGACTTGACACTTGTGGCAGGTACAGGAATGTTGATGGCAATCTGCTTCCATGGTAGACCAGTAATAGCCCGCCCTTAGGATCTTCTTAGCCATTGTATGCCCGCTCAAGTGGGTGCCGAATGTACCGATGTGCATCTCGGTCATGATTAACTCTGCTTCAGCTTTGTCTACACATCGGAGTAAAACACAATCATGGTTGCGCTTATAGAGGATGCCATTGCTCAGGAAGAATTTGGCAGCAAATTTCCTTAGGAACTTCTTGTCATTTACGGAAGCTCCTTCGGGATATTCTCTGGTCTGGAGATACCTTTTGATTTCTTGAAACCAGGGTTGTTCCACTACTTCTTCGGTATTAATCTCGTGACAATGCGCAGGTTCATCCATTCGCTCGATGGTGATTTGGGGAGCCTCGTTATCCCAGTTGAGTTTAAACATGGAAGACATTGTTGCAAGAGCATCTGCTAGCTGATTCTCTTCTCGCGGGAAATGCTCGAAGGTAATTTGCTCGAAATGAGGCAACAATGTTAGGACATGTTATTTGTATGGGATAAGATTAGGATGTTTGGTATCCCACTCTCCTTTGATTTGACTGATAACCAAAGCCGAGTCCCCAAATACGATCAAAGATTTGATCCCCAAGTGTGGTACGGTGGGAGAACTGACTAGTGTTTTGCGTTCGTATTCGCACTTGTGCGGTTGAGCAAGAGTCGCCACCGACTTTTTACTTTATCCTAAAGGAAAGGTTAAAAAAGCACAGCAAAAACCTTTTGAGATATTTCATGGGTTCGGGGGGTAGATTATGAAAAGGGAAGGTGTTAGCACCCTTTTCATCCATGGTTATCCATGGGCTCTTAGTTACTTGGTTTTTTAGATCACTTGCCTTGTTTTTCGATTGCTTTGAAAATGGTGTGTGTGTGTGGGTGCTTTTTGAAAATGTTTTGGAAAAAGATGCCTTGTCTTAGGCAACTAATGTATTTGACTCGTGATTGAGTGTTTTACAAAAGTGTAGATCTTTTCGAAAAGATGTTTTCAAATGTTTTTGAGAGTTTGTTTGAAGGTGTTGTGGATTGTGGTTTTTGAAAAGAAGGCAAGTGTTTTTTTGCAAGTTTGATCTCAAGTAACTAAGAGTTTTGTCTACCCTATTGTACTCAAAGGTTTTTGTCATGTTTTAACCCCTTTTAACAATTTTGTTCTACCATTGAAATTGGTAGGCAATCTTGCATTTAGGAAGTTTATTCGGGACGGGCGCGAGTCATCGTATGGACCATGAATGCAATGATGCCAAGTGTCTTTGGCAATTTGCTTTGAAGGGACTATGATTATTCCGTTTAGGCAACACTTTGAGACTTATGATCATTTGATTTCGTTTTGCCGAAGATACCCGACGTGCAAGCATGGCCCATTTTGGAAGGCGACATGTGGGATTACCCTAGGGGGTGCAAGTGTGATTGTGTGTTGATTACATGTATTTGTCTTGTATTAGGTTATCTAGCATTTGATTTTATGTACATACAAACCCTAGGTCTAACCATGGTATAATTGAAAACTGTAAATTGCGGAAATGTAAAATCTACGCTATTACAAAATAGTGTCCGGGAATGGGGGTATAAATGTACAAAGGGGATGAGACTTATAGTATCCAATAAGTTACAACCAAATCGAATGTGCGATCAAAATGTAAATATCGAATATACAAATATAAGATAAAAATGTGTATAGGGCAATGTGAATGTATTTGTGTAAGTGTACAAGTGTATATGTATACGAATTGTGTAATTATGTACAAGTGCGAGATGTGGGATTGAAACGTATTAGGGTTTTTGACCTAGAGAAATGTTTTTAAATGAATCTTTGATTTAGATGTTTACTTATGTATAAAAGAAAAATGTTTTAACTTAAATGGTCAAATTTTAATTAAATGTATCTTTATTTGCAAAAAGTATTTTGATTAAATGTTGTGAATTTAATATTAGAAAAATGTATATAAATTGTTATGTACAAATATGTATATTAATTAAAAAGTTTAAAAAGAAGTATTTTCAATTTTTAATTATATGATGTGGAAATGTATTTTTATGTGCAAAAATATTTAAAAAAAGAAAATATGTCCAAGGTATATTTCAATTATATATCAAGAAATAAATTATGTATACTAAAAAGAAAATATATTTTAATAGGTATTTAAAAAAAGTTTCCAAGTTAATTGAATTGAACATGTATATAAAAAGTGTTTTAAATATATTAAAGAATGTAAGAAACATATTTTGTCTACTAAAATGATTTTTGAAAAGAAAAAGAAAGTTTATGTAATATAAATAATAAAAAGAGTTAGTATTTAAAATGGGTTTGGTTAGAACAATGTTAGTGTTTTTTTGATGGGCTTTGGGGGAAATCAGAAAACAACGTTAAGCTTGAAACGAAATTAGGGTTAGTGATTGTTAGTTCAGTTTGGTAATGAAAGTTTTAGGGTTAGCGAGGCAGCAGCGGCGCGTATTCGTTCAACGTTCTCTTCCTCATCTCCCTGAATGCTTCTCTTTCCGGCCACCAACGTCACTCCCGAACTCTCTTCCCTCCAAGGCAAGAGCTCCACATCTTCTTGAAACAAGGTTAGCTTTTAGTTGTTATGTTCTTATCTCTTTTCCTTTTTTACGGATTGCATGTTTTTCTGATTTGAGTCTTAATTGATCTTTCGTTATTACGAGGTGAAGGAGAAGAGGTAGAAAACTCGTTACCTGACTTTGGAGAAGGAGGAGAGAGGAGGAGTGACGCTTTAGGAGGCCGGAACGGCGATTCGGTGACGAAGCTGGATGCTTGCTTTGCTTCTGATGCTTTTCCTGGTATTTTCGTTCTTACCTCTTGCTGTGTGAGGGTTTTATGATGATTTAAGATTTGCCTGAAAACCCTTCTTTCTAATTCACTTCTTTATCTTCTTCTTCCATGCCACTGTTGCCTATGTATTGTTGCCTGAGTATTTGTATGCTTCTTGTTTGACTGCCTTATTGCCCCTGAATGACTTGAGTTGCTTGCCTTATTGCCCAGTGATGTGTACACTGAGGGCCTGATGGATTTGCCTTGAAACGTTGCTTTGAATACTTTTGTTGAATTGGATGTTGTGTGTTATCTTGAACTTGCCTCTCTTCTTCTTACTTTCTTCTGATTTTGCCCCTTGAACGATCGTTGAGTTAGATGCCTTCTGAAGCTTTTTATTGCCCGATGATGTTCATACTGAGGGCCTAGGTTGCCTCACCTGCATTGCCTTGAACTTTTATGCTTGTGAGTTGGTTTCTAGTTGGTGTTTTGAGACAGGGGTTCTGGTAGTTCAGTTTCTGGTGCAGGTTCTGAGTTTTTGTTGTGTTTGACGGCTTTGAGGGTGAAGCTTCAACAGGGTGATGCTTGGACTTAACAAGGTTCTGTTGTGGCCTATGCTGGTTTAGTTTGACAGTATGGTTTATGAGTTCATGGTTGTGACAGTAAGTTTTGCCTTTTGGTCTAGAGCTTGCAGTGTGTTTTATGTTTTTTGAGGTTGAGCTTCTGTTCTCTCTTTTGAGTTGTGTTTTCAGGTTTTGAGGCTTGGGTTTAACACAGTTTTTGGTTATTCTGGACAGTAGGCAGGTTAAGGCATTTTCAGGTTACGTGTTTGTATCTTCAGTTTTGAGTTTTTGAAAGGTGTTTTGACGGCCTAGCAGGTTATCAGTTTGAAGCTTGAGGTTGTGTTTGATGGTCGTTCAGGTTTGATGGTTTTTCGTGAGACTGATGCAAGTTTTTGGTAAAGCTTGCTTTTTATCTTTCTCTTTCTCTCTGAACTGCCTGCTGAACTGAGTTCTCTATCTCTTGTATATCTTTTTCTTCTGCCTCAGCCTAAACCTGCATATGCTGCTTTATCTCTCTTTTTTCTCTCTTAAAGTACAGTTTTAGAATTTAATATGATTATTATTCTGTACTTTGTTCTGAAGGGGCCTATGGGAAATGATGATTAATATGTTTAGCTTGCATAACACATTTTCTGCATCTTTATCTTGCTTTGACAGTTTGGATCTGACTTTGCATTTTGATATCCTTTCCAAAATCTTCTTTGACAGCTTTTGAGTACTTGTGACAGCAAATTGTACTTCCTTGATTTTCTTTGATATCTTTGGCATTTGAGTGGGAATTGGACTTTTCAGTTTAGTTTGAATTGGAAATTGAGATTCTATGCAGCTTGAATTTTTAGAAATTATGCATTTGACATTCATTCATGAATAAAAATCTTCCCTCTTTGTGAACCGGGAGAAATCCCGTGATTTGCAGAGAGGGTCAACTGATCCCAGTCAGTGGCCCCTAATGATGAGCAATATTTTATCTGTCTCTTTTAACTGCCTTCTGACTTTTCTTCTTCTTTTCGCAGATAAAAATGGAGCACCGGCGCGGAGTGAAGAATGAAGAATATTAGAACTAGGATAGTTTTTATTTTATGTAATATTTAAATTAATGTAAATTATTGTCTGTAATTTAAATTATAAACAACAATTTGTACAAATAATTCAAATATCAATAAAATCCAAATTATCCAATTGGTTCTAATTTTCTTTATTGTTTATTTATTTATTTAAAATTCTTAGAATTAAAACAATTGAAAAATAAATTTCAATCATTCAATTTTTTAGAATAATAAATAACTTAAATAATAACAATATTGGTCAATTAAACCTGTCTTATCCAATATCCAAAACAAAGCAGCAGTTAACCCAAATGGACTGATCAAACGCATAAACACTGTGAATCCAATACTGCATCCTGTATTTGACTGACTCAAAGAAAACAACATGAATTCCAACCACTTGTTTCTTTCACTGATTAAATCAAGATAACGCGAATTTTAACCTGAATCTCGGAATAAACTGCAAAGTGCTGTGGAATTTAAATTCTTCTGAGAATATGCCCATAAAACTTTAATTCCTGATTAAATGTCGAATAACGCTCGCCTGATCAAAATTGAGCCAAAATCCATCAAAACCCTAAGCGAACTATATGAAACAATCCAAGGCTCTGAAAATCAGTAAAAACCCTAATTTTGCTTGATTGTCAAGAAAAGTCCATTTGTCCGATTCTTGAGCCAGTTTGAAAAGTCAGGAACTGTCTGAAGCTGAGATTTCTTGTGGAAAAGCGCGAGGGCAAATTTTGGGGTACAACAGTTGCCCCTGTTCAATCTTCTTTGACCTGAAGAGTTAGATTGGCAAGTTTGCCTTTCGCGACTTGAAGGTAAAAGGAGATTGGACACTAAAGTGCCCAGAAAATTTGCACTCGGCGATCTGATGGTAGATGTGAATGGGCTTAAAGATGCCATTTGGTGATGGGCTTAAAGATGCCATCTGGTGCGAGAGAATTTTGTCGGGGGATGGGCTTAGAGATGCCATCTGAGAATGGGCTTACAGATGCCATTCGGCGACTGCTGGTAGGAGGATGGGCTTACAGATGCCATCTGGACATGTTGAACTGTATGTCAATGGCGAGTGGATAAGTGTCAGAAAGGCATCCCTGTTTTGGAACATCTCTGAATTAGGGGTCTGAACAAGCAACAGATTGACGTCCATGTCGGGAGAATCTGTGAACTACTTCAGGAGTTGAGATTGAATAAGCGATAGAGCAACATCCGTTGTTGGGAAGCGTCCGTAAACTATTTTTTCAAAAAATTGAGAAGAGTCTGAATTGGTTGGTAGATTGACATCCGTTGTAGGGAAGAATCCGTGAACTATTTTCAGAATTTGAGCAGAGCCTGAACAAGTTGGTAGATTGACATCCGTTGTAGGGAAGAATCCATAAACTGTTTCAGAAGTTGAGAAGAGTCTGAACAAGTCGGTAGATTGGCATCCGTTGTAGGGAAGAATCCGTAAACTTGTTTCAGAAGTCTTGAAGTTGAAGAGGAAACGGTGTAGGGTTTCTTGATGATGCGTCTGAATGAATCTGGAATAAGTATCAGAATGTCGCCATGTCCGGGTCACATCTGAACTATTTCTGGATGAATCTCGGGAGATGATCTTTGTCTGTCGACTGATCTTACCTGAAATGGAAAAGGGTTAGTTGTATGCAATGTTATGATGCATGACGCAATGTACGTGACATCAATATTTATGAATGAATGTAATGAATGCGCATGTAAGCTGATGAGCTAATCTTGCTAAGGATACTTGAATCCGAGATGGCTGAAGACAAAAGAATCTTGACTGCTGCCGGGGAAAATAAATCCTTGGCTGCTGCTGAGGAAGAGAATTCCTGATGACCTATACTAGGGAGTTCCAATCTAATAGGCTCATGCTGGGGAGGTAAGATTGAGAATGAGAAGTCTTGGGACCACTGTTGGGAGAATCAGAAGCTTGGGTTGTATGCCAAACTACTGGGGTCTTCCTGTTTTGAGGAGATCTTGTGTAGGATATCCTGATGATGAGTCCATGTAAAACTGCATCGGGTTTGAACACTTTTGACATTCGAATGCCCCAAGTGGTGATGTAGATAAATTCCTGGCTTGTTACAGGTGTTGGTCTACAATCGGTCGTCCATAGATGTTTTCCTGGCTTGTTACAGGTGTTGATCTGGAATTCTTCAGACATGCCCTGGCTGGATACAGGAATCGAATCTGGAATTGTGATAGTTGATAGATATGCCCTGGCTGGATGCAGGAATCGAATCTTCAAACTCTTCAGACGTGCCCTGGCTAGATACAGGAATCGAGTCTGGAAATGTGGTCAACAGATATGCCCTGGCTGGATACAGGAGTCGAATCTGGAATTGTGACAGTTGATAGACATGCCCTGGCTGGATACAGGAATCAAATCTTCAAACTCTTCAGACGTGCCCTGGCTAGATACAGGAATCGAGTCTGGAAACGTGGTCAACAGATATGCCCTGGCTGGATACAGGAATCGAATCTGGAAATAGTCGTCAACAGATATGCCCTGGCTGGATACAGGAATCGAATCTTCGAACTCTTCAGACGTGCCCTGGCTAGATACAGGAATCGAATCTGGAATGGTCAACAGATATGCCCTGGCTGGATACAGGAATCGAATCTGGAATTGTGATCGACAGATATGCCCTGGCTGGATACAGGAGTCGAATCTGGAATTGTGACAGTTGATAGACATGCCCTGGCTGGATACAGGAATCGAATCTTCAAACTCTTCAGACGTGCCCTGGCTAGATACAGGAATCGAGTCTGGAAACGTGGTCAACAGATATGCCCTGGCTGGATACAGGAATCGAATCTGGAAATAGTCGTCAACAGATATGCCCTGGCTGGATACAGGAATCGAATCTTCGAACTCTTCAGACGTGCCCTGGCTAGATACAGGAATCGAGTCTGGAAATGTGGTCAACAGATATGCCCTGGCTGGATACAGGAATCGAATCTGGAATGGTCATAGTTGATAGATATGCCATGGCTGGATACAGGAATCGAATCTTCAAACTCTTCAGACGTGCCCTGGCTAGATACAGGAATCGAGTCTGGAAATGTAATGATTGATTTGTTGAACACTTTTGACATTCGAATGCCCCAAGTGGTGAAGAAGGAGTCTTGAATCAGATTACTCTGCATATTGAGAGATTTCTTGAAATCTTGACTGGACTGCCCCAGGTTAACTGAACTTTGAAAGATCTGTTGGACCTTGACTAGACTGCCCCAGGTTAATTGAATTGTGCTATGTCATGCCCCTTGTTGATAGGGGATTTGATGGAAGTGTTATCCTCTTGAAGTGATTTTGACTTGCTGAGAGAGTTTTCGTTCCTCCGAACATTCGCTGTATGAATTTCTTCGCTGTCAAACAAAAAGCCAAATGAAGACAGTGATATTCGAATAATGCAAAGTTTATGTTTGTCTCGAAGTTTTGAAAAATGCGTTTTTAGCAGAAAACTTTTCATAAGACAAGTCAACACAAGATTTAGAGTAAAGCCCTACAGGAGTCAGGATACCTTTTGTAACAGTACGCTTTCGAACTAACCCATGCTTCAATTAGGACTTTTGAAGGGTTGTAACGTGGCCTGGTTCACGGTTTAAGAAACAAAGGTTAAAGGCTCAAAGTATATTTGTACCCACCCGCTCTTCGTGATGTTCTCCAACCTAAGCTCAGTTAATTGTGCGTCGCACTCTGTTTTGAGTTTGGAACGACTTTTGGGCGATGGTTCACCAGTTGAATTTGGGGAGACAATCATCATCTCCTTTTTCTTTTTCAACACTTTTCATGTTGTTGAGGATTTTGTAATGACCTCACTATTTTGATTTTGATTTGTTATCCCTAACTTTTGCCTGACTGTTACCGTTTTCGGTATTACTGTCAGTGGGATGCCCCAGCTTTCTTAAGCCTCCTTTACAGGTTTTGGCTCAGTGGGCTTCTTTCTTTTGAGAGATTGACTGTCTATGTGATAGGGAACCACCCTCGTCTTTTGATTCCGAAGGAACGCTTTCTTTTTTGACGTCGTTCATTGTATTACGAACCGAGAGTTTGCGACTTCAATGCGCATTTTCTTTTGAATTAACTGAGATACTACCCTGCCCCAGGTTTATATCAAAGGTTTTGATTGTTTAGAACAGAGAACTCATACTTCTTTGGCTCGAAGGGGTTGACTAGGGATTAACTTCCTTATAACTCCAGTGTTTGGGATTTGAAAGAAATGCCTGTACATCATCAGCAAGGTCTGTTCAAAAGCATACTGTATAAGATCACGATATTGTTTCGTCATCCTCCCTCTAAAGGCTCGCAGCTTTTTATCAAGAGTCAAATATCATAAAGAAAAGCATAAGAGTAGTGAAAGGAATGGATGAATTCAAGACAAACATATGCAATGCATTAATGAAAACAGAGTTTAACATCAACAGATAATTGTTTGACAGCAAAAGTAATTACAACTTTGAAAATTCAGAAAGAAACAAAAGTCTTTCAGCTCGAGCTTCGTCACTTCAAGCGGAGAACCCTTTAACGGAAGATCTTCATCTCGCCGTCTGGCATGAATTCCAGCACCCCAATGTCAATCAGATCTTGAATCTTGTTCTTCAAGGCCCAACAGTCGTTGGTGCTGTGTCCCGGGCTGTAGGAGTGGTAAACACAGAATGCGTCGGGATTAAAGTGAGGAGAGGAGATGTTGAGCTTCTGAGGAGGATCCTTTACGGTAAGCAAATTGACCTCCAACAGGCGCTTCAGTATGAAGAATGATGGTATTTCAGTCTCCGTGAACTGTCTTCCCGACTTTTCTCGTTTACGTCGATTCTCCCGTTGACGCTGGCGAGGTTGTTGATGAGTTTGTGACCCTGAAGCAAGCAGAGGAGCTTTCCCCTTGTCTTCTTGAGTGGATGGAGGCTGAGCGGTGTCTTGCTCTTCGACCTCAGATGTTTGCCCCAGTTGGTTGTTTGGAAGCAGTTGGCGGACAAGAACTCTGAGTTCCTCTTGTCTTTGGGATAGGTCTTGGATGAGAGCCATCTGGCCCACCAACTGTCCCATCACTTGAGTCCTCAGTGTTGTCAGATCAAACTGCAGCTCTGCAATCTGATCACTCCTGGCATTGTTGGAACTCCCCAAGCCTTTGGTGAGGAGAGCTTTCACCTCTTCTTGCCCCAGAGACAAGTTCAGGAACATCTCCTGCAGCTGAGCAGTCTGGTCTTGGATGTCTTTGACAGACCTTTCTAGAGCCATCTCTTGCTGAAATAAACAGCAGGAGAGTAAGGAAACCTGAAAAAGGAAGGATTGTCAAAATGCAATGCATGATATGTGGATGCATGCTTTCAAGGATCTCTTGGGGTAAACACAAGAAAATGTTAGAGGCTGAACTCTGCTCTTGGATTGGAGATCTCTGCACCGGTGGACGTCCTTCCACGAGAATCAAGCTCACCATGTCGAGTGGGTCATAGCCACTGATTCAAGTTGTTGTTCTCGAATTTTGATTGGAGAGTTTTGTATCGGTGGATGTCTTTCCACGAGAATCAAGCTCACCATGTCGAGTGGGTCATAGCCACTGATTCAAGTTGTTGTTCTCGAGTTTTGACTGGATTGGTTAGAGGAGATACCTCTTGCCCCTTGATAGACGTCTGGTTCAACGTAACCCTGCATCCAAAGAACCCTCGAGATCCTTGAAATGGTTATTGGAAAATGCTATGGTATGATGTCATGATGTTATGTACATGTATGCACAAGCAAGTGAGTGTATATACAGGCAAACATATTCACACAAAGCACACAAGGCCTTAGGTTTAGGCTTGCATGAGGTTCAGGTACTACCCTCTTTCAGTTTGTTGGTTAAAACCTGTCTTATCAAAAGTAACCGGGTTCTAGAGGATCTCATATCATCGGCTACCCTCAATCGGTCATAACTCCAGCATCGCAACCTTTTCTCGCGGCCGGAACCATCTCGAGAGTTTAGCCTCAATGAGTGTAGCATACTGCTACTGTTCTAATGGCCAAGTTGGTCGATTAGGGTTCTAAGGTCGGTTGGTGCTTAACGACTCCTTGGAAGACCCATATTCTCCCCGTTTCAACACGAGGGATATCGGTACAGACCAAAGCGCCACACCAACGTAGCCACTGCTTCACCCATGTCGGTATACGCCGGACAGGTCCCTCACAGATTATGCTACCTAAAAAGGTTTCCCCCAGATCCGGGTTAGGATCTATGAAACTCCGATACAAAGCCCACAAATATAAAAGCAAACAAAGCAAACAATTGAAAATAAAGGTGATCTAAACCCTAAGGTAACCCCACTTTAAAATAATCCCCAGCAGAGTCGCCAGTTCTGTGGTACGGTGGGAGAACTGACTAGTGTTTTGCGTTTGTATTCGCACTTGTGCGGTTGAGCAAGAGTCGCCACCGACTTTTTACTTTATCCTAAAGGAAAGGTTAAAAAAGCACAGCAAAAACCTTTTGAGATATTTCGTGGGTTCGGGGGGTAGATTATAAAAAGGGAAGGTGTTAGCACCCTTTTCATCCATGGTTATCCATGGGCTCTTAGTTACTTGGTTTTTTAGATCACTTGCCTTGTTTTTCGATTGCTTTGAAAATGGTGTGTGTGTGTGGGTGCTTTTTGAAAATGTTTTGGAAAAAGATGCCTTGTCTTAGGCAACTAATGTATTTGACTCGTGATTGAGTGTTTTACAAAAGTGTAGATCTTTTCGAAAAGATGTTTTCAAATGTTTTTGAGAGTTTGTTTGAAGGTGTTGTGGATTGTGGTTTTTGAAAAGAAGGCAAGTGTTTTTTTGCAAGTTTGATCTCAAGTAACTAAGAGTTTTGTCTACCCTATTGTACTCAAAGGTTTTTGTCATGTTTTAACCCCTTTTAACAATTTTGTTCTACCATTGAAATTGGTAGGCAATCTTGCATTTAGGAAGTTTATTCGGGACGGGCGCGGGTCATCGTATGGACCATGAATGCAATGATGCCAAGTGTCTTTGGCAATTTGCTTTGAAGGGACTATGATTATTCCGTTTAGGCAACACTTTGAGACTTATGATCATTTGATTTCGTTTTGCCGAAGATACCCGACGTGCAAGCATGGCCCATTTTGGAAGGCGACGTGTGGGATTACCCTAGGGGGTGCAAGTGTGATTGTGTGTTGATTACATGTATTTGTCTTGTATTAGGTTATCTAGCGTTTGATTTTATGTACATACAAACCCTAGGTCTAACCATGGTATAATTGAAAACTGTAAATTGCGGAAATGTAAAATCTACGCTATTACAAAATAGTGTCCGGGAATGGGGGTATAAATGTACAAAGGGGATGAGACTTATAGTATCCAATAAGTTACAACCAAATCGAATGTGCGATCAAAATGTAAATATCGAATATACAAATATAAGATAAAAATGTGTATAGGGCAATGTGAATGTATTTGTGTAAGTGTACAAGTGTATATGTATACGAATTGTGTAATTATGTACAAGTGCGAGATGTGGGATTGAAACGTATTAGGGTTTTTGACCTAGAGAAATGTTTTTAAATGAATCTTTGATTTAGATGTTTACTTATGTACAAAAGAAAAATGTTTTAACTTAAATGGTCAAATTTTAATTAAATGTATCTTTATTTGCAAAAAGTATTTTGATTAAATGTTGTGAATTTAATATTAGAAAAATGTATATAAATTGTTATGTACAAATATGTATATTAATTAAAAAGTTTAAAAAGAAGTATTTTCAATTTTTAATTATATGATGTGGAAATGTATTTTTATGTGCAAAAATATTTAAAAAAAGAAAATATGTCCAAGGTATATTTCAATTATATATCAAGAAATAAATTATGTATACTAAAAAGAAAATATATTTTAATAGGTATTTAAAAAAAGTTTCCAAGTTAATTGAATTGAACATGTATATAAAAAGTGTTTTAAATATATTAAAGAATGTAAGAAACATATTTTGTCTACTAAAATGATTTTTGAAAAGAAAAATAAAGTTTATGTAATATAAATAATAAAAAGAGTTAGTATTTAAAATGGGTTTGGTTAGAACAATGTTAGTGTTTTTTTGATGGGCTTTGGGGGAAATCAGAAAACAACGTTAAGCTTGAAACGAAATTAGGGTTAGTGATTGTTAGTTCAGTTTGGTAATGAAAGTTTTAGGGTTAGCGAGGCAGCGGCGGCGCGTATTCGTTCAACGTTCTCTTCCTCATCTCCCTGAATGCTTCTCTTTCCGGCCACCAACGTCACTCCCGAACTCTCTTCCCTCCAAGGCAAGAGCTCCACATCTTCTTGAAACAAGGTTAGCTTTTAGTTGTTATGTTCTTATCTCTTTTCCTTTTTTACGGATTGCATGTTTTTCTGATTTGAGTCTTAATTGATCTTTCGTTATTACGAGGTGAAGGAGAAGAGGTAGAAAACTCGTTACCTGACTTTGGAGAAGGAGGAGAGAGGAGGAGTGACGCTTTAGGAGGCCGGAACGGCGATTCGGTGACGAAGCTGGATGCTTGCTTTGCTTCTGATGCTTTTCCTGGTATTTTCGTTCTTACCTCTTGCTGTGTGAGGGTTTTATGATGATTTAAGATTTGCCTGAAAACCCTTCTTTCTAATTCACTTCTTTATCTTCTTCTTCCATGCCACTGTTGCCTATGTATTGTTGCCTGAGTATTTGTATGCTTCTTGTTTGACTGCCTTATTGCCCCTGAATGACTTGAGTTGCTTGCCTTATTGCCCAGTGATGTGTACACTGAGGGCCTGATGGATTTGCCTTGAAACGTTGCTTTGAATACTTTTGTTGAATTGGATGTTGTGTGTTATCTTGAACTTGCCTCTCTTCTTCTTACTTTCTTCTGATTTTGCCCCTTGAACGATCGTTGAGTTAGATGCCTTCTGAAGCTTTTTATTGCCCGATGATGTTCATACTGAGGGCCTAGGTTGCCTCACCTGCATTGCCTTGAACTTTTATGCTTGTGAGTTGGTTTCTAGTTGGTGTTTTGAGACAGGGGTTCTGGTAGTTCAGTTTCTGGTGCAGGTTCTGAGTTTTTGTTGTGTTTGACGGCTTTGAGGGTGAAGCTTCAACAGGGTGATGCTTGGACTTAACAAGGTTCTGTTGTGGCCTATGCTGGTTTAGTTTGACAGTATGGTTTATGAGTTCATGGTTGTGACAGTAAGTTTTGCCTTTTGGTCTAGAGCTTGCAGTGTGTTTTATGTTTTTTGAGGTTGAGCTTCTGTTCTCTCTTTTGAGTTGTGTTTTCAGGTTTTGAGGCTTGGGTTTAACACAGTTTTTGGTTATTCTGGACAGTAGGCAGGTTAAGGCATTTTCAGGTTACGTGTTTGTATCTTCAGTTTTGAGTTTTTGAAAGGTGTTTTGATGGCCTAGCAGGTTATCAGTTTGAAGCTTGAGGTTGTGTTTGATGGTCGTTCAGGTTTGATGGTTTTTCGTGAGACTGATGCAAGTTTTTGGTAAAGCTTGCTTTTTATCTTTCTCTTTCTCTCTGAACTGCCTGCTGAACTGAGTTCTCTATCTCTTGTATATCTTTTTCTTCTGCCTCAGCCTAAACCTGCATATGCTGCTTTATCTCTCTTTTTTCTCTCTTAAAGTACAGTTTTAGAATTTAATATGATTATTATTCTGTACTTTGTTCTGAAGGGGCCTATGGGAAATGATGATTAATATGTTTAGCTTGCATAACACATTTTCTGCATCTTTATCTTGCTTTGACAGTTTGGATTTGACTTTGCATTTTGATATCCTTTCCAAAATCTTCTTTGACAGCTTTTGAGTACTTGTGACAGCAAATTGTACTTCCTTGATTTTCTTTGATATCTTTGGCATTTGAGTGGGAATTGGACTTTTCAGTTTAGTTTGAATTGGAAATTGAGATTCTATGCAGCTTGAATTTTTAGAAATTATGCATTTGACATTCATTCATGAATAAAAATCTTCCCTCTTTGTGAACCGGGAGAAATCCCGTGATTTGCAGAGAGGGTCAACTGATCCCAGTCAGTGGCCCCTAATGATGAGCAATATTTTATATGTCTCTTTTAACTGCCTTCTGACTTTTCTTCTTCTTTTCGCAGATAAAAATGGAGCACCGGCGCGGAGTGAAGAATGAAGAATATTAGAACTAGGATAGTTTTTATTTTATGTAATATTTAAATTAATGTAAATTATTGTCTGTAATTTAAATTATAAACAACAATTTGTACAAATAATTCAAATATCAATAAAATCCAAATTATCCAATTGGTTCTAATTTTCTTTATTGTTTATTTATTTATTTAAAATTCTTAGAATTAAAACAATTGAAAAATAAATTTCAATCATTCAATTTTTTAGAATAATAAATAACTTAAATAATAACAATATTGGTCAATTAAACCTGTCTTATCCAATATCCAAAACAAAGCAGCAGTTAACCCAAATGGACTGATCAAACGCATAAACACTGTGAATCCAATACTGCATCCTGTATTTGACTGACTCAAAGAAAACAACATGAATTCCAACCACTTGTTTCTTTCACTGATTAAATCAAGATAACACGAATTTTAACCCGAATCTCGGAATAAACTGCAAAGTGCTGTGGAATTTAAATTCTTCTGAGAATATGCCCATAAAACTTTAATTCCTGATTAAATGTCGAATAACGCTCGCCTGATCAAAATTGAGCCAAAATCCATCAAAACCCTAAGCCAACTGTATGAAACAATCCAAGGCTCTGAAAATCAGTAAAAACCCTAATTTTGCTTGATTGTCAAGAAAAGTCCATTTGTCCGATTCTTGAGCCAGTTTGAAAAGTCAGGAACTGTCTGAAGCTGAGATTTCTTGTGGAAAAGCGCGAGGGCAAATTTTGGGGTACAACACCAAGTCTATAGCAGCCTTGAGACCAAAGATGCAAGCTTCATATTCAGCCATGTTTTTTGTGCAGCTGAAGCAAAGTCGAGCCGTGAAAGGCGTGTGACAACCTTCCGGGGAAATGAGTACCGCACCGATACCGTTTCCAAGTGCATTTGAAGCACCATCAAAGTACAGGGTCCATCAGGATCCCTTTTCAGGTCCGTCATATGGTCTGTTACCTTCAATGTTGTCCAAATTCATGATGTCCTCGTCTGGGAAGTCAAATCTCATGGATTGATAATCTTCGATAGCTTGATGAGCTAGATGATCAGCTAGTACACTCCCTTTTATAGCTTTTTGAGTGGTGTACTGGATGTCATACTCAGTTAGGATCATTTGCCATCTAGCTATTCTTCCAGATAAAGCAAGCTTCTCGAAGATATACTTGATAGGATCCATTTTGGAAATCAACAAGGTGGTATGAGTCAGCATATACTGCCTTAGTCGGCGAGCAGCCCATACCAAAGCGCAGCAAGTTTTCTCGAGCAGTGAGTAGTGAGTCTCACAGTCGGTAAACTTTTTGCTAAGGTAATAAATAGCATGCTCTTTTCGACCAGACTCGTCATGCTGGCCCAAAACACACCCCATTGAGTTATCCAATACGGTTAGATACATGATCAATAGTCTTCCTTCGACGGGTGGCATCAGAATAGGAGGTTCTAGCAAATACTCCTTGATCTTCTCAAAAGCAGCTTGGCAATCGTCGTTCCATTCGACTACCTGATATTTCTTTAATAATTTGAAAATTGGCTCACAGGTAGAAGTCAGATGAGAGATGAATCTGGCAATATAGTTCAAGCGCCCCAAGAACCCTCTAACCTCCTTTTCAGTAAGGGGAGCAGGCATCTCTTGTATTGCTTTCACTTTTGCTGGATCGACCTCAATGCCTTTGTTGCTGACAATGAACCCTAGAAGTTTACCAAACCTAACTCCAAAAGTACACTTACTTGGATTTAGCCTGAGTTTGTACTCTTTCAACCTGGAAAACAGCTTTTCTAGATGTTCAAGGTGTTCCTCCTCTGTTTATGACCGAGCTATCATATCGTCTATGTAAACTTCGATCTCATGATGTATCATATCATGAAATAAAGCTACCATGGCGCGTTGATAAGTTGCCCCTGCGTTCTTCAGTCCGAACGGCGTCACCTTGTAACATAAAGTACCCCATTGTGTAACAAAGATTGTTTTCTCCATGTCCTCGGGGGCCATTTTAATCTGGTTGTATCCCGAGAATCCATCCATGAAGGAAAACACTTTGTGCTAAGCTGTATTGTCGATCAAAATGTCAATGTGCGGTAGCGGAAAATCATCTTTGGGGCTGGCCCTATTCAAATCCCGGTAGTCCACACACATTCTGACCTTGCCATCTTTTTTAGGCACTGGCATGATGTTAGCAACCCATTGTGGATAGGATGTAACAGCCAGAAAGCCAGCGTTGAATTGCTTCATCACTTCTGCTTTGATCTTCTCAGACATGTCGGGCCTCATTCGGCGGACTTTTTGCTTTATCGGTGGACAATCTTCTCTTGTAGGGAGACGGTGAACCATGATGTATGTGTCTAAACCCAGCATGTCTTTGTAAGACCAGGCGAAGATTTCAACGTATTCATTTAACAGCTGTATCAGACGCTCCTTGACACTTGGTTCCATATTGGCACCCACTTGTACTTCCTTCCGGTCTTCCTCTGTTCCTAAGTTGACAGTTTCCAACAACTCTTCGTGAGGCAAGATGGACCTTTCCTCTTGCTGTAAAAGTCTGGCTAGCTCTCCTGGTACTTCACAACCTTCGTCATCTTCATACTCAGCCTGATTGACCAGATCTTCAGAGTTATTGAAGGACATAGCAGAATAGTCACCCATAGAATCCAGAGTGGATGGGTACCTGCATTTGTGAGTGTGGGTGTGTGTAAGGGATAGCCATCCTTAAACAAAAAATGCAAAAGGAAAGAAAATGAACACAGCAGTTTATCAATGAAAAACGTCCAATGAATCATTAAACATGGCATATGGATATGAAGATAATCAAAACCCTTACAAATGGACCTACATGCCCCGGGCAAGGCATGAGCTGAAAAAGTAGTGTACGGTTTGTTCAAAAGTAATTATTACAGACCACAGGAAATGTTTGACAGATAATTACTGATTAATAAAAGTAATGGGGACAAAGTCCTTTGCCTCCCAGTTGCGTAGTCCCCCTTCGATGGTTGGGTAGACCCAATCTTCAATGTTGGCCTCTTCGTCTTCACCTTCCAAAGCATTGATCCCATAAGGAGAGATCTTGATGGGTGCTCTTTCAACCTTTGAGCGGCGCATAGCTTTCTGCCCCGCAGCAGTGAATCCTAAACCAAACTTGTCTGTTTTGTGCGGAATATCAGGCAACTTCCCCCATGTTGAACTCTTCCCTTCCTTCATTGCGGCCTTTGCGTCTTTTAGAGATGCCATCCTGGCCATCTGCTTTGGTACCTCGGCTACCGCTTTTGCTACTGCCACTTCAGGAGAATCCTCCTCAAAGTGCTGGAATGGTGTCTCAATGAATTCACCCTCTACCTCTACATACCGAAAGGATTTCAGGTGGCTGATCATATATTCCTTTTCACCGTGCACGGTTATGATCTTTACTTTGACAGGGTATTTCAGCATTTGATGTAGGGAAGAGGTGACTGCCCCGGCATTGTGTATCCATGGTCTCCCCAATAAGCAAGAGTATGACGGACGGATGTCCATCACATAGAAAGTTGAGGGGAACACTTTTGTGCCAACCTTAATGGGAATGTCCACCTCCCCGTGTACCATTCTCTTCGACCCGTCAAATTCCCTTACAATGATATTACTTGGCCTCAACTCCAAGCCTTCGCAATCCAATCGGTCGAGAGCCTTCTTAGGCAGCACGTTCAGAGAAGAACCAGTGTCGACTAAAACATGGGCCAGAGTAGTTCCTTGGCATTCTACTGACACATGTAAGGCGTCGTTGTGCTTTCTTCGTTTTGAGGTCAGGTCCGCATCAGAGAAGCCTAAACCGTTGTTTGCTGTAAGACTGGCTACACAGTCTTGGAATTGGTCGGCTGAAGTTTCCTGGGGCACATGGGCTGTCTTTAGGAATTTTATCAATGCTTTGGCGTGCGCCTCTGAACAAAGTAGCAATGCTAACATGGAGATTTTCGAGGGGGTTTGCCCCAGTTGCTCTACCACGTCATAATCAATCTTTTTAATTATCTTTAAGATCTCCTCCATCTCTTTCTTAGAGGTTTCCGGGATGACCAAAGGTTGAGCCCTCGTCCTGACGAGCTCATCTTGGACCCCTTTCCCCTTATCAACAGAAGTAGGAGGGACAACAACAGGGATAACAGCATCTTCAATCAACGGAGTTCTTGCGGAAAGTTTTATTGGTGCAGGAATAACTTTGGCAGCAGATGAGGGTCCAAAGATTGCCTTTGGGGGGGGCAATCTCTGGAGAAAATATTCTCCCACTTCGGGTGATCTTGCTTGTGCCGGCAATGTTTCCAATGCTGGCATCTTCTTCATCAGAGCTTCCTTCGGTTATCTCAACTTGTTTAATACCATGGTAGTAGATTTCTCCACTGTAATTCCATGGTATTGATTTTTCAGAACTGTAGGGGACAGGCCCTGGCATGGCATAGTTATTTTCAGAGGAACAGACTTTGTAGCGGATGTAATCTTAACAAGCTTTTTGACGGCCTTGGAAAGATTGGTGTAAATGGTGATTATTGAGACATCTTCGATAGGGGTTGGAATAGCAGGAACCTTTTCAAACAAAATTTGTTGACTGTCCATTAGGCCTTGGATGCCTTTCTTCAGTAATGGACAGTCGATTGGCAGAGAGTAACAACAGTAGCAGTCTTCTTTGCATCCTAGGAAAATCCCAGCCTTTAACAGATTTAACTTGATGGTTAACAGCGGAGTTATCAGGTCATTGACATCAGAAACATACAGATCTTCCTCGATAGCATGGACATTTCGACCATGCTTCGGCATCGGAGCGGATATTACGTTTGGCTTCTCTGGAGCATCGAACACCACCTCTTTTGCATCTATCAAGTCTTGAATTTTATTTTTTAGCGCCCAACAATTGTTTGTGTCATGTCCGGCGCTATCGGAATGGTAGGCACATTTAGCATTGGCATTGTAAGCCGGTGAGGTTGTATTCACATTTTTCGGCGCTTCTTTGATATTTGTGAGATTCAACTTTAACAAGTGCAGAAGAACTTGCGCGGGCGTCATATTGATGCAGGTGTACTGCCGTGGTGGCCGTTCTCCCCATTGCTGTTTAGGTCTGGACTGATTTCCGCGAGGCTGATCATTTGATGAATTTTGGATCATCACGGCCCCCACAGTCGGCCGACGCTCAGTTCTTCCCACTCCTCTCTGAGAGTACACAACAGCCGTTTCCTTCTTCGCCGGAAATGATTTCTTAGCAGTTGTAGATGCAGAGGCATCCTTCTGAATCTTCCCATTCTTGATACCGGCTTCTACCCGCTCGCCAGTCAGAATTAATTCAGTAAACCCTGCGGAAGAGCTACCGATCAGATGGTTAAAGAATGGACCAGACAGGGTCCCCAGGAACATATCAACAAGTTCTCTATCAGAAAGAGGTGGCTGCACTCTTCCGGCAAGATCGTGCCACTTCTGGGCATAGTCCTTGAATCCCTCACCTGAGGCCATCCCCATACTCTGTAGCTGAGTACGGGTTGGCGCCAAGTCAGAGTTATACTGATATTGGCGATAAAAAGCAGCTGCCAGATCCTCCCAACTATGTATCTCTGACCTTTCCAGCTTGTAAAACCAGTCTAGCTGAGTGCCAGACAGGCTATCTTGAAAGAAGTGTACCCAAAGGTTTCTGTCGGAAGTATGAGGTTGGATTCTTCGGACATACGACCTTAGGTGCATTTTTGGGTAAGACAGCCTGTCATATCTTGCAAAAATTGGCACTTTAAACTTCGGGGGGATCACAATTCCAGCAATTAATCCCAAATCTTCGAAATCTAAGCCGGGAACTCTCTGCAGCTCCATAGCTGTCAACCTGTCTTCCAAGTTTTTGTACTTATCATCGGCCGGCGGGTATTGTTGCTCTGAGTAGTCTTCGTCTTCTTCAGCCTCTTCCTCTTCAGCTTCGGATTCAGATGGTACCGCAGCCCCTTTTCCTTTACTGGTTTCTTCTTCAGATGCAGAGGGAAATTCAAGAACTCTTCTGGCTTCACCCTCAAACCTTCTTCCCAGGGTAGCCACCCCGACTCTTTTCTTCTTCTTTTTCACTTGCTCTTTGTTCCCAAGCAGGACCTTTAGATCCTCCTGACCCTTTTCCAAGGTCATCAGGAGATGTTGAAACTGTGAGTTTTGAGACTGCAAATCCTTGACCGTCTGTTCGAGATCCATCTTACTGAAATAAACAGCAGAAAGATAAGGAAACCTGGTGTGGAGACCTGCTTATGCGCATGATGAATGATATGCTTATTTATGCAATGCATTCAAGGATTTAGAAATTCACAATTGTTGCAGACAAAAAGAACACATGTCATATTAATAAGAAGAAATTTTGTCAGTACATAAATGCCCCATGGGCCAAATATTACAAAAAACTTCTCAAGGTAAAAAGACGTTGCGCATCCTCTTTGGTGCGATGTAGGTGTTGAGGGTCTCTTCCTCATGGAGTCGGAGGGTAAGCTCCAAAACCTTCTTCTCACTGGCGTAGAAGCTGGCTTCAAAAGTATTTCGTTCCTCCTTGAGTTGGATCCAACTCTTCTGCATCTCCTCCCATGATGTTGGCATGTCAGGATATAGGATGGTGTAGGGAACCTCTCCTTCCTTAACGGGCTCTTTAATCACAGGGAGAACATGAGGGTAAGGCATCATTAGACTCTGGGCTCGGGTTCGTACCCACTTGAGATAAGGCTCAAAAGGGATGGAGTTCTTGTGCCCCAGTGTCTTGCTGTCTACCTTGTTAGGCATCCTCCAAGCTTTGATGAATCTTTGGCGAAGTCCTTGCGCATCGTTGTCGAAGTCAAAAACTAGGTCAGGAATCAACATGTCATGAGGGTCATCCCTCCGTGCATATCCAAATTGTCTCAAAGCTAGACAAGGGTTGTAGGTAATGCCTCCCCTAATGCCAAGTAATGGAACATTAGGGAACTCACCACAACGATCGATGATGATGACATTTTCTCTAGACCGAGAACACCAATGTACATCAGAGTGTGTGAGGGTCATCAATCGTTGTGACCACCTTAAGCCTTGGTCATTCTTCAAAACAGATTGTGGAAGGTGCGAAATAAACCACCTTGCAAGGAGAGGAGTACAGCACATGAGAACACCCCTCTTTCTCATTGTTCGTGTGTAAAATGAGTGGAGGATGTCCCCAAGCAATGTTGGTATGGGATTCCTGGATAGGAAAATCTTGACGGTGTTGACATCTACAAGCTGGTCAGGATTTGGGAACAGGACCAACCCATAAATGAGGAGTGCCACAATTTCTTCAAAGGCTTGTAGATCCAATGAATTCCAACACTCTTGTGCCTTCTCAAACAAGAATTTTACCAAGAAGCATTTGACACCGCTTCTAGTTTCCCAATGCCCCTTGATGTCAGATGGTTGCAAGTGTAGTGCTTGAGCAACATCTTCAGGCTTTGGTTCTTTTTCCGTACCGTTATAGGGTAGTTGATTAAGAATAGTAATTCTCAGGAGTTGAGAAAATTCCTCCAAAGTGGGCACCAATTGGTAGTCGGGGAATGTGAAACAGTGGTGAATGGGGTCAAAGAACTGGAACAAAACCTTTACCATGTCCTCTTCAATGCTGGTGTTGACTAGGATGAGCAGTCTACCATGTCTTTCACTGAAGGGAGAGCTTTCCGGAATTCTGGATGTGAGCTCCTTGAGTTGAGGAGGGACTCTCACAAGGTTGACTTGGATAGTTTTCCTGCGAAGAATTTCCATGACCTACAAAACAAGAACAAAGATGAAGATCCAAACCCTTGAAATGGTTAGTGGATGCATATGATGCTTTATGATGTTCATGATGTATGCACAAACATATGTACAAGCAAGTCACAAAAAACCCTAGTTTTAGGCTTGCATGAGGTTTCATAAGTAAGTACCCTCTTGAGTGTAGTTGGCTTAAAACCTGTCCTATAAATAGTAACCGGGTTCTAAGGAGCTCAATATCATTGGATTGTTTTCCATGTTCATTGTTTTGGTTTAGCCACTTAACTAGCGACCAAAATATTCCAAGAAAATAACCCTCAATGAGTGTAGTATCGAGTATCTACCAACTTCGGACTGCACCAAAGCCGGTCATCTCACTACCCCTAATAAAAGGCCAAGATGGTCAAGTAAGGTTCTAGGTCATTAGTGCTTAGTGACATCACTCAGCGGCACCGTACTCTCCTTGATTGAACTCAAGTGTTACCGGTACTCACAAATATGTCGCACTAATATAACTATTGCTTCAACCGTGTCGGTATACCCCGCACAGTTTCCACAACGTATTGCTATCTATGAATGTTTCCCCAAATCCGGGTGTAGGATTTCAAGCCCAAACAAGAGAACCAAGATATAAAGCAATCAAAGCAAACAATTAGTCATGCAAGAGGGTGATCTAAGCCCTAAGGTTACTCCACTTTTAAATCAATCCCCAGCAGAGTCGCCAGTTCTGTGATACGGTGGGAGAACTGACTTGAGGTTTTGCGTTTGTTTTTGCAAATGTTTCGGTTTAGCAAGAGTCGCCACCGACTTTTTATTTTATCCTAAGGAAAGGTTAAAAAGCACAGCAAAAACCTTTGAGATGTTTTCTTGGGTTCGGGGAGTAGATTATAGAAAGGGAAGGTATTAGCACCCTTTCTATCCATGGTTATCCATGGGCTCTTAGTTACTTGCTTAGATCACTTGCCTTGCATTTTCAATTGTTCGAAATGGTGCTTTCAATTGTTTGAAATGGTGCTTTGTGTGTGGGTTTGAAAATGTTTTGAAAAGAGGCCATTGTTGTGGTAACCTTTGTAATGATCCATGTTTGAATGTATACAAAGGCGTATTTGTCTTTTGAAAAGTTTTCAATGTTTTTTGAAAGTGTGTTTGTGATGTGTGTTTTGAAAAATGGCAAGGATTGTTTTGCAAGATTGGTCAAGTAACCAAGAGCTATCTACCCTAAATTTCTCAAAGATCTTTCCTATGTTTTAACCCTTTTAACAGTATTGTTCCACCATTGTATTTGGTGGACAATCTTGTGTTAGGATGTTAACGGGACGGGCGCGGGTCATCGTTTAGACCATGATTGCAATGGTGCCAAGTGTCTTTGGCAACTTTTCCTTTAAGGGACTTGATCATTTTTAGGCAACTTTCGAAAGCGTCATCGAGGGACTATGATCATTTGATTTGTTTTGTTTTGCCAAAAACACCCAACATGCAACATGGCCCATTATTGAAGGCAACAAGTGGAGTAACCCTAGGGGGTGCAAGTGTGATTGGTGTTGTCCATTTTCATGCTTTGTTGTCTTTGAATTAGGTCAAGCTATTTGTTATTTGATTTTCGCATACAAACCCTAAGTCTATCATGGCATATTTAGAAAGCTTTAAAATGCGGAATTTAAAGTCCTAAATTATTATAACATAATTATGGGGATGGGGGTACAAATGTTCAAATGGGGATATTTAGCAAGAAATTTAAATCTAAGCTATTACAATCCAAATTGAATATATAAGTTATTTAATTGTACAATAATTAAATAAATACAATAAATATGCAAGATGCAAAAAATGATTTTATATGTATGTACAAGTATTTTTCATGTGACATATAAACAAAAATAAAAAAAAGTTAATTTTTGGATATTTTCATGTTTTAGGGCAAAACCCTAATTTTGTAAATAAATGATACTTATTATTTATTATATACAATATTTATTAATTATACACAAAAATAAATAAAATAGAAGTATATTTGTAAAAAAGTAATTTTTGAGGTCAAATATTAATAAAAGAAAAAATGTATATTTTTTATATTTTTATCCTAAATATTCTAATAAATATATATAAGTATTTATACTATGTATTAAATATATTAAATATACACAAAAATAAAATATTAATTATTTACAAAAAAAGTATATTTTTTAGAAAATGTTTTCAGAAAATGAAAATAAAAATAATAACTAAAAGTATATATTTTCACATTATTTTTAAGGTTTTAAATAAGTATTATATTTATTTATATATACAAGTGTAAACAAAACAAATAAATTCAAAATAAATGCAAAAATGTATGGAAAAATATTTTTAATATTTTTTATGTTTTGACAAAAAATAATAAGTCAGGAGAAAAAATAAAATGTCAAAAATGATTAAAAAATCACACAATGGGCCAAGGGGGTGTAAGTGTAAAAAGGTGGTGTAAACAGAAAAAACAAATCAGGCCCAGCCCAAAGAGGCTTGTCTTCAACCTCCAGCCAGTTTCAAACACAAAAACGCGCGTTTTCTTCCATCTCTGCTATCTCTTGATCCTTTGACTTTTAACAAAAACTTATAACATCAAAAATGTAGAGCATCAAACCACGAATTCATACATATAAAGAACTTGATCTAACTCTCAGAAATGAGAGAGAATTTCTTCTCCCCCAATTCCTGACCTAACTTTTTTCAAATGTTCAGATTCAAAATTCTCTCAGTACACACAACATAAATGAAAAGTAAGGATATGGGCAGTTTCAGGGCCATGAGTAGGACATACTTTCTTCACAAACCTAAGCCTAGATATGCTTGGATAGAGAGATAGAAGTTCAAACTTTTACCTGTTCAGCTTGAATCGTGTACAACAATGGAGGTACTTTCAATGAAGTTTGAGGACTTGTACAGCTTGCTTGAGGTCCAAGGATGCTTCCTCTATGCTTGGCTTGCTTTGAATCTTACTGAATCGAGCTATAGAAGTCAACTTGCACAGATGAAAAATGAAAATGGCACACTTGGCTATGGCTGTTACAGCTTGTATCTAAGGCTTGGGACAACTTCAATGGATGGTAGGGAATGTATTTGAACTGGTTTGGATGAAAACGCACGATGGAATGATGTTGGCCAAGTCAATCTGCAACAGGGAGTCTGTTTTGTAGAAAAAATGGGCTTTGATGGATGAGGAGGTATCAAGGGTACTTTGGTCGTGCTTTAGGTCTGTTAGGGAGTATGAAGTGTGTTCACAAAGTTGGTTTGAGTTGGTTCTTGCAGGAATGTGTGTTGTTGTTCAAAATGCAAGCTTTCTTCTTATCTAAGCAAACAAAATGCAAGTTGGATTATAGGCTCCTATAGGCCCCTCAAGCATGCTGCAAATTTGGTTCTTGATCAGTGGGATATGTCCATAATCTTGTGCCCAAAAGATCTGGCATGTACCTCTTTGATTTGTGTTTTGACATAAAGTGCACCTTTTCAAAAATGGCTAAAATGCTTTTTCCATTTTAAGACTAATCCTTTGTGTAATGACTTAATGAATAAGATAATGCTAGGACACAAAGGTTTTGCATTAAATTATTGAGTGTGAATGAGATTAAAGGCCTGTAATCTAGCTTGGATCATGATGAGTTCAAAATGCCAATGTTATGTACATGAATTTGGCCATGAACAAAGTGACTTTTGCCCATCTTGACAAATTCGAATCTCCCTAACCACAAGGGTGTTTGAGGAGTTCTTGGACAATTTGGAAAGCTTGAAATGTGTACTACAATCCATCTTTGTAATGCAAGTTGAAATTACAAGTGGAAGCATGTGAAAAGTGGCCATGAAGTTGGGCAAAAATCCTACCTAAAATAGGTCAAAAAATTTCTAAGTTAAGAATGTTTTGCACCCTTGTTCCAAAAATCATAACTTGAGCTACAAGCTTCTTTTAAGGAAACTTTGTGAATAAAAGTTGTAGATTTTTCAATGGACTATAACTTTCATGTTTTGAGTTTTGTTTGAATCCAAATGTATCTTGATGAAAAGATGGGACAAAGTTAGGAAAAAATTAGGAAATTTCATAACTTAGAAAATTTCTAAGTTATGAAATTTCTTCATTTCAAACCCTAATTTGTAATTTTTGGTTTCTTGATGAACAAGTTTCATAATTTGACATGTTTTGATGAATAAATCTTGGCACTTGATTTTGACCAAAAAGTCAAAGTTTGACTTTTCAGTATACAGTCAAATTTTGATCAGTTGACTGAAAAATTCATCTGTCAATCCTATGCATTTGAGATCTTATGAACTTGTTGAATGGGCCAAGACAATGTCATTGAGTCCTTGAGTCCATGGTTAAGCTTGATTTGCCATTGGCTAGGTCAAACAGTCAAAAATTGCCTTTGTACAGTCAAAACCCTAAAAATGACCATTTTGCCCTTTTGTTGATCTGATCAAATTTCTTGTGGAATTGTGATCCAAACTTGATCAAATGGTTCATATAAGTTCATAATGTTGATGTGGGTCAAAAATAATGAAGTTTGACTGTCAATTGGCCATAGTTGACTTTTTTCCCCAATACAGCTGATTTCTAGGTCAATTATCCAATTGACTGGGCAAAGATTGGAATCAAGGCTTGAAACTTGATATGGATAAACTTGTGAGTCCAACATGAAGCATGAAAGTCATTTTGGTCATTTTAGGTCAAAACATCTTTGTGCAAACTCAAACCCTAATTTGGGTCAACAGTGCAAGGAGGAGTCTTGAGCAGAGTAAATCCTAACTTGTTCTTGAGCTCCAAGGGTCTTGGGATGAGAAAATATTGATTTAATGAGAGAGCAAATTTTGGGGTACAACAGAGTGCTTGTTTTTTCCTTCTCAATATGTATAAATTTCCCTTGTTTGCATATTTATTTTTTGCAATGCATCTTTATCCGCATTTTCTATTTTGACAAAGGGGAGAAGTTTACTCCCATGGGGAGTAGAGTATACTCTCTATTTAACTCAGGGGGATTTTAATTACTCCAAACATATAGGTGTTGTTTTCTTTTACCACATTTCCTGAGAGATTTATTGTCATCATCAAAAAGGGGGAGAATGTAGAACCTTGTTTTGTAGGTGATATGGTTATAACAAGGTCATTAACTTTGATGATAATAACTAATGTCTTCTGACAAGTCAAACATAAACGGTTAAGCATATAAAGATGAAAACCTAAGCATAAGGGCTTGATGGACTTAAATATTCTATGATTGCAATCAAAGTAAATGTAACTAAAGCATCATCTCAAGCTACTCAAGCAAGTGTATACAAAAGAGAAAGTATCTGGAAAAGTATTGAAGTGCTAAAAAGCCCTTCTAAATTAGTAGGAGTGAACAAATTTTAAAGCATAAGAGCTTTATCGTAAAATAGCATGGCTAAAGCACACATACACACACTAAAATATATTTTCAAACTATTTTTACAAAGAAAATATCTTCAAAAAATATCTTGAAGTTGTGCTTGATGAATTGGGAACTGTCAAAATAGCCATAGGAAAAGTTTTGACTTATCTAATCGATTATCACTTTTGTCTAATCAGTTAAATCAATTCAAAATTGAGTGAAAAGCAATAAGTACATCGACTTAATGATGTGAAAAGGCTAGTGTTGTACCCCAAAATCTGCCCTCGCATTTTTCCTCAAGAAATCACAGCTTCAGGCGTTTCCTGATTTTTCAGATTGGCTCAAGAATCGGTCAAACAGACTTTTCTCGTCAGTCAGACGCAATTTGGGTTTTACTGATTTTCAGGGCTCTAGAATGTTTCAAACAGTTGGTTTAGGGTTTTGATTGGTTTTGGCTCAACTTTGATCAGGCGAACGTTCTTTGGCATTTAATCAGGAATTAGGGTTTTCGTGCGCGGTTCCTCAAAAAGATTTAATTCTATGATGCTTTGCAAGTTATTCCGAGATTTGGTTTGAATTCGCATTGTTTGACTTAATCAGTAAAAGAATGCATTTGGATTGAATTCACGTTTGTTTGATTGAACCAGTAAAAGGATACATTCAGTTTGAATTTGCAGTGTTTGGTAAAAAATCAGTAAAAAGGGGAATGCGTCTGATCAGTTGTTGTGTTTGACTGTGCTTTGCTTTGGATGTTGGAAGCGCCAAGTTTATTATTTGATCAACGCTGAATCAATGTTTAGTTAATTATTTATTATTCTAAAGATTAAATAGCTGGAATTTAATTTTCAGTTATTTTAATTCAAAGAACTATAAATAATAAATAAATAATTGAAAAGGGATAAAAAGAATTAACTGGATTAAAAGAATTTTTGTATTTCATCTTTAAATATTTGTTACAATTATTATTTAGATACAAGTATTCATTTACGAGGTATTTATAATAATAATAGTTACAATGATTAAATTGAAAATAAAACTATCCTATTTTTCTAAGTATTCCTAAGTCTCCAATCTTCAATTCTTCATCTGCTATCCCTTGCTCCAGTGCTCCATTTTAATTATTCATCTGCAAAGAAAAGAAGAAAAGTCAATAGCAGATAAATAAATAAAAGAGACAGATAAAATTAAAGTTCATCATTAAGGGCAACTGATTGGGATCAGTTAGCCCTCTCTGCAAATCACGGGATTTCTCCCGGTTCACAAAGAGGGACGAATTTTTATTTGCTAAACTTTGAAAGAATGCACAAGTCAAATTGCCAAACTGCATAGTTCAAATCTCAAACAGCACTGCACAGTTCAAATCAAACTACAAAGTCCAAATTCAAACTTTCTGCCAAAAGTACAAAATACTGTCACAAGGCTACCCAAGCTGTCAAAAAGAAGATTTGGAAAGATATCAAAAGATACAAAAGTACAAGAAGCTGTCAAAAGAAGAGATAAAAAATGCAGAGAAAGCATGTTATGCAAGCAAACTATTTCATTTGCATCATTTCCCAATGCTGCCCTTTCAGAACAAAGTACACACATAAAACATATTTTAAGTATTTTGAAGTGTACTGGAGAGAGAGAAGAGAGAAGAGGTGTTTTAGGCTTACAGGTTTTACTTTGAGGCTTAAGAAAATATAAAAGAACCTGTCAATAGAACAGTAGAGAGAGGCATCCAAACAACTAAAACAAAAAGAAGCATCAGGTTTCAAACAAGAAAAGACAACAGCATAAACCCTCATACCCTGTCAAGCCTTGCCATTAAAAACATAAACCACTATCAAACTAAAGAAGTAAGATCAAAACCTGCAAGCAAGGCCAAGCCTTAAACTTAAAGCCTTGGTTAAAAAACCTCTACAAGACCTTCCAGCCTTAAACCAACAAACATTAAACCTGCTGGCCTCCATCAAACACTCACCCTGCCTGAAGCCTAACAAAAACCAGAAAAGCCTTAAGCCCTGAACCAGGCCTGGAACCTTAGCCTAACAAGAAACCAGTAAAGCCTTAAGCTCAACAAACCTGCTGAAGCCTGCATTAAGCCTAAAACCTGTAATAACCAGGATATTCACAATAAACCAGAAAACCTGTAACCTATAACAAACATCCAAAGCCTTGAACCTGTAACACCAATCTGAGCCAAAAGCCTTTTAACCTACAAAACTCACCAAAAGGCCAAGTTTTGCAAGCCTGAGCCTCAAAGCCATTAACCTGCTGCCCAAACCTCAGGCCAGAACATAACTTAAAACAAAATATCCAACACACAACCAACCAAGCATATTAACCTTGAAATATCCAAACACGCCCTCAGAACATTCATCATTGGGCAAGCGTCCAGGCAACAGAAGAAAAAGATAAAAAAGCATACAAAGGCATCATACAACAGTCAAGCATACTCAAGCATTCAAGGCCACCCATCAAAACCCTCAGAACCCTAGGTTCATCATTGGACAAAGAAGCATATTAAGCAACGAGCATACAGTAAAAGAGAAGAAGAAAGAAGTGAAATCAGAAAAGGTTTTCAGGCCATAATCATCATCAAACCCTAATACAAGCAAAGAGTAACACAAACCAGGGTTCCAAGTCCATCATCATCGAACATCCGCCCTCCGGCCATCCTCAGCGCCTCCGGTCCGCCTCGTCTCCATCTCCCAAAAGCCTAAGGTATAAACCCCTTCCCTTCTTTTTTTTTTGCCCACAGAAACGACAATAAAACACAAAATCAGATTCAATAATCAAAGAATCATGACATGCAAAGACAGAAATTAAAAAGAACCCTAAAGTGTCCAAAAACTCGTTACCTCTCTTGCCATCTTTAATTGAACAACTGTGAGGAGATGAGGACGGAAGCGGCGCCCGGTAGTCGAAGGTTGGAGGGGATCATTGGCCTTGGATTTGAGAGATGAAGGAAACGAACGAAGAAGATGAAGATGAAATCAAAACGGCGCCTCTGTCTCAATAAACCCTAAGCAATTCTCTAATGGAAACAAATTCTCATAACCCTAAAGCGTTCGTTTCAACAGTTGGGCCTCGTCCCATTCTCAACGCCTAAAGCCCAACACGTTTCCCATTCACACCCCCCTCATTCATTTTTTCTGTTTGGGCCAGCATAACCTCCCAAAGGCCCATTCAACTTAACCCTTTTTTCTTTTCTCTTTTCTAATATACAACAGATTTTATAAATTAACATAACCCTTTTTTTTTATTTACATCAAATATTGACTTTCTTTAAAAAAAATTACATTTTTAATTACAATATTTTTCCTCTAACTTAAAATATTTTTTATTTTGTATATTATTACCTTAATACATAAAATACTAAAAATACATAAGAAATAGAATTATTTAAAATCTTTTATTTATTAAACTCATTTTGATTTATATGTAAATTCTCTTTAAGATAAATACAATTTCTTTTAATTAAAACAATTTGTACATGAATACATAATTACATTAATACATGGCTTTTCTTTAAAAATAAATACATTTTCTTTTCTACAAAATACTTTCTTTTATACATAATCAAGACAAAATACATTTTTCTAATATATATAATTTAAATTTTAAACATTTAATTAAAATATTCTTTTGTATATATTAAACACAAATATAAGGATACCAATTTATATCAAATATAAGTAACAATTTTCAAACTTAGAACATTTTCTCTTTCTTAAATTTTCCTTTTGTACATATTGAAGAAAAATACAAGATTACAAAGACTAATTAAATAAATATTTAATTTCTTTCTTTAAGTTAACAATACTTAATTATACATTTAAATTCACATCTTAACTTGTAAATAAATTACGTACATGAACATATACACTTACACGTACACCTACACAATACACGTTACATTTGACAATATACATTTGCTTATCTTATACATTGCTATACGTTACATTTACATTTGATCGATTCGATTTGGTTGTAATCTATTGGACACTACATTCCTAAAGTCTCATCCCCATTTGTGAATTTGTACCCCCACTCCCGGATACTTATTTTGTAATAGCGTAGACTTTACATTTCCGCAATTTACCGCTTTCAAATTATACCATGTTTAGACCTAGGGTTTGCATGCACATAAAATCGAACGCTAGATAACCTAATACAAGACAAATACATGAAATCAATACACAATCACACTTGCACCCTCTAGGGTAATCCCACATGTTGCCTTCCAAAATGGGCCATGCTTGCACGTCGAGTTTCTTTGGCAAAACAAATTCAAATGATCATAAGTCCCTCGATGACGCTTTCGAAAGTTGCCTAAAATGGAATGATCATAGTCCCTTCAAAGAAAATTGCCAAAGAAACTTGGCATCATTACATTCATGGTCCATACGATGACCCGCGTCCGTCCCGTTAAACATCCTAAACGCAAGATTGTCCACCAAATTCAATGGTGGAACAAAATTGTTAAAAAGGGTTGAAAACATAGAGAAAACCTTTGAGTACAATAGGGTAGACAAAACTCTTAGTTACTTGAGATCAACTTGCAAAAACACTTGCCTTCTTTTCAAAAACCACACTTCATACCTACTTTCAAAACAAACTCTCAAAAAACGTTTGAAACATCTTTTCGAAAAGATCCACACTTTTGTAAAACACTCAAACACGAGTCGAATACATTGTTTGCCTAAGACAAGGCATCTCTTCAAAAAACCTTTTTCAAACACACACACACACACCACAATTTCAAGCAATCGAAAATCAAGGCAAGTGATCTAAAAAACCAAGTAACTAAGAGCCCATGGATAACCATGGATGAAAAGGGTGCTAATACCTTCCCTTTTCATAATCTACCCCCCGAACCCACGAAATATCTCAAAAGGTTTTTGCTGTGCTTTTTTAAACCTTTCCTTTAGGATAAAATAAAGAGTCGGTGGCGACTCTTGCTCAACCGAACAAGTGCGAAAACAAACGCAAAACTCATAGTCAGTTCTCCCACCGTATCACAGAACTGGCGACTATGCTGGGGAGTACTACTCAAAGTGGGGTTACCTTAGGGTTTAGATCACCTTTGTTTTCAATTGATTGCTTTGTTTGCTTTTACATTTGTGGGCTTTGCATCGGAGTTTCATAGATCCTAACCCGGATCTGGGGGAAACCTTTTTTAGGTAGCATAATCTGCGAGGGACCTGTCCGGGGTATACCGACATGGGTGAAGCAGTGGCTACGTTGGTGTGGCACCTTGGTCTGTACCGATATCCCTTGTGTTGAAACGGGGAGAATATGGGTCTTCCAAGGAGTCATTAAGCACCAACCGACCTTAGAACCCTAAATTGACCCAACTTGGCCATTAGAACAGTAGCAGTATGCTACACTCATTGAGGCTAAACTCTCGCGATGGTTCCGGCCGCAAGAAAAGATAGCGATGCTGGAGTTATGACCGATCCAGGGTAGCCAATGATTTGAGATCTTGTAGAACCTGGTTACTTTTAATAGGACAGGTTTTAACCAACGAAACTGAAAGAGGGTAGTACCTGAACCCCATGCAAGCCTAAACCTAAGGACTTGTTTGCTTTGTGTGAATATGTTTGCCTGTATATACACTTACTTGCTTGTGCATACATGTACATAACATCATAACATCATACCATAGCATTTTCAATAACCTTTTCAAGGATCTTGAGGGTCTGTTGATGCAGGGGTATGTTGAACCAGACGTCTACCAAGGGGCAAGAGGTTTCTCCTCTAACAAATGCCATCAAAGATCAAGTACAACAACTTGAATCAGTGGCTATGACCCACTAGACATGGTGAGCTTGATTCTCGTGGAAAGACATCCACCGATACAAAGTTCTCCAATCAAAGATCAAGTACAACAACTTGAATCAGTGGCTATGACCCACTAGACATGGTGAGCTTGATTCTCGTGGAAAGACATCCACCGATACAAAGTTCTCCAATCAAAGATCAAGTACAACAACTTGAATCAGTGGCTATGACCCACTAGACATGGTGAGCTTGATTCTCGTGGAAAGACATCCACCGATACAAAGTTCTCCAATCAAAGATCAAGTGCAACAACTTGAATCAGTGGCGATGACCCACTTGACATGGTGAGCTTGATTCTCGTGGAAAGACATCCACTGGTGCAAAGTTCTCCAATCCAAGAGCAAAGTTCAACCTCTAACATTTTCTTGTGTTTACCCCAAGAGATCCTTGAAAGCATGCATCCACATATCATGCATTGCATCTTGACGATCTTTCCTTTTTCAGGTTTCCTTACTCTCCTACGGTTTATTTCAGTAAGGGATGGCTCTAGAAAGGTCTGTCAAAGACATCCAAGACCAGACTGCTCAGCTGCAGGAATTGTTCCTGAACATGTCTCTGGGGCAAGAAGAAATGAAAGCTCTCCTCACAAAGGGCTTGGAGAATTCCAACAAGACCAGGAGTGATCAGCTTGCGGAGCTGCAGTTTGATCTGACAACATTGAGGACCCAAGTGATGGGACAGTTGGTGGGCCAGATGGCTCTCATCCAAGACCTATCTCAAAGACAAGAGGAACTCAGAGTTCTCGTCCGCCAACTGCTTCCAAACAACCAATTGGGGCAAACATCTGAGGTTGAAGAGCAAGTCACCACTCAGCCTCCAGCCACTCAAGAAGACAAGGGGAAAGCACCTTTGCTTGCTTCAGGGTCACAAGCCCATCAACAACCTCGCCAGCGTCAACGGGGTAATCGGCGTAAGAAAGAAACGTCGGGAAGACAGTTCACGGAGACTGAAATACCATCATTCTTCATACTGAAGCGCCTGTTGGAGGTCAACCTGCTTACTTTAAGGGATCCTCCTCATAAGCTCAATACCTCCTCTCCTAACTATCGTCCCGACGCATTTTGTGTTTACCACTCCTACAGCCCGGGGCACGACACCAACGACTGTTGGGCCTTGAAGAACAAGATTCAAGATCTGATTGACATTGGAGTGCTGGAATTCATGCCAGACGGCGAAATGAAAATCTTCTGTTAAAGGAGTTCTCCACCTGGAGTGACGAAGCTCAAGCTGAAAGACTTTTGCTTCATTTTGAATTTTCAAAATTGTAATTTCTTTTGCTGTCAAACAATTATCTGTTGATGTTAAACTCTGTTTTCATTAATGCATTGCATATGTTTGTCTTGAATTCATCCATTCGTTTCACTACTCTTATGCTTTTCTTTATGACATCTGACTCTTGATAAAAAGCTGCAAGCCTTTAGAGGGAGGATGACGAAACAATACCATGATCTCGTACAGTATGCTTTTGAACAGACCTTGCTGATGATGTACATGCATTTCTTTCAATTCCCAAACACTGGAGTTATAAGGAAGTTAATCCCTAGTCAACCCCTTCGAGCCAAAGAAGTAGGAGTTTTCTGTTCTAAACGATCAAAACTTTTGATATAAACCTGGGGCAGGGTAGTATCTCAGTTAATCCAAAAGAAACGCGCATTGAAGTCGCAAACTCTCAGTTCGTAATACAACGAACGACGTCAAAGAAAAAGAAAAGCATTCCTTTGGAATCAAAAGACGAGGGTGGTTCCTTATCACATAGACAGTCAATCTCTCAAAGGAGAAAAGCCCACCAAGCCAAAACCTATAAAGGAGGCTTAATAAAGCTAGGGCATCCCGCTGACTGTAATCTCGAAAATGGGAACAGTCAGGCAAAAGTAAGGGATAACAAATCAAAATCAAAATAGTGAGGTAATTACAAAATCCTCAACAACATGAAAAATGTTGAAGGAGTTGATGAATGTCTCCCCAAATTCAACTGGTGAACCATCGCCCAAAAGTCGTTCCAAACTCAAAACAGAGTGTGACGCACAATTAACTGAGCTTAGGTATGAAGAACATCACGAAGAGCGGGTGGGTACAAATATACTTTGAGCCTTTATCCTTTGTTTCTTAAACCGTGAACCAAGCCACGTTACAACCCTTCAAAAGTCCTAATTGAAGCATGGGTTAGTTCGAAAGCATACTGTTACAAAAGGTATCCTGACTCCTGTAAGGCTTTGCTCTAAATCTTGTGTTGATCTGTCTTATAAAAAGTTTTCTGCTAAAAACGCATTTTTCAAAACTTCGAGACAAACGTAAACTTTGCATTGCTTGAATATCACTGTCTGCATTTGGCTTTTTGTTTGACAGCGAAGAAATTCATACAGCGAATGTTCGGAGGAACGAAAACTCTCTCAGTGAGCAAAATCACTTCAAAAGGATGACACTTCCATTACAAATCTCCTATCAACAAGGGGGCATGACACGTCATCATCCAATTAACCTGGGGCAGTCCAGTCAAGGTCCAACAGATCTTTCAAAATCCAATTAACCTGGGGTAGTCCAGTCAAGATTTCAAGAAATCTCTCAATATGCAGAGTAATCTGATTCAAGACTCCTTCATCACAACTTGGGGCATTCGAATGTCAAAAGTGTTCAACAAATCAACTATCACATTTCCAGACTCGATTCCTGTATCTAGCTAGGGCATGTCTGAAGAGTTTGAGGATTCAATTCCTGTATCCAGCCAGGGCATATCTGTTGATGACTATTTCCAGACTCGATTCCTGTATCTAGCCAGGGCACGTCTGAAGAGTTTGAGGATTCGATTCCTGTATCCAGCCAGGGCATATCTGTTGATGACTATTTCCAGACTCGATTCCTGTATCTAGCCAGGGCACGTTTGAAGAGTTTGAGGATTCGATTCCTGTATCCAGCCAGGGCATATCTGTTGATGACTATTTCCAGACTCGATTCTTGTATCTAGCCAAGGCACGTCTGAAGAGTTTGAGGATTCGATTCCTGTATCTAGCCAGGGCATATCTGTTGACGACTATTTCCAGACTCGATTCCTGTATCTAGCCAGGGCACGTCTGAAGAGTTTGAGGATTCGATTCCTGTATCCAGCCAGGGCATATCTATTGACGACTAATTCCAGATCAACACCTGTAACAAGCCAGGAAAATATCTGTGAACGACTGATTGTGGATCAACACCTGTAACAAGCCAGGAAATTATCTACATCACCACTTGGGGCATTCGAATGTCAAAAGTGTTCAAAAACCCGATGCAGTTTTACACTGACTCATCGTCAGGAAACCCTACACCGGTTCCCTTTCAACCCCCGATGCAGTTTTACACGGACTCATCATCAGGAAATCCTACACAGATCTCCTCAAAACAGGAAGTCCCCATTAGTTTGGCATACAACCCAAGCTTCTGATTCCCCCAACAGTGGTCCCAAGATTTCTCATTTTTCAACAATTGAAGATTCTTGCCCTCCACAGCAACAGTCAAGGAATTATTTTCCCCGGCAGCAGTCAAGATTCTTTTATCTTCAGGCCATCCAGGATTCATTTATCCTCAGCAAGATAGCTCATCAGCTTACATGCGCATTCATCACATTCATGTCATAAACATTGGTGTCACATACGTTGCATCATGCATCATAACATTGCATACAACTAACCCTTTACCTTTTCAGGAAAGATCAGTCAACAGACAAAGATCATCTTCCGAGATTCATCCAGAAATAGTTCAGATGTGACCCGGACACGGCGACATTCTGATACTTATTCCAGATTCACCCAGATGCGGTTTTACACGGACGCATCATCAGGAAACCCTACACCGGTTCCTCTTCAACTTTAAGATTTCTGAAAACAGTTCACGGGTTCTCCAGTAACGGATGTTAACCTATCCATTATTCAGATTCTTCTCAAGACTTCTGAAAACAGTTTATGGATTCTTCCCAACAACGGATGTTAATCTATCACTTGTTCAGATGCAATTTTTGAAAACAGTTTACGGACGCTTCCCTACAACGGATGCTGCTCTATTGCTTATTCAACTTCAAGATTTCTGAAAACAGTTCACGGGTTCTCCAGTAACGGATGTTAACCTATCACTTGTTCAGATTCTTCTTAAGACTTCTGAAAACAGTTTATAGATTCTTCCCAACAACGGATGTTAATCTATTGCTTGTTCAGATGCAACTTTTGAAAACAGTTTACGGACGCTTCCCAACAACGGATGTTGCTCTATTGCTTATTCAACTTCAAGACTTCTGAAAACAGTTTATGGATTCTTCCCAACAACGGATGTTAATCTATCGCTTGTTCAGATGCAACTTTTGAAAACAGTTTACGGACGCTTCCCAACAACGGATGCTGCTCTATTGCTTATTCAACTTCAAGACTTCTGAAAGCAGTTCACAGGTTCTCCAGTAACAGATGTTAACCTATCGCTTATTCAGATTCTTCTCAAGACTTCTGAAAACAGTTTATGGATTCTTCCCAACAACGGATGTTAATCTATCGCTTATTCAGATTCTTCTCAACTTTTGAAAACAGTTTACGGACGCTTCCCAACAACGGATGTGGCTCTATTGCTTATTCAATCTCAACTTCAAAAATAGTTTACGGATTCTCCAAACATGGATGTCAATCTATTGCTTGCTCGGACCCCCAATTCAGAGATGTTCCAAAACATGGGTGCCTTTCTGATACTCGTCCACTCACCATTGACATACAGTTCAACATCGCCAAATGGCATCTTTAAGCCCATTTCCAGATGGCATCTCTAAGCCCATCCCCCGACAAGATTCTATCACATCAGATGGCATCTTTAAGCCCATCACCAAATGGCATCTTTAAGCCCATTCACCTCTACCACCACATCACCGAGTGCAAATTTTCTGGGCACTTTAGTGTCCAATCTTCTTTTACCTTCAAGTCGCAAAAGGCAAACTTGCCAATCTAACTCTTCAGGTTCAAGAAGATTGAACAGGGGCAACTGTTGTACCCCAAAATTTGCCCTCGCATTTTTCCTCAAAAAATCACAGCTTCAGGCGTTTCCTGATTTTTCAGATTGGCTCAAGAATCGGTCAAACAGACTTTTCTCGTCAGTCAGATGCAATTTGGGTTTTACTGATTTTCAGGGCTCTAGAATGTTTCAAACATTTGGTTTAGGGTTTTGATTGGTTTTGGCTCAACTTTGATCAGGCGAACGTTCTTTGGCATTTAATCAGGAATTAGGGTTTTCGTGCGCGGTTCCTCAGAAAGATTTAATTCTACGATGCTTTGCAAGTTATTCCGAGATTTGGTTTGAATCCGCATTGTTTGACTTAATCAGTAAAAGAATGCATTTGGATTGAATTCACGTTTGTTTGATTGAACTAGTAAAAGGATACATTCAGTTTGAATTTGCAGTGTTTGGTAAAAAATCAGTAAAAAAGGGAATGCGTCTGATCAGTTGTTGTGTTTGACTGTGCTTTGCTTTGGATGTTGGAAGCGCCAAGTTTATTATTTGATCAATGCTGAATCAATGTTTAGTTAATTATTTATTATTCTAAAGATTAAATAGCTGGAATTTAATTTTCAGTTATTTTAATTCAAAGAACTATAAATAATAAATAAATAATTGAAAAGGGATAAAAAGAATTAACTGGATTAAAATAATTTTTTATTTCATCTTTAAATATTTGTTACAATTATTATTTAGATACAAGTATTCATTTACGAGGTATTTATAATAATAATAGTTACAATGATTAAATTGAAAATAAAACTATCCTATTTTTCTAAGTATTCCTAAGTCTCCAATCTTCAATTCTTCATCTGCTATCCCTTGTTCCAGTGCTCCATTTTAATTATTCATCTGCAAAGAAAAGAAGAAAAGTCAATAGCAGATAAATAAATAAAAGAGATAGATAAAATTAAAGTTCATCATTAAGGGCAACTAATTGGGATCAGTTAGCCCTCTCTGCAAATCACGGGATTTCTCCCGGTTCACAAAGAGGGACGAATTTTTCTTTGCTAAACTTTGAAAGAATGCACAAGTCAAATTGCCAAACTGCATAGTTCAAATCTCAAACAGCACTGCACAGTTCAAATCAAACTACAAAGTCCAAATTCAAACTTTCTGCCAAAAGTACAAAATACTGTCACAAGGCTACCCAAGCTGTCAAAAAGAAGATTTGGAAAGATATCAAAAGATACAAAAGTACAAGAAGCTGTCAAAAGAAGAGATAAAAAATGCAGAGAAAGCATGTTATGCAAGCAAACTATTTCATTTGCATCATTTCCCAATGCTGCCCTTTCAGAACAAAGTACACACATAAAACATATTTTAAGTATTTTGAAGTGTACTGGAGAGAGAGAAGAGAGAAGAGGTGTTTTAGGCTTACAGGTTTTACTTTGAGGCTTAAGAAAATATAAAAGAACCTGTCAATAGAACAGTAGAGAGAGGCAGCCAAACAACTAAAACAAAAAGAAGCATCAGGTTTCAAACAAGAAAAGACAACAGCATAAACCCTCATACCCTGTCAAGCCTTGCCATTAAAAACATAAACCACTGTCAAACTAAAGAAGTAAGATCAAAACCTGCAAGCAAGGCCAAGCCTTAAACTCAAAGCCTTGGTTCAAAAACCTCTACAAGACCTTCCAGCCTTAAACCAACAAACAGTAAACCTGCTGGCCTCCATCAAACACTCACCCTGCCTGAAGCCTAACAAAAACCAGAAAAGCCTTAAGCCCTGAACCAGGCCTGAAACCTTAGCCTAACAAGAAACCAGTAAAGCCTTAAGCTCAACAAACCTGTTGAAGCCTGCATTAAGCCTAAAACCTGTAATAACCAGGATATTCACAATAAACCAGAAAACCTGTAACCTATAACAAACATCCAAAGCCTTGAACCTGTAACACCAATCTGAGCCAAAAGCCTTTTAACCTACAAAACTCACCAAAAGGCCAAGTTTTGCAAGCCTGAGCCTCAAAGCCATTAACCTGCTATCCAAACCTCAGGCCAGAACATAACTTAAAACAAAATATCCAACACACAACCAACCAAGCATATTAACCTTGAAATATCCAAACACGCCCTCAGAACATTCATCATTGGGCAAGCGTCCAGGCAACAGAAGAAAAAGATAAAAAAGCATACAAAGGCATCATACAACAGTCAAGCATACTCAAGCATTCAAGGCCACCCATCAAAACCCTCAGAACCCTAGGTTCATCATTGGACAAAGAAGCATATTAAGCAACGAGCATACAGTAAAAGAGAAGAAGAAAGAAGTGAAATCAGAAAAGGTTTTCAGGCCATAATCATCATCAAACCCTAATACAAGCAAAGAGTAACACAAACCAGGGTTCCAAGTCCATCATCATCGAACCTCCGCCCTCCGGCCATCCTCAGCGCCTCCGGTCCGCCTCGTCTCCATCTCCCAAAAGCCTAAGGTATAAACCCCTTCCCTTCTTTTTTTTCGCTCACAGAAACGACAATAAAACACAAAATCAGATTCAATAATCAAAGAATCATGACATGCAAAGGCAGAAATTAAAAAGAACCCTAAAGTGTCCAAAAACTCGTTACCTCTCTTGCCATCTTTAATTGAACAACTGTGAGGAGATGAGGACGGAAGCGGCGCCCGGTAGTCGAAGGTTGGAGGGGATCATTGGCCTTGGATTTGAGAGATGAAGGAAACGAACGAAGAAGATGAAGATGAAATCAAAACGGCGCCTCTGTCTCAATAAACCCTAAGCAATTCTCTAATGGAAACAAATTCTCATAACCCTAAAGCGTTCGTTTCAACAGTTGGGCCTCGTCCCATTCTCAACGCCTAAAGCCCAACACGTTTCCCATTCACACCCCCCTCATTCATTTTTTCTGTTTGGGCCAGCATAACCTCCCAAAGGCCCATTCAACTTAACCATTTTTTCTTTTCTCTTTTCTAATATACAACAGATTTTATAAATTAACATAACCCTTTTTTTTTATTTACATCAAATATTGACTTTCTTTAACAAAAATTACATTTTTAATTACAATATTTTTCCTCTAACTTAAATTTTTTTTTATTTTGTATATTATTACCTTAATACATAAAATACTAAAAATACATAAGAAATAGAATTATTTAAAATCTTTTATTTATTAAACTCATTTTGATTTATATGTAAATTCTCTTTAAGATAAATACAATTTCTTTTAATTAAAACAATTTGTACATGAATACATAATTACATTAATACATGGCTTTTCTTTAAAAATAAATACATTTTCTTTTCTACAAAATACTTTCTTTTATACATAATCAAGACAAAATACATTTTTCTAATATATATAATTTAAATTTTAAACATTTAATTAAAATATTCTTTTGTATATATTAAACACAAATATAAGGATACCAATTTATATCAAATATAAGTAACAATTTTCAAACTTAGAACATTTTCTCTTTCTTAAATTTTCCTTTTGTACATATTGAAGAAAAATACAAGATTACAAAGACTAATTAAATAAATATTTAATTTCTTTCTTTAAGTTAACAATACTTAATTATACATTTAAATTCACATCTTAACTTGTAAATAAATTACGTACATGAACATATACACTTACACGTACACCTACACAATACACGTTACATTTGACAATATACATTTGCTTATCTTATACATTACTATACGTTACATTTACATTTGATCGATTCGATTTGGTTGTAATCTATTGGACACTACATTCCTAAAGTCTCATCCCCATTTGTGAATTTGTACCCCCACTCCCGGATACTTATTTTGTAATAGCGTAGACTTTACATTTCCGCAATTTACCGCTTTCAAATTATACCATGTTTAGACCTAGGATTTGCATGTACATAAAATCGAACGCTAGATAACCTAATACAAGACAAATACATGAAATCAATACACAATCACACTTGCACCCTCTAGGGTAATCCCACATGTTGCCTTCCAAAATGGGCCATGCTTGCACGTCGAGTTTCTTTGGCAAAACAAATTCAAATGATCATAAGTCCCTCGATGACGCTTTCGAAAGTTGCCTAAAATGGAATGATCATAGTCCCTTCAAAGAAAATTGCCAAAGAAACTTGGCATCATTACATTCATGGTCCATACGATGACCCGCGCCCGTCCCGTTAAACATCCTAAACGCAAGATTGTCCACCAAATTCAATGGTGGAACAAAATTGTTAAAAAGGGTTGAAAACATAGAGAAAACCTTTGAGTACAATAGGGTAGACAAAACTCTTAGTTACTTGAGATCAACTTGCAAAAACACTTGCCTTCTTTTCAAAAACCACACTTCATACCTACTTTCAAAACAAACTCTCAAAAAACGTTTGAAACATCTTTTCGAAAAGATCCACACTTTTGTAAAACACTCAAACACGAGTCGAATACATTGTTTGCCTAAGACAAGGCATCTCTTCAAAAAACCTTTTTCAAACACACACACACCACAATTTCAAGCAATCGAAAATCAAGGCAAGTGATCTAAAAAACCAAGTAACTAAGAGCCCATGGATAACCATGGATGAAAAGGGTGCTAATACCTTCCCTTTTCATAATCTACCCCCCGAACCCACGAAATATCTCAAAAGGTTTTTGCTGTGCTTTTTTAAACCTTTCCTTTAGGATAAAATAAAAAGTCGGTGGCGACTCTTGCTCAACCGAACAAGTGCGAAAACAAACGCAAAACTCATAGTCAGTTCTCCCACCGTATCACAGCTAGATATCTTTTTCTTCCTTTTTTGAACTTACATTCAATTATATTTCAAACTTCTAATTGATTGGAAACATGTGCTAATCAATTAGATTGGCATAAAATGAATTTATTTGAAATTTCTTTTCAATCCAACCTCAAGCCTATAAATAACGGTCCCCTCACTCATTTCATTTCATCCAGAATCATGTTTTGACACAACTCACTCTCTCCCTTTCTCTATAAATTATTTTTTTAATTTCTCTCACTAATAACTTAGACTTAGTGTCTTTGTGAGAAAAGTCATTTTGTGAGTGAGAATTAAAGTGTAATTTTGGAATGGTAGATTTGTAATTTCACCAAGGAACCTTAGTTTATACCTTGGTTAAAAATAATATCCATTTAGGGATTTTTGTTTGGGTTAGAAGCTAAAGTTGTAAAAGCTTTATTTGGAGATTGTATGATCAAGCTTGTGTTTAAGTTCGAGATTAACCCGTGATAAAATCTCTTTAGGTTCTTGGTCATCCCATGGTAAAAGCTTAGATAAGGTTCGATATTGGCCCAATATTAAAATCTCACAGATTATTTGTCAGCTCGTATAACATGAAGGTTTAAGGTTCGTGAGCTTAACCCATGATAAAATCTTGAAAGGTTTAAGAACTTGAAGACTAACCACTCCAAGGTTCTTGTTTGTAGAAATAAGACTATTTGCTTCAATCTATCGTATGGAAAGGAGACTAACCGCTTCGATCCATCATTTTAAAGAGATGACTTAAACTACCATATTACGAAGTTTTGTGTTGTTTGGTTGGAGGTCAACTATATTTCCTTTTATAAGGGGGTTCATGAGTACAACCTATTAAAAACTCTCAAATTTATTGGAAACTCTCAAGACCAGTTCTTTGGGGGATAAGTATGTCCTTTTATCTTTGACTGAACCTCTATAACTCTCTATGTCTTCTTTTTCCCTTAACTCTTTGCTTTTATGCTATTTATTTTTTGTAGCCTATTTTTCCAGTGCTAATTATTTAAAATGTTTTTACATTTTGGTTTTACTCCGCAAAGTTTTTCAAAATCATTTTTTTCTAAACCATACAATTCACTCTACCTCTTGTTTATGAAGTCTCAAGTCCAACAACATTGGCACCAGTTTCCACTTTGATTGGCTCGGCAGCTGGCATATCAGAACTAGTCATCACATTCTTCATAATTTGGTGTATTTGGGCCAGTTGAGCAGTTAGGGTCGTGGTCTCAGTGGCTTTATTAACTCCAGTTGACTTATTTGGACATGTATAATGGCTACTCTAGTAGCCGACCTTTAGTAAGTATTAACAATAATGATTTCAATCAATTTATAACATTATTCATACGCCATAGATAGCAAAGCTCCACCAGAGGATGCATCCAACATGTTTCTTGAGTATGGTGCCAATCCATTGTAAAATGTTTCCAATTACATACAGATTGGGATCCCATGGTGAAGAGATTCCATTAATAACTTCTTAAATCTCTCCCATACATAAAAAAAGACTCATAACCTCCTTGCCTAAAATAAGTAATCTCATTCTTCATTTTAGCATTCTTGATAGGAGGAAAATACTTAGCAAAAATCTTTTCAACTAAGGTATTCCATGAGGCTATGGAATTAGGTTCTAAGGAATTCATCCAACTTTTAGCAATCTCTATTAGAGAATAGGGGAATAACCTCAATCTGAAGTATCATCAGTAATAAGAATTTTGAAGTTACTAGCAACTTCCAAGAATTGCCTCAAGTAAAAATGTGGATCTTCATTGGAAGCTCCTGAATATTAGTTGATTGCTTATAGAATTTGAAACATCATAGGCTTGAATTATAATAGTTCCTCTTTGATATATGGTCTTATAATTCCTTTATTCATGACTTTGGAATCAAACACATCATAATCCCTTATGTTTCTTGATCTATCATTGACAATGCCAATTATATCATTTTCTGCCAATAATTTGTTTTCCTTAGATTAATGATTGTTATAGTTGTAATGCTTCAAAGGGATCCTTACAGTATCCTTAAAAGTTTCCAAACATAAGAGTAGGAGGAGGGCTTCCGGGAAGGTGACTAGTAGCTTGAAATCTCCTTAGTAATTTGAGTGTTTTCTTAGGCTCAAGATCTCATTTGTATAGTAGAGTCAACAATCTACACATGCTACATACATACATCTGTTGTGTCACCAGAAGACAAAAAATGTAAAAAGCTCTAATGCACTTTTCACAATTTTTTTAGAAAATCAAAGTGTTATTAATAAAGTCCCTGACAACAGTGCCACAAACTTGTTTTGTGAGATATTGATATGTGTAAGTATACACAGTCAAATAGTAACAAGTGATATAAAATTAAAAATATTGGTCCCACAGAAATTGTAATTTCCATGTTGTTTAATTTTTATAGAAATATTCCCTATTCCTATTTTATTAGAGAAGTCTCCATTAATTAGTTATCGAGGATGATCAACTAGTATTCCAACTTTTTGGAGGAGTTAGTGGGGCCTATCCTTGGTTATCCTTGTCATATTAATTTGCAATTATATAAATTTGTTGGTTGCTTATATTAATGAGTGATTTTTCATCTTCACCCTCGTAAAATATTCGATGGAGAAAGAATGAACCTTTGTTTTTTGTATTCAATTGGTTACCGTCAAAACCCTACTAAGCTTTTCGGCTGGATTATGGTTGCTATTAAGAGACAATTCTCCTTCTTTGAAGACTTATACCTTGAAGTTTTTAGTGTGCCATTTTATTTTGGTATTGAGTCTTTGTATTTTATTTTATAATGCTTTAATTTTTTGGTGTGTTTATTAAGTTAGAAGGATAAATTATTTGGTTGTAATTGCGATTTATAACTTCATATATTGCCAGATGAGACTATCGTGTACTATTGACTAATGGTTAGTGTATTTTCTTTCATTGGGATGATGCCTCCATATGTAGATGATTTGCACCAAACCGGGTTAACAATTATTTGTGTTATTTATTTGTTTATTTGTTCTTTGCTAGTTGTTCATCATATTGTCTCACACATTGTCTCAACATAATGTGGGACATCTTGTGACTGATTTGAACATAATTTCAATTGACATCAAAGCATGCATCCTATTCTTGTTGGGTTAGCTCAAGGGTTTTCTCTATATTATGTTCAAGATGTACAATGCCATAGAAGAAGGATATGTGAATCGTACACCTATTTTGATGGTACAAATTGTAACACAACAAATTAAGCATACAAAATAAACATAAAAAATATGTATAAAATAAAAAAATAAAAAATTTATACATGAAATAGACTCATGTAACTGGAAAGATTCCTCGTCTCGAAGGTAGTTTCCTCTCCAAAGGCATGATAAGGTAGCGTCACATCACCATAACCCCATGTTGAACTATGAAATCCAAGATCAGCAAACAAGTCTATGTACCTCTCACCAATGTAGACATGCTGCTTATATTCCAAAATAGTACATCCAACAAGATGCAACATGTACACAATGGCGGCCTCCTAGTACATAGAATGCTCCACTAATGACACATAAGTCTCTTAGAGCCAAGAGATACGAAAATGAGTACCAATGTTAAACCTAAATTCCTCAAATATCATCCCTTGTGTAACCACCGAGTATGTCTCTACACTCATAGTTGCATGCTCTATAATTATCAACGGAGGGGTGAAAAAGTTACCAGCAAGAGGGAGATGGAATAGACTGGAGACAACGTCCATGATAATTGTCATCTCACTAAATGGAAGATGAAATGTAGATGTCTCCTTACACCTTCTCTCAAACAAAACAGATAATAATGGAGCGTCAAGCATGGTTAGTAAACAATCAACCAACGACAACATGCCAATATTATCTACCAATGTCCTAACCTCCTCCGACATATGCATTGTCGAGAATTCTTCAACTTCAGACTATGAGTAGGGCCTTTAATGGGATACAATCATATAACAATTAAAGCATAAATCATTAGTTACTTTCAATTACTAATACATAAAATCAACTTGAATTTAAAATATTTATACTTCTCTCTTTCATAATCTGAAGGAACCCTAGTCGGCATACCTGGTTCAACAATGTAAGGTCTGATGGCCCTCTAGGGAACCCCTCATTTGTAAGACCATCCAATTGTCACCTATATAATCCTGACCATACACCTCTGTACGTGCCTTTGTCTCATCATAGTCGGTCACAACAGCTTTTGCCTCCTCATTTTCGCCTATAGGAAAACTAGATATACCTTTTCTACGACGGAGAATATGTGGTTTGTAAGTCTCTTTGATCCTCCTACAATGAGGGCCGATGGGAGCTACTCTACCCGCCCTAATGTGCAAGTGACCATTACCATCATCTGCTCCATCTCCACCAGATCTCTTTGCAATATCCCAAACAAGTTTGTTGCTTAATCTTGATATGATTTTACAATCTCTTCCTCTTTGTCTCGCTAAAAAAAGACCTATAAGATTTTTTTAAAAATATCAAGTGTCACCCTTACAAATATACTGCATTTTTAAAATAAAAAAGTGGGTGTTACTCCTGCATTTTCACAAGATCTTTAAAAATACCTGATATAAACTTTATCATTTATACAAAAAAATTTAAAAAGTCAGTATTCACACATGAATTTATATCAAACTTTTGAAAAATACAGTAAAACTCAATATTTTTTATACCGGTCATTTAAAAATCAGATAACAATACATAAAAAGTAGTGAATATTTCCTATGAAAAAACCTATAACAACTTGAATATTTAAAATAAAATAAAAACAAATACTTACTTGCAAATGTCCTGCAATTCTATCAAAAAATCAAAATGATACAATATTTTTTTAAAAACCTAAAATATTTTATTTTAGATTTACAATTTTACTTTTTTCATTAAAGGTATTTTGATAAATTATTCAAGATATAGGGGTGTCAGATATAAAATAAGGGTGTCAGGTATAATCCTCTTTGAATTTGGATTGAATATTTAATTTTAAGGTCCAAACTTCAAAATTCTTTGAAGGTCCAATAAGTAGGATCTGTAAATGTTAAATACATAGTGTACTTTCTTGGGTATTACTATTTGCACTCTGTATACTAAATACACCCGGTTTCTACTTGTGTGTTTTTATTTTTCTTTCACGATAAGGGCTTCCTTTTGTAATTCTATGCTCACTGAAATTGAACTCTAGCATTATTTATAAGCTTTTGTTATTTTGCACAAAGTTGTTAGATGTGGTGTTATGTTTAGTATCAATGTGTATATTTTTAGTTAAAAAATGTGTTTATTTACATTGTATATTCTCTATTGGATTTTTAATTTATCTCATATATGTTATTTATGTGAATTATGAAGCAAATCTAAAATGATTTGATATGATATCGACTTGCATCATGGTTAACGTCTAAAGCAGTTTTATCGAATAATACTAATTTTCAACTAAAAATTTATCAAATGGTTTTAGATGTGTTTCAAAAATTACACTCACGCAACAACTGGAAAACATTGTCAAATTGTTGTCTTTGTAATACTATTATTCATCCATCTATCTGTGATGTTAGAGTTTGTTTTTTTTCTAATTGACAAATAAATAAATAATAAAATTCTATTAAGATTCTCCCGTAAAAATTTAAAAGTTTCAAAATATCTTAAGGTCATATTAAGTTAGTATATATCAAGTGTGAGTAAAGAGTCACGCATTATTTATATATAAAAGAGGATGTTGAATAATATATTAGTAAGATGATTTATTTATATAATATTTTAAGATTTTAAATGAGGATTTGATGTACAATTTCATTTACATCGTTTATAAAATTTTAACTAATGATCCTCCGAATCTTCTCACGACCCAACAATTTTTTGGTTTGACTTATCTCTTATATAAAAAATTTGAAAGTGTAGCCATTGTATTGAATGGTATTACTTGTGTGTTTTGATGTTTTTGTCAATTTGATATAAATATTTTTAATATTTAGGTATTTGTAATTTGATTATATTGTCACGTGTGTGTACTTTATTCGTTTCATACTTCATTTGTAATTGCTTCGACTATTGTGTTATTGTACCAATAAGAATCCTTTTTACTCAGTCATTTGATTCAAATCAAGTGTAATACATGATTTGAATCATAAGCTATGTGAAAAATGAGATTTGACTCTGGAGCATTTGATTCGAATCACAAATTGAACATGATTTGAATCACAAACTCTTGTGATCTAAATCAAGTACAAAAATTAATTTTGATAAATTGAAATCACAAAGCTTTATTTTGTCTCTGCCCAAATTGATTTGAATCACAATTTTCACTTGATTTGAGTCAAAGCTTCAAGACCCGTTTTCATCCTTGATTTAAATAGTTTTTCTCTGATGAAAGTAAAAGATGAGTGAAACCTATGGAGAAACCCATAGAGACAAAGAGTGATTTTGTCTTCTATTTATAGTGTGTCTATACCCATCATTATGATTCTTTCTCTTCTTCACTAGAACAACATCTTGATCATGAATTCATGTTAAATTCATTCTTATTTTTGTTGTATATTATTCTAGTGCCATTTGTTATTGTGTTGAGTGAATTAGAGAGGGGAGTTGATTAATCTTGATGTGTTGTTCATGATTAATCAATCTCTTGATAACAATGAAAGGAAATACCCATTCCTCTAGAAAATTGAGAGAACCTTCTATGTATGTTCTTCATTCACTTTCATCTAAAACCCTTGACTAACACTTTGTGTTTGTATAGTGATTGTGAGATATTTCAGCACAACTCATCATCTTTATCCTTAATCTTGTTCCATTGTTAAGCACCTTCATCTCTAAAGATTGAATATTGGGGAAGATTGGTGGTACATTAGAGTTTCTAATGTTTTTGGTGTGAAGTTTGATGTTTGTAACAGGTGCGGGTATCATTTCTTGAATGTCGTTTGGTGTTTGTTATTATTCATCAAGAATAGGTTTCCACTATACTTCAAGGAAGAATTTGGCGAGACTTAGTATCAACTCTCTGTAAGGCGGAGATGGAAGTCTCCATCTTTGGTGGAGTTGGATAAAGATTGCTCGTATACAAATTTTGAAGTTGTCCAATCAATGATTGGATGTGGCAATCGCTCAGACAAGAGATTAGTGGAATAAGATGGATTGCCACATACAAATACTTAAAGCAGAATTATTATGGATAACAAGGTTATTGGATCAAGATATTTTAGATGAAATTATCGTTTGATAGTTCGTTGTAACCAAAATGCTTGTAAGCAAACTTATCAAAATAGTGGAATATCGTGATTATTTTTCAATGGTTTTCAACACCATTGAAGATTAGAGTAGGCAATGTGAGGATAAATTTCAAACTAGTATATATCTCTGTGTATCTTTTCTTCTTCCCTTACCTCTTTTAATTTTCTAGTATTTATTATTTTGCTATCACATTATTGCATCATTGTATTGATTGTATGTCACATAAGTTAGAATTTGCTTATAGACATTTAATCTATAAATTTAGGTCTATGGTGTATCAAACTTATTGAAGTATCATGAATTAAATTATTTTATGATAGAACTTATATGCTAAGAGTTTTGAAATATATTTGTTTAAATGTACTTGAGCCGTCTTGTTGTTGACTTGCATTAGAAGCAATCAAGTGTATAATGAACATCATGTATTATTTTATATGGCTTAATTCATTGAGATGCTTCCAAGCTCTCTTGTTTTTGTGTTTTTCTTCCTTGCTTCATAAATCGGTGATTCCGTACATGAGATCTAAAATGTTTTTGAAATTGTCTTAAAGGGATAATAGTTTATTCAATTCCCCCTTCTAGACCTCTTTATGTCCATATTCTCACCCAACAAAACTCTTCATGAAAATCGTGGTCATGTGGGGTATCCTGGTGATGGAGGAAGAAATGAGAATGTAAGTTATGTGGATGAAAAAAAAGTTCGTTGAAGGAGAACATTCCTAAATGATTTGATAAACTCATATTTAAGAGGAAATATATTAGCATATTAAGTGTGAGTAAAGAGTCACACACTAGATCTAAATATGGATGTTGAACAATATATAAGTGAAAAGATCCATATTTCTAATGTCTTAAATATTTTGATGAACATATGCAACTCAGTTTAACTGATGTGATTGCTCAAAACCCGATATGGAAACCCAACCCAAATAATGACCTGTCATACTAGTTAGATTATAAAACAAGTTAGTAACCATATGGCGGTCAAATTGTACAAAACAAAGTTCATTCCTACATGTTTCAATCAAAGGAATATATCAAATATGAGTTTTATTATAGCTTAAAAACTTATTTTTAGATGTACTAACCATGTTTGCAACTATGAAAAAGTACAAAAAAACAAGAATCGAAGAATACCAGGAAAAGAGTAGAGACTGAGGTGCACTATTAAAAAAATAAAACACTTTTTGAGGGATAAAAATAGTTCACTTTACATAATTCATCAATGATTAAAAACAAATCATATTTACTCATTGCAATATCACACAAAACACGAAGATCTATCAATTAGTCCTAATTGAATTTCACAAAATAACAATTCCTTCATCGCATCGCATGTAAAACCTATAAGTGGCACGCCTGCAACAAAGACAACAACCAAACTAGGAGTGTATAATATAAGAGTTTAACCATTTTAGAAATAAGGGTCTTGCTCCTCAAGTATGATCAAACAATTGCTTCACTCATTCAAATTTTTACCAATTTATTGTCTAACTTAAACATTAGAATATTTTTTGTAGGTACTTCCTTTGCATTTAAAATAACAAATTTAAAAATAGAAGAAGACGAAAAAAATAGAGTAAAGTTCACATCACCAACTTAGGTGATTGACCTCTTAAGTTCATATAAGAACAATATTCAAATCACATGTTTTCTTTTCAAAACTTTCAATTTGAATATTTAAATTAAATCATTTAAATTTTAAAATTAAAAATATCTTGAGAATATCAAATATTTTTTTGGGTGTTATATAAATAGATATTATGAAATCAAATATTTTGGTCTATTTAAACGGTCCTTATTATGAACCACTTGTTTCTTATTTGGTTTATAGGCCTAACTATTAAGCTTTATGTGTATGCTTTATTTATTTATTTATTGATAAGTAATTTTGTATTAAACAACAGAAGGGGTGCTAACCCAATACAAAAACAAGGACTAAAGGAGAAATAAAGTTCCAAAGAAAACAAGCAACAACAAACTATAAACCAACATATATTAACGAATTTTAAATCCACACTCTCCTATCAAGATCTAAACCTCCTTTAACCAAAAGAGAGAACCAATCCCAACCCACACATTTAATATGAATCATAATATCCCCAACAATCCAAGCTTTGCTATTGAACACAACATTGTTTCTAATCCATCATAAACACCAACAGATAAACAGGGAGAAGAAAAAGCAAAGAGAAGGGTGAACAATATTGATAAATCTAACGCAAACCTGATCCAAATAGAGTTGCCTCGGTCCTGTACTCCCATCAACATCCCCTTCAAAGAGGTCCTCCCCCGAACTTGCCAACCAGGTAAAAACCTCCTCCTAAACGAGTCTGGAACCACTGCAACTGAAAATAAATGGCTAAGATCTTCATTCTGTGGTTGATACGCAGGGCATAAAATCAGTCTGATATCAAAAAGCATGCCTTTGTTGAAAAGTTCATACCTGGTTGGTAAACTTTTCAACACAAACCGCCACCTAAAACCCTCACTTTGCACACAAATTTAGCTTTCCAAATGTTGCTTAACACATTTAAATATGCATCATCGAGAGTAAGGTTAGAACACTTCAAATTGTATAGTCTCTAGTAACTATTCTTCATAAAAAACCATCAGAGTTAGGCCACCAAACCACTGAATCAATGATGTCTTGAAAATGACAAATATTAGACAGCAAAGAACACAAGCTGAACCACTCCTCCCGAAGCTCCCTAAAAAGATATTGACTATCCATTATTAAGTCCTAACTCCAATGCTCCCCCAACTACGATCCCATATTTGCAACCTTATGTCACAGAACAACTAACATACAAATTAGGAAAAAGAATCTTAAACGAAATAGTGCCTAATCAATAATAATCCCAAAAATTAAACCAAAAATCAGATCCCAATTTGCAAGATAAACAATCACTAAATCAATAATGTATGTCCAAATTTAGCCTGCAAACTGCACTCCCATCCCTCCACCACAAGGAAAACTTCTTCATTACTCGTCAGAACATCGTTCAGAAAACTCACAAGAACATCACCATACATAAATGCAAGCAAATCGACCCACATTGCCTTTGAATCAGTAAGACATCTCCATCTCCATTTATTAGTTTTTATCAATCATGTAAATTACCATTAAAATTATAAAAATAAAAAATATTTTTGAATAACTAATTCTTTACTTTTTCGAAAATCCTATTTTTTAATGTTGATAAATAAATAAATAAATAAATAAATAATAAAGGAATCTCGTAAATGCGATGTTGTAAATGTGCCTTAAAAATATTTGTTGATAAAGAAAAATAAAATATATTTTTGGAGATTGCATATAACATGAAACTCAGAAGTTACAATAAGTTGATCAAAAAGTTGAAAAATCGAAAATCTAAAAAAGTCAGCTTGGAGGGGTTGGAATCTGCGGGCGATGGCAGGAGGCCGATCGGCGAAGGGGAGGTGGAATTCCGGCGGTGGGGGATTGACGGTGGGACGACGGTTGGCTAGAAGTCGGTGGCGGCCAGACCGCAAAAGACGACAGCGGAGCTGACCGGTCCGTACAGCGGCAAGCATACGTGCAACAACATCTGTGCAGCTAGCGGCGACAGTTCGTATGACTGATCTCGGGCGGAGACTGTCCGTACGGAGGTCAGTCAATTTCAAGTTTTCGGACTTTTTCGACAATTTTTCGTTTTGCACGTTTTGGGCTCTTTTCGTTCGGTCCATGGATCCATGTGTGATTTAATTGTGATTTTGGGCTTTAGTTATTGGTTATTTGCTATTATAAATATGTATCTCTTATACGTTTACTGGTGTGACAATCTTAGAGCTTACAACAAAAAGGGAGAGCAAAAGTTTAAAGACATAGCATAAAGTTTTAGCTATTCTTAAGGGAAACTTTAGAAAGACGGAGGTTTTGGAAATCTTTGGAGTTACCTAAAAAAATTGGGGAATTAAAAAACACTTGTTTACACTTTGGGTTTGGGTTATTCTTATATTAAAGGTTTAAGAGGTTGAGAAACACTTGGGTAGAAAATAGAGTTAATTTTTTGGGAGCCTTCGGGATTGTTCTTGGAAATCCGAAGGTAAAGACTATTTTCTTGTAGCTCATATGTAATCTCTCGTAATAACTTCCTGAGTATAGTGAATTTGAGAGATGCTCTCTCCTCCAGAGTAGATCGTTTGATCAAACTGGGTAAACAAACTTTTGTCTTTTTCTCGCATTATTCTGTTATATTATCTGTGTACATATTATTATTGTTGTAGACCATTTTATTTTTGATTGCTACTATTCTTTGTCTCACAAATTGATATTGAATTTTATCGTAATTCACAACATACAGAATAATACAATAATTTTATTTTCACTCTCAACGAACTTTTATTTTTTATTTTCGATAGAAAAATTATATCAAAATTCATTTCAATATCATTTTTTAAATTCAAAACCCCTATAATATAAATTCATAAAAGTCATATACTTTGTGTGTGATTATTTTTCAAAACGATGGCATCTACATAAATATTTAAAAAAATTTGTTGTAGTCAATGTTGTTAACATTTCTTTTGTACTCCTCTTGTTGGGGTGGCAAACGGACATGTCTGTCTCGTTTAGGCCCGCCCTACAAAAGCCCATAAAAAATAGAGCGGGCGGGGCGGGTATAGTTAAGGGTGAGGGTCTAAAATCTAGGCCTGCTCCTTAAAAAAAGTGAATGCGGGATGGAGAAAGCCCGCGGACGTTGCACCTTTTAGGTTTAAAAATGTAAAAATTTATGCTAATAATCATGCCCGCAAAAGCCCGTGAAGAAAACGGAGCGGGGCAGAGCTGTCATATTAGAGGGTGAACGCCTAAATTCTTGATCTACTTTATATTAAAGTGCGGGTGAAATAGACATACCCAACAGGCCGGACCCGTTTTACCACCCCTACCTGTTGTTTTAAAAGGAGTATTTTTTTAGTAATAAAGAGATATATTACTAAGCTCAAGTAAAAAACATGCTAAGAAAAAAAGCAGAAAAACACCCCAATATTAGGCCCCAACCACAAAATCAAACGTAACACAACAAACATGACACCCAAAGTACAAAAAACAAAACAACATCAACACAAGATCGAAAAAAAGAAACTACTAACAGGTGCTTTGGTTCACGAAGAGGCTTCTATATTGAGATTTTAAAGCTACCCTCTTAAACTAAGGATCCTTTCAAAAGCCAGTCTCTATTCCATCTCCGACTTTCTTCCTCTAGTTGTCTAAGTACCACTCATCTAAATTTTACTCTTAAGAAATTTTGACATTTAAATGTTACCGTTAAAAGTTACACATCTAATAATATATAACATAAATATGTCTTCTATAAATTGATTTTGTAGAGTTAAACTACATCCAATCTCAATTTTTAACATAATAGATCCGATATGACACATATTATCAAATTTTTACTATTAGAGACCACTTACTATTTATTTTCACCACATAAATTTTTTTTAAAAAAATTCATATATAAAGGACAAAACCAAATACCATACTCATTTTTTAAATGTTTTTAATCTCACTAGACACTTACATAAAAGAGAGATATTACAAATAATGCTAATTTCTAATACCTAAACCCTTCCTCTTTTGATTTACAAACACTCCCATTTATTCTAATTTTTTTTTCATCACTCACAATCCGCAATTTTTTTAAACATACATTTAACGAGAGAGATAACACCTGATAGTGTTTTGAAGGATAATAGTTAAGAGGTTGAAATGATGGGAATAAATAGACTTTAGTAGGACAAGACAAATTCTGATGGACAAAATACCAAATTTTCCAAGAGAACAACTATTCTTAAAGTTTGCAACACCCGATTCTGAATTTGAAGCTTTTAGGATTGACTCTAATTGAGAGTCCTAAATATTTAAAAGAAATGCTACCAACTTTAAAATTAGCATAGCCACAACACCATTCAACCATATCTCATTAAAATTAAACTTTAAATTAGAAATAAATTAGAACAATTTAAACATTGTCTTAATAAATTATATTTTTTCGATTCATTATACATGTTAGAAGTCATTTATATTCAGAAGTAGTGTTTTGACTCAAAAGCATAAGCTTATAAGATTATTGTTTCAGAAGTTGTGTTTAACTTCTAAAATTTTGTTTTGTTTTAACTTGTTTTAACTTTGCCTACGTAGTATATTTCATTGGTATATTTAAACACCCTGGTGTAACTGATTTTAGTAGTAGAACGTGAATTTACAAATAGTGTTTCACAATAGAGTTTCTCTCTGTAAAAATTTGTTACAACCGTTTTCTCTCTCTTCTTCCATCTTCATCTTTATCTTCAACCTTGTGCTCCAGAAAATGATATTTAGAGCTCCGGTTAGATTCACAGGCAAACACGAGTATACGTAAGGTTGGATAAATAAATCCAGCTTCATCCTTAGGGATTCAAATGAGCTTAAAATTCCAACCCATGGCGCCTAGAGGGAACTTGCAAACCTCAATTTAGGTGGAGCCCTTTAGTCCTTATACTATAAGGAAATGAAATTATGCCCTCACTAACAAAAATTGCTTGTGCATTGATAAGAGCTTTATCCTACAAGTGGTATCAGAGCATGGTCATGGGTTCGAATCCCCCTGACTGACACTGGGGGAAGATTGTTGCATAAATAAATTCAGTGTCACCCTTAGGGATTTGAATGGGATTAACATACCAACCCATGGTTCCTAGAGGGATCTTGCAAGCCTCGCTTTAAGTGCAGCCCCTGAGGCCTCATACTATATGTAAATAAAGTTGTATCCTCACTAACAACAATTACTTTTATCACAATGGTAAGCGCTTGATCCTACACGTAAGGCATGTGTAATTGATTTCGTTTGTTTAACCGCATTGAATATTGGAATCATAACATAATTTCATTTCATTATTTTATGGGATCAGGATACACGGGTGTTTGGTGAGATCTAAGATCTGAGTTAATTTACAGTACATAAGAACAGAGTTGAACAAAGCAAACAATTTGAATACAAAGCTTATGGTATTTGATGGAAAGAATTGGAATCCGTGAATGATTCATATGCGTGTGTTGTTCGATGCTCAAGACGTTCTTGATCTCGTCATCAAAGGTTACAATTTGGTTGCTACATATGCGACAGAGGAACAGAGAAATGCTCCAAGAGATACGAGGAAGAAAGATTAGAAAGCGTTTTTCTACATCCATCAATGTGTAGATGCGAATGCGTTTGAGAAAACCACTTATTCAACGACGGTGAAGGCTGTGTAGGATAATTGACACGGTGCTACAGTGGCAATGCATCAGTGAATAAGGTAAAGCTTTAATCTTTTGGTAAGCATCATGAGAATATTGACATGAAGAACAATAAGAAGGTACATGGTTACATGTCTAGAGTAATTTTGATCACAAATGAGATGGACTCTTATGGAGAAACTCTTTTTGAACAAGTAATCATTTATAAGGTATTGAGATCTCTTACTTCTCAATTTAGTTACATTGTTGTAGCACTTGAACATTCTAAGAATATGATCACCATGAGAATTGAAGAGCTGCAAAGTAGTCTAAAGGCACAAGAGTTACGTCTGATTGAGAGAACCTTTAAAAGAGAGGTAGAGCAGGCTATGAAAACTTCTTTTGTCAAGAAGGATCAGAATCAGTCTTGGAAAAAAGCCAAGAAAATACATGGTGGTTCTCAGAAGTCAGAAGCCTCCAAATTTGATGAGAAGAAACATCATAAGGGAAAGGAGAAGCTTGACAAGATAAAGGTTCAAGACTATTGTTGTAATAGGTTTGGTCACTTTTCTAAGGACTGTTAGTCAAATAAGGAAAGGAAATCAAAAGAAGCAAACATAGATGGATGAGATTTTGATGATGAACTTGTGTTATTGATGGCTTCTAATTATGATGATATGTATTTGGTATATTGGTGGTGTATGGACACTGGCTGCTCAAATCACTTAATTAGAAACAAACAATGGCTGATTAATTTTGTCTCTAGAAAGAAGACAAAGATCAGATGTGCTGATGATAAGTACCGTAATTTTGAAGGTATGAGAAATGTCAAAGTCAAAGAAAAGAATGGGAAAACAGTTCTGATCAAGAATGTATGGTATGTTTCTGGCATGAAGAGAAATCTGATGAGTGTAGGTCAGCTTATTGAGAAAGGTTTCTCAGTTATCATGAATAACAATCTCTTGAAGTTGTATGACTGCAATCAGAATTTGATTATGCAATATGAGCAGGAAAGCAACAGAGCATTTAAGGTGAATATGGAGACAACTGAAACTAAATGCCTTAGTGCAGAAGGTAATGAAGGTGATAGTGACATGTGGTACAAGAGATTGGGGCATCAGAACTTCAGAAGCTTGGGGAATCTGAGTTTAAATAAGATAGTACATGGCATTCTTAAGATTGTGAAGCCTGATAATTCATGTGAAATATGCATGAAAGGCAAGAAACCCATATTTCCATTTGCTTCAGAAGTGGCTCCAAGAGAAAAACATGCTTTAGGAGTAGCGTATTCTGATGTATGTGGACCATTTTCAGTACCTTCACTTGGAAGAAACAAGTAATTTGTGTATTTTGTGCATAAGTTCACAATAATGACATGGGTATCACTCATCAAGTTTAAGCATGAAGTGTTTACTGAGTTTCAGAATTTCAAGGTGAAGGTTGAGAAACAGAGTGGCAGAAGTTGAAAGTTCTCAAAACTGATGGTGGAGTTGATTACAACTCTGCAGAGTTCAAGAAGTTTTATGAAGAGAATGGAATTGAGAATGAGGTTATTGCTCCATACACTCCTCAATTAAATGGTATTGCTGAAAGAAGAAATAGAATTTTGCTTGATATGACAAGAAGCATATTGAAAGAGAAGAATTTGCCTCACACCTTATGGGAAGAAGTTGTTGCCACTTCAGCATATGGACTCAATAGGTGTCCAACAAAGAAGCTGAAGGAAATTATTCATTTTGAAAAGTGGAGTATAGATAAGAAAAGTGTGAGTCATTTCAGAGTATTTGGTCCAGTTTGTTACAAACATGTTCAAGGTGCTACTTGAAAGAAGTTGAACGATAGAAGCAAAGTAATGTTGCTGATTGGGTGCCATAATACACATGCATTTAATTTTTATTGTTCAACCAATAATAAAGTTAAAGTAAGAAGAAAAGTCATTGTGAAAGAGTCAGAAGTGTGGGATTAGAGCAAGTATGAATTCAACTCTGGTGCAGTGTTGACACATGAGATAATTTCTAAAGATACTTCTGAATTAGAAGAAGATTTTGATTCTAAAGTTGAGTCAGAGTATAAAGGTGACTCTGAAGTTGAAGGAGACTCTGAAGACGAGTTTAACTCTAAAGGTGAATCTAACTTTGATCCAGATGTAGCGATAGAAACGTTTAAGACGAAGCCATTGGATTGACTAGACTTATACAGATCAAAAATAAAAATTGCCACCGTGCTTTATTGTTTCCAAAGGAATGGGAAAAGAGCGAATAACCCAAAAAGAGGGGGGAAGATTCTAGGTAAGGGGGTTGGTTATGCAAAGGGAAGATATTAGCATCCTAAACATCTATGGTACTCCGTGGGAACCTCTTTGAAAAATCTGTATATTTTGGCTATAAAATGTTGTATGTAAAATAGATGGTGGAGGTGAGGAAAGAAATACATTTTTTTTATGATTTTTGCACCCGCCACGGTTACGAACCTTTAATGCCTATGTACCACCTTTCGTGCAATAGGGAATCAGGGTACACTTAGTTCATCTTTAAAAAAAATTAAAACACAAGTGTGTTGGTTAATTTTATGAGATAAGACATCATAGTCATTATCCGTGTGGAAAACATACTTACTACCCATAATCATGATAAAGGAGAATTTGTATCATCTCAAAGTGGAGGATATGGCTTGGATTTTAAAATCAACAATGCCTCACTCAACACCCAAGTGGAAAATATCTCACTTTGCTGCATACTGTAGAAGTATAGTTGTTTGCATCACTACAAGGATTAACAAGAGTCCAATCTTTTGAGAAAAGTTTTAAAGTAAAATCCAAAGTGGCAAAATGGTTTGAAATAAGATTGATTGACTCTTAGTCTTCTCACAAAAAATGTCAAAGTATTATTAAGTTGATTGAAGTTTATTTATGAAAAGGTTTTGAAAACGCATGGACCTAGGTCCAAGTTTATTATGAAAGTAGTTCAAGTTTCAAAAAAAGAAGAGTTTTCAAAAGGAGGGAGAAGATTTTTGAAATTAAAGAAGATGGGAGAAGATGAAGGGACTATCCTAAAGCATAAGGTAAAATCTAAGGAGAAGAACCGTCTAACTAACAAGAAGCCAATACTTGACATTATGAGTCAAGATAGAATTCTCATTCTTTGGATTGAAACCAAGCAAGCAAAGATACTAGACCTCTTGAGAGAATCAAACTTCAAATGTATTAAGTATTCACAAAATTAGGCAGAGTAACGGTTGTATACGGGTGAATTCCAGATTACAAACAAAGAATGTAATCACAATAACCTGCACACAAAACAAACAAACAACCCAATGTCTTGAGGTAAACCTCAAGAATTCCAAACAAATATCAATTAAGGTCACAAGGTCTCCAACATAAGCCAAGGTTTCTAGTCCTAAGTCCAAGAAGTCCAATACTCCATAATGCCAAGGATAGTAACCAAATAGTCCAAGTATCATTAAAGTTTTTTATGATTTATGTTGATTATTAAGTGTCTTAAAAAAAAGCTCAAGTGAACAAAATAAAAATGACAAGAAAGTAAATGCTCAAGTGAGCAAAGATGAAAAATAGCATGAAATGTAAATGCTAAAGTAAATGGTGCATAAAATAAAAGAGCATAAAATAAAAACACAAAATAAAGTCAATTATTAGAAATTAGTGGTTAGTTGGATGACCATCTTGAAACTTGCATTTGGAACTCATTAGAGGATTGGTAGAACCAAAGCTTCCACACAATAAGTTGCATTTTCTTTTTGTCAATTATATCATCCATTTTGGAGTCCTCAAAAGTGTCATTTAAAAATCAATGATGTTTAAGTGATCCGCGTTTTCCAAAAGGGATGTAGATCCATTAGAGGATTGGTAGAACCAAAGCCTCTACACAATGAATCTCAAGGTTATTGGATAAAAGAGAATAAATTAACATACTTGGGCTTGCAAATATAGGTTTGCGCCACAAATAATCATTTATTCGAATCGGGACAAAATTTAGCGTTATGTTAAGCAATCATAAGTGGACTTATGTAGAAGTCGCACATATTTTGAGGCCGGTCAATAACAATCTGTGCACCATTTGTTTTGAGACATGATATGGAGATCATGCTCCAATAACACTTAGTGCAATAAGAAAGGGATGAGATGAAGAAGAGTGAGAAAGAATATATAAACCACATTTGAATTAAAATTTAATCAAACTATTATTAAAATCATTCATCCATTTTTATGGAGTTAGACTCAACACCATGGATCCAATGATGTTAACAAAGTTCATGATCAAAAATTCAACCCAAGATCAGCCAGAAAATAATCACAAAATAATATTACTTTTAATATATATGTTGAAAAGGGTTTGAAAAATGAATAAAAATGAAAATAAAGGAAAAAAAAATCAACTATATTCAAATTGATTCATAAAAAATAAATAAGGTCATAGAAAAATCAGAAATAGACTCAAATATTTTTATAAAATTTTTGGTAATTTTTTAAAGTCAGAAACTATTTTTAAACTAATTAAAATTGCTCAAACAAATAGAAAATAGATAAAAAAAAGTAGTAAACATCAGTATAAAATTCCATAAAATTTTCAAAAAGTCTGAAATATGTAAAATGATATTTATGAAATTTTTTAGAATTAAAAAATGTCAGAGAGTATTTTTAAAGTAATTAAAAGAAAGTAAATAATGCAAAAAATATAAAAATATCAAATGTCAAAATAAAAATGTGAAAAAATAGTCATAAGATCAGAAATAATTCAACGTATTTTTATGAATTTTTTCATAATTTTTGAATAAAAAATAAAAGAGTTGTGAATTTTTGAAAATTAAATCAATTAAAATATAAAATCAGAAAATAAAATAAAACCAAAAAGATGTGGGCCATCAGATCATAGTCAAAACGCGTTAGTAAGCTGATCCAATGGACCAGACGCGTTGTGCTTGATATGGACCTTAGTGAGATACGCATAGGATCAGAAAAAAGACAACCAATGAAATTAAAACGTTTGACACGCTATCATTGGCTGAGACGAGACATGTCATCGTCTTCAACCTCCAGACGCCATGCAATGGAGATTTTGTGAGATCCTTCAAATGGAAAAATTAGGATCTCATACTAGTATCATTGGATTCGTCTCTTCAAGACGATCCTAACATCACCATCGCGCCAAATTTATATAAGGTATGCAAAGAGATATGAATCAAAAACCTAGAAAATAACGAGCACCTTTAATTTGAGATTTATCTCTCAATTCTCAATGGATTTAAAAATTATAAGAAGCACAAGAATCAGGGCAGTGAGAGCTTCATAATGATATCAAAGTTTGGAAGAATTGATGGAGAAATCTACCTATTGAAGTTCAGTTGCAGAGCTCTGTAAATGGACTTGGTCAGATCAATTCAGAAGATTTCAAGGCCTTCTTCTGTTAGCTTTAGGGAAGATCAAGGAAGGTGAATTGATAGAAAAAATGGATTGAAAAAGGATTGAACAATGATTTCGAAATTACAGAAAAGTGAGTTATGGAGCGAGTTTGGCAGTGTGATTTTGGCTGTTCAAGCTTGAGAAAACGAATGGGATAGCTCATGTATTTATAAGAGAAGCAAATGGGATCAAAAGGAAGGGTGAATGATGCAATTTAGAGGGAATTCGCGTGGGTATGCATCATGAAGAAAGCATGACTTCTCTTTTGTCAAAACTCATCCAAAACGCGTGTTTTGATGCACTAATCCACTTGGGAAAGTTGGCTAATCATGTTTAGACACAAAAAGCGTGCTAATTTGAGGGTTAGAAGTTGTAACATGAAATTCAAATTCTGACTTGCGATGAAACTTCAATTCCAAGTTACCACTTTTGAAACAATGGCATTCTCAGTTCAAGGGTGTTGTACCCCAAAATTTTCCCTCCCATATTCTTCAAAGTTTTGACAAGCATCACCTCAAATGGTTCAAAGTCTACTCAAGGGCTACACAATCAACCATCCTCCTAAGCCAGTCAAATTAGGGTTTTGGTTCTTGCAAGGAAGTTGAGGTTTTCAAGGGCTCAATCAAGTCACATGTGCCCATATACATTGTCAAGCACCTACATGTCAAGTTTCAAGGCTCACAAGGTCAAGTTGCATAGTCAAAAACCCTAATTGCTTCACAATCAACTGTAGGGGCAAAATGGTCATTTGGAAGTCAAAAGTCAAAAATTTTGGTCAACATCTTATTTTGAAGCCACAATCATCATTTGGATCAAATCTTGATCATGATTCCACAAGAATGGCTCAAAAATCATCAAGATGCAAAAGTTTCCATTTTTGGACAGCTAAAAAAGTCAACTGTAACTTGACCAAGGCATAACTTTTTCATGGTTCATCAGAAAAATCCCATCCAATTCTCATCTTGAAGGGGAGGACATTCCCTACAACTCATATTCACATTCCAAGTCCAAGAAATGCTCTCACAAAAAGTTATCAATTTCAACATTATAGGTCATTTTCAAAAGTCAACAAAAAGGCATTTTAAGTCAAAGACCATAACTTGAGATTGGTAAATCAAAATGACATGGGACCAAAGGCATTGGTTATAGGACTTCAAGACCTTTCCAAAATGTCCAAGAACATGTCCATATGATCAAAATTGAGCAAGATATGCATTGGAGAAGTTGGGAAATTTTTGTGAAATGGCCAAAGTCAACTATCCTTGAAACTTCAATTTTTGACAAAAGGGCCCACTTTTTCCACTTGATTCAGCTTTGCCATGCCACCCACGTGTCCCATGATTTATTTCAAGATTAAAAATTAATTTTTCTATTTTTATTTAATTTTATTTGATTTAATTCATTTTAAATCTTTAAAATTCAAATAAAAATCAAAAAAATTAATTAAGGGATATCTTGTGGCTTGAATGGCTTTGATACATCATAATCCACCTACCAATTTCGTGTAATGTCCATTTTAAGCATAAAATTCAAATTTGGACAAAAAAAGGCAAGTTGCTTTAATGGTGGTTATGGAAATCTCAAGACTTCATTGCAAGAGTTAAGAGCTCATAATTGTGACTGATTCTCATTCATTACTATATATACAAGCCTTCCCAACCTCATTTAAAAAATAGTGTGTGCAGAAACGGCCAAGAGCAAAACCAAAAATTATTCAAAAAGTGAGAGTTCTAAAACATAGTTGCGAGCATCTTCAGATCAAAACAAGCACGTGGTTCTATTCCTTGCCACACCCTGAAGCTAAAGCAACCTTTGCCAAGTCCTAGGGCTCATACCGCGCTATTCTCAAAGGAGGAACACCATAAACCTCATCCAAAGCGCCAACCATGTGTCATTAGTGCAGATCCAAAGGACAAAAGGTGCAGAATACCATACTCTGGAGTCAAGCGCGCTGCAAGCAATCAAGGAAAGTCAAACAGGGCTTCTTGCTAATGGGCCACAATTTCAGCATTGCACCTCCATTTCAGCCCACACCCCCTTTGGTTTTACTTCTTTTTTTATTTTGTTTTGTCATTTTTTCTTATTTTTAATTCCTAACCTTTTTTATTTTTATTATTATTAACAAATTAACCAATTAACCCATTTTCATAAAAAATAAAAAAAAATAGAATTAACATTATTATTATTATTTTATTTTGTAAATAAACATTAACTAAAATAGTTTAATTAGGCCATTTTAATTCCTTTTCTTAAATAATTAAAATAGATCTAGAATTAGGTAAAGTTTATTTTTAATTTTATTTCATTTTTTTTATTTCATAAAAAACATTAAAAAAAATATTTTCTTTAATTAAAATAATTAATTAGTCATTAATTAGCTTTAATTTCATTTTAATTACAAAAAAATCCAAAAAAAAAATCAATTTCTTTTCTTAAAAGGGGTCAACACCCTTAGACATTCCCGATTAATTTATTCGCGCGCATTTACTTTATTTGATTATTATGTAATTGCCTTCAAGAATGTAATAGTTAAATAGGTTTATCGCTTTATTTAATTTCCGTACTTATTTACCAAAAAACGGGTCTTTGTAATTTTTGGCGATGTATAGACCCGCGCCTTGTAATAGCGTAGGATTTATGTTTCCGCAATTTACTTTCCGCACCCCTTAACTGTTAACTTGCATGAAAGAATGTATGTAAATAAAAACAACTCGTAGCTCACTAATTAACAAGACAAACATTAACTGAATACAACACACAAACACACACACCACTTCTAGGGTACGCCTCACTCGTTGCCTTCGAAACGTGGTCGTCAAGTATAGGACGTCTTAGCGGTCCTTATGTCCATGATCCAGTTGCCTCGAAACAGTTGCCTCGAAATGGTTGCCTCGGATTAAAAAAAAGGATCAAGGACATAAGGGTAGCTTCTAAGGTGTCCTACTGTTGCTTTGGTGACCGCACTGTCCCTACACTCGAATTGACCCGAACACCTCCAACGGTGGTGCTACCTATCTCTCAATGGTGGGATGGCACTACCTAAAGGACTTCTACACAGCTTAATTCCTTAGGGTAGGTAGATGACTCATAGATACTTGCTCTCTCTAAAAAATAAAACAAAACCTTTTCACACCGACACTTTCAAAAAGCTTTCAAAATAAATTTTTTCAAACACTCTTGAGGACAGATACAAGAGTTATTCAGAAATATTTCAAAGAAACTTTTTCAAACCCACTCACATTTTGAAAAGCAAACATTTTGAAAACATGAGAGCAAGTATCTAAGAGCCCATGGATAACCATGGATAGAAAGGGTGCTAACACCTTCCCTTTCTATAAATCTACCTCCCGAACCGAGAAACTATCTCATAAGGAATTTTGCTGTGCTTTTGTCCTGTCCATGTTGGAGAAAATAAAAGACGGTGGCGACTCTTGCTTCCGCGACATTTCGCGAAACCAGCTTTAAACAGTCAGTTCTAAATCCACCGATCACGGAACTGGCGACTCTGCTGGGGACTATAAAAGTGAGGTGTACCTTAGGATTAGATCATACTTATGTTTTCAATTGCTTTGCTTTGATTGCTTTATATTTGTGGGCTTTGCATCGGAGTTTCATAGATCCTAACCCGGATCTGGGGATACCCTTTTAGGTAGCATAAGCTATGAGGGACATGTCCGGCGTAGACCGACACAGGTGAAGCAGTGGCTACATTGGTGTGGCACCTTGGTCTGTACCGATATCCCTTGTGTTGCAACGAGGAGAATATGGGTCTTCTGAGGAGTCATTAAGCACCAACCGACCTTAGAACCCTAATGTAACCCAACTTGGCCATAGAACTGTAGCAGTATGCTACACCCATTGAGGCTAAACTCTCGCGATGGTTCTGGCTGCAAGAAAAGATTGCGACGCTGGAGTTATGACCGATTGAGGGTAGTCAGTGATATTGGGATCCTCTAGAACCCGGTTACTTTTGATAGGACAGGTCTTAACCAACGAAACTGAAAGAGGGTAGTACCTGAACTTCATGCTGGCCTAAATTCTAAGGGCTGTCTTGTGTGACTTGTGTGCCTTCAAACTTGAACTACTTGTACATACTTGTTATCTAACAACATGGGTTCCTTGCAGGTTTTGTTTACAGTCCTTAATTGGGACTCATTACAGGGCCTACTTACATCACTCCATGCATATCATAACATCATACCATTGCATACATCCTACATAAGGACTAATCCATTTCAAGGATCTCAAGGGCTTGTGATGCAGGTCATGATGAATCAAATGTCTAGCAAGGGGCAAAGGGGATTTATTTTCCTCTAGCCAAGGTTAATGACTTGAGTCAGGGGCTATGACCCACTTGATATGGTGAGCCTTGACTCTTGAAGAAGGACTCTCAACAATAGGCAGTTCCTTCAATCAAGCCACCAGATTCGAATTCTAACGAACTTCTCTGTTTACCCCGCGAGACCCTTGAAAACATCGCATGCATACATACATATCATTGCATTACAGGTACTCTTTTCTACAGGTTGCTTAATCTTCTTCGCTGTTTATTTCAGCCATCATCATGAATCCTGAATCATCCAATGGACAAGCTATCAAGGCCCTCCAGGCCCAGAACGCCCAGTTCCAGGAGCTGGTCATGAGCTTAGCCCAAGGACAACAAGAGTTGAAGACTCTGCTTTTGAAGAAAAAGAAGAAGAGGACTGTTTTGTTCAACCCTAGACGTAGATCTGGGAATACACTGCAGAATGAAGCTGAGCGGACTACTCCATCTGTTGGGGAAGGCAGTCACCAAGAGGGAAGGGTTCCTAGTCCCGTAGTCTCTGACACAGAGACAGACTTCAACGACGAACAGTACCCTCCTACTGAGGACAGGTACAAACAGCTGGAGGACCGGTTAAATGCTATGGAGATTCAACGTGTGCTTGGGTTGGACTTTGGGGACCTAGGTTTATCTTCTAGGGTGGTGATCCCTCACAAGTTCGAGGCACCTGCCTTTGTAAAGTACGACGGGGCTTCCTGTCCTAAGTTGCACCTCCGTTCCTACGCAAGGAAGATCCAGCCCTACACGGCAGACAAGAATCTATAGATCCATTTCTTCCAGGAGAGTCTTTCAGGGACTCAGCTCGAATGGTTCTATCAGCTGGATGGAACCAGTATTCGTAACTGGGAGGACTTGGCAACTGCTTTTTATAAGCAGTATCAGTATAATGCCGACCTCGCTCCTACGCGTACCCAACTCCAGGGTATGTCACTGGGGACGGGTGAAGGTGGAGAGACCTGGCTGGAAGGGTGCAGCCGCCTTTGACTGACCGTGAGCTCGTTGACATGTTCTTGGGGACCCTGTCTGGTCCTTTCTTCAACCATCTGATTGGGAATTCTTCTGTTGGGTTTACAGATTTGATCTTGACCTGGGAGAGGATTGAAGCTGGTATCAAGGCTGGAAAGATTCAAGAAGCTGCACCTGCTGATGCTCATAAAAAGCCTTACAGTGGGAAGAAGGAGTCCAATGCTGTGCATAGTAAAAAGGGTCGCCATGATCAACATGTAGGGGCAACCCAGATCTATAATCCTAGGCCTGCTCAACAAGGACATGGGCAGCAACGTAAGGAGGTCGCACCCAAGAGACAGTTCACTAAGATCAACATGTCACTGGATCAAGCGCTACAGAAAATGTTGAAGGCAGGGCTGATTACCTTAAGGGCTCCTCTCCGGAATCCAAACACTTCTGCTCCTAACTATCATCCCAACGATAGGTGCGCATACCATTCTGATAGCCCGGGGCATACTACAGACAACTGTTGGGCTCTGAAGAACAAGGTCCAAGACATGATTGACACCAGAGAGATTCAGTTTGAAGCACCAGAGACTCCAAACATAATCACTGCTCCTTTGCCCAATCATTGAAGGCTTTTGTTTATTTGAATTTCCGATTTGTATTTTTTGCTTATACAAACAATTAATGTCATAGCAAACTCTTTTATTTCATTAATGCACTGCATATGTCTGTTTTTGAATTAATCCAATTATTTTCACTATATTCAAATTGCTTTCATATTTTTTTTGTGATGATCAACGCTCGGTTAATAATTATAAGCCTCTTGAGGGAGGATGACAAAAACGATACCACAATTTACAGTATGCTTTTGGACAAACCCCGCTGATGAGGTACAGGCATTGTTTCAATTCCTAAACACCGGAGTTATAAGGAAGATAATCCCTCGTCAACCCCTCTAAGCCAAAGAAGTAGGAGTTTTTCTTTTCAAAAATCAAAACCCTTGGGGCAGGGTAGTTCTCTCAGCTGATCCAAGTGCATAATCAACAGCATCAAAGGAGTCCTTACAAAACAAAAGACAGTGATGGTTCCTATAATCATAAGGACAGGCAGTCATAAAAACCCAATAAGTCAAAACCTATGAAGGAGACTTGCAAAACTGGGGCATCCCGCTGACTGTAATCGCCAAAAGAAACAGTTCAGGCAAAAACAGGGATAACGAGAAAAAAAAGGGAAGAGGTCATACAAATCTTCGACCAAAAAAGAAATGACTGCCTATCCAAAATAAATTGTTAACATTCGAACCATCACCGGAACATCATAGCAAAGACTCAAACAAGGTCTGACACACGATCAACTGAATTTAGGTTTGGAGAACATCACGAAGAGCGGGTGGGTACAGATAAATTTGAGCCTTTATCCTTTGTTTCTCAAACCGTGAACCAGGCCACGTTATAACCCTTAAAATTCCTAGCTGAAGCATGGGTTAGTTCGAAAGCATACTGTTACAAAGGTATCCTGACTCCTTAGGGCTTGCGGTAAAATAACGAGTTGACATCACAGTTTTACAAAATTCACTTGTTTTTACTAAAAAAGATGCATTTTCAAAAACTTCGAAACAGACATAAGCTTTGCATTTTAATATAACATTGCTTGCATGTGACTATTTGTTTGAACATCATAGAAGTTCGCACGACGAATTTCTAATGAACAAGAGCACCTCCAATCAAGGGGCATGGCATGATCATTGTCCATCATCTGGGGCAGTTAAGTCAAGATTCGGAGAATCTCTCAAAAGGCTAACCAGCTTGGGGCAAACCTCCATCTGGATCACTTGGGGCATTGGACGATCAAACGAAGATCTTCTGGTGGCATGGTAACACAACACTACTAACAGGGGCACCCCCCTACATCCTGAGAGCGCGGACATAGTCGAAAAATATTGCGCATAATTAAAGACCCGCTAGGTTGACACACCTAAGCAAAAATAAGGGCTTCCCGGCGAATCAAAAGGGTTCGGGCAAAAATAAGGGATGAAATGAAAAAAATCTGTACACCCGGCAAGTCGAAAACCTGAAAAGGAGGCTTGGGCAAAAATGGGTATCCCGGTGGATTGAAAACCCGAAAGGGCGGTCCAGGCAAAAAATTAGGGATCAAAGCATACGACTATGTCCCGTCATCTTGTCACTTGCCTACCAGAAGAAGATTTGTCAAATCGGCAGTCCTCAAAGCACCTCTACAGGTACCTTCTCCCACAGAAGCTGGGGCAATAAGAGTTGCCCAAAATGGTCAAACTGCTCTGTCCTCCAGGTACCAAGGCATGTATTCGGCTGAAGAATGTAACCAAGATACCTTCACTCTCCGCGGAGTAAGACATATCAGCAATACTCTCCCTCAAGCAGAGTTGGTCTCCAGTCAGCCCTGACAAGGTACAGTATCTCCAGCAAGTCAGCAATACTCTCCCCAAACAGAGTTAGTCTACTGTCAGCCCTAAGAAAGTTGGGTATCCCCAGAAAATCTCAATATTCCCCAGCGGAGTATGCAGATGTTCCTAAACAAGCATCCCCGGCAGTCTTGATCTAAGATTGTTCCCCGGCGGAATACCAGACACCCCAGCGGAGCCACCTCCCCAGTACAGTCCCAAAAAAAAGTCTCCCCAGGAGAGTTGAATCAATCTCCCCAGTAGGAAGCTTATCCCCAGTAGATTCTGGAAGCTTATCCCCTGCAGAGCACGAACGCGTCTACCCGGCTTTATTCAAAGGTTATTCTCCACCAGGGTATAACTGGGTTATCCTCAGCTAATTGCCACGGAAAGATCGTCCTCGGCGAAGTTCTTCCTACCCCCAGCGGAGTTCATCAAATTCCCCAACATAACTCATCAACAAAATCCCCAGCGGAGTTATCAAAACCTCGACGAAGTATCTCTCCCCACAGAGTAATTCCCCGCAGAGTAATCTCTCCAACAAGTTTATTCCCCAACAGAGTCATCTTCTCCTACCGGTTTATTCTTGCAACCATCATCCCCAGCGGAAATGAAGAACTCTACTCTTCAAACATCAGCCCAGGATCCAACTTCCCGGCATTCGTCAAGGATTTATTTTCCTAGACTAAAATACATTCATAAACATCACATCTTCATACATTGTAGCATGCATACGCATCATACAACATAAATCTCATTTATTTTTTAGAACATCTTAAAGTCATGTAGTTCATGCATCATGACATTGCATACAACTGATGTTTTACCTTTTCAGGAAAAAGGTCAATCCAAAGACGATTACTATCAACTGTCGCAATTTCAGATTCGATACCTGTATCTAGCCAGGGCGTGTCTGTGACCGATTGATTGTGGATTCGATACCTGTATCTGGCCAGGGCATATCTACATTAAAGAGATTAAAGAGATAGCTGGGAAATGCCCCAGACATGGATGTTATTCTTTTGCTTATTCAGATTTTCTCTTCAGAGATAGCTTAGAAGTGCTCCAGACATGGATGTTATTCTTTTGCTTATTCAAATTTTCTCTTCAGAGATAGCTTAGAAATGCTCCAGAGACGGATGTTGTTCTTTTGCTTATTCAGATTTTCTCTTCAGAGATGACTTAGAAATGCTCCAGAGATGGATGTTATTCTTTTGCTTATTCAAGAGTTTCCTTTCAGATATAGCTGGGAAATGCTCCAGATATGGATGTTATTCTTTTGCTTATTCAGATTTTCTCTTCAGAGATAGCTTAGAAATGCTCCAGAGATGGATGTTATTCTTTTGCTTATTCAAGAGTTTCCTTTCAGATATAGCTGGGAAATGCTCCAGAGATGGACGCTATTCCGTTGCTTATTCAGAGTTGCTTGTTCAGAAATAGTTCAGATATGCTCCAGAACCGGACGCTATTCTGTTGCTTATTTAGGGCTTCTTTTCAGAGATAACTTAGAGATGCTCCAACCACGGATGTTATTCTATTGTTTATTCAGAGATTCTTTCTAGAGATGGTTCAGATGCGATCCAGATATGACTATATTCTGATACTTATTCCAGACTCCCTTCTAGAGATAGCTTAGAAATGCTCCGGACACGGATGCTATTCTATTGCTTATTCCAGATTTCCTTCTAGAGATGGTTCATATGCGACCCAGACATGGCGACATTCTGATACTTATTCAGATTTCCTTTGAGATATAGCTTAGAGATGCTCCTGACCCGGATGCTATTCTTTTGCTTATTCAGATTTTCTCTTCAGAGATAGCTTAGAAATGCTCCAGAGATGGACGCTATTCCGTTGCTTATTCAGAGTTGCTTGTTCAGAAATAGTTCAGATATGCTCCAGAACCGGACGCTACTCTGTTGCTTATTCAGGGCTTCTTTTCAGAGATAACTTAGAGATGCTCCAGCCTCCAACCACGGATGCTATTCTATTGTTTATTTAGAGATTCTTTCTAGAGATGGTTCAGATGCGATCCAGACATGGCTACATTCTGATACTTATTCCAGACTCCCTTCTAGAGATAGCTTAGAAATGCTCCGGACACGGATGCTATTCTATTGCTTATTCCAGATTTCCTTCTAGAGATGGTTCAGATGCGACCCAGACATGGCGACATTCTGATACTTATTCAGATTTCCTTTGAGATATATCTTAGAGATGCTCCTGACCCGGATGCTATTCTTTTGCTTATTCAGATTTTCTCTTCAGAGATAGCTTAGAAATGCTCCAGAGATGGATGTTATTCCGTTGCTTATTCAGAGTTGCTTGTTCAGAAATAGTTCAGATATGCTCCAGAACCGGACGCTACTCTGTTGCTTATTCAGGGCTTCTTTTCAGAGATAACTTAGAGATGCTCCAACCACTGATGCTATTCTATTGTTTATTCAGAGATTCTTTCTAGAGATGGTTCAGATGCGATCCAGACATGGCTACATTCTGATACTTATTCCAGACTCCCTTCTAGAGATAGCTTAGAAATGCTCTGGACACGGATGCTATTCTATTGCTTATTCCAGATTTCCTTCTAGAGATGGTTCAGATGCGATCCAGACATGGCGACATTCTGATACTTATTCAGATTTCCTTTGAGATATAACTTAGAGATGCTCCTGACCCGGACGCTATTCTATTGCTTATTCAGATTCAAGCTTCTAAAGACAACTTAGAGATGCTCCGGCTCGGATGCTATTCTATTGTTTAGTCTAGATTCATTCAAAAGACAGTCCAGATACGATCTAGATTCAGATGACATTCTGTCACTCATTCAAACACAGTATGGATATACCCCAGACGCGGAGGTCATTCTACTATTTATTCAGACTTCAACAATTAGACACAGACTAGATATGCTCCAGACACGGAGGCCATTCTATTTCTTATTCGGACGCAGCTATCCATTACAGTTCTAAATGGCATCTATAAGCCCATTCCCGACAAGGTTCTGTCACACTTCCAGATGGCATCTATAAGCCCATCCTCCTATCCACCATCTCTCCAAATGGCATCTGTAAGCCCATTCCCGACATCACACTGTTGATACTCTACTATGTGAGTGCAAATTTCTGGGCACTCTAGTGTTCAATCATCTTCCACCCTCGGATCACGAAAGGCACACAAGCCAATCTACATCCTCAGGTCTAAGAAGATTGAACAGGGGAAACTGTTGTACCCCAAAATTTTCCCTCCCATATTCTTCAAAGTTTTGACAAGCATCACCTCAAATGGTTCAAAGTCTACTCAAGGGCTACACAATCAACCATCCTCCTAAGCCAATCAAATTAAGGTTTTGGTTCTTGCAAGGAAGTTGAGGTTTTCAAGGGCTCAATCAAGTCACATGTGCCCATATACATTGTCAAGCACCTACATGTCAAGTTTCAAGGCTCACAAGGTCAAGTTGCACAGTCAAAAACCCTAATTGCTTCACAATCAACTGTAGGGGCAAAATGGTCATTTGGCAGTCAAAAGTCAAAAATTTTGGTCAACATCTTATTTTGAAGCCACAATCATCATTTGGATCAAATCTTGATCATGATTCCACAAGAATGGCTCAAAAATCATCAAGATGCAAAAGTTTCCATTTTTGGACAGCTGAAAAAGTCAACTGTAACTTGACCAAGGCATAAATTTTTCATGGTTCATCATAAAAATCCCATCCAATTCTCATCTTGAAGGGGAGGACATTTCCTACAACTCATCTTCACATTCCAAGTCCAAGAAATGCTCTCACAAAAAGTTATCAATTTCAACATTATAGGTCATTTTCAAAAGTCAACAAAAAGGCATTTTAAGTCAAAGACCATAACTTGAGATTGGTAAATCAAAATGACATGGGACCAAAGGCATTGGTTAGAGGACTTCAAGACCTTTCCAAAATGTCCAAGAACATGTCCATATGATCAAAATTGAGCAAGATATGCATTGGAGAAGTTGGGAAATTTTTGTGAAATGGCCAAAGTCAACTATCCTTGAAACTTCAATTTTTGACAAAAGGGCCCACTTTTTCCACTTGATTCAGCTTTGCCATGCCACCCACGTGTCCCATGATTTATTTCAAGATTAAAAATTAATTTTTCTATTTTTATTTAATTTTATTTGATTTAATTCATTTTAAATCTTTAAAATTCAAATAAAAATCAAAAAAATTAATTAAGGGATATCTTGTGGCTTGAATGGCTTTGATACATCATAATCCACCTACCAATTTCGTGTAAGGTCCATTTTAAGCATAAAATTCAAATTTGGACAAAAAAAGGCAAGTTGCTTTAATGGTGGTTATGGAAATCTCAAGACTTCATTGCAAGAGTTAAGAGCTCATAATTGTGACTGATTCTCATTCATTACTATATATACAAGCCTTCCCAACCTCATTCAAAAAATAGTGTGTGCAGAAACGGCCAAGAGCAAAACCAAAAATTATTCAAAAAGTGAGAGTTCTAAAACATAGTTGCGAGCATCTTCAGATCAAAACAAGCACGTGGTTCTATTACTTGCCACACCCTGAAGCTAAAGCAACCTTTGCCAAGTCCTGAGGCTCATACCGCGCTATTCTCAAAGGAGGAACACCATAAACCTCATCCAAAGCGCCAGCCATGTGTCATTAGTGCAGATCCAAAGGACAAAAGGTACAGAATACCATACTCTGGAGTCAAGCGCGCTGCAAGTAATCAAGGAAAGTCAAACAGGACTTCTTGCTAATGGGCCACAATTTCAGCATTGCACCTCCATTTCAGCCCACACCCCCTTTGGTTTTACTTCTTTTTTTATTTTGTTTTGTCATTTTTTCTTATTTTTAATTCCTAACCTTTTTTATTTTTATTATTATTAACAAATTAACCAATTAACCCATTTTCATAAAAAATAAAAAAAAAATAGAATTAACATTATTATTATTATTATTTTATTTTGTAAATAAACATTAACTAAAATAGTTTAATTAGGCTATTTTAATTCATTTTCTTAAATAATTAAAATAGATCTAGAATTAGGTAAAGTTCATTTTTAATTTTATTTCATTTTTTTTTATTTCATAAAAAACATTAAAAAAATATTTTCTTTAATTAAAATAATTAATTAGTCATTAATTAGCTTTAATTTCATTTTAATTACAAAAAAAAAAATCAATTTCTTTTCTTAAAAGGGGTCAACACCCTTAGACATTCCCGATTAATTTATTCGCGCGCATTTACTTTATTTGATTATTATGTAATTGCCTTCAAGAATGTAATAGTTAAATAGGTTTATCGCTTTATTTAATTTCCGTACTTATTTACCAAAAAACGGGTCTTTGTAATTTTTGGCGATGTATAGACCCGCGCCTTGTAATAGCGTAGGATTTATGTTTCCGCAATTTACTTTCCGCACCCCTTAACTGTTAACTTGCATGAAAGAATGTATGTAAATAAAAACAACTCGTAGCTCACTAATTAACAAGACAAACATTAACTGAATACAACACACAAATACACACACCACTTCTAGGGTACGCCTCACTCGTTGCCTTCGAAACGTGGTCGTCAAGTATAGGACGTCTTAGCGGTCCTTATGTCCATGATCCAGTTGCCTCGAAACAGTTGCCTCGAAACAGTTGCCTCGAAACAGTTACCTCGAAATGGTTGCCTCGGATTAAAAAAAAGGATCAAGGACATAAGGGTAGCTTCTAAGGTGTCCTACTGTTGCTTCGGTGACCGCACTGTCCCTACACTCGAATTGACCCGAACACCTCCAACGGTGGTGCTACCTATCTCTCAATGGTGGGATGGCACTACCTAAAGGACTTCTACACAGCTTAATTCCTTAGGATAGGTAGATGACTCATAGATACTTGCTCTCTCTAAAAAACAAAACAAAACCTTTTCACACCGACACTTTCAAAAAGCTTTCAAAACAAATTTTTTCAAACACTCTTGAGGACAGATACAAGAGTTATTCAGAAATCTTTCAAAGAAACTTTTTCAAACCCACTCACATTTTGAAAAGCAAACATTTTGAAAACATAAGAGCAAGTATCTAAGAGCGCATGGATAACCATGGATAGAAAGGGTGCTAACACCTTCCCTTTCTATAAATCTACCTCCCGAACCGAGAAACTATCTCACAAGGAATTTTGCTGTGCTTTTGTCCTGTCCATGTTGGAGAAAATAAAAGACGGTGGCGACTCTTGCTTCCGCGACATTTCGCGAAACCAGCTTTAAACAGTCAGTTCTAAATCCTCCGATCACAAAGGGGTCTTAGGGCATGGTTCTTAATGCTTTAGAAAGATGAGATTACAAGATTTGAAATGGGAAAAGAATGAAATCAAATGGATGTTTGAGCTGAAAGTTGCAATGAGTCAAAGTTGGGGAAAAATGTTGACTTTCCATACTTAGAAATATTTCAAGTTTTTCTTCAAAAGTGACCTATAATATTTTGCATCCAAACATGGCCTTACTCTTGGAATTTGCTCTTGACTAAAAAAGATGGCATGAAGTAGACCTCTTTAATGACATTTTGAAACTTGAACCATTCAAAATATCCAAAAATTGAGAGAGTTATGAATTGTTGAAGTTGGTAAAAAAATCATGAAATGACTTATAATCTTTTGTATCCTTAAGACATCCTCCACCCATTTTATCACATTGCATATAAAAGAATGAATAAAGTTCACATCCTCAAGATAATTATGGAAAAAGAGTATGCTCAAGGTGATAAAAATTGACCAAGTTATAATCATTTGAAGTCACACATGGGAAATTGGGGGTTCATCTGGAGAAATTGTAATCTTTCTTCATCATCAAGTTTCTTCCACATGAAAACTCCTTGAAATTTTTGAAGTGATTTGTTAATAACCCTTTGAAGAGAAGGATGTTTTTAGAATCACTCAAAAATACCAAAAGATGAGCAAGATATACTTCTTTGAAATTCAAAATCCTAGCTCCTAGATCAAGAAAATGCTTTGAGGAATTTTAACAATTTTAAACAAACTTCTTGTACCAATACTTTTGATTTGTAGATAGAAATTATTGAGGATGATAATGAGAATTCATAACAATTAAATCCACTTTCATATCTTGAGAATTAAGAGAACTATGCACTTGTGACCAATGGGAACAAGGCCTTGTCCAACCATGACAACTTCTTTAATCAACCCCTTGTATTTTTGAATCAATCTTAATAACTTTGTAATGTGGTGAACCGAAATAAAAATTTCCATGCCATTTCTTCCAAAATAAATTCAATGGTGAAGTTTGAATTTCTCAAGATTTATTGACTAGGGCATGGAAATAAACTCATGAACCCATGGATCAACTTGCTAAGCCACATTGCCTTTACCTACATTATTAACAAGTAAGACAAACCGACATTGCATTTTATTAATTAAAAGGAAAGTCAAAACAAAACATTCATGATCAGAAAAGAAAAACAAGTCAAGGTGCTTGGTGATTCCTCAAAGAGCAAAGCTAAAGATAGAGAGGAGAACCAAAAGCCCTAATGTGAACTTGTTATGATTGAATCAATATGGTATGATGAAGGGATCTTAGGGGAAAAATTGGGGTACAACACCAGAGTCTGATGATGATCCAGAATCTGGTGGTCAAGACTCTAGTGGTCATGCTTATAAAGGTGAGACTTCTGAAGGTGGAGCTTCTAGAGGTGGTCCAACTTCTGGAGGTAGTGCAACATCTGATGTTGTTCCAAAATCAGAAGGAGATTCTGAACAAGTTCAGAGACCACAAAGAATCAGAAAAATATCCAGAAGATTTGCAGAGTTTGACATGTTGTAAGATACTAAGATTGACTCTAAAGGAGAAGTCATTTAGTGTGCCATATTAGTAGATTTTGAACCAGTGAATACAGAAGAAGATTTCAAGAAAAAAGTTGGCTGAACACCATGAAAGAAGAACTTAAGGATATAGAAAGAAAGAAGACTTGGGAGTTGACTGAGCTTCCAAAGGAGAATAAAGCCATCGGTATCATATGGGTTTTCAAGGTGAAATTAAAACCGGTGGATCAATTGGCAAGCACAAAGCAATGTTAGTAGCTAGAGGATTTTTACAGAAATCTAGACTAGATTACTTTGAGGTATTTGTGCCTATAGCTAGGCATGAAACAATTAGGTTGGTGATTGCTACAGCTGCTAATAGAAATTGACCTCTTATGCATTTGAATGTGAAATATGTATTTCTGAATGATCCATTACAAGAAGAGGTATATGTGTCACAACCTTATGAATTTATGAAGAAGAACAAGGAAGGGATGGTGTATAGGTTACATAAAGTATTGTATGGACTGAAACAAGCTCCTAAAGCTTAGAATCTGAAAAATTGTTTCATTTTTCTAGATTCAATAATTCAGAAGTGTGAGATGGAGTATGACATTTATATTCATCATACTACTGAAAGCAATATAATTATGGTATGTCTCTATGTTGATGTCATATTGCTAACATGAAGATGTTCAGATGAGATTGTCAAGTTCAAGAAGGTGTTGCCGAATGAGTTTGAGGTGACTAATATGGGAAATATGGTATATTTCTCAGGGACATAGATTGTGTACTCTGAGAAGGATATCATTTTGCATCAATTGAAGTATAAACTTGAGATTCTTAAAAGATTTAAGCTAACAAATTGCAAGACTACAATTACACATGGTAAGATAAATCATAAGCTGGATTCTAATGCTGAGGGTGATGATGTAGATGCTAAAACTTTCAAATAATTAGTTGACTCATTGATATATCTACGTAACACCGCACATAAGCTGAATTTTTGTCAAGTCCGAATGACCTTTTAAAAATTCAAAACTTAAGTCAGCCTTATAATCTGATACTGATATAATTATATTCAGTTAATTGTTTAGTTTTTAGCTTATACTAGTTCTTTCTTTGTAACTAATTTTGTTAGTATAGTTAGTTACATTCTTGCCAGCTAAGCAAAGTAGAGTTAAGTAAGTTAGGATATAAATACTCTCCACTATGTACAGTTGGCTTCTAATGATTGAATCACAACATTATCTTCATCTAATCATTTTATTTCTTTCGCATTGCAAAGCAGTCATCTTCACAGAGTGAAGAATGATGCAGCAATAGCTCTAACATGGTATCATTCGTTTCTCGATCCCCTCCGCTTCCGTGAATCTCTGTTCGTGATTTAATTCATTCAATCTTCAAGCTCTCGTATTTGTTCCTTGAAGCTCAACAATGGAGTTCGACGAAAATCAAGAATCCATTATCAAAGATCCACCATATTCTCAAGAAGTATCAACTGGCTTTGGTACAACCAAATCCACGAATTCGTTTGCATCAAAGATCTCGATTAAGCTGCAGGAAAATAACTACCTTCTCTGAAATCAGCAACTTGAAGGTGCGATTTTGTCTCAGGAAATGCACAAAGTGGTGGTGAATCCGCAGATACCGCAAAAATTCAAGTCTTCTCAAGATCGTGTTACAGGTATGATCTCTGATTAATATGAAGCTTGGCTGGTTCAAGATCAAGTTGTGTTCATATGGCTTCTATCCACAATTTGTGAATCTGTGTTACCTAGGGTTTTTGCATGTAAACATGCTTTTGAAGTTTGGGACAAAATTCATCAGTTCTTTAATGCTCAGACGAAGGCTAGGGTTGGAAAATTGCGTGTTGATCTCAAATCCATTAAGAAAGGGAACAAATCTATTACATAGTATGTTTTACGAATCAAAGTTATAGCTAATTCTCTATTGGCTGTTGGAGACTCAATTTTTGAACAGGATCAAATAGATTATATCTTTTAAGGGATTTCAGAGGAGTATAATCCCTTTGTCATGTAGATGTATGGTTGCGTTACACCTCCTACTCTATGTGATTTAGAAGCCTTGTTGTATGTGCAAGAAGATCAACTGGATAAGTTTTGTGAGGAGATGGCTTCTACTACTATAGCAGCTAATGTAGCTCACACCAGTCAAGAAGAAAGCGGCTCTAGAGGAGCTTATGCTTGAAATCGTGGTAGAGGAAGGTTCACACGTTGTAGCAATAGAGGCAGAAGAAGGTATAGTACTGGAAATCGCCCAAATTGTCAATTGTGTGGCAAGTATGGTCATGGAGTCACCAACTGCTGGAATAGATTTGATGAAAACTTCATGCCACCCAACACTAAGAATGGCTTAGTTGGATCAACTAGCAACACCACTCTCAAGCAAGAGAACACGTCTGAAGCTTTACAGAACTCTCAAACTATTGCAATGATGGCCACCACAAAAGACCCACTGCCTACACTCAGAAATACAATCTGCCTTCTGAACAAGCTTGGTTTGCAAATTCAGGTGCCTCTCACCACTTAACTCCTTACTCTTTCCTTTTAAAACATAAGAAGCCTTATGTAGGAACTAATAAAGTCTATATAGGTAATGGTCAAACCCTAACTATACATGCTATAGGATCCACAAACTTTCATTCTAATCTAAATCCTGCTCATAAGTTAACCCTGTCCAATATCCTACATGTACCATCTATAAACAAGAAACTAATTATGTGTTTCCAAGTTCTCGCGTGATAACAATGTTATGTTTAATTTTCTATCTAACAAATGCTATATAAAATCACAGGCTTCAAGGCATGTCATTGCTGAAGGAGTCCTATTGCCAGTGGATTGTACTGCTTCTCTCAGCTTCCTTTGGAGTCCACAAGTCCTTGTAATTCTAAATCCATATTGATTACTCTTGCTGGTATCCAAACCTATGTTGCTTCTAATTCTAATTCCCAAAGTTTAGATACATGTAATAATAGTGTTTTGTGGCATCAAAGGCTTGGACATGCCAACTTCAATTTTGTCAATTTTATACTCAAACTGTGTAATATTTCTTCTGCTAATAAAAAATAGGCATTCTTTTTGTACCTCATGTAATCTTGGAAAGGCACACAAACTTTATGCCCCTGTGACTAATATAGTATATCATACACCTTTTGACTTGAGATATACTGATCTGTGGGGCCCCTCTCCTAATCCTTGTAGTTCTGGCTTTAGGTATTATATTGCATTTGTTGATGCTCACACTAGATACACTTGGTTGTATCTGCTAAAGCAAAAGTCTGAAGCTTTACATGCCTTTAAACTCTTCTCTATGTTTGTCAAAACACAATTTGGTGTCATTATCAAATTAGTTCAATCTGATTTTGGAGGTGAATTTCGCCCTTTTTCTAAGTATCTAACAGAACTAGGAAGATAGTAGAAATGGGTCTTACTTTGTTAACTCATGCAACTCTCCCTATGACCTATTGGGATTACAGTTTCTCTACATCTCTGCATATTATTAACAGACTACCCTCCTCCACCCTAACCAAGTCTAACTCCCCCTTTCATGCTTTATTTGGGACAAATCTTGATTACTCTATCTTGAAGGTATTTGGGTGCTCATGTTTTCCTCTTCTTAGGCCCTATAATAAACATAAACTTCAACTAAGGAGTCAGGAATGTGTGTATCTTGGTCTTTCTCCTCAACATAAAGGCTTTAGATGTTTGAATAAGGATGGGAAAGTTTATATCTCAAAAGATGTTATCTTTAATGTACAACTGTTTCCTTTTCCTAACTTGTTTTCTAACCCTACCGTGTCTACTGGCTCTAAGGTTTCAGGTAGTGTGTCATGTCTTCCTAATGATCACTTTCATCCTATAGCTATTTCATCTGGTCCCATAGCAGGCGTTCCTTCTTTATCTCAGGATAATCATATAGCCTCACGGTCTACCATAAAGTTCACAGACCAGTCTACTATAACTAACATAAGCCCCACATGTGAAGTTAATAATAATAATCACTCTTGAGACTATGCCTCAGACCAGTTGTCTCAAATCTGCTTTTATCCAACCTGGCTCAGACCACGTATCTGCTGCTTTTGACACATAAAAGTCTGGTACAAAACACAGTTAAGACCAGTCTACAACAAGACAAAGTCCACAAAGTCCTATTGATCACAACTTGGTTCCTGACATAACCAGTCCTACAACTCAAAATATTGAACCTTCTGATCCTCCTCTCTCAAAGGCACTAGCCATGCTACACCCAATCAAAAGAATCTAGTGACCAGTGAACTTTATCATTCTCCTCATGATACTCTTGATTATCCTAAGGATAATTACCAAGCTATTTCTTCCGATGACAATAGGTCTCATGTCAATAACACCCATATCACTCCTCATAGAGAGTCTAATCCTGATCAAAGTCTCCGCCCTTCTTTTTGTTCCAATGAACTTACTTTGTCATCTTGCATTCCTATTTCTGACTCTTCTCAATCCCTCACCATTGGCACCAGTATATCTGTTGCTCCTCTCCTTGAAATTAATTACCCCATGATGACTAGAGCCAAAACTGGAAACTCCAAACCTAAGGTATTTTTAGCTCATTCTGAGTTTGAACCTACTAGTGTAAAACAAGCCTTGTCCAAACCTGAATGGCTTAAGGATATGAAAGATGAGTTCAGTGCCCTTCAAGCCAACAATACTTGGACTCTTACTACTCTCCTCCTGATAGAAATGCAGTTAGCTGTAGGCGGGTGTTTAAAATCAAGGAAAATGCTGATGGGACAATTCAAAAGTACAAAGCTAGACTTGTGGCCAAGAGATTCCATCAAGAGAAAGGGTTTGATTATACTGAAACATTCTCTCCTGTTGTAAAACCTGCAACCATTATGGTGATTCTAACTCTTGCTCTCACACATAAATGGGACATCCAACAAGTTGATGTCAATAATGCATTTCTGAATGAGACTCTTCATAATGAGGTCTACATGACACAACTAACTGGATTTGTGCAGTCTGACAAAACTCTAGCGTGTAAATTGCATAAAGCCATCTATGGTCTTAAACAGGCGCCAAGGGTATGAGAAGCTCACTAAGGCTCTGGTCCAATTTGGTTTTACAACATCCAAATGTGATAACTCTCTGTTTGTATACTCCAAACTTGGCGTGTCTTTACATATTCTAGTCTATGTTGATAATATATTGATCACTGACACTAGCACATCACTTATGCAAACTTTGATCAACAAACTACACCGTGAATTTGCTTTAAAAAGGTTGGGTCGACCAAGCTACTTTCTTGGTATTGAGGCAAAGTTCTATCCCAATGGTTCCATGTTCCTTACCCAATCAAAACATGTCAAGGATTTTCTCACAAGAGCAAAGATGGAATGTGCAAATGGGGTACCTACTCCAATGTTAAGCAATTGTATGCTAAGTAAACATGGTGAAAATTATTTTTCTGACCCTCATCTTTACAAATCTATTGTAGATTCACTCTAATACGTGACTTTGATCAGGCCTGATATCTCTCTTAGTGTGAATAAGGCCTGATATCCTTTAGACACTCACTGGAATGTTGTTAGAAGAATGCTGAGATATCTTAATGGTACCATCAACCACGGTCTAATGTTATCTACTTCTCTCTCGACCTCAAAGTTTTCTCTACGTGTGTACAGTGATTCGGACTGGGCTAGTGATCTCGATGATAGAAGATCTACATCTGGGTCCTGAATATTATTTGGGCCAAATTTAGTTTTCTGGAGCTCGAAGAAACAGTCTCTAGTGGCACGCTTCAATACTAAAGTTGAATACCGCGTGTTAGCACACACCATGTCTGAACTAATTCAGTTAGTGATATAGTTGTATTCAGTTAGTTGTTAGTTTTTAGCTTGCACTAGTTCTTTCTTTGTAACTAATTCAGTTAGTATAGTTAGTTATATTTTTGCCAGCTAAGCAAAGTAGAGTTGAGTGAGGTAGGATATAAATACTCTCCACTATGTATAGCTGGCTTCTAATGATTGAATCACAATATTATCTTCATCTTATCACTTTATCTCTTTCGCATTGCAAAGCATAGCAGTCATCTTCACAGAGTGAATAATGCTGCAACAATAGTTCTAACATAATTTATCATAGCTTTATTTTTCGGCCTAATCTGACCTTTTCGAAGGTTTAATTAACCTACTTAAAAAGCATATATAATTTGGACATTATATAAATAAGAAATTTAACTAATATTTAAATAGATTAGAGAATAAAAAATACAATGAAACTGAATGTTTGTTTCCATTGACTTATATGAGCTTATTTAATAACATAAGTTTTGTAAAATGATTTATCTGAGAGAATTTATGAAAATACTATGTAACATTATATATAGAATTTCTTTTGACTTATTTTCATAAGTTCTTCCGGATAACTATGTTTTACTTTTGTATTTTAATATAAAATATAAAATACAATATAAAAATAATAAATTTATTTATATTTATTAAAATAAATAAGTCTGATAGGTTCATAAGACTTTTTGTATGACATGTGATCATAGTCTATTTAACTAAATAAATTTATAAAAAAAATTAAATTTTTTATTTAAAAAAATTGATCTAATCTTGATATTTATAGATTAAGTAGTAGACCTCTCACTATTTCCACGGTTAAATACTATTATCAAAACAGTTTTTTTCCCCTTCTTTCTCTTACTATTAGCAACCAAAAATACTGAACAAACATTTACATAGAATTTCATAAATATCTATCACGGGGTTTAACATTATTGGTCATCATGTTTTAACTTAATTTATTTCCCATTTAAATACTTGGAAATTCATAACTTAATTTATTCTAAATTTTACATTCTCTAACTAACGATATTAAAAGGTTATAAATGTTTTTAACGGTAATAAGAACATAATTTTTATATAGAAAATATCCCCTATCTCATTTTAATTATGTATTTTCACAAAGCAAATTATATGATAAATGAATTCTATCACTTTACAATATGTAATTATATTAGGGATGTAAATAGATATTTATGGAGACGAATATATGATATCTGTGTTCACGCCGTTAGATAATATGATGTCCATATCTACCATATAACTGTATAGGTATTCGTTAAATAGATAATCCACGTGTTTTTAGATATGCAGAAATTCGCACATATTTAGATAATACTTTTTACTAATTTTTTTTTTTGAAAATAAGTATTTTCAATTTCTTTTAAAAATACAATAAATTATTATCACATAACATTCATATCAATCTCTTTTATTTTAACAAAAAAAATTATCACATTAATTTTTTTCATTTTAATCAAAACATAATATTCGTATATTTCATTTTAAAAAATGAAAGATAATGTGATTGTGAGTTACAGTGAAAGAAGAAACAACAAATGAGTAGAAAGAAAGACACCAGTTGAACAAAGAAATTGGTTGGTTGAAAAGTGAAATTGTTGATTTGAGGTATGAAATAAAGAAAAAACTTAAATATGAAATAGTCAATATGATTTATATGGAATGTTAAAAAATTTCTTCAAAAAAAACTTTAAAAAAAAATTAATTTTTTAAAAGATGAGAAGATATAATATAATAAATTAATATTTAAATAATTTTTATAATTTATTAACATATACAAATATCTGTAGATATACTATCATTAAACTATATCTATTAAACGAATATTTAAATATTTATTTATTATATTCATAATATTTATTAAATTATATGTCCTATATCTTAGACAGATTTTATCTTATCCACGGATACATAGTTTTTGCTATCCCTATATATAATGTATAAAGTTAAAATTTTAATCATTACAATAAAGGTTTGTTTAGATATTAGCACAATTCTTATACTAAAAAAACTAGTAGAATTCTAACTACTATTTAAATTATTTGAAAATTAATGTAAAATTTAAAATAATTTCAACATAGTATATATGTTGTTGAACTTAATAATTAATTAATAATTCAGTTACTAACTTACAACTTTCATTCTCATTTCTTTATCAAGAGATTGCAACTAATGACACAAATTTTTATGGCCAAAAACCCTTTTGGATTGGTAAAATAAAATAGTAGAATTTACTATTTGCACTATATGCCTACTAAACACATAGTGTTGTTTTTATTTGTGTGTATTTTTCTTTTCACAGTAAGGGTTTATTTTTGTAATTATATACATAGAGAAATTGAATCAAACATAATTTTGAAGCTTTAATTTATTTTCTTTTTTTATTTTGGACTGGGCCCACTCTGACCCAAAAGCAAGAACGAAGGTCCAATCTAAGTAACTCTTCGAGAAGCGCGCGCCCGAGGATTTCCGCCAACGCGCCCGACCAGAAACTTCAGCTGTGCCCGCCGTTGCCCGCGAACATGGTGTCCTCGACCACGGGAATTCCAGCTCGAGCCCAGCTCGAGCACCCTCCTCGTAGGGCAGACTCTGACCGTTACCAAATCACCTGAACTCCGGAAAAACCGCGTCTTCGTCCCTCCTCATTTCTCACAGAGCATCACCAGGAAGGAGATCACGTGCGGGTCTCCACTACACACGTAGAACTTGACAGTTCCTTTATTGGGCCAGTTCTGGTCGGCCCAATGAAGGGACCTTGACCCCGCGCTGGGGGCTATAAATACCCTTTGTTCCTAGAGGGTCAGGTATTCATCTTTTACTCATACATACGCTTTTTTGTCTGCTCATTCCGTCACTCATTTTAGCATCGGAGTGCCTTGCAGGTACCCCCATGTCACTAAACTTCTGCTCGGAACCAGTCGTGACGGTTCAAGTCTGATCAGGTAAGATCAAAATATAATAATAATTTTTTATTAGAAAGAGTATATTCTTTATTTGTTAAAAATATTATTTCTTTGATGGAATATATACCTTTTTTTTTAAGAGCATTACTATGTTGATATCCCATTTTGACACTAATACCTATTTCGTATATATTATTTACTTTATTTATATAACATATATTATTTTTTTATAAATAAAAATATATTATTTTGAATAGTGTAAACAGTGTATGAACAATAGATGAATAATATTTGTGAACAATGTCTGTGAATAGTGCATGAAAAATATTTTTTTAGTAATTAAATAAAATTGATTAATGAAACGTAAAAAGTTAATTAATGAAGTGATGAAGTTGATTAACAAATGACCTGATATTAAAAATAAATTTTAATAGTAAAATAAAGTTGATTAATAAAAAATAAAATATTAATTAATGAAATGATGAAATTGATCAATAAACGCGCATATACTAAAAATAATTTTTAGTAGTAAAACAAAATTAGTTAATAAAAAGATAAAATATTAATTAATAAAGATATAAAGTTGGTTAATAAACATTTAGATATTAAAATTATTTTTTATTATTAAAATAAAATTGGTTAATGAAATAAAAATATTAATTAATAAAATTATAAAATTGATTAATAAATACTTAGATATTAAAATTAATTTTTAATAATAAAATAAAATTGATTAATAAAATATAAAATATTAGTTAATAAAGTTATGAAGTTGATTAATGACATAATTTTATATTGAAATTTATTAAATTAAAAATAAAAATAAAATATATTTTTTAAATTTATTATTATTATTATTTGTTTACCGTGTAGTGCTATTTATTTGGTATCAAGATAATATTTCTTTTTTTTAATACAATAAATATTTTCAAAATAACAAATAGTTTGATATGAAATTTATATTTTAATATTATTTATTATGAACATAAAATGATAAAAAAACTCTAATATAAATATTAAAAAATAATTTTTTAAAAGGAAAAGTTTAATAACAAATATAAAGAATCATATGTAAAAAAAAAATTAATATCAATAAAAGAAAAATTCAAACAGGCATGTGTCTGATGCAGGAATTATTTTTGTTACACGTGATGCGTGGTTTGTTCCGACAATAATATAAATTTGGGATTTTTTTTATTATTGTTTTTTATTTTATTTTTGTCTTCTGGTTCAGGTTTAAACCTTTAGTTTATGTTTTATTTTCTTTCATTTTTTAATGAATATTTAGTTTATAAAAAAAAATTCATTTCTTATATTAAAAAGTAGTTTTTGAAAAAAATTAAAATGGAAATGCCAAACCTATTGCCACTAAACTATTTGTTACGCTTTCATTTTTTTTCAAATGAAAAAAAAGAAACAATCAAAAATTAAATTCTTGAGAATTAAATTCTTATAGTGCTAAATAGACATTAATTAAAGAAGAGAGATAAATAGGAACTCTCTCAATTCTTAAACAAGAGACTTTCAATTTATCTAGTCAATCAGTACTAGTATTTCCTTCGTAAGGTGTCAACAAGGACAAACCACCACTTTTATGAATATGAGATTGAATAGAATTCACTAGAGATGCATATGACTGAGTAGAAGACATATCCTCTCGAATAAATTTCATAATTGTTTGAGAATCAGAGTTACAAATCACATTTGCATGGTCTTAGGACAATCCCTAAAAGGACCTCTGTATAGTTGGTAGATGACTTTCCATGCATGACGATCCAAACAAATGACAAATATTTTAAGGTAACTTGAGGTTCCAAATCCAATACCAAATTGTTTTCTGAATATGAGATGGATTAGACACCAAAGTTAACCAATAATAAGTTGATTTGGTAGAATTAGTACTTGATAATGAAGGTTTCCAAATAAGAATATCATCAGATTCGTCATTAGTAAAGGCACTAACCATCTCCATTTTTTTTTTGTCTTGAGGAAGATGAATGGAGATGATGTCAAAATTTTAAGTACCATAATACATCCATGATATGTAGGTGCATATCATGCTCATCCATCGAAGGAATTATCTCACAAATTTTACCATTCGGGAGTCATTTATCATACCAAATGGAAATGTCATTTCTCCATACTCGGATGATAAAAACCCGAATTGCGAGGCTCAATTGCTTTAGAAATAGAACACCATGTGTACAATGTTCCATGGTAGTTATTCGGCTCTAAGATGCGAGCTACATAATTATATCTAATTGATATTATATGAACCCACAACTTATCAGGATTGCGAATAAGCTCTCAAACATGTTTACTCAGCATGACAACATTAAAAGGTATAGCTCTTCTTATGCCAAGATCACATCTAGTAGAAGGTTGTGTTATAGTATCCAATTTAACCTAGTGACTAAATTTTCCTCCCTAAATGAATTGTCTTATACAAGAATCAATCTTACCACAAATGTCTTTTGGAAGCCACATATTATGCTTGGTATAAATAGGCATAGAATTAAGCACAAACTTAACAAGAGTCACCTTCCATGGCATACAAAGAATCTTACTTTTCCATCCATCTAAATTAGAATTAATTTTATCGATGATAAAGAAGAAATTCACATTTGGGCCCTACCAGAAAGCAAAGAAAATCCAAGATATTTATCGATATTAAAGGTATGATGGAAGTTAATCATAGCTTCAAATTTTATTACCTTTGTATGGGATAAATTCTTAGAGGGAAGAAATTTAGATTTATGGACATTAATCTTCATACTAGAGACTTGCAAAAATCTTGAAGCAACTCATTAACTAGCCTAACTTGAGAAGTTTTGGCTCTTGTAAAGAGTAGACAATCATCTTCGAAAAAGAGATGAGAAATAGTCGGTCCATTATTAGAGATGTGTATGGGGATCCAATTATTAGATTATATTTTTTCCTAAATAAGAAGGGCCAATTTCTCCTTACAAATCAAGAATAAGTAATGAGAAATAAGGCTACTTTCTCCCAGACCACAAGTAGGAGAAAAATTATCAAGCTTATCATTATTCCACTTAAGAGGCAGGGATGAGATGGTGATTTAACTCATAATTAGATCAATTGTTAATGCTGGAAACTAAATTATGCTAGAGTGATTTTAAAACAATTCTAATTCACACTATCATATGCCTTTTCAAAATCAATGTTATACATAACAAAACCTAATTTTACTTTCTTGGTATGCATGTAGTGAGCAATCTCTTGAGATATAAGAACATTATCTGCAGTGCTTCAATTAGGGATAAACCTATTTTGAAGAGAGTCAATGAGGATTTCTAATACACCAAATCTAAGACCTTAGAGGTAAGCTTAAGGAGAACATTACATAGACCAATGGGTCTAAAATAACCGAGACTTTAAGTTTTGGCAATTTTAGGGATATGAATGATAAGGGTTTTAGCAAGATCACCAGGGATGTGACCAAAAGAAAAAGAATCATATATTAATTCCCAAACATCATCTCCTACGATATTCAAATATGTAGTAAAGAAAATAGGTTGGAATCCATCCGAGTCTGGTGCTTTGTATGGAGACATAGAGTAGATAACATACTTAACTTCCATTTTGAACACATTGAGCATTCGATTGAAATAACATCTTGAAAAAATCAGAGGCTTCCCTCTTTAAAGTCTCATCATAATACTGAATTCCATCAATTTTAAGACTAGTAATCTTGTTCCTTCTCCTCTGAAACACCATTTGAGCATTGTGGTACGGTGGGAGAACTGACTATGGTTTTGCGTTTGTTTTCGCAAATGTTTCGGTTGAGTAAGAGTCGCCACCGACTTTTTATTTTATCCTAAGGAAAGGTTTAAAAAGCACAGCAAAAACCTTTGAGATATTTTCTTGGGTTCGGGGAGTAGATTATAGAAAGGGAAGGTATTAGCACCCTTTCTATCCATGGTTATCCATGGGCTCTTAGGTACTTGCTTAGATCAAACTTGCCTTGGTTTTCAATTGTTTGAAATGGTGCTTTGTGTGTGGTTTTGAAAATGTTTTGAAAAAGATGCCTTGTCTAGGCTACCCTTGTAACAATTCTTTACTCGAATGTTTTACAAAAGGTGTTTGTCTTTTTGAAAAGATGTTTCAAGGTTTTTGAAAGTTTATTTTGAAAGTGTTTGTGAAGTGTGGTTTGAAAATAAGCAAGTGTTTTCTTTTGCAAGTTTGACAAGTACTTAAGAGCTATCTACCCTAAAGTTCTCAAAGATTTTTGTTATGTTTTAACCCTTTTAACAATTTTGTTCCACCATTGTATTTGGTGGACAATCTTGTGTTAGGATGTGAAAGGGACGGGCGCGGGTCATCGTTTAGACCATAATTGCAATGGTGCTAAGTATCTTTGGGCAATTTTTCTTTAAGGGACTTGATCATTTTAGGCAACTTTTCGAAAGCGTCATCGAGGGACTATGATCATTTGAATTATTTGCTTTGTTTTTGCCCAAAGAAACCTAACATACAATATGGCCCAATTATTGAAGGCAACAAGTGGAATACCCTAGGGGTGCAAGTGTGATATGTGTTGTCCATTTTCATGCTTGATTATCTTAAAATTAGGTCAAACTATTTTGTTCTTTTTATTTGCATACAAACCCTAATTCTAACATGGTATATTTAGAAAGCAATAAAGTGCGAAATTTAAATTTCCTAAACTATTACAACACAATATGGGAAGGGGGGTACAAATGTTCAAATGGGGGGATATTTAGACAAGGAATTTAAACCTAGCTATTACATCAATTTTGGAATATTTACAAAAATAATTAATTGCATAAATTAAATGGAAAATAAAATAAAGATGCAAAATGCAAAAAGGGTTTTCATATGTATGGAAAAAAGGGTGTTTTTTATATGTCAAATAAACAAAAATGAATAAAATGAAAAAAAAGTAATATTTTTGGAGTTTTTGTGTTTTAAGGGTAAAACCCTAATTTATTAGGTAAAGGATACTATTTATTTAATATGTACCATAATTAATAATTATATACAAAAATAAAAATAAAGTATATTTATAAAAGAGTATTTTTTATGTCAAATATTAATAGAATACAAAATGTACATATTTTTGTATTTTAACCTAAATATACTAATATATATATATATATATATATATATATATATATATATATATATATATATATATATATATATATATATATATATATATATATATATATATATATATATATATATATATATATATATATATATATATATATATATATATATATATATATATATATATATATATATATATATATATATATATATATATATATATATATATATATATATATATATATATATATATATATATATATATATATATATATATATATATATATATATATATATATATATATATATATATATATCTTTATTATTTACTAAATATATATATATTATATATACAAGAATAATAATATTTAATATGTATAAAAAAAGGTATATTTTATATAAAATATTTTAAGAAGATAAAACAAAATAAAAATGAAAATAAAATGGTGCTTACATTATTTTTGGTATTTTTAAATAAAAGTAAGTTTATGTATTTATTTATGTACAAATAACTAATCTAAACAAATAAATGCCTATAAATTCAAAAATGGTGTAAAAAATTATTTTTATATTTTTAATATCATGAGGAAAAATAAATAAACCAGAATGAAAAAAGAAAAGTCAAAAAATCAATAAAACAAACAAAATGGGCTCAGGGGGTGTAAAACCAAAAACATGGTGTGGAAAGAAATATCAAAGCAGGCCCAGCCCATGTGGCTTCTTCTTCAACCTCTGGACAGAAAGATGTTCAAAAACGCGCGCCTGAACACCAATTCAAACATCTGGATTCCTTGATCTTTTGCACAAACTTACAACATAAGAAATGTTAAGCATTGAATCACGATTCTAAATATGTAAAGAACTCATCCTAACTCTCAGAAATGAGAGAGAATTTCATCATTCCCAAATCCTAACCTAAGTTTTTATCAACATTCAGACCTTAAATTCTCATAGCTCAGGCAAAATAAATGAAAAGTAAAAGTATGTACAGATTCAGGGGCATGAGTAGAACACTTCTTATTCACAAACTTAGAGCTAATGATGCCTACACTAAGAGTTAGAAGTTCAAGAAGATACCTGTTCAGTTGAAGTTGTATCTGGCAATGGGGGAGCTTTCAGGGCAAGATGATGATCTGTACAGCTTGCCTGAAGTGTAGTGATGCTATTCCAATGCTTACTTTGCTTTGAAACACCTTGAATCGAGCTATGGACCTTCAACTGCAAAACAAGAAAGTGAAAATGGTGGAACTGATTAGAGGAGTTACAGGTCGTGTTTTATGTTTGGGTTAGCTTCAAGTGATGCTAGGGAATGTGTTTGATGAGCTTTTAGCAAGAATGCATGAAAGGGATGAGAGTTGGCACTCAAACTGCAGTAGGAGCTCTGTTTGGGCAGTTTGAGGGTGGTTCTGTGTTCTAGAGGGAAATGGAGGTGTTGGAGTCGTGTGCTAGCTCAGTTAGGATGTCTTGAATGTGTATAAAATATTTGCTTAAGGGTTCTATTGCTGAGATCAAAGTTGTGTTGTGATATGCCCTATTTCTTACACTTTAAGCAACCAAAAGCCAAGTTGGTGTTTAGACAAATAGAGGCCCCCATAACATGCTGCAAACCTTGGCATTGATCAGTGTGATTAGTCCCTAAACTTGTGCCAAGGGGATTTGATTTGTACTTCTTGGATTTTCATTTTGACATAAAGCTTACTTTTGCAAAAATGGTTAAAGTGCTTTATCTAAAAATGGATTAAACCACTATGCAATGCTTGCACACATAGAACATGGTCTTGGCACAATGAGTTTGTATTAAATTTATGAGTGTTGAATGGTTTAGAGGCCTGTAATCAAGTGGCATGATGATTTGAGAAATTTGCACAAGTTATGAACATGGAAATTGGCCAATTCAAAAGTGAGTTTTTGCCATATTGCAAAATTCGATTCTCTCAAGTCATGATGTTGTTTGATGAGTTCTTGGATATTTTGGAAAGCTTGGAATGTGTAATACAATCCATATTTGAAATGCAAGTTGAAATTCCAAGTGGAAGTATGTGAAAAATGGTCTTGAAGTTAGGTAAAAACTTTGCCTAAAATAGGTCAAATTTTCACTAAGTTAAGAATGGTTTAGTACCCCTATTCCAAAAATTGTAACTTGAGATATAAGCCTCTTTTGGGAAAACTTTGTGAATCAAAGTTGTAGATTATGCAATAGGCTACAACTTTCATGTTTTGACTTTTGCTTGAATCCAAATGAATCTTGGTGAGAAAGTGGGACAAAGTTAGGAAAAAATTAGGGTTTTTCATAACTTAGAAAAATTCTAAGTTATGAAAAATTCTTATTTCAAACCCTAATTTGCAATTTTTGATTTCTTGGTGAACAAGTTTCATGGTTTGGCATGTTTTGATGAAAAATGAATCTTGACTCTTGATTTTGACCAAAAAGTCAAAGTTTGACTTTTCAGTATACAGTCAAAATTGATCAATTGACTGGGAAATTCAACTGTCAATCTTGTGTACTTGAGATCTTTTGAACTTGTTGAGCATGTCAAGACAATTCCATGGGGTCCTTGAGTCCATATGTGAGCTTGGTTTTCCATTGGCTATGTCAAACAATCAAAAATTGCCTTTGTGCAGTCAAAACCCTAAAAATGACCATTTTGCCCTTTTGGTGATCTGATCAAATTTCTTGTGGAATTGTGATCCAAAATTGATCAAATGGTCTATGTGAGTTCATGATGTTGATGTGGTTCAATTTTCACGAGGTTTGACTGTCAATTGGCCACAGTTGACTTTTTCCCCAATACAGCTGATTTCTAGGTCAACTGTCCAACTGACTGGGCAAAACTTGGAATCAAGACTTGAAACTTGATGTGGACAAACTTGTGAGTCCAACATGAAGTATGAAAGTCACTTTGGGCATTGTAGGTCAAAACATCCCTATGCAAACTCAAACCCTAATTTAGGTTGACAGTGCAAGGAGAAGTCTTGAGCAGATGAAACCCTAACTGGATCTTGATCTCCAAGGGCTTTGTGATGAGAAATCAATGAGAAATGGGAGGGCAAATTTTGGGGTACAACAGTTGCCCCTGTTCAATCTTCTTGAATCCGAAGAGTTAGATTGGCAAGTTTGCCTTTCGTGACTCGAGGGTAAAAGGAGATTGGACACTAGAGTGCCCTTAAATTTGCACTCGTCAAAGTAAGGGATGCGGGAATGGGCTTAGAGATGCCATTTGGAGATGGGCTTAACGATGCCATCGGGAGGGATGATAGAAACTTGTCGGGGATGGGCTTAAAGATGCCATCTGGAATGAGTATCAGGAAGGTGTCCATGCTTGGGACCATCTCTGAACTGGGGGTCTGAATAAGCAATAGATAGACATCCGTTGTTGGGAGGAATCCGTAAACTGTTTTCAAAAGTTGCATCTGAACAAGTTGATAGATTAACATCCGTTGTTGGGAAGAATCCATAAACTGTTTTCAGAAGTCTGGAGAAGAATCTGAACAAGCGATAGGTTAACATCCGTTACTTGGAGAACCCGTGAACTGTTTTCAGAAATCTTGAAGTTGAATAAGCAATAGAGCAACATCCGTTGTTGGGAAGCATCCGTAAACTGTTTTCAAAATTTGAGAAGAGTCTGAACAAGCGATAAATTAACATCTGTTGTTGGGAAGAATCCGTAAACTGTTTTCAGAAATCTTGAAGTTGAATAAGCAATAGAGCAGCATCCGTTGTTGGGAAGCGTCCGTAAACTGTTTTCAAAAATTGCATCTGAACAAGTTGATAGATTAACATCCGTTGTTGGGAAGAATCCATAAACTGTTTTCAGAAGTCTGGAGAAGAATCTGAACAAGCGATAGGTTAACATCCGTTACTTGGAGAACCCGTGAACTGTTTTCAGAAATCTTGAAGTTGAATAAGCAGTAGAGCAACATCCGTTGTTGGGAAGCGTCCGTAAATTGTTTTCAAAAGTTGAGAAGAGTCTGAACAAGCGATAGATTAACATCCGTTGTTGGGAAGAATCTGTAAACTGTTTTCAGAAATCTTGAATTTGGAGAAAGAACCGGCGTAGGGTTCCCTGATGATGAACTCGTGTAAAACTGCATCTGGATAAATCTGGAATAAGCATTAGAATGTTGCCATGTCTGGGTCATATCTGAACTATTCCTGGAAAGAATCTCGGAAGATAATGATTTTAGTCTGTCGACTAGTCTTACCTGAAAAGGTAAAGAGTTAGTTGTATGCAATGTCATGATGCATGATACAATGTATGTTATATGATATGAATGTAAATGGATGCGCATGTAAGCTGGAGAGCTGTCTTGCAAAGGATAGATGAATCCGGGATGGCTGAAGATAAAAGTATCTTGACTGCTGCTGGGAAGAATAATTCCTGGTTGTTGCTGGAGAATAAAGAGCTTGGGTTGCATACCAATCTTCTGGGGAATTCCTGATGACTCCTACTGGGGAGTTCCAATCTAATAGACTCATGCTGGGGATGTAAGACTGAGAATCTTCAGTTTGGTGGGAAGTATCTCTGGCGACTTCACTGGGGAACTCAAGATTTGCCCTCCCAAAACTCTGTGGGGAGAAGGTTCATTAGTCTGGCTTCGCTGGGGATTGATAATTTGAAGTTTTAGCTCGGCTGGGGATACTGAAACTTAAATTCTCAGTGGAATTGAGTTCTAGAGGATTCTCTGGCTGGGGATAACAAAGATAAACTCCTCTGGGGATTGTATTGATAAGTTATGTTGGGAAACTTTGATGAACTCCGCTGGGGATAGGAATAAATTTGGCGAGTGCGATCTTCCGTGGCAATAAGCTGAGGATAACCCAGTTATAAGCCCTTGTGAGGAATAACCTTGAATAAAGCTCGGGAGAGACGTCCGTACTCTGCAGGGGATAAGCTTCCAGAATCTACTGGGGATAAGCCTCAAGACTTGCTGGGGGATATGGATTCCAAATCTCCTGGGGGTTTCCTTTGAAAGGGTATCAAGATATCCAACTGTATCTTCAACCTATCAGTAATCCTCTTTCTTGATTCATAAGGAAATGATTATGTTCAAATGCATATGCCTTTTTTGACAAAACATTGGACGTTTCTCAAAATAAAACAAATAGTGCAAGAGAAAAAGTGAAAGGAAATGACACAAATTTCTGGGAAAAGTATTTGTATTAACTTTCTCTGAGTATATTTGTACAAAGGAGACAATCATCCTAGTAAGAGGATTTTGTCGTGAATATTTGAAAGATTTATACAAAATAAAGATGGCTATGTGAAATAATTCCATGGGATTCCATTCCGCTATAGCCTTCACAACTCTGAATATCTGTCCATTCAATGCTTCGTTTGTCGATGACTGGATTGTTCAGAAACCTAGAACTGGTTGATGAAGAGATTGTCCTCGAAGTGATCCGACGAGACATAGTCATACGCTTTGATTCCCTAACTTTTGCCTGAATCACCCTTTCGGGTTTTCGATCCACCGGGAAACCCCTTTTTGCCCAAGCCGCCCTTTCGGGTTTTCAACTTGCCGGGTGTACAGATTTTTTTATTTTTATCCCTAACTTTTGCCTGAACCGCCCTTTCGGGTTTTCGGTCCACCGGGATGCCCATTTTTGCCCAAGCCGCCCTTTCGGGTTTTCGACTTGTCGGGTTATTTTATGCGTAGTATCTTTTGACTATGTCTGCGTTCGCAGGGTGCGGCAAATCGTCGCCGTCCATGGTGGTCAGAATCATTGCACCACCAGAAAATATGCTCTTGATCACAAATGGTCCTTCATATGTAGGAGTCCATTTTCCCCTGGTATCACTTTGCGGAAAGATAATCCGCTTGATTACGAGATCTCCGACTTGATACACCTGACGTCTGACTTTCTTATTGAAGGCCTTGATCATCCGTTTTTGATACGTCTGACCATGGCATATAGCAGCGAGTCGCTTCTTGTCGATCAAATTGAGTTGATCAAGTCGAGTCTGCATCCAATCATCTTCATTCAAACCTGCATCCTTCATAATCCTTAGAGAAGGAATCTGGACTTCCATAGGCAAGACAGCTTCCATGCCATATACCAAAGAAAATGGGGTTGCCCCGGTTGAAGTACGTGCTGTCGTACGGTATCCATGCAGAGCAAACGGTAACATCTCATGCCAGTCTTTGTAAGTGACTGTCATTTTCTGAATGATCTTCTTAATGTTTTTGTTCGCAGCTTCAACAGCACCGTTCATCTTCGGCCGATAGGGAGATGAATTGTGATGATAAATCTTGAACTGTTCGCACAAGGCAGTGATCATCGTGTTATTCAGATTTGTACCGTTGTCTGTGATGATCCTGTCTGGAACACCATACCGGCATATGAGATTTTGCTTGATAAAGCGGGCAACCACATTTTTAGTAACAGAGGCGAAGGAAGCTGCTTCGACCCATTTGGTGAAATAGTCAATGGCGACCAGGATGAAGCGATGTCCGTTGGAAGCCGTGGGCTTGATCTCTCCAATCATGTCAATGCCCCACATTGCAAATGGCCAAGGAGCAGTCAGAACGTTGAGAGGAACCAGAGGGATATGAACTTTGTCAGCGTAGACTTGACATTTGTGGCAAGTACGGGAATGTTGATGGCAGTCAGCTTCCATGGTAGACCAGTAATAGCCTGCCCTTAGGATCTTCTTAGCCATTGTATGCCCGCTCAAGTGAGTGCCAAATGTGCCGCTGTGTATCTCAGTCATGATCAACTCTACTTCAGCTTTGTCTACGCATCGGAGTAACACGCAATCATGGCTTTGTTTATAAAGGATGTCGTTGCTCAGGAAGAACTTGGCAGCAAATTTCCTTAAGAACTTCTTGTCATTTACGGAAGCTCCTTCGGGATAATCTCTAGTCTCGAGATACCTTTTGATTTCATGGAACCAGGGTTGTTCCACTACTTCTTCGGTATTAATCTCATGACAATGCGCAGGTTCCTCCATTCGCTCGATGGTGATTTGGGGAGCCTCATTATCCCAGTTGAGTTTAAACATGGAGGACATTGTGGCTAGAGCATCTGCTAGTTGATTCTCTTCTCGCGGGAAATGCTCGAAGGTAATTTGCTCGAAATGAGGCAACAATGTCAGGACATGTTCTTTGTATGGGATAAGATTAGGATGCTTGGTATCCCACTCTCCTTTGATTTGACTGATAACCAAAGCCGAGTCCCCAAATACGATCAAAGATTTGATCCCCAAGTCTATAGCAGCCTTGAGACCAAAGATGCAAGCTTCGTACTCAGCCATGTTGTTTGTGCAGCTGAAGCAAAGTCGGGCCGTGAAAGGTGTGTGACAACCTTCCGGGGAGATGAGTACTGCGCCGATACCGTTTCCAAGTACATTTGAAGCACCATCAAAGTACAGGGTCCATCGGGATCCCTTTTCGGGTCCGTCATACGGTCTGTTACCTTCAATGTTGTCCAAATTCATGATGTCCTCATCTGGGAAGTCAAATCTCATGGGTTGATAATCTTCGATAGCTTGATGAGCCAGATGGTCAGCTAGTACACTCCCTTTTATAGCTTTTTGGGTGGTGTACTGGATGTCATACTCAGTTAGGATCATTTGCCATCTAGCTATCCTTCCAGATAAAGCGGGTTTTTCGAAGATATACTTGATAGGATCCATTTTGGAAATCAATAAGGTAGTATGAGTCAACATATACTGTCTTAGTCGGCGAGCAGCCCATACCAAAGCACAGCAAGTTTTCTCGAGCAGTGAGTAGCGAGTCTCACAGTCGGTAAACTTTTTGCTAAGGTAATAAATAGCATGCTCTTTTCGACCAGACTCGTCATGTTGGCCCAAAACACACCCCATTGAGTTATCCAAGACGGTCAAATACATGATCAATGGTCTTCCTTCGACGGGTGGCATCAGAATAGGAGGTTCTAGCAAATACTCCTTGATTTTATCAAAAGCAGCTTGGCAATCATCGTTCCATTCAACTACCTGATCTTTCTTCAAGAGTTTGAAAATTGGCTCACAGGTAGAAGTCAGATGCGAGATGAATCTGGCGATATAGTTCAAGCGCCCCAAGAATCCTCTAACCTCCTTTTCAGTATGGGGAGCAGGCATCTCTTGTATTGCTTTCACTTTTGCGGGATCGACTTTAATGCCTTTGTTGCTCACAATGAATCCCAGGAGTTTACCAGACCTAACTCCAAAAGTGCACTTACTTGGATTCAGCCTGAGTTTGTATTCTTTTAATCTGGCAAACAGCTTTTCTAGATGTTCAAGGTGCTCCTCCTCTGTTTGTGACCGAGCTATCATATCGTCTACGTAAACTTCAATCTCATGATGTATCATATCATGAAATAAAGCTGCCATGGCGCGTTGATAAGTTGCCCCTGCGTTCTTCAGCCCGAACGACATCACCTTGTAACAGAAAGTGCCCCATTGTGTGACAAAAGTTGTTTTCTCCATATCCTCGGGGGCCATTTTGATTTGATTGTAACCCGAGAATCCATCCATGAAGGAAAACACTTTGTGCTGAGCTGTATTGTCGATCAAAATGTCAATATGTGGAAGTGGAAAATCATCTTTGGGGCTGGCCCTATTCAAATCCCGGTAGTCCACACACATCCTGACTTTGCCATCTTTCTTAGGTACTGGCACGATGTTAGCGACCCATTGAGGATAGGACGTAACAGCCAGAAAGCCAGCGTCGAATTGCTTCATCACTTCTGCTTTGATCTTTTCAGACATGTCAGGCCTTATTCGGCGGACTTTTTACTTGATCGGTGGACAATCCTCTCTTGTGGGGAGACGGTGAACCACGATGTCTGTGTCTAAGCCCGGCATGTCTTCATAAGACCAGGCGAAGATTTCAACATACTCATTCAACAACTGTATCAGGCGCTCCTTGACACTTGGTTCCAGATTGGCACCCACTTGCACCTCCTTCCGGTCTTCCTCGGTCCCTAAGTTGACAGTTTCCAATGACTCTTCGTGCGGTAAGATGGCCCTTTCCTCTTGCTGTAGAAGTCTGGCTAGTTCCCCTGGTACTTCACAACCTTCGTCATCTTCATACTCGGCTTGATTGACCAGATCTTCAGAGTTATTGAAGGATATAGCAGAATAGTCACTCATGGAATCCGGAGTGGATGGGTACCTGCATTGGTGAGTGTGGGTGTGTGTAAGGGATAGCCATCCTTAAACAAGAAAATGCAAAAGGAAAGAAAATGAACACAAGCAGTTTATCAAATGAAAAACGTCCAATGAATCATTAAACATGGCATATGGATATGAAAAATAATCAAAACCCTTACAAATGGACCTACATGCCCCGGGAAAGACATGAGGTGAAAAGATAGTGTACGGATTGTTCGGAAATAAATATTACAGACCAAAAGGAAATGTTTGACAGATAAATTACTGATGAATAAAAGTGATGGGGACAAAGTCTTTTGCCTCCCAGTTGCATAATCCTCCTTTGATAGTTGGGTAAATCCACTCTTCTATGTTGCTCTCTTTGTCTTCGTCCTCCAAAGCATTGATTCCGTAGGGAGAAATTTTGACTGGCGCTCTTTCAATCTTCGACCGGCGCATAACTTTCTGGCCTGCGGTAGTGAACCCTAAACCGAATTTGTCTGTCTTATGCGGAATATCAGGCAACTGCCCCCATGCTGAATTCTTCCCCTCCTTTATTGCGGCCCTTGCGTCCTCCAGAGATGCCATCCTGGCCATCTGCCTCGGTGTCTCAGCTGCCAACTTTGCTACTGCTATTTCAGGAAGGACTTCTTCGAAATGCTGAAAAGGCGTTTCAATGAACTCCCCTTCTACCTCCACATACCGGAAAGAATTCAAGTGGCTAATCATGTACTCCTCTTCACCATGGACAGTAATGATCTTTCCCTTGACAGGATACTTCAACATCTGATGCAAGGAGGAGGTGACTGCCCCAGCATGGTGTATCCAAGGCCTACCCAGCAAGCAAGAGTATGACGAACGGATGTCCATCACATAGAAAGTAGACTTAAACACCTCAGTGCCTATCTTGATGGGAATTTCAACCTCCCCATGGACCATTCTCTTCGAACCATCGAAAGCTCTGACCACAATATCACTCAGTTTAAACTCCAACCCTTCACAATCTAGCCGGTCCAAGGCCTTCTTAGGCAATACATTCAGCGATGAACCAGTGTCGACCAAGACATGTGCAAGAGTGGTTCCTCGACACTCGACTGAAATGTGCAAAGCAACATTGTGGTTTCTACCTTTAGGAGTTAGGTCGGTATCAGAGAAACCTAATCCATTGTCCGCAGTCAGGCTAGCCACGCAATTTTGAAATTGATCTGCAGAGGTTTCCTGGGGCACATGGGCTGCCTTCAGGAATTTTATCAGAGCTTTAGCGTGCGCTTCCGAGCAAAGTAGCAGTTCCAGCATGGAGATCTTTAAGGGGGTTTGCCCTAGTTGTTCTACCACATCGTAATCACTCCTTTTGATTATCCTCAAGATCTCATCCATTTCCTTCTTGGAGGTTTCCGGGATGACCAAGGGTTGCGCCCTCGTCCTGACGAGCTCATCTTGGATTCCCTTACCTTTATCAGCAGCGGTAGGAGAGACAGTACTAGGAACAACAACATCCTCAATCAAAGGGGTTCTAGCAGAGAGTTTTATTGGTGCAGGGATGACCTTGTCGGCAGATGAGGGTCCAAAGATTGCTCTTGGAGGGGCAATATCTGGAGAAAATATTCTCCCGCTCCGGGTGATTTTGCTCGTGCCTGCAATGTTACCAATGCTGGCTTCTTCATCATCCGAACTTTCTTCAGTTATTTCGATTTGTTTAATACCATGGTAGTAGACGTCGCCGCCGTAGTTCCATGGTATCGACTTCTCAGAAACATATGGGACAGGCCCTGGCATTGTTATCTTCAAAGGAACAGATTTCGTAGCTGGTGTAATCTTAACAGGCTTTCTGACGGCCTTGGAAAGATTGGCGTGAATGGTTATGATTGAGACATCTTCAGTATGGGTTGGAACAGCAGAAACTTTTTCAAACAAAATTTGTCGACTATCCATTAGGCCTTGGATGCCTTTCTTTAGTAACGGACAATCAAACAGCAGAGAGTAACAACAATAGCAGTCTTCTTTACATCCCGGGAAGATCCCGGCCCTTAACAGATTCAACTTAATGGTTAACAAAGGAGTTATCAGATCATTAACATCAGCAACATACAAATCTTCTTCAATGGCATTGACATTTCGGCCGTGCTTTGGCATGGGAGCATATATCACATTAGGCTTCTCCGGAGCGTCAAACTCCACATCCTTCGCTTCTATCAGGTCTTGGATCTTATGCTTGAGTGCCCAACAATCATTGGTGTCGTGCCCGACACTGTCAGAATGGTAGGCGCATTTAGCATTAGGATGATAATGCGGAGAGGACGTATTCAAATTCTTTGGTGCCTCCTTGATGGTGGCGAGATTCAACTTTAACAGATGGGGAAGAACTTGCGCTGGAGTCATATTAATACGAGTGAACTGCCATTGTGGCCGTTCCACTCGTTGTTGATTTGGTCTGGATTGGTTATAGCGAGGCTGCTCACTTGAAGAGTTTTGAATCATTACGGCCCCCACGGTCGGCCGACGCTCAGTCTTCCCTGCTCTTCTCTGAGAATACACCACAGTTGTTTCCTTCTTAAAAGGCTTCTTCTCAACACTTGCAACAACACCCTTCTGAATCTTTCCTGACTTGATGCCAGCTTCTATTCTTTCGCCTATTAAGATCAAATCGGTAAACCCCGCGGAAGAGTTACCAATTAGATGATTGAAAAATGGCCCAGATAGGGTCCCTAGAAACATATCAACAAGTTCACGGTCGGTTAAAGGAGGCTGCACCCAGCCAGCCAAATCCCTCCATTTTTGTGCATATTCTTTGAATCCCTCGCCTGTTCCTAGTGACATACCCTGAAGTTGGGTACGAGTAGGAGCAAGGTCAGAATTATACTGGTATTGTTTGTAGAAGGCGGTGGCCAAGTCTTCCTAATTTCGGACGCTGGTTCCCTCTAGCTGATAAAACCACTCCAGTTGAGCCCCAGAAAGGCTGTCTTGAAAGAAATGAATCCAAAGGTTTTTATCTGCCGTATAGGGTTGAATCTTTCTCACGTAGGACCTGAGATGCATTTTTGGACAGGACAACCCATCATACCTCACAAAAACTGGCACTTTGAATTTTGGGGGAATCACAATCCCGGCGACCAAACCCAAGTCTTCAAAATCCAAACCCGGTACTCTTTGTAGCTCCATGGCGGCCAACCTGTCTTCTAGCCCTTTGTATTTATCATCAGCTGGAGGGTATTGCTGATCAGAATAGTCTTCATCCTCTTCGACCTCTTCTTCTTCCACATCGGACTCGGAAGGTACCGCAACCCCACTTCCTTTACTGGTTCCTTCATCGGAAATAGGAGGAAATTCAAGCACTCTCTGAGCTTCTCCGTCAAATCTTCTCCCTAAATTAGCCACCCCGAGTCTCTTTTTCTTCTTTTTCACTGGGTCTTTATTCCCCAACAAGGTCTTGAGATCCTCCTGACCTTTAGCCAAGGTTGTCAGGAGTTGCTGAAACTGTGCATTTTGAGCTTGTAGGTCTTTGACTGTTTGCTCGAGATCCATCCTACTGAAATAAACAGCAGACATATAAGGAAACCTGGAGTGTGACCTGTTTATGCACATGATGAATGGTATGCTTATGTATGCAATGCATTCAAGGATTTAGGACATTCAAAATTGTTTCAGACAAAGAAGAACGCACGTCATATTAATAAGAAGAAATTTGTTAGTACATAAATGCCCCATGGGCCAAATATTACAAAGACTTCTTAAGGTAAAAAGACATTGCGCATCCTCTTTGGCGCAATGTAGGTGTTGAGGGCCTCTTGCTCATGGAGTCGGCGGGTAAGCTCTAGAACCTTCTTCTCGCTGGCGTAGAAGCTGGCTTCAAAAGTGTTCCGTTCCTCCTTGAGCTGAATCCAACTTTTCTGCATTTCCTCCCACGATGTAGGCATGTCAGGATGTAGGATGGTGTAGGGAACCTCTCCTTCCTTGACGGGCTCTTTAATCACAGGGAGAACATGAGGATAAGGCATCATTAAACTCTGGGCTCGGGCTCGTACCCACTTGAGATAAGGCTCAAGAGGGATGGAGTTCTTGTGTCCCAGTGTCTTGCTATCAACCTTGTTGGGCCTTCCCCAAGCTCTGATGAATCTTTGGTGAAGTCCTTGCGCATCGTTGTCGAAGTCAAAAACTAGGTCAGGAATCAACATGTCATGAGGGCCATCCCTCCGTGCATATCCAAATTGCCTCAAAGCTAGGCAAGGGTTGTAGGTGATACCTCCTCTGATTCCAAGTAAAGGAACATTAGGAAACTCCCCACAACGATCGACGATGATGACATTTTCTATGGACCGAGAACACCAATGTACATCAGAGTGAGTAAGAGTCATCAACCGTTGGGACCACCTTGAGCCTTGGTCATTCTTCAAGACAGATTGTGGAAGGTGCGAAATAAACCACCTTGCAAGGAGAGGAGTACAACACATGAGAACACCCCTCTTTCTCATTGTTCGTGTGTAAAATGAGTGAAGGATGTCCCCAAGCAATGTTGGTATTGGATTTCTGGATAAGAAGATTTTGACGGCGTTGACATCTACCAATTGGTCAGGATTTGGGAACAAGACCAACCCATAGATAAGGAGTGCCACAATCTCTTCAAAGGCTTGTAGGTCCAATGAGTTCCAACATTCTTGTGCCTTCTCAAACAAGAATTTTGCTAAGAATCCCTTGACGCCGCTTCTGGTTTCCCAATGCCCCTTGATGTCGGATGGTTGTAGATGTAATGCTCGAGCAACATCTTCCGGCTTTGGTTCCTTTTCCGTACCGTTGAAGGGTAGTTGATTAAGGATAGGAATTCTCGGGAGTTGAGAAAACTCCTCCAAAGTGGGCACCAACTGGTAATCGGGGAAAGTGAAACAGTGGTGAAGGGGGTTAAAGAACTGGAATAGCACTTTCATCATGTCTTCTTCAATGTTGGTATTGACTAAGCTGAGCAGTCTACCATGTCTTTCACTGAAGGATGAGCTTTCCGGAATTCTTGAGGTGAGCTCCTTGAGTTGAGGAGTGATTCTCACAAGGTTGACTTGAATGGTGTTTCTGCGAGGAATTTCCATGACCTACAAAACAAAAACAAAGATGAAGATCCAAACCCTTGAAATGGTTAGTGAATGCATATGATATTTTATGATGTTTATGATGTATGCACAAAACATATGTACAAGCAAATCACACCAAACCCTAGTTTCAGGCTTGCATGGGGTTTCATAGGTAAGTACCCTCTTGAGTGTAGTTGGCTTAAAAACCTGTCCTATAAATAGTAACCGGGTTCTAAGGAGCTCAATATCATTGGATTGTTTTCATTGTTCATTGTTTGGGTTTAGCCACTTAACTAGCGACCAAAATATTCCAAGAAAACAACCCTTAATGAGTGTAGTATCGAGTATCTACCAACTTCGGACTGCACCAAAGCCGGTCATCTCACTACCCCTAATAAAAGGCCAAGATGGTCAAGTAAGGTTCTAGGTCATTAGTGCTTAGTGACATCACTCAGCGGCCCCGTACTCTCCTTGATTGAACTCAAGGGTTACCGGTACTCACAAATATGTCGCACTAATATAGCTATTGCTTCGACCGTGTCGGTATACCCCGCACAGTTTCCACAACGTATTGCTATCTATGAAATGTTTCCCAAAATCCGGGTGTAGGATTTGCAAACCCAAACAAGAGAGCCAAAATATAAAGCAATCAAATCAAACAATTAGTCATACAAGAGGGTGATCTAAGCCCTAAGGTTACTCCACTTTTAAATTTTCCCCAACAGAGTCGCCAGTTCTGTGATACGGTGGGAGAACTGACTATGGTTTTGCGTTTGTTTTCGCAAATGTTTCGGTTGAGCAAGAGTCGCCACTGACTTTTTATTTTATCCTAAGGAAAGGTTTAAAAAGCACAGCAAAAACCTTTGAGATATTTTCTTGGGTTCGGGGAGTAGATTATAGAAAGGGAAGGTATTAGCACCCTTTCTATCCATGGTTATCCATGGGCTCTTAGGTACTTGCTTAGATCAAACTTGCCTTGGTTTTCAATTGTTTGAAATGGTGCTTTGTGTGTGGTTTTGAAAATGTTTTGAAAAAGATGCCTTGTCTAGGCTACCCTTGTAACAATTCTTTACTTGAATGTTTTACAAAAGGTGTTTGTCTTTTTGAAAAGATGTTTCAAGGTTTTTGAAAGTTTATTTTGAAAGTGTTTGTGAAGTGTGGTTTGAAAATAGGCAAGTGTTTTCTTTTGCAAGTTTGACAAGTACTTAAGAGCTATCTACCCTAAAGTTCTCAAAGATTTTTGTTATGTTTTAACCCTTTTAACAATTTTGTTCCACCATTGTATTTGGTGGACAATCTTGTGTTAGGACGTGAAAGGGACGGGCGCGGGTCATCGTTTAGACCATAATTGCAATGGTGCTAAGTATCTTTGGGCAATTTTTCTTTAAGGGACTTGATCATTTTAGGCAACTTTTCAAAAGCGTCATCGAGGGACTATGATCATTTGAATTATTTGCTTTGTTTTTGCCCAAAGAAACCTAACATACAATATGGCCCAATTATTGAAGGCAACAAGTGGAATACCCTAGGGGTGAAAGTGTGATATGTGTTGTCCATTTTCATGCTTGATTATCTTGAAATTAGGTCAAACTATTTTGTTCTTTTTATTTGCATACAAACCCTAATTCTAACATGGTATATTTAGAAAGCAATAAAGTGCGAAATTTAAATTTCCTAAACTATTACAACACAATATGGGAAGGGGGATACAAATGTTCAAATGGGGGGATATTTAGATAAGGAATTTAAACCTAGCTATTACATAAATTTTGGAATATTTACAAAAATAATTAATTGCATAAATTAAATGGAAAATAAAATAAAGATGCAAAATGCAAAAAGGGTTTTCATATGTATGGAAAAAAGGGTGTTTTTTATATGTCAAATAAACAAAAATGAATAAAATGAAAAAAAGTAATATTTTTGGAGTTTTTGTGTTTTAAGGGTAAAACCCTAATTTATTAGGTAAAGGATACTATTTATTTAATATGTACCATAATTAATAATTATATACAAAAATAAAAATGAAGTATATTTATAAAAGAGTATTTTTTATGTCAAATATTAATAGAATACAAAATGTACATATTTTTGTATTTTAACCTAAATATATATATATATATATATATATATATATATATATATATATATATATATATATATATATATATATATATATATATATATATATATATATATATATATATATATATATATATATATATATATATATATATATATATATATATATATATATATATATATATATATATATATATATATATATATATATATATATATATATATATATATATATATCTTTATTATTTACTAAATATATATTATATATACAAGAATAATATATACAAAAATAAAAATGAAGTATATTTATAAAAGAGTATTTTTTATGTCAAATATTAATAGAATACAAAATGTACATATTTTTGTATTTTAACCTAAATATACTAATATATATATATATATATATATATATATATATATATATATATATATATATATATATATATATATATATATATATATATATATATATATATATATATATATATATATATATATATATATATATATATATATATATATATATATATATATATATATATATATATATATATATATATATATATATATATATATATATATATATATATATATATCTTTATTATTTACTAAATATATATTATATATACAAGAATAATAATATTTAATATTTATAAAGAAGGTATATTTTATATAAAATATTTTAAGAAGATAAAACAAAATAAAAATGAAAATAAAATGGTGCTTACATTATTTTTGGTATTTTTAAATAAAAGTAAGTTTATGTATTTATTTATGTACAAATAACTAATCTAAACAAATAAATGCCTATAAATTCAAAAATGGTGTAAAAAATTATTTTTATATTTTTAATATCATGAGGAAAAATAAATAAATCAGAATGAAAAAAGAAAAGTCAAAAAATCAATAAAACAAACAAAATGGGCTCAGGGGGTGTAAAACCAAAAACATGGTGTGGAAAGAAATATCAAAGCAGGCCCAGCCCATGTGGCTTCTTCTTCAACCTCTGGACATAAAGATGTTCAAAAACGCGCGCCTGAACACCAATTCAAACATCTGGATTCCTTGATCTTTTACACAAACTTACAACATAAGAAATGTTAAGCATTGAATCATGATTCTAAATATGTAAAGAACTCATCCTAACTCTCAGAAATGAGAGAGAATTTCATCATTCCAAAATCCTAACCTAAGTTTTTATCAACATTCAGACCTTAAATTCTCATAGCTCAGGCAAAATAAATGAAAAGTAAAATTATGTACAGATTCAGGGGCATGAGTAGAACACTTCTTATTCACAAACTTAGAGCTAATGATGCCTACACTAAGAGTTAGAAGTTCAAGAAGATACCTGTTCAGTTGAAGTTGTATCTGGCAATGGGGGAGCTTTCAGGGCAAGATGATGATCTGTACAGCTTGCCTGAAGTGTAGTGATGTTATTCCAATGCTTACTTTGCTTTGAAACACCTTGAATCGAGCTATGGACCTTCAATTGCAAAACAAGAAAGTGAAAATGGTGGAACTGATTAGAGGAGTTACAAGTCGTGTTTTATGTTTGGGTTAGCTTCAAGTGATGCTAGGGAATGTGTTTGATGAGCTTTTAGCAAGAATGCATGAAAGGGATGAGAGTTGGCACTCAAACTGCAGTAGGAGCTCTGTTTGGGCAGTTTGAGGGTGGTTCTGTGTTCTAGAGGGAAATGGAGGTGTTGGAGTCGTGTGCTAGCTCAGTTAGGATGTCTTGAATGTGTACAAAATATTTGCTTAAGGGTTCTATTGCTGAGATCAAAGTTGTGCTGTGATATGCCCTATTTCTTACACTTTAAGCAACCAAAAGCCAAGTTGGTGTTTAGACAGATAGAGGCCCCTATAACATGCTGCAAACCTTGGCATTGATCAGTGTGATTAATCCCTAAACTTGTGCCAAGGGGATTTGATCTGTACTTCTTGGATTTTCATTTTGACATAAAGCTTACTTTTGCAAAAATGGTTAAAGTGCTTTATCTAAAAATGGATTAAACCACTATGCAATGCTTGCACACATAGAACATGGTCTTGGCACAATGAGTTTGCATTAAATTTATCAGTGTTGAATGGTTTAGAGTCCTGTAATCAAGTGGCATGCTGATTTGAGAAATTTGCACAAGTTATGAACATGGAAATTGGCCAATTCAAAAGTGAGTTTTTGCCATATTGCAAAATTCGATTCTCTCAAGTCATGAGGTTGTTTGATGAGTTATTGGACATTTTGGAAAGCTTGGAATGTGTACTACAATCCATATTTGAAATGCAAGTTGAAATTCCCAGTGGAAGTATGTGAAAAATGGTCTTGAAGTTAGGTAAAAACTTTGCCTAAAATAGGTCAAATTTTCACTAAGTTAAGAATGGTTTAGTACCCCTATTCCAAAAATTGTAACTTGAGATATAAGCCTCTTTTGGGAAAACTTTGTGAATCAAAGTTGTAGATTATGAAATAGGCTACAACTTTCATGTTTTGACTTTTGCTTGAATCCAAATGAATCTTGGTGAGAAAGTGGGACAAAGTTAGGAAAAAATTAGGGTTTTTCATAACTTAGAAAAATTCTAAGTTATGAAAAATTCTTATTTCAAACCCTAATTTGCAATTTTTGATTTCTTGGTGAACAAGTTTCATGGTTTGGCATGTTTTGATGAAAAATGAATCTTGACTCTTGATTTTGACTAAAAAGTCAAAGTTTGACTTTTCAGTATACAGTCAAAATTGATCAATTGACTGGGAAATTCAACTGTCAATCTTGTGTACTTGGGATCTTTTGAACTTGTTGAGCATGTCAAGACAATTCCATGGGGTCCTTGAGTCCATATGTGAGCTTGGTTTGCCATTGGCTAGGTCAAAAAATCAAAAATTGCCTTTGTGCAGTCAAAACCCTAAAAATGACCATTTTGCCATTTTGGTGATCTGATCAAATTTCTTGTGGAATTGTGATCCAAACTTGATCAAATGGTCTATGTGAGTTCATGATGTTGATGTGGGTCAATTTTCATGAGGTTTGACTGTCAATTGGCCACAGTTGACTTTTTCCCCAATACAGCTGATTTCTAGGTCAATTGTCCAACTGACTGGGCAAAACTTGGAATCAAGACTTGAAACTTGATGTGGACAAACTTGTGAGTCCAACATGAAGTATGAAAGTCACTTTGGGCATTGTAGGTCAAAACATCCCTATGCAAACTCAAACCCTAATTTAGGTTGACAGTGCAAGGAGAAGTCTTGAGCAGATGAAACCCTAACTGGATCTTGATCTCCAAGGGCTTTGTGATGAGAAATCAATGAGAAATGGGAGGGCAAATTTTGGGGTACAACAAGCATGATATAACTTGGTACTTTTATTCCCAAATTTTATCCAATATTCTCTAATTTTTTAAACCATAAAATTTCTTCTTCTAAATTATTGAGAATTGTTTTGAAGCTCTTTTTCCAACTGGATGATATCGGATGATGAAGATATATCTAACTGCCGGTGGACACCTTTAATACGAGCCTCAACCTGTATTTTCCTCTTAAAATATTATCAAAGACCTCCTTCTTAAAAGTGATGGATTTTTCCTTGAGTCTAGACAATTTAGCAATTGCACTAGGACTAGAAGCATCCCAAGTATTATCAACTAGTTTCTCATAATCTGGGTGAGAAATCCAGGCTGCTTGAAACTGAAATTATTTGGAATATTGACTTTTATACTTGTTATAAGTGATCAATAAATGGTTGTGCTTGGAATAATTTTGAGGGAGGACTTTAGTTATTGCACGAGGAAACCCTAATTTCCAATTTACTTCCACCATGGTTCTATCCAACCTTCACTACTACAAAATAGACCTTTTGTAACATAATATTACAACGACCTTCATGTTAACCATGATAATAACTTATATTCGTGCATCTGAACTTTTTAATATTTTATTAAAATACATTTAATCACAGTCTTATAACACAATCGTTGTGGTATATTAAAGTTTACTTGCTTCGATTTCCAACACCAACAATTTTCACTTCTTTTCATTACAAAAAGGGCTTGTCATTATTATATTATAAATATATTAAAATAAAAATAATTATCACCATGGTCAATAATAGAAACCGTTGTGAATAATTCTTACTTATTATCAGGATTTTTGTTAACAACATTGGTGATAAGTTTTACATATATATAAGCGAAGTTATTAAGCTTTAGCATAGAATAATCATCACTCTCAAAACAAAACCCTAACATCTCTCTCTTCCACATGCATCAAACTTGTACTCATAAGCTTCTTCAAACTTAAAGGTAATCAAGTTCATACACTTTATCTTTCTTTTTCTTCTTTATAAGTTTTCTTCCATTTTTATCGAACAAAATCTTAACATCTCTCTCTTTCACATGCAGCAAACTCGTCCTCATAAGCTTCTTCAAACTAGAAGGTAATCGAGTTCTTCCATTTTTCATATTCATTCCATGTATAACACTAGTTCTTCTTAATATGGTTTTTTTCATTTGACATGATATTCTTGTTTTTTCATTTGGGTGATGTTCCATGTATGTTGTTAATGTCATGGTGTTTATGTTTCAAAATCTGGTTTAAATCTGATTGTAGTTTATGTTTCCAAATATCTTTACATTTGTGATGGTGTTTTTTGACTTGTAGGGAAAGTGAATGAAGAAAATTAATTTAAGAAAGTGAATACTTTGACTATGGTTCACATATGGTTTGTGTTGTTATGGAGAAACAATACAAGAAATATGAAACTATTGTGTAAACTTCATCCACCTTGTATTTTTTTCATAGCAACATAAAATAGATAAACATCAAAATCAATTCCATGAATCTTTTTAATTAGAGGTACGTTCGTGAAATATTTTATATTGTATTTTGTTGTTGTATGTTGTTGTTGTTTTGTTGATAAAAGGTGTTGTTGTATGTTGTTGTTGTTTTGTTCATAAATATTGTTGTTGTTGATAAATGTTTGAACAGGAAATAAACAATGCTAAGTTACAAGAAAAAAAGCTTCTTGTGACTTAGAAATGTTTTGTTTTTGTGAATCTTGCAACATTAATTTCTTATGCAAATTGATAGAAGATCCAGTTGAATTTATCATACCCTATGCAGATTGTTTGTTTCACTAACCATTTATTGAAAATGAATTCATTTAAATTGATTTAGAAAATTATAGTATGTAAATTAAGTTATATTTGAAAACCAACTTAGATCAATAAATGTTTTTCGAATTGCATGCATCCCATAATTCATTTTTCACTCTTTAAAATATATAATATGGTTCAATGACCTAAGTCTTTTATGACATTGATTCCTTCTCTTCTGATTTATTTTGAATATTATCAATTTTTTGACTAATTCTGACTCACCATTGTCACTATCATCACAATTGTTATGATGATAAGTCAAAATTAGACAACAAATTGATGCTATTCAAAATAAACTAGAAGAGAAGGAATCGATGCTATGAAGGACTTAGACCAATGAACCATATTCTATATGTTAAAGAGCGAGATATGAGTTATGAGATGCAAGCAATTCGAAAAGCAATGAGTTATTTAAGTTGTTTTTCAAGAATAATTTGATTTTTAGATTATTTTCTTCTTCATCAATTTGAATGGTTGTATCTGTTTAGTGAGGTATATGGAAAAATAAGTAATCTACATATTTTATAATAAACTCAGGTATACATACCTCAACGGTTTTCTTTTATAATAGTGATGAAATGTTAATTATTTTCATGCAAAATTTTTGCTGCTGGGTTTCGAACCTGTGACCTTAATATATATACCACAACAATTGTTTTAAATAACTATTGTGATAGGAATTGTGCTACTTGACTTATAATCATGGTCTCTCAACCGTGGTAGAAAGAATCAGATATACAACTACCCCTTACCTCACAATGGTTGATCAGGCGTTGTGATATCCCTTTTCGAACCGTTATGAAATGACTTTTATGTATTAGTGCTTTTTCTAACACGTTTGCCCATTTGAATATTCTTGCAACATGTAAAAATTCATTTGATTGTATAAATATCCATTAAATTACAATTAGTCATTACCTGAGCTAGACGATAAGCCCATGTAAGATGAATTGCTACCAGATGATTCATAAGAAAATAATACTTCATTTAGATTACCAACTAGTACCCAAGGAACATGGATAATATTTATTAGTTGATATAGGTAATCTAAAATATGTATGTGTAAGTTCAAGATAAGAGATGCATAAATAGAAGTGCAACACCAAGCCTCATCCTTATGCATGTTATCCAAAACATTGATAGATGTGTTTTCAACACAAGAAAGTATTCAAATACTTTTATAATAACCTCTAGCTTCTTGAATTTCAATAGGGTTAAATATTAAAGGAGCTCTAGAATTTCTCAACTTTAGCAAACTGAACATTAGTTTCATAAACATAAAATATAAATGGGTTGTATGTTTTGATAAGATCCCTGAAATATCGCCTAATGTTGCTACTAAAGTCTCCACAAATATTCCAAGACATGATTGAAATTTTTTGAGACAATCCATAAATAATTATGTTTGAAGAAGGTACCAAAAACAACAATGGCTACTTTTCCATTTTATCAAGAGGGGTTGTTAGGACTTTATCAATATTGTGTTGATCAAGATTGACATTACTGACTTGCACATTATTATTGGATATTTTATTCATGTCTCCCGATTCTTCAGACATACAAATGCAATTTAGTGATATAGCCTCATAATTAATCGTTGATTTAATTTCAAAGCCAACCTTATATGAATTAGAATTTTGTCTCATGTGCATTAGGATGAAAACTAGCTTCACTAGTCTGATGCCTTTTATGAGATATATTTGGATCATTGGGTTGGATAGAAACAACAGGTCCCGTACCAAATTTACATTGGTTCCTTTATTTTCTTTCTTTATTATTCAAATCAATACCTTTACTTTAATTTTCTTTTTCCTTTTCCTGTGCCATTTTGTTTGTAGGATATTCCTTTACTAAAATAGTAGATTCAACATTAATATCTTTACCCACATTAATAGCTTTATTATTGGGAGGTTTCCTATTTTTTCTCTTAATTAACAACCAATCTTCATTACCCTTATCTTGATTAATATTTTTAACAACTTTACCCGCAATTTCAATAATCAGTCCCATAATTGGTGCAACAAATGAATCAGCAACAACAGTTGGTATTGTCTCTGCCAGGTTTACCATTTTTAATTTCCTCCGGCATAGCTTTGACGGTGCACTGACTTGTGATATGTCATTAACAACCGCATGTAGAGAATATAAGGTAGATTCTTTCATATTTGAATTGATACCAGAAATTTCTCACCCAAACTTTACCCACATATGGTTTATTGAGATCAATTTGGACACATATGCAAATAAATCTTCCTCTCCAAACATTAAACGCATTACTATCGAGCTTAACAGGTGTATGAACTGAATATTCTAAGCCTAACAATATACTCTCATCATAATAGAACACATCAAGACATGGGAAAAGAATCTAAACCATAGTTTTATCTATTTTTTCACTAAGGGAAGAAAACTTGGAGTCCATCATTGTAATGTTAAATAGTGATTGAATATCATCCAGGGACCACCCTCATGAAAGAGGATCGATCAACCTCTAAGTCAAACTTCACCATGAAGAATATATTACGAATATCCATGATCTCAGATTCTAATTTTAATTTCCATAAACATTGTATTATATCCCTCATTGTATGAAAGCCTAATATTTTCCCTAAAAATTTCACAACTAAAGCATCATTTCATGACTCTTGCAGACCTTCAAAAACATGATGATCAATATGTACCATAGGATGTAAAAATAATTACCATCTTAATATTCAAGCTTAGCAAGTTTCTTCTTATACAAATAAACCAAAGGTCTTGGTGTGTTGGTTGTATTTTGGCCCATATCTTTATCCCGAAAGGAGATCTTATATTGTTTTCATTCGGTGGCTTGTGCCCGGAACCAACCGCAAAAGTGAAACCTTGTGAACTCTCTGTCATTCCCTAAAGGAGAATAAAGTCTAAACATATGTTTTTTTCTTCATGTTGTGTTCTTTCCATTCAACGCTTGATATTGAGTTTTTTTTGTGTGCATTAGTTACTCTTTCTATAATGCATGAAAAGTATTAATGTTTATATTAAATTATATAATTTAGAGGTCTTTTTAAAGATAAAAAGTGAAGCTTAAAGCTTTAGATTCACTTGTTATAGCCTCTAAAAGGCTAAATTGATATAACATTTTGGATAAAGTTATACTGTTAAATAATTTTTATTAGATTATATTTTATAAAATTCATTGTTGGATTTTTAATGCTTTTTAAATAGATCATTTTTGTAAAATTTGAAACTAAAACCATCCTATATGATATTGATTTATTTCATGGTTAGTTATGGATATACCTTTATAAAGAGGGGTGGGAACTAAGATTTGATGATGAATTCTTTTGAAGGTCTTGATGTTTTCCTACTCGAATCTACTGGTTGAGGGATACTTGTAAGTACTGTGACGCCGAAGTCAAGGAGAAATTTAAGTGGAAGGTAATAAGTGGATTATCTATGAAAAACTTCATAATTATTTCCTTCAAATTAATAACTCAATTAAGGATGTCACTATTTTAATGGAGGATAAAATAATTTGGTGTCACGGTGCTAATGGACACCTATCACTCAAAATTACCTACTCTTAAAAGCTCACTCCTCAATAAGCCATTGTCCTCTTAGTGCAAGAATATTCTTATATCATCTAGTATTAGCAATGTCAATGGACTTTAGTTTCGAGAAATTAAGCTAGATTCAACAATAAATCAATTCAATGAAAATCAATAATTGCTTCAATCTTCTCTCAGGTTTCCCTATTTGGTAACGCAACTCCTAAAACTTTTATGTATCAATGATTGACTACAATATTCTCAAAGACTTAAATATTAAGATTCACCCACAACGGCTCATATCATTAAAGGAATCATATGACACCATTCTTTCTTCGACTAGATTAAAGGTAACATTGATGGGGTTTCAGTTGGTACCCCTAATATAGATGTTTGTGGATGGATTTTCAGAGATTACAATTCTAATCAAAACAATAACGTTGCTTTTAATTTAGATATTTATAATGCCTTATTTTTTGAGCAAATGGGAGCCATATTGGCCATGAAGCATGATTTATCTAAAATTTAGCTAAATTTTTGGTTGGAAATAGATTCCAAACTTGCAGTGCTTGCTTTTACTAAGTCTGGTTTGGTCCCTTAGAGCCTAAGTAACATATGTATTAATTGTTTCCATGTCTTAAAGTCAATAAATTTCATTTCTACTTACATATGTAGGAAGGACAATATTTGTGTTGAAAATTTGGTTAATTTATGCTTGAACAATTCAACCTTTACTCAGTGGGATGGTATACATAGAAATATGACTATGGGTTTTGAACGACATAGGCTAGAACTTCCTAACCTTAGTTTTTCTAATGGTTGGGGTTTAGGTTCTTGTCCATCTTCCTTGTATCCTTTTCCTTTCCTTTATATGTACTTTAAGGCGCCTTTTCCCTTTTGATTAAACAAAAAATTAATAATAAATGAGGCGTATTTTTCAAACTTCACAAAGGTGTATGCGATTCAATATTATAGAGAAAAAAACTCAAGTTTGAGGGAACTAAGTTGTACTTTCACTTTATCAATTTCACACAAATTAAAAAATATAGTGAAATTTGTATGAAGAAATATAAATTAAGAATTACTCTAAATGTCCTTGAGTTTATCTTTAGTTTAGTTTTGAAATAACAATTTATACTAGAAAGGACACAATATTTCTTGGAGTTGAAGACACAAAGAGGGGTGTCATAAACTTTGGGTGTTGGAGAAATGATCTTGAACTCAAGTAACCAACTTTCTTCAAATTTGAGTTTAGTCTAACTCAACCATACAAAATCGTCTTGTAAGGTGATTTTCCTATCTTATAACTCATATTTATGCATCTCTTATATTATGGGGAACTTGAAACCAATATAGTACACACATACGTACATTAATATTAAACAATATTCTTACTTGAAAAATTTATGGTTCAAGAATAATTGGGAAAAAAATTCCTAAAAATTGAGAGAGAGAGAGAGAGAGAGAGAGAGAGAGAGAGGAGAGAGAGAGAGAGAGAGAGAGAGAGAGAGAGAGAGAGAGAGAGAGAGAGAGAGAGAGAGAGAGAGAGAGAGAGAGAGAGAGAGAGAGAGAGGAGAGAGAGAGAGAGAGAGAGAGAGAGAAGAGTTCAATAACAATTATCTTTTTCACTATTTTTCTCTATACTTTTTAACACATATTTTCTTTGTCTTCCTCATTTTCTATCTCTTTCCAAATATCTTTATACCAGTTTGAAACAATTTCATATCTGATTAGAGATACATGCAAGGAAGAACATGTTAGCATTGAACTAAACACTGTACGTTACAAACTATTGCAATCCCATGGATATTTGTTGTTAGAATTTCCCTTTTATTTTTTACCTTTCTCCTCCACTCGCAAGAAACCACATGCTACACCTGTCAACCATTCAATCTATCACCCTCAAAACAAAACTTTATAAGGAAAAAGTGGATACTTATTTGAGGACCATGGTTTCATCCGAGTTTATCTTTTTTTATTTATTTGAAACCATCCATATTTTATTGTTGTCCGGCCGGACATGGCAATGTCAAGAAGATTAAACCATAACCGAGCCTTTTGATTCACATGGAAGAGGAGACCACACCTGTCATTTTGTTTAATTTTCTTCTCTCTTAGTTAAATATATGAGAAGTTGTTTTCAAACTTCGTAGAGGTGTATCAAGTTTGATTTTATCGGAAGAAAAAACCTTTAAATTAAAGAAAAAAATTAGATTGTATTCCTGTTTTATTAATTTCACAAAAAATAAAAAATATAGTAAATTTTGTATAACAAAGATAAATTATGAACTACTCAGTCATTTCTTAATCATATGAAAAAGAAAAAGAAAATAATTGAAAAAAAGAGAGTAAAAAATTGTAAATGAGCTAATGCATGTGCAAATAGTCTTGCAAAAATAGGAGCTGCAACACATCATTGTAATAATGTCCATGTAGATTGTTCTAGTGAGAAGAATGCTAAGGATACCTCCTTTGTGAGGAGTGTTGTTGTGTAGTTGTCTTTTGGGCGAAAACTCTCCATCCTCAAAAATTTTTTTTATTAGTATTGTAAAACAACAAATAAAATTAGATAATTTTTTTAAAACTAGAATGCCATAGACCGTGAAAGAGAGAAAATTTATTTTTTGATTTTATCTAAAAGATTTTATCCTTGAACCCACCATTTCAATTATTAATCCATTTAATTTCATCCATTTAAAAAAAATTTAAAGATATAGATAGATATAATTAATGCAACTTATTTTAAAAATCCTATGTATTTCCTCCTCAAATGATAATATAAATTTATTGGATAAAATCTAAGTTATCTATTATCAATCTATTAAAAGTAAAGTACCTGGAAATTCCAAGTCTAACCTTTTGATTAGATGTTATAACTTTTCTTATTTCAAGGGTATAATAGACTAATCAATACTATGCTGTTACCATATTCATTTGGCATTTAATTTTGCTGACATGTCAATCTATCATAATTTTACACTATTTTTTATTTATTTGATTTATTAATTTATTTTATTTATATTTGAATTTTATTTATATTTGAATTCCAATTCCAATGTTTCATTCACGGTTAATTTATTTATATTTGAATTCCAATGTTTTTTTTGACAGAATTTGAATTCTAATGTTTGACTCACGGTTAATGAGGAAGAAATTGGAATGACCAAATTAGATCTATTATAATTAAATAGTGGGTTTAAAAATACCCACTATTGATCATTACACTACAAGATTAAATGTATATTATTGGAATTAGAATGGATTATTTTGATATTCCAAGATATCACAACTTCTCATGCATTCTAAACCCTATATATAGCCATTCTAAACCCTATATATAGCCATTCTAAACCCTTACTCTTTCACTCCTCAATCTTCTTCAATCTCCATTATTTTCAAAATGTTACGTAAGGCAATAATTATCTAAGATGTATAAGATGATAAAACCAACGTTGATATGCGATCATTTTCTGGTTCTATAGAAGAATGTCATATCAACATTGGTTTTGGCATAATATATTTTTCTACTGCAAATTATGTTGGCCTATATTTTAATGAAATTTATTTTACACCAAATTCTAAGTTGTTTTGAAAGTAGCATTGCCTCTAGCAAACACACTACTCTAAGTTTCGTTCAATTAACATATTTACAATCTTTTTTAAATAGAATTTCTCTTCTCCTAAAGAGAAGATAATAACCTACAAGTTGGTGTTGATGTGCCTTCAAAATTCTAATTTATTTTGAATCGAAATTATAATTCTCATTTGTCGTGAAATTTGAATAAATTTTTTATTTTGTATTGATATTTTTTTATTTTTAATTGCTATAATTTTAGAAACAAATATTACAATTTTTAATAAAATATTTACGATTTATTTTTTTAAAGTACGACTAATTAATATATTTTTATACAATATTAAAAACAAATATTACAATTTTTTAATCAAATATTGGAGTACCATTTAATTCGATACTTTACCAATATATCTTTTGAATGGAGACATTATTATCATTTATTTTTATTATACTTATATGGAAATTATTTTGAACGATGACATAAATATATTTAATTTTTATATATGATTTGATTTCATAAAATATTATGATCAATAAAATTTGAATTCTCTTTTAATATTATAGGTTTGATACTGTTTCATATTGTAGGAATATTATATACATTAGAATATATAAAGATATGAAAAAAATTAAATCAAAACTTTACAAATATATCTTTTGAATGAAGATATTAATATTATTTACTTTTATTATATATAGAAAATATTTTGAATGGTCACATTAATACATTTTATTTTTATGTATGATTTGATTTCAAAAATTTATGATCAATAAATTTTGAATGGAATTATAATTTAACCAATAAAATTTTCTACCGACTTCTAAATATATTTGTGTATATTTTTTGAAAGGTTACATTTATATTCTTGAATCATGATAAAAAAATATTAAATGGTAATCATGAAAAATTAATGATAAATGATAATCATAAAAATTTATGATAAAATAAAAAATTATTGATACAATCATTTTAATAAATTAAATAATTTATAATTAATTTTATAAAGGTGAATACATTACAAATAATTTTATAAATGTAATAAATTAAACTATTTATAAAATTATTTATATCAATAATAGTAAATTACATATATTTTAATAATGGACACACGAATTAAACATGCTTATAAACCGGGAAAAGTTACAATAATTTTATAAACAGGAATAAGTTAATGTCATTTTATATAAATTAATGATATAATATAATGTATTAAATATTTATATAACTTTATTAAATAAATTTATTTCATGAAATTAATTTTATATAATATCATTAATATTTAAGGCAAAATACTCATTTTGGTCCCTTAACTATACCCTTGGGTTCACATTGGTCCCTTAACTTTTTTTAGTGTCATTTTGGTCCCTTAACTTTCAAAATGTGTCATTTTAGTCCCTTAACTTACAAATATAGAAGCAGTCACTGTAGAAATACTTTTTAAAATCTACTTCCTCCATAGAGTCGGAAAATTAATTTTATACATAATATCATTCAAATACTGCCAATCCACCATGTCGCTGGCCTTCTCAAAATCAACCTTAAACTTTTTTTTTTCAAACTACACACGTCGTCCACCATTTCATTAGCTATAAGAATCTATCAACCTTTAACAAAAATTGTCTAAGACTCAGAAATAACACTACCAATCATGTGTCTCAAACTATTAGCAAGAACCTTAGATATAATTTTATAAAACAGTTAACCAAATAAGTAGGTCGAAAATCTAACAGACTCTGAGGGCTATGTATTTGGTCAACTTGCCATTAAAGTGAAAATTAGCAAAAAAAGCGCAGAAACTCGTCTTTTAAAACTTTACGTTGATTTATGGCGCGTTCCAAGATACATCTCTAAAATGTATTTTCGAATTTTCAGAAAATTTCTCCCACCTATAAAAATGTATAAAGAAATTTCTTAATTTTATTCCCGCTTTATATTATATCGGATTTGGTGGACCAATTCATATAATTTTTTTTTACGGCTCTAGTATATTCAAGATTCATCCATTACAAATATTACAAATATGTTAATTAATGAATTTGAAGGTTTTATGATTATTGGATGAATTACATTATTTTTCTTAAAATTTTGTTATTGAATTGTAATGCATGAATAAATTGTTTGGTCTATCAATTAATAACCAAAATTATTTATCACCAAAATCTATATTCATTCATTTTACTCTTTCTTCCTATCGGTTTCTGTTTCGTAACTGAGATTTGTGAGTAGGAAGGTTCAGAAATCAGAATATCGACCTGATTTTTTATAGCATGATTCTTAACTTTGCCCTTAATGTGGTTTCTCTCCTTAAATGTTAGGTGAAGCAAAAAGTTTCACAAAAGATAATACAACAAAGTGGAACCGTACTTGACCCTTTAAAACATCTAACAACAATTATTGACCCAAAAGTTATTAAGAAGAATTATATTGAGTATTGACTAACTTAAAAACATGGTTTAAGATTAGGTCTTCCTTGTATGGGCACCACGCACTACCCGTCATTTATACAGTAGTACCTCCAATCTTAAATTTCTATTAATTTGTTTTATTTCGGGCTTAGGCCCTCTTTGTAAAAAAAAACTTGTTTTATTTTTCAGCTTTGTTTTAAAATAAAAAAGCATAGCAATAAGAACACACATTTTGAAAATCCGTTTTGTGGTTAGGATAATATAATTCCTACGACAATTGTATCATATTATATTTCAATTTAGTTTTTAATGATTTTTTATTCAATTCTTTATGTTAAATAAGTTAGTGGTTTTTTAAATACTTTGTTCACACTAATATTTGTATTAAAAAAAATTATAATGCTAAAAATATTCAAAAAAAAAAAAAAGAAATCGCTAAAATTATAAAAAAAATAAAATAGAAATTGTTAAAATTGTGTAAAATATTAAAATATTATTTTTAGACCAGAAACGAACTTGTATGGCTTTAAAAAGACATATTACAACAAAGTTGGGTGCGGGACTCGTGAGTCGATTCCCTCTTTGAAAATGTATAATAAGAGTCATTCTGATATTAGACGCCAAACTTACGGAAAGTCTGCCGAACCTTTTCGATGTGTGACTTCTTCTTCGATACGCGCAAACATCCTTCCCACACCAGTCTCCTTCACCTCTGAAGAGCTCGACCCTGAGTTCTCTTCTTAATAAAGAGTCTTATCTTCTAGATACATGTGAATTTCAGCAACATTGTAAGTATTTGGTATATTCATGGAATCGGGAGAGCTACCACCACATAAGCATCATTGTTGATCTTTTGAATCACTTTGAACGAGTCATACTTGTGTGAATGCATTTTGATGTAAGTACCAACTAGAAACCTCTCCTTACATAGAAACACTATCACATCGCCTCCCATATTGAAAACCTAAACTTTCACGTGTTTATCTCGCACAAGAGACAAATCGTTTGGTAATTCATCTGCGGTCAACTCCATGAAGTCCTCTAAGATCCCTAATACTTCTTCTAGAATTGTTGTTTCCTCCTTTCATCACTCATCAACTCTTTAATCACCATTGGATAGCAATATTAAGTTTCTTTAACAACCTCATCAAACTCTTTTTCACTCTACGTCATCACCAAGAAACTAAACTTCTTTTCTACTGGATTCTTATCAAAGTGAAAAACATAAGTCATATCAATTTTATATGTGTTCCGTGTAAACATCATCACATTATCTTGTCCTCATTAAATGTTATCTCGTTCTCTATAATGCTTTCTGATGGAGACATGAACTCTACAGACTAGTGTTACTTGAATTTGGGATCCGTTGCTCACCCAACCGAGGATGTGTGACTTCTCATGGGGCTTCATGGATAACTTCAAATAATCTACCAATTTCTGCGACACCAGATTCTCGGTGCCGCCACTATCCATAATCATATTACACACCTTATTCTTGATAGAACATTATGTTTTAAACAAGTTCTTGCATTGTCCTTCATCTTTAGATGCCAGTAAAATTCTCTGCGAGATAAAATTTACCCTTTCATCATATTCTTCCTTTACAAACTCAACCCCTACATATTCATCGTTCTCAAGTGCAAGTCCTTTCATTTCTTCTTCCTATTCCCTTTCTTTTGCAACAATAGATCTTCTTGTTGGAAAACATTTAATCTGTGATCTTTTCCATTACAATGATAACACATGTCTTAAGTGGGTTTATCATATTGATTATTCTACCTATGGACTGATGCTTTACCCTACTACACACCGCTAGGATTTCTAGTTCCCTTATTCTCAGAGTTGGAATCCTTGGTTGATGTACTATTTTGAGGGGATTTTGTGGAACCTTATTTTGCAGATAATATGCCATTTACTTTTGATAATGACAAACACCTTGATGACAACCACTTTGATGGCAACCACCATGATGGAAACTATGATATGTCAAGCATGAACGATTAAGAGACTAAAGATGCAAACCTAAGTATTATGGTTTGATAAGCTTGACTATCCAATGATATAAAATTAAATGGAAATAATCTAAAGCCTCATATCAAGAGATCTTAAGCATGTCTACATAAAGAAGAGTATTTGGAAAAAGCTGATAGAAATGGAGTAATCTCCTAATTTAGTAAGTGAGTGGTCATATGTAAAACAAATGGGATTTTCAATAAAATCAAAGGCTAAAAAACACCTTAAATCATTAGAAGAAAATACTTTGAAAAATATCTAGAAGTTGTATCAGATGAACTAGGAGCTGTCAAATAAGTCATGGGCAAAATTTTGACTCTTCTAATTGATTATAAGAAATGTCCAATCGATTATATTTGCATAAACTTTAGGCCTAACCTAATTTGAATGCACCTTGATTAATTATGTACAACGACTAGAAATCTCAACTTTCCATTTTGAGAACTTACAAATGTATATTTGCATGAACTAATCGATTAGCAACTTGGCCTAATCGGTTAGCTAACAATAAAGTGTTAAATGCAAATTCTATTTTGGGCAAACCTCTTGCCTATAAATAGAGGTCTTATTTCTCATTTCAAAGCATTCAAAATCATCTTTTGAAACTTTCATCTTTCACACACACTCTCTCTCTCTAAAGTTTTATTTAATTTTCTCTCACTAAATGTTTTAGCTAAATGCCTTTTTGAGAAAAGTTCCTTTGTAAGTGAGAATATATCTGTAATTTTGGAAAGAGTAGAATTGTAAAATTCAGAAAGGAAATATTTTGTATACACCTTAGTTAAATACTGTCTACTTAGGGATTTATATGAGTTATAAGTTCATCCTATAAAAGCTTATATTTAGGGATTGTGTGATCAGTCCTAGGTTTGGTTAAAGATTAGTCAGTGATAAAATATTCATAGGTTCTTGGTTATCCTGGTTAAAACCAAGATAGGTTGAAGCTCAACCCAATATTAAAATCTTCATAGGTTCGAGATCACGCGGGCTAAAATCTCAAAGGTTTTTGGTTGAGCTCAGAGTTTTGGAATTTGAAGACTATTTGCTCCAACGTCCATATTCGTGGAAAGAAGACTTACCGCTTTAATCTACAGTTGGGAAGGAAGATTGACCACTTCACTCTAAATAATATATTGAAGAAAATACTCAAACGCCTGCATCCATCGTCTTGTATTATTCAGTTGAAGATCAACCATCATTTCCTTGTATAAGTGGGTTCACGAGTCTTTCCTACTAAAAGCTCTAAACTATTATTGGAAACTCTTAAGATCAATTCACGGGGAGAGGAGTAAGTCCTTTTAATTTGACTGAACCTCTATAACTTTTTGTGTTCTTCTTCTTCCATTAACTTTTTAAATTCTACAATTTACTTTCCGTTGTTTACTTTTTGAAAATATTTTTAAACTCATATTTTACTGAACTAAGTTTTTCAAACATTGTTTTTAATATGAAAAAGTTTTCAAAACCAAGTTTTTCCAAACCAAAAAACTCACTCCCATCTTGTGTGTGAAGTCTCAAGTCTAACAAGTGGCATCAGAGCCTAACTCTTGTTTAAAGATTAGTTGTCTCAGGAGGAAAATGACTTCTGACAGAAGATATTTTTTAAATAGACCACCATTTTTTGAAAACAACAACTTTTATATTTGGCAAGCCAGATTCAGAAATTTTCTTCAAAGTTTAAATCATAAATTGTGGGAATCAATAGTCAATGGTCTGGTTTATCCTAGTCATACAATATATGATGAAGTAGTGGAAAAACCATATTCTCTTTTAACCTAAGAAGAAAGGAGAAATATGGATATAAATCTCAAAACCAAGAATTTTTTTAATAATATCTTTTGATGATATTAAACTTTTTTATGCTCTCTATTTAAAACCGCCAAGAAAATGTGGGATACTCTGGAAAAGATATATGGAGTTTCTCCAAGTACCAAACAAGTGAAGATGAACACACAATGCAAATAAGATGAACATATTAGTCATATATGTTTTTCTAATATTGAAAAATTTGCTAGAAATTGTTTTTCTAACAAATATCTCAGAATTTAGAATTAGAAACTCATTCCAACTCTTAAATCAGTAGAGGCGAGTCTTCATGAATTCCAGAAATAATCAAGAATGAAGGAAATCACATAGAAGATGAAAGATTTGATTCAACTACTTAAAGATGAAAAAGTACAAGTTGAAAAATCATCCTCATCTTGCTCTTATCATACAACTCTGGTTCAATCCTTTAAGAGAACATACTTAGTAGTTAAGCGATCTTCTAAAAATTCAACATCAGATGAAGGAACCTTTTGTTCAAATATACACAAAGAAAATGAAGAAATTTCTTAAACATTTGAACAAAGAAGAGTAGGAGAGACATCAACCCCAAGGAGGAACATGAAATAATCGTCTTCCAACGAAGAAGATAAAATATGCTCAAAGGAAACCAACGAGGGAGGTACATTTTCAAGATTTGAAGATCTTTGAAAATTGAAGTTTCTAGTATATAAATGCACTCATTGTAAGAAAAATGGAAACTTGAAATATTTTAGCTTTAAATTGAAAATATTTATAGGTACCTTAGATCTTTTTAGACTAATGCACTTGGGTCAAAGAGATGATATGGACACCAAAGGTGAGACCTTAAGTGTTTTGCAGGTATGCTTTGCAGCTTAAAGCTTTAAAGATTATTTAAAAAAGTTGTACAAAGCATCAATATACTCTAGAAGTATAAAAAGAGTTTTGAAACTCTTCGATCCTGAAGATGAACGATGATGGAAAATGTCAACCTTTATGATCAAAGCAAAACATTTGAGAATATCTCATATTGATGATCTAAAATGACCAGTTGAATGAATAAGTCTGTAATGAACTTATCCATATTGTGGATTTACCAACTCTCGCATCCAACAATGCATAAAGAAGGATATATTGTAAGGTATCATTTTCCCTTTTGGGAAATAATTGTCAAATTTCTAGACAAGGAGGTAAAAAATATTTTGTGGTTGAAAATAATTAGGAAATCTGATAAAACCTTTAAAATAATTGTTTTAAAATTTTTTTACTCGTCAAATTCAATTTTTTTCTAACCCATAAAGATAATTATTTTAGTGTTCTCTAGAAAAGGGGTGAAAGAGAGTGACTTGGGAGTACAAAGCTCAAAGCCAAAAGGAAAAATGCTGAATTGGGCTAATCTAATCGAGTAGAATTTTGACTTAATCAATTAGATCATTTGAAAAATAAAGAATTCAAAAGTTAGAGATCCCCCAACGGATAGTTGGAGCAGTAAATGTTGTAACTGACACTTGTAACGTAAAACTCTCATTTATACCATTTCTAATCGATTAGAACATGAATCTAATCAATTAGACAATGACTATAAAAGGAGATAAGTTCTCACTCTTTGTCATTCCATCTTTCTTCCACTTATTATTTGCATACAAACACATAGTTTACTCAATCATCAGAAGACTAATTGCTCCAACACTACAAGAAAATTAGTGTTTAACGACACAAAAATTGCGACAATTATGTGATAACTGTCGTAATTGACATATAGAGACAGTGTTTACGACAGTTGACACCAACCGTCCCTAATATTTATTTTGCGACGGTATATTTAACCATCATAATATTATTATTACGACGGTAAAACAACCGTCGGCCCCCATTTAACACTTTTAACATTGATTTTTCACCAACAACTAGTCACGACGGTAAAATTAACCGTCCTAAAAGGCATATCACGATGGTAAAGCACCCGTCGCACCCTTAAACCTTTCACGACGGTAAAATTATCCGTCCTAAAATTTATTTCACGACGGTAAAACAACCGTCGCACCCAAAACCTTTAAAAATTCTTTTTATGATTTGTTAGGTTTTCTAATTTGTTGTTTTAGGGTTTGATTTGATTATTAGATTAAATATGTCGCTGGACCGATTAGAATCGATGAAGCCCAACACATTACTTGTTAGTTTTTTTATTAACATTGAATTAAAACAAAATGAAAAGAAATATAAGAAAACAGGGAGCACTTATCACATTACTTGTTAGTTTTTTTATTAACATTGAATTAAAAGAAAATGAAAAGAAATATAAGAAAACAGGGAGCACAATCGTTTTGGATAATTTTGTATTAGGGTTAATCTTTTGTGTCCATTGGAATTTATGAGAACACATTCTTTCCCTTCCCTCTCTTGAGCAGCGCCACATACACCTCTATACAACCTTCCTCCCACTGCTTAACCTTCAACCTATTATCCGGTGAAGCATCGCTTGTCTCCACATCGTTCAACTATTTTCACCAAACGTCTTCCACATCTCACTCTCACCTCCTCTTTGTTCCGTTTGTTCGGTTAAGGTTTTTCTCTTATCCCTTAAATCTTTATTTTCCATTAATTTCAGCTGCAATTATGTTTTCTTATTTCTATTTCTTTTACCCTCTTTGTTTTACAATAATCAAGGTTCGATCAAAACAAGCTTTGACCCTTTTTTAATTCTTTTTTATTCTTAGATTGATGGGATTGGTAGTGACCTGATTATTGGAAGTTCTTCTAGTGTCTAGGAATAGTGGTTGGCCTACGTGTTGGGGAATAAAGAGGAATATGGTATTTAAGGCTAAGCTAATTATGGAGAAGAGTGAGTCTTGGAGGAATAATGCAGAAGGAAAAAGAGAATGAATTACTTGACAGTCGGTAATAAGCAAGTTCCTGGTTAAAGCAGAAGGAGGTGTGTATTCATGTTTAAGAAGGGAGATTAGGAGAGGTTTATTTATGTAAAAAGGGTATTATTAGAATTATATGGGAATGGAGGGCCTATGGGTGATTTCCATAAATTTCTTGTCATAAATCATTTAAACTTAATATTTACATATCTAAAAACTAGAAGAAAATCCTTATGAGGTAGAATCTGGAATGACTCATTTTCATTAGATTTTTATTTGAGTATGCAAGTGCAACTAACCTTTGATTTAATTGATTTGAATGCCAATAGAAACTAGACTCAATTACCTTCAAGTTAGAAACTAGTTTCATTGAAAACCATTGAGTCTTGATAGATATAAGAAATTATGCTGTCCCATTTTGAGGAAAATGTAAATATGTATTTATGTAGAAATGTGAGAATTAAGTATAGGGGTTGAACTCATGAATTATTTCTCTATAAATGATTTAATTCATGAATTTTATTTTTCAATTTTTTAAAACATTATCATTTTCTCGAATTTCATAATATTTTAGTAACATTCTGTATATCATTCTTGAAATTTTTATGTTAGAGAGATACTTGGCTAAGCTAGTTGGAAGTACTCAACCGTTAGAAACTGGTCAACTAACATAATTAGTTGTTTATGGTAGAAGAGTTTGTTAGACAATTAGCTGTTAGTTTTCTAACAGAAGTCTTTAGTTTTCTCGCTAACATTATACTTGTTTTTAGTGCCTTTACCTACGCAATGTATATAAGCTAAGTTCCACAATTCTAACAATTCACCTTAGTGATAATATATTTGATATTCATTTTGATTTCCATTCACTATATTCAAAAGTAATCCAGTAGATTATCACTATATAGTCTATAGCTTATTGGTGCTGCTGCTGTATATAAGCAAAATCCAGTAGATTATTGGTGATAAGCATGGCAGCCCTTACCACATCTATAGCTGACAGAACTTTAATTTCTTTTAAAATCCTATAATTTGCTGCTGCTGAAACAAGATAAGAAAACAAACTCGAATCGATGCAAATTATATTGAAAACGAAAATCCTATAAGAAACCGAAAAGCATTAACGTACCGTATAGTGTAATAGGTAAACGTGTGAATGTTGAATATAATGATTAAAGTTGAATATAATGAATGTTGAATACATCTGCTGCCAACTACTAGGACATATTGATTTGTTTAGCTCTGATATTGCTGAGATTAGTTAGTTGTAAATTAATATATATATATATATATATATATATATATATATATATATATATATATATATATATATATATATATATATATATATATATATATATATATCAATGCTGATTTTGGTTGCTGTAGTGTATAGATACTATGGCTTAAGGGGAGTTATAGTTATAGTTGTGTATGATATAGGGGTTTATATAGTGCTTGTGAGGTTTTACAGTATACCATGTGGGATGAGTTGTATAAAGAAGTAATGGACAAAATGTATAATAATTATAAATTATGAAATGGTACAATAGGAGAGATTGAGGAAATGAAGCAACATGTGAAAGAGTGAGTTTTAGCTGGCAGATGAAAACCTTGAAATATGTTTAGGTTTTTAGGATACTTCAACTCTAAAGAATCCTGATCCATATAAGTATTGTATGGTCTAATTTAATTACAAAATAATGAGAGGTTCAGAAAAACTGCAGAATGATTGGCTAACTAAAATCCATTTGAGTTTTAATCATGTTTACAATAAGTAGTTTTTTATTAAAAAAAATAATAAAAGGCTGTTTATGACTGTATATGCAAGATATATAGGAGAAATATATATAATAGTATTAAGTATAAGCTTTATAGGGTTTAGTTAAAGTGAGAATTTGGCAGAACAGAGAGAGAAATATACCCATGGGAATAAAGAATGAAAAAGTGATGAACAATAGAAATAGAATATACATGTGGTCTTCTGAATGTAATGGCTGTCCTTCTGCAAAAAGCAAACTTATAGGGACAAAAATGTTACATAAACTCAAATAATATTCCCGACATTCTGAACCTTGAAAGCAATAATTCATTGTTTACAAACACAGAGAAAAAAGATTCCATGATAAGTGTATTTTCAATGTTTGGTCTTCATCATAATCATCATTCTAATTCTAATATACTTTTAATGTAAAACATTGGTTGCTGTTAATTTTTTAGCATATACTATTATGTATACAAGGACAAAGTAGTTTTGGAAAACAACGCATCAAACCTTTGGTTATATGACTTTATGTTTGACTCTGATGCAGGCTAAGGTCGTGGAGAGCGACAACATATGTCAAGAGAATAAAATGCTAAAGAAGAAGGTGGAGTCACAGCCTTTCAATACCAGGGACGTTGAGAGGATGAAAAGAGAGTTGCAGGCTGCTGAGAGGGATGCTGGAGAGGCTGAACTTGCTAGGAATGATTGGGAGGAAAAGTGTTGGGAGCTTGGCCGTACTCTCGCAAATAACATCAGAGACTTAGAACCTATCACCAGGGATTGTAACCAAGCCCTTAAGAGGTTCTTTTCTTTTCCTCTTGTATTGTATTCTATTGCACCCCATTTGTTTTTTTAGCATAATTGTATCGACTATTTACATCTAAACTAGATAACTTCTGTGCTGATGTTAATAGGGATCAATTATTAAGCAAACTCTTACTTTCATGTGCTTCTAGGTTGAAGATTGGTAATGACATTCAATATGTGTTGAATCCCAAGGGAACCACGCATGCTGAGATCATGGGTATTGATTACAAAGTCACGCTGAAGCCTGCACTTAACTCATTTGCAGATGACATCAAGACTACAATGGGATGAAAAAGGCAGCGTCACACAAAACTACAATTCCTTCGGCGTCGTCAATGACCCTAACTCCCTCACCGATTCTCTTCGAGCTCCTCCTTCTGTCTCCGATGTTTGTAATTTTGAAAAGTAATGCTTGTAATTTGCAGGCATATGCTGCTGCCGTACAGTGAATCAAAACTATGCAAATATTCTTTTGATGCTTGTACGTCTCCGTCAGGCTTGTGATCACCCACTTCTTGTTAAAGAATACAATTCTGATCCTGTTGGAAAAGATTCTGTTGAAATGGCAAAAAGGCTTCCAAAAGAGATGCTGATAAATCTGTTTAATAGTTTGGAAACAACTTCCGCTATATGTTTTGTCTGCAATGTAAGTTAATTCTGATTTGATAATTTCATTATTTGTTTCTTTGTTGCAATTATTCCTTCTAAGAGCGTCATCTGATATAGATCATTTTGATCGTATCTTACCAGTCTTTCTCTTCCTATGGTACATGTTTTGTTTATATGTTTAATAAATAACATTAGTAGGAACACTTCTCTATGGTTTGAAATATGATGAAGTTTGTGAATAAATAACATTAGTAGGAACAGTTAATAATTGGGAATATGGCCTTAATACAAAGAACTAGCTTTCTTGTTATTTTCTTTTCTTCTGATACATGATATAGTAGTACATGATAAGCTTGGTAGACTCTGCTGTTAGTAATTGGTTTAATCTATTTAATGACTCAGTTATTTATTTTGCCTTGCCTGTGTTAAATACTTGAGTAGAGGCCAGAGAATAAGCTTGGAGATGATGAAACGTGGGATAGGGCTGAAAGTGCTCTCAAGGAGGCTTTGGATGAGTGTGGCAAAGGGAATGTGTTTGTTAAGGTATGTTATAGGGTTTATAGGTTTGATGTGAATTGTGAAATGCTTAAATGGTGATATTCTGTTTTCTTTTTATGTTTGATGTGAATTCTAATGGAAACTTTGCGATGTTAATGTTATTACAGAACTTAGCGGAATCGATAGATAATGTGGGACTGCATGATTTATTTCAAGAATATGGGAATATTTTGTCTAGCAAAATTGTCATCTCTGAAGATGGGAAGAGCAAAGGGTTTGGTTATATACAGTTTGGTTCAGAGGAGTCTGCAAATGATGCTATCCAGAAAATGAATGGCTCTACTGTGAGAGATAAGCAGATGTATGTGAAATTGTTTTAGAATTTGTTAAAATTTTCCTTCAGTTCCATATGTATGTTTTCTCTTTTGAATTTGTTAATTGCTCTTTTAGTTATCTTAAGATTGGTTTTGATAATCTGATTCCATTTCTTCTCACAGATATGTTGGGAAATTTATCAGAAAAAGTGAGCGCTCTTTGCCTGAACCTGATGCCAAATATACAAACTTGTACGTTAAGAATTTGGACCCAGATATTACCGAAGCACTTCTTAAAGAAAAGTTCTCATCTTTTGGAAAAATTCTTAGCTTGGCTATTGTAAAGGATGAGAAGGGGTTGTCAAAAGGTTTTGGATTTATGAACTATGAAAACCCGGATGATGCAAGACGAGCAACGGAAGCAATGAATGGATCACAATTTGGTAATTTACTTATCTTTTTAGTACATAGGTCTTTTATGCTCAAAGTTGCACTTTTCTGGATGTTGATTCTCTGTGTATATCTGGTTTTGATTTGTCATAACTAGGTTCAAAGAACCTGTATGTTGCAAGAGCACAAAAAAAGGTTGAACGTGATAAGACCTTGCATCAGTGGTTTGCAGAAAGATGCATGGAGAAAAACTTGAAATACAAGGTAATTCCATACCCTTTTTCCTACAGTTGACTAATTAATTTCAGCTTTCTTAGTTTTCCACCATTTTAACTTTCAGGGATCAAACATTTATGTGAAGAACATTGATGATAGTGTTAGTGACGAAGAACTAAAGAGTCAGTTTAGTGCTTGTGGCACAATAACTTCTGCAAAAGTTATGCGAGATGACAAAGGAAAAAGCAAAGGCTTTGGGTTTGTCTGTTTCTCTACCCTGGATGAGGCTGTTAAGGCTGTGAACAGTTTTCATGGTGAGTAAAGTTTCTTTGAATCTGTAAGCCACTAAGGTGATAGGATTTAATGTTTTGGTCAAGAATCATTTTTTGCATAGATATGTTTTCGTTGTACTATGAAGTTTGAAAAATGTGCTGATCACTATCATGTTTCAATAATACTGCATGTTATGTTATATTTATTGGATTATAACTTGAGAGATTAGATCTATATCACATGCTACTTTCTATGTTCTGAATTTTAATTAAGTTCTGATCTAAAAAATTTACATCACTGTTACTTACTTCCTTTTAAGAAATTTTCTAATCATATTAAAATATTTTTATTCAAGTATCAAATCCATTTAGAACAATATTCTCCGATACTTCTGTTATGTCATTCTTTTTTTTTTGGATACGCAAATGTTACTTATTGATTATTTAAATTGATGTTATATGCCACAGGACGCATGTTTCACGGAAAACCACTGTATGTTGCTTTTGCTCAGAGGAAAGATGTTAGGCAAAGCCTATTGCAGCTCCAGCATTCGCACTGGTGTTGTTTATCATCACCCTAAGGGTTCTACAACATTTTATCATCATTCATCGGGTTCTATTGTGAGTGACAAATTTGCATAATAACTAGATAAAAGGAGTTCATCATAGGAAATTGAACTCTTAATGCAAATGCAGAATTTTAGTGGAAGACAAGTATATTATTTTGACGCATTTAAAGTTAAATTTTATGAGTATTATTTTAAAGATTATTATTTTAATACCTTTTTTTAGGGATTGGAATCACCCGCTGATGGTAGACGTTCATCTGAGTCTAGCTACCGTATTGGAGATAATGGAACTTCAGGGGGGACAAATTAGACTTTGCTATGATCGAGATAATTAGATTGTGAACTTTCTCATGTATTTTTGGCATAATGATACTTATTATTATAAGATTAGGAATTGATATATTTTGGGTTTTTTGTACTACTTGACATGATTATGGATCTCGCATTTTACATGATTATGGAACACACATTTTTTTGGATATTATAATGCTTATTTGATTTTAAATATTTTTTATTGAAATTATTTTTACTATATTACAAAGTGATAGAAAATAAAACAAAAAATAATACTATAAATAAATATATTAAAGAAGAAATAATTTAAAGAAAAAAATAACACAAAAAAAAACTATATTTAAAATTTTTTACATAGATAATAATTTAAATAAAAAATATATATAATAGAAAAATAAAAAAAATCAAGACATAAACAAAAGTCATGGCAACAGTACCGAACCGTCGTAATCAATAATTAAAAATAATCAATAAAAGTCATGACGGTATCGAACCGTCGCCATAAACAATTTAATCAATTTCAAAAGATATTCACGACAGTATCGAACCGTCGCCATCAATAATTAAAAGAAACTCAAAAGATAGTCACGACAGTATCAACCCGTCGTAAACTTGAACGACAGTTTTTGTAACCGTCGCGAAATAGGTTGGGGACACACACTTTTGCGACGGTAAAGCAACCGTCGTGGAAAGCAAATTGCGACGGTTTTAACCGTCGTAATCTACAAAAATACCTGTCGCAATCTGCCAATTTTCTTGTAGTGCAAGGTTCATGTTCGTGGAAAGAAGATTAACCACTTTAATCCACAACTGGGAAGGAAGATTGTTTGCTTCACTCTCAATAATATATTAAAGAAAAGACACAAACACCCACATTCATTGTCTTATATTATTTGGTTGAAGATCAACCATCATTTCCTTGTAATAAAGGGTTCATGAGTCTTTCCTACTAAAAGCTCTCAAATATTATTGGAAACTCTCAAGATTAATTCCTGGGGAGAGGAGTATGTCATTTTAATTTGAATGAACCACTATAAATCTTGGTGCTCTTCTTCTTCCCTTAACTATTTAAATTTTGCAATTTATTTTCTGCTATTTACTTTCAGCTGCTTAGTTTTTGAAAATATTTTTAAACTCTGATTTTACTAGACTAAGTTTTTCAAACACTATTTTTAATAAGAAAAAGTTTTTAAAACCATGTTTTTCCAAACCACACAATTCACCCCCTTTTGTGTGTGAATTCTCAAGTCTAACAGATTCCTCCATCAATTTATCCTTCAAAGTTAGATTGAATGCCTTAGCCATAATCCATATAGTCTGTAAACCCGTCTTCTCCAACAGAGATCCATTTAAGCCACTAATGTATCGAGCCTTCTTCTGGATCTCTATTCTCCCAGTTCACTACACTCTAAAAAACGTAAGAAATCAACCATGTATTATGTCACAATTATCTTTCCTTGATCAGACTCAATATACATCTTATAAATAATTTGTTCATAAACCTCCGACAAGAATCACTCTACCATCAATTGTTTCATTATTCATAAAGTTATGACTGGTCCATTCCTTTACTTGTGCCTCTGAATAACAAGCTTATTCCACCAGAAATCAACAATACTCTTTAACTTGATCTCCACCATAAAATCAAAGAATATGTCATCGTTAATATGCCAATCCATAAAATCCTTCACTTATACCATTTCGTATAATAATGGAACATAAACATTCATTTGATATCCATGTTTATATTTTCGATTCCCATGATTAACTATCTCTTCATCGTTGGGTTCTTCTTCTTCAAGACTCTAATTTTCAGCAATAACAACACAATCGTTTCTATATCATGGAAACCTAATCGATTCTCCACTCATATATCTTCACTGGTTTCAGTTGTTTTTGTTATTGTTCATTTGAGTTGTCTAAGTCACCATTTGTTCAGTCAAAGCAGTTAGGGTCATGGCAAAAGCTGCATAATTCCCTCAAGGTCTGCTCTGATCACCAATTAATCTCGCATGGCTGATCAAGCTATGGAAAGAAACAAGAGAAAACCTATTCTGATGCCACCTGATGCAGTCAAAATCACGAAGGATTAGCAAGTGTTAAACCCTAGAACAAAACATAGGTTTTCAAGCGATAAACATGTCAGATAAAATTGTAGAATCCACCAAAAAGAGAAAACTATTGAATTTTATTATGATAAATAATAACTCTGACGACCACACACAAAAATGTTTAAATACAGAAAAAGAAACCATAATGCTAAAAATATTAAAAAAACAAAAATAAAGCATAAATTTATAAAATTTTGGAAAATAAAACAGTAATCGCTAAAATTGTGGAAAATATTAAAATACTATTTTCGGGCCTGAAACAAACTCCGATGTAAAAACTCCATATCTCATAACAAAGCAGTGAATTAGACTCGTAAACTGATTCCTTATATGGAAATGTATAACAAGAGTCCTTTCGACATCAGACGTCAAACTTGCACAAATCCCGATGAACCTTTTTGATGCATTATTTCTTCTTCGATACACACAGTTAGTCTTCTTACATAAATTAGTATCAAAATATACACCCTATTGTTGTTGGGTGTGTTCCAAGGTATTTAATGTTTTCTATTTAAGATGGAAAATACCAAGGAATGAGGATATGTTAATCATCCATTGATTCTTGATGGTACTAATTATAACTACGAGAAAGCTTGCATGGTTGCCTTTCTTAAGTCCATGGATAGCAAAACTTGGAAACATTATAAGATCTCAGATGAGAAGCTTATGAGAAATATTATAAGATTTTTACCAAAGAGGCATGGCATGAATGTCACCGCCATTGAGGAAGCACAAAATGCTCCACAATGAAAGTTGATGAATTGTTTGACTTCTTCCTCACCTTTAAGATGACCATTGATGGAAAATCTGAGAAAGAGAGTAAAGGGGCAGCGTTTAAAACCAATATTTCGAATCATGATCACCTATTATCCAATGACATTAAGGAAAATATTAGTGAATCTATTGTTATGCTTGCTAAGAATTTTAGCACGATCATGAGAAGACTTGATAGAATATATGGGAACAATGTCTCTTTAAATGTCAAGGAGCTAATCGATTAGGCGCGACAGAAATTGAGATTTTGCACCACATAATCGATTTACCCTAAGGGCCTAATTGATTAAATCTTTTTTCTCAAATCTTTAACAATTCAATAGGAGATTAATAAAGCAAAGGATTATTGCTTCTCCAAATCTAAATCAAATCAAATCAAATCATTATACTGAAAGCGCTACAAAAACAAATTTTCATGAGATCTAATCTATTAGAGATATTGTTTTAGAAAGTTTTGCTAGTAAATCTCTTATGAGAAAAATAAATCTAATTTTATATGATTTTTCACGCCAAAAATAGTTATTAAAATCTAATTCTAATTTTGAATTCCTTTAGGTGATTTTTCCCATAAGATATTTTTCTAGCAAACAAGAGAAGAGAAAAGAATTTGGAATGAATGAAAGATGAAGAGTGTGCACCTTTATATAGTTGTACCTATGTGGCTGTTAACTCAAAATTTTTAAGTCAATTGGGCTTATGGAATGGTTGCTACATATTCAACTCCCAAAGGAGAAATTAAGTAGTGTTACCCTACATAAGTTTAATTACTAGGTTCCTAATCAAAGCTGAGATCTTTTTGGATAATGAAATCTCGAGTTCATCTATTTGACAGATTGATGAAAAATCATTGAATCGGTGATTGGTTCTTAGAGGATGTTCTGATAGAAGCAAGTGAAAGTAAAGATATTCAAGGTTCATTGTCTAAAGGAATTTTGATGACCCTTTTAACAAACTTCCAAGAAACTGTCCGGGTTGTTCAAGAGTTGGTCAAGGATGTTGCGCTCGTCAAGAAGCATATGTTGGAAAAGAAAATAACCAATAATGACGATATCAACATTTAGTAGTTGTCTTTTCCCGTGTTTATTTATCGCTTTTAGTGTGTTTATTTCCAACAACTTCTTGCTTTATTATACTTTGAATTACTTTCAATTAAATGAATAATAAATATGTTATTTTCCTCCATTTGAAATTTTTGGTTTAGTGTTTGAATTTGTTCCTTATTTGTTTATTTCTGTATTTTGATAATGTCAAAAGAGGGGAAATATACTCTCAAGAGAAGTATGATATACTATATATATTAATTAGAGGAAGTTTAACCACTTCAATCTTTTACCTTTGTTTTTCTATTTCTCCACATCACTAAGAGATGTGTTGTCATCATCAAAAAGAGGAAGAATATGAATCTATGTCCTTATAAGTATAATATCTGCAACACATATAATCTCAATAATTTTGATTATGACAATATTGTGATGTGAAGTCTTCATCTGAAGTGATAATCAAGATGATCAAGGTATTCTGTTTGTGAAATTAAAATGTCAAATTCAATCTCTTAAAAACAACACTTAATATCAAGTAACGTTTGACCATAAAATTGTTGAGAATATAACAAATTGAGTGTGGAGAAATAGTCTCACATTACATATGAATGTGGTAACTTAAGTATTTATAAGTGGGAGAACCCACTCACCTATCACATTATAGTTTTAGGTGGACAAATGATGTGTCTTCTACAAAGATATGTTGTTCAAAGGAAAATCCCACAAAAAAATAAGAATGCACTCGACTCTCTCCTAATTATTGCGTTAACAAAAATATGTGATTTTTCATTTTATAAATAAAATGAAATACAAGATTACATTTAAGTTTTCTTGTAAAACGTTTTGGACGTTATTAATTTGATATTTGTTAAACTACAAGTCATTCAAAGTTCACTTCTTTATTCACCTTTACACTCCGTGTATAACCAAAAAGCAGAAAAGAGAAAAGCTTGTCAAAACCCATACCCTATGTTCATATTTCCTTTCTGAGTATTTGCTCCCCAAAAGACAGCACAATCCAACCAACGAAATAACAAAGAAACGCATAATATTAAACACAATTTCGTCTAAAAGTTGAGAAGACTAAAAGGAAATTGCAAAGAAAAAATGGTTAGAATATGATCAAATACAAGAAAACAAACAAGAGAGTTTGATTTTAACCACTTTATTTTATGGTATGAAAATGTCTAGAAGAGTGTGTGCTGGCTTACAAATATTCAAAGTCAATTACGCCGGGACCCAGCCAAAGTCATTTCTCCACTTCTTTTTATTATCTTATTTAGCAGTTACTAACCTATGTCATACATCCAATTACAAGTGCTACGAGGTTTCCATTTTTTATTAAACTTATTTTTATTTGTTTTTAAACGGACCAAGATGATTTATCCAACTAATTTTTGATGTAAATATCATCTTAGTTTTCTAGTATTAATAACTTTTTTGGTTTTTAGGAAAAGGGATATCACTCGAGATGTCAACATCATTTCAGAGACGATCATTAATGGATTATGCATGTAAACAGGGGAGATATATCTAGAAAGAAATAATAGATGAAGGAGAATGTTAAGAGTTTCAATTATAAAAATGGTTGATGAAAAATGCATGTAACCAATTTATTTTTTATATATTTTTTAGATTGATGAAAGTATTTTTTATTCTCAGTTGTGTTTGAGTCCACCCCATGAAAGTATTTTTGGTTTATTTTTATAGCAATTTTCGGCTTGTTAATTAAATCAATTGGTTAACTATGTTATTATTTTTCGAATTTTTGTTACATTGTGCAAATATTTTCTGTTTTAATTTTTTCTTTTAAGATAAAATTGTAGAAAAATATGTTTAACATTACCTAGATATTAGTATAATTTGTTATGATTTTTAATTGAATTTACAATACAATTTGCTTGTTTGTATCAATTTTAGAAGTTAATTATTGTTTTTGAGATTTTTTCTTGCTTAAACCTAAAGAAACACCTAAACCTATAACTTCCTTCACTTCTAAAAATCAAGAAAATGTGTTTGATGTTATTGGATGATTCAAGGTTACAAAAATGATTTTGTTGGATTTTTATCCATGACTTTACATTTTCTTTGAAATAATTTTATCAAACCTCTCTAGTTTAGACATTTTGCTAGTTAGTCTTGATGATTTCAATTCCTTTTCAATATTTCATGTCAATTCAAGAATTTCAAGTAATGTTTCTGACTTTTATAAGTTTTTAGGGAGTTAGGATTTAATTATCATGATTTTACAAGTCCTTTTCCTATTTTAACCTAATTTTGACTTAGGAATATGCGTAGGATTTCGCCTTGACTAAAAAGTTTGTATTTGAGAACTTGTGTGCATATTTTGGAACTAATTTTTGGCATGTCATGTTCTACTGATTTGTTGCTATTGTGATCTATTTATTCCAATTTTCTCATACTTCTAACATCCCTTTCTCCTATCAAACTTTGAATACCTCTTATGATCCTTTTGTTTGTGATTTGTGCATGATTTCACTTGTATTGTAAGTGATGCTTATGCATGTTTCATTTAAAGGATTTAAGGTATACTAACATGATGTGTATTCTTCTGACTTCACTCTTGTTTGACACCTCATACAATGTTAAACCCTCACACACTTCTTCCTATTTTATATACACACTTTGTTTTGATCTAAGTTCATGTATGATATGTGTTGATGATTGATGGGGACTTTGAGTCAAATATTTCCATATGGTTTGTTAGAGCTTATATGCTACTTACTTTTATGTTTTAGTCCATGTCTAAACATGCCCCTTCTTCATCTTATCCCTTTCTTATTCTTACTCGTGCTACATGTTTTTGGAGAATTATCTACATATCATTTCTCTAACATGTTAGTACATAGATTGTTAATTTCCAGCCTCAAAATATGTGTGATTTCTATATAAGTCCACTTAAGATTACTTAACATAGCGTTAAATTTGTCTCGATTTTAAAAGTGATCATTCGTGTCCCAAACTTACGTTTGCAAGTCCATGTATGTTTAATTTGAAACCTTTGACCCAATAAACTTTGAAGTTCATTGTTAGGAGGTTTTGATTCTACCAATCTGTAATGAACTTCATAAATTTTGGTCTAAGTGAATCATTTGAACATCAGTGATCACATATGGTTGCTTTGGGCATTTGAAATGAACGATATAATTGACAAAAAGCAAATGAGACTTGTTGTTGAGAAGCTTTGATTTTATCAATCTTCTAATGAGTTTTTCAAATGCAAGCTTCAAGATGGTCATTCAACTAACCTCTAACTTCTAATTCATTAACAATTAACTTTACTTTATGCCTTTATTTTATGCCTTTATTTTGCGCCTTTATTTTTATATACCATTTACATTAGCATTTACATTCCATGTCGTTTCTCTTTTTCTCACTTGAGCATTTATCTTTATGCCATTTTATCTTTTCTCATTTGAGTTTTTATTTTATTTTAAAGATACTTAATAATAAACTTGAACATTAAAAAATTATAAGGTTAATTGGACTACTTGGTTACTATCCTTGGCATTGTGGAGTTGTGGATCTCTCGAACTTGTGATTAGAAGCCTTGATACTTGGGGACCTTGTTGCTTTGTTTTAATTTTGTCTGAAGTTCTTAGGATTTAATCCAAGTAATTGGGTTGGTTTTCCTTGAGTGCAGGTTATTCTGATTATATGCTTTGTTTGTGATTAAGAATTCCTCTGTATACAGTTGTTACTTTGCCCAATTTTTGTGAAGACTTAATTCATCAGAAGCTTGGTATTTCTTAGAGGTTTAGTATTTTTGCTTTCTTGGTTTTAATCCAAAGGATAGGAATTCTACATTGACTTCTTATGTCAAGTGTTGGCTTCTTGTTGGTTAGATTGTTCTTTTATTTGGCTTTTATCTTATGATTTAGGACAGTCATTTCATCTCCTTCCATCTTCTTTAATTATAAAAAATCATCTCCTTCTTTTTTCAAAAATCTTCTTATTTTCTAACTTGAAACTCTTTTCATAATAAACTTGGACTTAAGTCCATGCATTTTTAAAATCTTTTCTTAATCAAAATTTAATCAACTTAACTATACTTTAACATCTTTTGAAAGAATAAAAGTCAATTAACCTCATTCGAACCATTTTGCTACTTTGGCTTTTTACTTTAAAACATTTTTATCAAAAGATTAGACTCTTGTCGATTCTTATAGTGATGCGAGTTACTATACTTCTATGGTATGTAGTAAAGTGAGATATTTTCCACTTGGGTGTTAAGTGAGGTTTTGTTGATTTTAAAATCTAAGCTATATCCTCCACTTTGAGATGATGCAAATTCTTCTTTCTCATAATTGTGGATAGTGAGTATGTTCTTCCACTCGGATATGACGATGATGTCTCTTCTCTTAAAATTAACCAACACACATGTGTTTTAAAAATTTTAAGGTGAACTACGAGTACCCTGATCCCCTATTACACAGAAGGTGGTACGTAGGCACTAAAGGTTCACAACCGCGGCAGGTGCAAAAATCATAAAAAATACTTCTTTTCTCATCACCATCATCTATTTTTGTATACAACTTTTATAGCCAAAATACACAAATTTTCAAAGAGGTTCCTGCAGAGTACAGTAGATGTTTAGGATGCTAATACCTTTCCTTTGCATAACCAACTCTCGTACCTAGATTTTCTCCCCTCTTTTTTTTGGGTTTATTCGCTCTTTTCCCATTTCTTTTAGAAACAATAAAGCGCGATTGCGATTTTTATTTTATCTGTGCGAGTTAAGTCAATCCAATGACTTAATCTCAATATTTGTACTGCTAAACACGAGATCCACTCTTGTTGTTCTAATTAAAGGGTGTGTTACATGTAAAGCTTACAAGCTAAGAGAATGCATGAGAATGAATTGTTAACAAACAAAAAGAAAGTTTTTATTATTGTGCTCGCCTCGGTTTTGAAATCCTGTACCTACGTATCCCCGTCAGATAATAGAGAATCAGAGCACCGTAGTTCTTCTATAAAATAATTACTCTGTTTGTGTTTTTTAGGCGGATAATGTTACATTCATATTCTAGCAGTTGATATATTGCTGCCCGACCTTTGGAGACTCATGCGTCGTATTGCGCAGAATGGAAATAACACTTCCTTTTTATGAAAATATTTTCAAAAGAAAAGTCGAAGGCAAAAGAGATTTGATTGGTGAAGTCTTTTTTACCTTGAAAACATATTTGATGATTTGAACTATATTAAAGACTACGATTGAAAGGACGCACTAGGTTAAGAATACACCACCTCATACTCCTTCCAATGCTTAAGGCTCATGACACATGGTTCTCCTCTTTATTGTTAAGTATTTTTGGCATTTAATTAAGAAAAAGAAGTATTGGTCTTAGAATAGATGCAAAAGAAAGAAAACTCTAAGGGAAAATCAAGCCCAAATGTTAGCATGCAATGTGGTCCTAAGGTTAAGGATTGAGGAAACTTCTACCTAATGTTATCATGCTTGGTTTAAAGTCTAAAGTATATTTAATTTACACTTTGAATAAGATGGAATCAGACTCCTAAGAGTACATGTGAGCACAAGCAATCAACAAAGAGAAACAAGAAGATTTTGAAAAAAGATGAGAAGGCTTTGAAAATTAAAGAATTGGAGGAGATGAAGAGACTATCCTAAAGCATAAAGTAAAAGCTAAGGTAAGAAAAGTCTGACCAAACAAGAAGCCAACACTTAACATAATAAAGTCAATATATAATTCTCATCCTTTGGATTAAAGCCACAAGAAAATAATAAACCAAGAGCATATCAAGTATCAAGTGAAAATAAATCACAAGCAGAAAGTGCATTAGATAAACCCAATGTGTCAGATAAAGCTCAAAGTATCGAATGATCCACAGAATATCGAGTAAGAATCCATGAATCAGATGAAACTCTAAACAGACAGACAAAACCATAATAACAGAGAAATAATTCAAATGTCTCATATGAGATAAGAACTCAAGTCTCAATGGTTTAGAACCATGTACCAGAGCTAAATGAATGAAAGAAATATGAAGTGAATGTTTAATTAATTAATTAAGAGTTAATTAAAGTAATTAATGAGTTTAAGAAAAATTAATTAGTCAAACTAATTAATTTTTAATAACAAAATCAACTTATTAAATCAACATTTAATAATTAACTAAAAGGAACAAAGTGGTACTAAGAGGAAGTGAACACTTGAGCTATCTTGGAAGCTACATAAACCAGAAACAATGTTAGCAACACAAGAGAAAGTGTGATAAACCAAATGAAGCTTGCATTAATTTATATGGATAAGAAACCAAACTTAAACCAAAATCAACATACATGTATGGATGGAATAGTAAAGCAAATACATGGTTCAAATATGCGACACATTCAATTATGGATTAACAAAGTGAATGGTAAAAAATAAATTGAAACCAAGAGCTTCATGAAAATTTCTCAACCAATTTCAATTAAAGGGATAAAGGTTTCAACTCATGAAAGAATAAGAAGAAATGGAAGTGGAGTTTCATGAACCCAAACATATTAAAATGGCTTCTCATATCCTCAAAAGTCACATTTCATTCATCTAAACCAACAACATATGGTATGGACTCAAATTGACATTCAAAATATATTAAAGACATGAGAAGACAAGATTTAATCACTTATTCCACATCCACGCAACAACTATACATACACATCAATACTCCATAATTTCAATTCAACATGTTCGATAGTTTGACATCACAACCAAGCTTCATTAAAATTCAAACAACATAATACTCAAATAAAAGTTTCAATCAAAGTAACTCAAGTAGCATGGTGTTGGTATAAAAAAACTATCATATAATTTAACACAAATCAATATGGCATTGACATCGAAATTATTAGCTCACAATAATATCAACACTTAAACATTTAACTCAACAAAAACCACACAATGATATCACCACACATTCATCCTTCAAATTAAAACCAAATAGTCATAATCTAAACTTCAACACAATTGTTTCAAAATTCTACTATTCCAATTGTCATCAACAACACAACAATGATATCAAATGATTATCCAGATTTAAATCCAAATAATTTATCAACACCACACAACCACACAATCCAAAAATTAATTAAATAAGATTAGTGAAATTTTATAAATCAAAGAGGAAGTGAGGTATTGTGGTGTTGAAGGAAGAGGGCGTTGCAGTCTGACAGTGGACTGGGTGGATGTTGGGTATGTTTCTTGTGGGTCTGTAGCAGAGTAGTCACGGAATGGAGATGTTGGGTGAAACTGAATGGTGTTTGGCATTTTGTGACAGGTCAAGGTGATACGATTGAAGAAGGGTGTTCGATTGGAAGTGTGGACGAGATAGATGAAGGAGTATCTCGCGTGTTTGTATGACCAGTAGGTGGGGTACAATGACGAAGGGAATGGGCGACTGTGGAGTTGATGTTCATGATTGTGTGTCGCGTGGTGGGGATGTTGTAGTGTGATGTTGTTTGAACAAAGTGTTGGTACAAGGTAATGAAAGAGGAGAAGAAGAATGAGCAATGAATGATAACAAAGAGGACTACTATTGTATATCAAATAGAGGAATGAATGAGTTACAATATTGATAGCCTAGGTAGCATATTTATACTAAAAATCAAAATGCCAAAAGGCCCTAATAAAGAATAAGCATTGGGAATTGTAGACATTAAATAAATTACATTTATAATATCATCCCTTAATTTAGATATTCTATCAGAAACTAACAACACAAATTTCATCTCTCAAATGAAGAAATTGATCTGCTTTAACTGCCTTTGTCAGAAGATATGCAAGTTGTTTCTGAGTGCTACAGTGCATAAATTCTAACACTCCTTTCTGCACTTGACTTCTGAGAAAGTGATACTTCGTCTCAATGTGCTTGCTTCTTCCATGTAGCACTGGATTCTTGGCAAGATCAATTGCAGACTTATTATCAATCATCAGCTTCAGAGGTTCCTTAACTTCAACCTTCAGATCATGCAGGAGATTCAGAAGTCAAACTGCTTGACAAGCAGCTACAACACTTGCGATATACTCAACTTCACATGTTGACAGAGCCACGACAGGCTGTTTCTTGGAACTCCAGGAAATGGGACCTCCCAGAAATTTAAACAAGTATCCAGAAGTACTTCTCCTGTCCACTCTGTCTCCGCACCAGTCAGAATCAGAATAACTTACTAATTCTGATTTTGTCTTTTTTCCAGAAGGAAACAACACTCCATATCTCAAAGTTCCCTTGATATATCTCAGAATTCTGATAGCAGCTTGGAAATGAGACCACTTTGGATTACTCATGAATCTGCTAACCAATCCAACTGCATAACAAATGACAGGTCTAGTATTACATAAATACCTTAGAGAACCAACCAATTGTTTGAAGGTTGTAGAATCAACAGAATTACCATCAGAGTCAGAATCCAATTTTTGATTGGTTTCTGATGGTGTCACAGCAACATTGCAATTCTGCAGCTTAAATCTCTTCAGATGTTCTTGTTCGTATTTTAATTGATGCAGAATGATACCCTTCTTCGAGTACAAAATATCCATCCCTAGGAAATATGTCATTTTTCCTAGACCTGTCATCTAGAACTCATTCATCAGAACTTCTTTGAACTTCTTTATATCTTCTAGACATCTACCTGTTAGCTAAATGTCATCAACATAGAGAGAGACACACCAGAATCATATTGTTATCAGAGTGTTGTACATAAACTCCATATTCCATCTCACACTTCTGAAACCTATGCTTCTTGAAAAATGAATCAATTTTCAGATTCCAAGCTCTAGGTGCTTGCTTCAGTCCATACAGAGCTTTATTTAACCTGTACACCATCCCTTCCTGATTCTTTTTCACAAATCCAAGAGGTTGTGACACGTAAACTGAAGATGTGAAAAACACAAGAAGGGGGGTTGAATTGAAAAACTTAGATCAAAACAGCTTAATGACACAATATTTTTATCCTGGTTCGTTTGATCTTAAACTACTCCAGTCCACCCGTCAAGGTGATTTCGCCTCTCTCCAACGAGGTCTTAATCCACTAATCTTCAAACGATTACAACAGCTACTTTAATAACTGTTAAAGTCTTCTTGAGTACAACCACAAGCCGGTTAATCTCAAGGAAATCTTTTACAAATAATTGAACAAGAGTGTGTTGTGTTTTCTAACAAAACAGTATATCACAACTGTGATAATTACACAGATTAAGCTTGGAATAAAATAAATTTGCTAGAGCTTGAATATGCGTGATTTGGAATTCTTTGCAAATTGATGTGTGCGTACGTACGTGCTTCTTTCACAAGCAGATTTGTTTATATAGGCAAGGCAAGAGACGTTGTCCATAAAGCAAGTTTATTGTTAATAACACACTTTCCTTTTGAAGAAGATCTTGTCTGAAGAAAGCCGTTAGCATTTAATTCTATCTTGAATAACCAGTAAAGCTTCAGAGTCTTCTATGCTTTAACTGCTGATACGCTTCAAAGTGTAGATGACTTGGTTAAGATGTCTTTGTTCAGAGTCAGAGTGTACTTATTTAGGCGCAGATTCTGGTCATCAAACTTCAGCGTAAAGCCTGCTTTGCTTTCAGCGTGTAATGCTTTATTGCCTATCTTTTGATGTTGATCCCATCAGGACTTCTGCATATACAAGACATAATTTTAAGTAGCATATTTGTTCTTTGTATAAATCTTTGGATTTATTTATTCTTTGTATTTTGTTATCATCAAAACTCTAATCAAGGGTTGTAGAATCAAATTATGTTCTAACAATCTCCCCCTTTTTGATGATGACAAAAACCATATTTTTCAATTAAAAATAAAGAATAAAAAGTATAGAATTAAGAAGAAAAACTCCCCCCTGAGTTGATTACTTCCCTTAAATTCTTTGAGTCCTTGAGCATCAGAATTTGACTACGTCTTTCATCAGAGTTTTGTACCTGTTCAAGCTTTTCAAAAGAAAGAAATTAAGTAGATCAGAATGTTTGAGACTTATGTCTCAGCAATCCGTTATTGAAAATATCTTATTCTTTCTCCCCCCTTTTGTCAGTTATAAAAAAGAACATATAATCAGAGCTAAAAAGGATTTATATTAAAATTAGAAGCAATGATAAGAAGTTCAGAACAACAGCAATGTAGAATAAATATTACAGATAAACAGATTTTAAAAAAGAGAAATCTAAGAGGGAGGAGGAAGGCGCGTGAACAAAGCTTCCAACAAGCCCTTGATCTGGGTGTTGGTTTCCTCTTATTTGCTTAACATGCTCTTGATTTCCTGAATTTTATCATCCTGTTTATCCATCCTTTCCTGCATAACAATATCCTCTCTCTTTAGTTCTTCTAGAGTCTGCCTTTCATAGGAGGAAGTTGGAGAATCTTCAGTAGCTGGATGCTTCTTAGAGCATTCTGCAACGTGATCTTCTTGAACCAATTCCTCTGCAGGAATCATCTCATCTGGAGCAGCAGTGAGAGTGAGACCTTCTGACTCTGGTTGAACTTTGTCTACAGGATGATGTTCTGACCAGGGAGCATTGTCCAGAGGGAGAACTCTTCCTTGAGCAGTTGGCTCAGAACTTGGTCTTCAATTACCTTTAGCAGATTACTGAAATTCTGTTGAACTTATACGTAGCTCTGTTCTTGCATCTTATGAGTTTCAAAACTTATCCACTTTCTGAAACTTGTCCAAAGGTAATTTGAGGCAGCATGATTAATCATCTCAAGACTGGCTTGCTTCAGGGAGGTTATCCATTTCTGCATTTCTGTTTCAAACATCAATAAACTAGTACCAACATCTGGTGTGGGTTCAAATAGTTTTGGTTTTGGAATGGCCATTTTGTGAGTTATGGCAGCAAGACGTTCAAAAACAGTTAGATCAATGACAAGTTTAGAGTTGTCATCTGGATTGCTCTTTGGTGAGGGAGTGGGAGAGTTTGGTATAATTATTGGACTAGTTGGGGAATTTGGTGGAGTTGTTTATAGTGAAGAGGGAATTTGGGGAATGTCCAGAATGGTGAGGGGCATACAGATGGCCAGAGGTTCAGTGATTCCTGGAATGGGAATTGTATCTGAATCTAAAGTGGGTTCTTCAGATTGGTTGGATTGAACATTATGAGGTTCTGTTTCACAGGTTTCAGAAGGTTGAATCTCAGAAGTTTGAACTTCTGGTTGTGATTGTTCAGGTTGTGAAGATGGTGGATGAATATCTAGTTGAGGAGTTAGAGGTAGTGGTATTTCTGGTTGAGGAGAGAGGTGAATGTCTGGTTGTGGTGCTTCTGAAGTGGTTTTGGAGTTTGGATTTTCTGGTGTGGGAGCAGAAATATTTTGGTCAAAAGTTTCAATATCTGACAGAACTTTTGCAAGTTCTGGTTGAGTTGATTCAGTATTTGGATTGATAGGTAGGGAGTGAGTTTCTCTAAGACTTAGAGTTTCTGAGGGGTCAAAACCTATGTCAAAATCATCAAAAGTTTAAGGGGGTAGGAATTTATGATAGGGTAGGTATTGGTTCAGATGTTGATATAATAATTGATTCTAAAACAGTTACAGAAGAAGGATTACCTTTCTTTTTAGAAGCTTTTGGAGTCCGCTGGGATGATCCTTCTGCTGTTGCGTTTCTTTTCTTGTTCTTCTTCAGCACAACTTCTGGAGCCTTCTGTTGCAAGTCCTAAATATTTAACCCTGGTGCAGTGCCATCTGCCTTGCATGGATCCAAATATCTGACGATAATTTCAAGCTTGGAATCAATTTCTGAGAACATAGGGAAATCATCCAGAGGGATTCTTCTGGAGGTGATGGTTGCAAAAGAAGTAACACCGGGTTCCTTCTTGATGTTCTCAATAATCTTCATCTTTTTCAGATTCTTTGCATTCAATGGCTTCCCAGCAGTTTCCTCTAGAGAGCTGATTTCTTGTGCTTCTGTTAGATGCTCTATCAGCCTATTCTCTGTCAGAATATCTGATATGAGCCTTCCAAGGGGTATCCAATCCATTTTGGTGTGCTCATCTTCTCTAGTCTCCTTAACACTGGTCCTCAGATGATTGAATAGCAAGTGAGCCAGATTCACCTTAGTCTTCTGGGAGATAAAGTAGATCAGAAACTGCTGATCAATGTTTATGTAGTCAGGAGAACTGGTTGGCTTCCCGTGGTTTATGCATCCCAGAATTATCTTAGCCCATATTCTGTGATGATCCTTCAGATCCCTTATCTTGCTGGAGGGAAGACCCAGAGTGAAAATTTCCCTTGCAATTGAAGCAACATCAGCAGCCATGTTTATACACCTTACGCCACCACCACTGTAACCTATCAGTCTTGCAATTAGGTCTTCAGTAATTACTATCTTCTTCCCCATTACATACGAAGTGACTTGATGGTTGGAGGATGAAGCATGAATCTAAAATTCCTTCACAAGGATTGGAAACGTTGGACCTAGAAGACGATCAAAATACCTGTTCCATCCTTGAGCCTTTACCTCTTCAGAAAGATTGAATCCATTTTCTTGAAGACTTTCAAAATCCACGATTAGTTCTGAAAGCACTTCTAGGTTGTCAATGGGCGTGAGGAGAGTTCTGAACGGTTTTTCATATTGTTCCATGGATTATGTTCTCTGAGTACTGGTATTTTGGATGCTTGAGGAAGCAATGTTCACATAGAAAATTTGAGAAGAAATTGAAGGGTTTTTTGAAAATGAAAACTAAAAGCAATTAAATTGTAGAGAAAGTGAAGGTGAAAGAGTATAAAGAGTGAAAAATGCGTTTAAATAGATTTTGAAAACATAAACTGCAAGAGAGAGAAATAATTTGTAATGACTATAAGCATTAATGACAGCTGATTTTAGGGGATTCAGAAAGATATTGGAACGGTTACCCATGACATGTGTCTCAATGCATCCAATCAGCGCTATTGAACTTTCAGAAAAGTGAACGTGTCTTCAGCCTCAAAAGGTAGCTGATGAATGGATGACAATTGTTTGCTTACGTGAACATCACACTTCCATCCTTGAAATGAAACACTCAGATCTTCATGGATAGATTCTGATACAATCTGTACTTCTAAAAATTTGAAGGCAGATTGATCAGCAGTTCACAAAAAATAACCAAAATTCTGAAGGTTAAGATATGTAAATAAAACAGTTTATTCTGGGCAAAGCTTCATGCTGAGATGTTTTAGAATGAAGTTAAATCTATCTTCAGAAAGATGTTTTGTAAAGACACCAGCCCATTGGTGGTCTGTGTCAATGAATTTTAAATTGAGAATCCCTTTCTGAATATAGTCCCTAATAAAATGATGTTTTATTTCTATATGCTTAGCCCTAGAATGCAAAATAGGATTTTTGCTGAGACAAATAGCAGAAGTATTGTCACAGAGGATAAGGATGTTACTCTCAAATATATTGAAGTCCTCAAGTTGACTTTTCATCCAGAGCATTTACGTGCTGCATCCAGCTGCTGCTATGTATTCAGCTTCTGTTGTTGATAGAGCTATTATGGATTGTCTTTTGCTGGACCATGAGATCAGATTTTCTCCCAGAAACTGGCAGCTTCCAGAAGTGCTTTTACGTTCTAATCTGTCTCCAGCAAAATCAGCATCACAGTATCCTACTAAGCTGTAATCACTTGATTTTCTATAAAAACAGACCCAGATTAGCAGTACCTTTCAGATACTTGAAAATTTGCTTAACTGCTGTTAAGTGAGATTCTCTAGGATCTGATTAGAATCTAACACAAATGCAAACACTAAATATAATGTTAGGCCTTGAAGCCGTCAGATAGAGAAGAGAACCAATCATACCTCTGTAGACCTTCTGTTCTACCTTTTTACTTACCTCTTCTTTTTCCAGAATGCACGTGGGGTGCATTGGAATCCTTGAGGGCTTACATTCTGAGAGATCAAATTTCTTCAGAAGTTCTCTGACATATTTGCTCTGATGAATGTAAGTTCCTTCTGGAGTTTGATTAATCTGAATGCCCAAAAAGAATTTTAGTTCCCCCATTAGGCTCATCTCAAATTCTGCCTGCATACATTTAGCAAACTCTCTTCCCAGAGAGGGTTTAGTGGATCCAAATATGATGTTATCAACATAAATCCGACACACTAAAATGTCATTCTTAACTGTCTTATAGAACAAGGTTGTGTCCACTTTCCCTCTGGTGAATTCCTTTTCTAATAGGAAGTTACTTAGTCTTTCATACCAAGCTCTGGGAGCTTGTTTCAGACCATATAGTGACTTCTTTAATTTGAAAACATATTATAGATTTTTGGAACTTTCAAAATCAGGGGGTTGGTGCACATATACCTCTTCTTCTATATAGCCATTTAAGAATGCACTCTTGGCATCCATCTGATACAGAGTGATGCCTTTATTAACAGCAAATGATATTAAAAGTCTGATAGATTCTAACCTGGCGACTGGAGCAAAGCTTTCTGTATAGTCTATCCCCTCTTGCTGACTATAACCTTGTGCTACCAGTCGTGCTTTGTTTCTGATGACTTCACCTTGTTCGTTCAGTTTGTTTCTGAACACCCATTTTGTACCAATGACGTTGAATCCTTTTGGTTTGGGAACCATATCCCATACGTCATTTCTTGTGAATTGATTTAGCTCCTCTTTCATTGCCAGAATCCAGTCATTGTCCAGAAGTGCTTCATCAATTGTTGTTGGTACAATCAGAGAAACCAGTCCCATGAGGGATTCTTCAGAGTTTCTGAAGGTAGATCTTGTTCTGATTGGATCTTCCTTCCTTCCTAAAATTGTTTCTTCTGGGTGATCAATGCTGCTTCTGGATGGTCTTTTCTGGAGTTGATCAACAGAAGGTGTTGGGTTGCTTGTTGTGACTCTTTTTGATGTTGAGGGAGTGTCTCTATTGAGAGCATCTGATGAGTTTTCTTCAGTACCTGTGAGTTCAACTTCCATACCTGCAAGGAATTCATTCAGCTTTGACTTTTGACAGTCAAGCTTATCATCAAACCGAACACTAATTGACTCTTCAACAATCTGTGTTTCTATATTGTATACTCTGTACCCTCTTGAGCATTCAGAGTATCCTAACATAATACACTTTTGTGCTTTAGAGTCAAACTTATTCAAATAATTTTTTGTATTCAAAATAAAACATGTACATCCAAATGGGTGAAAATAAGAAATGTTGGGCTTTCTGTTCTTCCACAATTCATATGGAGTCTTTTCCAGAATAGGTCTTATGGAGATTCTATTCTGTATATAACACGCCGTGTTTATTGCCTCTTCTCAGAAGATCTTAGCAACGTTAGTCTCGTTGATCATGGTTCTGGCCATTTCTTGCAATGTTCTGTTCTTTCGTTCTACAACTCCATTTTGCTGGGGAGTTCTAGGACAAGAGAAATCATGCAGAATGCCTTTTTCATTAAAGAATAACTCAAAATCTTTATTTTCAAATTCTCCACCATGATCACTTCTGACTTTGACGATTCTAAGATCCTTTTCATTCTGAACTTGGTTGCAGAAGGTAACAAACACAAAGTGTGACTCGTCCTTGTGCCTTAAGAACTTTACCCATGTCCATCTGCTATAGTCATCTACGATTACTAACCCATACTTCTTGCCACTGACTGAAGCAGTTTTTACTGGTCCAAATAAGTCAATGTGCAGAAGTTCTAATGGCTTAGAGGTGGAAACAACATTTTTGGACTTGAAAGCAGGTTTTGCAAACTTGCCTTTCTGACATGCTTCACACAGAGCATCTGAATTGAACTTCAAGTTAGGAAGTCCTCTAACCAGATTGAGTTTGTTAATCTGAGATATTCTTCTCATACTAACATGTACTAATCTTCTGTGCCAGATCCATTGCTCGTTGTTAATAGACAGAAGACATTTTACATTCTGACTTTTCAGTTCAGAAAGTTTGATTTTATAAATGTTATTTTTCCTCTTTCCATTAAATAGGATAGTCCAATCTTTCTGACTAACAGCTTTGCATGAGTTTTGATTGAAGATTATATCATAACCGTTATCACTTAATTGACTTATGGGTAACATGTTATGCATTAATCCATCAACTAATAAAACATTACTTATAGAGGGAAGATTTCCATTACCTACTGTTCCAGAGCCAATGATCTTTCCTCTCTGATTGCCTCCAAAGCCTACGTGGCCTCCAGGCTTAAGTTCCAGGCTTTGGAACATATGCCTTCTTCCTGTCATGTGTCGTGAGCAGCCAGAGTCCAGGTACCATGATTGGTGTCTTTTCTTTGCTGCTAAAGATATCTGCCACATGTATTATTTTATCCTTAGGTACCCAAATTTTCTTGGGTCCTGATTTGTTAGTTTTACCAAAACTCTGGTTGAATTTTGGTTTGACAGAGTAATCACTACTTGTATATTTTATGTCATGTGTGTGCCCATATATAAAGTGTGAATCAAGTGGAGTGCGTTTTATAACTAAGTCCATGGCATTTTTTGGTGTAGGTACCTTACCTTGATATCTTATCCCTTTTCTGCCATTTTTGCTAACTCCATAGATCATTGAAGCCATCTTGCTTCTGTCTATGTTTTTAGCAAGAAACTTCTGAAAGCTGTGATCATACTCTTTGATGATCTCATCAACATTGCTGGGAGTTTCAGGGATTGTTTCCTTCTGAGAGTTTTGCAACTGGTTTTCTAATTTTGAAATTTTTTCTTTTAACTTAGAATTCTACAATCTGAGACTCTCAGTCTTATCAGAGTCAGAAGCAAGATTCCTTTTCAGGTTTCTGAATTTGACTCTGATCTGCTGATACCTTTCTAGAATTTCATTAAGGCTTTCAACTAGTTCAGCCTTAGTAAAGTTTATAGTAAAGTCAGGGAATACCTCTTCTGTATCTGATTCAGAGCTTCACTGTCTTCAGATACGTTTGCCATGAGGGCTATGTTTGCTCTTTCATCATCTGATTTTGAGTTAGCTTCAGATGTGTCAGAGTCATCCCATGTAGCCATGAGACTTTTCTTCTTTTCCTTTCCAAACTTCTTCTTGGGCTTCTCCTTCTGAAGCTTTGGGAAATCACTTTTATAGTGCCCTTGCTCATTACATTCACAATATATGATGTCTTTGTTGTTTGGCTTTCTGTATCCTGAAGAACCTTCAGATCTCCTGTGTCCAGAGGAGGATTCTGACCTTCTGTATCTGGAGGAAGATTCATTCTGATTTTCTGATCTTCTGGGATTCCTGAACTTCCTTTGCCTCTGCTTCCACAGTTGGTTCACCCTTCTGGAGAGGAGAGACAGTTCATCTTCTTATGATGAGGATCCATCAGAGGTTTCTTCCACAGCCTGTAACACTTTGGAGTCAGATTTTCTGTTAGATTTTAAAGCTAATGGCTTACTTTGCTTTTGAGGTTCATCTTCTTCTAGCTCTATCTCGTGACTTCTGATGGAGCTGACAAGTTCCTCCAGAGAGATTTTGTTGAGATCCTTGGCTAGCTGAAGCGTTGTGACCAATGGCCCCCACTGTTTTGGAAAGCTTTTGATGATCTTCTTAACGTGATCAACAATGGAATACCATTTGTCAAGAACTTTTAGACCAACAACAAGAATTTGGAATCTTGAAAACATAGTTTCTATTGATTCACTATCTTCCATCTCGAATGCCTCATTCTTCTGAATGAGCGCAAGGGCTTTGGTTTCTTTGACTTGAATGTTGCCTTCATGCGTCATTCTCAGAGAATCAAACATATTCTTGGCAGTTTCTCTGTTTGATATTTTCACATATTCTGAATATGAGATGGCGCTGAGAAGAATTGTTCTAGCCTTGTGATGATTTCTAAACTCACGCTTTTGCTGATCAGACATCATTTTCCTGTCAATCTTCTGACCATGTCCATCCACTGGGTGCGTGTATCCATCAGTCACCATGTCCCACAGATCAGCATCATGAGCCAGAAAGAAACTCTGAATTCTGTCTTTCCAGTAGTCAAAGTTCTCTCCATCAAAGACTGGAGGTTTGCCACTGAATATGTCCCTTTCTTCATTGTTGTCATTGCTGATGTTTTGACTTGGTCCTGCCATTGTATTTTTATGACGCTGGATCTTGTACTGACACGATTAAGTGTTTAAGCTCAGAACCAGGCGCTCTGATGCCAATTGAAGATGTGAAAAACACAAGAAGGGGGGGGGGGGTTGAATTGAAAAACTTAGATCAAAACAGCGTAATGACACAATATTTTTATCCTGGTTCGTTTGATCTCAAACTACTCCAGTCCACCCGTCAAGGTGATTTCGCCTCTCTCCAACGAGGTCTTAATCTACTAATCTTCAAACGATTACAACTACTACTTTAACAACTGTTAAAGTCTTCTTGAGTACAACCACAAGCCGGTTAATCTCAAGGAAATCTTTTACAAATAATTGAACAAGAGTGTGTTGTGTTTTCTAACAAAACAGTATATCACAACTGTGATAATTACACAGATTAAGCTTGGAATAAAATAAATTTGCTAGAGCTTGAATATGCGTGATTTGGAATTCTCTGCAAATTGATGTGTGCGTACGTACGTGCTTCTTTCACAAGCAGATTTGTTTATATAGGCAAGGCAAAAGACGTTGTCCATAAAACAAGTTTAATGTTAATAACACACTTTCCTTTTGAAGAAGATCTTGTCTGAAGAAAGCCGTTAGCATTTAATTCTGTCTTGAATAACCAGTAACGCTTCATAGTCTTCTATGCTTTAACTGTTGATACGCTTCAGAGTGTAGATGACTTGGTTAAGATGTCTTTGTTCAGAGTCAGAGTGTACTTGTTTAGGCGCAAATTCTGGTCATCAAACTTCAGCGTAAAGCCTGCTTTGCTTTCAGCGTGTAATGCTTTATTGCCTATCTTCTGATGCTGATCCCATCAGAACTTATGCATATACAAGACATAATTTTAAGTAGCATATTTGTTCTTTGTATATATCTTTGGATTTATTTATTCTTTGTATTTTGTTATCATCAAAACTCTAATCAAGGGTTGTAGAATCAAACTATGTTCTAACATAAACTTCTTTCTGTAATAGACCGTTCAGAAATGCAGACTTCACATCCAGATGCATTAAAGGCCAATTTCTATTTGTAGCTAAAGCAATCACAAGTCTGATTGTTTCATGCCTAGCTACAGGCGCAAACACCTCAAAGTAATCTAGCCCAAGTTTATGAAGAAAACCTCTAGCTACTAGTCTAGCTTTGTGCTTGCCAATGGAACCATCTGGCTTAAGTTTCAACTTAAAAACCCATCTGACGCTGATGGCTTTTTTCTTATCTGGAAGTTTAGCCAATTTACAAGTTTTGTTTCTTTCTATTGCCTCAAGTTCTTCTTTCATGGCATTAATCCATTCTTTCTTCTTGAGAGCTTCTTTAATGCCCACTGGTTCATAATCTACTAACATGGCACACTGAACGACTTCTCCTTCAGAGTCAACTTCATTATCCTGCAACATGTCAAAATCTACAAACCTTCTTGGTTTTTGTCTGATTCTTTGTGGTCTTTGAGTTTGTTCTGAAGCTGCACCAGAACTACTACTTTCAGAATTACCACCTTCAGAGTTTTCCCTTCCAGAACTATGATCACCACCAGATTCTGGATCATCATCAGCATCTGGATCAGAATCAGATCCATTTCCAGAATTTTCTTCTGACTCATCTTTAGAATCTTCAGGATTTTCATAATCAAATTCATCTTCTGAACTTTCTAAAACATCTTCAGGGGCTAACTCTGGTGTTGGAACTACACTAGAATCTGATTGAGATTTGTTCCAATCCCATGTTTCAGACTCTTTCACCACAATGTCTCTGCTGACTTCAACCTTATTAGTTTCTGGACAATAAAGCTTATACGGACCTGTACTGTGGTATCCCACCAGCAACATTACTTTTCTTCTATCATCCAGTTTTTGTCTTCTAGCTTCTGGAACGTGTTTGTAATAGACACAGCCAAACACCTTCAGATGACTGACACTTTGCTTATCTCCAGTCCATTTCTCTAAAGGAACAACTTCCTTCAGTTTCTTCGTTGGACACCTGTTCAGAATATATGCTGATGTGGCAACAACTTCTCCCCATAGCACGTGAGGTAGCTTTTTCTCTTTCAGCATGCTTCTGGTCATATCAAGCAAAGTTCTGTTTCTTCTTTCAGCAAGACCGTTGTGCTGAGGAGTATATGGAGCAGTAACCTCATGTTCTATTCCACTCTCCTCATAGAACTTCTGAAACACTGTAGAGTTATACTCACCTCCACCATCTGTTCTCAGAATTTTTAAATTCTGACCACTCTGCTTCTCAGCCTTCACTTTGAATTTCTGGAACTCAGTAAACACTTCATGTTTGAACTTGATGAGTGTTACTGTGATCGGTGGATTTAGAACTGACTGTTTAACGCTGGTTCGAGAAATGTCATGGAAGCAAGAGTCGCCACCGTCTTTTATTTTCTCCAACATGGACAGGACAAAAGCACAGCAAAATTCCTTATGAAATTATCTCTCGGTTCGGGAGGTAGATTTATAGAAAGGGAAGGTGTTAGCACCCTTTCTATCCATGGTTATCCATGGGCTCTTAGGTACTTGCTCTTATGTTTTCAAAAGATGTTTGCTTTTCAAAGTGAGTGGGTTTGAAAAAGTTTCATTTAAAGTTTTCTGAATAACTCTTGTATCAGTCCTCAAGAGTGTTTGAAAAATTGTTTTGAAAGCTTTTTGAAAGTGTCAGTGTGAAAAGATGTTTTTTTTTTTTTTTTTTTTAAAAGAGAAAGTACCCATGAGATCTACCTACTCTAAGGAATTAGGTTGTGTAAGAGTCCTTAAGATAGTGCTATCCCACCATTGAGAGATAGGTAGCACCGTCGTTGGAGGTGTTCGGGTCAATTCGTTTGTAGGCACAGTGTGGTCACCAGAGCAACAGTAGGACACCTTAGAAGCTACCCTTATGCCCTTGATCCTTTTTTAATCCGAGGCAACCGTTTCGAGGCAACTGGATCATGGACATAAGGACTTACTAAAACGTCCTATACTCGACGACCACGTTTCGAAGGTAAGGCAACAGGTGAGGCGTACCCTAGGAGTGGTGTGTGAATTTGTGTGTTGTTTTCAGTTTAGCAATTATCTTTGATCATGGCATTTGTGAGCTACGAGTTATTTTTAGTTAACCATACATTCTTTCATGCAATTTAGAATTTTAGAGTGCGGAAATTTAAATGCGGAAAGATAAATCCTACGCTATTACAAGGCGCATGTCTATACATCGCCAAATTACAAAGACCCGTTTGATAAAAATGCGGAAAGTAAAAGACCTAATTACTATTACAAGCCTTGAGCAGTTACATAATATTCGAAAAGAAAAAAGAATAATGTGCGAAAGAATAAAAATAGAACGTCCGAGGGTTTTAACCCTTTTTGAAATTAAATTGAATTAAAAAGCTAATTAATTATTTAATTAAGAAAAGAAATGTTTTTTAGGTTTTTGTATTTATGAAAATAAAGAATTTACAAGAAAACCCTAATTCTAGATTGTTTTTAATTATTTAAGAAAATATTCAAGTTAATCTAATTTACACTAATTAATTAAATTACATGTTTATTTACAAAAATATTTAGTAATTAATAATAATAATGAGAGAAAATTATTTATTAAAAAAAAGATGAAAAGGTCAAAAACCCTAATTCTACTTATTTTATTTATTAAGAAAAGATTAAAGTTTAAAACCTAATTTACTAAATTAATGGTTAGAGTTTATTTACAAAAATATTCTAATAGTGAAATTAATAAGAATTAAATATTAAACATTTTTTTGGTTTCTGATTTTTATTATGGAAAAATATTTTAGGTGAATTAAATAAAATAATTAACAATTTAAAAAGAATTGAAAAGAAAAGAGAAGAAAATAAAAAACAAAAAAATAGAATACAAACATAGGGGGTATCTGGCCCATTTTGGAGGTTTTTGTGAAGTAATTTGGCCCATTGAATCAAAGCCTTGTTGACTTTCAGGAATTACATGCTTGATGGTTGACCCAGGTGTATGATGGTCCTCCTTCTGTGGCCACTAGATTGATCTCACGTCCACTTGGCAGACACAGGCATGGGCGTGCATGGTAGAACGTTGGATGGAAACTGCATGGGAATATGTTAAGATAAAAATTATTGAACATATGGGGGGACCTGGGAATCGAACCCAGGTCCCAGCGTTTACCAAGCATATCCCTTGCCACTTGAGCTGTTTGCGCGCGTTTGTTATGTAATGGAACACAAATAATATAATAAAAAACAATGATTAGTGATATAAACAAGAAAAACGCGCCAGATTTTTGAATGCCCCAACCATAGGATGACACGCTAGCTTTCTTCTTCGTTTGCCTGAAACAAAAAGGAATGAATAGCGGGGGTTTTAAACCCCCACAACCTGAAAACGTGAAAATAGCGATTAGGCCTATACTTAATATAAAAAAGGCGCGATGGTCTTAATAGCTTCGTCTTGATGCCACGAATTCAACTGTACCAGTTTGAAGGTCTAATTTTTCCATATATGAGAGCCCCTAATTTGGAGCTTCTGAAACCCTAGGTTTCATCCATGGCAGATTTGGATACAAACATCGTTAGTCCAATTAAATATTACCAATCGCTTCAGAACATCATTATTAGTGTAAATCAACAAATAAAACACATGAATAATGCATGGAAATTAAAAAACGATCATGGGAAAGTTTGTGATAAATGCGATGCTATTCTACCAATTCTTGGAGTATGGAGACTGGAAAATGGTTGCAACACGTTCCAAGAAGTCTCAGCAAGGGTTTGGAATGGGTTTTAGGCTTTGAATGATCCTGCAAATACGATTTCAGATTTCAAGTTTTGGTGAAAATTTTGCAGAGTGGTTATGCCTTTCTGAGCAGCTTTTCGTGTATGCCTGCATTAGGTTAGGTCTTGCATATGTATGGGAAGCATTCTAGGTGAAAAACAAGCCCAAAGATCCATTGAATTAATGATTTCAATATTTGATTTTTCCATATATTTTTCAATCTTTTTTTGCCATGAAAACCTTGCCAATTATGGAAGATTTGGTCTTGTTGATTGATGCACGAAATCCTTAGCATGTGATGAGTGAATTTGCTGCACAAAAAGATTTGAAAACCATTATTTGATATTTTTCTCATAATTAAATCTAATTAAATGAATTAATAATAAAAAAAATTCAAATAATTAATTAAAAATAAGAAAATAAATCCCTTTGAACTCAATGGGTCGTGCATAGCCTTTGGGTAATGATTCATGAAAGAAATTGAGGCCCATTAGCAATTTTGAAGGGTTTTAGGCAAAGTTGACTTTTCAAAATTCCCAAAAATTTCCCAACTTCTTCAAGGCATATCTTGCTCAATTTTTAAGCTATGATCATGTTCTTGGACATTTTGGAAAGGTCTTTGAGTCCTTTAACCAATGCCTTTGGTCCCATGTCATTTTGATTTACCAATCTCAAGTTATGGTCTTTGACTTAAAGTGCTTTTTTGTTGACTTTTGAAAATGACCTATAATGTTGAAATTGATAACTTTTTGTGAGAGCATTTCTTGGACTTGGAGTGTGAAGATGAGTTGTAGGAAATGTCATCCCCTTCAAAATGATCTTTGTATGGGATTTTTCTGATAAACCATGAGGAAGTTATGCCCTGGTCAATTTGCAGTTGACTTTTCAGCTGTCCAAAAATAGAAACTTTTGCATCTTGAGACTTTTTGAGCCATACTTTGAGAATCATGATCAAGAATTGATCAAATACTGTTTGTGTCTTCATAATAAGATGTTGACCAAAATTTTTTACTTTTGACTGTCAAATGACCATTTTGCCCCTGCAGTTGACTGTGGAGCAATTAGGGTTTTTGACTGTGCAACTTGATGCTGTGAGTCTTGAAACTTGGCATATGGATGCTTGACAATGTATATAGGCATATGGGACTTGATTGGACCCTTGAAAATCTCAATTTATTTTCCAGAACCAAAACCCTAATTTTGACTGTGTTAGGAGGCCATTGGACTGTGCAACCCTTGAGAGATTTTGAATCATCTGAAGATTGATCTTGGCAAATTTTGAAGAATATGGGAGGGCAAATTTTGGGGTACAACAGTTGCCCCTGTTCAATCTTCTTAGACCTGAGGATGTAGATTGGCTAGCGTGCCTTTCGTGATCCGAAGGTGGAAGATGATTGAACACTAGAGTGCCCAGAAATTTGCGCTCACATAGAGTGTCAGCAGTGTGATGTAGGGAATGGGCTTGCAGATGCCATCTGGAAGTGTGACAGAACCTTGTCGGGAATGGGCTTATAGACGCCATTTAGAGACTGTCGGTATGTGGATGGGCTTACAGATGCCATCTAGGTGTCGATCGCGTAAGAGATTCCTTAGCGAGAACTTGCGTACCTGAGAAAGAAAATAATTACCCGGCCTGTCACAGGAGTTGATCTTCAAACTATTTATGTAGATGTGCCCTGGCTGGATACAGGAATTAAATCTTCAAACTCTTCAGATGTGCCCTGGTAAGATACAGGAATCAAGTCCGAAGAATTAGTCGTCAACAGATACACCCTGGCAAGATACAGGAATCGAATATTCGAACTCTTCAGACGTGCCCTGGAAGGATACATGAATCGAGTCTGGGATTAGTCGTCAACAGATACACCCTGGCAAGATACAGGAATCGGATCTTCGAACTCTTCATACGTGCCCTGGCGAGATACAGGAATCGAGTCTGGAATTAGTCGTCAACAGATACACCCTGGCAAGATACAGGAATCGGATCTTCAAACTCTTCAGACGTGCCCTGGCAGGATACAGGAATCGAGTATGGAATTAGTCGTCAACAGATACACCCTGGCAAGATACAAGAATCGGATCTTCGAACTCTTCAGACGTGCCCTAGCAAGATACAGGAATCGAGTCTGGAATTAGTCGTCAACAGATACACCCTGGCAAGATACAGGAATCGGATCTTCGAACTCTTCAGACGTGCCCTGGCAAGATACAGGAATCGAGTCTGGAATTAGTCGTCAACAGATACACCCTGGCAAGATACATGAATCGGATCTTCTAACTCTTCAGACGTGCCCTGGCAAGATACAAGAATCGAGTCTGGAATTAGTCGTCAACAGATACACCCTAGCAAGATACAGGAATCGGATCTTCGAACTCTTCAGACGTGCCCTGGCAAGATACAGGAATCAGATCTTCGAACTCTTCAGACGTGCCCTGGCAAGATACAGGAATCGAGTCTGGAATTAGTTGTCAACAGATACACCCTGGCAAGATACAGGAATCGGATCTTCGAACTCTTCAGACGTGCCCTGTCAAGATACAGGAATCAAGTCTAGAATTAGTCGTCAACAGATACACCCTGGCAAGATACAGGAATCGGATCTTCGAACTCTTCAGACGTGCCCTGGCAAGATACAGAAATCGAGTCTGGAATTAGTCGTCAACAGATACACCCTGGCAAGATACAAGAATCGGATCTTCGAACTCTTCAGACGTGCCCTGGCAAGATACAGGAATCGAGTCTGGAATATAGTCGTCAACAGATACACCCTGGCAAGATACAGGAATCGGATCTTCGAACTCTTCATACGTGCCCTGGCAAGATACAGGAATCGAGTCTGGTACTGTAGTCGTCAACAGATACACCCTGGCAAGATACAAAAATCGGATCTTTAGTTGCGACCGTTGATAGTAATTATCTTTGTATTGACTTTTGTCCTGAAAAGACAAAACGTTAGTTGTATGCGATGTCATGATGTATGACATGCGTGATGTTCTTAGAATAAATGAAATTGTATGTTCATGATGCGTATATGCATGCTATAATGTATGAAGATGTGATGTTTATGAAATGTGTTTTTGTGTAGGAAAGTAAATCCTTGACGTGTGCTGGGAAGTTAAATCCTGGGCTGATGTTGAGGAATAAGGCTCTTTGTTTCCGTTGGGGATGATTGTTGCAAGAATACCGGTGGGAGAAGATGACTCCGTTGGGGAATAAACTTGGCGAATAGATTACTCTGCGGGGAATGCTCTGCGGGGAAAGAGAGGTACTTTGCTGAGGTTGATGATAACTCCACTGGGGATACCATTGATAGATTTTGTTGGGAAATGAACTCCGCTGGGGATAGGAAGACTTCGTCGGGGACGATCTTTCCATGGTTATTGGCTGAGGATAACCCAGTTATATCCTGGTGGGGAAATAACCTTCTAAATAAATCCGGGGGAGCGTTCGTACTATGCGGGTGACAAGCTTCCAGAATCTATTGGGGATAAGCTTTAAGACCTGCTGGGGATATTGATTCAACTCTCATAGGGAGACTTTTCAGATTGGACTGGGGAAGTGGCTCCACTGGATGTCCGGTATTCCGCCGGGGAACAATCTTAGATCAAGACTGTCGGGGATGCTTGTTAAGAATGTTTGTAAACTCCGCTGAGGAATGTTGAGATCCGCTGGGGATACCCAATTTCCTTAAGGCTGACAGAGTAGGCTAACTCTGCTTGGGGAGAGTATCGCTGACTTGCTGGCTCACTCTCTGGGGAATTAGGATATCTTGGTTACATTCTTCAGCCGAACTTACCTTGGTACCTTGGTGGACAGAGCAATTAGATTGTTTAGACAACTCATTATTGCCCCTGTTTCTGATGTTACCCGTAATTAATCCTTTGTTTCGTATGCAAATATTTATGAGTTAGCAATTATTGTCAAATGCATATATCAAAATTGAACATTGGACGTTCTTCGCAAAACAAAACGGAAAAAGGAAAAAGAATTGGCAATTGGTCTGAAAAATGAATTTGTATTGATTTTTTGAATTTGCCTGTAAATAGGCGTTTATGTACAAGAGGCTGACGTCCTAATAAGAGAACGCCGCCGAACAACAGAGTTTATACAATTTGTACAAAGGAAAACAAAACAGCTATGTGAAAAGAATAATCCCACTGGGTTCCAACTCTGCTATCGCCTTTATATCTTCGAGCGTCTCATCAATTGGCTGCTCGGTTGAAGATGAAGCTGACTGATCGATGTCGTCTAAACTTGATAGTTGATACCGGATTCTGGGTGCAAGGTGATCCAATGAGACATAGTATTACGCTTTAATCCCTAATTTTTTCCTGGACTGCCCTTTCGGGTTTTCAGTCCACCGGGATACCCATTTTTGCCCAAGCCGCCTTTTCAGGTTTTTGACTTGCTGGGTGTACAGATTTTTTTTATTTCATCCCTCATTTTTCCCGAACCCTTTTGGTTCGCCGGGAAGCCCTAATTTTTGCCTAGGTATGTCAACCTAGCGGGTCTTTTATCATGCGTAGTATCTTTTTACTATGTCTGCATTGGCGGGGTGAGGAAGGTCGTCACCATCCATGGTGGTTAGAATCATGGCTCCTCCTGAGAACACATGCTAAACCACAAATGGCCCTTCGTACGTAGGGGTCCATTTGCCCCTGGGATCACTCTGAGGAAGAATGATGCGCTTGATTACCAGGTCCCCAACTTGATACTCCTGTGGTCTGACTTTCTTGTTAAATGCCCTGATCATCCGTTTTTGGTACGTTTGACCATGACAAATAGCAGTGAGTCTCTTTTCGTCAATTAGGTTTAACTGATCAAGTCGAGTCTGGATCCAGTCATCTTTGCTCAGATCTGCATCCTTCATTATCCGGAGAGAGGGTATCTGGACTTCAATCGGCAAGACTGCCTCCATACCGTAGACCAAGGAAAAGGGAGTTGCCCTAGTTGACGTTCTCGCTGAGGTACGATACCCATGAAGAGCGAACGGTAACATCTCGTGCCAATCTTTATAGGTCAATGTCATTTTCTGCACAATCTTTTTGATATTCTTATTAGCTGCCTCTACAGCCCCATTCATCTTCGGCCGGTAAGCAGAAGAGTTGTGGTGCTGTATCTTGAATTGCTCGCAGAGCTCAGTGATCATCTTGTTATTAAGATTGGTACTGTTGTCCGTAATGATCCTTTCCGGGATGCCGTATCGACAGATCAGGTTATGCCGAATGAACCGTGCCACGACGTTCTTGGTTACGGTAGCGTAGGAAGCTGCTTCAACCCATTTTGTAAAGTAGTCAATCGCCACCAGGATGAAGCGATGCCCGTTGGATGCCGTAGGTTTAATCTCACCGATCATATCAATGCGCCACATTGCGAAAGGCCAAGGTGCTGTCAAGACATTCAGAGGAACTGGAGGAACGTGCACCTTATCAGCATAGATCTGGCATTTATGACATGTCCGAGAATGTTGGTAACAGTTGGCTTCCATTGTGGACCAGAAATATCCTGCCCGAAGGATTTTCTTTGCCATGGTATGTCCACTGGAATGCGTTCCGAAGGTACCTTCATGTAGCTCTGCCATGATCTTTTCTGCTTCAGTCTTATCCACACAACGCAGTAAGGTTGAATCATGGTTTCGCTTGTACAGGATGCCGTTGCTGAGGAAGAATTTTGCTGCGAACCTTCTCAGAAACTTTTTTATCATTGATGGATGCACCTTCCGGGTATTCTTGAGCTTCCAAGTACCTTTTCACCTCATGATACCAGGGTTTTTCAGTTACTACCTCAGCCTCAAGATCACAACAGTATGCAGGTTCGTCCAGTTTCTAGATAATGATCCTGGGAGCCTCATTGTCCCACTTGACTTTGAACATAGAAGACATCGTAGCCAACGCGTCCGCCAACTGATTCTCCTCTCTTGGGAAATGTCCAAAAGTTATCTCTGTGAAGTGGGGGATCAACGTCAACACACATTCTCTGTAAGGAATAAGATTCGGATGTTTCGTATCCCACTCACCTTTGATCTGATTGATCACGAGAGCGGAATCTCCGAAGACACTCAGAAACTTGATCCTTAAGTCAATCGCAGCTTGAAGACCCATGATACATGCCTCATACTCCGCCATGTTGTTGGTGCAGTTGAAACATAGCCGAGCAATAAGTGGGGTATGAGTGCCTTTGGGGGATATGATCACAGCACCGATACCGTTACCCAAAGCGTTAGAGGCTCCGTCAAAGTGCATAGACCATCGGGATCCTTCCTCAGGTCCTTCATCCGGTCCAGGTACTTCACAATCAGTCACTATCATGATGCTCTCGTCAGGAAATTCGAAGTTCATTGACTGGTAGTCATCCACTGCCTGGTGTGCCAAATGGTCTGCCAATACATTTCCTTTGATAGCTTTTTGAGTCGTGTACTGGATGTCGTATTCTGTCAAGATCATTTGCCATCTTGCTATTCTTCCAGACAGAGCAGGCTTTTCGAATATGTACTTTATCGGATCCATCTTTGAAATCAACAAAGTAGTGTGAGTCAGCATATACTGTCTCAGCCGGCGAGCAGCCCATACCAAAGCGCAACAAGTTTTCTCGAGCAGTGAGTATCGGGTCTCACAGTCGGTAAACTTTTTGCTAAGGTAATAAATGGCGTGCTCTTTTCGGCCAGACTCGTCATGCTGCCCCAGCACACACCCCATTGAGCTGTCAAGTACCGTCAGGTATAGTATTAGAGGTCTCCCTTCAAATGGTGGCATAAGAATGGTTGGTTCTTGGAGATACTCTTTGATTCTGTCAAAAGCGGCCTGACATTCGTCGTTCCAACATACTACCTGATCTTTCTTCAGCAGCTTGAAGATTGGTTCACAGGTAGCAGTTAGGTGTGAAATGAATCGGGCAATATAATTCAGACGTCCTAGAAAGCCTCTGACTTCTTTCTCTGTCTTAGGAACTGGCATCTCTTGTATGACTTTAACCTTGGCAGGGTCCACTTGAATACCTTTGTCGCTCACGACAAAGCCTAGCAACTTTCCAGATCTTACCCCAAAGGTGCACTTGTTCGGGTTCAATCTCAGCTTATACAATCTCAGACGGTCAAATAACTTTTGCAGATGGTCAAGGTGTTCCTCCTCAGTTTGGGACCTTGCAATCATATCATCGACATACACTTCAATCTCATGGTGGATCATGTCATGAAATAAAGCAACCATGGCACGTTGGTAGGTTGCCCCAGCATTTTTCAGTCCGAAAGGCATGACCTTGTAACAGAAGGTGCCCCACTGAGTAACAAAGGCAGTCTTTTCCATATCTTCAGGAGCCATCTTGATCTGATTATAACCTGAAAAGCCATCCATGAAGGAGAACACCTTGTGCTGAGCAGTATTGTCAACCAGAACATCAATGTGATGTAGGGGGAAATCATCCTTAGGGCTGGCCCTGTTCAAATCCCTGTAATCAACACACATTCTGACCTTACCATCTTTCTTCGGCACCGGAACCACGTTGGCAACCCACTGAGGGTAAGAAGTCACTGCTAGAAACCCGACATCGAATTGCTTCATAACCTCAGCTTTGATCTCTTCGGACATCTCTGGACGCATACGGCGGACTTTTTGTTTTACCGGAGGACAGTCTTCCTTGGTAGGCAGGTGATGGACCACAATGTCAGTATCCAACCCAGGCATGTCTTCGTAAGACCAGGCAAAGATCTCCACATAATCATGCAACATCTGAATCAACCGTTGTTTTACGCTGAGCTCCAGATTGGCACCAATCTTAACCTCCTTTCTATCTGTCTCAATACCTAGATTTACCGTTTCCACTGGCTCTTCATGTGGCTGAATGGCCCTCTCTTCCTGGAGTAACAGTCTTGCAAGCTCGCCAGGCACTTCGCAATCATCTTCACCTTCGTCTTCGGCTAAGTTGATCGGATTTTCGAAGTCATAATTGGCAGTAGCAGAGTCGTTACCAGTGAGATCCAGAGTGGATTGAAACATGTATGAGTGAGTGTGTGTAAATATAGCCGTTTTGAAATATATAAAGAAGGAAGGAAAGAAAGGGAGCACAAGATTTGAAATGCGAAAAAATGTCCAATGTCTTTATTCATGATATATGGAAATGACAAGTAATATGCCCTCACAAATGAAGCCAACGGTGCCCCGGGTAAGACACCGGGCCATAAAGTTTCAATTTATTGTTCATTACAAATTAAAGAAACAAAGGAATTCATTACTGCGTAACAAAAGTAACAGGTATGTGGTCTTTTGCGGTCCAATTGTTCAGTCCACCGTCAGTCGTCGGGTAGATCCAGCTATCAAACTCAGATTCCTCTGCCTCGCCTTCAATAGCATTCACTCTCAGGTTGGTGATGAACACGGGAGGTCTTCCGATCCTTTCTTTGCGTACAGCCCTCTGAGCCTCTGCAGTAAAACCCAGCCCAAACTTGTCAGTCTTAGGAGTAAAATCAGGGAGCCTGCCCCAGTTAGCACATTCACCTTTCTCAATTACAGCCCGGGCGTCCTTTAAGGAGGCCATCTTCAAAGGAGAGTCTTCTTCAATTACTGTCTCCGCTGACGCCAATGTTGGAGGTACCTCTTCAAAATGTTGAAAGGGGGTTTCAATAAACTCCCCGTCCATCTCTATATACCGAAATGAATTCAGATGACTAACCATGTATTCTTCCTCCCCCTGCACTGTAACAATCTTCCCTCTGACAGGGTACTTGAGCTTCTGGTGTAGAGTGGAGGTCACAGCCCCAGCCTTATGGATCCAAGGTCGACCCAGCAAACAGGAATAAGATGGACGAATGTCCATCACATAGAACGTTGAATCGAAGACTTGAGAACCAACACGAATCGGAATATCCACTTCACCATGTACCATCCTCTTCGACCCGTCAAAGGCTCGGACAATGATGTTGCTAGGCTTCAACTTCAGGCCCTCACAATCCAATCTGTCTAAGGCCTTCTTGGGCAATACATTCAGCGAAGAACCGGTGTCTACCAACACGTGTGCGAGAGTAGTGTCCCTGCATTCAATGGAGACATGCAGGGCATCATTGTGGTTCTTTCCCTTGGCGGTAAGATCAGCATCCGAGAAACCCAAACCATTGTCAGCGGTTAAATTGGCCACACAATCAATGAATTGATCTGCAGAGGTCTCTTGTGGCACATGGGCCGTCTTCAGAAATGAAATCAGGGCCTTGGCATGGGCCTCTGAGCACAGCAGCAATGATAGCATAGAGATCTTGGAGGGGGTATGCCCCAGTTGTTCAACGACGTTGAAAAATCGCTCTTCTTAATGATCTTAAGGATTTCCTCCATCTCTTCCTAGGAGGATTCAACATTGACAGTCTTTGGTTCCTCCATCCGGGCAAGCACATCATCAATCCCTTTGCCCCGAGTGTCAGATGACTCGGCAACAGGGGTAGAAACTTGATCAGAAGGGGAAACAGGCGCACTTACAGGCATTATTATAAGAGGTCTTCGGATAACTGGCGGCGCAATGTCAGGCGAGAAGAGCCTGCCACTGCGAGTAACTTTAGCGGGACCAGTGATGTTGCTGATACTGGTACCAGTGTTGAACTCCTGCTTCACTCCAAGTACATACACATCTGCCCCATAGTGCCATGGGACAGCCTTGTCAGATTTGTAGGGGAGGGGCCCCGGAACAGTAATAATGATGGGTGCAACAGACATGATTTTTACTGGCTTCCTCGGGGGAGCCTTGGTAGGATTGTTGAAGATGGTGACAACAGATACTTCTTCGGTAGGAACAAAAGGAACAACGGTCTTCTTGAACAAGATTTCCTTGCTATCCATCAGGCTTTGGATGCCTGACTTCAGCAATGGACAACCAGTAGGGGAAACGGCACACAGGAGGCAACCCTTGCTACAACCCGGCAATAAACCGGCTAGCAATAGGTTCCTCTTAACAGTCAATAGAGGGGTAGCAACATCATCCACAAAAACTGCATACAAGTCTTCCTCAATGGCATTTACTCCATGCTGGGGCATAGGAGCAGTCACAATGTTGGGCCTTTCGGGCGCCTCGAATTGTATCTCCTTCACATCAATAAGATCCTGAACCTTATTTCTTAGGGACCAACAATCATCAGTAGAATGTCCCGGGCTATCAGAATGATAAGCACAGCGGGCATTGGGATTATACTTCGGAGAGGTCGTGTTCACCACCTTCGGAGCCTCTCTGACGGTCACCAAGTTGGTTGATAGCAGTTGCGGCAAGATTTGTGACAAGGTCATACTCAACCGAGTGTATTCTCTTCTAGGCCTCTCACCCCTTGATTGGTTAGGTTGCCGAGGAGCGGCAGCAGGCTTTGTAATAACCACCGCGTTGATAGTTTGGCGGCGTTCTGGTTTATTTTGCCTCCTAGGCCCATACACAGCACTGGCTTCCTTCTTAAAAGGTTTCTTCTCAGAACTAGAGGACGCACCTTTCTGAATTTTCCCTGATTTCATACCAGCCTCTATCCTTTCCCCAGTCAGAATGAGATCTGTAAACCCTGCAGATGAATTGCCAATGAGATGATTGAAGAATGGCCCGGATAGGGTCCCCAAGAACATGTCCACTAATTCACGGTCGATTAATGGTGGCTGCACCCTGCCAGCCAGGTCCCTCCACTTCTGCGCATACTCTTTAAAACCTTCTCCCGATCCTAGCGACATACCCTGGAGTTGGGTACGTGTAGGAGCGAGGTCGGCATTATACTGATACTGCTTGTAAAAAGCAGTAGCCAATTCCTCCCAGTTACGAACCTTGGTTCCATCCAGCTGATAGAACCATTCGAGATGAGTCCCTGAAAGACTCTCCTGGAAGAAATGGATCCACAAGTTCTTGTCCACAGTATACGGCTGAATCTTCCGCACATAAGATCTGAGATGTAGCTTAGGGCAGGACGCCCCGTCATACTTTGAGAAAGATGGTGCTTTGAACTTGTGTGGTATCACCACACCCGAAGATAAACCCAGGTCTCCGAAATCCAATCCAGGCACTTGTTGAATTTCCATGGCATTCAGACGATCTTCCAACTGCTTGTACTTGTCTTCAGCTGGAGGATACTGCTCCTCATTAAAATCAGTCTCGTTGTCAGAGACCACCAGACTATGAACTCTTCCCCCTTGGGGACTACCTTTCCCTATAGAAGAACCAGCTTGATCAACCTCATTCTGCAATGTGTTGCCCAACCTCCGGCCAGTGTTGAATAGTACAGTTCTCTTCTTCTTCTTCTTGACCATCAGAGCCTTCAACTCCTCTTGACCTTGGGCCAAACTCATGATCAGCTCTTGGAATTGGGCATTCTGAGCCTGTAGGGCCTTGATGGACTGCTCAATAGATGATTCAGGGTTCATGATGCTGAAATAAACAGCGAAGAACATTAAGCAACCTGAAAAGAAGAGTACCTGTGATGCACATGATGAATGGAATGCGTATGATTTATGTTTTCAAAGACAATCGAGAATCAACTTTGTAAACAAAAAGAAACACACTTCATTAGATTCAACTTTGAAATTTAAATTGTTCAACAGATTGCCCTTAGGCGTTACATAAAATGGAAATACTGAAAAGGGAAATAAAGACTGTAAAAGAAACATCCAAAGCTCATCAGTGATCCCAGGGTCTCCTCTTCTTAGTACGGATGTAGTCATTCAAGGCCCGCTCGTTCTCCAACTGCTTTGTCAGCTTCTGGATCTTCAATTCCTGCTCGTTGAACTTTTCCCGATACGAATCCCGTTCTTCTCGCAGTTGCGCCCAAAACCTCTTTAGCGTATCAATATCAGTAGGTATCTGAGGAGGGAGAACAGTTGGAGGAGCCCCAACTTTATCAGGATATTCAAGAATGATGGGTCTGGCAGCTTCATATGGCATACCTAACTTCTGAGCACGGATGCGGACCCATTTGTAGTAGGCTTCCATAGGTAGAGAAGTTTTCGGTCCCAACTCTTGTGGGTCAGCTTTGTGGATTCTGTCCCAAGCCTTGATGAACCTACGACGCAGCTCGTCACTATCTACCTGAAACTCAAAACTGATGTGAGGCACCAACATCTCATGAGGCCCTGCTCTTCTGGCTCTTCCAAACTGGCGGAGAGCTAGACATGGATTATAAGAGATCCCTCCTTGGGTACCAATCAAAGGAACATTAGGATATTCTCTGCAACGATCAATAACAGCTACCTCATCCAAACCCCTGAAAGTCCAAATGATGTCATCATCAGTGAGAGACATTAACCTATGAGCCCAACCTCTTCCTTCTTTGTTCTTCAGCACGAACTTAGGGAGGTGCAAAATAAACCACCTCACTAACAAAGGAATACAACACCACAGAGTTCCTCATCTTCGGGCAGTACGAGTATAGAGTTGTTGCAGGATATCACCCAAAAGAGTTGGCACAGGGTTCCGAGACATGAAGATCCTTATGGCAGTGACGTTAATGAAGTTATCAGGATTAGGAAACAAGACTAGACCATAGATTAAGAGATCCAGAATGTCTTCATACGCCCTAAAGTCCAGGTCATTCCAGAAACTGTTGGCCTTACCAATCAGAAACTTGGCCAAGAAACCCTTAACTTTGCTTCTAGTCACCCAGTTGTCCATTACCTCCTTGTGGGTCAAAGAGAGGGCTGCAGCAATCTCCTCGAGCCTAAGAGTCTTTTCCCAACCAGTGAAGGGAATCTGATCCAAGATAGGGATACCAAGCAAATCAGAGAACTCTTTCAGGGTAGGGACCAGCTGGAAGTCTTGAAAGGTGAAGCACTGGTACAGAGGGTCATAAAACTGGGTCAGGACACTCATCAGTTGTTGGTCCCATTTTGCCGTGACTAAGCCGAGAAGAGAACCATGCTTCTGGATGAAGGAAGTAGTATTTGGAATTCTGCTAACCAATTCATCAAGCAACTCAGGTGGGTGAACAAAGTTGAACCAGATAGTATTCCTTCGCATAGGCATCATGATGTCCTACAAAACAGAGCAAAGGTGAAACCCTTTTGTCTTTGAAATGGTCAGTCCTTATGCAGGATGCATGCAATGTTTATGATGGCATGATGTTATGATAAAGCACACCACAAATATTCACCAAGGCAAACATGATAAGGCACACAAGTCACACAAGACAAGCCCTTAGAGTTTAGGCCAGCATGAGGTCTAGGTATTACCCTCTTTCAGTTTGTTGGTTAAGACCTGTCCTATCAGAAGTAACCGGGTTCTAGAGGATCCCAATATCACTGACTACCCTCAATCGGTCATAACTCCAGCATCGCAATCTTTTCTTGCGGCCAGAACCATCACGAGAGTTTAGCCTCAATGGGCGTTGCATACTGCTACTGTTCTATTGGCCAAGTTGGGTCATTTAAGGTTCTAAGGTCGGTTGGTGCTTAATGACTCCTCAGAAGACCCATATTCTCCTCGTTGCGACACAAGGGATATCGGTACAGACCAAGGCGCCACACCAACGTAGCCATTGCTTCACCCATGTCGGTCTACGCCGGACAGGTCCCTCACAGCTTATGCTACCTAACAGGGTATCCCCAGATCCGGGTTAGGATCTATGTAACTCCGATGCAGCCCACAATAATAAAGCAAACAAACACATCAATTGAAAACACAAGTATGAGCTATCCTAAGGTACACCTCACTTTAATAGTATCCCCAACAGAGTCGCCAGTTCTGTGGATTTAGAACTGACTGTTTAACGCTGGTTCGCGAAATGTCGCAGAAGAAAGAGTCGTCACCGTCTTTTATTTTCTCCAACATGGACAGGACAAAAGCACAGCAAAATTCCTTATGAGATTATCTCTCGGTTCGGGAGGTAGATTTATAGAAAGGGAAGGTGTTAACACCCTTTCTATCCATGGTTATCCATGGGCTCTTAGGTACTTGCTCTTATGTTTTCAAAAGATGTTTGCTTTTCAAAGTGAGTGGGTTTGAAAAAGTTTCGTTTAAAGTTTTCTGAATAACTCTTGTATCAGTCCTCAAGAGTGTTTGAAAAATTGTTTTGAAAGCTTTTTGAAAGTGTCAGTGTGAAAAGATGTTTTTGTTTGTTTTTTTTTTAAAAGAGCAAGTACCCATGAGATCTACCTACTCTAAGGAATTAGGCTGTGTAAGAGTCCTTAAGATAGTGCTATCCCACCATTGAGAGATAGGTAGCACCGTCGTTGGAGGTGTTCGGGTCAATTCGTTTGTAGGGACAGTGTGGTCACCAGAGCAACAGTAGGACACCTTAGAAGCTACCCTTATGCCCTTGATCCTTTTTTAATCCGAGGCAACCGTTTCGAGGCAACTGGATCATGGACATAAGGACTTACTAAAACGTCCTATACTCGACGACCACGTTTCGAAGGTAAGGCAACAGGTGAGGCGTACCCTAGGAGTGGTGTGTGAATTTGTGTGTTGTTTTCAGTTTAGCAATTATCTTTGATCATGGCATTTGTGAGCTACGAGTTATTTTTAGTTAACCATACATTCTTTCATGGAATTTAGAATTTTAGAGTGCGGAATTTTAAATGCGGAAACATAAATCCTACGCTATTACAAGGCGCGGGTCTATACATCGCCAAATTACAAAGACCCGTTTGATAAAAATGCGGAAAGTAAAAGACCTAATTACTATTACAAGCCTTGAGCAGTTACATAATATTCGAAAAGAAAAAAGAATAATGTGCGAAAGAATAAAAATAGAACGTCCGAGGGTTTTAACCCTTTTTGAAATTAAATTGAATTAAAAAGCTAATCAATTATTTAATTAAGAAAAGAAATGTTTTTTTAGGTTTTTGTATTTATGAAAATAAAGAATTTACAAGAAAACCCTAATTCTAGATTGTTTTTAATTATTTAAGAAAATATTCAAGTTAATCTAATTTACACTAATTAATTAAATTACATGTTTATTTACAAAAATATTTAGTAATTAATAATAATAATGAGAGAAAATTATTTATTAAAAAAAAGATGAAAAGGTCAAAAACCCTAATTCTACTTATTTTATTTATTAAGAAAAGATTAAAGTTTAAAACCTAATTTACTAAATTAATGGTTAGAGTTTATTTACAAAAATATTCTAATAGTGAAATTAATAAGAATTAAATATTAAACATTTTTTTGGTTTCTGATTTTTATTATGGAAAAATATTTTAGGTGAATTAAATAAAATAGTTAACAATTTAAAAAGAATTGAAAAGAAAAGAGAAGAAAATAAAAAATAAAAAAATAGAATACAAACATAGGGGGTATCTGGCCCATTTTGGAGGTTTTTGTGAAGTAATTTGGCCCATTGAATCAAAGCCTTGTTGACTTTCAGGAATTACATGCTTGATGGTTGACCCAGGTGTATGATGGTCCTCCTTCTGTGGCCACTAGATTGATCTCATGTCCACTTGGCAGGCACAGGCATGGGCGTGCATGGTAGAACGTTGGATGGAAACTGCATGGGAATATGTTAAGATAAAAATTATTGAACATATGGGAGGACCTGGGAATCGAACCCAGGTCCCAGCGTTTACCAAGCATATCCCTTGCCACTTGAGCTGTTTGCGCGCGTTTGTTATGTAATGGAACACAAATAATATAATAAAAAACAATGATTAGTGATATAAACAAGAAAAACACACCAGATTTTTGAATGCCCCAACCATAGGATGACACGCTAGCTTTCTTCTTCGTTTTCCTGAAACAAAAAGGAATGAATAGCGGGGGTTTTAAACCCCCATAACCTGAAAACGTGAAAATAGCGATTAGGCCTATACTTAATATAAAAAAGGCGCGATGGTCTTAATAGCTTCGTCTTGATGCCACGAATTCAACTATACCAGTTTGAAGGTCTAATTTTTCCATATATGAGAATCCCTAATTTGGAGCTTCTGAAACCCTAGGTTTCATCCATGGCAGATTTGGATACAAACATCGTTAGTCCAATTAAATATTACCAATCGCTTCAGAACATCATTATTAGTGTAAATCAACAAATAAAACACATGAATAATGCATGGAAATTAAAAAAACGATAATGGGAAAGTTTGTGATAAACGCGATGCTATTCTACCAATTCTTGGAGTATGGAGACTGGAAAGTGGTTGCAACACGTTCCAAGAAGTCTCAGCAAGGGTTTGGAATGGGTTTTAGGCTTTGAATGATCCTGCAAATACGATTTCAGATTTCAAGTTTTGGTGAAAATTTTGCAAAGTGGTTATGCCTTTCTGAGCAACTTTTCGTGTATGCCTGCATTAGGTTAGGTCTTGCATATGTATGGGAAGCATTCTAGGTCAAAAACAAAGCCCAAAGATCCATTGAATTAATGATTTCAATATTTGATTTTTCCATATATTTTTCAATCTTTTTTTGCCATGAAAACCTTACCAATTATGGAAGATTTGGTCTTGTTGATTGATGCACGAAATCCTTAGCATGTGATGAGTGAATTTGCTGCACAAAAAGATTTGAAAACCATTATTTGATATTTTTCTCATAATTAAATCTAATTAAATGAATTAATAATAATAAAAATTCAAATAATTAATTAAAAATAAGAAAATAAATCCCTTTGAACTCAATGGGTCGTGCATAGCCTTTGGGTAATGATTCATGAAAGAAATTGAGGCCCATTAGCAATTTTGAAGGGTTTTAGGCAAAGTTGACTTTTCAAAATTCCCAAAAATTTCCCAACTTCTTCAAGGCATATCTTGCTCAATTTTTAAGCTATGATCATGTTCTTGGACATTTTGGAAAGGTCTTGAAGTCCTCTAACCAATGCCTTTGGTCCCATGTCATTTTGATTTACCAATCTTAAGTTATGGTCTTTGACTTAAAGTGCTTTTTTGTTGACTTTTGAAAATGACCTATAATGTTGAAATTGATAACTTTTTGTGAGAGCATTTCTTGGACTTGGAGTGTGAAGATGAGTTGTAGGAAATGTCATCCCCTTCAAAATGAGCTTTGGATGGGATTTTTCTGATAAACCATAAGGAAGTTATGCCCTGGTCAATTTGCAGTTGACTTTTCAGCTGTCCAAAAATAGAAACTTTTGCATCTTGAGACTTTTTGAGCCATACTTTGAGAATCATGATCAAGAATTGATCAAATGCTGTTTGTGTCTTCAAAATAAGATGTTGACCAAATTTTTTGACTTTTGACTGTCAAATGACCATTTTGCCCCTGCAGTTGACTGTGGAGCAATTAGGGTTTTTGACTGTGCAACTTGATGCTGTGAGTCTTGAAACTTGGCATATGGATGCTTGACAATGTATATAGGCATATGGGACTTGATTGGACCCTTGAAAATCTCAATTTCTTTGCCAGAACCAAAACCCTAATTTTGACTGTGTTAGGAGGCCATTGGACTGTGCAACCCTTGAGAGATTTTGAATCATCTGAAGATTGATCTTGGCAAATTTTGAAGAATATGGGAGGGAAAATTTTGGGGTACAACAGTTACCCATGTCATTCTTGTGAACTCATCCACAAAAGACACAAAATAATTGTTTCCTCCAAGTGAAGGTACTGGAAATGGTCCACACACATCAGAATGTACTACTCCCAAAGCATGCTTCACTTTGGGGGCTACTTCTGATGTAAATGGAAATCTAGGTTGCTTGCCTTTCATGCATATCTCACATGACTTCTCAGGCTTCACAATCTTCAAAATACCATGTACAAGCTTCTTAGAACATAGATGCCCTAAGCTTCTATAGTTCAAATGCCCTAACCTCTTATGCCACAACTTACTATTACCTTCAGCGCCTTCTGCACTAAGGCACGTTGCTTCATCTATTTCTACATTTACCTTGAATGTTATGTTGCCTCCTTGTTCAGACTTCATAATTAACTTCTGATTGGAATCATACAACGTCAGAAGATTGTTTTTCATAACAACTGAGAAACCTTTCTCAATCAACTGTCATACGCTCATCAGATTGCTTCTAATACCAGGAACATACCAAACGTCTTTGATCTGAATGTCTTTCCTATTCTTCACTCTAACTCTGACATCTCCCATACCTTATGCACTAAGATACTTATCGTCAGCACATCTGATCTTTGTTCTCCTTCTGGAGTCAAAGTCTGTCAGCCATTGTTTGTTTCCAGTTAAATGATTTGAACAGCCAGTGTCCATATACCACCAATCTTATGAGCATTTTCCAACAGAATCAGAAGCCATTAGTAGTACAGGTTCATCAACAGAGTTTCTCTTAGCCATATATGCTTCTTCTGAGTTCCTTTCCTTGTTTAACCTACAATCTCTGGCAAAATGGCCAAATTGTTTACAAGAGTAACATTGAAACTTCCTTTTGTCATACCTCTTCTTTCCTTTATGATATTTCTTATCATCAGAAGTTGAGGCTTCTGACTTTTGGAATCTATCACCACGTCTATTCTGCTTCTGGTCTTTCTTGACAAAAGAAGCCTTCAGAGCTTGCTCAACTTACCTCTCAGAAGTTCTCTCAGACATGCGTAACTCCTGTGCTTCTAAGCTGATTTTCAATTCTTCTATTCTCATAGTTTCCATATTTTTAGAGTGTTCAATAGAAACAACAATGTAATCAAACCGAGGAGTAAGCGACATCAGAATCTTCTCTATGATTATCTGTTCAGATAGAGTTTCTCCACACGCCTTCATCTCGTTAGTGATCAGAATCACTCTAGAGGTATATTCAAAAACTTTCTCACTGCTCTTCATGTCCAGGTTCTCATATTGCTTTTGTAGGGATTGAAGCTTCACCTTCTTTACTGATGCGTCACCACCGTAACATCTCACCAGTAAATCCCACGCCCCTTTTGACATTATTGAATCAACAATCTTCTCGAACACACTTTCATCCACACACTGATGGATATATGTTGTACCCCAAAATTTGCCCTCCCATATTCTTCAAGAATTTCCAAGTCAAAGCTTCAAAATCTCCCCAAGGGTTGCACAGTTCAAGGGCCTCCTAAACAGTCAAAATTAGGGTTTTGGTTCTGACAAAGAAAATGAAGTTTCCAAGGGTCCAATCAAGTCCCAAATGCCTATAAACATGGTCAAGCATCCTCATACCAAGTTTCAAGACCTACAACACAAAATTGCACAGTCAAAAACCCTAATTGCACTACAGTCAACTGTAGGGGCAAAATGGTCATTTGACAGTCAAAAGTCCAAATTTTTGGTCAACATCTCATTTTGAAGCCACAGACATCATTTGATCAATGCTTGATCATGATTCTCAAAGCTTGGCTCAAAAAGTCTCAAGATGCAAAAGTTTCCATATTTGGACAGTTGAAAAAGTCAACTGTAAATTGACCAGGGCATAACTTTCACATGGATTATCAGAAAAATTCCATCCAAAGCTCATTTTGAAGAGAATGACATTTCATACAACTCCTCTTCACACTTCAAGTCCAAGAAATGCTCCCACAAAAAGTTATCAATTTCAACATTATAGGTCATTTTCCAAAGTCAACAAAAAGGGACTTTAAGTCAAAGGCCATAACTTGAGATTGTTAAAATCAAAATGACATGGGACCAAAGGCATTGGTTAGAGGACACAAAAACCTTTCCAAAATGTCCAAGAACATGAGCAAAGCTTAAAAATTGAGCAAGTTATGCCTTGTGGAAGTTGGGAAGTTTTTGGATATTTTGAAAAGTCAACATTGCTTCAAATGACCTAAAATTGCTAATGGGCCTCCTTTTCTTCCACAATTCATCATCCAAAGCATGTGCACGACCATTTGTCCCAAAGGGAAGTTTTTATCATTTTTATTTTATTTATTTGAATTTTTAAATGCTAGAAATTCATTTAATTAATTAAAATATATAAAAAATACCAAACCAATGCAATCAAATCTTTTTATGCAAGGAATAAGCTTAAGATTTCGTGCAAGACCAAATATAGAAAGAATCAAGTCAATTGGCCATGATTTGTATCAAATATGCTTGAAAAAGATTTGAAATATTTTGCCATGAAAATCAATATCCTCTCCATCAATTCCTTGATTCTTTGGCTCTGAATTCTTACCCTAATCGTTCACCTATACATACTAATGCAAACCCTACTCCTCAGGAGGTCCCAGCTGCGCCATAGACCAATAACCAAACTTGAATTTTTTGCCAAAAAAGTGAAAACTGAAAACAAGGTTTTAGCACGATTCAGAGCAAGAGACCAATTGCAAAAGCTTCCTCGTGTCTTACTGAAGCTAACTGGATAATTTTCCCACCCTTACACGCCCAGAATTGGTACAGGAGGTTCAAACTATTTTAAATTATATGCATAATCGTGTTTTAATACTTAGGCATTTTCATTGCATTTCTTTGATGGATTCATATTAATTGGTGTGTTCTGAAGCTAACCACATATTTCAATTGAGTTTTTATGCATTATTGGAGATTTCACCATTGAAATAGGTTAGGGTTGCAGAACTTTCAAATTGGGCGTTTGTGCATATGGAAAAATTGGAATACCTCAAGGCCATGACCAAACTCAGCGTGCTTGGACGATGCTAAATCCACCCTCGCGCTCAATTTATGAGCTACCACAAGCTAATCGCTATTTTCTGGAATGGCATATTTTGGAACGGTTCAAAAACCGTTGCTGATTCTTTTGTGTTTCAGGAAAAAACAAAAGCGAGGAGGACGAAGGTTATGTGGCCAGCAGTGATTGGGTCATTTAAAAATTCGCGCTAAAAGTCCACTAACGCTTAGTTTATATCATATTATTTGTTTTCCATATAATAACCAAAAGACGCGTGTGGAGCAGTTGGCAGAGTGTATCACTGGTAATCCCTGGGACCTGGGTTCGAACCCCAGGTCCCCACCCCTTTCCATGTTATTTTTCAATTAATACTTATGTGCAGTTTCAATGGTAGCGTCCACCATACATCCACCACATCAAGCCATCCACGTGCCTACTGAGATGAATCAAAAGGTCCAGATTGGGAGAACACCGTGTACGTTAGTCAATAGAGATCCACGCCAGCGCAAAAGTCAAACAGGCCAAAGGCTTAATGGGCCTGATTACTGGACTTCACCCTCCATTTGGGGGCAGACCCCCCTAGGTTTGCAATCTTCTATATTTTTTCATTCTTTTATTTATTTCAATTATTGTTTGTTTTTCAATTAATTTCTTTAATTTAAATATTTTCATAAAAAATATAAAAAAACAATATAAAATCAGAAAAAGACAAAAAATAAGTATTTTATTTAATTAATATATTTTTTTTGTAAATAAATATTATTCATTAATTTTAGCTATTAAATTAGGTTTAATTCAAGCATTTTCTTAATAAATTTAAAATTGGTAGAATTAGGGTTTGTATTAATTTTTTATCCCTTTTCTTTTCTTTTCTCTAAATAATTAAATATTTCCTATTATTTTTATAAATTAAAATTGCATGTAAATAATTAGGTTAATTTAGGTTTAACTTTAATATTTTTTCTTAATAAATAAAAGTTATAGAATTAGGGTTAATGTTTTATTTTAATTAATCTTTCTCATAAAAATTCATAAATCCAAAAATACCAAAAATAACTTCCTTTCATTTTAATTTTAATTAATTTAATAATAATTTAATTTCATTAGAAAGGGTCCAATGCCCTCGCTTTCGACTATTAATTTGTTTCGCGCATTTTTTTGTTTCTTATCATATTTATCTACCTCTCCCAAAGCCATGTAAATATTTATCTCTCGCCCTTTTACTTTTATGTCTTTATTTTCTGGCAAATCGGGTTCTGGAAATTTTGGCGATGTGGACCCGCGCCTTTTGTAATAGTTTAGAACTTTACCTTTCTCGCTCTTTTAACTGTTAAATAAATGCATACAAGAATGAATGTCAAAATAAAAACAAACGCGTAGCTCACTCATAACATGACAAGACAAAATAACTGAATCTGACACACAAATTCACACACCACTCTTAGGGTACGTCTCACTGTTGCCTTGCCTCGAAAGGTGATCGCCGAGTAGAGGATGTCTTAGTAAGTCCTCATGATCCGGGAACCTGGCATGAGGGTAGCTTCTAAGGTGTCTTCCCATTGCTCTGGTGATCACCATGTCCCGAACCTCGAATTGACCCGAACACCTCCAACGGTGGTGTTACCTACCTCTCAATGGTGGGATGGCAATACTTTAAAGGACATTTACACAAACGAATTCCTTAGGGTAGGTAGACGATTCTAGATACTTGCTCTAATTTTAAAACAAATTCAAAAATACTTTTCACACCAACACATTTTCAAAAAAGCTTTCGAAAGCATTTTTTCAAACACTCTTGAGGACTGATACAAGAGTCGAACTGAAATTTTCAAAGAAACTTTTTAAAACCCACATTGAAAAGCAAACAAACCATTTTGAAAACACAAATGAGCAAGTATCTAAGAGCCCATGGATAACCATGGATAGAAAGGGTGCTAACACCTTCCCTTTCTATAAATATACCTCCCGAACCGAGAAACTATCTCATAAGGAATTTTGCTGTGCTTTTGTCCTGTCCATGTTGGAGAAAATAAAAGACGGTGGCGACTCTTGCTTCCGCGACATTTCGCGAACCAGCTTTAAACAGTCAGTTCTAGATCCACCGATCACAGAACTGGCGACTCTGCTGGGGATAAACTTTTAAAGTGAGGTGTACCTTAGGACTAAGATCACTGTGTTTTCAATTGTATTGACTTGTCTGCTTTAAATTTGTGGGTTGCATGGGAGTTACATAGATCCTAACCCGGATCTGGGGATACCCTGTTTAGGTAGCATAAGCTGTGAGGGACCTGTCCGGCGTAGACCGACACAGGTGAAACAGTGGCTACATTGGTGTGGCACCTTGGTCTGTACCGATATCCCTTGTGTTGCAACGAGGAGAATATGGGTCTTCTGAGGAGTCATTAAGCACCAACAGACCTTAGAACCTTAAATGACCCAACTTGGCCATTAGAACAGTAGCAGTATGCTACGCCCATTGAGGCTAAACTCTCGTGATGGTTCTGGCCGCAAGAAAAGGTTGCGAGGCTGGAGTTATGACCGATTAAGGGTAGTCAATGATATTGGGATCCTCTAAGAACCCGGTTACTTTGATAGGACAGGTATGAACCAACCAACTGAAAGAGGGTAACACCTAGACCTCATGCTGGCCTAAACTCTAAGGGCTTCTCTTGTGTGACTTGTGTGCCTTCGTACTTGACTAATTGCATGCGTGTTATCTGACACATAAGCTACTTGCAGGTTTTGTTTATAGTCCTTAACTGGGATTCATAACAGGGTTTACTAGGTCTCTTGCAGGTTTTGTTTATAGTCCTTAATTGGGACTCATAACAAAGTATACTGAATTTCTTGCAGGGTTTGTTTATAGTCCTTAATTGGGACTCATAACAGGGTTTACCTACATTACCCCATGCATCATGACATCATACCATTGCATACATCCTAACCCATTTCAAGGATCTCAAGGGCTTGTGATGCAGGTCATGATAAATCAAACATCTAGCAAGGGGCAAAGAGGATTTATTTTCCTCTAGCTAAGGTTGTCAGGGGCTATGACCCACTGGATATGGTGAGCCTTTGACCCTTGACGAAGGACTCTCAACAATATGCAGTTCCTTCAATCAAGCCACCGAATTCGAATGCTAACCAATTTTCTTGTTTACCCCGCGAGGTCCTTGAAAACATTGCATGCATGTCATACACATCATTACATAACAGGTATCCCTTTTGACAGGTCTCTTACCTTCTTCGCTGTTTATTTCAGCCAATCGTCATGAATCCTGAATCATCAACTGAGCAGTCCATCAAGGCCCTCCAGGCTCAGAATGCCCAGTTCCAAGAGCTGATCATGAATTTAGCCCAGGGTCAAAAGGAATTGAAAACTCTGATTCAGAAGAAGAAGAAGAGGACTGTTTTGTTCAGCCCTAGACGCCGATCTGGAAACACACTACAGAATGAAACTGAGAGGGCTACTCCATCTGTTGGGGAAGGCAGTCATCAGGAGGAAAGGGTTCCCAGTCCAGTGGTCTCCGACAACGAGACAGATTTCAACGACGAACAATACCCTCCTGCTGAGGACAAGTATAAACAGTTGGAAGACCGCCTGAATGCAATGGAAATTCAACAAGTGCCTGGTTTGGATTTCGGAGACTTGGGTCTAACTTCTGGTGTGGTGATCCCACACAAATTCAAAGCACCCTCTTTTGCTAAGTACGATGGGGCATCCTGTCCCAGGCTGCATCTCAGGTCTTATGTGCGGAAGATTCAACCGTATACTATGGACAAGAACTTGTGGATCCACTTCTTCCAGGAAAGTCTTTCAGGGACTCATCTCGAATGGTTCTATCAGCTGGACGGAACCAAGGTTCATAACTGGGAGGAGCTGGCTACTGCTTTTTACAAGCAGTATCAGTACAATGCCGACCTCGCTCCTACACGTACCCAACTCCAGGGTATGTCGCTAGGATCGGGAGAAGGTTTTAAAGAGTATGCGCAGAAATGGAGAGACCTGGCCGGTAGGGTACAACCACCGCTGACTGACCGTGAACTTGTGGACATGTTCTTGGGGACCCTGTCTGGTCCATTCTACAACCACCTGATTGGGAATTCGTCTGCTGGATTCACAGATCTTATCTTGACTGGAGAGCGAATAGAAGCTGGCATCAGGTCTGGGAAGATTCAAGAGGCTGCACCTTCTGATAAAAAGCCTCATCATGGAAAGAAAGAGTCCAATGTTGTGCACGGTAAAAAGAGCCGTCATGAGGTAGGGGCAACCCAGATCTCCAGTCCTAGACCTGCTCAACAAGGACAGGGGCAGCAGCGTAAGGAGAAACGACAGTTCACCAAGATCAACATGTCGCTGGATCAAGCACTACAACAAATGTTGAAGGCAGGATTAATCACCTTAAGGGCTCCTCTTCGGAATCCGAACACTTCTGCTCCGAACTACCATCCCAACGATAGGTGCGCATATCATTCTGATAGCCCGGGGCATACTACGGACAACTGCTGGCCTCTCAAGAACAAGATTCAAGATATGATCGATGCCAGAGAAATTCAGTTTGAAGTGCCTGAGACTCCGAACATAATCACTGCTCCATTGCCCAATCGTTGAAGACCTTTTGTTTATTTGAATTTCCGAGTTGTATTTTTCTTTGCTCATACAAACAATTAATGTCATAGCAAACTCTTTTATTCTATCAATACATCGCATATGTCTGTTTTGGGAATTAATACAATTGTTTTCATTATATTCAAAATTCTTTTCATTTTTCTGTGATGATCAACTCTCGGTTACTAATTCTAAGCCTCTTGAGGGAGGATGACGAAAACGATACCACAATCTACAGTATGCTTTTGAACGGACCCTGCTGATGAGGTACATGCATTGTTTCAATCCCTAAACACTGGAGTTATAAGGAAGATAATCCCTCGTCAACTCCTCTGAGCCAAAGAAGTAGGAGTTTTTCTTTTCGAAAATTAAAACCCTTTATCATAACCTGGGGCAGGCTAGTTCTCTCAGTTGATCTAAGTGCATAACAAATGGCACCAAAGAGTTCCTTACAAAAGAAGAAAGACAATGATGGTTCCGAATAATCAATGAAGAAAGGCAGTCATTATACCTCAAAAATCAAAACCCATTAAGTCAAAACCCATGAAGGAGACTTACAAAACTGGGGCATCCCGTTGACTGTAATTCCAAAAAAGGAAACAGTTCAGGCAAAAAAGAAAGGGATAACAAAAAAATCAGACAAGAAAGAGGTCTTACAAATCCTCAACAAAAACAAAAGGAATGACTGCCTATTCAAAATAAGTTATCAACATCCGAATCATCACCGGAAAATCAGAGCAAAGACTCAAACAAGGTCTAACGTATGATCAACTGAGTTTAGGTTTGGAGAACATCACGAAGAGCGGGTGGGTACAAATAAAATTTGAGCCTTTATCCTTTGTTTCTTAAACCGTGAACCAGGCCACGTTATAACCCTTAAAAGTCCTAGCTGAAGCATGGGTTAGTTCGAAAGCATACTGTTACGAAAGGTATCCTGACTCCTGAAGGCTCGCTGTAAAATCTTGAGTTGACATCACATTGTTTTACGACAAAATGCATTTTTAAAATCTTCAAGACAGACATGAGCTTTGCATTTTTAACATAACTTTGTTTGCATATGACTTTTTTGTTTGAACAGCAGGGAAATTCGCACGAGGAATACCTAGTTAACAAAAGCACTTCCAATCAAGGGGCATGGCATGAATATTGTCCATCATCTGGGGCAGTTAAGTCAAGATTCGTAGAATCTCTCAAAGGTCAAGCAGCCTGGGGCAAATCTCTGCCTAAGTCACTTGGGGCATTCCAACAACAAATCTTGCACGATCAGACATCTTCTGGTAATATGACAAAACAGTTCTAACAGGGGCAACTCCCTACATTCTGAGAACGTGGACATAGTCGAAAAGATACTACGCAAAATCAAAGACCCGCTAGGCTGACATGCCTAAGCAAAAATTAGGGCTTCCCGGCGAACCAAAAGGGTTCGGGAAAAATGAAGGGATGAAATGAAAAAAATATGTACACCCGGCAAGTCGAAAACCTGAAAAGGCGGCTTGGGCAAAAAAGGGTATCCCGGTGGACTGAAAACCCGAAAGGGAGGTCCAGGCAAAAGTTAGGGATTAAAGCGTACGACTATGTCCTGTCATCTCGTCACTTGCCTACCAGAAGAAGATTGGTCAAATCGGCGGTCATCAAGCACCTCCACAGGTATCTTCCTCTCCCACATCAGAAACAGGGGCAATAATGAGTGGTCTAAGCAATCTGATTATTCTGTCCTTCAAGGTATCAGGTTAGGTTCCGTTGAAAAACATAACCAATACAGTTCAATACTTCCCCAGGAGAGTCTAATCCAATTTCCCCAAGAAAGATGGAATTCATCTCCCCAAGCAGTAAGCTTATCCCCAGTAGATTCTGGAAGCTTATCCTCGCAGAGCACGAACGCGTCTCCCGGATTTATTCAAAGAGTTATTTCCCTAGCAGGATATAACTGGGTTATCCTCAGCCAAAAGCCACGGAAAGATCGTCCCCGACAAAGTCTCCTTATCCCCAGCGAAGTCTATTAACACTTCCAAAAGAACAGTGGTATCCCCAGCGAAGTTACCATCAAAGTATCCCTCTTCCCACAGAATGTTCTCCCCAGCAAGATCATTAGAGTACTTTTCCTCCCGCAGAGTAATCCATTCGCCAAGTTTATTCCCCAACGGAGTCATCTTCTCCTATCGGTTCATTCTTGCAAAGCAAAGAATTCTCTCTTCAACACCAGCCCAGGAGTTAACTTCCTGGCACCCGTCAAGGATTTATTTTCTTAGACAAAAATATATTCATCTTCATACATTATAGCATGCATATGCATCATACTACACGAATCTCATCAATTTTGAGTACATCCTGAAATCATGCAGTTCATGCATCATGATCTTGCATACAACTGATGCTTTAGCTTTTCAGGAAAGGTCGATACAAAGATGATTACTATCAACTATCGCAACTCCTTCTAGATATAGTTCAGATGTGAACCAGATATGGCGACGTTCTGATACTGCTTCCAGATTTCCTTCTAGATATAGTTCAGATGTGAACCAGATATGGCGACGTTCTGATACTGCTTCCAGATTTCCTTCTAGATATAGTTCAGATGTGAACCAGATATGGCGATGTTCTGATACTGCTTCCAGATTTCCTTCTAGATATAGTTCAGATGTGAACCAGATATGGCGACGTTCTGATACTGCTTCCAGATTTCCTTCTAGATATAGTTCAGATGTGAACCAGATATGGCAACATTCTGATACTTCTTCCAGATTTCCTTCTAGATATAGTTCAGATGTGAACCAGATATGGCAACGTTCTGATACTTCTTCCAGATTTCCTTCTAGATATAGTTCAGATGTGAACCAGATATGGCGACGTTCTGATACTGCTTCCAGATTTCCTTCTAGATATAGTTCAGATGTGAACCAGATATGGCGACGTTCTGATACTGCTTCCAGATTTCCTTCTAGATATAGTTCAGATGTGAACCAGATATGGCAACGTTCTGATACTTCTTCCAGATTTCCTTCTAGATATAGTTCAGATGTGAACCAGATATGGTGACGTTCCGATACTTCTTCCAGATTTCCTTCCAGATATGGTTCGGATGTGACCCAGGCATGGCGACGTTCTGACACTTATTCCAGTTGAAGATTTCAAGACCTAGACCGGTTCAGTTAATCGACCCTAAGATTTTCTGTTTCTTATCCAGTCCAAGGCCTTCTCTAGTCCAGTTAAATCGACCCCTAACAGATTTTCCTGATAAAGACTCAGTAGAAGTTATCCAAGATTCTCTCAATGATTGCTGTTGAGGTTGTAGTCGCCTTTGGTTCTCTCCCCGATACTGCGGAGGTAGTAATCGCCCCCAAGATTCTCTCAGCGTTCCTGTTGAGGTAGTAATCATCCAAGGTTCTCTCACCGTTCCTGTTGAGGTAGTAACCATCCCTGGTTCATTCATCGCCGTTTGAAGCTCCAGATCCAGCTCCTGTAACCAGTCAGGACACATCTACACAGAATTTGAAGACCAGCTCCTGTAACATGCCAGGTAATCATTTTCTCTTTTGCAGGTACGCAAGTTCTCGCTAAGGAATCTCTTACGCGATCGACATCCATATGGCATCTATAAGCCCATCCACCTCCCATCATCTCTTAGCATGGCATCTATAAGCCCATCATCCTATCCGTCAATCTCCAAATGGCATCTATAAGCCCATTCCCATCATCACACTACTATGTGAGCGCAAATTTCTAGGCACTCTAGTGTTCAATCATCTTCCACCTTCGGATTACGAAAGGCACGTCAGCCAATCTGCATCCTCAGGTCTAAGAAGATTGAACAGGGGCAACTGTTGTACCCCAAAATTTGCCCTCCCATATTCTTCAAGAATTGCCAAGTCAAAGCTTCAAAATCTCCCCAAGGGTTGCACAGTTCAAGGGCCTCCTAAACAGTCAAAATTAGGGTTTTGGTTCTGACAAAGAAAATGAAGTTTCCAAGGGTCCAATCAAGTCCCACATGCCTATAAACATGGTCAAGCATCCTCATACCAAGTTTCAAGACCTACAGCACAAAATTGCACAGTCAAAAACCCTAATTGCACTACAGTCAACTGTAGGGGCAAAATGGTCATTTGACAGTCAAAAGTCCAAATTTTTGGTCAACATCTCATTTTGAAGCCACAAACATCATTTGATCAATGCTTGATCATGATTCTCAAAGCTTGCCTCAAAAAGTCTCAAGATGCAAAAGTTTCCATATTTGGACAGTTGAAAAAGTCAACTGTAAATTGACCAGGGCATAACTTTCACATGGATTATCAGAAAAATTCCATCCAAAGCTCATTTTGAAGAGAATGACATTTCATACAACTCCTCTTCACACTTCAAGTCCAAGAAATGCTCCCACAAAAAGTTATCAATTTCAACATTATAGGTCATTTTCAAAAGTCAACAAAAAGGGACTTTAAGTCAAAGGCCATAACTTGAGATTGGTAAATCAAAATGACATGGGACCAAAGGCATTGGTTAGAGGACTCAAAAAACTTTCCAAAATGTCCAAGAACATGAGCAAAGCTTAAAATTTGAGCAAGTTATGCCTTGTGGAAGTTGGGAAATTTTTGGATATTTTGAAAAGTCAACATTGCTTCAAATGACCTAAAATTGCTAATGGGCCTCCTTTTCTTCCACAATTCATCATCCAAAGCATGTGCACGACCATTTGTCCCAAAGGGAAGTTTTTATCATTTTTATTTTATTTATTTGAATTTTTAAATGCTAGAAATTCATTTAATTAATTAAAATATATAAAAAATACCAAACCAAACCAATGCAATCAAATCTTTTTATGCAAGGAATAAGCTTAAGATTTCGTGCAAGACCAAATATAGAAAGAATCAAGTCAATTGGCCATGATTTGTATCAAATATGCTTGAAAAAGATTTGAAATATTTTGCCATGAAAATCAATATCCTCTCCATCAATTCCTTGATTCTTTGGCTCTGAATTCTTACCCTAATCGTTCACCTATACATACTAATGCAAACCCTACTCCTCAGGAGGTCCCAGCTGCGCCATAGACCAATAACCAAACTTGAATTTTTTACCAAAAAAGTGAAAACTGAAAACAAGGTTTTAGCACGATTCAGAGCAAGAGACCAATTGCAAAAGCTTCCTCGTGTCTTACTGAAGCTAACTGGATAATTTTCCCACCCTTACACGCCCAGAATTGGTACAGGAGGTTCAAACTGTTTTAAATTATATGCATAATCGTGTTTTAATACTTAGGCATTTTCATTGCATTTCTTTGATGGATTCATATTAATTGGTGTGTTCTGAAGCTAACCACATATTTCAATTGAGTTTTTATGCATTATTGAAGATTTCACCATTGAAATAGGTTAGGGTTGCAGAACTTTCAAATTGGGAGTTTGTGCATATGGAAAAATTGGAATACCTCAAGGCCATGACCAAACTCAGCGTGCTTGGACGATGCTAAATCCACCCTCGCGCTCAATTTATGAGCTACCACAAGCTAATCGCTATTTTCTGGAATGGCATATTTTGGAACGGTTCAAAAACCGTTGCTGATTCTTTTGTGTTTCAGGAAAAAACAAAAGCGAGGAGGACGAAGGTTATGTGGCCAGCAGTGATTGGGTCATTTAAAAATTCGCGCTAAAAGTCCACTAACGCTTAGTTTATATCATATTATTTGTTTTCCATATAATAACCAAAAGACGCGTGTGGAGCAGTTGGCAGAGTGTATCACTGGTAATCCTTGGGACCTGGGTTCGAACCCCAGGTCCCCACCCCTTTCCATGTTATTTTTCAATTAATACTTATGTGCAGTTTCAATGGTAGCGTCCACCATACATCCACCACATCAAGCCATCCACGTGCCTACTGAGATGAATCAAAAGGTCCAGATTGGGAGAACACCGTGTACGTTAGTCAATAGAGATCCACGCCAGCGCAAAAGTCAAACAGGCCAAAGGCTTAATGGGCCTGATTACTGGACTTCACCCTCCATTTGGGGGCAGATCCCCCTAGGTTTGCAATCTTCTATATTTTTTCATTCTTTTATTTATTTCAATTATTGTTTGTTTTTCAATTAATTTCTTTAATTTAAATATTTTCATAAAAAATATAAAAAAACAATATAAAATCAGAAAAAGACAAAAAATAAGTATTTTATTTAATTAATATATTTTTTTTGTAAATAAATATTATTCATTAATTTTAGCTATTAAATTAGGTTTAATTCAAGCATTTTCTTAATAAATTTAAAATTGGTAGAATTAGGGTTTGTATTAATTTTTTATCCCTTTTCTTTTCTTTTCTCTAAATAATTAAATATTTCCTATTATTTTTATAAATTAAAATTGCATGTAAATAATTAGGTTAATTTAGGTTTAACTTTAATATTTTTTCTTAATAAATAAAAGTTATAGAATTAGGGTTAATGTTTTATTTTAATTAATCTTTCTCATAAAAATTCATAAATCCAAAAATACCAAAAATAACTTCCTTTCATTTTAATTTTAATTAATTTAATAATAATTTAATTTCATTAGAAAGGGTCCAATGCCCTCGCTTTCGACTATTAATTTGTTTCGCGCATTTTTTTGTTTCTTATCATATTTATGTACCTCTCCCAAAGCCATGTAAATATTTATCTCTCGCCCTTTTACTTTTATGTCTTTATTTTCTGGCAAATCGGGTTCTGGAAATTTTGGCGATGTGGACCCGCGCCTTTTGTAATAGTTTAGAACTTTACCTTTCTCGCTCTTTTAACTGTTAAATAAATGCATGCAAGAATGAATGTCAAAATAAAAACAAACGCGTAGCTCACTCATAACATGACAAGACAAAATAACTGAATCTGACACACAAATTCACACACCACTCTTAGGGTACGTCTCACTGTTGCCTTGCCTCGAAAGGTGATCGTCGAGTAGAGGATGTCTTAGTAAGTCCTCATGATCCGGGAACCTGGCATGAGGGTAGCTTCTAAGGTGTCTTCCCATTGCTCTGGTGATCACCATGTCCCGAACCTCGAATTGACCCGAACACCTCCAACGGTGGTGCTACCTACCTCTCAATGGTGGGATGACACTACTTTAAAGGACATTTACATAGACGAATTCCTTAGGGTAGGTAGACGACTCTAGATACTTGCTCTAATTTTAAAACAAATTCAAAAATACTTTTCACACCAACACATTTTCAAAAAAGCTTTCGAAAGCATTTTTTCAAACACTCTTGAGGACTGATACGAGAGTCGAACTGAAATTTTCAAAGAAACTTTTTAAAACCCACATTGAAAAGCAAACAAACCATTTTGAAAACACAAATGAGCAAGTATCTAAGAGCCCATGGATAACCATGGATAGAAAGGGTGCTAACACCTTCCCTTTCTATAAATCTACCTCCCGAACCGAGAAACTATCTCATAAGGAATTTTGCTGTGCTTTTGTCCTGTCCATGTTGGAGAAAATAAAAGACGGTGGCGACTCTTGCTTCCGCGACATTTCGCGAACCAGCTTTAAACAGTCAGATCCACCGATCACAATATAGAACAGAGCTTTATGGTCCCTCTTCCTCATCATCCTCTCAGCAGTTCTCTGTTCTTCAGTTGCATCTGCTGCAGCTGGTACATAACCATCTGTAACCAGATCCAGAACATCTTGCGCACCAAACAGCACACGCATTTGTATCATCCATCTGTTCCAGTTTTTTCCATTAAAAACTGGAAGTTTGGTGTTCAAACTACTGTCTCCACTCATTTTAAACCTTGCACGAATTTTTCAAATCTTCAAACACACTGTTTCCCAACCCACAAAATCAGATTTTGTTCAGATTTTGTTCAAGATTTCAACAGAAAATCAATGAACCAAAATCAAACACACAGCTTACAAACACTCGTGTTTCCCAGGAAAAACAGAACCAAGTGTTATAGATACCAATTTGTTGGTGCAAGGTAATGAAAGAGGAGAAGAAGAATGAGCAATGAACGATAACAAAGAGGACTACTATTGTATATCAAATAGAGGAATGAATGAGTTACAATATTGATATCCTAGGTAGCATATTTATACTAAAAATCAAAATGCCAAAAGGCCCTAATAAAGAATAAGTATTGGGAATTGTAGACATTAACTAAATTACATTTCTAATACAAAGCAGGTAGTAGATGGAGGTCTTGTGGTTGTTGTGTTTTTGGTAGCAGAAGTTATTTCAGTGAGGAGGTGGTTGTGGAGTATAACTAGCAGATTCCAGTGTGAGAGAAAAGTGATGGAGGGTTATTAACAGAGGGAGTTTGTGGGTTTTCAAAGGTTCTTGTTCGGATGACAGGTTGGAGAGAATGGGTGCAGTTGTATATGGAAGTTGAAAGGGAGTATTGAGGTGGTGCGGCTAGATTGAGCTACGAAATGGAGAGATTGGCGGAGGGATGCGTGAGAAGACAAAGGCGGAGGGAGTGTTTCGCGAATGGAGATGGATGTTGGTAATTGAAGAAGAAGGAGTGGATTCGCCTCAGTTTTCCTTTTCTCATTTTTGATCTGATCCTCCATACCTCTATTCTATTCACACTTAAATAACAAAACTTTAGGTTTTCACATTTTTAACAAATACCAAAAACACCCTTTTGGATAAGATCAACTAAAAAATCAAAAAGAATAAAAATTAGCACATTCAAAAACATTTTTGGTTTAAATTTTCAAAATAAAAAAAGACACCTACAATAATAAAAAACGATAAAAATGAATACTTAATTAATCGAAAAAATAAATTAACACATTAAAATTAACTACGTGTCACAAAGGTTAATAAAAAAAGACTGTAAATGATCAAAACTGAAGAAAAAAAATGAGAATAAAAATATTCGGCTGAACAGAAGCTAACAATTAAAAAAAGAGACTACAAACTACACCAAAAAAATAAAGCTAGCACACCAACATGTTCTACGTGTAACGTAGATTCATAAAACTGTCAGCTAAAGATGAAAACTCGAAATATTTTACCTGTTAATTTTCTGCACAATATCAAATCGCTTTTAATAGTTTTTCTGTAGAACCAAAATATCAATATTATCGAGATATAATAAATTTGGTGCAATGCATGAAACTGTGTAGAGAGATAGAAATGCATGAGGTGAAATATCAGGTATTTTTTAACTCTAAATGATTCAAATATTGATTTAAGTTGACTTTTGTTCAACTTAAATGCATGAATGACCGACTAATGATGCAAATGCGATGAATGCATGACTGTTTATGAAAATGACCTAATGGAAGCATATGTAGATGAATATAAAGTCTAATCCTTGTATGAGCCAAATCATGAGGGAAAATTTTAGGATTCAACAGAAAATCTAGCCAATAGTTCAAGGGAAGATCTTAGACAAGAAAAGACATAGAACGTTATCAATGTCATGAAAAAAGTCATATGAAGAGATAATAAAGTAAGATCAAAAGAGAGTAGCAAGAAAATGGTGACGCGAGTAACATAGTCGCTTCCATTTTTTAAGGCAATAAGGTCATTTTCATTTGTGATAATAGTTATGTTAATTTGACATCAAAAGATACATGTTGGGTCATGGAGTCTAGTGCAATATCTCATGTAACATCACAAAGAGATTTATTTTCCTCCTATACAAAAGGTGATTTTGGTCAGGTGAGCATGAGAAATGATAATTGATTTAAAATCGTAGAAAAATGAGTTTTTTTCCTACGAACAAACACTGGTTGTCATCTGACATTGAAAGATGTGAGACACGTTCATGATATGCCGACTAGGCGAAGAAGGATATAGTAATATCTTTGGTGATATGAAATGGAAGCTAACAAAAAGTTTATTGGTAATATCCTGATGCCAGAAAGTAAGTAGTTTTTATGTGAAGCCAAAGTCAATAATTGGGGTGCTAATATTCTCACAGAAAACTCCTCATTTGAGTTATGAAATCAATGACTCGTGCATATGAGTGATAATAGACTTAAAATTCTAGCCAAAAGAGGTATTTTTATAATCAAGAATTTTGAAAATATATCTTTAACCATGTACATATTGCTTGGTTGGAAAACAACATAAAGACTAACTATAAAGTCCACCAAAAGAACAAATGTTTTAGATTTGATGTATTATGATATTTGTGATCCAATGACCGCGAGTACTCACGGATAAGCAAGGTATTTTGTTACATTTATTGATGACAATTCTAGAAAAATTTGAACGCATGCCTTAAAAACAAATGACTATGTGTTTGTAGTATTCAAACTGTTTCACGCTACTGTTACATGAGAAACTAGAAAGAAGTTAAAATGTGTTTGCACTAACAACAAATAAGAATTTATATAAGCTTTCAAATATTTCGCTATGAGTAATGAAATCCGACATGGAAGATTTGTTATAAAGACTCCTCAGGATAATGGAGTGGCTAAGAGAATGAACAAAACTATTTTTGAATGAGTAAGAACAATGTTATCACATGCCAAGTTATTCAAGATTTTTTTGGGGGTGAGACTGTGATGATTCCAATTGATTTAATCAACTTACCGTATTCATCTCCATTGAATGATGATGTTTCAAATAGGTTATTGACGGATAAATATGTATATTGCAACCATTTGAAGGTGTTTATTGGTAGAGCGTTTGTTTATGTTCTAAAATATGAGAGATCAAATCTTTAATTTTTGAAAAAGAATTTTTTATAATGTTTCAAAAAAAAGAATTTTTTATAATGTTTCAAAAATGAACGAGGTTAAATAGATTGTATAATTATATGTAGCAGAAACAATTTTTTTAAAATATTTTTGTTTTTGCAAGCTATTGAGGCAATACAATTCAAAAGCCACACGAAATGAATACAAAATACAAACATTAAAATTAAACAGCAATCTCAAATATACAATACACTTGTTGATAATACGACTCACTCTTTTACTTACAAAGATTTATCTCCAATCTCATTATTTTTCAAAAAAAAAATCAATTGTCTCAACAATAAGCTATGGGTTTTTAAAGATATGAAAAGAAAGTTTAAGAATTGAAAGGTAATGTGTTTTTGAAATTACGAGATAGAAGATATTTACATGCAAGGGAATAGGTTGAAATGTGTTAAATAAAACATATTTTAGCACGAAGGATTTGAATCAACATTTTTAAAAATTTGGAGATGTATGAATCATGCACTTAATAATTTATTGAAAAAGTATGCATGATTCTAATCACTAAAAAAGTATGATTTGAATTACATAGACTTGAAACTATTTCAAGTGAAATCTTTTAACAACATGGTTTAAAACAAAATGAGTAATGTCTAAAAATGAATAAGTGATTATGAGAGGGATTCGAACCACTATAATAGGAGTTTCCAATGAATTTATAATGAAATAAGATAATTTAAATCAACATAATTAATATATAAACAATAAATATATGAGTCTATCACGTGAGACTTTAATAAATTTCTAATAAAATAAAAATAATTTAAATAATTAAAAATTATGATTCGATTCAAGTGCATCAAAAAAAGTTAAAATAAAAAATAAATAAAAAATATATAAAAATTTCAAAGTGATTCGAAATCAAATAAAAGTCATTGAAACCACTTAAATCAAATAAATCAAATGAATGTAAATTTTAAAATCTTATGTTAGATTTTTTTAAAAATTAAACATAAAGATATTATTGGTGAACACAAATTGTATATCATATCTTAAAATTAGATTAACTTTAACCATTGGAGAACATCAATAAAATCGACAAAAAACACACATACATATTAGTAACACCCATTGCTATGAAGCTTCAGTCCACCATACTTTCTCATTTCTGGCCATCTTTTGAGACCTACCCTAGATGAAAAAGTAAATTTTATCCAATTTAAGTCAATTTTTTTTCAGACTGGAGAATTTAAGTATTGACTCATTTGAATAAAATGTGGCTGCTAACATAGTTATATGGCAGTTGTAGCCTCCTAACAATATTGTTATTTCAACTTCTCCATCTTATATATATCATCAACAAGTCGGGGGAGTAGCTGTAAATGATTAGTATATATAATGTTTACAAATACTAGGTTCAATTACGTATGGTAGAAGCTACAACCATAGTTTTACATAAAAAAAATTATTCAAATAAATATTTCGTGACATAATGTAGTTATCTCTTTTACTTCAATATTAGAATAAGATTGTACACCAAATAAGTGTAAAAAATGAGTTTTTTTTATTGCTTTCTAAGCTACTGGTATTGTAGAAGAATATACTATATAGCGTGGATAACTTGCAGCTGGAATTGAGAGTGGTTTGCAATAAAGAAAGAATTAAATTGACAAATGAGGCATTTGACATCTTTAGAGTCGTTTGTTTTATAATTGATTTGTTTTATTTAGATGAATTATAACTACTTAATACTTCGGCAAGAAATTTCATTCTTATGGACCAAGTTATCCAAATTTTAATTGGATTGAATGGTCAATTTGTAGTGATTAAGTGTCATTTTATTAGGAATCATGTCGAAAAAGAAAAATATATAAAATTGAATTTGTGTCATCGTCTAATCAACTGACAAATATTTAATAAATTCTCTTTTTAATTTTTTTTCATAAGAATTGAGTTAGAAATCTTAAATCAATCATGAATTGATTAATTTGCTAAAAGTTTCTTCTTCTTCTTTTTCTCTATGTCTTCTATACGATCTATGTGTTTGCGGTGTTTATTTACTTGCTTTTTTTCGTTAATGACAAAGGGGAAGAAGTATATGAAGAATAGAAAAACATAAGAGGAGGAGGGGGGGGGGGGGGGGGGGGGGGGGTGTTGAATTGGGGTTTTCAAAAATAAAAACAATAGACATGTTGGTTATTCTGGTTCGTTTGAACTCAAACTACTCCAGTCCATCCGCCAAGGTGATTTCGCCTCTCTCAAATGAGGTCTTAACCCACTAATCAAAACTTGATTACACAGATACAATGGCTATTGTCAATGTCTTCTTGAGCTTAAACCACAATTCAGTTTTCTCAAGGTATTACAAGATAAATCAATTAAAAGTGTGTACAAAGATGTTTTATAAACAAAACTATATCACAACAGTGAGGTATACACAATTGTAAAACACAAGATAGGACTGAATAATAATATTTTTCTCTTTCAGTGTGCAGTATGTTGTTTTGATTTCTTCTTCAAGTCTTCTTTATATAGGCGATGCATGAGAGACATGAGAAGATAATTTTGAAAGGTTGATAAAGTGTAGTTAATGTACTTTCCAAAAATATAGATCTTGTCTTGGTTCAACCGTTACTTTTTGATTTATAATGAATGACTTGTAACGCATCAGAACATTTCTTTCTTGGGATCATATCAGAAGAAGAATGTTACCTTTGAGACTTTAGATCCTCAGAGTTTATTGATATCCATTAGAACTAGGATGATACATTGGAGCTTCTTTTGCATATCAGAGTATTTACTAGCAGAGTGTAGCTCAAGTGCTAAATCTTTAGAACATATGAGTAGATGAGTGTTTTAACTTCTTTTGTTCTTCCAGAACTTTTACTTATCAGAATATCATAGTTTTGCTCGTAGTGTTGGTGCTTTCAGAAGTTGTAACATTAGAACTTCTTCATTTTAGCGTGTTACATGTATTTGCTTCTAAGTATATTGTGTCTAAACAGAGCTTCAAAACGTAATTCTCTCATCTTCTATGCTTCTTTCATCAGAATTTATCTGCATATTTAAATACTTTATTAGAGAGTATATTTGTCCTTTATATATATCATGTATTTATTATCATCAAAACTATTACAAGGATGTAGAACCAAACTATTTTCTAACAGTATATTCTCATAGGAGTATATTATACTCTCGTTATCTATTATAAAGAGTTTAATTGCTCCAAATCACTACCCACCATTTTCTTTCTTTTCCAACTCCCTAAGAGACGTGTTGTCATCATCATAAGGATGGTGAATTTAGACCTATTATAAATGTCAAGAAGCTTTAGAGATGACAACTCTATATGTCAAATTATTTTTGGAGATTTCTTCGTGTCAGAGAGTTGATATCAATTATCTAGTAAAGCCTCTAACGATGGCACCTGATTAAGAAGATATCTCAAGCCTTATCAGTCATCCAATTTAAAAATCTAATTGAAGTGTTAATCAAATTATTGAATCAAGTAAGTGATCTTGAAGTTTGAAAGAGATAAAGTGTGAAAGCTCTTCTATTCCTACACAAAGTGTCTTAGAGTGATCAATAAAATTGTAAAAGACCGAGAGTAAGTCTTGAAGTATTGAGACAAACACACAAAAATATATTTTTCAAACCCTCTCTAATTTCATAAACCTTCCTGAAAACCTATCAAGGCTTGTATGGAATTGATTAAAAAGTTTTCTCTAATCAATTATGAAAGTTTGTACATTGCTTAATTGATTAAGGACTTGGTCCAGTCGATTGGAGCAATGTGAAAGACCTCTTAATCAATGGGGAATGTTGTTAATCTATTAGTCCATATAGTCGTTTTAGGATTTACTTCTTTAGATTAGGGTTTCTGTTTTTTATTATAAATTTTAATCAATCACCAAGTAGGGTTAATCAATAATTAATTTGGTCTATGGATCATTTTATACTCGAGGCAAAAAATTCTTTAGATAAAATACACTTCTCCTTGTTTCATTTTACACCATATTTTTGAATAGAAACCTCTATGTTTTTTTCTACTCCTTGTTTCTCAAATTTATTTTTAACGAGGATTTGCATAAGGCTAAAAGATTGAAAAGTCATTGTGAGAGTTGTGTTGTAATTAATGGCATGCTTAATTTTCTTTATTAAAGAGTGTGATTCTCTTTTGAATTAAATTTGTAAAGTATTTAGATGTTACAAGTTAAATATGAAAAAGCTAGCGAGAAGGTTCTTGAGCTAAACCAGTGTAAAAGTTATGCATGTTTGGCTTGAAGGTTCATTGATTGGTCATGTAAAAGTTCAAGTCTAATTTTAGAGGAACGAGAGTAGGTTAAATGGTTATATTGAACCTGTATAAATCTTAGGCGCACTCTCTATAACCCTTCTCTCTTTATTTTCCTACTTCCTTTGTGTATCTCTCTTCATATCCATCTTCTTTATACCTTATTCATATCCTCTAAAATTAATATTTTCAAAGAATAAAAGATTGGGTTAAATATAAAATGCCTCCTGCAAGGTTAGCGAGATTTGCTTTAGCCCCATGTAAAATATTTTTGTTCTAATCCCCCCTTGTAATACCCAGATTCCATCAGTTAGGCCCCCGATTGCCATAATCCACCAAAGAATCCCTTAATTTTGCCAACATGGCCTTGCTACTTTGACACTGTGGTATTTGTTGTACCCCAATTTCCCCCCTTAAGATCCCTTCATCGTACCATATTGTTTCAATCACAACAAAATCACATTAGGGCTTTTGGTTCTTCTCCCTATCTTTAGCCTTGCTCTTCTGAGGAATTACCAAGCACCTTAACTTGTTTTCTTTTGTGATCATGGATATTTTGCTTTGATTTTCTCTCTAATTAACAAAATTCAATATTGGTTTGTCTTACTTGTTAATAATGTAGGTAAAGGCAATGAGGTTTAGCAAGTTGCTTCATGGGTTCATGATTTTATTTCCATGCCCTAGTCAATAGCTTGAAAAATTCAAACCTCACCATTGAAGTTGTTTTGAAGTTGGTATGGAAGTGGTTTTGGTGTCCATGAGTCCTCATCATCATCCTCAATAATTTCTATTCACAACGGAAGAATATTGGCACAAAAAGCTTGTTCAAACTTGGCAAATTTCCTCAAAGCATTCTCTTGATCTAGAGGCTAGGGTTTTGGACTTCAAAGGAGCATATCTTGCTCATCTGTTGGTATTTTTGAGTAATTCCAAAAACATTCTTCTCTTCAATGAGTTACCAACAAATCACTTCAAAAGTTCCAAGGAGTTTTCATGTGGAAGGAACTTGGTGAAGAAGAAAGATTACAAGTCACCCAGATGAATCCCCAATTTTCCATATGTGACTTCAAATGGTCATAACTTGGTTAATTTTTATCACGTTGAGCCCATTCTTTTTTCATGATGATCTTAAATATGTGTACTTCATGCCTTCTTTTATGTGCAAAGTAAAAAAATGGATGGAAGTTACCTTAAGAATGCAAAAGATTATAGGTTATTTCATGATTTTTGACCAACTTCAACAAGATATAACTTGCTCAATTTTTGGAGATTTTGAGTGGTTCAAATTGAAAAATGTCATTCAAGAGATCTACTTTATTCCATATTTTTTGTTCAAGAGCAAATTCTAAGTGGAAGGCCATGTTTGGATGCAAGAGATTATAGGTCATTTTTAAAGAAGAATTTGAAATATTTCTAAGTATGGAAAGTCAACTCTTTTTCTTCAACTTTGACTCCATGTAACTTTCAGCTCAAGCATCCATTTGATTCCATTCTTTTTCCATTGCAAAGCTTGTTACCTCATCTTTCCAGAGCATCAAGAATTTTGCCCTAAGACCCCTTGAGGTGGAAATGCCATTGGATTGAACTTGGTAACTTGGAACTGAAGTTTCTCCATAAGTCAGAATTTGAAATTCATGTTTTGGCCTTTAAACATCAAATTAGCACGTGTTTGTGATCTAAACATGTTTAACCAAGTTGCCAAAGTGGATTAGAGCCTTGAAACGCAAGGATTAGATGAGTTTTGATGCAAATCAGATCACACTTTGCTCGTGCATCAGGTTCACACGATTTCCCTCCAAACTTCATCATTTCACACGCTTGAACATTCCATTTGATTCCCTATAAATAGAGGGTCATCCCCCATTCAATTTTTCAAGCTTAGATAGCCAGAATCACCCTGCCAAACTTGCTTCACAACTCAGAACTCAGCTACTTCGAATCCTATTCTCAAGCCTTTTTCAATCCATTTTTCCATCAATTCACCTTCCTTGATCTTCCCTGAAACTAACCATATAATTACATTCAAGAATCGTGCCCTATATTGCTCCATAGAAGTCCAGTTTCAGAGCTCTGCAACTCAACTTCAATAGGTAGATTCCTTCATCAATTTTTCAAAACTTTGGTATCATTATGTTGCTCTCATTGCCCTGGTTCTAGTCGCAACACTTACTTTCATCTTGAATCACGTTTTAACCATGAATTTTCAAATCCCTTTTCAAAACTTTCTTTCCAAATTGCTTGAGCTACAGTTTATATAAATTTGGCGCGAGGGTGTGGTTGTCTTCGTCTTGAAGAGACGAAGCGAATGACATAGGTCTGAGCTTCTGATTTTATAGTTTGAGAGACCTACAATTCGTGAGGGCTGGAGGTTGAAGATGACCAACGTGTCATCTTCTAACCAATGAAAGCGTGACATTTGTTATTTTCAAATTCTGATTTTATTAATGATTCTGTACATTATTCCTTAAAGACCATGATATGCACAACGCGCTATATCCCTTAGATTTGATTACTAACGCGTTTTGACTCTCATCCAATGGTCCACATGTTTTTCTTTTATTTTCTTTTCCTGATTTTTATATTTTAATTGTTTTAAATTTCAAAAAATCATAGAAAATTCATTTTTAGTCCAAAAAATATGAAAAAATTATGGAAAATATTTTTGATTATCCTCTTTCTGATTTTTATTTTTTCACAATTTAATTTTGTGTTTTGGTATTTTTTATGAATTTTACACTTATTTTATTTGTTTAAAATGTTTAAAAATAATTTTACACATTTTTAAATTCTGAAAAAATTATGGAATGATTCAATGATATTGTGACAAATATTGGTGACCTTATTTTATTTTTGTTTCTGACTTTACTATTTTTTACTATTTTTGTTTATTTTACCCATTTATTTTAATTTTTAAAAATAGTTTCTGACTTTTAAAAATTCCCAAAAAAATTGTAAAATTACTTGGCCTCCTTTCTGATTTTTCTATGGTCTTATTTTTCATTTCTTGATTAATTTGAATATAATTGGCATTTTCTTCATTATTTTCCATTTTTAAAATATTTTTAAACCCTTTAATGTATATATTAATTATATTATTATTTTGTGAATATTTTCTGGCTGTCTTGGATTGATTTTTTGGTCATGGCTTTATTAACATCATTGGATCCATGGTGTTGAGTTTAACTCCATAAAAGATGGATGAATGATTTTAATAATAGTTTAATTAAATATTAATTCAAATGTGGTTTCTCTTTTTACCCTAATTCCTCTTCATCTCATCCCCTTCTCATTGCACTAAATGTTGTTGGAGCATGATCTCTATATCATGTATCAAAACAAATGGTGCATAGATTGCTATTGACAGGCCTCAAAATAGGTGTGACTTCTATATAAGTCCACTTACGATTACTTAACATAGCGCTAAATTTTGTCCCGATTCGAATAAATGATCATTTGTGGCCCAAACTTATGATTGCAAGCCCAAGTATGTTGATTTGATCTCTTTGATCCAATACCCTTGAGATTCATTGTGTGGAGGCTTTGGTTCTACCAATCCTCTAATGGATCTACAACACCTTTGGTCAATGCGGATCACTTAAACATCGTTGATTATTAAATGGTACTTATGAGAATTCCAAATGGATGATATACTTGACAAAAAGTAAATGCAACTTGTTGTGTGGAGGCTTTGGTTCTACAAATCCTCTAATGAGTTCCAAATTCAAGTTTTAAGATGGCCATCCAACTAACCACTAATTATTGACTTGTTTTATTTTATGCTTTTATTCTTTTATTCTTTATGAACTATTTGTTTTTAGCATTTTTTATTTCATGCCATTTTCATCTTTGCTCATTTGAGCATTTATATTCTTGTCATTTTTACTTTGTTCACTTGAGCTTTTCTTTTTCTTTTCCTAAGATACTTAATAATCAACTTAAACCCTAAAAAACTCTTAATGGTACTTGGACTATTTGGTTACTATCCTTGGCATTATGGAGCATGGGACTATTTCTTGAACTTAGGATTAGAAGCCTTGGCCTATCTTGGAGACCTTGTGATCTTATCTGATTTTTTTTGTCTGGAGTTCTTGAGGTTTACCTCAAGACATTGGGTTGCTTGTTTGTTTTTGTGTGCAGGTTTTTGTGATTACACTCTTTGCTTGTAATCTGGAAGTCACCCGTATACAGCCGTTACTCTGCCCAATTTTTGTGAAGACTTAATACACTTAAAGAGGTCTAGTATCTTTGCTTGCTTGGTTCCAACCTAAAGAATGGGAATTCTATCTTGGCTCATAATGTCAAGTTTTTGCTTCTTGTTGGTTAGATGGTTCTTATCCTTAGCTTTTACCTTATGCTTTAGGATAGTCTCTTCTTCTCCTCCCATCTTCTTTAATTTCTAAAATCTTCTCCCCCCCTTTTGGAAAATTCTTCTTATTTCTAAACTTGAAACATTTTCATAATAAACTTGGACTTAGGTCCATGTATTTTCAAAACAAATTCATTAATAAACTTTAATCAACTTAACAATACCTTGACACTTTTTGTGAGAAGACTAAAAGTCAACCAATCTCATTTCAAACCATTTTTCCACTTTATCTTTTTATCTTTAAACTTTTTCTCAAAAAGATTAGACTCTTGTCAATCCTTGTAGTGATGCAAACAACTATACTTCTATAATATGTAGTGAAGGGAGATATTTTCCACTTGGGTGTTGAGTGAGGAATTGTTGATTTTAAAATCCAAGCCATGTCCTCCACTTTGAGATGATGAAAATTCTCCTTTCTCATAATTGTGGGTAGTAAGTATGTTTTCCACACGGACAATGACGATGATGTCTTATCTCATAAAATTAACCAACACACCTGTGTTTCAAACTTTTAAAAGAGGAACTACGTGTACCCTGATCCCCTATTGTACGAAAGGTGGTACGTAGGCACTAAAGGTTCACAACCGCGACGGGTGCAAAAATCATAAAAAATATATTTATTTTCTCACCTCCACCATCCATTTTATGTACAACATATTTTTTATAGCCAAAATATACAGATTTTACAAAGAGGTTCCTACGAAGTACCGTAGATGTTTAGGGTGCTAATACCTTCCCTTTGCATAACCAACCCCCTTACCTTGAATCTTTCCCCCTTTTTGGGTTATTCGCTCTTTTCCCATTCCTTTGGAAACAATAAAGCGCAATGGCGATTTTTGTTTTGATTTCTATAAAGTCTAGTCAATCCAATGGCTTAGTCTTGAACATTTCTACCGCTACAACATTAATATTTTATTTTCTTCAGATTTCATGTGACACCATGGCATTTGTTTTCAATTTCAATTTATTGGGGTTCCAAGGCCACAATTTTGTTCCCTTTTCTTCATCTATGTCATCTGCTAGGGTTCTAAGGCCATGATACTTTTCCCCTTTCTTCAACTATTCCATCTCTTAGGGTTCCAAGGCCATAATATTTTCCCCTTTATTCAACTATTCAATCAGCTAGTTCATCATGGTTTCAATCATGGATGGAAGCAAAACATCATCTATTGGTACTCAACTGGATTGAGCTTTCTAAGACGTGGTTGTAATCAACCCGTGAAGATTTAGGTATCAAACACCATTGATAACCCAAATCTAAAAATTATAGAAAAGTCGGAATTTAGTGATAAGTATCTTTTCATGTTTCTCTTCATATTTCTATTGACATTAACTCTTATATTTTTGCTAAACATATTTTCATAGTGGCTGTGAGTTTTTTGTGTAGGATGATGAGTTTTGTGAGGTTCAAAGGAGTCAAATGATTCCCACAAAATGATGTGTGAAATTTTCTGGCACATACAATACATGTTCATATTGATATCTCAACATCAGAACAATGTCAATACATATGTTACAACATCTCTTGACAAATTGAACAAATTTATTAAGATGCAAGTGATACTGAAATAAAATTGCAGAATGATGAATAACACATAGAATTTTTAACCCAGTTGGGGCAACATCACCTACTCTGAGGGCTACCAAGCAAGCAAGGAAATCCATTATTAGCAGTCTCATTTCAAATCCTAAAGAGTCCTAGTTTACAACTTCTCACTTAATCACTACCCAGTGCAACTTATACCTAGAAATCACCATCTAGATATGAGAAATCCCATCTCATTTCCTAATCACCTCAGTGATATCTTACAGTCCCGATTCTAGTGACTATATAAAAAAAACTCAACAAGAAGACTACACTTTTAATACAAAACTCAACTCTTTGCTCAAAAGCTTTAGAGTGAGAATAATAACTTGACAAATTGTCAAGTAACAATTAGTCTACCATATAGTATCAAAATATACATGGGTGACTTACACCCACACAAGAGACTCTCAAAACCTAAGACTCTAAGCTTCCCCTAATTTACAAATTATGAAAAACTTAATTGAAAGAATTGATACATTAGGTTTAGGTTTTATCCTTTAAATACACCTATGCAATCCATGGGATTCAAAATCTGCATCCATATATTTCTTGATCCACAAGCTGAGTGATGCACCAATTATGCAGGAAAATCTCCTTAAATATTGGAACAAAAAACACCAAGTTTCCTAAATTGTCTCAAGGCCCAATTTTAGTAACTTGTGTATACCTGAAGATACAAAACTTATTCACGATTAAATCTTCTTAACCTATGAAATTTACTAATATATATCCAAAATCAACATCACAGAATCAAATCAAATATGTCAAGTGTAATTCGGTAGGAGAACTGACTTGGTTTTGTGTTTTATCGCAAATGGTGCAGATAGCAAGAGTCACCACCGACTTTTGTTTTATCCAATGAGGAAAGGGTGAAAAGAACACGAAAGACCTTTGAGATTTTGAGTTTGGAGGGTAAGTTATGAAAAGGGAAGGTGTTAGCACCCTTTTTATCCATAGTTATCTACGAGCTCTTAATTACTTAGCTCATTTTAATTTGCTCTGTGTATGCTTTGAAAAGGTTTTGAAAATGCCAATGTAAGGAAGTCTACTTTATAATAACCCTTGTACCAGTCCTTAAGAGTGTTTATAAAGCTTTTGAAAGTAGTTATTTTGAAAGTGCGAGGTGTGAAAAATACTTTTGTTTGTGAGCAAGCAATTAAGGGATCTTACCCACTAAAAGGTCTTTCATTATCCTTTTCCTTCTCCGTTAGGGATGGTTGTAATACGGTGGCAGAACTGACTGTTAATACTGGTTTTGCGTTTGTGTTTGCAAATGTCGCGGTAAGCAAGATTCGCCACCATCTTTTATTTTATCCAACAAAAGAAAAGGGAAAAAGAACATAAACAAATCTGTTTCGAGATGTTTCTGAGTACGGGGGGTAGATTATAGAAAGGGAAGATGTTAGCACCCTTTCTATCCATGGTTTTCCATGGGCTCTTAGGTACTTGCCCATTTTGAAATTGCTTTCGTGTGTGTTTTGAAAAGCTTTGAAAATGACTTAGTGCGGCGTTTCACTTTATGGTAACCCTTGTGTCAGTCCTCAAGAGTGTGATAAAGCATTTTTGAATACTTTGTTAAAAAAATGGTTGTTTTGAGCAAGTACTTAAGAGTTTCTACCTACTCGAAAAGACTGTTCGTTTTCTTATTTCCTTTAGATAGTGCTATCCTACTATTAAGAGTAGATAGCTCCATCATTGGGGTTTAAGGGACAATCGAAAGGGACGACTACGGTCACTTAAGGCAACAAGACAAGATCTCTTAGTAACTGTCCTAAAGTTCTAAGATCGCATTTTGTTTTACCGAGCCAACCTTCGAAAGGGACTTGCGATCTCTGAATTAGAGGACAGTCACTAAGAATTCTCACGTTCGAGAATAGTGACCATATTTCCGAGGCAATCGAAGTGGGAGATACCCTAGGGGTGAGCATGTGCAAGTGTTTGATTTCAGTTTGTTTATCTTTGCACAATTAGGGTGTTCTACTGTTTTAAACATTCGATTTATCTTTCCATTCAATCCTATAATCATTCATCAAACAATTAATAGTAGTGAAAAAATAAAATGCGAGAATCTTAAACCTAGCTATTACAAGGCTTTGGTGAGGGGGTTACATAACCAAACTTGGGGGAAAAGTGGTAAATAAAAGCAGTAATAAACCTAAGTTAAAAGCTATTACAAACTCGAAACAGATACAATAATTGGAATAAATAAATAAATAAATGCGCGTGTGATCGATGGAAATAGAACTGACTGTTTTGGAATGCTGGTTCGCGTTTGTGTTTGTTTTCGCAGAATGTCGCGGTAAGCAAGAGTCGCCACTGTCTTTTATTTTATCCAACAAGGAAAGGACAAAAGCACAACAAAATTCCTTTTCGAGATGTTTCTCGGGTTCGGGAGGTAGATTATAGAAAGGGAAGATGTTAGCACCCTTTCTATCTGTGGTTATCCACGGGCTCTTAGGTAATTGCTCACTATGTTTTCAAAATTTTTTGCTTTTCTTGTGTTTGTGGGTTTTGAAAAGAGTTTTGTTTGAAAACTTCGATTTAACTCTTGTTTCTGTCCTCAAGAGTGTATAAAGTGTTTGTTGGAAAACTTTGTTTGAAAAGTGTAAGTGCGAAAAAAGTTGTTTTGTTTTGAAAGAGCAAGTACCTGAGAACCTCTACCTACTCAAAAGGAATTAAGCTGTCTAAATGTCCTTTAGGCAGTGCTATCCCACTATTGAGGAGTAGGTAGCACCATCGTTGGAGTTTCGGGTCAATTCGATTTTAGGGGCATGTGGTCACTAAAGCAATGGTAGGACGCCTTAGAGGTAACCCTAATGTCCTAGATCATTTTTTATCGAGGCAATCGTTTCGAGGCAACTTTGATCTTTAGACAGGAGGACGACCTCTAAAACACCCTATACTCAATGATCACGTCGAGGCAACCAAGTGAGGCGTACCCTAGGAGTGGCATGTGCGAGTGTGTCAGGTTTCAGTTATGTTATCTTTGTACATGTTATGGCGAGCTACGGTTGATTTTAAGTTAAGAGAGATCTTGTCATGCATAGCCTATTAGCATACATCTAGCAGTTAATGGTTGCGGAAAATAAAACTAAGCTATTACAAGGCGTCAGGTATTTACATCGCCAAAAACAAACCCTTAAGAAATTAAATTGCGGAAAAGTAAATAAAAGCGGTAAAAAGTCCTAATTAAGACTATTACATCCTCGGAGCAAATACAATTATATGGATCAAAATATGAATCAAAAATAATTATACGCGAGAAAAATTAAATCAGAGAGTTTTTAGGGTTTTGACCCTTTTTGGAAAGAAAGAGATTTTTTTTGTTATTTCTTGCATTTAATTAAATTAAACCGAGACTAATTAATTAATTAAAAAAAAGGAAATATATTTTTTGGTTTTTTAGAATATTTCAGGAAATAAAAAATAAAGATGATTAAAATTGTCAAGAACCCTAATTCTACATTAATTTTAAATTTATTGCAAAAATATTAATATTATGCCTAATTAAAAAACTAAATTAATTAAGTTATTTATTTACAAAAATAATGAAAGGGTGAAATTAATTTTAATAAATAAAAAATATTATATTTTGGTTTTCTGATTTTATTATAAAAATATTAATTTGTTAGTGGTTAATTAAAAATAATAAAAATAAATCAAGCAAATAAATAATGAAAGAAAATAAAAATGCAAACTCAGGGGGGGGGGGGGGGTTGGTCCAACTTTGGAGGTGTATTTTGCAATTCTTGGCCCATTAACATTCCATCCTTGTTGACTTTCTGAATTGTCCACACGCTTGTTGACTGGAGACTATGGTGAGGACCCCATTCTGGCCATTGGATTTGGGTTTGGAGACATCCGACGCTTGGGAATTGGAGGTGTATGGTGGTCTTCATACTTGGAAATCTATTGGAACATATGCAAGAAAATAATAACAAGAATTTTGGGGGACCTGGGACACGAACCCAGGTCCCAATGCTCACAGGCCAACACGTTTACCACCCAACCAAGCTGTTTCAATTTTATAGGAATAAGAGGCAATTATTATATGTGAAAATAAATCAATATGCTGAAATTATAAAAAACGCGCTAAGATTCAAACAGGCAAACCAGATGACAACACGTCATCATCTTCAACCTTGGTTCTGTGTAAAAGAGAATCAGATAGCGGGGGTTTTTAACCTCCACTACCTCCCTGCACGAAAAATAGCGAATAGACACACAGCAAACATAAATATTTTGCGAGGTATGTATTCCAATCGTCTTGGTCTCACGATTTTAACCATGTATCCCATTGGTCCCAATTTTTCCTGGTCTGGAAAGCCCTATTTGAAAGCTTGAAAACCCTAGAAATTCAATCATGGCATCTCTCGATTCAGGGCACTATGGTTCAATTCAATCATTCCATTAGCTTTGTATGATCTCTAGCAATGCAAATCAATCACAAAAACATGTCAAATGCATATGAATTAAGAGATACAATTCTGAATAAGAAGTGCAAACCTTGAAACTGTATTTCGTGATTCCTTGAGCTTTGATGCTTGAATTTGATTGCAAAACACTCCTGGGACCTCCTACAACGTGTTTGGATGGACAAGGCACCTTGAATTGGTCTAGAATGCAAGAACAGGTTTTTGAGTTTTCTTGAAAATTCTTGAATTTGATATGGCCGTTTCTGCAGCTTTTTCACGTGAATTAGGTTATGGTTGGCTTGCTTGCATATAAGGCAATGATTTTAGGTCAAGAGCTGGGCCAATATCCATGTGCATTGAAGATTGAATCTTTGATTGATAAATCAAATATTCTTAATTTTTCATGATTGAACAAGTTGCCAAAATTGGATATTTTTGTATCTTTTTGATTGTGCACGAATTGGTCAGCATATTTGGATCATATTTGGTTCACAAATTGATTTAAATATCAAATCTTCTATTTTCTTATAATTTAAATTAATTAAATGAATTAATATGTATTAAAAATCCATTTAATCAATAAATTTAAGAAAATAAATCCAATTTAACTTGGTGGGTCGTGCATAGGTCATGGGTGAAGTTTCAAGAAGATATTTGAGGCCCATTAGCAAAAATAAGGTGTTTTGAGCAAAGTTGACTTTTGCAAATTCATGAAAATTTCCCAACTTCTCCGATGCACAACTTTCTCAATTTTGATCGTATGACCATGTTCTTGGACATTTTGGAAAGCCCTTGAAGTCCTCTAACCAATTCTTTTGGTCCCATGTCATTTGGATTTACCAATCTCAAGTTATGGCCTTTGACTCAAAGTGTACTTTTGTTGACTTTTGAAATTGACCTATAATGTAAAAATTGGTAACTTTTTGTGAGAGCATTTATTGATCTTGGAGTGTGAAGATGGATTGTAGGAAATTGCATAATCTTCAAAATGAGCTTTGGATGGGATTTTTTTGATAAACCATGAAAGAGTTATGCCCTTGTCAAAGTACAGTTGACTTTTCTACTGTCCAAAAATAGTAACTTTTGCATCTTGATGATTTTTGAGCTATTCTTGTGAAATCATGATCAAGACTTGATCAAATGATGATTGTGAACTCAAAATAAGATGTTGACCAAGAATTCTGACTTTTGACTGCAAAATGACCATTTTGCCCTTGCAGTTGACTGTAGATCAAATGGAGCTTTTGACTGTGTAAACTGGCATTATGAGTCTTGAAACTTGGCATGTAGGTGCTTGAGAATGTATATAGGCCTATGAGACTTGATTGAACCATTGAAAACCCCAAATTCCTTGAAAGAACCAAAACCCTAATTTTGGATTGACTGCCTTAGGAGATGGTTTGACTGTCTAACTCTTGAGCCATTTTGAGCAGTTTGAAGATCATTCTTGACATGTCTTGAGGAATATGGGAGGGAAAATTTTGGGGTACAACAGCGCGCGAGAATAAATTAAATATCCTAAAGAATCTACTTAAATAAAGAAAATATTTTTGATTTTTTATTGAGAAAACTAAATATTTGTGAATTAAACCTAATTTTTCTAATTAACTTTACTTAATAAAAACAAATCAATTCAATATCATTAAATTAATTAATATCCAAAAAACTCATTTTAATTAAAAAAACCTAATTCTATATTTTTTGTGATTTTATTGATTTTATGATTTAATATTAAAAAATGATTTTTAAAACTATAAAACAAATAACACAAAATAATGAAATAAATAAGAAAAACAAGAATGGGCGTGATGCTGGAAGTGATTTTGGGGGTGCATGGGATAATTTTGCAAAGCCCAGAAAAGTTGGCCCATCCGCCTTACTCGTGATTCAATGAGGCTCTCGTCTGGGGGTTTACCATGTGCTTGCTGGACACTTGGATTTGGGTCACGTGATGATCTAAGGGCTGGACTTGTGAGCGCATGGTGGATGCTTGGCTAGGAGATGCATTGGATCTGTAAGAAATTATCAAGAAAAATACAAAAGCATACGCATGGGATCGAACCCAAGACGTTTGCCTCACATATTCATTCCTTGACCATCTGCGTTGGGCTGCTTATCTATTAATATAATAAACAAAAAAACATAAAGTAAATAAAGTAGCATGCCCAGAAAAACGTGTGAAATTTAAACGGGCCTGTGGTATGCTGCCACCTCTTGTCTTCTTCCCAAAACTGTGGTCTTTGGTATCATACTTTTACCTACAGACAAAATTGTCACTAAAGGCTATAGTGACAATTTTTGTCTGTAGCTACATCCCTGCAATATTAAAAACGTAATACAAGCAAGATAAATTAAAACTACAGCCAGGGATCAATAAGAAATTTACCCCTAAATGCTATGGTACCCATAATCTGGTCCAATTTTCCCTAGAGAAGGAAACCCCAAATTCGAGCTTATGAACCCTAGCCATGGCAAGAAGCTATTCCTGCGCCTAAACTTTTATCAAACCAATCAAAAACATTGCAAATGTGATAACAAGCATGGATATATGATCAAAACAGATTCATGATGGACAAATCATTGGAATCGAGTTTGGAAAGAAAACACAAACCGTGACTGTTAGAGAGCATGATTCTTGACGTTTCAGGCTTTGGGAATGCTTGCAATGGCTTCAGAGGCTCTCCAGGAGTATGTTTTGATACTTGTTTGGGATTGAAACAAGCTGGAAATAAAAATTCGAGTTTGATAACTTTAGTGTTTTTTTTGCAAATTGGACAGGGGTTCTCCAGGTCATGTATCTCCGTTTGATGCTTGCCAGAAGCTTGTTTATATAGAGAATGATGAGAGGACGCAAAAATGCCATGTTTGTAACAACTATGGACAAGAATTTTGAATGCCATGAATGTCCATTTGTAACCTTGGCCAAAGTTAAGGGATTTTGTCCATTTTCAAATTTGAATGTACCTAGACTGAACTGGCCTTGTTGCACACGAAAATTGGGGCCTCTCCATGTACCAAACCAAGCCCAAATGATAATGGCCCATATACTTTGCAATAATCTTGATTTATTTGATTTTTAATTAATATAAAATGAAAATAAAATCAAGACTATTCAAAAATGGTCCTAGGTGTCCTCTATGGTCTTAGGAATATGTTTGAAGTTCAAGGATTTGAGCCATTGCCTTAAAAATTCAAATTTTCCCAATGCATATTTCTTGAAATTTCCCAAATTTCCCCAACTTGGGAAAGCCATAACTTGCTAAATGTTTATCTCCTGATGATGATCTTTTACTCTTTGGAAAGCCCAAGATGTCTACTTCAATCCCTATTTTTATCAATTTTGATTTTGAAGATGTTATCTTGATGTTAAAGGTCTTGCAAAAAAGTGGCTTTTATTGACTTTCTAAAAATGACCTGTAATGTATGAACTTGTATCTTTCAAATGGTGCATTTATTGGACTTGAGGGAAGTTGTAGGGAATTGGATTCTCTTCAAAATGAGCTATGGTTGGAAACTTTCTGATAAATTATGAGAAAGTTATACTTGGTTAAAGTTTGGTTGACTTTTCCTATAGAAACCCTAATTTGCTATTTTTGACTTTTGATGAATTGGGAGCATTTCTTGAGGAATCATGATCAAACCTTGATCAAATGATGGATATAACTTCAAAATGTTGATATTGACCAAATAATCTTGAAGTTGGACTGTATATAGGTCACAATTGACTTTTGACCTATCATAGTTGATTTTCCAATACTTGAGCAATTGTCTGAGCAAACTTATTGAGCAAAGCATGAAACTTGGAATGGATGATCTTGAGGACATATTAGGACCATGGGAAGAATTTGAGACCATTGGAGCTCAAAAATCTTGATGAACATGGAAACCCTAGTTGGGGGTTCATTGCCTTAGTAGGAGAGTTGTCTGGTCAATCCTTGGTCAACCTTGAGAAATTGAGAACCTCTAGGGGTATGTCTTGTGTGAAAATGGGAGGGAAAATTTTGGGGTACAACAATGGTTCTATCCATACCATTAGTTGGTAGGTAGTTCCATCCATTAGATGTGAAGGGACATGCGTAGGGTCGTCGTTATGGTCATTGAAGGCAACATATATGGATACCTTAGCAATTCGAAAGGACCTTCATAAAATATTTGTAGGCAACATTGAAGGACAAGATCATTTCTCATAGGCAACTACGAGGGACATCATGAGACTATGATCTTTATGATGAATTTAACCAAGGGTCTTTGCTAATGGTATCCCTATGTTCGAGAGACATGACCATTGTTTTTTTAAAGGCAACAGAGAGAGAGAGGCTACCTTAGAGGTGTATGTGTGCAAATGATTCAGTTCAGTTTGTTTGTCTTGAGAGTTAGGGTTATCTAACGATAGATTTTAAATCTTGCCATACAAGCCTATTACTAACAGTTAAATATATACAGACAAACAAGCATAATATAGGTGCAGAAAGTAAATTACGGAAAAGTAAACCCTAATTAAGCTATTACGAGGCTTTGGGGCAGATACAATAGTATAAATTCGCGAGAAATAAAACTACAACTATTACAAAAAAAACTGTGCGACCTATAGAATTTCTCTAAGAAAGTAAAGGGGCAAATAAATAAGAAAATGTTATGAAAGATGTTTTAAAGTCCTAAAATCTAAAACATTAGAAATTAATTTTTTTGTGTATTTTTGTAGAAAATAATTTAAGTTAATAATTAATAAAATCCTAATTATTCTAATTAATTTTACAAATTAAAAAATAAGACTTAAAATCTAATTAAATGAAAAAAGTTAATTAAGAAAACCTAAATGACTATTTTTTGATTTTATGTAATATTCTGATTTTTATATATTTTGATTTTAATTGTAAAAAAGAAATAAATTAGTGGAAGTGGAGTTTCAAAGAGAGAATCTGATCGTGCCCTAGCCATGGTAACTCATCATCCATGGGTTTATGCTTGCATTTTCTTATTGAAACATGTTCTAAACACCATGATGAACTCATCTGTGCATACAAAATTAGTTAAATATGCATAGATTAAAAGATTCAAATTCAAAAAAATTACCAAAACTGGTGGGATTGTGTAAGCTATTCCAGACGTGAATATATTTGATTATGGACTTGGTGAGATTCCTGGGAGCTTCAGGAATACGATTTGAGGCTTGGTTTTGATTGAGAGTGTCTGGAAATTTTGATACAAGTTTGCACATTTCTTTGAAATTTTTTGATTTTGAAACCTTGCTTCCATGGCAGCCACCTTGTGTCTTTTTCACTTGAGTGTTGCATGTATTTATAGAGGAATGAAAGTGGATCAAAACAAGGCAAGGATCTTGTACCATTATGTTCATTGCAAAGAAAACACATTGAAATATTTCCAAAATTGTTTTAAAAACATTCCAAACTTGAAGATTCTTCTTCCCAATATGTTTTCACGGTTTTGACAAGCTCTTATGAGGTCTTGGGCCTTCTAGAAGATATCCAAAAGAATCCCACACGCCCTTTGGTCCATCAACTCATATTTTATTTGATTTATTTTGACTTAATTTAAATAAATCAAAATAAATAAAATAAAAAATAAAAGTAATGTATAAATGGACTTAGAGGTCCTATAACATGTTATAAACATGTTTAAACCTTAAAAGTTAGGCCCATTAGTCCAAAAGTTCAAGATTTCTCAAATGAAGTTTCGTGCATTTTCTCAAACATTGCCCAACTTGCACCAATCACAACTCTCTCAAATTTCATTATTTGAAGATGATCTTAGACTTTTTGGAAATCTCAAGATGTACTATACAATCTATATGTTTATCATTTTGGAATTTGAAGACATTATATTGATGTAAGTTACCTTGATAAAAAGTGTATTTTTCTTACTTTTGAAATGACATATAATATCTTGGCCCATATCTCTTAAATTAAGCACTTTTGGACTTGAGCTTAGAGAGGAAAAGTTATAGAGAATTTAATTTCCTTCAAAATAAGCTTTTTTTGGGGAAAAAAAGATGAAGTATGTAAAAGTTATGCTTGGTCAAAGTTCAGTTGACTTCTCCTAAGAAAACCCTAATTTAGCAACTTTTGACTTTTGATGATTTGAGGATTTTTCTTGAGTAATCATGATCAATCCTTGATAAAATGATGAATTTTACTTTAAAATTTTGATGTTGACCAAAAATATTGAAGTTTGACTGTATGTTGGCCATATTATTCTTTTCACTCTATACAATTGATTTTCCATCGTCTGAGTAATTGACTGAGCAAACTTGTGATACAAGGCTTGAAATCTGACATGAGGATTATTTGAAGCACTTTAAGAGTCATGAAAACCATTTGAGGAATTAGAAGTCCAATTTCCTTTGAGAAAAACATAACCCTAGTTGTAGGCTAATTGTTAAGGAGAAGACTTGTCTGATCAATTCCTTGAGCAATCTTGAGCAATTGAGAACCCTAGGAAGATGAGAAGACCTCTTGAAATAATTTGATTTGAAAATGAGAGGGAAAATTTTTGGGTACAACATCTTCCCCTGTTCAATCTTTTTAAACCTGAAGGGTTAGATTGGCATACTCGCCATTTGTGGTCTGAATGTGGAAGAGGATTGAACACTTAAGTGCCCAGAAATTTGCATTCACGTGTGAAAAAAGTAAAAATGTTGGTTGATTGTATCAAGAATGGGCTTAAAGATGCCATTTGGAGAGTGACAGTATGTTGTCGGAGATGGGCTTATAGATGCCATCCAGAGTAACTTGTTGATAGAAATATCAGAATGCGTCTATGCCTGACTTTGTCTAAAAGAATATCAGAGTGAATATACACTTAATTTTATCTGAATGATGCACTAGAACGAGTCTACACTTGACTTTGTCTAGAAGATGTACGGGCATGAGTTTACTCCTGACTTTGTCCAAAAGAATAATCAGAATGAAATATATGCTTGATTTCATCTAGAAGATGTCTATGCCCGACTTCATCTAGAAGAGACATTGAAAGGAGTCTACGCCTGACTCTTTTTCCAAAAGAGTTTCAGAAGGAAATCTATGCTTGACTTCATCTGAATGATGCACTAAAATGAGTCTATGCCCGACTTTGTCTAGCATATGCATTTGGAATAAGTCTACGCCTGACTTTTCTAGCAGATGCATTTGGAATGAGTCTATGTCTGACTTTGTCTAGAAGATGCATTTGGAATGAGTCTATGCCCAACTTTGTCCAAAAGAATATCATAATGAGTCTACACTTGATTTCATCTCAATGATGTCTACGCCCGACTTTGACTAGAAGAGGTATTGGAAGAAGTCTACGCCTGACTTTTTTTCCCAAAAGGGTATCAGAAGGAAATCTACGTCTGACTTCATCTGAATGATGCACTAGAATGAGTCTACGCCCCACTTTGTTTAACAGATGTGTTTGGAATGAGTCTACACCCGACTTTGTCCAAAAGAATATCATAAGGAAATCTATGCTTGATTTCATCTGAATGATTTACTAGAATAAGTCTACGCCCGACTTTGTCTAGAAGAGGTATTGGAAGGAGTCTACACCTTACTTTTTCCCCAAAAGAGTTTCAGAAGGAAATCTACGCTTGACTTCATCTGAATGATGCACTAGAATGGGTCTATGCTCGACTTTGTTTAGCAGATGCATTTGGAATGAGTCTACGCCCAACTTTGTACAAAATAAAATTAGAAGGAAATCTATGCTTGATTTTGTCTGAATGATATACTAGAAGATGTCTACGCCCGACTTCATCTAGAAGAGGTATTGGAAGGAGTCTACGCCTGACTTTTTCCCAAAAGAGTATTAGAAGTAAATCTAAGCCTAATTTTATCTGAATGATATACTAGAATAAGTCTACGTCTGACTTTGTCAACAAGATATATTTGGAATGAGTCTAAGCCGTACTTTGTCCAAAAGAATATCAGAGTGAATCTACGCTTGATTTCGTCTGAACTAGAAGATGTCTACGCCCGACTTCTACTAGAAGAGGTATTGGAAGGAGTCTATGCCATACTTTTTCCAAAAGATTTTAAGAAGGAATATATGCTTGATTTCGTCTAAATGATGTATTAGAAGATGTCTACGCCCGACTTCACTTAGAAGATGTGATTTTTTAGAATGATCCTCTGGGGAAAGTGCTTAAGTAGCTACTTTCAGATGTAGTCTTTGAGGGAAATGTTTGTCAGAATTCAGTCTCTGAAGAAAATTGTCTGGTCATATAGTTAGTTTCCCTGTCTTGTTTTGAGAATTAATCTTCGACTTGTTTATGTAGATATTTGCCCCGTCCTGTTTCGAGAATTGATCTACAATTTGTTTGTAAGTTGTTAATAATATCCGTTTGTCTGCGGATTTAACCTGAAAAGACAAAGTTAGCTTTATACAATGTCATGGTGTATGCATTACGTGATTATACTCTCAAGATAAATGTGAATGTTGCATGCATTTTGTATGTATATGTTATGATATTGTAAATTATGTATGGATGCGACATGTCGTTGGAGAGCATTGGTAGCTTCTTATAACGACGTCTTGATGGGGACAATAAATCCTTGAATGTCACTGTTTAAGGATACTTCACCGAGGATCTTCAACTTCTTCTTGAGGATAATCAAAGAGAGTTGGTTGCTCGTTTTTCGTTGAAGGAATTTATTTTTGCATATCCTGATCGGGAAAAGAGAGATGGATGCTATTGGACCAAGTTTTAGGCATTGTAGCAATTTCTCTGGGGATAGCAACTTTGGTCATACCCTGCTGGAGGAAAGGAGATGATTTCATGTTGTTGGAGAAATAAACTCCGTTGGGAAATGAAATTTCTATAAACCGTGTTAAGGAAATAATTTATGTCGGGGATTAGTATTTCATAGGCTGTGTTGAGGAAGTTTTCACCGTATACTGAGGGGAATGATCGGATCTTCCTATCTGCCGGGGAACCTCTTAGAGAAGATGGTCTTGTCAAGATGTTGATCAGAGATATGGAAATGAACTGTTGGAAGATGCCCCAGTTTTGGTCTGCTTTACATGTTTAGGCTCGTTGGGGAATGTATCTCTGTTGAAGATGAGCTTGTGCAGATAGCTTTGTAGAGATAATTTTGTGGAAACTGCTCTGTGGGGATTTATGGATGACTTAAACATTATCTCAACTTCTAGATCCCTCGGTAAATGCTGATTAAGGTGATAAGTCTTCTACTGATAGACAAGTGATGAGATAATGGGACATAGTCGTACGCTTTAATCTCTAACTTTTGCCTAGACTGCCTTTTCAGGTTTTCAGTCCACCGGGATACCTATTTTTTCCCAAGTCTCCTTTTCAGATTTTCGACTTGTCGGGTGTATAATTTTTTATATATCCATGATTTTCCCCCAACCCTTTTGGTTTGTCGGGATGTTGTTATTTTTGTCTAGGCCTGTCGACCTAGCGGGTCTCTTTTACGCGTAGTATTTTTTTGACTATGTCCGCATTTACAGGGCGCGGAGAATTTTCACTGTAAGTGTTGTAGCATGCCAGAGAATGTTTTCTTAATCGTACGTGGCCCTTTGCTGGAACTCATGTTCAATGCCCCAAGTGATTCAGATGGAGGTATGCCCCTGGCTATTCGACACTTTTGAGAGATTCCTTGAATCTTGACTTGACTTCCCCCAGATCAGTTAGACACCATGTCACGCCCCTTGATTATGAAAGGCATGTTACTGGAAATGTGTTTCCATCTGAGGTGATTATGTTCATTGAGAGGATTTCCGTTCATTGAATATTCGTCATGCGAATTTCTCTGCTGTCGAACAATTAGTCATATGTAAACAATGGTATTAAAAATGAAAAGCTTATGCTTGTCTTCAAGTTTTCAAAATGAATTTTTAGTAAAAACATAATTTTTTAAGAATATGAATTCAACTCAGGTTTTATAGTAAGCCTTATAGGAGTCAGGATATATTTTGTAACAGTATGCTTTCGAGCTAACCTATGCTTCAGTTAGGATTTTTAAGGATTGTAACATGGTCTGGTACACGGTTTAAGAAGAAAAGGAAAAAAGGCTCAAATTTTATTTGTTCCCAACCAGTTCTTGGTGATGTTCTTAAGCCCCATACTCAGTTAATTGTGCGTTTAGATTCCAATTGAGTCTGGAATGATATTTTGGTGATGGTTTGGATATTGGAAGTTTATTTGAGAAGGCACTCATTTTTTGTAACATTTTTTTCTTTTCTTGAGGATTTGTAGAGACCTCTTTTGACTTGATTATCCCAAGTTTTTCCTGAACTGATTCTTTTATGATTACAGTCAGCGGGATGCCCCAATTTTTTTCCTAAGTCTCCTTCATAGGTTTTGACTTAGCAGGATTTTCTTTTGAGAGATAATGACTGCCTATTTTACGGGGAACCATCATCGTCTTTTGATTTGGAAGGACATACTCGATACTATTTATTGTGTACGAAGTGAAAGCTTACGACTGAATGCACATTTGAATTAACTGAGAAACTACCTTGCCCCAGGTTATGAATAAAGGTTTCAATTTGTGTGAAAAAGAAAACTCCTACTTCTTAGGATCAAAGGGGTTTGTTGTACCCCAAAATTTTCCCTCTCATTTTATTAAGATTTCCCCTCACAAGACTTCTTGGACTCAAGACCAGATTAAGGTTTGCTCAGCTCAAGACATCTCCTTGCACTGTTGACCTGAAATTAGGGTTTGAGTTTGCACATGGATTTTTAGACTTCCAATGCCTCATGTGACTTTCATACTTCATGTTGGACTCCTAAGATTTCTCATACCAAGTTTCAAGCCTTGAATCAAATTTTTGCCCAGTCAATTGGACAGTTGACCTAAAAATCAGCTGTATTGGGGAAAAAGTCAATTGTGGCAAATTTGCAGTCAAACCTCATGATTTTTGATCCAAATCAACATTATAGACTCATATGAACCATTTGATCAAGTTTGGACCACAACTCCTCAAGAAATTTGATCAGATAATCAAAAGGGCAAAATGGTCAAAATTAGGGTTTTGACTATAGAAGGGTAATTTCTGATTTTTCACCTAGCCAATGGCAAATTGGGTTCAAGCATGGTTTCAAGGACTCAATGGCATCATATTTACCTAATCACAAGGTTCAAAAGATCTCAAATGCATTGGATTGACAGATGAATTTTCCAATCAACTGATCAAAAATCAACTATACACTGAAAAGTCAAACTTTGACTTTTTGGTCAAAATCAAGTGCCAAGGGTCATATTTCATCAAGATGTGTCAAAACATGAAACTTTTTTATTAAGAAACCTAATTTTGAAAATTAGGGTTTAAGTTTGAAAAATTTCATAACTTAGAAATTTTCTAAGTTATGAAAATTTCTTATTTTTCCCAACTTTTCCCAACTTTTTCACCATGATGCAATTGGATTCAAAGAAAACTTTCAACATGAAAGTTGTATTACTCCACAAAATCTACAACTTTGATTCACAAAGTTTTCCAAAAAGATGCTTGGATCTCAATTTATGATTTTGTGAACAAGGGTCCATGAAACTTTTAACTTAGTGAAATTTTGCCCTAGTTTAGGCAGATTTTTGACCTAACTTCATGGCAAATTTTCACCTAGTTCCAAGTGGAATCTCAAAATGCATTTAAAAGATGGATTGTATAGAATGTTACAAGCTTTCCAAAATTTCCAAGAACTCTCCAAGATCATTTATGGTTAGGGAGAATCGAAGGAAATAAAATGGCCATTTCTCACTTTTGTCCATGGCATTTTTCACATTGTTACAAGTTGCAAGTCCGTCCCAAGCATGCTTGTACTTGTTTTACAGGTCTTAAACCTTTCCAAACTACTTAATTAAATTCAAATACATTGGCCAATGGCATTGTTCTGATCTTTGAAGCTTTGTACAAAGAATTATTCCAAAAATGGCATAAAGGTAACAATGCCATTTCCATAAAGCTTGCTTTTTTGCAACTTTGTATTCCTTGAGCATTGAACCTGATCTTTGGCTACAAACAAGATCCACAAACTTGAGGCAAAGTACACCAACTATGTTCAGACCTCAAGCTAGCAAGTACAACCTTTGCCTTTGTCACTTCAACTTTTGCTTCAAAAGCAAGTAAGCTTGCAAAAAGTCCATAACTCTTCCATCTGATAAAAACAAGTCTCTGTATCATTTTAAACAACCTCAACATATTGTACCAAGCAAGAAACACGAATTGCCAAGCTCTCAAACACCCTTAAACACAAAAACACCATTTCTGCCCAAAACAGGGCCATCTATGCAAATCACAAGCCACTTCCATATTCCCTCGTGCGTTTTTCTTGGAACCACTTCAAACACATTCCATACATCACACCTAAGCTGTCCAAGCCCTTGTCAAGCAACTGTAACCCCTGTTTCTTGCTTCACCATTTTCAATTTCTGAGTTTGCAGGTTGACTTCTACAAGGAGATTCAAGCCATTTTAAAGCAAGTTGAGCATTGGGAAAGCTTGAGGGAACTTCAAACAAGCTCAAAAGAACTTCAGGCCTCACTCAAAGTTGCTACATTTCCATATCCTTACTCAACTGAACAAGGTAATTTTCAAAGTTCTATCTCCTTATTTAGGCATCATTAGGCTTAGGTTTGTGAAGCAAAAATGTAGTCCTTAAGTTCCTTGAGCTGTACATATGCGTAGCTTCCATTTATATTGACTGAGCTAGGAGTATTTGATAGTTGAAGTTGCTGAAAATTTTAGGTCAGAAATTAGGGCCATTAAAATTCTCTCTGGTCTTTGAGAGTTAGGTCAAGTTTTTTATATCATTAGAATCGTGAGTTAAAATGCTATAAGTTTCATGTTGTGAGTTTTTGATTTCATGCAAAGAATAGCAAGAACAGGTTGAAGAGGCAAAACACGCGTTTTTCTGTTCAGAGGTCAGGGATGAAGTGAAGTGGGCCTGGCGCTTGGGCTTGTTTCTTGTTGCACCCCCCTGTTTACTTTCTGCACCCCCTTGGCCCATTTGTTATATTTTGTATATTTTCTCATTTCTTTTATATTTTCTGACTTTATTATTTTTTCTTGAACATAAAAAAAAAACCAAAAATATTTTCTTAATTTTTGCATTTTATTTTATTATTTTTATTATTTTTTTTGGCATAAAAATAGTTTATTAATAATAATATACTTTTATTTTCTTAAATAAAACTTGTAAATAATACAAAAATATTATACATTTTTATTTATACACTTAAAACAATATTTTATTTTCATACAATATTTAATTTTTTAAAACATTTTTGTATATATTATTATTATTTTTCTTAAACAAAAAATGATTAAATAAATAATATAAAGCATATTTTTTATTAAACAAAATTAGGGTTTTCACACCTTTCAAAAAATAATCATTTTTATTTTCTCTTATTTTTTAAGACTTAAATAAATTTATTTTACATACATAAAATAAATACAAAAACATTTGTGCATATTTACATTTTATTGTACATTTAAATAATTGTTCATTTATTTATTGTATAAATTCAATTGAGTTGTAATAGTAAATTAGGGTTTTATTTCGTGCAAATATCCCCCTATTCAAACTTGTACCCCCTCCCCATAATATTGTTGTAATAGTCTAGATTTACTTTACGCATTTTATTGCTTTCATATACCATGATAGTAAACTAGGGTTTTGTATGCAAAGACCAAAAAGTCAAACAAATAGCATGACCTAAATACAAGACAAAAATGCATGAAAAATGACAACACATTGCACACAAGCATCTCTAGGGTTTCACCCACTTGTTGCCTTAAAACATGCCCATGGTATGTGTGATCGGTGGAAATAGAACTGACTGTTTAAAGCTGGATCGCGTATGTCGCGGTAAGCAAGAGTCGCCACCGTCTTTTATTTTCTCCAACATGGAAAGGACAAAAGCACAGCAAAATTCCTTATGAGATTGTTTCTCGGTTCGGGAGGTAGATTTATAGAAAGGGAAGGTATTAGCACCCTTTCTATCCGTGGTTATCCACGGGCTCTTAGGTACTTGCTCTTATGTTTTCAAAATGTTTGCTTTTCAAAATGTGAGTGGGTTTGAAAAAGTTTCATTGAAAGATTTCTGAATGACTCTTGTATCTGTCCTCAAGAGTGTTTGAAAAATTTGTTTTGAAAGCTTTTGAGAGTGTCAGTGTGAAAAGATTTTTGATTTGTTTTTGAAGAGAGCAAGTACCCATGAGTCATCTACCTACCCTAAGGAATTAGGCTGTGTAAGAGTCCTTAAGGTAGTGCCATCCCACCATTGAAAGGTAGGTAGCACCACCGTTGGAGGTGTTCGGGTCAATTCGATTGTAGGGACAGTGTGGTCACCGAAGCAATAGTAGGACACCTTAGAAGCAACCCTAATGTCCTAGATCCTTTTTAATCCGAGGCAACCGTTTTGAGGCAACTGTTTCGAGGCAACTGGATCTTAGAGATAAGAGCGACCACTAAAACATCCTATACTTGACGACCACGTTTCGAAGGCAACGAGTGAGGCGCACCCTAGAAGTGGTGTGTGCTTTGTGTGTTGTTTTCATGTTATGTTTTATCTTTTGGTCATGCAATGGTGAGCAACGAGTTATTTTTAGTTATCATACATTCTTTCATGCAATTTAACAGTTAGGAGTGCGGAAAATAAAATACGGAAAGATAAAAGCTACGCTATTACAAGGCGCGGGTCTATACATCGCCAAAATACAAAGACCCGTTTTTGATAAAAGTGCGGAAAGTAAAAAAGAATAAACCTAATTACTATTATATCCGGAAAGCAGTTACATAATAATCGAATAAAAATAACGCGCGAGTAAATTAAACTGGACGTCCGAGGGTTTTGACCCTTTGCTTGAAATTAAATTAAATTAAAACCTAATTAATTATTTAATTAAAGAAAAGAAAGTGTTTTTTTATGTTTTTTTTTTGTATTTATGAAAATAAAGGAATTGAAATTAAAAGGAAACCCTAGATCTAAGTTTATTTTACTTATTAAGAAAATATTAAAGTTAACCTAATTTAAGCTAATTAATTAATTTACATTTATATGTACAAAAATAATAATAATTAATGATGGTAATAATAATTAATTAAAAAAAGATAAAAAGTGTCAAAACCTAATTCTATATAATTTTTACTTATTAAGAAAAAGATTGAATTTTAACCCTAAATTAACCTAGATTAGTTATTAGAATTTATTTACAAAAATAAATTAGTGATGAAATTAATAAATAATTAAATATATTTACAATTTTGATTTTCTGTTTTTATTATGGAAAAAAATTAATTTAGTGAATTAATAATAATTAAAACAAATTAAAAGAAATAAGATAAAAGAAAATAGAAATAAGAAAACAAAGCAAACCAAAGGGGTGTCTAGCCCAAAGTGAAGGTGAGATTGAAGCAATTCAGGCCCAAGAACACAAGCCTCGTTGACTTTCAAGAATCATGCGCATGCTGTTTGACTGGGGTACACCATGGACTTCACCTTCTGGCCACTGGATGGATCTCATGGCCACTTGGCAGGCTTAGGCGTGAGGGTGCAAGATGGACCATTGAATCGTTGCTGCATTGGAATGGGTTAAGAAAAATATGAATAATTATGTGGGGGACCTGGGAATCGAACACAGGTCCCAGTGGTGAACAAACACGTCACTAGCCAACTGAACTATGAAGCGCCTTTGTTAAATATATACACAACAAATATTATATAAAATACAAACAATTATTATGATGCAAACAAAAATACGCGCGCAGATTTGAACGTCCCAACCACACGGAGCCACGTATTGTCTTCTTCATCTTTTTCCTGCAAATATAAACAAGATAGCGGGGGTTTTAAACCCCCACAAAGCAAAAGTGCCAAGAATAGTGAATAGCCCTATGGATGATATAAATTGAGCGCGATAGTCTGGTTGAATTCGTCTGGCCTTGACGAATTCAACCATGGTCATGACATGGTCCAATTTTTCCTCCTGTAAAAAACCCCAAAATCCGAGCTTTAAAACCTAAATTTCGTCCATGGTATATTTTGATTCAGGCAGCGTTAGTTCAATTAGATTATACCAATCGCTTCAGAAGGTCCCTATTAGCATAAATCAAACAAGAAAATAGATTAAAAGCACATGAAACATGATATGCAGGTTTGAAAAATAAGGCAAACCGTGTGGCTTATTGTCTTTGATTCTTTGCGTGTTTGGACTGGTTCTTGATGCCAATAGACTTCTGGAGACTCAGGCAAGGTGCTTGAATCCTTTTTAGGCGTGGAAAGGCACTGCAAGTAGGAAACCAGTTTCACACTTTTCTTGAGTTTTTTGCAATTTGGCTATGGAATTCTATGGCAGCTTTCACGTGTCCAGCTTTAGGGTTTTACTCAGCATATGTATGTGAATGAATTTAGGTTAGAATAAGGCCCATGAATCCATTGCATTATGACTTGAATATTTGATTGCCAATCATATCTTTTTCAATCTTTTCTTTCATGAAACCTTGCCAATCATGGATTTTTTTGATTCCTTTGAGGTGCATACGAATTGCCAGCTTGCCCTAGTCATATTTGCTGCACAAAAAGATCTAAAAAAGCATATCTTTGAATTTTCCTATAATTAAAATCAATTAAATGAATTAATAATAATAAAAATTCAATTAATTAATTAAAAATAAGAAAATAAATTATTTTGAGCTCAATGGGTCGTGCATAGGCCTTGGGTAAAGATTCAAGAAAGAATTTGAGGCCCATTAGCAAAAATGAAGTGTTTTAGGCAAAGTTGACTTTTGAAAGTTCCCAAAAATTTCCCAACTTCTCCAATGCATATCTTGCTCAATTTTGAAGCTATGAACATATTCTTGGACATTTTGGAAAGGTCTTGAAGTCCTCTAACCAATGCCTTTGGTCCCATGTCATTTTGATTTACCAATCTCAAGTTATGGTCTTTGACTTAAGGTGCCTTTTTGTTGACTTTTAAAAATGACCTATAATGTTGAAATTGATAACTTTTTGTGAGAGCATTTCTTGGACTTGGAGTGTGAAGATGAGTTGTAGGAAATGTCATCCCCTTAAAAATGAGCATTGGATGGGATTTTTATGATAAACCATGAAGAAGTTATGCCTTGGTCAATTTGCAGTTGACTTTTCAATTGTCCAAAAATAGAAACTTTTGACATCTTGAGACTTTTTGAGCCATGCTTGTGGAATCATGATCAAGAATTGATCAAATGATTATTGTGGCTTCAAAATAAGATGTTGACCAAAATTTTTGACTTTTGACTGTCAAATGACCATTTTACCCCTGCAGTTGACTATGGAGCAATTAGGGTTTTTGACTGTGCAACTTGATGCCGTGAGTCTTGAAACTTGACATATGGATGCTTGACAAAGTATATAGGCATATGGGACTTTATTGGACCCTTGAAAACCTCAATTTCTTTGCAAGAACCAAAACCCTAATTTTGACTGTGTTAGGAGGCAATTGGACTGTGCAACCCTTGAGGGATTTTTGAACCATTTGGAGATTGACCTTGACAAATCTTGAAGAATATGGGAGGGAAAATTTTGGGGTACAACAGTTGCCCCTGTTCAATCTTCTTAGACCTGAGGATGTAGATTGGCTGGCGTGCCTTTCGTAATCCGAAGGTGGAAGATGATTGAACACTAGAGTGCCCAGAAATTTGCACTCACATAGTAGAATGTTAGCAGTGTGATGTAGGGAATGGGCTTACGGATGCCATTTGGGGGAATGATGGATAGGAGGATGGGCTTATAGATGCCATCTGGAGCTGTGACGGAGCTTTGTCGGGAATGGGCTTATAGATGCCATTTGGGGACTGTTGGTATGTGGATGGGCTTATAGATGCCATCTAGATGTCGATCGCGTAAGATATTCCTTAGCGAGAACTTGCGTACCTGAGAAAGAAAGATAGTTTCCTGGCCTGTTACAGGGGTTGATCTTCAAACTCTTCATGCAGATATGCCCTGGCTAGATACATGAATCGAATCTTCAAACTCTTCAGACGTGCCCTGGTTGGATACAGGAATCGAATCTGGAATTAGTCGTCAACAGATATGCCCTGGCTGGATACAGGAATCGAATCTTCAAACTCTTCAGACGTGCCCTGGCTGGATACAGGAATCGAATCTTCAAACTCTTCAGACGTGTCCTGGATGGATACAGGAATCGAGTCTGGAATAGTCGTCAACAGATATGCCCTGGATGGATACAGGAATCGAATCTTCAAACTCTTCAGACGTGCCCTGGCTGGATACAGGAATCGAGTCCGGAATAGTCGTCAACAGATATGCCCTGGCTGGATACAGGAATCGAATCTTCAAACTCTTCCGACGTGCCCTAGCTGGATACAGGAATCGAGTCCGGAATAGTCGTCAACAGATATGCCCTGGCTGGATACAGGAATCGAATCTTCAAACTCTTCAGACGTGCCCTGGCTGGATACAGGATTCGAGTCTGGAATAGTCGTCAACAGATATGCCCTGGCTGGATACAGGAATCGAATCTTCAAACTCTTTAGACGTGCCCTGGCTGGATACAGGAATCGAGTCCGGAATAGTCATCAATAGATATTCCCTGGCTGGATACAGGAATCGAATCTTCAAACGCTTCAAACGTGCCCTGGCTGGATACAGGAATCGAGTCCGGAATAGTCGTCAACAGATATGCCCTTGCTGGATACAGGAATCGAATCTTCAAACTCTTCAGACGTGCCCTGGCTGGATACAGGAATCGAGTCCGGAATAGTCATCAACAGATATGCCTCGGCTGGATACAGGGATCGAATCTTCAAACTCTTCAGACGTGCCCTGGCTGGATACAAGAATCGAGTCCGGAATAGTCGTCAACAGATATGCCCTGGCTGGATACAGGAATCGAATCTTCAAACTCTTCAGACGTGCCCTGGCTGGATACAGGAATCGAGTCCGGAATAGTCGTCAACAGATATACCCTGGCTGGATACAGGAATCGAATCTTCAAACTCTTCAGACGTGCCCTGGCTGGATACAGGAATCGAGTCCGGAATAGTCGTCAACAGATATGCCCTGGCTGGATACAGGAATCGAATCTTCAAACTCTTCAGACGTGCCCTGGCTGGATACAGGAATCGAGTCCGGAATATTCGTCAACAGATATGCCCTGGCTGGATACAGGAATCGAATCTTCAAACTCTTCAGACGTGCCCTGACTGGATACAGGAATCGAATCTGGAATTGATCGCTCACAGACATGCCCTGGCTAGATACAGGTATCGAATCTGGAATTGCGACAGTTGATAGTAATCATCTTTGGATTGACCTTTTCTTGAAAAGGTAAAACATCAGTTGTATGCAATGTCATGATGTATGAAAGGCATGATGTCATGATGCCCTCAAGAATAAACGAGATTGTGTGATATGATGCGTATGTGCATGCATTGTGTATGTAAGCAGGATGTACGAAATGCGATATGTTTATGAATGTATTTTCGTCTAGGAAAATAAATCCTTGATGAATGTCGGGAGCTTGAATCCTGGGCTGATGTTTGAAGAGTAGAGTTCTTCATTTCCGCTGGGGATGACGGTTGCGAGAATAAACCTGTAGGAGAAGATGACTCCGTTGGTGAATAAACTTGTTGAGGAGATTACTCTGCGGGGAATTTCTCTGTGGGAGAAGAGATACTTCGCTGAGGTTTGATGATAACTTCGCTGGGGATACCGTTGATAAGTTTTGTTGGAAGATTTGATGAACTCCGCTGGGGGATAGGAAGAACTTCGTCGGGGACGATCTTTCCGTGGTAATTGGCTGAGGATAACCCAGTTATAAGCTCTGGTGGAGAATAACCTTTGAATAAACCCGGGTAGACGCGTTCGTGCTCTGCAGGGGTAGGCTTCCAGAATCTACTGGGGATAAGCTTCCTGAATCTACTGGGGATGATGATTCAACTCTCCTGGGGAAACTTTTCAGATTGGACTGGGGAATGGCTCCACTGGATGTTCTGTATTCCGCAGGGGAACAATCTTATATTAAGACTGCCGGGGATGCTTGTTAGGAATGTCTATATGTTCCGTTGGGGAATGCTGAGATCTTCGGGGGATAATCCAACTTCCTTGAGGCTGACAATAGATTAACTCTGCTCGGGGGGAGTGTTGCTGACTTGCTTGGGATACTGTGCCTTATTAAGGCTGATTGGAGACCAACTGCTTGGGAGAGTATTGTTGAGTCTCATCTTACTCGGCGGGGAGTGAAGGTATCTGGGCTACATTCTTCAGCCGAACTTACCTTAGTACCTTGGTGGACAGAGCAATTAGATCGCTTAGACAGCTCATTATTGCCCCTATTTCTGATGTCACCTGTAATTAATCCTTTGTTTCGCATGCAAATATTTATGAGTTAGCAATTAGTGTCAAATGCATATATCACAATTTGAACATTGGACGTTCTTTACAAAACAAAACAGAAAAAGGAAAAAACAAATGGCAATTTATCTGAGAAGTGAATTTGTATTGATTTTTGAATTTGCCTGTAAATAGGCGTTTATGTACAAGAGGCTGGCGTCCTAGTAAGAGAACGCCGCCGAACAACAGAGTTTATACAATCTTTGTGAAAAAGGAAAACAAAACAGCTATGTGAAGAAAGATAATCCCACTGGGTTCCAACTCTGCTATCGCCTTTATATCTTCGAGCGTCTCATCACTTGGCTGCTTAGTTGGAGATGAAGCTGATTGATCGATGTCGTCTGAACTTGATGTTGATACCGGATTCTGGATGCAAGGTGATTCAATGAGACATAGTATTACGCTTTAATCCCTAACTTTTGCCTGGACCGCCCTTTCGGGTTTTCAGTCCACTGGGATACCCATTTTTGCCCAAGCCGCCTTTTCAGGTTTTCGACTTGCCGGGTGTACAGATTTTTTTCATTTCATCCCTTATTTTTGCCCGAACCCTTTTGGTTCGCCGGGAAGCCCTTATTTTTTCCTAGGTGTGTCAACCTAGCGGGTCTTTTGTTCATGCGTAGTATCTTTTTACTATGTCTGCATTGGCGGGGTGAAGAAGGTCGTTACCATCCATGTTGGTTAGAATCATGGCTCCTCCTGAGAAGACATGTTTAACCACAAATGGCCCTTCGTACGTAGGGGTCCATTTTCCCCTGGGATCATTTTGAGGAAGAATGATGCGCTTGATTATCAGGTCCCCAACTTGATACTCTTGTGGTCTGACTTTCTTGTTAAATGCCCTGATCATCTGTTTTTGATACGTTTGACCATGACAAATAGCAGTGAGTCTCTTTTCGTCAATTAGGTTTAACTGATCAAGTCGAGTCTGGATCCAGTCATCTTCGTTCAAGCCTGCATCCTTCATTATCCAGAGAGAGGGTATCTGGACTTCAATCGGCAATACTGCCTCCATGCCATAGACCAAGGAAAAGGGAGTTGCCCCGATTGACGTTCTTGCTGAGGTACGGTATCCGTGAAGAGCAAAAGGTAACATCTCGTGCCAATCTTTATAGGTCACTATCATCTTCTGCACAATCTTTTTGATATTCTTATTTGCCGCTTCTACAGCCCCATTCATCTTCGGCCGATAAGGAGAAGAGTTGTGGTGCTGTATCTTGAATTGCTCGCAGAGCTCAGTGATCATCTTATTATTGAGATTGGTACCGTTGTCTGTAATTATCCTCTCAGGTACACCGTATCGACAGATCAGGTTATGCCGAATGAACCGTGCCACGACGTTCTTGGTTACGGTAGCGTAGGAAGCTGCTTCAACCCACTTTGTAAAGTAATCGATCGCCACTAGGATGAAGCGATGCCCGTTGGATACCGTAGGTTTGATCTCGCCGATCATATCAATACCCCACATTGCAAAAGGCCAAGGTGCAGTCAAGACATTCAGAGGGACTAGAGGAACATGCACTTTATCTGCGTAAATTTGGCACTTGTGACATGTCCGAGAATGTTGGTAACAGTCGGCTTCCATTGTGGACCAGAAGTATCCTGCCCGAAGGATTTTCTTTGCCATGGTGTGTCCACTGGAATGCGTTCTGAAGGTACCTTCATGCAGTTCTGCCATGATCTTTTCTGCTTCAGTCTTATCCACACAACACAGTAAAGTTGAATCATGGTTTCGCTTGTAGAGAATGTCGTTGCTGAGGAAGAACTTTGCTGCGAACCTTCTCAGAAACTTCTTGTCATTGACAGATGCACCCTCGGGATATTCTTGAGCTTCCAGATACCTCTTCACCTCATGATACCAGGGTTTTTCAGTTACTATCTCAGCCTCAAGATCACAACAATATACAGGTTCGTCCAATTTCCAGATAATGATCCGGGGAGCCTCGTTGTCCCATTTGACTTTGAACATAGAAGACATCGTAGCCAGCGCGTCCGCCAACTGATTCTCCTCTCTCGGGAAGTGTTCAAAAGTTATCTTCGTGAAATGGGGGATCAATGTCAACACACACTCTTTGTAAGGAATGAGGTTTGGGTGTTTCGTATCCCACTCGCCTTTGATCTGATTGATCACGAGAGCGGAATCTCCGAAGACACTCAGAAACTTGATCCTTAAGTCAATCGCAGCTTGAAGACCCATGATGCATGCCTCATACTCCGCCATGTTGTTGGTGCAGTTGAAACATAGCCGGGCAGTAAGTGGAGTATGAGTGCCTTTTGGGGATATGATCACAGCGCCGATACCGTTACCCAAAGCGTTGGAGGCTCCGTCAAAGTGCATAGACCATCGGGATCCTTCTTCAGGTCCTTCATCCGGTCCAGGTACTTCACAATCAGTCACTACCATGATGTTCTCGTCTGGAAACTCAAAGTTCATTGACTGGTAGTCGTCCACTGCCTGGTGTGCCAAATGGTCTGCCAATACACTTCCTTTGATTGCTTTCTGAGTCGTGTACTGGATGTCGTATTCTGTCAAGATCATTTGCCATCTTGCTATTCTTCCAGACAGAGCAGGCTTTTCGAATATGTACTTTATTGGATCCATTTTTGAAATCAACAGAGTAGTGTGAGTCATCATATACTGTCTCAGCCGGCGAGCAGCCCATACCAAAGCGCATCAAGTTTTCTCGAGCAGTGAGTATCGAGTCTCACAGTCGGTAAACTTTTTGCTAAGGTAATAAATGGCATGCTCTTTTCGACCAGACTCGTCATGCTGCCCCAGCACACACCCCATTGAGTTGTCAAGTACTGTCAAGTATAGTATTAGAGGTCTCCCTTCAACCAGTGGCATAAGGATGGGTGGTTCTTGGAGATACTCTTTGATTCTGTCGAAAGCGGCCTGACATTCATCGTTCCAACGTACTACCTGATCTTTCTTCAGCAGCTTGAAGATTGGTTCACAAGTAGCAGTTAGATGCGAGATGAACCGGGCAATATAATTCAGACGCCCTAGAAAGCCTCTGACTTCTTTCTCTGTCTTGGGAACTGGCATCTCTTGTATGGCTTTAACCTTGGCAGGGTCTACTTGAATACCTTTGTCACTCACGACGAAGCCTAGCAACTTTCCAGATCTTACCCCAAATGTGCACTTGTTTGGGTTCAACCTCAGCTTGTACAACTTCAGACGGTCAAACAGCTTCTGTAGGTGGTTAAGGTGTTCCTCCTCAGTTTGGGACCTGGCAATCATATCATCGACATATACTTCAATCTCATGGTGGATCATGTCATGAAATAAAGCAACCATGGCGCGTTGGTAGGTTGCCCCAACATTTTTCAACCCAAAAGGCATGACCTTGTAGCAGAAGGTGCCCCACTGAGTAACAAAGGTAGTCTTTTCCATGTCTTCAGGAGCCATCTTGATCTGATTATAACCTGAAAAGCCGTCCATGAAGGAGAACACCTTGTGCTGAGCAGTATTGTCAACCAGAACGTCGATGTGAGGCAGAGGGAAGTCATCCTTGGGGCTTGCCCTATTCAGATCCCTGTAATCAACACACATTCGGACCTTACCATCCTTCTTCGGCACTGGAACCACGTTGGCCACCCACTGAGGGTAAGAGGTCACTGCTAGAAACCCGGCATCAAATTGCTTCATAACCTCAGCTTTGATCTTCTCGGACATCTCTGGACGCATACGGCGGACCTTCTGTTTAACCGGAGGGCATTCTTCCTTGGTAGGAAGGTGATGGACCACAATGTCGGTATCCAACCCAGGCATGTCTTCATAGGACCAGGCAAAGATTTCCACATAATCATGTAACATCTGAATCAACCGTTGTTTCACGCTGAGCTCCAGATTGGCACCGATCTTAACTTCCTTTCTATCTGTCAGTACCCAGATTTACCGTTTCCACTGGCTCTTCATGTGGCTGAATGGCCCTTTCTTCCTGGAGTAACAGTCTTGCAAGCTCACCAGGCACTTCGCAATCATCTTCACCTCCGTCTTCGGCTAAGTTGATCGGATTTTCGAAGTCATAACTGGAAGTAGCAGAGTCGTTACCAGTGAGATCCAGAGTGGATTGAAACCTGTATGAGTGAGTGTGTGTAAATATATCTGTTTTGCAATATATAAAGAAAGAAAGAAAGGGAGCACAAGATTTGAAATGTAAAAAACGTCCAATGTTTTTATTCATGATATATGGAAATGACAAGTAATAAGCCCTCACAAATGAAGCCACGGTGCCCCGAGTAAGACACCGGGCCATAAAGTTTCACATTATTGTTCGTTACAAATTTAAAAACAAAGGAGTTCATTACTGAGTAATAAAAGTAATAGGTATGTAGTCTTTTGCAGTCCAATTGTTCAGTCCACCGTCGGTCGTCGGGTAGATCCAGCTATCAAATTCAGACTCCTCCGCATCGCCTTCAATAACATTCACTCCCGGGTTGGTGATGAACACGGGAGGTCTTCCGATCCTTGCTTTGCGTACAACCCTATGAGCCTCTGCAGTGAAACCCAGCCCAAACTTGTCAGTCTTTGGAGTAAAATCAGGGAGCCTGCCCCAGTTTGCACATTCACCTTTTTCAATCACATCCCGGGCGTCCTTCAAGGAAGCCATCTTCAAAGGAGAGTCTTCTTCAATTACTGTCTCCGCTGACGCCAATGTTGGAGGCACCTCTTCAAAGTGTTGAAAGGGGGTCTCAATGAACTCCCCGTCCATCTCTATATACCGGAACGAGTTCAGATGACTAACCATGTATTCTTCCTCCCCCTGCACTGTAACAATCTTCCCTCTGACAGGGTATTTAAGCTTCTGGTGTAGAGTGGAGGTCACCGCCCCAGCCTTATGGATCCAAGGACGACCCAGTAAACAAGAATAGGATGGTCGGATGTCCATCACATAGAATGTTGAATCGAAGACTTGGGAACCAACCCGGATTGGAATGTCCACTTCGCCATGTACCATCCTCTTCGACCCGTCAAAGGCTCGGACGATGACGTTACTAGGCCTCAACTCCAAACCCTCATAATCCAACCTGTCTAAGGCCTTCTTGGGCAATATGTTCAGTGAAGAACCGGTGTCTACCAACACGTGTGCAAGAGTAGTGCCCCTGCATTCAATGGAGACATGAAGGGCATCATTATGGTTCTTTCCTTTAGCGGTTAGATCAACATCAGAGAAACCCAACCCATTGTCAGCGGTCAAGTTGGCCACACAATCAGTAAATTGATTCGCAGACATTTCTTGTGGCACATGGGCCGTCTTTAGGAAGGAAATCAGGGCCTTGGCGTGGGCCTCCAAGCACAAAAACAATGATAGCATAGAGATCTTAGAGGGGGTATGCCCCAGCTGTTCAACGACGTTGAAGTCGCTCTTCTTGATAATCTTAAGGATTTCTTCCATCTCTTGTTGTGACGCTTCAGCATTAACAGTCTTCGGTGCCTCCATCTGGAGGCATATCAGCAATCCCTTTGCCCCGAGTGTCAGATGACTCGGCAGCAGGGGTAGAAACTTGATCAGGAGGGGAAACAGGCGCACTTGTAGGCGTGATGATAAGAGGTCTTCGGATGACTGGTGGCGCAATGTCAGGCGAGAAGAGCCTGCCACTGCGAGTAACTTTAGCGGGACCGGTGATGTTACTGATGCCGGTACTAGTGTTGAACTCCTGTTTTACTCCGAGCACATACACATCTGCCCCATAGTGCCATGGGACAGCCTTGTCAGATTTATAGGGGAGGGGCCCCGGAACAGTAATGATGATAGGTGCAACAGACATGATTTTTACGGGCTTCCTCGGGGGAGCCTTGGTAGGATTGTTGAAAATGGTGACAACGGATAATTCTTCAGTAGGAACAATAGGAACAACGGTCTTCTTGAACAAGATCTCTTTGCTATCCATCAGGTTTTGGACGCCTGACTTCAGCAACGGACAACCAGTAGGTGAAACAGCACACAGAAGGCAACCCTTGCTACAACCCGGAAATAAACCGGCCAGCAACAGGTTCCTTTTGACAGTCAATAAAGGAGTAACAATCTCATCCACATATCCTACATATAGATCTTCCTCAATAGCATTTACTCCATGCTGGGGCATAGGAGCAGTCACAACATTGGGCCTTTCGGGCACCTCAAACTGTATTTCCTTAGCATCGATAAGGTCTTGAACCTTATTTCTTAGGGCCCAGCAATCATCAGTAGAATGCCCCGGACTATCAGAGTGATAAGCACAACGGGCGTTGGGATTGTACTTCGGGGAGGTTGTGTTTACCACCTTCGGAGCTTCTCTGACGGTTACCAAGTTGGTCGATAGCAGTTGTGGCAAGATCTGTGACAAGGTCATACTAAGCCGAGTATATTCTCTTCTGGGTCTCTCACCCCTTGGTTGGTTAGGTTGCCGAGGAGCGGCAACAGGCTTTGCAATTACCACCGCGTTGACAGCTTGGCGGCGTTCCGGTTTGTTTTGCCTCCTGGGGCCATACACAACACTGACTTCCTTCTTAAAAGGCTTCTTTTCAGAACTTGAGGACACACCCTTCTGTATCTTCCCTGATTTCATACAAGCTTCTATCCTTTCTCCTGTCAGAATGAGGTCTGTAAACTCTACAGACGAATTGCCAATGAGATGATTGAAGAATGGACCAGATAGGGTCCCCAAGAACATGTCCACTAGTTCACGATCGGTCAACGGTGGCTGCACCCTACCAGCCAGGTCCCTCCACTTCTGCGCGTACTCTTTAAAACCTTCTCCCGATCCTAGCGACATACCCTGAAGTTGGGTATGTGTAGGAGCAAGGTCGGCATTGTACTGATACTGCTTATAAAAAGCAGTAGCCAAGTCCTCCCAGTTACGAACCTTGGTTCCATCCAACTGATAGAACCATTCGAGATGAGTCCCTGAAAGAATCTCCTGGAAGAAATGGATCCATAAGTTCTTGTCCATAGTATATGGTTGGATCTTCCGCATATAAGATCTGAGATGTAGCTTAGGGCATGACGCCCGTCATACTTTGCGAAAGATGGTGCCTTGAACTTGTGTGGGATCACCACACCAGAAGATAGACCCAGGTCCCCAAAATCCAACCCAGGCACTTGTTGAATTTCCATGGCATTTAGACGATCCTCTAACTGCTTGTACCTGTCTTCAGCGGGAGGGTACTGCTCTTCATTGAAATCAGTCTCGTTGTCAGAGACCACATGACTAGGAACCCTTCCCCCTTGGGGACTGCCTTTCCCTACAGAAGAACCAGCTTGGTCAGCCTCATTTTGCAGTGTGTTGCCAAACCTCCGGCCAGTGTTGAATGGTACAGTTCTCTTCTTCTTCTTCTTTACCAGCAGAGCCTTCAATTCCTCTTGACCTTGGGTTAAACTCATGATCAACTCTTGGAACTGGGCGTTCTGAGCCTGGAGGGCCTTGATGGATTGCTCAGTAGATGATTCAGGATTCATGATGGCTGCTGAAATAAACAGCGAAGAACATTAAGCAACCTGAAAAGAAGAGTACCTTTAATGCATATGATGAATGGAATGCGTATGATTTATGTTTTCAAAGACAATCGAGATTCAACTTTGTAAACAAAAAGGAAACACACTTTATTAGATTCAACTTTGAAATTTAGATTGTTCAACAGATTGCCCTTAGGCGTTACATAAAATGGAAATACTGAAAAGGGAAATAAAAAACTGTAAAAGAACATCCAAAGCTCATCATTGATCTCAGGGTCTCTTCTTCTCAGTACGGATGTAGTCATTCAAGGCCCGCTCGTTCTCCAGCTGCTTTGTCAGCTTTTGGATCTTCAATTCCTGCTCGTTGAACTTTTCCCGATAAGAATCCCGTTCTTTTTGTAGTTGCGTCCAAGACCTCTTTAGTTTATCAACATCAGTAGGTATCTGATGAGAGAGAACAGTTGGAGGAATCCCGTCTCTATCAGGATATTCAAGAATGATGGGTCTGACAACTTCATATGGCATACCTAACTTCTGAGCACGGATGCGGACCCATATGTAGTAGGATTCCATAGGTAGAGAAGTCTTCGGTCCCAACTCATGTGGGTCAGCTTTGTGAATTCTGTCCCAAGCCTTGATAAATCTACGACGCAGCTCGTCACTATCTACCTGAAACTCAAAACAGATGTGAGGCACCAACATCTCATGCGGCCCGGTTCTTCTGGCTCTTCCAAACTGACGGAGAGCTAGACATGGATTATAAGAGATTCCTCCTTGGGTACCAATCAAAGGAACATTAGGATATTCTCCACAACGATCAATAACAGCTACCTCATCCAAACCCCTGAGAGTCCAAATGATGTCATTATCAGTGAGAGACATTAACCTATGAGCCCAACCTCTTCCTTCTTTGTTCTTCAGCACGAACTTAGGGAGGTGCGAAATAAACCACCTCACTAACAAAGGAATACAACACCAGAGTTCCTCGTCTTCGGGCAGTACGAGCATAGAGTTGTTGCAGGATATCACCCAAGAGAGTGGGCACAGGATTCCGAGACATGAAGGTCCTTATGGCAATGACGTTAACAAAGTTATCAGGATTTGGAAATAGAACCAGACCATAGATTAAGAGAGCCAGAATGTCCTCATACGCCCTGAAGTCTAAGTCATTCTAGAAACTGTTAGCTTTACCGATCAGAAACTTGGCCAAGAAACCCTTAACTCTGCTTCTAGTCACCCAGTTGTCCATTACCTCCTTGGTGGTCAAAGGGAGGGCTGCAGCAATCTCCTCAAGCCTAAGAGTCTTTTCCCAACCAGTGAAGGGAGTCTGATCCAAGATAGGGATGCCAAGCAAATCAGAGAATTCTTCCAGGGTAGGGACCAGCTGGAAGTGTTGAAAGGTGAAGCAATTGTACAAGGGATCATAAAACTGGGTCAGGACACTCATCAGTTGTTGGTCCTATTTTGCAGTGACTAAACTGAGCAGAGAACCATGCCTCTGGATGAAGGAAGTGGTGTTTGGAATTCTGCTAACCAATTCTTCAAGCAACTCAGGTGGGTGAACAAAGTTAAACCGGATAGTGTTCCTTCGCATAGGCATCATGATGTCCTACAAAACAGAGCAAAGGTGAAACCCTCTTGTCTTTGAAATAGGTCAGTCCTTATGCAGGATGCATGCAATGTATATGATGGTATGATGTCATGATAAAGCACACCACAAATATTCACAAAGGCAAACATGATAAGGCACACAAGTCACACAAGACAGCCCTTAGGGTTTAGGCCAGCATGAAGTTCAGGTACTACCCTCTTTCAGTTTGTTGGTTAAGACCTGTCCTATCAAAAGTAACCGGGTTCTAGAGGATCCCAATATCACTGACTACCCTCAATCGGTCATAACTCCAGCGTCGCAATCTTTTCTTGCGGCCAGAACCATCGCGAGAGTTTAGCCTTAATGGGTGTAGTATACTGCTACTGTTCTATGGCCAAGTTGGGTCAAATTAGGGTTCTAAGGTCGGTTGGTGCTTACTGACTCCTCAGAAGACCCATATTCTCCTTGTTGCGACACAAGGGATATCAGTACAGACCAAGGTGCCACACCAACGTAGCCACTGCTTCACCCGTGTCGGTCTACGCCGGACAAGTCCCTCACAGCTTATGCTACCTAAAAGGGTATTCCCCAGATCCGGGTTAGGATCTATGAAACTCCAAGACAAATCCCATAATAATAAAGCAAACAAAACATTCAATTGAAAACATAAGTATGATCTATCCTAAGGTACACCTCACTTTAAGCATCCCCAGCAGAGTCGCCAGTTCTGTGATCGGTGGAAATAGAACTGACTGTTTAAAGTTGGATCGCGTATGTCGCGGTAAGCAAGAGTCGCCACCGTCTTTTATTTTCTCCAACATGGAAAGGACAAAAGCACAGCAAAATTCCTTATGAGATTGTTTCTCGGTTCGGGAGGTAGATTTATAGAAAGGGAAGGTATTAGCACCCTTTCTATCTGTGGTTATCCACGGGCTCTTAGGTACTTGCTCTTATGTTTTCAAAATGTTTGCTTTTCAAAATGTGAATGGGTTTGAAAAACTTTCATTGAAAGATTTCTGAATGACTCTTGTATCTGTCCTCAAGAGTGTTTGAAAAATTTGTTTTGAAAGCTTTTGAGAGTGTCAGTGTGAAAAGATTTTTGATTTGTTTTTGAAGAGAGCAAGTACCCACGAGTCATCTACCTACCCTAAGGAATTAGGCTGTGTAAGAGTCCTTAAGGTAGTGCCATCCCACCATTGAAAGGTAGGTAGCACCACCGTTGGAGGTGTTCGGGTCAATTCGATTGTAGGGACAGTGTGGTCACCGAAGCAATAGTAGGACACCTTAGAAGCAACCCTAATGTCCTAGATCCTTTTTAATCCGAGGCAACCGTTTCGAGGCAACTGTTTCGAGGCAACTGGATCTTAGACATAAGAGCGACCACTAAAACATCCTATACTTGATGACCACGTTTCGAAGGCAACGAGTGAGGCGCACCCTAGAAGTGGTGTGTGCTTTGTGTGTTGTTTTCATATTATGTTTTATCTTTTGGTCATGCAATGGTGAGCTACGAGTTATTTTTAGTTATCATACATTCTTTCATGCAATTTAACAGTTAGGAGTGCGGAAAATAAAATACGGAAAGATAAAAGCTACGCTATTACAAGGCGCGGGTCTATACATCGCCAAAATACAAAGACCCGTTTTTGATAAAAGTGCGGAAAGTAAAAAAGAATAAACCTAATTACTATGACATCCGGAAAGCAGTTACATAATAATCGAATAGAAATAACGTGCGAGTAAATTAAACTGGACGTCCGAGGGTTTTGACCCTTTGCTTGAAATTAAATTAAATTAAAACCTAATTAATTATTTAATTAAAGAAAAGAAAGTGTTTTTTATGTTTTTTTTTTTGTATTTATGAAAATAGAGGAATTGAAATTAAAAGGAAACCCTAGATCTAAGTTTATTTTACTTATTAAGAAAATATTAAAGTTAACCTAATTTAAGCTAATTAATTAATTTACATTTATATGTACAAAAATAATAATAATTAATGATGGTAATAATAATTAATTAAAAAAAGATAAAAAGTGTCAAAACCTAATTCTATATAATTTTTACTTATTAAGAAAAAGATTGAATTTTAACCCTAAATTAACCTAGATTAGTTATTAGAATTTATTTACAAAAATAAATTAGTGATGAAATTAATAAATAATTAAATATATTTACAATTTTGATTTTCTGTTTTTATTATGGAAAAAAATTAATTTAGTGAATTAATAATAATTAAAACAAATTAAAAGAAATAAGATAAAAGAAAATAGAAATAAGAAAACAAAGCAAACCAAAGGGGTGTCTGGCCCAAAGTGGAGGTGAGATTGAAGCAATTCAGGCCCAAGAACACAAGCCTCGTTGACTTTCAGGAATCATGCGCATGCTGTTTGACTGGGGTACACCATGGACTTCACCTTCTGGCCACTGGATGGATCTCATGGCCACTTGGCAGGCTTAGGCGTGAGGGTGCAAGATGGACCATTGAATCGTTGCTGCATTGGAATGGGTTAAGAAAAATATGAATAATTATGTGGGGGACCTGGGAATCGAAGCCAGGTCCCAGTGGTGAACAAACACGTCACTAGCCAACTGAACTATGAAGCGCCTTTGTTAAATATATACACAACAAATATTATATAAAATACAAACAATTATTATGATGCAAACAAAAATACGCGCGCAGATTTGAACGTCCCAACCACACGGAGCCACGTATTGTCTTCTTCATCTTTTTCCTGCAAATATAAACAAGATAGCGGGGGTTTTAAACCCCCACAAAGCAAAAGTTCCAAGAATAGCGAATAGCCCTATGGATGATATAAATTGAGCGCGATAGTCTGGTTGAATTCGTCTGGCCTTAACGAATTCAACCATGGTCATGACATGGTCCAATTTTTTCTCCTGTAAAAAACCCCAAAATCCAAGCTTTAAAACCTAAATTTCGTCCATGGTATATTTTGATTCAGGTAGCGTTAGTTCAATTAGATTATACCAATCGCTTCAGAAGGTCCCTATTAGCATAAATCAAACAAGAAAATAGATTAAAAGCACATGAAACATGATATGCAGGTTTGAAAAATAAGGCAAATCATGTGGCTTATTGTCTTTGATTCTTTGCGTGTTTGGACTGGTTCTTGATGCCAATAGACTCCTGGAGACTCAGGCAAGGTGCTTGAATCCTTTTTAGGCGTGGAAAGGCACTGCAAGTAGGAAATCAGTTTCACACTTTTCTTGAGTTTTTTGCAATTTGGCTATGGAATTCTATGGTAGCTTTCACGTGTCCAGCTTTAGATTTTTACTCAGCATATGTATGTGAATGAATTTAGGTTAGAATAAGGCCCATGAATCCATTGCATTATGACTTGAATATTTGATTGCCAATCATATCTTTTTCAATCTTTTCTTTCATGAAACCTTGCCAATCATGGATTTTTTTGATTCCTTTGAGGTGCATACGAATTGCCAGCTTGCCCTAGTCATATTTGTTGCACAAAAAGATCTAAAAAAGCATATCTTTGAATTTTCCTATAATTAAAATCAATTAAATGAATTAATAATAATAAAAATTCAATTAATTAATTAAAAATAAGAAAATAAATTATTTTGAGCTCAATGGGTCGTGCATAGGCCTTGGGTAAATATTCAAGAAAGAATTTGAGGCCCATTAGCAAAAATGAAGTGTTTTAGGCAAAGTTGACTTTTGAAAGATCCCAAAAATTTCCCAACTTCTCCAATGCATATCTTGCTCAATTTTGAAGCTATGAACATATTCTTGGACATTTTGGAAAGGTCTTGAAGTCCTCTAACCAATGCCTTTGGTACCATGTCATTTTGATTTACCAATATCAAGTTATGGTCTTTGACTTAAGGTGCCTTTTTGTTGACTTTTAAAAATGACCTATAATGTTGAAATTGATAACTTTTTGTGAGAGCATTTCTTGGACTTGGAGTGTGAATATGAGTTGTAGGAAATGTCATCCCCTTCAAAATGAGCATTGGATGGGTTTTTTCTGATAAACCATGAAGAAGTTATGCCTTGGTCAATTTGCAGTTGACTTTTCAACTGTCCAAAAATAGAAACTTTTGACATCTTGAGACTTTTTGAGCCATGCTTGTGGAATCATGATCAAGAATTGATCAAATGATGATTGTGGCTTCAAAATAAGATGTTTACCAAAATTTTTGACTTTTGACTGTCAAATGACCATTTTACCCCTGCAGTTGACTGTGGAGCAATTAGGGTTTTTGACTGTGCAACTTGATGCTGTGAGTCTTGAAACTTGACATATGGATGCTTGACAAAGTATATAGGCATATGAGACTTGATTGGACCCTTGAAAACCTAAATTTCTTTGCAAGAACCAAAACCCTAATTTTGACTGTGTTAGGAGGCAATTTGACTGTGCAACCCTTGAGGGATTTTGAACCATTTGGAGATTGACCTTGACAAATCTTGAAGAATATGGGAGGGCAAATTTTGGGGTACAACAGTATGCATGCTAGGTATCTTGGAAAAACAAAACAAAACAAAAGATCATAGTCCCTCGATGACGCTATCTTGGTTGCCTAAACAAAAATGATCTTAACTCCCTCAAAACTTGCTAAAGATACTTGGCAATATTGTTATCATGGTCATACGATGACCCACGTCCGTCCTGTTTAACATCCAAAGATAGGGTTGTTTACCAAATACAATGGTAAAACAACAATGTCAAAGGGTTAAAAATGTACAAGAAAGACTTTTGAGTAGGTAGATAAGCTTCTAGTTACTTGATCAATTGCAAACCATCCTTGCTATTTTCAAAAACACACACACAATTCCAAAACAATTTCCAAACAACTTTCAAACATTGAAACATTTTTCAAAAGACAAACATCTTTGTATACATTCTTCAAACAAGAATCATTACAAAGATTGCCAAAACGATGACCTCTTTTCAAAATACTTTCAAAACCATACAAAGCACCATTTCAAACAATTGGAAAAGCAAAGCAAGTGATCTAAACAAGTAACTAAGAGCCCATGGAAAACCATGGATGAAAAGGATGCTAATACCTTCCCTTTTCATAATCTACCCCCCGAACTCAAGAAAACATCTCAAAGTTCTTTCCTGTGCTTTTTGACCTTTCCTTTGGATAAAATAAAAAGTCGGTGGCGACTCTTGCTAAACCGAAACATTTGCGAACACAAACGCAAAACCTTAAGTCAGTTCTCCCATCGTATCACAGAACTGGCGACTCTGCTGGGGAATATAAGAAAAGTGGGGTTACCTTAGGGTTTTAGATCACCTTTATATGCTTATCTTGCTTGACTTGTATGCTTTACACTTTGGTTCTATTGTTTGGGTTTGAATCCTCTACCCGGATTTGGGAAACATTCATAGGTAAATAACAATACATTGTGGAAATTGTGCGGGGTATACCGACACGGTCTAGGCAATAACTATGTTAGTGTGACATATTTGTGGGTACCGGTAGCCTTTGAGTCAATCAAAGAGAATACGGGGCCGCTGAGTGATGTCATGAAGCACTAATGGACTTTTAGAACCTTTACTTGACCATCTTGGCCTTTTAGGATGTAGTGAGATGACCGGCTTCAATGGAGTCTGAAGTTGGTAGATACTCGATACTACACTCATTGAGGGTTGTTTTCTTGGAATATTTCGGTCGCCAGTAAAGTGGCTAAACTGAGACAATGAACACAAAATAATCCAGTGATATTGAGCTCCTTAGAACCCAGTTACTATTTATAGGACAGGTTGAGCCAACTAAACTTCAAGAGGGTACTTACCTATGAAACCCCATGCAAGCCTAAACTAGGAACTTGTGTGACTTGCTTGTACATATATACTTGTGCATAACATCATGGAGCATCATATGCATCCACTAACCATTTCAAGGATTTTGGATCTTCATCTTTGTTCCTGTTTTGTAGGTTGTGGATTCACTTTGCAGGAAAACTATTCAGGTCAATCTTGTGAGAATTCCTCCACAACTCAAGGAGCTTGCTTCCAAGATTCCATAGTATTCTCCATTCACTGAGAGGCATGGTCGACTTCTTAACTTAGTCACTTCCAACACAGAGGAAGACATGGTGAAAGTTCTCTTCCAGTTCTTTGACCCCCTACACCACTGGTTCACATTTCCTGATTACCAGTTGGTGCCTACTTTGGAGGAATTTTCTCAACTCTTGAGGATTCCTATTCTCCATCAACTACCTTTCAACGGTATGGAAAGAGATCCAAAGCCTGGAGATGTTGCTCAAGCCCTGCACTTGCAACCATCAGATGTCACAGGTCATTGGGAAACCAGAAGTGGTGTCAAGGGTTTCTTGGTAAAGTTCCTGTTTGAGAAAGCTCAAGAATGCTGGAATTCTCTAGACCTGCAAGATTTTGAGGAGATTGCAGCTCTTCTTATCTATGGGTTGGTCTTGTTCCCAAACCCTGACCAACTTATAGATGTCAATGCTGTCAAAATCTTCATGGCTCGCAACCCAGTGCCTACATTGCTTGGGGATATCCTCCACTATTTTCACACTCGAACAATGAGGAAAATAGGTGTTCTCATGTGTTTCACCCCTCTACTGGCAAGATGGTTTATTTCTCATCTTCCCCAATCAGTCTTGAAGAATGAGCAAGGCTTGAGGTGGTCACAACGATTGATGACTCTTACACATTCAGGTGTTCATTGGTGTTCTTGATCCAGAGAAAATGTTATCATCATCGACCGTTGTGGGGAATTCCATAATGTCCCTCTACTTGGCATTAGGGGAGGCATCACCTACAACCCCTGCTTGGCTCTGAGACAGTTTGGGTATGCCCGAAGGGATGGCCCACATGACATGCTGATTCCAGAATTGGTTTTTGACTTCGACAGCAACGATCAAGGACTTCGACAAAGGTTCATCCGAGCTTGGAGGATGCCCAACAAGGTGGACAGTAAGACCTTGGGACACAAGAATTCCATCCCCCTTGAGCCTTACCTCAAGTGGGTACGAACCCGCGCCCAAAGTCTTATGATGCCTTACCCCTACATTCTCCCTGTGATTAAAGAGCCTGTTAAGGAAGGAGAGGTTCCATACACCCTCTTACATCCTGACATGCCGACATCACTTGAAGATTTACAAAGGAGTTGGATACAGCTCAAGGGAGAGCGTGATACTTTTGAAGCCCAATTCTACGCCAACAAGAAGAAGGTTTTGGAACTTACTCGTCAACTTCACGAAGAGCAGACTCTCAACACCTACATCTCACCAAAGAGGATGTATAACGTCTTTTTACCTTAGAATTTTGTATTATTTTTCCCATGGGGCATTGATGTACTAACAATTCTATCTTATTAATATGACATGTGTTTCTCTTTTGTTTAAAACGGATTTGAATTTCTGAATCCTTGAATGCATTACATGAATACATATCATTCATCATATGCATAAACAGGTCTTCACACCAAGTTTCCTCATCTCTCTGTTGTTTATTTCAGCAAGATGGATATTGAACAAACGGTCAAAGACTTACAAGCTCAAAATTCACAATTCCAACAGCTACTCATGACCTTGGCTAAGGGTCAGGAGGAGCTCAAAACTCTGTTAGAGAAGGAAAAAGAGAAAAAGAAGAAGAAGAGAGTTGGTGTGGCTACCTTGGGCAGAAGATTTAATGGTCAAGCCAGAAGGGTCCTGGATTTCCCATCAACATCTGAAGAGGGTGAAGGGAAGGGTAAAGGAGCTGACGTGCCTTCTGATTCTGAAGCTGAAGAATAGGAAGATGAGGATTACTCGGAACAACAGTATCCTCCTGCAGATGACAAATACAAGAACTTGGAAGAATGTTTGGCAGCTATGGAGATATAAAGAGTGCATGAGTTGGATTTTGAAGAGTTAGGGTTAGTTTCTGGAATTGTAATCCCTCCTAAATTCAAAGTGCCACTGTTTTCTAAGTACGAAGGGTGTCTTGTCCAAAGATGCACCTACAATCTTATGTCAGGAAAATTCAACCACATTCTTCTGACAAAGACCTATGGGTCCACTTCTTTCAGGACAGTTTGTCGGGGACGCAGTTAGATTGGTTCTACTAGCTAGAGAGGTCTGATGTGCATAATTGGGAAGATTTGGTTGCTGCCTTCTACAAATAGTATCAATATAATACGGACTTAGAACCAACCCGTACTCAACTACAGAGTATGGGCATGGTCTCAAATGAAGGTTTCAAAGAGTATGCCCATAAATGGAGAGACTTGGAAGGACGAGTACAACCACCTCTATCTGAGAGAGAGCTAGTAGACGTGTTCTTAGGGACTCCGTCAGGGCCTTTCTTTAATCACCTGATAGGAAGCTCTTCTGCGGGGTTCACCAAGTTAATTCTAACTGGTGAGAGAGTTGAAGCCGGCATTAAAAGCGGGAAAATTCAAAAAGATACATCTGCTTCCACTGCCATCAAAAAGACTTTTCCAGCAAAGAAGGAAGTATCAGTTGTCTACTCCCAAAGAGGTCAAGGAAGAGTTGAGCGTCGGCCAGCGGTGGGGCCGTAATGATTCAGAAGTCTGCAGCTGATCAGCCCAGAAACAATCAACCCAGAACCAATCAAGCACGGGTGGAAAGGCCTGTACGGAAATTCACCCAGATAAACATGACTTCTGCTCAGGTTCTACCCCATTTCTTGAAGTTAAACCTTGCCAGTCTGAAAGAGGCCCCGAAGAATCTGAATACAACTTCTCTATACTACCATTCGAACGCCAAGTGTGCTTATCATTCAGGGAGTATAGGGCACGACACCAATAATTGTTGGGCCCTGAAGAATAAGATTCAGGATTTGATAGACGCTAAAGAAGTTGAATTCGACGCCCCTGAAAAGCCGAATGTGATCTTTGCTCCAATGCCAAGGCATGGCCACAATGCCCATGCTGTTGAAGAAGATCTTTTTGTTGCTACTGTTGATGATTTGATAACTCTGCTACCAATAATCAAGTTGAATTTGCTGAAGGCTGGGATTTTCCCAGGTTGGGAAGAAGATTGCTGCCTTTGTTCATCCTTATCAACCGAATGTCCATTGTTGAAGTTAGGCATCCAACGCCTAATGGATAACCAAGAAATCCTTTTTGAAAAGACTCATGTTACACCAACTCCTGTCAATGATGTCTCAATAATAACCATATCCGCAAATCTTTCCAAGGTCTCCAAAAGACCTGTTAAGATTCTATCCGCTCCGAAGACTGTACCTTTGAAGATAACCATGCCCGGGCCCATCTCGTACAAGTCCGACAAATCAATACCGTGGAACTATGGTGGAGAAATCTACTACCACAATGTTAAACAAATTGAATCAACTGAAGAGAGTTCTGATGAAGAGACTTCCAACATTGGAAACATTTCTAGAACAAGCAAAATCACCCGCAGTGGAAGGATTTTCTCTCCAGAGATTTCCCCTCCAAAGGAAATCTTTGGACCCTCAAATGCTCCTAAGGTTACCCCTGTGCCAGTCAACATATCTGCAAGAACCCCAATTATTGAAGAAGTTGTAACTCCTGTGGTTATCTCCTCTGCTGCTGCTGGTGATAGAGGGAAAGGGATCCAAGAAGAGCCCGTCAGGACGAGGGCTCAGCCATTGGTCATCCCTGAGACCTCTCAAAAAGAAATGGAAGAGATTTTGAAAATAATCAAGAAAAGCGATTATAATGTTGTGGAACAACTGGGGCAAACCCCCTCAAAGATCTCTATGTTGGCCCTGCTGCTTTGTTCAGAAGCTCATGCTAAAGCTCTGATCAGATTTTTGAAGACGGCCCACGTGCCATAGGAAACCTCTGTGGAACAGTTCCAGGAATGTGTAGCTAGGCTAACAGCTAACAATGGTCTAGGATTCTCCGATGCCGATTTAACATCTAAAGGGAGAAAACATAATGACACTTTGCATGTCTCGGTGGAATGCAGAGGGACTACCCTAGCACACGTTCTGGTAGACACTGGTTCGTCTTTAAATGTCTTGCCAAAGCAAGCCTTGGATAGACTGGATTGTGAAGGCTTAACCCTGAAACCCAGCAACATCATTGTTAGAGCCTTTGATGGTTCTAAAAGGATGGTCCACGGGGAGGTGGACATCCCGATTAAAGTGGGAACTGAAACCTTCAACTCCACATTCTATGTGATGGACATCCGTCCTTCCTATTCTTGCTTGTTGGGAAGACCCTGGATTCACAATACTGGAACCGTCACTTCCTCTCTGCATCAAATGCTTAAGTACCCTGTCCAGGGGAAAATTATAACTGTTCATGGCGAAGAGGAATACATGATAAGCCATCTAAATTCTTTCCGCTATGTAGAATTGGATGGTGAATTCATCGAAACCCCTTTTCAGCATTTTGAAGAGTTAGCTCGGGAGATTGCGGCAACCAAAACAGTGTCTTCTGTACCCATGATTACCAAACTTGTGCCTCAGATGTCGTCTCTCAAAGATGAGAAGGTTGTGATTGAAGAAGGAGGAAGCACAATCTGGGGGCAACTTCCAAACTTTCCTTTCAAATCAGATAAATTCGGCTTGGGGTTCACTTCTTCTGCTCAAAAGGTTGTACGCCGCTCCCATGCTGGAGGGCCACCAGTGAAGATCACCCATCATGGAGTCAATGCTTTGGAGGATAGTGAAGAGGAAAGCAACCTGGAAGACTGGATTTTCCCTACTGTTGAAAGAGGACTATGCAACTGGGAAGCAAAGGACTTTGTTCCGATTACTTTCATACCGCAATAATTTATCTTTCAAACATTTCTATTGGTTTGTAATAATTATCAAACAATTCGTACACCTTTAACCTTGTGCCTTACCTGAGGCACATAGGTCCATTTGTAAGGGTTTGATTTTTTTCATCTTCATATGCAATTTTAATGAATCATGGACGTTTTCACATATAAACTTTTGTGTTCATTTTCTTTATTTTTACATTTTATTTGTTTAAAGGTGGCTATCCCTTACACACACCCACACTCACAAATGCAGGTACCCTTCCATTCCGGATTTCATGGGCAACAATTCTGCTATGGCCTTCAGTGACTCTGAAGATCTGGTCTACCATGCTGAATACGAAGGTGAGGAAGATTGTGAGGTGTCAGGAGAATTGGCTAGGCTGCTACAATGGGAAGAAATGGCTATTCTACCTCATGAGGAGCTGTTAGAGACAATCAACTTGGGTACTGAGGAAGACAGAAAAGAAGTCAGAGTGGGTGCCAACCTAAAGCCAAGTGTCAAAGAGCGCCTAGTTCAGCTGTTGCATGAATTTGTTGAGATCATCGCCTGGTCATACGAAGACATGCCGGGACTCGATACAGACATTGTGGTACACTGTCTGCCTACAAGAGAAGATTGTCCACCAGTCAAACAAAAAGTCCGCCGCATGAGGCCCGACATGTCAGAAAAGATCAAAGCAGAAGTTATGAAGCAGTTCAATGCTGGATTTCTTGTTGTTACTTCCAATCCACAATGGGTTGCTAACATTGAGCCCGTGCCTAAAAAGGATGACAAAGTGAGAAAGTGCGTGGATTACAGAGACTTAAATAGGGCCAGCCCTTAAGATGACTTTCCACTACCGCACATTGACATCTTGTTTGACAATACAACTCAGCACAAGGTATTTTCTTTCATGGACGGATTTTCAGGTTACAACCAGATCAAAATGGCACCTGAAGACATGGAGAAAACTACTTTTGTTACACAATGGGGTATGTTCTACTACAAAGTGATGCCATTTGGACTGAAGAATTCCCGGGCAACCTATCAACGCGTCATGGTAGCTTTGTTTCATGATATGATACATCATGAGATAGAGGTCTACGTAGATGACATTATAGCCCGATCACAGATGGAAGAAGAACACCTCGACCATTTGCAAAAGTTGTTTGTCAGGTTGAAGGAGTACAAGCTCAGATTAAACCCTAACAAGTGCACGTTCAGAGTCAGGTCCGATAAACTCTTGGGTTTCATTGTCAGCAACAAAGGCATCGAGGTTGATCCTGCCAAAGTCAAAGCTACACAAGAAATGCCTGCTCCTCGCAATGAGAAGGAGGTCAGAGGTTTCTTGGGACGCCTAAACTATATTGCAAGGTTCATTTCTCACCTAACATCTACCTGTGAGCCAATCTTCAAGCTGTTGAAGAAAGATTAGGTGGTTAAATAGAATGATGACTGTCAAGTTGCTTTCGATAAAATCAAGCGAGTATTTTCTAGAACCTCCTATCTTGATGCCTCCCGTCGAAGGAAGACCGCTAATCCTGTATCTGACTGTCTTAGAGAATTCAATGGGGTGCGTACTGGGCCAACATGACGAGTCTGGCGGAAAAGAGCATGCCATTTATTACTGTGATCGGTGGAAATAGAACTGACTGTTTTTTAGTTGGTTTCGCGAAATATCGCGGTAAGCAAGAGTCGCCACCGTCTTTTATGTTCTCCAATATGGAAAGGACAAAAGCACAGCAAAATTCCTTATTCGAGATGTTTCTCGGTTCGGGAGGTAGATTTATAGAAAGGGAAGGTGTTAGCACCCTTTCTATCCATTGTTATCCATGGGCTCTTAGGTACTTGCTCTTATGTTTTCAAAATATGCTTGCTTTTCAAATGTGTGTGGGTTTTGAAAAAGTTTGTTTGAAAAACTTCTAAGTAACTCTTGTATCAGTCCTCAAGAGTGTATGAAGTGTTTTGTTTGAAAACTTTTTGAAAGTGTGAGGTGCGAAAAGATGTTTTGTTTGTTTTGAAAAGAGCAAGTACCCATGAGATCTACCTACCCTAAGGAATTAGGCTGTGTAAGCGTCCTTTAGATAGTGCTATCCCATCATTGAGAGGTAGGTAGCACCATCGTTGGAGTTGTTCGGGTCAATTCGATTATGAGGGACATGTGTGGTCACCGAAGCAATAGTAGGACACCTTAGAAGTAACCCTAATGTCCTAGATCCTTTGTATCTGAGGCAACCGTTTCGAGGCAACTGGATCTTTTAGACAGAAGGGCGACCTCTAAGATACCCTATACTTGATGACGACATTCGAGGAACCCAGTGAGGCGTACCCTAAGAAGTGGCATGTGCTTTGTGTGTTGTTTTTCAGTTAAGGTTATCTTGTATGTTATTTTTGAGCTACGGATTGGTTTTATTTTTCATACATTCTTTCATGCATTTTTTAACAGTTAGGAGTGCGGAAAATAAATTGCAGAAATGTAAATCTAGCTATTACAAGGCGCGGGTCTATACATCGCCAAAAAACAAAAACCCGTTTTGGAAAATAAAGTGTGAAAAATTATAGAAAGTAATAAAATCCTAATTACTATTACATATCCGGAGACAGTTACATAAATAATCAAAATAAATAAATACGCGCGAATAGGAATTTAATCGGGGACGTCTATAGGGTGTTGACCCCTTTTAAGAAAAGAAAATGAATTTTTTGTCCTTTTTTGTGATTAAATGAAATTAAAATTAATAACTAATCTAATTAATTAATTAATTAATTAAGAAATAAAAGTTTTTTTTGTATTTTTATGTTTTTTATGAAAATAAAATAAAAGGAAATAAAATTAAAAGTTAATAAAAACCTAATTCTAAATTTATTTTAGTTATTAAGAAGAAAAAAAGAAGTTAAAGTTACCTAATTAAAACTAATTCAATTTATTAGTATTTATTTACAAAAATAAAATGAAATTAATGATAACAATAATATTAGTTCTTTTTTTTTATTTTTATGAAAAAAAGTTAGTTATGTTAATAGTTAATAAAAGGGAAAAAATAAAATAAGACAAACAAAATATAAAAATGACAAAATAAAAATTGCAAACCCAAGGGGGGTTTTGGGCCAGATTGGGGTGTTTTGATTGGAATCTGAAGCCCATCAAGAAGCCAGCTTTGTTTGACTTTGGAGATTGCCTGCGCCTGTGTTGACCTGAGAACATGATGCTCCTTCCCTTGTGGCCATTGGATTTGCACTTGGAGACACTTGGTGCTTTGGATTTGTGAGGCGCATGATAAGCCTTCTTTGAAGCCTGCACACAAGTATGTAAGAAAAAATAATTTGGGATTTTGAGGGGACCTGGGAATACTTACAGTGCTTGATAATGGACCTTAGTACGTGGTAAGGGTTGCTTTAGCTTCAGGGTATAGCAAAGAAGAGAGTCACGTTCTCCTTTTGGCCTGGAAATGCTTGCAAAACTCCTTTTGATCTCACTTTTTTTTTTGACAAATTTTGAACTTTGCTCTGGCCGTTTGTGCACTTTTTCTAGGTTTTTGAATGAGGTTTGCAAGGCTTGTATATATAGTAATGAGTGAGAATCAGTCACTATTATGAGCTCTTAACCATTGCAATTAAACTTTGGATTTCTCCATAACCACCATTAAAGCAATTTGCCAATTTTGTTCAAATTTGAATTTTATGCTTAAAATGGACCTTACACGAATTTGGTAGGTGCATTATGCTTCATCAAGGTCATTCAAACCACAAGATATCATTGAATTAAATTTTTTGATTTTTATTTGAATTTTATGGATTTAAAATGAATTAAATCAATAAAATTAAATAAAAAATAGAAAAATTAATGTTTAATCTTGAAATTAATCATGGGACACGTGGGTGGCATGACAAGGCTGAACCAAGTGGAAAAAGTGGGCCCTTTTATCAAAAAATGAAGTTTCAAGGATAGTTGACTTTTGCCATTTCACAAAAATTTCCCAACTTCTCCAATGCATATCTTGCTCAATTTTGATCATATGAACATGTTCTTGGATATTTTGGAAAGGTCTTGAAGTCCTCTAACCAATTACTTTGGTCCCATGTCATTTTGATTTACCAATCTCAAGTTATGGTCTTTGACTTAAAGTGCCTTTTTGTTGACTTTTGAAAATGACCTATAATGTTGAAATTGGTAACTTTTTGTGAGAGCATTTATTGGACTTGGAATATGAAGATGAGTTGTAGGAAATGTCATACCATTCAAAATGAGCATTGGATGGGATTTTTCTGATGAACCATGAAAAAGTTATGCCTTGGTCAAGTTACAGTTGACTTTTCAGCTGTCCCAAAATGGAAACTTTTGCATCTTGATGATTTTTGAGCCATGCTTGTGGAATCATGATCAATACTTGATCAAATGATGATTGTGGCTTCAAAATAATATATTTACCAAAAAATTTGACTTTTGACTGCCAAATGACCATTTTGCCCCTGCAGTTGATTGTGAAGCAATTAGGGTTTTTGACTGTGCAACTTAACCTTGTGAGCCTTGAAACTTGACATGTAGATGCTTGACAATGTGTATGAGCATATGGGACTTGATTGAGCCCTTTAAAACCTCAACTTCCTTGCAAGAACCAAAACCCTAATTTTGACTGGCTTAGGAGGATGGTTTGACTGTGCAACCCTTGAGTAGACTTGAGCAAATTGAGATGATGCTTGTCAAAACTTTGAAGAATATGGGAGGGAAAATTTTGGGGTACAACAGTTGCCCCTATTCAATCTTCTTAGACCTGAGGATGTAGATTGTCTTGTGTGCCTTTCGTGATCCGAGGGTGGAAGATGATTGAACACTAGAGTGCCCAGAAATTTGCACTCACATAGTAGAGTATCAGCAGTGTGATGGCGGGAATGGGCTTACAGATGACATTTGGAGAGATGGTGGATAGGAGGATGGGCTTATAGATGCCATCTGGAGATGTGATAGAATCTTGTCGGGAATGGGCTTATAGATGCCATTTGGAGACTGTTGGTATGTGGATGGGCTTATAGATGCCATCTAGGTGTCGATCGCGTACCTGAGAAAGATAATTTCCTGACCTGTTACAGGTGTTGATCCTCACTCAGTCGCTCACAGACATGCCCTGGCTAGATACAGGTATCGAATCTGGAACTTCAAAAGGTTGATGGGTTGTCTCTACTGACAGGTTATCTCAGAAAAATCTTTAGGATTTAACTGAATCAGAGGAGGTTTTGTCTTTCTTGATGAGTTGTCTCTTTGGACGGGTTGTCTTCATGGACGGGTTGTCTTCAACGACGAGTGATCTTCAATAACGAGTTGTCTTAAATGACGAGTTGTCTTCAATGACAAGTTGTCTTAAATGACGAGTTGTCTTCAATGACGAGTTGTCTTAAATGACGAGTTGTCTTCAATGACGGGTGTTTATAATGACGGGTTGTCTTAAATGACGAGTTGTCTTCAATGACAAGTTGTCTTAAATGACGGGTTGTCTTCAATGACGGGTTGTCTTAAATGACGAGTTGTCTTCAATGACGAGTTGTCTTCAATGACGAGTTGTCTTAAATGACGAGTTGTCTTTAATGACGGGTGTCTATAATGACGGTTTGTCTTCAATGACGAGTTGTCTTCAATGACGAGTTGTCTTCACTGACGGGTGTCTATGACGACGGGTGTCTCAAATGACGAGGTGTCTATAACGACGGGTGTCTATAACGACGAATGTCTATGACGACGGGTGTCTCAAATGACGAGGTGTCTATAACGACGGGTGTCTATGACAACGGGTGTCTATGACGACGGGTGTCTATAATGACGGGTGTCTATGATGACGGGTGCCTCAAATGACGAGGTGTCTATAACGACGGGTGTCTATATTGACGAGTGTCTATGACGACGAGTGTCTATGATGACGGATGTCTATGATGACGGATTTGCGTCAGAAAAATCTCTAGGAATTGATTTAACTGTATTTGTCTTCTTTGACTGGATTAGCATCAGAAAAATCTTTTAGGAACCGGATTTGTCTTCTTTGACTGGATTTGTCTTCTTTGACTGGATGAGCATCAGAAAAACCTTTGGGATTTAACTGGACTTGTCTTCTTTGACTGGATTTGTCTTCTTTGACTGGATTGGTCTCTTTTGACTATATTTGTCTACTTTGACATAGCTGATCATTTAACTGCATCCTACCTGGAAGGTAAAGGTCAGTCATATGCAATGCATGATATGGATCAAGCAGTGAGGTTCTCATGTATGAGATTGTATGATATGATGCGTGTATCATGACAATGTGATGTTTATGAATGTATCTTCATCTAGGAAAGTAAATCCTTGACGCATGCCGGGAAGTTGCATCCTGGGCTGATGTTGAAGAACAGAGTTCTTCGTTTCCGCTGGGGGATGATGATTACAAGAATAAAACGGTAGGAGAAGATGACTCTGTTGAGGAATAAACTTGTTGGAGAGATACTCTGCGGGGAATTACTCTATGGGAAGAGATACTTCGCTGAGGTTTTGATGATAACTCTGGTGGGGATACCATTGATGAGTTATACTGGAAGATTTGATGAACTCCACTGGGGGATAGGAAGAACTTCGCCGAGGACGATCTTTCCGTGCCAATTGGCTGAGGATAACCCAGTTATACCCTGGTGGGGAAATAACCTTTGAATAAAAGCCGGGGAGACGCGTTCGTACTCTGCAGGTGATAAGCTTCCTACTGGGGAGATTGATTCAACTCTCCTGGGGAGACTTTTTGAGACTGTACTTGGGGAAGGGCTCCACTGGGGTGTCTGGTATTCTGCCGGGGAACAATCTTATACTAAGACTGCCGGGGATGCTTGCTTAGGAACATATGTATACTCCGCTGGGGAATGTTGAGATTTTCTGGGGATATCCAACTTCCTTAAGGCTGACAGTAGACTAACTCTGCTTGGGGAGAGTGTTGCTGACTTGCTGGAGATATTGTGCCTTTCGGGACTGATGGGAGACCAACTCTGCTTGGAGAGAGTATTGCTGATTCTTGTCCTTACTCTGCAGGGAGTGGAGGTATCTTGGTTACGTTCTTCAGCTGAAACTACCTTATACCTGGAGGACAGAGCAGCTAGACCTCTTAGACACTTCTGATTGCCCCAGCTTCTGTGGGAGAAGGTACCTGTAGAGGTGCTTGATGACTGTCGATTGACAAATTTTCTTCTGGTAGGCAAGTGACGAGATGACGGGACATAGTCGTACGCTTTTGATCCCTAACTTTTGCCTGGACTGCCCTTTCGGGTTTTCAGTCCATCGGGATACCCTTTTTTTCCCAAGCCGCCTTTTCAGGTTTTCAACTTGCCGGGTGTACAGATTTTTTTCATTTCATCCCTTGTTTTTGCCCGAACCCTTTTGGTTCGCCGGGAAGTCCTTATTTTTGCCTAGGTGTGTCAACCTAGCGGGTTTTTGATTATGCGTAGTATTTTTTCGACTATGTCCACGCTCTCAGAATGTAGGGAGGTGCCCCTGTTGTTGTGTTGCCATGCGACCAGAAGATGTTTGATCAAGCAAGATTCGTAGCTGGAACTCATGTCCAATGCCCCAGGTGACTCAGGCGGAGATTTGCCCCAGGCTATTAGGCATTTGAGAGATTCTATGAATCTTGACTGGACTACCCCAGATGATGGACAATGATCATGCCATGCCCCTTGATTGGAGGTGCTTTTGTTCATTCAGACATTCGTCGTGCGAACTTTTATGTTGTTCAAACAAATAGTCTTATGCAAGCAATGTTATATTAAAAATGCAAAGCTTATGTCTGTCTCGAAGTTTTTGAAAATGCATCTTTTTTAGTAAAAACAAGTGAATTTTGTAAAACTGCGATGTCAACTCGTTATTTTACCGCAAGCCCTAAGGAGTCAGGATACCTTTGTAACAGTATGCTTTCGAACTAACCCATGCTTCATCTAGGACTTTTAAGGGTTATAACGTGGTCTGGTTCACGGTTTAAGAAACAAAGGGAAAAGGCTCAAATTTATTTGTACCCACCCGTTCTTCGTGATGTTCTTCAAACCTAAACTCAGCTGATCGTGCGTCAGACCTTGTTTGAGTCTTTGCTATGATGTTCCGGTGATGGTTCGAATGTTGACGATTTATTTTGAATAGGCAGTCATTTCTTTTTGTTGAGGGTTTATGTGACCTCTTTCTTTTTGATTTTATTATCCCTATTTTTGCCTGAACTGTTCCTTTTATGATTACAGTCAGCAGGATGCCTCAGTTTTGTAAGTCTCCTTCATAGGTTTTGACTTATCGGGTTTTTGTTTTGGAGAGATTATGACTGCCCGTCTTTATGACTATTCGGAACCATCACTGTCTTTTGTTTTGTAAGGACTCCTTTGGGTGCCATTCGTTGTGCACTTGGGTCAACTGAGAGAACTACCCTGCCCCCAGGTTATGATTAAGGGTTTTAATTTTCGAAAAGAAAAACTCCTACTTCTTTGGCTCAAAGAGGTTGACGAGGGATTATCTTCCTTATAACTCCAGTGTTTAGGAATTGAAACAATGCATGTACCTCATCAGCAAGGTCTGTTTCAAAAGCATACTGTAGATTGTGGTATCGTTTTCGTCATCCTCCCTCAAGAGGCTTAGAATTATTAATTGAGAGTTTGAACATCACAAAAAATGAAAGTAGTTTGAAAATAGCGAATGCAAATATATTGATTCAAAACAGACATATGCGATGTATTGATAAAGTAATAAAGTTTGCTATGACAATAATTGTTTGAATAATCAAAGAAAAAATACAACTTGAACATTCGAATGAAAAAAAGTCTTCTAGTCTTAGGACTTGTCACTTTAAATGGTAAATCTCGTAGGGATAGTAGAAGAACTCGACCTGACCATCTGGGGTGAATTCCACTGCTCCTTCATCAATCAGGCTTTGGATTTTGTACCTCAACTTCCAACAGTTGTCAGTATCATGCCCCGGGCTGTTAGAATGGTATGTGCACCTGGCCCCAGGATTATAGTTGGGTGAAGAAGTCTTAGGATTAGGGTGAGGTCCTATCAACGTCACCAGATTCAACTTCAGCAGGTGTTGCAAAGCTTGGGACAACGACATGTTAAGCTGGGTGAATTGCCTCCTGGGCCTGCTCTGATCAACCCGTTGCTCTGGGCGAGGTTGTGGTTGGACCTTTGAAGTGGTAGCAATTTGGAGAGGTCTATTCTTCACCATACCAGACCCTTGTCCTCTTGGAAGCTGATCAATGACCTGGTTCCTGACTTGGACTGGTTGCTTCATGTTGTATCTCTCTTGGCGAAGCTGGTTGACCATGGCTTTCAATTCTTCTTGCTCCCGAGCCAAACCTTGGATAAGGGCCATCTGCCCCAGCATCTGAGTCCTCATTGCATCTACCTTAGCTTGCAGATGTTTCAGTCGTTCATCCTTACTGTCCTCAGAACTATTCCTGACCAAAGTCCCCATGAGGAGCGTTCTCAGCTCTTCCTGCCCCTTGGATAGATTTAGGAGGATTTCCCCGAACTGAGTCTCTTGAGCATGGAACTCCTGGTTGTCTGGTCGGAAGGCCATTGCTGAAATAAACAGCAAAGATGGTAAGTGACCTGTAACAAGGGTACCTGTTATACAATGATGTGTATGTATGCATGCAATGTTTCCAAGGATCTCGCGGGGTAAACAAGAAAATTGTCAGCATTTGGATTTGTAGCTTGATTGAGGGAACTTCATGCTGTTGAGATTCCTTCTTCAAGAGTCAAGGCTCACCATATCGAGTGGGTCATAGCCCCTGACTCAAGTTATTAACCTTGGCTAGAGGAAAATAAATCCCCTTTTCCCTTTGCTAGACACTTTGATTCATCATGACCTACATCACAAGCCCTTGAGATCCTTGAAATGGATTAGTTTTTATGCAAGATGCATGCAATGGTATGATGTTATGCTATGCATGGAGTGATGTAAGTAGGCCCTGTAATGAGTCCCAATTAAGAACTGTAAACAAAACCTGCAAGGAACCCGTGTTGTTAGATAACTAGTATGCAAGTAGTTCAAGTATGAAGGCACACAAGTCACACAAAAGAGCCCTTAGAGTTTAGGCCAGCATGAATTTTGGGTACTACCCTCTTTGAAGTTGGTGGGCTCAAACCTGTCCTATCAAAAGTAACCGGGTTCTAAGGAGCTCAATATCATTGGGTTGCTTTCTGTGTTCATTGTTTTGATTTAGCCACTGAACTGGCGATCAAAATATTCCAAGAAAACAACCCTCAATGAGTGTAGTATCGAGTATCAACCAACTTCGGACTGCACCAAAGTCAGTCATCTCACTACCCCTAAAGAGGCCAGGATGGTTCAATTAAGGTTCCTAAGGTCAGTTGATGCTTCACGACACCACGCGGCGGCCCCGTACTCTCCTTGACTTGACTCAAGGGTTACCGGTACTCACCAAAGTGCCACATCAACGTAGCAAACTGCTTCAACCATGTCGGTATACCCCACACAGTTCCCTCACAGTTTGTTGCTACTTTCTAAGAAGGTGTCCCCCAGATCCGGGTTAGGATCTATGAAACTCCCAAAACAGGCCCACAATATTAAAGCAAACAGATCAAGCAATTGAAAACATGATGATGAACTATTCCTAAGGTACACCTCACTTTTATTAGTCCCCAGCAGAGTCGCCAGTTCTGTGATCGGTGGAAATAGAACTGACTGTTTTTTAGCTGGTTTTGCGAAATGTCGCGGTAAGCAAGAGTCGCCACCGTCTTTTATGTTCTCCAATATGGAAAGGACAAAAGCACAGCAAAATTCCTTATTCGAGATGTTTCTCGGTTTGGGAGGTAGATTTATAGAAAGGGAAGGTGTTAGCACCCTTTCTATCCATGGTTATCCATGGGCTCTTAGGTACTTGCTCTTATGTTTTCAAAATATGTTTGCTTTTCAAATGTGTGTGGGTTTTGAAAAAGTTCGTTTGAAAAACTTCTAAGTAACTCTTGTATCAGTCCTCAAGAGTGTATGAAGTGTTTTGTTTGAAAACTTTTTGAAAGTGTGAGGTACAAAAAGATGTTTTGTTTGTTTTGAAAAGAGCAAGTACCCATGAGATCTACCTACCCTAAGGAATTAGGCTGTGTAAGCGTCCTTTAGATAGTGCTATCCCACCATTGAGAGGTATGTAGCACCATAATTGGAGTTGTTCGGGTCAATTCGATTATGAGGGACATGTGTGGTCACCGAAGCAATAGTAGGACACCTTAGAAGTAACCCTAATGTCCTAGATCCTTTGTATCCGAGGCAACCGTTTCGAGGCAACTGGATCTTTTAGACAGAAGGGCGACCTCTAAGATACCCTATACTTGATGACGACATTCGAGGCAACCGGTGAGGCGTACCCTAAGAAGTGGCATGTGCTTTGTGTGTTGTTTTTCAGTTAAGGTTATCTTGTATGTTATTTGTGAGCTACGGATTGGTTTTATTTTTCATACATTCTTTCATGCATTTTTTAACAGTTAGGAGTGCGGAAAATAAATTGCAGAAATGTAAATCTAGCTATTACAAGGCGCGGGTCTATACATCGCCAAAAAACAAAAACCCGTTTTGGAAAATAAAGTGCTAAAAATTAAAGAAAGTAATAAAATCCTAATTACTATTACATATCCGGAGACAGTTACATAAATAATCAAAATAAATAAATACGCGCGAATAGGAATTTAATCGGGGACGTCTATAGGGTGTTGACCCCTTTTAAGAAAAGAAAATGAATTTTTTGTCATTTTTTGTGATTAAATGAAATTAAAATTAATAACTAATCTAATTAATTAATTAATTAAAAAATAAAAGTTTTTTTTTTGTATTTTTATGTTTTTTATGAAAATAAAATAAAAGGAAATAAAATTAAAAGTTAATAAAAACCTAATTCTAAATTTATTTTAGTTATTAAGAAGGAAAAAAAAGAGTTAAAGTTACCTAATTAAAACTAATTCAATTTATTAGTATTTATTTACAAAAATAAAATGAAATTAATGATAATAATAATATTAGTTCTTTTTTTTGATTTTTATGAAAAAAAGTTAGTTATGTTAATAGTTAATAAAAGGGAAAAAATAAAATAAGACAAACAAAATATAAAAATGACAAAATAAAAATTGCAAACCCAAGGGGGGTTTTGGGCCAGATTGGGGTGTTTTGATTGGAATCTGAAGCCCATCAAGAAGCCAGCTTTGTTTGACTTTGAAGATTGCCTGCGCCTGTGTTGACCTGAGAACATGATGCTCCTTCCCTTGTGGCCATTGGATTTGCACTTGGAGACACTTGGCGCTTTGGATTTGTGAGGCGCATGATAAGCCTTCTTTGAAGCCTGCACACAAGTATGTAAGAAAAAATAATATGGGATTTTGAGGGGACCTGGGAATACTTACAGTGCTTGATAATGGACCTTAGGACGTGGTAAGGGTTGCTTTAGCTTCAGGGTATGGCAAAGAAGAGAGTCACGTTCTCCTTTTGGCCTAGAAATGCTTGCAAAACTCCTTTTGATCTCACATTTTTTTTGACAAATTTTGAACTTTGCTCTGGCCGTTTGTGCACTTTTTCTAGGTTTTTGAATGAGGCTTGCAAGGCTTGTATATATAGTAATGAGTGAGAATCAGTCACTATTATGAGCTCTTAACCATTGCAATTAAGCTTTGGATTTCTCCATAACCACCATTAAAGCAATTTGCCAATTTTGTTCAAATTTGAATTTTATGCTTAAAATGGACCTTACACGAATTTGGTAGGTGCATTATGCTTCATCAAGGTCATTCAAACCACAAGATATCATTGAATTAATTTTTTTGATTTTTATTTGAATTTTATGGATTTAAAATGAATTAAATCAATAAAATTAAATAAAAAATAGAAAAATTAATGTTTAATCTTGAAATTAATCATGGGACATGTGGGTGGCATGACAAGGCTGAACCAAGTGGAAAAAGTGGGCCCTTTTGTCAAAAAATGAAGTTTCAAGGATAGTTGACTTTTGCCATTTCACAAAACTTTCCCAACTTCTCCAATGCATATCTTGCTCAATTTTGATCATATGAACATGTTCTTGGACATTTTGGAAAGGTCTTGAAGTCCTCTAACCAATGCCTTTGGTCCCATGTCATTTTGATTTCTCAATATCAAGTTATGGTCTTTGACTTAAAGTGCCTTTTTGTTGACTTTAGAAAATGACCTATAATGTTGAAATTGGTAACTTTTTGTGAGAGCATTTATTGGACTTGTAATGTGAAGATGAGTTGTAGGAAATGTCATACCCTTCAAAATGAGCATTGGATGGGATTTTTCTGATGAACCATGAAAAATTTATGCTTTGGTCAAGTTACAGTTGACTTTTCAACTGTCCAAAAATGGAAACTTTTGCATCTTGATGATTTTTGAGCCATGCTTGTGGAATCATGATCAAGACTTGATCAAATGATGATCGTGGCTTCAAAATAATATATTGACCAAAATTTTTTACTTTTGACTGCCAAATAACCATTTTGCCCCTGCAGTTGATTGTGAAGCAATTAGGGTTTTTGACTGTGCAACTTGACCTTGTGAGCCTTGAAACTTGACATGTAGATGCTTGACAATGTGTATGAGCATATGGGACTTGATTGAGCCCTTGAAAACCTCAACTTCCTTGCAAGAACCAAAACCCTAATTTTGACTGGCTTAGGAGGATGGTTTGACTGTGCAACCCTTGAGTAGACTTGAGCAAATTGAGATGATGCTTGTCAAAACTTTGAAGAATATGGGAGGGCAAATTTTGGGGTACAACAATTACCTTAGCAAAAGGTTTACCGACTGTGAGACCCGATACTCACTGCTCAAGAAAACTTGTTGCGCTTTGGTATGGGTTGCTCGTCGGCTAAGGCAGTATATGTTGACTCATACCATCTTGTTGATATCTAAGATGGATCCGATCAAGTACATCTTCGAGAAGCCTGCTTTGTCTGGAAGAATAGCTAGATGGCAGATGATCCTGACCGAATACGATATACAGTACACGAACCAAAAAGCTATAAAGGGGAGTGTGCTAGCTGACCATCTGGCTCATCAAGCTGTCGAAGATTACCAAGCCATGAAGTTTGACTTCCCTGACGAAGACATCATGACATTGGACAATATTGAAGACTTCAGACCATACGACGAACCTAAACAAGGATCCCGATGGACCCTGTACTTTGATGGTGCCTTCAATGCACTTGGCAACGGTATCGACACAGTACTCATCTCCCCAGAAGGTTGCCATACTCCTTTCACAGCCAGACTTTGCTTCAATTGCACCAACAACATGGCAGAGTATGAAGCTTGCATCTTTGGACTCAAGGCTGCAATAGATCTGGGAATCAAGTCTTTTGTTGTATTTGGAGACTCAGCTTTGGTCATCAGTCAGATCAAAGAAGAGTGGGACACTAAACATCCCAACCTCATCCCTTACAAAGAACATGTCTTAACATTGTTACCTCATTTTGAGCAGATTACCGTCGAGCACTTCCCGCGAGAATAAAATCAGCTAGAAGATGCTCTAGCTACAAAGTCATCCATGTTTAAACTTAACTGGGATAATGAGGCTCCACAAATCACCATTGAACGGATGGATGAACCTGCACATTGTCACGAGATTAACACCGAAGAAGTAGTGGACCGACCTTGGTTTCATGAAGTCAAAAGGTATCTCGAGACTCAAGAATATCCTGAAGGAGCTTCATTCAACGATAAAAAGTTCTTGAGGAGATTCTCTGCCAAGTTCTTTCTAAGCAATGGTATCCTGTACAAGCGCAATCATGATTGCATTCTGCTCCATTGTGTGGACAAGATTGAAGCTGAACAGATCATGGCTGAACTGCACAATGGTACCTTTGGCACTCATTCTAGCGGGCATACGATGACTAAGAAGATTCTACGGGCAGACTATTACTGGTCTACCATGGAAGATGACTGCTATCAATATTCCAGGACTTGTCACAAATCTCAAATCTATGCGGACAAGGTACATATACCTCCAGTTCCTCTCAATGTCTTAACAGCTCCTTGGCTATTCGCTATGTGGGGAATCAACATGATTGGGGAGATCAAGCCTACAGCCTCCAATGGACACCGCTTTATTCAAGTGGCCATTGATTACTTTACCAAGTGGGTCGAAGCAACTTCCTTCGCATCCGTTACAAAGAATGTTATTGCTCGCTTCATCAAGCAGAACCTCATTTGCCGGTACGGCATCCCTGAAAGGATCATCACTGATAATGGTACAAACCTGAACAACACTATGATCACCACTTTGTGGGAGCATTTCCAGATTCAACATCATAATTCATCTCCCTATCGGCCAAAGATGAACGGTGCTGTCGAAGTTGCGAACAAAAATATCAAGAAGATCATACAAAAAATGACAGTCACCTACAAGGACTGGCATGAGATGTTACCATTTTCTCTCCACGGGTACCGCACCATGGCGCGTACATCGATTGGGGAAACACCCTATTCTTTGGTATACGACATGGAAGCTGTTTTGCCTATCGAGGTTCAAATTCCCTCCTTCAGAATCATGAAGGATGCTGGTTTGAGTGAAGACGATTGGATTCATACCCGGCTTGATCAACTTAACTTGATCGACGAAAAGCGACTTACTGCTGTTTGCCATGGTCAAGCGTATCAAAAACGAATGATCAAGGAATTCAACAAGAAAGTCAGACGCCAGGTGTATCAAGTCAGAGATCTAGTAATCAAGTGGATCATCTTGCCGCAAAGTGATCCCAGGGGAAAATGGACTCCTACCTACGAAGGACCATTTGTGATAAAAAAACATCTTTTCTGGTGGGGAATGATATTAACCACCATGGACGGCGATGACTTGCCACACCCTGCGAATGCAGATATAGTCAAAAGATACTATGCATAAACGACCCGCTAGGTTGACACACCTAGGCAAAAAAAAGGCATCCCGGTGAATCAAAAACCCGAAAGGGCGGTTCAGGCAAAAGTTAGGGATAAACAAACAAATATATATACCCGACAAGTTGAAAACCTGAAAGGGTGACTTGGGCAAAAAAGGGTTTCCTGGTGGATCGAAAACCCGAAAGGGCGGTCCAGGCAAAAGTTAGGGAATTAAAGCGTATGAATATGTCTCGTCGGATTACTTTAAGGACAATCTCTTCACATACAAGCTCCGGGATTCTGATCAATTCAGTCATCTTCAGATGAAGCAGCGAATGGACAAGATATTCAGAGTTATGAAGGCTATAGCAGAATGGGAACCCCATGGAATTTTCACACATAGCCATCTTTCTTTGTATAAATTTTTCTCATTTTTATGACAATGTTCTCTTACTAGGATGTCTTTCTCCTTTATACAAAATACTTACACAAAGTTAATACAAAGATACTTCAAAGTGCAGAAAACTATTTGCCTTTTCCTCTTTTTTACACTTGTGTTTTATTTGAAAACGTCCAATGGTTTATTAATGAGCATGTGTGTTTGAATATAATCACTGTTTACAAATAAACAAAATGGGAAAGAGTAATTACTGACAAGTTAAAAGTATAGGAAAACGTATTTAGGCTATTCCAAGAGAAATCCCATGCAGTACATCATCTAGATCCCCAGCGGAGCTAAAACCTTGAAATACATATCCCCAGTGAAGCTAAATTTCAAAATTCCCATCAGAGTTAAAACTTCAAACTCCCAATCCACACCGGAGCACAAATTTGAACTACAGACCCTCAGCGGAGATGCAACCTTCTTCCCCAGTCGAGTCAATTTTCCAACTATCAATCCCCAGCGAAAACCATCCAGTTTTCCCCAGATTTCCCCAGCAAGTTGTCTTAAAGTCTGAGAACCAACCAGATAACAGTTAACTTTTGTCTTATCCCTAAACTAGGATAATTCCCCAGTAGAGTGACATACAACCCAAACTCCTGAACTTTTTCCAAATAGGAATAAGCTTTTTCCCCCAAACTCCTGAACTTTTTTCCAAACAGGAATAAGCTTTTCCCCCCAGAGTCCTGAACTTACTCTCCAGCAGGATAGCTATTCCCCAGCAGTATAGCTACTCCCCACAAAGTTTTTTTTATCCCCTAGCAGATTGAAGATTCTCATTCTCATTTCCCCAGTAAAGTTGCCAGAGCCTTCTTTACTCCCCAGCATGAAGTTACCAAAGTTTTCATTACTCCTCAACAGATTGAAGATTCTCAATTCCCCACAGAAGTCATTAAAATTTTCCCTATTCCCCAGCCGAGTAAGGATTCCCATTATTTAACCCCCAATAGAAGTATTCAAAGTTCTCTGGATTTCCCAAGCAGATTTCTCAAGCATTTTGGCATTACTTCCCCAAGCAGAATTTTTGTCAATACTCCAACTTCAAGACTTGAAGGATTCTCACATCCCCCTAGAAGTTGTCAAGGATATTTAATCCTCAGCAGTCACCAAGGATTTCTCATCCTCGGCAATCAAAGATTTTGAATCTCTAACAGCGGTCAAGGATTTATTTTCCCCGGCAGCAGTCAAGGATTTATTTTCCTCAGCATTACAGCAAATCAGCTTACATGCGCATACATTACATTCATATATCATAAACATGGATAAAACACATTTTATTGCATCATACATGTCATGCAACATAACTTTGTGTTCCAGGTAACATTTTACCCTTTTCGGGATAAGATTCACAGCTACCATTAACAATATTCAAAGATTTCAGATACAGTACGGATACACTCCAGACATGGAAGTCATTCTACTACTCATTCAGATCTCTTATTCAGATATAGTAAAGATACACTCCAGACACATAAGTCATTCTTTTACTCATTCAGAGTTCAATGTCAAGATACAGTACGGATACGCTCCAGACACGGCTGCCTTTCTATCACTCATTCAGACTTCAACAATCATGATACAGTTCAGATATGCTCCAGACACGGATGTCATCCTGATACTTATTTAGATTTCAACTATCAAATACATATTAGATATGCTCCAGACACGAAAGTCATTCTTTTACTCATTCAGAATTCAAAGTCAAGATACAGTACGAATACGCTCCAGACACGGCTGCCATTCTGTCACTCATTCAGACTTCAACAATCATGATACAGTTCAGATATGCTCCAGACACGGATGTCATCCTGATAATTATTCAGATTTTCAACTATCAGATACAGATTAGATACGCTCCAGATACAAAAGCCATTCTATTTCTCATTCAGATTCAACTATCAATTTCAAGTCCAGATGCACTCCAGACACGAAATTCATTTTGTCACTTATTCAGATCCCATATACAGTTCAGATACACTCCAGACACGGAAGTCATTCTGCTACTCATACAGATCTCAACTTCAGATACAGTCCAGATACGTTCCAGACACAGTTGCCACTCTGTCACTTATTCTGACTTTTCCCCCAGCCCAGAGATGCTCCAGACACGAATGCCATTCTATTGCCCATTCAGATTTCAGACTCAGATACAATACAGATACACTCCAGATACGATAATCATTCTGTTATTCATTCGAATTCGAATACAGTTACAACTCGGATACGCTCCAGACACGGATGCCATTCCATTGCTCATACAGTTTCAGGTCCCAAATAGAGTTCAGATACGTTCCAGACGCGGATACCATTCTGATACTCGTTCTTTTGACTTACAACATGCAGTTCAACAAACATTCTTGATGGCATCTACAAGCCCATCTCCGACAAGATTCAGTCACCTCTCCAAATGGCATCTTTAAGCCCATTCCCTCAACTACACTTTGACGAGTGCAAATTTACGGGCACTCTAGTGTCCAATCATCTTTTACCTTCGAGTCACGAACGATAAAACTCGCCAATCTAACTCTTCAGGTTCAATAAGATTGAACAGGGGCAGCTGTTGTGCCCCAAAATTTTCCCTCTCATTTTATCAAGATTTCCCCTCACAAGACTTCTTGGACTCAAGACCAGATTAGGTTTTGCTCAGCTCAAGACATCTCCTTGCACTATTGACCTGAAATTAGGGTTTGAGTTTGCACAGGGATTTTTGGACTTACAATGCCTCATGTGACTTTCATACTTCATGTTGGACTCCTAAGATTGCTTATACCAAGTTTCAAGTCTTGAATCAATTTTTTGCCCAGTCAATAGGACAGTTGACCTAAAAATCAGCTGTATTTGGGAAAAAGTCAATTGTGGCCAATTTGCACTCAAACCTCATGATTTTTGATCCATATCAACATTATAGACTCATATGAACCATTTGATCAAGTTTAGACCACAACTCCTCAAGAAATTTGATCAGATCATCAAAAGGGCAAAATGGTCAAAATTAGGGTTTTGACTGTAGAAGGGCAATTTCTGATTTTTCACCTAGCCAATGGCAAATTGGGTTCAAGAATGGTTTCAAGGACTTAATGGAATCATATTTACCTAATCACAAGGTTCAAAAGATCTCAAATGCATTGGATTGACAGATGAATTTTCCAATCAACTGATCAAAAATCAACGGTACACTGAAAAGTCAAACATTGACTTTTTGGTCAAAATCAACTTCCAAGGGTCATATTTCATCAAGATGTGTAAAAACATGAAACTTGTTCATCAAGAAACCTAATTTTGAAAATTAGGGTTTAAGTTTGAAAATTTTCATAACTTAGAAATTTTCTAAGTTATGAAAATTTCTTATTTTTTCCCAACTTTTCCCAACTTTTTCATCATGATGCAATTGGATTCAAAGAAAACTTCCAACATGAAAGTTGTAGTACTCCAAACAATCTACAAATTTGATTCACAAAGTTTTCCCAAAATATGCTTGTATCTCAAGTTATGATTTTGTGAACAAGGGTCCATGAAACTTTTAACTTAGTGAAATTTTGCCCTAGTTTAGGCAGATTTTTGACCTAACTTCATGGAAACTTTTCACCCAGTTCCAAGTGTAATATAAAAATTCATTTCAAATATGGATTGTATAGCATGTTACAAGCTTTACAAAATGTCCAAGAACTCTCCAAGATCATTTATGGTTAGGGAGAATCGAAGGAAATAAAATGGCCATTTCTCACTTTTGTCCATGGCATTTTTCACATTGTTACAAGTTGCAAGTCTGTCCCAAGCATGCTTGTACTTGTTTTACAGGTCTTAAACCTTTCAACACTCCTTAATTAAATGAAAGTACATTGGACAATGGCATTATTCTGATCTTTGAATCTTTGTACAAAGAATTATTCCAAAAATGGCATAAAGGTAACAACGCCATTTCCATAAAGCTTGCTTTTTTGCAACTTTGTATTCCTTGAGCATTGAACCTGATCTTTGGCTACAAACAAGATCCACAAACTTGAGGCAAAGTACACCAACTATGTTCAGACCTCAAGCTAGCAAGTACAGCCTTTGCCTTTGCCACTTCAACTTTTGCTTCAAAAGCAAGTAAGCTTGCAAAAAGTCCATAACTCTTCCATCTGATAAAAACAAGTCTCTGTATCATTTCAAACAACATCAACATATTGTACCAAGCAAGAAACACGAATTGCCAAGCTCTCAAACACCCTTAAACACAAAAACACTATTTCTGCCCAAAACAGGGCCATCTCTGCAAATCACAAGCCACTTCCATATTCCCTCGTGTGTTTTGCTTGGAACCACTTCAAACACATTCCATACATCACACCTAAGCTGTCCAAGCCCTTGTCAAGCAACTGTAACCCCTGTTTCATGCTTCACCATTTTCAATTTCTGAGTTTGTAGGTTGACTTCTACAAGGAGATTCAAGCCATTTCAAAGCAAGCTGAGCATTGGGAAAGTTTGAGGGAACTTCAAACAAGCTCAAAAGAACTTCAGGCCTCACTCAAAGTTGCTACATTTCTATATCCAAAATCAACTGAACAAGGTAATTTTCAAAGTTCTATCTCCTTATTTAGGCATCATTAGGCTTAGGTTTGTGAAGCAAAAATGTAGTCCTTAAGTTCCTTGAGCTGTACATATGCGTAGCTTCCATTTATATTGACTGAGCTAGGAGTATTTGATAGTTGAAGTTGCTGAAAATTTTAGGTCAGAAATTAGGGCTATTAAAATTCTCTCTGGTCTTTGAGAGTTAGGTCAAGTTTTTTATATCATTAGAATCGTGAGTTAAAATGCTATAAGTTTCATGTTGTGAGTTTTTGATTTCATGCAAAGAATAGCAAGAACAGGTTGAAGAGGCAAAACACGCGTTTTTCTGTTCAGAGGTCAGGGATGAAGTGAAGTGGGCCTGGTGCTTGGGCTTGTTTCTTGTTGCACCCCCCTGTTTACTTTCTGCACCCCCTTGGCCCATTTGTTATATTTTGTATATTTTCTCATTTCTTTTATATTTTCTGACTTTATTATTTTTTCTTGAACATAAAAAAAAAACCAAAAATATTTTCTTAATTTTTGCATTTTATTTTATTATTTTTATTATTTTTTTGGCATAAAAATAGTTTATTAATAATAATATACTTTTATTTTCTTAAATAAAACTTGTAAATAATACAAAAATATTATACATTTTTATTTATACACTTAAAACAATATTTTATTTTCATACAATATTTAATTTTTTTAAAACATTTTTGTATATATTATTATTATTTTTCTTAAACAAAAAATGATTAAATAAATAATATAAAGCATATTTTTTATTAAACAAAATTAGGGTTTTCACCCCTTTCAAAAAATAATCATTTTTATTTTCTCTTATTTTTTAAGACTTAAATAAATTTATTTACATACATAAAATAAATACAAAAACATTTGTGCATATTTACATTTTATTGTACATTTAAATAATTGTTCATTTATTTATTGTATAAATTCAATTGGGTTGTAATAGTAAATTAGGGTTTTATTTTGTGCGAATATCCCCCTATTCAAACTTGTACCCCCTCCCCATAATATTGTTGTAATAGTCTAGATTTACTTTACACATTTTATTGCTTTCATATACCATGATAGTAAACTAGGGTTTTGTATGGAAAGACCAAAAAGTCAAACAAATAGCATGACCTAAATACAAGACAAAAATGCATGAAAAATGACAACACATTGCACACAAGCATCTCTAGGGTTTCACCCACCTGTTGCCTTAAAACATGGCCATGGTATGCATGCTAGGTATCTTGGCAAAACAAAACAAAACAAAAGATCATAGTCCCTCGATGACGCTATCTTGGTTGCCTAAACAAAAATGATCTTAAGTCCCTCAAAAATTGCTAAAGATACTTGGCAATATTGTTATCATGGTCATACGATGACCCACACCCGTCCTGTTTAACATCCAAAGATAGGGTTATTTACCAAATACAATGGTAAAACAACAATGTCAAAGGGTTAAAAATGTAAAAGAAAGACTTTTGAGTAGGTAGATAAGCTTCTAGTTACTTGATCAAATTTGCAAACCATCCTTGCTATTTTCAAAAACATACACACAATTTCAAAGCGATTTCCAAACAACTTTCAAACATTAAAACATTTTTCAAAAGACAAACATCTTTGTATACATTCTTCAAACAAGAATCATTACAAAGATTGCCAAAACAATGGCCTCTTTTCAAAATACTTTCAAAACCACACAAAGCACCATTTCAAACAATTGGAAAAGCAAAGCAAGTGATCTAAACAAGTAACTAAGAGCCCATGGAAAACCATGGATGAAAAGAGTGCTAATACCTTCCCTTTTCATAATCTACCCCCCGAACTAAAGAAAACATCTCAAAGGTCTTTCCTGTGCTTTTTGACATTTCCTTTGGATAAAATAAAAAGTCAGTGGCAACTCTTGCTAAACCGAAACATTTGCAAACACAAACACAAAACCTCAAGTCAGTTCTCCCACTGTATCACAGGGTTGACTAGGGATTATCTTCCTTATAACTCAAACGTTTAGGATTTGAAACAACGCATGTACATAATCAGCAGGGTCTGTTCAAAAGCATACTGTAGAAATTATGGTATCATTTTTGTCATCCTCCCTCTAAAGGCTTATAACTTTTAATTCAGAGTTGAATATCACAAAACGAAGTAAGAAAGCAGTTTAAATATAGTGAAAACTAATTAATTCAAGACAAACATGTGCAATGCATTAAAGGTAAAACCAAACTTTGACATGACATTAATTGTTTAAACAGACAAAGGAATTACAAATAAAAATTCGAATGAAGAAGCTTCAGTCTTTGGCAGTAGGGGAAATCCAGTTATTCGAGTCGTTGTTGCTATCAACATCTTCCACAACATTAATCTGATCCTAACTATGATTTGGCATGGGAGCGGTGATCACGTTGGGAGTCTCAGGAGGATTGAATTCAATCTCCTTGGTGTCAATCATATTTTGAATCTTGTATTTTAGATCCCAACAATCGTTAGTATTATGCCTAGGACTTCCAGAATGATAGGCACACCTTGCATCGGGATTGTAGTTAGAAGAAGCAGTTTTGGGGTTTGGATGAGATTCTATCAACGTAATCAGATTTATCCTCAACACGTGTTACAATTCTTGAGATAGCGGCATGTTGATTTTTGTAAGTATTCTCTTGGGCTCGTCTTGCCTTCGCTGATTACCCTGTTGTTGTTGTCGCACTGGTGCAGGATTAAAGATCAGAACTGCCCCCACAAATTGGTTGTGGTTACTCTTATTACGACCCTTCTGGCTGTACACGACATTGGACTCTTTCTTCCCATTGTATGGCTTCTTCTAAGTATCGGAAGATGTAGCCACTTGAATTTTACCACTTCAGATTCCATTCTCAACATGTTCCCCTGTCAAAATCTGTTAAGTAAAACCGGCTGAAGAACTTCCAAGTAGGTTGTTATAGAAAGGACCTATCAGGGTGCTCATGAACATGTCAACCAATTCCCTTTCAGCTAAAGGAGGTTGAACCCTGCTTGCAAGGTCTCTCCATTTCTGGGCGTACTCCTTGAAGCCTTCATTTGAGCTCATAGTCATACTTTGTAATTGCACGTAAGTTAGTGCAAGGTCAGCATTGTATTGGTATTTTTTATAGAAGGCAGCTGTGATACGGTGGGAGAACTAACTTGAGGGTTTTGCGTTTTATCGCAAATGTTGCGGTTAGCAAGAGTCACCACCGACTTTTCTTTTATCCAAAAGGAAAGGTGAAAAAGCACAGGAAAGACCTTTGAGATGTTTTCTTGAGTTCAGGGGGTAGATTATAAAAAGGGAAGGTATTAGCACCCTTTTCATCCATGGTTTTCCATGGGCTCTTAGTTACTTGCTAGATTACTTGCTTTTTGTTTTGAAATTGTGCTTTGTGGTTTTGAAAGTATTTGTAAAGAGGCCATTCACTTAGGCAATCTTTGTAATAATTCTCGTTCGTAAGAATGTATACAAAGATGTTTGTCTTTTGAAAATGTTTTCAATATTTGTAAGATGTTTTTGAAATGTGTGTGTTTGTTTTGAAAATAGCAAGGATAGTTGTTTGAAAATAGAGCAAGTAACTAGAAGCAATCTAACTACTCAAATGTCTTTCTTATGCATTTTCTATTCCTTTAACATTGTTGTCTTACCATTTATTTGGTAAGCAACCCTATCTTTGGATGTAAATGGGACAGGCGGGGGTCATTGTATAACCATGATTAGTAATGTTGCAAAGTATCTTAACATTTTGAGGGACCAAGATCATTTTGTAAGGGAACTTAGAATAGCGTCATCGAGGGACTTATGATCTTATATTTGTTTGTTTTGCTAAGATACTTCACATGTGTAATATGGCCATTTTTGTATAAGGAAACCAAGTGGAGTAAACCTAAGGATGCTTGTGTGTAAGTGTGTTATTTTCATGCTTGATTTTGTCTTGGATTAGGGTTTTCTATTTGATTGTTTTTATCTTGCCATACAAACCTTAATTACTTAGCATGTTAAATAAAAGCGATAAATTTGCGGAAAGTAAATATCCCACGCTATTACAATCATTTGGGGATGGGGTATACAATTTACAAATGGGGATTGCAATAAACTAAAGTCCTAATTATCTATTACAACCATATTGAATAGCCATGAATAAAATATATGAAGCACATAAAAATAATGGAAGGAAAAGAAAACACTTTGGATCATTATGTGTCAACACATGCCGTAAACTCGAGCTTCTCGAATGCACTCATGTTTTGATGAAGACAAATCATGATTGATAAAGAAAGCAAAAATTATTAATCAAGTTAAAAGCCTCTTAGGATGAAGTCTTTGGTTCAAGTCCTTAGCAAATATCAAGGTATAATGATGATATGTACCTTGAAATTAAGATATAGATGCTCAATGATCAAAAGGAAACATTTTATATTGTCCAACCCTTTATTCAAGTTCTTTCAAAACAAAAATTCAATTTTTACTTGAGTGCAATCGATTTGCATGTTAGTGCAATCGATTGCACGCTTCAGTTTTTCAAAACATTGGCTACTGACTTCCAGTGCAATCGATTTGCATGGTTGTGCAATTGATTGCACATTAATTTTTTTTGGAAATTTGTCTACTAGAACCCCGTGAAATCGATTTGCATGGTTGTGCAATCGATTTCACACTCAAATTTTTTGGAAATTTGGCTACTGGAACCTCATGCAATCGATTTGCATGGTTGTGCAATCGATTACACGCTGTATGATTTTGAAAAACAGTTGCCTTACACCTGCCTGTTCATGATTTTTTTTACAAACCTTTTCTTCAAAGGTCACTGCATTTTAGCCTAAAAAATGAACCAAATGATGATGATTGAAATGAAGAGTTTAAAGTTAAGGAGACTTACCTTGAAACTAGAATTTATGTTTTGAGCATGAGGTGTTGCTTTGTGGACTGTTATGACCTTCTTTCAGTTATGAGATTTTTGAGAGTTTGTCAACAAAACTTCTGGTTTTCTTTCTCCCTTTTTTCTCTTCTCTCTCCTTTCTTCTAACTCCCTTTCTCTTGAAATTGGCCTCACTATTTATAGAGAAGGTTTGACACTTCAAAACAACTCATATTTTTTGAATCACATGTTATGGTTATCTTGCTTGTTTTTGAAGCAAACATGAAGGACATGTTTCCAATGCTTGTACCAAGCTATGTAAAGTGGTTGATCACTTTAAACATGTTTGTTCTGACTTGTAGAAGTTGAGTGTGATTAGAACAACGAGCTAGAGGCTCAAGAAATTGACTTTATGATTAAAGTGAACTTTGCAAGAATGGCAATGGTGCCTTTGTGCCAAAAATGGAAATATACAATGGACAATACTTGAACCACTTGGATAATGGTTCAATAAATTGTGTAAACATCTGATTATGGATATATTTGCAAGTCAAGAGGCCTGCAAAGTGAAGATTATGCAGCATGGTTAAGATTTTTGTTCCTTGTTCATCACAAATCTGCCTTGTAAATCAATAATGAATGTCCAACTTCAGATCCTTGTATCTTCTAGCTCAAATATGATAAATTCATGCTCTTGGATGTTTTGGAAAGCTTGAAACACCCTCTATAACTTTCATGTTGGCCATTTTGACAAAATCATCCTGAAACTATATGAAAAAATGCCAAGAAGTTGGGATAAAATCCTGCACAAAATCTATTGAAAATTTCTCTAAGTGTTAAATGAAAATGTCACAACTTCATGAATTTATAACTTGAGATCCAAGCATATTTAGGAGAAGTTGTGTAAAGAAATGTTGTAGATATCATGGAGATATGCAACTTTCATGTTGAAAGTTTCCCTTGAACCGTCTTGCATATTGGTGAAAGAATGACATGAAGTGATGAAATTATCATGTATAAAAACACTTAGAAAATTTCTAAGTCTTGGAAATCTTGACTTTTCAAGTTGACTTTTGACTTTCTTGATTTCTTGATGATTAAGCTTGATACTCTTGAGTGTCTTGATGAAATTTGATCTTTGGGATGTAATGTTGACCAAAAAGTCAAAGTTTGACTTTCCAGTATGCAATTGACCATTTTGCCCTTGTGCCAATTTCAAGCCTAAATTGATGTATCAGTGTTGCAAACTTGACGTTGTAGAATATCTTGTGAGCAAATACTTGACAAATGAGAGGGAATATTTTGGGGTACAACAGCTGCCCCTGTTCAATCTTCTTAAACCTGAAGAGTTAGATTGGCGAGTTCTGCCATTCGTGACTCGAAGGTTGAAGAAGATTGGACACTAGAGTGCCCAGAAATTTGCACTCGGCGATGCGATGACAGGAGGAATGGGCTTAAAGATTCCATTTGGAGAGGTGATAGAATCTTGTTGGAGATGGGCTTGTAGATTCCATCCAAGAATGCTTGTTGAATTGTAATTTTTAAGTTGAAAGAATGAGTATCAGAATTGCGTCCATGTCTGGAGTGTATCTGAGATGTATCTGAATGAGTATCAGGATGGCATCCGTATCTAGAGCGTATCTGAACTGTATCTAGAAGCTGAATCTGAATGAGTATCAGGATGGCATCCGTATCTAGAGCGTATCTGAACTGTATCTAAAAGTTGAATCTGAATGAGTATCACGACGACATCTATATCTGGAGCGTATCTGAACTATATCTGAAAGTTGAATCTGAATGAGTATCAAGATGGCATCCGTATCTGGAGCGTATCTGAACTGTATCTAGAAGCTGAATGAGTATCAAGATGGCATATGTATTTGGAGCGTATCTGAACTGTATCAAAGGTTGAATTTGAATGAGTATCAGGATGGCATCTGTGTCTGGAGCGTATATGTACTGTATCATGAACTTGAATATCTGAATGAGTATCAAAATGACATCCATGTCTGGAGCATATCTGTACTATATCATGATTGCACATTGTTAACAGTAGTTGTTAATCTTATCTTGAAAAGGGTAAAATGTTAGCTGAAACACAGAGTTATGTTGCATGCGATGTATGATGCAATATATTTGCTTTATCAATGTTTATGATATGTGGATGTAATGTATGCGCATGTAAGCTGATTTGTTGTATTGCTGAGGAAAATAAATCCTTGAATGCTGCTGAGGATATGTTGAATTATTCATGTATTGAAGTTTGAAGTAGTGACAAAATTTTGTTGTGAGAGCAATGCCACATATTGCTTTGAGGAATCCTGAGAAATTTGACGATCTCTGCTGGGGATTAAAAATTTGAAGTTTTAGTTTCGTCGGGGATTTAAATGACGTACTGTAGGGATTGCTTATGGAATAGCCTAGAGGCGTTTTCCTATCCTTCCAACCTATCAGTAATTATCTTTCGCATTTTGTTTATTTGTAAACAGTAATTATGTTCAAATGCATATGTTCATTAACGAATTATTGGACGTTTTTGCAAATGAAACACAAATGTAAAGAAAAAGACAAATAGTTTTTTGTACTTTCAAAGAGATATATTTGTATTTTGACTTTGAATAAGTATTTTGTACAAGGGAGACAAACATTCTAGTAAGAGAATGGTGCCATAAAACAAGAAAAATTTATACAAAGAAAGATGGCTATGTGTAATAATCCCATGGGGTTTCCATTCTGCTATAGCCTTCGTATCTCCGAATATCTTGCCTATTTGTTGCTTCGTCCGAAGATGATTGAATTGATCAGAAACTCCGAGTTTGTCAGTGGAAGTCAAAAGGTTGTCCACAAAGTGATCCGACGGGACATAGTCATACGTTTTAATTCCCTAACTTTTGCCTGGACCACCCTTTCGGGTTTTCAGTCCACCGGGAAACCCTTTTTTGTCCAAGTCGCCCTTTTAGATTTTTAACTTGCCGGGTGTACAGATTTTTTTAATTTTATCCCTAATTTTATCCCGAAACTTTTTGGTTCACCGGGATGCCCTTGTTTTGCCTAGGTGTGTTAACCTAGCGGGTCTCTTATGCGTAGTATCTTTTGACTATGTCCGTGTTCGCAGGGTGTGGCAGGCTGTCACTGTCCATGGTGGTTAAGATCATTGCCCCACCGGAGAATATGTTCTTGATTACAAATGGTCCTTCATAGGTAGGAGTCCATTTTCCCCTGGGATCATTTTATGGTAAGATAATGCGTTTGATCACTATATCTCTAACTTGATATACCTGGCGTATGACTTTCTTGTTGAAAGCCTTGATCATCCGTTTTTGATACATCTGACCATGGCAAATAGTAGTAAGTCTCTTTTCATCAATTAAGTTTAGTTGATCAAGTCGAGTTTGGATCCAATCGTCCTCATTCAAACCCGCATCCTTCATAATTCTCAAAGAGGGGATATGAACCTCAATAGGCAAGACAGCCTCCATGCCATAAACAAAAGAATAGGGTGTTGCCCAAGTTGATGTGTGAGTCGTGGTACGATACCCGTGGAGAGCAAATGGTAGCATCTCATACCAGTCCTTGTAGGTGACCGTCATTTTCTGTATGATCTTTTTAATGTTTTTATTTGCAGCTTCAACGACACCATTCATCTTTGGCTGATAGGGGGATGAATTGTGATGCTGAATCTTGAACTGCTCGTACAAGGCGGTGATCATAGTATTGTTAAGATCTGTGCCATTGTCAGTGATGATCCTTTCTAGGATACTGTACCGGCAAATGATATTTTGCTTGATGAAGCGGGCAACAACATTCTTAGTAACGGATGCGAAGGAAGCTGCTTCGACCCATTTTGTAAAATAGTCAATGGACACTAGAATGAAGTGGTGTCCATTGGAGGCTGTAGGCTTGATCTCTCCAATCATGTCGATTCTCCACACAGCAAAGGGCCAAGGAGCCGTCAAGACATTCAGAGGAACTGGAGCTACGTGCACCTTGTCGGCATAAATTTGACACTTATGACAGGTTCGAGAGTGTTGATAGCAGTCTGCTTCCATGGTAGACCAATAATAGTCTGCCCGTAGGATCTTCTTCGCCATCGTATGCCCACTGGAGTGAGTGCCAAAATTACCTTCATGTAACTCAGCGATGATCTTTTCAGCCTCAATCCTATCCACACATCGGAGCAGAATGGAGTCATGGTTGCGTTTATACAGGATGCCATTACTCAGGAAGAACTTAGCAGAGAATCTCCTTAAGAACTTTTTATCATTGATTGAAGCTCCTTCTAGATATTCTTGAGCCTCGAGATACCTCTTGACTTCATGAAAGCAAGGCTGGTCCACTACCTCTTCAGTATTAATCTCATGACAGTGTGTTGGTTCATCCATTCGTTCGATAGTGATCTGGGGAGCATCGTTATCCCAATTAAGTTTAAACATAGATGACATTGTGGCTAGAGCATCTGCTAGCTGATTTTCTTCTCGCGGGAAGTGCTCGAAGGTAATCTTCTCAAAATGTGATAGCAATGTCAACACATGTTCTTTGTGAGGGATAAGATTTGGATGTTTAGTGTCCCATTCTCCTTTGATCTGACTGATGACCAAAGCTGAATCTCCAGACACATCTAAGGACTTGATTCCCAAATCTATGGCAGCCTTGAGACTAAAGATGCATGCTTCGTATTCCGCCATGTTGTTCGTACAGTTGAAGCAAAGTCTGGCAGTAAAGGGAGTGTGACACCCTTCTAGAGATATGAGTACATCGCTGATACCATTACCAAGTGCATTGGATGCCCCATCAAAGAATAGGGTCCATCGGGATCCTTGTTCAGGTCCGTCATATGGTCTGATTTCTTCACAGTTGTCTAATGTCATGATGTATTCATTTGGGAATTCAAACTTCATGGACTGATAATCTTCTACATCTTAGTGAGCAAGATGATCAGCCAATACACTACCCTTTATAGCTTTGAGTAGTATACTGTATATCATATTCTATTAGGATCATCTGCCATCTAGCTATCCTCCTAGACAGAGCAGGCTTTTCGAAGATGTATTTTATCGGATCCATCTTAGATATCAACAAGGTAGTATGAGTCAACATATACTGTCTTAGCCGACGAGCAGCCCATGCCAGAGCGCAACAAGTTTTCTCGAGCAGTGAATATCTAGTTTCACAGTCGGTAAACTTTTTGCTCATGTAGTAAATAGTGTGCTCTTTTTGGCCAGACTTGTCATGCTGCCCCAATACACGCCCCATTGAGTTTTCTAAAACGATCAAATACATGATTAGTGGTCTTCCCTCGACTGGTGGCATCAAAACAGGAGGCTCTTATAAATACTCTTTGATTTTGTCGAAAGCAGTCTGGCATTCATCATTCCATCTGACTGCTTGATCTTTCTTCAATAGTTTGAAGATTGGCTCACAAGTAGCTGTTAGGTAAGAAATGAATATGGAAATATAGTTCAGGCGTCCCAAGAATCCTCTGACTTCCTTCTCAGTATGAGGAGCAGGAATTTCTTGTATCGCTTTAACCTTGGCAGGATCAACCTCGATGCCTTTGTTGCTGACGACAAAACCTAAAAGTTTATCGGACCGTACTCCGAATGTGCACTTGTTTGGATTCAATCTTAACTTGTACTCCTTCAATCTTTCAAACAACTTTTGCAAATGATCAAGGTGCTCCTCTTCAGTTTGTGATCGGGCTATCATGTCATCTACATAGACCTCTATCTCATGACGTATCATATCATGAAATAAAGCTATCATGGCGCGTTGATAGGTTGCCCCAGCATTCTTCAGTCCGAATGGCATCACTTTGTAGCAAAATGTGCCCCACTGTGTGACAAATGTAGTTTTCTCCATGTCCTCAGGTGCCATTTTGATTTGGTTATAACCTGAGAATCCATCCATGAAGGAAAATACTTTGTGTTGGGCCGTATTGTCAACCAGGATATCGATGTGGGGAAGTGGAAAATCATCTTTAGGGCTAACCCTGTTTAAATCTCTATAATCCATGCACATTCGTACTTTGCCGTCCTTTTTAGGCATGGGAACAATGTTGGCAATCCATTGAGGATAAGAAGTGACAACCAAGAATCCAGTATTGAATTGTTTCATGACTTCCGCTTTGATCTTCTCTGACATGTCAGGTCTCATGCGGTGGAATTTTTGTTTCACAGGTGGACAGTCTTCTCTTGTGGGTAGACGATGTACCATGATGTCTGTATCAAGTTCTGGCATGTCTCCGTATGACCAGGCAAAGATCTCAACATAATCATGCAATAGCTGAATTAGACGCTCCTTGACACTCGGCTCTAGATTGGCACCCACCTTGATTTCCTTTTTATCTTCCTCGGTACCCAAGTTGATTGTATCCAACGGTTTCTCATGAGGCTGAATAGCTCTTTCCTCTTGTTGTAGTAGTCAGGCCAATTCCCCTGGTACTTCACAATCTTCCTCATCTTCGTCTTCGGCTTGGTAGATTAGATCTTCAGAGTCACTAAAGGCCATAGCAGTATCGTTACCCATGGGATCCGGAATGGAGGGGTACCTGTATTTGTGAGTGTGGGTGTGTGTAAGGGTATAGCCATCTTTAAATAATAAAAATGTAAAAGAAAGACAATGAGCACAAAAGGTTTGTATGTGAAAAAACGTCCATGATTCATTGAATGTCATATGAATATGAAATAAAAACCCTTACAAATGGACCATTGTGCCTCGGGTAAGACACAAGGTTTTTAATGTGCGAATTGTTTGTGAATATTACAAGTCTAACATAAATGTAAAAGATAAATTACTGAGAGATGAAAGTTATTGGGACAAAGTCTCTGGCTTCCCAATTGCGAAGTCCTCCATTGACAGTAGGAAATATCCAATCCTCCAAGATGCCATCTTCTTCACCATCTTCCACTGCGTTGACCTCATGGTTGCTAATATTCAGAGGTGGCCCTCCAGCACGGGCACGACGCATAACCTTCTGAGCATTTGAAGTAAACCCTAAGCCAAACTTTTCATATTTATACGGAATGTATGGAAGCTGTCCCCAGATGGTACATCCACCCTCTTCTACTACTGCCTTGGCGTCCTTTAGAGATGACATCCGAAGCAGAGGTCTTGTGATCTTGGGGATTTGGGATACCGTCTTGGTTACTGCTACCTCTTGAGAGACTTCTTCAAAATGTTGAAAAGGAGTTTCAATGAACTCTCCATCCAACTCCACATACCAGAAAGAATTTAGATGGCTAATCATGTACTCTTCCTCTCCGTGGACAGTGATAATCTTTCCATGGACTGGGTATTTCAACATCTGATGTAGTGTAGAGGTGACAACACCAGCATTATGGATCCAGGACCGTCCTAGCAGACAGGAGTAAGAGGGGTGGATGTCCATTACATAGAAAGTTGAGTTGAAAGTATGAGTTCCCACCTTTATGGGGATGTCCACCTCCCCGTGGACCATCCTCTTTGAGCCATCAAATTCTCTTACGACTATGTTACTGGGTTTCAATGTCAGTCCTTCGCAATCTAATCTGTCGAGAGCTTTCTTCGATAAAACATTCAAAGATGAGCCAGTGTCCACCAAGACATGGGCCAGAGTTGTTCCTCTACACTCCACAGATACATGTAATGCCTCGTTGTGCTTTCTCCCTTTTGGTGTCAAATCAGCATCAGAGAAGCCTAGGCCGTTATCAGTTATCAAACTGGCCACACAATCTTGGAATTGGTCAGCAGATGTCTCTTGTGGCACATGGGCTGTCTTTGGAAACTTCACCAGAGCTTTCGCATGTGCCTCAAAACACAGCAACAATGCCAGCATGGAGATCTTGGAGGGAGTTTGCCCCAACTATTCAACCACGTCATAGTCACTCTTCTTTATTATCCTCAGGATTTCCTCCATTTCCTTCTTGGAGGTTTCGGGGATAGTCAGTGGTTGAGCCTTCGTCCGGGCAGGCTCTTCTTGAATACTTTTTCCTCGAATTTCAGCAGTAGAAGTGTTGGTAGGGATAACAACATGGGTTGTGTCATCTTTTCCAGTAGGAGCACTTGCAGATATGATTATTGGTATGGAGGTAACCTTTGGAACAACCACGGGTCTAAAAATTGCCTTTGGAGGGGAAATTTCTGGAGAGAAGATTCTACCGCTACGGGTAATCTTACTGGTTCTGGAAATATTGCTAATGTCTGAATCTTCTTCTTCGGAGCTCACTTCTTCGGTGGCTAGCCCATCTTGTTTGATACCATGGTAGTAGATGTCTCCACCATAATTCCACGGTACTGTTTTGTCTGATTCATACGGGACCGGCCCGAGCATTGTGATTATAAGAGGAGTAGTCTTTGGAACCGATGTAATCCTAACGGGTCTTTTGGGGACCCTAGAAGGATTGGCGAAGATGGTTATGATTGAAACGTCTTCAACAGGAACAAGTGAAACATGAGCATTTTTAAACAGAATCTCTTGGTTGTCTATCAAGCGTTGAATGCCTGTCTTCAACAAAGGGCAAACAGTTGGTGAGGATAAGCAAAGATGGCAGTCTTCATTACAACTTGGGAATACACCGGCTTTCAACAAATTTATCTTAACGATTGGGAGCGGAGTCAAGAGTTCATCCACTATGGTAACAAACAAATCTTCTTCGATAGCATTGGCGTTGTGACCATGCCTAGGCATAGGAGAAGAAATGACGTTTGGTTTCTCGGGTGCCTCAAACTCAATATCTTTTACATCTATAAGGTCTTGAATTTTTTTTCAAAGCCCAACAGTTGTTAGTGTCATGACCTGGGCTTTCGAAATGATATGCGCATCTGGCATTCGGATGATAATGAGGGGACGTCGTGTTGGGATTATTTGGAGGTTCTTTTAAAGTTTCTAGATTAGATTTCAGAAGATGTGGTAAAACCTGGGCTAGAGTCATATTAATTCTGGTGAATTGCTGGACTGGCCTTTCCACCCTCGGTTGATTACTCCTTGGTTGATCAGATGTAAGATTTGGGATCATAACGACCCCTACCATTGGTCGGCGTTCAGCTCTCCCTTGGTTCCTTTATGGATAAACAGCAGATACCTCCTTCTTCCCAGTGAAGGGTTTCTTCACAGCTATAGAGGCAAATGAATCCTTCTGAATCTTTCCACTTTTTATGTCAGCTTCCACCCTCTCTCCGGTTAGTATTAACTCAGTAAATCCAGCAGATGAGCTCCCAATCAAATGGTTGAAGAAAGGGCCCACTAGAGTGCTTAAGAACATATCCACCAACTCCCTTTCAGACATGGGGGGTTGCACTCTCCCAGCTAGATCTCTCCCTTTCTGCGCGTAATCTTTGAAACCCTCATTTGAAGCCATAGGCATACTCTGAAGTTGAGTACGGGTAGGCACCAAATCTGCATTATACTGGTATTGTTTATAGAAAGCTGCAGCAAGATCTTCCCATTTGTGGACGTCGGCCCTTTCTAATTGGTAAAACCAATCTAGTTGTGTTCCGGATAAGCTATCCTGGAAAAAATGCACCCACAGGTCTTTATCGGCAGAGTGCGGCTGAATCTTTCTCACGTACGATCAGAGGTGCATTTTAGGACATGACACCCTGTTGTACCCCAAAATTTGCCCTCCCATATTCTTCAAGATTTGTTAAGAATCATCTTCAAATGGTTCAAGATTGCTCAAGAGATTGTACAGTCAAACCACCTCCTAAGCCAGCTGAAATTAGGGTTTTGGTTCTTTCAAGGAATTGGAGGTTTTCAATGGCTCAATCAAGTCTCATAGGCCTATATGCATTGTCAAGCACCTACATGCCAAGTTTCAAGACTCACAGGGCCAATTTGCACAGTCAAAAGCTCCATTTGATCCACAGTCAACTGCAAGGGCAAAATGGTCATTTTGCAGTCAAAAGTAATATTTTTTGGTCAACATCTTATTTTGAGTTCACAATCATAATTTGATCAAGTCTTGATCATGATTCCACAAGCATAGCTCAAAAATCATCAAGATGCAAAAAGTTACTATTTTTGGACAGTAGAAAAGTCAACTGTATCTTGACCAGGGCATAACTTTTTCATGGTTTGTCAAACCCATCCAATGCCCATTTTGAAGAGGATGTAATTTCCTACAATCCATCTTCACACTCCAAGCTCAATAAATGCTCTCACAAAAAGTTATCAATTTCTACATTATAGGTCAAATTCAAAAGTCAACAAAAGTGCACTTTAAGTAAAAGGGCATAACTTGAGATTGGTAAATCCAAATGACATGGGATCAAAGGCATTGGTTAGAGGACTTCAAGAGCTTTCCAAAATGTCCAAGAACATGGTCATATGATCAAAATTGAGCAAGATGTGTATTGGAGAAGTTGGGAAATTTTTAGGAATTTGCAAAAGTCAACTTTGCTCAAAACACCTTATTTTTGCTAATGGGCCTCAAATCTCTTCTTGAAACTTCATCCATGACTTATGCACGACCCATCAAGCTTTATGGAATTTATTTTCTTATTTTTATTGATTAATTGGATTTTTAATTAATATTAATTAATTTAATTAATTTAAATTGTAGGAAAATGCAAGATTTGATTTTTCAATCTTTTTGTGAAGCAAATATGGTCAATATATGCTGGCAATTTCGAGAACCAAGTCAAAGATACAAAATCTCCAAATTTGGCAACATTTTCCAATCATGAAAAATCAAAAAAGATTTGATTTCCAATCAAAGATTCAATCACCAATGCAATGGATTTTTGCCCAACTCTTGACCTAATTCAGTTGTCCTATATATATGCAAGCAAATCCTAACCTAATGGACGTGAAAAAAACTGCAGAAAAGACCATAGCCATATTCAAGAATTTTCAAGAAAAAGTGAAAACTGATTTTTGTATTCCAGACCAATTCAAGGCAATTTGTTGATTCAAATACATTGCAGGAGGTCCCAGGGACAATTTGCAATTGAAATCACGCACTAAAGCTCAAAGAATCATTCATTACAGGACCACGGTTTGACATTTTTATTCAAAATCGTATTGTCTAATTCATGCGCATTTAACATATTTTCTTGATTGTTTTGCATTGCTAGGAACCATACGAAGCTAATGGTATAACTTAATTGAATTATAATGCACTGAATCACAAGATGCCATGGACGATTTCTAGGGTTCTTAAGCTTTGAAATTGGGGCTTTATGAACCAGGAAAAATTAGGACTCCTAAGACATATGGTTGAGATCATGAGACCCACACAAACCTGACCAAACCCTCGCGAAATATTTATATGCATTGAGCTGCTAATCACTATTTTTCCCTGTAGTGGTTAGTGGGGGTTAAAAACCCCCGCTATCTAATATTGTTTTTACAGGTACAACGAAGAAGATGATGAGGTGTTCACATATGGTTGGACCATTTGAATCAGCGCGCGTTTTGTTTTGATTTCAACATATTTGCTTATTTTCTTATATAATTATTGCGTTTTATTTTAATAACAATTGGAACGCACTGGCTGAGTGGTTAGGGAAAGCATGCAAAGTCCACTGGGACCTGGGTTCGAACCCCAGGTCCCCCAAAACATTTATTCCTCTTTTTCTTTGTGTGTTCCCATGCAGATTTCCAAGAGTGGTCCACTATGCACCTCACGTCTCAGTGAGCCATATGTCTTCAAGTCCAAATCCAAGGGTCATGAGATGATGACCACCATGCTCCCTAGTCAATCAACGCATGGGTGATCAGGAAAGTCAACAAGGCTTGCAGTTTGTTGGGCCACAATTTTCCAAAGACACCTCCTAATTGGGCCAGCACCCCCCTTGGGTTTATTCTTTTTTCTTCCTTTGTGTTTATTTATTTAATTGTTTTTTATTATTATTAATTATTATTATTTTCACTAACCAAAATAATTAATTTTTTCATAATAAATTCAGAAAACTAAAATATAATATTTTTTATTATTATTTATTAAATTAACCCTTAATTTATTGTTTTTGTAAATAAAAACTAACATAATTAGTTTAGTTGTTTTAATTAGGTTAATTTTTGACATTTTTGCAATAATCTAAAACTAATGTAGAATTAGGGTTCTTGACTTTTAATCATCTTATTTTTTATTTATTTCCTAAAAAACGTAAAAAACTCAAAAAATATTTCTTTTAATTAATTAATTAGTTTAGGTTAATTTAATTAAATACCAAATAACAAAAATTTCTTTCTTTAACAAAAAAAGGGTCAAAACCCTAAGAACTTCTCCGATTCAATTTTTCTCGCGCGTATGATTCATGTTTGATCCATATTATGTAATTGTTCCGAGGATGTAATAGCTTTAATTAGGACTTTTTATCGCTTTCTTTAATTTCCCGCAATTAACTTTTCAAGGGTTTGTTTTTGGCGATGTAAATACCCGACGCCTTGTAATAGCGTAGATTTATTTTCCGCAACTATTAACTGCTAGATGTATGTTAACTAGGCTATGCATGATAAGACTTACCTTAAAAATAAAATCAATTGTAGCTCACCATAACATGTACAAAGATAACTTAACATGAAACCTGACACACTCGCACATGCCACTCCTAGGGTACGCCTCACTTGGTTGCCTCGACGTGGTCATTGAGTATAGGGTGTTTTAGAGGTCGCCCTCCTGTCTAAAGATCCAAGTTGCCTCGAAATGGTTGCCTCGATAAAAAACGATCTAAGACATTAGGGTTACCGCTAAGGCGTCCTACTATTGCTTTGGTGACCACATGTCCCTATAATCGAATTGACCCGAAAAACTCCAACGACGATGCTACCTACTTCTCAATAGTGGGATAGTACTGTCTAAAGGACATTTACACAGCTTAATTTCTTTTGAGTAGGTAGAGGTTCTCAGGTACTTGCTCTTTCAAAACAAAAAATACTTTTCGCACCTACACTTTTCTGACAAAAGTTTTCAAACAACACTTCATACACTCTTGAGGACAGATACAAGAGTTAAATTGAAGTTTTCAAACAAACTTTTTCAAAACCCACAAACACAAGAAAAACAAAACATTTTTGAAAATATAGTGAGCAAGTACCTAAGAGCCCGTGGATAACCACGGATAGAAAGGGTGCTAACACCTTCCCTTTCTATAATCTACCTCCCGAACCGAGAAACATCTCGAAAAGGAATTTTGCTGTGCTTTTGTCATTTCCTTGTTGGAGAAAATAAAAGACGGTGGTGACTCTTGCTTACCGCGACATTTCGCGAACCAGCATTTCAAAATAGTCAGTTCTATTTCCACCGATCACAGAACTGGCGACTCTACTGGGGAAATTATAAGTGAGGTGTACCTTAGGATTAGATCACCATGTTTTCAATTGTATGCCTTGAATGCTTTAATATTGTGGGCTTGTATCGGAGTTTTATAGATCCTAACCCAGATCTGGGGATACCCTTTAGAAGTAGCAACAAACTGTGAGGGAACTGTGTGGGGTATACCGACATGGTTGAAGCAGTTGCTACGTTGATGTGGCACTTTGGTGAGTACCGGTAATCCTTGAGTCAAGTCAAGGAGAGTACGGGGCCGCCGCGTGGTGTCACGAAGCATCAACTAACCTTAGAACCTTACTTGACCATCCTAGCCTCTTTAGGGGTAGTGAGATGACCGACTTTGGTGCAATCCGAAGTTGGTAGATACTCGATACTACACTTATTGAGGGTTGTTTTCTTGGAATATTTTGGTCGCCAGTTAAGTGGCTAAATCAAAACAATGAACATAGAAAACAATCCAATGATATTGAGCTCCTTAGAACCCGGTTACTATTCGTAGGACAGGTCTTAACCAACTGAAACTGAAAGAGGGTAGTACCTAAACTTCATGCCAGCCTGAAATCTAAGGGATCTTTTGTATGACTTGTGTGCCTTTACCATGTTTGCCTTTTGTAAATACTTGTGGTGTGCCTTTATCATAACATCATAACATCATAAAGCATCATGTTCATCTGCTAACCATTTCAAGGGTTCGGATCTTCATCTTTGTTCTTGTTTTGTAGGACATGGAGTCTCTCCGCAGGAAAACAATTCAGGTCAACCTTGTAAGGATCCCTCCTCAACTCAAGGAGCTTACATCCAGGATTCCCGAGAACTCTCTCTTCAGTGAAAGACATGGTAGACTCCTCAGCTTGGTCAACACCAACATTGAAGAAGATATGATAAAAGTTCTCTTCCAGTTCTTTGACCCCCTGCATCACTGTTTTACATTCCCTGATTATCAATTGATGCCTACTTTGGAGGAATTTTCTCAACTTCTGAGAATTCCTATTCTTAGTCAACTACCCTACAACGGTACGGAAAAGGAACCAAAACTTGAAGAGGTTGCTCAAGCATTACGTCTGCAACCATCTGACATCAAGGGACATTGGGAAATCAGAAGTGGTATCAAGGGATTCTTGGCAAAGTTCCTGTTTGAGAAGGCACAAGAATGTTGGAATTCTCTCGACCTACAAGCCTTTGAAGAGATTGTGGCACTCCTTGTCTATGGGTTGGTGTTGTTCCCAAATCCTGATCAACTTATAGATATAAATGTTGTCAAGATTTTCATGTCCAGGAATCCCATACCTACATTGCTCGGGGTTATCCTCCACTCATTTTACACACGAACAATGAGAAAAAGAGGTGTTCTCATGTGTTGTACTCCTCTCCTGGCAAGGTGGTTTATTTCGCACCTTCCACAATCAATTTTGAAGAATGAGCAGGGATTAAGGTGGTCACAACGATTGATGACCCTCACACATTTTGATATACATTGGTGTTCTCGGTCCAGAGAAAATGTCACTATCATTGATCGTTGCGGAGAATTTCCTAATGTTCCTTTACTTGGAATTAGAGGAGGCATCACCTACAACCCCTGTCTGGCTTTGAGACAATTTGGATATGCTCGGAGGGGTGGCCCTCATGACATGCTGATTCTTGACATAGTTTTTGACTTCGACAATGATGCGCAAGGACTTCGACAAAGGTTCATCAGAGCTTGGAGGATGCCTAACAAGGTGGATAGTAAGACACTGGGGCACAAGAATTCCATCCCCCTTGAGCCTTACCTCAAGTGGGTACGAACCCGCTCCCAGAAGCTTATGATGCCATATCCTCACATTCTCCCCGTGATCAAAGAGCCTGTTATGAAAGGAGAGGTTCCATATACCATTCTACATCCTGACATGCCAACCTCATGGGAAGAAATGCAAAAGAGCTGGATCCAACTCAAGGAAAAACGGAATGCTTTTGAAGCCAGCTTACATGCCAGTGAGAAGAAGGTATTGGAGCTCACCCGCCTACTTCACGAGGAAAAGACCCTCAACACTTACATCGCTCCAAAAAGGATGCACAATGTCTTTTTGCATTAAGTATTTTGTAATATTTCGCCCATGAGGCACTGATGTACTAAACAAATTACTTCTTAATATGACGTGTGTTCCTTTTTTGTCTACAACGAATTTGAATTTTCGAACCCTTGAATGCATTGCATAAATAGCATACCATTCATCATATGCATAACAGGTACCCTTTTTACAAGTCACTTATCTTCTTCGCTGTTTATTTTAGCAATCATCATGTCTACTGAACCTTCCACTGAACAAGCTATCAAGGCCCTCCAGGCCCAGAACGCCCAGTTCCAAGAGTTGGTTATGAGCCTAGCAAAAGGTCAACAGAAGTTGAAGACTTTGATTCTGAAGAAGAAGAAGAAGAGGACCGTCTTGTTCAACACTGGACGCAGATTTGGGAATGGATTACAGAATGAGGTTGAGCTGACTACCTCATCTGTAGGAAAAGACAGCCCACAAGAGAGAAGGGTTCCTAGTCTCGTGGTCTCCGACAACGAGACGAATTATGATGAAGAGCAGTATCCTCCTGCTGAGGATAGGTATAAACAGCTGGAGGACCGCTTAAGTGCTATGGAGATACAGAATGTGCCCGGGTTGGACTTTGGAGACCTAGGCTTATCTTCTGGGGTGGTGATTCCCCATAAGTTCAAGGCACCTGCCTTTGCCAAATATGACGGAGTCTCCTGCCCAAAGCTGCACCTCCGATCGTATGTAAGGAAGATCCAACCTTACACTGCTGACAAGAATTTGTGGATCCATTTCTTCCAAGACAGTCTTTCAGGGACTCAACTCGAATGGTTCTATCAGCTGGATGGAGCCAGTATTCGTAACTGGGAGGATCTGGCTACTGCGTTCTATAAGCAGTATCAGTATAATTCCGACCTCTCTCCTACGCGTACCCAACTCCAGGGTATGTCACTAGGGAAGGGTGAAGGATTTAAAGAATATGCCCAAAAATGGAGAGACCTGGCTGGAAGGGTGCAGCCACCTTTAACTGACTGTGAACTTGTTGATATGTTCTTGGGGACCCTGTCTGGTCCGTTCTTCAACCATTTGATTGGAAATTCTTCAGCCGGGTTTACGGACCTTATCTTGACGGGTGAGAGAATTGAAGCTGGTATCAAGTCGGGGAAGATACAGAAGGGTGCCTCCTCGAGCACTGAGAAGAAACCATTCAAGAAGGAATCTAGTGCTGACTACGGTTCAAGGAGATAGAATAGACCGGAACGCCGCCAAGCTGTCAACGCGGTGGTTATTTTAAAACCTGCTGCTGCTCCTCAGAATCATAACCAACAAAGGGGTGAGATACCTAGAAGGAAGTTCACTCGGCTCAGCATGACCTTGTCCCAGATATTGCCGCAGTTACTGACAACCAATCTGGTGACCATAAAAGAAGCTCCGAAGGTTGTAAACACAACATCCCCAAAGTACAATCCTAACGCCTGTTGCGCTTATCACTCTGACAGCCCAGGGCATACTACGGATGATTGCTGGGCTCTGAAGAATAAGGTTCAGGACCTAATTGATGCTAAAGAGATAGAGTTCGAGGCGCCCGAAAGGCCCAATGTTGTGACTGCTCCCATGCCCAAGCATGGAGTGAATGCTGTAGAGGAAGACCTGTTTGTAGCCTCTGTGGATGATATTGTTACTCCGCTGTTGACTGTCAAGAGGAACCTGTTGCTAGCCGGTTTATTTCCGGGATGTAGTGAAGGTTGCCATCTGTGTTCCGTTTCACCTACTGGTTGCCCATCTTTGAAGTCAGGTATCCAAAACCTGATGGATAATAAAGAAATCCTGTTTGAAAAGATTGTTGTTCCTGCTACCCCTACTGAAGAAGTGTCCATTGTTACTATTTTCAACAACTCTCCTAAGACTCCCTCGAGGAAGCCTGTCAAAATTATGCTTGTTCAGAAGATTGCACCTATAATCATCACTGTTCCGGGGCCCATCGCCTATACATCTGAGAAAGCTGTCCCTTGGCACTATGGGGAAGATGTTTATGTTCTTGGGGTTAAACAAGAGTTTGATACTAGTACCGGCGTCAGCAACATCACCGGGCCTGCTAAAGTCACTCGCAGTGGTAGACTTTTCTCACCAGATATTGCGCCACCAACAATCCAGAGACCTACTGTCATCACACCTGCAAGTGTGCCTACTTCCCTTCACGATCAAGTTCCTATTTCTACCCATGTTTCTGAGTCATCTAACGCTCGGGGCAAAGGGATCGCCACTGATATGCCTGCCTAGACGGAGGTACCGAAGACAACCACTGTTGAAGCTTCCAAACAGGAGATGGAAGAGATTCTTAAGATTATCAAGAAAAGTGATTTTAATGTAGTTAAGCAGCTGGGGCACACCCCATCTAAAATTTCTATGCTAACACTATTGTTGTGTTCAGAGGCCCATGCCAAGGCTCTGATTACCTTCCTGAAGACGGCCCACGTGCCACAAGAGACGTCATCTGATCAGTTTACCGATTGTGTGGCCAACTTAACTGCTGATAATGGTTTGGGTTTCTCCGACGCTGATCTGACTGCTAAAGGGAAGAACCATAACGATGCCCTACACGTCTCCATTGAATGCAGGGGCACTACTCTTGCACATGTGTTGGTCGACACGGGGTCCTCATTGAACGTCTTGCCCAAGAAGGCTCTAGACAGGTTAGACTGCGATTGGTTGGAACTAAAGCCAAGTAACATTGTTGTCCGGGCCTTTGACGAGTCTAAAAGGATGGTACATGGTGAGGTTGATATTCCAATCAGGGTTGGTTCTCAGGTCTTTGATTCTACATTCTATGTGATGGACATCCGACCGTCCTATTCTTGTTTGCTGGGTCGTCCATGGATCCATAAAGCTGGAGCTGTGACCTCTACACTACATCAGAAGCTGAAATACCCGGTCATAGGGAAGATTGTGACAGTGCAGGGGGAGGAAGAATATATGGTCAGCCACCTCAACTCGTTCCGGTACATAGACATGGATGGGGAGTTCATTGAGACTCCATTCCAGCACTTTGAAGAGGTTCCTCAGACACTAGCATCAGCTGAAACTGTGATTGAAGATTCTCCTTTGAAGATGGCTTCCTTAAAGGATGCCTGGGCTGTTATTGAGAAGGGTGAGTGCGCAAACTGGGGCCGACTTCCTGATTTCACTCAGAAGACTGACAAGTTTGGTTTGGGTTTCACTGCAGAAGCTTAGAGGGTTGTTCGTCGTGCAAGGATTGGAAGACCTCCTGTGTTCATCAGCAACTCGGGAGTAAATGCCATTGAAGATGACGTGGAGGAATCTGAATTCGACAGCTGGATCTACCCTACGACCAATGGTGGACCAAACAACTGGACAGCGAAAGACTTCGTCCCTATTACTTTTGTGACTCAGTAATGAACTCCTTTGTTTTGAATTTGTAACAGACAATATTGTGAAACTTTATGGCCCGGTGTCTTACCCGGGGCACCATGGCTTCATTTGTGAGGGCTTTTGTGTGTCATTTTCATATATCATTAATAAAAGCATTGGACATTTTTTTGCATTTCAAATCTTGCGCTTCTTGTCTTTCTTTATTATATATTGCAAAACAGCTATTTACACACACTCATATATGCAGGTCCCAATCCACTCTGGATCTCACTGGTAACGACCCTACTACTGCCAGTTATGACTTCGAAAATCCGATCAACTTAGCCGAAGACGAAGGTGAAGATGATTGCGAAGTGCCTGGTGAGCTTGCAAGACTGCTACTCCAGGAAGAGAGGGCCATTCAGCCCCATGAAGAGCTAGTGGAAACGGTAAATCTGGGTACTGAGACAGACATAAAGGAAGTCAATATTGGTGCCAATCTGGAGTCTAGTGTGAAACAACGGTTGATTCAGATGCTGCATGACTACATGGAAATCTTTGCCTGGTCTTACAAAGATATGCCTGGGCTGGATACCGACATTGTGGTTCATCACTTGCCTACCAAGGAAGACTGCCCTCCGGTAAAACAGAAGGTCCGCCGTATGCGTCCAGAGATGTCCGAGAAAATCAAAGTTGAGGTTATGAAACAATTCGACGCCAGTTTTCTAGCAGTAACTTCTTACCCTCAGTGGGTTGCCAATGTGGTTCCGGTACCAAAGAAAGATGGTAAGGTCCGAATGTGTGTTGATTACAGGGATTTGAACAGGGCGAGCCCTAAGGATTACTTCCCTCTGCCTCACATTGATGTTCTGGTTGACAACACTTCTCAGCATAAGGTATTCTCCTTCATGGACGGATTCTACGGTTATAATCAGATCAAGATGGCTCCTGAAGACATGGAGAAGACCACTTTTTTTACTCAGTGGGGCACCTTCTGTTACAAGGTCATGCCTTTTGGGTTGAAAAACGCTGGGGCAACGTATCAGCGCGCCATGGTTGCTCTGTTTCATGATATGATCCATCATGAAATCGAAGTATACATTGACGATATGATTGCAAGGTCCCAAACTGAGGAGGAACACCTTGACCATCTACAGAAGTTGTTTGACCGGTTGAAGTTGTACAAGCTGAGATTAAACCCGAACAAGTGCACCTTCGGGGTGAGATCTGGAAAACTGCTAGGCTTCGTCGTGAGCGACAAAGGAATTCAAGTGGACCCTGCCAAAGTGAAAGCCATACAAGAGATGCCAGTTCCCAAGACTGAGAAGAAAGTCAAAGGCTTTCTAGGATGGCTGAACTACATTGCCCGATTCATCTCGCACCTAACTGCTACTTGTGAACCAATCTTCAAGCTACTGAAGAAAGATCAAGTAGTACGTTGGAACGATGAATGTCAGGCCGCGTTTGAAAGAATCAAAGAGTATCTCCAAGAGCCACCCATTCTTATGCCACCAGTTGAAGGGAGACCTCTAATCTTATACTTGACAGTACTTGACAATTCAATGGGATGTGTGTTAGGTCAGCATGACGAGTCTGGCCGAAAAGAGCATGCTATTTATTACCTTAGCAAAAAGTTTACCGACTGTGAGACCCGATACTCACTGCTCGAGAAAACTTGCTGCGCTTTGGTATGGGTTGCTCGCCGGCTAAGACAGTATATGTTGACTCACACTACTCTGTTGATCTCAAAAATGGATCCAATCAAGTATATCTTCGAAAAGCCTGCCTTGTCCGGAAGAATAGCAAGATGGCAGATGATCTTGACTGAATATGATATCCAGTACACGACTCAAAAAGTAATCAAGGGAAGTGTGTTGGCAGACCATTTGGCACATCAGGAAGTGGATGACTACCAATCTATGAACTTTGAATTTCCAGACGAGAATATCATGGCAGTGACTGATTGTGAAATACCTGGACCGGATGAAGGACTTGAGGAAGGATCCCGATGGTCTATGCACTTTGATGAAGCCTCAAACGCTTTGGGTAACAGTATTGGCGCTGTGATCATATCTCCTAAGGGCTCTCATACTCCACTCACCGCCCGGCTATGTTTCAACTGCACCAACAACATGGCAGAGTATGAAGCATGCATCATGGGTCTTCGAGCTGCAATTGACCTAAGGATCAAGTTTCTGAGTGTCTTCGGAGATTCCGCTCTTGTGATCAGTCAGATTAAAGGCGAGTGCGATACGAAACACCCAAATCTTATTCCTTACAAGGAGTATGTATTGACGTTGATTCCCCATTTCGAGGAGATAACTTTTGAACACTTCCCAAGAGAGGAGAATCAGTTGGCGGACGCATTAGCTACGATGTCTTCTATGTTCAAAGTCAAATGGGACAACGAGGCTCCCCGGATCATTATTTGGAAATTGGATGAACCTGCACATTGCTGTGATCTTGAGACCGAAGAGGTAACAGAAAAGCCTTGGTATCATGAGGTAAAAAGATATCTTGAAGCTCAAGAATACCCCGAGGGCGCATCCGTCAATGACAAAAAGTTTCTGAGAAGGTTCGCGGCAAAGTTCTTCCTTAGCAATGACATTCTTTATAAACGAAACCATGATTCAACCTTACTGCGTTGTATGGATAAGACTGAAGCAGAAAGGATCATGGCAGAGCTGCATGAAGGCACCTTCGGAACGCATTCCAGTGGACATACCATGGCAAAGAAAATCCTCTGGGCAGGATATTACTGGTTCACAATGGAAGCCGACTGTTATCAGCATTCTCGGACATGTCACAAGTGCCAAGTCTATGCTGATAAGGTGCACATACCTCCAGTTCCTCTGAACGTCTTGACAGCACCTTGGCCTTTTGCAATGTGGGGCATCGATATGATCGGCGAGATCAGACCTACGGCATCCAACGGGCATCGCTTCATCCTGGTAGCAATTGATTACTTTACGGAGTGGGTTGAAGCAGCTTCCTTTGCCACCATAACCAAGAATGTCGTGGCACGGTTTATTCGACATAACCTGATCTGTCGATACGGTGTACCAGAGAGGATCATTACGGACAATGGTACCAATCTTAATAACAAGATGATCACTGAGCTCTGCGAGCAATTCAAGATACAACACCACAACTCTTCTCCTTACCGGCCGAAGATGAATGGGGCTGTAGAAGCAGCTAATAAGAACATCAAGAAGATTGTGCAGAAGATGACAGTGACCTACAAATATTGGCACGAGATGTTACCATTCGCTCTTCATGGGTACCGTACCTCAGCACGGACGTCAACAGAGGCAACACCCTTTTCCTTGGTATACAGCATGGAGGCAGTCCTGTCCATTGAAGTTCAGATACCCTCTCTCCGGATAATGAAGGATGCATGTTTGAGCAAAGACGACTGGATCCAGACTCGGCTTGATCAATTAAACCTAATTGACGAAAAGAGACTCACCACTATTTGTCATGGTCAGACGTACCAAAAACGAATGATCAAGGCATTTAACAAGAAAGTCAGACGACAAAAGTATCAAGTCGGAGACCTGGTAATCAAGCGCATCATCCTACCTCAAGGTGATCCCAGGGGCAAATGGACCCCTACGTACGAAGGGCCATTTGTGGTTAAGAACATCTTCTCAGGAGGAGCGATGATTCTAACCACCATGGATGGTGACGACCTTCCTCACCCCGCCAATGCAGACATAGTAAAAAGATACTACGCATGATTAAAGACCCGCTAGGTCGACTGGCCTAGGCAAAAATAAGGGCTTCCCGGCGAACCAAAAGGGTTCGGGCAAAAATAAGGGATGAAAATAAATAAAAAAATCTGTACACCCGACAAGTCGAAAACCTGAAAAGGCGGCTTGGGCAAAAATGGGTATCCCGGTGGACTGAAAACCCGAAAGAGCGGTCCAGGAAAAAGTTAGGGATAAGCGTAATACTATGTCTCATTGGATCACCCTGCATCCAGACTTCGGTATCGACTATCAGGCTCAAACGACACCAATCAATCAGATTCATCTTCAACTAAGCAGCAAAGTGATGAGACGCTTGAAGACATAAAGGCGATAGTAGAGTTGGAACCCAGTGGGATTTTTCACATAGCTGTTTTGTTTCCTTTCCACAAATTGTATAAACTCTATTTTGTTCGGCGGCGTTCTCTTACTTGGACGTCGGCCTCTTGTACAAAACGCCTATTTACAGGCAAATTTCAAAATCAATACAAGTTTCATTTTTCAGACAAATTGCAAATTATTTTTCCTTTATCTGTTTTGTTTTGCAAAGAACGTCCAATGTTCATTTTTGATATATGCATTTGACATTAATTGCTGATCACAAATATTTGCATGCGAAACAAAGGACTAATTACGGGTGCCATCGGAAGTAGGGGCAATAAGAATTGTCTAAGCGATCTAGTTGCTTTGTCCACCAAGGTACCAAGGTAAGTTCAGCTGAGGAATTTGACCAAGTACCGCCACTCCCCATAGAATAAAACAATAATGGTAGCTCTCCCCACTGAGCCTTGCCACAATGAACAAATCAGCAATACTCTCCCCAAGCAGAGTTAGTCTACCATCAGCCCTAAAAAGGCTTGGTATCCCTAGATGATCTCAATATTCCCCAGCGGAGTATACAGATATTCCTCAGTAAGCATCCCCGACAGTCTTAATATTCCTCAACAAAATATAAGATTGTTCCCCGGTGGAATACAAGATACCCTCAGTGGAGCCATTTCCCAGCGCAGTCTGGAAAAAGCTTCCCCGCCAGAGTTGAATCATCTTCCCCAATAGATTCTGGAAGCTTGTCCCCTGCAGAGTACAAATATCTCTCCCCAGCCATATTCAGAGATTATCCCCACCAGAGTCTAACTGGGTTATCCTCAGCAAGTTGTAACTGAAAGATCATCCCCAGCAAAGTTCTTTCTATCCCCCAGCGGAGTTCATCATCAAAATCCCCAACAGAGCTTATCAACGGAATCCCCAACGGAGTTATCGTTAAAATCTCAGCGAAGCATATCTTCCCACAGAGTAATTCCCCGCAGAGAAATATCTTCACCAGTTTATTCCCCAACGGAGTTCTTTTCTCCTGCAGGTTTATTCTCACAATCATCTTCGTTCATCATCCCCAGCGGAAACGAAGAACTCAACTCTACTCCCCGACATTTGTCAAGGATTTATTTTCCCAGACGAAGATACATTCATAAACATTTCACATTTCATGCATGACAAAATGCATACGACACGAACATCATGCATTTCATACATCATGACATTGCATGCAACTAATGTTTTGCCTTTTCAGGAAAAGGTAAATCCAAAGATGACTACCATCAACCTCTCTTAAGTTCCATATCAACACCTGTAACTAGCCAGGAAATATCTGTGGACGAATGATTATAGATTAACACCTGAAACCAGACAGGAAAACCACCTATATGAACTGATTGTAGATCTATACCTGTAACTAGCCAGGAAAGTTATCTACACTGAAGAGATTGAAGATTAATACCTGTAGCAAGCCAGGAAAACTATCTTTCTTTCTCAGGTCAGAGATTAATACCTGAAACTAGACAGGACAACTATCTCCTCGACCAACCTTTCTTAAGTTCCAGATCAACACCTGTAACTAGCCAAGAAATATCTGTGAACGACTGATTGTAGATCTATACCTGTAACAAGCCAGGAAAGTTATCTACACTGAAGAGATTGAAGATTAATACCTGTAGCAAGCCAGGAAGACTATCTTTCTTTCTCAGGTCAGAGATTAATACCTGAAACCAGCCAGGACAACTATCTCCTTGACCAACCTTTCTTAAATTCCAGATCAACACCTGTAGCAAGCTAGGAAATATCTGTGGACGATTGATTGTAGATCTATACCTGTAACTAGCCAGGAAAGTTACCTACATGAAGATATTGAAGATCAATACCTGTAACAAGCCAGGAAGACTATCTTTCTTTCTCAGGTCAGAGATTAATACCTAAAACCAGATAGGACAACTATCTACTTGACCATCATGAAGCAACCCTACACCGGTTCCTTCTCTTTCAGATGCAGTTTTACACGGACTCATCATCAGGCAACCCTACACAGGTTCCTTCTTTCAACCTACCAAGTTACAATTCAACAAACATTTCCAGATGGCATCTTTAAGCCCATCTCCACAATATCCATTACATTTCCAGATGGCATCTATAAGCCCATCCTCCTATCCATCATCTCTCCAAATGGCATCTGTAAGCCCATTCCCGACATCACATTGCTGATACTACACCATGCGAGTGCAAATTTCTAGGTACTTTAGTGTTCAATCATCTTCCACCTTCGGATCACGAAAGGCACGCAAGCCAATCTACATCCTCAGGTTTAAGAAGATTGAACAGGGGCAACTGTTGTACCCCAAAATTTGCCCTCCCATATTCTTCAAGATTTGTTAAGAATCATCTTCAAATAGTTCAAGATTGCTCAAGAGATTGTACAGTCAAACCACCTCCTAAGCCAGATGAAATTAGGGTTTTGGTTCTTTCAAGGAATTGGAGGTTTTCAATGGCTCAATCAAGTCTCATAGGCCTATATGCATTCTCAAGCACCTACATGCCAAGTTTCAAGACTCACAGGGCCAATTTGCACAGTCAAAAGCTCCATTTGATCCACAGTCAACTGCAAGGGCAAAATGGTCATTTTGCAGTCAAAAGTCAGATTTTTTGGTAAACATCTTATTTTGAGTTCACAATAATCATTTGATCAAGTCTTGATCATGATTCCACAAGCATAGCTCAAAAATCATCAAGATGCAAAAAGTTACTATTTTTGGAAAGTAGAAAAGTCAATTGTATCTTGACCAGGGCATAACTTTTTCATGGTTTGTCAGAAAAATCCGATCCAATGCTCATTTTGAATAGGATGCAATTTCCTACAATCCATCTTCACACTCCAAGCTCAAGAAATGCTCTCACAAAAAGTTATCAATTTCTACATTATAGGTCAAATTCAAAAGTCAACAAAAGTGCACTTTAAGTCAAAGGGCATAACTTGAGATTGGTAAATCCAAATGACATGGGACCAAAGGCATTGGTTAGAGGACTTCAATAGCTTTCCAAAATGTCTAAGAACATGGTCATATGATCAAAATTGAGCAATATGTGCATTGGAGAAGTTGGGAAATATTTAGGAATTTGCAAAAGTCAACTTTGCTCAAAACACCTTATTTTTGCTAATGGGCCTCAAATCTCTTCTTGAAACTTCATCCATGAATTATGCACGACCCATCAAGCTTAATGGAATTTATTTTCTTATTTTTATTGATTAATTGGATTTTTAATTAATATTAATTCATTTAATTAATTTAAATTGTAGGAAAATGCAAGATTTGATTTTTCAATCTTTTTGTGAAGCAAATATGGTCAATATATGTTGGAAATTTCGAGCACCAAGTCAAAGATACAAAATCTCCAAATTTGGCAACATTTTCCAATCATGAAAAATAAAAAAAGATTTGATTTCCAATCAAAGATTCAATCACCAATGCAATGGATTTTTGCCCAACTCTTGACCTAATTCAGTTGTCCTATATATATGCAAGCAAATCCTAACCTAATGGACGTGAAAAAAACTGCAGAAAAGACCATAGCCATATTCAAGAATTTTCAAGAAAAAGTGAAAACTGATTTTTGTATTCCAGACCAATTCAAGGCAATTTCTTGATTCAAATACATTGCAGGAGGTCCCAGGGACAATTTGCAATTGAAATCACGCACTAAAGCTCAAAGAATCATTCATTACAGAACCACAGTTTGACATTTTTATTCAAAATCGTATTCTCTAATTCATGCGCATTTAACATATTTTCTTGATTGTTTTGCATTGCTAGGAACCATACGAAGCTAATGGTATAACTTAATTGAATTATAATGCACTGAATCACAAGATGCCATGGACGATTTCTAGGGTTCTTAAGCTTTGAAATTGGGGTTTTATGAACCAGGAAAAATTAGGACTCCTAAGACATATGGTTGAGATCATGAGACCCAGACGAACCTGACCAAACCCTCGCAAAATATTTATATGCATTGAGCTGCTAATCGCTATTTTTCCCTGTAGTGGTTAGTGGGGGTTAAAAACCCCCGCTATCTAATATTGTTTTTACAGGTACAACGAAGAAGATGATGAGGTGTTCACATATGGTTGGACCATTTGAATCAGCGCGCGTTTTGTTTTGATTTCAGCATATTTGCTTATTTTCTTATATAATTATTGCGTTTTATTTTAATAACAATTGGAACGCACTGGCTGAGTGGTTAGGGAAAGCATGCAAAGTCCACTGGGACCTGGGTTCGAACCCCAGGTCCCCCAAAACATTTATTCCTCTTTTTCTTTGTGTGTTCCCATGCAGATTTCCAAGAGTGGTCCACTATGCACCTCACGTCTCAGTGAGCCATATGTCTTCAAGTCCAAATCCAAGGGTCATGAGATGATGACCACCATGCTCCCTAGTCAATCAACGCATGGGTGATCAGGAAAGTCAACAAGGTTTGCAGTTTGTTGGGCCACAATTTTCCAAAGACACCTCCTAATTGGGCCAGCACCCCCCCTTGGGTTTATTCTTTTTTCTTCCTTTGTGTTTATTTATTTAATTGTTTTTTATTATTATTAATTATTATTATTTTCACTAACCAAAATAATTAATTTTTTCATAATAAATTCAGAAAACTAAAATATAATATTTTTTATTATTATTTATTAAATTAACCCTTAATTTATTATTTTTGTAAATAAAAACTAACATAATTAATTTAGTTGTTTTAATTAGGTTAATTTTTGACATTTTTGCAATAATCTAAAACTAATGTAGAATTAGGGTTCTTGACTTTTAATCATCTTATTTTTTATTTATTTCCTAAAAAACGTAAAAAACTCAAAAAATATTTCTTTTAATTAATTAATTAGTTTAGGTTAATTTAATTAAATACCAAATAACAAAAATTTCTTTCTTTAACAAAAAAAGAGTCAAAACCCTAAGAACTTCTCCGGTTCAATTTTTCTCGCGCGTATGATTCATGTTTGATCCATATTATATAATTGTTCTGAGGATGTAATAGCTTTAATTAGGACATTTTATCGCTTTCTTTAATTTCCCGCAATTTACTTTTCAAGGGTTTGTTTTTGGCGATGTAAATACCCGACGCCTTGTAATAGCGTAGATTTATTTTCCGCAACTATTAACTGCTAGATGTATGTTAACTAGGCTATGCATGATAAGACTTACCTTAAAAATAAAATCAATCGTAGCTCACCATAACATGTACAAAGATAACTTAACATGAAACTTGACACACTCGCACATGCCACTCCTAGGGTACGCTTCACTTGGTTTCCTCGACGTGGTCATTGAGTATAGGGTGTTTTAAAGGTCGCCCTCCTGTCTAAAGATCCAAGTTGCCTCGAAATGGTTGCCTCGATAAAAAACGATCTAAGACATTAGGGTTACCGCTAAGGCGTCCTACTATTGCTTTGGTGACCACATGTCCCTATAATTGAATTGACCCGAAAAACTCCAACGACGGTGCTACCTACTTCTCAATAGTGGGATAGTACTGTCTAAAGGACATTTACACAGCTTAATTTCTTTTGAGTAGGTAGAGGTTCTCAGGTACTTTCTCTTTCAAAACAAAAAATACTTTTCGCACCTACACTTTTCTGACAAAAGTTTTCAAACAACACTTCATACACTCTTGAGGACAGATACAAGAGTTAAATTGAAGTTTTCAAACAAACTTTTTCAAAACCCACAAACACAAGAAAAGCAAAACATTTTTGAAAACATAGTGAGCAAGTACCTAAGAGCCCGTGGATAACCACTGATAGAAAGGGTGCTAACACCTTCCCTTTCTATAATCTACCTCCCGAACCGAGAAACATCTCGAAAAGGAATTTTGTTGTGCTTTTGTCCTTTCCTTGTTGGAGAAAATAAAAGACGGTGGCGACTCTTGCTTACCGCGACATTTCGCGAACCAGCATTTCAAAACAGTCAGTTCTATTTCCACCGATCACACACCCCATCATATTTTGCAAACAACGGTACCTTGAACTTTAGTGGGATCACAATTCCCGACACTAGCCCTAATTCTTCAAAGTCTAGACCTGGTACCCTTTGTATTTCCATAGCGCTCAAACACTCTTCATGATGTCTGTACTTATCATCAGGCAGAGGGTACTGTTCCTCAGTGTAGTCTTCCTCTTCTTTCTCCTCTTCAGATTCTGATGGAACTGCTGTTTCTTTTCCTTTCCCTTCCCCTTTATCAGATGTTGCTGCAAAATTCAAGGTTCTTCTAGTTTTTCCTTGAAACCTTCTCCCCATGATTACAACACCAGTTGATTTCTTCTCTTTCTTCTTTTTCTCTTTGGCCAAAAGAGTCTTCAACTCCTCTTGTCCTTTGGCCATGGTTGTTAGTAATTATTGAAACTGCATTTTTTGAGCCTGAAGATCTTTGACTGTCTGTTCGAGATCCATCTTACTGAAATAAACAGTAGAGAGATGAGGAAACTTGTTGCAAAAGACCTGTTTATGTTATGATGAATGATATGTACATATGCAATGTTTTCAAGGATTTTAAAAGATTCAAGTTCATTTAGACAAAAAGAAACACACTTTATATTAATAAAATAGAGTTTGAATACATCAATGCTCCTTGTGTAGAATAATACAAAACTCTAAGATAAAAAGGTAGTGCGCATCCTCTTTGGTGCTATGTAGACATTTAGAGCCTGCTCCTCATGAAGTAGCCTAGTGAGTTCCAAAACCTTCTTCTCGCTTGCGTAGAATTGGGCTTCGAAAGTATCCCGCTCTCCTTTGAGTTGTATCCAATCCCTTTGTAGGTCTTTAAGAGATGTGGGCATGTCAGGATGTAGGATAGTGTATGGAACATCTCCCTCCTTGACAGGCTCAATGATTACCGGGAGAATGAAAGGATAAGGCATCATAAGACTTTGAGCGCGGGTTCATACCCACTTGAGGTAAGGCTCAAGAGGGATGGAATTCTTGTGTCCCAAAGTCTTGCTATCCAACTTGTTTAGCATCCTCTAAGCTCGGATGAATCTCTGGCGAAGACCTTGATCGTCGTTGTCATAGTCGAATACCAAGCCTTGAATCAGCATCTCATGTGGGCCATCCCTTCGGGCATAACCAAACTGTCTTAGAGCTAAGCATGGGTTGTAGGTGATGCCTCCCCTAATGCCAAGTAGAGGAACATTAGGGAATTCCCCACAACGGTCAACAATGATAACATTCTCTTTGGATCGGGAGCATCAATGAATATCCTAATGTTTGAGCGTCATTAACCTTTGTGACCACCTTAATCCTTGCTCATTCTTTAAGAATGATTGGGGAAGATGAGAAATAAACCATCTTTCCAGGAGAGGAGTGCAACACATAAGGACACCTCTTTTCCTCATTGTACGAGTGTGAAAAGAGTGTAAGATATCTCCAAGCAATGTAGGCACCAGGTTGCGTGACATGAAGGTTTTGACGGTGCTCACATCTATGAGTTGGTCAGGATTGGGGAACAAGACCATCCCATAGATAAGAAGAGCCACAATTTCTTCAAATGCTTGCAAGTCTAAGGAATTCCAACAACTTTGGGCCTTCTCAAACAGAAACTTTGCTAAGAAGCCTTTGATACCACTTCTAGTTTCCCAATGGGTTGTGACATCAGATGAGTGCAAGTGCAGAGCTTGAGCAATATCTTCTGGCTTTAGATCTCTTTCCGTACCGTTGAAAGGTAGTTTATTGAGAATGGGAATCCTCAAGAGTTGAGAGAATTCTTCTAGAGTGGGCACAAGCTGATAGTCGGGAAATGTGAAGCAATGATGCAAAGGTTCAAAGAACTGGAAGAGCACCTTCATCATGTCCTCCTCTGTGTTGGAGGTGACCAAGTTAAGTAGACGGCCATGCCTCTTGGTTAATGGAGAGTTCTCATGGATCCTTGAAGCTAGCTCCTTGAGTTGTGGAGGAACTCTTACAAGGTTGATTTGGATAGTTTTCCTGCGGAGTGAATCCATATCCTACAAAACAAGAACAAAGATGAATCTCCAAAGTCCTTGAAATGGTTAGTGAATGCATATGATGTTCATGATGTTATGCACAAGTATGAATATACAATCAAAACAAACAAGTTCTTAGTTTAGGCTTGCATGGGGTTTTATACGTAAGTACCCTCTTGAGGTTTAGTTGGCTTAAACCTGTCCTAGTAATAGTAACCGGGTTCTAAGGAGCTCAATATCACCGGGTTGTTTCCTTGGTCATTATTTTAACTCAAGCCTCTTTAATAGCGACCGAAATATCCCAAGAAAACAACCCTCAATGAGTGTAGTATCGAGTATCTACCAACTTCGGACTGCACCAAAGCCGGTCATCTCACTATATCCTAAAGGCCAAGTTGGTCAAGTAAAGGGTTCTAGAAGTTCATTAGTGCTTCATGACATCACTCAGCGACCCCATAATCTCTTTGATTGACTCAAAGGCTACCGGTACCCACAAATATGTCACACTAACATAGCTATTGCTTAGACCATGTCGGTATACCCCGCACAGTTTCCACAACGTATTGCTATTTACCTATAATGTTTCCCAAATCCGGGTGGAGGATTCAAACCCAAACAAAGAACCATAATGTAAAGCAAACAAATCAAACAATGTAAGCAAATAAATGTGATCTAGCCCTAAGGTTACCCCACTTTCATAAGATTCCCCACCAGAGTCGCCAGTTTTGTGATACGGTGGGAGAACTGACTTGAGGGTTTTACGTTTTATCGCAAATGGTGCGGTTAGCAAGGGTCACCACTGACTTTTCTTTTATCCAAAAGGAAAGGTGAAAAAGCACAGGAAAGACCTTTGATATGTTTTCTTGAGTTCGGGGGGTAGATTATGAAAAGGGAAGGTATTAGCACCCTTTTCATCCATGGTTTTCCATGGGCTCTTAGTTACTTGTTAGATCACTTTCTTTTGTTTTGAAATTGTGCTTTGTGGTTTTGAAAGTATTTGTAAAGAGGCCATTCGTTTAGGAAATCTTTGTAATGATTCTCGTTCGTAAGAATGTATACAAAGATGTTTGTCTTTTGAAAATGTTTTCAATATTTGTAAGATGTTTTTGAAATGTGTGTGTTTGATTTGAAAATAGCAAGGATAGTTGTTTGAAAATAGAGAAAGTAACTAAAAGAAATCTACCTACTCAAATGTCTTTCTTATGCATTTTCTATTCCTTTGAAATTGTTGTCTTACCATTGATTTGGTAAGCAACCCTATCTTTGGATGTAAACGGGATGGGCGCGGGTCATTGTATAACCATGATTAGCAATGTTACAAAGTATCTTAACATTTTGAGGGACCAAGATCATTTTGTAAGGAAACTTAGAATAGCGTCATCGAGGGACTTATGATCTTATATTTGTTTGTTTTGCTAAGATACTCCACATGTGTAATACGGCCATTTTTGTATAAGGCAATCAAGTGGAGTAACTCTAAGGATGCTTGTGTGCAAGTGTTTTATTTTCATGCTTGATTTTGTCTTGGATTAGGGTTTTCTATTTGATTGTTTTTGTCTTGCCATACAAACCCTAATTACTTATCATGTTATATAAAAGCGATAAATTTGCGGAAAGTAAATATCCTACGCTATTACAATCATTTGGGGATGGGGTATACAATTTACAAATGTGGATTGCAAGAAATTAAAGTCATAATTATCTATTACAACCATATTGAATAGCCATGAATAAAATATATGAAGCACATAAAAATAATGGAAGGAAAAGAAAACACTTTGGATCATTATATGTCAACACATGCCGTAAACTCGAGCTTCTCGAATGCACTCTTATTTTGATGAAGATAAATCATGATTGATAAAGAAAGCAAAGATTATTTATCAAGCTAAAAGCCTCTTTGGATGAAGTCTTTGGTTCAAGTCCTTAGCAAATTTCAAGGTATAATGATGATATGTACCTTGAACTTAAGATATAGATGCTCAATGATCAAAAGGAAACATTTTATATTGTCCAACCCTTTATTCAAGTTCTTTCAAAACAAAAAATCAATTTTTACTTAATGCAATCGATTTGCATGTTAGTGCAATCGATTGCATGCTTCAGTTTTTCAAAACATTGGCTACTGACTTCCAGTGCAATCGATTTGCATGGTTGTGCAATCGATTGCAGTCAAAAATTTGGAAATTTGGCTACTGGAACCCCGTGCAATCGATTTGCATGGTTGTGCAATCGATTGCACACTCAATTTTTTTGGAAATTTGGATACTGGAACCCCGTGCAATCGATTTACATGGTTGTGCAATCGATTGCATGTTGTATGATTTTGAAAAACAGTCGCCTTACACCTGCCTGATCATGATTTTTTTTACAAACCTTTTCTTCAAAGGTCACTGCAGTTTAGCCTCAAAAATGAACCAAATGATGATGATTGAAATGAAGAGTTTAAAGTTAAGGAGACTTACCTTGCAACTAGAATTTATGTTTTGATCTTGAGGTGTTGCTTTGTGGACTGTTATGACCTTCTTTCAGTTATGAGATTTTTGAGAGTTTGTCAACAAAACTTCTTGTTTTTTTCTCCCTTTTTTCTCTTCTCTCTCCTTTTTTATAACTCCCTTTCTCTTGCAATTGGCTTCTCTATTTATAGAGAAGGTTTGAGACTTCAAAACAACTCAAATTTTTTGAATCACATGTTATGGTTATCTTGCTTGTTTTTGAAGCAAACATGAAGGACATGTTTCCAATGCTTGTACCAAGATATGTAAAGTGGTTGATCACTTTAAGCATGTTTGTTCTGACTTGTAGAAGTTGAGTGTGATTAGAACAACAAGTTAGAGGCTCAAGAAATTGACTTTATGATTAAAGTGAACTTTGCAAGAATGGCAATGGTGCCTTTGTGCCAAAAATGGAAAGATACAATGGACAATACTTGAACCACTTGGATAATGGTTCAATCAATTGTGTAAACATCTGATTATGGATAGATTTTCAAGTCAAGAGGCCTGCAAAGTGAAGATTATGCAGCATGGTTAAGATTTTTGTTCCTAGTTCATCATAAATCTGCCTTGTAAATCAACAATGAATGTCCAACTTCAGATCCTTGTATCTTCTAGCTCAAATATGATAAATTCATGATCTTGGATGTTTTGGAAAGCTTGAAGCACCCTATATAACTTTCATGTTGGCCATTTTGACAAAATCATCCTGGAACTATATGAAAAAATGCCAAGAAGTTGGGATAAAATCCTGCACAAAATCTATTGAAAATTTCTAAGTGTTAAATGAAAATGTCATGACTTCATGAATTTATAACTTGAGATCCAAGCATATTTAGGAGAAGTTGTGTAAAGCAATGTTATAGATATCATGTAGATATGCAACTTTCATTTTGAAAGTTTCCCTTGAACCGTCTTTCATCTTGGTGAAAGAATGACATGAAGTGATGAAATTATCATGTATAAAAACACTTAGAAAATTTATGTCTTGGAAATCTTGACTTTTGACTTTCTTGACTTCTTGATGATTAAGCTTGATATTCTTAAGTGTATTGATGAAATTTGATCTTTGTGATGTAATGTTGACCAAAAAGTCACAGTTTGACTTTCCAGTATGCAATTGACCATTTTGCCCTTGTGCCAATTTCAAGCCTAAATTGATGTATCAGTGCTACAAACTTGACGTCGTAGAATATCCTGTGAGAAAATACTTGACAAATGAGAAGGAAAATTTTGGGGTACAACAACAGCAGTCAGGTCTTCCCAAGTGTGAATGTTGGTTCCTTCCAATTGATAGAACCATTCTAATTGTGTCCCCGAGAAGCTTTCTTGAAAGAAATGCACCCATAACTTTCTATTCGCAGTATGGGGTTGGACTTTTCAGACATAAGCTCACAAATGAAGCTTAGGACAAGGCACACCATCATATTTGGCAAAGACGGGGACCTTGAACTTGTGAGTGATAACAACCCCCAAGATAAGACCCATCTCTTCAAAATCCAAGATCGTCTGCAAATGATGAAATTTTAGAGAGTTATGATTGGTGCAAGTTGGGCAATTTTAGAGAAAACGCTTGAAACTTCATTTGAGCAATCTTAAACTTTTGGACTAATGGGCCTAACTTTTCAGGTTTAAACATGTTTATAACATATTAGAGGACGTCTAAGTCCATTTATACATTACTTTGATTTTTTATTTTATTTATTTTGAGTGAGTGACAACATCAAGATTTAAAACAACTTGTACATGTTCTGGTACAACATATTACAACATTTGTCAGAACATCTGCCTTCAAATGAACCTGACCAGCATGTTAGAACATCTTACACAACATCCTTGTTGTGAACCATGTTTTAGAAAAATTATGTCAATCTTAAAACCATGGTACTAACAATCTCCCCCCTTTGGCAAATTCTGGCTAAAACAAGCAAAGCCTAATTAAAATGGAGAGAGGAATAAAACCACAAAGGAATAAAACCACAAACAAAACTGCACAAAAACATGTATCAAAGATTCAACAGTTACACAAACACAAGCTAAATGTTAAACATGTAAAAATTTTACATGAGGAAGAAGATAAACATTACTCCCCCTAAAACACATTACTCCCCCTAAATCTCCCTCTCAAGAACTCAATATATTAGAAGAACATGCAGCAGAAGCAACACAAATAAATCAGAGCACAAGACACACATAAACAGAAAAGACACAACATATATGATGTTAAAAAATCCAATATGACATCCTGCGAATAACCATAGAAGTAGCAGCAGAAGCAGAAGCAAGACAAACTAAAGACAAATACATGTCAAACTCAAGACAGAAATAAGACAGACTCAAGACATGCATGGCATATAGTTATGATCCCCTAAAGTGTTGCATACATCAAGCAAACAACACTAGACTAGACGCAATAACACTTTTCTCTCCCTTTTTAGCCAAAAATTGACAAAAATAAAGTTGAAAAGAAACTGAGACAGAAGAAACAAAAGAAGACACAAGAATTGATTCAAGACAAACATAAAGCAAGCTAACTCTAAAAACTTAATGCAGAACCAATAGCAACAGGCTGACACAAAAAACACCCAAACAAGACTGACTAAGTTAAGAAAGGAAAAAATTAAAATAGAAGGAAAAACATACTAGAACCAAAGAGACAAAAAATTAACGAGATAAAACAACTGACTCTACTAAGGCAAAAAATAGAAGACTTTTTAAATTTTTATTTTATTTTTCTATTTTTTAAAAATACATATCATACAATAGCTATCCAACACAACCTCCTGAGTCAATGAAATTGAAATTCTGGTATCAGATATGTGATGTCGAAAGAGATGTCACGACACAAATATCTGTTTACAAGTAAGGTGCGGTAAAATCAAAAGCAGTAAAAACACAAGAGATTGTTCACCCACTTCAGTGTACAACAACACCTACTCTGGGGGCTACCAAGCCAGGGACAAGTTTACTAAATAGTATCAATTCATAGACCCTCAGTAAACAACCAGTTTACGATATAATCACTTAATCACTACCCAAGCTAACCTTCTACCTAAGACCCACCTAGGTATGAGGCCATCCTCAAATCCCTTCAATCACTTACAGAATTAATAAGTTTGAAACACTTCAACCATTCAATGCTTAAAATCTTATGAATGATACACAATTGATAACCCAAATAACAAATCAAGTATTTAAACTAATACTTAGAGTGTATTAAAAATAAAAAACCTAAACTTCTAATCAGAAAGAAAGTATTCTTCTTCAAAAATTTCTTGTCTTTGAATAAGGAAATGAGTCCTTATATATGTGCAGCTTTGGGCTTGGGCTTGAAAACAAATACTCAAATCTTTTGAATATTTCCATAAAAACAGAAGTTATGAATTTGGACATTATATGTCATTTTGAAAAGTCAACAAAAACACCTCTTTTGTCAAAGCTTCATACACGAACATGGAATATCAAACTGAGATGAGACTAAAAGGGTTGCTTAGAGGACATCTTAAGCTTTCTAAAAAGTCCAAGAACACCTTCAAAGAGTCAAAATTAAGGAAGTTATGCATTGGTGAAGTTGACCTGTTTTTCAAAGAATTGCCAAAAGTCAAAAGTGCCTCAAATTGCAATTTTTGCTAAATGGGCCTAACTTTTTGCATTTGTTTTGAGTTGGTAGCATGGCCCATGAGCCCTAGCTCTTTCCATTTGTCTTTATCTTATTTTTGCTATTTATTTTGATTTTTATTTCAATTAAATCATTTAAATCAAAACAAATCATGAAAAAATCCAAATCATTCAAACTTCAAGATCTTGTGCATATTTCAGGTCCTATATCCAGCTAGCAAGTGAATCAATTCGTGCAAGGCATAGGTGGGCACAAAAAGATTGATTTTGGCCTATTTTGGAAATATTTTCAAGTGAATCAAATCAAGATCAAAAGCCATAATTGATAAAGATTGAGAACACTTTTGCAACCCTAATTCAGTCAGTGGTATATAGGGTACAATTGCAGACCAAAATCACAAGCTTTGGAGGCGTGTAGAAAGAGAACAAAACTTGAAAAAATCAAAGAAAAGTGGTAATCTGTTTTGCTACTTCCAGGCGTTTTCAAGATCCACTAGCCCTCTCATTCGTTTCATGGGATTGCAAGCAAGCTATACCAATCAAGAACAAGCATTTTCCAGCGCTAGAACCCACTATAAGTGATCCACGACCATGGCTTCTTCTTGAAATCGAATCACATGATTTTGACACTTATAGCATGAAATACTTACATATTCTTGTTCCTTGAGGCATTTGCAAGCTACTCATAACAATTAATTGCATTTTTATTGGCTATACTGGAATCTGCCATTGCTAGGTTTTCTGGTCTCGTTTTAGGTCTTTTTTATGCAGGCAAAATTGGCCCCCAAGAAGGGCACCATGATGCTCAGCAAGCCAAGACGAGTTGATTCATGCCATTAGATTTTGTTTATCATTCCTGCATTTAATTTTGACACATGCAGGGTTTGTAGTGAAGGACATTTGTCCGTAGGTAAAGGTCACTGAACCTTTTAGAAACAGAGAGAGGATAGGGATGATGGCGTGGCAAGCCCTGATTGCCCCATTTAAAATTTCGCGTGTGATGCTTTTTATTTTGTTTGTTTTCAATATATTGATTGATTGTTATTCCATGTACAACAAAAGCGTGTGGTTCAGTTGGTAATGATGCAGGTGGAAAAGGCTTTGGGGCCTAGGTTCGAATCCCAGGTCCCCCCATTATTTCATATTATTTTCTTTCAGATGATCAGGCGCGCGTACAGATATGAAGACCACCATGGACCATTATCATCCAACCAGCCAGATGTCCACAGGCCAGATCTGAAGGCTATCATGTGATGGTCCACCAACAACCTCAGTCAACGCATAACATGGGAGCATGGGAGTCAACGTGGATCACTCTCTTTTGGGCCTAGAGCTTGCTATTCACACCCCTCCAATTTGCTGTCCACGGGCCCATTTTCTTTTTCTTTTCCTTTATATTTTTTTAATTAATTCATTTAATTTATTTTTACTAACACCGAGTTAATTCTTTTATTTATAGAAAAACATAAAATCAATTTTCATCCAATTAGATTTAGAATTTATTTTTTATACAAAAATTAATTTAATTAGTTTATTTAATTTTAGGGTAACTTTAATCATTTTGTAAATAAATTAAAACAAGTTAGAAAATTAAGGTTTTAATAATTTGATTCCTATGTTCTTTTTCTTAAAAAATAATCAAAAATATAAAAATAGGCCATGTAAATTATTTTCTTTAATTAATTTAATTACTAATTAGATTTGTATTTAATTTAAAAGCCTTATTCTTTTCCTTAAAAAAATAATTAAAAACAACCAAAATAATTTTTTTCTTTTAATTAGGTTAGACGGGGTCAAAACCCTATTTCTCTTTCATTCTCTATTTGCGTGCGCCTTATTTATTTTTACCATATTGATGTAATTGCTCACAAGATGTAATAGATTAATTAGGAATTTTTTCGTTCATTTATCATTTTTTTACGGGTTGTTTTTGGCTATGTAATTAATACCCGAAGCCTTGTAATAGCTTAGCTTTATTTTCTGCATTTTAACTTCCGCAAAATATTAACTGTTAGATGTATGAATATTAGGGTTGCATGACAAGAATGTATGTAAACTTTAAAACGATTAGCAAACCCTAAATGTGCAAAGATAATAAACTTGAAATTGAATCACTCGCACATGCGTACTCCTAGGGTGTACTCCCACTTTGGTTGCCTTCGATAAAACGATCATTAAGTATAGGGTATTTTAGTGGTCGCTCTTTTGTCTCAAAGATCAAAGTTGCCTCGGAAAGGTTTCCTCGGAATTGTTGCCTCGAATATGATCTTAAGACATTAGAGTGGTTACTAAGACGTCCTAACATTGCTTTAGTGATCGTACGTCCCTTTCGAATTGACCCTTAAAACTCCAACGACGGTGCTACCCACTCACTAATAGTGGGATAGCGCTGTCTAAAGGAAACGAACATAGAACAATTATTTTTTTGAGTAGGTAGATGCTAGTAGGTATTTGCTCAATACAAACAAACTTTTTCACACTTACACTCTTTTTAAACAAAGTTTTCAAAAACACTTCGTAACACTCTTGAAGACAAAAGCAAAGGTTAAATCAAAGTAAAACAAAAATTTTTCAAATCACACAAATACAGAAGCAATTTTAAAATGATGAGCAAGTACCTAAGAGCCCGTGGAAAACCACTGATAGAAAGGGTGCTAATACCTTCCCTTTCTATAATCTACCCCACGTACTCAAAATCTCGAAAAAGGAGTTTTTCTGTGCTTTTTTCCTTTCCGGTTGGATAAAATAAAAGTCGGTGGCAAATCTTGCTTACCGCGACATTTTGCAAACACAAACACAAAACGCAAACCAGCATTCAAACAGTTCCGATTCTGCCACCATACCACAGAACTGGCGGCTCTACTGGGAAAAAAAATAAGTGGGGTATACCTTAGGATTAGTTCATCATATTGCTTCTATTGTTTGATTTGATTGCTTTATTTTTGTGGGCTTTGTATCAGAGTTACTATAGATCCTAACCCGGATCTGGGGAACACCTGTTAGGTAAGTAGCAATAAACTGTGAGGGAATTATACAGCGTAGACCGATACAGTTAAAGCAGTAGCTACATTAATGTGGCACATTGGTTGGTACCGGTATCCCTTGTGGAGAAACAAGGAGAATACAAGGCTGCTATATGGGTCGTTAAGCATCAACTGATCTTAGAACCTATAATTGACCAACTTGGCCATAGGAAGTAGTGAGATAGCCGACCTCGGTATAGAGCTTAGAATTGGTTGATACTCGATACTACACTCGTTGAGACCATACTCTCGAGATAGTTCCGGCCGCAAGAAAAGATTGCGTGAGATGAAACCATGACCGATGGAGGATGGTCAGTGATATTGAGAACCTCTAGAACCCGGTTACTATTATTATGACAAGCTGAAACCAACTGAACTTCAAGAGGGTAGTGCCTAGACCCCATGCAAGCCTGAAACTTAAGGGGCTCTTGTGTGACTTGTTTGCCTTTACCATGTTTGTTACCTGCTATACCTGCTGTGTGTTTTACCATGACATCATGCATCATGACATAGCATGCATACTTCATTGTACTAACCATTTCAAAGACCGAGGGGATTTATCTTTGTTCTATTTTGCAGATTATGGCTTCAGTGCGCAGAAACACCATTCGAGTTAACTTTGTGCAAATACCTGCTCGGCTCAGAGAGTTAGTCTCAAAAGGTCCCGATACTTCTTCATTTGTTAGAAGACATGGTCATCTCCTTAGCCTGGTCACTTCAAAGTTGGATGAGCAGATGATGAGCGTGCTGTTCCAGTTCTTTGATCCAGTGCATCATTATTTCACCTTCCCGGATTATAAGCTAGTTCCTACTTTGGAGGAGTTTTCTGACTTACTGGGTATATCCATTCTCGAGCAAACACCCTTCACAGGTTTAGAAGAGGCTCTTAGGGCAGAGGATATTGCTTCAGCCTTACATCTAAAAAGGGCTGATGTAGTATCCAACTGGGAGAGACGGAGTGGGGTTAAAGGTTTCTTGGCTAAATTTTTGATTGATCAAGCTCAACAGTTCTGGGACAATTTGGACTTTCAAGCTTTCGAAGACATCTCGGCTCTCCTCATCTACGACTTGGTTCTTTTCCCAAATCTAGATTCCTTCATAGATGTGAATGCGGTCAAGATCTTCTTGTCTCGTAATCCAGTGCCTACTCTTCTGGGTGATATTTTACATGCTCTCTATACCCGTACTGTGCGAAGAAGGGGGACCCTCATGTGTTGCATGCTGCTTCTGGCGAGGTGGTTTATTTCGCACCTCCCCAAGTCTGTATTGAAGAATGAGGAAGGTTTAGGCTGGGCTTACAGAATCATGTCCCTTGCTCATACGAACATTCTTTGGAGTTCTAAGGATATGGAAAGAGTAGCTGTCATTGATCGATATGGGGAATACCCTAATGTCCCATTGCTTGTAATTAGAGGGGGAATAACCTACATTCCTTGCTTGGCTCTACGACAGTTTGGTCGCGCTCGGAGAGACGGTCCTCATGAGCTACTTCTTACAAATATTGTCTTCGACTACAAGGGGGACGTTGATGAGCATTTCCGAAGGTTTATACGAGCCTGGGGCATGGTGAACAGGTCTGACCCTCACGAGCTAGGACCGAAGATTTCTCTCCCTATGCAACCTTATCTCCAGTGGGTTCGAGCCCGTGCTTAAAAGCTGGGGATGCCTTATGAAGCTATTTTGCCAGTGGTTGTAGAGCATACTAATGAAGAAGGTGTTCCTTATACAGTCCTCTATCCCTATATTCCTACTGATCTCGGGGCATTGAAGAGATCTTGGATTCAGCTGAAGGAAGAAAGTAATACCTACCGGGAGAAGTATCATGAGCAGGAAAGGAAGATCTTGAAGCTCACGAGGCAGCTTGAGAATGAAAGGAAATCAATGATTATGTCAGCACGAAGGGAAAACGACCATGGGATTTCTGACATCTTTTATTGTTTCTAGTTTAGATTTTCTTTTCAGTTTATTTCTTTTGTAAACGCCTTGAAGGCATTGTTAAACATTGTTACAAGTTTAATCTAATAAAGTGTGTTTTATTTTGTTTTACAAATTTGAATCTCCCAAAGTCTTTGAAATAATTTCATACGCATTCCATTACCATGCACCTCATTACAAGTACCATTACATGTTTCTTATCTTCTTCGTTGTTTATTTCAGCACAAAATGTCTTCTGAAATGCCTACTGTTTTACCCCAAAATTTGCCTTCCCATATTCTTCAAGATTTGGCAAGATCAACCTCCAAATGGTTCAAAATCTCTCAAGGGTTGCACAGTCCAATGGCCTCATAACACAGTCAAAATTAGGGTTTTGGTTCTTGCAAAGAAATTGAGGTTTTCAAGGGTCCAATCAAGTCCCACATGCCCATATACATTGTCAAGCACCCATATGTCAAGTTTCAAAACTCACATCATCAAATTGCACAGTCAAAAAACCCTAAATGCTTCACAGTCAACTGCAGGGGCAAAATGGTCATTTGGCAATCAAAATTCAAATTTTTGGTCAACATCTTATCAATTCTTGATCATGATTCTCAAAGCATGGCTCAAAAAGTCTCAAGATGCAAAAGTTTCTATTTTTGGACAGTTGAAAAGTCAACTGTAAATTGACTAAGGCATAACTTCCTCATGGTTTATCAGAAAAATCTCATCCAAAGCTCATTTTGAAGGGGATGACATTTCCTACAACTCATCTTCACACTTCAAGTCCAAGAAATGCTCTCACAAAGAGTTATCAATTTCAACATTATAGGTCATTTTCAAAAGTCAACAAAAAGGCACTTTAAGTCAAAGACCATAACTTGAGATTGGTAAATCAAAATGACATGGGACCAAAGGCATTGGTTAGAGGACTTCAAGACCTTTCCAAAATGTCAAAGAACATGATCATAGCTTCAGAATTAAGCAAGATATGCATTGGAGAAGTTGGGAAATTTTTGGGAACTTTCAAAAGTCAACTTTGCCTAAAACACTTCAAAATTGCTAATGGGCCTCAAATTCTTCCTTGAATCATTACCCAAAGCCTATGCACGACCCATTAAGCTCAAAGGGATTTATTTTCTTATTTTTAATTAATTAATTGAATTTTTATTCTTATTAATTCATTTAATTAGATTTAATTATGAGAAAATATCAAATCATGCCTTTTTAAATCTTTTTGTGCAGCATATCAAACTAGGGCAAGCTGGCAAGTCGTTTCTCATTCAAAAAGGGAAGATTTTCCACAATTGGCAAGGATTTCATGAAAAAAAGATTGAAAAAGATATGATTAAAATCAAATATTCAAAACATCAATTCATGGACTTATGGGCTTGTTTCTTGACCTAAATTCGTTCACATACATATGCACAAGGAAACCTAATTCAGATATACATGAAAAAAGCTACAAAAGAGCCATAACCAAATTGCAAATTTTCAACAAAAACTTGGAATCTGAAATCACATTTGCAGGATCACTCAAGGCCTAAAACCTATTCCAACACCTTGCTGACATTGCTAGGAAGCTATAGCAACCAAGAACAAGCTTCCACGTCCAAGGAAACGGTAGAACAGAATCGTGTTATTCACAAAAATTTCCATAATCGAATTCTGCATTCTATGCATCATTGTTATATTTTGATTTTTGATTTATACTACTAACATCTTCCTGAAGCGTTTGGCATAGTTTAATTGTTCTAAAAGTGCTTGAATCGAAATCTACCATTGATGAAACCTAGGGTTTCAGAAGCTTCAAAATAGGGCTTCCCATATACTGTGGACCATCAAACACACATGGACGAATTCGTTGCAAGAAACCTGATTCAACGATGACCTCACGCTCAATTTGTGTTAACGCATCTTCTAATCGTTATTTTTCGTGGCTGTGCTTAGTGGGGGTTTAAAACCCCCGCTACTTGTTTTATAATTTGCAGGAAAGACGAAGACGAAGCACGCGTGGCATATTGTAACTGGGACATTTGAATTTCAGCGTGTTTTTTTGTTTTACATTGTTAACTTTTGTTTTTCATTATAATATTTTTTTCCATTGTATATACAAATGCGCACAACAGCTCCATTGGCAAGGGATACGCTTGGTAAACGCTGGGACCTGGGTTCGATTCCCAGGTCCCCCATACAATTGTTATTATTTTTTCTAATCCATTCGCATGCAGTGCACGCCCCAGGGTCCATCATGCAGCCTCACATCCAAGCTTGTCACATGGCCATGATCTTCCATCCAAGAGTCAGAAGATGAAGACCATCATATGGTCCAGTCAACTAGCATACGCATGATCAGAAAAGTCAATAAGGCTTTTGGCTGATGGGCCTGAATCACTTCCAAAAAACCTCCACTTTGGGCCAGACACCCCCCTTGTTTGTATTTTTTTAACTTAATTTTCTTTTCTTTCTAATTCTTATTAATTGTTTTAATTGTTTTCATTAATTAACCATTAATTAACTTTTCATAATAAAAATCAGAAAATCAAATTGAAAAATATATTTAATTAATATTTAATTTCACCATTAAAATATTTTTGTAAATAAATAACTAACAATTAACTTAGTTAATTTAGGTTTTAATTCAATATTTTCTTAATAAATAAAATACATAGAATTAGGTTTTGACATTTTATCTTTTTCTTAATTAATTTTTCATCATTATTATAATTACTATTTATTTTTGTAAATAAACATGTACATTACTTAATTAGTAAATTAGGTCAACTTTAATATTTTTATTAATAATTAAAATACATAGAATTAGGGTTTCATCTTGATCTTAATTTTCTTTATTTTCATAAATACCAAAAACATAAAAAACATGTTATTTTCTTTAATTAAATAATAATTAGACTTTAATTTTATTTAATTTCAAGCAAAGGGTCAAAACCCTAGGACATTCAATTTTAATTTCTTTTCGCGCATTATTTTCTTTTCGAATATTATGTAACTGCTCAAGGATGTAATAGTAATTAGGTTTATCGCTTTTCTTTTACTTTCTGCATCTTTTATCAAAAACGGGTCTTTGTACTTTGGCGATATATAGACCCGCGCCTTGTAATAGCGTAGCTTTTACCTTTCCGTCTTTTACTTTCCGCACTCTTAAAATTCTAAATTGCATGAAAGAATGTATGGTTAATTAAAAATAAGCGTAGCTCACAATGCCATGATCAAAGATAATTGTTAACATGAAAACAACACACAAATTCACACACCACTCTTAGGGTACGCCTCACCTGTTGCCTTCGAAACGTGGCCGTCAAGTATAGGACGTTTTAGTAAGTCCTTATGTCCATGATCCCGTTGCCTCGAAACAAGTTGCCTCGAAAACAGTTGCCTCGGAATAGTTGCCTCGAAACGGTTGCCTCGGAATAAAAAAAGGATCAAGGACATAAGGGTAGCTTCTAAGGTGTCCTACTGTTGCTTCGGTGACCACAATGTCCCTAATAATCGAATTGACCCAAATAACTCCAACGATGGTGCTACCTACCTCTCAATGGTGGGATGGCGTTATCTTAAGGACTCTTACACAGCCTAATTCCTTAGAGTAGGTAGATTCTCGTAGGTACTTGCTCTTTTAAAAAAAACAAACCAAATACTTTTCGCACTCACACTTTCAAAAGTTTTCAAAACAAATTTTTCATACACTCTTGAGGACAGATACAAGAGTTACTTAGAATTTTTTCAACGAAACTTTTTTTCAAAACCCACTCACATTTGAAAAGCAAACATCTTTTGAAAACATAAGAGCAAGTACCTAAGATCCCATGGATAACCATGGATAGAAAGGGTGCTAACACCTTCCCTTTCTATAAATCTACCTCCCGAACCGAGAGACATCTCAAAGAAGGAATTTTGCTGTGCTTTTGTCCTTTCCATGTTAGAGAACATAAAAGACGGTGGCAACTCTTGCTTACCGCGACATACGCGATCCAGCTTTAAACAGTCAGTTCTATTTCCACCGATCACAGAACTGGCGACTCTGCTGGGGACAATTTATAAAAGTGAGGTGTACCTTAGGACTAAGATCACTTGTGTTTTCAATTGTCTGAATTGTTTGCTTTATTATTGTGGTTACTGTCTTAGGAGTTCTATAGATCCTAACCCGGATCTGGGGATACCTTCTTAGAAAGTAGCAATAAGACTGTGAGGGAACTGTGTGGGGTATACCGACATGGTTGAAGCAGTCTGCTACGTTGATGTGGCACTTTGGTGAGCACCGGTAACCCTTGAGTCAAGTCAAGGAGAGTACGGGGCCGCCGCGTGGTGTCGTGAAGCATCAACTGACCTTAGGAACCTTAATTTAACCATCTTGGCCTCTTTAGGGTAGTGAGATAACTGACTTTGGTGCAGTCCGAGGTTGGTTGAGACTCGATACTACACTCAGTTGAGGGTTGTTTTCTTGGAATATTTCGGTCGCCAGTTCAGTGGCTAAATCGAAACGATGAACACAGAAAGCAATCCAATGATATTGAGACCCTTAGAACCCGGTTACTTCTGATAGGCCAGGTTTTGAGCCCACCAACTTCAAGAGGGTAGTACTCCAAACTTCATGCTGGCCTGAACTCTAAGGGTTGTCTTGTGTGACTTGTGTGCCTTCAAACTTGACTACTTGCATGCTTGTTATCTGACACTTGAATTTCTTGCAGGTTTTGTTTACAGTTCTTAACCTGGACTCATAACAGGGTTACTTATATTACCCCATGCATAGCATGACATCATACCATCATACCATCATACCATCATACCATTGCATACATCCTACATAAGGACTAATCCATTTCAAGGATCTCAAGGGTCTGTGATGCAGGTCATGATGAATCCAACTGTCTAGCAAGGGGCAAAAGGGATTTATTTTCCTCTAGCCAAGGTCGTCAGGGGCATTGACCCACTCGATATGGTGAGCCTTGACTCTTGAAGAAGGCCTCTCAACAATATGCAGTGCCTTCCATCAAGCTACAAAATGTAAATTCTAACAATTTTTCTTGTTTACCCTGCGAGATCCTTGAAAACATTGCATGCATACATACGCATCATTGCATTACAGGTACCCTTGTCGCAGGTCACTTACCCTTTTTCGCTGTTTATTTCAGCAATGGCTTCCCAACAAGATGACCAGGGTCTGCACGCTCAAGAGACTCAGTTCAGAGAGATCTTCCTAAGCCTATCCAAGGGGCAGGAAGAGTTAAGGACACTCCTCATGGGGAATTTGGCCTAGAAAAGTCCCAAAGATGACAAGGACGAACGGCTGAAACGTCTGCAAGCTGAAGTGGATGCAATGAGAACCCAAATGCTGGGGAAAACGGCTCTCATTCAAGGCTTAGCTCGGGAGCAAGAAGAGTTGAGGACCAAGATCAGTCAGCTTCATCAAGACCTGAAGCAACCAGCCCAAGTCAGGGACCAGGTCATTGATCAGCTTCCAAGAGGACAAGAGTCTGGTATGGAGAAGAATAGACCTCTCCAAATTGCTACCACTTTGCAGGTCCAACCACAACCCCGCCCAGAGCAACAGGTTGATCAGAGTAAGCCAAGCAGGTCCAGGAGGCAGTTCACCCAGCTCAACATGCCGTTGTTTCAAGATCTACAACACCTGCTGAGGTTGAATCTGATTACACTAAGAGCTCCTCCCCGGAATCCCAACATCTCTGCTCCTAACTATCATCCCAATAGAAGATGTGCATACCACTCTGATAGTCCTGGACATGACACTGCCGACTGCTGGGCTCTGAAGAATAAGGTCAAAGACCTGATTAATGAAGGAGCAGTGGATTTTACCCAAGTGGGTCAGGCTGAGTGCTTCTACCATCCCTACAGGATTCACCACTTGAAGTAACAAGTCCTGAGAGGAGAAGACTTTTTGTCCATTAGAATTTTCAAGTTGTAATTTTCTTTTGATCGTTCAAACAATTATCATGTCAAACGCGTTTATTTCATTAATGCATCACATATGTCTGTTTTGAATCAATATATTCACATTCGCTATATTCAAAATTGCTTTCATTTTTCTGTGATGATCAACTCTCGACTAATAATTCTAAGCCTCTTGAGGGAGGATGACGAAAACGATACCACGATCTTTACAGTATGCTGTTGGACAAACCCCACTGATGAGGTACAGGCATTGTTTCAATTCCCAAACACTGGAGTTATAAGGAAGTTAATCCCTCGTCAACCCCTTTGAGCCAAAGAAGTAGGAGTTTTTCTTTTCGAAAATTAAAACCCTTAATCATAACCTGGGGCAGGGTAGTTCTCTCAGCTGATCCAAATGCACAACGAATGACATCAAAAGAAGTCCTTCTGAAACAAAAGACAGTGATGGTTCCGAACAATCATAAAGGACAGGCAGTAATTATCTTTCAAAATAAAAACCCATTAAGTCAAAACCTATGAAGGAGACTTACAAAACTGGGGCATCCCGCTGACTATAATCATAAAAAGGAACAGTTCAGGCAAAAAAAAAAAAACAGGGATGATAAAATCAAAAGAAAGAGGTCCTACGAACCCTCAACAAAAAAAAGGGAAATGACTGCCTAGTCAAAATAAATCATCAATATCCGAACCATCATTGGAATATCAGGACAAAGACTCAAACAAGGTCTAACGCAGGATCAGCTGAGTTTAGGATCGAAGAACATCACGAAGAGTGGGTGGGTACAAATATACTTTGAGTCTTTATCCTTTGTTTCTTAAACCGTGAACCAGGCCGCGTTACAACCCTTAAAAGTCCTAGATGAAGCATGGGTTAGTCCGAAAGCATACTGTTACGAAAGGTATTCTGACTCCTTAAGGCTTGTGGTAAAATAACGAGTTGATATCACAGTTTTACAAAATTCACTTGTTTTTACTAAAAAAAAGGGGATGCATTTTCAAAAACTTCAAGACAGACATAAGCTTTGCATTTTTTTTAACATAACTTTGTTTGCATATGACTTTTTGTTCGAACAGCAGAGAAATTCGCACGAAGAATATCTAGTGAACAAAAAGCACTTCCAATCAAGGGGCAGGGCATGATCAGTGTCCATCATCTGGGGCAGTTAAGTCAAGATTCGGAGAATCTCTCAAAAGGCCAACCAGCCTGGGGCAAATCTCCATCTAGATCACTTGGGGCATTGGACGATCAAACGAAGATCTTCTGGTGGTACGGTAACACAATGCTACTGACAGGGGCAACTCCCTACATTCTGAGAGCATGAACATAGTCGAAAAAATACTACGCATAATTAAAGACCCGCTAGGTTGACTGGCCTAGGCAAAAATAAAGGCTTCCCGGCGAACCAAAAGGGTTCGGGCAAAAATAAGGGATGAAATGAAAAAATCTGTACACCCGGCAAGTCGAAAACCTGAAAAGACGGCTTGGGAAAAAAGGGTATCCCGGTGGACTGAAAACCCGAAAGGGCGGTCCAGGAAAAAATTAGGGATCAAAGCGTACGACTATGTCCCGTCATCTCGTCACTTGCCTACCAGAAGAAGATTTATCAATCGGCAGTCACCAAGCACCTCTACAGGGTATCTTCTTCTCCCACATCAGAAACAGGGGCAATAATGAGTTGTCCAAGCGGTCTAGTTGCTCTGTCCACCAAGGTACCAAGGTAGGTTCAGCTGAAGAACGACCGGATACCTCCATTCCCCAGAGAGTGAGCCAAGATTCAACAATTCTCTCCCCAATACAGTTCAAAAAGTTTCCCCAAGAGAGTTGAATCATCCTCCCCAGTAGACTCTGGAAGCTTATCCCCAGTAGATTCTGGAAGCTTATCCCCGCAGAGTAAGACAAATCAACAATATCCTCCCCGAGCAGAGTTATGCTCAGTCAGCCTTAAGGAAGTTGGATTACCCCCAGCAGATCTCAAACATTCCTCAGCGGAGTATGTAGACATTCCTAACAAGCATCCTCGACAATCTTGATCTAAGATTGTTCCCCGGCGGTATACCGGAAATCCAGTGGAGCCACTTCCCCAGTGCAACCTTAAAAGTTTCCCCAAGAGAGTTCAATCCATATCCCCGACAGGTCTTGAAGCTTATCCCCAGTAGATTCTGGAAGCTATCCCCTGCATAACACGAACGCGTCTCCCGACTTTATTCAGAAGGTTATTTCCCCACCAAGATATAACTGAGTTATCCTCAGCTAATTGCCACGGAAAGATCGTCCCCGACGAAGTACTTCCTATCCCCAGCTGAGTTCATCAAACTTTAACAAGGCTCAACGATGATATCCCTAGCGGAGTTATCATCAAACCTCAGTAAAGTACCTCTCTTTCCCCACAGAGTTCACTCCCCGCAGAGTAATTTATTCGCCAAGTTTATTCCCCAACGGAGCCATATTCTCCTACCGGTATTCTTGCAATCATCATCCCCAGCGGAAATGAAGAACTCTACTTTTCAAACATCAGCCCAGGATTTCACTTCCCGGCACCCGTCAAGGATTTATGTTCCTAGACGAAAATACAGTCATAAACATCACATCTTCATACATTATAGCATGCATGCGCATCATACAACACAAATCTCATTTACTTTTGAGAACATATTAAAATCATGCAGTTCATGCACCATGAAATTGCATATAACTAATACTTTGCCTTTTCAGAAAGAAAAAAAAGTCAATCAAAAGATGATTACCATCTGCCTTCACAGTTCCAGATCAACACCAGTAACAAGCCAGGAAAATTCTGTAGACGACTGATCGTGGGTTAATATCCGAAACCAAACAGGACAATTATCTACTTGATCATCAAAATAACCTTACCCCGGTTCATCCAGAAGTTTTACACGAACTTATCCTGCAGTAACCTTACCCCGGTTCCTCCATAAGTCTTACACGGGCTTATCTCAAGATGACCTTACCCCGGTCCATCAAGAAGTTTTACACGGACTTATCTCAAGATAACCTTACCCCGGTTCATCAAGAAGTTTTACACGAACTTATCTTGCAGTAACCTTACCCCGGTTCCTCCAGAAGTCTTACACGGACTTATCCCGAAGTAACCTTACTCCGGTTCCTCTAGAAGTTTTACACGAACTTATCCCGAAGAAACCCTACACAGGTTCTCTCTCTCCAGACGTAGTTTTACACGGGCTCGTCGTCAAAGAAACCCTACACAGGTTCTCTCTTTCCAAAGATGCAGTTTTACACGGACTCGTCATTAGAAACCCTACCCAGGTTTTACTTCTTCCAGGATGCAGTTTTACACGGGCTCATCATCAAAGTAACCCCACACAGGTTCCCTTCTCAAACTCCAGACGTAGTTGTACACGGACTCGTCATCAGTAAACCCTACACGGGTTTCCTTCTCAGCTCTAGACGCGGTTTTACACGGACTCATCATCAAAGTAACCCTACACAGGTTCCTACTCCATTTCAGATGCAGTCTTATACAGACTCATTATCAGTCAACCCTACACAGGTGTCCTTCTTTCCAAGATGCAGTTTTACACGAGCTCATCATTAGACAACCCTACACAGGTTCCCTCTTTCAAATTACAAAAAATTACAATTCAACAGCCCATCTCCACGACTATCCATTACACTTCCAAATGGAATCTATAAGCCCATTCCCGACAAGGTCCTGTCACATCCAGATGGCATCTATAAGCCCATCCTCCTATCCACCGTCTCTCCAAATGGCATCTGTAAGCCCATTCCCTGCTGATACTCTGCTATGTGAGTGCAAATTTCTGGGCACTCTAGTGTTCAATCATCTTCCACCTTCGGATTACGAAAGGCACGCCAGCCAATCTACATCCTCAGGTCTAAGAAGATTGAACAGGGGCAACTGTTGTACCCTAAAATTTGCCCTCCTATATTCTTCAAGATTTGGCAAGATCAACCTCCAAATGGTTCAAAATCTCTCAAGGGTTGCACAGTCCAATGGCCTCCTAACACAGTCAAAATTAGGGTTTTTGTTCTTGCAAAGAAATTGAGGTTTTCAAGGGTCCAATCAAGTCCCACATGCCCATATACATTGTCAAGCACCCATATGTCAAGTTTCAAGACTCACAGCATCAAATTGCACAGTCAAAAAACCCTAAATGCTTCACAGTCAACTGCAGGGGCAAAATGGTCATTTGGCAGTCAAAAGTCAAATTTTTGGTCAACATCTTATCAATTCTTGATCATGATTCTCAAAGCATGGCTCAAAAAGTCTCAAGATGCAAAAGTTTTTATTTTTGGACAGTTGAAAAGTCAACTGCAAATTGACTAAGGCATAACTTCCTCATGGTTTATCAGAAAAATCTCATCCAAAGCTCATTTTGAAGGGGATGACATTTCCTACAACTCATCTTCACACTTCAAGTCCAAGAAATGCTCTCACAAAAAGTTATCAATTTCAACATTATAGGTCATTTTCAAAAGTCAACAAAAAGGCACTTTAAGTCAAAGACCATAACTTGAGATTGGTAAATCAAAATGACATGGGACCAAAGGCATTGGTTAGAGGACTTCAATACCTTTCCAAAATGTCCAAGAACATGATCATAGCTTCAAAATTGAGCAAGATATGCATTGGAGAAGTTGGGAAATTTTTGGGAACTTTCAAAAGTCAACTTTGCCTAAAACACTTCAAAATTGCTAATGGGCCTCAAATTCTTCCTTGAATCATTACCCAAAGCCTATGCACGACCCATTAAGCTCAAAGGGATTTATTTTCTTATTATTAATTAATTAATTGAATTTTTATTCTTATTAATTCATTTAATTAGATTTAATTATGAGAAAAATATCAAATCATGCCTTTTTAAATCTTTTTGTGCAGCAAATCAAACTAGGGCAAGCTGGCAAGTCGTTTCTCATTCAAAAAGGGAAGATTTTCCACAATTGGCAAGGATTTCATGAAAAAAAGATTGAAAAAGATATGATTAAAATCAAATATTCAAAACATCAATTCATGGACTTATGGGCTTGTTTCTTGACCTAAATTCGTTCACATACATATGCACAAGGAAACCTAATTCAGATATACACGAAAAAAGATGCAAAAGAGCCATAACCAAATTGAAAATTTTCAACAAAAACTTGGAATCTGAAATCACATTTGCAGGATCACTCAAGGCCTAAAACCTATTCCAACACCTTGCTGACATTGCTAGGAAGCTATAGCAACCAAGAACAAGCTTCCACGTCCAAGGAAACGGTAGAACAGAATCGTGTTATTCACAAAAATTTCCATAATCGAATTCTGCATTCTATGCATCATTGTTATATTTTGATTGTTGATTTATGCTACTAACATCTTCCTGAAGCGTTTGGCATAGTTTAATTGTTCTAAAAGTGCTTGAATCGAAATCTACCATTGATGAAACCTAGGGTTTCAGAAGCTTCAAAATAGGGATTCCCATATACTGTAAAATTGGACCATCAAACACACATGGACGAATTCGTTGCAAGAAACCTGATTCAACGATGACCTCGCGCTCAATTTATGTTAACGCATCTTCTAATCGCTATTTTTCGTGGCTATGCTTAGTGGGGGTTTAAAACCCCCGCTACTTGTTTTATAATTTGCAGGAAAGACGAAGACGAAGCACGCATGGCATATTGTAACTGGGACATTTGAATTTCAGCGCGTTTTTTTGTTTTACATTGTTAACTTTTGTTTTTCATTATAATATTTGTTTTCCATTGTATATACAAACGCACACAACAGCTCCATTGGCAAGGGATATGCTTGGTAAACGCTGGGACCTGGGTTCGATTCCCAGGTCCCCCATACAATTGTTATTATTTTTTCTAATCCATTCCCATGCAGTGCACGCCCCAAGGTCCATCATGCAGCCTCACATCCAAGCTTGTCACATGGCCATGAGCTTCCATCCAAGAGTCAGAAGATGAAGACCATCATATGGTCCAGTCAACTAGCATACGCATGATCAGAAAAGTCAACAAGGCTTTTGGCTTATGGGCCTGAATCACTTCCAAAAAACCTCCACTTTGGGCCAGACACCCCCATTGTTTGTATTTTTTTAACTTAATTTTCTTTTCTTTCTAATTCTTATTAATTGTTTTAATTGTTTTCATTAATTCACCATTAATTAACTTTTCATAATAAAAATCAGAAAATCAAATTGAAAAATATATTTAATTAATATTTAATTTCACCATTAAAATATTTTTGTAAATAAATAACTAACAATTAACTTAGTTAATTTAGGTTTTAATTCAATATTTTCTTAATAAATAAAATACATAGAATTAGGTTTTGACATTTTATCTTTTTCTTAATTAATTTTTCATCATTATTATAATTACTATTTATTTTTGTAAATAAACATGTACATTAATTAATTAGTAAATTAGGTCAACTTTAATATTTTTATTAATAATTAAAATACATAGAATTAGGGTTTCATCTTGATCTTAATTTTCTTTATTTTCATAAATACCAAAAACATAAAAAACATGTTATTTTCTTTAATTAAATAATAATTAGACTTTAATTTCATTTAATTTCAAGCAAAGGGTCAAAACCCTAGGACATTCAATTTTAATTTCTTTTCGCGCATTATTTTCTTTTTGAATATTATGTAACTGCTCAAGGATGTAATAGTAATTAGGTTTATCGCTTTTCTTTTACTTTCCGCATCTTTTATCAAAAACGGGTCTTTGTACTTTGGCGATGTATAGACCCGCGCCTTGTAATAGCGTAGCTTTTACCTTTCCGTCTTTTACTTTCCGCACTCTTAAAATTCTAAATTGCATGAAAGAATGTATGGTTAATTAAAAACAAGCGTAGCTCACAATGCCATGATCAAAGATAATTGTTAACATGAAAACAACACACAAATTCACACACCACTCTTAGGATACGCCTCACCTGTTGCCTTCGAAATGTGGCCGTCAAGTATAGGACGTTTTAGTAAGTCCTTATGTCCATGATCCCGTTACCTCGGAATAGTTGCCTCGAAATGGCTGCCTCGGAATAAAAAAAGGATCAAGGACATAAGGGTAGCTTCTAAGGTGTCCTACTGTTGCTTCGGTGACCACAATGTCCCTAATAATCGAATTGACCCAAATAACTCCAACGATGGTGCTACCTACCTCTCAATGGTGGGATGGCGTTATCTTAAGGACTCTTACACAACCTAATTACTTAGAGTAGGTAGATTCTCGTAGGTACTTGCTCTTTTCAAAAAAAACAAACCAAATACTTTTCGCACTCACACTTTCAAAAGTTTTCAAAACAAATTTTTCATACACTCTTGAGGACAGATACAAGAGTTACTTAGAATTTTTTCAACGAAACTTTTTTTCAAAACCCACTCACATTTGAAAAGCAAACATCTTTTGAAAACATAAGAGCAAGTACCTAAGAGCCCATGGATAACCATGGATAGAAAGGGTGCTAACACCTTCCCTTTCTATAAATCTACCTCCCGAACCGAGAGACATCTCAAAGAAGGAATTTTGCTGTGCTTTTGTCCTTTCCATGTTGGAGAACATAAAAGACGGTGGCGACTCTTGCTTACTGGACATACGCGATCCAGCTTTAAACAGTCAGTTCTATTTCCACCGATCACAGAACTGGCGACTCTGCTGAGGACAATTTATAAAAGTGAGGTGTACCTTAGGACTAAGATCACTTGTGTTTTCAATTGTCTGAATTGTTTGCTTTATTATTGTGGTTACTGTCTTGGGAGTTCTATAGATCCTAACCCGGATCTGGGGATACCTCAAATTCTACCGCAATTATTGAAGACCAACCTGGTAACTCTGAGGGAAGCCCCAAAGAATCCCAGCACCACATCTCCGCTGTATAATCCGAACGCCCGTTGTGCCTATCACTCTGATAGCCCGGGTTATGATACGAACAACTGATGGGCTTTAAAGAATAAGGTACAGGATCTGATTAAAGCTAAAGAGATTGAGTTTGACGCTCTAGAGAAACCCAACGTCATAACTGCTCCTATGCCTAAACATGGTAATGAAGTAAATGATGTGGACGATGATTCATTTGTGACCTTCGTGGAAGACATTTCTACTCCTTTGATGACCGTTAAGAAGAATCTATTGTTGGCCGATTTATTTTCGGGATATGGTGAAGGTTGCCACCTATGTTCCATCCTGCCTGCTGGTTGCTATTTATTGAAATCAGGTGTTCAGCGCCTGATGGATAACAAGAGATCCTGTTTGAGAAAACTTTGATTCTGTTGATTCCTATTGAAGATATTTCTATCATAACCATTTCCGCAAATCCTTCCAAGGCTTCCTTGAGAAATCCTGTTAGGATTACATTCGTTCTGAGGGTTGCTCCATTAATCATTACTATTCCCGGTCCTATCCCATACACTTCGGATAAGGTTGTCTCGTGGAACTATGGGGCCGATGTGTATTACCATGGGATCAAACAAGACTTGAAGGTTGAAGAGGATGATGCTGATGTCAGCAATATTGTCGGGTCTAACAAGGTCACCCAAAGTGGAAGACTCTTCTCTCCTGAGATTTCCCCTTCGACTGTTCAAAAGCCTGTTGTCATTCCATCTGCCAATACATCAGTTATTGTTCCAATTCTTACTCCAGTTATCACCCCTGTCGCCGAGTCATATGACACTCAGGGAATAGAAGTTACAGGTGGACCTGCCCGGATGGAGGCGCCTAAGAAGATCATCGTAGAAACCTCTAAGCAGAAGATAGAGGAAATTTTGAAGATTATCAAGAAAAGCGACTACAACATAGTCGAACAGCTGGGGAAAACCCCGTCGAAGATTTCCATGTTATCCTTATTGTTGTGCTCGGAAGCCCATGCAATGGCTTTAATTGCTTTCCTTAAAACTGCACATGTGCCACAGGAAACATCTGCTGATCAATTCAAAGACTGTGTAGCTAGTTTGACCGCTGACAATGGGTTGGGTTTCTCCGACGCAGATCTGACTGCCAAAGGAAGAAATCATAATGATGCCCTGCATGTCTCGATCGAGTGCAGGGGCACTACTTTGGCCCACGTGCTGGTGGATACTGGGTCCTCATTAAATGTTTTACCCAAAAGAGCATTAGATCGGCTGGATTGTGAAGGGTTGGTTCTGAAGCCAAGTAATATTGTGGTTAGGGCCTTTGACGGGTCCAAAAGTATGGTGCACGGGGAGGTGGACATCCCTATTATAGTTGGATCTCAGACTTTTGCATCGACTTTCTATGTGATGGATATCCGACCATCTTATTCTTGCTTGTTGGGTCGCCCTTGGATTCATAAGGATGGGGCAATGACTTCTACGCTCCATCAGATGTTGAAATATCCAGTAAAAGGGAAGATTATTACAGTGCAGGGTGAGGAGGAGTACATGGTAAGTCATCTTAATTCCTTTCGGTATATGGAGATGGATGGAGAGTTCATTGAAACCCCGTGTCAGAACTTTGAAGAGGTTCCCCAGACTTTGGCGTCAACTGAAATTGCTACTGACAAACCTCCAATGAAGATGGCTTCCCTCAAGGATGCCAGGGCTATAATTGAAAAGGTGGGTGTGCAAATTGGGGTCAGCTCCCTGACTTCGCACACAAAACTGACAAATTTGGTTTGGGCTTTACTGCAGAGGCTCAAAGGGATGTTCGGCATGTGCGAATTGGAAGACCTCCTCTGTGCATCAGTAATCCAGGAGTTAATGCAATTTAAGATTATGAAGAAGAGTCAGAATTCGACATCTGGATTTACCCGACTACCAACGGTGGCTTGAACAATTGGACGGCGAAGGACTTTATGCCCGTTTCTTTTATTACACAGTAATAGACTTTTGTTTTGAGATTTGTAACAGACAATTTGAAACTCTACGGCCCGGTGCCTTGCCCGAGGCACCTTAGCTTTGTTTGTGAGGGCTTATTATTTGTCATTTTCATATATCATCAATAAAGCATTAGATGTTTTCTTACATTACAAATTTTGCGCTCCTTGTTTTTCTTTTCTATCTCGCACTTTATCAAAACAACTATTTGTCTTACACACACTCACATATCATAATACAGGTCCACATCCACTCTGGATCCCGTTGATAACGACTCTGCTACTGCCAGTTATGACTTCGAAAATCTGATCAACCAAGCCGAGGACGAAGGTGAGGATAATTGTGAAGTGCCTGGAGAGCTTGCTAGACTGTTACTTCAGGAAGAGAGGGCCATACAGCCGCATGAAGAGCCAGTGGAATCAGTGAATTTGGGTACAGAGGAAGACAAGAAAGAGGTCAAGATAGGTGCAAATCTGGAGCCTAGTGTCAAGAAACGGTTGATACAGATGCTACGCGACTATGTTGAGATCTTCGCTTGGTCTTATGAGGATATGCCTGGTTTAGACACTAACATTGTGTTACACCGCCTGCCAACCAAAGAAGACTATCCTCCGGTAAAGCAGAAGGTTCGCCGTATGCGCCCAGAGATGTCTGAGAAAATCAAAGTTGAGGTCATGAAACAGTTTGACGATGGATTTTTAGCTGTTACTTCTCACCCGCAGTGGGTTGCCAATGTGGTTCCGGTGTTGAAGAAAGATGGTAAGGTACGTATATGTGTAGACTATAGAGATTTGAACAGGGCGACCCCCAAGGATGATTTCCCTCTTCCTCATATCGATGTTCTGGTTGACAACACCGTACAACATAAGGTCTTCTCCTTTATCGATGGTTTTTCCGGTTACAATCAAATTAAGATGGCTCCCGAAGACATGGAGAAGACAACCTTCATTACACAGTGGGGCACTTTCTGTTACAAGGTAATGCCTTTCGGGTTGAAGAATGTTGGGGCAACTTATCAGTGCGCCATGGTCGCTTTGTTCCACAACATGATTCACCATGAGATTGAGGTTTACGTTGATGACATGATTGCAAGGTCCCAGACTGAAGAAGAACACTTGGACCATCTTCAGAAGCTATTTGACAGGTTGAAGACGTATAAGCCGAGGTTAAACCCGAACAACTGCACCTTCAGAGTGAGGTCTGGTAAGCTGTTGGGTTTCATCGTTAGTGATAAAGGTATTCAAGTGGATCCGGCAAAGGTGAAGGCTATACAGGAGATGCCAGCTCCCCGAACAGAAAAAGAAGTCAAAGGCTTTTTCGGACGGTTGAATTACATTGCCCGATTCATTTCACACTTGACTGCTACTTGTGAGCCGATCTTCAAGCTGCTGAAGAAAGATCAAGTGGTAAAATGGAATGATGAATGTCAGACCACCTTCAAAAGGATCAAAGAATATCTCCAAGAGCCACCTATTCTGATGCCTCCAGTTGAAGGAAGACCTTTGATCTTATACTTGATAGTACTCGACAATTCAATGGGGTGCGTGCTGGGGCAGCATGACGAGTCTGGCTGAAAGAGCAAGCTATTTACTACCTTAGCAAAAAGTTTACCGACTGTGAGACCCGATACTCACTGCTTGAGAAAACTTGCTGCGCTTTGGCATGGGCTGCTCGCCGGCTGAGACAGTGTATGCTGACTCACACTACCCTATTGATATAAAAAATGAACCCAATCAAGTATATCTTCGAAAAGCCTGCTTTGTCCGGAAGAATAACACGATGGCAGATGATCTTAACTGAGTATGATATTCAATACACAACCCAAAAAGCAATCAAGGGGAGTGTATTAGCAGATTATTTGGCGCATCAGGCCGTGGATGATTACCAATCCATGAATTTTGAGTTCCTGGATGAGAGCATCATGTTGGTGACCAATTGCGAAGAACCTGGACCGGATAAAGGACCTGAGGAGGGATCCCGATGGTCTATGTACTTTGACGGAGCTTCAAACGCATTGGGTAATGGCATTGGTGTCGTGATCATATCTCCCGAAGGCTGTCATACTCCGTTCACCGCCCGATTATGTTTTAACTGCACCAACAACATGGCGGAGTATGAAGCGTGCATCATGGGCCTGCGTGCAGCTATTGACCTAAGGATTAAGTTCTTGAGTGTGTTCGGAGATTCCGCTCTAGTGATCAGCCAGATCAAAGGCGAGTGGGATACAAAGCACCCAAATCTTATTCCTTACAAAGAGTATGTATTGACGTTGCTTCCTCACTTTGAGGAGATAACCTTTGAACACTTCCCAAAAGAGGAGAATCAGTTAGAGGACGCGCTAGCTACCATGTCTTCTATGTTCAAGTTCAGGTGGGACAATGAAGCTCCCCAGATTACCATTGAGAGGTTAGACGAACCCGTACATTGCTATGATATTAAGACTGAAGAGGTAGCAGATAAACCCTGTTTTCATGAGGTAAAGAGGTATCTTGAGGCTCAGGAGTACCCCGAGGGTGCATCTGTTAATGATAAGAAGTTTCTGAGGAGATTCGTAACGAAGTTCTTCATTAGTAATGGTATCCTTTACAAGCGTAACCATGACTCAACCTTGCTGTGATGTGTGGACAAGAATGAGGCAGAAAGGATCATGGAAGAGTTACATGAAGGTACTTTCGGAACCCATTCCAACAGACTACCATAGCGAAGAAAATCCTACGGGCTGGATATTATTGGTCTACTATGGAAGCCGATTGTTATCAACATTCTCGGACCTGTCATAAGTGCCAAGTCTATGCTGATAAGGTGCACATACCTCCAATTCCTCTAAACATCTTGACAGCCCCTTGGCCTTTTGCAATGTGGGGGCATCGATATGATTGGCGAGATCATACCTACTGCGCTTAACGGGCATCTTTTCATCCTGGTAGCTATTGATTACTTTACGAAGTGGGTTAAGGCAGCTTCCTTTGCTACGGTGACCAAGAACATCATGGTGCGGTTCATCTGACACAATCTGATCTGTCGATACGGTGTACCGGAGAGGATCATTACGAACAATGGTACAAATCTCAATAATACAATGATCACCGAACTCTGCAAACAGTTCAAGATACAACATTACAACTCTTCTCCTTACTGGCCAAAGATGAATGGGGCTGTTGAAGCAGCTAACAAAAACATCAAGAAGATTGTACAGAAGATGATGGTAACATACAAAGACTGGCACGAGATGTTACCATTCGCTCTTCATGGGTACCGTACCTCAGCACATACATCGACAGGGGCAACACCCTACTCTTTGGTGTATGGCATGGAGGCAGTCCTACCTATCGAAGTCTAGATACCCTCTCTTTGGATTATGAAAGATGCAGGTTTGAGCGAGGACGATTGGATTCAGACCCGGCTTGATCAACTGAACTTAATCGATGAGAAGAGACTTACTGCTATTTGTCATGGTCAGGCGTATCAAAAGCGGATGATCAAGGCATTTAACAAGAAAGTCAGACGACAAGAGTATCAAGTCGGGGATCTGGTGATCAAGCGCATCATACTGCCACAAGGTGATCCCAGGGGAAAATGGACCCCTACGTACGAAGGGCCATTTATGGTTAAGAACATTTTCTCAGGAGGAGCTATGATTATAACCACCATGGATAGTGACGACCTTCCTCACCCCGTCAATGCAAACATAGTGAAAAAATACTACGCATAATCAAAGACCCGCTAGGTCGACTGGCCTAGGAAACAATAAGGGCTTCCCGACGAACCAAAAGGGTTCGGGCAAAAGTAAGGGATGAAAATAAAAAAAACGTACATCCGGCAAGTCGAAAACCTGAAAAGGCGGCTTGGGCAAAAAAGGGTATCCCGGTGGACTGAAAACCCGAAAGAGCGGCCCAGGAAAAAATTAGGGATTAAAGCATAACACTATGTCTCATTGGATCATCTTGCAACCAAACTTCGATATCGATTATCAAGCTCGGATGGAACCAATCAATCTAATTTACCTTCAACCAAGTAGCAAAGTGATGAGATGCTCGGTGTGATCGGTGGAAATAGAACTGACTGTTTTGAAATGCTGGTTCGCGAAATGTCGCGGTAAGCAAGAGTCGCCACCGTCTTTTATTTTCTCCAACAAGGAAAGGACAAAAGCACAGCAAAATTCCTTTTCGAGATGTTTCTCGGTTCGGGAGGTAGATTATAGAAAGGGAAGGTGTTAGCACCCTTTCTATCTGTGGTTATCCACGGGCTCTTAGGTACTTGCTCACTATGTTTTCAAAAGATTTTGCTTTTCTTGTGTTTGTGGGTTTTGAAAAAAATTTGTTTGAAAACTTCGCTTTAACTCTTGTATCTGTCCTCAAGAGTGTATGAAATGTTTGTTTGAAAACTTTTGTCTGAAAAGTGTAATTGCGAAAAGTTGTTTTTGTTTTGAAAGAGCAAATACCTGAGAACCTCTACCTACTCAAAAGAAATTAAGCTGTGTAAATGTCCTTTAGACAGTACTATCCCACTATTGAGAAGTAGGTAGCACCGTTGTTGGAGTTTTCGGGTCAATTCGATTTATGGGACATGTGGTCACTAAAGAAATGGTAGGACGCCTTAGCGGTAACCCTAATGTCTTAGATCGTTCTTTATCGAGGCAACCGTTTCGAGGTAACTTTGATCTTTAGACAGGTGGGCGACCTCTAAAACACCCTATACTCAATGACCACGTCGAGGCAACCAAGTGAGGCGTACCCTAAGAGTGGCATGTGCGAGTATGTCAGGATTCAGTTAAATTATCTTTGCACATGTTATGGTGAGCTACGGGTTAATTTTAATTTCAAAGATAAGTCTTGTCATGCATAGCCTAATTAACATACATCTAGCAGTTTAAATATTGCGGAAAATAAATCTAAACTATTACAAGGCGTCGGGTATTTACATCGCCAAAAGCAACCCTTGAAAAGTAAATTGCGAGGAAAGAAATGAAAGCGATAAAAAGTCCTAATTAACGCTATTACATCCTCGGAGCAATTACATAAATATGATCAAAAATTAATATGTGCGAAAAGAAATTGAATCGGAGAAGTCCTTAGGGTTTTGACCCTTTTTTGAGAAAGAAAGAAGTTTGATTATTTTGCAATTAATTAAATTAAACCTAAAACTAATTAATTAATTAATTAAAAGAAAAAAAGTATTTTTTAGTTTTTTATGTTTTTAATGAAAATAAAATAAAATAAAAAGATGATTAAAATTGTCAAAACCCTAATTCTATGTTAATTTTATTTATTGTGAAAAAAGTCAAAATTAACCTAATTAACTAAATTAATTACATTAGAATTTATTTACAAAAATAATAAATTAAAGGTGAAATTAATAATAAAAATGTTTTAGTTTTCTAATTTTATTATGAAAATAATTAATTTGGTTAATTAAATAGTAATAATAATAATTATAATAAATAATTAGTAAAAGAAATAAAAAAATATATAGAGAAAGAAAGAAAAAGAACCCAGGGGGTGTTGGCCCATTTAGGAGGTGTTATTGTCAATTTTGTGGCCCATTAACCTTAAGCCTGCTTGACTTTCCCAGGATTGCACACACGCGCGTTGACTGGGACCATGGTAGTCATCATCTCATGACCCCTTGGATCTGTGCTTGACGCCACATGGCGCATTGATGATTGAAGGTATATAATGTTTATCCTTTAGAGATCAGCACAAGAATATGTAAAGAAAAATAACATAAGCGTTTTGGGGGGACTTGGGATTCGAACCCAGGCCCCAAGGGATAATCTTTCAATGCTTTGGCCAACTGAGCTGTACTGCGCATTTGTTAATAGAGTGGAGAGAGAATATTATATATGGAAAATAAGCAATATGCTGAAAACAAACAAAAACGCGCGTATTTTTAAATTGTCCACTCAAAGGCTAACACCTCATCATCTTCCTCGTGCGTTCCTGCAAAATAAACATCAGATAGCGGAGGTTTTTAACCCCCACAAACTACAGTGGCGAAAAATAGCGAATAGAGTTGTGATTAATATAAATATTTCGCGAATAGTCAGTCTTGTTCGTCTTGGTTCAACGATTCCAACCATCTATCTTAGGAGTCCTAATAATTCCTGGATTGCAAAGCCCCAAATTCACAGCTCATGAACCCTAAAAATCATCCACGGTAACTTTTGATTTTGTGCATTATAATTCAATTAACTTATGCCATTAGCTTCATATGGATTCAAGCAATGCAAAACAAACAAGAAATCATGTTAAATGCGCATGAATTGGACAATACGATTTTGAAAAAAATGTGCAAACCATGGTTCTCTTCTTAGTGATTTCTTGAGCTTTAGCGTGTGATTCCAATTGCCACACGTTCCTGGGAACCCCTGCAAGGTGTTAGAATTAACAAAAAGCTTTGAATCGCCCTGGAATATAGAAATCAGTTTTGAGTTTTTTCTTGAAATTTTTTCAATATGCTATGGCTTTTCTGCAGCTTCTCTCACGTGTGTGGCATTAGGGTTAGCTTGCATATTTATAGAGGAACGGAATTAGGTCAGAATCTTGCACAAAAATCCATTGGAATGATGATTGAATATTTGATTAAAAATCAAATCTTTTTGCATTTTCATGATTGAAGAAAGTTGCCAATTTTGGAGATTTTTGCATATTTGATTTGTACACGAAATTGCCAGCATATCTTGACCATATTTGCTTCACAAAAAGATTGAAAAATCAAATCTTTGTATTTTCCTACAATTTAAATTAATTAAATGAATTAATATTGATTAAAAATCCAATTAATTAATAAAAAATAAGAAAATAAATTCAATTAAGCTTGATGGGTCGTGCATAAGTCATGGATGAATTAATTAAATGAATTAATATGGATGAAGTTTCAAGAAGAGATTTGAGGCCCATTAGTAAAAACAAGGTGTTTTGAGCAAAGTTGACTTTTGCAAATTCATGAAAATTTCCCAACTTCTCCAATGCATATCTTGCTCAATTTTGATCATATGAACATGTTCTTTGACATTTTGGAAAGGTCTTGAAGTCCTCTAACCAATGCCTTTGGTCCCATGTCATTTGGATTTACCAATCTCAAGTTATGGTCTTTGACTTAAAGTGCATTTTTGTTGACTTTTGAATTTGACCTATAATGTAGAAATTGATAACTTTTTGTGAGAGCATTTCTTGGACTTGGAATGTGAAGATGGATTGTAGGAAATGTCTTCCCCTTCAAAATGAGCATTGGATGGAATTTTTCTGATGAACCATGAAAAAGTTATGCCCTGGTCAAGATACAGTTGACTTTTCTACTGTCCAAAAATAGTAACTTTTTGCATCTTGATGATTTTTGAGCCATTCTTGTGAAATCATGATCAAGATTTGATCAAATGATGATTGTGAACTCAAAATAAGATGTTGACCAAAAATTCTGACTTTTGACTGCAAAATGACCATTTTGCCCCTACAGTTGGCTGTAGGTCAAATGAGGCTTTTGACTATGCAAATTGGCATTGTGAGTCTTGAAACTTGGCATGTAGATGCTTGAGAATGTATATAGGCCTATTAGACTTGATTGAACCATTGAAAACCCCAAATTCCTTGAAAGAACCAAAACCCTAATTTCAGCTGGCTTAGGAGGTGGTTTGACTGTACAATCCTTTGAGCAAACTTGAGCAATTTGAGGATGATTCTTGACAAACATTGAAGAATATGGGAGGGAAAATTTTGGGGTACAACAGTTGCCCCTGTTCAATCTTCTTAAACTTGAGGATGTAGATTGGCTTGCGTGCCTTTCGTGATCCGAAGGTGGGAGATGATTGAACACTAGAGTGCCCAGAAATTTGCACTCGCATGGTGTAGTATCAGCAATGTGATGTCGGGAATGGGCTTACAGATGCCATTTGGAGAGAAGATGGATAGAAGGATGAGCTTATAGATGCCATCTGGAGATGTGACAGAATCTTGTCGGGGATGGGCTTATAGATGCCATCTGGAAATGTTTGTTCAATTGTAACTTGGTAGGTTGAAAGAAGGAACCGGTATAGGGTTGCTTCATGATGAGTCCGTGTAAAACCGCATTTCAGAAGAGAAGGAACCGATGTAGGGTTGCTTCATGATGGTCAAGTAGATAGTTGTCCTGTCTGGTTTCAGGTATTAATCTACAATCTGTCGTCCACAGATATTTCCTGGCTCGTTATAGGTGTTGATCTGGAACTTAAGAGAGATGGGTCAAGGAGATAGTTATCTTGGCTGGTTTCAGGTATTAATCTCTGACCGGAGAAAGAAAGATAATTTCCTGGCCTGTTACAGGTGTTGATCTTCAATCTCTTCATGTAGATAACTTTCCTGGCTAGTTACAGGTATAGATCTACAATCAATCATCCACAGATATTTCATGGCTAGTTACAGGTGTTGATCCGGAACTTAAGAAAGGTTTTTTTTTTCTTCCGATAATGATGTGATGAAGGAATATGAGACGATTGCTACTCCAAATAGATGATGAAGGAATCGGGGACGATTACTACCTCAGCAGGATGATGAAGGAATCTGGGATGATTACTACCTCAGCAGGATGACGAAGGAATCTAGGACGATTACTACCTCAACAGGATGATGAAGGAATTTGGGATGATTACTACCTCAGCAGGATGATGAAGGAATCAGGGACGATTACTACCTCAACAGGATGATGAAGGAATCTAGGATGATTACTACCTCAGCAGGATGATGAAGGAATCTTGGACGATTACTACCTCAACGGGATGATGAAGGAATCTTGATGACTTCTACCTCAACAGGATGATGAAGGAATCTGGGTGACTTCTACCTCAACGGGATGATGAAGGAATCTTGATGACTTCTACCTCAACGGGATGATGAAGGAATCTGGGCGACTTCTACCTCAACGGGATGATGAAGGAATCTTGTACGATTACTACCTCAGCGGGATGATAAAGGAATCTTTGACGACTGCTACTCCAAAAGGTAATGACTTTTATCTGTTGATCGATCTTTCCTGAAAAGGTAAAGAGTTAGTTGTATGCAATGTCATGATGTATGCATTGTGTAATGATGTTCTCAAAGTAAATGAGATTTATGATATGATGCGTATGTGCATGTATCATGATGTATGAAAATGTGAAATGTTTTATGAATGTATTTTCTTCTGGGAAAATAAATCCTTGACAAGTGTCGGGGAGTTGGTTGAATCCTGGGCTGATGTTGAAGAGTCTGGTTGAATTCTTCGTTTCCACTGGGGATAACGCACGAAGATGATTGCAGGAATAAACCTGTAGGAGAGGATGACTCCGTTGGGGAATAAACATGGCGAAGAGATTACTCTGCAGGGAATTACTCTGTGGGGAGGAGATACTTCGCTGAGATTTTAACGATAGTTCCGCTGGGGATTCCGTTGATAAACTCTATTGGGGATTTTGATGAACTCCGCTGGGGGATAGAAAGGACTTCGCTGGGACGATCTTTCTGTTGCAATTTGCTGAGGATAACCCAGTTAGACTCTCGTGGAGGATAGCTTTTGAATATGGCTGGGGAGAGATATTTGTACTCTGCATGGGACAAGCTTCCAGAATCTACTGGGGAAGATGATTCAACTCTGGAGGGGAAGCTTTTCAGACTGTGCTGGGAAATGGCTCCACTGGGGGTATCTTGTATTCCACCGGGGAACATTCTTATATTTCATTGAGGAATATTAAGACTGTCGGGGATGCTCTTTACGCTTGCTGAGGAATATCTGTGTACTCCGTTAGGGAATATTAAGACTTGCTGGGGATACCCAACTTCTTTAGGGCTGATGGTAGACCAACTCTGCTTGGGGAGAGTATTGCTGATTCGTCCATGGTTGCAGGTCTCAGCTGGGGAGACCTACCATGACGGTATCTTAGCCAATTCTTCAGCTGAACCTACCTTTGTACCTTGGTGGACAGAGCATCTTGTACAGTTCGGACAATTCTTATTGCCCCAGCTTCTGTGGGAGAAGGTACCTGTGGAGGTGCTTGATAACAGCCGACTGACAAATCTTCTTCTGGTAGGCAAGTGATGAGATGACGGGACATAGTCGTACGCTTTTGATCCCTAACTTTTGCCTGGACCGCCCTTTCGGGTTTTCAGTCCATCGGGATACCCTTTTTTGCCCAAGCCGTCTTTTCAGGTTTTCGACTTGCCGGGTGTACAGATTTTTTATTTTCATCCCTTATTTTTGCCTGAACCCTTTTGGTTCGCCGGGAAGCCCTTGTTTTTGCCTAGGCCAGTCGACCTAGCGGGTCTTTGATTATGCGTAGTATTTTTCGACTATGTCCATGCTCTCAGAATGTAGGGAGTTGTCACTGTCAATAGTGTTGTGTTGTCATATTACCAGAAGATGTTTGATCGTACCAGATTTGTCGCTGGAATTCATGCCCAATGCCCCAAGTGACTCAGGCGGAGATTTGCCCCTGGCTATTTTGGCATTTTGAGAGATTCCTTGAATCTTGACTTGACTGCCCCAGATGATAGACAATGCTCATGCCGTGCCCCTTGGTTGGAAGTGTTTTTTTCACTTGAGGTGACTCTTTTTATTTAAAAGGTTTTTTGTTCACTAGATATTCGTCGTGCGAATTTCTCTGCTGTTTGAACAAATAGTCATATGCAAACAACGTTATTTTAAGAATGCAAAGCTTATGTCTGTCTTGAAGTTTTTTGAAAATGCAGTTTTCAATAAAACAAGTGAATTTTTTTGTAAAACGCAATGTCAACTCAAGATTTTACAGCAAACCCTACAGGAGTCAGGATACCTTTTGTAACAGTATGCTTTCGAACTAACCCATGCTTCAGCTAGGACTTTCAAGGGTTATAACGTGGCCTGGTTCACGGTTTAAGAAACAAAGGATAAAGGCTCAAATTTTATTTGTACCCACCCGTTCTTCGTGATGTTCTTCGAACCTAAACTCAGCTCATCGTGCATTAGATTTTGTTTGAGTCTTTGCTCTGACATACCAGTGATGGTTCAGATACTGACAGTTTATTTTGAATAGGCAGTCATTTCTTTTTGTTGAGGGTTTGTAGGTGTGATACGATGGGAGAACTGACTATGGTTTTGCGTTTGTTTTCGCAAATGTTTCGGTTGAGCAAGAGTCGCCACCGACTTTTTATTTTATCCTAAGGAAAGGTTAAAAAGCACAGCAAAAACCTTTGAGATGTTTTCTTGGGTTCGGGGAGTAGATTATAGAAAGGGAAGGTATTAGCACCCTTTCTATCCATGGTTATCCATGGGCTCTTAGTTACTTGCTTAGATCAACTTGCCTTAATTTTCAATTGTTTGAAATGGTGCTTTGTGTGTGCGTGGGTTTGAAAATGTTTTTGAAAATAGGCCAATGTGGTGGAAACCTTTGTAATGATCCATGTTGGGATGTATACAAAGGTGTACGTCTTTTGAAAAGGTTTTCATTTTTAGAAAGTTTGTTTTGAAGGAGTTGTGAGGTGTGGTTTAAAAATAGGCAAGTGTTTTGTTTTGCAAGTTTGATTCAAGTAACTAAGAGGTTGTCTACTCCTAAATTTCTCAAAGATTTCTCCTATGTTTTTAACCCTTTTAATAATTTTGTTCCACCATTGCATTTGGTGGACAATCTTGTGTTAGGATGTAAAAGGGACGGGCGCGGGTCATCGTTTAGACCATAATTGCAATGGTGCCAAGTATCTTTGGGCAATGTTTTCTTTAAGCGACTTGATCATTTTTAGGCAACTTTCGAAAGCGTCATCGAGGGACCATGATCATTTGATTGTTTGTTTTGCCCAAAGAGACCTAACATGCAATATGGCCCATTATTGAAGGCAACAAGTGGAATACCCTAGGGGTGCAAGTGTGATTAGTGTTGTCCATTTTCATGCTTGTTTATCTTGAAATTAGGTCAAACTATTTTTGTTGTTTTTGATTCGCATACAAACCCTAATTCTAACATGGTATATTTAGAAAGCAATAAAGTGCTAAAAATAAAGTCCTAAACTATTACAACACAATATATGGGAAGGGGGGTACAAATGTTCAAATGGGGGTATTTTGACAAGGAATTTAAACCTAGACTATTACATCAAAATTGAATTATTTACAAGATATTTAATTGCACAAATTAAATGGAAATAAAATAAATATGCAAGATGGAAAAATGTTTTTTATATGTATGAAAAAAAAGTATTTTTATATGTCAAATAAACAAAATAAAAAGTATTATTTTTTTGGAGTTTTTAGGGCAAAATCCTAATTTTATTAAGTAAAAGTATTAATTATTTAATATGTACAATATTTATTTATTATATACAAAAATAAAATAAAAATGAAGTATATTTGTCAAAAAGGTATTTTTAATATTAAATATTAATAAAAATAAAAATGTGTATATTTTGTATTTTTTAACCTAAATATACTAATAAATATATATATATATATATATATATATATATATATATATATATATATATATATATATATATATATATATATATATATATATATATATATATATATATATATATATATATATATATATATATATATATATATATTTGTATTATATGATAAATATATTAAATATGTGTAAAAATATAATATTTAATATTTACAAAAAAAAAGTATATTTTATATAAAATAATTTTAGAAGATAAAATGAAATAAAAATGGAAAATAAAATGTGTTTGCACTATTTTAGTTTTTTTTTTTAATAAAAGTGTATCTAGGTATTATTTATGTACAAATATTATTTAAATGCCTAATAAATATGAAAATGGTGTAAAAAATATTTTTTATATTTTTAATATTATAAGAAAAAATAAATAAGTCAGAACAAAAAAAGAGAAAGTCAAAAAATCATAAAAATAAGCAAAATGGGCCTAGGGGGTGTAAAAGTAAAAACATGGTGTGAAAAGAAAAGTCAAACAGGCCCAGCCCAGAACCCTGTCATCTTCAACCTCCAGCATTTCTGTTCAAACAAAACACGTGTTTGCTATCTCCCATTTCCTGGACTTTCAAGCAAAACTCACAACATGAAAAATGTAGAGCATTAAGAGACGAATCCAATCATATAAAGAACTTGACTTAACTCTCTAAGATGAGAGAGAATTTCTTCTCCCCCAATTCCTGACCTAGTTTTTGTTCCATGTTCAGACATTAAATTCTCACAGCACACATAATATAAATAAAAACTAATTACATGGGCATGTTCAGGGCTATGAATGTGACATATTTTCTTCACAAACCTAAAGCTAACAATGCCTGGATAGAGAGATACGAGTTCATGAACTTACCTGTTCAGTTGAAGTTGTATCTGGTGATGGAGGTGTCTTCAATGCAAGGTGATGATTGGTACAACTCCCTTGATGTCCAGGGATGCTATTCCAAGCTTTACTTTGCTTTGAAGCTAGCTGAATCGAGTTATAGAACTCCACCTGCAAAACAGAAAAATGAAAATGGTGATGTTGATTGGGAGTGTTACAGGTCGTGTTTGAGGTTTGGAATAGCTTCAAGGGATGTTGTGGGATGTGTTTGAAGTGTTTTTAGCAAGAATGCATGAAAGGTTTGAGCTATGGGACTCAATCTGCAGCAGGTGCTCTGTTTGGGCAGTTTGAAGGTGATTCTGTGAATGAGAGGGTGTTGGAGATGGTTGGCTCGTGTTCTAGCTCAGTTAGGATGTTTAGAAAGTGTACAAAGTCTTTTCTTAAGCTTGTGTTAGCTGAGATGAAAGTTGTTGTAAGTTATGGCAAGTTTCTTCAACTTTAAGCAACCAATGTCCACTTGAGTTTTTAGACAGGTAGAGGCCCCCCTAATGTGCTGCAAACCTTGGCCTTGATCAGTGTAATTAGCCCATAAACTTGTGCCAAGGAGATTTGAACTGTACTTGCTTGGATTTGCATTTGACATAAAGTCCTACTTTTCAAGAATGGCTAATTTGCTTTTTCTATTTATGGCTTAGTTTTGTATACAATGTTTGAACACACAAAACAACACCTTGGCACAAAGGATTGGCATTAAATTATGGAGTGTAGATGAAATAAAAGACCTGTAATCTAGCTTAAGGCATGCTGAGTTCAAAAATGCAAGGTTATGGACATGTAACTTGGTCATGAACAAAATGAGTTTTTCCCAACTTGCCAAATTCGATTCTCCCTAACCATGAGGTTATTTGATGAGTTCTTGGACATTTTGGAAAGCTTGGAATGTGTACTACAATCCATCTTTGAAATGCAAATTGAAATTCCAAGTGGAAGTATGTGAAAAATGGTCTTGAAGTTAGGCAAAAATCATGCCTAAAATAGGTCAAATTTTCTCTAAGTTAAGAATGGTTTGGTACCCTTGTTCCAAAAATTGTAACTTGAGCTACAAGCTTCTTTTGGGAAAACTTTGTGAATCAAAGTTGTAGATTTTGCAATAGGATACAACTTTCATGTTTTGACTTTTGCTTGAATCCAAATGAATCTTGGTGAGAAAGTGGGACAAAGTTAGGAAAAAATTAGGGTTTTTCATAACTTAGAAAAATTCTAAGTTATGAAAAATCTTCATTTCAAACCCTAATTTGCAATTCTTGATTTCTTGATGGACAAGTTTCAAGATTTGGCATGTTTTGATGAAAAATGAATCTTGACACTTGATTTTGACCAAAAAGTCAAAGTTTGACTTTTCAGTATACAATCAAAATTGATCAATTGACTGGGAAATTCAACTGTCAATCTTGTGTATATGGGATCTTTTGAACTTGTTGAGCATGTCAAGATAATTCCATGGGGTCCTTGAATCCATATGTGAGCTTGGTTTGCCATTGGCTAGGTCAAACAGTCAAAAATTGCCTTTGTGCAGTCAAAACCCTAAAAATAACCATTTTGCCCTTTTGGTGATCTGATCAAATTTCTTGTGGAATTGTGATCCAAACTTGATCAAATGGTCCATGTGAGTTCATAATGTTGATGTGGGTCAATTTTCATGAGATTTGACTGTCAATTGGCCACAGTTGACTTTTTCCCCAATACAGCTGATTTCTAGGTCAACTGTCCAATTGACTGGGCAAAATTTGGAATCAAGACTTGAAACTTGGTATGGATAAACTTAGGAGTCCAACATGAAGCATGAAAGTCATCTTAGGCATTTTAGGTCAAAATATCTTTGTTCAAACACAAACCCTAATTTGGGTCCACAGTGCAAGGAGAAATCTTGAGTAGAGGAAACCCTAACTGGATCTTGAGCTCCAAGGGTCTTGTGATGAGAAAATGTTGAGGAAATGGGAGGGCAAATTTTGGGGTACAACAGTTGCCCCTGTTCAATCTTCTTGAACCTGAAGAGTTAGATTGGCAAGTTTGCCTTTCGTGACTCGAGGGTAAAAGAAGATTGGACACTAGAGTGCCCGGAAATTTGCACTCGCATGTTGGAGTATCAGCAAAGGTGATGTCGGGAATGGGCTTATAGATGCCATTTGGAGAGATGGTGGATAGGGAGATGGGCTTACAGATGCCATCTGGAGACGTGACGGAACCTTGTCGGGAATGGGCTTATAGATGCCATTTGGAAGTGTTGATCGCATAAGAGATTCCTTAGCGAGAACTTGTGTATTTTGAGAAAGACAGATGTTTTCCTGGCTTGTTACAGGTGTTTGATCTTCAATCTCTTCATGCAGACATGCCCTGGCTAGATACAGGAATCGAGTCTACAATCGGTTGCTCACAGATATGCCCTGGCTGGATACAGGAATTGAATCCGGAAATAGTTGTCAACAGATATGCCCTGGCTGGATACAGGAATCAAATCTTCAAACTCTTCAGACGTGCCCTGGCTAGATACAGGAATCGAGTCCGGAATTGTGACAGTTGATAGATATGCCCTGGCTGGATACAGGAATCGAATCTTCAAACTCTTCAGACGTGCCCTGGCTGGATACAGGAATCGAGTCCGGAATTGTGACAGTTGATAGATATGCCCTGGCTGGATACAGGAATCGAATCTTCAAACTCTTCAGACGTGCCCTGGCTGGATACAGGAATCGAGTCCGGAATTGTGACAGTTGATAGATATGCCCTGGCTGGATACAGGAATCGAATCTTCAAACTCTTCAGACGTGCCCTGGCTAGATACAGGAATCGAATCTGGAAACTGTGACAGTTGAAGGTAGTTGTCTTTTGGGTTGTCTTTTTCCCTGAAAAGGCAAAACATCAGTTGTATGCAATGTCATGATGTATGAAATGCATGATGTCATGATGTTCAAAATGATATAGTGTTGTATGCACTTTATCATGTATGTAAGCAAGATGTATGAAATGTGAAATGTTTATGAATGTATTTTCGTCTAGGAAAATAAATCCTTGACGACCGGCCGGGGAATTAAATCCTGGGCTGACGTTGAAGAGTAGAGTTCTTCGCTTCCGCTAGGGATGACAGTTGCAAGAATACACCGGTAGGAGAAGATGGCTCCGTTGGGGAATAAACTTATTGGAGAGATTACTCTGAGGGGAATTACTTTGTGGGAAGAGATACTTCGCTGAAGTTTTGATGAGAGGTCCACTGAGGATTTCAATGATGGACTCCGCTGGGGATAACAAAGATAAACTCCTCTGGGGATGACAATGATAAACTCCGCTGGGGATTGTGTTGACAAGTTATGTTGGGGAACTTTGATGAACTCCGCTGGGGATAGGAAGAACTTTGCCGAGGGCGATCTTCCGTGGTAATTAGCTGAGGATAACCCAGTTATAAGCCCTTGTGAGGAATAACTTTGAATAAAGCTCGGGAGAGACGTCCGTACTCTGCAGGGGATGAGCTTCCAGAATCTACTGGGGATAAGCTTCAAGACCTGCTGGGGATAAGAATTCCACTTTCCTGGGGAAACTTTTGGAATTGCACTAGGGTGTTGATATTCCGCCGGGGAACAATCTTATGTCAGGACTGCTGGGGATGCTTGCTGATGAATGCCTATACTCCACTGGGGAATGTTGATATCTTTTTAGGATTGATAGGGAACCAACTCTACTTGGGGAAAGTATTGCTGAATCTTACTCTGCGGGGGGTTGAGATAATTTGGTCACATTCTTCAGTTGAACCTACCTTGATACTTCGGCGGACAAAGCAACTAGACTGTATCAGACAACTTTACATTGCCCCTGTTTTTGATGCCACCTGTAATTAATCTTTTGTTTCATATGCAAATATTTATGAATCAGCAATTTAATGTCAAATGCATATATCAAAAATGAACATTGGACGTTCTTCGCAAGACAAAACAGAAAAAAGGAAAAACAATGGGCAATTTGTTTGGAAAAGTGAACTTGTATTGATTTTGAAATTTGCCTGTAAATAGGCGTTTTTTGTACAAGAGGCCGACGTCCTAGTAAGAGAACGCCGCCGAATAACACAAAGTTTATACAATTTTGAAAAGGAAACAAAACAGCTATGTGCACAATATTCCCACTGGGTTCCAACTCTGCTATCGCCTTTATGTCTTCAAGCGTCTCATCACTTTACTGCTTAGTTGAAGATGAAGCTGATTGATCGATGCCGAAGTCTGAGCCAGATAATTGATGCCGAATTCTGGATGCAAGGTGATCCAATGAGACATAGTATTACGCTTTATCCCTAACTTTTGCCTGGACCGCCCTTTCGGGTTTTCAGTCCACCGGGATACCCATTTTTGCCCAAGCCGCCTTTTCAGGTTTTCGACTTGCCGGGTGTACAGATTTTTTTCATTTCATCCCTTATTTTTGCCCGAACCCTTTTGGTTCGCCGGGAAGCCCTTATTTTTGCCTAGGTATGTCAACCTAGCGGGTCTTTTATTCATGCATAGTATCTTTTTACTATGTCTGCATTGGCGGGGTGAGGAAGGTCGTCACCATCCATGGTGGTCAGAATCATGGCTCCTCCTTAGAACACATGTTTAACCACAAATGGCCCTTCGTATGTAGGGGTCCATTTGCCCCGGGGATCACTTTGAGGAAGGATGATGCGCTTGATTACCAGGTCCCCAACTTGATATTCTTGTGGTCTGACCTTTTTGTTAAATGCCCTGATCATCCGCTTTTGATACGTCTGACCATGACAGATAGCGGTGAGTCTCTTTTCGTCAATCATGTTTAATTGATCAAGTCGAGTCTGGATCCAATCATCTTCACTCAAGTCTGCATCCTTCATTATCCGGAGAGAGGGTATCCGGACTTCAATCGGCAAGACTGCCTCCATGCCATAGACCAAGGAAAAGGGTGTTGCCCCGGTTGACGTCCTTTACCCATGAAGAGCAAACGGTAACATTTCGTGCCAATCTTTATAGGTCACTGTCATCTTCTGCACAATTTTCTTGATATTCTTATTTGCTGCTTCTACAGCCCCATTCATCTTCGGTCGATAAGGAGAAGAGTTGTGGTGCTGTATCTTGAATTGCTCGCAGAGCTCAGTGATCATCTTGTTGTTAAGATTGGTACCATTGTCCGTAATGATTCTTTCTGGGACGCCATACCGACAGATCAGGTTGTGCCGAATGAAACGTGCCACGACGCTCTTGGTTACCGTGGCATAGGAAGCTGCCTCAACCCACTTCGTGAAGTAATCGATTGCTACTAGGATGAAACGATGCCCGTTGGATGCCGTTGGTCGGATCTCACCGATCATATCGATGCCCCACATTGCAAAAGGCCAAGGTGCCGTCAGAACGTTCAGAGAAACCGGAGGGATGTGCACCTTATCCGTATAGATCTGGCATTTGTGACAAGTTCGAGAATGTTGGTAACAGTCGGCTTCCATTGTGGACCAGAAATATCCTGCCCTAAGGATTTTCTTTGCCATGGTGTGTCCACTGGAATATGTTCCGAATGTACCTTCATGTAGTTCTATCATGATCTTCTCTGCTTCAGCCTTATCCACACAACGCAGTAGAGTTGAATCATGATTCCGTTTGTAGAGAATGTCGTTGCTGAGGAAGAATTTTGCCGCAAACCTTCTCATGAACTTCTTGTCGTTGACATATGCACCTTCAGGGTATTCCTGAGCTTCCAAGTATCTCTTCACCTCATGATACCATGGTTTTTCAGTCACCTTTTCGGCCTCAAGATTGCAGCAGTATGCAGGTTCGTCCAACTTCTAGATAATGATCCGGGGAGCCTCATTGTCCCATTTGACTTTGAACATTGAAGACATCGTAGCTAGTGCGTCCGCTAGCTGATTCTCCTCTCTTGGGAAGTGTTCAAAAGTTATCTCTTCAAAGTGGGGAAGAAAAGTCGACACGTACTCCTTGTAAGGAATAAGATTTAGGTGTTTCATATCCCACTCGCCCTTGATCTGATTGATCACGAGAGCGGAATCTCTGAAGACACTCAGAAACTTGATCCTTAAGTCGATTGCAGCTTGAAGACCCATGATACATGCCTCATATTCTGCCATGTTGTTGGTGCAGTTGAAACACAATCGGGCGGTGAGTGGAGTATGAGTACCTTTGGGGGATATGATTACAGCGCCGATACCATTACCCAAAGCGTTGGAGGCTCCGTCAAAATGCATAGACCATCGGGATCCTTCCTCAGGTCCTTCATCCGGTCCAGGCACTTCACAATCAGTTACCACCATGATATCTTCATCCGGAAATTCAAAGTTCAAGGATTGGTAATCGTCCACGGGTTGGTGTGCCAAATGATCTGCCAATACACTTCCCTTGATTGCTTTCTGAGTTGTGTACTGGATATCATATTCTGTCAAGATCATTTGCCATCTTGCTATTCTTCCAGACAGAGCAGGCTTTTCGAATATGTACTTGATGGGATCCATCTTTGAAATCAACAGAGTAGTGTGAGTCAACATATACTGTCTCAGCCGACGAGCAGCCCATACCAGAGCGCAACAAGTTTTCTCGAGCAGTGAGTACCGAGACTCACAGTCGGTAAACTTTTTGCTCAGGTAATAAATAGCGTGCTCTTTTCGGCCAGACTCGTCATGCTGCCCCAGCACACACCCCATTGAATTGTCAAGCACTGTCAAGTATAGTATCAGAGGTCTCCCTTCCACTGGTGGCATAAGAATGGGTGGCTCTTGGAGATACTCCTTTATCTTTTCAAAAGCGGCCTGACATTCATCGTTCCAACGTACTACTTGATCTTTCTTCAGTAATTTGAAGATTGGCTCACAGGTAGCAGTTAGATGTGAGATGAATCGGGCAATGTAATTCAGTCGTCCCAGAAAGCCTCTGATTTCTTTCTCTGTCTTGGGAGTCGGCATCTCTTGTATGGATTTTACCTTGGCAGGGTCCACCTGAATACCTTTATCACTTATAATGAAACCTAGCAATTTTCCGGACCTCACCCCAAAGGTGCATTTGTTGGGATTCAACCTCAGCTTGTATAACTTCAGTCGGTTAAACAGCTTCCGCAGATGATCAAGGTGTTCCTCCTCAGTTTGGGACCTTGCAATCATATCATCGACATACACTTCAATCTCATGGTGGATCATATCATGAAATAAAGCAACCATGGCACGTTGGTAGGTTTCCCCAGCATTTTTCAACCCGAATGGCATGACCTTGTAGCAGAAGGTGCCCCACTGAGTCACAAAGGTAGTCTTTTCCATATCTTCCGGAGCCATCTTGATCTGATTATACCCTGAAAAACCATTCATGAAGGAGAACACCTTGTGTTGAGCAGTATTGTCAACAAGAACGTCGATGTGAGGCAGAGGGAAGTCATCCTTGGGGCTTGCCCTGTTCAAATCCCTGTAGTCAACACACATTCTGACTTTACCGTCCTTCTTCGGCACTGGCACCACGTTGGCAACCCATTGAGGATAAGAAGTCACTGCTAGAAATCCGGCATCGAATTGCTTCATAACCTCAGCTTTGATCTTTTCGGACATCTCTGGACGCATGCGGCGGACCTTTTGCTTTACCGGAGGGCAGTCTTCCTTGGTAGGCAGGTGATGAACCACAATATCGGCATCCAAACCGGGCATGTCTTCGTAAGACCAAGCAAATATCTCCATGTAATCATGTAGCATCTGGATCAATCGTTGCTTCACGCTGAGCTCTAGATTGGCACCGATCTTGACTTCTTTTCTATCTGTCTCAGTACCCAGGTTCACTGTTTCCACCGGCTCTTCATGCGGCTGAATGGCCCTCTCTTCCTGGAGTAGTAGTCTTGCGAGTTCACCAGGCACTTCGCAATCATCTTCACCTTCGTCCTCGGCCAAGTTGATCGGATTCTCGAAGTCATAACTGGTGGTAGCAGAGGCGTTACCAGTGAGATCCAGAGTGGATTGAAACCTGTATAAGTGAGTGTGTGTAAATATAGCTGTTTTGCAATATATAACACAGAAAGAAAAAGAGCGCAAGATTTGAAATGCAACAAACGTCCAATGTTTTGATTAATGATATATGGAAATGTCATACAAAAAGCCCTCACAAATGGAGCTACGATGCCCCGGGTAGGACACCGAGCCAATAAAAGTTTCAACATATTGTTTGTTACAAATTGAAAATCAAAAGAGTTAATTACTGCGTGACAAATGTAATAGGTGTAAAATCCTTTGCCGTCCAGTTGCTTGGTACGTTGCTGGTGGTTGGATAGATCCAACTGTCAAACTCTGCTTCCTCTACGTCCTCCTCGATAGCATTCACCCTTGGGTTGGTGATAAACACCGGAGCCTTTCTGATCCTTTCCTTGCGAACAGCCCTCTGAGCCTCTGCAGTGAAGCCCAGCCCAAACTTGTCGGTCTTTTGAGTGAAGTCAGGAAGCTGACCCCAGTTTGCATATTTGCCTTTCTCGATCACTGCCCGGGCATCCTTCAGGGAATCCATCTTCAGAGGAAAGTCTTCTTCAACCACTGTTTCAGCTGACGCCAACGTTGGAGGTACCTCTTCAAAATGCTGAAAGGGGATTTCAATAAACTCCCCGTCCATCTCGATATACCGGAATGAATTCAAGTGACTTACCATGTATTCCTCCTCGCCCTGCACAGTAACAATCTTCCCTTTGACAGGGTATTTGAGCTTTTGGTGTAGAGTGGATGTTACTGCCCCAGCCTTGTGAATCCAGGGTCGACCCAACAAGCAGAAATAAGATGGACGAATATCCATCACGTAGAACGTTGAGTCAAAGACTTGGGAACCAACACGGATAGGAATGTCTACCTCACCATGCACCATCCTCTTAGAACCGTCGAAGGCTCTAACAATGATGTTACTAGGTTTCAACTCCAGGCCCTCACAATCCAAGCGATCTAAGGCCTTCTTGGGCAAAACATTCAGGGAAGAACCGGTATCCACCAACACGTGTGCGAGAGTAGTGCCCCTGCATTCTATAGAGACATGCAGGGCATCATTGTGATTTTTCCCTTTGGCGGTAAGGTCAGCATCTGAGAACCCCAAGCCATTGTCAGCTATCAAATTAGCCACACAGTCAGTGAATTGATCTGCAGAGGTCTCTTGTGGCACATGGGCCATTTTCAGAAATGAAATCAGGGCTTTTGCGTGGGCCTCTGAGCACAGCAGCAATGACAGCATAGAGATTTTGGAGGGGGTATGCCCCAACTGTTCAACAACATTGAAGTCACTCTTTTTAATGATTTTAAGGATTTCCTCCATCTCTTGTTGGGAGGCTTCAACACAGTCTTTTTTGGTGCCTCCGCCCTGGCAGGAAAATCGGTAGCAACTTCTTTGCCCCGAGTATCAGAGGACTCGGCGGCAGTAGTAGACACAGGAACTTGATTTGAAACATGCACACTTGCGGGTGTAATGATAAGAGGTTTTCGGATAACTGGCGGCGCAATGTCAGGCGAGAAGAGCCTGCCACTGTGAGTAATCTTGGCGGGACCAGTGATGTTACTGATACTGGTACTGGTGTTGAACTCCTGCTTCACTCCAAGCATATACACGTCTGCCCCATAGTGCCATGGGACAGCCTTGTCAGACTTATAGGGGAGAGGCCCCGGAACAGTAATGGTAATGGGTGCAACAGACATAATTTGGACTGGCTTTCTCGGGGGAGCCTTGGTAGGATTGTTGAAAATTGTGACGGCAGATACTTCTTCAGCGGAAACAAACGGAACAGCAGTTTTCTTGAACAGAATTTCTTTGCTATCCATCAGGCTTTGGATGCCTGATTTCAGCAGCGGACAACCGGTAGGGATAACAGCACACAGGAGGCAACCCTTGCTACAACCCGGAAATAAACCGGCTAGTAGTAAGTTCCTCTTAACAGTCAAAAGAGGGGTAGCAACATCATTCACCGAAACAACATACAAATCTTCCTCGACGACATTTACTCTATGCTGGGGCATATGAGCAGTTACAACATTTGGCCTCTCAGGCGCCTCAAACTGAATTTCCTTCGCATCGATAAGGTCTTGCACCTTATTTCTCAGGGCCCAGCAATCATCAGTAGTATGCCCGGGGCTATCAGAATGATAAGCACAACGGGCATTTGGGTTATACTTAAGAGATGCAGTATTCACGACCTTCGGAGCCTCTTTGATGGTCACCAAGTTGGTTGATAACAGTTGCGGTAAGATTTGTGACAAGGTCATACTCAGCCGAGTATACTGCCTCTTGGGCCTTTCACCTCTTTGTTGATTGTACTGCTGAGGAGCAGCAACAGGCTTTGAAATGACCAAGGCATTGACGGCTTGGCGGCTTTCTGGCTTGACTTGTCTTCTAGGACCATAGACGGCACTTGCTTCCTTCTTGAAAGGCCTCTTCTCAGTACTTGTGGAGGCAGCTTTTTGTATCTTTCCTGACCTGATGCCGGCTTCTATCCTTTCACCCGTCAGAATCAAATCCGTAAACCCAGCTGAGGAATTGCCAACCAGATGATTGAAAAATGGACCAGACAAGGTCCCTAGAAACATATCAACCAGCTCACGATCAGTCAATGGAGGTTGCACCCTTCCAGCCAAATCTCTCCATTTTTGTGCATATTCTTTGAACCCTTCGCCCGTTCCTAGAGACATACCCTGAAGTTGGGTACGCGTAGGAGCGAGGTCAGAATTGTATTGATATTGCCTATAAAATGCGGTTGCCAAATCTTCCCAATGTCGGATACTAGTTCCATCTAGTTGGTAGAACCACTCAAGCTGTGACCCCGAAAGGCTATCTTGGAAGAAGTGGATCCAAAGATTTTTGTCTGTCGTGTAAGGTTGGATCTTCCTTACGTACGACCTTAGATGCAGCTTTGGACAGGAGGCCCCGTCATATTTGGCAAAGGCAGGAGCCTTAAACTTGTGTGGGATTACTACCCCAGAAGATAAGCCCAAATCTCTGAAATCCAGCCCCGACACATTCTGAATCTCCATGGCACTTAAGCGGTCTTCTAATTGCTTGTATCTATCAGCAGCAGGTGGGTATTGTTCGTCATTGTAGTCCGTCTCGTTGTCAGAGACTGCAGGACTAGGAGCTCCTCCCCCTTGGGGACTGTCTTTCTCTGCAGAGGAAGTAGTTGGATCAGCCTCATTATGGAGTGTGTTCCCAAACCTGCGTCCAGTATTGAATAACGCAGTTCTCTTCTTCTTCTTCTTCTTTAGGAGTAGAGCCTTCAACTCTTGCTGACCTTGGGCCAGGCTTAGGACCATCTCTTGAAACTGGGCACTTTGGGCCTGGAGGGCCTTGATTGCTTGCTCACTGGAGGAATCTGGATTCATGATGACTGTTCAAAATAAACAGCGAAGAAGATTAAGCAACTTGTAGAAAAATGGGTACCTGTTATGCACATGATGCATGAGATGCTATCTATGCAATGCATTCAAGGATTTTAGAAATTCACAATTGTTGCAGACAAAAAGGAACGCACGTCATATTAATAAGAAGCAATTTGTTAGTACATAAATGCCCCATGGGCCAAATATTACAAACACAACTTCTCAAGGTAAAAAGACGTTACGCATCCTCTTTGGCGCAATGTAGGTGTTGAGGGCCTCTTGCTCATGGATTCAGCGGGTGAGCTCTAAAACCTTCTTCTCGCTGGCGTAGAAGCTGGCTTCAAAAGTGTTCCGTTCCTCCTTGAGTTGGATCCAACTCTTCTGCATCTCCTCCCACGATGTAGGCATGTCAGGATGTAGGATGGTGTATGGAACCTCCCCTTCCTTGACGGGCTCTTTAATCACAGGGAGAACATGAGGATAAGGCATCAATAGACTCTGGGCTCGGGCTCGTACCCACTTGAGATAGGGCTCAAGAGGGATGGAATTATTGTGTCCCAGTGTCTTGCTATCAACCTTGTTGGGCATCCTCCAAGCTCTGATGAATCTTTGGCGAAGTCCTTGCGCATCGTTGTCGAAGTCAAAAACTAGGTCAGGAATCAACATGTCGTGAGGGCCATCCCTCTGTGCATATCCAAATTGCCTCAAAGCTAGGCAAGGGTTGTAGGTGATACCCCCTCTGATTCCAAGTAAAGGAACATTAGGAAACTCTCCACAACGATCGACGATGATGACATTTTCTCTGGACCGAGAACACCAATGTACATCAGAGTGAGTAAGAGTCATCAACCGTTGGGACCACCTTGAGCCTTGGTCATTCTTCAAGACAGATTGTGGAAGGTGCGAAAAAAACCACCTTGCAAGGAGAGGAGTACAGCACATGAGAACACCCCTTTTTCTCATTGTTCGTGTGTAAAATGAGTGAAGGATGTCCCCAAGCAATGTTGGTATTGGATTTCTGGACAAGAAGATTTTGACAGCGTTGACATCTACCAATTGGTCAGAATTTGGGAACAAGACCAACCCATAGATAAGGAGTGCCACAATTTCTTCAAAGGCTTGTAGGTCCAATGAATTCCAACATTCTTGTGCCTTCTCAAACAAGAATTTTGCTAAGAAGCCTTTGACACCGCTTCTAGTTTCCCAATGCCCCTTGATGTCAGAAGGCTGTAGATGTAATGCTCGAGCAACATCTTCAGGCTTTGGTTCCTTTTCCGTACCGTTGAAAGGTAGTTGATTGAGGATAGGAATTCTCAGGAGTTGAGAAAATTCCTCCAAAGTGGGTACCAACTGATAGTCAGGGAAAGTGAAACAATGGTGAAGAGGGTCAAAGAACTGGAATAGCACCTTCATCATGTCTTCTTCAATGTTGGTGTTGACTAAGCTGAGCAGTCTACCATGTCTTTCACTGAAGGATGAGCTTTCCGGAATTTTTGAGGTGAGCTCCTTGAGTTGAGGGGAGATTCTCACAAGGTTAACTTGGATGGTTTTTCTGCGAGGAATTTCCATGACCTACAAAACAAGAACAAAGATGAAGATCTAAACCCTTGAAGTGGTTAGTAAATGCATATGATGCTTTATGATGTTCATGATGTATGCACAAACATATGTACAAGCAAATCACACCAAACCCTAGTTTCAGGCTTGCATGGGGTTTCATAGGTAAGTACCCTCTTGAGTGTAGTTGGCTTAAAAACCTGTCCTATAAATAGTAACCAGGTTCTAAGGAGCTCAAAATCACTGGATTGTTTTCATTGTTCATTGTTTTGGTTTATCCACTTAACTAGCGACCAAAATATTCCAAGAAAACAACCCTCAATGAGTGTAGTATCGAGTATCTACCAACTTCGGACTGCACCAAAGCCGGTCATCTCACTACCCCTAATGTAAGGCCAAGATGGTCAAGTAAGGTTCTAGGTCATTAGTGCTTAGTGACATCACTCAGCGGCCCCGTACTCTCCTTGATTGAACTCAAGGGTTACCGGTACTCACAAATATGTCGCACTAATATAGTTATTGCTTCAACCGTGTCGGTATACCCCGCACAGTTTCCACAACGTATTGCTATCTATGAATGTTTCCCAAAATCCGGGTGTAGGATTGCAAACCCAAACAAAAGAGCCAAGATATAAAGCAATCACGGCAAACAATTAATCATGCAAGAGGGTGATCTAAGCCCTAAGGTTACTCCACTTTAAAGTTATCCCCAGCAGAGTCGCCAGTTCTGTGATACGGTGGGAGAACTGACTATGGTTTTGCGTTTGTTTTCGCAAATGTTTCGGTTGAGCAAGAGTCGCCACCGACTTTTTATTTTATCCTAAGGAAAGGTTAAAAAGCACAGCAAAAACCTTTGAGATGTTTTCTTGGGTTCGGGGAGTAGATTATAGAAAGGGAAGGTATTAGCACCCTTTCTATCCATGGTTATCCATGGGCTCTTAGTTACTTGCTTAGATCAACTTGCCTTAATTTTCAATTGTTTGAAATGGTGCTTTGTGTTTGTGTGGGTTTGAAAATGTTTTTGAAAAGAGGCCAATGTGGTGGCAACCTTTGTAATGATCCATGTTGGGATGTATACAAAGGTGTACGTCTTTTGAAAAGGTTTTCATTTTTAGAAAGTTTGTTTTGAAGGTGTTGTGAGGTGTGGTTTAAAAATAGGCAAGTGTTTTGTTTTGCAAGTTTGATTCAAGTAACTAAGAGGTTGTCTACTCCTAAATTTCTCAAAGATTTCTCCTATGTTTTTAACCCTTTTAACAATTTTGTTCCACCATTGCATTTGATGGACAATCTTATGTTAGGATGTGAAAAGGACGGGCGCGGGTCATCGTTTAGACCATAATTGCAATGGTGCCAAGTATCTTTGGGCAATGTTTTCTTTAAGGGACTTGATCATTTTTAGGCAACTTTCGAAAGCCTCGTCGAGGGACCATGATCATTTGATTGTTTGTTTTGCCCAAAGAGACCTAACATGCAATATGGCCCATTATTGGAGGCAACAAGTGGAATACCCTAGGGGTGCAAGTGTGATTAGTGTTGTCCATTTTCATGCTTGTTTATCTTGAAATTAGGTCAAACTATTTTTGTTGTTTTTGATTCGCATACAAACCCTAATTCTAACATGGTATATTAAGAAAGCAATAAAGTGCGAAAAATAAAGTCCTAAACTATTACAACACAATATATGGGAAGGGGGTACAAATGTTCAAATGGGGGTATTTTGACAAGGAATTTAAACCTAGACTATTACATCAAAATTGAATTATTTACAAGATATTTAATTGCACAAATTAAATGGAAATAAAATAAATATGCAAGATGCAAAAAGGTTTTTTATATGTATGAAAAAAAAGTATTTTTATATGTCAAATAAACAAAATAAAAAGTATTATTTTTTTGGAGTTTTTAGGGCAAAACCCTAATTTTATTAAGTAAAATTATTAATTATTTAATATGTACAATATTTATTTATTATATACAAAAATAAAATAAAAATGAAGTATATTTGTCAAAAAGGTATTTTTAATATTAAATATTAATAAAAATAAAAATATGTATATTTTGTATTTTTTAACCTAAATATACTAATATATATATATATATATATATATATATATATTTGTATTATATGATAAATATATTAAATATGTGTAAAAATATAATATTTAATATTTACAAAAAAAAAGTATATTTTATATAAAATATTTTTAGAAGATAAAATGAAATAAAAATGGAAAATAAAATGTGTTTGCACTATTTTAGTATTTTTTTTTAATAAAGTGTATCTAGGTATTATTTATGTACAAATATTATTTAAATGCCTAATAAATATGAAAATGGTGTAAAAAATATTTTTTATATTTTTAATATTATAAGAAAAAATAAATAAGTCAGAACAAAAGAAGAGAAAGTCAAAAAATCATAAAAATAAGCAAAATGGGCCTAGGGGGTGTAAAAGTAAAAACATGGTGTGAAAAGAAAAGTCAAACAGGCCCAGCCCAGAACCCTGTCATCTTCAACCTCCAGCATTTCTGTTCAAACAAAACACGTGTTTGCTATCTCCCAATTCCTGGACTTTCAAGCAAAACTCACAACATGAAAAATGTAGAGCATTAAGAGACGAATCCAGTCATATAAAGAACTTGACTTAACTCTCTAAGATGAGAGAGAATTTCTTCTCCCCCAATTCCTGACCTAGTTTTTGTTCCATGTTCAGACATTAAATTCTCACAGCACACATAATATAAATAAAAACTAATTACATGGGCATGTTCAGGGCTATGAATGTGACATATTTTCTTCACAAACCTAAAGCTAACAATGCCTGGATAGAGAGATACGAGTTCATGAACTTACCTGTCCAGTTGAAGTTGTATCTGGTGATGGAGGTGTCTTCAATGCAAGGTGATGATTGGTACAGCTCCCTTGATGTCCAGGGATGCTATTCCAAGCTTTACTTTGCTTTGAAGCTAGCTGAATCGAGTTATAGAACTCCACCTGCAAAACAGAAAAATGAAAATGGTGATGTTGATTGGGAGTGTTACAGGTCGTGTTTGAGGTTTGGAATAGCTTCAAGGGATGTTGTGGGATGTGTTTGAAGTGTTTTTAGCAAGAATGCATGAAAGGTTTGAGCTATGGGACTCAATCTGCAGCAGGTGCTCTGTTTGGGCAGTTTGAGGGTGATTCTGTGAATGAGAGGGTGTTGGAGATGGTTGGCTCGTGTTCTAGCTCAGTTAGGATGTTTAGAAAGTGTACAAAGTCTTTTCTTAAGCTTGTGTTAGCTGAGATGAAAGTTGTTGTAAGTTATGGCAAGTTTCTTCAACTTTAAGCAACCAATGTCCACTTGAGTTTTTAGACAGGTAGAGCCCCCCCTAATGTGCTGCAAACCTTGGCCTTGATTAGTGTAATTAGCCCATAAACTTGTGCCAAGGAGATTTGAACTGTACTTGCTTGGATTTGCATTTGACATAAAGTCCTACTTTTCAAGAATGGCTAATTTGCTTTTTCTATTTATGGCTTAGTTTTGTATACAATGTTTGAACACACAAAACAACACCTTAGCACAAAGGATTGGCATTAAATTATGGAGTGTAGATGAGATAAAAGACCTGTAATCTAGCTTAAGGCATGCTGAGTTCAAAAATGCAAGGTTATGGACATGTAACTTGGTCATGAACAAAGTGAGTTTTTCCCAACTTGCCAAATTCGATTCTCCCTAACCATGAGGTTGTTTGATGAGTTCTTGGACATTTTGGAAAGCTTGGAATGTGTACTACAATCCATCTTTGAAATACAAATTGAAATTCCAAGTGGAAGTATGTGAAAAATGGTCTTGAAGTTAGGCAAAAATCATGCCTAAAATAGGTCAAATTTTCTCTAAGTTAAGAATGGTTTGGTACCCTTGTTCCAAAAATTGTAACTTGAGCTACAAGCTTCTTTTGGGAAAACTTTGTGAATCAAAGTTGTAGATTTTGCAATAGGCTACAACTTTCATGTTTTGACTTTTGCTTGAATCCAAATGAATCTTGGTGAGAAAGTGGGACAAAGTTAGGAAAAAATTAGGGTTTTTCATAACTTAGAAAAATTCTAAGTTATGAAAAATCTTCATTTCAAACCCTAATTTGCAATTCTTGATTTCTTGATGGACAAGTTTCATTATTTGGCATGTTTTGATGAAAAATGAATCTTGACACTTGATTTTGACCAAAAAGTCAAAGTTTGACTTTTCAGTATACAGTCAAAATTGATCAATTGACTGGGAAATTCAACTGTCAATCTTGTGTATCTGGGATCTTTTGAACTTGTTGAGCATGTCAAGATAATTCCATGGGGTCCTTGAATCCATATGTGAGCTTGGTTTTCCATTGGCTAGGTCAAACAGTCAAAAATTGCCTTTGTGCAGTCAAAACCCTAAAAATGACCATTTTGCCCTTTTGGTGATCTGATCAAATTTCTTGTGGAATTGTGATCCAAACTTGATCAAATAGTCCATGTGAGTTCATAATGTTGATGTGGGTCAATTTTCATGAGATTTGACTGTCAATTGGCCACAGTTGACTTTTTCTCCAATACAGCTGCTTTCTAGGTCAACTGTCCAATTGACTGGGCAAAATTTAGAATCAAGACTTGAAACTTGGTATGGATAAACTTGGGAGTCCAACATGAAGCATGCAAGTCATCTTAGGCATTTTAGGTCAAAATATCTTTGTTCAAACACAAACCCTAATTTGGGTCCACAGTGCAAGGAGAAATCTTGAGTAGAGGAAACCTTAACTGGATCTTGAGCTCCAAGGGTCTTGTGATGAGAAAATGTTGAGGAAATGGGAGGGCAAATTTTGGGGTACAACAGTAGGACCTCTTTATTTTTGATTTTATTATCCCTGTCTTTTTTGCCTGAACTGTTTCTTTTGTGATTACAGTCAGCGGGATGCCCCATTTTTTGTAAGTCTCCTTCATAGGTTTTGACTTATTGGGCTTTTGTTTTGAGAAATAATGACTTCCTGTCCTTATGATTATACGGAACCATCACTGTCTTTTTGCCTCGGAAGGACTTCTTTGATGTCGTTCATTGTGCACTTGGATCAACTGAGTGATGCCCTTCATTGTGCACCTGGATTAACTAAGAGAACTACCCTGCCCCAGGTTATGATTAAGGGTTTTAATTTTTTGCGTGAAAAGAAAAACTCCAACTTCTTTGGCTCAAAGGGGTTGACCAGGGATTATCTTCCTTATGACTCCACTGTTTAGGATTTGAAACAATGCATGTACCTCATCAGCGGGGTTTGTCCAAAAGCATATTGTAAAGATCATGGTATCGTTTTCGTCATCCTCCCTCAAAAGGTTTAGAATTTTTTAATCGAGAGTTGAATCATCAAAAATTGGAAGCAATTTTAAGCATATTGAAAACAATTAATTCAAAACAGACACGTGTGATGCATTAATGAAATAAGAGAGTTTGACATGATAATTGTTTGAATAAGCAAAGAAAAATACAACTTGAAAATTCAAATGAACAAAAGACATTCTCAATGATTTGGTGTAGGATCAGTGATCAAACTTGATCTCCTTGGCATCAATCAAGTCTTGGATCTTGTTCTTCAAACTCCAACAGTCGTCGGTGTCATGTCCAGGACTGTCAGAATGGTAGGCACATCTCACGCTCGGGTTATACTTGGAAGAGGAAGTATCAGGATTTTGAGGAGGGTCCTTTAGTGTGATCAGTTTCACCTTCAGCAATAGTTGTAACGCTTGAGACAAAGGCATGTTGATGTCAGTATACTGCCTTTCTTGATATCTTACCCTACGCCTATTGCTCTGTCTTTGTTGAACAGGCGGGGGGTCGGAGATCTGGGTTGCCCCTACATGTTGATCATGACGACTCTTTCTACCAGACACAGCATTTGACTCTTTTTTTCCATTGTAGGGCTTTTTCTGAGTATCAGGAAGTGTAGCCTCTTGAATCTTCCCGCTTTTGATGCCAGCTTCAATTCTTTCACCAGTCAAGATAAGGTCTGTAAACCCGGCTGAAGAATTTCCAATCAAATGGTTGAAGAACAGACCAGACAGGGTCCCCAAGAACATATCCACAAGTTCACGATCAGTTAAAGGTGGCTGCACCCTTCCGGCAAGGTCTCTCCACTTTTGAGCATACTCTTTAAATCCTTCGCCCGTCCCCAGTGACATACCCTGGAGTTGGGTACGCGTAGGAGCGAGGTCGGAATTATATTGATACTGCTTATAGAACGCAGTAGCCAAATCTTCCCAGTTGCGGATACTGGCCCCATCCAGCTGATAGAACCACTCGAGCTGAGTCCCTGAAAGACTATCCTGGAAGAAATGGATCCACAAATTCTTGTCAGCTGTGTAAGGCTGGATCTTCCTTACATACGACCGGAGGTGCAGCTTTGGGCAGGAAGCTCTGTCATACTTGGCAAAGGCAAGTGCCTTGAATTTATGGGGAATTACCACCCCAGAGGATAAGCCTAGATCTCCAAAGTCCAACCCGGGCATATTCTGTATCTCCATAGCACTTAAGCGGTCCTCCAACTGTTTATACCTATCCTCAGCAGGAGGATACTGTTCTTCATCATAATCCGTCTCGTTGTCGGATACCACGGGACTAGGAACCCTTTTCTCTTGTGGGTTGTCTTTCCCTACAGATGAGGTAGTCAGATCAACCTCATTCTGCAGTCCATTCCCAAATCTGCGTCCAATGTTGAACAAGACGGTCCTTTTCTTCTTCTTCTTCAGAATCAGAGTCTTCAACTTCTGTTGACCCTTGGCTAGGCTCATAACCAACTCTTGAAACTGGGCATTCTGGGCCTGGAGGGCCTTGATAGCTTTCTCAGGGGAAGGTTCAGTAGACATGATGATTGCTGAAATAAACAGTGAAGAGGATAAGAGACCTGCAATGGTACCTGTAATGCAATGATATATATGATATATGTATGCAATGTTTTCAAGGATCTCGTGGGGTAAACAAAGAAACTTGTTAGAATTTGAATTTTGCAGCTTGATTGAAGGAACTTCATGTTGCTGAGAGTCCTTCTTCAAGAGTCAAGGCTCACCATATCGAGTGGGTCATAGCCCCTGACTCAAGTTATCATGTTTTGATCTCCAAACAACCTTGGCTAGAGGAAAATAAATCCCTTTTGCCCCTTGCTAGACATTTGGTTCATTATGACCTGCACCACAAACCCTTGAGATCCTTGAAATGAGTTAGTCCTTATGCAGGATGCATGCAATGTTATAATGTTATGATGTTATGATGTTATGATAAAGGCACACCACAAGTATTCATAAAAGGCAAACATGGTAAAGGCACACAATTCACACAAGAGAGCCCTTAGATTTCAGGCTGGCATGAAGTTTAGGTACTACCCTCTTTCAGTTTCAGTTGGTTAAGACCTGTCCTAAAAATAGTAACCGGGTTCTAGAGGATCTCAATATCACTGACTACCCTCAATCGGTCATAACTCCAGTTTCGCAATCTTTTCTTGCGGCCGGAACCATCGCGAGAGTTTAACCTCAATGAGTGTAACATACTGCTATTGTTCTATGGCCAAGTTGGTCAATTTAAGGTTCTAAGGTCAGTTGGTGCTTAACGACTCCTCAGAAGACCCATATTCTCCTCGTTCCAACACAAGGGATATCAGTACAGACCAAGGTGTCACACCAACGTAGCTACTGCTTCACCCGTGTCGGTCTACGCCGGACAGGTCCCTCACAGTTTATTGCTACTTACCTAAAGGGTATTCCCCATATCCGGGTTAGGATTTATGAAACTCCGATGCAAGCCCACAATATTAAAGAAAACAAGGCATACAATTGAAAACATAGTGATCTAATCCTAAGGTACACCTCACTTATTAGGATGTCCCCAGCAGAGTCGCCAGTTCTGTGATTGGTGGAAATAGAATTGACTGTTTTGAAATGCTGGTTCGCGAAATGTCGCGGTAAGCAAGAGTCGCCACCGTCTTTTATTTTCTCCAACAAGGAAAGGACAAAAGCACAGCAAAATTCCTTTTCGAGATGTTTCTCGGTTCGGGAGGTAGATTATAGAAAGGGAAGGTGTTAGCACCCTTTCTATCTGTGGTTATCCACGGGCTCTTAGGTACTTGCTCACTATGTTTTCAAAAGATTTTGCTTTTCTTGTGTTTGTGGGTTTTGAAAAACGTTTGTTTGAAAACTTCGCTTTAACTCTTGTATCTGTCCTCAAGAGTGTATGAAATGTTTGTTTGAAAACTTTTGTCTGAAAAGTGTAAGTGCGAAAAGTTGTTTTTGTTTTGAAAGAGCAAATACCTGAGAACCTCTACCTACTCAAAAGAAATTAAGCTGTGTAAATGTCCTTTAGACAGTACTATCCCACTATTGAGAAGTAGGTAGCACCGTCGTTAGAGTTTTCGGGTCAATTCAATTTATGGGACATGTGGTCACTAAAGCAATGGTAGGACGCCTTAGCGGTAACCCTAATGTCTTAGATCGTTCTTTATCGAGGCAACCGTTTCAAGGAAACTTTGATCTTTAGACAGGAGGGCGACCTCTAAAACACCTTATACTCAATGACCACGTCGAGGCAACCAAGTGAGGCGTACCCTAAGAGTGGCATGTGCGAGTGTGTCAGGATTCAGTTAAATTATCTTTGCACATGTTATGGTGAGCTACGGGTTGATTTTAATTTCAAAGATAAGTATTGTCATGCATAGCCTAATTAACATACATCTTGCAGTTCAAATATTGCGGAAAATAAATCTAAACTATTACAAGGCGTCGGGTATTTACATCGCCAAAAGCAACCCTTGAAAAGTAAATTGCGAGGAAAGAAATGAAAGCGATAAAAAGTCCTAATTAACGCTATTACATCCTCGAAGCAATTACATAAATATGATCAAAAATTAATATGCGCGAAAAGAAATTGAATCGGAGAAGTCCTTAGGGTTTTGACCCTTTTTTGAGAAAGAAAGAAGTTTGATTATTTTGCAATTAATTAAATTAAACCTAAAACTAATTAATTAATTAATTAAAAGAAAAAAAGTATTTTTTAGTTTTTTATGTTTTTAATGAAAATAAAATAAAATAAAAAGATGATTAAAATTGTCAAAACCCTAATTCTATGTTAATTTTATTTATTGTGAAGAAAGTCAAAATTAACCTAATTAACTAAATTAATTACATTAGAATTTATTTACAAAAATAATAAATTAAAGGTGAAATTAATAATAAAAATGTTTTAGTTTTCTGATTTTATTATGAAAATAATTAATTTGGTTAATTAAATAGTAATAATAATAATTATAATAAATAATTAGTAAAAGAAATAAAAAAAATATAGAGAAAGAAAGAAAAAGAACCCAGGGGGGTGTTGGCCCATTTAGGAGGTGTTATTGTCAATTTTGTGGCCCATTAACCTCAAGCCTACTTGACTTTCCCAGGATTGCACACACGCGCGTTGACTGGGACCATGGTAGTCATCATCTCATGACCCCTTGGATCTGTGCTTGACGCCACATGTCGCGTTGATGATTGAAGGTATATGGTGTTTATCCTTTAGAGATCTGCACAAGAATATGTAAAGAAAAATAACATAAGCGTTTTGGGGGGACCTGGGATTCGAACCCAGGCCCCAAGGGATAATCTTTCAATGCTTTGGCCAACTGAGTTGTACTGCACGTTTGTTAATAGAGTGGAGAGAGAATATTATATATGGAAAATAAGCAATATGCTGAAAACAAACAAAAACGCGCGTATTTTTAAATTGTCCACTCAAAGGCTAACACCTCATCATCTTCCTCGTGCGTTCCTGCAAAACAAACATCAGATAGCGGAGGTTTTTAACCCCCACAAACTACAGTGGCGAAAAATAGCGAATAGAGCTGTGATTAATATAAATATTTCGCGAATAGTCAGTCTTGTTCGTCTTGGTTCAACGATTCCAACCATCTATCTTAGGAGTCCTAATTATTCCTGGATTGCAAAGCCCCAAATTCACAGCTCATGAACCCTAGAAATCATCCATGGTAACTTTTGATTCTGTGCATTATAATTCAATTAACGTATGCCATTAGCTTCATATGGATTCAAGCAATGCAAAACAAACAAGAAATCATGTTAAATGCGCATGAATTGGACAATACGATTTTGAAAAAAATGTGCAAACGGTGGTTCTGTTCTTAGTGATTTCTTGATCTTTAGCGTGTGATTTCAATTGCCACACGTTCCTGGGAACCCCTGCAAGGTGTTAGAATTAACAAAAAGCTTTGAATCGCCCTGGAATATAGAAATCAGTTTTGAGTTTTTTCTTGAAATTTTTTCAATATGCTATGGCTTTTCTGCAGCTTCTCTCACGTGTGTGGCATTAGGGTTAGCTTGCATATTTATAGAGGAACGGAATTAGGTCAGAATCTTGCACAAAAATCCATTGGAATGATGATTGAATATTTGATTGAAAATCAAATCTTTTTGCATTTTCATGATTGAAGAAAGTTGCCAATTTTGGAGATTTTTGCATATTTGATTTGTACACGAAATTGCCAGCATATCTTGACCATATTTGCTTCACAAAAATATTGAAAAATCAAATCTTTGTATTTTCCTACAATTTAAATTAATTAAATGAATTAATATTGATTAAAAATCCAATTAATTAATAAAAAATAAGAAAATAAATTCAATTAAGCTTGATGGGTCGTGCATAAGTCATGGATGAATTAATTAAATGAACTAATATGGATGAAGTTTCAAGAAGAGATTTGAGGCCCATTAGCAAAAACAAGGTGTTTTGAGCAAAGTTGACTTTTGCAAATTCATGAAAATTTCCCAACTTCTCCAATGCATATCTTGCTCAATTTTGATCATATGAACATGTTCTTGGACATATTGGAAAGGTCTTGAAGTCCTCTAACCAATTCCTTTGGTCCCATGACATTTGGATTTACCAATCTCAAGTTATGGTCTTTGACTTAAAGTGCATTTTTGTTGACTTTTGAATTTGACCTATAATGTAGAAATTGATAACTTTTTGTGAGAGCATTTCTTGGACTTGGAATGTGAAGATGGATTGTAGGAAATGTAATCCCCTTCAAAATGAGCATTGGATGGAATTTTTCTGATGAACCATGAAAAAGTTATGCCCTGGTCAAGATACAGTTGACTTTTCTACTGTCCAAAAATAGTAACTTTTTGCATCTTGATGATTTTTGAGCCATTCTTGTGAAATCATGATCAAGATTTGATCAAATGATGATTGTGAACTCAAAATAAGATGTTGACCAAAAATTCTGACTTTTGACTGCAAAATGACCATTTTGCCCCTACAGTTGACTGTAGGTCAAATGAGGCTTTTGACTATGCAAATTGGCATTGTGAGTCTTGAAACTTGGCATGTAGATGCTTGAGAATGTATATAGGCCTATGAGACTTGATTGAACCATTGAAAACCCCAAATTCCTTGAAAGAACCAAAACCCTGATTTCAGCTGGCTTAAGAGGTGGTTTGACTGTACAATCCTTTGAGCAAACTTGAGCAATTTGAGGATGATTCTTGACAAACATTGAAGAATATGGGAGGGAAAATTTTGGGGTACAACACTCGGAGATATAAAGGCAATAGCAGAGTTGGAACCGAGTGGGATTGTTCACATAACTGTTTTTCTTTGTTTTTCACAAATTGTATAAATTCTATCATTCGGCGGCGTTCTCTTACTAGGACGTCAGCCTCTTATACAAAAACGCCTATTTACAGGCCAACTTCAAAATCAATACAATTCATTTTCACAAAGAAATTTCAAATGGTTTTCCTTTTTCTGTTTTGTTTTGAAAGAACTACCAATGGTTCATTTTTGATATATGCATTTAACAATAATTGATGCTCATAAATATTTACATGTGAAACAAAAGACGATTACTCATGATACTAGGAACAGAGGAAAAAAAGAAATGTCTAGACCTTATAGTTGCTCTATTCACCAGGTACAGGGATAAACCCAGTTGGAGAAAATGACTAAAAGTATATACACTCCCCGCAGAGTAAGAAAAAGACAATGATGTTAGCTTTCCTGAATAGGACGCAACTCTCCCCAGCTGAGGTTCGCAATCGCGAATGAGTCTGTAAGATTCTCCACAAGCAGAGTTCATCTTTCACTAACAATGGAAGATTATCCCCAGTGGAGTTTAATTCTTCCACAAGCAGAAACTTTATCCCCAACGGAGTTCATCATTGCCAGCAACAATAATTCATCCCCAGCCGAGGTTATTGCTCCAAATCAGCGGATCTTCTGACAGAGTATCTCTTCCCCACAGAGTCGTTCTCTCACCAATGTATTCTCCAGCAGGATTATTCTCCCAATCATCTTCGGTCGTTATCCCCAGCGAGCAAAACTCTTTATATTCTCCAACAGCAATCCGGGATTTATTTTCCCCAACTAGGGAACATCATAAAAAACATCACATTTCCATGCATCATGGCACATGCATATGCATCATATAACACAATCTCATTTATTTTGAGAACATCATTACTCAATACATGTCATGCATCATGGCATTTCATACGACTAATTCTTTACATTTCTGGAAAAGATACAATCAAATTCTCACAAAGTTCAAGCTATGAAGCCCGGGCACGACCGAATAGTATCTTGATTCCTCCATCATATTGTGAAGCCCGGAGAACGACCGGATAACAGTATCAGAATACCGCAAAGCTTGGATTACAACCAGATAGTGGTATCTTCTAAAAGAAAGATATGAAGCCCGGATTCGACCAAATAATAGTTTAATCCCTAACAAGTTACTGTGAAGCCTGGATTACGACCAGATAGCAGTACACGATGCCATGAAGCCTGGAATCGACCAGATAGTAGCATGTCATAAGCACAAGCCGTGAAGCCCAGATTCGACCGGATAACAGCTCAACAAGTTATTATGAAGCCTGGATTACGACCAGATAGCAATGCAAGTTTCTGTGAAGCCTGGATTACGACCAGATAGCTGCCAAGAGTACTACAAAGCCTGGATTCGACCAAATAGTGGTATATCTTTAATGCAAGTTATGAAGCCTGGGTTCGACCGGATAGTATCTTGATTTCTCAGAACACCATGAAGCCTGGATTCGACCAGATAATGGTATATTACATCGTGAAGCCTGGATTACGACCAGATAGCGGTAAATACACTGAAGCCTGGGGTTACGACCAGATAACAGTGAGGGACACTTTGAAGCTTAGATTTCAACCAAATATCAGTTCACCCGGTCAATTACTATGAAGCCCGGAGTCGACCGGATATTAGTAGGCCTTAAAGTCAAATGGAAGCCCGGATGCGACTAGATAACCACTTGATTTCTTCTGAAGCCTGGATTTCGACCAGATAAGAAGTGAGGTATTGTGAAGCCTGGATTCGACCAGATAGCAATACAAGACACCATGAAGCCTGGATTCGACCAGATAATGGTATGAAACATTGTGAAGCCTGGATTACGACCAGATAGCAGTACAAGACACTGTGAAGCTTGGATTTCGACCAAATAGAAGTTTACCTGGACAATTACTAAGTAGCTCGGAGTCGACTGGATATTCATTTGCCCTAAATTCAAGTTAAAGCCTGGATGCGACCGGATAACAACTGAATTCCTTCTGAAGCCTGGATTACGACCAGATAAGAATTGAGAAATTACGAAGCCTGGATTACGACCGGATAACAAGTTTAATCTCATCTCCCCAGTAAGTCACTGTAAAGCCTGGATTACGACCAGATAGCAGTCGATCTTATCACTATGAAGCCTGGATCATGACCATATAATAGTTCATTTTCGCCTCTTCGACCAAGAGACGATTCCCCAGTAGAATAACGGACGACTGAAGCTCCTAAAATTCAACTTTCTCTCAAGACAGAGACCAGCATTCCCCAGTGGAATCTTCCTCAACAACAGGTATACACGCTCTCGCTAAGGAATCTCTTATGTGATCGACACTTCTTCCGATGGCATCTTTAAGCCCATCTCCCATCATAAATCTCCAAATGGCATCTATAAGCCCATTCCCGACATCACAAGACAAGTACCAGTTCATGCGAGTGCAAATTTATAGGCACTCTAGTGTTCAATCATCTTCCACCTTCGGATCACGAAAGGCAGACAAGCCAATCTACATCCTCAGGTTTAAGAAGATTGAACAGGGGCAGCTGTTGTACCCAAAAATTCTCCCTCTCATATTTCTCAATACATTTCAAGTGAGGTCTTCAAATTGCTCAAGGAAGTCCAAGGGTTGACCAGGCAAGCTCTCTCCTAAAGCAGTCTACCTTAAATTAGAGTTTCATGTTGCATCAAGATACCTGAGTCCAAGGGATCCCAAATGCTCACCATTGACCTAATATATTCTCAAGATCATCCATGTCAAGTTTCAAGCCCTACAGAGAAAGTTTGCTCAGTCAATTGCTCAAAGGCTTGAAAATCGACTTTGCTAGGGCAAAAGTCAACTGTGGCCCACATACAGTCAAACTTCAAGATTTTTGGTCAACATCATCATTTTGAAGTATTATTCATCATTTAATAAAGGGTTGATCATGATTCATCAAGGATTGCTCACAATTGATCAAAACCCAAAAGTTGCTAAATTAGGGTTTTGCAGGAAAAGTCAACTCAACTTTGACCTAGCATAACGTTCTCATACTTTATGAGAAATGACCCATCCAAAGCTCGTTTTTAAGAGGATGCAATTCCCTACAATTCATATTCATCTCCAAAGTTCAAAATATGCACTCACAAGAAGTTATGAATTTGGACATTATAGGTCATTTTGAAAAGTCAACAAAAACACCTCTTTTGTCAAAGCTTCATACATGAACATGGAATACCAAATTGAGATGAGACCAAAAGGGTTGCTTATAGGACATCTCAATATTTTTAAAAAGTCGAAGAACACATTTAAAGATTCAAAATTGAGGAAGTTATGCATTGGTGAAGTTGACCTTTTTTGCAAAAAATTGCCAAAAGTCAAAAGTGCCTCAAATAGTAATTTTTGCTAAATGGGCCTAACTTTTTGCATTTTTTTAGTTGGTAGCATGGTCCAAGAGGCCTAGCTCTTTCCATTTGTCTTTATATTATTTTTGCTATTTATTTTGATTTTTATTTCCATTAAATCATTTAAATCAAAACAAATCATGAAAAAACCCAAATCATTCAAACTTCAAGATCTTGTGCATATTTCAGGCCCTATATCCAGCTAGCAAGTGAATCAATTCGTGCAAGGCACAGGTGGACACAAAAAGATTGATTTTGGCCTATTTTGGAAAGATTTTCAAGTGAATCAAATAAAGATCAAAATCCATAATTGATAAAGATTGAGAACACTTTTGCAACCCTAATTCAATCAGTGGTATATAGGGTACAATTGTAGACCAAAATCACAAGCTTTGGAGGCGTGTAGAAAGAGAACAAAACTTGAAAAAATCAAAGAAAAGTGGTAATCTGTTTTTCTACTTCCAGGCGTTTTCAAGATCCACTAGCCCTCTCATTCGTTTCCTGGATTGCAAGCAAGCTATACCAATCAAGAATAAGCATTTTCCAGCGCTAGAACCCACTGTAAGTGATCCACGGCCATGGCTTCTTCTTGAAATCGAATCACATGATTTTGACACTTATAGCATGAAATACTTACATATTCTTATTCCTTGAGGCATTTGCAAGCTACTCATAACAATTAATTGCATTTTTATTGGCTATACTGGAATCTGCCATTGCTAGGTTTTCTGGTCTCGTTTTAGGTCTTTTTATGCAGGCAAAATTGGCCCCCAAGAAGGGCACTATGATGCTCAGCAAGCCAAGACGAGTTGATTCATGGCATTAGATTTTGTTTATCATGCCTGCATTTAATTTTGAGACATGCAGGGTTTGTAGTGATGAACATTTGTCCGTAGGTAAAGGTCACTGAACCTTTTAGCAACGGAGAGAGGACAAAGATGATGGTGTGGCAAGCCCTGATTGCCCCATTTGAAATTTCGCGCGTGATGCTTTTTATTTTGTTTGTTTTCAATGTATTGATTGATTGTTATTCCATGTACAACAAAAGCGTGTGGTTCAGTTGGTAATGATGCAGGTGGAAAAGGCTTTGGGGCCTGGGTTCGAATCCCAGGTCCCCCCATTATTTCATATTATTTTCTTTTAGATGATCAGGCGCGCGTACAGATATGAAGACCACCATGGACCATTATCATCCAACCAGCCAGATGTCCACAGGCCAGATCTGAAGGCTATCATGTGATGGTCCACCAACAACCTCAGTCAACGCATAGCATGGGAGCATGGGAGTCAACGTGGATCACTCTCTTTTGGGCCTAGAGCTTGCTATTCACACCCCTCCAATTTGCTGTCCACAGGCCCATTTTCTTTTTATTTTCCTTTATATTTTTTAATTAATTCATTTAATTTATTTTTACTAACACCAAGTTAATTCTTTTTTTTATAGAAAAACATAAAATCAATTTTCATCCAATTAGATTTAAAATTTATTTTTTATACAAAAATTAATTTAATTAGTTTATTTAATTTTAGGGTAACTTTACTTATTTTGTAAATAAATTAAAACAAGTTAGACAATTAAGGTTTTAATAATTTAATTCCTATGTTCTTTTTTTTAAAAAATAACCAAAAATATAAAAATAGGCCATGTAAATTATTTTCTTTAATTAATTTAATTACTAATTAGATTTGTATTTAATTTAAAAGCCTTATTCTTTTCCTTAAAAAATAATCAAAAACAACCAAAATAATTTTTTTCTTTTAATTAGGTTAGACGGGGTCAAAAGCATATTTCTCTTTCGTTCTCTATTCGTGCGCGCTTTATTTATTTTTACCATATTGATGTAATTGCTCACAAGATGTAATAGATTAATTAGAACTTCTTTCGTTCATTTATCGTTTTTTTACGGGTTGTTTTTGGCTATGTAATTAATACCCGAAGCCTTGTAATAGCTTAGCTTTATTTTCCCCATTTTAAATTCCGCAAAATATTAACTGTTAGATGTATGAATATTAGGGTTGCATGACAAGAATGTATGTAAACTTTAAAACGGTTAGCAAACCCTAAATGTGCAAAGATAAAAAACTTGTAATTGAATCACTCGCACATGCGCACTCCTAGGGTGTACTCCCACTTCGGTTGCCTTCAGTAAAATGATCATTAAGTATAGGGTATTTTAGTGGTCGCTCTTTTGTCTCAAAGATCAAAGTTTCCTCGGAAAGGTTGCCTCGAAATTGTTGCCTCGAATACGATCTTAAGACATTAGAGTGGTTACTAAGACGTCCTAACATTGCTTTAGTGATCATACGTCCCTTTCGAATTGACCCTTAAAACTCCAACGACGGTGCTACCCACTCACTAATAGTGGGATAGCGCTGTCTAAAGGAAACGAACATAGAACAATTCTTTTTTCGAGTAGGTAGATGCTAGTAGGTACTTGCTCAATACAAACAAACTTTTTCACACTTACACTCTTTTCAAACAAAGTTTTCAAAAACACTTTGTAACACTCTTGAAGACAGAAGCAAGGGTTAAATCGAAGTAAAACAAAAACTTTTCAAATCACACAAACACAGAAGCAATTTTAAAATGATGAGCAAGTACCTAAGAGCCCGTGGAAAACCACGGATAGAAAGGGTGCTAATACCTTCCCTTTCTATAATCTATCCCCCGTACTCAAAATCTCGAAAAAGGAATTTTTCTATGCTTTTTTCCTTTCCAGTTGGATAAAATAAAAGTCGGTGGCGACTCTTGCTTACCGCGACATTTTGCGAACACAAACGCAAAACGCAAACCAGCATTCAAACAGTTCTGGTTCTGCCACCGTACCACAACCACAATCTTTTCTTCAACAAGATCTCTTATGAAGTGATAACGGATGTTAATATGCTTGGTCCTTCTATGTTGAATAGGATTCTTTGAAATGTTTATGGCACTTAAATTATCATAGAATAATGTCATGACATCTTGTTTGACATTGTATTCTGTTAACATTTGTTTCATCCAAACCAATTGAGAATAATTGCTTCCTGCAGCAATGTACTCAGCCTCAGTAGTGGATAGAGACACATAATTTTGCTTCTTGTTGAACCAAGATATGAGGTTATTTCCCAGAAAGAAGCATCCTCCTGATGTACTCTTTCTATCATCAGCACTCCCTACCCAATCAGCATCACAAAAACTAGTTAAGGCAAAATTTGGTCCATGAGAGTACAACATACCATAATCACTTGTCCCATTCACATATTTGAGAATCCTCTTTACATGGTTGGCATGGCTAACTTTTGGATCAGCCTGATCTCTTGCACACATGCCTACAGCAAATGCAATGTTTTGTCTACTAGCTATAATATATAAAAGACTTCCTATCATGCTTCTGTAGAGACTTTGATTTATACTTACTACTTTTTTATCTTTAGTCAACTTCAGATGTGTGGGAGCAGGGGTTCTTTTTTGACTTGCATTCTCCATCCCAAACTTCTTTAATATATTCTTGGCATACTTGCTCTGAGATGAAAATATGGAGTCTTCCATTTGTTTAACTTGCAGACCAAGAAAATAGGTTAATTCACCAACAAGACTCATCTCAAATTCAGACTGCATCTGCTTGAGAAAATGTTGAACCATCTCATTTGACATCCCACTAAATAAAATATCACCAACATAGATTTGAGATATCATAATCTCCCCTTCTTCTTCTTTGATAAAGAGAGTCTTGTCTATACCACCTTTCCTATATCCATTTTCCCCAAGGAATATTGCCAGTCTGTCATACCAAACTCTTGGAGCTTGCTTCAATCCATACAGAGCTTTATTCAGTTTATAGACATGTTTAGGAAAACTTGGATCAACAAATTATTTTGGTTGTTCAACAAAAACTTCTTCATTCAGGTATCCATTCAAGAAGGCACTTTTTACATCCATTTGAAATAATTTAAATTTCAAAATGCATGCAACTCCTAACAAAAGTCTGATTGATTCATGTCTAGCCACATAAGAAAAGGTTTCATTAAAGTCCACTCCTTCAATTTGAGTGTATCCTTGAGCAACTAACCTTTCCTTATTTCTAATTACCACCCCTTTTTTATCAGATTTATTTTTTTATACCCATTTAGTGCCAATCACATTTGTCCCTTCAGGTCTTGGGACCAGATTCCAAACTTCATTCCTACTGAATTCTTCCAGCTCCTCTTGCATAGCATTAATCTGGAACTCATCATTTAGGGCCTCTTTGACATTCTTAGGCTCAATTTTTGATACAAAGAAAAATTTAGAAATCCCTTCTCTTGATCTAGTAGTAACTTCCTTGTTTGGATCTCCTATGATGAGCTCCTTAGGGTGATCTTTCTGAGTTTTGATTGAAGGTCCTTTATTGAGCTGACTAGGCTGGGGATCTTCTTGAGGAGGATTAGAATCAATACTCGTGTCATTTGATTCAGTTGGACTATCAAGCAAAGATGTTCCAACATCTTCTGAGACACCTTCTTCAACATTCCATCCTCTATCATCAATAGTAACATTTATTGACTCCGTCATAACTTTGGTTCTGGAGTTAAACACTCTGTATGCTCTGCTATTAGTAGTGTAACCCAGGAATATTCCTTCATAACTCTTAGGATCCATCTTCCTCCTTTGTTCATGATCAGCTAAGATGTAACATTTACTTCCAAAAACATGAAAGTATTTTACAATTGGTTTTCTTCCCTTCCATATTTCATATAAAGTGGCTGAAGTGCCTTTCCTTAGAGCGACTCTGTTATGAATATATCATGCAGTATTCATAGCTTCAGCATAAAAGTGGTAGGGTAGCTTCTTAGTATGAATCATGGCTCTGGCAGATTCTTGGAGAGTTATATTCTTGCATTCTACAATCCCATTATGTTGAGGAGTAATGGGAGAAGAGAATTCATGGCTGATTCCTTCAGAGGAGCAAAACTCAACAAATTTGTTATTCTCAAATTCTTTTCCATGATCACTCCTAATTCTTATGACATGACTTTCCTTTTCCCTTTGAGGTCTTTGGTAAAGATCTTTGAACACTTCAAAAGTTTCTGATTTTTCTCTAATAAAGCTTATCCATGTGTATCTAGAAAAGTCATCTACAACAACATAGGCATACTTCTTACCACCAAGACTTTCAACCCGCATAGGTCCCATCAAGTCCATGTGAAGAAGTTCCAATACTTTTGATGTAGTAACATGTTGAATCTTCTGATGTGACATCTTAGTCTGCTCTCCAATTTGATAGTCACCATATACCCTTCCTTCTTCTATCTTGAGCTTAGGAATCCCTCTCACTTCTCCTTCAGATATAGTTCTATTCATACCTTTCAGATGCAAGTGCCCCAATTTTGATGCCATAGTTTAACCTCATTCTCTTTGGCTGAAACACATATTGAGGAGAGTTTAACTCTTGAGGAACCCATAGGTAACAATTGTCTTTAGATCTGATTCCTTTCATGACAACTTCATTTTTTTTCATTGCACACAAGACATTCTTCTTTGGAGAAGTTAACTTTGAATCCTTGATCACATAGTTGACTTATAATTATCAGGTTAGCTGTTAACCCTTTTACAAGTACCACATTATCAAGTTTAGGAACTCCTGAATAGTCAAGCTTGCCAACACCTTTGATTTCTCCTTTTTCTCCATCACCAAAAGTCACATAACAGATTGAATGCGATTTGACATCCACCAACAGATTCTTGACACCTGTCATGTGTCTAGAACAGCCACTGTCAAAGTACCAGTCATCTTTGGTTGATACTTTGAGAGAGGTGTGAGAAATGAGACTTCTAACATTGGACTTGGGAACCCACTGTTTCTTCTTTTTGGTGTTTTGGGGAATCTTATCAGTTTTGGGAAGAGGAGTATTTTTAGGATACCCATACAGCTTGAAACAGAAGGGACTTATATGTCCAAGCTTTCCACAGTGATGACATTTCCAGGGTTTTCGATTCACCGGGATGCCCATTTTTGCCCAAGTCGCCCTTTCAGGTTTTCAACTTGTCGGGTCGTTTACGCGTAGTATCTTTTGACTATGTCTGCGTTCGCAGGGTGCGGCAAGTTGTCGCCGTCCATGGTGGTTAATATCATTGCCCCACCAGAAAAAATGTTTTTGATCACAAATGGTCCTTCGTAAGTAGGAGTCCATTTGCCCCTAGGATCACTTTGCGGCAAGATGATCCGCTTGATTACAAGGTCCCCGACTTGATATACCTGGCGTATGACTTTCTTGTTGAAAGCCTTGATCATCCGTTTTTGATACGTCTGACCATGACAAACAGCAGTAAGTCGCTTTTCATCAATCAAGTTAAGTTGATCAAGCCGGGTCTGAATCCAATCGTCTTCACTCAAACCAGCATCCTTCATTATTCTCAAGGAGGGAATCTGAACCTCGATAGGCAGAACAACTTCCATGCCATATACCAAAGAAAAGGGGGTTGTCCCAATTGAAGTACGCGCCGTGGTACGGTACCCATGAAGAGAAAACGATAACATCTCATGCCAGTCCTTGTAGGTGACTGTCATCTTTTGAATGATCTTCTTGATATTTTTGTTCGCAGCTTCGACAACACCATTCACCTTTGGCCGATAAGGAGATGAATTATGATGTTGAATCTGGAACTGCTCGCAAAGAGCGGTGATCACAGTATTATTCAGGTTTGTACCGTTGTCCGTGATGATCCTGTCAGGGATACCATATCGGCATATGAGGTTCTGCTTGATGAAGCGGGCAACCACATTCTTTGTAATGGAGGCGAAGGAAGATGCTTCGACCCACTTGGTAAAGTAATCAATGGCCACCAAGATGAAACGGTGTCCATTGGACGTTGTAGGCTTAATCTCTCCAATCATGTCGATTCCCCACATTGCGAATGGCCAAGGAGATGTTAGGACATTGAGAGGAACTGGAGGTATGTGTACCTTGTCAGCATAGATTTGGCATTTGTGATAAGTACGGGAATGTTGATGACAATCAGCTTCCATGGTAGACCAGTAGTAGCCTTCCCTTAGAATCTTTTTGGCCATCGTATGACCGCTCGAGTGGGTGTCGAATGTACCATTATGTAGTTCAACCATGATCTGCTCAGCTTCAACCTTGTCCACACAACGGAGCAGGACACAATCATGATTGCGCTTGTATAGGATACCATTGCTCAAGAAGAACTTGGCAGAGAATCTCCTCAAGAACTTTTTGTCGTTGACTGAAGCTCCTTCAGGGTATTCTCGAGTCTCGAGATACCTTTTGACTTCGTGAAACCAAGGTCGGTCCACTACTTCTTAGGTATTAATCTCATGATAATGTGCAGGTTCATCCCTTCGCTCGATGGTGATTTGGGGAGCCTCTTTATCCCAGTTAAGTTTAAACATGGAAGACATTGTAACTAGAGCATCTGCTAGCTGGTTCTCTTCTCGTGGGAAGTGCTCGAAGGTAATCTGCTTGAAATGAGGTAGCAATGTCAGGACATGTTCTTTGTACGGGATGAGATTAGGATGTTTAGTGTCCCACTCTCCTTTGATTTGACTGATTCCCAAAGCTAAGTCTCCAAACACAACCAACGATTTGATTCCCAGGTCTATTGCAGCCTTGAGACCAAAGATACAAGCTTCATACTCGGCCATGTTGTTGGTGCAGCTGAAGCAGAGTCTGGCGGTGAAAGGTGTATGGCAACCTTGTGGAGATATGAGCACAACACCGATACCGTTTCCAAGTGCATTGGAGGCACCATCAAATTACATAGTCCATCGGGATCCTTGTTCAGGTCCGTCATACGGTCCGTTATCTTCAATGTTGTCCAATGTCATAATGTCCTCGTCGGGGAAGTCGAACTTCATGGATTGGTAATCTTCGACAGCTTGATGAGCCAGATGGTCAGCTAGTACACTCCCCTTTATAGCTTTTTGGGTCGTGTACTGGATATCATATTCGGTCAGGATCATCTGCCATCTAGCTATTCTTCCAGATAAAGCAGGCTTTTCGAAGATTTACTTGATCGGATCCATCTTAGATATCAATAGAGTGGTATGAGTCAACATATACTGCCTTAGCCAGCGAGCAGCCCATACCAAAGCGCGGAAAGTTTTCTCGAGCAGTGAGTATCGGGTCTCACAGTCGGTAAACTTTTTGCTAAGGTAATAAATGGCATGCTCTTTTCGGCCAGACTCGTCATGTTGGCCCAGTACGCACCCTATTGAATTATCCAAAATAGTCAGATACATGATTAGCGGTCTTCCTTCGACGGGAGGCATCAAGATAGGAGGTTCTAGCAAATACTCCTTGATTTTATTGAAATCAACTTGACAGTCATCATTCCATTTAACCACCCGATCTTTCTTTAACAGCTTGAAGATTGGCTCGCAGGTAGATGTTAGGTGAGAAATGAACCTTGCAATGTAGTTTAGGCGTCCCAAGAAACCTCTGACCTCCTTCTCAGTGTGAGGGGCAGGCATTTCTTGTATAACTTTGACTTTGAAAAGATCAACCTCGATGCCTTTGTTGGTGGCAATGAAACCCAAGAGTTTACCGAACCTGACTCCAAAAGTGCACTTGTTAGGGTTCAATCTGAGCTTGTACTCCTTCAACCTGACAAACAGCTTTTGCAATTGGTCGAGGTGTTCTTCTTCCGTTTGTGAACGGGCTATCATGTCGTCTACATAGACTTCAATATTATGATGTATCATATCATGAAACAAAGCTACCATGGCGCGCTGATAGGTTGCCCCGGCATTCTTCAGTCCGAATGGCATCACTTTATAGCAGAAGGTACCCCACTGTGTAACAAAAGTAGTCTTCTCCATGTCTTCAGGGGCCATTTTGATCTGGTTGTACCCTGAAAATCCATACATGAAGGAAAATACCTTGTGCTAAGCTGTATTGTCAACCAAGATGTCAATGTGCGATAGTGGAAAGTCATCTTTAGGGCTAGCCCTGTTTAAGTCTCTATAATCCACGCACATTCTCACTTTGTCGTCCTTCTTAGGCACGAGAATAATGCTAGCAACCCATTGTGGATAGGAAGTAACAGCAAGAAACCCGGTATTGAACTGCTTCATCACTTCGGCTTTGATCTTTTCAGACATATCGGGCCTCATTCGGTGGACTTTCTTTTTATTTGGTGGAAAGTCTTCTCTTGTAGGGAGACGGTGAACCACAATATCTGTATCGAGTCCCGACATGTCTTCATAGGACCAGGCGAAGATCTCAACATATTCATTCAACAGTTGAACTAAGCGCTCTTTGACACTTGACTCAAGGTTGGCACCCACTCTGACTTCTTTTCTGTCTTCGGCAGTACCCAAGTTGATAGTCTCTAACAGCTCTTCATGGGGCAGAATAGCCCTTTCTTCCTGTTCTAGAAGTCTAGCCAATTCTCCTGGCACTTCACAGTCTTCATCACCTTCGTATTCGGCATGATTGACCAGATCTTCAGAGTCACTGAAGGCCATAGCAGAATTGTTACCCATGGAATCCGGAATGGAAGGGTACCTGCGTTTTGTGAGTGTGGGTGTGTGTAAGGGATAGCCACCTTTAAACAAATAAAATGTAAAAAGAAAGAAAATGAACACAAAAGTTTATATATGAAAACGTCCATGATTCATTAAAAATGGCATATGAAGATGAAAAATCAAGCCCTTACAAATGGACCTATATGCCTCGGGTAAGGCACAAAGGCAAAAAGAGTGTACGAATTGTTTAATAATTATTACAGACCAACAGAAATGTTTGAAAGATAAATTACTGATTTATGAAAGTAATGGGAACGAAGTCTTTCGCCTCCCAGTTGTTCAGTCCTCCTTCAATAGTCGGGAAAATCCAGTCTTTAAAGTTTCTCTCATCTTCACCATCCTCCAAAGCATGAACCCCCTGATGGGTGATCTTCAACGGTGGCCCTCCAGCCCGGGAGCGGCGTACAGCCTTTTGAGCGGAAGCAGTGAAACCCGGGCCGAACTTATCTGTCTTGTAAGGAAAATCTGGAAGCGGACCCCATACTATGCTCCCTCCTTCCTTAATCACCGCCTTCGCATCTTTAAGGGATGACATCCGGGACACAGGTTTGGAAATGATGGGTACAGAAGTTATTATATTGGCTACCGCAACTTCAGGAGAAACCTCTTCAAAGTGCTAAAATGGGGTCTCGATGAATTCACCATCTAATTCAACATAGCGGAACGAATTTAGATGGCTTATCATATACTCCTCCTCGCCATGAACTGTTATAATTTTCCCTTGGACTGGGTATTTGAGCATTTGGTGTAGAGAAGAAGTGACGGCCCCAGCATTATGAATCCAGGGTCTTCCCAACAAGCAAGAGTAGGAGGGACGGATATCCATCACATAAAATATGGAGTTGAAAGTTTTCGTTCCCACTTTAATCGGGATGTCACCATCCTTTTAGAACCATCAAAGGCTCTGACAATGATATTGCTGGGCTTCAAGGTTAAACCTTCACAGTCCAATTTGTCCAATGCTTTCTTCGGCAAGACATTTAAAGACGACCCGGTATCAACCAGAACGTGAGCTAAAGTAGTCCCTCTGCATTCCACCGAGACATGCAACGCGTCATTATGCTTTCTCCCCTTAGATGTTAAGTCGGCATCGGAGAAGCCAAGACCGTTGTCGGTTGTTAGGCTAGCTACACACTCTTGGAATTGGTCCGCGGAGGTTTCCTGAGGCACGTGGGCCGTCTTTAAGAATCTGATCAAGGCTTTGGCATGAGCTTTGGAACAGAGCAACAAAGCGAGCATAGAGATTTTTGAGGGGGTTTTCCCCAATTGTTCTACGATATCATAGTCGCTTTTCTTAATTATTTTTAAAATCTCCTCCATTTCCTTTTGAGTGGTCTCGGGGATGACCAAAGGCTGAGCCCTCGTCCTGACGGGCGCTTCTTGGATCCCCTTACCTTTATCAACAGCAACAGCAGAGGGTACAACCATGGGAGTAACAATTTCTTCAATAACTGGAGTTCGCACAGATATGTTGACCGGCACAGAAGTAACCTTAGGAGCATTTGAGGGTCCGAAGATTTCCCTTGGAGGAGCAATCTCCGGAGAGAAAATTGTTCCGCTGCGGGTGATTTTACTCGTCCCAGCAATATTTCCTATGTTATGAGTCTCTTCACCGGAACTTTCTTCAACTGATTCAATCTGCTTAACACCGTGGTAGAAGATCTCTCCTCCATAATTCCACGGTATTGATTTGTTGGACTTGTATGGGATAGGCCCTGACATAGTTATCTTCAGAGGTACAATCTTTGGATCGGGTGTAATCTTAATAGGTGTTTTGGAGACCTTGGAAAGATTGGCGGAAATGGTAATTATAGCAACATATTTGACAAGAGTTGGAGTAACAGGAGTTTTCTCAAAGAGGATTTCTTGATTATCCATTAGGCGTTGGATGCCTAATTTCAACAATGGACAGTCGGATTGTAGGGACGAACAAAGGTAACAATCTTTTCCACAGCCTGGGAAAATCTCGGCTTTCAACAAATTCATCTTGATTATTGGCAACGGAGTCATCAAATCATCAGCAGCAACATACATATCCTCTTCAATAGCATGGGCATTGTAACCATGCTTTGGCATTGGGGAAGAGATCACATTCTATTTTCCTGGCGCGTTGAATTCCACTTCCTTAGCGTCTATTAAATCCTGGATCTTATTCTTGAGGGCCCAACAATCGTTGGTGTCGTGCCCCACGCTATCTGAATGATAAGCACACTTGGCGTTGGGATGGTAATGTGGAGAAGTTGTATTTGTATTCTTTGGTGCCTCTCTTAAACTGGTAAGGTTTAACTTCAGGAGATGGGGGAGAACCTGAGCAGGTGTCATGTTTATCCGAGTATATTGTCGTGTAGGCCTTTCTACCCTTTGATGGTTGGTTCTAGGTTGACTATTTCGAGGCTGATCAGCTGCAGACTTCTGAATCATTACGGCCCCCACTGCTGGCCAACGCTCAACTCTTCCTTGGCCTCTTTGAGAGTAAACAGCTAAGACTTCTTTCTTTGCTGGAAAAGTCTTCTTGATGGCAGCGGAAGTAGATGTATCTTTCTGAATTTTACCGCTCTTAATGCCAGCTTCAACTCTTTCACCAGTCAGAATTAACTCGGTGAACCCTGCAGACAAACTTCCTATCAAGTGATTAAAGAAAGGACTTGACAGAGTCCCCAAAAACATATCAACAAGCTCTCTTTCAGACAATGGTGGCTGCACCCTTCCAGCCAAGTCCCTCCATTTCTGGGCATACTCCTTAAAGCCTTCATTGGAGACCATACCCATACTCTGTAATTGAGTACGAGTAGGTGCTAAGTCCGTATTATATTGATATTGTCTGTAGAAGGAATCATCCAAATCCTCTCAATTGTGCACATCAGACCTCTCAAGCTGGTAGAACCAATCCAATTGCATCCCCGACAAACTATCCTGAAAATAGTGGACCCACAGGTCCTTGTCAGAAGAATGAGGTTGAATTTTTCTGACGTAAGACCGTAGGTGCATCTTTGGGCAAGACACCTCATTGTATTTAGCAAACAGAGGAACTTTAAACTTGGGGGGAATGACAATCCCAGAAACCAACCCTAACTCTTCGAAATCCAGCCCAGGCACTCTTTGCACTTCTATAGCTGCCAGACGTTCTTCTAGATTCTTGTACTTGTCATCTGCAGGAGGGTACTGCTATTCTGCATAGTCTTTATCCTCCTCCTCTTCTTCTTCAGCCTCAGACTCAGACAGTATTGCAGCTCCCTTTCCTTTTCCTACCCCTTCATCAGATGTTGAGGGGAAGTCCAGGACCCTTCTATTTTGACCTTCAAATCTTCTACCCAAAGTAGCCACACCAACTCTTTTCTTTTTCTTTTTCTCCTTTTCCTTCTCTAACAGTGCTTTAAGATCCTCCTGACCCTTTGCCAAGGTCATGAGGAGTTGTTGGAACTGTGAATTCTGCGCTTGTAAGTCTTTGACCGTCTGCTCTATATCCATCTTGCTGAAATAAACAGCAGAGAGATAAGGAAACCTGGTGTGAAGACCTGTTTATGCATATGATGAATGATATATATTCATGTAATGCATTCAAGGATTCAGAAATTCAAATTTGTTGTAAATAAAAAGTACACACGTCATATTAATAACATAGAATTTGTTAGTACATCAATGCCCCATGGGCAAAATAATACAAAAATCTAAGGTAAAAAGATGTTGCACATCCTCTTTGGCGCAATGTAGGTGTTGAGAGTCTGCTCTTCGTGAAGTCGACGAGTAAGTTCTAAAACCTTCTTCTCACTGGCGTAGAAGTTGGCTTCAAAAGTGTCTCGTTCTTCCTTGAGCTGTATCCAACTCTTTTGCAGATCTTCCAATGATGTCGACATGTCAGGATGTAGGAGGGTGTATGGAACCTCTCCTTCTGTAACAGGCTCTTTGATCACAGGGAGAATGTAGGGGTAAGGCATCATAAGACTCTAGGCGCGGGTTCGTACCCACTTGAGGTAAGGCTCAAGAGGGATAGAATTCTTGTGTCCCAAGGTCTTACTGTCCACCTTGTTGGGCATCATCCAAGCACGGATAAACCTTTGTAAAAGTCCTTGAGCATCGTTATCGAAGTTAAAAACCAAATCTGGAATCAGCATGTCATGCAGGCCATCCCTTCGGGCATACCCAAATTGTCTCAGAGCCAAACAGGGGTTGTAGGTAATGCCTCCCCTAATGCCAAGTAGTGGGACATTAGGGAATTCCCCACAACGATCAATGATGATGACATTTTCTCTGGACCGAGAACACCAATGAACATCAGAATGTGTAAGAGTCATTAATCGTTGTGACCACCTCAAGCCTTGTTCATTCTTCAAGACTGACTGGGGAAGGTGAGAAACAAACCACCTTGCTAGAAGAGGAGTACAACACATGAGAACACCTCTTTTCCTCATTGTTCGTGTGTGAAATGAGTGGAGGATATCCCCAAGTAATGTAGGCACAGGATTCCGAGATATGAAAATCTTGACAGCATTCACATCTATAAGCTGATCAGGGTTTGGGAACAAGACCAACCCATAGATGAGAAGTGCTACAATCTCCTCAAAAGCTTGCAGATCTAGAGAATTCCAGCAGTTTTGTGCCTTCTCAAACAAAAACTTTGTCAAGAAACCCTTGACACCACTTCTGGTTTCCCAATGACCTATGTTATCAGATGGTTGCAAGTGTAAGGCTTGCGCAACATCTTCAAGCTTTGGCTCTCTTTCCGTACCGTTGTAGGGTAGTTGATGGAGAATAGGAATCCTCATGAGTTGAGAAAATTTCTCTAAAGTAGGCACTAGTTGGTAATCAGGAAATGTGAAGCAGTGGTGTAGGGGGTCAAAGAACTGGAAGAGAACGTTCACCATGTCTTCCTCTATGTTGGAGTTGACCAAGTTGATAAGTCTACCATGTCCTTCAGTGAAGCGAGAATTCTCTGGAATCTTGGAAGCAAGCTCCATGAGTTGAGGAGGGATTCTCACAAGGTTGACCTGAATTGTTTTCCTGCGAAGTGATTCCATAACCTACAAAACAGGAACAAATATGAAGATCCAAACCCTTGAAATGGTTAGTGGATGCATATGATGCTTTATGATGTTCATGATGTATGCACAAGTATATGTACAAACAAATTACACAAGATCCTAGTTTCAGGCTTGCATGGGTTTTCATGGGTAAGTACCCTCTTGAAGTTAGTTGGCTCAACCTGTCCTATAAATAGTAACCGGGTTCTAAGGAGCTCAATATCACTGGATTATTTTCTGTGTTCATTGTTTCAGTTTAGCCACTTTACTGGAGACCAAAATATTCCAAGAAAACAACCCTCAATGAGTGTAGTATCGAGTATCTACCAACTTCAGACTGCACCAAAGCCGGTCATCTCACTACCCCTAAAAAGGCCAAGATGGTCAAGTAAAGGTTCTAAAAGTCCATTAGTGCTTCATGACATCACTCAGCGGCCCCGTATTCTCTTTGATTGACTCAAAGGCTACTGGTACCCACAAATATGTCACACTAATATAGCTATTGCTTCAACCATATCGGTATACCCCGCACAATTTCCACAATGTATTGCTATTTACCTATGTTTCCCAAATCCGGGTAGAGGATTTCAAACCCAAACAATAGAACCAATTGTAAAGCAATCAAAGCAAACAAGATAAGCATGTAAAGGTGATCTAAAACCCTAAGGTAACCCCACTTTTAGAATTCATGTCCCCAGCAGAGTCTCCTGTTCTGTGATACGGTGGGAGAACTGACTTGAGGTTTTGCGTTTGTGTTCGCACTTGTGCAGTTTAGCAAGAGTCGCCATCGACTTTTTATTTTATCCAAAGGAAAGGTCAAAAAACACAGGAAAGACCTTTGAGATGTTTTCTTGGGTTCGGGGGGTAGATTATGAAAAGGGAAGGTGCTAGCACCCTTTTCATCCATGGTTTTCCATGGGCTCTTAGTTACTGGTTTAGATCACTTGCTTTTGCTTTTCAATTGTTTGAAATGGTGCTTTGGTATGTGGTTTTGAAAATGTTTTGAAAAGAGGCCTTGTCTAGGAAACCTTTGTAACAATTCTTGTATGAATGTTTTACAAAGGGTGTTTGTCTTTTGAAAAAAATGTTTCAATGTTTGAAAGTTTGATTTGGGAAAATGTTTTGAAATTGTGTTGTGTGTTTTTGAAAATAGCAAGGATGTTTGCAAATTTGATCAAGTAACTAGGAGTTGTTTACCCTACTCAAAGACTTTTCCTACACATTTTTAACCCTTTGACATTGTTGTTTTACCATTGTATTTGGTAAACAACCTTGTGTTTGGATGTTAAACGGGACAGGCGCGGGTTATTGTATACAATCATTGAAAGCAACTTGTGAGACGCTCTAGCAATTTTGTAAGGGACGAGATCATTTTATCGAAGGCAACATCAAGGGTCATCGAGGGACTACGATCTTTGTTTATCGAAGGGTCATTTGCTAGAGTGTCTCATATTCGAGGGACATGATTGTATTTCCGAGGCAACAAGCGAGGTTACCCTAGAGGTGCACGTGTGAGACGTGTGTTGATTTCAAGTTATTTATCCTTGGATTAGGTCATCTAGCGATTGATTTTTGAATCTTGCCATACATGCCTAATTACTACACAGTATATCGAAAGCAATAAATTGCGGGAATTAAAAGTCTAAGCTATTAGAAAAGTATCCGGGAATAGGGGTACAATTATTACAAATGGGGATGAATCTCATAAGAATAGTAATGTCCAAAATATTACAACCAAATCGAATTGTTGTGCGATTTAATAAAAAGATATGATAATTTATGAAATAAAGAAATCGATAAAGTATGTAATGCAATGTATTTACTTGAAAAGATAGAAATAAAATTTATTCTAAAAAGAAAGATTAAAATTTTTATTATTATTATTATACTTTGTATTTTTATTAATTATGAGCTATCTTTAAAGAAAGAAACAAGATTAAATTAAATGTTTTTTTAGTGTTTTTATTAAGTGTAAGAAAATTAATAAAAAGAAAAAAAATAAAAGAAAACTAATTAAAAAAATCAAATTAATTCTACAAGATGAAGTTTTAAAACAAAAAAAAAAACATTAGTATATTATTAACTAAAATAAAAGAAAAGAAAACAAATTAAAAATGGGGGGGGGGGGGGGGGGGGGGGAGCCAGAAAACGTGTGTATGGGCTTTGCAATGGAATGGCCCAATGCTTAAGTTGCAATTTATTGTTTGATTAGGGTAAACAAGAGAAACAATTAGGGTTTGTGACTCCCCTTTCCCAGCGGCGCCGTCGCTTTCTAGTTCATCTCTCTCACTCTGTTACTCACAACATCTTAAGCTTATGGCCGGAAAAAACTAATCTCTCCTCATCTCACCATAAATCGCGTTTTCTATGAAAATCTAGAGTCAAAATCATGCTCGAAGAGCTCTCTCTGATCTTCCCTTCCCCTCAAGCCGCCAAAGCACTCCCTCCTTCTCTTACCTTCTCACAATGATCAATGGTTTTGCTTAAAAGGTATGGTTCTGCTTTGGTTTTTTGGGCTTGACAGTTTCATAGATTTTGCATGCTTTGTTCATGTTTAGTTTGTTTTACCTATTGTGCTATATGTCTGAGATGCAGTAAATGATTTGAAGGGATACAAAGTGGTCATACCTGTGGGATTTTCTCTGTGAAAAGAAGAGGAAAGGTGAGATGGAAAAATAAAGCTCCCTGGTGTCCAGATGCGTGAGGAGAAGAAATGATGATGAATGCGTGAGCTTCCGGTAACTTCTCTTTGTCCCTTGAACTTTAAATGATGAGGATGACGCTTCTGACTTTGATTTGTAAGTGGTTGATGATGTTGCTTGATTCCTTTGTTTGTATGTTTAGACTGTTTGATAGCTTGAGGATTGGTTTTGTTGTTGAAATGGATTTTGAATGTTTTGTGATTTTGTATTGAAGATAGTTTTGCAAAACTGATGCCTCTTTTCAGTTCTTTGGTTTGAGAACCGAGTTGAATGTTTTTTTGACAGTATGAAAATGGTTTGGTTATGATTTCACAGTTTAAGGTTTTTTGATGTTGTACAGCTTTGGTTATGCAAGCTTTGATGCTTTTGAAAATGTTGCAGGCTGTTGGAAGGGTTTTTTGAATTGTTATGCAGGTTTTTGTTGTTGTTGCTGTTTGACAGTTTGGTTAGGCTTGTTTGAAATTGGTTTAACAGGTTTGGGTTGTTTGAAGCTGTTATGCAGTTTTGAAATGTTTTGTTATAGTGGAAACTTGGCTTGGGATTTCTGGCTTGAGATTTCTGGCTGTTTGTTGTTGTTACAGTTGTGGCTTTGTGAGTTTGGGAGTTTTGGCTAGCTTGTTTTTTTTTTTACAGTTTGCAGGCTTGTTGCTTGAACTTGTTATGCAGGTTTTTGTGTGTAGACTTCTGTTTGACAAACTGTGTTTTTTTCTTCTTACAGTTTCTCTACTGTTATATCCTAGTTGTTTTTTTTTTCTTTTACATCCTGTGGGCAGGATGGTCAATCTGTACCTTTCCCATAATTTAGGTGATATCTCTCCTCTCTCTCCTCTCTCAATGATAAAGCATAAATTCTTTTTCCCCCTTTTTCTGAAAAGTTTGCCAAACTTTGGAAAATGATGAAAAGCTTTTGCAACAAGCTTTACTTGTTGTTTGGTTTACCATACAGCTTTCTTCTTTTCCTGTTGTGCTACTGTCTGCATTTGTACTTTCTTCTGCTATTTGTATGCTACTTCTTTACTACTATGCTGCATTGTTCAGTTACTTGCTTGTAATGTTTGCATCCAGTTTGTATTTGGCTTTGTTTAGTTTGTAACGCTTTGCTCAGTTTGCCTTGTTCAATTTGACTTTTTTTGGCGCCTTGTTGAGTTACTTGCTTGTAACGCTTGCACTGCTGTTGCTACTTTGCTTGTATTGCTGCATTGTCCAATTTAGTTTGGCTTTGTTTAGTTTGCCTTGTTGCATTGTTTGGACAGCATGCTGCAGTTGGACCATTTGCTTTGCATTCTCTTTTACTTGGACAACTTGCATTTTTATTTTTCTTTTTGTGAACCAAGAAGAGCAATCTTCTTGTGATTTGCAAAGAGAAAAATAAAAACATGGTGAAATGAAAATAGCCCCCTCTGATTCCAATCGACAAACTTTAATGATGAACATTTTTTCTTTCTCTTTGAAATTTTTATTTATGTTCAATTAACTGTACTAATCTTTTTTTTTTGTCTTTCTTTCATGTGAGCGCAAATTGGATGGTGACAAAGCAGAGGAAGCAGGAGACTTTGTCGAGCATGGGAGAAATGGAAGCTTAGGCTTAGATTTTTCTTTGTAACTTAGAGAGATTTTCAATCAGTTGTATTAATTTATTTTTCAAGTACGATAAGTTGTAAAGCCTAAAGCATTTGAATAATAAATTGTTTTTTTGTAACAACATCTGAAATAAATGAAGAAAGTCTTTATGAGATAATCTGATATCTAATAAAATCCATTACTGTTAGTAACTTGTAATTCTCTCTTTATGTCTTCACTGATTCTTTAAGATTCCTGATTAAAATAACTGAAACTGCATTCCAATAATTCCAATCCAGATAACTTAAACTCCAAGTAATCCAATAACTCTGTAATCTTGCAACTGTATTCCAATCAAAACACGCATTGTGTATTCCATAAACAAGCAAATGTTCATTCCATAAACAAGTGAATGTTTTAAAAGACGCAAATTAACTGGTTAACCTGGATCAAACAAACACTGCCTTTTCAGTAAATTTGAGAGAGCATGAAAATATGTGACAGCCAATTGACTTTCTGAGAATTCAGTTTCTTCTGAGAAATGCAAGGAAAACCCTAATTCTTGATTTACTGCCACAGGAGAAAATCTGTCTGATCGATTTCTGAGCCAATCTTGAATATTTGAATAAACCCTAGGGTGTGTTTTCTATGGAAAATAGGAAGGGCAAATTTTGGGGTACAACACCTTGGTATGATCTTCTCTGATTCGACACGTTTTCTTCGTGCTGATTTCCTCTACCAGTCAAGTTGTTGTATCCACCTTTACCTTTGTTGTCGAACTGCTTTCCTTTGCCTTTCTTGTCTCTTGTTGATTGAGCCTAAAAATCCACATCACTCTTCGACTTGCCTACAACTCTTTCAGCCATTCTTTGTTCATGAGATTCAAGCGTCCCTTGAAGATCTTCCTTCGACAAAGATGACATGTCCTTCGAATCTTCTATGGCAACTACCACATGGTAGAATTTTGGAGCCAAAGATCTTAAGATCTTTAAAACAACAACTCTTGTTGTTAACGTCTCTCCACAATTCTTAATTTGATTCACTAGTTTTGTAACCCTAGTGAAGAAATCAGATATGCTCTCACTATCTTCCATCTGAAGTAATTCATACATTCTTTTGTGAGTTTGTAACCTCACTTCTTTCACCTTCTCAGGGCCTCCAAACGATTTCTTCATAATCTCCTAAGCTTATTTTGCAGATTCAACATCACTAACATTTTCGAAATTGTCTGAGCAAACACATTGGTGAATTATAAAGAGGGCTTTATAATTCTTCTTCTTCGATTCTCTGTATTCTACTTCTTTTTCTTCTGAATCGTCTTCATCCAGTGGTTCTAATCCATGTTTCACAAGATCCCAAAGACCTTGAAAAGAAAATATACCCTTCATCTGTTTGCATCAATTCTCATTGTTATCACCTTTAAGCATTTGGAGACTTGTTGGAAAATTTTCATTAGCGTTATTCGTCGCCATCGTGAATTTCTTCTTCTTCTTCTTCTTCTTTGATCGTTCTTCCCTTGAATCACTCAATCGGAGCTCTTGATACCAAATATTGGAAATCCATTAAAATCTATGATGAATTTCTACCAATATTGATGCTCAAGATTGATATCACCACACAATAACAATGAATTATATGAAAGAATAAAAGAAAGAAGACAATGATTTTTCTGCAGAGTTTCTCTCTGCCCACAAATTGTGGAAAACTTTGTTATTTACTTGCAACTGCAAATTCTGTGAATACAAGTAGATTGACTTAATTACAAAAATATGGGTTACTCCCTCTATTTATAGATTTAGGTTAGCTTGCTGCCTAAGCCAAATCCCAAAACTATAAAAGCCTAAAATACTTATTTTAGAACTAAATCAAATCTATCTATTTTAGATCTAAATCAAATCTATCTAAATCTAAAACAAATCCGTGTGTAATAAATTGTTTCCACACTTCTAAATCAAATCAAATCTTTTCAACATTCCTTTTATCTTTGTCGAGCAAACTACTTCGATACAAAAAATTACTTTCAACAAACACTACTGATACTATAATATGATTTGTATGAATGTGCGTTAGTGAACTTGGTTTACATGAGAATGGTACAACCCATATACAAGAGAAAGCTTAGGAAGCAAGCAACCGAAATTAACTAACTTATCCTATATTTAAGGAACAAACCCTAACTACCAATAACTAACAATCTAAACATAAATATGGTTTAATATGTGCTTTCTACCATGCTTCTTCAATGGTGAGAGACCAAAGCATCCATTTCTTGTTTAAGTTGAATCGCATAACCAATTTGTCTCTTTCTTTATCCCATAAAACCTCATTTGACAACGTTGTCCTACAAATTATTATAACTAAGCAAATAGACATAACAATTCAACAAAAGAGGTTCAACTTTATGATCAACCTTAAAAGTTAAGATAGTGACTAACATGAATCCAGCTGCTACCACAGTTAGCTAGCACTTTGTTTCCCTTCCAAATTTTTTGTTATTTCTATTTGTCAAAACCTAATCTATCACCAAGTGGGAAACATGATTCGGATATATTAAGAATCATAATAATCATAGGATATAGTGGTTTGGAATATACTAGGTTCGGCCACGTAGGGTTGCAACTGATCACCATAGTTTTACAATATTTTTTTAAATATTCTAAGATTGTACACCAAATAAATGCATGTTTATTTTGACGAATTGGTGTATTAAAATATTCTATAATGTAGTATGCATTTAATTAAGTAAAATCGTGGGGAAATAGAACTTGGTGAGTTTTTAGCAAATCCATTTCACTCACTAACTTGTGCAGAAGAGTATTTGTGGCATGACCTCAAACTTGACAGCAATGAAGGGTAAACAAATCCATGAAAATGCAATAAATGTAAGTGTGAAACAGAACATGAGTTATAAATTGTTTAAAATGAGAATTTTCTATATATTTCATATTATATGCTAGTAGTATTGTAGGGATAAATTAGAATCCCACAAGTAAGAGTGATGTTGGAACAAAATTAAAAGAATTACTTGAGGCCTAATTAACATGTTTTTAATTCGTATATATCATGTTATCAAATTCAATATCAATAAGAAATATGTTATCAAAAGTAAAAAACTTTATATAATTCTTATGTCAATTTAAGATGACGAATGTAGAAGTGTACATAAGAATTCATGAAATTTTGAAGAAAATAATGTCCAATGAGATTTTCCAAAAATAGATTTTTCAATTTGTATTTAGGCATTATAATGAAGTGGGTCGAAAATAGTTTTTATCTTTTTATATCTAAATCAAAGTTATCGTACAAATTGAAAAATCGAGACTCTTTTAAAAAGTTTTGGTATGTCTGTTCCGTCATTAGAATCATTTTTTAATGAAAATATTTGTTTTTGAAAAGCAAATTGCATTGTATATGATAAAATAAAATATTTTCAAGAAATTTTATACATCCATTTTAAATAATAAAATATTAATTAAAATATTAATTAAAATTTTGACTATATATCCAAGGTTATCCAATAACTCAATTCATCCCTATATATTATATTTAAAAATAAAATAAAAATCAAACTAAATTAAATATAAATTTAAATCAATTAAAACAGATTTTTTCTATCAAATTCGATACGGATCCATATAATCTTCCATAAATACGAATTATATTGTGATGTGTATATGTGTCGCAACATCTGTAATGACTTCTATTGTGTATCTAACATTTTATATATTAAATTTTTGATATTTTTATTTCTACCTGATAGAAATTAAAATAATATTTATACTATCTATGAAAAATAATATTATATCCGTATTTCATATGAAATATATCACTTTCATTTGACTAATTAACATAATTGCCTTAACACATTTAATGTGTGTTTTGAAATTCATTATCAAGTCACCGAGTTATTCATTGTAGCTTCTCCATTTTCACATCTAAAATGCATTGGGATGTAAAAAAGCTATTCAAACGTAACAAATGCTTACATATATATGTGACCTAAAATCTCTAACGTGAAATGTTTAACTTCGAAGTATTAAAAACAAATGTTACAAGATTTTTCTGCCTTTTTGAGATTTTGATTTAATAATCTGAGTTCTTAAAATTAGGAATTGAGAAACAGATCAATTAGCCTTGTTTACTAAAATTCAACATAATCCATCAATTATTACAAAAACAATAAAATGATGAGTTTATTGATCTGTAGTGAGAACTAAATTAAAATTGTAAAGTTCAAAATCGAGACTCAATGTACCTAAAATAACATGCTAAATGTCTTATTAGAGATATTCAACCCTAGTTAAAGTGGAACATGATCAATAAAATTGAGTGAAATTTTAATAGTTTATTTAATCATTTTTATCTACTTGGAGTAATTAGTGTCTTCAAATGTCAGCCACGGTATTCACACAGAAATCTAAATGAAGAAGATTTAATTCGTTTATTAGCGGAATTAAGCTATTGCTAATTTGGATCACATGGGGCCACTAAGTAAATACATTTTAGCACAAAAGAAAATAAGAGACAGATTCAACACAAAAACTAATTTGAAAGGACTTTTGTGGAGGGATTGCAGAGCCAAGACATCTCCATGCTAGTAGCAATAAAATAAGACTGAGAGAGGATGTCTGGTATATATTAAAATTGGTTTCGAAAAAGAGTTATCGTTGCTTTGTTTCAGAGAGATTTTGAACAAAGAATAAATTTGACGTCGAGACAAAAACAACGGCCTCCTCAAGAGTGCGAATAAGTTGGGGAAGACAAAACGCCTGACATCCGCAAGAAGGGGTCACCACCCCTGAAGTGTCGTCCCTAGCAAGACGATACCGTTTTGGAGAACCCTCTTTCTGGGAGGAATGATGATCTTCAACCCGAACCTTCTTCATTGAAATTGGACCCTACAGTCAAGGTATCCGCGACGGTGACCAATTGGTTGACCCCAAAGGCAGTAGCAGTAGCCTCAATGGTTGAGACAAGAGCAACGGGGGAGACATCATCTGTAATCTGAAGAGGTGTCACAATCCGGCCTGAAGAGCCAGTCTTTACACCTTGGAAATTGGCAAGATCAAAGAACATCTTCAGCTTGTCTACCTTTTCCATGTTACCTGCAAAATACAATCATACATTTTCAAAAAAGAAAAAAAACCTGAAGACTCTGCTCTGCCCTCACCAAATATTTACTTCCTCTACTTCTAGTTGATTGCGCTCAAAATAGCGTAAGCATCAATTCACCTTTTCCTCGCCTCGGTAGGGGGAAACTCACTGGGGCTTAACCTTTCCTCGTAGTCGAGCCCCTGAAACCAAGAATGTGGGTCTTCCTTCAATGCCACCTCATTAGAGGAAATAAGATCTAACATGGTGCAGTAGGAATGGACGTCCCGATTAAAGTGAAAAGAAGACCAATATTCTGAGAATGAATCCTAGGAGAAGTGAAGAGAATTGGTGTAAAGGTAGCAAAAAGTGAGATGGGTCGTTGACGTGAGGGGATTTACCAGCAAGAAGCGCCCTAGAAAATTGCCTTAGTCCGTGGAGAAGGGGTCAAACCAAGGATTATCCAGATAAAGGCTATTGAGCCCTTGGTTTTGGAAGTTTTCTTGGGAGGAATGCACCAAATGGAACAGTCTAAAGAACAACTCAAGGGAAGGCTTCTGAGACTTATATTTAATGCACAACTGAAATACTCTCATGTAAGCCCAAGATATTGGATGGAGCTGAGAGGGAGCCACTTTTAAGTGCTTCATGGCAGCTACTTCAAAGTCACAAAAAGGCAACCATAATCCTATTCTCGTGAATCGACACTCGTAGAGCGGGATCATACAGTCGCCAAAGAAACTGCATATCCTCTTTTCTGGCCCCACTGGAAGAGCCGTCCATTCTTGGGGATCACTGACCACGATTCTAGTAACATCAATGGCAGCCTCAGTGCTCAAAATAGATGAAGTGCCCACTACTTTTGCATGCACCCAGTCATTCTCCATTGCACTCAGTTGATCTTGAAGATCCAAGTAGGCCTTCACCTTAGCGTCGATGGGTTCACAATTATTGGTTCTCATACAAATTTGAATATAGTTCTTAGTTCATTCTCTCCTCTTCCGGTTGGCTTATGTTTCCTCCTCGATTAAGATGGGAGGGGAGCTTAAGGACCTCAACACGATTAACCTCTCAAACGATATTTGATAAAAGGGCCTATAATGAGTTGGATGAAGAATCCCTTTCTTCTAGGGAATCCCAAGATATCTTTTATGAATCAGAACCATTAGATCAATTGGAGGGAGATGAGAATCATGGAATATACCCATCCTCAAAACAGAAAAAGTATCGCTCTCAGAATAACTTAATAGACTAGCAAAATTATCACTCATCTTGTCTAGAAAATGAGAAATGTTGAAAGAAAAATGAGTTAAGGAAGGTACCTAGCTGTGAGATATTGGTAAGGCAAAGAAGAGGAAGAAAAGAAAAGACTTTTAGCAAAGCACTGTGGATCTTTTTGATTAATTCTCTCAAGAAAGAGGGAACGAAGACGTTTTTTTAAAAGTTCTCATAAGTTTGAATGCCAAGGGTTGCAAAAATTTCCAAATTATCAACTCCTCATATTTATATGCAACTCCATATGAAGGATTCAAATCAACTAGGGAAAAAAGTCATGTGATCAACAACTAGATTTTCCCTTGTGAATACACGCAAACACGAGCACTCTCAAATGCACTATAAACCGCGTCGTTCCCTAACCTGTCACATCAACACACATGTCAGGAAAAGACAGAAACATTTTCAATGATGGAAAGGAATTTAATGCGCTTGTTCCCCACTATTTTTTTTATGAATTCCAGACATATCAGTTCTATCTCACAACAGACAACATCATGGAGGCCGACCAACATCACTTAAGGCTTTCCTCGACTTTTTAGTGGCCGAAAAAGTCTTGGGGGCAACTATTTTAGACCGATCATAGGCCCAAATGGATAAGGCCTAATTCATCGCAAATCCACTCCACTTGACCTAAGGTATAAAATCAGTTCACACGAAATACAAGGTATATTCCATGATCTCTACTTTTCGCCACACTCATCTTGAATCTTAAACTGACTTGAGTGTTAGAGTGCTAACCATGCAAGTCCATCCTACAATGTTGAGACTGAGATCAACACCATCGTTTCAAGATCATCAATTCTCCATATACATATATTTCTTATTTCTGAACAGAACAATATTTATTCAATATTTTTCATGACAATTATATTTTTATATCATACGGAAAAAATCACTTTCATTTGACTAATTAACATAATTTCTTTAACAAAATTCACTATCAAGCCACCTAGTTACTCAATTACTCATTTTAGCTTCTTCATTTTCACATATAAAATGCATGGGGATGTAAAAAAAAGGCTCTTCAAACGAAAATCCAAGCAAATGCTTACATATTATATGTGACCTAATATCTCTAACATGAAATGTTTAACTTTGAAGGATTAAAAACATTTGAATAAGATGATACAAGATTCTTTTGCCATTTTGTGATCTTGATTTAAAATTGTAAAGTTCAAAATCTAGACTCAATGTACCTAAAATAACATGTTAAATGTCTTATTAGAGATATTCAACCCTAATTAAAGTAGAACATGATCAACAAAATTGGGTGAAATTTTAACCGTGTATTAATCATTTTTATCTACTTAGAGAAATTAGTGTCTTCAAAATTTTACCACGGTATTCACACTGAATTCTTAATGAAGAAGGTTCTTTTTAGTTGTTATCTTTATTAACTAATGGAATTAAACTATTACTAATTTGAACCACATGGATCCACTAAGTAAATAATACTCCATTTTAGAACAAGAGAAAATAAGAGATAGATTCAACATAAAAACTAGTTAGCACTTTTACATTACTTTATTAGAAATGAGGACAAGTGGAAGGAAGTGGGTATGCAAGACTCTCAAGTCGTGCAATATATGACATAAGCAAGAAAACCTTATCAATATCAATGGCTCATACAAAAACATGGAAAAAATGAAAATGGATAACAAAATGTCAAGTGTGAATTAAATATATAGTTTAATTCTAATACACTATAGGTGTGTTTATTTTAAGGATTAGAAATATATTATTGAGAATATGATATTGGAAACGAAACAACCTCACGTTTGTTTCAATATTAAAAAAATTATTCTCAGATATTTTTTATTCTCAAAAATATTGTTACACATGAAATTTCTCAAGTTTATTCTCATGCTTTGAAGATAGGAATCCAATACTTTTATGAGAATAATGATCAACTAATCATAACTTTCCAATAATATTTATATTTATTCATTTTTTTTAATTTTTACATATTGTAAATTAAATAAAATTTATAAAGATTTACGGGATATATAATTTTTGACCAAACACTTTCATAGGAATGTTATTCCTAGAAATAATAATCCTGAAAATAAGATTCTAAGAAAAGACATTTTTTAACTTGAAACAAACACGCCATATGAATTTTAATTTATAATACATTAAAACAATTACAACAAATTAAATCATGAAAAATACTCTCTTTTAGTTATAAAAACATTATAAAAACAAAGTTAAGTGGTGGAACAAAAGAGTTATTTAATTGAACAATATTACTTATTTGAATTAAATCGAATCATTGAATCATATAATTTGATGTTAATAGAAAATTTGTGTAGATTATAAATCTAGTTGAATTGAATAATACGAACTCAAAATTTTAAAATATATTATAATATTTAAAAAATATTAAAAACATCAAAGTTATTTTTCGAAATGAGATAAAGATACCAAAATATTTATATTTTTTATTATTTTTAAAAATTTTATTAAAAAATGTTTTCTAATTTAAATTTTATTAGTTTTTTTAAGCACTTACACTTCTAATTTGTCAAAACTCTTCCGTTACTAATTTTATCTGATTCTTGTCCATTTAATTACATGGCTAACTCAATACTGAATTCAAATCGATTTCCATTCTAATTCTCGATTTAATCGATTTTTAAAAAATTAGACTTTTCGGTTGCATTTTGATCCTCATTTAATAGTTATCATCCAACTTTTATAATTAATTAATTATGTAAAACTTAGTATAATAGTTAGCACCAATTAAATCCAATGGAATAGGGTTTATGGCTTTATTGTCAAAGTCTTTTTGTTTATAAAATGATGAGGAAACTTTTAAGGACTTTGTCTAGTAATAATCTATATATAAGCTAGCCTTATAAACCAAATTTTACATCTCCTCAAAAAGCTCTCAAACTCAAACCAAAATATTTTTGAGCCGGCACAAATACTTTATACCAAAAAAATGCCTTCAAAGAAAAAAAGTCAATGGAAAACCTTAGTACTTGGTTGTTTCAAAGACAAAAACCTTACCTTGGAATCACCAAAACTTGTTTCAAAAAAACAAGGTTCAAGTAGAATCTCTCTTTCTGATTTAAGTGATTATTCATCTCCTTCTGTCATTAGTGATTTATCCAATTCATTAGTTGGAAATGTTCAAATTTTCACTTGCAAAGAACTCAAAGAGATCACAAACAACTTCAACAAATCAAATTTTCTTGGTGAAGGTGGATTTGGAAAGGTTTACAAAGGTTTCATTGATGATAAACTTAGACCTGCACTTGTTCCTCCTCAAGCTGTTGCTGTTAAAGCCTTGAACTTGGATGGAAAACAAGGTCATAGAGAGTGGTTGGTAAGAACTTTTCTAAACCTTTCAACATTTTTATAATTATCAGTGTTTTAAAAACCGAATCAGACAGTTCAACCGATTAAACCTTGAACCTGTCTTCGTCTGGTTCAACCGATCAAACCTTCAAACGATGTAAAAATTCTAATTATATATATATTTTTTTATGTTGTATAGGCTGAAGTTCTATTTTTGGGGCAGTTGAAGCATCGCAATCTTGTTAACTTAATTGGTTATTGCTATGAAGATGAGCATAGACTTCTTGTCTATGAATATATGGAAAGAGGAAGTTTAGAAGAAAAACTTTTCAAAGGTGAAAAACATGTTTAATTTCTTCTAAATAATATTAAAATTTTAACAAATTTTTTTATTAATTATTATTATCCTTTATATTAAAATGCAGGTTATTTAGCAACTTTGCCTTGGTTAACAAGAATTAAAATAGCACTTGGTGCTGCTAAAGGACTAGCTTTTCTTCATGAAGAAGAGAAACCTGTTATATATAGAGATGTTAAAGCCTCAAACATTCTATTAGATGTTGTAAGTATTCATTCATTCATTCATGTATTTTTATTAATATTTTTTTTATCAAATAGAAGAAACATAAAGTGACATAAAAACACTTTCATCTTTTTCAGGATTTCATTGCTAAGTTGTCAGATTTCGGTTTAGCAATCGATGGACCAAATAAAGATCAAACTCATATCACGACTCGCGTGATGGGTACACATGGTTATGCCGCTCCCGAATACATCAATACAGGTATTCTAATCAATATTAATGAGTTTTATTTAGACTTTTGAAATTTAGACCGAACTTGAAATATAAACTATCTAATTTTATTCGACAATTTAGACTTAGATGACTTCGTGTGATCACAAAGTTGTGAAAATAAAAACCAATTTTCAAATAACGGAGTTGACTTTATAGAAAAACTTTTTAAGTCAACTAAACTTGTCATCTCGTGAATGTTATTTTTGAATTAACTTAATTCTAATTTTTTTTAGGTCGTTTGACGACGATGAGTGATGTGTATAGCTTTGGAGTAGTTCTCTTAGAGCTACTAACAGGAAAAAAATCAGTGGACAAAAAAAGACCATCAAGAGAACAAGATTTAGTAGAATGGGCAAGACCATTATTGAAGGATTCACACAAACTCGAAAGAATAATCGATTCAAGACTCGAGGATCAATACTCAATCGAAGGAGCAAGAAAACTAGCATCCTTAACATACCAATGTCTAAGTCATCATGACAAAAGTAGACCAACAATGAGAACCGTTGTTAAAACGTTAGAGTCTCTCATGAAATTAAATGACATTCCAATTGGTCATTTTGTTTATGTGGCTCCAAGTGAGGTGACAAATTGTGATGTGTCACTAAATGTGTGTGACAAAAGTGTTGTGAAGAGTAAGGATGAAGAAAAGGAAGAGGGTCGGAGAACTCGTCGAAAAAGTCGTAGTAGTCGACGAAAGATTCAGGCATTGATGAGGTCTCGTTCTGTTTACTCTGACACTGCTTTGTATAAGACTCTTGGAACTGGTTTGTATTCACCTAAGGAGAGCAAAGAGAAGCAATAAGAAGATGAAATTTTTAAAGTGTTAGAAAGACTAAGCCTTGATTCTCTACCATGATATAATGTGATCATAGATAGAGTTAGGAGAAAGAAAATATATTACTTGTACATCACAATACACATGTTTTGGTTTTTCTTTTGGTGTTTTTTCATTTTTTTGAAGTTTGAATTTTGATGTTTTCATTTTAGAATTTCCATTTTTTGTTTTAGGGAAAGATGTTTCTGTTTACTGTGTACACATAGCTAATATATTCTTAAAAATAGTTACATTTACATAAGAATACTTATACTATCAAATATTATTATCTTAAACATGTTATCTCTGTCATAATGATAATTATTTCCGATTATAAACATGTATTTTTATATCATATATTGTTTGATGTGGGCGACTCTATATTAGAAACCTGATAGCAGTTAGTCTATCAGATTTTAAACTAAATTTTTGATATCCTATGTTAATAAATTATGATTTAGCGTAACTCAACTCTATAAAACCGATTTATAAGATGAGAATTGTCCTATTTATAAACTCATGTTCAAGTCATATACGCGTTTGACTAATAATTTTTAGTGATGGCTCTTCTTCCGATACATTTTTCTTCTAATAATATTGTATTTGTTTAAATAAAATTGGGCTTAAATTTTTTAAATAAATTCTCGAATTTGAATCTTGTAGAGTAAGAAACATGGTTGAAACAAAATTCTCATTAGAGATGAGAAAACAAGTTTTTCCACCTTGTCCCGGACAATTGTACCTCATTTCATGTTGCCTTGTAGAGGAAGCAAAGGAATATTGAAGAACATAAGAATATTCTATTCTATTTATAGCATTATTTTCCTTTTTGATTTACATAGTTTACACTTTCATTTGAAAATATGCCTAATTATTTGATTGACTACTAGTATCATTTACTTCTGCCTTGTGTTGAAAAAATGTTGTTTATCAACAGATTTGTGTTGTGGGTTAGGTTTTCCAAATTGTGGCATCATTTTGTTGTAGTTATATTGAAGTTATAGATTCATTGTTTGAGTAGATTGTTTTGTATCACATGTAAATAAATGGAAAGATTGTTTTGATAACATTTTTTTGACATGTAAAATTGTGTAACAAATTGAATAGTTCAAACTCTTATCCTTAACATTTATCCTCTTGATTTTCACTCATAGTTTGAGAAAAGAAAATGAATGTGTTGATTAATTAGTTAAACATAATTCTTTAAGATATTAGTTAATACAAAATTAAAGGTCTCTTTCTATCTCAAGAAGTTATTTTATCTTATTATTTTTTTTTATTTCTGTATAATAAAAAAAGACTCATATCATAAAATACGAACGAAATTATTATTTTTTCTCAAAAGAGAGAGATAAATATCTATCACTTAGATACTATTTCATTCATTTCTTTATATTAATTAATTTTAAAAAAAATTAATTACTCATTAAACTATAATTTTTCATCAAATAATTTTTAATCTTTCTCCCATAATTCATATCCTTGCATCACACAAGTACATACATTATTTTAAAATAAAAGTACCTTAAAAAGTAAAGAAAAAAATTACAAAAAAACAGAGCACAAGTTTCAATCCTTTGAACAAGACTCAATCTTGATTGGGCTAAAAATAATCATATCAATTTGTTTACCAACCCCAAGCATTAGTGGGAAGAATGAAACTATGAAAATAACTTGTGCCATGGCTAATATCATACAAATTAAAGAATCTACTCAAGCTGTCTTTTGGTGACATGTCAACAATCAAAACTAAGACTGATAATACACTATGATTATATCAAATTCCACTATGAAATATTTGTCACATTTTTTCAACTATATGAATTACATTACAATCTTTCTAATGACATCATTAAACCATAATCCAGAAGTTTCTTAATTGCTTTAAATAGCAACATAAAACACACGGTAGAATGAAATGTAGGACTTTATGCAAACAAATATTGAGATTTTGTAAAAGCAAGTTTGAAAGGTAAATAAGGGTTTTTGATTAGTTGTGAATATCATGCTCCACTCAGATTCATGTGCTGGTAAGATAAGTCATTTTCAATTTCTTTTGTGTACTTGTGGATCATAAGTTAAGGCACACGTTTTGACTAGTGGTTTATTTATATGGTAAAATCGATTTTGAATAAGCTATTTTTATAATTTCTTTTAATAAAAAGAACAGCTGATACAACAAACTAGAACTATTCATATACGAATATAATTCAATTAAAATATTGACCAAACAAAATTAAACTATAATAAAAAAATTATTTGAATCGAACCAAACTATTTGAACTTACTTAAAATAGAATCGAGTTAAATTATTGTTTAATATGCCGATTAAGAATTTTAACGGTACCAAATCGTAAAAAAAAAGTTTTTCTCGAACCTAACCATTTGTTAAATATTCGAATGTATATATTTTTTCAAAATTTCCTTAATAAAAATTTTAAATTTATTTTTCGTATTTTTCAATTTTAATTCGGTTCAATTTCATTTTTGATTTAATTTATTTGAGATATTTAATTCAATTTTAAAATTGTTTGTATAATATGGTTCGGCCGAATTTTTTAACTTTAATATTGTTCAATTTAATTCGACAATTTTTTTTTAGTAGTCCTATCTATAACAAACCATTAAAAATTCTAAAATTTTGGGTAATGTGGACTAAATGACATAAAAAGTTTAAATTCCTTGTTAGTTTATCAGCCCAAGTTTGTGTGGAAATTAAAACATTTCTTATATCATCAAACTACATTATTCAACACAGCAGTTAATTAACAAGGTTAGGCATTATGACACTAAAGAGGATTCAAAATTCTTATTAAGATTTATGGATTAGTCTACACTGCCTCTATTGTAGAATCACAAAGAAAAAACCACATTTAGGATTCAACATGGGAAACAATACACAAGGATTTGGTCTTAAATGGTAGCAAGTAACAAAAGGAAAGAAAAAATGAAATTGTGACTTAAACATTTGTTGCCAATAAGTTGGACCAAAATTAGATTAATTCAAGAATCTACCAAACTCCATTATAATGTGTTCTAAATGATAATGATGATTATTTATGTTTTCTTATTTTCGTCTTTCACTTTTGGCAGAAACAGTTCACATTGAAAATAATACGAAACAAATATGTTGGATGATGTCAATATAATGATGTTTTTAATTTGTCATCGAAAAACATCAATCCGACATTCTCTATAATGGTTGCTACTATTTTTATGCTCTTATATTTTTTTTTTTTAAATTTATTTTTGTGTGTTGAAAAAAATATTGAAATTCTCAAAAAAAATCAATAGTTTATATTTTAAAAAAAATTTGTTATACATTATCGAAAATTTTAAAATTTTCGATAAATTACATCACTTTTCGAAATTTTTAATAATGTTAAAAAAAATAAAAAAGTATATATCAACAATTTAAAAATGAATTACTGCCAAATTGATATGTTACTGAAAATTTTAAATAATCTATCAAAAACTTTGTTCTTGCCACCACTCAAATTTGTCCATAGACAATTTGAGAATTATGGAAAAATAGGGTTGCCAAGTTCAATTTTGGAGAAGGCAAGTTAAAACCTCCAATACAATGGCTATGTCAGGTCTCTTCAAATATAATATAGTTTTGGACAAAGTTTTTGTTTTAGGTTTATTATAATAACAATTAAGTCTTATCTTATTAAGTGGTGTTTGCTACATAGATTAATTTAGTGGTGAGTCAAGAATTTTAGGCAGTTTAAGTAAAAAATTTAACCGTTAATTTTAGATAGTTTGTATTCATTTGTTTTAGTTTTTACACTATGTTTTCATTAATTTTGTTCTTGATTTTATCTAAAAATTGACTATTCGATTGGAGGAATACAAAGAAAATAGAGGTTGAGCCTATGGATTAATTTTTGTTTTAAGTTTACCACTACTAAAAAAAAGACATTTGAGAAAAGTTTTTTATATCGGGTATCAAAATATATGATGTAAAAAATATAATTAACAAACTTTTTACATCAGGTATTTATTTGCAATGATATAAAAAATAAGAAAAAAAATATATTTCGCTACCTATTACATCGGGCAAACGCATCCACCGATGTAAAAAATTTTCAGAAAAAAATACGGTGGCATTTTTGTAAATAAGAAACAAGGTAGTAGAAATATTAATAAAAAACATGCAACATATTACATCGGTTAACTAAAAACCGATGTAATATCTTCACAACAAATATTAATATAAAAAATAAATTAATATCTTCACAACAAATATTAATATAAAAAATAAATTAATATCTTCACAACATATTATATCGGTGGAAGTTTAAACCGATGTAAAAAAGTCAGAAAAAAAGCTTGCATCGGGTATTAGTATCCACCGATGTAATAGGTTCAAAACCCTTACATGGTTATTAGGATCCACCGATGTAATAGCTTCTCCACTAAGTCAACCCTTACATCGGGTATTCATTTCCACCGAGGTAATAGCTTCCAAACCCTTATTTCCCAAATTCAAAATATTTCAATATTTCCACTATACAATATTTCGTAGCCATCGTTTCACTCCTTTCCACTGTACGCATACGACCCTTACGACCGCTGTTTCACAAACGTTACCACCGCCGTTTCCCAGCCACCATCATCGACGTTTTCGTTCATGAAGGTTCTTCGACCGCCGTTTCCGGTCGTCGTCTTCGACCGCGGTGGTTTCCGTTCGTGTTTCCACCGTTTTTGGTCGTCGTCTTCGACCGCGGTGGTTATGTTCGTTCGTGTTTCATCGTTTTCGTCGTCTTTGACCTGTTTATTTTGTAAGAACATTTTATATTTATATTTTAAAAATATTATGTTTAGTTTAGTTTTTTGATATAAAGAAATGAAACTCTTGAAATAAACAATTATATTTGAAAGAATATAAAGTGTTACAATGTAGATATTTATACTAATGTAATAAAGTGGGAAATAGACTTAGTTGTAGTAGTGTTTGAGTTTGGTAGTGTTATATGTCTTTGAAATGAGCTCCTTGTGGAGAGTCTTTAATGTGTGTGATTATATGTTAATATTGGTTTGGACCATGTATGTGCTTTTCAATTTGGTGTCAGATAAAGCTCTATATGGCATTCTTTCCACCCATTTCATCTCTTTGGAGGATAAGATTATCGGGGTGGAATTTCCATGGCTTTACTTTTTTGTTGTACTTGGTTGATGTGGCTTGCTTGACTATAAAATTAGTGAGGATGGAAAAACATCTATTTTCATCTAGGAAGCTAGAGCTTTTTGGATCACTTATGAGATTTTTTTGCCAAGAAGGAGATGTTTCCTTCTCCAATTAAGCTCTCCAACTTCAACATGAATGATAGCCTTAGTGACGTATGTAAGCTTGAAAGGTGTCTCTGCGATGGTTGAGTGATTCATTGTCTTGTATGCTAAGATAAAAGGTGAAAGCTTTTCTACCCAATTACGTTTAGATTCATCTATTTTCTTCTTATTACTTTTAGTAAGACTCAGTTGGCAGTCTTTTCCAGAATGTTAGTTTAAGGGTCCTCCACTTATGTAAAGTCTTGTTTGTCTCCAAAGTCTTGGAAGATCTTCTTCAAAATTTTATTTTTGGATTGTATATCATTGTCTCATACCTATATAAGAAATTATTTCTTATGAATTTTTAAATGTTGGTGGTTGTGTTCTTCGTTGTGACATCAACATCAATCCATTTTGTGAAGTAGTGCATCACCACTATGAGAAACTTTACATTACCTTAATCCAGTGGAAAACAGGTGTAACAAATCATGAAACAATGCCATGATTCATAGATGCATTTAAAATTCGTTGGAATCATATTTGTTAGGATTTGGTTTGTTGGCTTCTTTTTAGCAAAATAATTAGTTCGACGTGATGTTAGACAAGATGTCCTGACATGTTGCTACGACATTGCAGCCTATGTCGTTTCTATTTCTAGAAGATGTGTTTTTGTTGTTACCATAAGATTTGTTTTATTATTTGTGGATCAAACAGCACATTGAAGATTGAATTCTTTGAAGATTGAATTCTTTGAAGATTTGTTTAAAAAATGAAGAGATAACAGAAGATATGATTTGCTTGATTAGATGCCAAAACCTTTTGCCTTGCATTTGAAGATTTGATTAGATATGATTAGATCTGATTTGATTTGCAGAAGGTTATCGCCAAATTGAGTATCCAAACCCAAGCGTTGCACTTAAATATCAAATGAGGAGTCTAAACCTAAGAAGATTACGAAGTTGGGAATAAGTATTAGTATCTTTTAGGGTTGTAAGTACGAAGTGCGCCTAAGAGGGAGGTGAATTAGGTACTTTAAAAATTTCTGGTTTTAGTGATGATGGATATTATTTTTCTGGATTATGGTTAGTTTATGAAAGAGTAAAGTGCAGAAAAATAAAGAGACACAAGCGATATATCCTGGTTCCCCTCACAGACCAAGAGTACTCCAGTCCCCTTTCAACATGAAAGAGATTTCCTTATTGTGGCAAACTTAAACAAGAACTACCCAAAACCAAGAACAATCCTCTTGGACCAAGAACAATCCTCTTCGATTTTCACTATGTCAACAATGAGAACAATCCTAGAAAAACAAGATTTATAAAACCACTTAAACTTATTTCCAACAATCCTGAAAAATAAGCAAGTATATAGCAATATTTGATTTGAGTGAGTTTGAGTAGCAATTATCACTTTGAGTGATTTAATCAATGAATTGATCTTCTCTTCCAATGATAATAGTATACAATGACTCAAGATATATAATGCTCAAAGTTTTCTGGTTAACAATATGTGAAAGTGTGCAGAAAACTTGTGTATGAAAATGTATAACAGCTTGAGTTTGATTTTTGAAAATTCAGAAAATATAATTGGAAAAGGTGTTGAAATGATTTTGAAAATGAGTATTTATATGTTCATAGCACCTTTTTGAAATAGCATAAAGTTCTGTAAATGAATCATGAACAATTTCCAAGATTGAGTGAAAGGTTTCCATGAAATGGTGTTATGAACAGGCATGTGTAAAGCTGCTATTTTTAAAAATCGTGCAGCATGCAATCGATTGCACCCTTTGTGTAAATCGATTTCACGGGGTTTCAACAGCTAGAAATTCAAATACTTTGAGTGTGCAATCGATTGCATAAGAGTGTAAATTGATTGCATTTGAAGTCAGTAGCAAAAATTGATTGAGTGCAATCGATTGCATAAACATGTAAATCGATTGCACTTAGAAACAGTAGCAAATGTTTTGAAAAATTGAAGCATGCAATCAATTGCACTAATATGCAAATCGATTGCACTCAAGTGAAAAATGATTTTTAGCTTAGAAAAACTTGAGTAGAGATTTAGACAATATAAAATATTTCTTTTGACCATTGAGCATCTATGTCTTAAGTTCAAAGTAAGTATTATCATTATACCTTGAAATTTGCTAAGTGCTTGAACCAAAGACTTTATCCACAGATGCTTTTAGCTTGATCAATAATATTTGCCTTCTTTGTCAATCATGGTTTATCTTCATCAAAATAAAAGTGCATTTGAGAAGCTTGATTTTACATTCTCCCCCTTTTTGATGATGACAAACGATCTTGCTTGATGTGTTGTAATTTCCGAAAAGAGCTTCTCCCCTTAAGATGCATAACTCCCCCTTTGTATGAGAAGGTTGGAATCCTTTGAATTTGTTCATCTTGGTTGAAGAGTACCTTAGAAATTTAAGACAGGAAATGTACAAGCATAAAGTGCCACATCCTTCTCCCCCTTTGACATTATCAAAAAGAAGGGAAAGATGCAATAAAAATGAACAATAATAAAGCAATATTGATTAAAAAAAACTTAATTAATCATGCATCACAAATAGTCATAGACATAGTAACATAACGATTTACAAAGAAATCTAAAAAACAACAAACAAAACGTAGCATAACTGAACAAGGACATAACAGAAAACAATAGACATAATAAAGTAGGACATAACTTTATGGTTGATTCATGTCCCGGTTGTTATAGAACCAAGATCCTTGATTTGGAAATTATTGTTGTAGAGGAAGTTCTGTGTAATGTTGTGGAGGTGCAGCTGGATTATTTGGGTCTTATGGTGGAATGTGAAGATGAGAGTAAAGGTAAGAAAATTGTTGATTCACATTTGTGTGGAAGTCATTAATTTGGGTTGTTGTAGAATCGTTGATAGTATTCCATTGGTTGTTGATATTGGTATTCATGGAAGAAAATTTTTGAGACATGAAATCCATAAGATCTTGATTGCTTGGACCAGAGGGAGCAGTAGGTGGAGGAGGTACAACTTCACCACCTTCAACTTCTTGATCGTTTCCTTCATCACCGACCACATCTTCACCAATGTAAGTTATAGTTTTTATTTCCAGATTATAATGAACACCCATTCTTGAGTCAACATTTTTGATTGAAATCTTAAGCAGATTTGGATCCATATTAACTTTCTCAAACCCAGCAAAATCAACTCCAAATTCTTCCATAATTAATGCAACAAACTAAGCATATGAACCATTATGAGCCTTGCCCAATTAACACTTATACCTTTCTTCCTTGCATAGATCATCTGTATTTCCAGGTCAGTCACGATGCAGTGGTTTCCAGACTGTGGAAACATAATATAGACCATGAAATAATGAAATAGTTGATCGTCTATATAAAAGTTACCTGCACTCCATGAGTCTCTAGAGGGAATCACTCCTCCTAGACCATGAATCCTTTTGGCACAGAATTCAGCTTCGCTTAATCTCCCAATGCTGTAGTAAAATTCCTTTTTCCTGTAGTCATCCCATGACTCATTTTCAGGGTCGTACAAAGAGCTTCCAATGTAGGGAATATGTAGAATCTCACTAAAAATCTCAGGGGTTAGAGAGATTTGTGTACCCAACACATATGTAACCATCTTGCCTTTGTGAGGAGTTAAATTGCTGAAAAATACTCTTACCAGATCCGAATAATATGGACCAAATGATGAAATTAATGGTTCTAGTCCATAAGCAGTTAAATCATTTTGAAAAGAGAAACATTCCTGGGGAAAAGATGATAGCATACCATATTTAGGATTGGACACTATCTTTCTTTGAAAATCCTTTGTAAATCCTGCTTCTTGTTCTTCGGTGAGAGTTGAGATTAATAGATTCTCAGAGGATGAACCAACCTTTTTCTTCCCTTTCTCTAAAGCTGACACCTTTCGTTTTTTCCTTGAAGCCATGGGTAAGGTGTTTTTAGGGTTTGGAGGGTTTTAGGTTTTTGAGAGGAAGATGTTTGATGAGCTGAAGTTTGGATATGATTTGTGAGTAAATAGAAATGAGTGGTTTGTATTATATGTAATGAAGTTTAATTGACTTTTAAATAGTAGACATGAGCTTGGGAATATGAGAGAGAGAGAGAGAGAGAGGAATTCTGACCAACAAATATTTTTGTCATAAAAGCATGTTACAATGGGTGAAATCGATTTGCATACAGATGTAATCTATTTGCACATAAAATAGAAGCAAAATAAAACTGAAACGCACAGAGTGTAATCGATTTTCACTTATGGTGCAAACGATTTGCACTGAAACATAAAGGTCAAAAAATAAAAACACTCAGTGAGAAATTGCTTTACACTATTGTGCAATCGATTTGCATCAACCAAAAATGACCAAAAACATATTTTTCTTAAGCTTAAACACCACTTAACTTATATATTCACATATAACAAGGTTAAGACAAGTATATAAAATCATAACAAGGATAGAAAGCATCTTATATGTCGTGTTCATCAAGAATGCCAAGCTCTCGTCGAATCTTGTAAAATAGTTCTCTTGCCAAAGGTTTAGTGAAGATATCGGCAAGTTGATTATGAGTATCTACAAATTTTACCTCGACATCTCCTTGAAATACATGATCATAAAGGAAATGATGTCGAATATCTATGTGTTTGGTTCTTGAATGCATGACCGGATTCTTCGTAATGTTTATTGCACTGGTATTGTCGCACTGTAGAGAAATGCATCCTAGATCGATTCCGTAGTCACGAAGTTGTTGTTTGAGCCACAAAATTTGAGCTCAACTACTATCCGCTTCAATATATTCTGCTTCGGTCGTGCTAAGAGCAACGCATGCTTGTTTCTTGCAGGCCCATGATACTAATGCATTTCCAAGGATGTGACAAGTACCACTTGTGCTTTTTCTATCAGTTTTACAACCTGCATAATCCGCGTCAGAATAACCAACTAAGTTACAAACACTATCTTTAGGATACCATAATACAACATTTGTTGTTCCTTTGAGATACTTCATGATCCGTTTCACCGCCATGAGATAAGATTCCTTTGGATTTTCTTGAAAGCGAGCACATAGACAAACACTAAACGTTATGTCAGGATGGCTTGCCGTTAGATATAATAAGGAGCCAATCATACCTCGATAGTTTATAATGTCGATGGAAACACCTGATTCATCTTGATCAACATATGTACCGGAACCCATTGGTGTAGACATTGCCTTACAATTATCCATGTCAAATCTTTTCAAGAGTTCCTTGCAATACTTGGATTGGTTGATGAAGATACCATCGTTTAATTGTTTGATTTGAAGTCCAAGAAAATAATTCATTTTACCCATCATGGACATCTCAAATTCTCCTTGCATCATTGCTGAAGATTCTTCACACATTTCTTTGTTCGAAAATCCGAAAATGATATCGTCAACATAGACTTGAACTAGAAAAGTGCCACCTTTGATTATCTTGATAAACAATGTCTTGTCAACCTTACCCTTTCCAAAACCTTTTTTGCATAGGAAGTTACTTAGCCGATCATACCATTCCCTTGGTGCTTGTTTCAAACCATAGATAGCTTTTCTCAATTTAAAAACATGAGATGGATTCTTGAAATCTTCGAACCCTGGGGGTTGCTTAACATAGACTTCTTCATTGATATATCCATTCAAGAATGCGCTTTTGACATCCATTTGGAAAAGCTGAAAATTTAATGAGCAAGCATAGGCAAGTAAGAGACGAATAGCTTCTAACCTTACAACCGGAGTGAAAGTTTCTTCAAAATCTATTCCTTCTTCTTGATTGTAGCCTTGTGCTACCAACCTTGCTTTGTTCTGAACAATTATTCCATTTTCGTCAAGTTTGTTTTTAAACACCCATCTTGTTCCAATAATGTGTTTGTTGCTTGGCTTAGGGACAAGTTCCCAAACTTGATTCATTTTAAATTGAATTAATTCTTCTTGCATATCAATAATCCATTGGTCATCGCCTAAGGCTTCATCAACTTTGGAAGTTTTAATTTGAGAGACAAACGCCATGTTTAGGCAAGCATCTTTGAGATTTAGTCTTGTTGTCATACCTTGACTTATATCACCAATTACTTTATCGATAGGATGATCTCTATGAGTTCTCCATTCTTTTGGTAAATCATTGAAATTTGATTCTTGTTGGGATGATTCTTCTTGTTGAATTGGTTGATCTTTTGAAGCATTTTCTTGAGGACCTTCTAGTATTTCATCATCAACATCATTACAAACAATATTATCCTCCTTGGATGGGTTAGTTTCATCAAAAGATACATGCATTGATTCTTCAATTGTTAAATTTCTTTTTTTATAGATTCTATATGCCTTACTAGAAAGAGAGTAGCCAAGAAAAATACCTTCATCGGATTTTTCATCAAACTTACCAAGGTTATCTTTATCGTTGTTTAAGACAAAGCATTTGCAACCGAAAATGTGAAAGAAAGCAATGTTTGGTTTTCTCCCTTTGAAGAGTTCATATGGAGTTTTCTTCAAGATCGATCTTATGTTAACTCTATTGCTAGCAAAACATGTCGTGCTCATCGCATCCGCCCAGAAATATTTTGGAAGGTTTGAATCGCTAAGCATCGTTCTTGCAAGTTCTACAAGAGACCTATTCTTTATTTCCACCACTCCATTTTGTTGAGGAGTCCTTGGTTCCGAGAAGTTGTGAGATATTCCATGTTCTCCACAAAATTCTTCAAATAGAGCATTTTGAAGTTCTCCGCCATGATCACTTCTTATGGAGGCAATTGTTAGAGACTTCTCATTTTGAACTTGATTAGCATACTTCTTGAACGCCTTGAATGCATCACTTTTCTGCACTAAAAAGAATGTCCAAGTATATCTAGATAAATCATCAACAATAACCAAAGCATATACATTCTTGATGGACCAAATAATTCCATATGTAACAATTGTAGTGGCCTTGTAGTAGACACCACATTCTTAGATTTGAAAGTTGATTTTGTTTGTTTCCATTTTTGACAAGCATCACAAAGTCTATCTTTGACAAAATTTCTCTTAGGCAACCCAATGACAAGATTATGCTTGATTAGTTTATTCAAGTGCTCCATGTGAATATGAGCAATTCTTTTGTGCCACAGCCATGAATCATCGTTGTTCTCCATGAGACATTTTACCTTCAAATATGGACCATCAAAGGGAAATCATGAATATATTATTGATTCTTTTACCTTAAGGTATAACCTCGTGTGTGACTTCATCTTCTATCAAGCATTCATCCTTGGTGAACTTGATCTTGAAGCCTTTGTCACAAAGTTGGCTAATACTAAGAAGATTGTGCTTTAGTCCTTCAACATAAAGAACATCTTCAATGGATGTGAAAGGTGGAGCACCAACTTTGCCTTTGCCAAGAATTCTTCCCTTATTATTGTCTCCATAAGTGACAAAACCCTTGGCCTTTAGAACTAGATTTTAAAATTGTTTTATGTCTCCCGTCATATGCTTTGAATAACCACTATCAAGATACCAAAGATTGCATGTGGTCTTCAAACATACCTGCAAAACATATTAGGCTTTGTTAGGTACCAAATTTGCTTTGGGTCCTTCATAATTAGTGTCTTCTTTACCCACACATAATGCCCACTTGCCACACTAAAGTTTCTAACATAGCAAGCATTAGGTGTATGGCCTTTAATACCAAAATAAAAACAAGTAGGTTAAAAGTTACTTCTATATCTAGAAGGATAAGATTTCTTATTAGGAAATGTTTTCTTTTTAGGATAGTGATGAACTATTTTAGGTTTGTTCACTTTCTCTTTGGATGATAGATCACTAGCCTTAACAAAGATAGTTTTATTAAAACTTGGTTTTGAAAACTTTGAATATCCAAGTCCACTTTTATCATTGGAGTATCTTTGTTGGATAAGAACACCTTCCAATTCAATTTGGCCTTTTTCATGTCTTTCAATGACTCTTTTTAATTGGACAATTTGGAAAGAGAATGATTCATAATTTTTGCATACAAAACTCTGTTTTTGTTCATCACTTAATTTTTGTTTTTCTTCTTTGAAATATTTTTCCATAGATTCACATTTTTCTTCTAAAGATGAAATTTGTTTATTTTGAGATGAAATAGTTTTATAAAGAATTTTACATTCATTTAATAGTTCATCTATAGAACCTTGTGCATCACTATCAAAAAGAGAAAATTCATTACTAACCTCATTGTCTTCATCATCAGAATGGTGTGAGGCCATCAATGCTAGATTTGCACTTTCATCACTATCGGAATTGGATGAGGAACTTATTTCATTATCCTCCCATGCAACATAGGCCTTTTTGTTCTTGAATCCCTTTTTGCTTTTGTAGCCACCTTTCTTTGAGAGTTTCGGACAATCCGGTTTAATATGACCTTGCTTACCATATTCATAACATGTGACTTCTTGTGTTGATGTGGAAGATTCCTTTTTCTTGAATTGTTTCTTTCCTTTTGAATGAGAAAAGGATTTATCATTTCTACCAAAGAACTTACCAAGCCTTTTAACAAGAAGCATGAAATTTTCATCTTCTTCCGGATTGTCTTCCTTTTTAACTTCCTTGGAATCTATCTTTAAAGCAATATTCTTGGATTTCTTTTCTTGATTTTCATTTTTTTTCAAGTCTTCCGAGCTCCTTTTCATATTCTTGAAGTTTCCCAAACAACGTTGCGGAATTCATTTAGGAGAGACTTTTCTTTTCTGAAATTGCCATTACCTTTGGTTTCCATTCCCTAGTTAAGGACCTAAGTACTTTTAGATTTAGTTTATCATTTGTCAAAGTCTTACCAATAGTACTTAGATGATTTGTCAAGTACACGAATCTCTTTTGTAGGTCAAGGATGATTTCTTCGGGCTGTATTCAAAATAACTTGTATTCTTGACTCAGGGTATTTAGTCTTGATCTTTTAACTTCAAACGTTCCTTCATGAGTTTGTACCAAGGTATCCCATAATTCTTTCATTGTTTTACATGCCGAGCCACAGAAGAATTCATCCATGCTAAGTGCACCTTGAAGAAGATTTATTTCCTTTTTATCATAGAGAACCTTCTTCTTATCATCTTCGTCCCATTCAGCTTTAGGCTTTGATGAGCCAACACCATTGATTACCGTTATAGGGATAAAAGGACCATTCTCGACGGCATCCCATATTTCTTCTCCTTGTGCTTTTAGATGTGCCTTCATGCGTATTTTCGAGAAGTCAAAATATTCACCACAAAATAGAGGAGGCTTGTTGTTACTACCACCATCTCTGAAAACGGGATTTTGATTTGCGGAAGCCATTCTGGATCTTTTAGGAACAGGTTACCTATAACCTGCTATGATGTCAATTGTAAGTATGAAGTGCTCCTAAGGGGGGGGGGGGGTGAATTAGGTACTTTAAAAATTTATGGTTTTAGCGAAGATGGATATTATTTTTCTAGATTATGGTGAGTTTATGAAAGAGTAAAGTGCAGAAAAATAAAGAGACACAAGCGATATATCCTGGTTCCCCTCACAGTCTGAGAGTACTCCAGTCCCCTTTCAACATGAAAGAGATTTCCTTATTATGGAAAACTTAAACAAGAACTACCTAAAACCAAGAACAATCCTCTTGGACCAAGAACAGTCCTCTTAGATTTTCACTATGTCAACAATGAGAACAATCCTCTCAAAGTGACTTTACTTGTATCCAACAATCCTGGAAAAACAAGATTTATAAAACCACCTAAACTTATTTCTAACAATCCTGAAAAATAAGCAAGTATATAGCAATATTTGATTTGAGTGAGTTTGAGTAGCAATGATCACTTTGAGTGATTTAATCAATGAATTGATCTTCTCTTCCAATGATAATAGTATACAATGACTCAAGATATATAATGCTCAAAGTTTTCTGGTTAAAAATATGTGAAAGTGTGCAGAAAACTTATGTATGAAAATGTATAACAACTTGAGTTTGATTTTTGAAAATTCAGAAAATATAATTGGAAGAGGTGTTGAAATGATTTTGAAAATGAGTATTTATATGTTCATAGCACCTTTTTTAAACAGTATAAAGTTATGTAAATGAATCATGAACAATTGCCAAGATTGAGTGAAAGGCTTCCATGAAATGGTGTTATGAACAGGCATGTGTAAAGCTGCTGTTTTTCAAAATCGTGCAACATGCAATCGATTGCATCCTTTGTGTAAGTCGATTGCACGGGGTTTCAACAGCTAGAAATTCAAATATTATGAGTGTGCAATCGATTACACAAGAGTGTAAATCGATTGCATTTGAAGTAGGTAGCAAAAATTGATTGATTGCAATCGATTGCATAAACATGCAAATCGATTGCACTTAGAAACAGTAGCAAATGTTTTGAAAAATTGAAGCATGCAATCGATTTCACTAATATGCAAATCGATTGCACTCAAGTGAAAAATGGTTTTTAGCTTAGAAAAACTTGAGTAAAGATTTGGACAATATAAAATATTTCTTTTGACCATTGAGCATCTATGTCTTAAGTTCAAAGTAAGTATTATCATTATACCTTGAAATTTGCTAAGTGCTTGAACCAAAGACTTTATCCACAGATGCTTTTAGCTTGATCAATAATCTTTTCCTTCTTTGTCAATCATGGTTTGTCTTCATCAAAACAAAAGTGCATTTGAGAAGCTTGATTTTACAAGGGTTTCGTCTGTTTATTGTATTTGTGATCCTCTCATGTATCACTTTGATACTGAGTTGTATTTATTGTTATTTGTTCATTGTGATTCACTCACAAGCTTTTAATCAAGAGTGTAAATTGTTTAATTATGAAGTATTTCTTCTGTCAATTGTTATAGTTATTGACAATCACAGGTGTATGGTTGAAGGAAGTGAGAGGGTATCATATCTAAAAGATTCTTAGATAGAAATAGCACGGGTAGTGATTATGTGAAAAGTTTATAAAATATGGGTTGTTCATAACTTCAAACTAATACTATTATAGTGGATTCTCTTCCTGGCTTGGATGCCCCTAGAGTAGGTGAAGATACACTGAATTGCGTTAACAATTGACTTGTGTTTTTACTTCTTGCATTTGTTTTAAATTATTAATTGCTATTTGTTTTGTCAGTAATGTGATGTATAAACATTTCTTTCAACATCATGTTAAGTTATCATGGTGTTATGACATCATATTCAACACATGTCTTGTTGTGCCAGATTTCAATTGGCATCAGAGCAGACACTATGTTCTATTTTTGGGTGAGCTCTAGGGAAGATAGTTTCTGGTACTATGGACAAGGAAGGAGGATTTACAAATAGACCATATGTTATGGATGGCACCAGTTATGACTACTGGAAAGCAAGAATGTTGGCCTTTCTAAAATCTATGGACAACAAAACTTGGAAAGCTGTCATCAAGGGTTGGAAACATCCTGTGTAGATAGACAAAGATGGGAATAACACCATGTGATACGGTGACAGAACTGACTGTTATACTGGTTTTGCATTTTGTATTTGCAAATGCCGCGGTAAGCAAGAGTCGCCACCGACTTTTATTTTATCCAACAAAGGAAAAGGGAAAAGAACAGAAAAAACCTTTTTCGAGATATTTCTGAGTACGGGGGGTAGATTATAGAAAGGGAAGGAATTAGCACCCTTTCTATCCATGGTTTTCCATGGGCTCTTAGGTACTTTGCTCATTTGTAAAATTGCTTGTGTGTGCTTGTTTTGAAAAAAAAGTTTTTTTTTACTTCGTGAGAATCCTTGTATCAGTCCTCAAGAGTGTGACGAAGTTGTTTTGAAAATTGTTTTAAAAAGTGTTGTGTAAAATGTTTTGTTTGAGTAAGTACCTAGGAACTAATCTACCTACTCGGAAAAAAGTCTGTTCGTTTTCCTTTAGACAGCACTATCCTATTATTAAGGAATAGGTAGCACCGTCGTTGGAGTTTTAAGGGACGTTTGAAGGGACATATACGATCACAAAAGCAATGTTAGGAAATTTTAGTAATCATCCTAAAGTCTTAAAGATCTTTTTCCGAGGCAACATCTGAATGGGTCATTTTAGATCTTTTGGGACTAGAGGATGACCACTAACATTCCCTATACTTTATGACCGTTTACCGAAGGCAACCATAGTGGAGTAAACCCTAGGAGTGGGCATGTACAATTGTATTTTTTTAGTTAATTATCTTTGCATATTTAGGGTTTTCTATTGTTTTAATTTCAGTCCGTCTTTCCATACAATCCTATACATACATCTAAGCGGTTTATAGTTTGCGGAAATAAAAATGCGAGAAGTTAGAGTCCTAATTATTACATGGCTTTGGGCGGATACATAATTATTTTGACTGAAAATAAAATACGGAATTAAAATCCTATTTAAATCTATTACAAACTCGGAGCAGTTACAAATAATAATAAAAAGGGAAATTAAAAGCGCGCGGCAAATTAAATGCGAGAAATAATTAGACGATCTAAAAATCTAATTTGAGAAAATATTTATGTTGTTTTTTGAGGAAAAAATTAGGTTAAGTACAAAATTAAACCCTAATTCTAATTATTTTGAATTATAATAAAAAACATTATATTACCTAAATTTAATTAAACTTATTAATTAATAAAAATATTTTTGTGAAAAAATGATTTTGATGTTTTTTATGATTTTTTTGGTTAAATAAAAGAAAACATGATTTGTTTGAGTTATTTAAAAAAGACATAATTAATAAATAATAAGAAAAAGAATTTAAATTTAAAAAAAGGTGAAATTGGGCCTGCATAAGCAACCCAGGGGGGTGTGCTTCTGATTTTTGTTAGGCCCAATGCATATTGAGCCCAATCTTGCGCCAGATCATGTGCTTCCCCCCTTTGATGATGCATGGTAGTCCCTCAACAGTGGAACGTGATATTTGGTCTGATGATGGATCTCAGGGCTGAGATCTGGGGTACACGGTAGACGCTAAGTCATGAGGCACGCTGGATCTGTGTTTAAATGGTCAGAAAATAAGAAAACATTTGGACCTGAGATCGAACTCAGGTCCCTTGCTTCACATGTTTCTACCCCTGCCATCTGTGCTGCGTTGGTTAGTTGTTATAATAATAACATTAAATCATAATATGTAAAACAAAGTGGATGGTCTGAAAAAACACGCGATTATTCAAATGGCCCAGTGGGAGGGTGACAACTCATCATCTTATTCCCTGTTTGTCGTCTTAGGTATCAGATCTATACCTACGGTCAAAGCTCCATAGCCATAAACCTGCAAACTTCAAAAATCCATGCAACGCTTGATAAATTAATTCTAAATGCACCAATTAACTCGTCTTGATCTCACGAGTATCATGGCATCATTTTCTTGGCCTAATTTTACCTGTATAGAGAAGCCCCAAAATGGCTTCTTAAACCCTAATCATGGTAATCATCAGTATATGCATCAAAATGTCAATTAAACCATTCAAACATGTTCTAAACATCCATACAAACAAGAATGCATGATCAAAAAGTATTTACAACGCATGTATGATTGTAATTGTTTTTGAAAAGAAAATGCAAACCGTGATCGGATTGGTCGTGATTCTGAGAGTTTTGACACTTGAAAATAATGCAGTTAGTCTCAGTGTGTCTCCAGGAATGCGTTTCATCAAAATCAGATCATCAAAATAATCTTTGATATTTTTTGTTATTTATTTGATTTAATATGATTTTTAGTAAATCAAAATCAAAATAAAATAAATAGGGCAAATAAGACATGGCTGCTGATTTGGGTCGTGGATCATGTCCTTAGCAAGATACAATCCTGAAATGCTAGGCCCATTTGACAAAAAGTGCACTTTTGAGCACATTTGACTTTTGGTAATTTTCCAAAAATGGTCAACTTTGACAATGCATAACTCTTCCAATTTTAACCCTAGAGAGGTGTTCTTGGACTTTTTAGAAATCTTAGGATGCCCCTTACACAACCCTTTTCGTATCATCTCAATTGAGTCTTCCATATTCATGTAAAAAGCTTTGACCCAAAAGGTATTTTTGTTGACTTTTCAAAAGGACCTATAATGTAGAAATTCATATCTTTTTATGAGTGCATTTTTTAAACATGAGGGATGAAAATGAGTTATAGGAAATTGAATTACCTTCAAAATGAGCCTTGGATGAGGAATTTCTGATAAAGTATGAGAAAGTTATGCTTGGTCAAAGTTTGGTTGACTTTTCCTAAGAAACCCTAATTTAACAACTTTTGAATTTTGATGAATTATGAGCATTCTTTGGGGAATCATGGTTAACCTTTGATCAAATGATAGATATCACTTCAAAATGTTGATGTTAACCAAAAATCATGAAGTTTGACTGTATGTGGGCCACAGTTGACTTTTGACCTAATATAGCCGATTCTCAAGCATCTGAGCATTTGACTGAGCAAACTTCTTGTGCAAGGCTTGAAATTTGACATGGAGGGTATTGAGAAAACATTAGGCCTATGGAGAGCATATTAGGCCTTTGGAGCTCACCCATCTTGATGAAAATGGAAACCCTAATTGGAGGTTCATTGCTTTAGGAGGGAGTATGTATGGTCAACTCTTGGGCATCCTTGAGCAAGTTGAGGATCTCAATGAACATATATTGAGTAAAGTGGGAGGGAAAATTTTGGGATACAACAACTGCCCCTGTTCAATCTTCTTAAACCTGAGGATGTAGATTGGCTTAGTCTGCCTTTCGTGATTTGAAGGTGGAAAATGATGGAACACTAGAGTGCCCAAAAATTTGAACTTGCATGCAGTGCCTGGTGATTGGTGATATCGGGAATGGGATTAAAGATGCCATTTGGAAGCGGTAGAGGATTGTCGAAGATGGGCTTAAAGATGCCATCCAGAAAAGATGTCGGTTGTATAAACGATTCCTTTGTGAGAATTCCTGTACCTGCCGTTGAGGAGGACTTCACTGAGGAAAGTTGATTTATGTATTGGGAAATTGAGTCTAGGAGCTTCGGTTGTCCATTACTCTACTGGGGAGTTAATTCTTGATTGAGGAGATGGAAGTGACCTGCATATCTGGTCAGGGTCCCGGATGCACAACGACTTACTGGGGAAATGTAAAATCGACCGTATCTAGTCGGGTCCAGGTCTTACAGTGTTGTAAATTGTTATCTAGAGATAAGAGAGAAGGAACCTGGATAGCAGGGTTACTTCGAAATGAAAGCCTGGATAGTAGGGCTATGGGAAGGAACCTGGATAGTAGGGTTACTTCGGGATGAAAGCCTGGATAGTAGGGCTATGAGAAGGAACCTGGATAGTAGGGTTACTTCGGGATAAAAGCCTGGATATCAGGGTTATGAGAAGGAACCTGGATAGTGGGGTTACTTCGGGATGAAATCCTGGATAGTAGGGCTATGAGAAGAAACCTGGATAGTAGGGTTACTTCAGGATGAAAGCCTGGATAGCAGGGCTATGAGAAGGAACCTGGATAGTGGGGTTACTTCGGGATGAAAGGCTGAATAGTAGGGCTATGAGAAGGAACCTGGGTAGTAGGGTTACTTCGGGATGAAAGCCTGGATAGCAGAGCTATGAGAAGGAACCTGGATAGTGGGGTTACTTCTGGATGAAATCCTGGATAACAGGGCTATGAGAAGGAACCTGGATAGTGGTTACTTCGAGATGAAAGCCTGGATAGTAGGGATATGAGAAGGAACCTGGGTAGTAGGGTTACTTCGGGATGAAAGCCTGGATAGCAGGTCTATGAGAAGGAACCTGGATAGTGGGGTTACTTCGGGATGAAAGCCTGGATAGTAGGGCTATGAGAAGGAACCTGGGTCGTAAGGTTACTTCGGGATAAAAGTCTGGATAGTAGAGCTGTGAGAAGGAACATGGGTCGTAGGGTTACTTTGGAATAAAAGCCTGGATAGTAGGGCTGTAAGAAGGAACCTGGATAATGGGGTTACTTCAGGATGAAAGCCTAAATAGTAGGGCTATGAGAAGGAACCTGGGTCGTAGGGTTACTTCGGGATAAAAGCCTGGATAGTATGCCTGTGAGAAAGAACCTGGATAGTAGGGTTACTTCGGGATGAAAGCCTGGATAGTAGGGCTATGAGAAGGAACCTGGGTCGTAGGTGTGATACGGTGGGAGAAATAACTTGAGGTTTGCGTTCGTGTTTGCAAATGTTGCGGTTTAGCAAGAGTCGCCACCGAATTTTCTTTTATCCAATAAGGAAAGGTGAAAAAGCATAGGAAAAGCCTTTAGAGATGTTTTTAAGTTCGGGGGGTAGATTATGAAAAGGGAAGGTGTTAGCACCCTTTTCATCCATGGTTTTCCATGGGCTCTTAGTTACTCGCTAGATCACTTGCTTTTGTTTGAATGTGCTTTGTGGTGTGAGTTTTTTGAAAGTATTTTTTGAAAATGTCTTTGTAATGGTTCTCGTTTCTATAAGAATGCATACAAAGTGTTGTTTCGAAAATAGTTCAAAGATGTGTTTGTGAGATGTGTTTTTGAAAGTGATTTTGAAAAGGTGCTTTCTTTGTAATGGGTCTCGTTTCTATAAGAACGTGTACAAAGTGTTGTCTTTTTAAAATGTTTCAAAGTGAGAGTGTTGGTGTATAAAATGTTTATGTTGTGAGCAAGTGAGTAATCAGGAGCGAGTCTACCTACTCAAAAGGTCATAGATGTGTTTTCCTCCTCCTTTAGATGTTTCTATCTTGCCATTGATTTGGTAAGAAGCCCCATCGATGGATGCGAAGGGACGGACGTTGGGACGTTTTATATAGTTATAGAAAACAATGTTGCAAGGTATCTTAGCATTTTTCTTTTAGGGACTAAGATCATTTGTAAGGAAACTTTGAATAGCGTCATCGAGGGACTATGATCTTGTATTTCGATTGGTTTTGCTAAGACACCCTGCATGCGTAACATGACCATTTTTAGGCAACAAGCGGAGTTAACCTTAAGGGTGCTAGTGTGCAAGTGTGTTCGATTACATGCATTTTAGTCTTGATTAGGGTGATCTATTTGTTGATTTTATCTTGCCATACACACCCTAATTACTAGCATTTATATTCGAAAGCGATAAATTGCAGAAATGTAAAGTCCTACGCTATTACAATATTTGGGGGATTGGGGTACATATTTATGAATGGGGACTGCAAATAAAATTAAATCCTAAATTATTATTACAACCATATCGAATGGATAAGAATATAAAAAAGATGTAAAATGGACTTATTTTATTTTAAGAAAATATTTTCGATCTTTTGTTTTAAGAAATAAAATAAAGCATGTAAAAAATAATTAAAAAAAATGTTTTTGGTGTCTTTTTTATTAATGAAAAAGAAAGTAATAGCGAAAATAGTGAGAAAAAGAAAAATAGAATCAGCGTATTACTGACTAAAGGAGGTCAGAAGTTCTGACTCTGGCCTGCTGCAAAACAGATATCCTGTTAGTGAAAAAAATTGGTGAAGTCAGAAGTTATGGGTCCACTGGGAACAAGGTAGTTTTCAGAAGTTCTGATACCACCGGCAACAAAGTAGATTTCAGAAGTTTTAATACCACTAGCAGAATTTGGTCTCCCTCTCCATGTTAGTCAGAACATCTGCAACTTGGTCATTTCTCAACATAACAAAGGATGTGCTTATGACAGTTATAGCAGGTGTCATAGTGTTTCAGAAACAAGAAATATCAGAACTATAAATCAGAGGCAAGTATGAATTTGCTAATCCTAATTCTGAGTTCTAATTTCTTCAAGAAGTTCTGAACTGATTTATTCCTTACTTAGGCAGGCAGATGCATGAGATCTCAGAATATGTATAACATCAGAAACATGATATCTACATTGTATTTTTGAACATGCAATTCTGGTAATGCTTAAGTAATATGGTGAGAGTCAGCAGAAACTTACCTTGCAACTGGAAGAGATTCTGTGAACCGGAGTTAACCTTAACTCTGATGATGTTCTGAGCAGCTTCTTCACGTACTCAGCAGGCTAGAAGTTTTCAACTTCTGGAACAGCCAAGGGGTGATATTCTGATTTCTTTGAGGTGGAGGTGGATGAAGAGTGTATAGCAGTATGAACACGGAAGTTAGGATAACTTCTAATATGCAAGGAATCAAAAGTTAACAGTTTTTGTATGTTGTGTTTACAGTTTTTGGAACTCTTGGAACTTTGGAAGGGGTTCAAGGCTTTTCTTTTCTCAAATTTTCGACCCTTTCACAGTTGCAAATGTAGTTTAATTTATAGGCAAGGATTTAGTAGCTTGGAGAAATCAAAGGTACAACTATCATATGTTAGGCGTTGACTTGTTCTTGAACCAAGTTCAAACAAGTATGGTTCAAGGCACAAAGTAATGTGGTTAGCATCTTTTAGCCGTGCCTAAGCTGGATTTGTAAGCATGAATCAAGGAAAAGTACCCTCAAAAGCGAAAGCGAAGCATGCGCCCAACATATACTTTGTACAAAATCTGCCTTTCAAGGACAACAAAGGTATTTTTATGCCACACGTGGGGAAATCCTTTGGATAAAGACTCAAAAGTAGTTGTTAGCATTAAATGAGCATTATACGATGATAAGATTTATCAAATCAGAAATCCTGCCATATGAAACTCTACCTCAATATTTGATTCTGGGTCAGAAGTTCAGCTTCAGCATCATTTAGAGTGAACATCCAACTTCTGATCTTTGTATCTTTTGGCTCCATCGTGTTCTGAAGAAGCGTCATGTTCTGAACCGTGTTTGTAACTTCTGACTGCACTTACATAGAGCCTGGCTCAAAAGTTCTGAAGTATCATATTCTCTAGACACTTAGAAAATTTTCTAAACGTTTAGATAATTTGATTTTCAAAGTAACTTCTGACTTTTGATTTTTGATGAACCAATTTCATTCCTTAATGAAATATGATTCTTGGAACTTGATTTTTGATTCAAAAGTCATAGTTTGACTCCTTTGGTGTGAAAATGACAATTTTGCCCTTGTGGGTGATTTTCTTGAAAAGTTGTAATTCAAGACTTGAAACTTGACAGAAACAAACATGAGAGTCCAGGATGATCCTTTGAGAAATGGGAGGGCAAATTTTGGGGTACAACAGTTGCCCCTGTCCAAACTTCTTAAGCCTGAGGATGTAGATTGGTTGATCTGCCCTTCGTGATCTGAAGGCGGAAGATGATTGAACACTAGAGTGCCTAGAAATTTGCACTCGCATGAAGTAATACTTATTGGTGACGTCGGGAATGGGCTTACAGATGCCAATTGGAAGGCGAAGAGAAATCACAGGAGACGAGCTTAAAGATTCCATCCAAAAAGATTTGTTTCATAAGAAATTCCTGGATGAGAGTTCCTGTACCTGCTGTCGAGGGGAAACTTTGTCGGGGGATGTTGACTTATGCACTGGGGAGTAAAGTCTAGGAGATTTTATTGTCTATTTCTCTATTGAGGAATTATGTCCTGACTGAGGAGGTGAAAGTAGAACGTATACCTGGTCAGGGTCCAGGTTGTACAACCACCCGCTAGGGAAATGTGAGATCGACCGTGTCTGGTCATGTCCAGGCCTTGCAGTGTTGTAAACTGCTGCTTGGAGATAAAGGAGAAGGAACCTGGATAGTAGGGTTACTTCGAAATGAAAGCCTGGGTAGTAAGGCTTGGTGAAGGAACCTGGGTAGCAGGGTTACTTTGAAATGAAAGCCTGGATAGTAGGGATTGGTGAAGGAACCTGGGTAGTAGGGTTACTTCGAAATGAAAGCCTGGATAGTAGGGCTTGGTGAAGGAACCTGGGTAGTAGGGTTACTTCGAAATGAAAGCCTGGATAGTAGGGCTTGGTGAAGGAACCTGGGTAGCAGGGTTACTTCGAAGTGAAAGCTTGGATAGTAGGGCTTGGTGAAGGAACCTGGGTAGTAGGGTTACTTCGAAATGAAAGCCTGGATAGTAGGGCTTGGTGAAGGAACCTGGGTAGTAGGGTTACCTCGAAATAATAGCCTGAATAGTAGGGCTTGGTGAAGGAACCTGGGTAGTAGGGTTACTTCGAAATGAAAGCCTAGATAGTAGGGCTTGGTGAAGGGGTAGTAGGGTTACTTCGAAATGAAAGCCTGGATAGCAGGGCTTGTGGGAAGGAACCTGGATAACAAGGCTACTTCGTTTGATCTTGTAGATTAGTTGACCCGTTTGGTTTCGGGAACTGATTTTCTCTTGGTTGCCTACAGATATGACATGTATAATTGCTGGAATAGTTGGTGATAACTTTCTTTCCTGAAAAGATAACAGGGTTAGTTATATGCGATGCATGAAATGCAGAGTGAGATGATGTTCTCAAAATAAAAGAGAATATGTTGTATGTGATATGTGTGCGCATGTCATGATGTATGTTCATGAAATGCTAGTTGTGACACATCCGAGTCTGGGAAAATAAATCCCCGACTGCTGCTGGAGAATAAATATTTTGTCGAGACGAGATGCTGGAGGATAACTCTATGGGCGCCAATTTAGAGGAAGATATACTCTGTTGACCTGGAGGAATAAACCCAGCTGGGGATGAAATTCCTTTGCTAGAGGTGTTGAGCTCTCGTTGGAGATTGAGTTTTCGTACTCATGGAAATAGGCCCTGCTTGGGGAGATGAAAATTGTTGACTCGTCTGCGATTATGAAGCTTGGCTGGGGAAAGTTATGCCCCGTGTCAGGAAAGCTGACATTAATGCCTTTGGATACTCTTACTCTGTGGGGAGTGTATGTAACAAACTGTTATGTTTCCAAGCTGGCTCTATCCCGGTACCTACTGGGCAGAGTAACCGTGGGGCTTGGCACTTCTTATTTTCCTTGTTTCTGGAATTATGAGCAATTGTCTTTGTTTCTTATGTAAATGTTTATGAGCAACAATTATTTTCAAATGCAGATATCAAAAATAAATCATTGGACATTCTTGCAAAACAAAACAGAAAAAGAAAAACAAATTGAAGTTTTGTAAAAATGACTTGTATTGATTTTGAGATTGACCTGTAATAGGCATTTTGTACAAGGAGGCTAATGCTCTAGCAAAAGAACACCACTGAAAGATAGAAATTATATAGTTTGTGTAAAAAGAAAGAAAAAAAAGAAGAAGAAAAAAACAGCTATGTGAAACAACCCCATTGGGTTCCAACGCTGCTATTGTCGTTATGCCTTCGGGCGTCTCCTCACTTTGCTGCTTGTCCGAAGCTGATTAGATTTGATTGATGCCGTTTGAGCTTGATAGTTGATACTGAGGTCGGATCGCAAGGTGATCCAATGGGACATAGTGATACTCTTTTCATCCCTAACTTTTTCCTGGACCGCCCTTTCAGGTTTTCGGTCCACCGGGATACCCTTTTTTGCACAAGTCGCCTTTTCAGGTTTTCGACTTGCCGGGTGTACAGATTTTTTTCATTTTCATCCCTTATTTTTTCCCGAACCCTTTTGGTTCGCTGGGAAGACCTTATTTTTACCCAGGCCAGTCAACCTAGAGGGTCTTTTATCATGCATAGTATCTTTTCACTATGTCTGCATTGACAGGGTGAGGAAGGTCGTCACCATCCATGTTGGTTAGAATCATAGCTCCTCCCGAGAAAATGTTCTTAACCATAAATAGCCCTTCGTACGTGGGGGTCCATTTGACCCTGGGATCACCTTGCGGCAGTATGATGCATTTGATTACTAGATCCCCGACTTGATAATCTTGGCATTTGACCTTCTTGTTGAAAGCCTTGATCATTCGCTTTTGATACGTCTGACCATGACATATAGTAGTAAGTCTCTTTTCATCGATTAGATTTAACTGATCAAGTCGGGTTTGGATCCAGTCGTCTTCGTTTAAACCCGCATCCTTCATAATCCTGAGAGAAGGTATCTGGACTTTGATGGGTAGGACTGCCTCCATGCCATATACCAGAGAGTAGGGTGTTGCCTCTGTTGACGTCCGTGCTGAGGTACGGTACCCATGAAGAGCAAATGGTAACATCTACCAGTCTTTGTATGTCACTGTCATCTTCTGCACAATCTTCTTGATGTTCTTGTTAGCTGCCTCAACAATGCCATTCATCTTCGGCCGGTATGGAGAAGAGTTATGATGCTGTATCTTGAATTGTTTACAAAGCTCGGTGATCATTGTGTTGTTGAGATTTGTACCATTGTCGGTAATAATTCTCTATGGTACACCATATCGACAAATCAGATTATGCCAGATAAACTGCGCCACAACGCTCTTGGTTACTGTGGCAAAAGAGGCTGCTTCAAACCACTTTGTGAAATAATCAATGGCCACTAAGATGAAGCGATGTCCATTGGAAGCGGTGGGCCTGATTTCACCAATCATGTCAATGCCCCACATTGCAAAGGGCCACGGAGTTGTCAAAACATTTACGGGGACTGGAGGCACATGCACCTTATCAGCGTAAATTTGGCATTTATGACAAGTTCGAGAGTGCTGATAACAATCGGCTTCCACGGTGGACCAGTAATATCCTGCCCGTAGGATCTTCTTAGCCATGGTATGTCCACTGGAATGGGTTCCGAAAGTGCCTTCATGTAGACCTGTCATGATCCTTTCTGCTTCGCTCTTGTCCACACACTGTAGTAGTGTGGAATCATAGTTGCGCTTATAGGGGATTCCATTACTAAGGAAGAACTTTATGACGAACCTTCTCAGAAACTTCTTATCATTGACATATGCCCCTTCGGGATACTCTTGAGCCTCAAGATACCTTTTGAGTTCGTGAAACCAGGGTTTGTCTACCACTTCTTTGGTATCGATCTCGTAGCAGTGTGCTGGTTCATCTAACCGCTCAATGGTGATTCGGGGAGCTTCGTTGTCCCGCCTAACTTTGAACATGGAAGACATGGTAGCTAGTGCATCCGCTAACTGATTCTCCTCTCGTGGGAAATGTTCAAAAGTTATCTCCTTAAAGTGGGAGAGCAATGTCAGTACGTATTCTTTGTAAGGAATGAGATTTGGGTGCTTTGTATCCCACTCGCCTTTAATCTGACTTATCACCAAAGCGGAATCCCCGAGTACACTCAAGAACTTGATCCTTAAGTCAATAGCAGCTCGAAGGCCCATGATACATTCTTCATACTACGCCATGTAATTGGTGCAGTTGAAACATAAACGGGTGGTGAACAGAGTGTGACAGCCCTCGGGAGATATGATCACATTGCCAATATCGTTACCCAGTGCGTTCGAGGCTCCATCAAAATACATAGACCATCGGGATCCTTCCTCATGTCCTTCATCCGACCCAGGTTCTTTGTAGTCAGTTACCGACATGATATTCTCATCCGGAACTCAAAATTCATGGACTGGTAGTCATCCACGGCCTGATGAGCCAAATGATCAACCAATACACTCCCCTTTATTGCTTTCTGGGTCGTATATTGTATGTCGTATTTAGTTAAGATCATTTGTCACCTTGCTATCCTTCCGGAGAGAGCGGGCTTCTCGAAAATGTACTTGATTGGATCCATCTTTGATATCAACAAGGTAGTGTGAGTCAACATATACTGTATTAGCCGGCGAGCAGCCCATGCCAAAGCACAACAAGTTTTCTCGAGCAGTGAGTATCGTGTCTCACAGTCGGTAAAATTTTTGCTAAGGTAATAAATGGCGTGCTCTTTTCGACCAGACTCGTCATGCTGCCCCAACACACACCCCATCGAATTATCTAGCACTGTCAAGTATAATATCAAAGGTCTTCCTTCAACTGGAGGCATCAGAATTTGTGGTTCTTGAAGGTATTCCTTGATTCTTTCGAAAGCGGTCTGGCATTCATCATTCCACTTTACCACTTGATCTTTCTTTAGAAGCTTGAAGATTGGCTCACAAGTAGCAGTTAGATGTGAAATGAATCGGGCAATGTAATTCAGGCGTCCCAATAAGCCTCTTACTTCCTTCTCTGTGCGGGGAGCTAGCATTTCTTGTATAGCCTTTACCTTTGCGGGGTCTACCTGAATACCTTCGTCACTGACGATGAAACCCATGAGCTTACCGGACCTTACCCCGAAGGTGCACTTGTTCGGATTCAACCTTAGCTTGTATATCTTCAACCTGTCGAACAACTTTTGGAGATGATCAATGTGCTCTTCCTCAGTCTGATACCTGGCTATCATGTCATCAACATAGACTTCAATATCATGGTGAATCATATCGTGGAACAAAGCGATCATGGCTCATTGATAGGTTGCCCCAGCATTCTTTAACCCAAAAGGCATCACCTTATAACAGAAGGTCCTCCACTATGTGACGAAGGTCATCTTCTCCATATCTTCAGGAGCCATCTTGATCTGGTTGTAGCCAGAGAAACCATCCATGAAGGAGAAGATTTTGTGTTGCACAGTGTTGTCAACCAGAACATCAATGTGGGGAAGTGGGAAGTCGTCCTTGGGGCTTTCCCTGTTCAGATCTCTATAATCCACACACATCCGTACCTTTCCGTCCTTCTTAGGTACCGGAACAACGTTAGCAACCCACTACGGATATGAGGTGATAGCTAAGAACCCTGCGTCGAACTGCTTTATGACCTCTACCTTGATCTTCTCTGACATTTCGGGATGCATACGACGAAACTTATGTTTAATCGGAAGGTAATCTTCTTTAGTTGGCAGGCGATGTACCACAATATCAGTGTCTAAACCAGGCATGTCTTCATAGGACCAGGCGAAGATCTCAACATAGTCGCGCAGTATCTGTATCAACCTCTGTTTGATGCTGAGCTCCAGATTTGCACCTATTCTAACCTCTTTTTTGTCCTCCTCAGTACCCAAATTCACTGTCTCAACCGACTCTTTATGAGGCTGTATGTAACGCCCGTAATTTAATTAATTATTTCATTAAATTATTTTTGGAATAATTGTGAAGAAGTATTAATAAATTTGATTTATTTTATTAAATGGAGAAATAATAATATATTTGAGGTATTTTATTATTGTGAGAAATAATGTTAGAAGTTAATATTATTTAAGGTGGGCTTAATTTGAGATAGTAGAAGTAATGAGGGGGTGTAGGTTTTGAGCCCAATAAGGAATAATATAATAATATTAGGTTATTTTATTATTTGTTGTTAGAATAGAAGGAGGCAGCAGTAGAAGAGAAATAAGGATTGTCGAAACGTGAAGCTGCTGGTTTTTGAAGGAAACTGCAAGAACAAAGATTCAACCCGGAAATTGTAGAGCGACCTTCGATCCAAGGTAAAGGTGGGGTTCTGGCTTTATAATTGGGTTCATGATGTTTGATATGTGGGATTAGATGTAATTGCTGTTTTTGTTGTTGGATTGAATGATGTATGGTGAATATTGATGAATTCTCGATGGATAATTGATGATATGATGCTGTGTAAACGATGTAGTATTATAGGTTAATGATAGGTGATGATTTATCATGATGATAATAAGATTTGTAGGACTGTAGTATGATTCCAGTAGTGAAAATACAGTAGAAACGCAGAAAATTATGCAGAAAATCGCAAGATGCATCAACCTCAAACTGGATGAGTCGATGCAAGGAGGGTGTTGGACTCAGGATGAGTCGATGCATGCAGGGTTTGCATTGATGCATGATGAGTATGAGACTCAGGATGAGTCGACGCGAAGAGAGGATGTGTCAATACATGCTGTATTGAAAGCCAGAATGAGTCGATCCATAGAGGGATGCGCCGACTCATAGCATGAAGAAGAAGCGGGATGAGTCGATGCATAGTGTTTTGTGTCGATGCATACTGAATAATTTTGACAGAATCAGTTTTTAAGTTGCTGTAACTTTAGTTGTAGGATGCTGTTTGAGATGTCGTTCGAAACGTTGATTAGCTAACGCGATGAACTCTATTCTAGATGAGTAAAATGATGATTAAGAGATGTAATCCCAGTAACTAATTTAGGACTTAAGATTAATTCCCGTAGATGACTGTTGTGCTGTTTTTGGACAGAATGATGAATATGAAATGTTAGAGGCTGCTGTTAGAATTATGACCGTAGGATTAATGACAGAAACGAAGTAGACCTGCAGAATAACAGTAGGGATTATTGTAGTATTGATATACAGCTGAGTTATTAGTAAGATGTGGTTAAGCAAATGATGTTTGATAAATAAACGATGTTTAATAAATCATTTTGAGATGTTTATGAGATGTTGTAATTGAGATGTTTTTAAGATGATTGAGATGTTGTTGTTTTGAGATGTGTTTTGAGATGTTGCTAACTGAGAGTGTTATTACATTCATGGCATACATTGCATTTTTGAGATGGCCTGGATTGGCAAATTTTGAGATGAAGGCTATCCCTTATTGATGCCTCTGTTAATTGGCAGATTAAATTTTTGAGATGGGAGTTCTGCTCCAATGGTACCACATGCATTTGCATAGTTTTGAGTCGCATTTTATGATTGAATAATGAAGTGTATTTGATGTTGATGAATGGGTATATATGTTGTAATTATTGTTGATTATGAGATAAGAAGTGGTGATATTATTGATCTAATTTAATATATATTAATTATCATGCGCTTTATTATATTGTTAGATATCTCACCCCTTCTGTTTGAATGTTGCCCCTATGTTGGTAACGTGCAGGTAATCGAGACTGGAGGCCGTATACCTTCAATAGATCGAGTCAGTGTCATTGCTCTGATATGTAACACTCGGGGGGATGAACGCTTGCTGATTTTTGATTGCTGATTTTTAGTTGTTGAACTTTAAATTGTTCATTTACTAAATATGAGATGTTTCGAAGTTGTTGTTTTAATTAAAGATGTTATTGAAGAATTCCGCTGCGTAGTTTTTGAATTAATTAATGAAAGATGCTATGTTGATTGTTCATCCGACGTTTTGAATAAGTGTTATATATCCATGATGAACGCAATGAATTTATTAGAAGAGTTTGTGACGTCCTGATTCATTTGTATGATTGAAATTTTATAACTCTGATTTATCTTGCAAAAGGTTGGTCCGACCTTGTCGTCAAGTCTTAGTTGTCTAACAATCGAGTATTGTTATTTTGAGTTCTAACAGTTGTTTGTGTTGTAGTGAGAAGTTAAGATGGCTAGAAGGAATGATGCTTCTCTTGTTGCTGCTCTAGAAGTAATGGCTCATGCGATGGAAAATCATCCGAATGCTGACGGGAATGCTGGATCTCGTAGCTTGGCGACTTTCCAGAGAGAGAATCCACCTACGTTCAAGGGAAAATATGATCCTGACGGAGCATTGGAATGGTTGAAAGAGATTGAGAGGATCTTTCACGTGATGCACTGCACTCCAACGCAGAAGGTTCGTTATGGGTCTCATATGCTAACAGTCGAGGCTGATGACTGGTGGCTAGAGACTTGCCAAAAGTTAGAAGCTGCGGGTGAGAATGTCACTTGGGCTGTGTTCCGTAGGGAGTTTTTGAGAAAGTATTTTCCTGAAGATGTCCTTGGTAAGAAGGAAATTGAGTTCCTTGAGCTGAAGCAAGGGAATCTGTCAGTTGTTGAGTATGCTGCCAAGTTTGCTGAGTTGGCCAAGTTTTATCCGCATTACACTAAGGAAAATGCTGAGTTTTCGAAGTGTATTAAGTTTGAGAATGGGTTGCGCTCGGAAATTAAGAAGGCAGTTGGATACCAGAAGATCCGTGTCTTTGCTGATCTGGTTGATAGCTGCAGGATTTTTGAGGAAGATAATAATGCACATTACAAGATTATCAGTGAGAAGAGGAGTAAGCACCCCCAGAATCATGGTAAACCTTATGATGCCCCAGCTGGTAAGGGTAAGAAGAGGGTTGCTCATGGTCAGAGGAATAGTGGGGGAGATGCTCCTGCTGGTGTGATTTGTTTTAAGTGTGGGAAACCTGGACACAAGAGTAATGTGTGCACTGCTGAAGTGAAGAGATGTCACCGTTGTGGTAAGAATAAACATAATGTATCTGAGTGCGAGCACAAGAATGTGGTTTGTTTCAATTGTAAGGAAGAAGGGCACATTGGTAGTCAGTGTCCGAAGCCGAAGAATGCTTAGTCTAGTGGTAAAGTGTTTGCTTTGGTGGAGGATCAAACAGCTTCCAAGGATAGACTTATTAGAGGTACATGTTTCATTAATAGTACTCCTTTAATTACTATTATTGATACTGGTGCTACACATTGTTTTATTGCTGCTGATTGTGTTGAAAGATTGGGTCTTGTGTTGTCTTCTTTGAATGGGGAAATGGTCGTCGATAATCCAGCCAAGGGATCGGTGACTACTTCTTTTGTGTGTCCTAAGTGTCCCTTGTCGATCTTCGACAGAGACTTTGTTGTTTATTTGATTTGTTTACTGTTAAGAGGTTTGGATGTGATTCTTGGTATGAACTGGTTAGAGCATAACTCTGTTCGTATTAATTGTTATGATAAGTCGGTGAAGTTTTCTACTCCTGAAGAAGAGGAAGATGGTTTGTTGTCTGCTAGACAGTTGAGAAAGTTGATGCAAGAGGAAGCACATATGTTTTCGTTGATGGCGTCTCTATCTGTAAAGACTCAAGCTATAATTGAGGAATTGTCGGTGGTGTGTGAATTTCCTGAAGTTTTCCCTGATGAGATTCCTGATGTACCACCAGAGAGGGAAGTTGAATTTGCAATTGATCTTGTACCTAGTACCAAACCTGTGTCTATGGCACCATACAGGATGTTTGCGTCTGAGTTGTCAGAGTTGAAGAAGAAATTGGAAGAGTTACTTGAGAAGAGGTTTGTAAGACTAAGTGTAACACCGTGGGGAGCTCCAGTGTTGTTAGTGAAGAAGAAAGATGGAAGTATGAGGCTTTGTGATGATTATAGACAGTTGAACAAGGTGACGATTAAGAACAAGTATCTGCTTCCAAGAATAGATGACTTGATGGACCAATTGGTGGATACTCGTGTGTTTAGCAAGATTGATTTGAGGTCGGGTTACCATCAGATTAAAGTGAAGGATGAAGACATTCAGAAGACGGCTTTCAGAACACGTTATGGACATTACGAGTATTCGGTGATGCCTTTCGGTGTTACTAATGCGCCGGGAGTATTCATGGAATATATGAATCGTATCTTTCATACTTATTTGGATCGGTTTGTAGTGGTGTTCATTGATGATATTTTGATTTACTCTAAGTCAGAAGAAGAGCATGCTGAACGTTTAAGAGTAGTATTGCATATTTTGAAAGAGAAGAAGTTGTATGCAAATCTGTCCAAGTGTGAATTTTGGTTAAAAGAGGTTAGTTTTCTTGGTCATGTGATTTCAGGTAGTGGCATTGTTGTAGATCCATCGAAGGTTGATGCTGTGTTGCAATGGGAAACTCCAAAGTCAGCTACTGAGATTAGAAGTTTCTTGGGATTAGCTGGTTATTATAGAAGGTTTATTGAAGGGTTTCCTAAGTTGTCACTTCCGTTGACTAAGTTGACTTGTAAAGGTAGAGCTTTTGTTTGGGATGTTCAGTGCGAAGAAAGTTTTACATAATTGAAGAAGAGGTTGACGCCGGCTCCGATTTTAACGTTGCCTAATCCAAGAGAACCTTTTGTGGTATATTGTGATGCTTCCAAGATGGGTTTAGGAGGTGTGCTTATGCAGAGTGGTAAGGTAGTTGCTTATGAGTCGAGGAAGTTGAGGACTCATAAGAAGAACTATCCTACGCATGATTTAGAACTTACTGCAGTTATTTTTGTGTTGAAGATTTGGAGGCATTATCTTTATGGTTCTAGATTTGAAGTGTTTAGTGATCATAAGAGCTTGAAGTATCTGTTTGATCAGAAAGAGTTGAATATGAGGCAACGAAGATGGTTGGAATTGTTAAAGGATTATGATTTCAGTTTGAATTATCAACCAGGAAAGGCGAATGTGGTAGCTGATGCGTTGAGTCGAAAGAATTTACATATGTCAGCAATGATGATTAAAGAGTTGCAATTGATTGAGCAGTTCATATATATGAGCTTAGTTTGCGAGGTTACTCCGCAGAGTGTTATGTTGGGTATGTTGAAGATTAATAATGAATTTCTAGACAATATCAAAGAAGCTCAGAAGTTGGATGTGAAACTGGTAGATTTGATGGTTGGGACTGATCAATCTGAGAATAGTGATTTTAAGTTAGATGAGCAAGGAGTGTTGAGATTTCGTAACCGGATTTGTATTCCTGATGATGCTGAGATGAAGAAAGTGATACTTTAAGAGAGTCATAGAAGTAAGTTGAGTATTCATCCAGGAGCTACAAAGATGTATCAAGATTTGAAAGGTTTATTTTGGTGGCCTGGGATGAAGAGTGATGTGGCTCGGTTTGTGTATGCATGTTTGACTTGTCAGAAGTCGAAAGTTGAACATTAGAAGCCTGCAGGATTGATGCAACCGTTGGAAGTTCCTGAATGGAAATGGGATATCATTTCAATGGACTTTGTGACGGGGTTGCCTAGTACTTCAAGAGGACATGATTTGATTTGGGTGATTGTTGATAGGCTTACGAAGTCAGCTCATTTTATTCCTATTAACATCAGTTTTCCAATGTCGAAGTTGGCTGAGATTTATGTTAGTGTGATTGTGAAACTGCATGGTGTTCCTTTGTGCATTGTGTCAGATAGAGATCCAAGATTTACTTCTGATTTTTGGAAGAGTTTGCAAGAAGCGTTGGGTTCTAAGTTGAGGTTGAGTTCAGCGTATCATCCTCAGACAGATGGTCAGACTGAACGGACGATTCAATTGTTAGAAGACTTGTTGTGGGCATGTGTTCTTGAGAAGAGAGGTTCGTGGGATACTTATATTCCGTTGATAGAGTTCACTTATAATAACAGTTATCATTCTAGTATTGGGATGACACCTTTTGAAGCGTTGTATGGTCGGAGATGTAGAACTCCATTATGTTGGCATGAATCTGGTGAGAGTGTAGTACTTGGACCTGAACTTGTTCGTGAGACTACTGAGAAGGTGAAGTTGATTCGAGAAAAGATGAAAGCTTCTCAAAGTAGACAGAAGAGTTATCATGACAAGCGAAGGAAAGATTTAGAATTTCAAGCTGGTGATCATGTGTTTTTGAGAGTTACACCTGTGACTGGTGTTGGGCGAGCGTTGAAGTCTAAGAAGCTCACTTCTCGTTTTATTGGACCGTATCAGATTTCAAAGAGAGTGGGGAATGTTGCTTATAGAGTGGCTTTACCGCCTAATCTTTCGAATTTGCATGATGTGTTTCATGTGTCGCAACTTCGAAAGTATATTCCAGATCCATCTCATGTGATACATATGGACGATGTGCAAGTACGGGATAATCTTACAGTGGAGACGATGTCTGTACGGATCGCAGATCGTGAAATGAAGACTCTGAGGGGCAAAGAGATTGCATTGGTTAAAGTGGTTTAGCTAGGAGCTGCAGGAGAAAGCATGACTTGGGAATTGGAGAGCAAGATGCGAGACTCCTATCCTGAATTGTTTGATTGAGGTAAATTTTCGAGGACGAAAATATTCTAAGTGGGGGAGAGTTGTAATGCCCGTAATTTAATTAATTATTTAATTAAATTATTTTTGGAATAATTGTGAAGAAGTATTAATAAATTGGATTTATTTTATTAAATGGAGAAATAATAATATATTTGAGGTATTATATTATTATGAGAAATAATGTTAGAAGTTAATATTATTTAAGGTGGGCTTAATTTGAGATAGTAGAAGTAATGAGGGGGTGTAGGTTTTGAGCCCAATAAGGAATAATATAATAATATTAGGTTATTTTATTATTTGTTGTTAGAATAGAAGGATGCAACAATAGAAGAGAAATAAGGATCGTGGAAACTGAAGCTGCTGGTTTTTGAAGGAAACGGCAAGAACAAAGATTCAACCCGGAAATTGTAGAGCGACCTTCGATCCAAGGTAAGGGTGGGGTTCTGGCTTTATAATTGGGTTAATGATGTTTGATATGTGGTATTAGATGTAATTGTTGTTTTTGTTATTGGATTGAATGATGTATGGTGAATATTGATGAATTCTCGATGGATAATTGATGATATGATGTTGTGTAAATCATGTAGTATTATAGGTTAATGATAGGTGATGATTTATCATGATGATAATAAGATTTGTAGGACTGTAGTATGATTCCAGTAGTGAAAATACAGTAGGAACGCAGAAAATTTTGCAGAAAATCGCAGAATGCGTCGACCTCAAACTGGATGAGTCGATGCAAGGAGGGTGTTGGACTCGGGATGAGTCGATGCATGCAGGGTTTGCGTCGATGCATGATGAGTATGGGACTCAGGATGAGTCGACGCGAAGAGAGGATGTGTCGATACATGCTGTATTAAAAGCCAAAATAATTCGATCCATAGAGGGATGCGTCGACTCATAGCGTGAAGAAGAAGCAGGATGAGTCGATGCATAGTGTTTTGTGTCGATGCATACTGAATAATTTTGACAGAATCAGTTTTTAAGTTGCTGTAACTTTAGTTGTAGTATGTTGTTTGAGATGTCGTTCGAAGCGTTGATTAGCTAATGCGATGAACTCTATTATAGATGAGTAAAATGATGATTAAGAGATGTAATCCAAGTAACTAATTTAGGACTTAGGATTAATTCCCGTAGATGATTGTTGTGTTGTTTTTGGACAGAATGATGAATATGAAATGTTAGAGGCTGCTGTTAGAATTATGACAGTAGGATTAATGACAGAAACGAAGTAGACCTGCAGAATAACAATAGGGATTATTGTAGTATTGATATACAACTGAGTTATTAGTAAGATGTGGTTAAGCAAATGATGTTTGATAAATAAACGATGTTTAATAAATCATTTTTAGATGTTTATGAGATGCTGTAATTGAGATGTTTTTGAGATGATTGAGATGTTGTTTGAGATGACTGAAATGTTGTCATTTTGAGATGATTGAGATGTTGTTGTTTTGAGATGTGTTTTGAGATGTTGCTAACTGAGAGTGTTATTACATTCATGGCATACATTGCATTTTTGAGATGGCCTGGTGTTGTACCCCAAAATTTGCCCTCTCTTTCTTCAGGAAATCATCTTGGATTTTCAAGGTCCCTCTGAAACAAATCCAAGTCCAGAACTGTCATTTTTGCCCAAGCAGACCATTTAAAAGAGCAAGATGATCACACAAGCTCTGAAGACAACGTTTTTATCTTGAAAAAAAATATAATTAATTAAATTAAATTCTAAAGTACTGGGAATTTTTCTCTAAAAAATGAGTGTTTAAGAAAAATCAGCGCTTCAGAACTTCTGGACCAATTCCAGATAGATACGGTCAGAAGTTGCAAGCTTGGCTCAGCACAGTAAAAAGTTGGCTCTTCAGCAGCTACATCAGCTCAATCAGAAGTTGTAAACATGGTTCAATACGTAAGCCTCAGACAGAACATGACTCTTTCAGCAGCTACACAAGCTCAGCCAGAATTTGCTAAAGGAATGCAAAAGAAGCAAGGAAGTCTGAAGGCTTTTTCAGAACATGCTGAAATCAAAAGATGAAAAGGTCAGAAGAATGGGTGTTACACTGATACAGAATCTCTAAGCCCAGGAGTTCCAGAAGCAAATCCAAGGAACGTGTCAGAAAATCAGGAGAATCCCCAGAGTTTGCTAAAGACAACAGGAAGCCAAGGCCAGAGCATGGTTTACGTTGTTCTTGTTGAAACATAACTGTTGGTTCAAAGTTTGGTTTCCATCACCAGAATATTGATGTTGATAAGTCTTATCACCATTTAATGCTCATTAATGCTTCCAACCACTCCTGAACATTCATCCAAGTAATCCCTTCACGTGTGGCTTGGAAAACGCCTTTATGCAGATTCTGGCATGGGTCTACACGCCACCGCCCACTTAAGAGGTCACTTCTCTCCAATCCACGCCTGCTGCTGCTGCCTAGGCTGAAGGCTATCTGTTATCACAACTTCCCAGGAATTTCTGTCAAAGAACAATTCAAACTCTGTTGGCGCCTTTAATGACCAAGAAATCCACAAGAGTTTTTGCCTATAAATAGAGAATCATTGTCCACTGAAAAAGGGCGCTTGAAGAAACAGAAAAACTGCTAAGAAAGAAACAGAAATCTTTAGCAAGAAAGTGTTGTGAAACTCTGCCAAAATCTCCAGTGCTTCATAACTTTGAAGTTCTTACCTTCAAACTTCATCAAATACCCAGTTTTTCTTTGTGAACCAAAAACACCCTTTTCAAACTTCTGACCCTATATACGCATACACCTTCATCTACCCTTTTCAAAAAGAATCTGTCCGGAACATCACCAGAGCCAAAATCTAGCTTTCATCCACAAACTTTTCCAACAGCCAGGTAAGCACCTGCTGACCTTCATCACGCTACTAAGCATCACCAGCTGTGCATGCTCAAATAAACATAATGTAAATATCATGTTGTTGCTGTTTGTATTCTGAGGATTTTCATACCTCAGAACGTTCTGAGCCAGTGTAGGACCTGCCTGTGACCTTGTTGGTTCTGCCCTCTGAAACATTTTGACATTTGCTTGATCTGTTCCAAATATGTTTCCTGTTTTGTGGAATAACAACAAAATTGCAGATGTTCTGATTAGTACAGGGAAAAGCCAAGTGCTGACTTTGACGTTAGCACATCTGAAGCCTATCTTGCTGTCAATAATATCAGAACCTCTGAGAGTTATAGTCTTTCCAGCAGAATCAGAACTTCTGGTTTCTCCACTAACAAACTTATATTTTGCAGCGCAGGGGGGTCAGGACTTTTGATTTCCCCAATAACAGGTTTCTGTTTTGCAGGTGCCAGAGTCAGAAGTTCTGACTCATACAGTTTAACCAAGAGGTTGATCATCTGGCAGCGGATCTGAGTCAGAACTTCTGATGACTTCTCAGCAGCGTGCTGGCTCCCTCTCTCTCTCTCCCTCTATCTTGTTTTTTGCTATTTTCTTTTTTGTCTATTTTTCTCGTTGAACCCCCCATGTACAAATGTGTATCCCCACTCCCTAATTGTTGTAATAGCGTAGGATTTTATATTTCCGCTTTTATTGCTAGTAATTAGGATATGTATGGCAAGATAAAATCAATGAAATAGAAAATCCTAATTCAAAGAAAAACTCTTGTATGCAATAAAACACACTTGCACACTAACACCCCTAGGGTTACCTCCACTTGTTGCCTTTCAAAAATGGGCCATGTTACGCATGCAAAGTATCTTAGTAAAACAAACAAAATCAAAAGATCATAGTCCCTCGATGACGCTTTCGAAATTTGCCTTACAAAAATGATCTTAGTCCCTCAAAAGAAAAACTAAGATACTTTGCAACATTGTTATCATGGTCTATACGATGACCCGCGCCCGTCCCATTCACATCCTAACACAAGATTGTCCACCAAATACAATGGTGGAACAAAATTGTTAAAAGGGTTAAAAACATAGAAAAATCTTTGAGTAAATTTAGGGGTAGACCACTCTTAGTTACTTGATCAAACTTGCAAAAACACTTGCCATTTTCAAAACACACTCTCAAAACAACTTTAAAAAAAAACATTGAAAACTTTTTCAAAAGACATACACCTTTGTATACATCCCAACATGGATCATTACAAAGGTTGCCACCACATTGGCCTCTTTTAAAACATTTTCAAAACCACACACACAAAGCACCATTTCAAACAATTGAAAATCAAAGCAAGTTGATTTAAGAAAGTAACTAAGAGCCCATGGATAACCATGGATAGAAAGGGTGCTAATACCTTCCCTTTCTATAATCTACTCCCCGAACCCAAGAAAACATCTCAAAGGTTTTTGCTGTGCTTTTTTAACCTTTCCTTAGGATAAAATAAAAAGTCGATGGTGACTCTTGCTCAACCGAAACATTTGCAAAAACAAACGCAAAACCTCAAGTCAGTTCTCCCACCGTATCACAGAACTGGCGACTCTGCTGGGGATTGCATTTTAAGTGGGGTAACCTTAGGGCTTAGATCACCCTATTGCATGACTAATTGTTTGCTTTGATTGCTTTACATCTTGGCTCTCTTGTTTGGGTTTGCAATCCTATACCCGGATTTGGGGAAACATTCATAGATAGCAATACGTTGTGGAAACTGTGCGGGGTATACCGACACGGTTGAATCAATAGCTATATTAGTGCGACATATTTGTGAGTACCGGTAACCCTTGAGTTCAATCAAGGAGAGTACGGGGCCGCTGAGTGATGTCACTAAGCACTAATGACCTAGAACCTTACTTGACCATCTTGGCCTTTCATTAGGGGTAGTGAGATGACCGGCTTTGGTGCAGTCCGAAGTTGGTAGATACTCGATACTACACTCATTGAGGGTTGTTTTCTTGGAATATTTTGGTCGCTAGTTAAGTGGCTAAACCAAAACAATGAACATGGAAAACAATCCAATGATATTGAGCTCCTTAGAACCCGATTACTATTTATAGGACAGGTTTTTAAGCCAACTACACTCAAGAGGGTACTTACCTATGAAACCCCATGCAAGCCCGAAACTAGAGGTTTTGTGTGAATTGCTTGTACATATGTTTGTGCATGCATCATGAACATCATAAAGCATCATATGCATTCACTAACCATTTCAAGGGTTTAGAAATCCGGAATCTATCCTTAACTCAAGGAGCTCACATCCAGAATTCCGGAAATCTCTCCCTTCAGTGAAAGACATGGTAGACTGCTCAGCCTAGTCAATACCAGCATTGAAGAGGACATGGTAAAGGTGTTGTTCCAGTTCTTTGACCCTCTTCACCACTGTTTCACTTTCTCTGACTACTAGTTGGTACCCACTTTGGAGGAATTTTCTCAACTCCTGAGAATTCCTATCCTTAATCAACTACCTTTCAACGGTACGGAAAAGGAACCAAAGCCCGAAGATGTTGCTCGAGCACTACATCTACAGCCGTCTGACATCAAAGGGAATTGGGAAACTAGAAGCGGTGTCAAAGGTTTCTTAGCCAAATTCTTGTTTGAGAAGGCACAAGAGTGTTGGAATTCATTGGACCTACAAGCCTTTGAAGAAATTGTGGCACTCCTTATCTATGGGTTGGTCTTGTTCCCAAATCCTGACCAGCTTGTAGATTTCAACGCCGTCAAGATCTTCTTATCCAGAAATCCAATACCAACATTGCTTGGGGACATTCTTCATTCATTTTACACTCGAACAATGAGAAAGAGGGGTGTTCTCATGTGTTGTACTCCTCTCCTTGCAAGGTGGTTTATTTCGCACCTTCCACAATCTGTCTTGAAAAATGACCAAGGCTTAAGGTGGTCACAATGCTTAATGACCCTCACTCATTCTGATGTACATTGGTGTTCTCGGTCCAGAGAAAATGTCATCATCGTCGATCGTTGTGGAGAGTTCCCTAATGTTCCATTACTTGGCATTAGGGGAGGCATTACCTACAACCCTTGTCTAGCCTTGAGACAATTTAGATATGCACGGAGGGATGGTCCTCACGATATGTTGATTCCTGACCTAGTTTTTGACTTCGACAACGATGCGCAAGGACTTCGCCAAAGATTCAGCAGAGCTTGGAGGATGCCTAATAAGGTTGACAGCAAGACACTGGGGCACAAGAACTCCATCCCTCTTGAGCCTTACCTCAGGTGGGTACGATCCCGAGCCCAGAGTCTAATGATGCCTTATCCTCATGTTCTCCCTGTGATTAAAGAGCCCGTCGCGGAAGGAGAGGTTCCCTACACCATCCTATATCCTGACATGCCTACATCGTGGGAGGAGATGCAGAAGAGCTGGATTCAACTCAAGGAGGAACGAAACACTTTTGAAGCCAGCTTCTACGCCAGTGAGAAGAAGGTTCTAGAGCTTACCCGCCGACTCCATGAGGAAGAGACCCTCAACACCTACATTGCACCAAAGAGGATGCACAATGTCTTTTTACCTTGAGAAGTTTTGTAATATTTGGCCCATGGGGCATTTATGTACTGACAAATTTCTTCTTAATATGACGGGCGTTCTTTTTTGTTTGCAACAATTTTGAATGTTCTAAATCCTTGAATGCATTGCATACATAAGCATACCATTCATCATGTGCATAAGCAGGTCTCCACACCAGGTTTCCTTATCTTTCTGCTGTTTATTTCAGTAAGATGGATCTCGAACAGACGGTCAAGGACTTGCAGTCTCAGAATGCACAGTTTCAATAACTCCTGATGACCTTGGCTAAGGGTCAGGAGGATCTAAAGGCCCTGCTAGGGAACAAAGACCAAGTGAAAAAGAAGAAGAAGAGAATCGGGGTGGCTACCCTAGGAAGAAGATTCGAGGGTGAAGCCAGAAGAGTGCTTGAATTTCCCCCTACATCTGAAGAAGGAACCAGTAAAGGGAATGCGGCTGCGGTACCTTCCGAATCCGAGGTTGAAGAAGAGGAGGCTGAAGAAGACGAAGACTACTCTGATCAACAATACCCGCCCGCTGGTGATAAGTACAAAGGCTTGGAAGACTGGTTGGCAGCTATGGAGCTGCAGAGAGTTCCCGGCCTAGATTTCGAAGACTTGGGATTAGTTGCTGGAATTGTGATCCCCCGAAGTTCAAAGTGCCAGTTTTTGCGAGATATGATGGGCTATCATGTCCGAAAATGCATCTCAGATCATATGTAAGGAAGATCCAACCTTACACTGCAGACAAGAACCTTTGGATCCATTTCTTTCAGGATAGCCTTTCTAGGGCTCAACTCGAGTGGTTATATCAGCTGGATGGAGCCAGTATCCGAAATTGGGAAGACTTGGCCACCGCATTTTATAAAAAATATCAGTACAATTCTGACCTCGCTCCTACGCGTACCCAACTTCAGGGTATGTCCCTAGGAACGAGCGAAGGATTCAAAGAATATGCGCAAAAGTGGAGAGATCTGGCTGGCAGGGTGCAGCCACCTTTGACTGACCGTGAACTTGTTGACATGTTCTTAGGGACCTTGTCTGGTCCGTTCTTTAACCATCTGATTGGTAATTCTTCTGCTGGGTTTATAGATTTGATTTTGACTGGTGAGAGGATAGAAGCTGGTATCAAGTCAGGGAAGATACAGAAAGGTGCCGCTGCGAGTACTGAGAAGAAGCCTTTCAAAAAGGAAGCTAGTGCTGTTTATGGTCCTAGGAGACAAGTTAAGCCGGAACGCCGCCAAACTGTTAATGCATTGGTAATTTCAAAGCCTGCTGCTGCTCCTCAGCAGTATAATCAACAAAGGGGTGAGAGGCCCAAAAGGCAGTACACTCGGCTCAGTATGACCCTGTCTCAGATATTGCCGCAACTGCTGTCAACCAACCTGGTAACTGTCAAGGAAGCTCCGAAGGTAGTGAACACAGCTTCTCCTAAGTACAACCCCAATGCCCGTTGCGCTTATCACTCTGATAGCCCCGGGCACACTACGGACGATTGCTGGGCTCTGAGGAATAAGGTTCAACACCTTATTGATGCTAAGGAAATACAGTTTGAGGTGCCTGAAAGACCCAATGTTGTGACTGCTCCCATGCCCCAGCATGGAGTGAGTGTCATGGAAGAAGACCGACACGTAGCCTCCGTGGAAGAGATTGTTACTCCGTTATCAACTGTTAAAAGGAATCTGTTGCTAGCCGGTTTATTTCCGGGATATGGTGAAGATTGCCTTCTTTGTGCTGTTTCCCCCTTGGGTTGTCCTTTGCTAAAATCAGGTATCCAAAGCCTGATGGATAGCAAAGAGATCTTATTCGAGAAGATTGTCGTTCTTGCTGTCCCTGCCGAAGAAGTTTCTATTGTCACTATTTTCAACAAACCTCCCAAGGCTCCTTCAAAGAAGCCTGTCAAAATTATGTCCACTCAGAAGATTGCTCCTATCATCATCACTGTTCCGGGGCCTCTCCCTTATACATCCGACAAAGCTGTCCCATGGCACTATGGGGCAGATGTTTATGTGCTTGGGGTGAAGCAAAAGTTTGATACAAGTACTGGTGTTAGCAACATCACCGGGCCAGCCAAGATTACTCGCAGTGGTAGGCTATTTTCACCAGATATTTCGCCGCCATTTATTCAGAAACCTCTTATCATCACACCCGCAAGTGTGCATGTTTCCCTTCCTAATCAAGTTCCTGTTTCTACCCCTGCTGCCGAGTCATCTGACGCTCGGGGCAAAGGGGTTGCTACTGATTTGCCTGCCCTGACGGAGGCGCCGAAGACAACCGCTGTTGAAGCCTCCCAGAAAGAGATGGAGGAGATTCTCAAGATTATCAAGAAAAGTGATTTCAATGTTGTTGAGCAGTTGGGGCACACCCCATCAAAAATTTCTATGCTATCACTGATGTTATGTTCGGAGGCCCATGCAAAGGCCCTGATCTCCTTCCTGAAGACGGCCCATGTGCCGCAAGAAACATCTGCTGATCAATTTACTGATTGTGTGGCTAATTTGATTGCCGATAACGGACTGGGCTTTTCTGACGCCGATCTAACTATAAAAGGAAAGAACCATAATGACGCCCTGCATGTCTCTATTGAATGCATGGGCACTACTCTTGCCCATGTGTTGGTAGACACCGGTTTTTCATTGAATGTATTACCCAAGAAGGCCTTAGACAGGCTAGATTGTGAGGGTTTGGAACTCAAGCCTAGTAACATTGTTGTCCGGGCCTTTGACGGGTCCAAGAGGATGGTACATGGTGAGGTTGACATTCCAATCAGGGTTGGTTCTCAGGTCTTTGATTCAACTTTCTATGTGATGGACATCAGTCCATCCTACTCTTGTTTGCTGGGTCGTCCATGGATTCACAAGGCCGGAGCTGTGACTTCCACACTGCATCAAAAGCTTAAGTACCCAGTCAGAGGAAAGATTGTTATAGTTCAAGGGGAAGAGGAGTATATGGTCAGTCACTTAAACTCATTCCGATACATAGAAATGGACGGGGAATTCATTGAGACCCCCTTTCAACACTTTGAAGAGGTGCCTCAGACGTTGGCGTTAGCTGAAACTGTAATTGAAGACCCTCCTTTGAAGATGGCTTCCTTAAAAGATGCCCGGGCTGTGATTGAGAAGGGTGAATGTGCAAATTGGGGCCAACTTCCTGACTTTACTCCAAAGACCGACAAGTTTGGTTTGGGCTTCACTGCAGAGGCTCAGAGGGTTGTTCGCAAAGCAAGGATTGGAAGACCTCCTGTGTTCATCACCAACCCGGGAGTGAATGCTATTGAAGACGACGTGAAGGAGTCTGAATTCGACAGCTGGATCTACCCAACAACCGACAGTGGACCAAGCAACTAGACTGCCAAAGACTTCGCCCCTATTAATTTTGTCACTCAGTAATAAACTCTTTTGTTGTCAATTTGTAACAAACAATATGTTGAAACTTTTATGGCTCGGTGTCCTACCCGGGACACCGTGGCTTCATTTGTGAGGGCTTTTGTGTGACATTTTCATATATCATTAATCAAAACATTGGACGTTTGTTGCATTTCAAATCTTGTGCTCCTTTTCTTTCTTTATCATATATTGCAAAAACAGTTATATTTACACACACTCACTTATACAGGTTCCAATCAACTCTGGATCTCACTGGTAACGACTCTGCTACTGCCAGTTATGACTTCAAAAATCCGATCAACTTGGCCGAAAATGAAGGTGAAGATGATTGCGAAGTGCCTGGTGAACTTGCAAGACTACTGCTCCAGGAAGAGAGGGCCATTCAGCCACATGAAGAGTCGGTGGAAACAGTAAATCTGGGTACTGAGACGGACAGAAAAGAAGTCAAGATTGGGGCCAATCTAGAGCTCAATGTGAAGCAACGCTTAGTTCAGATGCTGCGTGACTACATGGAAATCTTTGCTTGGTCTTACGAAGACATGCCTGGTTTGGATGCCGACATTGTGGTTCATCACCTGCCTACCAAGAAAGACTGCCCTCCGGTAAAACAAAAGGTCCGCCGTATGCGTCCAGAAATGTCCGAGAAAATCAAAGCTGAGGTTATGAAACAATTTGACGCCGGGTTTTTAGCAGTGACTTCTTACCCTCAGTGGGTTGCCAACGTGGTTCCAGTGCCGAAGAAAGATGGTAAGGTCCGAATGTGTGTTGATTACAGGGATCTGAACAGGGCCAGCCCCAAGGATGATTTCCCTCTGCCTCATATCGACGTTCTGGTTGATAATACTGCTCAGCATAAAGTTTTCTCCTTCATGGACGGCTTCTCCGGTTATAATCAGATCAAAATGGCTCCTGAAGACATGGAGAAGACCACTTTTGTTACTCAGTGGGGCACCTTTTTCTACAAGGTCATGCCTTTTGGGTTGAAAAATGCTGGGGCAACTTACCAACGTGCCATGGTTGCTTTATTTCATGATATGATCCATCACGAAATAGAAGTATATGTCGATGATATGATTGCAAGGTCCCAAACTTAGGAGGAACACCTTGACCATCTACGGAAGCTGTTTGACCGTCTGAAGTTGTACAAGCTGAGGTTGAACCCAACAAGTGCACCTTTGGGGTGAGGTCCGGAAAACTAATAGGTTTCATTGTAAGCGACAAAGGTATCCAAGTGGATCCTGCCAAGGTGAAAGCCATACAAGAAATGCCAACTCCTAAGACAGAGAAGGAAGTCAGAGGTTTTCTAGGACGTTTGAACTACATTACCCGATTTATCTCACATCTAACTGCTACCTGTGAACCAATCTTCAAGCTACTGAAGAAAGATCAAGTAGTACGTTGGAATGATGAATGTCAGGCTGCTTTCGAAAAGATCAAAGGGTATCTCTAAGAACCACCCATTCTTATACCGCCAGTTGAAGGGAGACCTCTAATCCTATACTTGACAATACTTGACAACTCAATGGGGTGTGTGCTGGGGCAGCATGACGAGTCTGGCCGAAAAGAGCACGCCATTTATTACCTAAGCAAAAAGTTTACCGACTGTGAGACTCGGTACTCACTGCTCGAGAAAACTTGTTGTGCTCTGGTATGGGCTGCTCGCCGGCTGAGACAGTATATGTTGACTCACACTACTCTGTTGATTTCAAAAATGGATCCAATCAAGTACATATTCGAAAAGCCTGCTCTGTCCGGAAGAATAGCAAGACGGCAAATGATCTTGACAGAATATGACATTCAGTACACGACTCAAAAAGCAATCAAGGGAAGTGTATTGGCAGACCATTTGGCACACCAACCTGTGGATGATTACCAGTCGTTGAACTTTGAATTTCCAGACGAAGATATCATGATAGTGACTGATTGTGAAGTACCTGGACCAGATGAAGGACCTGAGGAAGGATCCCGATGGTCTATGCACTTTGACGGAGCCTCGAACGCTTTGGGTAATGGTATCGGCGCTGTGATCATATCCCCCAAAGGCACTCATACTCCACTCACCGCCCGGTTATGTTTCAACTGCACCAACAACATGGCGGAGTATGAGGCATGTATCATGGGTCTTTAAGCTGCAATTGACTTAAGGATCAAGTTTCTGAGTGTCTTCGGAGATTCCACTCTCGTGATCAATCAGGTCAAAGGCGAGTGGGATACGAAACACCTAAATCTTATTCCTTACAAGGAGTATGTGCTGACATTGCTTCCCCACTTCGAAGAGATAACTTTTGAACACTTCCCGAGGGAAGAGAATCAGTTGGAAGACGCGTTAGCTACGATGTCTTCAATGTTCAAAGTCAAATGGGACAACGAGGCTCCCCGGATCATTATCTGGAAATTGGATGAACCTGCACATTGTTGTGATCTTGAGACCGAAGAAGTGACAGAAAAGCCTTGGTATCATGAGGTGAAGAGGTATCTTGAAGCTCAAGAATACCCCGAGGGCGCTTCTGTTAATGACAAGAAGTTTCTGAGAAGGTTCGCGGCAAAGTTCTTCCTCGGCAATGATATTCTGTATAAACGAAATCATGATTCAACCTTACTGCGTTGTGTAGATAAGAATGAAGCAGAAAGGATCATGGCAGCGCTGCATGAAGGTACCTTCGAAACTCATTCCAGTGGACATACCATGGCAAATAAAATCCTTCGGGCAGGATATTTCTGGTCCACAATGGAAGCCGACTGTTACCAACACTCGCGAACTTGTCATAAATGCCAGGTCTATACTGATAAGGTGCACATTCCTCCGGTGCCTCTGAACGTCTTGACAGCACCTTGGCCTTCTGCAATGTGGGGAATTGATATGATCGGCGAGATCCGACCGACGGCATCCAACGGGCATCGCTTCATCTTGGTAGCGATTGATTACTTCACAAAGTGGGTTGAAGCAGCTTCCTACGCCACTGTAACCAAGAGCGTTATGGCGCGATTCATTCGACATAACCTGATCTGTCGATACGGCGTACCTGAGAAGATCATTACGGACAATGGTACCAATCTTAACAACAAAATGATCACTGAGCTCTGCGAGAAATTCAAGATACAGCACCACAACTCTTCTCCTTACCGGCCGAAGATGAATGGGGCTGTAGAAGCAGCGAATAAGAACATCAAGAAGTTTGTGCAAAAGATGACAGTGACCTACAAAGATTGGCATGAGATGTTACCGTTTGCTCTTCATGGGTACCGTACCTCAGCACAGACGTCGACATGGGCAACTCCCTTCTCTTTGGTCTATGGCATGGAGGCAGTTTTGCCTATTGAAGTCCAAATACCCTCTCTTCGGATAATGAAGGATGCAGAATTGAGCGAAAATGACTAGATCCAGACTCGACTTGATCAATTAAACCTAATTGACGAAAAGAGACTCACTGCTATTTGTCATGGTCAAACGTACCAAAAACGGATGATCAGGGCATTTAACAAGAAGGTCAGACGACAAGAGTATCAAGTCGGAGACCTGGTAATCAAGCAGATCATTCTTCCTCAAAGTGATCCCAGGGGCAAATGGACCCCTACGTACGAAGGGCCATTTGTGGTTAAACATATCTTCTCAGGAGGAGCTATGATTCTAACCACCATGGACGGTGACGACCTTCCTCACCCTGCCAATGTAGACATAGTAAAAAGATACTACGCATAAACTAAAAACCCGCTAGGTTGACACACCTAGGCAAAATAAGGGCTTCCCGGCGAACCAAAAGGGTTCGGGCAAAAATAAGGGATGAAATGAAAAAATCTGTACACCCGGCAAGTCGAAAACCTGAAAAGGCGGCTTGGGCAAAAATGGGTATCCCGGTGGACCGAGGCAAAAGTTAGGGATAAAGCGTAATACTATGTCTCATTGGATCACCTTGCATCCAGAATTCGGCCTCAACTATCGGACTCAAATGACTTCAATCAATCAGCTTCATCTTCAACTAAGCAGCAAAGTGATGAGACGCTTGAAGACATAAAGGCGATAGCAGAGTTGGAACCCAATGGGATTATTTTTCACATACCTGTTTTGTTTTCTTTTCACAAAATTGTATAAACTCTATTTTGCTCGGCGACGTTCTCTTACTAGGACGTTAGCCTCCTGTACATAAAACGCCTATTTTCAGGCAAATTTCAAAATCAATACAAGTTCAATTTTTTCAGAAAAATTATCCATTGTTTTTCCTTTCTCTACTTTGTTTTGCGAAGAACGTCCAATGTTCATTTTTGATATATGCATTTGACATTAATTGTTAATCACAAATAGTTGCATGCGAAACAAAAGACTAATTACAGGTGACATCCGAAACAGGGGCAATTTAGAATTGTCTAAGCGATCTAGTTGCTCTGTCTACCAAGGTACCAAGGTAGGTTCGGCTGAAGAATATAACCAAGTCACTTCAACTCCTCACAGAATAAGACAAGATTCAGCAATGCTTTCCCCAAGTAGAGTTGGTTTCCTATCAACCCTGAAAAGGCACAATATTCCCCTAGCAAGTCAGCAATACTCTCCTCAAGCAGAGTTAGTCTATTGTCAGCCTTAAGGAAGTTGGGTATCCCCAGAAGATCTCAACATTTCCCAGCGGAGTATAGACATTCCTCAACAAGCATCCCCGGCAGTCTTAATCCAAGATTGTTCCCTGGCGGAATATCAACACCCCAGTACAGTCTGAAAGTTTCCCCAGGAAAGTGGAATCTATATCCCCAGCAGGTCTTGAAGCTTACCCCCTGCAGAGTACGGTCGTCTCTCCCGGACTCTATTCAAAGTTATTCCTCACCAGGGTATAACTGGGTTATCCTCAGCTAATTACCACGGAAAGCCCGTCCTCGGCGAAATTCTTCCTATCCCCAGCAGAGTTCATCAAAAGTTCCCCAACATAACTTATCAACGGTCCCCAGCGGAGTTTATCGTTGAAATCCCCAGCGGAGTTTATCGTTGAAATCCCCAGCGGAGCTCTCATCAAAACCTCAGCGAAGTATTCTCTTCCCACAGAGTAATTCCCCGCAGAGTAACCTCTCCAACAAATTTGTTCCCCAACGGAGTCATCTTCTCATGCCGGTTTATTCTTGCAACCATCATCCCCGGTGGAAGCGAAGAACTCTACTCTTCAGCATCAGCGCAGGATTTGATTCCCCGGCCAGTCATCAAGGATTTATTTTCCTAGACGAAAATACATTCATAAACATTTCACATTCCATGCATCCTGCTTGTATACATGATAAAGTGCATACAACACTGTCTCATTTTGACATCATGACATCGTGCATCTCATACATCATGACATTTCATACAACTGATGTTTTGCCTTTTCAGGAAAAGTCAATCCAAGGATGATTAATATCAACTATCACAATTCCAGATTCGATTCCTGTATCTAGCCAGGGCATATCTGTGAGTGATTGATTGTAGATTCGATACCTGTATCTAGCCAGGGCATATCTACATGAAGAGTTTGAAGATTAAACACCTGTAACAGGCCAGGAAATTATCTTTCATTCTCAGGTCAGAGGTCTACGCCTGTATCCAGCCAGGAAAGCCATCTCTACCAATCTTTTACATTTTCCAGATTCGATTCCTGCATCCAGCCAGGGCATATCTATAGACAACATTTTCAAGATTCGATTCCTGCATCCAGCCAGGGCATATCTGTAGACAACATTTTCCAGATTCGATTCATGTATCCAGCCAGGGCATATCTGTAGATAAAATTTTCCAGATTCGATTCCTGTATCCAGCCAGGGCATATCTGTAGACAACATTTCCAGATTCGATACCTGTATCTAGCCAGGGCACATCTGTGAGCAACTAATTGTAGATTCGATACCTGTATCTAGCCAGGGCATATCTGCATGAAGAGACTGAAGATCAACACCTGTAACAAGCCAGGAAACATCTTTCTTTCTCAAAGTGCGCAGGTTCTCGCTAAGGAATCTCTTATGCGATCAAAACCTCCAAAATGGCATCTATAAGCCCATTCCCGACAAGGTTCTGTCACATCTCCAGATGGCATCTATAAGCCCATCCTCCTATCCACCATCTCTCCAAATGGCATCTATAAGCCCATTCCCGCCATCACATTGCTGATACTCTACTATGCGAGTGCAAATTTCTGGGCACTCTAGTGTCCAATCTCCTTTTACCTTCGAGTCGCGAAAGGCAAACTTGCCAATCTAACTCTTCAGGTTCAAGAAGATTGAACAGGGGCAACTGTTGTACCCCAAAATTTGCCCTCTCTTTCTTCAGGAAATCATCTTAGATTTTCAAGGTCCCTCTGAAACAAATCCAAGTCCAGAACTGTCATTTTTTCCCAAGCAGACCATTTACAAGAGCAAGATGATCACACAAGCTCTGAAGACAACGTTTTTATCTTGAAAAAAATATATAATTAATTAAATTAAATTCTAAAGTACTGGGAATTTTTCTCTAAAAAATGAGTGTTTAAGAAAAATCAGCGCTTCAGAACTTCTGGACCAATTCCAGATAGAAACGGTCAGAAGTTGCAAGCTTGGCTCAGCGCAGTCAGAAGTTGGCTCTTCAGCAGCTACATCAGCTCAATCAAAAGTTGCAAACATGGTTCAATACGTAAGCCTCAGACAGAACATGACTCTTTCAGCAGTTACACAAGCTCAGCCAGAATTTGCTAAAGGAATGCAAAAGAAGCAAGGAAGTCTGAAGGCTTTTTCAGAACATGCTGAAATCAGAAGATGAAAAGGTCAGAAGAATGGGTGTTACACTGATACAGAATCTCTAAGCCCAGGAGTTCCAGAAGCAAATCCAAGGAACGTGTCAGAAAATCAGGAGAATCCCCAGAGTTTGCTAAAGACAACAGGAAGCCAAGGCCAGAGCATGGTTTACGTTGTTCTTGTTGAAACATAACTGTTGGTTCAAAGTTTGGTTTCCATCACCAGAATATTGATGTTGATAAGTCTTATCACCATTTAATGCTCATTAATGCTTCCAACCACTCCTGAACATTCATCCAAGTAATCCCTTCACGTGTGGCTTGGAAAACGCCTTTATGCAGATTCTGGCATGGGTCTACACGCCACCGCCCACTTAAGAGGTCACTTCTCTCCAATCCACGCCTGCTGCTGCTGCCTAGGCTGAAGGCTATCTGTTATCACAACTTCCCAGGAATTTCTGTCAAAGAACAATTCAAACTCTGTTGGCGCCTTTAATGACCAAGAAATCCACAAGAGTTTTTGCCTATAAATAGAGAATCATTGTCCACTGAAAAAGGGCGCTTGAAGAAACAGAAAAACTGCTAAGAAAGAAACAGAAATCTTTAGCAAGAAAGTGTTGTGAAACTCTGCCAAAATCTCCAGTGCTTCATAACTTTGAAGTTCTTACCTTCAAACTTCATCAAATACCCAGTTTTTCTTTGTGAACCAAAAACACCCTTTTCAAACTTCTGACCCTATATACGCATACACCTTCACCTACCCTTTTCAAAAAGAATCTGTCCAGAACACCACCAGAGCCAAAAGCTAGCTTTCATCCACAAACTTTTCCAACAGCCAGGTAAGCACCTGTTGACCTTTATCACGCTACTAAGCATCATCAGTCGTGCATGCTCAAATAAACATAATGTAAATATCATGTTGTTGCTGTTTGTATTCTGAGGATTTTCATACCTCAGAACGTTTTGATCCAGTGTAGGACATGCCTGTGACCTTGTTGGTTCTGCCCTCTGAAACATTTTGACATTTGCTGGATCTATTCCAAATATGTTTCCTGTTTTGTGGAATAACAACAAAATTGCAGATGTTCTGATTAGTACAGGGAAAAGCCAAGTGCTGACTTTGACGTTAGCACATCTGAAGCCTGTCTTGCTGTCAATAATATCAGAACCTCTGAGAGTTATTGTCTTTCCAGCAGAATCAGAACTTCTAATTTCTCCACTAACAAACTTCTGTTTTGCAGCGCAGGGGGGTCAGAACTTCTGATTTCCCCAATAACAAGTTTCTGTTTTGCAGGTGCCAGAGTCAGAAGTTCTGACTCATACAGTTTAACCAAGAGGTTGATCATCTGGCAGCGGATCTAAGTCAGAACTTCTGATGACCTCTCAGCAGCGCGCTGGCTCCCTCTCTCTCTCTCCCTCTATCTTGTTTTTTGCTATTTTCTTTTTTGTCTATTTTTCTCGTTGAACCCCCCATGTACAAATGTGTATCCCCACTCCCTAATTGTTGTAATAGCGTAGGATTTTATATTTCTGCTTTTATTGCTAGTAATTAGGATGTGTATGGCAAGATAAAATCAATGAAATAGAAAATCCTAATTCAAAGAAAAACTCTTGTATGCAATAAAACACACTTGCACACTAACACCCCTAGGGTTACCTCCACTTGTTGCCTTTCAAAAATGGGCCATGTTACGCATGCAAAGTATCTTAGTAAAACAAACAAAATCAAAAGATCATAGTCCCTCGATGACGCTTTCGAAAGTTGCCTTACAAAAATGATCTTAGTCCCTCAAAAGAAAAACTAAGATACTTTGCAACATTGCTATCATGGTCTATACAATGACCCGCGCCCGTCCCGTTCACATCCTAACACAAGATTGTCCACCAAATACAATTGTGGAACAAAATTGTTAAAAGGGTTAAAAACATAGAAAAATCTTTGAGTAGATTTAGGGGTAGACCACTCTTAGTTACATGATCAAACTTGCAAAAACACTTGCCATTTTCAAAACACACTCTCAAAACAACTTTAAAAAAAAACATTGAAAACTTTTTCAAAAGACATACACCTTTGTATACATCCCAACATGGATCATTACAAAGGTTGCCACCACATTGGCCTCTTTTAAAACATTTTCAAAACCACACACACAAAGCACCATTTCAAACAATTGAAAATCAAAGCAAGTTGATCTAAGCAAGTAACTAAGAGCCCATGGATAACCATGGATAGAAAGGGTGCTAATACCTTCCCTTTCTATAATCTACTCCCCGAACCCAAGAAAACATCTCGAAGGTTTTTGCTGTGCTTTTTTAACCTTTCATTAGGATAAAATAAAAAGTCGGTGGTGACTCTTGCTCAACCGAAACATTTGCGAAAACAAACGCAAAACCTCAAGTCAGTTCTCCCACCGTATCACACCTGGATTGGCAAATTTTTAGATGAAGGCTATGCCTTGTTGATGCCTCTGTTAATTGGCATATTAAATTTTTGAGATGGGAGTTTTGCTCCAATGGTACCACATGCATTTGCATAGTTTTGAGTCGCATTTTATGATTGAATAATGAAGTGTATTTGATGTTTATGAATGAGTATATATGTTGTAATTGTTGTTGATTATGAGATGAGAAGTGGTGATATTATTGATCTAATTTAATATATATTAATTATCATGCGCTTTATTATATTGTTAGATATCTCACTCCTTCTGTTTGAATGTTGCCCCTATGTTGGTAACGTGCAGGTAATCGAGAGTGAAGGCCGTATACCTTCAATAGATCGAGTCGGTGTCATTGCTCTGATATGTAACACTCGGGGGGATGAACACTTGCTGATTTTTGATTGCTGATTTTTAGTTGTTGAACTTTAAATTGTTCATTTACTAAATATGAGATGTTTCGAAGTTGTTGTTTTAATTAAAGATGTTATTGAAGAATTCCGCTGCGTAGTTGTTGAATTATTTAATGAAAGATGCTATGTTGATGGTTCATCCGACGTTTTAAATAAGTGTTATATATCCATGATGAATGCAATGAATTTATTAGAAGAATTTTGTGACGTCCCGATTCATTTGTATGATTGAAATTTTATAACTCTGATTTATCTTGCATATTTTCTTGGGGTAGAATTGGGGTGTTACACTGTATAGCCCTCTCTTCCTATTGTAGTAATCTAGCCAGTTCTCCAGGCACCTCACAATCATCCTCACCTTTATCCTCGGCTTGGTTGATCAGATTTTCGAAGTCATAACTGGAAATAGCAGAGTTGTTATCAATGGGATCCATAGTGGATATGGATCTGTAGTGTGATACGTGAGTGTGTGTAAGAGCATAGTTGTATTTGATAAAGTAAAGTTAGAAAAGAAGAAAAAAAACAGAGAGCGCAAAATTTGTATGTAAAGAAAGTCCAATGCTTCATTGATGAAATATGAGATGACATATAATAACCCTCTCAGATAGAACCATCGTGCCTCGGGTAAGACACAAGGCCAAAAAGTTTAAATTGTTCATTACAAACTCAGAAAACAAATAAGACAATTACTGTGGAATAAAAGAAACTGGAACAAAATCTCTAGCCGTCCAGTTGTTTGGTCCACCATTGGTAGTCGGGTAGATCCAGATGTCGATGACAGGGTCTTCCTTACTATCTTCAATAGTGTTGACCTCACAATTACTGATGCATAAGGGAGGTCCTCCAACTCGAGCGCGTCGAACAGCCCTTTGAGCCCCTTAAGTAAAGCCCAAGCCAAATTTTTCAATTTTGTGAGTGAAACCAGGGAGCTGACCCCAATTGGCACACCCACCTTCTTCAACCATAGCCTTGGCGTCTTTGAGAGAATCCATCTTCAAAGGAGGTTTATTGCTAGCAGTTTCAGTTGATGCCAAGATCTGAGGGACCTCTTCAAAATTCCAACAAGCAGTTTCGATAAATTCTCCATCCATCTCTATGTAGCGGAAGGAATTGAGATGAATCACCATATACTCCTCTTCACCCCGTACAGTGACAATCTTCCCTTTCACCGGATATTTCAACATTTGGTGGAGTGTGGAAGTAACTGCCCCAGCCTCATGGATCCAAGGACGACCCAACAAACAAGAATACGATGGCCTGATATCCATAACATAGAAAGTGGACTTGAAAGTCTGAGAGCCTATCTTTACAGGGAGGTCCACTTCCCCATGCACCATTCTTTTTGACCCGTCAAAAGCTCTTACCACAATGTTACTAGGCTTTAAAGTTAAACCCTCGCAATCCAACCGGTCCAACGCCTTCTTGGGAAGAACATTCAGCGAAGACCCAGTATCTACCAGCACATGAGCCATGGTAGTGCCATTGCATTCGATTGAGACATACAGAGCATCATTGTGTTTTCTCCCTTTCAGTGTCAAGTCTGCATCTGAAAAACCCAGCCCATTGTCAGCGGTCAGGCTAGCCACACAATCTTTAAATTGATCAGCTGAAGTCTCTTGCGGCACATGCGCAGTTTTGAGGAATGCAATCAAATCCTTCACACGGGCCTCGGAGCACAAAGCAGGGATAACATGGATATCTTTGAGGGGGTCTGCCCCAGCTGCTCGACCATATTGTAGTCACTCTTTTTAATTATTTTCAAAATTTCCTCTATTTCTTACTTAGAGGTTTCCACAACAATCTCTCTAGGTTCCTCCGTCTGGGGAGGCTCACCTATAACTTCTTTGCCTCGAATCCCAGATGACTTATCAACAGGTGTAATAGTTGGAGTAGGAATAGTAATTGAGGTACTAGCGGGAGCAGAAGATGAAATAAGGACAGCCTTAGTGACAGTCTTCAGGGAGATCTCAGGAGAGAAAACCCTTCTACTTCTAGTAATCTTACTGGTCTCGATAATGTTATCGACATCAGGATCGACTTCTTCGGTCTTCAAGTTTTGTTTAATGCCATGATAGTAAACATCGGCGCCATAATGCCAAGGGACAGCTTTGTCCGAGGCGTATGGGATAGGACCAGGACATGTGATTATTAGCGGAGCGATTCTCGTAGTGGATGTAATCCTAACAGGTTTTCTCGAGGAAACCTTGGAAGGACTGGAGGAAATGGTTATAATAGAAATATCTTCACACGGAACAGTTGGAATCAAAGTTTTTTCGAACAAAATTTCTCTGTTGTCCATCAGGCGTTGGACACCTGTCTTCAGCAAATGGCACCCGGAATGTAGAAATGAACACATTTGGCAAACTTCACCATAACCCGGAAATAAACCGGCCAACAAAAAATTCTTCTTAATGGTCACAAGAGGAGTAGAAACTTCGTCAACTGAGGTCACAAATAGATTGGTGTCAATGGCGTTAACTCCATGGTTGTGCTTAGGCATGGGAGCAGTTATAACATTGGGCTTCTCCGGAGCGTCGAACTTAATCTCCTTGGATTCAATCAGATCTTGTACTCTATTTTTTAGAGTCCAGCAGTCATTTGTATTGTGACCAGGACTCTGAGAATGGTAGGCACACCGAGCGTTCGGATTGTAACGAGGAGAGGAGGTATTAGGATTTTTGGGAGCCTCTCTTAAAGTTGCCAAGTTAGATCTCAATAGATGGGGTAGCACTTCAGCTAATGTCATGTTGATGTGGGTAAACTGCCATTGTGGTCTTTCCACCATTTGTTGATTGTTGCATTGTGGAGTAATTGTAGGTCTAGGTATCATTACAGCACTTACTGTCTGACGATGTTCAGCCCTATTTTAGCCCCTCGGGCTATCGATGGTGCTGGCTTCCTTCTTACCAGCAAATGGCTTCTTTACTGAGCTTGAAGAGACATCTTTCTGTATTTTACCGCTTTGAATCCCAGCTTCTACCCTCTCTCCAGTTAAAATCAACTCAGTAAAACCAGTCGATGAGCTACCGATCAAATGGTTGAAGAATAGACCAGACAACGTCCCAAGAAACATGTCGACCAACTCCCTATCAGACAAAGTGGGTTGGACTCTCCAAGCCAAATCTTTCCACTTCTGCGCGTAGTCCTTGAAGCCTTCCCCTGCACCCATGGACATACTCTGGAGTTGAGTACGAGTAGGGGCCAGGTCGGCATTGTATTGGTACTACTTGTAAAAAGAGGCAGCCAAATCCTCCCAGTTTCAGACATTGATTCCCTCCAATTGGTAGAACCATTCAAGCGGAGTCCCCGAAAAACTGCCTTGAAAGAAGTGGACCCATAAGTTTCTATCAGCGGTGTGGGGCTGGATCTTCCTTACATAGGAACGGAGATGAAGCTTCAGGCAAGACACCCCATCATACTTTGCGAAAACCGGAGCCTTAAATTTCTGCGAGATGACCACTCCTGACACCAATCCCAGTTCTTCAAAATCCAACCCTGGTATTCTCTGGATTTCCATGGCACTTAAATGATCCTCTAGGTGCTTGTACCTATCCTCAGTGGGAGGATACTGCTCATCATTGTAGTTGGTATCATTGTCAGAAATTTCAGGACTGGGGTCTTCTCCCCTTGTCCGCCCTTCTTGATTTTCCCCCTCTTTGGATGAGGAAGTCACATCAACTGATTGCTTTAGTGGCCCCCCGAATCTTCTGTCCATATTGAGGGCACTGATGCGCTTCTTCTTCTTCTTCTTCTTCTTCTTCTTCTTCTTCTTCTCCTTTTCTTTCAGGATGAGGGCCTTCAGATCGTCCTGCCCTTTTGCCAGAGTTACGAACATCTGTTGAAATTGGGCATTTTGTGCCTGAAGATCTTTGATGCTTTGTTCAGAAGACATATCTGCTTGAAATAAACAGCGGAGGAGATGAGAAACCTGTAAAAGAACATGTTTATGCAATGTCATGGATGGTATGCGTATGCAATGGTTTCAAGGAATTTAGAGATTTAAATTTGTTCAGACCAAAAAGGGAACACATGTCATATTAATAAATCCAAGTTTGAGTACATTATGCCTCTTTGGGCTTACAACAAACATATAACAAAACTCTTAAGACAAAAAGGTTGAATGCATCCTCTTTGGCGCAATGTAGGTGTTTAGATTCCGTTCTTCATGAAGCTTCTTGGTGAGCTCCAGAACCTTCTTATCACTGGCGTAAAATTGGGCTTCAAAGGTGTCCCGCTCTTCCTTCAACTGAACCCAAGCTTTCTGCAATTCTTCGAGGGAGGTGGGCATGTCAGGATGAAGGACAGTGTATGAGACATCTCCTTCAACAACAGGTTCTATGATAACAGGGAGGATAGAAGGGTAAGGCATTAAGAGACTTTGAGCACGAGCCCGTACCCACCTAAGGTAAGGCTCGAGTGGGATAGAGTTTTTGTGTCCCAAAATCCTACTGTCCACCTTGTTCACCATTCTCCAAGCTCGTGTAAACCTCTGGCGATAACCTTGGTCTTCCTTGTCGTAGTCGAACACCAAACCTTGAATGAGCATCTCGTGAGGGCCGTCTCTTCGGGCATACCCAAACTGTCGAAGAGCTAAGCAGGGATTGTAGGTGATACCTCCCTTAATACCAAGCAAAGGCACGTTATGGAATTCCCCACAGCGGTCAATGATAGAGACATCTTCCAATGATCTCGAGCACTAATGGATATCAGAGTGGGCAAGAGACATCATCCTTTGAGACCATGTCAGTCTTCGCTCGTTCTTCAATACGGATTGAGGAAGGTGTGAAGTGAACCACTTGGCGAGTAGGGGAATACAACACAAAAGAGTACCTCTCTTCTTCGTGGTGCGGGTATGAAGAAAATGCAAGATGTCTCACAATAAGGTAGGTACGGGATTGCGAGAGAGAAAGACTTTGATGGCGTTGACATCTATGAATTGGACGGAGTTGGGGAACAGAACCAAACCATAAATGAGAAGATCCAGGATGTCTTCAAACGCTTGGAAATCCATGTCGTCCCAGAGTGAACGAGCCTTTTCCAATAGAAACTTGGCTAGGAAACCTTTAACCCCGCTTCTCGTCTCCCAATTGGCTATGACGTCAGCTCTCTTCATATGTAAAGCTTTGGCGAGGACTTCAGGTTTTGGAATCCCTTCTAGACCGGTGAATGGTATCTGATCAAGCACGGGCACCCCTAAGAGTAGAGAGAACTCTTCCAGTGTAGGTACCAACTGATAGTCTGGGAAAGTGAAACAATGATGTACGGGATCAAAGAATTGGAACAGTACACACATCATTTCTTCTTGGAAACTGGACGTAGCCAAACTGAGGAGTCGACCATATTTCTTGGTAAAAGGAGAATCCCCGGGCACTCTTGAGGCTAACTCTTGAAGTTGAGGGTGTGCTTTTACAAAGCTGATTTGGATGGTGTTTCTTCGGACGGAATTCATGACCTACAAAACAAAAACAAAGATAAATTTCTAAATCCTTGAAATGGTTAGTGAGCATGCGTATGATGCTCATGATGTTTATGATGTTATGTACAAGTAGATATATATATACACACAAAGCAGACAAGTCCCTATGTTTTAGGCTTGCATGAGATTTTATAGGTAAGTATCCTCTTGAAGTTTAGTTGGCTAAACCTGTCCTAGTAATAGTGATCGGGTTCTAAAAGATCTCAATATCACCGACCTTTATCTTAGGAATTGTCTCAGCACAATCAATCTTTTCTTGCGGCCGAGATATCCCAAAAGTCCGGTCTCAATGAGTGTAGCATCGAGTATCAACCAATTTTTAGCTCTACACCGAAACCGGTTATCTCACTATGTCCTAATGGCCAAGTTAGTCAAGTAAGGTTCTAAGGTCAATTAGTGCTTCGTGACGCTGCTCAGCGGCCCCGTATTCTCCTCGTTTCAACACAAGAGATACCGGTACCAACAAATGTGTCACACTAACGTAGCCATTGTTTCAACCATATCAGTCTACGCCGTACAGTTTCCATAATCTATTGCTACTTACCTAAAAATGTGCCCCAGATCCGGGTAGAGGATCAAAGCAAACCCAAACAAGGAACCAATAATGTAAAGCAAGAAATTCAAACAAATGAAGGCAAGTAAATATGATCTAACCCTAAGGTAACCCCACTTTTATGTATGTCCCCAGCAGAGTCTCCAGTTCTGTGATACGGTGGGAGAACTGACTTGAGGTTTGCGTTCGTGTTTGCAAATGTTGCGGTTTAGCAAGAGTCGCCACCGAATTTTCTTTTATCCAATAAGAAAAGGTGAAAAAGCATAGGAAAAGCCTTTAGAGATGTTTTTGAGTTCGGGGGGTAGATTATGAAAAGGGAAGGTGTTAGCACCCTTTTCATCCATGGTTCTCCATGGGCTCTTAGTTACTCGCTAGATCACTTGCTTTTATTTGAATGTGCTTTGTGGTGTGAGTTTTGAAAGTATTTTTTGAAAATGTCTTTGTAATGGTTCTCGTTTCTATAAGAATGCATACAAAGTGTTGTTTCGAAAATAGTTCAAAGATGTGTTTGTGAGATGTGTTTTTGAAAGTGATTTTGAAAAGGTGTTTTCTTTGTAATGGCTCTCGTTTCTATAAGAACGCGTATAAAGTGTTGTCTTTTGAAAATGTTTCAAAGTGAGAATGTTGGTGTATAAAATGTTTTTGTTGTGAGCAAACGAGTAATCAGGAGCGAATCTACCTACTCAAAAGGTCTTAGATGTGCTTTTCCTCCTCCTTTAGATGTTGCTATCTTGCCATTGATTTGGTAAGAAGCCCCATCATTGGATGTGAATGGACGGACGTTGGGACATTTTCTATAGTCAAAGAAAGCAATGTTGCAAGGTATCTTAGCATTTTTCTTTTAGGGACTAAGATCATTTGTAAGGCAACTTTGAATAGCGTCACCGAGGGACTATGATCTTGTATTTTGATTGGTTTTGCTAAGACACCCCGCATGCGTAACATGACCATTTTTAGGCAACAAGTGGAGTTAACCTTAATGGTGCTAGTGTGCAAGTGTGTTTGATTACATGCATTTTAGTATTGATTAGGGTGATCTATTTGTTGATTTTATCTTGCCATACACACCCTAATTACTAGCATTTATATTCGAAAGCGATAAATTGCAGAATGTAAAGTCCTACGCTATTACAATATTTGGGGGATGGGGGTACATATTTATGAATGGGGATTGCAAATAAAATTAAATCCTAAATTATTATTACAACCATATCGAATGGATAAGAATATACAAAAGATGTAAAATGGACTTATTTTATAGTGAGAAAAAGAAAAATAGAATCATCGTATTGCTGACTAAAGGAGGTCAGAAGTTCTGACTCTGGCCTGCTGCAAAACAGATATCCTGTTAGTGAAAAAAATGGGTGAAGTCAGAAGTTTTGGGTCCACTGGGAACAAGGTAGTTTTCAGAAGTTCTGATACCACCAGAAACAAAGTAGATTTCAGAAGTTTTAATGCCACTAGCAGAATTTGGTCTCCCTCTCCATGCTAGTCAGAACATCTGCAACTTGGTCATTTCTCAACATAACAGAGGATGTGCTTATGACAGTTATAGCAGGTGTCATAGTGTTTCAAAAACAAGAAATATCAGAACTATAAATCAGAGGCAAGTATGGATTTGCTAATCCTAATTCTGAGTTATAATTTCTTCAAGAAGTTCTGAACTGATTTATTCCTTACTTAGGCAGGCAGATGCATGAGATCTCAGAATATGTACAACATCAGAAACATGATATCTACATTGTATTTTTGAACATGAAATTATGGTAATGCTTAAGTAATGTGGTGAGAGTCAGCAGAAACTTACCTTGCAACTGGAAGAGATTTTGTGAACCGGAGTTAACCTCAACTCTGATGATGTTCTGAGCAGCTTATTCACGTACTCATCAGGCTAGAAGTTTTCAACTTCTAGAACAGCCAAGGGGTGATATTCTGATTTCTTTGAGGTGGAGGTGGATGAAGAGTGTATAACAGTATGAATAAGGAAGTTCAGATAACTTCTAATATGCAAGGAATCAAAAGTTAACAATTTTTGTATGTTGTGTTTACAGTTTTTGGAACTCTTGGAACTTTGGCAGGGGTTCAAGGCTTTTCTTTTCTCAAATTTTCGACCCTTTCACAATTGCAAATGTAGTTCAATTTATAGGCAAGGATTTAGTAGCTTGGAGAAATCAAAGGTACAACTATCATATGCTAGGCGCTGACTTGTTCTTGAACCAAGTTCAAACAAGTATGGTTCAAGGTACAAAGTAAGGTGGTTAACAGCTTTTAGCCATGCCTAAGCTGGATTTGTAAGCATGAATCAAGGAAAAGTACCCTCAGAAGCAAAAGCGAAGCATGGGCCCAGCATATACTTTGTACAAAATCTGCCTTTCAAGGACAGCAAATGTATTTTTATGCCACACGTGGGGAAATCCTTTGGATAAAGACTCAAAAGTGGTTGTGAGCATTAAATAAGCATTAAATGATGATGAGATTTATCAAATCAGAAATCCTGCCATATGAAACTTTGCCTCAATGTTTGATTCTGGGTCAGAAGTTCAGCTTCAACATCATTTATAGTGAACATCCAACTTCTGATCTTTGTATCTTCTAGCTCCAGTGTGTTCTAAAGGAGCGTCATGTTCTGAACCGTGTTTGCAACTTCTGACTACACTTTCATAGAGCCTGGCTCAGAAGTTCTGAAGTATCATATTCTCTAGACACTTAGAAAATTTTCTAAACGTTTAGAAAATTTGATTTTCAAAGTAACTTCTGACTTTTGATTTTTGATGAACCAATTTCATGCCTTAATGAAATATGATTCTTGGAACTTGATTTTTGATTCAAAAGTCATAGTTTGACTCCTTTGGTGTGCAAATGACCATTTTTCCGTTGTGAGTGATTTTCTTGAAAAGTTGTAATTCAAGACTTGGAACTTGACAGAAACAAACCTGAGAGTCCAGGATGATCCTTTGAGAAATGGGAGGGGAAATTTTGGGGTACAACAGTAGGGTTACTTCGAAATGAAAGCCTGGATAGTAGGGCTTATGAGAAGAAACCTGGATAATAGGGTTACTTAAAAAGGATAATGTAGATCAGTTGACCCATTTGGTTTCGAGAATTGAGTTTCCATTAGTCGTCTACAGATGTGACATGTATAACTGCTGGGATTGTTGAAGATAATCGTCTTTCCTAAAAAGATAACAGGGTTAATTATATGAGATGCATGAAATGCCTTGTGAGATGATGTTCTCATAATAAATGAGATTATGTTGTATATGATATATATGCGCATGTCATGATGTATGCACATGAAATGCTATCGGGGTATGTCCGAGTCTGGGAAAATAAATCCCTGACTGCTGTTGGAGATTTGCTCTTTGTTATTCATGAATATTTTGTCAGGAAGAGATTCTGTTTGAGAATAACTCTGCAGGGAATAACTTAGAAAGTGAATTTCTGTAGCTGAAGTAATGAGCTCTGTCAGGGATTGAGCTTCTGTACCCAAAGAAATAAACTCTGTTGGGGAAATGAAATTTACTGACCCGCTTGCGATTATGAAATTCGGCTGGGGGATATAGTTGTCAGGTTTCTGAATGACCCTGGCTGGGGAGGTTACTTCCTATTTTGGGGAAGCCAACATCAATGATTTTGAATACTTTTACTCTGTAGGGAGTGTATGCACTGATGATTGTTCTCCAAAGCTGTCGTTGTCCCGATACCTGCTTAGCGGAGTAATTGTCGGGTTTGCCACTTCTTGTTTTTGCCTCTGTTTCTTGAATTACGAGTAATTGTCTTTTTGTTTCTTATGTAAATATTTATGAGTCACAATCATATTCAAATGCATATGTCAAAAATAAATCATTGGACGTTCTTGCAAAACAAAACAGAAAAAGAAAAACTCAAAGTTTCTTATGAAAATGATTTTGTATTGATTTTTTGAAGTTGGCTTGTAATAGGCATTTTTGTACAAGGAGGCTGACGTTCTAGTAAGAGAACGCCACCGTAAAAATAGAAGTTATACAAATTTGTGTAAAAGAAAACTATTATGTGAAACAATCCCATTGAGTTCCAACTCTACTATTGCCCTTATGTCTTCGAGCGTCTCATCACTTTGCTGTTTGTCCGAAGTTGATTAGGTTGATTGGTGTCGTCCGGAATGCCCTTTCGGGTTTTCAGTCTACCGGGATACCCTTTCTTGCCCAAGCCGCCTTTTCAGGTTTTCGGCTTGCCGGGTGTACAGATTTTTTTTCATTTTCATCCCTTATTTTTTCCTGAACCCTTTTGGTTCGCCGGGAAGCCCTTATTTTTGCCTAGGCCAGTCAACCTAGCGGGTCTTTTGATTAGGCATAGTATCTTTTCACTATATCTGTATTGACAGGGTGAGGAAGGTCGTCATGGTCCATGGTGGTTAGAATCATAGCTCCACCCGAGAAAATGTTCTTAACCACAAATGGCCCTTGTGATCGGTGGATCTGGAACTGACTGTTTAACGCTGGTTCGCGAAATGTCGCGGAAGCAAGAGTCGCCACCGTCTTTTATTTTCTCCAAATGGAAAGGACAAAAGCACAGAAAAATTCCTTAAAGAGATTGCTCTCGGTTCGGGAGGTAGATTATAGAAAGGGAAGGTGTTAGCACCCTTTCTATCCATGGTTATCCATGGGCTCTTAGATACTTGCTCATCGTGTTTTCAAAATTGTTTGTTTGCTTTTAAACTGTGGGTTTTTAAAAAAGTTTCTTTGAAAATTCCAGTTCGACTCTTGTATCGGTCCTCAAGAGTGTTTGAAAAGTTGCTTTCGAAAGCTTTTTGAAAATGTGTCGGTGTGAAAAGTATTTTTGAATTTTTGTTTGAAATTAGAGCAAGTATCTAGAGTCGTCTACCTACCCTAAGGAATTCGTCTGTGTAAATGTCCTTTAAAGTAGTGCCATCCCACCATTAAGAGGTAGGTAGCACCACCGTTGGAGTTGTTCGGGTCAATTCGAGGTTCGGGATACGGTGATCACCAGAGAAATGGGAAGACACCTTAGAAGCTACCCTCATGCCAGGTTCCCGGATCATGAGGACTTACTAAGACATCCTCTACTCGACAATCACCTTTCGAGGCAAGGCAACAGTGAAGCGTACCCTATGGGTGGTGTGTGATTTGTGTGTCATTTTCAGATATTTTGTCTTGTTCATGTCAAAGTGGTCTATGCGTTTGTTTTTATTTTTGTCATTCATTCTTGCATGCCATTATTAACAGTTAAAAAGTTGCGAGAAATGTAAAGTTCCTAAGTTATTACAAAGGCGCGGGTCCACATCGCCAAATTTAATCCAGGACCCGATTTGACAGAAAATAAAGGAAAGTGCGAGAAATTAAATTTACACGGCTCTGGGAGAATTACATAAATAATTAAAAGAAGGAAATAAATAAAATGCGCAAAGAGAATAAAAAAAATCGCAAGCGAGGGCGTTTGACCCTTTTTAATGAAATTAAATTATGATTAAATTAATTAAATTAAAATGAAAAAGAAATTATTTTTGAGGCTTTTTGGATTTATGGTTTTTTATGTGAATTAAATGAAATTAACTAATTAACCCTAATTCTACAACTTTTATTTATTAAGAAAAACATGTTAAAATTTAAACCTAAAATTAAATTAATTAATTAATGGCAATTTGATTTATAAAAATAAATAATTAATTATTAGTGAAAAGAAAAGAAAAAGGATAAAAATTGATTAAAACCCTAATTCTACAAATTTTTAATTTATTAAGAAAAATGTTTGAATTAAATCTAAAATAAAACTAATTAATTGGTGAGATTTTATTTACAAAAATATTAATTAAATAAAATATATTTAATTTTTTTGTCTTTTCTGATTTTTCTATTGTTTTTATATTTTTATGAAAATAAATTAATTGAAGAATTTAAAGGAAATTAATTAAATCAAATAAGAATAGAAAATATAAAAGAATAGCAAACCTTGGGGGGTCTGTCCCCAATTGGAGGTTATTGTTTAGTAATTCAGGCCCACTGATCTTTGGCCTCTTTTGACTTTTCTTGCCAGCGTGTGGCACCTTTGACTAACGACCAGGGTGTTCTTCCAATCAGTGTCTTTGGATTGATCTTGCTATACGCGTGGCAAACCTGGAGGATGGATGTATGGTGGTCGCTTGCATAGAAACTGCACAGAAGCATTGTTAGAAAAATAATATGGAAAGGGATGGGGGAACTGGGATCGAACCCAGGTCCTGCAGATTACCAATACACGCCTGGACCAACTGTACCAACTACGCGTTTTGATTACATAATAGGCAATAAATGACATAAGATAAAACAATGGTTAATGGAACTTTTAGCGCGAAAATTCAAATAACCCAATCACTGCCTTACACATCACCGTCTTCTTCCTTATTGCGCTTTTAACCTGAAACATAAAAAGACTTAGCGGGGGTTTTAAACCCCCCCAAAATATGCACTTATCAATAATAGCGAACATGCCATGGTGTTATATAAATTAGGCGCGAGCGTTGCATTAGAATCGTCCAAGCTTCCTGAATTCAACCATGGCATTGAGGTATTCTAATTTTACAGTATTCAGAAACACCTAATTTGAAAGTCCTGTAACCCTAACCATCTTCCATGGTGAATTCTTCAATAGTGCACGAAAACTCAATCAAAGTATGCAGTTAGCTTCAGAATCAACCAATTAGTATGAATCCATAAAAAAATGCAATGGAAATGCTTGAATATTAAAACACGATTATGCATAAAATTGAAAACAGTTTAAATTCCCTATACCAATTATGGGCGTGTAAGGGTTAAAAAATAATGCAGGACGCTTCCTTGACACTTTTGCAAGCTATTGGGATTGTTATTTCTCTCTGAATCGTGCTAGAATAGGGTTTTCACTTTTCACTTTTTTGACCAAAAACTCAAACTTTGTTATGCTTTTCTGGCGCAGCCTTCTGGTCATGAACATTAGGGTTGGCATTAGTATATATGTGTGAATGATTAGGGTTCAAAATTTGGTCCAAAGAATCCTTGAATTGATGAGAAAATATTTGACTTTCATGCCATAAGTTTTCAATCTTTTTCATGCTATTTTGGTTCCAATCATGTCCAATCACATGGATTCTTTCCAAATCTGATTATGCACGAAATCTTGAGACTATTTCATGCACAAAAAGATTTAAAAACTTAGGTTTAGTATTTTCCACATATTTATTTTAATTAAATGAATTATTAGCATTTAAAAATTCAAATAAATAAATAAAAATGATGAAAAACTTCCCTTTGGGCCAAATGGTCGTGCACATGCTTTGGATGATGAATTGTGGAAGAAAAAGAGGCCCATTAGCATTTTTAAGACTTTTGAAGCAATGTTGACTTTTCAAAATACCCAAAAATTGCCCAACTTCCACAAGGCATATCTTGCTCGATTTTTAAGCTTTGATCACGTTCTTGGACATTTTGGAAAGGTCTTGGAGTCCTCTAACCAATGCCTTTGGTCCCATGTCATTTTGATTTACCAATCTCAAGTTATGGCCTTTGACTTAAAGTCCATTTTTGTTGACTTTTGAAAATGACCTATAATGTTGAAATTGATAACTTTTTGTGAGAGAATTTCTTGGACTTGAAGTGTGAAGAGGAGTTGTAGGAAATGTCATTATCTTCAAAATGAGCTTTGGATGGAATTTTTATGATAATCCATGTGAAAGTTATGCCTTGGTCAAGTTACAGTTGACTTTTTCAACTGTCCAAATATGGAAACTTTTGCATCTTGAGACTTTTTGAGCCATACTTTGAGAATCATGATCAAGCATTGATCAAATGATGTTTGTGGCTTCAAAATGAGATGTTGACCAAAAATTTGAACTTTTGACTGTCAAATGACCATTTTGCCCCTACAGTTGACTGTAGTGCAATTAGGGTTTTTGACTGTGCAATTTTGTGCTGTAAGTCTTGAAACTTGGTATGAGGATACTTGACCATGTTTATAGGCATGTGGGAATTGATTGGGCCCTTGGAAACTTCATTTTCTTTGTCAGAACCAAAACCCTAGTTTTTGACTGTTAGGAGGCCCTTGAACTGTGCAACCCTTGGGGAGATTTTGAAGCTTTGACTTGGCAAATTTGGGAGAATATGGGAGGGAAAATTTTGGGGTACAACAGTTGCCCATGTTCAATCTTCTTAGACCTGAGGATGCAGATTGGCTGACGTGCCTTTCGTAATCCGAAGGTGGAAGATGATTGAACACTAGAGTGCCAAGAAATTTGCGCTCACATAGTAGTGTGATATGGGGAATGGGCTTACAGATGCCATTTGGAGATTGATGGATAGGACGATGGGCTTATAGATGCCATGCTGAGAGATGATGGAAGGTGGATGGGCTTATAGATGCCATCTGGGTGTTGATCGCGTAAGAGATTCCTTAGCGAGAACTTGCGTACTTGCAAAAGAAAAATGATTACCTGACCTGTTATAGGAGCTGGTCTTCAGATTCTTTGTATAGATGTGTCCTGACTGGTTACAGGAGCTGGACCTGGATCTTCAAAAGGTGATGAATGGACCAAGGATGGTTACTACCTCAACAGGAACGGTGAGAGAACCTTGGATGATTACAACCTCAACAATAACGCTGAGAGAATCTAGGGACTTCAACCTCAACAGTATCATTGAGAGAATCTTGGGCGACTTCAACCTCAACAGTAATCATTGAGAGAATCTTAGGCGACTTCAACCTCAACAGTAATCATTGAGAGAATCTTGGGCGACTTCAACCTCAACAGTAACGCTGAGAGAATCTTGGGCGACTTCTACCTCAACAGTAATCATTGAGAGAATCTTGGGCGACTTCTACCTCAACAGTAATCATTGAGAGAATCTTGGGCGACTTCAACCTCAACAGTAATCATTGAGAGAATCTTGGGCGACTTCAACCTCAACAGTAATCATTGAGAGAATCTTGGGCGACTTCAACCTCAACAGTAATCATTGAGAGAATCTTGGGCGACTTCAACCTCAATAGTAATCATTGAGAGAATCTGGGGCGACTTCAACCTCAACAGTAACCATTGAGAGAATCTTGGGGCGATTACTACCTCCGCAGTAACGGGGAGAGAACCACAGGCGACTACAACCTCAATAGTATCATTGAGAGAATCTTGGATATCTTCTACTTCAACAGTAACGCTGAGAGAATCTTGGGGCGATTACTACCTCCGCAGTAACGGGGAGAGAACCACAGGCGACTACAACCTCAACAATATCATTGAGAGAATCTTGGATATCTTCTACTGAGTCTTTATCAGGAAAATCTGTTAGGGGTCGATTTAGCTGGACTAGAGAAGGCCTTTGACTGGATAAGAAACAGAAAAATCTTAGGGTCGATTTAACTGAACCGGTCTAGGTCTTGAAATGTAGCGGAGAACTTAACTGGATCTTTCCTGAAAGGTAAAGGTCAGTCATATGCAATGCATGATATGAATCAAGCAATGATGTTCTCAACATAAATGAGATTGTAAGATATGATGCGTATGTGCATGCTATAATGTATGGAAATGTGATGTTTATGAATGTATGTTTTCGTCTTCGGAAAATAAATCCTTGACGGGTGCCGGGAAGTCATATCCTGGGCTGATGTTGGAGAATAGATTTTTTGCCTCCGCTGGGAATGATAGTTGCAAGTATACTAGTAGGAGAAGATAACTCCGTTGGGGAATAAACCTGGCGAATGGATTACCCTGCGGGGAGAAAGGTACTCTAACGATCTTCCTGGGGAGCAATACTCTGTGGGGAGAGAGGTACTTTGTTGAGTTGTTGATAATAACTTGCTGGGGATACCCTTGTTGCGTTGGAAGCATTAATAGACTTCGCTGGGGATAAGAAGACTTTGCCGAGAACGATCTTTCCGTGGCTTTTGGCTGAGGATAACCCAGTTATATCCCGGTAAGGAAATAACTCTTTGAATGAAACCGGGAGACGCGTTCGTGCTCTACGAGGATGAGCTTCCAGAATCTACTGGGGATAAGCTTTCTGCTTGGGGAGATGGATTCCAACTTTTCCTGGGGAAACTGGATTGGACTCTCCTGGGGAAGTTTTGAGATGTAACGGGGAGGTGACTCCATTGAATGTCTGGTATACCGCCGGGGAACAGCCTTTAGGTCAAGACTGCCAGGGATGCTTGTTAAAAATGCATACATTGCTGGGGAATGTTGAGCTCTGCGGGAGGATACCCAACTCTCTTGAGGTTTGATTGTACCTTTGCTCGGGGAGAGTGCACTGACTTGCTGGCTCACTCTCTGGGGAATTACGATATACTGGTTATGTTCTTCAGCTGAACCTACCTTGGTACCTTGGAGGGTAGAACAATTAGATTACTTAGACAACTCTTTATTGCCCCTGTTTCTGAGGTGGGAGAGGAAGACCTGTGAGGTGCTGATGGTTGTTGATGGACCAAACTTCTTCTGGTAGGCAAGTGACAAGATTACTGGACATAGTCGTACGTTTTGATCCCTAACTTTTGCCTGGACCGCCCTTTCGGGTTTTCAGTCCACCGGGATACCCATTTTTGCCCAAGCCGCCTTTTCAGGTTTTCGACTTGCCGGGTGTACAGAATTTTTCATTTCATCCCTTCATTTTGCCCGAACCCTTTTGGTTCGCCGGGAAGCCCTAATTTTTGCCTAGGTATGTCAACCTAGCGGGTCTTTGATTTTGCGTAGTATTTTTTTCGACTATGTCCATGCTCTCAGAATGTAGGGAGTTGCCCCTGTTAGAAGTGTTTTGTCATGCCCACAGAAGGTGTTTGATCAGGCAAGATTCGTTGTTGGAATGCCCCAAGTGATTCAGGCAGAGATCTGCCCCAGGTTATTTGACCTTTGAGAGATTCTCCGAATCTTGATTGGACTGCCCCAGATAATGGACAGTGATCAGGCCATGCCCCTTGATTGGAAGTACTTTTGTTCACTAGGTATTCGTCGTGCGAATTTCCCTGCTGTTCAAACAAATAGTCATATGCAAACAAAGTTATATCAGAAATGCAAAACTTATGTCTGTCTTGAAGGTTTTGAAAATGCATTCTTTTCATAAAACAAGTGAATGTTTGTAAAACGTGATGTCAACTCCGTATTTACCGTAGGCCTTAAGGAGTCAGGATACCTTTCGTAACAGTATACTTTCGAACTAACCCATGCTTCAGCTAGGACTTTTAAGGGTTATAACGTGGCCTGGTTCATGGTTTAAGAAATAAAGGATAAAGGCTCAAATTATTTGTACCCACCCACTCTTTGTGATGTTCTTCAAACCTAAACTCAGTTGATCATACGTTAGACCTTGTTTGAGTCTTTGCTCTGATTTTCCGGTGATGACTCGGATGTTGATAACTTATTTTGAATAGGCAATCATTCCTTTTTTGTTGAGGGTTTGTAAGACCTCTTTCTTGTCTGATTTTTTGTTATCCCTTTCTTTTTTGCCTGAACTGTTTCCTTTTTTGGAATTACAGTCAGCGGGATGCCCCAGTTTTGTAAGTCTCCTTCATGGGTTTTGACTTAATGGGTTTTTTATTTTTTGAGATAATGACTGCCTTTCTTTATTGATTATTCGGAACCATCACTGTCTTTCTTTGTTTTGTAAGGACCTCTTTGGTGCCATTCGTTATGCACTTGGATCAACTGAGAGACTACCCTGCCCCAGGTTATGATTAAGGGTTTTAAATTTCGAAAAGAAAAACTCCTACTTCTTTGGCTCAGAGGGGTTGACGAGGGATTATCATCCTTATAACTCCAGTGTTTAGGGATTGAAACAATGCCTGTACCTCATCAGCGGGGTCTGTTCAAAAGCATACTGTAGATTATGGTATCGTTTTCGTCATCCTCCCTTAAGAGGCTTAGAATTATTAATTGAGAATTGATCATCAAAAAAAATATGAAAATACTTTGCATATAGTGAATACGAATATATTGCTTCAAAACAGACATATGCGATGCATTAATGAAATAACAATGTTTAACAATGAACAAATGTTTGAACAATCAAAAAGAATTACAACTTGAACATTCGAATGAACAAAAGTCTTTTCATCTCAGGGCTTGTTATTTCAAATGGTGAGCCTTGGAGGGATGGTAGAAAAACTCAGCCTGACCATCTTGTGTGAACTCCAGTGCCCCTTCATCAATCAGGTCCTGGATCTTGTTCTTCAGAGCCCAACACTCATTTGTATCATGTCCTGGACAGGCAGAGTGGTAGGCACACCTCTTATTGGGATCATATATAGGAGATGCTGTGTTGGGGTTCCGAGGATGAGCCCTTAATGTGATTAGGTTCAACCTCAACAGGCGTTGTAAAGCTTGAAACAACGATATGTTAAGCTGGGTGAATTTCCTCCTCGGCTTGTCTGGCTGAAGCTGGTGAAGTTGCTGCTGAGTTTGGGATCCTGAAGCCACTTGAGGAGCTCTCCTCTTATCTCCTTGTCTCAAAGGTGGTTGAATGATGACTGGCCCTTCAACCTTAGATGTTTGCCCCAGTTGGTTGCCCCGAAGCAGTTGGTTGACGAGAACTCCTAGCTCTTCTTGTCTTTGATCTAAGTCCTGAATGATAGTCACTTGCCCCAGCATCTGGGTTTTCAATGCATCCACTTCAGCTTGCAGATGTTTCAGCCGTTCGTCCTCAGCGCTGTTCCTGACCAAAGTTTCCATGAGAAGTGTCCTCAACTCCTCCTGCCCCTTGGATAAATTCAGGAGGATTTCCCCGAGCCGAGTCTCTTGAGCAAGAAGGTCCTGGTTATCTTGTTGGGAAGCCATTGCTGAAATAAACAGCGGGAAAGGTAAGTGACCTGCAACAAGGATACCTGTAATACAATGATGTGTATGACATGCATGTAATGTTTTCAAGGACCTCGCGGGATAAACAAGAAAATTTGTTAGAATTTGGGTCCGGTAGCTTGATTGAAAGAACTTCATATTTGTGGAGAGTCCTTCTTCGAGGGTCAAAGGCTCACCATATCCAGTGGGTCATAGCCCCTGACAACTTTGGCTAGAGGAAAATAAATCCCCTTTGCCCCTTGCTGGGATAGTTGATTCACCATGACCTGCATCACAAGCCTTTGAGATCCTTGAAATGGGTTAGGATGTATGAAATGGTATGATGTTATGGTATGCATGGGATAATATGGGTAAACCTTGTTATAAGTCCCTATTAAGGACTATAAACAAAACCTGCAAGCAAACTCACTAAACCCTGTTATGAGTCCTAGTTAAGGACTAAAAACAAAAACCTGCAGGAAACTCAAGTGTCAGACAACAAGCATGCAAATAGTCAAGTTGGAAGGCACACAAGTCACACAATAGAAGCCCTTAGAGTTTAGGCCAGCATGAGGTCTAGGTATTACCCTCTTGAAGTTGGTGGGCTCAACCTGTCCTATTAGAAGTAACCGGGTTCTAAGGGTCCTTATATCACGGGATTGCTTTCATTGTTCATCGTTTCGATTTAGCCACTGAACTGGCGACCGAAATATTCCAAGAAAGCAACCCTCAATTGAGTGTAGTATCGAGTATCAACCAACCTCGGACTGCACCAAAGTCAGTTATCTCACTACCCTAAAGAGGCCAAGATAGTTCAATTAAGGTTCCTAAGGTCTGTTGATGCTTCACGACACCACACGGAGGCCCCGTACTCTCCTTGACTGAACTCAAGGGTTACCGGTACACACCAAAGTGCCACATCAATGTAGTAGACTGTTTCAACCATGTCGGTATACCCCGCACAGTTCCCTCACAGCCTTGTTGCTACTTTCTAAGAAGGTATCCCCAGATCCAGGTTAGGATCTATAGAGCTCCCGAGACAGTCCCACAATTTAAAGCAAACAAGTCAAAGCAATTGAAAACACAGTGATCTTAGTCCTAAGGTACACCTCACTTTAAAGATATCCCCAACAGAGTCGCCAGTTCCGTGATCGGTGGATCTGGAACTGACTGTTTAACGCTGGTTCGCGAAATGTCGCGGAAGCAAGAGTCGCCACCGTCTTTTATTTTCTCCAAATGGAAAGGACAAAAGCACAGAAAAATTCCTTAAAGAGATTGCTCTCGGTTCGGGAGGTAGATTATAGAAAGGGAAGGTGTTAGCACCCTTTCTATCCATGGTTATCCATGGGCTCTTAGATACTTGCTCATCGTGTTTTCAAAATTGTTTGTTTGCTTTTCAACTGTGGGTTTTTAAAAAAGTTTCTTTGAAAATTCCAGTTCGACTCTTGTATCGGTCCTCAAGAGTGTTTGAAAAGTTGCTTTCGAAAGCTTTTTGAAAATGTGTCGGTGTGAAAAGTATTTTTGAATTTTTGTTTGAAATTAGAGCAAGTATCTAGAGTCGTCTACCTACCCTAAGGAATTCGTCTGTGTAAATGTCCTTTAAAGTAGTGCCATCCCACCATTAAGAGGTAGGTAGCACCACCGTTGGAGTTGTTCGGGTCAATTCGAGGTTCGGGACATGGTGATCACCAGAGCAATGGGAAGACACCTTAGAAGCTACCCTCATGCCAGGTTCCCGGATCATGAGGACTTACTAAGACATCCTCTACTCGACGATCACCTTTCGAGGCAAGGCAACAGTGAAGCGTACCCTATGGGTGGTGTGTGATTTGTGTGTCATTTTCAGATATTTTGTCTTGTTCATGTCAAAGTGGTCTATGCGTTTGTTTTTATTTTTGTCATTCATTCTTGCATGCCATTATTAACAGTTAAAAAGTTGCGAGAAATGTAAAGTTCCTAAGTTATTACAAAGGCGCGGGTCCACATCGCCAAATTTAATCCAGGACCCGATTTGACAGAAAAATAAAGGAAAGTGCGAGAAATTAAATTCACACGGCTTTGGGAGAATTACATAAATAATTAAAAGAAGGAAATAAATAAAATGTGCAAAGAGAATGAAAAAAATCGCAAGCGAGGGCGTTGGACCCTTTTTAATGAAATTAAATTATGATTAAATTAATTAAATTAAAATGAAAAAGAAATTATTTTTGAGGCTTTTTGGATTTATGGTTTTTTATGTGAATTAAATGAAATTAACTAATTAACCCTAATTCTACAACTTTTATTTATTAAGAAAAACATGTTAAAATTTAAACCTAATATTAAATTAATTAATTAATAGCAATTTGATTTATAAAAAAAACTAATTAATTATTAGTGAAAAGAAAAGAAAAAGGATAAAAATTGATTAAAACCCTAATTCTACAAATTTTTAATTTATTAAGAAAAATGTTTGAAATAAACCTAAAATAAAACTAATTAATTGGTGAGATTTTATTTACAAAAATATTAATTAAATAAAATATATTTAATTTTTTTGTCTTTTCTGATTTTTCTATTGTTTTTATATTTTTATGAAAATAAATTAATTGAAGAATTTAAAGGAAATTAATTAAATCAAATAAGAATAGAAAATATAAAAGAATAGCAAACCTTGGGGGGTCTGTCCCCAATTGGAGGTTATTGTTTAGTAATTCAGGCCCACTGATCTTTGGCCTCTTTTGACTTTTCTTGCCAGCGTGTGGCACCTTTGACTAACGACCAGGGTGTTCTTCCAATCAGTGTCTTTGGATTGATCTTGCTATACGCGTGGCAAACCTGGAGGATGGATGTATGGTGGTCGCTTGCATAGAAACTGCACAGAAGCATTGTTAGAAAAATAATATGGAAAGGGATGGGGGACCTGGGATCGAACCCAGGTCCTGGAGATTACCAATACACGCCTGGACCAACTGTACCAACTACGCGTTTTGATTACATAATAGGCAATAAATGACATAAGATAAAACAATGGTTAATGGAACTTTTAGCGCGAAAATTCAAATAACCCAATCACTGCCTTACACATCACCGTCTTCTTCCTTATTGCGCTTTTAACCTGAAACATAAAAAGACTTAGCGGGGGTTTTAAACCCCCCCAAAATATGCACTTATCAATAATAGCGAACAGGCCATGGTGTTATATAAATTAGGCGCGAGCGTTGCATTAGAATCGTCCAAGCTTCCTGAATTCAACCATGGCATTGAGGTATTCTAATTTTACAGTATTCAGAAACGCCTAATTTGAAAGTCCTGTAACCCTAACCATCTTCCATGGTGAATTCTTCAATAGTGCACGAAAACTCAATCAAAGTATGCAGTTAGCTTCAGAATCAACCAATTAGTATGAATCCATAAAAAAATGCAATGGAAATGCTTGAATATTAAAACACGATTATGCATAAAATTGAAAACAGTTTAAATTCCCTATACCAATTATGGGCGTGTAAGGGTTAAAAAACAATGCAGGACGCTTCCTTGACACTTTTGCAAGCTATTGGGATTGTTATTTCTCTCTGAATCGTGCTAGAATAGGGTTTTCAGTTTTCACTTTTTTGACAAAAAACTCAAACTTTGTTATGCTTTTCTGGCGCAGCCTTCTGGTCATGAACATTAGGGTTGGCATTAGTATATATGTGTGAATGATTAGGGTTCAAAATTTGGTCCAAAGAATCCTTGAATTGATGAGAAAATATTTGACTTTCATGCCATAAGTTTTCAATCTTTTTCATGCTATTTTGGTTCCAATCATGTCCAATCACATGGATTCTTTCCAAATCTGATTATGCACGAAATCTTGAGACTATTTCATGCACAAAAAGATTTAAAAACTTAGGTTTAGTATTTTCCACATATTTATTTTAATTAAATGAATTATTAGCATTTAAAAATTCAAATAAATAAATAAAAATGATGAAAAACTTCCCTTTGGGCCAAATGGTCGTGCACATGCTTTGGATGATGAATTGTGGAAGAAAAAGAGGCCCATTAGCATTTTTAAGACTTTTGAAGCAATGTTGACTTTTCAAAATACCCAAAAATTGCCCAACTTCCACAAGGCATATCTTGCTCGATTTTTAAGCTTTGATCATGTTCTTGGACATTTTGGAAAGGTCTTGGAGTCCTCTAACCAATGCCTTTGGTCCATGTCATTTTGATTTACCAATCTCAAGTTATGGCCTTTGACTTAAAGTCCCTTTTTGTTGACTTTTGAAAATGACCTATAATGTTGAAATTGATAACTTTTTGTGAGAGCATTTCTTGGACTTGAAGTGTGAAGAGGAGTTGTAGGAAATGTCATTCTCTTCAAAATGAGCTTTGGATGGAATTTTTATGATAATCCATGTGAAAGTTATGCCTTGGTCAAGTTACAGTTGACTTTTTCAACTGTCCAAATATGGAAACTTTTGCATCTTGAGACTTTTTGAGCCATACTTTGAGAATCATGATCAAGCATTGATCAAATGATGTTTGTGGCTTCAAAATGAGATGTTGACCAAAAATTTGAACTTTTGACTGTCAAATGACCATTTTGCCCCTACAGTTGACTGTAGTGCAATTAGGGTTTTTGACTGTGCAATTTTGTGCTGTAAGTCTTGAAACTTGGTATGAGGATACTTGACCATGTTTATAGGCATGTGGGACTTGATTGGGCCCTTGGAAACTTCATTTTCTTTGTCAGAACCAAAACCCTAGTTTTTGACTGTTAGGAGGCCCTTGAACTGTGCAACCCTTGGGGAGATTTTGAAGCTTTGACTTGGCAAATTTGGGAGAATATGGGAGGACAAATTTTGGGGTACAACAGTTGCCCATGTCCAATCTTCTTAGACCTGAGGATGCATATTGGCTGACGTGCCTTTCGTAATCCGAAGGTGGAAGATGATTGAACACTAGAGTGCCCAGAAATTTACGCTCACATAGTAGTGTGATGTGGGGAATGGGCTTACAGATGCCATTTGGAGATTGATGGATAGGACGATGGGCTTATAGATGCCATGCTGAGAGATGATGGAAGGTGGATGGGCTTATAGATGCCATCTGGGTGTTGATCGCGTAAGAGATTCCTTAGCGAGAACTTGCGTACCTGCAAAAGAAAAATGATTACCTGACCTGTTACAGGAGCTGGTCTTCAGATTCTTTGTATAGATGTGTCCTGACTGGTTACAGGAGCTGGACCTGGATCTTCAAAAGGTGATGAATGGACCAGGGATGGTTACTACCTCAACAGGAACGGTGAGAGAACCTTGGATGATTACAACCTCAACAATAACGCTAAGAGAATCTAGGGACTTCAACCTCAACAGTATCATTGAGAGAATCTTGGGCGACTTCAACCTCAACAGTAATCATTGAGAGAATCTTAGGCGACTTCAACCTCAACAGTAATCATTGAGAGAATCTTGGGCGACTTCAACCTCAACAGTAACGCTGAGAGAATCTTGGGCGACTTCTACCTCAACAGTAATCATTGAGAGAATCTTGGGCGACTTCTACCTCAACAGTAATCATTGAGAGAATCTTGGGCGACTTCAACCTCAACAGTAATCATTGAGAGAATCTTGGGCGACTTCAACCTCAACAGTAATCATTGAGAGAATCTTGGGCGACTTCAACCTCAACAGTAATCATTGAGAGAATCTTGGGCGACTTCAACCTCAATAGTAATCATTGAGAGAATCTGGGGCGACTTCAACCTCAACAGTAACCATTGAGAGAATCTTGGGGCGATTACTACCTCCGCAGTAACGGGGAGAGAACCACAGGCGACTACAACCTCAACAGTATCATTGAGAGAATCTTGGATATCTTCTACTTCAACGGTAACGCTGAGAGAATCTTGGGGCGATTACTACCTCCGCAGTAACGGGGAGAGAACCACAGGCGACTACAACCTCAACAATATCATTGAGAGAATCTTGGATATCTTCTACTGAGTCTTTATCAGGAAAATCTGTTAGGGGTCGATTTAGCTGGACTAGAGAAGGCCTTTGACTGGATAAGAAACAGAAAAATCTTAGGGTCGATTTAACTGAACCGGTCTAGGTCTTGAAATGTAGCGGAGAACTTAACTGGATCTTTCCTGAAAGGTAAAGGTCAGTCATATGCAATGCATGATATGAATCAAGCAATGATGTTCTCAACATAAATGAGATTGTAAGATATGATGCGTATGTGCATGCTATAATGTATGGAAATGTGATGTTTATGAATGTATGTTTTCGTCTTAGGAAAATAAATCCTTGACGGGTGCCGGGAAGTCATATCCTGGGCTGATGTTGGAGAATAGATTTTTTGCCTCCGCTGGGAATGATAGTTGCAAGTATACCAGTAGGAGAAGATAACTCCGTTGGGGAATAAACCTGCCGAATGGATTACCCTGCGGGGAGAAAGGTACTCTAACGATCTTCCTGGGGAGCAATACTCTGTGGGGAGAGAGGTACTTTGTTGAGTTGTTGATAATAACTTGCTGGGGATACCCTTGTTGCGTTGGAAGCATTAATAGACTTCGTTGGGGATAAGAAGACTTTGCCGAGAACGATCTTTCCGTGGCTTTTGGCTGAGGATAACCCAGTTATATCCCGGTAAGGAAATAACTCTTTGAATGAAACCGGGAGACGCGTTCGTGCTCTACGAGGATGAGCTTCCAGAATCTACTGGGGATAAGCTTTCTGCTTGGGGAGATGGATTCCAACTTTTCCTGGGGAAACTGGATTGGACTCTCCTGGGGAAGTTTTGAGATGTAACGGGGAGGTGACTCCATTGAATGTCTGGTATACCGCCGGGGAACAGCCTTTAGGTCAAGACTGCCAGGGATGCTTGTTAAAAATGCATACATTGCTGGGGAATGTTGAGCTCTGCGGGAGGATACCCAACTCTCTTGAGGTTTGATTGTACCTTTGCTCGGGGAGAGTGCACTGACTTGCTGGCTCACTCTCTAGGGAATTACGATATACTGGTTATGTTCTTCAGCTGAACCTACCTTGGTACCTTGGAGGGTAGAACAATTAGATTACTTAGACAACTCTTTATTGCCCCTGTTTCTGAGGTGGGAGAGGAAGACCTGTGAGGTGCTGATGGTTGTTGATGGACCAAACTTCTTCTGGTAGGCAAGTGACAAGATTACTGGACATAGTCGTACGTTTTGATCCCTAACTTTTGCCTGGACCGCCCTTTCGGGTTTTCAGTCCACCGGGATACCCATTTTTGCCCAAGCCGCCTTTTCAGGTTTTCGACTTGCCGGGTGTACATAATTTTTCATTTCATCCCTTCATTTTGCCCGAACCCTTTTGGTTCGCCGGGAAGCCCTAATTTTTGCCTAGGTATGTCAACCTAGCGGGTCTTTGATTTTGCGTAGTATTTTTTTCGACTATGTCCATGCTCTCAGAATGTAGGGAGTTGCCCCTGTTAGAAGTGTTTTGTCATGCCCACAGAAGGTGTTTGATCAGGCAAGATTCGTTGTTGGAATGCCCCAAGTGATTCAGGCAGAGATCTGCCCCAGGTTATTTGACCTTTGAGAGATTCTCCGAATCTTGATTGGACTGCCCCAGATAATGGACAGTGATCAGGCCATGCCCCTTGATTGGAAGTACTTTTGTTCACTAGGTATTCGTCGTGCGAATTTCTCTGCTGTTCAAACAAATAGTCATATGCAAACAAAGTTATATCAGAAATGCAAAACTTATGTCTGTCTTGAAGGTTTTGAAAATGCATTCTTTTCATAAAACAAGTGAATGTTTGTAAAACGTGATGTCAACTCCGTATTTACCGTAGGCCTTAAGGAGTCAGGATACCTTTCGTAACAGTATGCTTTCGAACTAACCCATGCTTCAGCTAGGACTTTTAAGGGTTATAACGTGGCTTGGTTCATGGTTTAAGAAATAAAGGATAAAGGCTCAAATTATTTGTACCCACCCAATCTTTGTGATGTTCTTCAAGCCTAAACTCAGTTGATCATACGTTAGACCTTGTTTGAGTCTTTGCTCTGATTTTCCGGTGATGACTCGGATGTTGATAACTTATTTTGAATAGGCAATCATTCCTTTTTTGTTGAGGGTTTGTAAGACCTCTTTCTTGTCTGATTTTTTGTTATCCCTTTCTTTTTTGCCTGAACTGTTTCCTTTTTTGGAATTACAGTCAGCGGGATGCCCCAGTTTTGTAAGTCTCCTTCATGGGTTTTGACTTAATGGGTTTTTTATTTTTTAAGATAATGACTGCCTTTCTTTATTGATTATTCGGAACCATCACTGTATTTCTTTGTTTTGTAAGGACCTCTTTGGTGCCATTCGTTATGCACTTGGATCAACTGAGAGACTACCCTGCCCCAGGTTATGATTAAGGGTTTTAAATTTTGAAAAGAAAAACTCCTACTTCTTTGGCTCAGAGGGGTTGACGAGGGATTATCATCCTTATAACTCCAGTGTTTAGGGATTGAAACAATGCATGTACCTCATCAGCGGGGTCTGTTCAAAAGCATACTGTAGATTATGGTATCGTTTTCGTCATCCTCCCTCAAGAGGCTTAGAATTATTAATTGAGAATTGATCATCAGAAAAAATATGAAAATACTTTGCATATAGTGAATACGAATATATTGCTTCAAAACAGACATATGCGATGCATTAATGAAATAACAATGTTTAACAATGAACAAATGTTTGAACAATCAAAAAGAATTACAACTTGAACATTCGAATGAACAAAAGTCTTTTCATCTCAGGGCTTGTTATTTCAAATGGTGAGCCTTGGAGGGATGGTAGAAAAACTCAGCCTGACCATCTTGTGTGAACTCCAGTGCCCCTTCATCAATCAGGTCCTGGATCTTGTTCTTCAGAGCCCAACACTCATTTGTATCATGTCCTGGACAGGCAGAGTGGTAGGCACACCTCTTATTGGGATCATAGATAGGAGATGCTGTGTTGGGGTTCCGAGGATGAGCCCTTAATGTGATTAGGTTCAACCTCAACAGGCGTTGTAAAGCTTGAAACAACGATATATTGAGCTGGGTGAATTGCCTCCTGGGCTTGTCTGGCTGAAGCTGGTGAAGTTGCTGCTGAGTTTGGGATCCTGAAGCCACTTGAGGAGCTCTCCTCTTATCTCCTTGTCTCAAAGGTGGTTGAATGATGACTGACCCTTCAACCTTAGATGTTTGCCCCAGTTGGTTTCCCCGAAGCAGTTGGTTGACGAGAACTCCTAGCTCTTCTTGTCTTTGATCTAAGTCCTGAATGATAGTCACTTGCCCCAGCATCTGGGTTTTCAATGCATCCACTTCAGCTTGCAGATGTTTCAGCCGTTCGTCCTCAGTGCTGTTCCTGACCAAAGTTTCCATGAGAAGTGTCCTCAACTCCTCCTGCCCCTTGGATAAATTCAGGAGGATTTCCCCGAGCCGAGTCTCTTGAGCAAGAAGGTCCTGTTTATCTTGTTGGGAAGCCATTGCTGAAATAAACAGCGGGAAAGGTAAGTGACCTGCAACAAGGATACCTGTAATACAATGATGTGTATGACATGCATGTAATGTTTTCAAGGACCTCGCGGGATAAACAAGAAAATTTGTTAGAATTTGGGTCCGGTAGCTTGATTGAAAGAACTTCATATTTGTGGAGAGTCCTTCTTCGAGGGTCAAAGGCTCACCATATCCAGTGGGTCATAGCCCCTGACAACTTTGGCTAGAGGAAAATAAATCCCCTTTGCCCCTTGCTGGGATAGTTGATTCACCATGACCTGCATCACAAGCCTTTGAGATCCTTGAAATGGGTTAGGATGTATGCAATGGTATGATGTTATGGTATGCATGGGATAATATGGGTAAACCTTGTTATAAGTCCCTATTAAGGACTATAAACAAAACTTGCAAGCAAACTCACTAAACCCTGTTATGAGTCCTAGTTAAGGACTAAAAACAAAAACCTGCAGGAAACTCAAGTGTCAGATAACAAGCATGCAAATAGTCAAGTTGGAAGGCACACAAGTCACACAAAAGAAGCCCTTAGAGTTTAGGCCAGCATGAGGTCTAGGTATTACCCTCTTGAAGTTGGTGGGCTCAACCTGTCCTATTAGAAGTAACCGGGTTCTAAGGGTCCCAATATCACGGGATTGCTTTCATTGTTCATCGTTTTGATTTAGCCACTGAACTGGCGACCGAAATATTCCAAGAAAGCAACCCTCAATTGAGTGTAGTATCGAGTATCAACCAACCTCGGACTGCACCAAAGTCAGTTATCTCACTACCCTAAAGAGGCCAAGATAGTTCAATTAAGGTTCCTAAGGTCTGTTGATGCTTCACGACACCACGCGGAGGCCCCGTACTCTCCTTGACTGAACTCAAGGGTTACCGGTACACACCAAAGTGCTACATCAACGTAGAAGACTGTTTCAACCATGTCGGTATACCCTGCACAGTTCCCTCACAGCCTTGTTGCTACTTTCTAAGAAGGTATCCCCAGATCCGGGTTAGGATCTATAGAGCTCCCGAGACAGTCCCACAATTTAAAGCAAACAAGTCAAAGCAATTGAAAACACAGTGATCTTAGTCCTAAGGTACACCTCACTTTAAAGATATCCCCAGCATAGTCGCCAGTTCTGTGATCGGTGGATCTGGAACTGACTGTTTAACGCTGGTTCGCGAAATGTCGCGGAAGCAAGAGTCGCCACCGTCTTTTATTTTCTCCAAATGGAAAGGACAAAAGCACAGAAAAATTCCTTAAAGAGATTGCTCTCGGTTCGGGAGGTAGATTATAGAAAGGGAAGGTGTTAGCACCCTTTCTATCCATGGTTATCCATGGGCTCTTAGATACTTGCTCATCGTGTTTTCAAAATTGTTTGTTTGCTTTTCAACTGTGGGTTTTTAAAAAAGTTTCTTTGAAAATTCCAGTTCGACTCTTGTATCGGTCCTCAAGAGTGTTTGAAAAGTTGCTTTCGAAAGCTTTTTGAAAATGTGTCGGTGTGAAAAGTATTTTTGAATTTTTGTTTGAAATTAGAGCAAGTATCTAGAGTCGTCTACCTACCCTAAGGAATTCGTCTGTGTAAATTTCCTTTAAAGTAGTGCCATCCCACCATTAAGAGGTAGGTAGCACCACCGTTGGAGTTGTTCGGGTCAATTCGAGGTTCGGGACATGGTGATCACCAAAGCAATGGGAAGACACCTTAGAAGCTACCCTCATGCCAGGTTCCCGGATCATGAGGACTTACTAAGACATCCTCTACTCGACGATCACCTTTCGAGGCAAGGCAACAGTGAAGCGTACCCTATGGGTGGTGTGTGATTTGTGTGTCATTTTCAGATATTTTGTCTTGTTCATGTCAAAGTGGTCTATGCGTTTGTTTTTATTTTTGTCATTCATTCTTGCATGCCATTATTAACAGTTAAAAAGTTGCGAGAAATGTAAAGTTCCTAAGTTATTACAAAGGCGCGGGTCCACATCGCCAAATTTAATCCAGGACCCGATTTGACAGAAAAATAAAGGAAAGTGCGAGAAATTAAATTTACACGGCTTTGGGAGAATTACATAAATAATTAAAAGAAGGAAATAAATAAAATGCGCAAAGAGAATAAAAAAAATCGCAAGCGAGGGCGTTGGACCTTTTTTAATGAAATTAAATTATGATTAAATTAATTAAATTAAAATGAAAAAGAAATTATTTTTGAGGCTTTTTGGATTTATGGTTTTTTATGTGAATTAAATGAAATTAACTAATTAACCCTAATTCTACAACTTTTATTTATTAAGAAAAACATGTTAAAATTTAAACCTAAAATTAAATTAATTAATTAATGGCAATTTGATTTATAAAAATAAATAATTAATTATTAGTGAAAAGAAAAGAAAAAGGATAAAAATTGATTAAAACCCTAATTCTACAAATTTTTAATTTATTAAGAAAAATGTTTGAATTAAACCTAAAATAAAACTAATTAATTGGTGAGATTTTATTTACAAAAATATTAATTAAATAAAATATATTTAATTTTTTTGTCTTTTCTGATTTTTCTATTGTTTTTATATTTTTATGAAAATAAATTAATTGAAGAATTTAAAGGAAATTAATTAAATCAAATAAGAATAGAAAATATAAAAGAATAGCAAACCTTGGGGGGTCTGTCCCCAATTGGAGGTTATTGTTTAGTAATTCAGGCCCACTGATCTTTGGCCTCTTTTGACTTTTCTTGCCAGCGTGTGGCACCTTTGACTAACGACCAGGGTGTTCTTCCAATCAGTGTCTTTGGATTGATCTTGCTATACGCGTGGCAAACCTGGAGGATGGATGTATGGTGGTCGCTTGCATAGAAACTGCACAGAAGCATTGTTAGAAAAATAATATGGAAAGGGATGGGGGACCTGGGATCGAACCCAGGTCCTGGAGATTACCAATACACGCCTGGACCAACTGTACCAACTACGCGTTTTGATTACATAATAGGCAATAAATGACATAAGATAAAACAATGGTTAATGGAACTTTTAGCGCGAAAATTCAAATAACCCAATCACTGCCTTACATATCACCGTCTTCTTCCTTATTACGCTTTTAACCTGAAACATAAAAAGACTTAGCGGGGGTTTTAAACCCCCCCCAAAATATGCACTTATCAATAATAGCGAACAGGCCATGGTGTTATATAAATTAGGCGCGAGCGTTGCATTAGAATCGTCCAAGCTTCCTGAATTCAACCATGGCATTGAGGTATTCTAATTTTACATCCTGTAACCCTAACCATCTTCCATGGTGAATTCTTCAATAGTGCACGAAAACTCAATCAAAGTATGCAGTTAGCTTCAGAATCAACCAATTAGTATGAATCCATAAAAAAATGCAATGGAAATGCTTGAATATTAAAACACGGTTATGCATAAAATTGAAAACAGTTTGAATTCCCTATACCAATTATGGGCGTGTAAGGGTTAAAAAACAATGCAGGACGCTTCCTTGACACTTTTGCAAGCTATTGGGATTGTTATTTCTCTCTGAATCGTGCTAGAATAGGGTTTTCAGTTTTCACTTTTTTGACAAAAAACTCAAACTTTGTTATGCTTTTCTGGCGCAGCCTTCTGGTCATGAACATTAGGTTTGGCATTAGTATATATGTGTGAATGATTAGGGTTCAAAATTTGGTCCAAAGAATCCTTGAATTGATGAGAAAATATTTGACTTTCATGCCATAAGTTTTCAATCTTTTTCATGCTATTTTGGTTCCAATCATGTCCAATCACATGGATTCTTTCCAAATCTGATTATGCACGAAATCTTGAGACTATTTCATGCACAAAAAGATTTAAAAACTTAGGTTTAGTATTTTCCACATATTTATTTTAATTAAATGAATTATTAGCATTTAAAAATTCAAATAAATAAATAAAAATGATGAAAAACTTCCCTTTGGGCCAAATGGTCGTGCACATGCTTTGGATGATGAATTGTGGAAGAAAAAGAGGTCCATTAGCATTTTTAAGACTTTTGAAGCAATGTTGACTTTTCAAAATACCCAAAAATTTCCCAACTTCCACAAGGCATATCTTGCTCGATTTTTAAGCTTTGATCATGTTCTTGGACATTTTGGAAAGGTCTTGGAGTCCTCTAACCAATGTCTTTTGTCCCATGTCATTTTGATTTACCAATCTCAAGTTATGGCCTTTGACTTATAGTCCCTTTTTGTTGACTTTTGAAAATGACCTATAATGTTGAAATTGATAACTTTTTGTGAGAGCATTTCTTGGACTTGAAGTGTGAAGAGGAGTTGTAGGAAATGTCATTCTCTTCAAAATGAGCTTTGGATGGAATTTTTCTGATAATCCATGTGAAAGTTATGCCTTGGTCAAGTTACAGTTGACTTTTTCAACTGTCCAAATATGGAAACTTTTGCATCTTGAGACTTTTTGAGCCATACTTTGAGAATCATGATCAAGCATTGATCAAATGATGTTTGTGGCTTCAAAATGAGATGTTGACCAAAAATTTGAACTTTTGACTGTCAAATGACCATTTTGCCCCTACAGTTGACTGTAGTGCAATTAGGGTTTTTGACTGTGCAATTTTGTGCTGTAAGTCTTGAAACTTGGTATGAGGATACTTGACCATGTTTATAGGCATGTGGGACTTGATCGGGCCCTTGGAAACTTCATTTTCTTTGTCAGAACCAAAACCCTAGTTTTTGACTGTTAGGAGGCCCTTGAACTGTGCAACCCTTGGGGAGATTTTGAAGCTTTGACTTGGCAAATTTGGGAGAATATGGGAGGGAAAATTTTGGGGTAGAATAACCCTTCATATGTGGGAGTCCATTTTCCCCTGGGATCATCTTGTGGCATTATGATGCGCTTTGTAAGTGTTTGTTTGTTGGCATTATTTTTTGGTAAAACCAGACTTGTGAATGTCATGACTGATGTCATAACATTCTGGGATAAAGGTAAATTCTGCAGAAAGAATGTTCTACAGGGACTGCTCAGTATAAGTGATTATCATGATCATTAAGCTATGATCATATATACTGAATTTTACCAAAATCAGTGAACAAGATTCATGATGTCATAACCAATGTTAAGACATCCTGTACTGATCAAGTTGCTGTACAGATTTATTATTCCTGAGAATTTTCAGGAAATTGGTGTGCTTCTCTGAGTTGAAGAATTATTGTCCAGATCAGCTGCTCACGTGGACATTAGGTTAACCTTGCTTAACTCTAATCTGTTATGAAAAATCCCTAGACCAAGTCTTTAGGTTAACTTTAGTTAACCCTAGCTATTTTTATGGAAGCCCTAAAAGAAGAATAGGCAGCTTATATATTTCTGATGAAGCCTGATGGTTAGCAGCACTTTTGACAGAAGATCAATAAGGCATTGTATAGTTGTAACTACTGTGAGCCAAGCAATTATCATTTTGATAAGTGACTTGGAGTAGGATTTGGTTGTAAGGGTTATTTATCACTCAAGGTTTTGAAGCACGAGTGTTTGTGTCTCTTGATTAAAGCTTTGAAGCAAAATCAAGCAAGGGTTATTTATCACTCAAAGCTTTGAAGCACGAGTGATTGTGTCTCTTGATTAAAGCTTTGAAGCAAAATCAAGTGTGTGTATTGAAGAATGTCTTCATAATCTCATCAATCAATAGATTAGTATCACTGCTGTGATTGAGGGGGAGTTAGTAGGAACTCAGGTTTAAGTTGGACTTAGATCGAAGTTGCATTGGGTAGGTCTTAAGTGAAGGAGATAAACTGGTTGGTTTATTCCTAAATTAACACCTCTTATAGTGAATTTCCTCCCTGGCTTGGTAGCCCCCAGAGTAGGTGTTGTTACACACTGAACTGGGTTAACAATTGATTGTGTTCTTTACTGTATTTTAAATTACTGTTTGGAGTGTGTACAAGTTTTTCAAATACGGTGTCATAACATTCACTGTAACATTAAGTATCTGTTGCCAGAATTTCAATTGGCATCAGAGCAGGCACCCTGCCTGACTTTCTGGGTGAGATCTAGGGATATTATTTTCTGGCGCTATGGACAAGGAAGGAGGATTTGGGAACATACCACCTATTCTGGATGGATCAAATTAAGACTACTGGAAACCTCGTATGATTTCCTTCTTGAAGTCGCTGGACAAAAAGGCTTGGAGAGCTGCTGAAAAAGGATGGAACCATCCCACCATAACTGGGAAAGACGGGACGACCAGTCTGAAACCTGAGGAAGAATGGAGCAAAGAAGAAGATGAGTTATCCTTGGGTAACTCTAAATCATTAAATGCTTTATTCAATGGAATTGATAGAAACATATTCAGACTAGTACATCAATGTGAACTGGCCAAGGATGTTTGGGACACTCTCAAAACCACCCATGAGGGTACATCCAAAGTAAAAATGTCAAGACTTCAGATGCTCACTACCAAATTTGAGAACCTAAGGATGATGGAAGATGAGACCATTCATGAGTTTCACATGAACATCTTGGAAATTGCCAACACCTCAGGAGCATTGGGAGAAGAGATGTCAGAAGAAAAACTGGTGAGAAAGATTCTCAGATCCTTGCCTAAAAGGTTTGCAATGAAAGTGACTGCTATAGAGGAAGCTCAGGATATCTGCAACTTGAAGATTGATGAACTCATTGGGTCACTTCAGACTTTTGAGATGGGGATCAGTGACAATGCTGACAAGAAAAACAAGAGCATAGCCCTTGTATCCAATACTGAAGATGAAAGCAAGGAGAGTGATGAAGAGAATATTTCAGAAGCTATAGCTATGCTTGGAAGGCAGTTCAACAAACTCATCAAGAGAATGGACCCAAAGTCAAAGTCAAATGTCAAGAACATTCCCTCTGACATTAGCAGATCCTATGACTCCGGCAGAAGAACTAAGTCTGAAGAAAAGGGAAATCAAAGCAGAGGAATCCAATGCCATGGATGTGAAGGATATGGGCACATTCAAGCTGAATGTCCTACCTTTCTTAAGAAACAAAAGAAAGGAATGTCTGTTACTTGGTCTGATTGTGACTCAGAAAGTAACTCTGAAGAAGAATCTACTAAACTAGTTACTGCACTATCTGGTATTTGTAACTCCGATAGTGACTCTAGTGATGAGGAAGTTACATTTGAAGAACTTGCTGACTCCTACAAGAAGCTATGTATCAGAAGTGCTGAAGTCTGTCAGCAAAATGAGAAACAGAAAAAACTCATAGTGAAGTTGGAGGATGAGAAGAAGGTAGACAGTGATACTATAAGCCATCTCGAAGGTGAAGTTCAAATGTTGAACTCCAAACTTGATCAGATGACTAAGTCAGTCAAGATGTTGACAAATGGAACTGACAAGTTGGAAGAAATCCTTCAGGCTGGACAAAATGCAGGAAACATGTCTGGTCTAGGATTTGTGGCTGCAAAGAAATCTGTTGTTGACAAGAAGAAGACCAGGCCTGATAAACAAATGTCAAAGCAGATGTCACAACATAGCACTCAACATCAAGAATAGAGAAATATGAAGAAAAAGTATCAAAGATGGAGATGTCATCATTGTGGAAGGTTTGGTCACATAAAGCCATTCTGCTTCAGATTATATGGATATCCTAATCAGACCCCATATGTCAAACCTAAGACTAACAAGGCACCATATACTCAACAATGGAAGAAAAAGTCTGTAGCCCTGATAGCTCACACCTCCCTTAGAGTTTCTGCCAAGGAAGAATGGTACTTTGACAGTGGATGCTCTAAACACATGACTGGAATCAAGAATCTGCTGAATGATGTTAAACCTCATACTACTAGTTATGTCACTTTTGGAGATGGTGCTAGAGGAGAAATCAAAGGAGTTGGAAACTTGGACTGCCCTGGAGTTCCAAACCTAAATGAAGTGTTGCTGGTAAATGGTTTGACTGCTAATCTCATAAGTATCAGTCAATTATGTGATCTAGGATTCAAGGTCAACTTCACCAAGTCTGAATATCTTGTAACTAATGAAAAACAAGAAGTTGTAATGAGAGGAGTCAGATCAAAAGACAACTGTTACTTATGGGAGTCTGAGAACACTAACTACTCTTTTGTATGCTCTATAGCCAAAGAAGAAAAGGAAGTGAAACTGTGGAACCAAAAACTTGGTCATTTACATCTAAGAGGGATGAAAAAGATCATATCCATGGAGGCAGTCAGAGGGATTCCAAGGCTTCAGATTGATGAAGGGAGAGTCTGTGGTGAATGTCAGGTTGGAAAACAAACTAGAATGTCACATCCAAAGACAAAACATCTGACCACCTCTAAGGTGCTAGAACTTCTACATATGGATCTGATGGGTCCAATGCAGGTGGAAAGTCTTGGTGGAAAGAGATATGCCTATGTTGTTGTGGATGATTTTTCCAGATTCACCTGGATAAACTTCATTAGGGAAAAGTCTGATGTATTTGATGTATTTAAGGAACTGTGCAAAAGAATTCAAAGAGAAAAAGAAGGATGCATTGTCAGAATCAGAAGTGATCATGGTAAAGAATTTGAAAACAGTAAGTTTGATGAGTTCTGTTCCTCAGAAGGAATCAATCATGAGTTCTCTTCACCCATAACTCCTCAACAAAATGGAGTTGTGGAAAGGAAAAACAGGACTATACAGGAATCTGCCAGAGCAATGATACATGCCAAAAGGCTTCCTATTCATTTTTAGGCTGAAGCTATGAATACAGCCTGTTATGTCCATAACAGGGTCACCTTGAGAAAGGGAACATCATCCACCATTTATGAACTATGGAAAGGAAGAAAGCCTACAGTGAAGTACTTCTATGTCTTTGGGAGAAAATGCTATATTCTGACAGATCGTGAACAAAGGAGAAAGATGGATCCTAAAAGTGATGAAGGAATATTCCTAGGATACTCTATGAACAACAAAGCATATACGGTATTCAATTCCAGGACCAAAGTTATGATGGAATCTATAAATGTCATAGTTGATGATCACCATGAGGAAACAAATATCCCATATGATGTAGAGACATTCTTTGAGACTTCAACTCAAGTGTCTAAAAAGTATGATGTGCCTAATCTTAATCCATCAGAGTCTGAATCAAAGGAAGCTAACAAAGATTCTTCCATCAGAATTCAGAAAGATCATCCTAAGAAACTCATCATAGGAGATCCTAACAGTGGAGTCATTACAAGATCCATAGAAATCATCACAAACTCTTGCTTTGTGTCTAAGATTGAACCAAAAAATGTTAAAGAGGCTTTGACTGATGAATACTGGATTGGAGCAATGCAAGATGAATTGAACCAATTCAAGCAACATGAAGTATGGGAGTTAGTTCCTAGACCAGAAGGAACAAACATCATTGGTACAAAGTGGATCTACAAGAACAAATCAGATGCTGAAGGAGTTGTCACCGGGAATAAGGCAAGGCTTGTTGCTCAAGGATACACTCAAGTTGAAGGGGTTGATTTTGATGAGACTTTTGCTCCTGTAGCTAGACTGGAATCAATCAGACTTCTATTGGGAGTTGCTTGTCTCCTTAAGTTCAAGCTATTTCAGATGGATGTGAAGAGTGCCTTCCTAAATGGGTACTTGAATGAGGAAATATATGTGGAACAGCCTAAAGGATTTGTGGATCCAAACTGTCCTGATCATGTCTACAAATTGAGGAAAGCTTTATATGGTCTGAAACAAGCTCCTAGAGCTTGGTATGATAGGTTGATAAAGTTCCTCACTAACAAAGGATACAGGAAAGGTGGTTTGGATAAAACTCTGTTTGTCAAAAATGAAGGAGGAAAGATAATGGTAGCTAAAATTTATGTTGATGACATAGTGTTTGGAGGAATGTCAGATAAAATGGTTAAACATTTTGCTAACCAAATGCAAGCTGAATTTGAAATGAGCCTCATAGGAGAATTGACTTACTTCCTTGGACTGCAAGTCACACAGATGGAAGACTCAATTTTTCTGTCTCAAAGCAAGTATGCAAAGAATATTGTCAAGAAGTTTGGAATGGAGAATGCCAGTCATAAAAGGACTCATGCACCTACTCATTTAAAGTTGTCCAAAGACACAAGTGGGGAAAATGTGGATCAAAGCTTGTACAAAAGCATGATAGGAAGTCTGCTATACTTAACAACCAGCAAACCTGACATTGCTTTTACAGTTGGAGTATGTGCAAGATACCAGGCTGAACCCAAAGTAAGTCACATCAACCAGGTGAAAAGAATTCTGAAGTATGTGAGTGGAACTTACAATTATGGCATGTTGTACTCTCATAGATGTGAACCAATTTTGTCTGGTTACTGTGATGCTGATTGGGCTGGTAGTGCTGATGATAGAAAGAGCACCTCTGGAGGATGCTTCTTTTTGGGAAATAATCTTGTCTCCTGGTTCAGCAAGAAACAAAACTGTGTGTCTCTATCTACTGCTGAAGCTAAATAAATAGCAGCTGGTAGCAGCTGTTCTCAAATGATCTGGATGAAACATATGCTGACTGAGTATAATGTCACACAAGATGTCATGACATTGTACTGTGACAATCTGAGTACTATTAACATTTCCGAAAATCCTATACAGCACAACAGGACTAAGAATATTGACATTAGACATCACTTCATCAGAGATCTTGTGGAGGAAAAGGTGATTAAGCTGGAACATGTTGCCACTGAACTACAACTGGCTGACATTTTTACCAAGGCACTTGATGCTAGTCAGTTTGAAAATTTAAGGGGCAAGCTGGGTATTTTCCAATATGAAGAGATGTAGCAATTAATTTTGCTTAAAACAAGGGATGAAAGAGATATTTTAGTCAAGTCTATTCTGATTGGGCTGATCATTTGTTTCCATCTTTCTTTCCAAAATTTTAGGAAGTGGAATAGACATACTTATATCTCCCTCTTCTCTTTTTTCTGCAACATTCTCCATTCCCTTAAAAGAAGATTTCACACACGCTATCACTTGTTTTCCCAATCTCTCAAGATGTATCAACAATCTGTGTCATCATCTTCATCAAAGGCAACTGCATCTTCCTCACCCTCTGACACCGAACCTAGGGCAATCGTAAACTGCATGGATGCTAATGTTCTTGAGATAACTCCACTTCGTGAAATGGCAACTGATCCCACTAAGGTCAAGAAGCTGCAAACCAGACATGCAAGAAGATCACAAGCTTCTCCATCAGGTAAAACTTCTCAACCATCATCTTTTGTTCCTCCAGAGATAGCTAATAGGGAAGGTTCTGCTTATGCGCATCAAGCTATTGCCAGACTAGTCACTAGGATTCTTAATGAGAATCACTCTATTCCTGGCATATCTGTACCATTGAACCAAGAAACTGCTAGCCCTAATGTAGAAAGGGATCCAGATGTAACTCAGAATGTTGAGACACCTGATGACAACATTGGGAAATCTCCAGAAAAACCTGATGATCCCCAGACCCCTACTGACAAGGCTGTTGAACCTCCTGTCATTGATGTTGATGAAGAATTCTCTGACAATGATTTAATTGCCAATATCAACCCTAGCATAGCTAGAAGGATGATGAGTAGAAAAGAGAAGCAAAATTCTGCCCAAAGCCCCTCCAAAGGGAAGGCTACTGAAGTGGTTCATGAGAAGGCGAGGCCTGAGAACAAGGCTGAGAAGACTGGAACTTCGAAAGGGAAGGGTAAGGTAAAAGCTAGGGTATCTGTTGGTAGTCTCTCAAAACCCTTGAGACAACCTACATCAAAATCAGTGAACAAGATTCATGATGTCATAACCAATGTTAAGACATCCTGTACTGATCAAGTTGCTGTGCAGATTTATTATTCCTGAGAATTTTCAGGAAACTGGTGTGCTTCTCTGAGTTGAAGAATTATTGTCCAGATCAGCTGCTCACGTGGACATTAGGTTAACCTTGCTTAACTCTAATCTGTTATGAAAAAGCCCTAGACCAAGTCTTTAGGTTAACTTTAGTTAACCCTAACTATTTTTATGGAAGCCCTAAAATAAGAATAGGCAGCTTATATATTTCTGATGAAGCTTGATGGTTAGCAGCACTTTTGACAGAAGATCAATAAGGCATTGTATAGTTGTAACTAATGTGAGCCAAGCAATTATCATTTTGATAAGTGACTTAAGTAGGATTTGATTGTAAGGGTTGTTTATCACTCAAAGCTTTAAAGCACGAGTGTTTGTGTCTCTTGATTAAAGCTTTGAAGCAAAATCAAGCAAGGGTTGTTTATCACTCAAAGCTTTGAAGCACGAGTGATTGTGTCTCTTGATTAAAGCTTTGAAGCAAAATCAAGTGTGTGTATTGAAGAATGTCTTCATAATCTCATTAATCAATAGATTAGTATCACTGCTGTGATTGAGGGGGAGTGAGTAGGAACTAGGTTTAAGTTGGACTTAGATCGAAGTTGCATTGGGCAGGTCTTAAGTGAAGGAGATAAACTGGTTGGTTTATTCCTAAATTAACACCTCTTATAGTGAATTTCCTCCCTGGCTTGGTAGCCCCCATAGTAGGTGTTGTTACACACTGAACTGGGTTAACAATTGATTGTGTTCTTTACTGTATTTTAAATTACGGTTTGGAGTGTGTACAAGTTTTTCAAATACGGTGTCATAACATTCACTGTAACATTAAGTATCTGTTGCCAGAATTTCACGCTTGATCACTAGATCCCCGACTTGATATTCTTGACGTCTGACTTTCTTGTTAAAAGCCTTAATCATTCTCTTTTGATACGTCTGACCATGGCATATAGTAGTAAGTCTCTTATCATCGATTAGATTTAACTGATCAAGTTGAGTTTGGATCCAGTCGTCTTCTTTCAAACCCGCATCCTTCATAATCTTGAGGGAAGGTATCTGAACTTCGATGGGTAGGACTGTCTCCATGCCATATACCAGAGAGTAGGGTGTTTCCCCCGTCGACGTCCGTGCTGAGGTACGGTATCCATGAAGAGCAAATGATAATATCTCATGCCAGTCTTTGTATGTCACCGTCATCTTCTGTACAATTTTCTTGATGTTCTTGTTAGTCGCTTCAACAACGCCATTCATCTTCGGCCGGTAGGGAGAAGAGTTATGATGCTGTATCTTGAACTGTTCACAGAGATCGGTGATCATTGTGTTGTTGAGGTTCATACCATTGTCAGTAATAATTCTCTCTGGCACACCATACCGACTGTGATCGGTGGAAATAGAACTGACTATTTTAAAGCTGGTTCACGAAATGTCGCGGTAAGCAAGAGTCGCCACCGTCTTTTATGTTCTCCAACATGGAAAGGACAAAAGCACAACAAAATTCCTTTTTCGAGATGTCTCTCAGTTCGGGAGGTAGATTTATAGAAAGGGAAGGTGTTAGCACCATTTCTATCCGTGGTTATCCACGGGCTCTTAGGTACTTGCTCACTATGTTTTCAAAAATTTGTTTGCTTTTCAAGTGTTTGTGGGTTTTGAAAAAGTTTCGTTTTGAAAACTTCTAGGTAACTCTTGTATCAGTCCTCAAGAGTGTATGAAGTATTTGTTTGAAAACTTTTTGAAAGTGTAGGTGCGAAAAGATGTTTTTGTTTTTGGAAAGAGCAAGTACCCATGAGAAATCTACCTACCCTAAGGAATTAAGTTGTGTAAGAGTCCTTTAGACAGTACTATCCCACTATTGAGAAGTAGGTAGCACCGTCGTTGGAGTTATTCGGGTCAATTCGATTATAGGGACATGTGTGGTCACCAAAGACATAGTAGGACGCCTTAGCGGTAACCCTAATGTCCTATATCCTTTTTATCCGAGGCAACCGTTTCGAGGCAACTGGATCTTTAGACAGGAGGGCGACCTATAAAACACCCTATACTTGATGACCACGTCGAGGCAACCAGTGAGGCGTACCCTAGGAGTGGCATGTGCACGTGTATCCAATTCAGTTAAGATTATCTTGTACATGTTATTTGTGAGCTACGCTTTGATTTTATTTTCAGACAAGTCTTGCATGCATAATTAACAGTTTAATAATTTGTGGGAAATAAAGTGCGGAAAAGGTAAATCTACGCTATTACAAGGCGCGGGTATATACATTGCCAAAAACATAACCCGTTTGGAAAATAAATGCGAGAAAGAAAAAGAAAGCGATAAAATCCTAATTAACTATTACATCCTCGGAAACAGATACATAAATAATGATCAAATAAATAATAGAATGCGAAAGAAATCGAATCGGGACGTCTTTAGGGTTTTGACCCTTTTTGAGAAAAGAATGCAATTTGGTCCTTTTTTGCAATTAAATTAAATATTAAACCTAATTTACTAATTAATTAATTATTTACAAGAAAAAGTATTTTTGTGGTTTTATGTTTTTAATGAAATAAAATAAAAAGAAATAAAAATTCAAAAGTTAGAAAAAACCTAAGTCTAATTTATTTTATTTATTGTAAAAGAAAACTAAAATTAAACCTAATTAAACTAAATTAATCCATGTTAGTGTTCATTTACAAAATAATAATTGAAATTAATAAATAATAATAATATAAAAAATATGGGTTTCTGAATTAATTATAAAAAATAATTATTTGTTAGTTAATAATAATAATGATAATAATTATAATTAAAAGAAAATAAAAAGAAAGAAAATAAAAGAGAAAATAGAAACCAGGGGGGGTGCTGGCCCATGTATGGAGGTGTTGATTGCAGTTTATGGCCCACTAAGCTCAGGCCTGCGTTGACTTTCTGAATGGTCTACGTGCATGTTGACTGAGGAACACCATGATCCTCCATCTCTGGCCTTTGGATTCACATTTGTGGCCACTTGGCACGCTGATCATTGAAGGTTCATGGTGGAATATATTGGCAAGGCCTGCATAGGAACATGTTATGAAAAAAAATAGAAACAATATTTGGGGGACCTGGGAATCGAACCCAGGTCCCAATGGTTATTGGACAGATCACCAACTACCACACCACGCTGCATGCTTTGTTTACATAGTGATGATTAATTATAATATATAAAACAAATAACGTCCTGAAGGACAAACAAAACGCACGCCATCTTTTTGAATCCACCAATAGCATATCAACGCGTCATCGTCTTCTTCATGAAACCTGCAGAAAACAAAACAGATAGCGGGGTTTTTTAACGCCCACAAACTGCAAATGCAAAAAATAGTGAATAGCTCCGTGGTCAATATAAATTGTTCGCGAGGGTTGGGTTTAATTCGTCTTGTCCAGGCGGTTTCAACCATGTGCGTGAGATGGTCTAATTTTTCCTGTGCTGGAAATCCCCAAATCTCAAGCTTAGGAACCCTAGATTTCTTCAATGGTGATTCTTGATTCCGTGCATCATAATCTAATTAACCTGCATCATTAGCTTCCTATGGACTCAAACAATGCAAAACAAACAATAAATTGTATTAATGATGCATGAAATAAGCAACTCGATTCCAGAAAAAAAATGCAAACCCTTAAACTGTTCTTGGTGATTCTGATAGCTTTAAGGCTTAGTTTTGATTGTAAATCGTTTCTCACACCTCCAACAATGTATTGGAATCAAGAAAAGGCTTTGAATTGGCGTGGAAAGTAGGATTCAGTTTTCAAGTTTCTTTGAATTTTTTGGAATTGGTTATGGCGTTTTGCAGCAGCTTTTCACGTGTTAGGAATTAGGTTTAGCTTATGCACTTATAGTAGAATGGTTTTAGGTCAAATCTTGCACAAGAAATCCCTTGCATTGATGTTCCAATATTTAATTGAAAATCAAATATTTTTCAATCTTTTTGATTGAGAAAACTTGCCAAACATGGAGATTTTGATGTCCTTGATTGATACACGAATTTTCCAGCTTGCCCTGAGTTTATTTGCTTCACAAAAGATTGAAAAAATCACATCTTTGAATTTCCTACATTTTAAATTAATTAAATGAATTAAAAATCAATTAAAAATCCAATAAATTAATAAAAATAAGAAAATAAATCAATTTAGGCTTGATGGGTCGTGCATAGGCTTTGGACAAAGTTTCAAGAAGGAAATTGAGGCCCATTAGCAAAAATGATGTGTTTTGAGCAAAGTTGACTTTTGCAAATTCACAAAAATTTCCCAACTTCTCCAATGCATATCTTGCTCAATTTTGATCATATGAACATGTTCTTGGACATTTTGGAAAGGTCTTGAAGTCCTCTAACCAATTCCTTTGGTCCCATGTCATTTGGATTTACCAATCTCAAGTTATGGTCTTTGACTTAAAGTGCACTTTTGTTGACTTTTGAAATTGACCTATAATGTAGAAATTGATAACCTTTTGTGAGAGCATTTCTTGGACTTGGAATATGAATATGAGTTGTAGGAAATGTCATCCCCTTCAAAATGAGCATTGGATGGGATTTTTCTGATGAACTATGAAAAAGTTATGCCTTGGTCAAGATACAGTTGACTTTTCTACTGTCCAAAAATAGTAACTTTTGCATCTTTGAGGATTTTTGAGCCATGCTTGATGAATCATGATCAAGACTTGATCAAATGATGATTGTGGCCTCAAAATAAGATGTTGACCAAAAATTCTGACTTTTGACTGCAAAATGACCATTTTACCCCTACAGTTGATTGTGAAGCAAATGGGGCTTTTAACTGTCCAATTTGATGCTGTGAACCTTGAGACTTAACATGTAGATGCTTGAGGATGTATGTAGGCCTATGGGACTTGTTTGAGCCATTGAAAACCCCAAATTCATTGAAGGAACCAAAACCCTAATTTTGACTGGCTGAGGAGGCATCTGGACTGTGCAATCTCTTGAGTAGACTTGGGCAAATTGAGATGATTCTTGAGGAACCTTGAAGAATATGGGAGGGAAAATTTTGGGGTACAACAGTTGCCCCTGTTCAATCTTCTTAAACCTGAGGATGTAGATTGGCTTGCGTGCCTTTCGTGATCCGAAGGTGGAAGATGATTGAACACTAGAGTGCCCAGAAATTTGCACTCGCATAGTAGAATATCAGCAATGTGATGTCGGGAATGGGCTTATAGATGCCATTTGGAGAGATGGTGGATAGGAGGATGGGCTTATATATGCCATCAGGAGGTGTGACAGAACCTTGTCGGGAATGAGCTTATAGATGCCATTTAGAGGTGTTGATCGCGTAAGAGATTCCTTAGCGAGAACTTATGTACCCGAGAAAGAAAGATAATTTCCTGGCCTGTTACAGGTATTGATCTTCAAACTCTTCATATAGATATGCCCTGGCTAGGTACAGGTATCGAATCTACAATCAATCGCTCACAGATATGCCCTGGCTAGATACATGTATCGAATCTGGAACTGGTCGTCTACAGATATGCCCTGGCTGGATACAGGTATCGAATCTCTAAACTCTTCATGCAGATATGCCCTGGCTGGATACAGGTATCGAATCTACAATCAATCACTCACAGATATGCCCTGGCTAGATACAGGTATCGAATCTGGAATTAGTCGTCTACAGATATGCCTTGGCTGGATACAGGTATCGAATCTCTAAACTCTTCATGCAGACATGCCCTGGCTGGATACAGGTATCGGATCTACAATTAATCACTCATAGATATACCCTGGCTAGATACAGGTATCGAATCTACAATTAATCACTCACAGATATGCCCTGGCTAGATACAGGTATCGAATCTGGAATTAGTCGTCCACATATATGCCCTGGCTGGGTACAGGTATCGAATCTCTAAACTCTTCATGCAGATATGCCCTGGCTAGATACAGGTATCAAATCTACAAACTCTTCATGCAGACATGCCCTGGCTGGATACAGGTATCGAATCTACAAACTCTTCATGCAGACATGCCCTGGCTGGATACAGGTATCGAATCTACAATTAATCACTCACAGATATGCCCTGGCTAGATACAGGTATCGAATCTGGAATTAGTCGTCCACAGATATGCCCTGGCTGGGTACAGGTATCGAATCTCTAAACTCTTCATGCAGATATGCCCTGGCTAGATACAGGTATCGAATCTACAAACTCTTCATGCAGACATGCCCTGGCTGGATACAGGTATCGAATCTACAAAATCTTTATGCAGACATGCCCTGGCTGGATACAGGTATCAAATCTACAATTAATCACTCACAGATATGCCCTGGCTAGATACAGGTATCGAATCTGGAATTAGTCATCCACAGATATGCCCTGGCTGGGTACAGGTATCGAATCTCTAAACTCTCCATGCAGATATTCCCTGGCTAGATACAGGTATCGAATCCGCAATCAATTACTCACAGATATTCCCTGGCTAGATACAGGTATCGAATCTGGAATTTGTCGTCTACAGATATGCCCTGGCTAGATACAGGTATCAAATCTCTAAACTCTTCATGCAGATATGCCCTGGCTGGATACAGGTATCGAATCTACAATCAATCACTTACAGATATGCCCTGGCTAGATACAGGTGTCGAATCTGGAATTAGTCGTCTACAGATATGCCCTGGCTGGATACAGGTATCGAATCTCTAAACTCTTCATGCAGATATGCCCTGGCTAGATACAGGTATCGAATCTACAATCAATCACTCACAGATATGCCCTGGCTAGATACAGGTATCGAATCTGGAACTGCGACAGTTGATAGTAATTATCTTTGGATTGACCTTTTCCTGAAAAGGCAAAATATTAGTTGTATGAAATGTCATGATGTATGAAATGCATGATGTCATGAGATTGTGTCGTATGCACTTTATCATGTATGTAAGCAGGATGTATGAAATGTGAAATGTCTATGAATGTATTTCGTTTGGGAAAATAAATCCTTGACGAATGCCGGGAAGTTTGTTGAATCCTGGGCTAATGTTGAAGAGAAAAGTTCTTCGTTTCCACTGGGGATGATGATTGTAAGAATAAACTGGTAGGAGAAGATGACTCCGTTGGGGAATAAACTTGATGAAGATATTACTCTGCAGGGAAATACTCTGTGGGAAGAGATACTTCGCTGAGGTTTTGATGATAACTCCGTTGGGGATTCCGTTGATAAGTTATGTTGAGGAATTTGATGAACTCCGCTGGGGATAGGAAGAACTTTGCCGAGGACTATCTTTCTGTGGTAATTAGCTGAGGATAACCCAGTTATAAGCTCTGGTGGGGAATAACCTTTGAATATGGTCAAGGAGAGACGTATGTACTCTGCAGGTGATAAGCTTCCAGAATCTACTGGGGATAAGCTTCCAGAATCTACTGGGGGTATTGATTCAACTCTCCTGGGGAAACTTTTGGACTGCACTGGGGTGTCTGTATTCCGCCGGGGAACAATCTTATACTTCTGTCGAGGAATATTAAGACTGCCGGGGATGCTTGTTGAGGAATATATGTATACTATGCTGGAGAATATTGAGATTTTCTGGGGATACCCAACTTCCTTAAGGTTGACAGTAGACTAACTCTGCTTGGGGAGAGTATTGCTGACTTGCTAGGGATACTGTGCCTTTTCGGGGCTGCTGGGAGACCAACTCCGGAGAGAGTATTGCTGAATCTTGTCTTACTCCCGGGGAGTGGAGGCATCTTGGTCGTCCTTCAGCCGAACTTACCTTGGTACCTTGGCGGACAGAGCAGTTTGTACAGTTCGGACAACTCTTATTGCCCCAGCTTCTGCGGGAGAAGGTACCTGTGGAGGTGCTTGATGACTGCCGATTGACAAATCTTCGACGGGACATAGTCGTACGCTTTTGATCCCTAACTTTTGCCTGGACCGCCGTTTCGGGTTTTCAGTCCACCGGGATACCCATTTTTGCCCAAGCCGCCTTTTCAGGTTTTCAACTTGCCGGGTGTACAGTTTTTTTTCATTTTCATCCCTTATTTTTGCCCGAACCCTTTTGGTTTGCCGGGAAGCCCTTATTTTTGCCTAGGCCAGTCGACCTAGCGGGTCTTTGATTATGCATAGTATTTTTTCGACTATGTACACGCTCTCAGGATGTAGGGAGTTGTCACTGTCAGTAGTGTTGCCATGTTACCAGAAGATGCTTGATCGTGCAAGATTCGTTGCCAGAATTCATGTCCAACGTCCCAAGTGATTCAGATGGAGATTTGCCCCAGGCTACTTGACCTTTTGAGAGATTCTCTGAATCTTGACTGGACTTCCCCAGATGATAGACCATGATCATGTCGTTCCCCTTGGTTGGAAGTGCTTTTGTTCACTAGATATTCTTCGTGCGAATTTCTCTGCTGTTCGAACAAATAGTCACATGCAAACAGTGTTATTTAAAAATGCAAAGCTTATGTTTGTCTTGAAGTTTTTTGAAAATGCAGTTTTTTTTAAGCAAATTTTGTAAAATCTGATGTCAACTCAAGATTTTACGGCGAGCCTTAAGGAGTCAGGATACCTTTGTAACAGTATGCTTTCGAACTAACCCATGCTTCAACTAGGACTTTTAAGGGTTGTAACGTGGCCTGGTTCACGGTTTAAGAAACAAAGGATAAAGGCTCAAAGTATATTTGTACCCACCCGCTCTTCGTGATGTTCTTCAATCCTAAACTCAGTTAATCGTGCATTAGACCTTGTTTGAGTCTTTGCTTTGATACTCCGGTGATGGTTCGGATTTTGACAATTTATTTTGAATAGGCAGTCATTTCCTTTTTTTTGAGGGTTTGTAGGACCTCTTTCTTTTTTGATTTCGTTATCCCTATTTTTTTTTTTCCTAAACTGTTTCTTTTGTAATTACAGTCAGCGGGATGCCCCAGTTTTTGTAAGTCTCCTTCATAGGTTTTGACTTAATGGGTTTTTATTTTGAAAGATAATGACTGCCTGTCCTTATGATTATTTGGAACCATCACTGTCTTTTGTTTTGTAAGGACTCCTTTGATGTCATTCTTTGTTCACCTGGATCAACTGAGAGAACTACCCTGCTCCAGGTTATGATTAAGGGTTTTAATTTTTTTGAAAAGAAAAACTCCAACTTCTTTGGCTCAAAGGGGTTGACGAGGGATTATCTTCCTTATGACTCCAGTGTTTAAGATTTGAAACAATGTCTGTACATCGTCAGCAGGGTCTGTTCAAAAGCATACTGTAAAGATCGTGGTATCGTTTTCGTCATCCTCCCTCAAGAGGCTTAGAATTTTAAGTCGAGAGTTGAACATCAAAAAATGAAAGCAGTTTGAATATAGAGAATGCAAATATATTGATTCAAAACAGACATATGCGATGCATTGATAAAGTAAAAGAGTTTGACATGAACAAATGTTTGAACAAGCAAAGAAAAATACAACTTGAAACTTCCAATGAACAAAAGGTCTTCTCGTCTAGGGATAGTAGAAGAACTCGACCTGACCATCTGGGGTGAATTCCACTGCTCCTTCATCAATCAGGTCCTGGATCTTGTTCTGCAGAGTCCAACAGTTGTCGGTGTCGTGTCCGGGACTGTCAGAATGGTAGGCACATCTCACACTCGGGTTATACCTGGAAGAGGAAGTGTTGGGATTCTTAGGAGGGTCCCTTAATGTGATCAGATTCAATCTCAACAGGCGTTGTAAGGCTTGAAACAGCGACATGTTGAGCTGGGTGAATTACCTCCTAGGCTTGTCTGGCTTGCTCTGATCAACCTGTTGTTCTTGGCGAGGTCGTTGTTGGACCTGTGAAGTGGTAGCAATTTGGAGAGGTCTATTCTTCACCATACCAGACTCTTGTCCTCTTGGAAGCTGATCAATGACCTGGTCCCTGACTTGGACTGTTTGCTTCATGTTGTATCTCTCTTGGTGAAGCTGGTTGACCATGGTTTTCAACTCTTCTTGTTCCCGAGCTAGGCCTTGGATAAGGGCCATCTGCCCCAGCATCTGGGTCCTCATTGCTTCTACCTCAGCTTGTAGATGTTTCAGTCGTTCGTCCTTATCGTCCTCAGGACTGTTCCTGACCAAAGTCCCCATGAGGAGTGTTCTCAACTCTTCCTGCCCCTTGGATAGGTTTAGGAGGATTTCCCTGAACTGAGTCTCTTGAGTACGGAGATCCTGGTTGTCTGGTTGGAAAGCCATTGCTGAAATAAACAGCGAAGAAGATAAGTGACCTGTAACAAGGGTACCTGTTATGCAATGATATGTATGTATGCATGCAATGTTTTCAAGGATCTCGCGGGGTAAACAGAGAAACTTATTAGAAGTTGAATATGGTAGCTTGATTGAAGGAACTTCATGTTGTTGAGAGTCCTTCTTCAAGAGTCAAAGCTCACCATATCGAGTGGGTCATGGCCCCTGACTCAAGTCATCAACCTCGGCTAGAGGAAAATAAATCCCCTTTGCCCCTTGCTAGACAGTTGGTTCATCATGACCTGCATCACAGACCCTTGAGATCCTTGAAATGGGTTAGTCCTTATGCAGAATGCATGCAATGGCATGATGGTATGATGTTATGCTATGCATGGAGTGAGGTAAGTAAACCCTGTTATAAGTCCAGATTAAGGACTGTAAATGAAACCTGAAAGGAACTCATGTGCCAGATAACAAGAATGTGCAAGTAGTCAAGTTTGAAGGCACACAAGTCACACAAGACAACCCTTAGAGTTTAGGCCAGCATGAGGTTTAGGTACTACCCTCTTTCAGTTCAGTTGGTTAAGACCTGTCCTAGAAAATAGTAACCGGGTTCTAGAGGATCTCAATATCACTGACTACCCTCAATCGGTCATAACTCCAGCATCACAATCTTTTCTTGCGGCCAGAACCATCGCGAGAGTTTAGCCTCAATGAGTGTAGCATACTGCTACTGTTCTATGGCCAAGTTGGGTCAATTTAGGGTTCTAAGGTCGGTTGGTGCTTAACGACTCCTCAGAAGACCCATATTCTCCTCGTTGCAACACAAGGGATATCGGTACAGACCAAGGTGTCACACCAACGTAGCCACTTCTTCACCCGTGTCGGTCTACGCCAGACAGGTCCCTCACAGCTTATGCTACCTAAAAGGGTATTCCCCAGATCCGGGTTAGGATCTATGAAACTCCAAGACAAGCCCATAATATTAAAGCAAACAAAGCAAGCAATTGAAAACAAGAGTGGTCTAATCCTAAGGTACACCTCACTTATAGTTTCCCCAGCAGAGTCGCCAGTTCTGTGATCGGTGGAAATAGAACTGACTGTTTTAAAGCTGGTTCGCGAAATGTCGCGGTAAGCAAGAGTCGCCACCGTCTTTTATGTTCTCCAACATGGAAAGGACAAAAGCACAGCAAAATTCCTTTTTCGAGATGTCTCTCGGTTCGGGAGGTAGATTTATAGAAAGGGAAGGTGTTAGCACCCTTTCTATCTATGGTTATCCACGGGCTCTTAGGTACTTGCTCACTATGTTTTCAAAAATTTGTTTTCTTTTCAAGTGTTTGTGGGTTTTGAAAAAGTTTCATTTTGAAAACTTCTAGGTAACTCTTGTATCAGTCCTCAAGAGTGTATGAAGTATTTGTTTGAAAACTTTTTGAAAGTGTAGGTGCGAAAAGATGTTTTTGTTTTTGGAAAGAGCAAGTACCCATGAGAAATCTACCTACCCTAAGGAATTAAGCTGTGTAAGAGTCCTTTAGACAGTACTATCCCACTATTGAGAAGTAGGTAGCACCGTCGTTAGAGTTATTCGGGTCAATTCGATTATAGGGACATGTGTGGTCACCAAAGCAATAGTAGGACGCCTTAGCGGTAACCCTAATGTCCTAGATCCTTTTTATCCGAGGCAACCGTTTCATGGCAACTGGATCTTTAGACAGGAGGGCGACCTCTAAAACACCCTATACTTGATGACCACGTCGAGGCAACCAGTGAGGCGTATCCTAGGAGTGGCATGTGCACGTGTATCCAATTCAGTTAAGATTATCTTGTACATGTTATTTGTGAGCTACACTTTGATTTTATTTTCAGACAAGTCTTGCATGCATAATTAACAGTTTAATAATTTGCGGGAAATAAAGTGCGGAAAAGGTAAATCTACGCTATTACAAGGCGCGGGTATATACATCGCCAAAAACATAACCCGTTTGGAAAATAAATGCGAGAAAGTAAAAGAAAGCGATAAAATCCTAATTAACTATTACATCCTCGGAAACAGATACATAAATAATGATCAAATAAATAATAGAATGCGAAAGAAATCAAATCGGGACGTCTTTAGGGTTTTGACCCTTTTTGAGAAAAGAATGCAATTTGGTCCTTTTTTGCAATTAAATTAAATATTAAACCTAATTTACTAATTAATTAATTATTTACAAGAAAAAGTATTTTTGTGGTTTTATGTTTTTAATGAAATAAAATAAAAAGAAATTAAAAGTCAAAAGTTAGAAAAAACCTAAGTCTAATTTATTTTATTTATTGTAAAAGAAAATTAAAATTAAACCTAATTAAACTAAATTAATTCATGTTAGTGTTCATTTACAAAATAATAATTGAAATTAATAAATAATAATAATATAAAAAATATGGTTTTCTGAATTAATTATAAAAAATAATTATTTGTTAGTTAATAATAATAATGATAATAATTATAATTAAAAGAAAATAAAAAGAAAGAAAATAAAAGAGAAAATAGAAACCAGGGGGGGTGCTGGCACATGTATGGAGGTGTTGATTGCAGTTTATGACCCACTAAGCTCAGGCCTGCGTTGACTTTCTGAATGGTCTACGTGCATGTTGACTGAGGAACACCATGATCCTCCATCTCTGGCCTTTGGATTCACATTTGTGGCCACTTGGCACGCTGATCATTGAAGGTTCATGGTGGAATATATTGGCAAGGCCTGCATAGGAACATGTTATGAAAAAAAATAGAAACAATATTTGGGGGACCTGGGAATCGAACCCAGGTCCCAATGGTTATTGGACAGATCACCAACCACCACACCACGCTGCATGCTTTGTTCACATAGTGATGATTAATTATAATATATAAAACAAATAACGTCCTGAAGGACAAACAAAACACGCACCATCTTTTTGAATCCACCAATAGCATATCAACGCGTCATCGTCTTCTTCATGAAACCTGCAGAAAACAAAACAGATAGCAGGGTTTTTTAACGCCCACAAACTACAAATGCAAAAAATAGCGAATAGCTCCATGGTCAATATAAATTGTTCGCGAGGGTTGGGTTCAATTCGTCTTGTCCAGGCGGTTTCAACCATGTGCGTGAGATGGTCTAATTTTTCCTGTGCTGGAAATCCCCAAATCTCAAGCTTAGGAACCCTATATTTCTTCAATGGTGATTCTTGATTCCGTGCATCATAATCTAATTAACCTGTATCATTAGCTTCCTATGGACTCAAACAATGCAAAACAAACAATAAATTGTATTAATGATGCATGAAATAAGCAACTCGATTCCAGAAAAAAAAACGCAAACCCTTAAACTGTTCTTGGTGATTCTGATAGCTTTAAGGCTTAGTTTTGATTGTAAATCGTTTCTCACGCCTCCAGCAATGTATTGGAATCAAGAAAAGGCTTTGAATTGGCGTGGAAAGTAGGATTCAGTTTTCAAGTTTCTTTGAATTTTTTGGAATTGGTTATGGCGTTTTGCAGCAGCTTTTCACGTGTTAGGAATTAGGTTTAGCTTATGCACTTATAGTAGAATGGTTTTAGGTCAAATCTTGCACAAGAAATCCCTTGCATTGATGTTCCAATATTTGATTGAAAATCAAATATTTTTCAATCTTTTTGATTGAGAAAACTTACCAAACATGGAGATTTTGATGTCCTTGATTGATACACGAATTTTCCAGCTTGCCCTGAGTTTATTTGCTTCACAAAAGATTGAAAAAATCACATCTTTGAATTTCCTATATTTTAAATTAATTAAATGAATTAAAAATCAATTAAAAATCCAATTAATTAATAAAAATAAGAAAATAAATCAATTTAGGCTTGATGGGTCGTGCATAGGCTTTGGACAAAGTTTCAAGAAGGAAATTGAGGCCCATTAGCAAAAATGATGTGTTTTGAGCAAAGTTGACTTTTGCAAATTCACAAAAATTTCCCAACTTCTCCAATGCATATCTTGCTCAATTTTGATAATATGAACATGTTCTTGGACTTTTTGGAAAGGTCTTGAAGTCCTCGAACCAATTCCTTTGTAACCATGTCATTTGGATTTACCAATCTCAAGTTATGGTCTTTGACTTAAAGTGCACTTTTGTTGACTTTTGAAATTGACCTATAATGTAGAAATTGATAACTTTTTGTGAGAGCATTTCTTGGACTTGGAATATGAAGATGAGTTATAGGAAATGTCATCACCTTAAAAATGAGCATTTGATGGGATTTTTATGATGAACCATGAAAAAGTTATGCCTTGGTCAAGATACAGTTGACTTTTCTGCTGTCCAAAAATAGTAACTTTTGCATCTTTGAGGATTTTTGAGCCATGCTTGATGAATCATGATCAAGACTTGATCAAATGATGATTGTGGCCTCAAAATAAGATGTTGACCAAAAATTCTGACTTTTGACTGCAAAATGACCATTTTACCCCTGCAGCTGATTGTGAAGCAAATGGGGCTTTTGACTGTGCAATTTGATGCTGTGAACCTTGAGACTTGACATGTAGATGCTTGAGGATGTATGTAGGCCTATGGGACTTGTTTGAGCCATTGAAAACCCCAAATTCATTGAAGGAACCAAAACCCTAATTTTGACTGGCTTAGGAGGCATCTGGACTGTGCAATCTCTTGAGTAGACTTGGGCAAATTGAGATGATTCTTGAGGAACCTTGAAGGATATGGGAGGGAAATTTTGGGGTACAACACCGACTGATTAGATTATGTCGGATAAACCGCGCCATAATGTTCTTGGTTACTGTAGCAAAAGAGGTCACCTCAACCCACTTCGTGAAGTAATCGATGGCCACTAGAATGAAGCGATGTCCATTGGAAGCAGTGGGCCTGATTTCTCCGATCATGTCGATGCCCCACATTGCAAAGGGCCACGGAGCTGTCAAGACGTTTAAAAGAACCGGAGGCACATGCACCTTATCAGCATAGATTTGGCACTTATGACAAGTTCGAGAGTGCTGATAACAATCGGCTTGCATAGTGGACCAGTAATATCCTGCCCGTAGGATCTTCTTAGCCATAGTATGTCCACTGGAATGGGTTCCGAAGGTACCTTCATGTAGATCTGTCATGATCCTCTCTGCTTCACTCTTGGCTATACACTGTAGTAATGTAGAGTCATGATTGCGCTTGTAGAGGATTCCATTACTGAGGAAGAACTTCACAGCGAACCTTCTCAGAAACATCTTATCATTGACTGATGCCCCTTCGGGATACTCTTGAGCCTCGAGATACCTTTTGACTTCATGAAACCAGGGTTTGTCTGCCACCTCTTCGGTATCAGTTCCACAGCAGTGTGTTGGTTCGTCCAACCTCTCAATGGTGATTTGGGGAGCTTCGTTGTCCCACCTAACTTTGAACATAGAAGACATGGTAGCTAGCGCGTCCGCTAACTGATTCTCCTCTCGTGGAAAACGTTAAAAGTTATTTCCTCAAAGTGTGGGAGCAATGTCAGTACGAGCTCTTTGTATGGGATGAGATTCGGGTGTTTCGTATCCCATTCGCTTTTGATCTGACTTATTACCAAGGATGAATCCCCGAAAATATCCAAGAACTTGATCCTGAGGTCAATACCAGCCTTGAGACCCATGATGTAGGCTTCATACTCCGCCATGTTATTAGTGCAGTTGAAACATAGTCGGGTGGTGAAAGGAGTATGAAATCCCTCAGGAGATATGATTACGGCGCCGATGCCATTACCAAGTGCGTTTGAAGCCCCGTCAAAGATCATAGTTCATCGGGATCCCTCTTCGGGTCCTTCATCCGGTCCAGGTTCTTCGTAGTCAGTCACCAGCATAATATTCTCATCCGGGAACTCAAAATTCATGGACTGGTAGTCATCCACGGCCTGATGAGCCAAATGATCAGCCAATACACTCCCCTTGATTGCTTTCTAGGTTGTATATTGTATATCGTACTCAATTAAGATCATCTGCCATCTTGTTATTCTTCTAGAGAGAGCAGGATTCTCGAAGATATATTTGATCGGATCCATCTTAGATATCAACAAAGTAGTGAGGGTCAACATATACTGTCTTAGTCGGTGAGCAGCCCATGCGAAAGCGCAACAAGTTTTCTCGAGCAGTGAGTATCGTGTCTCACAGTCGGTAAACTTTTTGCTAAGGTAGTATATTGCATGCTCTTTTCGACCAGACTCGTCATGCTGCCCCAGCACACACCCCATTAAATTTTCTAGCACTGTTAAGTACAATATCAAAGGTCTTCCTTCAACCAGAGGTATCAGAATTGGCAGTTCTTGAAGGTATTCCTTGATTCTTTCGAAAACTGTCTGGCATTCATTATTCCACTTTACCACTTGATCTTTCTTCATAAGCTTGAAAATGGGCTCACAATTAGCAGTCAGATGTGAAATGAACCTGGCAATATAATTCAAGCGTCCCAAGAAACTTCTAACCTCCTTCTCTGTACGGGGAGCCGGCATATCTTGTATGGCCTTTACCTTTGCAGGGTCTACTTGGATGCCTTTGTCGCTGACAAAGAAACCCAGAAGTTTACTAGACCTTACCCCGGAGGTGCACTTGTTCAGATTCAACCTCAGCTTGTATATCTTCAACCTGTCGAACAACTTTTGTAGATGATCAAGGTGCTCTTCCTCAGTTTGAGACATGGCTATCATGTCATCAACATAAACTTCGATCTCGTGATGAATCATATCATGGAACAAAGCGACCATGGCGCGCTGATAAGTTGCCCCAGCATTCTTCAACCCGAAAGGCATCACCTTGTAACAGAAGGTGCCCCACTGTGTGACGAAGGTTGTCTTCTCCATGTCTTTAGGAGCCATCTTGATCTGATTGTATCTAGAGAAACCATCCATGAAGGAGAAGATCTTGTGATGCGCGGTGTTGTCAACCAGAACGTCAATGTGAGAAAGTGGGAAATCATCCTTGGGGCTTGCCCTGTTCAGATCTCTATAATCCACACACATCCGTACCTTACCATCCTTCTTAGGTACCGGAACAACGTTAGCAACCCACTATGGATAGGAGGTGACAACTAAGAACCCTGCGTCGAACTGCTTCATGACTTCCGCCTTGATCTTTTCTGACATTTCATGGCGCATACGGTTGACCTTTTGTTTAAATGGAGGACAGTCTTCTTTGGTCGGAAGACGATGAACCACAACATCAGTGTCTAAACTAGGCATGTCTTCATATGACCATGCGAAGATCTCAACATAGTCGTGCAACATTTGTATCAACCGCTGTTTGATCTTAACTTCCAGATTTGCGCCGATCTTGACTTCTTTTCTGTCTATCTTTGTGCCCAGGTTTATTATCTCAACTGGCTCTTCATGAGGTTGTATAGCCCTTTCTTCCTGCTGTAATAGTCTAGCAAGTTCTCCAGGAACCTCACAGTCCTCCTCACCTTCGTCTTCATCTTGGTTGATCGGATTTTCGAAGTCATAACAGATAGTAGCAGATTTGTTATCAATGGGATCCAAAGTGGATATGGATCTGCAGTATGATACGTGAGTGTGTGTAAGAGCATAGCTGTTTTGATAAAGTGAAAACATAAAAGAAAAACAAAGAGCGCAAAATTTTTATGCAAGGAATGTCCAATGTTTTATTTATGATATATGAAATGATAAATAATAGCCCTCACAAACACAACCAATGTGCCTCGGGCAAGACACAAAGCTGTAGAGTTTAAATTGTTTATTACAAATCTCAAAACAAGTAAGACAATTACTGCGGAATAAAAGAAACTGGTATAAAGTCCCTAGTCGTCCAATTACTTGGTCCACCGTTGGTAGTTGGGTAGATCCAGCTGTCAATGCCTGAATCTTCCTTGCCGTCTTCAATGGCATTAATTCCCCGATTGCTGATGCGTAGGGGAGGTCCTCCAGCCCGAGCGCGTCGAACAGCCCTTTGAGCTCCTGAAGTAAAGCCCAAACCAAACTTGTCAGTTTTGTGAGTAAAATCAGGGAGTTGTCCTCAATTGGTATACCCACCTTCTTCAACCACCGCTATGGCGTCTTTAAGAGAAGCCATCTATAAAGGAGGTTTGTTGGTAGTAGTTTCAGCCGATTCCAAGATCTGGGGAACCTCTTCAAAGTTCTGGCAAGGAGTCTCTATGAATTCCCCGTCCATCTCTACGTACCTGAAGGAATTGAGGTGGCTCACCATATACTCCTCCTCACCACGCACAATGATAATCTTCCCTTTCACTGGGTACTTCAGCATTTGGTGCAGTGTAGAAGTAACTGTTCCAGCTTGATGGATCCAAGGACGACCCAACAAACAAGAGTATGATGGCCGAATGTCCATTACATAGAAAGTGGACTCAAAAGTCTGGGAACCTACTTTGACGGGGATGTCCACTTCTCCATGCACCATTCTATTCGACCTATCAAAAGCCCTCACCACAATGTTACTAGGCTTTAAGGTCAAGCCCTCATAGTCCAACCGATCCAATGCCTTCTTAGGCAGAACATTCATCAAAGACCCAGTATCTACCAGCACATGAGCCATAATGGTGCCGCTGCACTCAATCGAGACATGCAGAGCATCATTATGCTTCCTCCCCTTTGGTGTCAAGTCTGCATCTGAAAAACCCAGCCCATTGTCAGCAGTCAGGCTGGCCACACAATCTTTGAATTGATCGGCTGAGGTCTCCTGCGGCACATGTGCAGTCTTGAGGAATGCAATCAAAGCCTTCGCATGGGCCTCAGAGCACAACAGCAAGGACAACATGGATATCTTTGAGAGGGTCTGCCCCAGCTGCTCGACCACATTGTAATTGCTCTTTTGATTATTTCCAGTATTTCCTCTATCTCTTGCTTTGAGGCTTCCACGGAAATTTTTCTAGGTGCCTCCGTCCGGGAAGGCTCACTGATAACTTCTTTGCCTCGGGTCCCATATGACTTGACATCGGGAGTGATAATTGGAGTAAGCACAGGAGTAGTAGTTGATGTACCAACAGGAGTAGCAGATGGAATAACAATAGGCCTATTGACAGTCTTCGGGGAAATCTCGGGAGAGAAAACCCTTCCACTTTGGGTAACCTTGCTGGTCCCGACAATGTTACTGACATTAGGATCAGCCTCTTCATTTTTCAGATCTTGTTTGATGCTATGATAGTACACATCGACACCATAATGCTAGGGGACAACTTTGTCCGAGGCATACGGGACAGGACCAGGAACGATGATTATTAGCGGAGCGACTCTTGGAACAAATGTAATCCTAACAGGTCTTCTCGAGGAGACCTTGGAAGGATTGGCGGAAATGGTTATAATAGCAACGTCTTCAAATGGAACAATGGGAATCAAAGTTTTCTCGAACAAAATTTCTTTGTTGTCCATCCGGCGCTGAACACCTGACTTCAGCAAATGGAAACCAAAAGGTAGAAATGAACACATGTGGCAACCTTCACCATAACTCGGAAATAAACCGACCGACAACAAATTCTTCTTAACCGTCATAAGAGGAGTAGAAATTTCATCCACCAAGGTCACAAACAGATCGTTATCCATAACATTAACTCCACGACCATGCTTAGGCATGGAAGCAGTTATGACGTTGGGATTTTCCGGAGCATCGAACTCAATCTCCTTGGCTTTGATCAGATCTTGTACCTTATTTCTCAGAACCCAGCAGTCGTTGGTGTCAGGTCCATGACTCTCAGAATGATAGGCACACCGAGCATTTGGATTATATCAGAGAGATGTGGTGTTAGGATTCTTGGGAGCCTCTTTCAAAGTCGTCAAGTTGGATCTCAGCAAATGGGGTAGAACTTCAGCCAATGTCATGTTGATCCGGGTAAAATGTCGTTGTGGTATTTCCGCCCTTTGTTGATTGTTGCATTGTGGAGCAACTACAGGCCTAGGTATTATTACGACACTTACTGTATGACGGTGTTCAGCTCTGCTTTGGCCTCTCGGGATATAGATGGCACTGGCTTCCTTCTTACCAGTAAAAGGCTTCTTTTCCGAACTCGAAGAGGAATGCTTCTGTATTTTACCGCTCCGAATCCTAGCTTCTACTCTCTCTCCAGTTAGGATCAGCTCGGTGAAACCAGCTGACGAGCTGTCGATCAAATGATTAAAGAATGAACCAGATAGCGTCCCCAGAAACATATCGACCAACTCCCTATCAGACAACGGGGGTTGGACTCTTCCAGCCAAGTCTCTCCACTTCTGTGCATAGTCCTTAAAGCCTTCACTTGCACCCATGGACATACTCTGGAGTTGAGTACGAGTAAAAGCAAGGTCAGCGTTATACTGATACTTATTGTAAAAAGCAGCAGTCAGGTCTTCCCAATTTTGGACATTGGCTATCTCCAGTTGGTAGAACCGTTCAAGCTGAGTCCCTAACAGACTGTCTTGAAAGAAGTGAACCCACAAATTTCTATCAGCGGTGTGGGGCTGGATCTTTCTGAAGTAGGAACGGAGATGGAGTTTTGGGCAAGACACCCCGTCATACTTAGCAAAAATTGGAGCCTTGAACTTCTGCGGGATGACCACTCCCGACACCAATCCCAATTCTTCAAAATCCAACCCAGGTATCCTCTGGACTTCCATAGCGCTCAAACGGTCTTCCAATTGCTTATATCTATCCTTAGTAGGAGGATACTGCTCATCATTGTAATCTGTTTCATTTTCAGAAACTTCAGAACTGGGGTCCTTTTCCCTTGTCTCTTCTTCTTGATTCTCCCCTTCTTTAGATGAAGAGGTCAGATCGACTTGCTGCTTCAACGGCCCCCTGAACCTTCTGCCCAAATTCAGAATACCGGCGACCTTCTTCTTTTTCTTCTTCTCCTTCAGGATGAGGGCCTTCAGATCCTCCTGCCGTTTTTCCATATATATGAGCATATGTTGGAACTGGGCATTTTGTGCCTGAAGATCCTTGATGCTTTGTCCGGAAGACATTTTTGTGTGATAAACAACAAAGAAGATGAAAAACCTGTAATGGTACCTGTTTATGCGATTCTATGAATGGGATGCGTATGCAATGATTTCAAGGATTCTTAAAGGCTCAGATTTGTTTAACCAAAAGAAACACACGTTAATTGCATTAATAAGTTTGAATTGTTACAAAGAATGCCTTTTAGGCTTACAATTAAACAAAACAAAACTTAAAGCAAAAAAGAAACTAGGTCTCCCAGGAGCGCATCCTCTTTGGTGCGATGTAGGAATTTATGTTCCTTTCTTTATGAAGTAGCCTAGTGAGCTCCAGGACCTTCTTCTCGCTAACATATAACTGAGCTTCGAACGTGCCCCTCTCCTCTTTGAGTTAAACCCACGACTTTTGTAACTCTTCATGATCGGTTGGCATGTCAGGATGACGACCAAGTGAAGTAGTATCTCCTTCAACAGCTGGCTCTAGAGTTACTGGTAGGACAACTGGGTAAGGCATCATAAGGCTTTGGGCACGAGCTCATACCTACCAGAGATAAGGCTCAAGAGGAATGGAATTCTTGTGCCCTAGCGTCCTGCTATCAATTTTATGCACCATGCCCCATGCTTTTATGAACCTCCTGCGGTACCCCTGAACATCATTCTCATAGTTGAAGGCGATTCCTTGGATAAGCGTGTTGTGAGGACCATCTCTTCTCGCATAACCAAACTGACGCAGTGCCAAACAAGGGTTGTAAGTGATTCCTCCCCTAATTCCTAAGAGAGAGACATTAGGGAATTCACCACAGCGATTAATGATGGTAATATCTTCCGAGAACCGTGAACACCAATGAATGTCTGAATGCTTAAGGGACATCAGCCTATGAGACCATTTCAAACCCTGCTCATTCTTCAAAACAGATCCGGGTAGGTGCGAAATGAACCACCTAGCCAATAGAGGAGTGCAACACAGGAGGGTCCCCCTTATCTTTAGAGTGCAAGCATGCAGAGAGTGCAGAATATCCCCGAGTAATGTAGGCACTGGATTATGAGACAGAAAAACCTTAACAATGCTCACATCTACGAGTTGATCCGCATTAGGGAAAAGTACCGTTCCTTAAACGAGAAGTGCCAACACCTCTTCGAAATCTTGTAAATCTAGGGTATCCCAAAAATGGTAGGCCTTCTCAAATAGAAACTTAACCGGAATTCCTTGGACACTCCCTCTAGTCTCCCAATTTATCACTATGTCAGACCGTTGTAAAGACAGAGCTCTAGCAATCTCTTCAGGCTTTGGATGTTCTTCCGTACCGTTGAAAGGTAACTGATTAAGAATAGGTACCCCTAACAACTGATAAAATTCCTCCATAGTAGGTACTAGCTGGTAATCCGGGAAGGTGAAACAATGGTGCACAAGATCGAAGAACTGAAACAACAGTTTCAATAATTCTTCACCAGGTTTTGCAGTGACCAAATTGAGCAACTGGCCATAATTTTTAGTGAAATGAGAACTTTCAAGAACCCTTAATTCCAGGTCCTTTAGTTGGAGAGACACTTTCACAAGGTTGATCTGTATAGTGTTCCTACGGGCGGATGCCATGTCCTACAAAACAAAGCAAAAATGAGCCCTAGAAAATCCTTGAAATGGTTAGTCATGATATGCCATGCTTATGATTTCATGATTATGTTAGAAAATCACAGGTATAGAAAACAACAAAAAGTCACACCAAGTCCTTAGGTTTAAGGCTTGTATGAGTTTTAAGGTCATACCCTCTTAAAGCTAGATTGGTTCAACCTGTCCTATAAATAGTAACCGAGTTCTAAGGGATCACAATATCACCGATCTTTCCCCCAGCTTCGTTCAATAGGCGATTGACTCACAACCAAACAAAGCTCAAGAGTCAAACTTCAATGAGTGTAGCATCGAGTATCTGTCGACCTTGGGAATACACCAAGGCCGGCCACCTCGCTACGTCCTACTGGACAAGTTGTGAAATTAAAGGTTCTAAGGTCAGTTGATGCTTCACGACACCACACGGCGGCCCCGTACTCTTCCTGATTGACTCAAGGGTTACCGGTACCAACCAAAGTGCCACATCAACGTAGCTACTGCTTCAACCATGTCGGTATACCCCGCACAGTTCCCTCACAGTTTATTGCTACTTACCTAACAGGTGTTCCCCAGATCCGGGTGTAGGATCTATAGTAACCCAAATAATCCATTAAAAATAAAGCAATCAAGACAAGCAAGAGAAGCAATTAAATGACCTAGATCCTAAGGTATACCCCACTTATTAATCCTCCCCAGCGGAGTCGCCAGTTCTGTGATACGGTGGCAGAACCGACTGTTATATTGGTTTTGCATTTTGTATTCCCAAATGTCGCGGTAAGCAAGAGTCACCACTGACTTTTATTTTATTTAACAAAGGAAAAGGGAAAAGAACAGAAAAAACCTTTTTCGAGATATTTATGAGTACGTGGGTAGATTATAGAAAGGGAAGGTATTAGCACCCTTTCTATCCACGGTTTTCCATGGGCTCTTAGGAACTTTGCTCATTTGTAAAATTGCTTGTGCGTGCTTGTTTTGAAAAAAAAGTTTTTTTTACTTCGTGATAACCCTTGTATCAGTCCTCAAGAGTGTGACGAAGTTGTTTTGAAAATTGTTTTGAAAAGTGTTTGTGTGAAAAGTTTTGTTTGAGCAAGTACCTAGGAACTAATCTACCTACTCGAAAAAAAGTCTGTTCGTTTTCCTTTAGACAGCGCTATCCTATTATTAAGGAATAGGTAGCACCATCGTTGGAGTTTTAAGGAACGTTTGAAGGGACAAATACGATCACAAAAGCAATGTTAGGAAATTTTAGTAATCATCCTAAAGTCTTAAAGATCTTTTTCCGAGGCAACAGCCGAATGGGTCATTTTAGATCTTTTGGAACTAGAGGACGACCATTAACATTCCCTATACTTTATGACCGTTTACCGAAGGAAACCAGAGTGGAGTAAACCTTAGGAGTGGGCATGTGCAAGTGTATTTTTTCAGTTAATTATCTTTGCATATTTAGGGTTTTCTATTGTTTTAATTTCAATTCGTCTTTCCATACAATCCTATACATACATCTAAGCAGTTTATAGTTTACGGAAATAAAAATGCGAGAAGTTAGAGTCCTAATTATTACATGGCTTTGGGAAGATACATAATTATTTTTGACTGAAAATAAAATGCGGAATTAAAACCCTATTTAAATCTATTACAAACTCGGAGAAGTTACAAATAATAATAAAAAGGGAAATTAAAAGCGCGCGGCAAATTAAATGCGAGAAATAATTAGACAACCTAAAAATCTAATTTGAGAAATATTTATGTTGTTTTTTGAGGAAAAAATTAGGTTAAGTACAAAATTAAACCCTAATTCTAATTATTTTGAATTATAATAAATAAATATTATATTACCTAAATTTAATTAAACGGATTAGTTAATAAAAATATTTTTGTGGAAAAATGATTTTGATGTTTTTTTATGATTTTTTTGGTTAAATAAAAGAAAACATGATTTTTTTTTGAGTTATTTAAAAAAGACATAATTAATAAATAATAAAAAAAGAATTTAAATAAAAAAAAAGGTGAAACTGGGCCTGCATAACCAACCCAGGGGGGGTGCGCTTCTGATTTTTGTTAGGCCCAATGCATACCGAGCCTAATCTTGCGCCAGATCCTGTGCTTCCCCCCTCCAATGATGCATGGTAGTCCCTCAACAGTGGAACATGAGATTTGGTCTGATGATGGATCTCAGGGCTGAGATCTGGGGTACACGGTAGGCGCTAAGTCATGAGGCACGCTGTATCTGCATTTAAATGGTCAGAAAATAAGAAAACGTTTGGACCTGAGATCGAACCCAGGTCCCTTGCTTCACATGTTTCTACCCTTGTCATCTGCGTTGCGTTGGTTAATTGTTATAATAATAACATTAAATCATAATATGTAAAACAAAGTGGATGGTCTGAAAAAACGCGCGATTATTCAAATGGCCCAGTGGGAGGGTGACAACTCATCATCTTCTTCCCTGTCCGTTGTCTTAGGTATCAGATCTATACCTACGGTCAAAGCTCCATAGCCATAAACCTGCAAACTTCAAATATCCATACAATGCTTGATAAATTAATTCTAAATGCACCAATCAACTCGTCTTGATCTCACGAGTATCATGACATCATTTTCTTGGCCTAATTTTACCTATATAGAGAAGCCCCAAAATGGCTTCTTAAACCCTAATCATGGTAATCATCAGTATATGCATCAAAATGTCAATTAAACCATTCAAACATGTTCTAAACATCCATACAAACAAGAATGCATGATCAAAAAGTATTTACAATGCATGTATGATTGTAATTGTTTTTGAAAAGAAAATACAAACCGTGATCAGATCGGTCGTGATTCTGAGAGTTTTGACACTTGAAAATAATGCAGTTAGTCTCAGTGTGTCTCCAGGAATGCGTTGCAACCTTTAGAACCTCTTGAATCTGCCTCAAAATCAAAATTCAATGATCACTTTTTCTTGACATTCAAGCTTGTGTACAAGGTATCTTTTGAGCATTTGCGCCTCTCTCTCCTTCTCCTAGGGTTCAAACAAACCTCAGTATATGTATTGAGTCTAATTAGGTTAACCATTTTGGATCCAATCTTGGGAGTTGATGGATAAAATCTTTGATCTTTAAGCCATATTCTTTCATTCCAAACTTGACCAAATCATGCCTTTTTTTCCTTGATTCAATTTGGCTTGATTAGGCCAACTCAATTAGATTTGATTTTCATCAAAATCAGATCATCAAAATAATCTTTGATATTTTTGGTTATTTATTTGATTTAATATGATTTTTAGTAAATAAAAATCAAAATAAAATAAATAAATAGGGCAAATAAGATATGGCTGCTGATTTGGGTCGTGGATCATGTCCTTAGCAAGATACAATCCTGAAATGCTAGGTCCATTTGACAAAAAATGCACTTTTGAGCACATTTGACTTTTGGGAATTTTCCAAAAATGGTCAACTTTGACAATGCATAACTCTTCCAATTTTAACCCTAGAGAGGTGTTCTTTGACTTTTTATAAATCTTAGGATGGCCCCTACACAACCATTTTGGTGTCATCTCAATTGAGTCTTCCATGTTCATGTAAGAAGCTTTGACCCAAAAGGTGTTTTTGTTGACTTTTCAAAAGAACCTATAATGTAGAAATTCATATCTTTTTATGAGTGCATTTTATGAACTTTAGGGATGAATATGAATTGTAGGAAATTGAATTCCCTTCAAAATGAGCCTTGGATGAAGAATTTATGATAAAGTATGATAAAGTTATGCTTGGTCAAAGTTTGGTTGACTTTTCTTGAGAAACCCTAATTTAGCAACTTTTGAGTTTTGATGAATTAAGAGCATTATTTGGGGAATCATGGTCAACCTTTGATCAAATGATGGATATCAATTCAAAATGTTGATTTTGACCAAAAATCTTGAAGTTTGACTGTATGTGGGCCACAATTGACTTTTGACCTAATACAGACGATTCTCAAGCATCTGAGCAGTTGACTGAGCAAACTTCTTGTGCAAGGCTTGAAATTTGACATGGAGGGTCTTGAGAACATATTAGGCATATGGAGAGCATATGAGGCCTTTGGAGCTCACCCATCTTGATGAAAATGGAAACCCTAATTGGAGGTTCATTGCTTTAGGAGGGAGTTTGTCTGGTCAACTCTTGGGCATCCTTGAGCAAGTTGAGGATCTCAATGAACATCTATTGAGTAAAATGGGAGGGAAAATTTTGGGGTACAACACACCACTGAGTTAAAACCAGAAGAGGACTGGTCTAATGAATAATATGAACTTTATCTTGGAAACTCCAGAGCTTTGAATGCTTTGTTTAATGGTGTTAACAAAAATATGTTCAGGTTGATAAATACTTATACTGTGGCCAAAGATGCATGGGAAATTCTCAGAATCACTAATGAATGGACATCAAAAGTTAAAATGTCAAGACTTCAACTTTTCACTACTCAATTTGAGAATCTCAGGATAAAGAATGATGAATGCATTCTTGATATTGCCAACTCTGCTAGTGCCTTAGGAGAGAAGGTGTCAGAAGAGAAGTTGGTTAGAAAAATTCTCAGGTCCTTGCCTAAGAAGTTTGATAGGAAGGTCACAACTATTAAAGAAGCCTGATATATCTGTAACATAAAAGTGGAAGAGTTGATTGGGTCACTCCAAACTTTTGAGTTGGATATTAATGATAGATCGAAAAAGAAGAATAAAAGCATATCATTTGTCTCCAACAATGATGATAAAGAAGATTAATGTGATATGGAGACTAGTGAGGGTGTATCTAATGCTATTGTGCTTCTTAGGAAGAAATTTAATAGGGCTCTGAAGAGAATAGACAAGCACTAAAGACCAAATGTCAAGAACGTGGCATTTGACATCAGCAAGAACAATAAGACTAGGTCAGAGGAGAAGTCTAGTCAAGATAGAGGTATTTAGTATTTTAAATGTAAATGCTTTGGTTACATTAGGTAAGAATGTCCTTCCTTCCTCAAGAAACAAAAGAAGGGATTTTCGGTGTCTTAGTTTGATGATGATGAATCAGAAGATGAACCTAAAGGTGAGATTGTTAAGCATGTGAATGCTCTCACTGGAAGATGGGGGTATGATGTACAATCTAGTAATGAGAATGTACTTTATGAAGATATGGATGTGTCTTACAAGGAGCCATGTGTCAGGTGTGGAGAAAGCGATAAGTCAAAAGAAAATAAGAAGAGAATCATAGCTCAACTGGAGAATGAAAAGGAGAAACTTATATGTACTGTGTCTGATCTTCAAAATGAGATAACTTTTTTAAATTCTAAACTTGACAACATGACTAAATCCTTGAGAAGGATGAACAATGGAACTGATATGATGAAAGAGGCTGGAAATATAGGGGTTAACGATCAATCTCCAAATCAACAAGGTAAAATGCTTTTAGAGAGGTTCATTCCTTATGAAAAAGAAGAAAGTGATCACCATGTCCACCCACATATTACAACATCCTAGCAGACATTATGAAACCATATCTAAAGCCAAGTTTTCACCTTAGATATGTCATTATTATGGTGAGCATGGTCACATAAACCTTTTTGTTACAGACTGTATGGGGTTCAAAAACTTCCAACTCATTCTAGGGCTAATTCTTTAAGTAAAAAGAAAATATCTAAAGATAGGGATATTAATCTTATAGCCCATACTTATTTGATAAATTCATCTAGATAAGATTGGTACTTTTACAATGGATGTTCTAGACATATGACAGGGGTTCATAAGTTTTTGGTGGAAATCAGATCTCACACCACAGGTTTTGTCACATTTGGTAATGGAGCTATATGTGAAATTAAGGGAGTTAGAAAGTTAGTATGTACTGGCTCTCTTAGCCTAGAAGATGTTCTTCTTGTGAAAGGACTAAATGTTAATCTTATCAACATTAGTCAATTGTGTGATCAAGGGTTAATAGTTAAATTTACAAAATCAGAATGTTTGGTCACAAATGAGAAATATGTTGTTCTGATGAAGGGGATAAGGTCTAAAGATAATTTTTATATGTGGGTACCTAAAGAAACTACCTATTCTTCCACATGTTTAATGACCAATGAGGATGAGGTGAAGCTATGGCATTAGAATCTTGGACACCTACATCTCAAAGGTATGAAGAAAATCATATATGAATATTAGAGGTATGATAAAACTCAAGATGAGAAAGGTAAGATTTTTGGTGAGTGTCAAATTAGGAAGCAAACCATGATGTCACATCTAAAGTTGCAACATCGTACTACTTCCAAAGTGCTGGAACTTCTTCATACGGATTTAATTAGACCAATGCAGGTTGAAAGCCTGGATGGAAAAAGGTATGTTTATGTGGTTGCTGATGATTTTTTAAGATTCACTTGGGTGAATTTCATCAAAGAAGAAGCATATGTCTTTGAGGTTTTCAAAGATCTATGTCAAAAGTTTCAAAGAGAGAAGGAAAATGGAATAGTAAGGATCAGAAGTGATCATGGCAATGAATTTGAAAACAACAAACTTGTTGAGTTTTGCTCCTCTGAAGGTATTAGCCATGAATTTTCTTCTCCCATCACCCCACAACAAAATGGAATTGTTGAGCTCAAGAATAAGACTATACAAGAATTGGACAGGGTCATGCTTCATGTTAAGCATCTTGCATATCATTTTTGTGTTGAAGCTATGAATACTGCATGTTACATTCATAATAGGGTCCCTTTGAGGACTTGCACTTCAGATATACTCTATGAGTAATAGAAAGGAAGGAAGCCTACTGTCAAATACTTTCATGTCTTTGGGAGTAAATGTTACATCCTGGATGATAGAGAATAAAGGAGAAAGATGGATCCCAAAAGTGACGAGGGGATATTTCTGGGTTACTCTATAAATAGCAGAGCTTATAGAGTTTTTAAATATAGAACCAAAGTAATGATAGAATCCATAAATTTTGTGGTTGGTGATTCAATCATTGAAAAAGGGATTGATGTTGAAGACAATGTTGGAACATCTTCTCTGCGGACTGATGAGACAGAAAGAGATGCAGACTTTGAGTCAAACATTGAGCCAACAGGTTCTGAACCAAATAGTTCTCAAATAAACAAAGGCCCCTCTACTAGAGTTCGGAAATATCATCCAAAGGAACTCATTATAGGAAACCTTAATGAAGGGGTCACTACTAGGTCGAGAGAAGTGATATCCAATTCATGTTTTGTCTCTAAACTTGAGCCTCGAAATGTAAAGGATGCATTGACTAATAAATTCTTGATTAATTCTATGCAAGAGGAGCTAGGTCAGTTAAAAAGAAATAAAGTTTAGGACTTAGTACCCAGAACTGAAGGAATTAATATCATTGGTAATAAATGGATTTACAAAAAACAAATTTGATGAAAAAGGTATTGTGATCAGAAACAAGGCCAAACTTATAGCTGAAGGATATACTCCGGTAGAAAGAGTTGATTTTGATGAGACTTTTACTCCAATAGCTCGTCTTAAATCCATAAGATTACTCTTGGGAGTGTCTTGCATGGTGAAATTCAAGTTTACCAGATGGATGTGAAGAGTGCCTTTCTAAATGGGTACTTGAATGAAGAAGTTTATGTTGAACAACCCAATGGGTTTATAGACTGAGGAAAACCTTGTATGGTATGAAGCAAGCACCTAGGGCTTGGTGTGAGAGGTTAATAGAGTTTCTGGTTAACAATGGTTACAGGAAAGAGGCAACAGACAAGACCTTGTTTTTTAAGGAAGAAGGTGGCAAACTCATGATAGCTCAGGTATATGTTGATGATATTGTGTTTGGAGGGATGTTAAACCGGATGGTTCAATATTATGTCAAATAAATGTGTTGTACCCCAAAATTTTCCCTCTCATTTTATCAAGATTTCCCCTCACAAGACTCCTTGAACTCCAGACATGAATAGGATTTTGCTCTGCTCAAGACATCTCCTTGCACTGATGACCTAAATTAGGGTTTGAGTTTGCACAGGGATTTTTGGACTTTCAATGCTCAAAGTGATTTTCATACTTCATGTTGGGCTTATAAGATTGCTCATACAAGGTTTCAAGCCTTGAATCAAATTTTTGCCCAGTCAATTGGATAGTTGACCTATAGATCAGTTGTATTGGGGAAAAAGGTCAACTGTGGCCAATTTACAGTCAAACCTCATAATTTTTGATCCACATCAACATTCTAAGCTCCTATAACCATTTGATCATGTTTGGACCACAACTTCTCAAGAAATTTGACTAGATCATCAAAAGGGCAAAATGGTCATTTTTAGGGTTTTGACTGCACAAGGGCAATTTCTGACTTTTGACCTAGCCAATGGCAAATTAGGTTCAAGCATGGACTCAAGGAATCAATGTCATCATCTTTACCTATTCACAAGGTTCAAAAGATCTCAAATGCATTAGATTGATAGATGAATTTTCCAGTCAACTGATCAAAATTTGACTGTACACTGAAAAGTCAAACTTTGACTTTTTGGTCAAAATCAAGTGCCAAGGATCATTTTTCATCAAGATGTGTCAAAACATGAAACTTGTTCATCAAGAAACCCAATTTTGCAAATTAGGGTTTAAGATTGAAAAATTTCATAAATTAGAATTTTTCTAAGTTATGGAATTTTCTTAATTTTTCCCAACTTTGCCCAACATTTTCACCATGGTGAAATTGGATTCAAGCAAAACTTCGAACATGAAAGTTGTAGTCCTCCACAAAGTCTACAACTTTGATTCATAAAGCTTTCCCAAAAGAAGCTTGGATCTCAAGTTATGATTTTTGGAACAAGGGTCCATGAAACTTTTAACTTAGTGAAATTTTGCCCTAGTTTAGGCAGGATTTTGACCTATCTTCATGGCCATTTTTCACATAGTTCCACTTGGAATATCAAATTTCATTTCAAATATGGAATGTAGAGAATATTTCAAGATTTCTAAAAAGTCCAAGAAATCTCCAAAATCATTTGTGGTTAGGGAGAATCGAAAGTTTGAAGTTGGCCAAAACTCACTTTTTATCCATGGCATGTTCATAGTGATACAAGTTGCAAACTCTAATCAACCTTGTTTGCACTAGATTACAGGTCTCAAAACCATTCCATACTCAATAATTAAATGCAAATCCATTGTTCTAAGGCTTTGTTTTTGTCATTAGAGGATTGCACACAAGGTTAATCCTTAAATAGAAAAAGCAACATTACCATTTTTGCTTAAATCTTGCTTTATGTCAAAATTGCATCCTTGAGCATTGAGCCATATCTTGTGCAGCAAATCATATCCACCAACTTGAGGGGCCAAGATCACAAGGGGCCGGCTGATAGATAGCCTGTACAGGCTTGTCTTACATCATTGCTCACTTTTGCTTAAAATACAAGAAACATATCAAATACATGAGAACTTGAACATCTGTTACAACCAACCTTGGCAAGCATTTGGAACAAGTTTCTCACATCCCTTGGAGCCATAAAAACGAGCCTTTGAGCCCTCAAACCTCCCATAGCACAAAATCATCCTCACTTGGAAAAACAGGGCACTCCCTGCAGTTTGATTTCCATAGCACAAATCCCTCGTGCGTTTTGCCTCAAACTGGTTCAAACACATTCCACATAACCCATCCAAGCTATCCCAACCTTTAAACATTGACTGTAACTCCATTTACAAGGTTTTCCATTTCTGATTTCAGCTTGTGCAGGTTGAGTTCTACAGGCTTGTTCAAGCACATTCAAGGCAAGCTAGGCATTGGGGAAGGTCAGGGGAAGTTCAAGCAAGCTCCCAAACATCTCAGGCCTCACTGAGAAGCTCCACATTGCCATACACGAAGTCAACTAAAACTGGTTTTTGTCAACTTCCTATCTCTCTATTTAGGAATAATTAGGCTTAGGTTTGTGAATAAAAAATGTAGTATTCATAGCCATAAATTTGTACATATGCTCAGTTTTCATTTTAGTTAAGCATGCTAAGAGAATTTGATCCATGAACTTCCTGAAAAAATTAGGTTAGGATTTAGGGCCATAGAAATTCTTTCTGGTCTTTGAGAGTTAGGACAAGTTTCTTATATGGTTGAATTCGTCTTGAAAAATGCTACAACTTTGATGTTATGTGTTTTTGCATTAGACCACGTATGCAGGATCTGGAGATTTGTACAGGGCACGTGTTTTGTTTGAGACAAAGGTTGAAGATGAAGTCTGTTGGGCTGGGCTTGGTCCTGGCTCACTATTGACACCCCCCTTTTACTGAATACACCCCCTGGCCCAATTTCTTTACATTTTTATATTTTTGTATTTATTTTATATTTTCCAAACATAAAAATACCCAAAAATATTTTCATAAATTTTCACTTTTTTTTTTTTTAGACATGAAAATAATTATTAAGTAGTATCTACTTTTATTTTATTTAATAAAAAAACTTATAAACATTATAGAAATTATATATACTTATTTTTTTTAATCATTTATACCTATAAAATAATATTTTTTTCTCATATACTATTATTTATCTAAATATTTGTGTATATTTATATTTTATTTTTTGTATATAAAATAATTAATATAATATATATTATCTTAAAACAAAAAACTAGGGTTTCCATCCTTAATAAAAATAATACCTTTTTTTCTTTTTTAATATATTTTTTAGACTTGAATATATTTTTTTATTGTACATAAATAATATAGTTAATATATTTACTTTCTTAAAAAGAAAACTAGGGTTTTACCCTTAATAAAAAAATATAATCTTTTATTTCTTTTTATATACACTAAATATTTTTTTTTTACATACATAAAAAAAATAAACAAAACATTATTTTGCATATTCATATTATTTTTGCATATTTATTTAATTGATCATTTAAATATTTGTCCATTTATTTATATTGTATCATTTATTCAATTTGTATGTAATAGTAAAAATTAGGGTTTTAGTTTCTTGCAAAATAATCCCCATTCAAAAAATTGTATCCCCCTTCCCATATCAAATGTTGTAATAGTATAGATTATTTTACGCATTTATGCTCTCAATTATACCATGATTAGAGATTAAGGTTTGTATGCAAAAATCCAAAATCAACAAGTAGCTTGACCTAATACAAGACCTAAATGCATGAAAATGACAAACACAATGCACACTTGCACCCCTAGGGTTTCATCCACTTGTTGCCTTTAAAATGGCCATGTTATACATGTTGAGTACTTTGGCAAAACAAAAACAAAACAAAAGATCATAGTCCCTCGATGACGCTATCTTGGTTGCCTAAACAAAATGATCAAGTCCCTCAAAAATTTCTAAATATACTTAACACAATTGCTATCATGGTCCATACGATAACCCGCGCTTGTCCCGTTTAACATCCTAATACAAGGTTGTTTACCAAACGCAATGGTAAAACAACACTTTTAAAAGGGTTAAAAATGTATAGGAAATACCTTTGAGTAAAATAGGATAGATAACTCTTAGTTACTTGATCAAAACTTGCAAAACATCCTTGCTATTTTCAAACACACCTCACAACACAATTCCAAAACAAATTTTCAAACTTTGAAATCTTTTCAAAAGACAATACACCTTTGTATATATTCAAACAAGAATCATTACAAAGGTTGCCACAACGATGACCTCTTTTCAAAACATTTTTAAAACCACACACAAAGCACCATTTCAAACAATTGAAAAGCAAAAGCAAGTGATCTAAACAAGTAACTAAGAGCCCATGGATAACCATGGATGATAAGGGTGCTTGCACCTTCCCTTTTCATAATATACTCCCCGAACCCAAGAAAACATCTCAAAGGTCTTTCCTGTGATTTTTGAACTTTCCTTAGGATAAAATAAAAAAGCCGGTGGCGACTCTTGCTAAACCAAAACATTTGCGAACACAAACGCAAAACCTCAAGTCAGTTCTCCCACCATATCACAGAACTGGCGACTCTGCTGGGGATAGATCTAAAAGTGGAGTAACATTAGGGTTTAGATCACCTTTTACATGCTTATATTGTTTGCTTTGATTGCTTTACATTTGGTTCTCTTGTATGGGTTTGAATCCTCCACCCGTATTTTTGGGAAACATTCATAGGTAAATAACAATACATTGTGGGAACTGTGCGGGGTATACCGACATGGTTGAAGCAATAGCTATATTAGTGCGACATATTTGTGGGTACCGGTAGCCTTTAAGTCAATCAAAGAGAATACGGGGCCGCTGAGTGATGTCATGAAGCACTAATGAACTCTTAGAACCTTTACTTGACCATCTTGGCCCTTTTTAGGGGTAGTGAGATGACCGGCTTTGGTGCAGTCCGAAGTTGGTAGATACTCGATACTACACTCATTGAGGGTTGTTTTCTTGGAATATTTAGGTCGCCAGTTAAGTGGCTAAACTGAAACAATGAACACGGAAAATAATCCAGTGATATTGAGCTCCTTAGAACCCGATTACTATTTATAGGACAGGTTGAGCCAACTAACTTCAAGAGGGTACTTACCCATGAAACCCCATGCAAGCCTGAAACTAGGAACTTGTGTGAATTGCTTGTACATATACTTGTGCATACATCATGAACATCATAAAGCATCATATGCATCCACTAACCATTTCAAGGGTTTGGATCTTCACCTTTATTCTTGTTTTGTAGGTCATGGAATCACTTGGCAGGAAAACTATTCAGATCAACCTTGTGAGAATCTCTCCTCAACTCAAGGAGCTTACTTCCAAGATTCTAGAGAATTCTCTCTTCAGTGAAAGACATGGTAGACTTCTCAACTTGGTCAACTCCAACATTGAAGAAGACATGGTGAAAGTTCTCTTCCAGTTCTTTGAACCCCTACACCATTGCTTTACATTTCCTGATTACCAACTAGTGCCTACTTTGGAGGAATTTTCACAACTCTTGAGGATTCCTATTCTTCATCAACTACCCTACAACGGTACAGAAAGAGAACCAAAGCCTGGAGATGTTGCTCAAGCCTTACACTTGCAACCATATGATAACAAAGGTCATTGGGAAACCAAAAGTGGTGTCAAGGGTTTCTTGGAAAAGTTTCTGTTTGAGAAGGCACAAGACTGCTGGAATTCTCTAGATCTGCAAGATTTTGAGGAAATTGTAGCACTTCTCATCTATGGGTTGGTCTTGTTCCCAAACCCTGACCAGCTTATAGATGTGAATGCTGTCAAGATTTTCATATCTCGGAATCCTGTGCCTACATTGCTTGGGGACATCCTACAGTCATTTCACACACGAACAATGAGGAAAAGAGGTGTTCTCATGTGCTGTACTCCTCTTCTAGCAAGGTGGTTTATTTCTCACCTTCCCCAATCAGTCTTGAAGAATGAGCAAGGCTTGATGTGGTCACAACGGTTGATGACTCTCACACATTCTGATGTTCATTGGTGTTCTCGGTCCAGAGAAAATGTCATCATCATTGATTGTTGTGGGGAATTCCCTAATGTCCCACTAATTGGCATTAGGGGAGGGATTACCTACAACCCCTGTTTAGCTCTGAGACAATTTGGCTACGCCCAAAGGGATGGCCCTCATGCCATGCTGATTCCAGACTTTGTTTTTGACTTCGACAACGACGCTCAAGGACTTCGACAAAGGTTTATCCGAGCTTGGAGGATGCCCAACAAAGTGGACAGTAAGACACTGGGACACAAGAATTCCACCCCCCTTGAGCCTTACCTCAAGTGGGTACGAACCCGCGCCCAGAGTCTTATGATGCCTTACCCCCACATTTTGCCTATGATCAAAGAGCATGTTATGGAAGGAGAGGTTAGATACACCCTCCTTCATCCTAACATGCCAACATCATTGGAAGATTTGCAAAAGAGTTGGATACAGCTCAAGGAAGAACGAAATACTTTTGAATCCAGCTTCTACGCCAGTGAGAAGAAGGTCTTGGAACTTACCCGTCAACTCCACGAAGAGCAGAATCTCAACACTTACATCGCACCAAAGAGGATGCACAACGCCTTTTTACATTAAGAATTTTGTAATATTTTGCCCATGGGGCATTTATGTACTAACAAATTTCTTCTTATTAATATGACGTGTGTTCTTTTTGTTTGCAACAACTTTGAATTTATGAATCCTTGAATGCATTACATGAATACACATCATTCATCATATGCATAAACAGGTCTTCACACCAGGTTTCCTTATCTTTCTGTTGTTTATTTCAGCAAGATGGATATAGAGCAGACGGTCAAAGATCTGCAAGCACAGAATTCGCAATTCCAAAAACTCCTCACGACCTTAGCAAAGGGTCAAGAGGACCTTAAAGCACTGTTAGAGAAAGAGAAGGAAAAGGAAAAGGAAAAGAAGAAAAAGAAAAGAATTGGTGTGGCCACTATGGGAAGAAGATTTGAGAACCAGGCTAGAAGGGTCCTCGATTTCCCCTCGACGTCTGACGAAGGGGTTGGTAAAGGTAAGGGAGTTGCAATACCCTCCGAGTCTGAAGCTGAAGAGGAAGAAGAAGAGGAGGAGGAAGATTACTTTGAGCAGCAGTACCCTCCGGCGGACGATAAGTATAAAAATCTTGAGGATCGGCTGGCAGCCATGGAGGTACAAAGAGTACCTGGGTTGGATTTCGAAGAACTAGGGTTGGTTGCTGGGATCGTCATTCCCACCAAGTTCAAAGTACCTACATTTTCTAAATACGACAGTTTGTCCTGTCCGAAGATGCATCTGCGGTCCTACGTCAGAAAGATCCAACCTCACTCTTCTGATAAGGATCTGTGGGTCCACTTTTTTCAAGATAGTTTGTCGGGTACGCAATTGGACTGGTTCTATCAACTTGAGAGATCTGATGTACATAACTGGGAGGATTTAGCTGCTGCTTTCTACTGACAATACCAATATAACGTAGATTTAGCGCCTACTCGTACTCAACTACAGAGTATGGGTATGGTCTCTAATGAAGGCTTTAAGGAATATGCCCAGAAGTGGCAGGATTTTGCTGGAAGGGTGCAACCACCATTGTCTGAAAGAGAGCTGGTTGATATGTTTTTGGGGACCCTGTCAGGTCCATTCTTTAATCACTTGATCGGGAGCTCATCTAAAGGGTTCACCGAATTAATTCTGACGGGTGAAAGAGTCGAAGCTGGCATTAAGAATGGTAAAATTCAGAAGGATACCTCTGCTTCCACTGCTATCAAGAAGACCTTCCCAGCCAAGAAGGAAGTTTCTGCTGTTTATACCCAGAGAAATCAAGGAAGAATGGAGCGCCGACCAGCGGTGGGGGCTATGATGATCCAGAACTCCTCAGCCAATCAACCTCGAAGCAGTCAACCCAGAGCTAACCATCAAAGTGTAGAAAGGCCACAATGGCAGTTCACCCGGATCAATATGACACCTGCTCAGGTCCTCCTTCATCTGTTAAAGTTAAACCTTACCAACTTAAAAGAAGCGCCGAAAAACCTAAATACCTCTTCTCCCTATTATCATTCAAATGCAAAATGCGCATATCATTCGGACAGTGTAGGGCACGACACCAACAACTGTTGGGCCCTTAAAAACAAGATCCAAGATTTGATAGATGCCAAAGAGGTAGAGTTTGACGCACCCAAAAAACCTTATATGATATCCGCTCCTATGCCAAAACATGGTCATAATGTCCATGCTATTGTAGAAGATCTTCATGTTACTACTGTTGATGACTTAATGACTCCGTTGCCATTGATCAAGATGAATCTGTTGAAAGCCTGGATTTTCCCAGGCTGTGAAAAATATTGTTACCTATGTTCGACCTTGCAATCCGACTGTCCGCTATTGAAGTCAGGCATCCAATGCCTGATGGATACTCAAGAAATCCTCTTTCAGAAAACTCCTGTTACTCCTGTTATTCCAATCAATGATGTTGCTATAATCACCATTTCCGACAATCTTTCCAAGACCTGCAAAAGGCCTGTTAAGATTACACCTGATCCAAAGTTTATACCACTGAAGATTACCATGTTGGGGCCTATCCCATATAAGTCCAACAAGACAATACCGTGGAATTATGGAGGAGAGATCTTCTACCACGGTGTTAAGAAGATCGAATCAGTCGAAGAAAGTTCCAATGAAGAGACTCCTGATGTGGGGAATATTGCAGGGACAAGTAAGATCACTCGTAGCGGAAGAATCTTCTCTCCGGAGATTGCTCCTCCAAGGGCAATCTTCGGACCCTCAAGTGCTCCTGTGCCAGTCAAGATATCTGTGCGAAGTCCAGTGATTGAAGAAATTGTTACTCCCGAAGTTGTACCCTCTGCTGTTACTGCTGATAAAGATAAGGGGATCCAAGAAGCGCCCGTCAGGACGAGGGCTCAGACTTTGGTTATCCCCGAGACCACCCAAAAGGAAATGGATGAGATTTTAAAGATAATTAAGAAGAGTGACTATGATGTCGTAGAGCAGTTGGGGAAAACCCCTTCAAAAATATCTATGTTGGCTCTATTGCTCTGCTCCGAGGCTCATGCCAAAGCCTTGATCAAATTCCTAAAGACGACGCACGTGCCTCAAGAAACTTCTGCAGATCAGTTTCAAGAGTGTGTGGCCAGCCTTACAACCGACAATGGTCTTGGTTTCTTTGATGCCGACCTAACATATAAGGGAAGAAAGCATAATGATGCGCTGCATGTCTCGGTGGAATGCAGAGGGACCACTCTTGATCACGTTCTGGTTGATACCGGTTCATCTTTAAATGTCCTACCGAAGAAAGCATTGGACAAACTAGACTGTGAAGGTTTGACCTTAAAGCCCAGTAATATCATTGTTAGAGCCTTCAACGGTTCTAAGCGGATGGTTCACGGAGAAGTGGACATCCCAATTAAGGTGGGAACGGAAATTTTCAACTCTACATTTTATGTGATGGACATCCATCCTTCATATTCTTGTTTATTGGGAAGACCATGGATCCACAACGCTGGGGCAGTCACTTCTTCTCTACACCAGATGCTCAAATACCCAGTTCAGGGTAAAATCATAACAGTTCATGGTGAGGAGGAGTATATGATAAGCCACCTTAACTCTTTCCCCTACGTGGAGTTAGATGGTGAATTCATAGAAACACCTTTCCAACACTTTGAAGAGGTTTCTCCTGAAGTTGCGGTAGCCAAGACAATGACTGATGTGCCCATCATTACCAAACCTGTGTCCCGGATGTCATCCCTTAAAGATGCGGAAGCTGTGATCAAGGAAGGAGGAAGTACAATATGGGGTTAACTTCCAGATTTTCCTTACAAAACAGATAAGTTCAGTTTGGGTCTCACTGCTGCTAGTCAGAAAGTTGTGCGTCGCTCCCGGCTGGAGGAACGCCATTGAAAATCACTCATCATGGAGTTCATGCTTTAGAAGATGTTAAAGAAGGAAGCAATTTTGAAGACTGGATCTTTCCAACCATTGAAGGAGGACTGAATAACTGGGAGGCGAAAGACTTCATTCCCATTACTTTCATCAATCAGTAAATTATCTTTTGAACATTTCCTGTTTGGTCTGTAATAATTATTAAACAATTAGTACACTCTTTTCGCCTTATGCCTTACCCAGGGCATATAGGTCCATTTGTAAGGGTTTTGATTCTTCATTTTCATATGCCATTTTTAATGAACCATGGACGTTTTCATCTATAAACTTTTGTGTTCATTTTCTTTCTTTTTAAATTTCATTCTGTTTAAAGATGGCTATCCCTTACACATACCCACACTCACAAAATGCAGGTACCCATCCACTTCGGATTCCATGGGTAACAATTCTGCTATGGCCTTCAGTGACTCTGAAGATCTGGTCAATCATGTCGAATACGAAGGTGATGAAGACTGTGAAGTGCCTGGAGAGTTGGATAGACTTTTGCAACAAGGAGAAAGGGCTATTCTGCCCCATGAAGAGTTGTTAGAGACTATCAATTTGGGAACAGAGGAGGACAGAAAAGAGGTTAAAGTGGGTGCCAACCTGGAGCCAAGTGTCAAAGAGCGCTTAGTTCAGCTGTTGAATGAATATGTTGAGATCTTCGCCTGGTCCTATGAAGACATGTCGGGACTAGATACATATATTGTGGTTCACCGTCTCCCTACAAGAGAAGACTGTCCACCAATCAAGCAGAAAGTCCGCCGAATGAGGCCCGATATGTCTGAGAAGATCAAAGCTGAAGTGATGAAGCAGTTCAATGCTAGATTTCTTGCTGTTACTTCCTATCCACAATGGGTTGCTAACATTGTGCCCATGCCTAAGAAGTACGACAAAGTCAGAATGTGTGTGGACTATAGAGATTTAAACAGGGATAGCCCTAAAGATGACTTTCCACTGCCGCACATTGACATCTTGGTTGACAACACAGCTCAACACAAGGTATTCTCTTTCATGGACGGATTTTCAGGGTATAACCAGATCAATGGCCCCCGAAGACATGGAGAAGACTACTTTTGTTACGCAGTGGGGTACCTTCTTCTATAAAGTGATGCCATTCAGACTAAAGAATGTCGGGTCAACCTATCAGCGAGCCATGGTAGCTTTGTTTCATGACATGATACATCATGAGATCAAGGTCTACGTAGATGACATGATAGCCCGTTCACAGACAGAAGAAGAACACCTCAATCATCTGCAAAAGCTGTTTGTCAGATTAAAGGAATACAAGCTCAGACTGAACCCTAACAAGTGCACTTTTGGAGTCAGGTCCGGTAAACTTTTGGGATTCATCATCAGTAACAAAGGCATCGAGGTTGATCCTGCCAAAGTCAAAGCTATACAAGAAATGCCTTCCCCTCACACTGAGAAGGAGGTTAGAGGTTTCTTGGGACGCCTAAGCTACATTGCAAGGTTCATCTCTCACCTAACATCTACCTGTGAGCCAATCTTCAAGCTGTTGAAGAAAGATCAGGTGGTTGAATGGAATGATGACTGTCAAGTTGCTTTCGATAAAATCAAGGAGTATTTATTAGAACATCCTATCTTGATGCCACCCGCCGAAGGAAGGCCTTTAATCATGTATCTGACTGTCTTAGATAATTCAATGGGGTGCATACTGGGCCAACATGACGAGTCTGGCCGAAAAGAGCATGCCATTTATTACCTTAGCAAAAATTTTACCGACTGTGAGACTCGCTACTCACTGCTCGAGAAAACTTGCTGCGCTTTGGTATGGGCTGCTCGCCGGCTAAGGCAGTATATGTTGACACATACCACTATGTTGATTTCTAAAATGGATCTGATCAAGTACATCTTCGAGAAGCCTGCTTTATCCTGAAGAATCGCTAGATGGCAGATGATCATGACTGAGTATGATATCCAGCACACAACCCAAAAAGCTATAAAGGGGAGTGTACTAGCTGACCATCTAGCTCATCAAGCTGTCAAAGATTACCAATCTATGAGGTTCGACTTCCCTGACGAGGATATTATGACATTGGACAACATTAAAGGTAACGGACCGTATGATGGACCTGAACAAGGATCCCGATGGACCCTGTACTTTGATGGTGCTTCAAATGCACTTGGCAACGGTATCGGCGCGGTACTTATCTCTCCAGAAGGTTTCCATACACCTCTCACCGCTAGACTCTGCTTCAGCTGCACCAACAACATGGCCGAATATGAAGCTTGTATCTTTGGTCTCAAGGCCGCTATTGACTTGGAAATCAAATCTTTAATTGTATTTGGGGACTCAGCTTTGGTTATCAGTCAAATCAAAGGAGAGTGGGATACTAAAAATCCAAACCTCATCCCTTACAAAGAACATGTCTTGACATTGTTACGACATTTCGAGCAGATCACCTTCGAGCACTTCCCGCGAGAAGAGAATCAGTCGGCGGATGCGTTAGCTACAATGTCCTCCATGTTTAAACTTAATTGGGATAATGAGACACCTCAAATCACCATTGAACGAATGGACGAACCTGCACATTGTCATGAGATTAATACCGAAGAAGTAGTGGACCGACCTTGGTTTCATGACGTCAAAAGGTATCTCGAAGCACAAGAATACCCTGAAGGAGCTTCAGTCAACGACAAAAAGTTCCTAAGGAGGTTCTCAGCCAAGTTCTTTATGAGCAATGGTATCCTATACAAGCACAATCTTGATTGTGTCCTACTCCGTTGTGTAGACAAGGTTGAAGCTGAGAAGGTCATGGCTGAACTGCATAATGGCACCTTTGGCACCCACTCAAGCGGTCATATGATGGCTAAGAAGATTCTACGGGCAGGCTACTACTGGTCTACCATGGAAGCTGATTGTCATCAACATTCCCTTACTTGTCACAAATGCCAAATCTATGCTGACAAGGTACATATTCCTCCAGTTCCTCTCAATGCCTTAACAACTCCTTGGCCATTCACGATGTGGGGAATCGACATGATTGGAGATATCAAGCCTACAACATCCAATGGACACCGTTTCATCCTGGTGGCCATTGATTACTTTACCAAGTGGGTCGAAGCAGCTTCCTTTGCCTCTGTTACAAAGAATGTGGTTGACCATTTCATCAAGCAGAACCTCATATGCCGGTATGGTATCCCCGACAGGATCATCACTGACAACGGTACAAATTTGAATAATACTATGATCACCGCTCTGTGCGAGCAGTTCAAGATTCAACATCACAATTCATCTCCCTATCGGCCCAAGATGAATGGTGTTGTCGAAGCTGCGAACAAAAATATTAAGAAGATCATTCAAAAGATGACAGTCACCTACAAGGATTGGCATGAGATGTTACCGTTTGCTCTGCACGGGTACCGTACCACGACACATACTTCAACTAAGGCAACCCCTTTTTCTTTGGTATACGGCATGGAAGTTGTTTTACCTATCGAGGTTCAGATTCCCTCCTTGAGAATCATGAAAGATGTTGGTTTGAGTGAAGACGATTGGATTCAAACCCGGCTTGATCAACTTAACTTGATTGAGGAAAAACGACTTACTGCTGTTTGTCATGGTCAGGCGTATCAAAAACGTATGATCAAGGCCTTCAACAAGAAAGTCAAGAGGCAAGTATATCAAGTCGGGGACCTTGTAATCAAGCGAACCATCTTGCCGTAAAGTGATCCCAGGGGAAAATAGACTCCTACTTACGAAGGACCATTTGTGATAAAAAAACATCTTTTTTGGTGGGGCAATGATTCTGACCACCATGGACGGTGATGACCTGCTGCACCCTGCGAACGCAGACATAGTCAAAAGATACTACGTATAAACGACCCGACAAGTTGAAAACCCGAAAGGGCGACTTGGGAAAATATGGGCATCCCGGTGAATCGAAAAACTGAAAGGGCGGTTCAGGCAAAAATTAGGGATAAATAATAAAAAATATGTACACCCGGCAAGTTGAAAACCCGAAAGGGAGACTTGGGCAAAAAAGGGTTTCCCGGTGGATCATAAACCCGAAAGGGCGGTCCAGGAAAAAGTTAGGGAATTAAAGCGTATGACTATGTCTCGTCGGATCACTTTAAGGACAAGCTCTGAGCTTCTGATCAATCCAATCATCTGCGGACGAAGCAATGAATAGACAAGACACCCAGAGTTGCGAAAGCTATAGCAGAATGGGAACCCCATGGAATTGTTACACATAGCCATCTTTCTTTGTATAAATTTTTGTCATATTTTTTATGACAACAGTCTCTTACTAGGATGTCTGTCTCCCTTGTACAAAATACTTACACAAAGTTAATACAAAGATACTTCAAAGTGCCGAAATTTGTTTGCCTTTTCTTTCTTTTTTACACTTGTGTTTTATTTGAAAACGTCCAATGATTTATTAAATGAGCATATGCATTTGAATATAATCACTACTTACAAGTAAAACGAAATGAGAAAGAATAATTACTGATAGTTTGAAAGTATAGGAAAACGTCTTTAGGATATTCCAGAAAAAATCCCCTACAGTATGTCATTCAGATCCTCAACAGAGCTAAAACCTTGAAATACATATCCCCAACGGAGTTATGTTTCAAAATCCCCATCAGAACTAAGATTCCAAACTCCTAATCCCCAGCGGAGCCAGAAAACTTTGAACTACAAACCCTCATCAAAGATAAAACTTTCTTCCCCAACGGAGTCCAAAACTTCAACCTCTAAACCACAGCGGAAATCCTCCGGTTTCTCCAAATCCTCCAGCAAGTTATCTTAAAACCTGGAAATCAACCAGATAACAGTTAACTTTTGTTTTATCCCCAACCAAGGATAATACCTCAGAAGATTGGCATACTCCGAAGCTCCTGATACCCTTAATAGAATGGAGATTCTCATTCTTAAAACCCCAGAAGATTGGCATACTCCCAAGCTCCTGATACCCTTAACAAAATGAAGATTCTCATTCTTAAAAACTCAATAGATTGGCATACAACCCAAGCTTTTGAAAACTCTCTAACAGAATAAGCTTTCTCCCCATAGGTTTATTTCCCAGCAGAACAAAGATTATTGTTCTCACTTCTCCAGTTGAAGCCTCCCAGGTTTTAATTCCCCAGTAGAGAACATCAGAATTTTCCTTATTTCCCAGGAAAGTCATGAAGGATCCTCACGTCCCCACAGAAGTTGTCAAAGTTCTTGTTCATCCCCACAGGTAACCAAGGATTTTCTATCTCCAACAGTGGTCCAAGAATTTTTTTTCCAGCAGCAGTCAAAGATTTCATTATCTCCAGCTATCAAGGATTTATTTTCCTCAACAGGACAACTAATCAGCTTACAGGCGCATCCATTACATTCATATATCATAAACATTGATAAAAACACATTTTATTGCATCATACATGTCATGTAACATAACTTTGTGTTTTAGCTAACATTTCGCCTTTTTCAGGATAAGATTAAAAGCTACCTTTAACAAATGTTCAAAGATTCCAGATACAATACAGATATACCCCAGACACGGCGGTGATTCTACTACTCATTCAGGTCTCTCATTCAGATACAGTATGGATACACCCCAGACACGGAGGTCATTCTATTACTCATTCAGAATTCAGCAATCAGATACAGACTAGATACGCTCCAGACACGAAAGCCATTCTATTTCTCATTCAGATTCAACTATCAACTTCAGGTTCAGATACACTCCAGACACAGAAGTCATTTTGTCACTTGTCTAGATCCCAGTTACAGTACAAATACACCCCAAACACGGAGGTCATTCTATTACTCATTCAGATCTCTCATTCAGATACAGTACGGATACACCCCAGACACGGAGGTCATTCTATTACTCATTCAGAATTCAGCAATCAGATACAGACTAGATACGCTCCAGACACGAAAGCCATTATATTTCTCATTCAGATTCAACTATCAACTTCAGGTTCAGATACACTCCAGACACGGAAGTCATTCTGTCACTTGTCTAGATCCCAGTTACAGTACGGATACACTCTAGACACGGAAGTCATTCTGCTACTCATACAAGATTTCAATATCAGATACAGTCCAGATACGCACCAGACACGGCGGTCATTCAGATATTCATTCTCTTGATTCTCAACAAACAAGTCTTGGATGGCATCTATAATCCCATCTCTAGCAAGATTCTACCATCTCCAAATGGCATCTTTAAGCCCATTCCCTCAGCTACATTTTGACGAGTGCAAATTTACGGGCACTCTAGTGTCCAATCATCTTTTACCTTCGAGTCACGAAAGGCAAACTCGCCAATCTAACTCTTCAGGTTCAAGAAGATTGAACAGGGGCAGCTTTTGTACCCCAAAATTTTCCCTCTCATTTTATCAAGATTTCCCCTCACAAGACTCCTTGAACTCCAGACAGGATTAGGATTTTGCTCTGCTCAAGACATCTCCTTGCACTGATGACCTAAATTAGGGTTTCAGTTTGCACAGGGATTTTTGGACTTTCAATGCTCAAAGTGACTTTCATACTTCATGTTAGGCTTATAATATTGCTCATACCAAGTTTCAAGCCTTGAATCAAATTTTTGCCCAGTCAATTGGACAGTTGACCTAGAGATCAGCTGTATTGGGGAAAAAGGTCAATTGTGGCCAATTTACAGTCAAACCTCATAATATTTTATCCACATCAACATTCTAAGCTCCTATGAACCATTTGATCAAGTTTGGACCACAACTCCTCAAGAAATTTGACCAGATCATCAAAAGGGCAAAATGGTCATTTTTAGGGTTTTGACTGCACAAGGGCAATATTTGACTTTTGACCTAGCCAATGGAAAATTGGGTTCAAGCATTGACTCAAGGACTCAATGGCATCATCTTGACCTATTCACAAGGTTCAAAAGATCTCAAATGCATTGGATTGACAGATGAATATTCCAGTCAACTGATCAAAATTTGACTGTACACTGAAAAGTCAAACTTTGACTTTTTGGTCAAAGTCAAGTTCCAAGGGTCATTTTTCATCAAGATGTGTCAAAACATGAAACTTGTTCATCAAGAAACCCAATTTTGCAAATTAGGGTTTAAGATTGAAAAATTTCATAACTTAGAATTTTTCTAAGTTATGGAATTTTATTAATTTTTCCCAACTTTGCCAAACATTTTCACCATGGTGAAATTGGATTCAAACAAAACTTCCAACATGAAAGTTGTAGTCCTACACAAAGTCTACAACTTTGATTCACAAAGTTTTCCAAAAAGAAGCTTGGATCTCAAGTTATGATTTTTGGAACAAGGGTCCATGAAACTTTTAACTTAGTGAAATTTTGCCCTAGTTTAGGCAGGATTTTGACCTATCTTCATGGCCATTTTTCACATAGTTCCACTTGAAATCTCAAATTGCATTTCAAATATGGAATGTAGATGATATTTCAAGATTTCTAAAAATTCCAAGAACTCTCCAAAATCATTTGTGGTTAGGGAGAATCGAAAGTTTGAAGTTAGCCAAAACTCACTTTTTATCCATGGCATGTTCATAGTGATACAAGTTGCAAACTCTAATCAGCCTTGTTTGCACTAGATTACAGGTCTCAAAACCATTCTATACTCAATAATTAAATGCAAATCCATTGGTCTAAGGCTTTGTTTTTGTCATTAGAGGATTGCACACAAGATTAATCCTTAAATAGAAAAAGCAACATTACCATTTTTGCTTAAATCTTGCTTTATGTCAAAACTGCATCCTTGAGCATTGAGAAATATCTTGTGCAACAAATTATATCCACCAACTTGAGGGGCCAAGATCACAAGGGGCGGGCTGATAGATAGCCTGTACAGGCTTGTCTTACATCATTGCTCATTTTTGCTTAAAATACAAGAAACATATCAAATACATGAGAACTTGAACATCTGTTACAACCAACTTTGGGAAGCATTTGGAACAAGTTTCTCACATCCCTTGGAGCTAGAAACACGAGCCTTTGAGCCCTCAAACCTCCCATAGCACAAAATCATCCTCACTTGGAAAAACAGGGCACTCCCTGCAGTTTGATTTCCATAGCACAAATCCCTCGTGCGTTTTGCCTCAAACTGGTTCAAACACATTCCACATAACCCATCCAAGCTATCCCAACCTTTAAAAATTGATTGTAACTCCATTTACAAGGTTTTCCATTTCTGATTTCAACTTGTGCAGGTTGAGTTCTACAGGCTTGTTCAAGCACATTCAAGGCAAGCTAGGCATTGGGGAAGGTCAGGGGAAGTTCAAGCAAGCTCCCAAACATCTCAGGCCTCACTGAAAAGCTCCACATTGCCATACACGAAGTCAACTGAAACAGGTTTTTGTCAACTTCTTATCTCTCTATTTAGGAATAATTAGGCTTAGGTTTGTGAATAAAAAATGTAGTATTCATAGCCATGAAGTTGTACATATGCTATTTGGAGAATTCTTGTTTCTCTATTTTTGGTTAAGATGTGTGAGATGTCATACCTAATGTTCTTACATCATGTATAAGAGAAATTTTTCTCTCTGATTGTGTTTGTGAGAGTGTGTCTCTCTATTTTGTGTGAGAATGTGTTCTATAAAAATTTATGTTGTGAATGCCTCTGATGTGGACTTGGGTAGTTCTTATTTAATTTTGTGTTTGTGCATTATTGTCTATTGAAGTAATGTTGTTTTGTTATTTTGTCTCTCTGGTAAAATGTTTTGTGCAAAATATTTTTTAGCCAAAATATTTCCTAAGGGGGAGATTGTTAGGTTTTAGTTTGTTGGCTGCTTTTTAGCAAAACAATTAATTCAGCATGATGTTGGACAAGATGTTTTAACATGTTGCTATGACATTGCATCTTGTGTTTTTTCTATTTCTGGAAGATCCTTTTCTATTATTTCTAAAAGATTTATTCTATTATTTATGAATCAAGCAGCACATTGAAGATTGGATTCTCTGAAGATTTGTTTCAAAGCTGAAGAGATAATAGAGGATCTGATTTGTTTGATTGGATGTCAAAACCTTTTGCCTTGTATTTGAAGATTTTATTAGATATGATTGAATATGATTTGATTTGTAGAACTTTATAGCCAAATTGAACATCCAAGCCAAAGCGTTGCACTGGCATATAAAAGGAGGAGTCTAAACTTAAGAAGATTATGAAGATGGGAATAAGGATTATTATCTTTTAGGGTTTCGTCTATTCTTGGTATTTGTGATCCTCTCGTGTATCACTTTGATACTGAGTTAGACTAATTTTTATTTGTTCATTGTGATTCACTCATGAGATTTTAAGCAAGAGTGTAATATGTTTAATTAGAAAGTATTTATTTTGTCAATTATTATTGTTGTTGGTAATCACAAGTGTGTGATTGAGGGAAGTGAGAAGGGTCTCATATCTAGGAAGGTCTTAGATAGAAATAGCATGGGTAGTGATTAGGTGAGATGTTTTTAAAACTGGGGTTGTTTAGAAATTCAAACTAATACTATTATAGTGGATTTCCGTCCTGGCTTGGATGCCCCTAGAGTAGGTGAAGTTGCATCGAACTGGGTTAACAATTGACCTGTGTTTTTACTTCATGCATCTATTTTAAATTGTTAATCTTTATTTGTTTTGTCAGTAATATGATGTCTTAACATTGCTTTTAACACCGTGTTAATTTATCCTGGTGTAAAAAAGTGTCACTACTTCAGTGGTTATAGGTTAAGATTTTATGCCAAAAAGTCCTAATGCTTCAGTTGTAATCGGTTAACACATAATCATACATGGTTACAGTTGAAGCGAGTAATGAAAATTCAAATTTTTTGAAGGTGTAATCGGTTATGTCCTATGGAGTTTTGACAGATACTTAAAATTTTGTGTTATCACCAATGTAAGGTAAATCTTTTCAATATTTTGTTATTGGGTTTCAAAACCTGCTAGTGCCTTAAAAATGAAAGATTGGATTCTAATTTTTGCCTACCTCTCTCACGAGAATGATACTTACTTCTTCTGTTGACACCATGAGGTATATGAATAAGGTATCATTGGCCATGGATCTCGAAAGGACCACAAATTTGGAGAGGGCATGTTTCAACTTCATGAAGCCTTGTCCGCACGCTGACATTCACTCAAACTATACTTTCTTCTCAGTAAGTTTGTAGCATGGAATGGCGTCCTATGCAGATCTGAAAGTGAATATGTTCAGGACGACATCATCATGTTCAACTTCACTTTTTGTAGGTGGAGTTTCCATCTTGACAATGGCGTCACATTTGTCTTGATTTTCTTTAATCCCTTTTTTGTGAGGTAGAATCTCAATATTTTACTAATTTAGTCCCTAAACATTTATTTTTATGGTTCAAACTCATGTTATATTATTATATCCTGTTAAATACATTAGTAAGATAACCTTCATGTAAGCGTTCCTCCTCAAATTTAACTATCATGTTCATTTCAAGAGTCTAATATCTTTTTATTTATTAGTAAAAAACATTAAATAATATAAATTAAAAAATAAAATAAAAGGTGTTTTTCTAAGTAAACGAAGCCTTATTTTCAAGTCAAATTTTCATTTAATTTATTTGTTTATTAGTATTATAAAACAGTTTATTATTTAATATGTTTTTTTAGTAATATACAATTTATAAAACAAAGAAGTATTTCAAAGTTCAACTTAGACTCAAAAGTATGCTGGTTTAGTTATGTTTAAGTTAACCCTTTCAAAGATTTTCAATTTGGAGTAAAGTATCATACTAGTACCAGTGTATTGCACCAACAAAAATACTGTACATGTTAGGTAGAGCCCACAATTATATCCATTCATATGACTTAGGTTAGAGAACATTTGGAAGACTGATATTTCCATTATAATATTAATTAATTAAAATTATTTTACTTAATTTCAAGGTGCAGCAGGTGATGTTGAAAATATACTATTCAATGTATACTTGGAGAGGAAGTATCAGGATTTTGAGGAGGATCCTTTAGCGTGATTAGCTTCAACTTCAGCAAATGTTGTAATGCTTGAGACAAAGGCATGTTGATGTCAGTATAGTGCCTTTCTTGATATCTTACCCTACGCCTCTTGCCCCGTTTTTGTTGAACAGTCGCGGGATCAGAGATCAGGATTTCCCCTACATGTTGATCATGATGACTCTTTTGACCAGTCACTGCATTGGGCTCTTCCTTCCCATTGTGGGGAATTTTCTGAACATCAGAGGGAGTAGCTCCTTGGATCTTCCCACTTTTGATGCCAGCTTCGACCCTTTCACCGATCAGTACTAGCTCAGTGAACCCGACTGAGGAGCTTCCAATTAAGTGATTGAAGAAAGGCCCTGTCAAAGTTCCCATGAAGATGTCAATCAACTCTCTGTCAGTTAAAGGAGGTTTCACCCTACCAGCCAGATCTCTCCACTTTTGAGCATATCCTTTGAAACTCTCGTCGGAACCCATGGTCATATTCTGCAACTGCACACGAGTTGGTGCAAGATCAGCATTGTACTGATACTGTTTGTAAAAAGCCATAGCTAAATCTTCCCAGGTGTGGATGCGAGAACTCTCCAATTGATAGAACCACTCGAGTTGAGTCCCTACCAGGCTTTCTTGGAAGAAATGGATCTAAAGCTTTGAATCAGTTGTGTATGGTTGAATCTTGCGGACATAAGACTTTAGATGCATCTTAGGGCAAGAGACTCCATCATACAGGGTGAAGGTAGGGACTTTGAACTTTGGCGGAATGACCAATCCAGAAACTAAACCCATGTCTCCTAAATCCAAGCCAGGTATTTGTTGAACCTCCATAGCATTGAGGCGATCCTCCAACTGTTTGTACTTGTCATCAGCGGGAGGATATTGTTCTTCGGAGTAACCAGCATCATCAATCTCCAAATTGTGGTCTTCTTCAAGACTGACCCTATTGTCTTTGATAAGGAGAGCTTTCAGATCCTCTTGCCCTTTACCCATAGCCAAAAGCATTTGCTGGAATTGAGCGTTTTGAGCCTGGAGATCTTTCACCGTTTGTTCCATATCCATCTTACTGAAATAAACAGTAGGAAGATAAGGAAACCTGTATGGGAGAAACCTGTCATGCAATGATATGTATGATATATGTATGCAATGTTTTCAAGGATCTCTTGGGGTAAACACAAGAGAATGTTAGAGGTTGAACTTCGATCTTTGATTGGAGAATCTTGTAGTGGTGGATGTCTTTCCACGAGAATCAAGCTCACCATGTCAAGTGGGTCATAGCCCCTGATTCAAGTTGTTGCACTTGATCTTTGATGGCATTTGTTTAGAGGATAAACCTCTTGCCCCTTTGGTAGACGTCTGGTTCAACGTGACCCTGCATCAAAAGACCCTCAAGATCCTTGAAATGGTTATTGAAAATGCTATGGTATGATGTTATGATGTTATGTACATGTATGCAAAAGCAAGTAAGTGTATATACAGGCAATCATATTCACACAAAGCAAACAAGTCCTTAGGCTTAGGCTTGCATGGGGTTCATAGGTAAGTACCCTCTTGAAGTTAGTTGGCTCATCCTGTCCTAGAATAGAAACCGGGTTCTAAGGAGCTCAATATCATTGGATTGTTTTCTGTGTTCATTGTTTTGGTTTAGCCACTTAACTGGCGACCAAAATATTCCAAGAAAACAACCCTCAATGAGTGTAGTATCGAGTATCTACCAACTTCGGACTACACCAAAGTCGGTCATATCACTACCCCTAAAAAGGCTAAGATGGTCAATTAAGGTTCTAAGAGTTCGTTAGTGCTTCATGAAATCACTCAGCGGCCCCGTACTCTCCTTGATTGAACTCAAGGGTTACCGGTACTCACAAATATGTCACACTAACATAGCTTACTGCTTCAACCATGTCGGTATACCCCGCACAGTTCCCTCACAGTTTTATTGCTATTTACCTAAAAAGGTGCCCCCAAATCCGGGTGTAGGATTTACAACAAACCCAAACAAAGACCCAAAAAGTAAAGCAATCAAGGCAATCAAAGCAAGTATGTAAAGGTGATCTAAAACCCTAAGGTAACCCCACTTTTAAATAACTCCCCAGCAGAGTCGCCAGTTCTGTGATACGGTGGGAGAATTGACTTGAGGTTTTGTGTTTGTATTCGCACTTGTTCGGTTTAGCAAGAGTCGTCACCGACTTTTTATTTTATCCTAAAGGAAAGGTTAAAAAGCACAGGAAAAACCTTTTAGATGTTTCGTGGGTTCGGGGGGTAGATTATAGAAAGGGAAGGTATTAGCACCCTTTCTATCCATGGTTATCCATGGGCTCTTAGTTACTTGTTTTAGATCACTTGCCTTTGATTTTCAATTGCTTGAAATGGTGGTGTGTGTGTGTGTTTTTTTGAAAAAGTTTTGAAAAAGATGCCTTGTCTAGGCAACCGTTGTAACAATTCTTTACTCGAATGTTTTACAAAGGTGTGTGTCTTTTCGAAAAGATATTTCAATGTTTTTGAAAGTTGTTTTGAAAGTTGTGTTGTGGAGTGGGTTTTGAAAAGTAGGCAAGTGTGTTTTTCAAGTTTGATCAAGTAACTAAGAGTTGTCTATCCCTAAATTTACTCAAAGATTCTTTCTATGTTTTAACCCTTTTAACAGTATTGTTCCATCATTGTATTTGGTGGACAATCTTGTGTTAGGATGTTAACGGGACGGGCGCGGGTCATCGTATAGACCATGAATGCAATGTGCCAAGTGTCTTTGGCAATTTTTCCTTTAAGGGACTTGATCATTTTTTTAGGCAACTTCGAAAGCGTCATCGAGGGACTATGATCATTTGATTTGTTTTGCCGAAGAAACTCAACATGCAAGCATGGCCCATTTTTGAAGGCAACAAGTGGAGTAACCCTAAAGGTGCAAGTGTGCATTGTGTTGTCCATTTTCATGCATTTTTATCTTTACATTAGGTCAAGCTATTTGTTATTTGATTTTTTGCATACAAACCCTAGGTCTATCATGGCATAATTAGAAAGCTTTTAAATGCGGAATTTTAAAGTTCTAGGCTATTACAAATAAGTATCCGGGGATAGGGGTACAAATATTTACAAATGGGGATGAGTCATATCAGGATAGTATTGTCTAAATAATATTTACAACCAAATTGAATCGCATTCTCAATGTAAAATGTAGCAATGTATAAGAATAAAAGCAATGTATCAAAAGTATTGGTGAAAGTGTATGTGATTATTTACACATGATGCAAGATGTTAACTTAATGCAAAATTAAGTAAGTATTTATTCCTTATGTTTTTGTTAATGTTTTATAAACTTGTATAAGATTAATTAAACAAAAGTTTTACAGAAAAAGTATTTAATTTAAGCTAAAGAAAATTAACGCTTGTGTATTTTAGTTAATATTTTTATGTACAAAAGTTTTAATTAAAGAAAAGAAAAATGTTTCAAGTTTAAGAAAATTAATGTTTATACATTTTAGTTTATATACAAAAGGGTTTTAAAGAAAAGAAAAGAAAATTGTTTAAATTTAAGAAAATTAATGTTTATATATTTTCTTTAAAATGTAATAAAATAAAAAGAAACAATTAAGAAAATTTGTGTAAAAATGTGTTATTTTTATTTAACAAAAACATCAATTTAGATTGTGTATAAAATGGTAAAGTGATAAAAAAGGGTATTAGTTTATAAAAAGGAAAAGGGAGTGAATGGGCTTAAGGGATTTATGGCCCAAACAAAACAAATAATCAGAAGAAGAAATGGGGGGTGCACGCCAGCGTTCATTGGACTTAGGCAAATGGATAGGGTGAAAGCCCAAAACGAATTTCACAAAGTTTTTTAGGGTTCTCTTTGTTGTTACTCAGAGTTAGGTTTACAGTGCTTCTCAAACGGCGCCGCTCATCTTCTTCTCCTCTTCGTCTTCCCTGAGCAAAGCTTTCTGAACAAACTCTTCGTCCATGGCCACTAGGCGCCACCGTCCGTCTCCCCCTCCCTCCATGGTCAAGCAAGGCGATGTTGTAAGGTAATGACTTCCCATTTCTGTTCGTCTTACACTTTAGGGTTTCCAGTTTCACATGTTTTTTAATCTTTGACAATTTCTAATCTTTGATTATTATTATTGTTGTGTGAGGTGTGAAAGAAAAGGGCAGAAGAATTGTACCTTCGTTGGCTTTTGGAAATGGAGGAGGAGAAATGGATAGGGGGCGTCCTCAGGCGGCCGGACGGAGAAATATGATGCTGTGCTTGCTCTGGTAACCACGTATCTTGCTTTAGCTCTTATGGTTTCATGATGAACACTGAAAACCCTAGCTTGCTCGCTTCTTTCCTCTCTTTTGCTTGCTTCTGTATGAGATACTTGATTTGTGTTACTCAATGATGAACTTTTAGTTCTGAGAGTTCGGATTTTGGCCTATGATGAATTTGATTCTGAGGCATTGGAATTTGTTTGATTCTGATATCTGAGTTGTTTGCCTTTTGATTGCTAAACCCTATGAGGAATTTATTCTGAGGGCTTGTTGGTTTGAATGCTTTTGTTGAAGGTTCATCAGTTTGATGGTTTATTTGGCTTTTTGGGACAAGTTCATTGTACAGGCAGGCTTGTTGGAGTTTGTTTGGACAGGCCTTTTGATTGCTGGTTTTTAGGCAGATTTGGTTTAAAGGAAACCTTGAGGTTTATGCTTAGCAGGTAGTTTTGAGGCTTGAACAGGTTTGTTTTGAAAAGGCTTCTGTTGAAGCAGGTTAGAGGCTTGTTTTTGAAAGGTTATGTTTGAAGCTACAGGCTTGTATTACTGCTTGCTATTTACTGAGTTTTTTTGGTTTAGCTTGAAGCAGGTTTAAGGTTTAGGCTTAACAGGTCTGAAGTTTTAGGCTTCAGGCTGGTTATGCAGGTTGAAGCTTGATGTGCTTGTATTGATGAAACGGGTTAGGCTTGAAGCTTTTGAGTTTACAAGCTTTGTGGCTTGAACCAGGTTTTTGGACTTTTGCTTGTTTGAAGCAGGTTAAGGCTATATGTTTGATGTAGATTTAGGCTTGAGGCAGGCTGTTCTTGTTATGCAACCGTTTGTGGTATCTCTTGTTTTTGTGATATTCTGCGTCCTCCCTCGTTCTGTTCTGAACAGTTTGTTTTATATCTTTAGGCCTGTTGTACTGTAAGCCTTTCCACCTCTACTCTCTCTCTCTCTCTCTCTACAGATTAAAAAGCATTTTTATATTGCTTAAAACTGTATTTACTCTGAAAAAGTGTGGCCTGGAAAATGATGTCAATTTGAATATTACTTGCATTGTGGTTTTGCTCTGCATATCTCTTATCTTCTTTTCCAGATTTTCTGCCTTTTGTGTACTTGTTGACAGCTTTTGGCTTTTGATATCTTTCTATATCTTCTTTGGACAGCTTTTGACAGTTTAGTTGACATTGGACTTGGTTAGGCATTTTTCAGTTTGCAATTTGTGACTTAGTTTGGAACTTTGAACTATGCAGCTTTGTATTTGGCATATTCAGTAGCTTTGTGCATTTTGACATTTTTGTTGACATTTTGCAATTTGAAACTATGCAGCCTTGTACATTTAAATAATTCCAATGCTTGCAAGATAATTTTCTATCCCTCTTTGTGAACCAAGAGTGCTCTTGTGATTTGCAGAGAGGGTGAATAAACTGATTCAATCCAATCACTTTTAATGATGAGTCTTAAATTAACTGTCTGCTTTTTTAATTCATCTGTGTTGACTTCTCTTCTTTTTTTGTTTTTGCAGATGAAAATCAATTGAGCAATGGGGAGCATCAGTAGAAGATGAAGACTTAGGAAAATTAGGATGCAATTTTATTTTACTTTTAATCATTGTAATAAATATTATTATAAATACTTGTAAATAATTACTGTATTTAAATAACACTTGTACAAATAATTAAAAATAAATAAAAGTCTTTTTATTGTCAGATATCTCTTTTATTTCAACTGTTTATTTAATTATTTAAGCTTTCTTGAATTAAAATAACTGGAAGTAGATCCAATTATTCTAACTTAGATAAAATAAATAATTAATAAACACTGTAGTCTTGCAATCAATAATAAACCTGGCGTCCCAATTAAACATAAGCAATGCACAGTTAATCAAACAAACGTCCACATGTCTTTTCTTTTACTGATTATACCAAACACTGCAAGTTCTCAATCCAAATGCCTCAGCTCATATCCCAGAGTAACTTGAAAAGAACTATAGAATTAATTCTTTCTGAGAATGCGCGCACAAACCCTAGTTCTTGATTTATTGTCAAAGAAGCGCCTGCCTGATCAAACCCTAAGCCAAACTCAATCAAACCCTAATAATCTGCTTGAACTGTTCCAGAGTCCATGAAAACCTTAATTTGGATAGACTGATAAGAAAAAGTCTGTTTGACTGATTCTTACGCCAATCTGAAAAGTCAGGGAAAACCCGAAGCTGTGATTTCTTGTGGAAAAATAGGAGGGCAAATTTTGGGGTACAACAGTATGTTATACTTTCACAACACAAATACCATGCTTGTAGGGTATTGTGATGCATATTAGGTAGGTAGTGCAGATGACAGAAATAACACTTATGGAGAATGTTTCTTCTTTGGGAACAATCTCATATCATGGTTTAGTAAAAAAGCAAAATTTGGTTTCATTTTCTACTGCCGAGGCTAAGTATATTGTAGTAGGAAGTAGTTGCTCTCAACTAATTTGGATGAAATAAATGATGAAGGGATATAATGTCTAGCAGGATGTCATGACATTATATTGTGACAATATGAGTGTTACCAACATAGCCAAGAATCCTATTCAACATAGTAGGACAAATCATAATGAAATTCGTCATCACTTTATTAGGGATCTTGTTGAAGACAAAATTGTGTCTCTTGAGCATGTGGTCATTGAGAAACAACTGGTTGATATTTCTACTAAGGCTTTAGATGCAAACCAATTTGAGAAATTAAGGAGTGAGTTAGGAATATGCACTTTTGAGGTGTTATAACAATTACATGTGTGGAGGAATGCAACACATACTCTACCTTTCATCTATTTTGTGGTGGATGATATTCTTAAGAAAAATGTTAGTGTTGGATCTACAACAAGGTGGAACAAAAGGTCCTTGCAAAGAAAGGAAGTTGGTTTGAAGAAGACAAGTTATGAGGTTCTGGTAGAGGAATTAAGTGTCAACATTACTAAAGTATGTGACATAAGCAAGGAGTGTGGGAGGATCTTTGATAGGAGTAAAAAGTGGGAAACCACTGTATGATGAATATTGTGTGTGCTTCCATTATTTGTGCTTCCATTTTGTGTGTACTTATTCTACTTTTTGTCAATTTTTGACTAAAAAGGGGGAGTAAATACTGGTTGATATTGGTTTGATGGTTTGATGACATTCTAGTTGTCTTAACATCTTATTAGTATTGTACTACTTAAGGGTATGTAGTAGTTTTTGGTTATTAATATAAGTTTAATGGGGGGGGCTTTGTGTGCTTGATGTCACACATGTTGTCTATACATCTGGTCTGGAATATCTATTTGGAGAATTCTTGTTTCTCTGTTTTTGGCTAAGATGTGTGATATGTCATACCTAATGTCCTGACATCATGTATATGACATTATGTATGAGAGAAGTTTTTCTCTCTTATTGTGTTTGTGAGAGTGTGTCTCTCTATTTTGTGTGAGAATGTGTTCTATAAAAATTTATGTTGTGAATGCCTCTGATGTGGACTTGGGTAGTTCTTATTTCATTTTATGTTTGTGCATTATTGTCTATTGAAGTAATGTTGTTTTGTTATTTTATCTCTCTGGTAAAATGTTTTGTGCAAAATATTTTTTAGCCAAAATATTTCCTAAGGGGGAGATTGTTAGGTTTTAGTTTGTTGGCTGCTTTTTGGCAAAACAATTAACTCAGCATGATGTTGGACAAGATGTTTTAACATGTTTCTATGACATTGCATCATGTGTTTTTTCTATTTCTGGAAGATCCTTTTCTATTATTTCCAGAAGATTTGTTCTGTTATTTATGAATCAAGCAGCACATTGAAGATTGGATTCTCTGAAGATTTGTTTCAAAGTTGAAGAGATAATAGAGGATTTGATTTGTTTGATTGGATTTCAAAACCTTTTTCCTTGCATTTGAAGATTTTATTAGATATGATTGGATATGATTTGATTTGTAGAACGTTATAGCCAAATTAAACATCCAAGCCCAAGCGCTGCACTGGCATATAAAAGGAGGAGTCTAAACTTAAGAAGATTAGGAAGCTGGGAATAAGGATTAGTATCTTTTAGGGTTTCGTCTGTTCTTGGTATTTGTGATCCTCTCGTGTATCACTTTGATACTGAGTTAGATTGATTTTTATTTCTTTATTATGATTCACTCATGAGATTTTAAGCAAGAGTGTAATATGTTTAACTAGGAAGTATTTATTTTGTCAATTATTATTGTTGTTGGTGATCACAAGTGTGTGATTGAGGGAAGTGAGAAGGGTATCATATCTAGGAAAGTCTTAGATAGAAATAGCATGGGTAGTGATTAGGTGAGATGTTTTTAAAACTGGGGTTGTTCAGAAATTCAAACTAATACTATTATAGTGGATTTTTGTCCTGGCTTGGATGCCCCTAGAGTAGGTGAAGTTGCATCGAATTGGGTTAACAATTGACTTGTGTTTTTACTTCATGTGTCTGGTTTAAATTGTTAATCGTTATTTGTTTTGTCAGTAATATGATGTCTTAACATTGCTTTTAACACCGTGTTAATTTATCCTGGTGTAAAAAAGTGTCACTACTTCAGTGGTAATCGGTTAAGATTTTATGCCAAAAAGTCCCAATGCTTCGGTTGTAATCGGTTAACACATAATCATACATGGTTACAGTTGAAGCGAGTAATGAAAATTCAAATTTTTTGAAGGTGTAATCGGTTATGTCCTATGGAGTTTTGATAGATACTTAAAATTTTGTGTTTGTAACTGATTAACAATATAGTGTAACCGGTTACACCTGATGCAAAACTGAAAAATACCTTAAAATAATTTAGATGCAAAACCATTTGATATTAAAAGCTATTTTATGCATCAAGATGAAATGCTTAAGATTTTTCTGAGCACTATGGTAAAACACAAGATCAAATTATAGCTTGCACCTCAATGAAGTGATCAATCTTCCAAGTTCCAAGGTTATCTTGACATTGTTGCTTGTGACATAATTCTTGTTACCATAGAGCTTTGAACATGGAGATTTTTCTCATCCTTTGATAATGCACATGATCTTGAGATATTAATCTTGCCTTCATCAAAATACAGTGTTAGAGAAACTTGTCTTCACATTGTTCGGGTATACCCTCGTGAACTTCAACGCGGATGGATATGGCTTTATCCCGCTCTAAACATTTCAAAAAGGAAGTGGAAATACCTCTCATGTAGAATTGTCTACTTTAACAAAACTGGCATGCTCTCCTTTTAACAAGACTGGCTTTGGCATGGTCTATTGATAGGGCTTTGTGCTCAATGAATGTCATGATTAAGGTGATACATGACAATCATTTCGTTCTCGTTTTCACATCAGCCACAATGATTGTTATGAAGAGATCGAATCTCTTAAGTGTTTCTTGGATGAAATAATTGATGACACCTGCCATTATTATGTTTTTTATCTTTGATAATACATCCTCCTTCATATTATGCTCTCTTGGCGCATTTGCAATCTTATATGCCTTGAATGAAGTGAGCTTCTATTTAACCATGACCACATACTTCCGCAATAGTTAATCCTTGGTTTTTGCGTCCTTTTTAACCTGTGAGACCACTAGTTATGAATCTCTATGTAACTTGACTTTTTATGCCCCGTCTCTAATGCTAAAGTGATCCCGACAATGAAGATTTTGCATTCGACTTGATTGTTTTTGGTAGAGAAGTTAAAGCGCATAAAAAAATTATACTACTAGTCCCCCACCGCTATCGAGGATGAGACCGGGTCCATTTATTTTGATATTTAAATACCCATTTGTGAAGAAGATCCACTTTGTACATGGTTAAGAGGGGCTAGAGTTAATTCTACAATAAAATCAGCGAAGACCTTGGCTTTAATGGCCTTTTGGGATCGAAAGATATAACAAATTCTAAAATCTTAACCGACCATTTTGTCATCCACTGTACCAAGTTTGGCCTAAAGAGTACTTGTTTATAAGGTTTGTCATTACGAATCACTTATGAATGGACTAGAAAGTAGAGGCCCAATTTCCTGGATGTTATCACCAATGCAAGGTAAATCTTTTCAATATTTTGTTATTGGGTTTCATAACCTACTAGCGCCTTAAAAATGAAAGATTGGATTCTAATTTTTGCCTACCTCTCTCACGAGAATGATACTTATTTCTTCTGTTGAGACCATGAGGTATATGAATAAGGTATCATTGGCCATGGATCTCAAAAGGACCACGAATTTGGAGAGGGTATGTTTCAACTTCATGAAGCCTTGTCCGCACGCTGACATTCACTCAAACTATACTTTCTTCTCAGTAAGTTTGTAGCATGGAATGGCGTCCTATGCAGATCTGAAAGTGAATATGTTCAGGATGACATCATCCCGTTCAACTTCACTTTTTGTAGGTGGAGTTTCCGTCTTGACAATGGCGTCACATTTGTCTTGATTTTCTTTAATCCCTTTTTTGTGAGGTAGAATCTCAATATTTTACTAATTTAGTCTCCAAACATTTATTTTTCTGGTTCAAACTCATGTTATATTATTATATCCTGTTAAATACATTAATAAGATAACCTTCATGTAAGCGTTCCTCCTCAAATTTAATTATCATGTTCATTTCAAGAGTCTAATATCTTTTTATTTATTAGTAAAAAACATTAAATAATATAAATTAAAAAAATAAAATAAAAGGTGTTTTTCTAAGTAAACGAAGCCTTATTTTCAAGTCAAATTTTCATTTAATTTATTTGTTTATTAGTATTATAAAACAATTTATTATTTAATATGTTTTTTAGTAATATACAATTTATAAAACAAAGAAGTATTTCAAAGTTCAACTTAGACTCAAAAGTATGCTGGTTTAGTTATGTTTAAGTTAACCCTTTCAAAGATTTTCAATTTGGAGTAAAGTATCATATTAGTACCACAGTGTATTGCACCAACAAAAATACTGTACATGTTAGGTAGAGCCCACAATTATATCCATTCATATGACTTAGGTTAGAGAACATTTGGAAGACTAATATTTCAATTATAATATTAATTAATTAAAATTTTTTACTTAATTTCAAGGTGCAACAGGTGATGTTGAAAATATACTATTCAATGTATATTTGGTGGTGACTTGCTATTAGTATAAAATGATAATTTAATGATAATTTTTATAAGTGGTATAAATATTCAATTGATTATTTTAAATTGTATTAATTTTTCAATATTAATATATTGTGTTTTGTAATTGGATTGTAGTATTTCTAATATTTCTATTTGAATACAAAATTAATTATAAAGAAATGTAAAAATGTTAAAAAAATCTATAGATAAAATGGTCATAATCATTAACAATTCACACATATGATAATTAAAATTCCAACGTCCAATCTAACAATATTATATATTGGATAACATCAAACTTAATTATATATATTGTAATTCGTTGAACAAAAATCTCAAAACAGTTAAATAAAATTATTAGTTCCATTATTCTGTCTCTAGTCTCCAGTTTTGAACATACTAAGCAGCTGCCTATTCTTCATCTAAATTATATATTTTTTCTCTCTCTTATTTTCCCACTATTTCACTCATTTACCACGAAATCCACACCACTAACACGAAGTTTAGACCTTACACATCATTTAAGAATACAATAATATTTTTTGATGTAAACCATGTAATAAAAAATATTTCTTGGTGAGCACTTGACAATTAGTCAACGGATAAAATTAAATTCATATTTTACATTAGCGTGGCTAGACTATATATCTAAATAAATATCATTCATAGTTATCAATCCCACTGAAAAATTATGTTCTATCGTTGAATATTAGAAAATTATTAATTTTTGTTAATATAATAATAAAAATAGCATATGTTTACATATTTTTTGTAACAAGATGACAATCACTAAATGCCATTATTGTAAGACTAGTCTTAATATTATACGACACATTGCTTTCAATTTCTTCAAATTATTTACAGATACATGGAATTGAGTTGTTTGAATTTCATTTGCCATCACTAACAAGTGGCATAAATATTTATATGATTATTATTAGTTTACCAACATAAGAAACTAATGATAATTGTAACTAGTTTTTGTATTTTAATAATTTATATGGTCCTTGCAATTAGGAGGTGAAGTGAATTTTCTCTATTGATGGCTCTTACTTGAAGAATACTCCTCCTAGTCTAGTATGTGGTTAATTAATTTTTTACTCATAAATTGACCTTGACATTACTAATAGACATGCTTCTTATTGTTGAGATAAAAATATATTAATTGTTAAAAAAAATATTTTCTTTTTTCTCGCCTCCTTAACACCATGAGAAGGGATAATTATTAAATGTATGTTTGAAGACATGCTTCTTATTGTTGAGATAAAAATATATTAATTGTTAAAAAATATTTTCTTTTTTCTCGCTTCCTTAACACCATGAGAAGGGATAATTACTAAATGTATTTTTGAAATAGAGAAGAAGTTGAAAAGAGAGAAAGAGTGTGAGAAAAAAAGAAGAGAAATTGTTATGAAGAGTACAAGACTCAAGAGAGAGAAGAACAAATCATTCCTTTTAAAAGATTTTATTTTAAATTAAGTGGTATATCTAACATTTGTGTTTGTTAAGTTTGGACAATTGTTTAGTTATTTAATGGCCCGTTAAATTTATTAAACCTACTATATATTCTATGTGCGGCTAAAGTTGAAGAGTAGAGAAAAGTTGTTTTATCTTATTGTCTTCTTATGTAATTTTAGATCTAAAGTTAATCTAGTATAGTCTATCATTGATGCTTTTATTTCTTTGAATTCATGGCCCCTCCAAAACCTACCAACCCTTCTTCTAAAGATATTGTAGAAGTTGTCTATTTAGCTCATCTCCATTTGAATAATGCTATGCAAGAAAATCAGCTGCAACTCGATGAGAGATTCAATAGAGTTGTTACAGATCTAGCGCAACAGGTTGGGGAGATTCACACCAGATTTGAAAATGAGAAACAAATTTCTGATTCTAGGTAATGACTCCATCATGTCTATCCTCACCAAGATTGCTACACAAAGGGAACCACCACATTCTGCTACTATTCCTTCTACAACAAGTTCATCAGGTATTACTCACAACCTTGCTTTGTCCCCTATGATTACAGCCCTTCTGTTTACTGTAAAATTTAGTAAACAACCGTTAGTCTTCCACAAAAAAGATAATTTATTGGTTACTCGCGGGATCGACTAGATTGATCTTAGGACATGTGTCTAAAGTTGTTTTACTAGAGTTTCTGGATATTTGTTCTATGTCGAAAAGATAAATATAACGAAGGTAAAAGTAAAGACAAAGGCTTGAAGATAAGGGCAGAAAAGGTTTTAAAGTAAAACTGGAATGTAAAGAATTCGACTTAAACTTAAACGAAAATTAAAAGAATTGATTTAAATGTAAATGACTTTGAATATAAATTGAGAGAGACAATTCAAGTCCTGGAGTTGAAGAACCAAAAGTATGATCTTTTCGTATTATTTACTTCAACAATCGTTGTCCTTTATTCAAACTATCTTACATTCTTCTTTTTGCAAGATACTCAACCAGTTTCTACTGAATCTCCAATTCAGTATGAAGTTCCTCCTAACATCAACGCTGCTTTGTATCACCCTTTTTCCACCAATAAAGATTCCAACAAATGATCTTCTACTGATGTGAACCAACTCGACACCGTTGTGCAGCCTGAGAAAAAAATCTTCTCCTCAATCTGAAGGTGATCATGAGGAATGTCAAACTACAACCAAGAGAGTTCTTGTTGATGAGGAACAAGATGACGATAGTCCCACTGATTCCTCTCTGAAAAGGGAGAAATTTAACAAAGAATTACTTGATGAAGATGAGAATCTATCTAATGACGTTGAAAAATACTTCCATGATAAAGAAGAAAAGGAGACACATACTCATGCTGATTCTAAAGATAACACTACTTCTGCTAATCAAGAAGATGACAACAATATTCAACCATAACTCTTTTAAGAGGAACTGGACACTTTGAAGAAAAATAATTCCCTTGAGTATGTCAAGATAATGATGACTAAAAGAGGGTTATCTTCAGACAAAAGTCACTTCAGCCCTTCAACTACTTCAAGTGGAAATTCAAATGTGGTAACATTTGAACAACTTCTTTAAAGGGTGAAAGAAAATATATCTAAAGTTTATTTGTTCGATACCTTAAAGAAGGATGCAAATGCGTGCTATGGGTTAAAGAAATTGATTACTCAAATCAACATAGTCACCTATCAAGCTGAAGTTGTTGAGGTCCTCATCGACATGAGCAGTTTAATTGATCAGATTAGTGCAGATTATAACTGGGAATGAGACTCGGCGTCAAAAGTTCAAGAAAAACAAGCCAATCAAGAAGCTGAATGGGAAAAAGCCCTCAAAACCTCCAACAAGGTTGAACAAATGGGAAAGACTTACAAAATAGCACAAGAGAATTTCGATGTCTGCACTCGTTCGATATCTCTTTGGAAGGAGAAAATCCAACAACTGCATGCTACAATTTCTCAAGCAGAGGCTCGTCAACAGGAGATCAAGAAAATTGGTCGCATTGAGATCGACAAGGAAATTTCTCAAAGTGTTTATCATGTGGAAAAATCTAAGAAACTGGAAGAAGAAGTATATGCCCTTCAGGCTGCAAAATCCTCTATTAACTACAGGTTAAGGTTGGCGAAGATCAAGTATGATAGAATGAATACGAAGTTGCCATTTTGATTCCTCGACATTTGTAATTTGTCACTTCTACTTTTTATGCATCTCTTAATATGTAACTCTAAAACATATCCATTTTGACATTTTTGGTTTATGAACACCATATTGGCTTTTATGCTTTCGATTTATTACTCGGTTGCAATCTTTAATTCCTGAAGCATATGTTTTTAATTCTTTAAGTACTTGCCATTTATCTTCATGATTTTTCGATCTTCTGTGAACTCTTCTATTTCATAAGCATTGTTTGAGAATGTTTGAATGATTCGAAAAGTTACTTCCTAATGTGGGGATCATTTCCCCAATAATTAATTCTTTCGATATATTGGTAGTATTCTCTTCCATACCAAATCATCAATTGAAAATACTTTACCCTTGACTCTTTTATTGTAAGCTTTAGTTATTCTTTATTTTTTGTCTCCTTAGGATTTCCAAAGCATGAAATCTTTCTTCATCCAAGTCGACTAATTAGTTCATCATCATTTCCCAATAATAGTCAGAAGGGATTTCATTCTGCCTCTGGGTTCTCACTGATTGCAGATGTATTTCTACTGGCAGAACTGCATCATGCCCAAACATCAGTAAAAAATGCGTAGTATTAGTTGCTTCTTTGGGAGATGTTTAACAAGTCCACAAAACTTGATCCAATATCTTTTGCCAATTCACTGGCTTTCTTCCCATGTGCCTCTTTATCAAACCAATAATGACTTGTTAGAAGCTTCGACTTGTCCGTTCTCTTGGGCGTAATATGGTGTAGAAGTTAACAATTTGAATCCCATTTTCTTAGCAAATTCCTGCATTTTTTTTACCAGTGAAAATTGATCCCTGATCAGCTGTAATGGTTTCTAGGATTCCAAATCTGTAAATTATTTGTCTTTGGATGAACTCAATAATAGTTTCTTGATCCACGTTCACCAAAGGTATTTCCTCAATCCACTTTGTAAAATAATCAATTCCCACTAGAATATATCTTTGACCTTTGGATGAGACTGGTCGAATTTCTCCAACCAAGTCCAGTGCCCGACCTCTGAAGGGCCATGGCTTAATTATCGAATGCAGTTCACTTGCAGGAGCATATTGAATGTGTAATAACCGGCAAAAATATAGAATCGTCACCATTAATTTTTATCCTAAGGAAGGGAATATAACGGATAATCTTAATTTGGATTAGAGATTCTAAGTTGTTAACTCGCTTTAGACGAAGGAAAGATGTTAGGCACCCCTCATCTACCTTATTCACAAGGATACTAGGGGTTTAAGTTTAAGGTTTAGGAATAGAGTTTTAGTTTTTTATTAGGGGAACTCGTCACGGTTTTTAAGTCGTATGCCTATGTATCCTCTTATGAGGAATCAAAGTCTCAATTTGTAGTTCTTAGTTGTTTGGTTAGTTTTTTTATGAATTATAGAAATATCTCAAATTCTCCTTGAATCAAGTCTGGGTGTGTGAATAGCGGAGTTTGAAGATGAAGTTCGCAGTCGATAAAAGAAATTTCCATAATTATTTTTTTTGAAAAAAAAAATATATTTGAGTTATGTTAGTAAAAAAAGTTAGTATTTGATTGGTCAGATATTTTCGAATATATTGTGCAATAGGAGAAAATACATTTTAATACATGAGAAAAGTATTTTAATGCAATTAAGGTATTTTAAAAGAAAGGTTAGTATTTAAAAAAAAGTTTAGATGAATAAATAAAGATTTTATAATTTTAAAAAATTTATTAAATATTAAAATATCCAATAATTTATTAATATGCAAAAAATGTAATAAATAAATAAACAAATAAATATATAAAATAAATTATAAAAATAAATAAATTTTATTTTTTTAAAACGCAAGGGGGTGCAAATTTAGTTAGCTAGTAAGACACTGGGGGTGTACTAGAAATATATTCAGGCCCAAAAGAAAATCTGAGCCCAAATAGCAGGGTGGTGTGAATTGGTGTTGGGTAGTGCAATACGGTGGGAGAACTGACATGTTTTGCGTTTTATCGCAAATGTTGCAGATAGTAAGAGTCGCCACCGACTTTTCTTTTATCCAATAAGGAAAGGGTGAAAAGAACATGAAAGACCTTGAGATTGTTAAGTTCGGTTCTAGGTTATGAAAAGGGAAGATGTTAGCACCCTTTTCATCCGTAGTTATCTACGGGATCTTCATCGCTAGCTCACTTTGTTTTGAAAATGCTCTGTGAATGTGTGTTTTGAAAAATATTTTGAAATTCCAATAGTAAGGTAAACTTTGTAATGATCCTCGTATCTGTCCTCGAGAATGCGTACAAAGTGTTTGTTTGAAAATATTTTGAGAAAGTGTTTGTGAAAATATGTTTTTGTTTTGAAATGCTCGTGAGCAAGCGACTACAATCATTTTACCTACTCAAGGTCTTTATTATACTTTTACTCCTCCTTTAGATAGTGCTACCCCACCATTAGTTAGAAGGAAGCCCTATCATTGGATGTGAAGGGACGTGTGTGTGTCATCATACAATCATAGAACGCAACTTGTAGGGGCGCTTTAGCAATTATCATTAAGGGACTAGATAGTTTACCTAAGTGAGCATCGAAAGGGTCATCGAGGGACTATGATCTTTTTAATCGAGGGTCTTTGCTAAAGCGTCCCTACATTCGAGAGACATGACTGTTTTCCAAAAGGCAACAAGGAAGGTTACCCTAGAGGTGAGAGTGTGTAAAGTGTGTTGTGATTCAGTTATTTTATCTTGTATTAGGGTTAGCTATGTTTGATTGTTAGTCTTGCCATACTTGACCTAATTACTAACAGTAATATTGCAAAATAATAACAGTAAAAGTAAGAAATGCATAAAATAGAGATTCCTACACTATCACATGGCCTCGGGAATGAGGGGTACAAATAATAAAAATGCGGGGAACAGTAAAATCCTAATTACTATTACAAACTGTGAGCATTTACAAATAATTGGAAAACAATTGCGAAAATAATGAACCACGCGAAAATATAACACAGGAAAAGGAAAGCGAAAGGTTTTTTTTATGATTTTTCGATAAAGAAAGGTTTGATGATTAACCTAAAAACCTAGATTGATTAATTAATTAAAACCTAAAGAAACCTAATTAATTTTAATTTAAAAAAAAAAGAAAATTTATTAATTAAACAAAAACTAAACCCTAATTTTGATTAGGGTTTGTGAAAAGGTTTTTTTTAAAAAAAGTTAATTGGTTAAAAAAATGGTTTTGTTTTGGTGAATTTAGGGTTTATAATAAGAAAATAAGGGTTTAAAAAATAGTTACCAGGGTTGAGTGTTGAACCCACGCCCTATACCCTTTCAACCAGCACCTTCACCACCAGGCCAAGCGCGCGCCTGTGTCAAAGGATAGAAGCCAACACACTGTGTATACAATCTTGCAAAATATGGAAAATTATGGAAAAAAACAGCAAAAAGCAGGGATCAAACCCACGCCTTGATAGGGTAATGCCTTAGCGCGCGTTTCAACCACTGGAGCGGTAATACATCCGTTGATTTATGTGAAATGATTAAAAGAAATATTAAACAAAAACGTATGGACCAGAGAGACGCCGGAGCCCTAGCTTCGATCGTCTTCTCCGGTAAATCAATTTCTGGTTCCTGCAAAACAACGCACATTAGAGATCCGGGGGGACCCTACCCCCCTAAATCAGGCCCTACGAATCCAATGGGATGGTTCTTTTGGACTGAATCACGCTAGATTTTGAGCTATGGCGAAAACAACATGGATTTGTACAAATATGGTGATTCATGATTTGTCCAGCATGGGACCTCCACGATGGATTTTCCTGCCCTTTTGAACCTCAAAAACACATAAATAACATTAGTAGATGTTAAAATGTAGTGAAAAACAAGAATACAAAATTAACGCAATGATGGAATCGTGATACATGCTTAAATTTTTTTGGCTATTTGGATCGTGGTAAACGATCTCCTCTTACCCTCTGATCCTCCTAGGAATGAATAGGATGGTTAGTATGTATTGAAAACGGTGGAAACTTTGTTTTGCAAGTTGCCCTAGGTTTGAAAATTTTGTGATTTTTTGGAGGCTTCTTAGAAAATGTTTTTTCGTGCCCTTCATGTCTTATTTGAGGAGAATATATAGAGAGGAAATTAGGTCAAAATTGGGCTTGGACTCTTGTAATACGCCTTTGTTTTATTTTGTTTTATTTTGCTTTATTTTGAATTTTAAATAAATAAAAATAAAATATAAAATATAATAAACCAAAGAGAGGTGTATAGACAAGTCTTGAGGTACATAAGGAGTGTATTATATGTTGGACTTTAAAACAATAGCCCAATAGCCCAAAAATTCAAGTTTGGTCATTTTGAACTTCAGGCATTTGCTCAAAATTTCCCAAATTACATTGGTCATAATTCCTTCAATTTTAATCTTTTGAAGGTGATTTTGGACTTTTTGTAAAGCCCAAGATGTCCTTTATAATCTCTAAGTTTATCATTTTTGCATTTGAAGAATTTATCTTAATGTAAGTTTCCTTGACAAAAAGTGTCTTTTTGTTGACTTTTGGAATAACCTATAATGTATCGGTCCATATCTCTCAAATGAAGTAGTTTTTGAACTTGAGCTTAGAGAAACAAAGTTGTATAGAATTGAATTTCCTTCAAAATGAGGTTTGGTTAGGGAGAATCTGATGAAGCATGTGAAAGTTATGCTTTGTCAAAGTTCAGTTGACTTCTCCTTAAGAAAACCCTAATTTGGCAACTTTTGACTTTTGATGATTTGAGAGTTTCCTTGATGAGTCATGATCAACCCTTGATCAAATGATGAATATGACTTCAAAATGTTGATGTTGACCAAAAATCTTGAAGTTTGACTGTATGTTGACCATAATTGACTTTTTGTTCAATACAATTGATCTTCAGCCATCTGAGCAATTGAATGAACAAACTTGTGATGCAAGGCTTGAAATTTAGAATGAGAATTCCTTAGAGACCTATAATAAACCATGAAAACCACTTGAGGCCTTAGAAACTCAATCTTCCTTGAGAAAAGTGAAACCCTAGTTGTAAGTCCATTGCTTAGGAGGAGAATTTGTCTGATCAATTCTTGAGCAACCTTGAGCATTTGAGAACCCTAGGAGAATGTCTTAAAAAATGGGAGGGAAAATTTTGGGGTACAAAATATTCCCATATTCAATCTTTTTAAACATGAAGAGTTAGATATGTATGTCCACCATTCGTGATCTGAAGGTAGAACAGGATTGAACACTTAAGTGCCTAGAAATTTACACTCGCATGTCCGTGAAGTAACACTGGTTGTTGATTGTATTGCTTGAATAAGCTTAAGGATTCCATTCGGAGAGATGATAGAGTCTCGTCGGAGATGGGCTTACAGATGCCATCCAAACAACTATTGAATGGAGTATAAGAAGGAGTCTACGCTTGACTATATCTGAAGAATGATTTCTAGAATGAACCTTTGGGGAAGGTGCTTAAGTAGATGCTTGTCAGATTTAGTCTCTGAGGGAAATGCTTGTTAGAGTTCAGTCTCTGAAGTAAATGCTTTTCATGTAGATAATCGCCCTGTCCTATTTCAAGAATTGATCCACAATCTATTCTTGTTGGTAAACCCATCCTGTTTAGGGAATTCATACCACCTGGCCATGTTGATAGTTTCCCCATTTCGTTTTGGAAATTAATCTTTTTGCATGGTTATAAAAATAGTTTCCTCGTCCTGTTTCGGGAGTTGATCTTTTCCTAGTCATACAGATAGTTGCCTCATCATGTTTTGGGAATTAATCTTTGACCTACTTTGTGTTGGCGAACCCTTCCTACTTCGAGAATTCATACCGCCTGGTCGTACAGATAGTTGCCTCGTCTTGTTTCTGGAATTAATCTTGGACCTGGTTATCTAGATAGTTGCCCCATCCTGTTTTTGGGAATTAATCTATGACCTTTTTGAGAATTATTGATGATATTTGTCTGTTTGTGAACTAACTGAAAGAAACAAAGTTAGTTTCATGCAATGTCATCATGTATGTAATGCATTGCGTAATGATGTTTGTGATCGGTGGATCTGGAACTGACTGTTTAACGCTGGTTCGCGAAATGTCGCGGAAGCAAGAGTTGCCACCGTCTTTTATTTTCTCCAAATGGAAAGGACAAAAGCACAGAAAAATTCCTTATAGAGATTGCTCTCGGTTCGGGAGGTAGGTTATAGCAAGGGAAGGTGTTAGCACCCTTTCTATCCATGGTTATCCATGGGCTCTTAGATACTTGCTCATTGTGTTTTCAAAAATGGTTTGTTTGCTTTTCAACTGTGGGTTTTTTAAAAAGTTTCTTTGAAAATTTCAGTTCGACTCTTGTATCGGTCCTCAAGAGTGTTTGAAAAGTTGTTTTCGAAAGCTTTTTGAAAATAGTGTTGGTGTGAAAAGTATTTTTTGATTTTTGTTTTGAAGTTAGAGAAAGTATCTAGAGTCGTCTACCTACCCTAAGGAATTCGTCTGTGTAAATGTCCTTAAAGTAGTGCCATCCCACCATTGAGAGGTAGGTAGCACCACCGTTGGAGGTGTTCGGGTCAATTCGAGGTTCGGGACATGGTGATCACTGGAGCAATAGGAAGACACCTTAGAAGCTACCCTCATGCCAAGTTCCCGGATCATGAGGACTTACTAAGACATCCTCTACTCGACGATCACCTTTCGAAGGGCAAGGCAACAGTGAGGCGTACCCTAGGGGTGGTGTGTGATTTGTGTGTCATGTTCATTTATTTTTGTCTTGTCATGTTATGGGTGATCTACGCTTTTGTTTTTATTTAGACATTCATTCTTTCATGCAATTATAATTTAAAAGTGCGGAAATTTAAATGCGGAAAGATAAATCCTACGCTATTACAAGGCGCGGGTCTATACATCGCCAAATTACAAAGACCCGTTTTTAATAAAATGCGGAAAGTAAAACCTAGTTACTATTACATGGCTTGAACAGTTACATAATATTTACAAGAAAAATAAGAATAAATGCGCGAAAAGAATAGAAAATAGAACGTTCGAGGGCGTTGGACCCTTTTGGAATTAAATTGAATGAAAAGTTAATTAATTATTAAATTAAAGAAAAGAAATGTTTTTTTGATGGTTTTTGTATTTATGAAATAAAGAAAATTAAAATTCAAGAGAAACCTCAATTCTAAGTTGTTTTTAATTATTAAAGAAAAATATTAAAGTTTAACCTAATTTACTAAATATTTAATGTACATGTTTATTTACAAAATAAATTAGTAATTAATAATAATGATAATAAGAAAAAATTATTTATTAAGAAAAGTGATAAAAAGTTAAAAAACTTAATTTCTATATATTTTAATTTATTGAGAAAAAGATTAAAGTTTTAAAACCTAATTTACTAAACTAATTATTAAAGTTTATTTACAAAATAAATTAATAGTGAAATAATAATAATTAAATATATTTTAGTTTCTGATTTTTTATCTTATGAAAATTAATTTATGAAATTAAAGAAAACAATTGAAAACAATTAAAAGAATAAAAAGGAAAATCAAAAAAATAAAAATGTGCAAACCATGGGGGTATTCAGACCCAAAGGGAGGTTTTTTGTGAGAAATCTGGCCCATTAGACAAAAAGCCTTGTTTGACTTTCTGGCATCACGTGCGTGTTCATTGACTCCTGAGTACCGTGGTCTGCATTCTTTGGCCATTGGATTGGGTTTCATGGCCATTTGTGTTCTGGCTGTTGGCCATTTGTGTTCTGGCCTCAACGTTTCTTAATCTTCTAGGATGTCTGTCTCGCCTTGTATTGGTGTCATGCATAAGTTTTTCTACTTTGGCCATTTGGCTTTTGGCTTTTGGCTTTTGGCTTTTGGCCTTTTGGCTTTTGGTCATTTGGCTTTTGGCCTCAACGTTCCTTAATGAACCTGCATGGGATCCTGTCTAAATCTGCAGTGTTGAATCTCACGAACACATTAAATAAAATCATAAAATGCAAATAAAGCCAATATATGAAGAAATTTAATGTTTAGGCACAATATGGCATGTATGAATGATTATACCCTTTTGATCATGGAGATCAAATCAATCTTACCCTTACTGGAAAATTAGTGACCTGAATGCTTTTTTGCCTTACTGGAAAATTAGGATCACGGAGATCAAGTCAGCCTTATCCTTACTGAAGAAGTAGTGAGGTGTTGGTTTGTAACTGTGATGGCTTGTTTGTAGTGAGAGAGGAATTTGTAATAAGGATTTCAAGGTTTTAGGGTTCTTGAAAGAGTTTGATATTCTAACAGTGTTGTGGCAAGGTTTTTTTTTCTCTCTTCTTTTCTCCTCCTCCTGGTTTGTGTGAAAAGAAGGTGATTATATAATGGAAATTAGGGTAAAGCAAATGGGCTTTGAATGTGCAATTGGGCCTCCAATATTCACTTGAATTCATCACTTTCCAGGATAAATCGCAGGGACTTAAGTGCATTTTTTGAAGTTGAAATGTGAAAACAAAATGTAGCCTACATCGATAACTAACTCCTGTCCGAAAATCGGCTCAATCGGATAAACAGTGAATTAGTTATGAATTTTTGAAGTTTCAGCTCAGACAAACTTATTTTGGGCTCCAGTGTCGACTCTGACACGTTCTTCAATAAAAACTGGTATTGATCGGTGCATAATTTGGTCTCGACTTTTGAAGCAAAGTTGTAGATCTATGAGTCAGGGACCTTGTGTAAAAATATGAGCCCAATCCGATAAAAATTGACCGAGTTATGAATTTTCGAAGTTTCGGCTCAGATGAAATAATATTCAGCATTCAGGATTTTCAGCGTGTCACGCATTCTGAGCAAAAAACGAAGGCCTTTTGAATACCTTTTGAACTCAATACCTTCTGTGAAAATGTAGCCAACTCAATTTGTGAAATTTTGGCGCTGGAACCAGCTCGATACGATGAAAATTGACCAAGTTATGATTTTCTGAACATGACGCAGATAAACTTCTGTCACAAATTTCCTGTGCGAAAATACTTGATAAATCCACATTTTTGAAGACCTTCTGATCGAAATTGGCTTCCATCCGTGAGAGATGAAAACTTAGATAATGTCAAGACGGAATTTTGGCCACCGGAACGGGTTCAAAACGAGTCAAGATCTTCAAGTTATGAATTTTTTAGCGCGTAAAAACTGCACTTTCAGCACACTTTTTCACCATATTTCTTCAAGAAAACTCGCACATTCGGATACCTTCTTTAAAGAATTGACTCTTGAGCCGAACTTGAATTTGAGAATACGTTATCAGAGATATCTTGGCGAAAGAATACCTGAATATGACGCGCCGGGTTGGTCTTGTGAATTTTTCTTGAAATATTTTGAGAAATATGGGAGGGCAAATTTTGGGGTACAACAGTTGCCCCTGTTCAATCTTCTTAGACCTGAGGATGTAGATTGGCTTCCGTGCCTTTCGTGATCCGAAGGTGGAAGATGATTGAACACTAGAGTGCCCAAAAATTTGCGCTCACATAGTAGTGTGATGGTGGGAATGGGCTTATAGATGCCATTTGGAGATTGATGGATATGATGATGGGCTTATAGATGCCATGCTAAGAGATGATGGAAGGTGGATGGGCTTATAGATGCCATCTGGGTGTTGATCGCGTAAGAGATTCCTTAGCGAGAACTTGCGTACCTGCAAAATAAAAATTAGTACCTGGCCTGTTACAGGAGCTGGTCTTCAAACTCTTCGTATAGATGTGTCCTGACTGGTTACAGGAGCTGGATCTGGAGCTTCAAACAGTGATGAATGAACCAGGGATGGTTACTACCTCAACAGGAACGCTGAGAGAACCTTGGATGACTTCAACCTCAACAGCAATCATTGAGCGAATCTTGGGATGATTACTACCTCCGCAGTATCGGGGAGAGAACCATAGGCGACTACAACCTCAATAGCAATCATTGAGAGAATCTTGGATGACTTCGACTTCAACAGCAATCGTTGAGAGAATCTGGGGATGATTACTACCTCCGCAGTATCGGGGAGAGAACCATAGGCGACTACAACCTCAACAGCAATCATTGAGAGAATCTTGGATAACTTCAACCTCAACAGCAATCGTTGAGAGAAACTTGGGATGATTACTACCTCCGCAGTATCGGGGAGAGAACCATAGGCGACTACAACCTCAATAGCAATCTTTGAGAGAATCTTGGATAACTTCAACTTCAACAGCAATCGTTGAGCGAATCTTGGGATGATTACTACCTCCGCAGTATCGGGGAGAGAACCATAGGCGACTACAACCTCAATAGCAATCATTGAGAGAATCTTGGACGACTTCGACTTCAACAGTAACGCTGAGTGAATCTGGGGATGATTACTACCTCCGCAGTATCGGGGAGAGAACCATAGGCGACTACAACCTCAATAGCAATCATTGAGAGAATCTTGGATAACTTCAACCTCAACAGCAATCGTTGAGCGAATCTTGGGATGATTACTACCTCCGCAGTATCGGGGAGAGAACCATAGGCGACTACAACCTCAATAGCAATCATTGAGAGAATCTTGGATAACTTCAACCTCAACAGCAATCGTTGAGCGAATCTTGGGATGATTACTACCTCCGCAGTATCGGGGAGAGAACCATAGGCGACTACAACCTCAATAGCAATCATTGAGAGAATCTTGGATAACTTCTACTGAGTCTTTATCAGAAAAATCTGTTAGGGGTCGATTTAGCTGGACTAGAGAAGGCCTTGGACTGGATAAGAAACAGAAAATCTTAGGGTCGATTAACTGAACCGGTCTAGGTCTTGAAATGTCTTCAACTGGATAAGAAACAGGGAGATCTTAGGGTCGATCTGACTGAACCAGAGAAGGCCTTGGACTGGATAAGAAACAGAAAAATCTTAGGGTCGATTTAACTGAACCGGTCTAGGTCTTGAAATATAGCTGAGAACTTTAACTGGCTTTTTCCTGAAAGGTAAAGGTCAGTCATATGCAATGCATGATATAGATCAAGCAATGATGTTCTCAACATAAATGAGATTTGTAAGATATGATGCGTATATGCATGCTATAATGATGTATGTGATGTTTAGGAATGTATGTTTTGTCTTAGGAAAATAAATCCTTGACGGGTGCCGGGAAGTCATATCCTGGGCTGATGTTGGAGAACAGATTTTGCTTCCGCTGGATGATAGTTGCAAGTATACCGGTAGGAGAAGATAACTCCGTTGGGGAATGAACTTGGCGAATGGATTACTCTGCAGGGAGAAAAGTACTCTAGCGATCTTGCTGGGAAGCAATACTCTGTAGGGGGAGAAGTACTGTGCTGAAATGTTGATGACAACTTGCTGGGGATACCGTTGTTGTGTTGGAAGCGTTAATAGACTTCGCTGGGGATAAGAAGACTGTGTCGACGGTGATCTTTCCGTGGCTTTTGGCTGAGGATAACCCAGTTATATCCTGGTAAGGAAATAACTCTTTGAATAAAGCCGGGAGAATCGTTCGTGCTCTGCGAGGATAAGCTTCCAGAATCTACTGGGGATAAGCTTACTGCTTGGGAGATGATTCCCACTTTCCTGGGGAACTAGATTGGACTCTCTTGGGGAAGTTTCTGAGATGTATTGGGAAGTGACTTCATTGAATGCTGGTATACCGCCGGGGAACAATCTTTAGACCAAGACTGCCGGGGATGCCTGTTAAGAATGTATATATGCTGCCGGGGAATGTTGAGATCTGCTGGAGGATACCCAACTTCCTTAAGGTTTGATAATGGCTTTGCTTGGGGAGAGTGAACTGACTTGCTGGCTTACTCTCTGGGGAATTAAGATATACTGGTTATGTTTTTTCAGCTGAACATCCCTTATATCTTGTGGACAGAGCAATTAGATCGCTTGGACGACTCATCATTGCCCCTGTTTCTGAGGTGGGAGAGGAAGACCTGTGAGGTGCTGATAGCTTGCTGATGGACAGACCTACTTCTGGTAGGCAGGTGACAAGATGACATAGTCGTACGCTTTGATCCCTAACTTTTGCCTAGACCGCCCTTTCGGGTTTTCGGTCCATCGGGATACCCATTTTTGCCCAAGCCGCCTTTGCAGGTTTTCGACTTGCCGGGTGTACAGATTTTTTTTCATTTTAGCCCTTATTTTTGCCCGAACCCTTTTGGTTCACCGGGAAGCCCTAAATTTTGCCTAGGTATGTCAACCTAGCGGGTCTTTGATTTTGCATAGTATTTTTTTTCCGACTATGTCCATGCTTTCAGAATGTAGGGAGTTGCCCCTGTTAGAAGTGCTTTGTCATGCCACCAGAAAGTGTTTGATTAGGCAAGATTCGTTGCTGGAGTGCCCCAAGTGACTCAGGCGGAGATTTGACCCAGGCTATTTGGCCTTTGAGAGATTCTCCGAATCTTGATTGGACTGCCCCAGATGATGGACCATGGTCATGTCATGCCCCTTGATTGGAAATACTTCTGTTTATTAGGCATTCGTCGTGCGAATTTCTATGCTGTTCAAACAAAAAGTCATATGCAAACAAAATTATGTTAAAAATGCAAAGCCTATGTCTGTCTTGAAGATTTTGAAAATGCATTCTTTTTTTCATAAAACAAATGAATGTTTGTAAAACGTGATGTCAACTCCTTCTTTATAGTAAGCCTTAAGGAGTCAGGATACCTTTCGTCACAGTATGCTTTCGAACTAACCCATGCTTCAGCTAGGACTTTTAAGGGTTATAACGTGGCTTGGTTCACGGTTTAAGAAACAAAGGATAAAGGCTCAAATTATTTGTACCCACCCGCTCTTCGTGATGTTCTCCAAACCTAAACTCAGTTGATCATACGTTAGACCTTGTTTGAGTCTTTGCTCTGATTTTCTGGTGATGATTCGGATGTTGATAACTTATTTTGAATAGGCAGTCATTCCTTTTTTGTTGAGGGTTTGTTAAGACCTCTTTCTTGTCTGATTTTTGTTACCCCTTTCTTTTTTGCCTGAACTGTTTCCTTTTTGGAATTACAGTCAGCGGGATGCCCCAGTTTTATAAGTCTCCTTCATGGGTTTTGACTTAATGGTTTTTATATATATATATATATATATATATATATATATATATATATATATATATATATATATATATATATATATATATATATATATATATATATATATATATATATATATATATATTTTTTAATGACTGCCTTTCTTTATTGATTATTCGGAACCATCACTGTCTTTCTTTGCTTTGTAAGGGCCTCTTTGGTGCCATTCGTTATGCACTTGGATCAACTGAGAGACTACCCTGCCCCAGGTTATGATTAAGGGTTTTAAATTTCGAAAAGAAAAACTCCTACTTCTTTGGCTCAGAGGGGTTGACGAGGGATTATCTTCCTTATAACTCCGGTGTTTAGGAATTGAAACAATGCCTGTACCTCATCAGCGGGGTCTGTTCAAAAGCATACTGTAAAGATAGCGGTATCGTTTTCGTCATCCTCCCTCAAGAGGCTTAGAATTATTAATTGAGAGTTGATCATCAGAAAAAATATGAAAATAATTTGCGTATAGTGAATACGAATATATTGCTTCAAAACGGACATATGCGATGCATTAATGAAATAAAAATGTTTAACAATGAACAAATGTTTGAACAATCAAAAAGAATTACGACTTGAACATTCGAATGAACAAAAGTTTCCTCAATCCTAGCCATGTTTTGGCAAGGGAGCAATGATCACATTGGGAGTCTCGGCGGGCTCGAACTCGATCTCTTTAGCATCGATCATATTCTGAATCTTGTACTTCAGTGCCCAACAGTCCTCAGTATCGTGCCCCGGGCTACCAGAATGGTAAGCGCACCTTGCTTCTGGGTTGTAATTTGGAGAGGAAGTCTTTGGATTTACAGGAGGGTTGATCACCGCAATCAGGTTCATCCTTAACATGTGCTGCAAAGCTCGTGACCATGGCATGTTGATGTAGGTGAATTGTCTCTTAGGCTCTTCCGACCTATTCTGATCAACCCGCTGTTCTTGGCGAGGTCGTTGTTGGACCTGAGAAGTAGTAGCAACTCGGAGAGGTCTATTCATTGGACCCGACCTTTGCCCTCTTGGAAGCTGTTCCATGACCTGGTCCCTGATTTGGGCTGGTTGCTTCATGCCTTGAGGAAGCTGGCTGATCATGGCTCTCAGCTCTCCTTGCTCCTGATCTAAACCTTGAATGAGGGCCCTTTGCCCCAGCATCTGGGTTTTCAATGTGTCTACCTCTACTTGTAGACGTTTCAGCTGTTCGTCCTTGTCATCTTCAGGACTCTTTCTGATCAGATTCCCCATGAGGAGTGTCCTCAACTCTTCCTGCCCCTTGGATAGACCTAGGAAGATTTCCCTGAACTGAGTCTCTTGAGCGTGAAGGTCCTGGTTATCTTGTTGTGAAGCCATTGCTGAAATAAACAGCGAGAAAGGTAAGTGACCTGCAACAAGGATATCTGTTATGCAATGATGAATGACATGCATGTAATGTTTTCAAGGACCTCGCGGGATAAACAAGAAAATTTGTTAGAATTTGGGTCCGGTAGCTTGATTGAAAGAACTTCATATTTGTTGAGAGCTTTTCTTCCAAGGGTCAAAGGCTCACCATATCAAGTGGGTCATAGCCCCTGACTTAAGTCATCAACCTTATTTTGCTTTCCAAACAACCTTGGCTAGGGGAACCTTCTTCAGGAGTCAAAGCTCACCATATCAAGTGGGTCATAGCCCCTGACAACCTTGGCTAGAGGAAAATAAATCCTTTTTGCCCCTTGCTAGATGTTTGATTCATCATGACCTGCATCACAAGCCCTTGAGATCCCTGAAATGGGTTAGGATGTATGCAATGGTATGATGACATGCTATGCATGGGGTAACGTAGGTAACCCTGTTATGAGTCCCAACTAAGGACTGCAAACCAAAACCTGCAAGAAACTCAAGTAAAACCTGTCATGAGTCCCAGTTAAGGACTAAAACAAACCCTGCAAGAAACTCGGTAAACCTTGTTATGAGCCCTAATTAAGGACTAAAACAAACCCTGCAAGAAACTCGATAAACCTTGTTATGAGTCCTAATTAAGGACTACAAACAAAACCTGCAAGAAACTCAAGTGTCAGACAACAAGCATGCAAATAGTCAAGTTGGAAGACACACAAGTCACACAAGAGAAACCCTTAGAGTTTAGAGCCAGCAGGAGGTCTAGGTATTACCCTCTTTCAGCTTGTTGGTTCATACCTATCCTATCAAAAGTAACCGGGTTCTTAGAGGATCCCAATATCATTGACTACCCTCAATCGATCATAACTCCAGCATCGCAATCTTTTCTTGCGGCCAGAGCCATCACGAGAGTTTAGCCTCAATGGGCGTAGCATACTGCTACTGTTCTAATGGCCAAGTTGTGTCATTTAAGGTTCTAAGGTTGTTGGTGCTTAATGACTCCTCAGAAGACCCATATTCTCCTCGTTGCAACACAAGGGATATCGGTACAGACCAAGGTGCCACACCAACGTAGCCATTGTTTCACCCGTGTCGGTCTACGCCGGACAGGTCCCTCACAGCTTATGCTACCTAAACAGGGTATCCCCAGATCCGGGTTAGGATCTATGTAACTCCCATGCAACCCACAAATTTAAAGCAGACAAGTCAATACAATTGAAAACACAGTTATAAACTAACCCTAAGGTATACCTCACTTTATAAATAAGTCCCCAACAGAGTCGCCAGTTCTGTGATCGGTGGAAATAGAACTGACTGTTTTGAAATGCTGGTTCGCGAAATGTCGCGGTAAGCAAGAGTCGCCACCGTCTTTTATGTTCTCCAACAATGAAAGGACAAAAGCACAGCAAAATTCCTTTTCGAGATGTTTCTCGGTTCGGGAGGTAGATTATAGAAAGGGAAGGTGTTAGCACCCTTTCTATCCGTGGTTATCCACGGGCTCTCAGGTACTTGCTCACTATGTTTTCAAAAAAAATGTTTACTTTTCAAGTGTTTGTGGGTTTTGAAAAAAGTTCGTTTGAAAACTTCGTTGTAACTCTTGAATCTGTCCTCAAGAGTGTATGAAGTGTTGTTTGAAAACTTTTGTCAGAAAAGTGTAAGTGAGAAAAGTATTTTTGTTTTTGAAAGAGCAAGTACCTGAGAACCTCTACCTACTCAAAAAAAAATTAAGTTGTGTAAATGTCCTTTAGACAGTACTATCCCACTATTGAGAAGTAGGTAGCACCGTCGTTGGAGTTTGTCGGGTCAATTCGATTATAGGGACATGTTGATCTTAGTGAACTTCCGTTTCGGTGCGACCTCCTTACGTTTCTGCCCCTGTCTTTGCTGAGCAGGCATAGGATTAGAGATCTGGGTTGCCCCTACATGTTGATCATGACGGCTCTTTTTACCATGCACAGCGTTGGACTCTTTTTTCCCAGTGTAAGGCTTTTTCTGAGCATCCGAAGGTGCAGCTTCTTGAATCTTTCCAGCCTTGATACCAGCTTCAATCCTCTCCCCAATCAAGATCAAATCTGTAAACCCAGCAGAAGAATTCCCAATCAGATGGTTGAAGAATGGACCAGACAGGGTCCCCAAGAACATGTCAACGAGCTCACGGTCAGTCAGAGGTGGCTGCACCCTTCCAGCAAGGTCCCTCCATTTTTGAGCATATTCCTTGAATCCTTCACCCGTCCCTAGTGACATACCCTAGAGTTGGGTACGCGTAGGAGCGAGGTCGGAATTATACTGATACTGCTTGTAGAACGCAGTAGCCAAGTCCTCCCAATTACGAATACTGGCTCCATCTAGCTGATAGAACCATTCGAGTTGAGTCCCTGAAAGACTTTCCTGGAAGAAATGGATCCATAAGTTCTTGTCTGCAGTATACGGTTGGATCTTCCTCACATATGATCTGAGATGCTGCTTAGGACAGGATGCCCCGTCGTACTTCGCAAAAGAAGGTGCCTTGAACTTATGTGGGATCACCACCCCGGAGGATAGACCTAGATCTTCGAAGTCCAGGCCGGGCACTTTCTGTATCTCCATAGCACTTAGACAGTCTTCTAGCTGTTTGTACCTGTCCTCAGCTGGAGGGTACTGTTCATCATTGTAATCTGTCTCATTGTCGGAGACCACGGGACTAGGAACCCTTCCCCCTTGGGGACTGCCTTTCCCTATAGAGGAAGTAGCCAAATCAGCCTCATTTTGTGATCCATTCCCAGATCTGCGTCTAGGGTTGAACAACACAGTCCTCTTCTTCTTCTTCCTCTCCTTCAGAATCAGAGCTTTCAAGTCCTGTTGACCCTGGGCTAGGCTCATTACCAACTCCTGGAACTGGGCATTTTGGGCCTGGAGGGCCTGGATAGCTTGTTCATTGGACGATTCAGGATTCATGATGATTGCTGAAATAAACAGCGAAGAAGGTAAGTGACCTGTCAAAAGAGTACTTGTAATGCAATGATATGTATGTATGCATGCAATGTTTTCAAAGACCTCGCGGGGTAAACAAGAAAATTGTTAGAATCTGGTAGCTTGATTGAAGGAACTGCATATTATTGAGAGTCCTTCTTCAAGAGTCAAGGCTCACCATATCGAGTGGGTCATAGCCCCTGACTCAAGTTATCAACCTTGGCTTAGAGGAAAATAAATCCCCTTTTCCCCTTGCTAGACATTTGATTCATCATGACCTGCATCACAGACCCTTGAGATCCTTGAAATGGGTTAGTCCTTATGCAAAATGTATGCAATGGTATGATGTTATGCTATGCATGGAGTGATATAAGTAGGCCCTGTAATGAGTCCCAATTAAGGACTGTAAACAAAACCTGCAGGGAACTCGTGTTGTTAGATAACAAGTATGCAAGTAGTTCAAGTATGAAGGCACACAAGTCACACAGAGAGCCCTTAGAGTTTAGGCCCACATGAAGTTTAGGTACTACCCTCTTTCAGTTCCGTTGGTTAAGACATGTCCTATCAAAAGTAACCGGGTTCTAGAGGATCCCAATATCACTGACTACCCTCAATCGGTCATAACTCCAACGTCACAATCTTTTCTTGCGGCCAGAACCATCGCGAGAGTTTAGCCTCAATGGGTGTAGCATATTGCTACTATTCTATGGCCAAGTTGGGTCAATTTAGGGTTCTAAGGTCGGTTGGTGCTTAATGACTCCTCAGAAGACCCATATTCTCCTCGTTGCAACACAAGGGACATCGGTACAGACCAAGGTGCCACACCAACGTAGCCACTGCTTCACCCGTGTCGGTCTACGCCGGACAGGTCCCTCACAGCTTATGCTACCTAAAAGGGTATCCCCAGATCTGGGTTAGAATCTATGAAACTCCGATGCAATGCCCACAATAATAAAGCAAACAAAACATTCAATTGAAAACACAAGTATGATCTAATCCTAAGGTACACCTCACTTTTATAAAATCCCCAGCAGAGTCGTCAGTTCTGTGATCGGTGGATCTAGAACTGACTGTTTAACGCTGGTTCGCGAAATGTCGCGGAAGCAAGAGTCGCCATCGTCTTTTATTTTCTCCAAATGGAAAGGACAAAAGCACAGAAAAATTCCTTATAGAGATTGCTCTCGGTTCGGGAGGTAGGTTATAGCAAGGGAAGGTGTTAGCACCCTTTCTATCCATGGTTATCCATGGGCTCTTAGATACTTGCTCATTGTGTTTTCAAAAATGGTTTGTTTGCTTTTCAACTGTGGGTTTTTTAAAAAGTTTCTTTGAAAATTTCAGTTCAACTCTTGTATCGGTCCTCAAGAGTGTTTGAAAAGTTGCTTTCGAAAGCTTTTTGAAAAGAGTGTTGGTGTGAAAAGTATTTTTTGATTTTTGTTTTGAAGTTAGAGCAAGTATCTAGAGTCGTCTACCTACCCTAAGGAATTCGTCTGTGTAAATGTCCTTAAAGTAGTGCCATCCCACCATTGAGAGGTAGGTAGCACCACCGTTGGAGGTGTTCGGGTCAATTCGAGGTTCGGGACATGGTGATCACTGGAGCAATAGGAAGACACCTTAGAAGCTACCCTCATGCCAAGTTCCCGGATCATGAGGACTTACTAAGACATCCTCTACTCGACGATCACCTTTCGAAGGGCAAGGCAACAGTGAGGCGTACCCTAGGGGTGGTGTGTGATTTGTGTGTCATGTTCATTTATTTTTGTCTTGTCATGTTATGGGTGATCTACGCTTTTGTTTTTATTTAGACATTCATTCTTTCATGCAATTATAATTTAAAAGTGCGGAAATTTAAATGCGGAAAGATAAATCCTACGCTATTACAAGGCGCGGGTCTATACATCGCCAAATTACAAAGACCCGTTTTTAATAAAATGCGGAAAGTAAAACCTAGTTACTATTACATGGCTTGAACAGTTACATAATATTTACAAGAAAAATAAGAATAAATGCGCGAAAAGAATAGAAAATAGAACGTTCGAGGGCGTTGGACCCTTTTGGAATTAAATTGAATGAAAAGTTAATTAATTATTAAATTAAAGAAAAGAAATGTTTTTTTGATGGTTTTTGTATTTATGAAATAAAGAAAATTAAAATTCAAGAGAAACCTCAATTCTAAGTTGTTTTTAATTATTAAAGAAAAATATTAAAGTTTAACCTAATTTACTAAATATTTAATGTACATGTTTATTTACAAAATAAATTAGTAATTAATAATAATGATAATAAGAAAAAATTATTTATTAAGAAAAGTGATAAAAAGTTAAAAAACCTAATTTCTATATATTTTAATTTATTGAGAAAAAGATTAAAGTTTTAAAACCTAATTTACTAAACTAATTATTAAAGTTTATTTACAAAATAAATTAATAGTGAAATAATAATAATTAAATATATTTTAGTTTCTGATTTTTTATCTTATGAAAATTAATTTATGAAATTAAAGAAAACAATTGAAAACAATTAAAAGAATAAAAAGGAAAATCAAAAAAATAAAAATGTGCAAACCATGGGGGTATTCAGACCCAAAGGGAGGTTTTTTGTGAGAAATCTGGCCCATTAGACAAAAAGCCTTGTTTGACTTTCTGGCATCACGTGCGTGTTCATTGACTCCTGAGTACCGTGGTCTGCATTCTTTGGCCATTGGATTGGGTTTCATGGCCATTTGTGTTCTGGCTGTTGGCCATTTGTGTTCTGGCCTCAACGTTTCTTAATCTTCTAGGATGTCTGTCTCGCCTTGTATTGGTGTCATGCATAAGTTTTTCTACTTTGGCCATTTGGCTTTTGGCTTTTGGCTTTTGGCTTTTGGCTTTTGGCCTTTTGACTTTTGGCCATTTGGCTTTTGGCCTCAACGTTCCTTAATGAACCTGCATGGGATCCTGTCTAAATCTGCAGTGTTGAATCTCACGAACACATTAAATAAAATCATAAAATGCAAATAAAGCCAATATATGAAGAAATTTAATGTTTAGGCACAATATGGCATGTATGAATGATTATACCCTTTTGATCATGGAGATCAAATCAATCTTACCCTTACTGGAAAATTAGTGACCTGAATGCTTTTTTGCCTTACTGGAAAATTAGGATCACGGAGATCAAGCCAGCCTTATCCTTACTGAAGAAGTAGTGAGGTGTTGGTTTGTAACTGTGATGGCTTGTTTGTAGTGAGAGAGGAATTTGTAATAAGGATTTCAAGGTTTTAGGGTTCTTGAAAGAGTTTGATATTCTAACAGTGTTGTGGCAAGGTTTTTTTTTCTCTCTTCTTTTCTCCTCCTCCTGGTTTGTGTGAAAAGAAGGTGATTATATAATGGAAATTAGGGTAAAGCAAATGGGCTTTGAATGTGCAATTGGGCCTCCAATATTCACTTGAATTCATCACTTTCCAAGCTAAATCGCAGGGACCTAAATGCATTTTTTGAAGTTGAAATGTGAAAACAAAATGTAGCCTACATCGATAACTAACTCCTGTCCAAAAATCGGCTCAATCGGATAAACAGTGAATTAGTTATGAATTTTTGAAGTTTCAGCTCAGACAAACTTATTTTGGGCTCCAGTGTCGACTCTGACACGTTCTTCAATAAACACTGGTATTGATCGGTGCATAATTTGGTCTCGACTTTTGAAGCAAAGTTGTAGATCTATGAGTCAGGGACCTTGTGTAAAAATATGAGCCCAATCCGATAAAAATTGACCGAGTTATGAATTTTCGAAGTTTCGGCTCAGATGAAATAGTATTCAGCATTCAGGATTTTCAGCATGTCACGCACTCTGAGCAAAAAACGAAGGCCTTTTGAATACCTTTTGAACTCAATACCTTCTGTGAAAATGTAGCCAACTCAATTTGTGAAATTTTGGCGCCGGAACCAGCTCGATACGATGAAAATTGACCAAGTTATGATTTTCTGAACATGACGCAGATAAACTTCTGTCACAAATTTCCTGTGCGAAAATACTTGATAAACCCACATTTTTGAAGACCTTCTGATCGAAATTGGCTTCCAGCCGTGAGAGATGAAAACTTAGATAATGTCAAGACGGAATTTTGGCCACCAGAACGGGTTCAAAATGAGTCAAGATCTTCAAGTTATGAATTTTTTAGCGCGTAAAAACTGCACTTTCAGCACACTTTTTCACCATATTTCTTCAAGAAAACTCGCACATTCGGATACCTTCTTTAAAGAATTGACTCTTGAGCCGAACCTGAATTTGAGAATACGTTATCAGAGATATCTTGGCGAAAGAATACCTGAATATGACGCGCCGGGTTGGTCTTGTGAATTTTTCTTGAAATATTTTGAGAAATATGGGAGGGCAAATTTTGGGGTACAACAATGTTCTCAAAGTAAATGAGATTGTGTCATATGTGTTTCGTATGCATATGCTATGATACTTGTAAATGATGTATGGATGCAAGATGTCGTTGAAGTGTATTGGTAGCTTCGTATAACATCTTTTCCGGGGAAAATAAATCCCTGACCATTGCTGGGGACGAAGAATATGAATCTTCAATCTTGTTTAGAATGTCTCTGCTGGGGAATCCTACTTTCTGTTTTGAGGATACTCCGCTGGGAATGTTTGACTTCTGCTCGAGGATGGAAGAATTCAGGAACATTGGTCGTTCATCGCTCTACTAGGGAATTTAGTTCTTATATACCCTGACTGGGGATAAAAGAGATGAATAACCTTCAGAGGTGATGTATGACTGATTTTCCAATATGGACGTCAACTCTTCTGGGGGAGGAAAAAATTAAATGATGTCTGGCTCAATTTCAGACTCCGTAGCAACTTTCTGGGGATAACAACCTAGACTACACTTTGTTGGAGAAGAGAATATTGTCAGTGACTTGCTGTAGTCGGAGAAATGAACTTTGCTTGGGAAATTAAATTCTGTTGGGGAAATAAACCCTACTGGGGAAATAAACCTCTTTGGAGAAGTAAGCCTTGCTGGAGAAGAGAATTTTGCGGGGGATTTCGCAGTGTTGGAAAAATAACTCAGCTCGAGAATTAAATTCTTGTGAACTGTGTTGAAGAAGTTTCCACTATATGTTGGAGAAATAATCAGATTCCTTTATCCGCTAGGGGGATTTGCTGGGGAGTATGGTCATGTTAACTGTTGTAAGATGCCCCAATTCCTGTCTAAAGCATATTAGAATTGCAGGGGGAATGTATCTTCGTTGGGGATGAGCTTGTGAAGGTAACTCTATGGGTATTATCCCATGGGGGTTGCTCTGTGGGGATTTTCCTGTGGGGACTTGTGGACGACCTGAACGTTATCCCAATTCCTAGAGTCTTGAGTAAATGCTTATTCCTGTTTTTATTTATATATTTGTTAACATTAATCATATTCATATGCATATGTCCATTCAATTTAGTCACATGACGTTTTTTCAAACAAAACAGAGAAAGTAAAATAAAGTTGAATTTTGAAATTGTATTTATATTGATAATTTGCCTATAAACAGAAGGTTTTTGTACATAGAGACAGAAATCTCAGTAAGAGGAAATCATCATAAAATGAGTAGAGTACAAACATATAGCTATGTGTAAATGACCCCATCAAGTTTCAACTCTGCTATTGCCTTTATGTCCTCGAGCATCTCATCTCTCGTTGTCGGAAGAAGTTGACTGAATTGATTTGTACCGTTTGAACTTGACATCGGTAACAAATCTTGTTGTATATAGATGATCCAATGGGACATTGTCATACGCTTTTAATCCCTAACTTTTTCCTGGACCACCCTTTCGGGTTTTCAGTCCACCGAGATACTCTTTTTTGCCCAAGTCGCCTTTTTAGGTTTTCAACTTGTTGGATGTACAATCTTTATATATGTGTGTATATATATATATATATATATATATATATATATATATATATATATATATATATATATATATATATATATATATATATATATATATATATATATATATATATATATATATATATATATATATATATATATATATATATATATATATATATATATATATATATATATATATATATATATATCCCAAATTTTTTCCCGAACCCTTTTAGTTCATCGGGATGCCCTTTGTTGTACCCCAAAATTCGCCCTCCCTTTTTCACAAAGAAAATCACAACCCTAGGGTTCTTCTCTGATTTTTAAGATTGGCTCGAGAATCGGTCAAACAGACTTTTCTTTATCAGTCGATCCAGAATTAGGGTTTTCTCTGATTTTTCGAGATTGGCTCAGGAATTGATAAAGCAGACTTTTCTTTGACAACAAATCCGGAATTAGGGTTTTCGCTCGCATTTCTCAAAAGAAACCGAATCCTCAGAAATTCAGTTAACTGTTACATTGTTTTCACGCTTGTTCAAGTTTACTGGTTGTTTCTCAAGGTCTGATTATCTGGGATAAAAGCTGAGACTTTGTTTGGAACATTAAGGCATCTGCTTGATTAGTGGAGTGAAAGGTTTACCGCTTAATGGAATGCTTGTTTGTTTAACTGTACAATGTGTGTGTTAATTGGAATACCATGCGTATTGTGAGTAACGCAAGGTTACGAGACTGCAAAGTTTATTGATTATTTATTTTATCTGGGTTTAAATTATTGGGATACAGTTCCAATTATTTTGATTTGAGAGTCTTAAATAATTAAATAAACAATGCAAGGAAAGATTGGAAGATATTTGACAATAGAAATTTCTTTTGGATAAAGACTTTTTTATTTCGTTTCAAATGTTATTACAAAATTTATCTGAATATTGTAAATTTACAACTTACAGTATTCACAATAATATTGGTTTACAACAAATGAAAAATCTATCTATCTCTAAGCCTAATCTCCTAAGATCTTTGACTTCTACTTCTACTGCTTCCTCTATTGCCCATGATACATTCACCTGAAAAAGAAGAAAGGAAAGAAATTAGCACAATTAACTGAAAATAATTTTCAAGCAAATAAAAAGAAATCATCACTAAAGTTTGTCGGCCGGAATCAGAATGCTATTTGTTCATCATGTTTTATTTTCCTCTTTGCAAATCACAAGAAGATTACTCTTCTTGGTTCACAAAGAGAAAAATAAAAACAAATAATAAGTGCAAGCATGTCAAACTAGAAGCAAAGTGTACTGCATGCTATAGAAAACTGCAATGGTCAAACCAAGTCAGCAAGGCAAACATGAGCAAGCTAACTACAAATGCATTAACCAAACTGAATGCAGAATTGTCAAGCATAGAACCTAGCAAAAGCAACAAAGTACAATGCAGAAAGTACACAGTACAGAAAATGCAGCAGGGAGATAAATCAATTCACAAGCAAGAGCTTGTCCTAGCCATCATCATTTTCTGCCAGCAAACTTTTCAGAAAGATATATTAAAATAAGCAAAAGTGCTTATGAGAGAGAGAGAAAGAGAAGACCTAGTGAAGAGGTTTGCAGTTTTGGCTAAAGCAGGTTGTAAAAGGCAGTAAAATATAACAAAAAAGATATATAACAGTCCAGGGAGGAGGGAGAAAAGAGGGAGCAAAAATCTGCATAAACTGCAAATCACAGTTCCAAAGACCAGTAACAAACTCAAGCTCAACAGACCTGTTTGCAAAAAAAACCACAAAAACTTGCAAACCTGCATTACAAACTGCAAGCCTGTATTTCAAACGGCCAAACCAACACCAGCAATCACAAGCCTGCTAAGTCACAATAAACAAACCTGTTGGCTCAAGCCTGTAAGCCAAACCTGCTGTCAAGCCTGCACAAAGGCCAAATCTGCCTAAACAAACTGCAAACTACAGTTGCAAACCTGTCTGCAAAACTACAAACTTGTTTGCCAACAAATCAAACTGCATTACTACAACTGGCCAAATCTGCTTGCTCAAGCCTGTAAACCTGCAACTTGCCCAAAAAACAAACGGCAAACCTACAGAAGCCTAAACACAAAACTCAAAACAAACTCAGATCTGCATAACAATAACAAAACTGCAGAAAACAATCAACAGTTGCCAAACCTGTACCAAACTCAAAACAAGCTTTGCCAAACAGTTTCAAAAAGGACCACAAGCTGGCCAAAACTCAAAAAAAATTGCAAACAGTCACAAGCTAACCAACAATTTCATCATTATTTTCAAGCATTCAAAGAGAAGGAGAGGAGCTTTCAGAAGCAAAACACCAGTTTTCAGATCCATCATCATCAAACATCAGTAACCAAGAGAAGAGGAAGAGGATTCAGAAGCACCATCAAAGCTAGTTTTTCTCCAGAAGTATTCATCATCAACAATATCAACGAAGCAAACAACAAATAGCAAGTTTTCAATCCATCATCAACAAAAATCAGAGACAAGCAGTTTTTTTCAGAAGCTAAGTCCATCATCAACAAAAAGCAAAACAAGCAGTTTTCAGAAGCTAAGTTCATCATCAAACTCAGTTCAAACAACATTATTTCAGAAACACGTTCATCATCAAGAAGAGGAAGAGTTTCAGAAATAGAATCAAAAGCTTCAGAAACACGTTCATCATTAACAAACACTCAGAGGAAGGAAGAGAATCAACAAAATCAAATCAACAACAAGTTTCAGATTTTATACATTATCACTAACAAATACAAACAAATCTCAGAGTATCATCATCATCGACATCAAATAACCAAGGAGAAAGAGGAAGAGATTCAGAAGCAAGCAAGTTTTCAGAAAATACTCATCATCAAACAAGTCAAGGAAACAGAAATACCAGAAGCCAAAGCGCTATCATCACGTTCCTCCTCCGCCTAGCCTCCTGGGAGCGCCACCGGCCGGTCTCACATCCTTCTCCTTCTATTTTACAGAACAAAATGCTCAAGGTACGTCCCTCAAGCCCTTACTACATGTAAACATCAAAAGCCATAAATCAAAACATGAAAGTAATAATCAAGCAAAACGAAAACATAACTGTGAAACCCTAAAACATTAAGGATAACAATTTGTACCGTTCAAACACAAAAACGTGGGCCACTGTGAGAAGGAAGGGAGTGGATGAGGGCGGCGCACCGATAGCTAGGATAGTGGAGGGAGTATCAGACGCTTCGCCTGAGAGAGATGAGAGAAACGAAGAAGAAAGGCAAGAGTGGCGCTGTTTGTTTGTAACAACTAACCCTAATCCGTTCCAACCCTAACAAACACTATGCAAAGTCTGGCACTGGGCCTTTGCCCAAACAAATGCTTAGGCCCAACATTTTACTAAGCACGCACCCCCCCCCCCCCCCCCCCCCCCCCCGCTCGCTCTGACTTGCCATTTGCCCTTCTTCATTTATGGGCCACAAATTGCCTAAGGCCCATCATCTTTTCTAATTAAAACTAATACTTTTTTTATTTTCATTTTTTTAATGATTTGATTCTTTTTCTCTTGTTAATAATAAGACTAAAAATATATTAAATTTTGTTTTAATTTTCTTAATATAGTTTTCTTTTTTTAATGTTTGTTATATTTATTAAAATACAATAATATTAGAGATCTTATTTTTTTTTCTTTAAAAAATATGTAAATAAAGAAGCTTTAATTTAAATAATTTTTTCTTTCCTTAAAACTTTTTCTTTTCATAATTCATTAATAAAACAAAATAATAATCATACTTAAATCTTTATTAGGTTAAAATTTTATTTACTTGTAAATAAATACATGCATCTCATAGTTACTGATTTTTCATAATTCGTTATAATTTTTACATTGAATTGCAACAGTTTGATTTGGTTGTAACGCATAATACTTGGACATTATTATTCTTATGAGACTCGTCCCCATTTGTAAATAATTGTACCCCCATCCCCGGATACTCATTTGTAATAACTTAGACTTTAAATTCCCGCAATTTATTGCTTTCAATATACTGTATAGTAATTAGGATTTGTATGTGAAGATTCAAAATCAATCGCTAGATGACCTAATCCAAGAATAAATGCATGAAAATAAATACACAATTCACACTTGCACCTCTAGGGTAACCTCACTTGTTGCCTCGGAAAATGCAATCATGTCCCTCGAATATGAGACACTCTAGCAAATGCCCCTTCGATAAACAAAGATCATAGTCCCTCGATGACCCTCGATGTTGCCTTCGATAAAACGATCTCGTCCTTTACAAAATTGCTAGAAGCGTCTCACAAGTTGCTTTTAATGATTGTATACGATGACCCGCGCCTGTCCCGTTTAACATCCTAACACAAGGTTGTTCACCAAACACAATGGTGAAATAACATTGTCAAAAGGGTTGAAAACATAAGAAATATCTTTTGAGTAAAATAGGGTAGATAACTCTTAGTTACTTGATCAAAAAACTTGCAAAACATCCTTGCCATTTTCAAACATACCTCACAACACAATTTCAAAACAACTTTCAAAACATTGAAATATCTTTTCAAAAGACACACACCTTTGTATATATTCGAACAAGAATCATTACAAAGGTTGCCTAGACAAAGCTTCTTTTTCAAAGCACTTTTCAAAACCACACACACAAAAGCACCATTTCAAAAGCAAAGGCAAGTGATCTAAAACAAGTAACTAAGAGCCCATGGAAAACCATGGATGAAAAGGGTGCTAGCACCTTCCCTTTTCATAATCTACCCCCCGAACCCAAGAAAAAATCTCAAAGGTCTTTCTGTGCTTTTTGACCTTTCCTTTGGATAAAATAAAAAGTCGGTGGCGACTCTTGCTAAACCGCACAAGTGCGAACACAAATGCAAAACCTCAAGTCAGTTCTCCCACCGTATCACACCCTTATTTTTGCCTAAACCAGTCAACCTAGCGGGTCATTTTCATGCGTAGTATCTTTTGACTATGTTCGCGTTCACAGGGTGCGAAAAGTCTTCACCATCCATGGTGGTAAGTATCATAGTACCGCCATAAAATATCTTCTTGATTACAAATATCCCTTTATAGGTGGGAGTTCATTTTCCCCTGGGATCACCTTGTGGTAGGATGATGTGCTTTATTACCAAGTCGCCAGCCTGATATATCTGATGCTTGACCTTTTTGTTAAAGGCCTTGATCATGCGCTTCTGACACATCTGACCATGACAAACAGCCGCAATGCTTTTCTCGTCAATCTAACTTATCTGGTCTAGCTTAGTCTGAATCCATTCGTCTTCGTCTAAATCTGCGTCCTTCATAATCCTTAGAGAAAGAATCTGGACTTCGATAGGTAGAACCGCTACCATACCGTAGACTAGAGAGAACGGGGTTTCCCCAGTTGATGTTCGTACTGAAGTGCGATAGCCATGAAGAGAAAATGATAACATCTCATGCAAATCATTATATGTCACCGTCATCTTCTGTATAATATTTTTAATGTTCTTATTGGCGGCTTCCACTGTGCCATTTATCTTTGGTCGATACAGAGAAGAGTTATGGTGTTTGATCTTAAATTGCATGCAGAGTTCTGTGGTCATAGTATTGTTTATATTAGTACTATTGTCAGTGATGATCTTTTCGGGGATGCCATACCGACAGATAAGATTATGCTTGATGAACCGAGCCACCATGTTCTTGGTAATGGAGGCAAATGAAGCTGCTCCAACCCACTTTGTATAGTAATCAATAACGACGAGGATGAAGTGATGTCCATTAGAAGTCGTAGGATTAATCTCTCCAATCATATCAATTCCCCACATTGCAAATGGCCAAGGAGCAGTCAAGACATTCATAGGAACCAGAGGTACGTGTACTTTGTCAGCATAAATTTGGCATTTGTGACAAGTTCTTGAGTGGTGATGGCAATCAATTTCCATGGTCAACCAATAGTAACCCGCTCTCATAATCTTCTTAGCCATTGTATTCCCAATGGAGTGAGTACCAAAGATACCTTCGTGCATATCTTCCATAATTTTCTCAGCTTCCTTCTTGTCCACACAACGAAGCAAAGTCGAATCATGGTTGCGCTTGTACAAAATTCCATTGCTCAGGAAGAACTTAGCAGAGAACCTTTGTAAGAATTTCTTGTCATTGATAGATGCCCCCTCGAGATATTCTTGAGCCTCGAGGTATCTTTTCACTTCATGAAACCAAGGCTTCTCTTCTACTCTATTGGTGTCAACTTCATAACATTGTGTCGGTTCATCCAGTCTTTCAATAGTAATTTGAGGAGCTTCATTGTCCCATCTGACTTTGAACATAGATGACATGGTGACTAATGTGTCTGCCAACTGATTCTCTTCTCGAGGAATATGTTCAGAAGTGATATCCTCGAAGTATGGAATTAATGTCAGTACTTGCTCCCGATAAGGAATGAGATTCGGGTGCTTTGTATTCCATTCTCCCTTAATCTGACTGATGACTATGGATGAGTCCCCGTACACATCTAAGAACTTGATCCTCATATCAATAGCATCTTTGATACCCAGATGCATGCTTCGTATCCAGCCATGTTGTTGGTGCAGTCAAAGAAAAGTATGGTAGTGAAGGGCGTATGGAAACCTTTGGGGGAGATTATCACATCACCAATTCCATTACCAAGCGTGTTGGAAGCTTCATCGAAAATCATAGTCCATTGGGATCCTGGCTTAGGTCCTTCATACGGTCCAGGTTCTTCATAACCTGTAACTAGTATGATATTCTCATCTGGGAACTCAAAATTCATAGACTGGTAGTCGTCTACAGCTTGATGAGCCAAAAGACCTTTCAGTACACTTCCTTTGATTGCCTTCTGAGTGGTGTAATGAATATCATATTATGTTAAGACCATTTGCCATCTGGATATCCTTCTGGAGAGTGCGGGCTTCTCGAATATGTATTTGATTGGATCCATCTTAGAGATCAATAAGGTAGTATGAGTCAACATATATTGGCTTAGTCGGCGAGCAGCCCATGCCAAAGCGCAACAAGTGTTCTCGAGCAGTGAGTATCTTGTTTCACAGTTGTTAAACTTTTTCTAAGGTAGTATATTGCATGCTCTTTTCGACCAGACTTGTCATGTTGGCCCAGTTCACACCCCCATTGAGTTCTCTAACACTGTTAGGTACATGCTCAGAGGTCTTCCTTCAACCAGTGGCATCAAAACTAGTAGTTCTTGGAGGTACTCCTTAATCTTGTCAAAGGATATCTGGAAATCATCATTCCACTTCACTACCTGATTTTTCTTCAGCAACTTGAAGATCAACTCACAAGTAGCAGTCAAATGAGAAATAAATCTAGAAATATAGTTCAGTCGTCCTAATAAACCTCTGACTTCCTTCTCGGTACAGGGAACGGGCATTTCTTTAATGGCTTTGACCTTGGCAGGATCAACTTCAATACCTTTACCACTGACAACGAAACCCAGGATCTTACTGGATCTCACCCTAAAGGTGCACTTGTTTGGATTCAACCTCAACTCGTACTTCTTCAACCTCTCAAATAGCTTGTGTAGATGGTCAAGATATTCCTCTTTAGTCTGGGATCTGGCTATCATGTTGTCAATATAAACCTCTATCTCGTGATGTATCATGTCATGGAATAAAGCTACCATGGCACGCTGATATGTCGCAACGACATTCTTTAAACCAAAAGGCATAACTTTGTAACAAAAAGTGCCCCACTGTGTAACAAAAGTAGTCTTTTCCATATCTTCGGGTGCCATGATTATAACTCGAGAAACCTTCCATGAAGGAGAATACCTTGTGTTGAGCAGTGTTGTTGATCAAGACATCAATATTTGGAAGTTGAAAGTCATCCTTGGGGCTTGCCCTATTCAGATCCCTGTAGTCTACATACATACGTACTTTGCCATCTTTCTTCGGTACTGGAACCACATTTGCTACCCACTGAGGATATGATGTAATATCCAAGAAACATGCATTGAATTGTTTCATAACCTCGACCTTGATCTTCTCTGACATCTCAGGACGCGTGCGACAAACTTTTTGTTTTATTGGAGAACAACCCTCTTTCATCGGTAGACGGTGAACCACAATATCAGTATCGAGCTCTGGCATATCCTCGTACGACCAAGCAAAGATCTCAACATATTCATGTAACATCTGGATTAACCTGTTCTTGATACCGTCTTCTAGGTTGGCACCTATCTTGACTTCTTTCATGTCTGCTTCAGTACCCAAGTTTACAACCTCGGTCGACTCTTCATACGGTTGTATAGCCTTTTCCTCTTGCACTAATAGTCTGGCAAGCTCTCCAGGTATTTCACAATCTTCCTCACCTTCATACTCGGCTTGGCAGATCTAATTTTCAAAGTCATAAGTGGCAAAAGCAGAATCGTTATCAACGGGATCCAAAGTGGATGTGAATCTGCAATTTATTGTGTGGGTCACATAGCTATTTTGAAAGTGATAAAAACAAAAGAAGGACAACGAGCACAACATTTGAATGCAAAGTGTTTAATTCTTTATTAAATGAAAATATGTTTATGAAATGACAACCCTTAACAAATTGACCATTGTGACCCGGGTAAGACACGAGGTTTAAAGTCATTGTTTAAAAGTTACATAGCCAAAAATTGAAAGCAATAAAAAACATAAAGTAACAATTACTCCTGACTAAAGGAGATTGAGATAATGTCTTTAGTTTTCAAGTTGATGATCCCATTACCGATGGTCAGAAAGATCCAGCTGTTAAAGTCACAATCACTCAGCATCTTCTATCGCGCTGACTCCATTGTTGCTGACTCGGAATGGTGGTCCTCTGGCACGAGCGTGATTAACAGTCCTCTGAGCTTCTTCTTCTATGACAGCTCTAACATCCTTCAAAGAAGCCATCCTGGGAGGAACCCTGGTAGCCTTGGGAATAGCAGAAACATCTTCAGTAGCGGTAGGAGGGACAACTTAAAAGTCTGGCAGGGAGTATCGATGAATTCACCGTCCATCTCTACATATCGAAATGAGTCCAAATGACTTACCATATACTCTTCCTCGTCACAGACAGTAACAACCTTTCCTTTCATAAGATATTTCAGCTTCTGGTGTAAGGTTGAGGTAACAGTTTCTGCCCCATGAATCCAGGGGCGTCCCAGTAGACAATAATAAGCCAGTCGGATGTCCATGACGTAGAAGGTAGAATCGAAGACATGCGAACCTACCTTAATCGGAAGATCCATTTCTCTGTGTACCATCCTCTTTGAACTGTCAAAGGCTCAGGATATAATATCGCTAGGTTTTAGTATAAACCCTTCGCAATCAAGTATGTCAAGGAACCAATATCAACCAATACACGAGCTAGAGTAGTGCCCCTGCATTCAATAGAGACATACAAGGACTTGTTATGGTTTCTTCCCTTAGGAGTCAAGTCAGCATCGGAAAAACCTAAACCATTATCTGTTGTTAGACTAGCAACATAACTTCCAAATTGATCAGTAGAAAACTCTTGTGGTATGTGTGGGGACTTCAAGAATTTCACCAAAGCATGTGCATGGGCTTCAGAATATAGAAACAAGGATAACATGAAGATCTTAGACAGGTTCTGCCATAGCTGTTCAACAATCTTGTAATCACTCTTGCAAATAATATTCAATACCTCTTTCAACTCTTTCCTAGAGGTGTCTTCAGCTGTAACTTCTTTAGGCGCCTCCATTTGGGCAGGCTCCATTATTTTCTCTTTGCCCCGAGCCTTAGTAACTGACTCGATAGTGGTAACACGAACATGTATGGTGACAGTCTTTGGAGAAATTTTCGGAGAGAAAACCCTTCCGCTTCTAGTAACCTTGTTGGTCCCAGCAATATTGTCAATGTCGGGATCAACAAATTTAGTACCTTCATATTCAGTAGTCGGTAGTTCTTGTTTGACGCCATGGTAGTAGATGTTGGATCCATAGTTCCAAGGGATAGTTTTATCCGAAGAATATGGAATTAGTCCAGGTGTAGTAATTATCAGAGGAGCGGCTTTGGGTTTGGTAATGATCCTTACAGGTCCCTTGAAAGTGATCCTGATAGGAGTGCCGGATATTATAGATACCTCTTCCAACTCCAAGTCTTGTAACAAATTCTCAACAGACGGGACCTTCTCAACCAGAATTATGTGATTATCCATTAGGCGCTGAATACCTTCTTCTAGCAACTTGCCGCCATTGGGTTGGGCTGCGCAACAATAACATCTTTCAATGCAACCTGGAAATAAAGCGGCCTGCAATAGATTCTTCTTGATAATCGGGAGGAGAGTAGCCAGATCACTTACAGTAGAAACATAAAGAACATCATCAATAACACGTATGCCTTTGTCATGCTTCAGTATAGGTGCAATAATTACATTCGGGGTCTCGGGAGGATCGAACTTAATCTCTTTATTGTCAATCATGTCTTGAATTTTGTTTTTCAAGGCCCAACAGTTATTGTGTCATGCCCATGGCTATTGGAATAATAAGCACACTTCACATTTAGATTGTATCTAGGAGAGGAGGTGTTGGGATTCTGAGGAGGATCCCTTAACGTAATCAGTTCCGCTTTCAGTAAATGTTATAATGCCTGAGACAGTGGCATGCTGATTTTGGTAAATTGCCTTCTAGGTGCGTCTGACCTATGCTGATTATTTTGCTGATGTTGTTGAACAGGTGCATGATTAGAAATCAGCCCTGCTCCTACAGACTGACCATGGTCACTTCTAACACGACCCTTCTATCCATAAACAATATTTGTTTCCTTTTTTCTGTTGAACATCTTCTTTACAGCACTCAAAGACGCAACCACTTGAATCTTTCCACTCTTGATACCGCCTTCAACATGTTCCCCAGTTAGAATTAGCTCAATAAAACCAGATGAGGAGCTTCCGATCCGATGGTTAAGGAAGGGCCTTGTCATAGTGCCCATAAAAATATCAACTAGTCCCAGCCAGACAAGGGATGTTCCACTCTTCCAGCTAAATCTCTCCACTTTTGGGCATACTCTTTAAACCCTTCATTCGAGCCCATGGTCATACTTTGTAGTTACACACGAGTTGGTGCAAGGTCAGCATTATATTGATACTGCTTGTAAAAGTAGCAGCCAAGTCTTCCCAAGTATGAATGTTGGTTCCTTTCAGCTGATAGAACCATTCAAGTTGTGTCCCAAATAAACTCTCTTGAAAGAGGTGAACCCATAACTTTCTGTCAGCAGTATGGGGTTGGATCTTCCGAACATAAGACTGCATATGAAGATTTGGACAAGACACACCATCATATTTGGCAAAAGTAGGAACCTTGAACTTGTGAGGATAACAACCCCCAAAATAAGACCCAACTCTTCAAAGTCCAGCCCGGGCACTTTCTATATCTCCATAGCATTAAGTCGATCTTCCAGCTGCTTGTATCTGTCATCAGCGGGAGTGTTGTACCCCAAAATTTTCCCTCTCACTTATCAAGAATTTAATCACAAGATCTCCTTAGCTCAAGACTGCACTAGGGTTTGATCAGCTCAAGACACCTCCTTAAGCACTGATGACCAAAATTAGGGTTTGAGTTTGCAAAAGGATTTTTGAACTTCCAATTCCCCATATGGTTTTTACAAACAATACCAATATAACGTTGATCTTGCACCCACCCGTACTCAACTCTAGAGTATGGCCATGGTTTCAAGTGAAGGCTTCAAGGACTATGCGCAAAAATGGAGGGACTTAGCAGGAAGAGTCCAACCTCCTTTATCTGAAAGAGAATTAGTAGACATGTTCTTGGGAACCTTGTCTGGTCCTTTCTTCAATCAGTTAATTGGGAGTTCATCGGCAGATTTTACCAAACTGATATTAATCGGAGAAAGGGTAGAAGTCGGGATAAAGAATAGGAAGATTCAAAAAGATTCATCCTCTGCTGTTGTAAGGAAACCATTCATTAGAAAGAAAGAAGTGGTTGTTGTATATCCTCAGAGAAATCAAGATAGGGCTGAATACCGTCCAATGGTGGGAGATGTCATGATTCCTAAACCAGAGCCTGCTCAATAAAGAAGTAACCATCCAAGAATGGAAAGACCAGTCAGACAATTCACCCAAATTAATATGACACTATCTCAAGTATTGCCGAATTTGTTAAGGTCCAACCTAGTGACTTTGAAAGAAGCTCCAAAGAACCCTAACACAACCTCTCCTCACTATCATCCTAATGCCCACTGCGCATACCATTCCGAAAGTCCTGGCCATGACACTAACAACTGTTGGGATCTGAAGAACAAAGTACAAGATCTTCTTGAAGCCAAAGAGATTGTATTCGACGCGCCAGAAAAGCCCAATGTCATTACTGCCCCTATGCCCAAACACGGATGAGATGTCAACGCCGTCGAGGAAGATATGTTTGTTACTTCAGTTAATGAACTTGGAACCCACTCTTGACTATCAAGAAGAACTTATTGAATGCCGGTGTATTCCCAATATGTGATGAAAGTTGTCATTTCTGTTTCTCCTCACCAACCAGCTGTCCTTTGTTAAAAGCAGGCGTTCAGTGCCTAATAGATAACAAGGAAATTTTGTTTGAGAAGGCTTCAATTCCAACCGTTTCTTATAATGATGTTTCCATCGTGACCATTTCCGACAATTCTTCCAGGGTCTCCACCAAAAGACCCGTTAGAATTACATCAATTCCAAAAGTAACTCCATTGATAATTACAATGCCTGGACCAATCCCGCATTCTTCAGACAAAACCATACCATATAATTATGGAGGGGATGTCTACTACCACGGTATCAAGCAAGATTGGCCAGCTGCTGAAGATTCAAGTTCTGAGAAAGTTGATTCCAATATCAGTAATATCGCAGGGAATAGTAAGATAATCCGAAGCAGAAGGATATTCTATCCAGAAATTGCTCCCCCAAAAGCAGTTTCTGGACCCGTAATCGTTCCTTTTGTTGTTGCTCCTCCAAAGGTTATTCCCAGTCCTACAATCATCTTTGCTAATACTCATGTTGACAAAACTGTTATAATCACTGTTATTACCCCTACTGACATTCCTGCTGTCGAGTCAACCGAGACTCGAGGTAAAGGTATTCTGGTTGAGCCTGTCCGGACGAAGGCATAATCAGTGGCTATCCCTGAGACCTCCCGGAAAGAGATGGAGGAAATTCTAAAGATCATAAAAAGAAGCGACTACAATGTAGTTGAGTAACTGGGGTAAACTCCATCAAAAATTTCCATGCTGGCTTTATTACTATGTTCTGAGGCGCATGCAAAGGCTTTGGTAAAATTCCTGAAAACTGCCCATGTACCCCAAGAAACATCTGCCAATCAGTTCCAAGACTGCGTAGCCAGCTTGACTGCAGATAATGGTCTAGGTTTTTCAGATGCTGATTTAACGCCAAGAGGGGTGAAGCATAATGAGGCATTACATGTCTCAGTCGAATGCAGGGCCACGATGTTGGCTCATGTCTTGGTTGACACCGGTTCGTCTCTGAATGTGTTTCCTAAAAAGGCTCTTGATAGGCTTGATTGTGAAGGATTAACATTGAAACAAGCAACATAGTAGTGAGGGCCTTTGACGGCTCAAAAAGGATGGTGCATGGGGAAGTGGATATTCCCATAAAGGTTAGAACCCAAACATTTAATTCAACTTTTTATGTAATGGATATTCACCCTTCATATTCCTGCTTGCTAGGCCGACCATGAATTCACAATGCTGGCGTTGTTACTTCTACGTTGCATCAAATGTTGAAATATCCAATTCAAGGGAAAATCATCATTGTTCATGGAGAAGAAGAGTATATGATCATCCATCTAAATTCCTTCAGATATGTGGAACTAGATGGTGAATTTATTGAAACTCCATTCCAGCATTTTGAAGAAGTCATGCAGATTGTGGCAGTAACCAAGGTTGTATCTCAAGTTCCCAAGATCACAAGGCCGCCACTCAGGATGTCATCTTTGAAAGATGCCAAGGCAGTGATAGAAGAAGGTGGGTGCACTATTTGGGGATAACTCCCAGATATCCCATACAAATCTGACAAATTTGGCCTGGGTTTCACTTCAGGTGCCCAGAAGGTTGTATGTCGTGCTCGTGCCAGAGGACCACCCTTGAAAATCAGCAACAACCAAGTCAGCACCATGGAGGATGATGAAGACAGCTACAACCTGGAGGATTGGATTTTCCCAACTGTCAGTGGAGGGCTCAACAACTGGGAGGCTAGAGATTTCATCCTGATCACTTTTATCCCATAGTAATATGTCTTTACATTTTGTTGGATCTGTAATATTAAAATAATTCAGACTCTTAAAACCTTGTGTCTTACCCGAGGCACAATGGTCCATTTGTAAGGGTTATCATCTCATTTCCATATGACATCAATGAATCATGGACGTTTTTGCATACAAACTTTGTGTTCATTGTTTTTCTTTTTACATTTTCTTTTCTTTCAAAGATAGCTATACTCTTACACACACTCACACTCACAATGCAGGTCTACATCCATTCGGGATCCCGTGGGTAACGATTCTGCTATGGCCTTCTGTGACTCTAAAAATATAATCTACCAAGCCGAAGACGAAGGTGAGGAAGATTGTGAAGTACCAAGGGAACTAGCCAGGTTACTACAACAAGAAGAGAGAACCATTCAGCCCCACGAAGAACCAGTGGACACAATCAACCTAGGTACCGAAGAAGACAAAATAGAAGTCAAGGTGGGTGCCAATCTGGAACCCAGTGTCAAAGAGAGTCTGATTCAGTTGTTACACGATTATGTTGAGGTCTTTGCCTGGTCGTATGAAGACATGTCGGGACTTGATGCTGATATCGTAGTACATCATCTACCTACGAAAGAAGACTATCCACCGGTAAAGCAAAAGGTCCGTCGCATGCGACCAGACATGTCAGAGAATATTAAAGCAGAATTCATGAAATAATTCAACGTCAGATTCTTGGCCGTCACCTCTTATCCGCAATGGGTTGCCAATGTTGTTCCCGTTCCCAAAAAAGACGACAAAGTACAAATGTGCATGGACTACAGAGATTTGAATAGGGCAAGCCCTAAGGATGATTTCCCACTTCTCCATATTGATGTTCTAGTTGACAATACAACACAACATAAAGTGTTTTCCTTCATGGACAGTTTCTCAGGCTACAACCAAATCAAAATGGCGCCTGAGGACATGGAGAAAACAACTTTTGTCACGCAGTGGGGTGCATTCTGCTACAAGGTTATGCCATTCGGACTGAAGAATGTTGGGACAACCTATCAGTGTGCCATGGTAGCTCTATTTCACGACATGATACATCACGAAATAGAGGTCTATGTGGACGACATGATAGCTAGATCTCAGACAGAAGAAGAGAATCTTGACCATTTACAGAAACTCTTTGAGAGACTAAAGAAGTACACGCTGAGGTTGAACCCAAATAAATGCACATTTGGGGTAAGGTCTGGCAAACTCCTAGGCTTTGTTGTCAGCAATAAGGGTATTGAAGTGGATCCTGCCAAGTGAAAACAATACAAGAAATGCATGCTCCTCGTACTGAAAAGGAAGTTAGAGGATTCTTGGGACATTTTACCAACAGTGCTAGATTCATTTCTCACCTGACAGCTACTTATGAACCAATCTTTAAATTACTGAAGAAAGATCAAGTAGTCAAATGGAATGATGAGTGCTAAAATGCTTTCGATAAGATCAAAGAGTACTTGCAAGAGCCTCCTATTTTAATGCCACCAATCGAGGGAATACCATTGATCATGTATCTAACTGTTTTGGAGAATTCAATAGGGTGTGTGTTGGGGCAGCATGACGAGTCTGGCTGAAAAGAGCATGCTATTTACTACCTGAGCAAAAAGTTTACCGACTGTGATACAAGATATTCACTGCTCGAGAAAACTTACTGCACTCTGGCATGGGCTTCTCGCCAGCTAAGACAGTATATGCTGACCCATACTACCTTATTGATATCCAAAATGGATCCAATAAAATACATCTTCGAGAAACCTGCCCTCTCTGGGAGAATAGCGAGATGGAAGATGATCCTGACAGAATATGACATACAGTATACTACCCAGAAATAAATAAAGGGAAGTGTACTAGATAATCAACTTGCTCACCAAGCTGTGGAAGACTACCAGTCCATGAAGTTCGAATTCCAAGATGAAGACATCATGATGGTAAACAACTGTGAAGAATTCAGACCATATGACGAACCTGAACAAGGATCCCGATGGACCTTGGTTTTTGATGGGGCATCTAACGCACTCGACAATGGTATTGGTGTTGTACTCATATCTCCTGAAGGGTGTCATACTTCCTTTACTGCAAGACTCTGCTTCAATTGTACAAACAACATGGCAGAATACGAAGCATGCATTTTTGGTCTCAAAGCTGCCATAGATTGGGGGATCAAATCCTTAAATGTATTCGGAGATTCAGCTTTGGTTATCAGTCAAATCAAAGGGGAATGGAACACCAAACACCCTAACCTTATCCCTTATAAAGAACATGTTTTGACATTGCTCCCACATTTTGAGAAGATTACCTTCGAGCATTTTCTGCAAGAAGAAAATCAGCTAGCAGACGCACTAGCCACAATGTCATCCATGTTTAAACTTAATTGGGATAACGAGGCTCCCCAGATCACCATTGAACGAATGGATGAACCAGCTCACTGTCATGAGATTAATACTGAAGAAGTAGTAGACCAGCCTTGGTTTCACGAAGTCAAGAGGTATTTTGAGGCTCAAGAATATCCAGAAGGAGCTTCAGTCAATGATAAGAAGTTCTTAAGGAGATTCTCTGCTAAGTTCTTCCTTAGTAATGACATTCTCTACAAACGCAATCATGACTCTGTGTTACTTCGATGCATAGACAAGGTTGAAGCGGAAAAGATCATGGCTGAGTTACATGAAGGAACTTTTGGCACCCATTCTAGTGGATATACGATGACAAAGAAAATCCTACGGGCAGACTATTACTGGTCTACCATGGAAGCAGATTGCTATCAACACTCTCAAACCTGTCACAAGTGTCAGATTTATGCTGACAAGGTACACGTACCTCTGGTTCCTCTAAATTTCTTGATGGATCCTTGGCCCTTGCTATATGGGGCATCGATATGATTGGGGAAATCAAGCCAACAGCCACCAATGGACACCGCTTCATCCTAGTGGTCATTGACTATTTTACAAAGTAGGTTGAGGTAGCCTCTTTCGCTTTCGTAACCAAGAATGTTGTAGCCCAGTTCATTAAACAGAATCTCATCTATCAGTATGGTATCCCAGAGAGGATCATCACAGAAAATGGTACGAATCTAAACAATACTATGATCACCGCCCTGTGCGAGAAATTCAAGATCCAGCATCACAATTCTTCCACTTACCGGCCAAAGATGAATGGTGCTGTCGAAGCTGCAAATAAGAACATTAAAAAGATCATACAGAAAATGATAGTCACATACAAATACTGGCATGAGATTCTACCATTCTCTCTCCACGGGTATCGCACCACAGCACGCACATGAACCGGGGTAACACCCTACTCTTTGGTATATGCCATGGAAGTTGTCTTGCCTATTGAGGTCCAAATCCCCTCTCTAAGAATCATGAAGGATGCAGGGTTTAACGAAGACGATTAGATCCAGACTCGACTTGATCAACTGAACTTGATTAATGAGAAGAGGCTTACTACTGTTTGTCATGGTCAAATGTATCAAAAATAGATGATCAAGGCTTTCAACAAAAAAGGTCAGATGCCAAGTGTATCGAGTCGGGGATTTGGTGATCAAACGTATCATACTGCCGCAAGGTGATCCCAGAGGAAAATGGACTCCAACATACGAAGGAACATTTGTAATCAAAAGCATATTCTTTGGTGGAGCAATGATCTTGACCACCATGGATGGTGACGACCTGCCGCACCCTATGAACACAGACATAGTCAAAAGATACTACGCATAAGAGACCCGCTAGGTTGACACACCTAGGCAAAACAAGGGCAACCCGACTGTGATACGGTGGGAGAACTGACTTGAAGGTGTTGCGTTTGTGTTTGCAAATGTTGCGGTTAGCAAGATTCGCCACCGACTTTTTTTTATCCAAAAAGGAAAGGTGAAAAAGCACAGGAAAGACCTTTAGAGATGTTTTTTGTGTTCGGGGGGTAGATTATGAAAAGGGAAGGTATTAGCACCCTTTTCATCCATGGTTTTCCATGGGCTCTTAGTTACTTGCTAGATCACTTGCTTTTGTTTGAATGTGTGCTTGTGGTGGTGATTTTTGAAAGTATTTTGAAAATGGAACTTCATAATGGTTCTCGTTTCTATAAGAACGCCTACAAAGTGTTTGTTTCGAAAATAGTTCAAAAGTGTGTTTGTGAGATGTGTTTTTGAAAGTATTTTGAAAATGGAACTTCGTAATGGTTCTCGTTTCTATAAGAACACCTACAAAGTGTTTGTTTCGAAAATAGTTCAAAGATGAGAGTGTGGGTAAAAATGTTTTTGTTGTGAGCAAGCGAGTAACTGAGAGCGAATCTACCTACTCGAAAGGTCTTAAATGTGCTTTTCCTCCTCCTTTAGATGTGGTTGTCTTACCATTGATTTGGTAAGAAGCCCCATCGTTGGATGCGAAGGGACGGGTGTTTAGGACGTTTGTATAATCATAGAAGGCAACTTATGAGACGTTTTAGCAATATCATTTAGGGACTAGATCGTTTACCGAAGGCAACATCGAGGGTCATCGAGGGACTACGATCCTTTTTTATCGAAGGGTTTTTGCTAAAACGCCCATGCTCGAGGGACATGACTATTTTTCTAAAGGCAACAAAATGAGATTACCTTAGAGATGCTAGTGTGCAAGTGTGTTAGTTTGCATGCATTTTGTCTTGTATTTGAAAGGTTATCTATTTGCTGATTTTATCTTACCATACATCCTAATTACTAGCAATATATGAAAGCAAGTAAACATGCAGAAAATAAATCCTAAGCTATTACATCACTTTAGGGGGATGGGGGTACAAATTTACAATGGGGATGAAGTGGAGGCTGAAATATTACAACCATATCGAATGATAATGAAAACAAGATAAAAACAGTGTAAAATAAAAGGAAAACTGCATTTTGAACTGCTATGTGTCGACCCATGCTGCTATGCATCGACACATAGCTTTTCCTTGCTCCTGTAAAACAAAATCTGCTTAGTATGAGTCGACACATAATGGGATGTGTCGACTCATGAACCTTCTTGCATCGATGCGAAATGCGTATGTGTCGACTCATAGTCTTTTCCTTGCTCCTGTAAAACAAAATCTGCTCAGTATGAGTCGACACATAATGGGATGTGTCGACTCATGCACCTTCTTGCATTGAAGCGAAACGCGTATGTGTCGACTCATAGTCTTTTCCCACTTCTATTTTGTAACCTGAAATCAATATGAGTCGATGCACGGGGGTTATGTGTCGACTCATGCCTTGTTTTTTCACTAGGATGAGTCGACACATGAGGATATGTGTCGATACATGCTGCATTTTCCTGCCTTAAACATTATTTTACTGAATGTACAGGTTAGCTTATGGCATATGATGGATAAATATGAACAACAAATGATTGAATAAGCCTAAACAAAGTGCAGGTGACTAGTTCAAAAAGATATTAAAGTACTACATCTTGTCTTCAAAGAACAACAACTTATTAATGATGTAATGACAAGATAACAAGTCAAGAGCACTTACCTTTGGGTTGCACTGGTTGTTTTAGATCTGAATGCTTTTCCAAATGATGTGATAACCTTGTGAGTCTTCAGGAAGCTGCTATGGAATGCTAGAACTGAGTTGGATTGTACTGTAATATTTTTGGTATTTTTGATTATGAAGGTAAGTAGCACTACAAGGACTATTTTTTTTGGGTTATATTTGGACAGTCATTGAGGGAGAGTTTGTATGGTGGAGAAATGGGTTAGATTTCTGTTTTGAACAAGAGCAGTTTTGGTTTTGAAAATGAGTCAAAGTTGCACAGAATATTGTTTTTCTGCTCAACAAAACTCTCTATCTTCTCTCTAGAAAACTTTTCCACTCTCTTCAGAATCCAACCCCTTTGTCTTATGAGACAGTCCTCTTTTGTAGACCCTTTGACTGAGGTTTAGGGGGAAACTTCATAAGTTATTTTGAATTCTTTTTGGTTACTGCTTTGACACTTTTTGTACACAAATTTCCTTTGCCATTTTGGTGCAATTTTGGGGCTGTTGTGGTGCAGGTTTGGGCAGACTGCATATAGCAGTTTTGGACTGTAGCATGGCACAAGCTTTCTTGCAGGGCAGCATAGTGTATTGTAGCAATATTATATATCATATCTTCTTCAACTTTGGACAGCATAGTTTGTAGCATGTCACAAATTTAGTCTTGTGCACATTATGTCAAAGGCAAAATATTATGACAAGGTTTTAATCAAGACATGGTTTTAGAATTTGTAATTTTGAAAAATGTCACTTTGTAATAACTTGAATTACTTGCATCATCTTGAATTATTTGGAGTTGTAGTAAAATGCCATGAAGCAAATGAAATTAACCAAGTATAGAAAATACTTAGAAAAATATCAAAGTCTTGCAAAGTTAGATTTTTTATTCTCTTGACTTCTTAATGATCACGCTTGATATTTTTGAATGTCTTGATGAAATTTGATCTTTGGGTTGTAATGTTGACCAAAAAGTCAAAGTTTGACTTTCCAGTATGCAATTGAGCATTTTGCCCTTGTTCCAATTTCAAGCCTAAATTGATGAATCAGTGCTGCAAACCTGACGTCTTAGAATATCTTCTGAGCAAATACTTGAAAAATGAGAGGGCAAATTTTGGGGTACAACACCGACGAACCAAAGAGGTTCGGGAAAAAATTAGGGATAAAACAAAGAAAATTTGTACACCCGGCAAGTTGAAAACCCGAAAGGGTGGCTTGGGAAAAAAAGGGTATCTCGGTGGACTGAAAACCCGAAAGGGCGGTCCAGGAAAAAGTTAGGGAATTAAATTGTATGACTATGTCCCGCTGGATCACCTTACGGACAAACTGGCAAACTCAGTGGTTCTAATCAATTCAATCAGCTTCGGAGAAGGCAACAAATAGATAAGATGCTCAGGGACACGAAAGTTATGGCAGAATGGGCACCCTATGGGATTTTTCCCATAGCTATCTTTTCTTTGTATCAAAATTTTCATTTTTTACAACGGCATTCTCTTACTAGAATGTTTGTCTCATTGTACAAAAATACTTACTCAAAGTCAATATAAAGAAATCCCTTTGAAAATGCAAAACTATCTGTTTTTCTTTATTTTCTGGGTTTTGTTTACAAAAACGTCCAATGATTTATTTTTGAACATATGCATTTGAATATAATTATTTTTTACAAATGAACAAAATAAAAGACAATCACTGATGGCTTTAAGGTAGGGAAATCTCTCTAAGTTATTTACATAAATCCCCCGCAGTGTGTAGTTTAATCCCCAGTGGAATAAAGCTTCCAATTATCAATCCCCAGTAGAAGTCGTTCAATTTCTCCGGATTCCCCAACAGGATTTTACAAACAGTACACGACATTTCCCTCACAACAGATTTTATTTCTCTAAGTGGAATTTCTTCAACTTCACAACATGAAGACTTACACTCCGTATCCTCAGAAGCAGTCAGGGATTTATTTTCCCCAAACCAACAGCTGTGCAGCAGATTAGCTCACATATGCATACATCGCATCCATATATCATAAACATTGATAACACGAATACATTACACTATGCATTTCATACAACATGACATTGCATATTAACTAACATTTTACCCTTTTCAGGATAAGATTAATCAATAGCTACTATTAACAATGTGCAAAGGATTTTCTGATACAGTTCAGATATGCTCCAGACACGGACGCCATTCTGACACTCATTCAACTCTCAGATACAATTCAGATACCCTCCAGACATGGATGCCATTCTGATACTCATTTAGAATCTCTTTCAGATACAATTCAGATACGCTCCAAACACGGATGCCATCCTAATTCTCATTCATATTCAACTTTTTATACAGTTCAGATATGCTTCAGACACAGATGCCATTCTGATACTCATTCAGATTCAGCTTTCAGATACAGTTCAGATACACTCCAGACATGGATGCCATCCTGATACTTATTCAGATTCAACTTTCAGATAAAGTTCAGATACGCTCCAGACGCAGATGCCATTCTGATACTCATTCATATTCAGCCTTCAGATACAGTTCAGATACGCTCTACGCACGGATTCCATCATGATACTCATTCATACTCAATTTTCAGATACAATTCAGGTACGCTTCAGACACGGATGCCATCCTGATACTCATTCAGATTCAACTTTTGATACAGTTCAGATACGCTTCAGACACGGATGCCATTATGATACTCATTCAAATTCAGCCTTCAGATACAATTCAAATACGCTCCAAACATGGACGCCATTCTGATACTCATTCAGATTCAACTTTTAGATACAGCTCAGATACGCTTCAGGCACGGACGCCATTCTGACACTCACTCAGTTTCAGCTTACAAATACCGTTCAACAATCATTTCTGGATGGCATCTACAAGCCCATCTCCAACAACTTTCCATCATCCCTCCAAATGGTATCTTTAAGCCCATTCCCTATACCATCAATATTCACATCACCGAGTGCAAATTTCTGGGCACTCTAGTGTCCAATCATCTTCCACCTTTCGAGTCACGAATGGAAAAACTAGCCAATCTAACTCTTCAGGCTTAAGAAGATTGAACATGGGCAGTTGTTGTAACCCAAAATTTTCCCTCTCACTTATCAAGAATTTACTTACAAGATTTCCTTAGCTCAAGACTGCACTAGGGTTTGATCAGCTCAAGACACCTCCTTAAGCACTGATGACCAAAATTAGGTTTTGAGTTTGCACAAGGATTTTTGAACTTCCAATGCCCCATATGGTTTTCATGGATCATTATGGACCCCCAATATCACTCATGACAAGTTTCAAGCTATGAACACACTTTTGCTCAGTCAATTGAGCAGTTGACCTAAAAATCAATTGTATTGGGGAAAATGTCAACTATGGCCAATTCATAGTCAAACTTTATAATTTTTGATTCACATCAACATTTTAAACTCATATGTATCATTTGATCAAGTTTGGAGCATAATTCCTGAAGAAATTTGATCAAATCTCTAAAAGGGCAAAATGGTCAAAATTAGGGTTTTGACTGGGAAAGGGCAATTTCTGATTTTTGACCTAGAAAATGATCAATTGGTTTAAGGCATGATCTCAAGAGTCCAATTACATCATTTTACCTAATAACATGGCTCAAAACATTACTCAAGTTTAAAGGATTGACAGATGAATTTTCAGTCAACTGGTCAAAAGTCAACCGTATACTGAAAAGTCAAACTTTGACTTTTTGGTCAAAATCAAATGTCAAAGATCACAATTCATCAAAGCATATCAAAATATGAAACTTATTCATCAAGAAATCAAAAATTCAAGATTTCATTTTGAAAAGTTAAAATTTATAAACTTAGAAATTTTTCTAAGTGTTGGAAATTTCTTATTTTTTCATAACTTTGAGAAAAAATTTCACCATGATGAAAAGTGATTAAAGAGAAACTTCCAACATGAAAGTTGTAGATCTCCATGAAATCTACAACTTTTCTTCACACAACTTCTTCCAAAATTTCTTGGATCTCAAGTTATAATTTTAAGAACATGTGGTAATGAAACAAAACACTTAGTGAAATTTTGCCCTAATTTGGTCACGATTTTGACTCAACTTCATGGAACTTTTTCATATAGTTTCAAGGGGAATATTCAAAAGTAATTCAAAATATGGTTTGTAGAGAACATTGCAAGCTTTCCAAAATGTCCAAGAACTCCTTGAGATCATTTTTGAGTAGGGAAAATTGAAGAGATGAAGTTAGGGTTTTATCACTTGAATTACAAGTCATTTTGTGATGAACCAAATTCAAAATTCAAACTATGCTGCACAAAATCTACTTTGCAGGCCTCAAACTTGTTAGGCACTCCATAATTATTGGCTTACACAGCTGTTAGAGGTCTCATTTCAAGCATTCAATGCATGGAGATGCTTATATCCATTTTTGGAAGAAAGTGTACATTGCCATTTTGATAAAGTGCTTTTTTGCACAAAACTTGTTCTTAAGACTTGCACTTGTTCTCTTCTGATCACACAAGTCCTATAACTCATAAGAAATGGTTTAGACACTTACAATCACCCATCCCATGCTTGTACCTCACATTGAAACTTGGTTTCCCTCTTTTCTTAAAAATCAAGTAACCTAACCAAAAGCTTGTAACTTGTACTTCTGATTGTCCAAACCACTCCAATCCTTTTTCTTATAGATACACAAACTATTTTCATCAAAGACATGAATGCTTAAGCCCTGAAAAGACCTAGAACTCAGAATCACCAAAAAACACTTCAAAACTTGTCATTTCTGAGTTTTGAAGCCAATCTTCAAATCTACTCGTGCGTTTCTTGGCCTTTTGTTTTCAAAAGCTTCTAAACAACATACACAAACAATCCCAACACCAGCAGCATCACTGTAACACTTCCATCCTCATCCACCATTTTCAAAAATAGAGCTTTGCACTTGGACTTCTCTAGAACTCCTCAGGCCCTTTCAGCTCAAGCTAAGCATTATATTAGCTTCCTGGGAACTTGAGGAAGCTAACCCAACCATTGGAACTCCTTGAAAGCTGCTCAAACTCCAAACCCGATACCCGCTTGCAAGGTAAGTTTTCTAACTTTGGAACTTTTCATACAGGCATCATCAATGATTTATTTGTGAATGAAACATGTAGATATCATTGCCCTAAAGCTGGCCATGTCCATAGTTTTCATTAATTTTGCTTGAGCTTAGAGAATTTTGAGAGTGAGATTTCTGAGATTTTTAGGGTTCAGTTTAGGACCAATGAAATTCATGTTTATCTTTGAGCTTTAGTTTTAATGCTTTACATTTATGAAATCGTGATGAAATTTGCTACAAGTTTCATGTTTACAATTTTCATTTTTGTTGAGAAATGAACAAGTTACAGTTGGTCTAGCTGGAGGTTGAAGATGAAGTGTAACTCAGGGTGCGTTTTGTATCATATATTTATTGTTTTGCTTATGTTAACTGATGTATAGCCACCCCAGTGGTAGAAGCGCGTGCCTGTAACCTTTGGGACCTGGGTTCGAGCCCCAGTGGTACATGTTGTACCCCAAAATTTGCCCTCCTGTTTCTCAAGGGATTCATCCCGGACTCTCAGTTTTGCCTCTATCAAGTTCCAAGTCTTGGATCATCATTTTTCAAGGAAACCATCCATAAGGGCAAAATGGTCAAAAGTATACTAAAAACAGTCAAACTTTGACTTTTAAATCAAAATCAAGTTCAAAGAATCACATTTCATTAAGGCATGAAATTGGCTCGTCAAGAATCAGAAGTCAGAAGTTACTTTGAAAAAATCAAATTTTCTAAACATTTAGAAAGTCATCTAAGTGTCTAGAGAATATGATACTTCAGAACTTCTGAGCCAGCCTCTATGCAAATGCTGTCAGAAGTTGCAAACACGGTTCAGAACATAACGCTTCAATCAGAACATGCAGAAGTGTTGCTCTTTTGTCGGAACATAATGCTTCAATCAGAACATGATTCTTCAGCATATGGAGGCTATGTTCAACGCTCTGGTCAGAAGATTCCCCTTCGGCATTTGGAGGTTACACTTCTGATATTCTGCGATCAGAACATCACCAAAACCTTGCTTAAGTAACCTGCTACCTTGCTATGGCACAGTCCTGCAACCAGCTGCCACAACACTCCAAGGTGTTGCTGATCCAGTCCACGCCTGCGTTTTTCTTGCACCAAATTAGCCTACGAGAACTGTGATTTAAAAATAAAGGGACAATATGCCAAAAATGTTTAAAAAAAACTCATTTGTTTTTCCCCTCAAAACCACAGTAAATCCATCTATAAATAGTTTGTTCCATTACACGTTCAAGGGGTTGTTTTTTGGAGAGAGAGAGAGAGAGAATCACCAAAAGAAAGAAAAAGGCCTTGAATCTTTGCAAAATTCCAGGAATCCAAAAAGCTGTAAACACCAAAATACCAAAACCTTAGCATTTGATTCTAGCATCAAAACTCCATTGTTCCTTGACTAAAACCATCCCTACAATTGTTGATTCATATACAAGAAGCTATTTCAACTTCTGTATTCATATTGCCATACACTCTCCATTCACCTCCACCTCAAAGAAGTCAGAGTATCACCCCTTGGCTGTTCCAGAAGTTGAAAACCTCAATCGTGTTGAGTACGTGAAGAAGTTGCTCAGAACATCACCATAGTCCAAGACCAACCTCCAGTTTATAGAATCTGTTCCAGCTGCAAGGTAAGCTTCTGCTGACTCTTATCACATTGCTTAATCATTATCAGATTTGCATGTTCAAAAAATACAATGTAGATATCATGCTTCTGATGTTATACATATTCTGAGGTTTCACGTATTTGCTTGCCTAAGTATGGAATAAATCAGTTTCAGAACTTCTGAAAGAAATTAGAACTCAGAATTAGGATTAACAGTTTCACACTTGCCTCTGATTTATGATTCTGATATTTCTTGTTTCTGAAATGCTATGAAACCTGCCATAACTGTCATATGAACATCTTCTGTTTAGTGGAGAAATGACCAAAATGCAGATGTTCTGACTACCATGAAGAGAGAGACCAAGTTCTTCCAATGATATAAGAACCTCTGAGATCTACTTTGTTGCTGGTGGTATCAGAACTTCTGAAACATACTCTGTTGTCGGTGGTATCAGGACTTCTGAAAGCTAATGTGCTCCCAGTGGACTCAGAACTTCTGACTCTGCTTATATTTTTTTTACTAACAGAAGTTCTGTTTTGCAGTGCGCCAGAGTCAGAACTTTTGACCTCCCCTAATCAGCAACACGCTGATTCTATTTTTACCTTTTTTCACTATCTTTGCTATCATTCTCTATTTCATTAATCAACAAACACCAAAAACATTTTTTTCATGCTTTACTTTATTTCTTAAAACAAAAGACCAAAAAATATTTTCTTAAGCAAACTTATTTCTTTTCTTAAATAAATAAGTAATTTCGTTTCTTGCACATTCTGATCCATTCGATATGATTGTAATAATAACTTAGGATTTAATCTTACTTGCAACCCCCATTCATAAATATGTACCCCATCCCCCTAAAGCGATGTAATAGCTTAGATTTTATTTTTTTCGCATTTTATTCGCTTTTCGCATATTGCTAGTAAATAGGATGTATGGCAAGACATGAAAACAAAAAAATAGACAAACCTAATCAAGATTAAAATACATGCAATCAAACACACTATTCACACATGCACCCTTAAGGTTAACTCCACCTGTTAGCTAAAAAATGGTCATGTTATGCATGTGGGGTGTCTTAGCAAAAACAATCGAAATATAAGATCATAGTCCCTCGATGACGCTATCAAAGTTGCCTTTCAAAATGATCTTAGTCCCTAAAGAAAAATGATAAGTCTCGCAACATTGTTATCATGGTCATACGATGACCCAACGCCCGTCCCTTCACATCCAACGATGGGGCTTCTTACCAAATCAATGGTGAGATAACAACATCTAAAGGAAGAGGAAAAGCACATCTAAGACCTTTTGAGAAGGTAGGTTCGCTCTCAGTTACTCGCTTGCTCACAACAAAACATTTTATACACCAACACTCTCACTTTGAAACATTTTCAAAAGACAAACACTTTGTACGCGTTCTTATAGAGATGAGAGTCATTACAAAGAAAACACCTTTTCAAAATACTTTCAAAAACACTCACGACAAGCACATTCAAACAAAAGCAAGTGATCTAGCGAGTAACTAAGAGCCCATGGAAAACCATGGATGAAAAGGGTGCTAATACCTTCCCTTTTCATAATCTACCCCCCGAACTCAAAGAAAACATCTTGAAAGGTCTTTCCTGTGCTTTTTCACCTTTCCTTATTGGATAAAAGAAAAGTCGGTGGCGACTCTTGCTAAACCGCAACATTTGCGAACACAAACGCAAAACCTCAAGTCAGTTCTCCCACCGTATCACAGTACCCTTTTGATTTTTTTCACATTTTTCTGCTTTTTCTGACCTTTTTTGCAGGCGCTGGGCTTCATCTTTTGACCTTGTTTTTGTTTTTACTTTCTAACCCCCCTGTGGATTATTTGCACCCCTGGCCAAATTTTATTTTATTTTATTATTTTTATTTTTATAGATTTTTCTTAATTATTTTTTCTAATACTAAAAATCATAAAAATACAAAAAAATAATAGATTTATATTTTAACTTAGTTTATTTATTTTTCTCACAAAGAATATTTTATTTAACCACACTTTATTTATTTTACTAATTATTCTTGTAAATTTAATTAAAACTAGGATATTATTTTTTTCTTTCATACCAATTAAAATATATTTATTTTAATATAAAAAAATCCAAAAATATTTTATTATACAATAAATTATTTTCAAGACAATAATACAAAAATACTTTTCTTAAACTTAATTTCCTTTTAATCAATTAATAGACTTAGGGTTTTATTTAAAATCTTTTCTTATTAAATTAGGTTTATTTTTATTATTTTAATTAATTATTTTTCTTTTAATTAATTAGGTTAGAACAAAATCCCTTCTCTCTAAAAAAATCCAAACAAGAATATCCATTTATTTTACATTTCACATTTTTGTACATTTATTCATTTTGTACATTATATTCATTTAATTCCTTGTACATTTATACAAATTCAATTTGGTTATAATAGATTAATTAGGTTTATATTCTTGCAATCCCCAGTTACAATTTGTACACCCCCTTCCCACAAATACTGTAATAGCGTAGTAACTTTAAATTCTGCAATTTATCGCTTTATACATAACATGCTAGTAATTAGAGTTTGTATGGAAAGACTAAAACCAATACTTAGAAAACCCTAATTCAAGACAAAATCAAGCATGAAAACAATACACTTGCACACAAACACCCCTAGGGTAAATCCACTTGGTTGTCTTTACAAAATGGCCATATTACGTATGTGAGGTATCTTAGCAAAAACAAACAAATACAAGATCATAGTCCCTCGATGACGCTATCTAAGTTGCCTTTCAAATGATCTTGGTCCATAAGAAAGAATTCTAAGATACCTTGCAACATTGCTAATCAGGTTATACGATGACCCACGTCCGTCCCGTTTACATCTAAAGATATGGTTTCTTACCAATTCAATGGTAAGATAATAATGTCAAAGGAAAAGAAAATGAACAAGAAAGACTTTTGAGTAGGTAGAATGCTCCTAATTACTTGATCAATTTCAAAACATCCTTGCTATTTTCAAAACAAACACCTACACTTTCAAAACCTCTTACAAACTTGAAAACATTTTCAAAAGATCAACATCTTTGTATACATTCTTACGAACGAGAATCATTACAAAGATTGCCTAAATAATGGCTTCTTTATAGAATACTTTCAAAAACCACACAAAGCACAATTTCAAACAAAAAGCAAGTGATCTAGCAAGTAACTAAGAGCCCATGGAAAACCCTGGATGAAAAGGGTTCTAACACCTTTCATTTTCATAATCTACCCCACGAACTCAAGAAATAATCTCAAAGGTCTTTCCTGTGCTTTTTCACCTTTCCTTTTGGATAAAAGAAAATTCGGTGGCGACTCTTGCTAACTACAACATTTGTGATCAAACGCCAAAACCTTCAAGTCAGTTCTCCCACCATATCACAGGGAGGATACTATTCAGAAGAATAGTCTTCATCAGAATCTTGGACATAACCAAGGTTATTATTCTCTTCATATTTCACACTCTTGTCATCTTTTTCTTGGTTATCATCTTTATTTAGGGGGACCTCGAAATCTAGAGCCCTTCTGACCGCACCCTTGAATCTTCTGTCCATATTAAGAAATACTACTGGCTCTTTAGTCTTCTTCTTATTCCCTTTTGTGATGAGGGTCTTCAATTTGTCTCGTCCCTTAGCTAAGTCCAAGAACATTTGCTGAAACTGAACATTCTGAGCTTGAAGTTCTTTCACAGTTTGTTTGAGTGCCATATTTTACTGAAATAAACAGCAAGAAGATGAGAAAGCCTATCTAGAAAGTACCTGTTACATTATGATATGCATTGTGATACAGTGGGAGAACTGACTTAAGGTTTTGCGTTTGTGTTCGCAAATGTTTCGGTTTAGCAAGAGTCGCCACCGACTTTTTATTTTATCCTAAGGAAAGGTCAAAAAGCACAGGAAAGACCTTTGAGATGTTTTCTTGGGTTCAGAGAGTAGATCATGAAAAGGGAAGGTGCAAGCACCCTTTTCATCCATGGTTATCCATGGGCTCTTAGTTACTTGTTTAGATCACTTGCTTTTGCTTTTCAATTGTTTGAAATGGTGCTTTGTGTGTGGTTTTGAAAATGTTTTGAAAAGAGGCCATCGTCGTGGAAACCTTTGTAATGATTCTTATTTGAATATATACAAAGGTGTATTGTCTTTTGAAAAGATTTTTCAATGTTTGAAATTTTGATTTGGGAAATGTTTTAAAATTTTATTGTGAGGTGTGTTTGAAAATAGCAAGGATGTTTTGCAAGTTTTGATCAAGTAACTAAGAGTTGTCTACCCTATTTTATTCAAAGATCTTTCCTATACATTTTTAACCCTTTTGACAGTGTTGTTTTACCATTGCATTTGGTAAACAACCTTGTATTAGGATGTTAAACGGGACAGGCGCGGGTCATCGTATAGACCATGATAGCAATTGTGCTAAGTATCTTTAGCAAATTTTCCGAGGGACTAGATCATTTTGTATAGACAACCAAGATAGCATCATCGAGGGACTATGATCTTTTGTTTTTTGTTTTGCCAAAGTACTCAACATGCATAACATGGCCTATTTTTAAGGCAACAAGTGGATGTAACCCTAGGGGTGCAAGTGTGCATTGTGTATTGATTTTCATGCATTTTTGTCTTTGTATTAGGTCAAGCTACTTGTTAATTTTGGATTTTTGCATACAAACCCTAATCTCTAATTATGGTATAATTGAAAGCATAAATGCGTAAAATAAATCTACCACTATTACAACATGATTATGGGGATGGGGATACAATTTTTGAATGGGGATTACTTGACAAGAAATTAAAACCCTAATTTTACTGTTACATCCAAATTGAATCAATGACATAAATAATAAATGAATAATATTTAAATAAACAAATTATACAAAATAATATGCAAAAATGTTTATGTTTATTTTTTATGCATGTAAAAAATATTTAATGCAAAAAGAAAGAAATAAATAAAAAAGGTTATTTTTTTTATTAAGGGTAAAACCCTAATTTTCTTTTAAGAATGTGAATATATTAAATATACTATTTATATATGATAAAATAAAATAATGTATATACAAAAAATAAAATATATTTAGAAAAAGTATTTTTTAAGTATAAATAATAATAAAAATAAAAGTATAATATTTTCATGTTTTTATTCTCAAGTATTTATTAAATAAAATAAAAGTATGTATATATATACTAATTATATTAGTTATGTACAATAAAAAATAAAATATATACAAGACAAAAATATATTTAGAACCATGTATTATTTAAGTATAAATAATAATAAAAAAATAAAAGTATAATTTTTAATGTTCTATTTTTAAATTCTCATTAAAATAAAATGAAGGTATATATTCATTAAATTGCTTTTATGTTTAGAAAAATTAAAATAAAATACAAAAATAAATGTGAGAATTTATAAAAAATATTTTGGTATTATTTATGTTTAAAAAATGAGAAAACAAAATCAGAAATGAAAATAAAAATGGAAAAATACAAAAAGTATGAAAAATGGGCCAGGGGGTGTATTCAGCAAAATGGGGGTGTTAAAAACAAAAGAAGCAAAGCCCAGCCCAAGCGAGACTTAATCTTCAACCTCTGTCTTTAAATTTTCGCGCGCCATGTACAGACACGAACAACCTGCATACGTGCTCTAATGCAAAAACACATAACATCAAAGTTGTAGAGCTTTCCAAGACGAATTCAACCATATAAAAAACTTGTCCTAACTCTCAAAGACCAGAGAGAATTCCTCTGGCCCTAAATCTTAACCTATTTTTTTCAGGATTTTCATGGACCAAATTCTCTTAGCATGCTTAACTAAAATGAAAACTGAGCATATGTACAGCTTCGTGGCTATGAATACTATATTTCTTATTCACAAACCTAAGCCTAATTGTTCCTAAATAGAGAGATAGGAAGTTGATAAAAACCTATTTCAGTTGAGATCTTGTCTGGTGATGTAGAGCTTTTCAATGAGGCCTGAGATGTTTGGGAGCTTGCTTGAACTTCCTCTGACCTTCTCCAATGCCTAGCTTGCCCAGAATGTGCTTGAACAAGCCTACAGAACTCAACCTGCACAAGCTGAAATCAAAAATGGCAAACCTTATAAATGGAGTTACATTTAGTGTTTAAGGGTTGGGATAGCTTGGATAGGTTGTATGGAAGGTGTTTGAACAGGTTTAGGGAAAAACGCACGAGCAAATTGAGCTATAGAAGTCAAACTGCAGGGACTGCCCTGTTTTGCCAAATGAAGATGATTTTGTGCTATGGGAGGTTTGAGGACTCAAAGGGTCGTGTTTCTGGCTCAAGGGGTTATGAGAAAAGTGTTTCAAATGTTTGCACCAGTTGGTTTTCACAGATGTTCAAGTTATGTGATATTGGACAAATTTCTTGGTTATGAAGCAAAGTATGAGAAGTGATGTGAAGCAGGCATGTACAGGCTATCCATCAGCTTGCACACTTTGCCCTTGGCCCCTCAAGTTTGTCGATCTGATTTGCTGCACAAGATATGGCTCAATGCTCAAGGATTTAGTTTTGACATAAAGCAAGATTTAAGCAAAAATGGTAATGTTGCTTTTTCTATTTAGGGATTAATCTAATGTGCAAACCTCTAATGACCAAAACAATGCCTTAGACCAATGGATTTGCATTTAATTATTGAGTATGGAATGATTTTGAGGCATGTAATCTAGTGCAAAGCAAGCTGATTTGAATTTGCAACTTGTATCACTATGAACACGCCATGGATGAAAAGTGAGTTTTTGCCAACTTCAAGCCTTCGATTCTCCCTAAACACAAATGAGTTTGGAGAGTTCTTGGACATTTTGGAAAGCTTGCAACATGCTCTACATTCCATCTTTAAAATGCAATTTGATATTCCAAGTGGAACTATGTGAAAAATGGTCATGAAGATAGGTCAAAATCTTGCCTAAATTAGGGCAAAATTTCACTGAGTTAAAACTTTCATGGACCCTTGTTCCAAAAATCATAACTTGAGATCCAAGCTTCTTTTGGGAAAACTTTGTGAATCAAAGTTGTAGACTTTGTGGAGGACTACAACTTTCATGTTGGAAGTTTTGTTTGAATCCAATTGCATCATGGTGAAAATGTTGGGCAAAGTTAGGTTTCTTGATGAACAAGTTTCATGTTTTGACACATATTGATGAAAAATGACTCTTGGCACTTGATTTTGACCAAAAAGTCGAAGTTTGACTTTTCAGTGTAAAGTCAAATTTGATTAGTTGACCGAAAAATTCATCTGTCAATCTAATGCAATTGAGGTCTTTTGAGCTTTGTGAATAGGTCAAGATGATGCCATTGAGTCCTTGAGTCCATGCTTGAACCCAATTTGCCATTGGCTAAGTGAAAAATCAGAAATTGCCCTTGTGTAGTCAAAACCCTAAAAATGACCATTTTGCCCTTTTGATGATCTGATCAAATTTCTTGAGGAGTTGTAGTCCAAACTTTATCAAATGGTTCATATGAGTCTATAATGTTGATGTGGGTCAAAATTTATGAGGTTTGACTGTAAATTGGCCACATTTGACTTTTTCCCTAGTATAATTGATTTCTAGGTCAACTGTCCAATTGACTGGGTAAAAATTTGATTCAAGGCTTGAAACTTGGTAGAGGTAATCTTGTAAGTCCAACATGAAGTATGAAAGTCACTTTGAGCATTAAAAGTCCAAAAATCCTTGTGCAAACTCAAACCCTAATTTAGGTCAACAGTGCAAGGAGATGTCTTGAGCAGAGTAAACCATAGCTTGATCTTGAGTTCAAAGAGTCTTATGATGAAAAATCTTGATAAAATGAGAGAGCATATTTTAGGGTACAACAGTTGCCCCTGTTCAATCTTTTTGAACCTGAAGAGTTAGATTAGCGAGTTTGCCTTTCCTGACTCGAAGGTAAAAGATGATTGGACACTAGAGTGCCCGTAAATTTGCACTCGTCAAAATGTAACTGAGGGAATGGGCTTAAAGATGCCATTTGGAGATGGTAGAATCTTGCTGGAGATGGGCTTAAAAGATGCTATCCAAGATTTGTTTGTTGAAAATCAGGAGAATGATTATCAGAATGGTATCCGTATCTGGAACGTATCTGAGTTGTATCCGGAGATTGGATTCGTATGAGCAAAGGAATGGCGTTCATGTTTGGAGCGTATCTGAGCTGTAACTGTATTTGATTCTTGAATGAATATCAGAATGACTACCGTGTCTGGAGTGTATCTGTATTGTATCCGTAATCTTTGAACATTTGTTAAAGGTAGCTTTTAATCTTATCCTGAAAAGGGTAAAATGTTAGCTAAAACACAAAGTTATGTTGCATGACATGTATGGTGCAATAAAAATGTGTTCTATCAATGTTTATGATTTATGGATGTAATGGATGTGCATGTAAGCTGATTAGCCGTCTTGCTGAGGAAAATAAATCCTTTATAGGCGGAGATAATGAAATCCTGGACTGTTGCCGGGGAAAATAAACCCTTGACTGCTGCTGGAGATTCAAAACCTTTAATTGTTGAGACTGAGAAATTCTTTGGACTACTGCTGGGGATTGAAAATCCTTGGTGACTTGTGGGGATTAACAAGAGCTTTGACAACTTCTGCAGGGATATGAGAATCCTTCATGACTTTCCTGGGGAATAAGGAAAACTCTGAAGACCTCTACCGGGGAATCAAAACCTGGGAGGCTTCAACTGGAGGAACGAGATCGAGAATCTTCGATCTGCAGAGAAATAACTCTGTGGGGAGAAAGCTTATCCTATTGGAGAGTTTTCAAAAGTTTGGGTTGTATACCAATCTATTGAGGAAGCAAGAATGAGAATCTTCATTCAGGCGTTTTGGGTCAGGAGGTTGGGTGTATGCCAATCTTCTGGGGTTTTAATAACGAGAATCTTCATTCTGTTAAGGGTGTCAGGAGCTTGGGAGTATGCCAATCTTCTGGGGTTTTAAGAATGAGAATCTTCATTATGTTAAGAGTATCAGGAGCTTGGGAGTATGCCAATCTTCTGGGGTTTTAAGAATTAGAATCTTCATTCTGTTAAGGGTATCAGGAGCTTGGGAGTATGCCAATCTTCTGGGGTTTTATCCTTGGTTAACTGTTATCTGGTTGATTTTCAGGTTTTACGATAACTTGCTGGGGGATTTGAAGAAAGCGGATGATTTCCACTGTGGTTTAAAGGTTGAAGTTTTGGACTACATTGGAGAAGAAAGTTTCATCTTCACTGGGGATTTGTAGTTCAAAGTCTTCTGGCTCCGCTGGGGATCGGGAGTTTAGAAACTTAGCTCTGATGGTGATTTCGAAACTTAACTCCGCTGGGGATATGTATTTCAAGGTTTTAGCTCTGTTGAGGATCTGAATGACATACTTCAGGGGATTTCTTCTGGAATAGCCTAAAGACGTTTTCCTATACTTTCAACCTATCAGTAATTATCCTTTCTCATTTCATTTTATTTGTAGGCAGTGATTATATTCAAATGCATATGCTCATTTAATAAATCATTGGACGTTTTCAAATAAGACACAAGTGTAAAAAGAAAGAAAAGGCAAACAAATTCCTGCACTTTGAAGTATCTTTGTATTAACATTGTGTAAGTATTTTGTACAAAGGAGACAGACATCCTAGTAAGAGAATGTTGTCATAAAAAAATGAGAAAAATTTATACAAAGAAAGATGGCTATGTGTAACAATTCCATGGGGTTCCCATTCTGCTATAGTCTTCATAACTCTGAGTATCTTGTCCATTTGTTGCCTTGTTCGACGATGATTAGGTTGATCAGAAGCTTGGAGCTTGTCCGTGAAGAGATTGTCTTTAAAGTGATCCGACGAGACATAGTCATATGCTTTAATTCCCTAACTTTTGCCTGGACCTCCCTTTCGGGTTTTCGATCCACCGGGAAACCCTTTTTTTCCCAAGTCGCCCTTTCGGGTTTTAAACTTGCCGGGTGTACAGATTTTTTTATTTATACCTAATTTTTGCCTGAACCGCCCTTTCGGGTTTTTGATTCACCGGGATGCCCATTTTGTCCCAAGTTGCCCTTTCGGGTTTTCAACTTGTCAGGTCGTTTATGCGTAGTATCTTTTGACTATGTCTGTGTTCGCAGCGTGCAGCAGGTCGTCGCCGTCCATGGTGGTTAGAATCATAGCCCCACCAGAAAAGATGTTTTTGATCACAAATGGTCCTTTGTAAGTAGGAGTCCACTTGCCCCTGGGATCACTCTGTGGCAAGATGATCCGCTTGATTACAAGATCTCCGACTTGATACACCTGACGTCTGACTTTCTTGTTGAAAGCCTTGATCATCCGTTTTTGATACATCTGACCATGACAAACAGCAGTAAGTCGCTTCTCGTCTATCAAGTTAAGTTGATCAAGCCGAGTCTGAATCCAATCGTCTTCACTTAAACCAACATCCTTCATAATTCTCAAGGAAGGAATCTAAACCTCCATAGGTAAAACAACTTCCATGCCATATACCAAAGAAAAGGGGGTTGCCCCGGTTGAAGTACGCGTTGTGGTACGATATCCGTGCAGAGCAAACGGTAACATCTCATGTCAGTCCTTGTAGGTGACTGTTATCTTTTGAATGATCTTCTTGATATTTTTGTTCGCAGCTTCAACAGCACCGTTCATCTTTGGCCGATAGGGAGATGAATTCTGATGTTGAATTTTGAACTGCTCGCATAGAGCGGTGATCACAGTGTTATTCAGGTTTGTACCATTGTCCGTGATGATCCTGTCGGGGATACAATACCGGCATATGAGGTTCTGCTTGATGAAGCGGGAAACCACATTCTTCGTAACGGAGGCGAAGGAAGTTGCTTCGACCCATTTGCTAAAGTAATCAATAGCCACCAGGATGAAGCGATGTCCATTGGATGTTGTAGGCTTGATCTCTCCAATCATTTCGATTCCCCATATTGCGAATGGCCAAGGAGCTGTTAGGACATTGAGAGGAACTGGAGGAATATGTACCTTGTCAGCATAGACTTGGCATTTGTGACAAGTACGGGAATATTGATAACAGTCAGCTTCCATGGTAGACTAGTAGTAGCATGCCCTTAGAATCTTCTTAGCCATCGTATGTCCTCTCAAATGGGTGCCAAATGTGCCACTATGCAGTTCAATCATGATCAGTGCAGCTTCAACCTTGTCCACACAATGAAGTAGAAAACAATCATGGTTGCGCTTGTATAGGATACCATTGCTCAGGAAGAACTTGGAAGAAAATCTCCTTAAGAACTTTTTTTCGTTGACTGAAGCTCCTTCAGGGTATTCTCGAGTCTTGAGATACCTTTTGATTTCATGAAACTAGGGTTGTTCCACTACTTCTTCGTGGCTATGAATACTATATTTCTTATTCACAAACCTAAGCCTAATTGTTCCTAAATAGAGAGATAGGAAGTTGATAAAAACCTGTTTCAGTTGAGATCTTGTCTGGCGATGTAGAGCTTTTCAATGAGGCCTGAGATGTTTGGGAGCTTGCTTGAACTTCCTCTGACCTTCTCCAATGCCTAGCTTGCCCTGAATGTGCTTGAACAAGCCTACAGAACTCAAACTGCACAAGCTGAAATCAAAAATGGCAAACCTTATAAATGGAGTTACATTTAGTGTTTAAGGGTTGGGATAGCTTGGATAAGTTGTATAGAAGGTGTTTGAACAGGTTTAGGGAAAAACGCACGAGCAAATTGAGCTATAGAAGTCAAACTGCAGGGACTGCCCTGTTTTGCCAAATGAAGATGATTTTGTGCTATGGGAGGTTTGAGGACTCAAAGGGTCGTGTTTCTGGCTCAAGGGGTTATGAGAAAAGTGTTTCAAATGTTTGCACCAGTTGGTTTTCACAGATGTTCAAGTTATGTGATATTGGACAAATTTCTTGGTTATGAAGCAAAGTATGAGAAGTGATGTGAAGCATGCATGTACAGGCTATCCATCAGCTTGCACACTTTGCCCTTGGCCCCTCAAGTTTGTCGATCTGATTTGCTGCACAAGATATGGCTCAATGCTCAAGGATTTAGTTTTGACATAAAGCAAGATTTAAGCAAAAATGGTAATGTTGCTTTTTCTATTTAGGGATTAATCTAATGTGCAAACCTCTAATGACCAAAACAATGCCTTAGACCAATGGATTTGCATTTAATTATTGAGTATGGAATGATTTTGAGGCATGTAATCTAGTGCAAAGCAAGCTGATTTGAATTTGCAACTTGTATCACTATGAACACGCCATGGATGAAAAGTGAGTTTTTGCCAACTTCAAGCCTTCGATTCTCCCTAAACACAAATGAGTTTGGAGAGTTCTTGGACATTTTGGAAAGCTTGCAACATGCTCTACATTCCATCTTTAAAATGCAATTTGATATTCCAAGTGGAACTATGTGAAAAATGGTCATGAAGATAGGTCAAAATCTTGCCTAAATTAGGGCAAAATTTCACTCAGTTAAAACTTTCATGGACCCTTGTTCCAAAAATCATAACTTGAGATCCAAGCTTCTTTTGGGAAAACTTTGTGAATCAAAGTTGTAGACTTTGTGGAGGACTACAACTTTCATGTTGGAAGTTTTGTTTGAATCCAATTGCATCATGGTGAAAATGTTGGGCAAAGTTAGGTTTCTTGATGAACAAGTTTCATGTTTTGACACATATTGATGAAAAATGACTCTTGGCACTTGATTTTGACCAAAAAGTCGAAGTTTGACTTTTCAGTGTAAAGTCAAATTTGATTAGTTGACCGAAAAATTCATCTGTCAATCTAATGCAATTGAGGTCTTTTGAGCTTTGTGAATAGGTCAAGATGATGCCATTGAGTCCTTGAGTCCATGCTTGAACCCAATTTGCCATTGGCTAAGTGAAAAATCAGAAATTGCCCTTGTGCAGTCAAAACCCTAAAAATGACCATTTTGCCCTTTTGATGATCTGATCAAATTTCTTGAGGAGTTGTATTCCAAACTTTATCAAATGGTTCATATGAGTCTATAATGTTGATGTGGGTCAAAATTTATGAGGTTTGACTGTAAATTGGCCACATTTGACTTTTTCCCTAGTATAATTGATTTCTAGGTCAACTGTCCAATTGACTGGGTAAAAATTTGATTCAAGGCTTGAAACTTGGTAGAGGTAATCTTGTAAGTCCAACATGAAGTATGAAAGTCACTTTGATCATTAAAAGTCCAAAAATCCCTGTGCAAACTCAAACCCTAATTTAGGTCAACAATGCAAGGAGATGTCTTGAGCAGAGTAAACCATAGCTTGATCTTGAGTTCAAAGAGTCTTGTGATGAAAAATCTTGATAAAATGAGAGAGCAAATTTTAGGGTACAACAGTTGCCCCTGTTCAATCTTTTTGAACCTGAAGAGTTAGATTGGCGAGTCTGCCTTTCCTGACTCGAAGGTAAAAGATGATTGGACACTAGAGTGCCCGTAAATTTGCACTCGTCAAAATGTAACTCAGGGAATGGGCTTAAAGATGCCATTTGGAGATGGTAGAATCTTGCTGGAGATGGGCTTAAAAGATGCTATCCAAGATTTGTTTGTTGAAAATCAGGAGAATGATTATCAGAATGGTATCCGTATCTGGAACGTATCTGAGTTGTATCCGGAGATTGGATTCGTATGAGCAAAGGAATGGCGTTCATGTTTGGAGCGTATCTGAGCTGTAACTGTATTTGATTCTTGAATGAATATCAGAATGATTGTCGTGTCTGGAATGTATCTGTATTGTATCCGTAATCTTTGAACATTTGTTAAAGGTAGCTTTTAATCTTATCCTGAAAAGGGTAAAATGTTAGCTAAAACACAAAGTTATGTTGCATGACATGTATGGTGCAATAAAAATGTGTTCTATCAATGTTTATGATTTATGGATGTAATGGATGTGCATGTAAGTTGATTAGCCGTCTTGTTGAGGAAAATAAATCCTTGATAGGCAGAGATAATGAAATCCTGGACTGTTGTCGGGGAAAATATACCCTTGACTGCTGCTGGAGATTCAAAACCTTTAATTGTTGAGACTGAGAAATTCTTTGGACTACTGCTGGGATTGAAAATCCTTGGTGACTTGTGGGGATTAACAAGAGCTTTGACAACTTCTGCAGGGATATGAGAATCCTTCATGACTTTCCTGGGGAATAAGGAAAACTCTGAAGACCTCTACCGGGGAATCAAAACCTGGGAGGCTTCAACTGGAGGAACGAGATCGAGAATCTTCGATCTGTAGGGAAATAACTCTGTGGGGAGAAAGCTTATCCTATTGGAGAGTTTTCAAAAGTTTGGGTTGTATACCAATCTATTGAGGAAGCAAGAATGAGAATCTTCATTCAGGCGTTTTGGGTCAGGAGGTTGGGTGTATGCCAATCTTCTGGGGTTTTAAGAACGAGAATCTTCATTCTGTTAAGGGTGTCAGGAGCTTGGGAGTATGCCAATCTTCTGGGGTTTTAAGAATGAGAATCTTCATTTTGTTAAGAGTATCAGGAGCTTGGGAGTATGCCAATCTTCTGGGGTTTTAAGAATTAGAATCTTCATTCTGTTAAGGGTATCAGGAGCTTGGGAGTATGCCAATCTTCTGGGGTTTTATCCTTGGTTAACTGTTATCTGGTTGATTTTCAGGTTTTAAGATAACTTGCTGGGGGATTTGAAGAAACCGGATGATTTCCACTGTAGTTTAAAGGTTGAAGTTTTGGACTACATTGGAGAAGAAAGTTTCATCTTCACTGGGGATTTGTAGTTCAAAGTCTTCTGGCTCCGCTGGGGATCGGGAGTTTAGAAACTTAGCTCTGATGGTGATTTCGAAACTTAACTCCGCTGGGGATATGTATTTCAAGGTTTTAGCTCTGTTGAGGATCTGAATGACATACTGCAGGGGATTTCTTCTGGAATAGCCTAAAGACGTTTTCCTATACTTTCAACCTATCAGTAATTATCCTTTCTCATTTCATTTTATTTATAGGCAGTGATTATATTCAAATGCATATGCTCATTTAATAAATCATTGGACGTTTTCAAATAAGACACACGTGTAAAAAGAAAGAAAAGGCAAACAAATTCCTACACTTTGAAGTATCTTTGTATTAACATTGTGTAAGTATTTTGTACAAAGGAGACAGACATCCTAGTAAGAGAATGTTGTCATAAAAAAATGAGAAAAATTTATACAAAGAAAGATGGCTATGTGTAACAATTCCATGGGGTTCCCATTCTGCTATAGTCTTCATAACTCTGAGTATCTTGTCCATTCGTTGCCTTGTTCGACGATGATTAGGTTGATCAGAAGCTTGGAGCTTGTCCGTGAAGAGATTGTCTTTAAAGTGATCCGACGAGACATAGTCATATGCTTTAATTCCCTAACTTTTGCCTGGACCTCCCTTTCGGGTTTTCGATCCACCGGGAAACCCTTTTTTGCCCAAGTCGCTCTTTCGGGTTTTCAACTTGCCGGGTGTACAGATTTTTTTATTTATACCTAATTTTTGCCTGAACCGCCCTTTCGGGTTTTTGATTCACCGGGATGCCCATTTTTTTCCCAAGTTGCCCTTTCGGGTTTTCAACTTGTCAGGTCGTTTATGCATAGTATCTTTTGACCATGTCTGTGTTCGCAGGGTGCAGCAGGTCGTCGCCGTCCATGGTGGTTAGAATCATAGCCCCACCAGAAAAGATGTTTTTGATCACAAATGGTCCTTCGTAAGTAGGAGTCCACTTGCCCCTGGGATCACTCTGTGGCAAGATGATCCGCTTGATTACAAGATCTCCGACTTGATACACCTGACGTCTGACTTTCTTGTTGAAAGCCTTGATCATCCGTTTTTGATACATCTGACCATGACAAACAGCAGTAAGTCGCTTCTCGTCTATCAAGTTAAGTTGATCAAGCCGGGTCTGAATCCAATCGTCTTCACTTAAACCAACATCCTTCATAATTCTCAAGGAAGGAATCTAAACCTCCATAGGTAAAATAGCTTCCATGCCATATACCAAAGAAAAGGGGGTTGCCCCGGTTGAAGTACGCGCCGTGGTACGATATCCGTGCAGAGCAAACGGTAACATCTCATGTCAGTCCTTGTAGGTGACTGTTATCTTTTGAATGATCTTCTTGATATTTTTGTTCGCAGCTTCAACAACACCGTTCATCTTTGGCCGATAGGGAGATGAATTCTGATGTTGAATTTTGAACTGCTCGCATAGAGCGGTGATCACAATGTTATTCAGGTTTGTACCATTGTCCGTGATGATCCTGTCGGGGATACAATACCGGCATATGAGGTTTTGCTTGATGAAGCGGGCAACCACATTCTTCGTAACGGAGGCGAAGGAAGCTGCTTCGACCCATTTGGTAAAGTAATCAATAGCCACCAGGATGAAGCGATATCCATTGGATGTTGTAGGCTTGATCTCTCCAATCATTTCGATTCCCCATATTGCGAATGGCCAAGGAGCTGTTAGGACATTGAGAGGAACTGGAGGAATATGTACCTTGTCAGCATAGACTTGGCATTTGTGACAAGTACGGGAATATTGATAACAGTCAGCTTCCATGGTAGACCAGTAGTAGCATGCCCTTAGAATCTTCTTAGCCATCGTATGTCCGCTCAAATCGGTGCCAAATGTGCCACTATGCAGTTCAGTCATGATCAGTGCAGCTTCAACCTTGTCGACACAATGAAGTAGAAAACAATCATGGTTGCGCTTGTATAGGATACCATTGCTCAGGAAGAACTTGGAAGAAAATCTCCTTAAGAACTTTTTGTCGTTGACTGAAGCTCCTTCAGGGTATTCTCGAGTCTTGAGATACCTTTTGATTTCATGAAACTAGGGTTGTTCCACTCTTTCTTCGGTATTAATCTCATGGCAATGCGCAGGTCCGTCCCTTCGCTCGACGGTGATTTGGGGAGCCTCATTATCCCAGTTGAGTTTAAACATGGAAGACATTGTAGCTAGAGCATCCGCTAGCTGATTTTCTTCTCGCGGGAAGTGCTCGAAGGTAATCTGCTCGGAATGAGGTAACAATGTCAGGACATGTTCTTTGTATGGGATAAGATTAGGATGTTTAGTGTCCCACTCTCCTTTGATTTGACTGATAACCAAAGCTGAGTCCCTAAATACAACCAAAGATTTGATTCCTAGGTCAATCGCAGCCTTGAGACCAAAGATACAAGCTTCATACTCGGCCATGTTGTTGGTGCAGCTGAAGTAGAGTCTAGCAGTGAAAGGTGTATGGCAACCTTCTGGAGAAATAAGTACCACGCCGATACCATTGCCAAGTGCATTTGTAGCACCATCAAAGTACAGGGTCCATCGGGATCCTTGTTCAGGTCCGTCATACGATCCGTTACCTTCAATGTTGTCCAATATCATAATGTCCTCATCAGGAAAGTCGAACCTCATAGATTGGTAATCTTCGACGGCTTGATGAGCTAGATGGTCAGCTAGTACAGTCCCCTTTATAGCTTTTTGGGTTGTGTACTGGATATCATACTCAGCCAGGATCATCTGCCATCTAGCGATTCTTCCGGATAAAGCAGGCTTCTCGAAGATGTGCTTGATCAGATCCATTTTAGAAATCAGCAGAGTGGTATGTGTCAACATATACTGCCTTAGTCGGCGAGCAGCCCATACCAAAGCGCAACAAGTTTTCTCGAGCAGTGAGTAGCGAGTCTCACAGTCGGTAAACTTTTTGCTAAGGTAATAAATGGCATTCTCTTTTCGACCAGACTCGTCATGTTGGCCCAATACGCACCCCATTGAGTTATCCAAAACAGTCAGATACATGATTAACGGCCTTCCTTCGACGGGTGGCATCAAGATAGGAGGTTCTAGCAAATACTCCTTGATTTTATCGAAAGTAACTTGACAGTCATCGTTCCATTCAACCACCTGATCTTTCTTCAACAACTTGAAGATTGGTTCACAGGTAGATGTTAGGTGAGAAATGAACCTTGCAATGTAGTTTAGGCGTCCCAAGAAACCTCTGACCTCCTTTTCAGTGTGGGGGGCAGGCATTTCTCGTATAGCTTTGACTTTAGCAGGATCAACCTCAATGCCTTTGTTGCTGACGATGAATCCCAAGAGTTTACCATACCTGAATCCGAAAGTGCACTTGCTAGGGTTCAGTCTGAGCTTATACTCCTTCAATCTGACAAACAGCTTTTGCAGATGGTCGAGGTGTTCTTCTTTTGTTTGTGAACGGGCTATCATGTCATCTACGTAGACTTCGATCTCATGATGTATCATATCATGAAACAAAGCTACCATGGCTCGCTGATAGGTTGCCCCGACATTCTTCAGTCCGAATGGCATCACTTTATAGCAGAAGATACCCCACTGTGTAACAAAAGTAGTCTTCTCCATGTCTTCGGGGGCCATTTTGATCTGGTTGTACCCTGAAAATCCATCCATGAAAGAGAATACCTTGTGTTGAGTTGTGTTGTCAACCAAGATGTCAATGTGTGGTAGTGGGAAATCATCTTTAGGGCGCCCTGTTTAAGTCTCTGTAGTCCATACACATTCTGAATTTTCCGTCCTTCTTAGGCACAGGCACAATGTTAGCAACCCATTGTGGATAGGAAGTAACAGCCAGAAATCCAGCTGTCGTACCCCAAAATTTACCCTCCCATTTCCTCAACATTTCCTCATCACAAGACCCTTGAAGATCAAGATCCAGTTAGGGTTTCCTCTGCTCAAGACTTCTCCTTGCACTGTTGACCCAAATTAGGGTTTGTGATTGCATAAAGATATTTTGACCTAAAATGCCTAAGATGACTTTCATGCTTCATGTGGGACTCCCAAGTTTATCCATACCAAGTTTCAAGTCTTGATTCTAAATTTTCCCCAGTCAATTGGACAGTTGACATAGAAATCAACTGTATTGGGGAAAAAGTCAACTGTGGCCAATTGATAGTCAAATCTCATGAAAATTGACCCACATCAACATTATGAACTCACATGAACCATTTAATCAAGTTTGGATCACAATTCCACAAGAAATTTGATCAGATCATCAAAAGGGCAAAATGGTCATTTTTAGGGTTTTGACTGCACAAAGGCAATTTTTGACTATTTGACCTAGCCAATGGCAAACTAAGCTCACATATGGACTCAAGGACCCCATGGAATTATCTTGACATGCTCAACAAGTTCAAAAGATCCCAAATACACAAGATTGACAGTTGAATTTCCCAGTCAATTGATCAATTTTGACTATATACTGAAAAGTCAAACTTTGACTTTTTGGTCAAAATCAAGTGTCAAGATTCATTTTTCATTAAAATATGCCAAATCATGAAACTTGTCCATCAAGAAATCAAAAAATGCAAATTAGGGTTTGAAATGAGAATTTTTCATAACTTAGAATTTTTCTAAGTTATGAAAAACCCTAATTTTTTCCCAACTTTGCCCCACTTTCTCACCAAGATTCATTTGGATTCAAGCAAAAGTCAAAACATGAAAGTTGTAGCCTATTGCATAATCTACAACTTTGTTTCATAAAGTTTTCCCAAAAGAGGCTTGTATCTCAAGTTACAATGTTTGGAATAAGGGTACCAAACCATTCTTAACTTAGTGAAAATTTGACCTATTTTAGGCAAGTTTTTTACCTAACTTCAAGACCATTTTCTATACACTTCCACTTGGAATTTCAATTTTCATTTCAAATATGGATTGTAGTACACATTCCAAGCTTTCCAAAATCTCCAAGAACTCATCAAACAACCTCATGACTTGAGAGAATCGAATTTTGCAATATGGGAAAAACTCACTTTTGAATTGGCCAATTTCCATGTTCATAACTTGTGCAAATTTCTCAAATCAGCATGCAACTTGATTACAGGCCTCTAAACCATTCAACACTCATAAATTTAATGCAAACTCATTGTGCCAAGACCATGTTCTATGTGTTCAAGCATTGCATGAAGGATTAATCCCAAATTGGAAAAAGCATTATATCCATTTTTGCAAAAGTTACACTTTATGTCTAAAGCAAATCAAGAAGGTACAAAGGAAATCTAATTGGCACAAGTTTATGAGTTAATCACACTGATCAAGGAGAAGTTTTGCAGCATGTTTAGGGGGCTTGTACAGGCTAGAAGCACAACTTGACCATTGCTTGCTTAAAGTTCAATAAACACATCATAACATATACTAACTCTCATATCAGTTAACAAGGGCTGAAGAAAAGTTGTCAAACACATTCCAAACATTCATCCTAAGCTGAAGCACGACCCTAAGATCCTCAATACCTTCACAAACTCAGAATCACCTTTGAACTGCACAAAAACAGGGCTTACTGCAGATTGAGTTCCCTAGCTCAATCCTTTCATACATTCTTGCCCAAACCAGTTCAAACACCTTCCCTACCATCAATGCAAGCTAACCAAAACCTAAGACACGACCTGTAACACTCCCAGGCCACTTCACCATTTTCATTTTCTTGTTTTGCAGTTGAAGTTCTCTAGCACGATTCAAGAGGTTTCAGGACAAAGTAAAACTTGGAATAGCATCCTCACACTTCAAGGAAGCTGTACAAATCATCATCTTGCCCTGAAAGCTCCTCCATTGCAAGGCACGATTCCAACTGAACAGGTATATTCATGAAGTTCTATCTCTCAGTATAGGCATTGTTAGCTTTAGGTTTGTGAAGGAAACATGTCACAATCATAGCCCTGAACATGCCCATGTGATTAGATTTCATTTATATTATGTATGCTTAGAGAATTTTGAGTCTGAACATTGATGAAAAACTAGGTCAGGAATTGGGGGAGAAGAAATTCTCCCTCATCTTAGAGAGTTAAGTCAAGTTCTTTATATCCCTGGATTCGTCTTCTCATGCTCTACATTTTTCATGTTGAAAGTTTTGCTTAAAAGTCCAGGAATTGGGAGATAGGAAACGCGTGTTTGCTTGAACAAAAGATGTTCTGAGGTTGAAGATGACCTGGTTATGGGCTGGGCCTGTTTGACATTTCTTTTTGCACCATATTTTTACTTCTGCACCCCCTGAGCCCATTTTGTTTATTTTAGTGATTTTTTGACTTTTTCTTTTTTGGTTTGACTTATTTATTTTTTCTTATGATATTAAAAATATAAAAAATATTTTTCTCACCATTTTCCTATTTATTAGATATTTATTTGTTTAGATTAGTTTTTTGAACATAAATAAATAAATAGATATACTTTTATTTAAAAAATATTAAAATAGTGCAAATACATTTTTATTTTCATTTTATTTCATTTTATCTTCTGAAAATATTTTATATAAAAAAATACTTTTTTTATTAAATATTAAATATTATTATTATTATGTATATATAATATATATTTAGTAAATAATACAAATATTTATATAGATATTAATATATTTAGGTTAAAATTACAAAATATACACACTTTTATTTTCTTGTTAAATATTTAATATAAAAATACCCTTTTCACAAATATACTTCATTTTTTTATTTATTTTAATAAATAAATATTATGCATAATAAATGAATAATACATTTTATTTAAGAAAATTAGGGTTTTGCCCTAAACATGAAAAACTCCAAAAAAATAATACTTTTATTTTTGTTTATTTTGACATGTAAAAATACTTTTTCCATACATACAAAAAACCATTTTTTGCATCTTATATATTTGTTCTTATTTTATTTAATTTATGCAATTAAATTATCTTGTAAATAATTCAATATTGATGTAATAGTTTAGGTTTAAATTCCTTGTCAAAATCCCCATTTGAACATTTGTATCCCCCTTCCCATATATGGTGTTGTAATAGCCTAGTAAATTTATTTTTCGCACTTTATTGCTTTCTAATTATACCATGTTAGAATTAGGGTTTGTGTGTGAATCAAAAACAACAAAAATAGTTTGACCTAATTTCAAGATAAACAAGCATGAAAATGGACAACACAAATCACACTTGCGCCCCCTTAGGGTATTCCACTTGTTGTCTTCAATAAATGGGCCATATTGCATGTTAGGTCTCTTTGGGAAAAACAAACACAAATCAAATGATCATAGTCCCTCGATGACGCTTTCAAAAAGTTTCCTAAACAAGTGATCAAGTCCCTTAAAGAAAATTGCCCAAAGATACTTGGCACCATTGCAATTATGGTCTAAACGATGACCCGCGCCCGTCCCTTTCACATCCTAACATGAGATTGTCCACCAAATACAATGGTGGAATAAACTTGTTAAAAGGGTTAAAACATAGCAATAATCTTTGAGAAATTTAGGAGTAGATAACCTCTTAGTTACTTGAATCAAACTTGCAAAAACAAAACACTTGCCTATTTTCTAAAACCACACCTCACAACACTTTCAAAACAAACTTTCAAAAACAAATGAAAACCTTTTCAAAAGACATACATCTTTGTATACATCCCAACATGGATCATTACAAAGGTTTCCACCACATTGGCTTATTTTCAAAACATTTTCAAACCCACACACACAAAGCACCATTTCAAACAATTGAAAACAAAAGGCAAGTGATCTAAGCAAGTAACTAAGAGCCCATGGATAACCATGGATAGAAAGGGTGCTAATACCTTCCCTTTCTATAATCTACTCCCCGAACCCAAGAAAACATCTCAAAGGTTTTTTGCTGTGCTTTTTAACCTTTCCTTAGGATAAAATAAAAAGTCGGTGGCGACTCTTGCTCAACCAAAACATTTGCGAAAACAAACGCAAAACCATAGTCAGTTCTCCCACCGTATCACAGAACTGGCGACTCTGCTGGGGAAATATTTAAAAGTGGAGTAACCTTAGGGCTTAGATCACCTCTGTTTTCAATTGTTTTCCTTGTTTGCTTTTATATTTGTGGGTTTTTGCATCGGAGTTTCATAGATCCTAACCCGGATCTGGGGAATACCCTTTTTAGGTAGCATAATCTGTGAGGGACCTGTCCGGCGTAGATCGACAGGGGTGAAGCAGTGGCTACGTTGGTGTGGCACCTTGGTCTGTACCTATATCCCTTGTGTTGCAATGAGGAGAATATAGGTCTTCTAAGGAGTCATTAAACACCAACCAACCTTAGAACCCTAAATTGACCAAACTTGGCCATTAGAACAGTAGCAGTATGCTACACTCATTGAGGCTAAACTCTCGCGATGGTTCTGGCTGCAAGAAAAGATTGCGATGTTGGAGTTATGACCGATTGAGGGTAGTCAATGATTTGAGATCCTCTAGAATCCGGTTACTTTTGATAGGACAGGTTTTAACCAACGAAACCAAAAGAGGGTAATACCTAAACTTCATGCTGGCCTGAAACCTAAGGGTTGTCTTGTGTGACTTGTGTGCCTTATCATGTTTGCCTGTGTGAATACTTGTGGTGTGCTTCATCATAGCATCATGCCATCATACCATTGCATGCATCCTGTATAAAGGACTAACCCATTTCAAAGACAAAAAAAGTTTCATCTTTGCTCTGTTTTGTAGGACACCATGATGCGCGTGCGTAGGAATACTATCCGGCTCAACTTTGTTCAACCACCAACTTTGCTCAAGGATTTAGTGGGTAGGATTCCAAACACTTCTTCCTTCATCAACAGGCATGGTTCTCTCCTTGGCTTGATCACTGCAAAATGAGACCAACAACTGATAAGTGTTTTGACCCAGTTTTATGACCCCTTGTATCATTGTTTCACCTTTCAAGACTTCCAGTTGGTTCCTACCCTGGAAGAATTCTCTTATTTGCTTGGGATCCCTGTCTTGGAGCAAACTCCATTCACTGGTTTGGAAAAGACTCCTAGGCCTGAAGAGGTTGCTGCAGTTCTCCCCTTGACCAAAGAAGAGGTATTGGCTAACTGGGAAACTAGAAGTGGAGTTAAGGGCTTTTTGGTCAAATTTCTGGTCGGCAAAGCTAATGATTTCTGGAATGACTTGGACTTCAAGGCGTACGAGGACATTCTGGCTCTTTTAATCTATGGTCTGATTTTGTTTCCCAACCCTGACACCTTTATCAGTATCCATGCCATAAGGATTTTCATGTCTCGGAATCCTGTACCCACTCTTTTGGGTGATATCCTGCAACAACTCTATGCTCGTACTGCTCGAAAATGGGGAACTCCGTGGTGTTGTGCTCCTTTGCTAGTGAGGTGGTTTATTTCGCACCTTCCTAAGTTCGTGCTGAAGAATGAAGAAGGAAAGGGTTGGGCTCGGAGGTTAATGTCTCTCACTGATAATGACATCACTTGGACTCTCAGAGGTTTGGATGAGGTAGCTGTTATCGATCGTTGCGGAGAATACCCTAATGTCCCTTTGATTGGTATCCAAGGAGGAATCTCTTATAATCCATGCTTAGCTCTCCGCCAGTTTGGAAGAGCCAGAAGAGTTGGGCCTCATGAAATGTTGGTTCCTCACTTCCATTTTGAGTTTCAGGCAAACAGTGACAAACTACGCCATGGATTCATCAAGGCTTGGGACAGAATTCACAAAGCTGACCCACATGAGTTGGGACCAAAGACTTCTCTACCAATGGAACCCTATTGCAAATGGGTCCGCATCCGTGCTCAGAAGTTAGGTATGCCGTACGAAGCTATCCGACCTATCATTTTTGAATCTCCTGATGAAGATGGGGTTCCTCCAACTGTCCTCCCTCCTCAGATACCTACTGATTTTGACACAATGAAGAGATCTTGGGTGCAGCTAAAGGAAGAACGGGATTTCTATCGGGAAAAGTTCAACGAGCAGGAACGGAAGATCCAGAGGCTGACTAAGCAATTGGAGGAAGAGCGGGTCCTGAATAACTACATCCACACTGAGAAGAGGAGGCCATGGGAGCACTGATGGGCTTTGGATATTTCCTTTTACAGCTTTTATTTCCTTTTCAGTATTTTTCATTCCTGTAATGCCTGAGGGCAAGTTGTTGAACAATTTGAAATTTGAATCTGATGAAGTGCGTTTCCCTTTTGTCTACAAAGTTGAATCTTGTTTGTCTTTGAAAACATAAAACATACGCATCTCATTGCACCATATGCATAGCAGGTACCCTATTTCACAGGTTGCTTAATCTTCTTCGCTGTTTATTTGAACAGTCATCATGAATCCAGACTCATCCAGTGAGCAAGCAATCAAGGCCCTTCAGGCCCAAAGTGCCCAGTTTCAAGAAATGGTCCTGAGCCTGGCCCAAGGTCAGCAAGAGTTGAAGACCCTACTCCTGAAGAAGAAGAAGAAAAAGAGGACTGCGTTATTCAACACCGGACGCAGGTTTGGGAACACACTCCATAATGAGGCTGATCCAACTACTTCTTCTGCTGAGAAAAACAGTCCCCAAGGGGGGGGGGAGCTCCTAGCCCTGCAGTCTCTGACAACGAGACAGACTACAATGACGAACAATACCCACCTGCTGCTGACAGATACAAGCAATTAGAAGACCGCTTGAGCGCCATGGAGATTCAGAATATGCCGGGGCTGGATTTCGGAGATTTGGGGTTATCTTCTGGGGTAGTAATCCCACACAAGTTTAAGGCGCCTGCCTTTGTCAAATATGACGGGGCTTCCTGTCCAAAGCTGCATCTAAGGTCGTACGTAAGGAAGATCCAACCTTACACGGTAGATAAGAACCTTTGGATTCACTTCTTCCAAGATAGCCTTTCGGGGTCACAGCTTGAGTGGTTCTATCAACTAGATGGAACTAGTATCCGACACTAGGAAGATTTGGCAACCGCATTCTACAGACAATATCAATACAATTCTGATCTCGCTCCTACGCGTACCCAACTTCAGGGTATGTCTCTAGGAACGGGCGAAGGGTTCAAAGAATATGCACAAAAATGGAGGGATTTGGCTAGCAGGGTGCAGCCTCCATTAACTGATCGTGAGCTGGTTGATATGTTTCTAGGGACTTTGTTTGGTCCATTTTTCAATCATTTGGTTGGTAACTCCTCCGCTGGGTTTACGGATTTGATTCTGACGGGTGAAAGAATTGAAGCTGGCATCAGGTCAGGAAAGATACAAAAAGCTGCCTCCCCAAGTACTGAGAAGAGGCCTTTCAAGAAAGAAGCAAGTGCAGTCTATGGTCCTAGAAGACAAGTCAAGCCAGAAAGTCGCCAAGCCGTCAATGCTTTGGTTATTTCAAAACCTGTTGCTGCTCCTCAGCAGTACAATCAACAAAGAGGTGAAAGGCCCAAGAGGCAATATACTCGGTTGAGTATGACCTTGTCACAAATTTTACCGCAATTGTTATCAACCAACTTGGTGACCATCAAAGAAGCGCCGAAGGTCGTGAATACTGCATCTCCTAAATATAACCCAAATGCCCGTTGTGCTTATCATTCCGATAGCCCCGGGCATACTACTGATGATTGCTGGGCCCTGAGAAATAAAGTGCAAGACCTTATCGATGCGAAGGAAATTCAGTTTGAAGCGCCTGAGAGGCCAAATGTTGTAACTGCTCCTATGCCCCAGCATAGAGTAAATGCCATTGAGGAAGATTTATATGCTGTTTCGGTGAATGATGTTGCTACCCCTCTTTTGACTGTTAAGAGGAACTTACTACTGACCGGTTTATTTTCGGGTTGTAGCAAGGGTTGCCTCCTGTGTGCTGTTATCCCTACCGATTGTCCGCTGCTGAAATCAGGCATCCAAAGCCTGATGGACAGCAAAGAGATTCTGTTCAAGAAAACTGCTATTCCGTTTGTTTCCGTTGAAGAAATATCTGTTGTCACAATTTACAATCCTACCAAAGCTCCCCTGAGGAAACCAGTCCAAATTATGTCTGTTGCACCCATTACTATTACTGTTCCGGGGCCTCTCCCCTATGAGTCCGATAAAGCGGTCCCATGGCATTATGGGGCCGACGTGTATGTGCTTGGGGTGAAGCAGGATTTCAACACCAATACCAGTATCAGTAACATCACTGGTCCCGCCAAGATTACCCGTAGTGGCAGGCTCTTCTCGCCTGACATTGCACCGCCAGTTATCCGAAAACCTCTCACCATCACACCCGCAAGTGTGCATGTTCCGAATCAAGTTCCTGTGTCTACTACTGCCGCCGAGTCCTCTGATACTCGGGGCAAAGGAGTTGCTACCGATTTGCCTGCCAGGACGGAGGTGCCAAAAAAGACTACTGTTGAAGCCTCCCAACAAGAAATGGAGGAGATCCTTAAAATCATCAAAAAGAGTGACTTCAATGTTGTTGAACAGTTGGGGCATACCCCCTCCAAAATCTCTATGCTATCATTGCTGCTATGCTCAGAGGCCCATGCAAAAACCCTGATTTCATTTCTGAAAACGGCCCATGTGCCGCAAGAGACCTCTGCAGATCAATTCACCGACTGTGTGGCTAATTTGATAGCTGACAATGGTTTGGGGTTCTCAGATGCTGACCTTACCGCCAAAGGGAAAAATCACAATGATGCCCTGCACGTCTCTATAGAGTGCAGGGGCACTACTCTCGCACACGTGTTGGTGGATACCGGTTCTTCCCTGAATGTTTTGCCCAAAAAGGCATTGGATCGCTTGGATTGTGAGGGTCTGGAATTGAAGCCTAGTAACATCATTGTTAGAGCCTTCGACGGTTCTAAGAGGATGGTGCACGGTGAGGTAGACATTCCTATTCGTGTGGGTTCCCAAGTCCTTGACTCAACGTTCTATGTAATGGATATTCGTCCATCTTACTCCTGCTTGTTGGGTCGACCCTGGATTCACAAGGCTGAGGCAGTAACATCCACTCTACACCAAAAGCTCAAATACCCTGTCAAAGGGAAGATTGTTACTGTGCAGGGTGAGGAGTAATACATGGTTAGTCACTTGAATTCATTTCGGTATATCGAGATGGACGGGGAGTTTATTGAAACCCCCTTTCAGCATTTTGAGGAGGTACCTCCAACGTTGGCATCAACTGAAACAGTGGTTGAAGAAGACTTTCCGTTGAAGATGGCGTCCTTGAAGGATGCCCGGGCTGTAATCGAGAAAGGCAATTGTGCAAACTGGGGTCAGCTTCCTGACTTCACTCAAAAGAATGACAAGTTTGGGCTGGGCTTTACTGCAGAGGCTCAGAGGGCTGTGCGCAAGGACAAGATCAGAAAGGCTCCGGTGTTTATCACCAGTCCAAGGGTGAATGCTATCGAGGAGGACGTAGAGGAAGCAGAGTTTGACAGTTGGATCTATCCAATCACCAGCAACGGACCAAGCAACTGGACGACAAAGGATTTTACACCTATCACATTTGTCACGCAGTAATTAACTCTTTTGATTTTCAATTTGTAACAAACAATATGTTGAAACTTTTATTGGCTCGGTGTCCTACCCGGGGCATTGTAGCTCCATTTGTGAGGGCTTTTTATATGACATTTCCATATATCATCAATCAAAACATTGGACGTTTGTTGCATTTCAAATCTTGTGCTCTTTTTCTTTCTGTGTTATATATTGCAAAACAACTATATTTACACACACTCACTTATACAGGTTTCAATCCACTCTGGATCTCACTGGTGACAGCTCTGCTACCACCAGTTATGACTTCGAGAATCCGATCAACTTAGCCGAGGACGAAGGTGAAGATGATTGCGAAGTGCCTGGGGAACTCGCAAGACTGCTACCTCAAGAAGAGAGGGCCATTCAACCGCATGAAGAGCCGGTGGAAACAGTTAACCTGGGTACTGAGATAGATATAAAAGAGGTCAAGATTGGTGCCAATCTAGAGCTCAGCGTGAAGCAACGATTGATCTAGATGCTACATGATTACATGGAGATATTTGCTTGGTCCTACGAGGACATGCCTGGTTTGGATGCCGACATTGTAGTTCATCACCTGCCAACCAAGGAAGACTGCCCTCCGGTAAAGCAAAAGGTCCGCCGTATGCACCCAGAAATGTCTGAAAAGATCAAGGCTGAGGTTATGAAGCAGTTCGATGCCGGGTTTCTAGCAGTAACTTCTTATCCTCAATGGGTTGCCAACGTGGTGCCAGTGCCGAAGAAGGACGGTAAAGTCAGAATGTGTGTCGACTACAGGGATTTGAACAGGGCCAGTCCCAAGGATGATTTCCCTCTACCTCACATCGATATTCTTGTCGACAATACTGCTCAACACAAGGTGTTCTCCTTCATGGATGGTTTTTCAGGGTATAATCAGATCAAGATGGCTCCGGAAGATATGGAGAAGACTACCTTTGTGACTCAGTGGGGCACCTTCTGCTACAAGGTCATGCCATTCGGGTTGAAAAATGATGGGGCAACCTATCAACGTGCCATGGTTGCTTTATTTCATGATATGATCCATCATGAGATTGAGGTATACGTTGATGACATGATTGCAAGGTCTCAAACTGAGGAGGAGCACCTTGATCATCTGAGGAAGTTGTTTGACCGACTGAAGTTATACAAGCTGAGGTTGAATCCCAACAAATGCACCTTTGGGGTGAGGTCCGGGAAATTGCTAGGTTTCATTGTAAGTGATAAAGGTATTCAGGTGGACCCTGCAGGGTAAAAGCCATACAAGAGATGCCGACTCCAAAGACAGAGAAAGAAGTCTGAGGCTTTCTGGGACGACTGAATTACATATCCCGTTTCATCTCACATCTAACTGCTACCTGTGAGCCAATCTTCAAATTGCTGAAGAAAGATCAAGTAGTACGTTGGAACGATGAATGTCATGCTGCTTTTGAAAAGATAAAAGAGTACCTCCAAGAGCCACCCATTCTTATGCCACCAGTGGAAGGGAGACCTCTGATACTATACTTGACAGTACTTGACAATTCAATGGGGTGTGTGCTGGGGCAGCATGACGAGTCTGGCCGAAAAGAGCACGCTATTTATTACCTGAGCAAAAAGTTTACCGACTGTGAGTCTCGTTACTCACTGCTTGAGAAAACTTGTTGCGCTCTGGTATGGGCTGCTCGCCGGCTGAGACAGTATATGCTGACTCACACTACTCTTTTGATTTCAAAGATGGATCCCATCAAGTACATATTCGAAAAGCCTGCTCTGCCTGGAAGAATAGCGAGATGGAAAATGATCTTGACAGAATATGATATCCAGTATACAACTCAGAAAGCAATTAAAGGAAGTGTACTGGCAGATCATTTGGCACACCAACCTATGGACGATTACCAATCATTGAACTTTGATTTTCCGGACGAAGATATCATGGTGGTAACTGACTGTGAAGTACCTGGACCGGATGAAGGACCTGAGGAAGGATCCCGATGGTCTATGCATTTTGGCGGAGCCTCCAATGCTTTGGGGAACGACGTCGGCGCTGTAATCATATCTCCCAAAGGAACTCATACTCTACTCACCGCCCGATTGTGTTTCAACTGCACCAACAACATGGCAGAATATGAGGCATGTATCATAGGTCTGCAAGCTGCAATCGACTTAAGGATCAAATTTCTGAGTGTCTTCGGAGATTCCGCTCTCGTGATCAATCAGATCAAAGGCGAGTGGGATACGAAACACCCAAATCTTATCCCTTACAAGGAGTATGTGTTGACTTTGCTTCCCCACTTTGAAGAGATAACTTTTGAGCACTTCCCAAGAGAGGAGAATCAGCTAGCGGACGCACTAGCTACGATGTCTTCAATGTTCAAAGTTAAATGGGACAATGAGGCTCCCCGGATCATTATCTGGAAGTTGGACGAACCGGCATACTGTTGCGATCTTGAGGCCGAAAAGGTGACTGAAAAACCCTGGTATCATGAGATGAAGAGGTACTTGGAAGCTCAGGAATACCCTGAAGGTGCATCTGTCAATGACAAGAAGTTCATGAGGAGGTTTGCGGCAAAATTCTTCCTCAGCAACGGCATTCTCTACAAACGGAATCATGATTCAACTCTACTGCGTTGTGTGGATAAGGCTGAAGCAGAGAAGATCATGATAGAACTGCATGAAGGTACATTCGGAACACATTCCAGTGGACACACCTTGGCAAAGAAAATCCTACGGGCAGGATATTTCTGGTCCACAATGGAAGCCGATTGTTACCAACACTCTCGAACTTGTCACAAATGCCAGATCTATGCTGACAAGGTGCACATCCCTCCGGTTCCTCTGAACATCCTGACGGCACCTTGGCCTTTTGCAATGTGGGGCATTGATATGATCGGGGAGATCCGACCGACGGCGTCCAATGGGCATCGCTTCATCTTGGTGGCGATCGATTACTTCACGAAGTGGGTTGAGGCAGCTTCCTACGCAACGGTAACCAAGAGCGTCGTGGCACGTTTCATCCGGCATAACCTGATCTGTCGGTACGGCGTCCCGGAAAGAATCATTATGGACAATGGTACCAATCTCAATAACAAAATGATCACTGAGCTCTGCGAGCAATTCAAGATACAGCACCACAACTCTTCTCCTTACCAGCCGAAGATGAATGGGGTTGTAGAGGCAGCTAACAAGAATATCAAGAAAATTGTGCAGAAGATGACAGTGACCTATAAAGATTGGCATGAGATGTTACCGTTTGCTCTTCATGGGTACCGTACCTCAGCAAGGACGTCAACCGGGGCAACACCCTTTTCCTTGGTCTATGGCACGGAGGCAGTCTTGCCGATTAAAGTCCAGATACCCTCTCTCCGGATAATGAAGGATGCAGACTTGAGTGAAAATGACTGGATCCAGACTCGACTTGATCAATTAAACCTGATTGACGAAAAGAGGCTCACCGCTATCTGTCATGGTCAGACGTACCAAAAACGGATGATCAGGGCATTTAACAAGAAAGTCAGACCACAAGAGTATCAAGTTGGGGACCTGGTAATCAAACGCATCATCCTTCCTCAAAGTGATCCCCGGGGCAAATGGACCCCTACATACGAAGGGCCATTTGTGGTTAAACATGTGTTCTCAGGAGGAGCCATGATTCTAACCACCATGGATGGTGACGACCTTCCTCACCCCGCCAATGCAGACATAGTGAAAAGATACTACGCATGAATAAAAGACCCGCTAGGTTGACACACCTAGGCAAAAATAAGGGCTTCCCGGCGAACCAAAAGGGTCCGGGCAAAAATAAGGGATGAAATAAAAAATTTGTATACCCGGCAAGTCGAAAACCTGAAAAGGCGGCTTGGGCAAAAATGGGTATCCCGGTGGACTGAAAACCCGAAAGGGCGGTCCAGGCAAAAGTTAGGGATAAAGCGTAACACTATGTCTCATTGGATCACCTTGCATCCGAAATTCGGCATCAACTATCTGACTCAGATCTCGGCATCAATCAAACAGCTTTATCTTCAACCAAGCAGCAAAGTGATGAGACGCTTGAAGACATAAAGGCGATAGCAGAGTTGGAACCCAGTGGGATTGTTCACATAGCTGTTTTGTTTCCTTTTCAAAATTGTAAATTCTATGTTATTCAGCGGCATTCTCTTACTAGGATGTCAGCCTCTTGTACAAAAAACGCCTATTCACAGGCAAAATTCAAATCAATACAAATCCACTTTGTTATACAAATTGCCATTGTTTTTTCCTTTTTCTGTTTTGTCTTGCGAAGAACGTCCAATGTTCATTTTTGATATATGCATTTGACATTAAATTGCTGATTCATAAATATTTGCATATGAAACAAAAGACTAATTATAGGTGACATCAGAAACAGGGGCAATGTAGAATTGTTTAATGCAGTCGGGTTGCTTTGTCCGCCAAGGTACCAAGGTAGATTCTAACTGAAGGATGTGATCAAGTTCTCTCAACTCCCCACAGAATAAGACAAGATTCAACAATACTTTCCCCAAGCAGAGTTGGTTCCCCGTCAATCTTGAAAAGGCACAACATTCCCCAGCGGAGTATAGGCATTCATCAGCAAGCATCCCCGACAATCTTGATCTAAGTTTGTTCCCCGGCGGAATACAGACACCCCCAGTAGAACCATTTACCAGTACAATTCCAAAGGTTTCCCCAGGAAAGTGGAATGCAATTCCCCGACAGGTCTTAAAGCTTATCTCCAGTAGATTCCGGAAGCTTATCCCCTGCAGAATACGGACGTCTCTCCCGAGCTTTATTCAAAGTTATTCCTCACAAGGGGCTTATAACTGGGTTATCCTCAGCTAATTGCCACGGAAGATCGCCCTCGACAAAGTTCTTTCTATCCCCAGCGGAGTTTATCTTTGGTATCCCCAGCGGAGTTTATCTTTGGTATTCCCCAGCGGAGTTTATCTTTGGTATCCCCAGCGGAGTTTATCATCATTATCCCCCAGCGGAATCCATCATTGAAGTCCTCAGCAGGCCTCTCATCAAAACTTTGGCAAAGTATCTCTTCCACAGAGCAATTCCCCGGCCGGTCGTCAAGGATTTATTTTCCTAAGACGAAAATACATTCATAAACATTTCACATTTTCATACATCTTGCTTACGTACATGATAAAGTGCATATAACACTATCTCATGTTGAACATCATGACATCATGCATATCATACATCATGACATTGCATACAACTTATGTTTTTGCCTTTTCAGGGAAAAAGACAATCCCAAAGACAACTATCTAACAACTATCACAATGCCAGATTCGACTCCTGTATCCAGCCAGGGTATATCTGTTGACCATATTTCCAGACTCGATTCCTGTATCTATCCAGGGCACGTCTGAAGAGTTCAAAGATTCGATTCCTGTATCCAGCCAGGGCATATCTAACAACTATCACAATGCCAGATTCGACTCCTGTATCCAGCCAGGGCATATCTGTTGACCACATTTCCATACTCGATTCCTGTATCTAGCCAGGGCACGTCTGAAGAGTTCGAAGATTCGATTCCTATATCCAGCCAGGGCATATCTGTTGACGACTATTTCCGGATTCGATTCCTGTATCCAGCCAGGGCACATCTGTTAGCAACCGATTGTAGATTCGACACCTGTATCTAGCCAGGGCATATCTGCATGAGGAGATTGAAGATCAAACACCTGTAGCAAGCCAGGAAAACATCTGTCTTTCTCAAATACACAAGTTCTCGCTAAGGAATCTCTTATGCGATCAACACTTCCAAATGGCATCTATAAGCCCATTCCCGACAAGGTTTTGTCGCATCTCCAGATGGCATCTATAAGCCCATCTCCCTATCCACCATCTCTCCAAATGGCATCTGTAAGCCCATTCCCGACATCACATTGCTGATACTTCAACATGCGAGTGCAAATTTCTGGGCACTCTAGTGTCCAATCTCCTTTTACCCTCGAGTCACGAAAGGCATACTTGCCAATCTAACTCTTCAGGTTCAAGAAGATTGAACAGGGGCAACTGTTGTACCCCAAAATTTGCCCTCCCATTTCCTCAACATTTCCTCATCACAAGACCCTTGAAGATCAAGATCCAGTTAGGGTTTCCTCTGCTCAAGACTTCTCCTTGCACTGCTGACCCAAATTAGGGTTTGTGATTGCATAAAGATATTTTGACCTAAAATGCCTAAGATGACTTTCATGCTTCATGTTGGACTCCCAAGTTTATCCATACCAAGTTTCAAGTCTTGATTCCAAATTTTCCCCAGTCAATTGGACAGTTGACCTAGAAATCAACTGTATTGGGGAAAAAGTCAACTGTGGCCAATTGACAGTCAAATCTCATGAAAATTGACCCACATCAACATTATTAACTCACATGAACCATTTAATCAAGTTTGGATCACAATTCCACAAGAAATTTGATCAGATCATCAAAAGGGCAAAATGGTCATTTTTAGGGTTTTGACTGCACAAAGGCAATTTTTGACTATTTGACCTAGCCAATGGCAAACCAAGCTCACATATGGACTCAAGGACCCCATGGAATTATCTTGACATGCTCAACAAGTTCAAAAGATCCCAAATACACAAGATTGACAGTTGAATTTCCCAGTCAATTGATCAATTTTGACTATATACTGAAAAGTCAAACTTTGACTTTTTGATCAAAATCAAGTGTCAAGATTCATTTTTCATTAAAAGATGCCAAATCATGAAACTTGTCCATCAAGAAATCAAGAAATGCAAATTAGGGTTTGAAATGAGAATTTTTCATAACTTAGAATTTTTCTAAGTTATGAAAAACCCTAATTTTTTCCCAACTTTTCCCCACTTTCTCACCAAGATTCATTTGGATTCAAGCAAAAGTCAAAACATGAAAGTTGTAGCCTATTGCATAATATACAACTTTGTTTCACAAAGTTTTCCCAAAAGAGGCTTGTATCTCAAGTTACAATTTTTGGAACAAGGGTACCAAACCATTCTTAACTTAGTGAAAATTTGACCTATTTTAGGCAAGTTTTTTACCTAACTTCAAGACCATTTTCCATACACTTCCACTTGGAATTTCAATTTGCATTTCAAATATGGATTGTAGTAAACATTCCAAGCTTTCCAAAATGTCCAAGAACTCATCAAACAACCTCATGACTTGAGAGAATTGAATTTTGCAATATGGCAAAAACTCACTTTTGAATTGGCCAATTTCCATGTTCATAACTTGTGCAAATTTCTCAAATCAGCATGCAACTTGATTACAGGCCTCTAAACCATTCAACACTCATAAATTTAATGCAAACTCATTGTGCCAAGACCATGTTCTATGTGTTCAAGCATTGCATGAAGGATTAATCCCAAATTGGAAAAAGCATTATATCCATTTTTGCAAAAGTTACACTTTATGTCTAAAGCAAATCAAGAAGGTACAAAGGAAATCTAATTGGCACAAGTTTATGAGTTAATCACACTGATCAAGGAGAAGTTTTGCAGCATGTTTAGGGGGCCTGTACAGGCTAGAAGCACAACTTGACCATTGCTTGCTTAAAGTTCAAGAAACACATCATAACATATACCAACTCTCATATCAGTTAACAAGGGCTGAAGAAAAGTTATCAAACACATTCCAAACATTCATCCTAAGATGAAGCACGACCCTAAGATCCTCAATACCTTCACAAACTCAGAATCACCTTTGAACTGCACAAAAATAGGGCTTGCTGCAGATTGAGTTCCCTAGCTCAATCCTTTCATACATTCTTGCCCAAACCAGTTCAAACACCTTCCCTACCATCAATGCAAGCTAACCAAAACCTAAGACACGACCTGTAACACTCCCAGGCCACTTCACCATTTTCATTTTCTTGTTTTGCAGTTGAAGTTCTCTAGCACGATTCAAGAGGTTTCAGGACAAAGTAAAACTTGGAATAACATCCTCACACTTCAAGGAAGCTGTACAAATCATCATCTTGCCCTGAAAGCTCCTCCATTACAAGGCACGATTCCAACTGTACAGGTATATTCATGAAGTTCTATGTCTCAGTATAGGCATTGTTAGCTTTAGGTTTGTGAAGGAAACATGTCACAATCATAGCCCTGAACATGCCCATGTGATTAGATTTCATTTATATTATGTATGCTTAGAGAATTTTGAGTCTGAACATTGATGAAAAACTAGGTCAGGAATTGGGGGAGAAGAAATTCTCCCTCATCTTAGAGAGTTAAGTCAAGTTCTTTATATCCCTGGATTCGTCTTCTCATGCTCTACATTTTTCATGTTGAAAGTTTTGCTTAAAAGTCCAGGAATTGGGAGATAGGAAACGCGTGTTTGCTTGAACAAAAGATGTTCTGAGGTTGAAGATGACCTGGTTCTGGGCTGGGCCTGTTTGACATTTCTTTTTGCACCATATTTTTACTTCTGCACCCCCTGAGCCCATTTTGTTTATTTTAGTGATTTTTTGACTTTTTCTTTTTTGGTTTGACTTATTTATTTTTTCTTATGATATTAAAAATATAAAAAATATTTTTCTCACCATTTTCCTATTTATTAGATATTTATTTGTTTAGATTAGTTTTTTGAACATAAATAAATAAATAGATATACTTTTATTTAAAAAATGTTAAAATAGTGCAAATACATTTTTATTTTCATTTTATTTCATTTTATCTTCTGAAAATATTTTATATAAAAAAAATACTTTTTTTATTAAATATTAAATATTATTATTATGTATATATAATATATATTTAGTAAATAATACAAATATTTATATAGATATTAATATATTTAGGTTAAAATTACAAAATATACACACTTTTATTTTCTTGTTAAATATTTAATATAAAAATACCCTTTTCACAAATATACTTCATATTTTTATTTATTTTAATAAATAAATATTATGCATAATAAATGAATAATACATTTTATTTAAGAAAATTAGGGTTTTGCCCTAAACATGAAAAACTCCAAAAAAATAATACTTTTATTTTTGTTTATTTTGACATGTAAAAATACTTTTTCCATACATACAAAAAACCATTTTTTGCATCTTATATATTTGTTCTTATTTTATTTAATTTATGCAATTAAATTATCTTGTAAATAATTCAATATTGATGTAATAGTTTAGGTTTAAATTCCTTGTCAAAATCCCCATTTGAACATTTGTACCCCCCTTCCCATATATGGTGTTGTAATAGCCTAGTAAATTTATTTTTCGCACTTTATTGCTTTCTAATTATACCATGTTAGAATTAGGGTTTGTGTGTGAATCAAAAACAACAAAAATAGTTTGACCTAATCTCAAGATAAACAAGCATGAAAATGGACAACACAAATCACACTTGCGCCCCCTTAGGGTATTCCACTTGTTGTCTTCAATAAATGGGCCATATTGCATGTTAGGTCTCTTTGGGCAAAACAAACACAAATCAAATGATCATAGTCCCTCGATGACGCTTTCAAAAAGTTGCCTAAACAAGTGATCAAGTCCCTTAAAGAAAATTGCCCAAAGATACTTGGCACCATTGCAATTATGGTCTAAACGATGACCCGCGCCCGTCCCTTTCACATCCTAACATGAGATTGTCCACCAAATACAATGGTGGAACAAACTTGTTTAAAGGGTTAAAACATAGCAATAATCTTTGAGAAATTTAGGAGTAGATAACCTCTTAGTTACTTGAATCAAACTTGCAAAAACAAAACACTTGCCTATTTTCTAAAACCACACCTCACAACACTTTCAAAACAAACTTTCAAAAACAAATGAAAACCTTTTCAAAAGACATACATCTTTGTATACATCCCAACATGGATCATTACAAAGGTTGCCACCACATTGGCTTCTTTTCAAAACATTTTCAAACCCACACACACAAAGCACCATTTCAAACAATTGAAAACAAAAGGCAAGTGATCTAAGCAAGTAACTAAGAGCCCATGGATAACCATGGATAGAAAGGGTGCAAATACCTTCCCTTTCTATAATCTACTCCCCGAACCCAAGAAAACATCTCAAAGGTTTTTTGCTGTGCTTTTTAACCTTTCCTTAGGATACAATAAAAATTCGGTGGCGACTCTTGCTCAACCGAAACATTTGCGAAAACAAACGCAAAACCATAGTCAGTTCTCCCACCGTATCACACCAGCACTGAACTGCTTCATCACTTCATCTTTGATCTTTTCAGACATGTCGGGCCTCATTCGACGGACTTTCTGTTTGATTGGTGGACAGTCTTCTCTTGTAGGGTGACGGTGAACCACAATATCTGTATCCAGTCCCGGCATATCTTCATAGGACCAGGAGAAAATCTCAACAAACTCATTCAATAGCTGAACTAAACGCTCTTTGACGCTTGGCTCCAGGTTGGCACCCACTTTAACCTCTTTTCTGTCTTCGGTAATACCCAAATTGATAGTCTCTAACAACTCTTCATGGGGCATAATAGCCCTTTCTTCTTGTTGCAAAAGTCTTGCCAACTCTCCAGGCACTTCATAGTCTTCATCACCATCGTACTCGGCATGATTGACCAGATCTTCAGAGTCACTGAAGGCCATAGCAGAATTGTTACCCATGGAATCCGGAGTGGATGGGTACCTGCATTTTGTGAGTGTGGGTGTGTGTAAGGGATAGCCACCTTTAAACAAAATAAAATGTAAAAAAGAAAGAAAATGAACACAAAAGTTTATATATGAAAACGTCCATGATTCATTAAAAATGGCATATGATAATGAAGAATCAAAACCCTTACAAATGGACCTATATGCCTCGGGTAAGGCATAAGGCGAAAAGAGTGTACGAATTGTTTAATAATTATTACAGATCAAACAGGAAATGTTCAAAAGATAAATTACTGATTGATGAAAGTAATGGGAACGGAGTCTTTCGCCTCCCAGTTGTTCAGTCCCCCTTCAATGGTTGGAAAAATCCAATCTTCAAAATTGCTTTCTTCATCATCATCTTCAAAAGCATGAACTCCATGATGAGTGATCTTTAAGGGTGGTCCTCCAGCCCGGGAGCGACGCACAACCTTCTGGCCAGCAGCAGTGAAACCCAATCCGAATTTGTCTGTCTTGTAAGGAAAATCTGGCAGTTCACCCCATATTGTGCTTCCTCCTTCCTTAACTACAGCCTCTGCATCTTTAAGGGATGACATCCGAGACACAGTTTGGTAATGATGGGCACATCAGTCATTGTCTTGGCTACCTCCACCTCGGGAGAAACCTCTTCAAAGTGTTGGAAAGGTGTTTCTATGAATTCACCATCTAACTCCACGTAGCGAAAAGAGTTAAGGTGACTTATCATATACTCCTCCTCACCATGAACTGTTATGATTTTACCCTGGACTAGATATTTTAGCATTTGGTGTAGAGAAGAAGTGACTACCCCAACGTTGTGGATCCATGGCCTTCCCAACAAGCATGAATATGAAGGACAAATGTCCATCACATAAAAGGTAGAATTAAAAATTTCCGTACCCACCTTAATTGGGATGTCCACTTCTCCGTGAACCATCCGCTTAGAACCATTGAAGGCTCTAACAATGATATTACTGGGCTTTAAGGTCAAACTTTCACAGTCCAATCTGTCCAATGCTTTCTTTGGTAGGACATTTAAAGATGAACTGGTATCAACCAGAACGTGAGCAAGTGTGGTCCCTATGCACTCTATCGAAACATGCAGCGCATCATTATGCTTTCTTCCCGCAGACATCAGATCAGCATCAGAGAAGCCAAGACCATTGTCGGCTGTAAGGCTGACTACACACTCTTGAAATTGATTCGCAGAATTTTCTTGAGGCACGTGCACCGTCTTTAGGAATTTGATCAAGGCTTTGTCATGAGCCTTGGAGCAGAGAAATAGAGCCAGCATAGAGATTTTTGAAGGGGTTTGCCCCAGCTGCTCTACGAAATCATAGTCGCTCTTCTTAATTATCTTTAAAATCTCCTCCATTTCCTTTTGGGTGGTCTCGGGGATAACCAAAGTCTGAGCCCTCGTCCTGACGGGCGCTTCTTTGACTCCCTTACCTTTATCAGCAATAACATCAGAGGGTACAAGTTCAAGAGTCACAATTTCTTCGATCACCGGACTTCACACAGATATCTTGACAGGCACAGGAGCACTTGAGGGTCCGAAGACTACCCTTGGAGGAGCAATCTCCAGAGAGAAGATTCTTCCGCTACGAATTATCTTACTTGTTCCCGCAATATTTCCTATATCAGGAGTTTCTTCATCGGAACTTTCTTCGACTGATTCGATCTGCTTAACACCGTGGTAGAAAATATCTCCTCCATAATTCCACGGTATCGTCTTGTTGGACTTATATGGGATAGGCCCTGGCATGGTAATCTTCAGCGATACAAACTTTGGATCGGGTGTAATCTTAACAGGCCTTTTGCAGGTCTTGGAAAGATTGTCAGAAATGGTGATTATAGAACTATCATTGATTGGAGTAACAGGAGTAACGGGAGTAACATGAGTAATAGTATCAACAAGAGTTTTCTGAAAGAGGATCTCTTGAGTATCCATCAGGCGTTGGATGCCTGATTTCAATAGCGGACAGTCGAATTGCAAGGTTGAACAAAAGTAACAATCTTTTTCACAGCCCGGGAAAATCCTGGCTTTCAACAGATTCATCTTGATCATTGGCAATGGAGTCATTAAGTTATCAACAACGGTAACATGAAGATCTTCTATAATAGTATGGACATTATGACCATGTTTTGGCATAGGAGTGGATATCACATTAGGTTTTTCGGGAGCATCAAACTCTACCTCCTTGGCATCTATTAAATCTTGGATCTTGTTTTTAAGGGCCAAACAGTTGTTGGTGTCATAGCCCACACTGTCCGAATGATATGCACATTTTGCATTTGAATGATAATAGGGAGAAGAGGTATTTGGGTTTTTCGGTGCTTCTTTCAAGTTGGTAAGGTTTAACTTTAACAGATGAGGAAGGACCTGAGCCGGTGTCATATTGATCCGGGTGAATTGCAGTTGTGGCCTTTCCACCCTATTTTGGTTAGCTCTAGGTTGACTTCTTCGAGGTTGATCGGCTGAAGAGTTCTGGATCATCACAGCCCCCACCTCTAGTCGGTGCTCCATTCTTCCTTGATTTCTCTGGGTGTAAACAGCAGAAGCTTCTTTCTTGTCTGGGAAGGTCTTCTTGACGGCAGTGGAAGCAGCTGCATCCTTCTGAATTTTACCAGTCTTCATTCCAACTTCGACCCTTTCACCTGTCAGAATTAATTCGGTGAACCTTGCAGATGAGCTCCCGATCAAGTGATTAAAGAATGGACCTGATAGGGTCCCCAAAAACATGTCAACCAGCTCTCTATCTGACAATGGTGGCTGCACCCTTCCAGCCAAATCCCGCCACTTCTGGGCGTACTCCTTAAAGCCTTCATTAGAGACCATACTTATACTCTGTAGTTGAGTACGAGTAGGAACTAAATCTTTGTTATATTGATATTGTCGATAGAAAGCAACAGCCAAATCTTCCCAGTTATGTACATCAGATCTCTCAAGTTGATCGAACCAGTCCAATTGTGTACCCAACAAACTATCTTGAAAAAAGTGGACCCACAAATCCTTATCAAAAGAGTGAGGTTGGATCTTTCTGACGTAGGACCGCAGATGCATCTTCGGATAGGACAAACCGTCGTATTTGGCAAATGTAGGCACTTTGAACTTGGGGGGAATGATGATCCCAGCAACCAACCCTAGTTCTTCGAAATCCAGCCCAGGAACCCTTTGTACTTCCATGGCTGCCAGCCGATCTTCCAGATTTTTATACTTATCGTCCACAGGAGGGTACTACTGCTCGGAGTAATCTTCGTCCTCTTCTTCTTCTTCCTCTTCAGCCTCAGACTCGGAAGGTACCGCAACTCCTTTTCCTTTACCAACCCCTTCATCAGATGTGGAAGGGAAGTCCAGGACCCTTCTAGCTTGGTTCTCAAATCTTCTTCCCATAGTGGTCACACCAGCCCTTTTCTTTTTCTTCTTTTCTTTCTCCTTCTCTTTCTCTAACAGTGCTTTAAGGTCCTCTTGACCCTTTGCCAAGGTCAGGAGGAGTTGTTGGAATTGCGAATTTTGTGCTTGCAGATCTTTGACCGTCTGCTCTATATCCATCTTGCTGAAATAAACAGCAGAAAGATAAGGAAACCTGGTGTGAAGACCTGCTTATGCATATGATGAATGATATGTATTCATGTAATACATTCAAGGATTCAGAAATTCAAAGTTGTTGCAAACAAAAAGAACACACGTCATATTAATAAGAAGAAATTTGTTAGTACAAAAATGCCCCATGGACAAAATATTACAAAATTCTTAATGTAAAAAGACATTGCGCATCCTCTTTGGTGCAATGTAAGTGTTAAGAGTATCCTCTTCGTGAAGTCAGCGGGTAAGTTCCAAAACCTTCTTCTCACTGGCATAGAAGTTGGCTTCAAAAGTATTCTGTTCTTCCTTGAGCTGTATCTAACTCTTTTACAATTCTTCCAATGATGTTGGCATGTCAGGATGTAGGAGGGTGTATGGAACCTCTCCTTCCATAACAGGCTCTTTGATCACGGGGATAATGTGGGGGGTAAGGCATCATAAGACTCTGGGTGCGGGTTCGTACCCACTTGAGATAAGGCTCAAGGGGGATGGAATTCTTGTGTCCCAGTTTCTTACTATCCACTTTGTTGGGCATCCTCCAAGCTCAGATAAACCTTTGTCGAAGTCCTTGAGCGTCATTGTTGAAGTGAAAAACCAAGTTAGGAATCAGCATGTCATGAGGGCCATCCCTTCGGGCATACCCAAATTGTCTCAGAGCTAAATAGGGGTTGTAGGTAATGCCTCCCCTAATGCCAAGTAGTGGGACATTAGGGAATTCCCCACAACGATCAATGGTGATGACATTTTCTCTGGACCGAGAACACTAATGTACATCAGAATGTGTAAGAGTCATCAATCGTTGCGACCACTTCAAGCCTTGTTCATTCTTCAAGACTGACTGGGGAAGGTGAGAAATAAACCACCTTGCTAGAAGAGGAGTATAACACATGAGAACACCACTTTTCCTCATTGTTCGTGTGTAAAATGAGTGTAGGATATCCCCAAGCAATGTAGGCACAGGATTCCGAGATATGAAAATCTTGATAGCATTCACATCTATAAGCTGATCAGGGTTTGGGAACAAGAACAACCCATAGATGAGAAGTGCTACAATCTCCTCAAAGGCTTGCAGATCTAGAGAGTTCCAGCAGTCTTGTGCCTTCTCAAACATAAACTTTTCCAAGAAACCCTTGACACCACTTCTGGTTTCCCAATGACCTTTGATATCAGATGGTTGCAAGTGTAAGGGTTAAGCAACATCTTCAGGCTTTGGTTCTCTTTCTGTACCATTGTAGGGTAGTTGATGAAGAATAGGAATCCCCAGGAGTTGAGAAAATTCTTCCAAAGTAGGTACTAGTTGGTAATAAGGAAATGTAAAGAAATGGTGTAGTGGGTCAAAGAACTGGAAGAGGACTTTCACCATGTCTTCTTCAATGTTGGAGTTGACCAAGTTGAGAAGTCTACCATGTCTTTCACTGAAGGGAGAATTCTCTGGAATTTTGGAAACAAGCTCCTTGAGTTGAGGAGGGATTCTCACAAGGTTGACTTGAATTGTTTTCCTGCGAAGAGATTCCATGACCTACAAAACAAGAACAAAGATGAAGATCCAAACCCTTGAAATGATTAGTGGATGTAAATGATGCTTCATGATGTTCATGATATATGCACAAGTATATGTACAAGAAAATCACACAAGATCCTAGTTTCAGGCTTGTGTGGGGTTTCATAGGTAAGTACCCTTTTGAAGTTAGTTGGCTCAACCTGTCCTATAAATAGTAACCGGGTTCTAAGGAGCTCGATATCACTGGATTATTTTCTGTGTTCATTGTTTCAGTTTAGCCACTTAACTGGCGACGGAAATATTCCAAGAAAACAACCCTCAATGAGTGTAGTATCGAGTATCTACCAACTTTGGACTGCACCAAAGCCGGTCATCTCACTACCCCTAAAAAGGCCAAGATGGTCAAGTAAAGGTTCTAAGAGTTCATTAGTGCTTCATGACATCACTCAGCGGCCCCGTATTCTCTTTGATTGACTTAAAGGCTACCGGTACCCACAAATATGTCGCACTAATATAGCTATTGCTTCAACCATGTCGGTATACCCCGCACAGTTTCCACAATGTATTGCTATTTACCTATGAATGTTTCCCAAGAATCCGGGTGGAGGATTTCAAACCCAAACAATAGAATCAAATGTAAAGCAATCAAAGCAAACAAGATAAGCATGTAAAGGTGATCTAAACCCTAAGGTTACTCCACTTTTCAAATATTTTCCCCAGCAGAGTCGCCAGTTCTGTGATACGGTGGGAGAACTAACTTAAGGTTTTGCGTTTGTGTTCGCAAATGTTTCGGTTTAGCCAGAGTCGCCACCGACTTTTTATTTTATCCTAAGGAAAGGTCAAAAAGCACAGGAAAGACCTTTGAGATGTTTTCTTGGGTTCGGGGAGTAGATTATGAAAAGGGAAGGTGCAAGCACCCTTTTCATCCATGGTTATCCATGGGCTCTTAGTTACTTGTTTAGATCACTTGCTTTTGCTTTTCAATTGTTTGAAATAGTGCTTTGTGTGTGGTTTTGAAAATGTTTTGAAAAGAGGCCATCATTGTGGCAACCTTTGTAATGATTCTTGTTTGAATATATACAAAGGTGTATTGTCTTTTGAAAAGATTTTTCGATGTTTGAAAGTTTGATTTGGGGAATGTTTTAAAATTTTGTTGTGAGGTGTGTTTGAAAATAGCAAGGATGTTGTGCAAGTTTTGATCAAGTAACTAAGAGTTGTCTACCCTATTTTACTCAAAGATCTTTCCTATACATTTTTAACCCTTTTGACATTGTTGTTTTACCATTGCATTTGGTAAACAACCTTGTATTTGGATGTTAAACGGGACAGGCGCGGGTCATCGTATAGACCATGATAGCAATTGTGCTAAGTATCTTTAGCAAATTTTCCGAGGGACTAGATCATTTTGTATAGGCAACCAAGATAGCGTCATCGAGGGACTATGATCTTTTGTTTTTTGTTTTTCCAAAGTACTCAACATGCATAACATGGCCTATTTTTAAGGCAACAAGTGGATGTAACCCTAGGGGTGCAAGTGTGCATTGTGTATTGATTTTCATGCATTTTTGTCTTTGTATTAGGTCAAGCTACTTGTTAATTTTGGATTTTTGCATACAAACCCTAATCTCTAATCATGGTATAATTGAAAGCATAAATGCGTAAAATAAATCTACCACTATTACAACATGATTATGGGGATGGGGATACAATTTTTGAATGGGGATTACTTGACAAGAAATTAAAACCCTAATTTTACTATTACATCCAAATTGAATCAATGGCATAAATAATAAATGAATAATATTTAAATAAACAAATTATACAAAATAATATGTAAAAATGTTTATGTTTATTTTTTATGTATGTAAAAAATATTTAATGCAAAAAGAAAGAAATAAATAAAAAAGGTTATTTTTTTTATTAAGGGTAAAACCCTTATTTTCTTTTAAGAATGTGAATATATTAAATATACTATTTATATATGATAAAATAAAATAATGTATATACAAAAAATAAAATATATTTAGAAAAAATATTTTTTAAGTATAAATAATAATAAAAATAAAAGTATAATATTTTCATGTTTTTATTCTCAAGTATTTATTAAATAAAATAAAAGTATGTATATATATACTAATTATATTAGTTATGTACAATAAAAAATAAAATATATACAAGACAAAAATATATTTCTAACCAAGTATTATTTAAGTATAAATAATAATAAAAAAATAAAAGTATAATTTTTAATGTTCTATTTTTAAATTCTCATTAAAATAAAATGAAGGTATATATTCATTAAATTGCTTTTTATGTTTATAAAAATTAAAATAAAATACAAAAATAAATGTGAGAATTTATAAAAAATATTTTGGTATTTTTTATGTTTAAAAAATGAGAAAACAAAATCAGAAATGGAAATAAAAATGGAAAAATACAAAAAGTATGAAGAAATGGGCCAGGGGGTGTATTCAACAAAAGGGGGGGAGGGTGTTAAAAACAAAAGAAGCAAAGCCCAACCCAAGCCAGACTTCATCTTCAACCTCTGTCTTCAAATTTTCGCGCGCCATGTACAAACACGAACAACCTGCATACGTGCTCTAATGCAAAAACACATAACATCAAAGTTATAGAGCTTTCTAAGACGAATTCAACCATATAAAAAACTTGTCCTAACTCTCAAAGACCAGAGAGAATTTCTCTGGCCCTAAATCTTAACCTATTTTTTTCAGGATGTTCATGGACCAAATTCTCTTAGCATGCTTAACTAAAATGAAAACTGAGCATATGTACAGCTTCGTGGCTATGAGTACTACATTTCTTATTCACAAACCTAAGCCTAATTGTTCCTAAATAGAGAGATAGGAAGTTGATAAAAACTTGTTTCAGTTGAGATCGTGTCTGGCAATGTAGAGCTTTTCAATGAGGCCTGAGATGTTTGGGAGCTTGCTTGAACTTCCTCTGACCTTCTCCAATGCCTAGCTTGCCCTGAATGTGCTTGAACAAGCCTACAGAACTCAACCTGCACAAGCTGAAATCAAAAATGGCAAACCTTGTAAATGGAGTTACAGTTAGTGTTTAAGGGTTGGGATAGCTTGGATAGGTTGCATGGAAGGTGTTTGAACAGGTTTAGGGAAAAATGCACGAGCAAATTGAGCTATGGAAGTCAAACTGCAGGGACTGCCCTGTTTTGCCAAATGAAGATGATTTTGTGCTATGGGAGGTTTGAGGACTCAAAGGGTCATGTTTCTGGATCAAGGGGTTATGAGAAATGTGTTTCAAATGTTTGCACCAGTTGGTTTTCACAGATGTTCAAGTTATGTGATATTGGACAAATTTCTTGGTTATGAAGCAAAGTATGAGAAATGATGTGAAGTAGGCCTGTACAGGCTATCCATCAGCTTGTAAACTTTGCCCTTGGCCCCTCAAGTTTGTGGATCTAATTTGCTGCACAAGATATGGCTCAATGCTCAAGGATTTAGTTTTGACATAAAGCAAGATTTAAGCAAAAATGGTAATGTTGCATTTTCTATTTAGGGATTAATCTAATGTGAAAACCTCTAATGACCAAAACAATGCCTTAGACCAATGGATTTGCATTTAATTATTGAGTATGGAATGATTTTGAGGCCTGTAATCTAGTGCAAAGCAAGATGATTTGAATTTGCAACTTGTATCACTATGAACATGCCATGGATGAAAAGTGAGTTTTTGCCAACTTCAAGCCTTCGATTCTCCCTAACCACAAATGAGTTTGTAGAGTTCTGTGACATTTTGGAAATCTTGCAACATGCTCTACATTCCATCTTTGAAATGTAATTTGAGATTCCAAGTGGAACTATGTGAAAAATGTCCATGAAGATAGGTCAAAATCCTGCCTAAATTAGGGCAAAATTTCACTAAGTTAAAAGTTTCATGGACCCTTGTTCCAAAAATCATAACTTGAGATCCAAGCTTCTTTTGGGAAAACTTTGTGAATCAAAGTTGTATACTTTGTGTAGGACTACAACTTTCATGTTGGAAGTTTTGTTTGAATCCAATTGCATCATGGTGAAAATGTTGGGCAAAGTTAGGAAAAATTAAGAAAATTTCATAACTTAGAAAAATTCTAAGTTATGAAAATTTTCAATCTTAAACCCTAATTTGCAAAGTTGGGTTTCTTGATGAACAAGTTTCATGTTTTGACACATCTTGATGAAAAATGACTCTTGGCACTTGATTTTGACCAAAAAATCAAAGTTTGACTTTTTAGTGTACAGTCAAATTTGATCAGTTGACTCAAAAATTCATTTGTCAATCTAATGCAATTGAGGTCTTTTGAGCTTTTTGAATAGGTCAAGATGATGCCATTGATTCCTTGAGTCCATGCTTGAACCCAATTTGCCATTGGCTAGGTGAAAAATCAGAAATTGCCCTTGTGCAGTCAAAACCCTAAAAATGACCATTTTGCCCTTTTGATGATCTGATCAAATTTCTTAAAGAGTTGTAGTCCAAACTTGATCAAATGGTTCATATGAGTCTATAATGTTGATGTGGGTCAAAATTTATAAGGTGTGACTGTAAATTGGCCACAGTTGACTTTTTCCCTAGTACAATTGATTTCTAGGTCAATTGTCCAATTGACTGGGTAAAAATTTGATTCAAGGCTTGAAACTTGGTAGAGGTAATCTTGTAAGTCCAACATGAAGTATGAAAGTCACTTTGAGCATTAAAAGTCCAAAAATCCCTGTGCAAACTCAAACCCTAATTTAGGTCAACAGTGCAAGGAGATGTCTTGAGTAGAGTAAACCCTAGCTTGATCTTGAGTTCAAAGAGTCTTGTGATGAAAAATATTGATAAAATGAGAGAGAAAATTTTGGGGTACAACATGCATGATATGTAAATACAAGTGCAATGTTTTCAAGGACCTTTGCAGGATTTAAATTTGTTTAAACAAAAGGAAACAAAAGAGATTTTAGTAACAAGCTTAAATTATAATTGCCTTCTAGGCTTATAATGATAACAAGAAGAGTTACAAAGAAAAAAAATATGAACGCAAATATCCCATGGGAGCTTCCTCTTTATGTTGACATATGCATTAAGGCTTTGTTCTTTGTGGAGTCATTTTGTTAGCTCCAGTACTTTCTTCTCACTAGCATAGAGCTGAGTTTCAAAGGTATCCCTTTCTTCCTTGAGTTAAATCTAAGACTTCTATAGTTCTTCGAAGTCAGTAGGCATATCGGGATGAAGAATGGTATGAGGAACATTCCCTTCAACAACAAGCTCTACGATCACTGATAAGATAGTAGGATATAGCATTTTAAGATTTTGATCACGAGACCACACCTATCTGAGGTAAGGCTCTAGAGGAATGGAATTCTTGTGTCCCAAATTCTCACTATCAATATTGTTGACCATTCCTCAAGCACGTATAAACCTTTGATGGTAATTTTGTGGATCGTTCTCATAGTCGAACACAATACCCTGGATGAACATATCATGAGGACCATCCCTTCGAACATAACCAAACCAATGTAGAGCTGGAGAATGGTTGTAAGTGATTCCCCTTCTTATACCAAGGAGTGGCACATTAGGGAATTCCCCAAAGTGGTCAATAATAGTGATATCTGCCTGAGATCGAGAACACCAATGAATATCTGAATGAGAAAGTGACATCAACCTTTGAAACCACCTTAAACCTCGTTCATTTTTTATCACTGATTGAGGCAGGTGTGAAATAAACCACATGGACAGTAGAGGTATGCAACACATAAGAGTTCCTAGCTTCTTCATAGTACGAGTGTGAAGGGAATGCAGGACATCTCCAAGCAAAGTAGGTACCGGATCATGAGTTAGAAATATTTTAATGGCATTCATATCTATGAATTGGTCCGGATTAGGGAATAATATCAAACCATAGATCAACAAAGCCAAAATATCCTCAAAAGCACGAAAACTCATGGTATCTAGAAACCATTGAGCCTTCTCTATCACAAATTTAGGAGGAAAACCCTTGATTCCATTCCTTGTTTCCCAATTAGATACAATGTCTGATCATTTCAGATATAATGTGACTACAATGTCTTCAGGTTTTGGAACTTGCTCTAGACCGGTGAAAGGTATCTGATTAAGAATAGTCACTCCGAGTAATTTAGAGAATTCTTTCATTGTGGGCACCAAATGATAATCCGGGAAGGTAAAATACTGATGTTTAGGATCAAAGAACTGGAACAAAACACTTATCATATCTTATTTGAAACCGTTAGTGTGATACGGTGGCCAGAACCAGGACTATTTTTTAAGATTTGCTGGTTTGCATTTTGCGTTTGTGTTCACAAAAATGTCGCGGTAAGCAAGAGTCGCCACCGTCTTTTATTTTATCCAACAAGGAAAGGAAAAAAGCACAGAAAAATTCCTTTTTTGAGATATTTCTGAGTACGGGGGGTAGATTATAGAAAGGGAAGGTATTAGCACCCTTTCTATCCGTAGTTATCTATGGGCTCTTAGGTACTTGCTCATCATTTTCAAAATTGCTTCTCTGTATTTGTGTGCTTTGAAAAGTTTTTGTTTTGACTTCGATTTAACTCTTGCTTCTGTCTTCAAGAGTGTTACGAAGTGTTTTTTAAAACTTTGTTTGCAAAGGAGTGTAACTGTGAAAAAGTTTGTTTGGATTGAGCAAGTACTTAAGAACTAATCTACCTACTCGAAAAAAGAATCGTTCTATGTTCGTTTCCTTTAGACAGCGCTATCCTACTATTAGTGAGTAGGTAGCACCATCGCTGGAGTTTGAGGGTCAATTCGAAAAGGGATGTACGGTCACTAAAGCAATGTTAGGACGTCTTAGTAGTAACCCTAATGTCTTAGATCAATTATCCGAGGCAACAATATCCGAGGCAACAATATCCGAGGCAACCTTTCTAAGGCAACTTTGATCTTTGGATAAAAGGATGACCACTAAAGCAACCTATACTCAATGACCGTTTTACCGAAGGCAACCAAGTGGGCGTGTACCCTAGGAGTGCGCATGTGCGAGTGATTCAATTTCAGATTATTATCTTTGCATATTTTAGGGTTATCTAACTGTTTTAAAGTTTTACATACATTCTTATCATGCATCCTATATCATACATCTAACAGTTAATATTTTGCGGAATTTAAAATGCGGAAATTAAACTACGCTATTACAAGGCTTCGGGTATTTACATAGCCAAAAATAAACCCTTTAAAAATAAAGCGATAAATGAAAGATAAAAGACCTAATTAAACTATTACAACTTGTGAACAATTACATTAATAGGATAAAAATAATAATAAAGCGCGCGCGAAGAAATATGCAATTAGTTAGTTAATTAAATTAATTAAAGAAAATAATTACATGGCCTATTTTTTTGGTTTTTGGTTATTTTTAAGAAGAGAAAATATAATTAAGTTAGAAGTAAAAACCTAATTGTTCTAATTAATTTTAATTTATTTGTAAAAAGAATTAAAGTTATCTAATATTAACAACCTAATTAAATGAATTAAATGTTTTTGATAAAAAATAAAATCTAAACCTAATTTGGTGAAAAATATTATTTTTTGTGATTTTTTAATAAAAGAAAATAATTGATTATGTTAGTAAATAAAATAAATAAATAAATTAAATAAAATATAAAAAAGAAAGGGAATAAGAAACTTGGGCCTGCAAGCAAATTGAGAGGGGTGTGAGAAGCAATCTGGGTCCAAGAAGCAAAGAGGTCCGTTTGACATTCCATGATCTCCCGCCATGCGTTGACTGGGCATACTATGGTCCTTCAGATGATGGCCATCAGATTTGGCCATCTGGCCACTTGGCAGATTGGATGGTGAGGTCTATGGTAGTCCCTTGGCTTGTGTATGCGCTGGATCCTGAAAAGGCAAAATATATGAAAGAAAGGGGGGACCTGAGATTCGAACCCAGGTCCTGAAGCATTTTGCACATACTCCACTACCACTGCGCCATTTATTCTTGTTTGTACATAAAATAACAATATAAAATAATATATGATAAAGAGAGTTAGTGGGAAAAACAAGCGCCAGAATTCAAATGACCCAATAGAAGGGCGCCACACAGTCATCTTCTTCCCTTCTCCGTGGGTAAAAGTCCCAGACTTTTACCTACGGACGTTTGTCTGTTGCTATAAGTCCTGTAAATCTCAAAACTCAATACAAGCGTGATAAATAAAAACCAAGGCCATGGATGGATCCGTCTGGACCTGCTGAGTTCAATGGTGGCCCTTTCATGGCCCAATTTTGCCTGTAAACGAAATTCCTAAATCGAAGCAAGAAACCCTAATAATGGTGAAATCTTATACAGGCCATGAAAATGAAATTAAACGATACAGAAAGCTTGCATATGTCTTAAGGATCAAGAATATATCATTAATTCATGCTATCAATGTTTAAATCATGCAAACCGATTTCAAAAATATATGGATGTCGTGGATGACTTACAACGCGTTTGGGTACTGGAAAAGGCTTGTTCTTGATTGGTATATGTTGCTTATGATCCCAGGAAACGATTGGAATGATCAGGAAGCTTTGAAATTGCTTGGAACAATGAATTCAAGTTTGCACTTTTTTGGTGTTTTTTCAAGTTTGGTTCTCCTTGCTACGCCTTTCTCCAGCCTCTCTTTTGGTCTGCACACGTTCTTTATGTATTGAGGAATAGATTAGGGTTTCCAATATGATCACAATCTTCCTCCATTATTGATTTTGATTTTGATTTGATACACTTTGAATAGCATTCCAAAAATAGCCTAATTCAATCTTTTTGTCCACACCATGCCTTTACACGAATTTGATCTCATGCTAGCTGGATATTAAGACCTTAATCATGTAAAAAATCTTGAGTTTTCAATATTTTGGATTTTCTATGATTTGTTTTGATTTAAATTGATTTAATTCAAATCAAAATCAAAATAAATAATAAAAACAAGATAATGACAAGTGGAAAAGGCTAGGGCTCGTGGACCATGTTGCCAACTCAAAACAAGTGAAAAATATTGGGCCCATTAAGCAAAATTTGCAATTTTAGGCATAGTTGAATTTTGGCAATTTTGCAAAAAAGGTCAACTTCACCAATGCACAACTTCCTTACTTTTGACTCTTTGAAGGTGTTCTTGGACATTTTAGAAAGCTTGAGATGTACTCTAAGCAACCCTTTTGGTCTCATATCAATTTGATATTTAATGCTCATGTATGAAGCTTTGAAAAAAAAGGTGTTTTTGTTGACTTTTCAAAATGACCTATAATGTCCAAATTCATAACTTCTTGTGAGTTCATATTTTGAACTTTGGAGATGAAGATGGATTGTAGAGCATGGCATCCTATTAAAAATGAGCTTTGTATGGGTTATTTATCATAAAGTATGAGAAAGTTATGCTTGGTCAAAGTTGAGTTGACTTTTCCTACAAAACCCTAATTTAGCAACTTTTGCTTCTTGATGAATTATGAGCAATCCTTGAGGAATCATGATCAACCCTTGATCAAATGATGAAACAAACTTCAAAATGAGGATGTTGACCAAAAATCTTGAAGTTTGACTGTATGTGGGCCATAGTTGACTTTTACCCTAGCACAGTCGATTTTCAGGCATTTAAGCAATTGACTAAGCAAATTTCCTCCGTAGGGCTTGAAACTTGACATGGTTGATTTTGAGAACATATTAGGACAATGGTGAGAATTTGGGATCCCTTGGACTCAAGTATCTTGATGCAACATGAAACCCTAATTTGAGGTAGACTGCCTTAGGAGGGAGCTTGTCTGGTCAACCCTTGGACTACCTTGAGCAACTTGAGTATCTTTCTTGCAAGGTTTTGAGAAATATGAGAGGGAAAATTTTGGGGTAAAACAGCTGCCCCTGTTCAATATTCTTAAACCTGAGGATGTAGATTGGCTTGCGTGCTTTTCGTGATCCGAAGGTGTAAGATGATTGAACACTATAGTGCCCAAAAATTTGCACTCGCATGAAGTGGTATTTGTCTTGCGAAATCGGGATTGGGATTACAGATGCTATTTGGAGATTGATGACGGGAGATAGGCTTAAAGATGCCATCCAAATAAGTGTTGATCGCATAAGAGATTCCTTAGCGAGAGCTTGTATACCTGTTGTTGAGGAATATTTCGCTGGGGAATGTTGATCTCTATCTTGAGAGAAATAGAATTTTAGGAGCTTTGGTCGTCCATTATTCTACTGGGGAATCATCTCTGTTGAATTTTAGGAACTTCGGTCGTCCGTTATTCTACTGAGGAACCGTCTCTTAGTCGAGGAGGTGAAAATGAACTACTATCTGGTCGTGGTCCAGGCTTCATAATGATAAGACCGACTGCTATCTGGTCGTAATCCAGGCTTTACAATGATTTACTGGGGAGATGAGATTAAACTTTCTATCCAGTCGTAATCCAGGCTTCGCAATTTCTCGATTCTTATCTGGTCGTAATCCAGGCTTCAGAAGGAATTAAGTTGTTATTCGGTCGCATCCGGGCTTCAACTTGAATTCAGGGCACAGTAATATCCGGTCGATTTCGGGCTTCTTAGTAACTGTCCATGTAAACTGCTATTTGGTCGAAATCCAAGCTTCATAGTGTCTTGTACCGTTATCTGGTCGTAATCCAGGCTTCACGATGTGTTATACCATTATCTGGTCGTAATCCAGGCTTCATCGTGTTCTGTATTGCTATCTGGTCGTAATCCAGGCTTCACAATACCTTTACTTCTTATCTGGTCGAAATCCAGGCTCCAGAAGAAATCAAGTGGTTATCCGGTCGCATTCGGGCTTCCCTTTGACTGTTGGACCTACTAATATCCGGTCGAATCCGGGCTTCATAGTAATTGGCCGGGTAAACTGCTATTTGGTTGTAATCCAAGCTTCAATGTTCCTCACTGTTTTCTGGTCATAATCCAGGCTTCAGTGCTTTTTACCGCTATCTGGTCGTAATCCAGGCTTCGCGATGTCTCATACCATTATCTGGTCGAAATCCAGGCTTCATGGTGTTTGGAGGAATCAAGATACTATCTGGTTGTAATCCGGGCTTCATAATTTGTATTAAAGATATACCATTATCTGGTCGTAATCCAGGCTTCGTAGTATTCTGGGTTGTTATCTGGTCGTAATCCAGGCTTCACAACGTCTTCTACCATTATCTGGTCGTAATCTAGGCTTTATGGTCTTGTATTGCTATCTGGTCATAATCCAGGCTTCACAATAACTTGTTGAGTTGTTATCCGGTCGAAATTCGGGCTTCACGGTTGGTGTTTATGATAATACCACTATCTGGTCGAATCTAGGCTTCATGGTAACTTGCTGAGTTGTTATCCGGTCGTAATCCGGGCTTCACGGCTTGCTGAGGATTAAACTATTATTCGGTCGAATCTGGGCTTCATAGCTTTCTTTTAAGAGATACCACTATCTGGTCGTAATCCAGATTTTGCGATAGTCCGATACTGTTATCCGGTCGTAATCCAGGCTTCACAATATGCTGGAGAAATCAAGACAATATCTGGTCGTACCCGGGCTTCATAGCTTGAACTTTGTGAGAATTTGATTGTATCTTTCCTGAAAGGTAAAGGTTAGCTGTATGTAATGCATGATATGTATCAGGTAATGATATTCTCAAAATAAATGAGACGGTGTTGTATGATGCGTATATGCATGCACGTCATGATGTATGGATGTGCAATATTTTTATGATGTTCTCTAGCTGGGGAAAATAAATCCCATACTACTGCTGGAGAATGGAAGAGTTTCGCTCGCTGGGGATAACGACCAAAGACGATCTGAGAATAACTTGGCGGGAGAATAACTCTGCTGGAGAATAAACTGGTGAGAGAATGACTCTATGGGGAAGATGCTCTGCTGAGGATTTGCCGACTCTGGAGAGATACCCTCGACTGTGGATGAATTACCGTTGCTGGCAATGATAAAATCTGTTGGGGATGAATTTCCTGTTTGTGAAAGAAATGAACTCCGCTGGGGATAATCTTTTAGACTCTACTGGGGACAATCCTCCAGACTCTACTGGGGATAATCTTTTAGTGCTGGTGATAGATAAACTCTGCTTGGGGAGAATCTTACCGACTCATTCGCGGTTGCGAACCTCAGCTGGGAAGAGTTAACACCACTGTCCTTTTCTTTACTCTGCGGGGAGTGAATGTACCTTTAATTGTTTTCTTCAACTAGTCTATCCCTATACCTAGTGGACAGAGCAACTGTAAAGTCTGGACATTTCTTATTTGCCCTTGTTCCTGATATTATGAGTAATCGTCTTTTGTTTCGTATGTAAATATTTATGAGCAACAAATATTGTCAAATTCATATATCAAAAATGAACATTGGACGTTCTTGCTAAACAAAACTGAAATTGGAAATTTCTTTGTGAAAATTAATTGTATTAATTTTAAAGTCGGCCTGTGAATAGGCGTTTTTGTACAAGAGGTTGACGTCCTAGTAAGAGAACGCCGCTGAACAAACAGAATTTATACAATTTGTACAAGAGAAAGAAAAATAGCTATGTGAACAATCCCACTGGGTTCCAACTCTACTATTGCCTTTATGTCCTCGAGCATCTCATCACTTTGCTACTTGGTTGAAGGTGGATCAGACTGATTAGTGTCGTCCGAGCTTGATAGTCGATACCGAAGTCTGGTTGCAAGATGATCCAATGAGACATAGTGTTACGCTTTGATCCCTAATTTTTTCCTGGACCGCCCTTTCGGGTTTTCAGTCCACCGGAATACCCTTTTTTGCCCAAGCCGCCTTTTCAGGTTTTCGACTTGCCGGGTGTACAGTTTTTTTCATTTTCATCCCTTATTTTTGCCCGAACCCTTTTGGTTCGTCGGGAAGCCCTTATTTTTGCCTAGGCCAGTCGACCTAGCGGGTCTTTGATTATGCATAGTATTTTTTCACTATGTCTGCATAGACGGAGTGAGGAAGGTCGTCACCATCCATGGTGGTTAGAATCATAACTCCTCCCGAGAAAATGTTCTTAACCACAAATGGCCCTTCGTAAGTAGGGGTCCATTTACCCCTGGGATCACCTTGAGGTAGTATGATGCGCTTGATCACCAGATCCCCGACTTGATACTCTTGTCGTCTAACTTTCTTGTTAAACGCCTTGATCATTCCCTTTTGATACGTCTGACCATGACAAATAGCAGTAAGTCTCTTTTCGTCGATTAAATTTAGCTGATCAAGTCGGGTCTGGATCCAGTCATCCTCGCTCAAACTTGCATCCTTCATAATCCGAAGAGAGGGTATCTGACCTTCAATGGGCAAGACTGCCTCCATACCATATACCAAGGAATATGGTGTTGCCTCTGTTGACGTCCGCGCTGAGGTACGGTACCCATGAAGAGCAAACGGTAACATCTCGTGCTAATCTTTGTATGTCACCGTCATCTTCTGCACAATCTTCTTGATGTTCTTATTAGCCGCTTCAACAACCCCATTCATCTTCGACCGGTAAGGAGAAGAGTTGTGATGCTGTATCTTGAACTATTTGCAGAGCTCGGTGATCATCTTATTGTTGAGATTTGTACCATTGTCCGTAATGATCCTCTCTGGTACACCGTATCGACAGACCAGATTGTGCCGAATAAACCGTGCCACGACGTTCTTGGTCACTGTAGCAAAGGAAGATGCTTCAACCCACTTTGTAAAGTAGTCGATCGCTACCAGGATGAAATGATGCTCGTTGGACGAAGTAGGTCTGATCTCACCAATCATGTCGATGCCCCACATTGCGAAAGGCCAAGGAGCTGTCAGGATGTTCAAAGGAACCGGAGGTATGTGCACCTTATCAACATAGACTTGGCACTTATGACAGGTCTGAGAATGCTGATAACAGTCGGCTTCCATTGTATACCAATAATATCCTTCCCGTATGATTTTCTTTGCCATGGTGTGTCCACTGGAATGAGTTCCGAAAGTATCTTCATGTAACTCTGCCATAATCCTTTCTGCCTCGTTCTTATCCACACATCACAGTAAGGTCGAATCATGGTTACGCTTGTAAAGAATACCATTACTGATGAAGAACTTTGCCGCGAACCTCCTCAGAAACTTCTTATCATTAACAGATGCACCCTTGGGGTACTCCTGAGCCTCAAGATACCTCTTTACCTCATGGAACCAGGGTTTATCTGTTACCTCTTCAGTCTCAATATCACAGTAATGTACAGGTTCGTCCAACCTTTCAATGGTAATCTGGGGAGCTTCATTGTCCCACCTGACCTTGAACATAGAAGACATAGTAGCTAGCACGTCCGCTAACTGATTCTCCTCTCTTGGGAAGTGCTCAAAGGTTATCTCCTCAAAGTGCGGAAGCAACGTCAATACATACTCCTTGTAAGGAATAAGATTTGGGTGTTTCGTATCCCACTCGCCTTTGATTTGAGTGATCACGAGAGCGGAATCTCCGAATAAACTTAAGAACTTAATCCTCAGGTCAATAGCTTCTCGGAGGCCCATAATGCATGCTTCATACTCTGCCATATTGTTGGTGCAGTTAAAACATAATCGGGCGATGAACGGAGTATGACAACCCTCAGGAGATATGATCACGGCGCCAATGCCATTACCCAAAGCGTTTGAAGCTCCATCAAAGTACATAGACCATCGGGATCCTTCCTCAGGTCCTTCATCCGGTCCAGGTGTCTCACAGTCAGTTACCAAAATGATGTTCTCATTCGGGAATTCGAAGTTCATGGATTGGTAGTCGTCTACAGCCTGATGTTCCAAATGATCTGCCAACACACTTCCCTTGATTTCCTTTTGGGTCGTGTATTGGATTTCATACTCAGTCAAGATCATCTTCCATCTTGCTATTCTTCCGGACAAGGCAGGCTTTTCGAAGATATACTTGATTGGGTCCATCTTTGATATCAATAGGGTAGTGTGAGTCAGCATATACTATCTCAGTCGACGAGCAGCCCATGCCAAAGCGCAACAAGTTTTCTCAAGCAGTGAGTATCGGGTCTCACAGTCGGTAAACATTTTGCTAAGGTAGTAAATAGCATGCTCTTTTCGGCCAGACTCGTCATGCTGCCCCAACACGCACCCCATTGACTTGTCGAGTACTGTCAAGTATAAGATCAAAGGTCTCCCTTCAACTGGAGGCATCAGGATATGAGGCTCTTGGAGATATTCCTTGATCCTTTGGAAAGCGGCCTGACACTGATCGTTCCATCTTATCACTTAATCTTTCTTCAGCAGCTTGAAGATTGTCTCACAAGTAGCAGTCAAATGTGAAATGAATTGGGCAATGTAATTCAAACGTCCCAGAAAGCCTCTGACTTCTTTTTCTGTTCAGGGAGCTGGCATCTCATGTATATCCTTCACCTTTGCCGGATCCACTTGAATACCTTTATCACTAATGACGAAACCCAGCAGCTTACCAGACCTCACTCCGAAGGTGCACATGTTCGGGTTTAACCTCAGTTTATACAACTTCAACCTGTCAAATAGCTTCTGAAGATGGTCAAGATGTTCTTCCTCAGTCTGGGATCTTACAATCACGTCGTCAATGTATACCTCAATCTCATGATGAATCATGTCGTGGAATAAAGCGACCAGGGCACGCTGATACGTTGCCCCAGCATTCTTCAACCCGAAAGGCATGACTTTGTAGCAAAAGGTACCCCATTGCATAACAAAAGTTGTCTTCTCCATATCTTCGGGAGCCATCTTAATCTGATTGTAACCGGAGAAACTATCCATAAAGGAGAAGAAATTATGCTGTGCGGTGTTGTCGACCAAAACGTCGATATGAGGCAGAGGGAAATCATCCTTGGGGCTTGCCCTGTTCAGATCCCTATAGTCCACACACATTCGAACCTTACCATCTTTCTTCGGTACTGTAACCACGTTGGCAACCCACTATGGGTAAGAAGTAACTGCTAGAAAACCGGCATCAAACTGTTTCATAACCTCAGCCTTGATTTTCTCAGACATCTTTGGGCGCATTCGACGAACTTTCTGCTTCACTGGAGGACAGTCTTCTTTAGTAGGCAAGCGGTGAACCACAATATCGGTATCCAACCCAGGCATATCTTCATAAGACCAAGCAAAGATCTCAACATAGTCACGCAACATCTGAATCAACCGTTTCTTAACACTAGACTCCAGGTTTACACCGATCTTGACCTCTTTCTTGTCTTCTTTCGTACCCAGATTTACTGTTTCCACTGGCTCTTCATGGGGCTGTATGGCCCTCTCTTCCTGAAGTAACAGTCTAGCAAGTTCACCAGGCACTTCACAATCATCCTCACCTTCGTCCTCGGCTTGGTTGATTGGACTTTCGAAGTCATAACTGGCAGTAGCAGAGTCGTTATCAGTGGGATCCAGAGTGGATGTGGACCTGTATTATGATATGTGAGTGTGTGTAAGACAAATAGTTGTTTTGATAACGTGCAAGATAGAAAAGAAAAACAAGGAGCGCAAAATTTGTAATGCAAGAAAACGTCCAATGCTTTTATTGATGATATATGGAAATGACACATAATAAGCCCTCATAAACAGAGCCACGGTGTCTCGGGTAAGGCATCGGGCCGTAAAAATTTCAAATTGTCTGTTACAAGTCTCAAAACAAAAGTCTATTACTGTGTAATAAAAGAAATGGGCACGAAGTCCTTCGCCGTCCAATTGCTCAATCCACCGTCGGTAGTTGGGTAAATCCAGTTGTCGAAATCAGACTCTTCATCATAATCTTCAATTGTATTCACTTCCGGATTACTGATACGCAGGGGAGGTATTCCAATCCACGCACGCCGAACAGCCCTTTGAGCTTCTGCAGTAAAACCCAAACCAAACTTGTCAGTCTTGTGTGCAAAGTCAGGGAGTTGGCCCCAATTCGCACACCCACCTTTTTCAATAATAGCCCGGGCATCCTTGAAGGAAGCCATCTTCATTGGAGGATCTTCAGCAACAGTTTCAGTCGACGCCAGAGTCTGGGGGACTTCTTCAAAGTTCTGGCACGGGGTTTCGATGAACTCTCCATCCATCTCCACATACCGAAAAGAGTTAAGGTGGCTCACCATGTACTCTTCTTCTCCTCGTACTGTAACAATTTTCCCCTTCACTGGATATTTTAACATCTGATGGAGCGTAGAATTTACTGCCCCAACCTTATGAATCCACGGGAGACCCAGCAAACAGGAATAAGATGGTCGAATGTCCATCACATAGAACATAGACGCAAAAGTATGGGAACATACCTTAACAGGGACATCCACCTCTCCATGTACCATCCTTTTGGACCCGTCAAAGGCCCTAACCACAATATTACTTGGCTTCAGAACCAACTCTTCGCAATCCAGCCGATCTAATGCTTTCTTGGGTAAAACATTTAATGAGGACCCAATATCCACCAACACGTGGGCCAAAGTAGTGCCCCTGCACTCGATCGAGACGTGCAGAGCATCATTGTGATTCTTTCCCTTGGCAGTTAGATCTGCGTAGGAGAAACCCAACCCGTTGTCAGTAGTGAAACTAGCCACACAGTCTTTGAATTGATCAGCAGATGTTTCCTGCGGCACATGCGCAGTTTTAAGGAAAGCAATTAAAGCCTTAGCATGTGCTTTTGAGCACAACAATAAAGATAACATAGAGATCTTTGACGGGGTTTGCCCCAGCTGTTCGACTATGTTGTAGTCGCTTTTCTTGATAATCTTCAGAATTTCCTCTATCTCCTGCCTAGAGGTTTCAACAATGACTTTCTTAGGTGCCTCCGTCCGGGCAGGCTCACCTGTGATCTCTTTTCCCCGAGCGTCAGATGACTCGGCGACAGGGGTAATGATTGGAACATGAACAGGGACAGTAGCAGATGTACTGGAAGGCAAAATGACAACAGGATTTTGAATAGTCGGAGGAGAAATCTTAGGAGAGAAGAGTCTTCCGCTTCGGGTGACCTTGCTAGGCCCGACAATATTACTGACATCAGTATCAGCCTCTTCAACCTTCAAGTCTTGCTTGATCCCATGATAATACACATCGGTCCCATAGTGCCACGGGACAGCCTTATCCGAAGTGTACAGGATAGGACTAGGGATAGTAATGATTAATGGAGCCACTCTCGGAACGGATGTAATCCTAACAGGCTTTCTCGAGGAAGCCTTGGAAGGATTGGTGGAAATGGTTATTATGGAAACATCTTCAACAGGAATCAACAGAGTCAAAGTTTTCTCGAACAAGATCTCTTTGTTATCCATCAGGCGTTGAACACCTGACTTCAATAAATGGCAACCAGTAGGTAGGATGGAACGCAGGTGGCAACCTTCGCCACAGCCCGGAAATAAACCGGCCAATAATAGGTTCTTCTTAAATGTCGTTAACTGAGTAGGAATGTCTTCCACAGAGGTCACAAATGAATCATCATCCACAACATTCACTCCATGCTTGGGAATAAGAGTAGTCATGACATTAGGCTTTTCTGGTGCGTCAAACTCAATTTCTTTAGCTTCAATCAAATCTTGTACCTTATTCCTCAAGGCCTAGCAGTTGTTTGTATCATGCCCTGGGCTATCAGAGTGATAGGCACAATGGGGCGTTTGGATTATACAGCGGAGAGGTGGTACTGGGATTCTTCGGAGCTTCCCTCAGAGTTACCAGGTTGGTTTTCAACAATTGCGGCAGAATTTGAGATAGAGTCATACTGAGCCGAGTATACTACCTTTGCGGTCTCTCTACCCTTTGTTGATTGTTGCATTGTAGGGTAACAGTAGGTCTTGATATTACCACCGTGTTAACTGCTTGGCGGCGCTCAAGTCTGTTTTGGCTCCTCGAGCTGTAAACGACATCAGATTCCTTCTTGAAAGGCTTCTTCTCTGTACTTGACGAAGCACCTTTCTGTATCTTGCCACTTCTGATACCAGCTTCAACCCTCTCCCCAGTCATAATCAATTCAGTAAACCCAGATGATGAACTACTGATCAAATGATTGAAGTACGGACCAAACAAAGTCCCAAAAAACATATCCACCAACTCCCTATCACACTGAGGGGGTTGTACTCTTCCAGCAAGATCTCTCCACTTCTGAGCATAGTCCTTAAAACCTTCGCTCGCACCCATAGACATACCCTGAAGTTGAGTACGCATGGGAGCAAGGTTGGCATTATACTGGTATTGCTTATAAAAAGCAGCAGCAAGGTCCTCCCAGTTGCAGATGTTAGCTCCTTCCAGTTGATAGAACCATTCAAGTTGAGTCCTTGACAGACAATCTTGAAAGAAATAAACCCACAGGTTCCTATCAGCAGTATAGGGTTGAATCTTTCTGACGTATGAGCGGAGGTGTAGCTTTGGGCAGGACAATCTATCATACTTAGCAAAGACATGAGCTTTAAACTTGTGTGGGATCACCACCCCAGATGCCAGACCCAAATCTCCAAAGTCCAGACCAGGGACCTTCGGAACCTCCATGGCACTCAGACGGTCTTCAAGTTGCTTGTACCTATCCTCAGCAGGAGGGTACTGGTCTTCATCAAAGTCAGTGTCATTGTCAGAAACCACAGGGCTAGGACCCTTCCTTTCTTCTTGATTCTCTCCTCCTCCAAATGAATGAGACATATCAACTTCTTCTCGCAACCTGTTCCCAAATCTGTGACCCATATTCAGCAGGACCACCTTCTTCTTCTTCTTCTTCTTCTTCTTCTTCTTCTTCTTGTCTTTCAAGATAATAGTCTTCAAATCTTGTTGACTCTTGGCCAAGTTCAAGAACATCTACTAGAACTGAGCATTCTGAGCTTGAAGAGCCTTAATAGCTTGATCGGTAGGTGTTTCAGAAGACATGTTGTGCTGAAATAAACAGCGAAGAAGATAAGAAACTTGTAAGGGTACTTGTAATGAGGTGCATGGTAATGGAATGCGTATGAAATGATTTCAAAGATTTAGGGAGATTCAAATTTGTAAGCCAAAATAAAACACACTTTATTAGATAAAAACTTAAAACAATGTTTAACAAGTGCCTTTAAGGCGTTTACAAAAGAAATGAACTGAAAATCAAATCTAAACTAGAAAAAATAAAAGACATCAGAAATCCCATGTTCGTTTTCCTTTCGTGCTGACATAATAGTTGATTGTCCTTTCATTCTCAAGCTGCCTTGTATGCTTCAAAATCTTCCTTTCCTGCCCATGATACTTCTCCCTGTAGGTATCCCTTTCTTCCTTTAACTGGATCCAAGATCTCTTCAATTCCCCCGGATCAGTAGGCATATAGGGATGGAGGACTGTATAAGGAACACCTTCTTCATCAGTATGCTCTACAATCACCGGCAAAATAACTTCATATGGCATCCTCAGCTTTTGAGCATAGGCTCGAACCCACTGGAGATAAGGTTGCATTAGGAGAGAAGTCTTCAGTCCTAGCTCATGTGGGTCAGACCTGTTCACCATGCCCCAAGCTCGTATAAACCTGCGGCGATGTCCCTCAACATCCCCCTTGTAGTCAAAGACAATGCCTGTAAGCAGCAGCTCATGAGGACCGTCTCTTCGAGCTCGTCCAAACTGTCGTAAAGCCAAACAAGGATTGTAGGTTATACCCCCTCGAACTCCAAGCAAAAGAACATTAGGGTATTCCCCACATCAATCAATGACAACTACCCTTTCCATATCCTTAGTACTCCAAAGGATGTCCGTATGAGTAAGAGAAATGGTTATGTATGCCCAACCTACGCCTTCCTCATTCTTCAATACAGACTTAGGGAGGTGCGAAATAAACCACCTCGCCAGCAGTGGTGTACAACACATGAGAGTTCCCCTTCTCCGCACAGTACGGGTATAGAGAGCATGTAGAATATCACCCAAAAGAGTAGGCACTGGGTTACGAGACATGAAGATCTTGATTGTGTTCACATCTATGAAGGCATCCAGATTCGGGAAAATAACCAAGCCATAGATGAGGAGAGCCAGGATGTCTTCGAATGCTTGAAATTCCAAACTATCCCAGAACTGTTGAGCTTGATCGATCAAAAATTTAGCCAAGAAACCTTTAACCCCACTCCGAGTCTCCCAGTTAGATACTACATCAACCATTTTTATGTGTAGGGCTGAACCAATATCCTCTGGCCTAGGAGCTATCTCCAAACCTGTAAAGGGTGTCTGCTCGAGGATAGATATTCCCAGTAAGTCAGAAAATTCCTCCAAAGTAGGGACTAACTGATAATCCGAGAAGGTGAAACAGTGATACAATGGATCAAAGAACTGGAACAACACGCTCATCATTTGCTCATCCAACTTGGAAGTGACCAGGCTAAGGAGATGACCATGTCTTCTAAAAAATGAAGAAGTATCAAGAACTTTTGAAACTAACTCTCTGAGCTGAGCAGGGATTTGCACGAAGTTGACTCAAATGGTATTTCTGCGCATAGAGGCCATGATCTGCAAAACAGAACAAAGATGAATCCCCTCGGTCTTTGAAATGGTTAGTCTAATGAAATATGCATGTTGTGTCATGATGCATGATGTCATGATAAAAACACACCACAGGTATCACAGATAGCAAAAATGGTAAGGGAAAACAAGTCACACAATAGCCCTTAAATTTTAGGCTGACATGGAGTTTAGGTACTACCCTCTTGCAGTTTAGTTGGTTCAACCTGTCCTAATAATAGTAATCGGGTTCTAGAGGTTCTCAATATCACTGACCATCCTCCATCGGTCATAGTTTCAGCTCACGCAATCTTTTCTTGCAGCCGGAACCATCGCGAGAGTATGGTCTCAATGAGTGTAGCATCTCGCTACTTTCTATGGCCAAGTTGGTCAATTATAGGTTCTAAGGTCAGTTAATTCTTAATGAACCATATAGCAGCTCCATACTCGCCTTGTTGCTCTACATGGGATATCGGTACCAACTAATGTGCCACATCAACGTAGCTACTGCTTCAACCGTATCGGTCTACGCCGTACAGTTCCCTCACAATCTATTGCTACTTACCTAAAAGGTATCCCCCAGATCCGAGTTAGGATCTATAGTAACTCTAATACAAAACCCACAAAGATAAAGCAATCAAATCAAAAAACAGAAAATAACATGATGAACTAATCCTAAGGTACACCCCACTTATTAATTCCCCAGCAGAGTCTCCAATTTTGTAATACGGTGGCCAGAATCGGGACTGTTTTTTAGGATTTGCTGGTTTGTGTTCGCAAAAATGTCACGGTAAGCAAGAGTCGCCACCGTCTTTTATTTTATCCAACAAGGAAAGGAAAAAAGCACAGAAAAATTCCTTTTTTGAGATATTTCTGAGTACGGGGGGTAGATTATAGAAAGGGAAGGTATTAGCACCCTTTCTATCCGTAGTTATCTACGGGCTCTTAGGTACTTGCTCATCATTTTCAAAATTGCTTCTCTGTGTTTTTGTTCTTTGAAAAGTTTTTGTTTTGACTTCGATTTAACTCTTGCTTCTGTCTTCAAGAGTGTTACGAAGTGTTTTTGAAAACTTTGTTTGTAAAGGAGTGTAAGTGTGAAAAAGTTTCTTTGGATTGAGCAAGTACTTAAGAACTAATCTACCTACTCGAAAAAAGAATCGTTCTATGTTCATTTCCTTTAGACAGCGCTATCCCACTATTAGTGAGTAGGTAGCACCATCGTTGGAGTTTGAGGGTCAATTCGAAAAGGGACGTACGGTCACTAAAGCAATGTTAGGACGTCTTAGTAGTAACCCTAATGTCTTAGATCAATTATCCGAGGCAACCTTTCCGAGGCAACTTTGATCTTTGGACAAAAGGATGACCACTAAAGCATCCTATACTCAATGACCGTTTTATCGAAGGCAACCAAGTGGGAGTGTACCCTAGGAGTGCGCATGTGCGAGTGATTCAATTTCAGATTATTATCTTTGCACATTTTAGGGTTATCTAACTATTTTAAAGTTTTACATACATTCTTGTCATGCATCCTAATATCATACATCTAACAGTTAATATTTTGCGGAATTTAAAATGCAGAAATTAAACTACGCTATTACAAGGCTTCGGGTATTTACATAGCCAAAAACAAACCCTTTAAAAATAAAGCGATAAATGAAAGATAAAAGACCTAATTAAACTATTACAACTTGTGAACAGTTACATTAATAGGATAAAAATAATAATAAAGCGCGCGCGAAGAAAATTAGATCGGGAGAGAACTAGGGTTTTGACCCTTTCAAACCTAATTAAAAGAAAAATTGTTTTTGTTGTTTTTTTTAAGGAAAGGATTAAGTTTTCTAAGTTAAATATGCAATTAGTTAGTTAATTAAATTAATTAAAGAAAATAATTACATGGCCTATTTTTTTGGTTTTTGGTTATTTTTAAGAAGAGAAAATATAATTAAGTTAGAAGTAAAAACCTAATTGTTCTAATTAATTTTAATTTATTTGTAAAAAGAATTAAAGTTATCTAATATTAACAACCTAATTAAATGAATTAATTTTTTTGATAAAAAATAAAATCTAAACCTAATTTGGTGAAAAATATTATTTTTGTGATATTTTAATAAAAGAAAATAATTGATTGTGTTAGTAAATAAAATAAATAAATTAATTAAATAAAATATAAAAAAGAAAGGGAATAAGAAACTTGGGCCTGCAAGAAAATTGAGGGGGGTTTGAGAAGCAATATGGGCCCAAGAAGCAAAGAGGTCCGTTTGACATTCCATGATCTCCTGCCATGCGTTGACTGGGCATACTATGGTCCTTCAGATGATGGCCATCAGATTTGGCCATCTGGCCACTTGGCAGATTAGATGGTGAGGTTTATGGTAGTCCCTTGGCTTGTGTATACGCTGGATCCTGAAAAGGCAAAATATATGAAAGAAAAGGGGGACCTGGGATTCGAACCCAGGTCCTGAAGCGTTTTGCACATACTCCACTACCACTGCGCCATTTGTTCTTGTTTGTACATAAAATAACAATATAAAATTATATATGATAAAGAGAGTTAGTGGGAAAAACAAGCGCCAGAATTCAAATGACCCAATAGAAGGGCGCCACGCAGTCATCTTCTTCTCTTCTCCGTGGGTAAAAGTCCCAGACTTTTACCTACGGATGTTTGTCTGTTGCTATAAGTCCTGTAAATCTCAAAACTCATAACAAGTGTGATAAATAAAAACCAAGGCCATTGATGGATCCGTCTGGACCTGCTGAGTTTAATGGTGGCCCTTTCGTGGCCCAATTTTACCTGTAAACGTAATTCCCAAATCAAATCAAGAAACCCTAATAATAGTGAAATCTTATACAGGCCATGAAAATGAAATTAAACAATACAGAAAGCTTGCATATGTCTTAAGGATCAAGAATATATCATTAATTCATGCTATCAATGTTTAAATCATGCAAACCGATTTCAAAAATATATGGATGTCATGGATGACTTACAACACGTTTGGGTACTGGAAAGGGCTTGTTCTTGATTGGTATATGTTGCTTATGATCCTAGGAAACAATTGGAATGATCAGGAAGCTTTGAAATTGCTTGGAACAATGAATTCGAGTTTGCACTTTTTTGGTGTTTTTTTCAAGTTTGGTTCTCCTTTCTACGCCTTTCTCCAACCTCTCTTTTGGTCTGCACACGTTCTTTATGTATTGAGGAATAGATTAGGGTTGCCAATATGATCACAATCTTCCTCCATTATTGAATTTGATTTTGATTTGATACACTTTGAATATCATTCCAAAAATAGCCTAATTCAATCTTTTTGTCCACACCATGCCTTTACACGAATTTGATCTCATGCTAGATGGATATTAAGACCTGAATCATGTAAAAAAATCTTGAGTTTTCAATATTTTGGATTTTCTATGATTTGTTTTGATTTAAATTGATTTAATTCAAATAAAAATCAAAATAAATAATAAAAACAAGATAATGACAAGTGGCAAAGGCTAGGGCTCGTGGACCATGTTGCCAACTCAAAACAAGTGAAAAAGATTGGGCCCATTAAGCAAAATTTGCAATTTTAGGCATAGTTGACTTTTGGCAATTTTGCAAAAAAGGTCAACTTCACCAATGCACAACTTCCTCAATTTTGACTCTTTGAAGGTGTTCTTTGACTTTTTAGAAATATTGAGTTGTCCTCTAAGCAACCATTTTGGTCTCATCTCAATTTGATATTTTATGCTCATGTATGAAGCTTTGACAAAAAAGGTATTTTTGTTGACTTTTAAAAATGACCTATAAAGTCCAAATTCATAACTTCTTGTGAGTGCATATTTTGAACTTGGGAGATGAATATGGATTGTAGAGCATGGCATCCTCTTCAAAATGAACTTTGGATTGGTTATTTATCATAAAGTATGAGAAAGTTATGCTTTGTCAAAGTTGAGTTGACTTTTCCTGTAAAACCCTAATTTAGCAACTTTTGGTTCTTGATGAATTATGAGCAATCCTTGATGAATCATGATCAACCATTGATCAAATGATGAAATAAACTTCAAAATGAGGATGTTGACCAAAAATCTTGAAGTTTGACTGTATGTGGGCCACAATTGACTTTTGCCCTAGCACAGTCGATTTTCAGGCATTTGAGCAATTGACTAAGCAAATTTCCTCTGTAGGGATTGAAACTTGACATGGATGATCTTGAGAACATATTAGGACAATGGTGATAATTTGGGATCCCTTGGACTCAAGTATCTTGATGCAACATGAAACCCTAATTTGAGGTAGACTGCCTTAGGAGGGAGCTTGTCTGGTCAACCCTTGGACTACCTTGAGCAACTTGAGTATCTTTCTGCAATGTTTTGAGAAATATGGGAGGGCAAATTTTAGGGTACAACAGGTAGTAACCAAATTTAGTAGATGACCATGTCTCTTGGTGAATTGAGAATTGTCATGAACTTTTGAGACTAATTCCTCAAGCTTGGAAGGTACCTTTACAAAGTTGATTCATATAGTATTTTTGCGATTGGAAGCCATGACCCTGTGACAAAGAACAAAGATAAATCCCCTAAGTCCTTGAAATGGTTAGTCATGATATGATGTTATGATGTCATGTTTGAATAGATAACAAACACAAACAAAGCACACAAGGGACTTAGGTTTAAAGCTTGCATGGGGTTCTTAGGTAGGTACCCTTTTGAAGTTTAGTTGGCTCAACCTGTCCTAAAGTAGTAACCGGGTTCTAGGGATCTCAATATCACTGGTTTTCCCACAGTTTTCATTTAGCACGGAAATTGACTTGCCACTAAACAAAACCTGAGAGTTGAATCTCAATGAGCATAGCATCGAGTATCAACCAACTTTGGATTCCCTCAAAATTGGCCATCTCACTACCTTCTAATGGCTAAGTTGGGTCAATTAAGGTTCTAAAGGTCAATTAGTGCTTATGAAACCACACGACAACCTAGTATTCTCCCTGACTGACTCGAGGGACACCAGTACCAACCAATGTGTCACACTAACTTAGCCATCACTTCAACCATATCGGTATACGCCGTATAGTTTCCATGATCTATTGCTACTTACCTAAGGTATCCTTAGATCCGGGTATAGGATATTTGCAAGAAAGTAAACCCAAGCCACCCCAAATGTAAAGCAGTCAAAGCAAACAAGTAAAAACAAGTAAAGTGATCCTAAACTCTAAGGTAACCCCTCTTTTTAGTACTCTTCAGCAGAGTCGCCAGTTCTGTAAAACGGTGGGAGAACTGACTTGTTTTGTGTTTTATCGTAAATAATGCGGATAGCAAGATTCGCCATCGACTTTTCTTTTATCCAATAAGGAAAGGGTGAAAAGAACATGAAAGACCTTTAGATTGTTGAGTTCGGGGGGTAGGTTATGAAAAGGGAAGGTGTTAGCATCCTTTTTATCCGTAGTTATCTACGGGCTCTTAATCGCTCTCTCACTTTGTTTTGAAAATTCTTTGTGAATGTGTGTTTTGGAAAATATTTTTAAATTCCAATAGTAAGGCAAACATTGTAATGATCCTCGTATTTGTCCTCGAGAATACGTACAAAGTGTTTGTTTGAAAATATTTTGAGAAAGTGTTTGTGAAAAGGTTTTTGTTTCGAAATGTTCGTGAGCAAGTCACTACAGTGTTCTACCTACTCAAGGTCTTTATTTTACTTTTCCACCTCCTTTAGATAGTGCTATCCTACCATTAGTTATTATGAAACCCTATCGTTGGATGTGAAGGGACAGACATGGATCATTGTACAGTCATAGAAGGAAAATTGTAGGGATGCTTTAGAAATTATAGTTAAGGGACTAGATCGTTTACTGGAGGTAGCATCCAAAGGATCATCGAGGGACTACGATCTTTTTAATCGAGAGTCTTTGCTAAAGCTTCCCTACGTTCGAGGGATATGACTATTTTCTGAAAGGAAACGAGGGAGGTTACCCTAGAGGTGTGAGTGTGTAAAGTGTGTTGTGATTAAGATATTTTATCTTGTATTAGGGTTAGTTTGATAAGGTGGGAGAACTGACTTGAAGGTTTTGAGTTTGATCACAAATGTTGCGGTTTAGCAAGAGTCGCCACCGACATTTCTTTTATCCAAAAGGAAAGGTGAAAAAGCACAGAAAATACCTTTGAGATTATTTCTTGAGTTTGGGGGATAGATTATGAAAAGGGAAGTGTTGTACCCCAAAATTTTCCCTCTCACTTATCAAGAATTTTCTCACAAGGTCTCTTGGACTCAAGACTGTATTAGGATTTGATCAGCTCAAGACACCTCCTTAAGCAGTGATGACCAAAATTAGGGTTTGAGTTTGCACAAGGGTTTTTGGAATTCCAATTCCCCATATGATTTCCATGTATCATTATGGGCCCCCAAGGTTACTCATGTCAAGTTTCAAGCCTTGAATCACACTTTTGCCCAGTCAATGGAGCAATTGACCTAAAAATCAACTATATTAGGGAAAAAGTCAACCATGGCCAATTTACAGTCAAACTTCATAATTTTTGAACCACATAAACAGTTCAAACTCATAGGTATCATATGATCAAGTTTGGACCATAATTCCTCAAGAAATTTGATCAAATCTCCAAAAGGGCAAAATGGTCAAAATTAGGGTTTTGACTGGGAAAGGGCAATTTCTGATTTTTGACCTGGAAAATGATCAATTGGTTTAATTCATGATCTCAAGAGTCCAATTACATCATTTTACCTAATAACATGGTTCAAAACATTGCAAGTCCATTGGATTGACAAATGAATTTTGCAATCAACTGATCAAAAGTCAATTGTATACTGAAAAGTCAAACTTTGACTTTTTGGTCAAATTCAAGTGCCAAAGATCATGACTCATAAAAACATGTCAAAATATGAAACTTATTCATCAAGAAATCAAAAAGTCAAGATTTCATTTTGAAAAGTCAAAATTTCTAAACTTAGAAATTTTTCTAAGTGTTGGAAATTTCATGTTTTTTCATAACTTTGAGCAAAAATTTCACCATGATGCAAGATGATTCAAGAGAAACTTCCAACATAAAAGTTGTAGATCTCCATGATATATACAACATTTCTTTACACAACTTCTCCTAAATATGCTTGGATTTCAAGTTATAAATTCATGAAGTCATGACATTTTCATTTAACACTTAGAGAAATTTTCAGCAGCTTTGATCAGGTTTTTATCCCAACTTCTTGGCCAATTTTCATCAAGTTCCAGTTTCATTTAATAAAAGTGGTCAATTTTTAAGGTTGTAGAGGGTGTTTCAAGTTTTCCAAAACATCCAAGATCATGAATTTATCATATTTGAGCTTGGAGATTCAAGAGCATGAAGTTGAGCATCCATTATTGAGTTGCAAGTCATTTTAGTGAAGAACACATAACAAAAATCTTATGATTTGCTGCATAATCTTATGTTGCAGGCCTCCTTGCTTGAAAATCTCATCATAATTTAATGTTTACACAAGAGCTTGAACTATTACCCAAGTGTTTAAACCATTGTCCAAAAGATCTTTCTATTTATGGCATAAAGGCACCATTGCTATTCTTGAAAAGCAAGCTTTTTGTACAAAGTTTGTCTTGAGCCCATACCTTGCTTGTTGTTGATTATACTCCACCATAAATCATGGGAAGTAGCTCCTCTATACCAGCAACTTTGATACTTCACCTTGGGACTATGGAGTACTTGACATAGTTTGGTCTTTGTAATCCAACCAAACCATAACATGCTGTCTTGCAAACCTAGTCAGCTCATATGCACAAACCTCCTGCCTATAAATAGAAGAAGCATTTTCAAGACAAGGAGGTTATAAAAAATAGATAGAAAAGCTAAAAATTTTGTTGTAAGCTATCCATCAAGAGCCCATACTCTCCAAAAATCCATAACTGTCCAAAAAAGCTTCCACTCTTGAGTTTTAAAGTCCAAATATTTGGAACTCTCACACCTTGCAAGCTCTGTCCAATCACCTAAGCACCTCACATACATCACCTAGAAATTGTTCAAACTCAAGAACAAGCTTCTACAACACCTCTGTTTTCTTTTCCAAGTTCAAGAACCATCAAGACAACAACTCAAGCTCAGAGTATAAAGTCCAACTCCAAGGTAAGTTTCTTGACTTTAGTTCTTCATTTCAAGCATCATTAGTAAGTCATTTTTTGAAGACAAAGTGTAGTAACCTTTGTCCTTGAAGCTAACCTTTTGTTTATCTTCCATTCTTTTCATTATGTGTTGAGAACTAACCGATGTATGCAGCAAAATAATGTTAAAATAGAAAAATGACAGTATGAGTTGACACATAGCTGTATGAGTCGATACATACTGCTTTACATGCCCAAAACAATGTATGAGTCAACACAAAGCACATATGAGTCGACACATGCAATGTATGAGTCAACACATACCATTATGTATCGACTCATACTGAGTTGATTTGGCAATACAGGGGCAAGGAAAGTTATGTGTCGATGCATGTGAGCTTGTGTCGACACATAATAGTTCAAAATGCATTTTTTTCCTCCTTCTTTTTACATTGTTTTTACGTTTCCTTCATGATTATTCGATATGGTTGTAATATTTAAGTTCCTATTTCATCCCCATTTGTAAATTGTACCCCCATCCCCTAAAAAGATGTAATAGCGTAAGACTTTATTTTCCGCAATTTAACGCTTTCAAAATACAAATGCTAGTAATTAGGGTTTTGTATGGAAAGACTAAAACCAATCAATATAAAACCCCAATCAAAAACAAAAATAATGCATGTAAATCAATACGCTTGCACATAAACACCCCTAGGGTAAATCCACTTGGTTGTCTTACAAAATGGCCATATTACGCATGTGAGGTATCTTAGCAAAGACGAGCAAAATACAAGATCATAGCCTCTCGATGACGCTATCTATGTTGCCTTTCAAAATGATCTTAGTACCTAAAGAAAAATGCTAAGATACCTTGCAATATTGCTAATCATGGTTATACGATTACCCACGCCCGTCCCTTTTACATCCAAAGATAGGGTTACTTACCAAATCAATGGTAAGATAACAACGTCAAAGGAAAAAGGAAATGAACATGAAAGACTTTTGAGTAGGTAGAATGTTCCTAGTTACTTGATCCATTTCAAAACAAACACCCACACTTTCAAAACATCTTTCAAAATTGAAAACATTTTCAAAAGATCAACATCTTTGTATACATTCTTACGAACGAGAATCATTACAAAGATTGCCTAAGCAATGTCCTCTTTACAAAATACTTTCAAAAACCACACAAAGCACAATTTCAAACAAAAGCAAGTGATCTAGCAAGTAACTAAGAGCCCATGGAAAACCATGGATGAAAAGGGTGCTAATACCTTCCCTTTTCATAATCTACCCCCAGAACTCAAGAAACAATCTCAAAGGCCTTTCATGTGCTTTTTCACCTTTCCTTTTGGATAAAAGAAAAGTCGGTTGCGACTCTTGCTAACTGCAACATTTGTCACACTAACATAGCTATTGCTTAGACCATGTCGGTATACCCCGTACAGTTTCCACAATGTATTGCTATTTACCTATAATGTTTCCCAAATCTGGGTGGAGGATTCAAACCCAAACAAAGAACCATAATTGTAAAGCAAACAAGTCAAACAATGTAAGCAAATAAAGGTGATCTAAACCCTAAGGTAAACCCCACTTTTAGAATTTTCCCCAGCAGAGTCGCCAGTTCTGTGATACGGTGGGAGAACTGACTTGAGGTTTTACGTTTTATCGCAAATGTTACGGTTAGCAAGAGTCGCCACCGACTTTTCTTTTATCCAAAAGGAAAGGTAAAAAAGCACAGGAAAGACCTTTGAGATGTTTTCTTGAGTTCAGGGGGTAGATTATGAAAAGGGAAGGTGCTAGCACCCTCTTCAGCCATGGTTTTCCATGGGCTCTTAGCTACTTGTTTAGATCACTTGCTTTGTTTTGTTTGAAATGGTGTTTGGTGTGGTTTTGAAAGTATTTTAAAAAAGAGGTCATTCGTTTAGGCAATATTTGTAATGATTCTCGTTCGTAAGAATGTATACAAAGATGTTTGTCTTTTGAAAATGTTTTCAATGTTTTGTAAGATGTTTTGAAATGTGTGTGTGTTTATTTTTGAAAATAGCAAGGATTGTTTTGAAATGGAGCAAGTAACTTAGAAGCTATCTACCTACTCAAATGTCTTTCTTGTGCATTTTTATTCCTTTGACATTGTTGACTTACCATTGATTTGGTAAGCAACCCTATCTTTGGATGTAAACGGAACGGACGTGGGTCATCGTATAACCATGATAGCAATGTTGCCAAGTATCTTAGCATTTTTGAGGGACCAAGATCATTTTGTTTTAGGCAACCATTGAATAGCGTCATCGAGGGACTATGATCTCATATTTGTTTTGTTTTGCCAAGATACTTCGCATGCGTAAGATGGCCATTTTAATTTAGGCAACCAAGTGGGAGAAACCCTAGGGGTGCTTTTGTGCAAAGTGTATCATTTTCATGCTTTTGTCTTGTATTTAGGGTTTTTCTATTTGTTTTGTTTTTGTTCTTGTCATGCAAACCCTAATTACTAATAATGGTATAAAAGCGATAAATTGCGTAAATGTAAATATACTAAGCTATTACAACAATTATTATGGGAGGGGGGAATTAAAGTTTGAATAGGGATTTGCACAAATATAAACCTAAATATATTATTACAACCAAATCGAATATTGCGCGAATTTAAATAAATTAGACCAATATTTAAAATGCAATGTAATATGTATGTAAAAGAAAAGATTTTTTATGCCTTGTTTTTGTATGAAAAAAATAATTTAATTTAAACCCTAAAAAAGAAGGAAAAAAATATTATTTTTGGAAGGGATGAAACCCTAGTTTTTAATCAAAGAAAATAATGTTTCATATTATTATTTTGTACATTTTTTGTATGAGAAAATAATAAATAATATTATATATAAATATTAAAAATTAAACATGTGTAAAAATTGGTATTTGCAAGTATAAAATGTATAATAAAAATATTAAGTATTTTTAAATATATTTACAAGTTATTTAAGAAAATAAAATCTATTTATCCAAATAAACTATTTTTCATGTGAGAAAATTATGAAAAAATAAAATAAAAGTGTGAAAATAAATAAATCCATTTTTGGTATTTTTTATCATTAAGAAAAATAAATGAAAGTATTAAACATAAAAATATGAAGAAAAATGCAAAAATATAAATAAAAAAACTAGTCAGGGGGGTGTAATAGTAAGTCAGGAGGTGCAAATAGCAAAAACAAAAAGGGCCCAGGTGCCAAAAGGCCCAAGACACTTCATCCTTGTCCTTCGCCCAAGCTTCCTGCGCGCGCTTTAGTTCAAACCTGGATCTTGCTTATGCTTGCATAAAAACAAAAACTCATAACATGAAAAATGTGGCATTTGAGCTCACGATTCCAACCATATAAATTATGTAACCTAACTCTTAAAGATCAAGGAGAATTTTGGAACCCCTAATTCGTGACCTAACTTTTTCAGAGTTTTCAATCTTCAAATTCTCTTAGCACAAGTAATATAAATGAAAAGTAATGATATGTACAACTTTGTTATGATAAGGACTATATTTTTTCTTCACAAATCGTGGCTTGAGGTTGCCTATTCAGAGAGATAGAGTTTGAAAAAATACCTCCTTCAGCTGGATTCGAGTAGGGCAATGTAGGGACTTTAATGGAGGTCTGATGACTGTTTGAGCTTCCTTGAACTTTCCTCGAGCTATTCTAATGCTTATCTTGCTTTGAGGATGGCTGGAACTCTCTGACCAAATCCAACTGCAAGCTTCCAAAGTGAAAATGGTGGATGCTGAAACAGGGGTTACATAACCTGGGTGATGGCTTGGATTGATTAGGTAGAAAGTTTATGAGATGCTTGAAGTGATTAAACACAAAACACACGAGCCAAATGAGAGTTGGCTGTGCTTTTGCAGAAACTCTGTATTTAGGCAGAAAATTGGTGTTTTTGAGTTTGAGAGAGTTTCAAGTCCAAGAAAATCGTGTTATGCCTTGTACCAAGTTTGCAAGTATGTATAGAAGTGATCCAAAGTCAGCCCTTACTAGTTGTGCAAGCTTTGGACCTTTTTGCAACTTTCCTTGCATTTTAAGTAAAGTGAAGTGACTAATCCCACATGCTTGTACTGGCTAGCTTGAGGGCTGATAAGAGTTGGTACATATTGCTTGAGAGCTATAGAGATTGCTTGTATCAAGGGGACAGGTTCAATGCTCAAGATTGACAAAGTTGCAAAAGTTTCTCTTTATGAAAATGGCAATGTGATCTTTTTGCCCAAAATGGAAATGCATCTTGTGTAAAGCTTCAAAAGCAAAGATAAAGGCTTTAGCTTTTGAGTTTGCATTTAATTATGGAGTGTATAGAAATCTTAGGACCTGTAAAGCAAGATATAACTAGCATAGATTGGATTTGCAACTTGATGCTATGTGAAAATGGCTTGATCAAAAGTGAGAAAATGCCAACTTCCCTTCTTCGATTCTCCCTACTCAAAAATGATCTTGGAGAGTTCTTGGACATTTTAGAAAGCTTGAAATGTGCTCTATAATCCATCTTTGAAATTCAATTTGAGATACCTCTTGGAACTAGGTGAAAAATGTCCATGAAGTTGGGTCCAAAACCTGCCTAAATTAGGGCAAAATTTCACTAAGTTAAGAAGTTCATGGACCTATATTCACAAATTCATAACTTGAGATCAAAGCATCTTTTGGGAAAAGTTTGTGAAGAAAAGTTGTAGATTTCATGGAGTACTACAACTTTCATGTTGGAAGTTTTCTTTGAATAAAAATGAATCATAGTGAAAAAATGGTGAAAAGTTGGGAAAAATAAGAAAATATTTATACTTAGAAAAATTCGAAGTTATGAAATTTTTCAAATTAAAACCCTAGTTTTCAATTTTGAGTTTATTGGTGAACAAGTTTCATATTTTGACATATCTTGATGGATTGTGACCCTTGGAACTTGATTTTGACCAAAAAGTCAAAGTTTGACTTTTCAGTGTACAATTGACTTTTGATTAGTTGACTGCAAAATCCATCTGTCAATCCAATGAACTTGAGATCTTTTGAACCAAGTAAATAGGTCAAGATAATTCCATTGAATATTTGAAATCATGCTTGAACTCAATTGGTCATTGGCTAGGTTAAAAATCAGAAATTGCCCTTTCTCAGTCAAAACCCTAATTTGGACCATTTTGCCCTTTTGATGATTTGATCAAATTTCTTGAGGAGTTGTGATCCAAACTTGATCAAATGGTACATATGAGTCTAAAATGTTGATGTGGATCAAAAATTATGAAGTTTGACTGTAAATTGGCCATGGTTGACTTTTTCCGCAATACAGCTAATTTTTTAGGTCAACTGTCCAATTGACTGATAAAAAATGTGGTCTAAGGATTGAAACTTAACATGAGCAATCTTAGGGGTCCAAAGTGATGTATGAAAGTCACATGAAGCATTGGTGGTCCAAAAATCCTTGTGCAAACTGAAACCCTAATTTTGGGTTATCAGTGCAAGATGAGATGTCTTGAACTGACCAAACCCTAATCTTGTCTTGAGACCAAGAAGTCTTGTGAGAAAAGTCTTAATAAATGAGAGGGAAATTTTTGGGGTACAACAGCTGCCCCTGTTCAATCTTCTTGAACCTGAAGAGTTAGATTGGTGAGTTTTGCCATTCGTGACTCGAAGGTAAAAGATGATTAAACACTAGAGTGCCCATAAATTTGCACTCGATGTAGTTGAGGGAATGGGCTTAAAGATGTCATTTGGAGAGGTGATAGAATCTTGTTGGAGATGGGCTTGTAGATGCCATCCAAGAATGTTTGTTAAATTGTACGTTGTAAGTCAGAAGAATAAGTATCAGAATGGTGTCCGCGTCTGGAACGTATCTGAGCTGTATCTTGAACTTGCAATCTGAATGAGAAATAGAATAGCATCCGTGTCTAGAGTGTATCTAAACTTGAAATCTGAATAAGGGTCAGAATGGCATCCGTGTCTGGAGCGTATCTGAACTTGAAATCTGAATGAGTATCAGAATGGCATCCTCGTCTGGAGCGTATTTGTACTGTATCTGTACTTGAATCTTAATAAGTAACAGAATGGATTCCGTGTCTTGGAGCGTATCTGAACTGTATCTGTACTTGAATATGAATAAGTAACAGAATGACTTCCGTGTCTGGAGCGTATCTATACTATATCTGAAAGCTAAATCTGAATGAGTAACAAAATGACATGTGTATCTGGAGCGTATCTGAATTGTATCTGAAAGTTGGATCTGAATGAGTAGCAGGATGGCATCCGTATCTGGTGCGTATCTAAACTGTATCTGAAAGCTGAATCTGAATGAGTAACAGGATGGCATCCGTATCTGGTGTGTATCTGAACTGTATCATGATTGCATATTGTTAAACGGTAGCTGTTAATCTTATCCTGAAAAGGGTAAAATGTTAGCTGAAACACAAGGTTATGTTGCATGAAATGTATGATGCAATATATGTACTTTATCAATGTTTATAATATATGGATGTAATGTATGCACCTGTAAGATGGTTTGTTGTATTACTGAGGAAAATAAATCCTTGATTGCTGAGGATATGTGATTCTTCATGTCTTGAAGTTGGAGTATTTGACAAAAATTCTGCTGTGAGAGTAATTCCATATACTACTTGAGGAATCTGTTTGGGGAATCCAGAGAACTTTGATGACTTCTACTGGGAATTAATAATGGGAATCTTCATTCTGTTGGGGAGCAATGAAAACTCTGTGGGGAAAAGCTTATTTCTGTTTGGAAAAAAGTTCAGGAGTTTCGGTCGTCTGCCACTCTACTGGGGAGTTATCCTAGGTTGGGGAGAAACAAAAGTTAACTGTTATCTGGTTGCTTTTCAGGCTTCAAGACAACTTGTTGGGGGATTTTGGAGAAACTGGATGATTTTCGCTGGGGATTGAAAGTTTCAGCTCCACTGGGGATATTAATGATGTGCTGTAGGGATTGCTCATGGAATAGCCTAGAGACGTTTTCCTATTCTTTCAACCTATCAGTAATTGTTCTTTTCCATTTCGTTTATTTATAAACAGTAATTATGTTCAAATGCATATTGTTGTACCCCAAAATTTGCCCTCCCATATTCCTCAAGATTTGTCAAGAATGATCCTCAAATTGCTCAAGATTTCTCAAGGGTTGTACAATCAAGTTACTTCCTAGGACAACTGAAATTAGGGTTTTGGTTCTTTCAAGGAATTTGAGGTTTTCAATGGTTCAATCAAGTCTCATAGGCCTAGGTACATTCTCAAGCACCTATATGCCAAGTCTCAAGACTCACAGTGTCAATTTGCACAGTCAAAAGCTCCATTTGATCTACAGTCAACTGCAGGGGCAAAATGGTCATTTTGCAGTCAAAAGTCAAAATTTTTGGTCAACATCTTATTTTGAGCTCACAATCATCATTTGATCAAGTCTTGATCATGATTCCACAAGAATAGCTCAAAAATCATCAAGATGCAAAAAGTTACTATTTTTGGACAGTAGAAAAGTAAACTGTACCTTAACCAGGGCATAACTTTTTCATGGTTTATCAGAAAAATCCCATCCAATGCTCATTTTGAAGGGGATGAAATTTCCTACAATCCATATTCACACTCCAAGATCAAGAAATGCATTCACAAGAAGTTACCAATTTTTACATTATAGGTCAATTTCAAAAGTCAACAAAAATGCACTTTGAGTCAAAGGCCATAACTTGAGATTGGTAAATCCAAATGACATGGGACCAAAGGAATTGGTTAGAGGACTTCAAGGGCTTTCCAAAATGTCCAAGAACATGGTCATATGATCAAAATTGAGCAAGTTGTGCATTGGAGAAGTTGGGAAATTTTTATGAATTTGCAAAAGTCAACTTTGCTCAAAACACCTTCTTTTTGCTAATGGGCCTCAAATCTCTTCTTGAAACTTCACCCATGGCCTGTGCACGACCCATCAAGATTAATTGGATTTATTTTCTTATTTTTATTGATTAATTGGATTTTTAATTAATATTAATTCATTTAATCAATTTAAATTATGAGAAAATAGAAGATTTGTTTTTTAAATCTTTTTGTGAAGCAAATATGACCTAAACATGCTGGCAAATTCGTGCACAAGTCAAAGATACAGAAAAATCCAATTTTGGCAAGATTTTTCAATCATGAAAATCAAGGATATTTGATTTTTCAATCAAGGATTCAATCATTAATGCAATGGATATTGGCCCAGCTTTTTGACCTAATTTGTTTCCCTTATACATAAGCAAGCTAACCCTGACCTAGTGGACGATTGAAAGCTGCAGAAACAACCATAGCACATTCAAGAAATTCCAAGAAAATTGAAAACCTATTCTTGCAACCTAGGCTAATTCAAGGCATTCTATTCATTCAAATACATTGCAGGAGGTTCCAGGAACGTTTTGCAATTGAATTCAAGCATCAAAGCTCAAGGAATCGTTGCACACAGTTTCCCGGTTTGCCTTTTTTATTCAGAATTGTATTTCTTAATTCATGCATATTTAACATGTTTTTGTGATTGATTTGTGTTGTTAGGAACCATACGAAGCTAATGGCATAATTTAATTGAGCTATAACGCCCTGAATCAAAAGATGCCATGATCAAATTTCTAGGGTTCTTGAGCTTTCAATTAAGGCTTTCTAAACCAGGAAAAATTGGGACTCATGAGATACATGATTGAACTCGTATGGCCAAGACGAACATAACCCACCCCTCGCGAAATATTTGTACTTGCTAGATTTCTAATCGCTATTTTTCGTGCAGCTAGATAGTGGAGGTTAAAAACCCCCGCTATCTGATGTTAATTATACAGGAACAAACGAAGACGATGATGAGGTGTTGGCGTCCCATTGGTTAATTTGAAAGAGCGCGCGTTTGTTTTTATAATTTCAGCATATTGATTGGTTTGCATATATAATGAATACTTATTATTCCAATATCAATTGAAGCATGATGGTGGAGTGGTTGGTGCGCTGGCCTGGAAGCATTGGGACCTGGGTTCGAATCCCAGGTCCCCCAAAACAATTATTTATTTTCTTTCTGCAGGTGATCCCATGTACTCTCCAACGTGTGATCCACCATGCACCTCACGTCTCAGTGAGCCAGATGTCTTCAAGGCTACACCCAATGGCCATGAGTGGAAGACCACCATGCTCCCCGGTCAGCGCACGCATAGCTAATTCAGAAAGTCAAAGCAGGCTGGAGGCATAATGGGCCACAAAATTCCAGAATCACCTCCAAAATTGGGCCAGCACCCCCCCTGAGTTTATTTTCTCCTTCTCCTTTTTATTTTTACTTAAATTGTTTTTATTAATTTTTAATTAACTACTAACTAAAACAATTAACATTTTTTTTATAAATTCAGAAAACATAAAAAACATAATATTTTTATTTATTAAATTTAATTAGTTATTTTTGTAAATAAATACTAACATAATTAATTTAGTTTTTTAATTAGGTTAATTTTAATATTTTCACAATAAATAAAATTAATATAGAGTTAGGGTTTTTTGATAACTTTTAATCATTTTATTTTTTCTATTTATTTCCTTGAGACATTAAAAAACCAAAAATATTTTTCTTTTATTTAATTAATTAATTAGTCTAGGTTTAATTTAATTAAATTCCAAAATAATATAAAAAATCTCTTTCTTTCTCAAAAAAGGGTCAAAACCCTAAACAGCTCTCCGATTCAATTGTTTCTCGCGCATATTATTTTTATTCTAATTATGTAATTGTTCTGAGGATGTAATAGCTTTAACTTAGGACTATTTATCGCTTTTATTTAATTTCCCTCAATTTACTTTTTTTCAAGGGTTTGTTTTTGGCGATGTAAATACCCGACGCCTTGTAATAGCTTAGTTTATTTTCCGCAATTATTAAACTGCTAGATGTATGTTAACTAGGCTATGCATGACAAGATCTCTCTTAAAATAAAATCAAACCGTAGCTCACCATAACATGTACAAAGATAACATAACTGAAACCTAACACACGTGCACATGCCACTCCTAGGGTACGCCTCACTTGGTTGCCTCGACGTGGTCATTGAGTATAGGGTGTTTTAGAGGTCGCCCTCCTGTCTAAAGATCAAAGTTGCCTCGAAACAGTTGCCTCGATAAAAAATGATCTAAGACATTAGGGTTACCGCTAAGGCGTCCTACCATTGCTTTAGTGACCACATGCCCCTAAAATCGAATTGACCCGAAAACTCCAACGACGGTGCTACCTACTTCTCAATAGTGGGATAGTACTGTCTAAAGGACATTTACACAACTTAATTTCTTTTGAGTAGGTAGAGGTTCTCAGGTACTTTCTCTTTCAAAACAAAAATACTTTTTGCACCTACACTTTTCTGACAAAAGTTTTCAAACAAACACTTCATACACTCTTGAGGACATGCACAAGAGTTAAATCGAAGTTTTCAAACAAAACTTTTTCAAAACCCACAAACACAAGAAAAGCAAAAACATTTTGAAAACATAGTGAGCAAGTACCTAAGAGCCCGTGGGTAACCACGGATAGAAAGGGTGCTAACACCTTCCCTTTCTATAATCTACCTCCCGAACCCGAGAAACATCTCGAAAAGGAATTTTGCTGTGCTTTTGTCCTTTCCTTGTTGGAGAAAATAAAAGACGGTGGCGACTCTCGCTTACCGCGACATTTTGCTAAATGCAAATGCGAACCAGCATTCCAAAACAGTCAGTTCTATTTCCACCGATCACACATATGTTCATTAATGAATCATTGGACGTTTTTGCAAATAAAAACACAAGTGTAAAGAAAAAGGCAAATAGTTTTCTGTACTTTGAAAGAGATATCTTTGTATTTACTTTGAATAAGTATTTTGTATAAAGGAGACAAACATCCTAGTAAGAGGATGGTTTCATAAAAATAAGAAAAATTTATACAAAGATAGCTATGTGTGATAATCCCATGGGGTTCCCATTCTGCTATAGCCTTCGTATCTCCGAATATCTTGTCCATTCGTTACTTCATTCGAAGATGATTGAGTTGAACAGAAGCTCAGAGTTTGTCAGTGAAGAGATTATCCTTAAAGTGATCCGACGAGACATAGTCATATGCTTTAATTCCCTAATTTTTGCCTAGACCGCCCTTTCGGGTTTTCATTCCACCGGGAAACCCTTTTTTGCCCAAGTCACCCTTTCGGGTTTTCAACTTGTCGGGTGTACAGATTTTTTTTAATTTATCCCTAATTTTTTCCCGAACCTTTTGGTTCGCCGGGATGCCCTTGTTTTTCCTAGGTGTGTCAACCTAGCGGGTCTCTCATGCGTAGTATCTTTTGACTATATATGCGTTCGTAGGGTGCGGCAGGTCATCGCCGTCCATGGTGATTAAGATCATTGCCCCACCAGAAAAGATGTTCTTGATTACAAATGGTCCTTAATAGGTAGGAGTCCATTTGCCCCTGGGATCACTTTGTGGCAAGATGATGCGCTTGATCACTAGATCTCCAACTTGATATACTTGGCGTCTGAGTTTCTTGTTGAAAGCCTTGATCATCCGTTTTTTATACGTCTGACCGTGGCAAACAGCAGTAAGTCTCTTTTTGTCAATTAAGTTTAGTTGATCAAGTCGGGTTTGGATCCAATCGTCTTCACTCAAACCTGCATCTTTCATAATTCTCAAAGAGGGGATTTGAACCTCAATAGGCAAAACAGTCTTCATGCCATAAACTAAAGAATATGGTGTTTCCCCAATTGATGTGCGAGCCATGGTACGGTACCCGTGGAGAGCATACGGTAGAATTTCATGCCAGTCCTTGTAGGCGACTGTCATTTTTTGTATGATCCTTTTAATGTTTTTATTAGCAGCTTCGACTGCACCATTCATCTTTGGCCGATAGGGAGATGAATTGTGATGTTGAATCTTGAACTGCTCGCACAAGGCGGTGATCATAGTATTGTTAAGGTTCGCACCGTTATCAGTGATGATCCTTTCTGGAATACCGTGCCGGCAAATAAGATTCTGCTTGATGAAGCGGGCAATAACATTCTTAGTAACGAATGCGAAGGAAGTTGCTTTGACCCACTTCGTGAAGTAGTCAATGGCCACTAGAATGAAGCGGTGTCCATTGGAGGTTGTAGGCTTAATCTCCCCAATCATGTCGATTCCCCACATAGCGAAGGGCCAAGGAGCTGTTAAGACATTTAGAGGAACCGGAGGCACGTGCACCTTGTCTGCATAGATTTGAAACTTATGACAGGTCCAGGAGTGTTGATAGCAGTCTGCTTCCATGGTAGACCAATAATAGCCTGCCCGTAGGATTTTATTCGCCATTGTATGCCCGCTAGAGTGAGTGCCAAAGGTACCTTCATGCAATTCAGCCATAATCCTTTCAGCCCCAGCCTTATCCATACAACGGAGTAGAATAGAATCATGATTGTGTTTGTAAAGGATGCCATTACTTAGGAAGAACTTAGTTGAGAATCTTGATGACACATAAATATGTGATATTTCTGGCTTGATATACACCAAATATTTCTCATACTTTAGTTTGAATTAAATTATTTTATAAGTATTATGCAGGTATTTTTCTATTTTTGCAGATATGCACTGAGCCGAACACTTTTGAAGAAATGAAGAAAAAAGGATGCAAAAAGTAGTAAAAGAGCCTAAGGAGAAGAAACCAGCCCAAAAGCCCATTACAAGTGTGAGCACGTGGCCCACAAGCAACCAAGCCCTGACGACCGTCAAGGGGACGTGACGAATGTCACGCTCCATGAAGACCAAGTGACGATAGTCACTTGCGTGTGACGAACGTCACAACCTATCACCCCACTTTCTCCTCATCCAACAGAGAGAAACACTTTCAAAGGTTAATCCAACGAGTTCCTACATTCTCTCACCCACTCAGTCAAAAGAGCAACGAACGTGACAATTAAATGGCCTATTATTTCTCAAGGAAGAAAAGTGAACTGTTCCTACATTTTCGAGAGCAACGAATCAAGCAAGCACTATAAATAGAGCCTGAGACCACAGTAGAAAGGGTTCTGCTTTTTGGCGAGAAAGTTTAGAGATTTTATTAAGCAAATATTATTTTCAGCAGAATATTATTTTCACCATTATTTTCTTTTCCCAGTTATTTCTTTCCAGCATTATTCTTTCAGCATTATTTTCTTCTGTACGGTTAAATATATTCTCCGATCAAAGCAAAGCCTACAATTTGTGCAGGAGTGCTTCTGTCTTCAGAGTTATTACCAGGTTTATGTTTACAAATTCTTATTGCTTATTAATTAATATAATAATGCTTATTTGTGTTTGTCCTTTATATTATTCTGCGATTTGGTTTAATATTATGTCAGGCTAGAAATCTTATACTGGTATGTAAAGTCAATCAACTGAGGGAACAAGTAACTTAGTCGGGACTATTTTTACTACGAAACTTTCTTTTCTGGCCTAAGTTACTATTTTTCAAATCAATAAATTGTTTTGTTACAGAAGTAAAAAACAGATAGAGGTTAGGGTCAACAAAGCGGAAGTTTGAGATCTTTTAACTGGACAGTAGTAATTAGGCATTGGCTTAAAATACAGCGGAAGCACTTTAAAGTTAATTAAGATTTTGTTTAGTTTCCAAAAAGTGTTTTTAACTCCTGCGGGATGGCGGAAGCGTACGTTGGGACTTAACTGCATAGCCTAGATCAACAAAACGAAAGTGTGAGACGAGGGTTTTTAAACTAGATAGGTTTTACTGAAAACTGTTTTGAAAATATGAAGACGCCCGACAGGTCGCTAGTTCCCGAGGTAAGACTGTTGCATACTGGTAATTAAGCTCATCGATTATTAAAATACAACTTAATTTAGCGATTATTTTCCCTACAACCCAAATCAAATATTCATTAGCTTTAGATTTACATAGTAACAATAGAAAATGGTAGATCGATTCATCAGTCTCTATGGTTCGATATCTTTTAAAACTACTCGACAAGACTGTGCACTTGCAGTCCGAATCATTGGATACATAAGTGCAAATCCCATGATCATGTTTTTGGCGCCGTTGTCGGGGACTGATTTAAGTCGATATCGCTACTCTTTTGTTACGCAGTAGAGACTAGAGCAAAAACTTCTCTCTTTCTTTTCTATCTCTATTTCTTTTCTTATCTTCTCTAATTTTGTATGCCAAACACTCGTTCGCAAGACGAGTCGTTATACATACAAATCAAGGATATCAAGCGTTATCTCAGACTTAGACGCTGCATTCAAGAGTACCATCTCTTGCATAACACTCAACCTCTTCAATCACTCAAACCTCCTATTTCTCCACCAACCGAAGAAATGGCTGCAAATCCTGCTCCGCGCCCACTCAAATCATATGCCATACCCTCACAAGATGAACCACATAATAGCATTGCTGCCCCTCCGATCGAGGCTAACAACTTTGAACTGAAACCCTCTTTGTTATCTGCTGTGAAACAAAACCAGTTCTCTGGTGGGTCGATGGAAGACCCTAATCTTCATCTATCAATATTCCTACAGTACGCAGATACAATCAAGAACAATGGGGTCAGTCAAGAAGCAATAAGACTTCGTCTCTTCCCTTTCTCTCTAAGAGACAGAGCAAGAGCTTGGCTCCAATCTCTACCCGCAAACTCAGTCACTACATGGGACGAGCTGAAGAAAGTTTTTCTTGCGAGATATTTTCCACCAAGCAAAACAGCTATGCTAAGATCTCAGATAAGCGATTTTAGACAAAAGGAGAACGAATCCCTTTTCGATGCTTGGGAAAGATTCAAAGATCTGATGAGACTATGCCCACATCATGGCCTGGAAGAATGGTTGATTATCCACACCTTCTATAATGGTCTCCTCTACAATACAAGATTAACAATAGACGCTTCTGCAGGTGGTGCACTTATGGACAAATCCTACACCGCTGCCTATGCTCTAATTGAAAGTATGGCCCAAAACCACTATCAGTGGGGAAGTGAAAGAGGACACGCAGACAAAGGTACTACAGAGAAAGCACCGACAAAAGGAGGAATGTATGAGATAAGCGACCTAGACAGTGTCCATGCTAAGGTAGATGCCCTCACCTTAAAGATTGATAATTTGACCGCAATACCTCCAGCCACTGTGGCTGCTATAACTCCCAATTGCGAAATATGCGGAGTACCTGGACATCTAGTCACGGAATGTAAGATCTTGGCAGGAACTCCAGCTGACCAAGTGAATTATGCTCAAGGAAACCCTTACTCAAACACGTACAATCCTGGATGGAAAAATCACCCAAATTTCTCATATAAAAACCCCAATGCGTTGTATGCTCCAAACCAAGCACCTGTTGTACCACCTGGATATCAGAAAGCCCCTGCAAATGCTCCTAGTGCACCTGAAAAATCAAACTTAGAACTGATGATGGAGAACTTCATAGCTACTCAAGCGCAAACAAATAAAGACGTCCAAAATCAAAACATACACACTAATGAGCAGATAAAACAATTAGCAAACAAAATAGATGCTTTGGCCACCCACAATAAAATGTTAGAAACCCAAATATCTCAAGTGGCTCAACAACAAGCACCTACAGCCGCACCGGCTGATACATTTCCCGGTCAACTACAACCTTACCCAAAGGGGCATGCTCATGCCATCATATTAAGAAGTGGAACCGAGTTAGATAGACCGCCAGACCCAAGACTATCAAATCAAAGTATGTATCAAAAGGCTGAAACGTCAACTGAGAAGGAGAATCAACCAGAGAAACCAGAGGTAGACGAAGAAGATAAAGGAGGAGAGGCCAAAGAAAAAGAAAAACCTTATGTGCCTCCACCGCCTTATAAACCCCAAATCCCTTTTCCTGGTAGACTAGCCAAACCCAAGAATGTAGGGCAATTTAAAAAATTCGTAGAACTTTTGAAACAACTCAATATAACAATTCCTTTCACATAAGCTATAACTCAAATGCCCTCTTATGCCAAATTCCTCGAGGAAATCTTATCTAACAAGAAAAAGCTAGAAGATAACGAAATGGTAACACTTACAGCAGAATGTAGCGCGATTATCCAGAACAAGATGCCTCCTAAGCTGAAAGACCCCAGAAGTTTCTCTATACCATGCCATATAGGTAAGTTTGTCATAGACAAAGCCCTATGTGATCTAGGCGCTAGTATTAGCGTTATGCCTTTATCCATATGCAACAAACTGGAAATGGGTGAACTAAGACCGACAAAGATGTCAGTTCAATTAGCGGATCGCTCCGTCAAATACCCAGTAGGAATCTTAGAAAATGTTCCCGTACGAATAGGTCAATTCTACATCCCTACAGATTTCATAATCATGGATATAAGAGAAGACGAAAGCACACCTATCATCTTAGGAAGACCATTCTTAGCCACAGCTGGAGCTATCATAGATGTAAAAAAGGGCAAACTAACCTTTGAAGTAGGTGAAGAGAAAGTCAAATTTATTCTAACACAATTCTTACAAGTGCCCTCCATAGATGACACATGTTATCTGGTGGACATCGTGGACGAATGCGTAAGAGAAATTGAATGGGAACCAATACCTTATTCCGAAACCATGACGATTCCCACACCTCTTATATTCGAAGATAACGAATGGTGTCCTGAATACCGAGACGACAATCTGAGTGAATGCTTAGCTCTGACACCCGATCACATGCTTTGTCCAAGAAAACCGGCATTGGATCTTAAGCCATTACCTAAGACCCTCAGATATGAATTCCTTGACACCGAGTTAAAGTGACCTGTAATTGTCAACACGGACTTAGGACAACAAGAAACAGACAAATTGTTACAAGTCTTAAGAAAATATCCCTCCGCCTTAGGATACAACATTACAGATCTCAAAGGAATAAGCCCTTCCATATGCATGCATCGTATTATGCTGGAGAACAACTGCAAATCTTCTAGAGAACATCAACGAAGAATTAACCCAATATGGAGCACCGTAGTTAAACATGAAGTTAAAAAACTTTTGAACACTGGAATCATATACCCCATATCCGATAGTCAATGGGTAAGCCCAGTCCACTGTGTACCAAAGAAAGGTGGTATAACGGTAACAACAAACAAAGCAGGCGAAGCTGTAGCGGAACGAACTATAAGTGGAGCTAGAATGTGTATTGACTATAGGAAGCTAAACAAGGCCACTCGAAAGGACCATTTCCCTCTACCATTCATTGATCAAATGCTTGAACGATTAGTTAAGCACTCACATTATTGTTATTTAGACGGTTACTCTGGATTCTTTCAAATCCCTATTCACCCTGATGACCAAGAGAAAACAACATTCACATGTCCTTATGGAACTTTCCCCTACCGACGAATGTCATTTGAATTATGCAATGCTCCCGCCACGTTTCAGAGATGCATGATGGAAATCTTTGCTGATTTCATAGACAACATTATGGAGGTCTTTATGGATGATTTCTCTGTATGTGGAGAGAGTTTTGAAGATTGTCTGGTGAATTTGGAGAAAGTTTTGGAGAGATGCGTAAAAGTTAACCTCGTTCTGAATTGGGAAAAGTACCACTTTATGGTCAAACAAGGAATCATACTAGGACACGTTGTGTCCGAAAAGGGGATTGAAGTCGATAAAGCTAAGATCGAAGTCATAGAAAACTTGCAACCCCCTAAAACAGTGAGAGAAATACGCAGTTTCTTAGGACACGCCGGTTTCTACCGACGATTCATCAAAGATTTCTCGCAAATATCAAAACCTCTAACCACCCTCCTTATGAAAGACGTTGAATTTGATTTTAATGACAAATGCCTAAAAGCATTTAACCAACTTAAAACAGCTCTTGTATCCGCACCAATCATGCAACCACCCGATTGGAGACTTCCATTTGAAATCATGTGTGATGCAAGTGATTACACCGTAGGTGCAGTCCTGGGACAACGAAGAGATAAGAAGCTTCATGCGATATATTATGCTAGTAGAACCTTGGACCCTGCACAGATGAATTATGCAACAACGGAAAAAGAACTTTTAGCCGTAGTCTTCGCACTAGACAAATTTCGCTCCTACCTCGTAGGCGCAAAAATAATCATCTATACAGACCACACAGCTATTAGATATCTCTTAACCAAGCAAGACTTAAAGCCGAGACTTTTGAGATGGATTCTGCTTCTACAAGAGTTCGATCTAGAAATTAAAGGCAAAAAAGGTACCGAAAACGTGGTAGCCGACCATTTATCTCGAATGGAACGGCTGACACCAGAAGAAGTACCTATTAACGATGATTTCCCATATGAACGTCTGATGGCTCAGATGGACTTAGGAGAAGCCAGAAAAGAACCGCCTGAATCAAATCCAAATCAACTGCTCTTAGGACTTGACACACAAGCTGCTAACAGCGATTCACGAGAAAGCCAAGACCAAATAAATAATGCTATACAAGAAGCCGTGGTCTCTATACAAACCATACCATGGTATGCGGACATAGCAAATTACTTAGCTGCCAAAATCCTACCCCCTGATATGACTTATCAACAGAAGAAGAAATTCTTTCATGATTTGAAACATTACTTTTGGGATGAACCTTTACTATTCAAGAGGAGTGCAGACGGTATTTTTCGAAGATGTGTCCCGGAAAACGAAATAGAAAGCATTATTTCTCATTGTCATGATGCCCCTTACGGAGGTCATGCAAACACATCAAAGACATGTGCCAAAATTTTGTAGTCTGGCTTCTACTGGCCAAATTTGTGGAAAGATGTGCACACAACCATCCTAAACTGCGACCGATGAAAATTCACCAGAAATATATCCAGACGCGATGAGATGCCTCAGACTGGAATCCTACAAGTGGAAGTATTTGATGTATGGGGAATCGACTTCATGGGACCATTTCCATCCTCATTCGGAAACAACTATATACTCGTGGTTGTAGATTACATTTCAAAATGGATTGAAGCAATAGCTTCTCCAACAAACGATACTAGAGTCGTGATTAAACTCTTCAAAACCATTATATTCCCAAGGTTTGGTGTACCCAAACAAGTTATAAGCGACGGTGGCTCCCACTTCATATCACGAATCTTTGATAAACTCCTAACCAAATATGGGGTGAAGCACCGCGTCGCAACACCATACCACCCCCAAACAAGCGGACAGGTGGAAGTCTCAAATCGAGAAATAAAACAAATACTGGAAAAAACTGTTGCCACTTCAAGAAAGGATTGGTCAGCTAAGTTACCTGACGCATTATGGGCCTACAGGACGACATTCAAGACACTGATAGGTACAACACCCTTTAAACTCATATATGGAAAAGCATGCCACCTGCCAGTGGAAATTGAACACAAAGCTTACTGGGAAATTAAAACTCTAAACCTAAGCTACACTGCGGCAGGAGAGAAAAGGATCCTCGACATAAATGAATTAGAAGAACTAAGATTAGATGCATATGAAAATGCAAGGATCTACAAAGAAAGGAAGAAAAAATGGCATGACAAACGTATCTCAAGGAAAGAATTCAATGAAGGAGATGTAGTACTCCTATTCAACTCTCATCTGAAACTGTTCCCTGGAAAACTCCGTTCACGATGGTCTGGACCATTCGAAGTAACCAAAGTTTCCCCCAGTGGTGCCATAGAAATCAAAGGAAAATCCATGAATCCATTTTAAGTAAACGGCCAACGCCTAAAGCATTATTACAACGTCGAAAATAAGGATTACACCGCGAGCTTAACGCTATTAGAGCTACCGCACCAATTTGAAAACTAATTCACGTCTAACAACAAATGTCAAGCTAACAACATTAAACAAGCGTTGTGTGGGAGGAAACCCACAATTTTTTATTTTTTTTATTATCTCTCAAATATCTTTATCTTTTATTTTTATTTTTATCTTTTCATTTCTGCATTCTGATTTTTACTTTCCGATTTTTTTCCTTTTCTTTCTTTCTCCCACAACATATTTTTACTTATTTGCATTTTTCTTTTCCAAATTTTAGTACCGATTCACAGGAACCTACAAGCTAAAATTCATGGATACTATCATTTTTGCCTCGGAGACTCAGCAGAGACGATATGAGATTCTGGCTCAGCGCCAGATGAGTATGACCACGTATGTGCATGATCCCACCTTGACAGCCTTAGGAATCAGGGAAAGTGTCTATTTTATGTTTAACCAGATAGGATGGGAGGGGTTCCTAGCCCATAAACACCCTACACACCAACGCCTCACCTTGGAGTTCTTGAGCTCCCTCATCTATAAACCCACACAAGGCTTAGGGCATAGTAGAGGTCAGATGTCCTTTAGAATGTTCGGTTTCACCCACAGTTTACAGTTCGCAGTCTAGCTCAGCTGCTAGGATTCCCTAGCTCTTTGGACGCCCACATGGAAACCCAGGCGGATGAGTACCTCAACTTTGAGCTTAATCACTTTTGGAGAGACATAGCGGGCCAATATCCCGAGGACCCCGACCACCTTGATGCCACCGAGATTCATAACCCTGCTATTCGGTATTTCCATCACATTTTAGCTTTCACATTTTTTGGAAAACCTATTAATCAACTCTCGGTTTCTAGGGATGAGTTGTTCATCATTTATTGTGCTTTTCAGACCAGACCAGTCATTGGCACATCATTTATGATCGCCAACATGTCAGCTATAGCTCAGTGTACCCATGGCCCCGGCGGGCTAGTCACTATGATAGCCGAGGCCCTATCCCTACGGTCATCTTTGTCGCGCCTTACACCGTACGCCATATATTTTACCATGGACATCCCTTTTTGCTTTAACATTTCTTTGATTGGTAACCTCAGCCCACCCTCACTTTCAGCTGCTTGTCCAACGTAACCCTGTTTATTGCTTCAAATTGCCTAGCCCCGAGCATACCAGTGTTTATACCAAGACAAATTGGCTATATCCCCTAGAGAAGACAGACGAACACGACCCTGAGAGGGAGGAGAGCGACCCATCTACACCTACAGGTTACCACGATTATACACCTTTGGATTATCCTACACTACCCCTTGTTTCTACAGCTAATGACATACCCATGCCTGATCATGCACATACGATCAAGACTCTGCAGACAGATGTTACCACACTCCGAGGAGAGCTCGACACTGTTAAAGAAAATGTTAGCACACTTCGGCGTGACTTCTTTCATTTCATGGACGTCGTCACAGAGCAGTTTGACCATATTTATCAACATCTGCACACTTCTGCACCACCTCCAGGAGGCCCTCATGCTTGATAGTTTTTCTGTACCGCCCCAGTGAGGACACTGTTTGTTCTTAGTATGGGGGGGTTTTCATTGTTTTTCATTATTATTATTCTCAAACTCATTATGGTTTTAATTATTTTCGAATAATATATTACTTTTCGGTCCTAAAATTTTATCCATACCCATTTTATTTATTTCTATTTACAAAGTATGCATTCATTTTTTGCAATTTCCGTTATTATTTGTTCTTAATTTCTATTATTATTATTATCATGTTTTATTTTATTTTTGTTACCATCTTTATTTGCTTCTTATTTACCATATCATTTTTCCAACTATACAATATGCTACTAATCCCTTGCAATACACTTCTCAAAATTGAAATTAATTAATTACTTTAGTGGAGCACGCATTCAAAGCAGTCAAAGAGACCAACATCACCTCACCCTGACGAACGTCAGTATGCATGTGACGAACGTCAGGGAGTGTCTTTGACTCTGACGAGCGTCAGGAAGCGTGTGACGGTTGGCAGGCAATGTTCCCCACGCTTTTCAAAACCGTGACCATTGAACAACATTGATGCATGAAAAATTTGTTTTAAAATCCCACCACCCCATTTACTCCACTCACCCATAACTTCCATAACCTCCCAAATTTCAAAATTCTCCCATAAACACCATTAAATTTCTTACTCCACAAAACCATCTATATAAACCCTCCCCTTCCATCCTTAGTTTCATCACTACCACTCCCTTTCCATCTCTCTACCACATAAACATTTTTTTTCTATCAAGTTCAACACTCATGGCCAACCAGCCCCAACCACAACAAAACCAGCTGTCCACTCAACGCCACCAGAGTATCGAGACGCGCCAAATCGAGATGATGACTCTCATGCAACAAATGCAGAGAGACCAAAATGACTATGATCGCAGGCATGATCAAAGTATGCTAGAATTCACCACTGGAATAACGGCAGATATGCGAGCCTTAACACTCCGTGTTGACGACTTGCATAATATCATATCCCAGAGAGATGGCGGCGAATCTTCCAGACATGACGGGCAAGCACGTCGAAGAGCAAGGACACGTGGCCGATACCAAAGACAAGAGGAGGAAGAATGATTATGTTGTTATCTTTCCCCTTTCCCGCTTCTATCAATACATTGAGGACAATGTATGATTCAAGTATGGGGGAGGAAGTATTTCCCTTTTTCTAGTAATTTTTATTCTCTTTGTAATTTCCCTTCTGTTATCTTAAATTCAATAAAAAAATTTTTTTCAAGTCATCTATTGCAGCAATTTGTGTTGTTCTTTTAGACTCCCCTTTCTTTTTTGAGCCCATAAATTTTTTTTTCTCACTCGACAAGTAAATAGACTGCAAAATCTTTAATCATCAGGAATTGGGGCGAGATTAAGCGAAATTTCTACCATTTAGACACTCTACAACCCCAGAGTATGATAGATCAGTTCAAGTACCTGTTGTTTCCAACACCCCGAGTTTAGTCTTTATAGTAACATTGAGTAGTTTATATTAGCAGTCAGCACCGTCTTAAACACAAACTACGCAGGAAGTCGATGAATATATGTGGATGATAGAATATTTCAGCAAAATGTTGCAAGGAAACACACTGATTAAATTGGACGATCCTCATCCGATCGCCTAATCCAAAGGATGTAAACCTTACAAAGTAACATGAAAATTCATTTGATGGATGGTTCAGGAGCATCTGGTACTGAACTCGGTAGGGAAGATTACGGTCTGATCCCCCGCATCCAATATTTGAATTAAAGGTTGCCACATTAATGTGCCAGAAACCTCTAAAAGTTTAAAAGGATCATAACCACTAACCGACTGTTCTGCTATGTGTGTGTGAAGATAAAGGGCTTAATGTGATTGCGCTAGAATGAAAAGGGCAAAACAAGAAAAATACTCAAGGTAGGCTATGATAGGACCTGAAACTAGTTTACGTAAAATGGGATTGTCTAGCATCGCCGACGTAGTTATGGAGCACGAATCAAACCACCGATTTTCTGACAAAAACACAATGCATCTATATATTAGTCGATCCGAGTCATAACCATGTTTAGAAAAACATCGTACTTAGCATTTGCTTGAGGACAAGCAAAGTTTAAGTATGGGGGGGTTTGATGACACACAAACATGTGATATTTCTGGCTTGAAATACACCAAATATTTCTCATACTTTAGTTTGAATTAAATTATTTTATAAGTATTATACAGGTATTTTTCTATTTTTGCAGATATGCACTGAGCCGAACACTTTTGAAGGAATGAAGAAAAAAGGGTGCAAAAAGTAGTAAAAGAGCCTAAGGAGAAGAAACCAGCCCAAAAGCCCATTACAAGTGTGAGCACGTGGCCCACAAGCAACCAAGCCCTGACGATCGTCAAGGGGACGTGACAAACGTCACGCTCCATGAAGACCAAGTGACGATAGTCACTTGCGTGTGACGAACGTCACAGCCTATCACCCCACTTTCTCCTCATCCAACGGACAGAAACACGTTCAAAGGTTAATCCAATGAGTTCCTACATTCTCTTACCCACTCAGTCAAAAGAGCAACGAACGTGACAATTAAATGGCCTATTATTTCTCAAGGAAGAAAAGTGAACCGTTTCTACATTTTCGAGAGCAACGAATTAAGCAAGCACTATAAATAGAGCCTGAGACCACAGTAGAAAGGGTTCTGCTTTTTGACGAGAAAGATTAGATATTTTATTAAGCAGATATTATTTTCAGCAGAATATTATTTTCAGCATTATTTTCTTTTCCCAGTTATTTCTTTCCAGCATTATTCTTTCAGCATTATTTTCTTTTGTACGGTTAAATATATTCTCCGATCGAAGCAAAGCCTACAATTTGTGCAGGAGTGCTTTTGTCTTCAGAGTTATTACCAGGTTTATGTTTACAAATTCTTATTGCTTATTAATTAATATAATTATGTTTATTTGTGTTTGTCCTTTATATTATTCTGCGATTTGGTTTAATATTATGTCAGGCTAGAAATCTTATACCGGTATGTAAAGTCAATCAACCGAGGGAACGAGTAACTTAGTCGGGACTATTTTTACTATGAAACTTTCTTTTCTGGCCTAAGTTACTATTTTTCAAATCAATAAATTGATTTGTTACGGAAGTAAAAAACAGATAGAGGTTAGGGTCAACAAAGCGGAAGTTTGAGATCTTTTAACTGGACAGTAGTAATTAGGCATTGGCTTAAAATACAGCGGAAGCACTTTAAAGTTAATTAAGATTTTGTTTAGTTTCCAAAAAGTGTTTTTAACTCCTGCGGGATGGCGGAAGCGTACGTTAGGACTTAACTGCATAGCCTAGATCAACAAAACGACAGTGTGAGACGAGGGTTTTTAAACTAGATAGGTTTTACTGAAAACTGTTTTGAAAATATGAAGACGCCCGACAGGTCGCTAGTTCCTGAGGTAAGACTGTTGCATACTGGTAATTAAGCTCATCGATTATTAAAATACAACTTAATTTAGCGATTAGTTTCCCTACAACCCAAATCAAATATTCATTAGCTTTAGATTTACATAGTAACAATAGAAAACGATAGATCGATTCATCAGTCTTTGTGGTTCGATATCTTTTAAAACTACTCGACAAGACTGTGCACTTGCAGTCCGAATCATTGGATACATAAGTACAAATCCCACGATCAAATCTCCTTAAGAACTTTTTGTCATTGACTGAAGCTTCTTCTGGATATTCTTGAGCCTCGAGATACCTTTTAACTTCGTGAAACCAAGGCTGGTCCACTACTTCTTCGGTATTAATCTCGTGACAGTGTGTTGGTTCGTCCATTCATTCAATGGTGATCTGGGGAGCCTCGTTATCCCAATTAAGTTTAAACATAGATGACATTGTAGCTAGAGCATCTGCTAGCTGATTTTCTTCTCGCGGGAAATGCTCGAAGGTAATCTGCTCGAAATGTGGTAACAATGTCAAAACATATTCTTTGTAAGGGATAAGGTTTGGGTGCTTAGTGTCTCATTCTCCTTTGATCTGACTGATGACCAAAGCTGAATCTCCAAACACAACTAAGGATTTGATTCCCAAGTCTATGGCAGCCTTGAGACCAAAGATGCATGCTTCGTACTCTGCCATGTTGTTCGTATAGTTGAAGCAAAGTCTGGCCATAAAAGGAGTATGGCATCCTTCCGGAGATATGAGTACAACACCGATACTGTTACCAAGTGCATTGGATGCCCCGTCAAAGTACAGGGTCCATCGGGATCCTTGTTCAGGTCCGTCATATGGCCTGATTTCTTCACGGTTGTCCAATGTCATGATGTCTTTGTCAGGGAAGTCAAACTTCATGGACTGATAATCTTCTACAGCTTGATGAGCAAGATGATCAGCTAGTACGCTTCCCTTTATAGCTTTTTGAGTCGTGTACTATATGTCATATTCTGTTAAGATCATCTGCCATCTAGCTATTCTTCCAGATAGAGCAGTCTTCTCAAAGATGTACTTTTTCGGATCCATCTTAGATATCAGCAAAGTGGTATGAGTCAACATATACTCTCTTAGCCGGCGAGCAGCCCATACCAGAGCGCAACAAGTTTTCTCGAGCAGCGAATATCTGGTTTCACAGTCGGTAAACTTTTTTCTCAGGTAATAAATGACATGCTCTTTTCGGCCGGACTCGTCATGCTACCCCAATACGCACCCTATTGAGTTCTCTAAGACGGTCAGATACATGATTAGCGGTCTTCCCTCGACTGGTGGCATCAAGACAGGAGGCTCTAGTAAATACTCCTTGATTTTATCGAAAGAAATCTGACATTCATTATTCCATCTGAATACTTGATCTTTCTTCAATAGCTTGAAGATTGGTTCACAAGTAGATGTTAGGTGAGAAATGAATCTGGCAATGTAGTTTAGGCATCCCAAGAATCCTCTGACTTCCTTCTCAGTGCGAGGAGCAGGCATTTCTTGTATCGCGTTAACCTTGGCAGGATCAACCTTGATGCCTTTGTTGCTGACAATGAACCCTAAGAGTTTACCGGACCGGACTCCGAATGTGCACTTGTTTGGGTTCAACCTTAGTTTGTACTCCTTCAATCTGACAAACAGCTTTTGCAAGTGATCAAGGTGTTCTTCTTCAGTTTGTGATCGGGCTATCACGTCATCTACGTAGACCTCTATCTCATGATGTATCATATCATGAAACAAAGCTACCATGGCGCGTTGATAGGTTGCCTCGGCATTCTTCAGTCCGAATGGAATCACTTTGTAGCAGAACGTACCCCACTGTGTGATAAATGTAGTTTTCTCCATGTCCTCAGGTGCCATTTTGATCTGGTTATAGCCTGAGAATCCGTCCATGAAAGAAAATACTTTGTGTTGGGCTGTATTGTCAACCAGGATGTCGATGTGTGGAAGTGGAAAATAATCTTTAGGGCCTGCCCTATTTAAATCTCTATAATCCACGCACATTCTTACTTTGCCGTCCTTTTTAGGCACGGGAACAATGTTGGCCACCCATTGAGGATAAGAAGTAACAGCCAGAAATCCAGCATTGAACTGTTTCATAACTTCCGCTTTGATCTTCTCTGACATGTCAGGTCTCATGCGGCGGACTTTTTTCTTCACTGGTGGACAGTCTTCTCTTGTGGGTAGACGGTGTACCACAATGTCTGTATCGAGTCCTGGCATGTCTTCGTAGGACCAGGCAAAGATCTCGACATAATCACACAACAGCTGAATTAGGCGCTCCTTGACACTCGGCTCTAGATTGGCACCCACTCTAATTTCCTTTTTATCTTCCTCGGTACCCAAATTGATTGTATCCAACAAGTCCTTATAAGGTTGAATAGCTCTTTCCTCTTGCTGTAGTAGTCTGGCCAATTCCCCTGGCACCTCACAATCTTCCTCACCTTCGTATTCGGCTTGGTAGATCAGATCTTCAGAGTCACTGAAGGCTATAGCAGTATCGTTACCCATGAGATCCGGAATGGAAGGGTACCTGCATTTGTGAGTGTGGGTGTGTGTAAGGGTATAGCCATATTTAAACAATAAAGTGTAAAAGAAAGACAATGAGCACAAAAGGTTTATATATGAAAAAGCGTCCATGATTCATTGAATGTCATATGAAGATGAAATAAAAACCCTTACATATGGACCAATGTGCCTCGGGTAAGACACAAGGTTTTTAAAGTGCTAATTGTTCGTGAATATTACAAGTCCAACAGAAATGTAAAAGATAAATTACTGAGATATGAAATTTATCGGAACAAAGTATTTGGCTTCCCAATTGCGAAGTCATCCGCTGACAGTAGTAAATATTCAATCTTCCAAGCTGCTATCTTCTTCATTGTCCTCTACTGCATTGACCCCTTGGTTACTGATCTTCACAGGTGGTCCTCCGGCACGGGTGCGGCGCACAGTCTTCTGAGCAGTTGAAGTAAACCCTAAGCCAAACTTGTCTGATTTGTAGGGAATGTCTGGAAGCTACCCCCAGATGGTGCATCCCCCCTCTTCCAGTACTGCCCTTGCATCCTTTAGAGATGACATCCGAGGTGGAGGTCTTGTGATCTTAGGAATCGAGGATACCGCCTTGGTCGCCGCTACTTCTGGAGAGACTTATTCAAAATGTTGGAAAGGGGTTTCAATGAACTCACCATCTAACTCCATATATCGGAAATAATTCAGATGACTAATCATATACTCCTCCTCCCCATGGACAGTTATGATCTTTCCTTGGACCGGGTATTTTAGCATTTGATGTAATGTGGAGGTGACAGCACCGGCATTGTGGATCCAGGGGCATCCTAACAGACAGGAATAAGAAGGACGGATGTCCATCACATAGAAGGTTGAGTTGAAAACCTGAGTTCCCACCTTTATTGGGATGTCCAGCTCCCTGTGGACCATCCTCTTCGAACCATCAAAAGCTCTCACCACTATGTTGCTGGGTTTTAAAGTCAGCCCTTCGCAATCCAATCTGTCAAGGGCTTTTTTCGGCAAGACGTTCAAAGATGATCTGGTGTCAACCAAAACATGGGCTAGGGTTGTTCCTCTACACTCCACTGAGACATGTAATGCCTCGTTGTGTTTTCTCCCTCTGGGTGTCAAGTCAGCATCGGGGAAGCCCAAGCCATTATCAGCTGTCAAACTTGCCACATAGTCTTGGAATTGGTCAACAGACGTCTCTTGTGGCACATGAGCTGTCTTCAGAAATTTGACCAGAGCTTTGGCATGTGCTTCAGAGCACAGCAGCAGGGCTAACATAGAGATCTTGGAAGGGGTTTGCCCCAACTGTTCAACCACATCATAATCACTCTTTTTTATTATCCTCATGATTTCTTCCATCTCCTTCTTGGATGTTTCAGGAATAGCTAGTGATTGAGCCTTCATCCGGACAGGCTCTTCTTGAACGTTCTTTCCTTTATTCTCAGCAGTGGAAGTAGGGATAGGGATTGTATTGTCTTTGTTGGTAGGTATGCTTACAGGTACAATCACTGGTGGAGAGGTAATCTTCGGAACGGCCATGGGTCAAAAGACTTCCTTTGGAGGGGCAATCTCTAGAGAGAAGATTCTACCACTACGGGTAATCTTGCTTGTTTAGGAAATGTTACTGATATCGGAATTGTCCTCTTCGGAGCTCTCTTCTTCGGCAGTCAGTTCATCCTGTTTAATACCATGGTAGTAGATTTCTCCACTGTAATTCCATGGTATTGTTTTATCTGATTTGTATGGGGATGGCCCGGGCATTGTAATCTTAAGTGGAGTAGTCTTTGGAGCAGGTGTAATCCTAACAGGTCTTTTAGGGGCCCTGGAAGGATTGGCGTAGATGGTTATGATAGAAACTTCTTTAACTGGAACGGGTGAAATAGGAGCTTTCTCAAACAGAATTACTTGGTTATTAATCAGTCGTTGGATACCTTTTTTCAACAGATGGCAGCCAAATGATGAGGATAGGCAAACATGGCAGTCTTTGTCACAACCTGGGAATATACCAGCTTTCAACAAATTCAACTTAATAATCGGGAGCGGAGTCAACAGTTCATCCACGGTAGCAACAAACAGATCTTTTTTAATAGTGTTGGCATTGTGACCATGCCTAGGCATTGGAGCAGAAATAACATTCGGTTTCTTAGGCTCTTCAAAATAAACTTCCTTCGCATCTATCAAGTCTTGAATTTTGTTCTTCAGAGCCCAACAGTTGTTGGTGTCGTGCCCTGGACTTTCAGAATGGTATGCGCATATGGCATTGGGATGGTAATATGGAGACGCGGTATTGGGATTCTTTGGGGCCTCTTTTAAAGTTTCCAGATTCAATTTCAGAAGATGTGGTAGAACTTGGGCTGGAGTCATGTTAATCTTGGTGAATTTTCGAACTGGCATCTCCACCCTTTGCTGGTTAGTTCTTGGCTGGTCTGATGCAGGCTTTGGAATCATAACGGCCCCCACCGTTGGTCGGCGCTCATTTCTTCCCTGATTCCTCTGTGAATACATAGCAGATACTTCCTTCTTCCCAGTGAAGGGCTTTTTCACAACTGTAGAGGCAGACGCGTCCTTCTGAATCTTCCCACTTCTTATACTAGCCTCTACCCTTTCGCCGGTTAAAATTAATTCGGTAAACCCTGCAGAAGAACTCCCAATCAGATGATTAAAGAAAGGGCCTGATAGAGTTCACAAGAACATGTCCACCAACTCCCTTTCAGATAGAGGGGGTTGCACCCTTCCGGCTAGATCTCTCCACTTTTGGGCGTAATCTTTAAAGCCCTCATTGGAAACCATGGCCATACTCTAAAGATGAGTACGGGTAGGCGCCAAGTTGGCGTTGTACTGATATTGTTTGTAGAAAGTTGCTGCTAGGTCTTCCCAATTATGTACATCGGCCCTTTCCAACTGGTAGAACCAATCAAGTTGCGTTCCTGATAAACTGTCTTGGAAAAAATGGACCCACAAGTCTTTGTCAGCAGAATGTGGCTGAATCTTCCTGACATACGATCTGAGGTGCATTTTAGGGCAAGACACCCCATCATACTTGGCAAATAATGGCACTTTAAACTTTGGCGGGATTACAATTCCTGACACCAGCCCTAACTCCTCAAAATCTAGCCTCGATACTCTCTGGATTTCCATAGCGCTTAATCACTCTTCAAGGTGTTTGTACTTGTCATCAGCCGGAGGGTATTGTTGTTCAGAGTAGTCCTCCTCTTCCTCTTCTTATTCAGAATCTGATGGTACTGCTGTTTCTTTTCCTTTTCTTTCCCCTTCCTCAGATGTTGTTGGAAATTCTAAGTTCCTTCTGGCTTGTCCCTAAAACCTTCTGCCCATGATTACCACACCAGCTGGCTTCTTCTCTTTCTTCTTTTTCTCTTTCTCTAGCGGAGTCTTTAGCTCCTCCTGCCCCTTGGCTAAGGTCATGAGTAATTGTTTAAATTGCGTATTCTGAGCTTGCAGATCTTTGACCATTTGTTCGAGATCCATCATAATGAAATAAACAGTAGAGAGATGAGGAAACTTGTTGCAAAGACCTGTTTATGTTTACGATGAATGATATGTATTCATGCAATGCTTTCAAGTATTTAAAAATTCAAATTTGTTTTAAACAAAAAAGAAACACACGTCATATTAATAAGATAGAATTTTGAGTACATCAATGCCCCTTGGGCAAAATAATATAAAATTCTAAGGTAAAAAGACATTGTGCATCCTCTTTGGTGCAATGTAGGTATTGAGAGTCTGCTCTTCATGAAGTAGCCGAGTGAGTTCCAAAACCTTCTTCTCGCTTGTGTAGAATTGGGCTTCGAAAGTATCGCGCTCTCCTTTGAGCTGTATCCAATCCCTTTGTAGGTCTTCAAGTGATGTCGGAATGTCAAGATGTAGGATAATGTATGGAACTTCTCCTTCCTTAACATGCTCAATAATCACTGGGAGAATGGAGGGATAAGGCATCATAAGACTTTGAGCGCGGGTTTGTACCCACTTGAGGTAAGGCTCAAGAGGGATGGAATTCTTGTGTCCCAAAGTCTTGCTATCCACCTTGTTTAGCATCCTCCAAGCTCGGATGAACCTCTGGCGAAGTCCTTGATTGTCGTTGTCATAGTCGAAAACCAGGACTTGAATCAGTATATCATGTGGGCCATCCCTTAGGGCATAACCAAACTGTCTTAGAGCTAAGCACGGGTTGTAGGTGATGCCTCCCCTAATGCCAAGTAGAGGGACATTAGGGAATTCCCCACAATGGTCAACAATGATAACATTCTCTTTGGATCGAGAACACCAATGAATATCTGAATGTTTAAGTGTCATTAACCTTTGTGACCACATCAAACCTTGCTCATTCTTCAAGACTGATTGGGGAAGATGAGAAATAAACCATCTTGCCAGGAGAGGAGTGCAACACATAAGAACACCTTTTTTCCTCATTGTACGAGTGTGAAAAGAGTGTAGGATATCCCCAAGCAATGTAGGCACCGGGTTGCGAGATATGAAGATTTTGACAGCGCTCACATCTATGAGTTGGTCAGGATTAGGGAACAAAACCATCCCATAGATGAGAATATCTACAATCTCCTTAAAAGCTTGCAAGTCTAGGGAATTCCAACAACTTTGGGCCTTCTCAAACAGAAACTTTGCCAAGAAGCCTTTGATACCACTTCTAGTTTCCCAATGAGTTGTGACATCAGATGAGTGCAAGTGCAGGGCTTGAGCAATCTCTTCTGGCTTTGGATCTCTTTCCATACCGTTGAAGGGTAGTTGATTGAGAATAGGAATCCTCAAGAGTTGAGAGAATTCTTCCAAAGTGGGCACAAGTTGATAGTCAGGAAATATGAAGCAATGGTGCAAAGGGTCAAAGAACTGGAAGAGAACTTTCATCATGTCTTCCTCTGTGTTGGAGGTGACTAAGTTGAGTAGACGACCATGCCTCTCGGTGAATGGAGAATTCTCAGGAATCCTTGAAGCTAGCTCCTTGAGTTGTGGAGGAATTCTTACAAGGTTGATTTGGATAGTTTTCCTGCGAAGTGAATCCATAACCTACAAAACAAGAACAAAGATGAATCTCCAAAATCCTTGAAATGGTTAGTGAATGCATATGATGTTCATGATGTTTATGTACAAGTATATATGTACAAACAAATCAAACAAGTTCCTAGTTTAGGCTTGCATGGGGTTTCATAGGTAAGTACCCTCTTGAAGTTTAGTTGGCTCAACCTGTCCTAGTAATAGTAATCGGGTTCTAAGGAGCTCAATATCACTGGATTGTTTCCTTGTTCATTGTTTCAGTTCAAGCCTCTTTACTAGTGACCGAAATATTCCAAGAAACCAACCCTCAATGAGTGTAATATCGAGTATCTACCGACTTCGAACTGCACCAAAGTCGGTCATCTCACTACATCCTAAAAGGCCAAGTTGGTCAAGTAAAGGTTCTAGAAGTTCATTAGTGCTTCAGGACATCACTCAGCGGCCCCGTATTCTCTTTGATTGACTCAAAGGCTACCGGTACCCACAAATATGTCACACTAACATAGCTATTGCTTAGACCATGTCGGTATACCCCGCACAGTTTCCACAATGTATTGCTATTTACCTATAATGTTTCCCAAATCCGGGTGGAGGATTCAAACCCAAACAAAGAACCATAATTGTAAAGAAAACAAGTCAAACAATGTAAGCAAATAAAGGTGATCTAAACCCTAAGGTAAACCCCACTTTTAGAATTTTCCCCAGCAGAGTCTCCAGTTCTGTGATACGGTGGGAGAACTGACTTGAGGTTTTGCGTTTTATCGCAAATGTTGCGGTTAGCAAGAGTTGCCACCGACTTTTCTTTTTTTCCAAAAGGAAAGGTAAAAAAGCACAGGAAAGACCTTTGAGTTGTTTACTTGAGTTCGGGGGGTAGATTATGAAAAGGGAAGGTGCTAGCACCCTTTTCATCCATGATTTTCCATGGGCTCTTAGTTACTTGTTTAGATCACTTGCTTTGTTTTGTTTGAAATGGTGTTTGGTGTGGTTTTGAAAGTATTTTGAAAAAGAGGCCATTCGTTTAGGCAATCTTTGTAACGATTCTCGTTCGTAAGAATGTATACAAAGATGTTTGTCTTTTGAAAATGTTTTCAATGTTTTGTAAGATGTTTTGAAATATGTGTGTTTTTGTTTTTGAAAATAGCAAGGATTGTTTTTAAATGGAGCAAGTAACTTAGAAGCTATCTACCTACTAAAATGTATTTCTTGTGCATTTTTATTCCTTTGACATTGTTGACTTACCATTGATTTGGTAAGCAACCCTATCTTTGGATATAAACGGGACGGGCGTGGGTCATCGTATAACCATGATAGCAATGTTGCCAAGTATCTTAGCATTTTTGAGGGACTAAGATCATTTTGTTTTAGGCAACCTTTGAATAGCGTCATCGAGGGACTATGATCTCATATTTGTTTTGTTTTGCCAAGATACTTCGCATGCGTAACATGGCCATTTTAATTTAGGCAACCAAGTGGGAGAAACCCTAGGGGTGCTTGTGTGCAAAGTGTATCATTTTCATGCTTTTGTCTTGTATTTATGGTTTTTCTATTTGTTTTGTTTTTGTTCTTGTCATGCAAACCCTAATTACTAATCATGGTATAAAAGCGATAAATTGCGTAAATGTAAATATACTAAGCTATTACAACAATTATTATGGGAGGGGGGAATACAAGTTTGAATGTGGATTTGCACAAATATAAACCTAAATATATTATTACAACCAAATCGAATATTGCGCGAATTCAAATAAATTAGACCAATATTTAAAATGCAATGTAATATGTATGTAAATGAAAAGATTTTTTATGCCTTGTTTTTGTATGAAAATAATAATTTAATTTAAACCCTAAAAAAGAAGGAAAAAAATAATATTATTTTTGGAAGGGATGAAACCCTAGTTTTTAATCAAAGAAAATAATGTTTCATATTATTATTTTGTACATTTTTTGTATGAGAAAATAATAAATAATATTATATGTAAATATTAAAAATTAAAAATGTATAAAAATTGGTATTTGCAAGTATAAAATGTATAATAAAAATATTAAGTATTTTTAAATATATTTACAAGTTATTTAAGAAAATAAAATCTATTTATCCAAATAAACTATTTTTCATGTGAGAAAATAATTTAAAAAAAATAAAATAAAAGTGTGAAAATAAATAAATCAATTTTTGGTATTTTTTATCATTAAGAAAAATAAATGAAAGTATTAAACATAAAAATATGAAGAAAAATGCAAAAATATTTATAAAAAAAACTAGTCAGAGGGGTGTAATAGTAAGTCAGGGGGTGCAAATAGCAAAAACAAAAAGGGCCCAGGCGCCAAAAAGCCCAAGACACTTCATCCATGTCCTTTGTCCAAGCTTCCTGCGCGCGCTTTAGTTCAAACCTGGATCTTGCTTATGCTTGCATAAAAACAAAAACTCATAACATGAAAAATGTGGCATTTGAGCTCATGATTCCAACCATATAAATTATGTAACCTAACTCTTAAAGATCAAGGAGAATTTTGGAACCCCTAATTCGTGACCTAACTTTTTCAGAGTTTTCAATCTTCAAATTCTCTTAGCACAAGTAATATAAATGAAAAGTAATGATATGTACAACTTTGTTATGATAAGGACTACATTTTTCCTTCACAAATTGTGGCTTGAGGTTGCCTATTCAGAGAGATAGAGTTTAAAAAAAATACCTCCTTCAGCTGGATTCAAGTAGGGCAATGTAGGGACTTTAATGGAGGCCTGATGACTGTTTGAGCTTCCTTGAACTTCCCTCAAGCTATTCCAATGCTTATCTTGCTTTGAGGATGGCTGGAACTCTCTGACCAAATCCAACTGCAAGCTTCCAAAGTGAAAATGGTGGATGCTGAAACAGGGGTTACAGAACCAGGGTGATGGCTTGGATTGATTAGGTAGCAAGTGTATGAGATGCTTGAAGTGATTAAACACAAAATGCACGAGCCAAATGAGAGTTGGATGTGCTTTTGCAGAAACTTTGTATTTAGGCAGAAAATTGGTGTTTTTGAGTTTGAGAGAGTTTTAAGTCCAAGAAAATCGTGTTATGCCTTGTACCAAGTTTGCAAATATGTATAGAAGTGATCCAAAGTCAACCCTTACTAGTTGTGCAAGCTTTGGACCTTTTTGCAACTTTCCTTGCATTTTAAGTAAAGTGAAGTGACTAATCCCACATGCTTGTATTGGCTAGCTTGAGGGCTGATAAGATTTGGTACACATTGCTTGAGAGCTGTAGAGATTGCTTGTATCAAGGGGACAGGTTCAATGCTCAAGATTGACAAAGTTGCAAAAGTTCCTCTTTATGAAAATGGCAATGTGAACTTTTTGCCCAAAATGGAAATGCATCTTGTGTAAAGCTTCAAAAGCAAAGATAAAGGCTTTAGCGTATGAGTTTGAATTTAATTATGGAGTGTATATAAAGCTTAGGACCTTTAAAGCAAGATATAACCAGCATAGATTGGATTTGCAACTTGATGCTATGTGAAAATGGCTTGATCAAAAGTGAGAAAATGCCAACTTCCCTTCTTCGATTCTCCCTACTCAAAAATAATCTTGGAGAGTTCTTGGATATTTTGGAAAGCTTGTTATGTGCTCTATAATCCATATTTAAAATGAAATTTAAGATACCTCTTGGAACTAGGTGAAAAATGTCCATGAATTGGGTTTAAAACCTGCCTAGATTAGGGCAAAATTTCACTAAGTTAAGAAGTTCATGGACCTATATTCACAAATTCATAACATGAGATCCAAGCATCTTTTGGGAAAAGTTTGTGAAGAAAAGTTTTATATTTCATGGAGGAATAAAACTTTCATGTTGGAAGTTTTCTTTGAATCAAAATGCATCATGGTGAAAAAGTGGTGAAAAGTTGGGAAAAAATAAGAAAATTTTTATACTTAGTAAAATTCTAAGTTATGAAAATTTTCAAATTAAAACCCTAATTTTCAATTTTGAGTTTCTTGGTGAACAAGTTTCATATTTTGACATATCTTGATGAATTATGACCCTTGGCACTTGATTTTGACCAAAAAGTCAAAGTTTGACTTTTCAGTGTACAATTGACTTTTGATCAGTTGACTGCAAAATCCATCTGTCAATCCAATGAACTTGAGATCTTTTGAACCAAGTAAATAGGTCAAGATAATTCCATTGAATCTTTGAAATTATGCTTGAACTCAATTGGTCATTGGCTAGGTTAAAAATCAGAAATTGCCCTTTCTCAGTCAAAACCCTAATTTGGACCATTTTGCCCTTTTGATGATTTGATCAAATTTCTTGAGGAGTTGTGATCCAAACTTGATCAAATGGTACATATGAGTCTAAAATGTTGATGTGGATCAAAAATTATGAAGTTTGACTGTAAATTGGCCATGGTTGACTTTTTCCCCAATACAGCTGATTTTTTAGGTCAATTGTCCAATTGACTGATCAAAAATATGGTCCAAGGCTTGAAACTTAACATGAGCAATCTTAGGGGTCCAAAGTGATATATGAAAGTCACATGAAGCATTGGTGGTCCAAAAATCCTTGTGCAAACTCAAACCCTAATTTTGGGTTATCAGTGCAAGATGAGATGTCTTGAACTGACCAAACCCTAATCTTGTCTTGAGTCCAAGAAGTCTTGTGAGAAAAGTATTGATAAATGAGAGGGAAAATTTTTTGGTACAACACCATGCTTATCCTTAAGGAAGTTTGGTTATGCCCGAAGGGATGGTCTGCACGAGATCTTGATTCAAGGTTTGGTATTCGACTACGATAACAACGATCAAGGTCTTCACCAGAGATTTATCCAAGCTTGGAGGATGCTAAACAAGGTGGATAGCAAGACTTTGGGACACAAGAATTCCATCCCTCTTGAGCTTTACCTCAAATGGGTACGAACTCGCGCTCAGAATCTTATGATGCCTTACCCCTCCATTCTCCCGGTAATCATTGAGCCTGTTATGGAGGGAGACGTTCCATACACTATCCTACATCCTGACATGCCCACATATCTTGAAGACCAACAAAGGGATTTGATACAACTCAAAGGGGAGAGAGATACTTTCGAAGACCAATTCTACACAAGCGAGAAGAAAGTTTTGGAGCTCACTAGGCTACTTCATGAGGAGTAGACTCTAAATGCCTACATTGCACCAAAGAGGATGCGTACTACTTTTCTATCTTAGAGTTTTTGTATTATTTTGCCCAAGGGGCATTGATGTACTCAAACTTTATCTTATTAATATAACGTGTGTTTCCTTTTTGTCTAAAACAAATTTGAGTCTTTGAAATCCTTGAAAACATTGCATATGCATATACCATTCATCATAACATAAGCAGGTCTTTTGCAATAAGTCTCCTCATCTCTCTACTATTTATTTCAGTAAGATGGATCTTGAGTAAACAGTGAAGGATCTCCAAGCTCAGAATACACAGTTTCAACAGTTGCTCTTGACCTTAGCCAAGGGGCAAGAAGAATTTAAGACTTTGTTGGCTGAAGAGAGAAAAAAGAAAACCAAGAAGGTAACCAGAGTCTTAAACATGGGAAGAATATTTCATGGGCAGACAAGAAGAACTTTGGACTTTGCAGCAACATTCGGTGAAAGAGACAACCAAGATGGTAAAGGCAAGGAAACCGTTGTTCCATCAGAATCGAAAGAGGAGGAAGAAGAAGAGGACTACTCTGAGGAACAATACCCTCCAGCTGATGATAAGTATAAACATCTCGAAGAGCGATTGAGCGTGATGGAAATCCAAAACGTACCAGGCTTAGACTTTGAGGAATTGGGTTTGGTGTCGGGGATTGTGATTCCTCCGAAATTCAAAGCATCTGTATTCGCTAAATATGATGGAGTTTCATGCCCTAAGATGCATCTCCGGTCATATGTGAGGAAAATTCAACCCCATACAGCTGATAAAGACTTATGGGTGCACTTCTTCCAAGACAGTCTGTATGGGATTCAACTTGACTGGTTCTACCAACTAGAAAGGGCTAATGTTCACAATTTGGAAGATCTTGCGGCAGCTTTCTACAAGCAATATCATTACAATGTTGATATGGCACCTACCCGTACTCAACTCCAGAGTATGGCCATGGCCTCCAATGAAGGTTTTAAGGATTATGCACAAAAATGGAGAGATTTGGCTGGAAGAGTTCAACCCCCTCTGTCTGAGAGAGAATTGGTAGACATGTTATTGGGCACCTTGTCTGGTCCCTTCTTCAATCATTTAATCGGAAGTTCATCTGCGGGCTTTACTGAACTAATATTGACCGGAGAGAGGATAGAAGCCGGTATAAAGAATGGAAATATTCATAAAGAAACATCCTCTTCTACAGTTGTAAGGAAGCCCTTTATCGAAAAGAAAGAGGTGGTTGCCGTATATCCGCAAAGAAACCAAGATAGGGCCGAACGTCGACCAATGGTGGGGGCTGTTATGATCCCAAAGCCTACATCTGATCAACAAAGAAATAATCAACTAAGGGTAGAAAGGCCAGTCAGGCAGTTTACCAGAATCAACATGACTCGTATCAAGTATTACCTCATCTACTAAGATCCAACTTGGTGACCTTGAAAGAAGCTCTGAAAAACCCCAACACAACATCCCCCTTATTATCACCCCAATGCCCGTTGCGCATATCACTCTGAAAGTCCTGGTCACAATACTAATAATTGTTGGGCCTTGAAGGACAAAATATAAGACCTCATTGAAGCAAAAGAAATTGAGTTTGATGTGCCCAAAAAGCCAAATGTCATTTCTGCTCCTATGCCCATACATGGTCACAATACCAATGCCATTGAAGAAGATTTGTTTGTTACCACAATTGATGAACTCATGACCCTACTTCCAACTATTAAGATAAACTTGTTGAAAGCCGGTGTGTTCCCGGGATGTAATAAAGTTTGCCATCTCTGCTTATCCTCACCATTTGGCTGTCCTTTGTTGAAGGCAGGCATTCAGTGCCTGATAGATAACAAAGAGATTTTGTTTGAAAAGACTCATGTTTCACCTATTCCTGTTGAAGATGTTTCTATCATTACCATTTCCGCCAATTCTTCCAGGGTCTCCACCAAAAGACCCGTTAGAATTACATCAGTTCCGAAAGCAGCTCCTATAATAATCATAATGCCTGGGCCAGTCCCATATGAATCAGACAAGACCGTGCCGTGGAATTACGGAGGGGACATTTACTACCATGGCGTCAAACAAGACTGGCCGACCACCGAAGAAATAAATTCTGACGAAGAAGATTTCGACATCAGCAATATTGCCGGAACTAGCAAAATTACCCGAAGCGGTAGGATCTTTTCTCCAGAAATTGCTCCCCCAAAAGAAGTTTCTGGACTCGTGATCATCCTTGTGGCTGCTCCAAAGTTTACTTCCATACCCATAATCATCTCTGCAAGTACTCCCATTGATAAAGTTGTTACAACCTATGATATCATTCCTACCAACACTCCTGCTGCCGAAACTCGAGGAAAAAGTATTTTGGTCGAGCCTGTCCAGACGAAGGCCCAGTCATTAACTATCCCCGAGACTTCTAAGAAAGAAATGGAGGAGATCCTAAAAATTATAAAGAGGAGCAACTACAATGTAGTTGAACAACTGGGGAAAACTCCCTCTAAAATCTCCATGTTGGCATTACTACTATGTTCTGAGGCACATGCAAAAGCCTTGGTGAAGTTCTTAAAAACCGCCCATGTACCTCAAGAGACATCTGCTGATCAATTTCAAGACAGCGTAGCTAGCCTAACTGCGGACAATGGTTTAGGTTTTTTAGATGCTGATCTGACACCAAGGGGAAGAAAGCATAATGAGGTGTTGCATGTCTCAGTGGAATGTAGGGGCACCACTTTGGCGCATGTTTTGGTGGATACTGGCTCATCTCTGAATGTATTACCCAAAAAAGCCCTTGATAGACTTGACTATGAGGGATTGACTTTAAAACCAAGCAACATAGTGGTAAGGGCTTTTGACGGTTCAAAGAGGATGGTACATGGGGAGGTGGACATTCCCATAAAGTTTGGAACCCAAACCTTCAATTCAACTTTTTATGTGATGGACATCCGCCCTTCATACTCCTGCCTTCTAGGCCGACCATGGATCCACAACGCTGGCGTTGTTACTTCTATGTTGCACCAAATGTTGAAGTATCCAGTTCAAGGAAAGATTATCACCGTACATGGAGAGGAAGAATACATGATCATCCATCTCAATTCCTTCAAATATGTGGAATTGGACGGTGAATTCATTGAAACTCCATTTCAACACTTTGAAGAGTTCCCTCAAGAGGTGGAAGTGACTAAGGTTGTTCCCAAGATTACAAGGCCTCCACTCCAGATGTCGTCACTGAAAGATGCTAAAGCAGTGGTGGAAGAAGGTGGATGCACTATCTGGGGACAACTCCCAGATATCCCACATAAGTCTGACAAGTTTGGCCTAGGTTTCACTTCAAGTGCTCAAAAGGTTGTACGTCGTGCCCGTGCTGAAGGGCCACCCTTGAAGATCAACAACCATGAAGTCAACGCAGTGGAAGATGGTGAAGATGGTTACAACCTGGGGGAATGGATCTTCCCGACTGTCAATGGAGGGCTCAGCAATTGGGAGGCTAAAGACTTTGCCCCAATCACTTTCATCCCTCAGTAATTTGTCTTTACATTTTGTTGGATCTGTAATATTCAAAACAATTCGCACTCGTAAAACCTTGTGTCTTACCCGAGGCACAATGGTCCATTTGTAAGGGTTATTATCTCATTTTTCATATGCCATCAATGAATCATGGACGTTTTCACATACAAACTTTTGTGCTCATTGTTTTTCTTTTACATTTTACTTTCTTTCAAAGATAGTTATACCCTTATACACATCCACACTCACAATGCAGGTATACATCCATTTTGGATCCCATGGGTAACGATACTGCTATGGCCTTTTGTGACTCTGAGAATCTGATCTACCAAGCCGAAGACGAAGGTGAGGAGGATTGTGAAGTACCAGGGGAACTTGCCAGACTGCTACAACAAGAAGAGAGAACCATTCAGCCTCACGAGGAACCCGTGGATACGATCAACCTAGGTACCTAAAAAGATTTAAAAAAAAGAGGTCAAGGTAGGTGCCAATCTGGAACCCAGTATCAAGAAGCGTCTGATTCAGTTGTTGCACGATTATTTTGAAGTCTTTACCTGGTCATATAAAGACATGCCAGGACTTGATGAAGATATTGTGGTACATCGTCTGCCTACAAGAGAGGATTGTCCGCCAGTAAAGCAAAAGGTTCGTCGCATGAGGCCTGATATGTCAGAAAAGATTAAAGCAGAAGTCATGAAGAAATTCAACATTGGATTCTTGGTCGTCACCTCTTACCCCCAATGGTTTGCCAATGTTGTTCCCGTACCCAAAAAAAGACGGCAAAGTGCGAATGTGTGTGGATTACCGAGATTTGAATAGGGCAAGCCCTAAGGATGATTCCCCACTCCCCTACATTAACATCTTAATTGACAATACGACACAACACAAAGTATTTTCCTTCATGAACAGATTCTCAGGCTACAACCAAATCAAAATGGTGCCTGAGGATATGGAGAAAACAACATTTGTCACACAGTGGGGCACATTTTGTTACAAGGTGATTCCATTCAGACTGAAGAACGCTGGGGCAACCTCTCAGCGTGCCATGGTAGCTTTATTTCACGACATGATACATCATGAAATAGAAGTCTATATGGACGATATGATAGCCAGATCTTAAACAGAAGAAGAACACCTTGATCACTTACAAAAACTGTTTGAGAGACTGAAGAAGTACAAGTTGAGGCTGAATCCGAACAAATGCACATTTGGGGTACGGTCTGGTAAGCTCCTAGGCTTTATCGTCAGCAACAAAGGTATTGAGGTCGATCCTGCCAAAGTTAAAGCAATACAAGAGATGCCTGCTCCTCGTACTGAGAAGGAAGTCAGAGGATTCTTGGGACGTTTGAACTATATTGCCAGATTCATTTCCCATCTGACAGCTACTTGTGAGCCAATCTTCAAACTATTGAAGAAAGATCAAGTAGTCAAATGGAATGATGAATGCCAAGTTGATTTTGACAAAATCAAAGAATACTTGCAAGAGCCTCCTGTATTGATGCCACCAGTCGAGGGAAGACCATTGATTATGTATCTGACTGTTTTAGAAAACTCAATGGTGTGTGTATTGGGGCAGCATGACGAGTCTTGCCGAAAAGAGCACACTATTTACTACCTGAGCACAAAGTTTACCGACTGTAAAACCAGATATTCACTGCTCGAGGAAACTTGTTGCACTCTGGCATGGGCTGCTCGCCAGCTAAGACAGTATATGCTGACTCATACTACCTTGTTGATATCTAAAATGGATCTGATAAAGTACATCTTCGAGAAGCCTGCTCTTTCTGGGAGAATAGCAAGATGGCAGATGGACCTGACAAAGTACGACATATAATATACTACCCAGAAATCTATAAAGGTAAGTGTATTAGCCGATCATCTTGCTCACCAAGCTGTAGAAGACTACTAGTCCATGGAGTCCGAATTTCCAGATGAAGACATCATGACATTAGACAACTGTGAAGAATTCAAGACATATGACAGACCTGAACAAGGATCCCGATGGACCCTGTTCTTTGATGGGGCATCTAACGCACTCGGCAATGGTATTGGTGTTGTACTCATATCTCCAGAAGGTTGTCATACTCCCTTTACTTCCATACTTTGTTTCAACTGTACAAACAACATGGCAGAATACGAAGCGTGCATCTTCGGTCTCAGAGCTGCCATAGACTTGGGAATCAAATCCTTAGATGTGTTTGGAGATTCAGCTTTGGTCATCAGTTAGATCAAAGTGGAATGGGACACCAAACACTCAAACCTTATCCCTTACAAAGAACATGTTTTGACATTGCTACCACATTTTGAGAAGATTACCTTCGAGCATTTCCCGCGAGAAGAAAGTCAGCTAGCAGACACTCTAGCCACAATGTCATCCAGGTTTAAACTTAATTGGGATAACGAGGCTCCCCAGATCACCATTAAACGGATGGATGAACTAGCACACTATCACGAGATTAATACTGAAGAAGTAGTGGACCAACCTTGATTTCACGAAGTCAAGAGGTATCTCAAGGCTCAAGAATACCCAGAAGGAGCTTCAATCAATGACAAAAGGTTCTTAAGGAGATTCTCTGCTAAGTTCTTCCTTTGTAATGACATCCTGTATAAACGCAATCATGACTCTGTGTTACTTCGGTGCGTAGATAAGTTAAAGTTGAAAAGATCATGGCTGAATTGCATGAAGGCACTTTTGGTACCCATTCCAGTGGGCATACGATGGAAAAGAAAACCCTACGGGCAGGCTATTACTGGTCTACCATAGAAGTAGATTGCTATCAACACTCTCGAACCTGCCATAAATGCCAGATTTATGCAGATAAGGTGCACGTACTTCCGGTTCCTATGAATATCTTGACAGCTCCTTGGCCCTTTGCTATGTGGGAAATAGATATGATTAGGGAAATCAAGCCGACAGCCTCCAATGGACACCGCTTCATCCTAGTGGCCATTGACTATTTTACAAAGTGAGTGGAGGTAGCTTCCTTCGCTTCCGTCACCAAGAACGTTGTTCCCCGTTTCATCAAGCAAAATCTCATTTGCCGGTACGGTATCCCTAAAAATATCATCACTAACAATGGTACAAATCTCAACAACATTATGATCACCGCCTTGTGCGAGCAATTCAAGATTCAGCCTCACAATTCTTCTCCCTATCGGCTAAAGATGAATGATGTTGTCGAAGCTGCAAATAAGAACATTAAAAAGATCATACAGAAAATGACAGTCACATACAAAGACTGGCATGAGATGTTACCATTCGCTCTCCACGGATATCGTACCACGACTCGCACATCAACCGGGGAAACACCCTATTATTTGGTTTACGGCATGAAGGTTGTCTAGCCTATTGAGGTTCAGATCCCCTCTCTGAGGATTATGAAGGATGAAGGGTTGAACAAAGACGATCGGATCCAGACTCGACTTGATCAACTGAATTTGATTGATGAAAAGAGACTTACTGCTGTTTTCCATGGTCAAATGTATCAAAAATGGATGATCAATGCTTTCAACAAGAAGGTTAGACGCCAAGTGTATCAAGTTGGGGATCTAGTGACCAAACGCATCATACTGCCACAAGGTGATCCCAGGGGCAAATGGACTCCTACATACGAAGGACCATTTGTAATCAAAAACATTTTCTCTGGTGGAGCAATGATCTTGACCATCATGGATGGTGATGACCTGCCGCACCCTGCGAACATAGACATAGTTAAAAGATACTACGCATAAGAGACCCACTAGGTTGACACACCTAGGCAAAACAAGGGAATCCGGATGAACCAAAAAGGTTCGGGCAAAAATTAGGGATAAAACAAACAAAAATATCTGTACACCCGACAAGTTAAAAACCCGAAAGGGCGACTTGGGGAAAAAAGGGTTTCCTGGTGGACTGAAAACCCGAAAGGGCTGTCCAAGAAAAATTTAGGGAATAAAGGCGTACGAATGTCCCGTTGGATCACTTTATGGACAAACTTTGGCTTCCACTGACAATTTGCATCATACTTTGGCGGGATATTCACACCTGGAATTTGCATCATACTTTGGCGGGAGTACCCCGATTAGAGGAGCTAGAGGCTTCAACTCTACCAAAGATGCTTTGATTAAGTGTTGCAATAATTGACTATGCGGCACTGGGAGAGGATTAAATCTTCTCGGAGGTCTTTCAAACATGTTATGTTATTGCTGTTCTCGAGGAATTACCAATGGTTGTTGTGCCCTTGTATGTGATGCCACATGTAATAACCGGTTTTAAAATGAGAGTCGTCACCCTTAATTTTTATCTAAGGAAGAGAATATAAAGGATAACCCTAAGTTTGTCAGAGATTCTAAGTTGTTGACTCGTTCTTAGACAAAGGGAAGGTGTTAGGCACCCCTCATCTACCTTGTTCGCAAGGATACTAGGGTTTAGAATTATGGTTTAGAAAAGAGGGTTTTAGTTTTTTATTAGGGGAGCTCTCCACGATTTTAGTCGTATGCCTACGTATCCTTTTATGAGGAATCAGAGTCCCAATTCGTTGTTCGCAGTTGGTTGGCATTTTTTATTGATTACGAAGATATTTTGAATTTCCGTTTAACCAAGCCTGGGTGCGTGAATAGCGGAACTATTAAACAAAGATTGCAGTCTGTTGTACCCTAAAATTTGCCCTCTCATTTCTCAAGAAATTTCTCAAAAAAGATCACCCTGGACCCTTAGTTTTGCTTCCATCCAATTTCAAGCCTCGAATTACAAATTTTCCAAGAAAGTCATTCACAAGGGTAAAATGGTCATTTGTGCATTGAAAAGTCAAAACTTTGACTTTTGATCAAAATCAAGTTTCAAGGACCACATTTCATTAAGACATGTTGAAATATGAAGTTTGTTTCATCAAGAAATTCAAAAGACAAAATTATTTTGGAAAAAAATCAAAATTTTAAATACTTGAATTTTTCTAAGTGTTTAAGAAATATGACAAGCTCAGAACTTCTGATCAGATTATCACCATGATGCAAGCTGATTCTGGAATAACTTCTAACTCAAGAGTTTTAGATCTCAATAAGACCTAAAATATTACAGAACGGAACTTCTCCTAGAAATGCTGGAATTTCAAGTTATAAATGTTCAAAGACACGTCCATGAAACTGAAGACCTCAGCAAATTCTGGACACTTTCAAGACAGAGTTTGGTCAGAACTTCTGGGCCAGTTTTTACAAGGGTTCAATCAGAGTTTGCAAGGGTAATTAAAAGAAGGTTACAAAATATGCTGCAAGCTTCTTGGAAAGTCTGAGAGCTCCTTCAAAACATGCTGGAGCAAGGAGATACAAAGATCAGAAGTTGGATGTCTATTCTAAGTCATGCTGAAGCAGAACTTCTGATCCAGAATTAATCAATGATGTAGAATCTCACGTTGCAGGATTTCTGGTTTGATCAATCCCATCATCATTTAATGCTCACAACCACTTTTGGGTCTTTGTTCAAAGGATTTCCCCACGTGTGGCATAAAAGTACCATTACTCTCTTGGAAAAGCAAACTCTTGTACAAGAGTGTGCTGGGCCCATGCATTGCTTTGACTTTTGAGGTACCTTTCCTTAATTCCTGCTTACAAATCCAGCTTAGGCGCTGCTAAAGCTGCTAACCACCATACTTGCTTCAAGAACAAGGCATCACCCTAGAATGTGATGGTTGTACTCTCCAAGCTACAAGATCTTTGCCTATAAATTGAAAGCCATTTGCAACTTTAAAAGGGTCAAAAAAATTGAGAAAGAAAAAGCCTTGAACCCCTGCTAAAATTCCAAGAATCCAAAACTGCAAACACAAAATACAAAACCTGTTAGCTTTTGATTTCTTGCATTCAAACTCCATTTTTCCTCAAGTGTTTCTTGATCAAAACCATCCATACAGTTTCTGATTTACATATTAAAAGCTATCCTAACTTCTGAGTTCAGACTGTAACACACTCTCCATCCACATCCACTTCAAATAAGTCAGAACTTTTCCCCATGGCTGTTCCAGAATTCTTTAACCATTCGTAGCCCAAGTTGAAAGTTTCCAGCCTGCTGAACACGTGAGGAAGCTGTTCAGAACATCGTCGGAGTTCAGAATCAGACTCCAGCTCACAGAGTATTTTCCAGCTGCAAGGTAAGCTTCTGCTGACTCTCATCATATTACTTAAACATTGTTAGATTTGCACATTCAAAAACACAATGTAGACATCATGACTTTGATTCAGTATATATTCATATATTCCATGTATGTTTGCCTAAGTAGGGAGAATTTAAGTCCAGAACTTCCTGAAGAAATTATGACTAAGAATTAAGATTATCAAATTCATGCTTGCTTCTGATTTATAGTTCTGATATCTCTTGTTTCTGAAACATTATGAAACCTGTCATAACTGTTATATGTGCATCTTCTGTTCTGTTGAGAAATGACTAAGTTGCAGGTGTTCTGACTAGCATGGAGGGGGAGACTAAGTTCTGCCAGTGGCATCATAACTTCTGAAATCTTCTTTGTTCCCAGCGGACCCAGAACTTCTGACTTTACATATTTCTACTAATATGATTTATGTTTTCTACAAGCACGCCAGAGCCAGAACTTCTGATCCCCTTTAGTTCAGCAATACACTGATTCTATTTTCTTTTTCCTTACTATTTTGTTTTGTTATCACTTCTATTTTCACTAATCAAAAACACCAAAAACATTTTACATTTTACATGCTTTATTTTATTTCTTAAAATAAAAAGATCAAAAATATTTTCTTAAACAAAACTTATTTCTTTTCTTAAATAAAACAAGTCCATCTCACATTTTCCTGTACATTCTTATCCATTCAATATGGTTGTAATAGTAACTTAGGATTTAATTTTATTTGCAATCCCCATTTGTAAATCTATACACCCCATCCCCCTAATGATTGTAATAATGTAGGATATTTACTTTCTATACTTTTTATTGCTTTCATATATTTCTAGTAATTTGGGTGTGTATGGCAAGACATCAAATCAACAAATAGAGAACCCTAATCAAGACAAAAATGCATGCAATCAAACACACTTTGCACATATGCACACCTTAGGGTAATCTCACTTGTTGCCTATCGGAAAAAATAGTCATGTCCCTCGAACATGGGAGTTTTAGCAAAGACCCTCGATAAAAGATCTTAGTCCCTCGACGACCCTCGATGTTGCCTTCGGTAAACGATCTAGTCCCTAAACGAAATTGCTAAAACATCCATAGGTTTCCTTCTATGACTATACAATGACCCACGCCCGTCCCGTTTACATCCCAAGATAGGGTTACTTACCAAATCAATGGTAAGATAACAATGCCAAAGGAAAAGAAAATGAATGAGAAAGACTTTTGATTAGGTAGATTGCTCCTAATTACTTGCTCCATTTCAAAACAAGCATCCTTACTATTTTCAAAACAAACCATACACTTTCAAACATCTTACAAAATTGAAAACATTTTCAAAAGATCGACATCTTTGTATACATTCTTACTGTGATCGGTGGGAAGAGAACTGGCTGTTTTGGAATGTTGGTTCGCGTTTTGCGTTTGTCTTTGCAAAATGTCGCGGTGAGCAAGAGTCGCCACCGTCTTTTATTTTATCCAACAAGGAAAGGACAAAAGCACAGAAAAATTCCTTTTTGAGATGTTTCTCAAGTTCGGGAGGTAGATTATAGAAAGGGAAGATGTTAGCACCCTTTCTATCTGTGGTTATCCACGGGCTCTTAGGTACTTGCTCAAAATGTTTTCAAAAGTTTGCTTTTCTTTGTGTTTGTGGGTTTGAAAAGAGTTTTTGTTTTGAAAGGGGTGTAATTGCGAAAAGTTTTGTTTTTGTTTTAAAAGGAGCGAGTACTTAAGAACATCTACCTACTCAAAAAGGAATTAAATTGTGCAAATATCCTTTAGACAGTGCTATCCCACTATTGAGGAGTAGGTAGCACCGTCGTTGGAGTTTTCGGGTCAATTCGTTTAAGGGACGTGTGGTCACTAAAGCAACGTTAGGATGCCTTAGCGGTAACCCTAATGTCGTAGATCATTTTTCCAAGGCAACTGTTTCGAGGCAACTATGATCTTTGGACAAGAGGGCGACCTCTAAAACTTCCTATACTCAATGACCACATTCGAGGCAACCAAGTGAGGTGTACCCTAAGAGTGCGCATGTGCGAGTGTGTTATTTTTCAGTTATATTATCTTTGTACATGTTAATGGTGAGCTACTGTTGATTTTAGGTTAAAGATTAATCTTGTCATGCATTGCCTATTTATCAAACATCTAACAGTTAATAGTTGCGGAATGTAAATTGCGGAAAATAAATCTAAGCTATTACAAGGCGTCGGGTATTTACATCGCCAAAGACAAACCCTTTAAAATTAAATTGCAAAAAGTAAATAAAAGCGATAAATAAATAAATAAAATCCTAAGTTAAAAACTATTACATTCTCGAAGCAGTTACAATATTGGAATATGGATCAAAAAAATACGCGCGCGAGAAAATTGAATCGGAGTGTCTTAGGGTTTTGACCCTTTTTATTGAATAAAGCATATTTTTTGTTATTTTTTGAATTAAAAATTAGTCTAAGTTAATAATTGAATTAATTAATTAAATGAAAATATTTTTGGGTTTTTATTTTAATTAAGGCAATAAAATAAGAATGGTTAAAAATATTAAAAACCTAATATTCTAATCTGATTTTAATTTATTGCAAAATATATTATTGTTAAACCTATTTAAACTAAATAAATTAATTAATGTTTATTTACAAAAATAAATAATGAAATTAATGGATTTTATAAAAAATATTATTTTTTGTTGTTTCTGATTGTTTATGAAAAAGGTTAATTGGTTAATTAATTAATTAAATAAAATAAGTAATAGAACAAAAATAGGAAAATAATGAAAAGAAAATAAAAAGGAACAAACTCAGGGGGTATTGGGCCCAAAGAGGGTGTATGATCAGCAATTTTTGAGGCCCAGAACGTCCAGCCTTGTTGGACTTTTGTGATTCAATGCATGCTTGTTGACCAGGGAGTATGATGAGCGTGCAATCTGGGCCCCTGGATCTGATTTGAGACCACCTGGCTAGCATCTGGAGAAGGGCATATGGTGAGCTGCATTCTAGGCGCTACATGTGAACACCTGAAGAAAAATTGAATAAAGTTTTGGGGGACCTGGGATTCGAACCCAGGTCCCAAGGGTATCCCACCCACGCTTCCACCAACTGAACCACGTTGCATCTTTGTTATTGGCATAGAAAACAAATATTATATTGACAAATCTATTAATTATGCTGAAAAATAAAAAAAAATGCACAATTTGTTTGAATGGACCAATGACACTAGGACACGTCTTCGTCTTCTTCAACAAAGACTGGTTCGTTTACCTGCAGATTTTATTCCGCAACTAAATCCATGGCATCATCCTATCAAGTGCTACAGGCCATATAAATGCCAATGGAGACCATCAGTGCATTCGTCTCTCTCCCCTGATCATTCCTATAGCCATCATTAGCCTTAATTTATCCTGCATCAAAAATGCCTAAAAAGCAAGAACAAGAACCCTAGCTCTGGATACAGGGTTATAAGCCATGAAAATAAAATTAAATATTACAGAATCATTGGAAATTGAATGGAAAGTATGAATGTACAAGAAAATTGGCAAGAGGATGCAAGAAAATGATTTCACGATGTCATGTTCAGAGCTTGGTTCGTGATGACTTATAGTGCAATTGATGGCGTCTAAAGGGTTGGTTTTGATTGGTACAGTTTCAGGAGATGTCAAGGAAGAGAGCTACGTCAAACTTTTTGTTGGAATCAAGCTCCAATGTTGTTTTTGATCTCCAAGTTTTCAAGCTTTTTCACAAACTTCTTCTGGCCGTTTCAGCAGTGCTTTGTGCGTACTCTTGCTATGTGTGGCTTGTGTGTGTGTTATAGAATGAATTAGGTTTAATCTTTTGGCCTGAATCCAAGTGCATTGAAGATTCATGATTTGATTTTGATCACCATTATCAAACTTCCAAAAATAGCTCAAATCTGATTTTTTTTATGCATGAATAAGCCTTGATACGAATTGATTTGATGAATCGTGACAATTTAATGTTGTACCAATCAAAAAGATATTATTTCATCAATTTTTAGATTTTATTTGATTTAATATTGATTAAAAATGAATTAAATCAATAAAAATTAAATAAAATAGAAAAATAAATGAATGGCCATGAAATCAAATATGGGACACGTGTGTGGCATGACAAGACCATATCAAGTGAAAAAGTGGGCCCTTTTGTCAAAAATTGGAGTTTTGAGGATAGTTGACTTTTGGGAAATTTGGAAAATTCCCAAATTCAACAATGCATAACTTCCTCAATTTTGAACTTTTGGAGGTGTTATTGGACTTTTTAGAAACCTTGAGATGTCCTCTAATCAACCCTTTTGGTCTCATCTCATTTGGATGTTTCATTCTAAAGTTATAAGCTTTGGAAAAAAAGGTGTTTTTGTTGACTTTCAAAAATGACCTATAATGTCCAAATTTGTAACTTTTGTGGGTGCATTTCTTGATCTTGGGGTGTGAAGATGGATTGTAGGAAATTGAATCCTCTTCAAAATGAGCTTTGGATGGGTCATTTCTCATAAAGTATGAGAAAGTTATGCTTGGTCAAAGTTGAGTTGACTTTTCCTACAAAACCCTAATTTAGCAACTTTTGAATCTTGATGAATCTTGAGCAATCCTTGATGAATCATGACCAACCCTTGATCAAATGATGAATTATCCTTCAAAATTAGAATGTTGACAAAAAATCTTGAGGTTTGACTATTTGTAGGTCACAGTTGACTTTTGCCCTAGCACAGTCGATTTTTGGACCTCTTGAGCAATTGACTGACCAAACATCCTCTGCAACGCTTGAAATTTGACATGGATGAACTTAAGATCATTTTAGGACATTGGGTAAAACTTGAGGTCATTTGTATGTGAGGACCTTGATGCAACACAAAACCCTAATTTTTACTTGCTTGCCTTAGGAGGTGATTTGACTGTCCAACCCTTGAGCCAACTTGAGCAACTTGAAGATTATTCTTGACATGTCTTGAGGAATATGGGAGGGAAAATTTTGGGGTACAACACTTACGAACAAGAATCATCACAAAGATTGCCTAAACAATGGCTTCTTTACAAAATACTTTCAAAAACCACATCAAGCACAATTTCAAACAAAAAAGCAAGTGATCTAGCAAGTAACTAAGAGCCCATGGAAAACCATGGATGAAAAGGGTGATAATACCTTCCCTTTTCATAATCTACCCCCAAACTCAAGAAACAATATCAAAGGTCTTTCCTGTGCTTTTTCACCTTTCCTTTTGGATAAAAGAAAAGTCAGTGGCTACTCTTGCTAAACCGCAACATTTGCGATCAAACACAAAACACCCAAGTCAGTTCTCCCACCGTATCACCAGAACTGGTGACTCTGCTGGGGAATATTCTAAAAGTTGGGTTACCTTAGGGCTAGATCACAGTTACTTGCTTACATTGATTTATTTGTATGCTTTACATTATAGTTCTTTATTTGGGTTTGAATCCTCTACCCGGATTTGGGATACCTTATAGGTAAGTAGCATTACATTATGGAAATTATGCGGGGTATATTGACATGGTCTAAGCAATAGCTATGTTAGTGCGACATATTTGTGGGTACCGGTAGCCCTTGAGTAGTCAAGGAGAATACGGGGACGTTGAGTGATGTCATGAAGCACTAGCTGACTTCTAGAACCTTTACTTGACCAACTTGGCTATTAGGACGTAGTGAGATGGCCGGCTTTGGTGCAGTCCGAAGTTGGTAGATACTCGATACTACACTCATTGAGGTTTAGTTTTTTGGGATATTTCGGTCTCCATTAAAGAGGCTTGCGCTGAAACAACACCCGAGAAAAAAACCAGTGATATCGAGCTCCTTAGAACCCGGCTACTATTAACTAGGACAGGTTGAGCCAACTAAACTTCAAGAGGGTACTTACCTACAAACTACATGCAAGTCTAAACCTAAGGAATTGTCTGTTTTGTGTGTATATGATTATTTGTATATAAACTTGCTTACTTTGCATACTTGACATCATACCATAGCATTTTCAATAACATTGAACCATAGCATTTCAAGGATCTCAAGGGTCTTTGATACAGGGTCATGTTGAATTAGACGTCTAGGGGCAAAAGGATTTATTTTCCTCTAACTAAACGATGTCAAAGATCAAAGCACAACAACTTGAGTCAAGGTTTACAACCCACTTGGCATGGTGAGCCTGATTCTCGTGGAAAAACATCCATCGATACAAAGTTCTCCAATCAAAGATCTAAGTGACTACTAACATTTACCCTGCAAGATCCTTGAAAACATGCATCAACATATCATGCATCATATCATGACAGGTTTCTCCCATACAGGTCTCCTTATCTTCCTACTGCTTATTTCAGTAAGATGGATATGGAACAAACGGTGAAAGACATCCAGGCTCAAAACGCCCAACTTCATGAGATGTTCTTGAATCTGTCCAAGGGACAAGAAGAGGTGAAAGCTCTCCTCACCAGGGGCATGATCATGGGAAATCCTGGGGATGATGGAGATGACTAGTTAGAAAGGCTATGAACTGAAATAGCCACAATGAAGGTCCAAATGATGGGACAATTGGTGAGCCAGATGGCTCTTATCAAAAATCTGGCTCAAGGACAAGAAGAGCTGAAAGTTCTTGTTAACTAACTTCGTCAAGACGGTTGCAACCGTATGGGGAAAACAACCAGGATTGGAGATCAAGTCACTGCTCAACCTCCCTTGCAACATGAAGCCGGTTTAGTGGAGGGTAGACTATCCCAAATGTCTGCCACGTCTCAAGTCCAACAACAACCTCGCTAACAACAACAAAAGAATCAACACAAGGAGGTTGCACCTGAGAGAAAATTTACCAGGATTGGCATGTTTCTAGCTCAGGTGCTACAACACATATTGAAGACAAAGCTAATTACATTAAAGGCTTCTCCCGGGAATCCTAACACTGCTGCTCCTAGTTACCGTCCCAAAGAGAGGTGTGCTTACAATTCTGACGGTTCCGGGCATGACACCAACGATTGTTGGGCTCTGAAGAACAGGATTCAAGACCTATTTGATGAAGGAGTTTTGGAGTTTACATAAGACGATCAGTTGGAACTCTTCTATCACCCCTCAAGGACATCCACATGAAGCAACAATCTGGGCGAGGAAATTTTCCTTCATTTGATTTTCGATTATAATCTCTTTTGTTATTCAAACAAATTATTTATTAATGTCAAACTTTATTCCATTAATGCATTGCATATGTTTGTCTTGAATTCATTCATTCGCTTTTATTATATTTCAATTATGTTTTTTGCTCTCTTTATGACATTCAACTCTTGCTAAAAGTTACAAGCCTTTAGAGGGAGGATGACGAAAATAATTCCATACTCTCATGCAGTATGCTTTTGGACAGACCTTGCTAACGATGTACAGGCATTCTTTCAAATCATAAACACTGGATCTATAAGGAAGATAATCCCTAGTCAACCCCTTCGAGCCAAATAAGTATAAGTTTTCTTTTTTGCATAAATTGAAACCTTTAATCAAAACCTGGGGCAGGGTAGTCTCTCAGTTGATTCAAACGCGTGTTTAGCCACAAACTCTCATCTCGTAATACAATGAATGACATCAAAAACATTCCTCTGGAATCAAAAGACGGTGATGGTTCCCTATCACATAGGCAATCATTATCTATCAAAAAAGAAATGCCCACTAAGTCAAAACCTACAAAGGAGACTTAAGAAAAACCAGGGCATCCAGCTGACCATAATCTCAGAACAAGAACATTCGAAAAAATTGGGGATAAAAAATCAAAAGAAAGAGGTCACTACAAATCCTCAACAATATAAAAAAAAGTTGCAAAAATGGCTGCCTTTCGACAAACTTAACTTGTCTGAACCATCACCAAAACGTCATTCCAGACTCAATTGGAGTTCAAACGTGCAATTAATTGAGTTTAGGACCGAAGAACGTCACAAAGAGCAGGTGGGTACAAATACATTTTGAGCCTTTATCTTTTTTTTCTTAAACCGTGAACAAGCCACGTTACAACCCTTCAAAAGTCCTAATTGAAGCATGGGTTAGTTCGAAAGCATACTGTTACAAAAGGTATCCTGACTCCTGTAGAGCTTTACTCTAAATCCTGAGTTGAATTTTTCTTACAAAATTTCTTTACTTGCTAAAACACATTTTCAAAAAGTTCAAGACAAACATAAACTTTGCATTACTTGAATATCACTGTTTGCATATGGCTATTTGTTTGACAACAGAGAAATTCACACAACGAATATCCAGTGAACGAAAGCTCTCTCAATCACTTCAAGTGGTATGACACTTCCAATGACAAATCTCATATCAACAAGGAGGCATGACATGTCAATATCCAAGCACACCTAGGACAATCCTGTTAAGATTCCAAGAAATCTATCAAGAAGTACAGAATAACCAGGGGCAGGTCTCCATCTCCATTACTTGGGGCATTGAACGCCAATCTCAATAAAGGGTTATGTACAGTCAAACATTTCCTAGAAGTTCCACAAACACTCACTGCTAGAGGCAGTGACAAATCTCCCCAGAATCCTTCTCATAGGATGATTCCCCAGTCAGATTTTCAATCTCTAAAAACCTCTTCCCAACTGAGTTGACTTCAAGAATCCTCGAGGATTTCTGCCAGTGAAGTTGCCGCCTCTCCAACAGACTGAGCAACAGGGTTTATTTCCCCAACAAATGGCAGGATTCCCCAGCTTGAGGTGGTCTTCCCGACTATTACAAATCAAAGGACCACAACTCCTCTTCCCCAATAGAATACTCTACAATGCCCAGCAAAACACTGTGAAGCCTGGATTTTCGACCAGATAACAGTATAAGGTGCTGCGAAGCCTGGATTTCGACCAGATAGTAGTTCCCTTCTCAAAAAACATTGTAAAGCCTGGATTTCGACCGGATAATAGTATAAGGTGCTGTGAAGCCTGGATTTCGACCAGATAGTAGTTCCCTTCTCAAAAAACACTATGAAGCCTGGATTTCGACCAGATAACAATATAAGGTGCTGCGAAGCCTGGATTTCGACCAGATAGTAGTTCCCTTCTACAAATACACTGAAGCCTGGATTTCGACCAAATAATAGTATAAGGTGCTGTGAAGCCTGGATTTCGACCAGATAGTAGTTCCCTTCTCCAAAAACACTGTGAAGTCTGGATTTCGACCAGATAACAGTATAAGGTGCTGCGAAGCCTGGATTTCAACCAGATAGTAGTTCCCTTCTCCAAAAACATTGTGAAGCCTGGATTTCGACCAGGTAACTGTATAAGGTGCTGCGAAGCCTGGATTTCGACAAGATAACAGTTCACTTTTTCAACAACAGTCCGGGATTTAATGACTCCCTAACACTTGTCAAGGATTTATTTTCCAAGACAAAATTAAATTTCAACAACATTCATAGCATATGTGTTGTACCCCAAAATTTTCCCTCTCATTTTATCAAGATTCTCCTCACAAGACTCTTTGGATTCAAGACCAGATTAGGGTTTCCTCAGCTCAAGACATCTCATTGCACTGATGACCTGAAATTAGGGTTTGAGTTTGCACAAGGATTTTTGGATTTCTAATGCCTCATGTGACTTTCATACTTCATGTTGGACCTCTAAGATTTCTCATACCAAGTTGCAAGCCTTGAATCAAATTTTTGCCCAGTCAATTGAACAGTTGACCTAAAAATCAACTGTATTGGGGAAAAAGTCAATTGTGGCCAATTTACAGTCAAACCTCATAATTTTTTATCCTCATCAACATTATAGACTCATATGAACCATTTAATCAAGTTTGGACCACAACTCCTCAAGAAATTTGATCAGATCTTCAAAAGGGCAAAATGGTCATTTATAGGGTTTTGACTGTAGAAGGGCAATTTCTGATTTTTTACCTAGCCAATGGCAAATTGGGTTCAAGCATAGTTTCAAGGACTCAATGGCACCATATTTACCTAATCACAAGGTTCAAAAGATCTCAAATGCATTGGATTGACAGATGAATTTTCCAATCAACTGATCAAAAATCAATTGTACACTAAAAAGTCAGACTTTGACTTTTTGGTCAAAATCAAGTGCCAAGGGTCATTTTTCATCAAGATGTGTCAAAACATGAAACTTGTTCACCAAGAAACCTAATTTTGGAAATTAGGGTTTAATATTGAAAAATTTCATAACTTAGAAATTTTCTAAGTTATGAAAATTTCTTTTTTTTCTCCAACATTTCTCAACTTTTTCACCATTATGCAATTGGATTCAAAGAAAACTTCCAACATGAAAGTTGTAGTCCTCCACAAAATCTACAACTTTGATTCACAAAGTTTTCCCAAAAGATGCTTGGATCTCAAGTTATGATTTTTTGAATAGGGGTCCATGAAACTTTTAACTTAGTGAAATTTTGCCCTAGTTTAGGCAGATTTTTTACCTAACTTCATGGCAACTTTTCACCTAGTTCCAAGTGGAATCTCAAAATGCATTTCAAATATAGATTATAGAGCATGTTACAAGCTTTCCACAATGTCCAAGAACTCTCCAAGATCATTTGTGGTTAGGGAGAATCGAAGAAAAGAAAATGGTTATTTTTCACTTTTGTCCATGGCATTTTTCACATTGGCATAAGTTGCAAATCAGTTTGGATCATGCTTGTACTTGTTTTACAGGACTTAATCCTTTCCAAACTCTTTAATTAAATGCAAATACATTGGACAAAGGCATTATTCTGAGCTTTGGAGCATTATACAAAGAATTATTCCAAAAATGGCATAAAGGTTGCAATACCATTTCCATAAAGCATACTTTTTGCAATTTTGTTTATCTTGAGCATTGGACCTGATCTATTGATACAAACAACATCCACAAATTTCAGGAAAATTTTACCAACTCTCCTCAGGCCTTGAGCTAGCCAATACATGCTTTGGCTTTGTCAACTCAACTTTTGCTTCAAAAGCAAGTAAGCTTGCAAAAAGTCCATAACTTGTGCATCTGATAAAACCAAGCTTTGTAACATTTTCAAACGATCTCATCATATTATACCAAGCCTAAAACACGAGCTCATAGCATCTCAAAAACCCTTAAGCACAAAAATCACAAGTTCTTGCCCAAACAGGGCATCTTCTGCAGAACCACTTCCAAAACAAATTTGCCTCGTGTGTTTTGCTTGAAACCACTTCAAACACATTCAATACAACACACCTAAATTGTCCAGGCCCTTACTTTGCAACTCTAACCTCGTTTGCACACTTCACCATTTTCATTTTGAAGCTTTGCAGGTTGAGTTCTACAAGGAGATTCAAGCCATTTTAAAGCAAGCTGAGCATTGGGAAAGGTTGAGGGAACATCAAGCAAGCTCAAAAGAACTTCAGGACTCATTCAAAGTTGCTACATTGTCATATTCGAACTTGACTGAACAAGGTAATTTTCAAAGTTCTATCTCCTTATTTAGGCATCATTAGGCTTAGGTTTCTGAAGCAAAAATATAGTCTTTAATGTGCTTGAGATGTACATATGCATAGCTTGTATATATATTAACTGAGCTAGGAGAATTTAGATGATGAACATGCTGAAAAAACTAGGTCAGAATTTGGGGCCAATGAAATTCTCTCTGGTCTTTGAGAGTTAGATCAAGTTGTTTATATCATTAGAATCGTGATTGAAAATGCTATAACTTTCATGTTGTGAGTTTTTGATTTCATGCAAAGAATAGAGATAACAGATTTGAAGTTGCAGAACACGCGCGTGTTTGGCCAGAGGACAGGGAAGAAGGAGATTTGGGCCTGGGCTTGGCTTTTCTGTTATTCACACCCTCCATTTTGTTATTTGCACCCCATTGGCCCATTTCTTTTATTTTTTCATATTTTCTTGAATATTCCACATTTCTGACTTTTATTTATTTTTTCTAAACATTAAAAATCTCAAAAATATTTTATTTATTTTTTGCATTTTTTTCATATTTTTTATTTAGTTTTTAGCATAAAAATAAGTATTTAGGTTAATATACTTTTATTTTCTTAAATAAATTTGTAAATAATACTAAAAATATTATATATTTTTATTTTTATTATTTATATGCTTGAATTAATATTTTCATACAATATTTAATTTTTAACATTTTTGTACATATTATTATTATTTTTCTTAAACAAAAAAAGAATAAATAAATAATATAAAGCATATTTTCTTTTAAAAAATTAAAATTAGGGTTTTCACCCTTTCCAAAAAATATCATTTTTATTTTCTTATTTTTTAGAACTTAAATAAACTTATTTTACATACATAAAATAAATACAAAAACATTTGTGCATATTTACATTTAATTATACATTTAATTACTTGTTTATTTATTTATTTGTAAATTAAATTCAATTGGGTTGTAATAGTAAATTAGTGTTTTATTTTGAGCAATATCCCCTTATTCAAACTTGTACCCACTTCCCATAATATGTTGTAATAGTCTAGATTTACTTTACGCATTTATTGCTTTTATATGCCATGATAGTAAACTAGGGTTTGTATACAAAAGACCAAAAATCAAGCAAATAGCATGACTAAATGCAAGACAAAAATGCATAAAAATGACAACACAATGCACACAAGCACCCCTAGGGTTTCATCCACTTTGTTGCCTTAAAATGGCCATGGTATGCATTCTAGGTATCTTGGCAAAATCAAACAAAAACAAAAGATCATAGTCCCTCGATGACGCTATCTTGGTTGCCTATACAAAAATGATCTTAGTCCCTCAAAACTTGCTAAGATACTTGGCACCATTGCTATCATGGTCATACGATGACCCACGCCCGTCCCGTTTAACAACCAAAGATAGGGTTGTTTACCAAATACAATGGTAAAACAACAATATCAAAGGAATAAAAATGTGTAGGAAAGACTTTTGATTAGGGTAGACAACTCCTAGTTACTTGATCTCTTGCAAACCATCCTTGCTATTTTCAAACAAATACACAACACATTTCAAAACAATTTCCCAACAAATTTCAAAACATTGAAACATTTTTCAAAAGACAAACACGTTTGTATATATTCAAACAAGAATCATTACAAAGGTTGCCTAAAAAAAGGCCTCTTTTCAAAATACTTTCAAAACCACACACAAAAGCACCATTTCAAACAATTGAAAAGCAAAAGCAAGTGATCTAAAACTAGTAACTAAGAGCCCATGGAAAACCATGGATGAAAAGGGTGCTAGCACCTTCCCTTTTCATAATCTACCCCCCGAACCCAAAAACAATCTCAAAGGTCTTTCCTGTGCTTTTTGACCTTTCCTTTGGATAAAATAAAAAGTCGATGGCGACTCTTGCTAAACCGAAACATTTGCAAACACAAACGCAAAACCTCAAGTCAGTTCTCCCACCGTATTACAATATGCATGCAAAATGCACACAACACAAATCTCATCATTACGCAAAGCATACATTATGACATTGCATACAACTAACTCTTTACCTTTTTAGGAAAGATCAATCGACAGGTAAAGGTCATCATCTTTTGGAGTAGTAATCGTCCAAGATTCCTTCATCATCCTGCTGAAGTAGTAATCGTCCAAGATTCCTTCATAATTCTGCTGAGGTAGTAATCGTCCAAGATTCCTTCATCATCCTGTTGAAGTAGTAATTGTCCAAGATTCCTTCATCATTCTATTGAGGTAGTAATCATCCAAGATCCCTTCATCATCCTGCTGAGGTGGTAATCGTCCAAGATTCCTTCATCATTCTGTTGAGATTCAGCTTTCAGATACAGTTCAGATACGTTCCAGACACGGATTACATCCTGATACTCATTCAGATTCAGCTTTCAGATACAGTTCAGATACGTTCCAAACACGGATGCCATCCTGATACTCATTCAGATTTAGCTTTCAGGTACAGTTCAAATACGCACCAGATACAGATGCCATCCTGGTACTCATTCAGATTCAGCTTTTAGATACAGTTTAGATACGCACCAGATACGAATGCCATCCAAATACTCATTCAAATACAACTTTCATATACGAGTTAGATACAATCCATTTATGTATATTATTCTGGTACTCAACCTAACGCATCAACTATTTCAGTATAAATCAACCAGAGATTTATTCTGATACTTCTTCAAATTTTTATCAACGAACACTTTTGAATGGCATCTTTAAGCCCATTTCCTACACAATCAATCACCACATCATCGAGTGCAAATTTCTGGGCACTCTAGTGTCCAATCATCTTCCACCTTCAAGTCACGAATGACGGATCCGCCAATATAACTCTTCATGTTTAAGAAAATTAAACAGCGGCAGCTGTTGTACCCTAGAATTTACCCTCTCATTTCTCAAGAAATTTCTCAAAAAGATCACCCTGGACCCTCAGGTTTGCTTCCATCCAATTTCAAGCCTTGAATTACAAATTTTCCAAGAAAGTCATTCACAAGCGTAAAATGGTCATTTGCGTATTGAAAAGTCAAAACTTTGACTTTTGATCAAAATCAAGTTTCAAGGATCATATTTCATCAAGACATGTTGAAATATGAAGTTTGTTTCATCAAGAAATTCAAAAGTCAAAATTATTTTGGAAAAAAATCAAAATTCTAAATACTTAGAATTTTTCTAAGTGTTTAAGAAATATGACAAGCTCAGAACTTCTGATCAGATTATCACCATGATGCAAGCTGATTCTGGAATAATTTCTAACTCAAGAGTTTTAGATCTCAATAAGACCTAAAATATTACAGAACATAACTTCTCCTGGAAATGTTGGAATTTCAAGTTATAAATGTTCAAAGACACGTCCATGAAACTGAAGCACTCAGCAAATTCTAGACACTTTCAAGACAGAGTTTGGTCAAAACTTTTGGGCCAGTTTTCACAAGGGTTCAGTCAGAATTTGCAAGGGTAATTCAAACAAGGTTACAAAATATGTTGCAAGCTTCTTGGAAAGTCTGAGAGCTCCTTTAGAACATGTTGGAGCAAGGAGATACAAAGATCAGAAGTTGGATGTCTATTCTAAGTCACACTGAAGCTGAACTTTTGATCCAGAATTAAGCAATGATGCAAAATCTCACGTTGTATGATTTCTGGTTTGATCAATCTCATCATCATTTAATGCTCACAACCATTTTTGGGTCTTTGTTTAAAGGATTTCCCCACGTGTGGAATAGAAGTACCATTACTGTCTTGGAAAAGCAAACTCTTATACAAGAGTCTGATGGGCCCATGCGTTACTTTGGATTTTGAGGTTACCTTTCCTTAATTCCTGCTTACAATTCCAGCTTAGGCGCTGCTGAAGCTGCTAACCACCATACTTGCTTCAAGAACAAGGCAGCACCCTAGCATGTGATGGTTGTACTCTCCAAGCTACAAGATCTTTGCCTATAATATGAAAGCCATTGGCAACTGTAAAAGGGTCGAAAAGTTGAGAAAGAAAAAGCCTTGAACCCCTGCTAAAATTCAAAGAATCCAAAACTGCAAACACAAAATACAAAACCTGTTAGCTTTTGATTTCTTGCATTCAAACTCCATTTTTCCTCAAGTGTTTCTTGACCAAAACCATCCATACAGTTTCTGATTTACATATTAGAAGCTATCCTAACTTCTGAGTTCAGACTGTAACACACTCTCCATCCAAATCCACTTCAAAGAAGTCAGAACTTTGCCCCCTGGCTGTTCCAGAATTCTTTAACCATTCGTAGCCCAAGTTGAAAGTTTCCAACCTGTTGAACACGTGAGGAAGCTGTTCAAAACATCACCGGAGTTCAGAATCAGATTCCAGCTCACATAGTATTTTCCAGTTGTAAGGTAAGCTTCTGCTGACTCTCATCATATTACTTAAACATTTTTAGATTTGCACATTCAAAAACACAATGTAGACATCCTGACTCTAATTCAATATATATTCATATATTCCATGTATGTTTGCCTAAGTAGGGAGAATTTCAGTCCAGAACTTCCTGAAGAATTTAGGACTCAGAATTAAGATTAGTAAATTCATGCTTGCTTCTAATTTTTAGTTCTTATATCTCTTGTTTCTGAAACATTATGAAACCTTCCATAACTGTTATATGCGCATCTTCTATTCTGTTGAGAAATAACTAAGTTGCAGATGTTCTGACTAGCATGGAGGGGGAGACTAAGTTCTGCCACTGGCATCAGAACTTCTAAAATCTTCTTTGTTCCCAGTGGACCCATAACTTCTGACTTGACATATTTCTACTAATATGATTTCTGTTTTCTGCAAGCACGCCAGAGCCAGAACTTCTGATCCCTTTTAGTTCAGCAATATGCTGATTCTATTTTCTTTTTCCTTACTATTTTATTTTGCTATCACTTCTATTTTCACTAATCAAAAATACCAAAAACATTTTACATTTTACATGCTTTATTTTATTTCTTAAAATAAAAAGATCAAAAATATTTTATTAAACAAAACTTATTTCTTTTCTTAAATAAAACAAGTCCATCTCACATTTTATTATACATTCTTATCCATTCAATATGATTGTAATAGTAACTTAGGATTTAATTTTATTTGCAATTCCCATTTATAAATCTGTACACCCCATCTCCCTAATGATTGTAATAGCGTATGATATTTACTTTCTTCACTTTTTATTGCTTTCATATATTGCTAGTAATTAGGGTGTGTATGGAAAGACATGAAATCAACAAATAGAGAACCCTAATCAAGACAAAAATGCATGCAATCAAACATACTTTACACATATGCACACCTTAGGGTAATCTCACTTGTTGCCTATCGGAAAAAATAGTCATGTCCCTCGAACATGGGCATTTTAGCAAAGACCCTCGATGTTTCCTTTAGTAAACAATCTAGTCCCTAAACAACATTGCTAAAACATCCATAGGTTGCCTTCTGTGACTATACGATGACCCACGCCCATCCCTTCACATCCAACGATGGGGCTTCTCACCAAATCAATGGTAAGATAGCAACACCTAAAGGAGGAGGAAAATAACATCTAAGACCTTTTGAGTAGGTAGATTCGCTCTCAGTTGTTTGCTTGCTCACAATAAAAACATTCTATACACCAACACTTTCACTTTGAAACATTTTCAAAAGACAACATTTTGTATGCGTTCTTATAGAGACGAGAATCATTACAAATACACCTTTTCAAAATCACTTTCAAAAACATATCTCACAAACACTTTTTTGAATCATTTTCTAAACAAACACTTTTGTATGTGTTCTTAAAGAAAGGAGAATCATTACGAAGTTACATTTTCAAAATACTTTCAAAACCCACACCACAAGCACATTCAAACAAAAGTAAGTGATCTAGCAAGTAATTAAGAGCCCATGGAAAACCATGGATGAAAAGGGTGCTAATACCTTCCCTTTTCATAATCTACCCTCTGAACTCAAGAAATAATCTCAAAGGTCTTTCATGTGCTTTTTCACCTTTCCTTTTGGATAAAAGAAAATTCGATGGCGACTTTTGCTAAACTGCAACATTTGCGATCAAACACAAAACACCCAGGTCAGTTCTCCCACCGCATCACACAGTCGATTAAAAGTATCTCCATAATCATTTTCCGAAAATAATCTTAGATTTAATTAAGTTAGTAAAAAATTGATTTGGGGTTTGTTAAGTATTTTTTGAATATATTAATATATAAAATCTTTTTAATACACGAAGAGAAATAATTTTAATGCAATTAAAAATATTTGGATGGATTAAAAAAATAAATATTGGAATTTTATAATAATAATAAAATAATTCAGAACTTATAAATATATTAAATATAAAATAAAAGTTAATTATAACATATAAAAAATATAAAGAAAGTAAAATATAAGAATTAATTAAAATGCAGGGGGGGTATTTTGTTTAGGCTGATAAAATCCAGGGGGTGTAGAAAGTAGGGCCCTTAATTCAGATATTAGATTCAGGCCCAAACGTAGGAGGAGGTGTAAGCTTGTACTGCTTAGCAAATTAGGGGGGTATGTGAAGAAAGGGTCCAAGTCCTGATGTTGGACTTGGCCCACCAGCACTAGGGGTGCAGCTTTGCACATGATAGCAAGGATATGGGGTGTATTTAACAATGGGCTTGGCCCAAAATGGTGGACGTTGGGAGGCCCGTCTGACAAGGTTTGGTGTATGCACAAGAAGTTAGTGTTTTGCAGGATTTGAAATATTTGATCAAGATCAGAACGCGTGGATTGAGGGCGCGCGGTAAGCACGTTGCAACAGATGTGGGGAAAGTTTATAAAATAAAATTTCTGGATGTGAGGCCCATTTTTCCTCGTCTTTCTCTTTCTACCCAAACGCATCGCAAACCCTTTGTACACTTTTAGAGAGAGAGGATCTTCCTTCTCTCTAGAATTCAGCTGTGTTGGAAATCGCCCCGTCGGTGGCATTCATACCAAATTCCAGAAACCACTCTAAACCACTATGAATCTTCATCTGGGTTCTTATGAACCCTAAGAACCCTAGGGGTTCATGATGAACCCTAACCTCAAAACCCCAGAAACCTTCAACAATGATGAACCCTGACCCTAAAAAGGATGAACCCTAACCCCAAACTTAAGAACCCTAACCCTAGTATGATGAACCATAACCATAAGTCTCTAGAACCCTAACCCTAAGTATTAACCCCAAATTTCCAAATTTTCAAACCAAACATAAATCATAGATTTAAACAAAAACCATAAGCTAAGTAGTAGGCTTACCTCTTCGCAGTGAATTTTGTCGTATCAACTCCTCTTCTGTATTTCTGGTTCACCTTCCCATTCTTCCTCTTCTTCTCTCTGTATTGTAGGTACGACGGATGATGACATCAAAGATGCAGCCACGAGAATGAAGGTGCAACAGCAGCGGAAAATATATCTTAGAGTTTCAGAAATTGAAACCCTAAATCTATGCAACAATAAAGCTTTAAGGAGATAAGTTCTTTGTTTCTTCTTCTTTCTATTTTTGTCTCTCCAATCCTCTCCATGTCTCTTAGAATTCTTAGGTTTATATAGGTTAGCAATTTAGACAGATTAGGAAATTTTCTATTGATTAGGCGTTACAATTGTTGATGAGGGTAGATTTTTGAATTTGTCATTAGATTTATAAGTTTTAGGAAAGATTGAAGATTGTAATTGATTCATATTTGTATAAGATTTTGATTCTGTTTGTAAATTACAATTTGTTCTGGACGATTTTTGTATTATGATAGAAAGATTTGATATGTTTTGATTTTGTTTTCGTATGCGTTTCTGGGCCTTGGGTTGGAAGACAAGGAACAGGGTATAGCAACGATGTTGTTGGCTTGCAAAATTAGGGTTTTCTCCCTTTCAGTTGACTTGGTCAATATTCTCAAAATAAAAATAATATTAATGTTAATAATAACAAATCGTAATAAAATAAGTATAAATAATATTTATAATGTTAATTAAACATCAATTAATAATAAATAGGTAAAAATTAAAAATGGACCCAGGCTGTAAATATTGAAATGGGCTAGATGATTAAAAAATACACCCCCTTAACAGGCTATTAATTTTGATCAACGAAGAAAAACGCACCCCACCTCTTATGAACAACAATTTTTAAATGGGCCGGCAATTCAATGGACATATCCAATAAACTGAAGCAACAAGTTCTTAAAAAACATACACCCCTCTATTATTTTGAACGGGCCTTACCCCTTAATGGGCTTAAAAACTAAATACACCCCCTCTTTGATTGTAAGACAAACCGAATGAACCATCACATTTACATGGACCTTTCTGATTTAGAAAGCCCATAAATCTTTTTTTTAAACCCACCCCCTCTTTAAGTTTTAAACTCCCCCTAGAAAGCAATTATAGTGAAATACGAATGGATTGATTCACAAAACAGACATATGCGATGCATTAATGAAATAATAAAGTTTGCCATGACAATAATTGTTTGTAAAAGAAAAAATTACAAATTGAAAAAAGTTCTAATGAACAAAAAGTCTTCACGTCTCAGGACTTGTCACTTCAAATGGTGAACCTTGGAGGGATGGTAGAAAAACTCAGCCTGACCACCTTGGGTGAACTCCACTGCTCCTTCATCAATCAGGTCCTGGATCTTGTTCTTCAGAGTCCAACAGTCGTCGGTGTCGTGTCCAGGACTGTCAGAATGGTAGGCACATCTCACACTCGGATTATACCTGGAAGAGGAAGTGTTGGGATTCTTAGGAGGGTCCCTTAGAATTACTAGATTCAATCTCAACAGGTGTTGTAAAGCTTGAGACGGTGATACGTTGAGCTGGATAAATTGCCTCATGGGCTTGTCTGGCTTTCTTTGATCAACCCATTGTTCTTGGCGAGGTCGTTGTTGGACCTGTGAAGTAGTAGCAGCTTGGAGAGGTCTGTTCATTGAACTAAACCTTTGACTTCTTAGAGGCTGATTACCGGTTTGGTCCCCAGCCTTGACTACTTGATTCATATTGTCTTGCTGAAGCTGGTCGATCACAGTTCTCAACTCTTCTTGCTCCCGAGCTAAGCCTTGGATAAGGGCTATCTGCCCCAGCATTTGAGTCCTCATTGCATCTACCTCAGCTTGTAGATGTTTCAGCCGTTCGTCCTTACTGTCTTCTGGACTGTTCTTGACCAAATTCCCCATGAGGAATGTTCTCAACTCTTCCTGCCCCTTGGATAGGCTTAGGAAGATTTCCCTGAACTGAGTCTCTTGAGTATGGAGATCCTGGTTGTTTTGTTGGGAAGCCATTGCTGAAATAAACAGCGGAGAAGGTAAGTGACCTGTAACAAGGGTACCTGTTATGCAATGATGTATATGTATGCATGCAATGTTTTCAAGGATCTCGCGGGGTAAACAAGAAAATTGTTAGAATCTGGTAGCTTGATTGAAGGAACTTCATGTTGTTGAGAGGCCTTCTTCAAGAGTCAAAGCTCACCATATCGAGTGGGTTATAGCCCCTGACTCAGGTTACCCTGTTTTGATCTCCAAACAAACTTGGCTAGAGGAAAATAAATCCCCTTTTGCCCCTTGCTAGACAGTTGGTTCATCATGACCTGCATCACAAACCCTTGATATCCTTGAAATGGGTTTGTCCTTATGCAAGATGCATGCAATGTTATGGTGGTATGATGTTATGCTATGCATGGAGTGATGTAAGTAAGCCCTGTTAATAAGTCTAGATTAAAGACTGTAAACAAAACCTGCAAGGAACTCATGTTGTCAGATAACAAGGATATGCAAGTAGTCAAGTTTGAAGACACACACGTCACACAACATAGCCCTTAGAGTTTAGGCCGGCATGAAGTTTGGGTATTACCCTCTTGAAGTTGGTGGGCTCAAAACCTGTCCTATCAAAAGTAACCGGGTTCTAAGGAGCTCAATATCATTGGGTTATTTTCTATGTTCATTGTTTTGATTTAGCCACTGAACTGGCGATCAAAATATTCCAAGAAAATAACCCTCAATGAGTGTAGTATCGAGTATCTACCAACTTCGGACTGCACCAAAGTCGGTCATCTCACTACCCCTAAAGAGGCCAGGATGGTCAAGTAAGGTTCCTAAGGTCAGTTGATGCTTCACGACACCACGTGGCGGCCCCGTACTCTCCTTGACTTGACTCAAGGGTTACCGGTACTCACCAAAGTGCCACATCAACGTAGCAACTACTTCAACGGTGTCGGTATATCCCGCACAGTTCCCTCACAGTTTGTTGCTACTTCTAAAGGGTACCCCCCAGATCCGGGTTAGGATCTATGAAACTCCAAAACAGGCCCACAATATTAAAGCAAACAAAGCAAGCAATTGAAAACATAAGAGTGGTCTAATCCTAAGGTACACCTCACTTTATAAACATTCCCCAGCAGAGTCTCCAGTTCTGTGATCGGTGGAAATAGAACTGACTGTTTTAAAGCTGGTTCGCAAAATGTCGCGGTAAGCAAGAGTCGCCACCGTCTTTTATGTTCTCCAACATGGAAAGGACAAAAGCACAGCAAAATTCCTTTTCGAGATGTCTCTCGGTTCGGGAGGTATATTTATAGAAAGGGAAGGTGTTAGCACCCTTTCTATCCGTGGTTATCCACGGGCTCTTAGGTACTTGCTCACTATGTTTTCAAAAATTGTTTGATTTTCTTGTGTATGTGGGTTTTGAAAAAGTTCAGTTTGAAAAACTTCTAGGTAACTCTTGTATCAGTCCTCAAGAGTGTATGAAGTATTTGTTTGAAAACTTTTTGAAAGTGTAGGTGCGAAAAGATGTTTTTTTGTTTTTTGAAAGAGCAAGTACCCAGGAGAAATCTACCTACTCTAAGGAATTAAGCTGTGTAAGAGTCCTTTAGACAGTACTATCCCACTATTGAGAAGTAGGTAGCACCGTCATTGGAGTTATTCGGGTTAATTCAATTATAGGGACATGTGTGGTCACCAAATCAATAGTAGGACGCCTTAGCGGTAACCCTGATATCTTAGATCCTTTTTTATCCGAGGCAACCGTTTCGAGGAAACTGGATCTTTAGACAGGAGGGCGACCTCTAAAACACCCTATAATTGACGACCACCTCGAGGCAACCGAGTGAGGCGTACCCTAGGAGTGGCATGTGCATGTGTGTCAGGTTCATGTTAAATTATCTTTTACATGTATCATGGTGATCTACGAGTTGTTTTTAATTTTCATACAAGTCTTGCATGCATAATTAACAATTAATAGTTTGCGGGAAATAAAGTGCGGAAAATTGAATCTACGCTATTACAAGGCGCGGGTATATACATCGCCAAAAACAAACCCTTTGGAAAAAATAAATTGCGAGAAAATAAAAGAAAGCGGTAAAAGCCCTAATTAACTATTACATTCTCGGAGCAGATACATAAATATAATGAATTAAAATAAATATGCGCGCGAAAGATTGAATCGGGACGTCCTTAGGGTTTTGACCCTTTTTGAGAAAAGAATTGAATATTGTCCTTTTTTGCAATTAATTAAATATTAAACCTAATAACTAATTAATTAAATAATTAAAAAAAAGTGTTTTTTATGTTTTTTATGTTTTTAATGAAAATAAAAATAAAAGGAATTAAAAGTTGAAAGTTAGTAAAAACCCTAATTTCTATATTAATTTTATTTATTGCAAAATAAAAATTAAAGTTAACCTAATCATCTAAATTAATTTGTGTTAGTATTTATTTACAAAAAATAATATGAAATTAATAAATAATAATAATAAATAATATTTTAAGTTTCTGATTTTATTATGAAAAATAATTTATGAATTAATTTAATAATAGTAATAATAATTATTAAAAGGAAATAAAAAGAAAGAAAATAAAAATAGAAACCAAGGGGGTATGCTGGCCTTTTTGGAGGTTAGAAAGCAATGTTGGGCCCATTAAGCTCCAGCCTGCGTTGACTTCTGAAATTATCTGCACATGCATTGACTGAGACCATGGTGCTCATCATCTTTTGGCCACTGGATTGGAACGTGAGGACACATGTCAGGCTGAAGCGTGAGGTTTATGGTGGAATACACTGAGAGTCATGTATGCAAGTATGTTAGAAAAAATAATATGGAGTTTTGAGTGGACCTGGGAATCGAACCCAGGTCCCAATGATCAACATCCAACGCCTTGGCCATCCGATCTGCACGCTTCATTCGTTAGTAATATGAAAGGAAAATATAATATATAAAAAGAAGCAATTATGCTGGGAACACAAAATCACGCGCGCTCCTTTTGAATGGTCCAATGGCACACTTGCACGTATTGTCTTCTTCGCTTGGCCTGTAACAAAAACAAATGGATAGCGGGGGTTTTTAACCCCCACAACCTGCAGTGACCAATAATAGTGATTAGGCACATGGTTAATATAAATTGTTCGAGATATGTCCAGTAGGTTCGTCTCTTCCCGACGGTTTCAATCATAGGTCTCTTGAGGCTTAATTTTTCCTAAATAAGAAAGCCCCAATTTTAGAGCTTGGAAAACCTAGAAATCGTTCATGGTGGTTTCTATTTCAGGGCGTTTCAGTCCAATTAATCTATGCCATTAGTTTCCTGTGAGTGCTAGCAATACAAAACAACCAACAAATCATGTTAAATGCGCATGGAATATGAGTTATGATTATGAACAAAAGAGCCAAACCGTGAGTCTGTTTAAGGTGTTTTCTGGAGCTTTAGCACACGAATTTGATTGCAAAATGTATCTGGGGATCCCTGCAAGGTATTAGAAACCACAAAATCCCTTGAATTGGCCTGGAAGGTTGAGAACAGTTTTGAGTTTTCTTGATTTTTCCTCAATATGCTTATGGTGTCTTTGCAGCAATTTTCACGTGTGAGGCATTAGGTTTAGGTTATGCATATATAGTAGAACTGATTTAGGTTAAAATCTTGGCCAAGAATCCATGGAATTATGGTTTGCATATTTGATTTTCAATCAAATCTTTTTGCATCTTTTTGATTGAAAAACCTTGCCGAATTGGGAGATTTTGGTCCCCTTGATGTGCACACGAAATCTCCAGCATATGTTGACCATTTTTGCTTCACAAAAAGATTTGGAAATCATATCTTGATATTTTCCTACAATTAAATTAATTAAATGAATTAAAAATTAATTAAAAATCCAATTAATTAATAAAAATAAGAAAATAATTCAATTTAATCTCAATGGGTCGTCCATAAGCCTTGGACAATGTTTCAAGAAGAAATTTGAGGCCCATTAGCAAAAATGATGTGTTTTGAGCAAAGTTGACTTTTGCAAATTCACAAAAATTTCCCAACTTCTCCAATGCATATCTTGCTCAATTTTGATCATATGAACATGTTCTTGGACATTTTGGAAAGGTCTTGAATTCCTATAACCAATGCCTTTGGTCCCGTGTCATTTGGATTTACCAATCTCAAGTTATGGTCTTTGACTTAAAGTGCCTTTTTGTTGACTTTTGAAATTGACCTATAATGTAGAAATTGATAACTTTTTGTGAGAGCATTTATTGGACTTGGAATGTGAAGATGAGTTGTAGGAAATGTCATCCCCTTCAAAATGAGCATTGGATGGGATTTTTCTGATGAACCATGAAAAAGTTATGCCTTGGTCAAGATACAATTGACTTTTCTGCTATCCAAAAATAGTAACTTTTGACATCTTGATGATTTTTGAGCCATGCTTGTGGAATCATGATCAAGACTTGATCAAATGATGATTGTGGACTCAAAATAAGATGTTGACCAAAAATTCTGACTTTTGACTGCAAAATGACCATTTTACCCCTGCAGTTGACTGTGAAGCAAATGGAGCTTTTGACTGTGCAATTGGACATTATGAGTCTTGAGACTTGACATGTAGATGCTTGAGAATGTATGTAGGCCTATGGGACTTGATTGAGCCATTGAAAATCCCAAATTCATTGAAGGAACCCAAAACCCTAATTTTGACTGGTTTAGGAGGCATCTGGACTGTGCAATCCTTGAGTAGTCTTGAACCATTTAAAGATGATTCTTGACAAACTTTGAAGAATATGGGAGGGAAAATTTTGGGGTACAACAGTGGCCCCTGTTCAATCTTCTTAAACCTGAGGATGTAGATTGGCTTGCGTGCCTTTCGTGATCCGAAGGTGGAAGATGATTGAACATTAGAGTGCCCAGAAATTTGCACTCGCATAGTAGAATATCAGCAACGTGATGTCGGGAATGGGCTTACAGATGCCATTTGGAAAGATGATGGATGAGAGGATGGGCTTATAGATGCCATCTGGATATGTGACAGAACCTTGTCGGGAATGGGCTTATAGATGCCATTTGGATATGTCGATCGCGTAAGAGATTCCTTGGCGAGAACTTGCGTACCTGAGAAAGAAAGATAATTTCCTGGCCTGTTACAGGTGTTGATCTTCAAACTCTTCATGCAGATATGCCCTGGCTAGATACAGGTATCGAATCTACAATCAATCGCTCACAGATATGCCCTGGCTAGATACAGGTATCGAATCTGGAATTAGTCGTCTACAGATATGCCCTGGCTGGATACAGGTATCGAATCTCTAAACTCTTCATGTAGATATGCCCTGGCTAGATACAGGTATCGAATCTACAATCAATCACTCATAGATATGCCCTGGCTAGATACAGGTATCGAATCTGGAATTAGTCGTTTACATATATGCCCTGGCTGGATACAGGTATCGAATCTCTAAACTCTTCATGCAGATATGCCCTGGCTAGATACAGGTATCGAATCTACAATCAATTACTCACAGATATGCCATGGCTAGATACAGGTATCGAATCTGGAATTAGTCGTCTACAGATATGCCCTGGCTGGATACAGGTATCGAATCTGTTGTACCCCAAAATTTGCCCTCCCATATTCTTCAAAATTTGCCAAGTCAAAAGCTTCAAAATTCCCCAAGGGTTGCACAGTTCAAGGGCCTCCTAACAGTCAAAAACTAGGGTTTTGGTTTTGACAAAGAAAATGAAGTTTCCAAGGGTCCAATCAAGTCCCACATGCCTATAAACATGGTCAAGAATCCTCATACCAAGTTTCAAGACTTACAGCACAAAATTGCACAGTCAAAAACCCTAATTGCACTGCAGTCAACTGCAGGGGCAAAATGGTCATTTGACAGTCAAAAGTTCAAATTTTTGGTCAACATCTCATTTTGAGGCCACAAACATCATTTGATCAATTCTTGATCATGATTCTCAAAGCTTGGCTCAAAAAGTCTCAAGATGCAAAAGTTTCCATATTTGGATAGTTGAAAAAGTCAACTGTAACTTGACCAAGGCATAACTTCTACATGGATTATCATAAAAATTCCATCCAAAGCTCATTTTGAAGAGAAAGACATTTCCTACAACTCCTCTTCACACTTCAAGTCCAAGAAATGCTCTCACAAAAAGTTATCAATTTCAACATTATAGGTCATTTTCAAAAGTCAACAAAAAGGGACTTTAAGTCAAAGACCATAACTTGAGATTGGTAAATCAAAAAGACATGGGACCAAAGACATTGGTTAGAGGACTTCAAGACCTTTCCAAAATGTCCAAGAACATGAGCAAAGCTTAAAAATTGAGCAAGTTATGCCTTGTGGAAGTTGGGAAATTTTTGGATATTTTGAAAAGTCAACTTTGCTTCAAATGTCTTAAAAATGCTAATGGGCCTCTTTTTCTTCCAAGAATCATTATCCAAGGCATGTGCACGACCATTTGGCCCAAAGGGAAGTTATTCATCATTTTATTTATTTATTTGAATTTTTAAATGCTAATAATTCATTTAATTAAAATAAATATGTGGAAAATACTAAACCTAAGTTTTTAAATCTTTTTATGCATGGAATACACTCAATATTTCGTGCATGATCAGATTTGGAAAGAATCTTGGTAATTGGACATGATTTGAAGCAAATTTGCATGAAAAAGATTGGAAAACATATGCCATAAAAATCAAATATCTCTTCATCAATACAAAGGTTCTTTGGACCAAATTTCCAACCCTAATCATTCACACATATATACTGATGCAAACCCTACTCCTAAGAACCTCCCGACTGCGCAAGAACATCATCACCACTTTTGCATTTTTTGTGAAAAACTCAAATACTGAAAACCATCTTCCAGTGCGATTCAAGGCCAAATAATTATTCTATCGTGTTCCTGAAGCTTCAAGGAAGGAGTTTGAATCAAAACTATAAGCTCTAACACCAAGAAACGTGAGAACAATCGCGTCCTGCACATAATTTTTTTCACATTCTTGCATCATGATTCATGCGTTTTCTGTAGTTTTTAACATTTGATTTGTGTTATTTGACTCATTACGAAGCTAACTACATGATTTAATTGAGTTTTTAAGCATTGTGCGTGATTTCACCATGGATGCATGCTAGGGTTACCAAGCTGTGGAATTGGGCGTTTTTGAATCTTGTAAAATTAGGACACCTTAATACCATGGATGAAATCAGGGAGCTTGGACGAATACAACACACCCCTCGCGCCTAATTTATGTGATACCATAGCCTAATCGCTATTTTGAAAAACGGCATATTTTGGGGGGGTTTAAAACCCCCGTTAACCTCTTTTATATTTCAGGAAAAAATCAAACGAGGAAGAAGAAGAGTAGGTGGCACCAGCTGATTGGAACATTTGAATTTTCGCGCTAAATCAGCCACTAACGCTTGTTTTACTTTATGTTATTTGTTTGCCATTATATAATCAAAGCGCGTCAAGAGCTCCAGTGGCAAGGCATGTGTATGGTAATCCCTGGGACCTGGGTTCGAATCCCAGGTCCCCCTCCCTTTCCCTTATATTTTTCTCCTAATTATGTTCTCATGTAGCTCATGCCCTGAAGATCACCATACGCTCCCCACTCAAACGTGCCACACGTCCCACAATCTCCATCCAAGGGCCAAGATTTGATGCCTATGATATGCTGCAGTCAACGCACACATACGCTAGCCAAAAAGTCAGACAAGGCCTTGACATAATTGGGCCAGAATTGCTAGGGCTACACCTCCAAATTGGGGACAGAACCCCCCAAGGTTTGCTATTCTTTTATATTTTCTATTTTTATTTGATTTAATTAATTTCCTTTAAATTCTTCAATTGATTTATTTTCATCAAATATAAATAATACAAAAAATCAGAAAAGCCATAAAAAATCAAAAAATATATTTTATGTTAATATTTTTTAAGTAAATATCATTAATTAATTTAGCTTTGTAAAATTAGGTTTAATTCAAATGTTTTTCTTAATAAATTAAAAACTTGTAGAATTAGGTTTAATTATTACTTTTTTTTTCTTTTTTTTTTCTCATCACTAATAATTAATTATTTATTTTTATAAATCAAATTGCATTAATTAATTAGATTTAATTTTAGGTAATTTTCATATTTTCTTAATAAATTAAAAAATAGCTAGAATTAGGGTTAATTAATATTTTAATTCCATGTAATTCTCATTAAAATCATAAATACCAAAATCTCAAAAATAACTTCTTTTTTTCATTTTAATTTCATTAATTTAATAATAATAATTTAATTCCTTTAAAAAAGGGGTCCAACGCCCTCGCTTTCAATTTGAATTCGATTCGCGCATTTTATTTTATTTCGTATAATATTGATGTAATTCTCCCAAAGCCATGTAACTCGGACAGTTTATATTTCTCGCACATTACTTCTTTATTTTCTGTCAAATCGGGTCCTGGGATAAATTTGGCGATGTGGACCCGCGCCTTTGTAATAGTTTAGAACTTTTAATTTCCGCACTTTTTAACTGTTAAATAAATGCATGCAAGAATGAATGACAAAATAAAAACAAACGCATAGATCACCTATGACATGACAAGATAAAATAACTGAACATGACACACAAAATCACACACCACCCCTAGGGTACGCCTCACTGTTGCCTTGCCTCGAAAGGTGATCCTCGAGTAGAGGATGTCTTAGTAAGTCCTCATGATCCAGGAACCTGGCATGAGGGTAGCTTCTAAGGTGTCTTCCCATTGCTCTGGTGATCACCATGTCCCAAACCTCGAATTGACCCGAACACCTCCAACGGTGGTGCTACCTACCTCTCAATGGTGGGATGGCACTACTTTAAAGGACATTTACACAGACGAATTCCTTAGGGTAGGTAGACGACTCTAGATACTTGCTCTAATTTCAAAAACAAATCAAAAAATACTTTTCACACCGACACCTTTTCAAAAAGCTTTCGAAAGCAATTTTTCAAACACTCTTGAGGACCGATACAAGAGTCGAACTGGAATTTTCAAAGAAAAATTTTAAAACCCACAGTTGAAAAGCAAACAAACCTTTTGAAAACACAATGATCAAGTATCTAAGATCCCATGGATAACCATGGATAGAAAGGGTGCTAACACCTTCCCTTTCTATAACCTACCTCCCGAACCGAGAGCAATCTCTTTAAGGAATTTTTCTGTGCTTTTGTCCTTTCCATTTGGAGAAAATAAAAGACGGTGGCGACTCTTGCTTCCGCGACATTTCACGAACCAGCGTTAAACAGTCAGTTCCAGATCCATCGATCACAGAACTGGCGACTCTGCTGGGGACTCTTTTTAAAGTGAGGTGTACCTTAGGGATAGTTCATAATTGTGTTTTCAATTGCTTTCTTTGCTTGCTTTAAATTGTGGGACTGTCTTGGGAGTTCTATAGATCCTAACCCGGATCTGGGGGATACCTTCTTAGAGAGTAGCAACAAGACTGTGAGGGAACTGTGCGGGGTATACCGACATGGTTGAAACAGTCTGCTACGTTGATGTGGCACTTTGGTGTGTACCGGTAACCCTTGAGTTCAGTCAAGGAGAGTACGGGGCCTCCATGTGGTGTCGTGGAGCATCAACTGACCTTAGGAACCTTAATTGAACAATCTTGGCCTCTTTAGGGTAGTGAGATAACTGACTTTGGTGCAGTCCGAGGTTGGTTGATACTCGATACTACACTCAATTGAGGGTTGCTTTCCTGGAATATTTCGGTCGCCAGTTCAGTGGCTAAATCGAAACGATGAACAATGAAAGCAATCCCGTGATATTGGGACCCTTAGAACCCGGTTACTTCTAATAGGACAGGTTGAGCCCACCAACTTCAAGAGGGTACTACCCAGACCCCATACTGGCCTTAAACCCTAAGGGCTTGTCTTGTGTGCCTTGTGTGCCTTACATGTTTGTCTTTGTAAATATTTGTGGTGTGTTTAATCATAGCATCATGACATCATCCAGCATCATATGCATTGACTAACCATTTCAGGGGTTCGAATCTTCATCGTTGTTCTTTGTTTTGTAGGACATGGAAACTGTTCGCAGAAAGACAATTCAAATCAGCCTTGTAAGGATCCCTCCTCAGCTTAAGGAACTTATATCCAGGATTCCCGAGAACTCTTCATTCAGTGAAAGACATGGAAGACTCATCAGCTTGGTCAATACCAACATTGAGGAAGACATGATAAAGGTCCTGTTCCAGTTCTTTGACCCTCTGCATCACTGTTTCACCTTCTTGGATTATCAGCTGGTACCTACATTGGAGGAGTTCTCCCGGCTCCTGAAGATCCCTATCCTTAGTCAACTACCCTACAACGGTACAGAAAAGGAACCCAAGCTTGAAGAGATTGCTAAAGCCTTGCACCTACAATCATCTAACCTCAAGGGACATTGGGAAGTGGTATCAAAGGGTTCTTAGCCAGGTTTCTGTTTGAGAAGGCCCATGAATGTTGGAACTCCCTTGACTTACAAGCTTTTGAACAAATTGTGGCCCTCCTTGTCTATGGTTTGGTGTTGTTCCCTAACCCAGATCAGCTTATAGATATCAGTGCTGTCCAGATCTTCATGTCTAGGAATCCTATACCTACGTTGCTGGGGGACATCCTTCACTCATGTTACACTCGAACCATGAGGAAAAGAGGTGTCCTTATGTGTTGCACTCCTCTCCTGGGAAGGTGGTTTATTTCGCACCTTCCACAATCAGTTTTGAAGAACGAGCGGGGTTTGAGATGGTCACAACGGTTGATGACTCTTACACATGCAGATATACATTGGTGCCCTCGATCCAAAGAAGATGTCATTATCATTGATCGTTGTGGGGAGTACCCTAATGTTCCTTTACTTGGAATCAGAGGAGGTATTACTTACAACCCATGCCTGGCTTGGAGACAGTTTGGTTATGCTCGGAGGGATGGTCCTCATGACATGTTAATTCCTGATATAGTTTTTGACTTCGACAACGATGCACAAGAACTTCGCCAGAGATTTATCAGAGCTTGGAGGATGCCCAGTAGGATAGACAGTAAGACACTGGGGCACAGGAACTCCATCCCGTTGGAACCTTATCTCAAGTGGGTGCGAGCCCGCTCCCAGAAGTTAGTGATGCCATATCCTCATATGCTCCCTGTGATCAAAGAGCCAGTCTTAGAAGGAGAAGTGTCCTACACCATTCAGCATCCTGACATGCCCACATCCTGGGAAGAGATGCAGAAGAGCTGGATCCAGCTTAAGGAAGAACGGAATTCTCTTGAGACCAGTCTACATGCCAGTGAAAAGAAGGTCCTGGAGCTCACCCGCCTGTTGCATGAGGAGAGGAATCTCAACACCTACATAGCTCCAAGGAGGATGCGTAGTGTCTTTTGGGATTGATTTGCTTTGTAATTTGTGCCCATGAGGCTTTGATGTATTGAACAATTGTTTCCTTAATAATAACGTGTGTTCCTTTTTGTCTACAACAAATTTGAACTTTCGAACCATTGAATGCATTGCATAAACACATATCATTCATCATGTGCATAGCAGGTTTTCTTCTTTTCAGGTTGCTTACCGTTCTTCGCTGTTTATTTCAGCATCATGAATCCTGACTCATCATCAACCGAGATGTCCATCAAGGCTCTTCAGGCGCAGAATGCGCAATTTCAGGAACTAATCATGGGTTTGGCTCAGGACCAAGAAGAGCTGAAGGCTCTGCTCCTGAAGAAGGAGAAGAAGAAGAAGAGGAGAACTGTTCTTTTTAACTCGGGCCGAAGGTTTGGCAACACTCTGCAGAATGAAGAGGCTGGTTCTTCTATAGGCAAGGGTAGTCCCCAAGAGGGAAAAGGTCCTAGTCCGGTAGTCTCTGACAACGAGACTGATTTCGATGAGGAACAGTATCCTCCGGCTGAAGACAGATACAAGCAGTTGGAGGACAGGCTGAATGCTATGGAGATCCAACAAGTGCCTGGGCTGGATTTTGGAGACTTGGGTTTATCTACTGGTGTGATCATTCCTCATAAGTTCAAAGCACCATCCTTTACCAAGTATGACGGGGCGTCTTGTCCCAAGCTACACCTCAGATCTTACGTGCGGAAGATTCAACCGTACTCAGTGGACAAGAATTTGTGGATCCACTTCTTCCAGGAGAGTCTTTCAGGGACTCATCTCGAATGGTTCTATCAGCTGGATGGGACCAAAGTTCGTAACTGGGAGGAGTTGGCTACTGCTTTCTACAAGCAGTATCAATATAATGCCGACCTTGCCCCTACACGTACTCAACTCCAGGGTATGTCGTTAGGGTCAAGCGAAGGTTTTAAAGAGTATGCACAGAAGTGGAGGGATCTGGCTGGCAGGGTGCAGCCTCCGTTGACTGACCGGGAGTTGGTAGACATGTTCCTGGGGACCCTATCTGGGCCATTTTTCAACCATCTCATTGGTAACTCGTCTGCAGGGTTTACTGATCTTATTCTGACTGGAGAGAGAATTGAGGCTGGGATGAAGTCTGGTAAAATTCAGAAGGGTGCATCTACAAGTTCTGAGAAGAAGCCCTTTAAAAAGGAGGCCAGTGTTGTATATGGGTCCAGAAGACAAGAGAAACCTGAGCGCCGCCAAGCTGTCAATGCGGTGATGATTGCCAAGCTTGCTGCCGCTCCTCGGTAAACCAAACTTCAAAGGGCTGAAAGACCCCGAAGAGAGTTCGCCCATTTGAGTATGACCCTATCACAGATCTTGCCGCAGTTGCTGTCCACCAACCTAGTGACTGTCAGAGAGGCCCCGAAGGTTGTGAACACTGCCTCCCCCAAATACAATCCAAATGCCCGCTATGCTTATCACTCCGATAGCCCGGGGCATTCCACTGATGACTGTTGGGCATTAAGGAATAAGCTGCAGGACCTTATTGACGCCAGGGAGGTACAATTTGAGGCATCTGAGAAGCCTAATGTAGTGACAGCTCCCCTGCCTGCTCATGGAGTGAATGCTATTGGGGACGAAGATGAAGTGGATGAAGCTGAGTTTGATAGCTGGATTTACCCGGCAACCGACAGTGGACCTAGCAATTAGAGTGCAAAGGACAATCTACCTGTTTCTCTTGTTACTGAGTAATGAATTCCTATGTTTTGTTATTTGTAATAAACAATTAAAACTCTATGGCCCGGTGTCTTACCCGGGGCACCGTGGCTTCATTTGTGAGGGCATATAAATTGTCATTTCATATATCATGAATAAAGATCTTGGACGTTTTCTCGCATTTCAAATCTTATGCTCCTTTTCTGTCTTTCCTTCCTTTATATATTTCAAAACAGCTGTATTTACACACACTCACTCATACAGGTTTCAATCCACTCTGGATCTCACTGGTAACGACTCTGCTACTGCCAGTTATGACTTCGAAAATCCAATCAACTTAGCCGAAGACGAAGGTGAAGATGATTGCGAAGTGCCTGGCGAGCTTGCAAGACTGTTACTTCAGGAAGAGAGGGCAATTCAACCACACGAAGAGCCAGTGGAAACAATAAATCTGGGTACTGAGGCAGACAAAAAGGAGGTAAAGATCGGTGCCAACCTAGAGCTCAGCGTGAAGCAACGGTTGACTCAAATGCTACATGATTACATGGAGATCTTTGCCTGGTCCTACGAAGACATGCCCGGGTTGGATACCGATATTGTGGTCCATCATTTGCCCACTAAAGAAGACTGCCCTCCGGTTAAGCAAAAGGTCCGCCGTATGCGTCCAGAGATGTCTGAGAAGATCAAAGCCGAGGTTATGAAACAGTTTGATGCTGGGTTCCTTGCAGTGACTTCTTACCCTCAGTGGGTTGCTAATGTGGTGCCGGTACCAAAGAAGGACGGCAAGGTCAGAATGTGTGTCGATTACAGGGATCTGAACAGGGCCAGCCCCAAAGATGACTTCCCTCTACCTCACATTGATGTCCTTGTTGACAATACAGCTCAGCATAAGGTGTTCTCTTTCATGGATGGTTTCTCAGGTTACAATCAGATCAAGATGGCACCTGAAGACATGGAAAAAACTACCTTTGTTACTCAGTGGGGCACCTTCTGCTATAAGGTCATGCCCTTTGGACTAAAGAACGCTGGGGCAACCTACCAACGTGCCATGGTTGCTTTATTTCATGACATGATCCATCATGAGATAGAAGTGTATGTTGACGACATGATTGCAAGGTCCCAGACTGAGGAAGAGCACCTAGATCATCTGCAGAAGTTGTTTGACCGTCTGAAACTGTACAAGCTGAGGTTGAACCCGAACAAGTGCACCTTCGGGGTAAGATCTGGAAAGTTGCTAGGCTTCGTCGTAAGTGATAAGGGTATTCAAGTGGACCCTGCCAAGGTTAAAGCTATTCAAGAGATGCCAGTTCCTAAGACGGAGAAAGAGGTCAGAGGCTTTTTAGGACGCCTGAATTATATTGCTCGGTTCATCTCACACCTAACTGCTACCTGTGAGCCAATCTTCAAGTTGCTGAAGAAAGATCAGGTAGTACGTTGGAATGATGAATGTCAGGCTGCTTTTGACAGAATCGAGGAGTATCTCCAAGAACCACCCATCCTTATGCCACCGGTTGAAGGGAGACCTCTGATACTATACCTGACAGTACTTGACAACTCAATGGGGTGTGCTGGGGCAGCATGACGAGTCTGGCCGAAAAGAGCATGCCATTTATTACCTTAGCAAAAAGTTTACCGACTGTGAGACCCGATATTCACTGCTTGAGAAAACTTGCTGCGCTTTGGTATGGGCTGCTCGCCAGCTAAGACAGTATATGCTGACTCACACTACTTTGTTGATCTCAAAAATGGATCCGATAAAGTATATATTCGAAAAGCCTGCTCTGTCTGGGAGAATAGCAAGATGGCAAATGATCTTGACGGAATACGACATTCAGTATACAACCCAGAAAGCCATCAAGGGAAGTGTATTGGCAGACCACTTGGCACATCAGGCAGTAGATGACTATCAGTCAATAAACTTCGAGTTTCCAGACGAGAGCATCATGATTGTGACTGATTGTGAAGTACCTGGACCGGATGAAGGACCTGAGGAAGGATCCCGATGGTCTATGCACTTTGACGGAGCCTCCAATGCTTTGGGTAACGGTATCGGCGGTGTAATCATATCTCCTCAAGGCATTCATACTCCACTTACTGCCCGACTATGTTTCAACTGTACCAACAACATGGTAGAGTATGAGGCGTGCATCATGGGTCTTCAAGCTGCGATCGACCTAAGGATCAAGTTTCTGAGTGTCTTTGGAGATTCCACTCTTGTGATCAATCAGATTAAAGGAGAGTGGGATACGAAACATCTGAATCTTATTCCTTACAGAGAATGTGTGTTGACATTGATCCCTCACTTCACGAAGATAACCTTTGAACACTTTCCAAGAGAGGAGAACCAGTTGGCGGACGCGTTAGCTACAATGTCTTCTATGTTCAAGGTCAAATGGGACAATGAGGCTCCCCGGATCATCATCTGGAAACTGGATGAACCGGCATACTGTTGTGATCTCGAGACTGAATTGGTGACTGAGAAGCCTTGGTACCATGAAGTGAAGAGATATCTGGAAGCTCAGGAATACCCTGAAGGTGCCTCTGTCAACGATAAGAAGTTTCTGAGAAGGTTCGCAGCGAAGTTCTTCCTTAGCAACGACATCTTGTACAAGCGAAACCATGATTCGACCTTACTGCGTTGTGTGGATAAGACAGAAGCAGAAAGGATCATGGAAGAGTTACATGAAGGGACCTTTGGTACACATTCCAGTGGACACACTATGGCAAAGAAAATCCTTCGGGCAGGGTATTTCTGGTCCACCATGGAAGCTGACTGCTACCAACATTCCCGGACATGCCATAAATGCTAGATATATGCAGACAAAGTGCATGTTCCTCCAGTTCCTCTAAATGTTCTGACTGCACCTTGGCCGTTTGCAATGTGGGGCATAGACATGATCGGTGAGATTAAACCTACGGCATCTAACGGGCATCGCTTCATCCTGGTAGCCATTGATTACTTCACAAAGTGGGTTGAAGCAGCTTCCTACGCTACGGTAACCAAGACTGTTATGGCACGGTTCATTCGGCATAATCTGATCTGTCGATACGGCGTCCCAGAAAGAATTATTACAGACAACGGTACCAATCTTAATAACAAGATGATCACTGAGCTCTGCGAGCAGTTTAAGATACAACACCATAACTCTTCTCCTTACAGACCGAAGATGAATGGGGCTGTAGAAGCAGCAAATAAAAATATCAAGAAAATCGTGCAGAAGATGACAGTGACCTATAAAGATTGGCACGAGATGTTACCGTTCGCTCTACATGGGTACCGTACCTCAGCCAGGACGTCAACCGGGGCAACTCCTTTCTCCTTGGTTTATGGTATGGAGGCAGTCTTACCGATTGAAGTGCAAATACCCTCTCTCCGGATAATGAAGGATGCAAATCTGAAAGAAGATGATTGGATCCAGACACGACTTGATCAGCTAAACCTTATTGACGAAAAGAGGCTTGCTGTTATCTGTCATGGTCAGACATATCAGAAACGAATGATCAGGGCATTTAACAAAAAAGTCAGACCACAGGAATATCAAGTTGGAGATCTGGTAATCAAGTGAATCATCCTTCCTCAGAGTGATCCAAGGGGCAAATGGACCCCTACATACGAAGGGCCATTTGTGGTAAAGCATGTGTTCTCAGGAGGAGCCATGATTCTAACCAACATGGATGGTGACTGTGATCGGTGGATCTGGAACTGACTGTTTAACGCTGGTTCGCGAAATGTCGCGGAAGCAAGAGTCGCCACCGTCTTTTATTTTCTCCAAATGGAAAGGACAAAAGCACAGAAAAATTCCTTAAAGAGATTGCTCTCGGTTCGGGAGGTAGATTATAGAAAGGGAAGGTGTTAGCACCCTTTCTATCCATGGTTATCCATGGGCTCTTAGATACTTGCTCATTGTGTTTTCAAAAATGGTTTGTTTGCTTTTCAACTGTGGGTTTTAAAAAAAATTTCTTTGAAAATTCCAGTTCGACTCTTGTATCGGTCCTCAAGAGTGTTTGAAAAATTGCTTTCGAAAGCTTTTTGAAAAGGTGTCGGTGTGAAAAGTATTTTTTTGAATTTGTTTGAGATTTAGAGCAAGTACCTACCCTAAGGAATTCGTCTGTGTAGATGTCCTTTAAAATAGTGCCATCCCACCATTGAGAGGTAGGTAGCACCACCGTTGGAGGTGTTCGGGTCAATTCGAGGTTCGGGACATGGTGATCACCAGAGCAATGGGAAGGCACCTTAGAAGCTACCCTCATGCCAGGTTCCCGGATCATGAGGACTTACTAAGACATCCTCTACTCGACGATCACCTTTCGAGGCAAGGCAACAGTGAGGCGTACCCTAGGGGTGGTGTGTGCGATTTGTGTGTCGTTTTCATTTGCATTTATCTTGTCATGTTATTGGTGTTCTACGCTTGTTTTTATTTTGTCCATACATTCTTTCATGCTTTTGATTAACAGTTAAAAGTTGCAAGGAAAGTAAATTCTAAGCTATTACAAATGGCGCGGGTCCACATCGCCAAAATTAACCAGGACCCGGTCCAGGTACTTCACAATCTGTCACTATCATGATGCTCTCATCCGGAAATTCGAAGTTCATTGATTGGTAGTCATCTACAGCTTGATGTGCCAAGTGGTCTGCCAATACACTTCCCTTGATGGCTTTCTGGGTTGTGTACTGAATGTCGTATTCCGTCAAGATCATTTTCCATCTTGCAATTCTCCCAGACAGAGCAGGCTTTTCGAATATGTACTTTATAGGATCCATTTTTGAGATCAATAAGGTAGTGTGAGTCAGCATATACTGTCTCAGCCGGCGAGCAGCCCATACCAAAGCGCAGCAAGTTTTCTCAAGCAGTGAGTATCGGGTCTCACAGTCGGTAAACTTTTTGCTAAGGTAATAAATGGCATGCTCTTTTCGGCCAGACTCGTCATGCTGCCCCAGCACACACCCCATTGAGTTGTCAAGCACTGTTAGATATAGTATCAGAGGTCTCCCTTCAACCGGTGGCATAAGGATAGGTGGTTCTTGGAGATACTCTTTGATTCTGTCGAAGGCAGCCTGACATTCATCGTTCCAACGTACTACCTGATCTTTCTTCAGCAGCTTGAAGATTAGCTCACAGGTAGCAGTCAGGTGTGAGATGAATCGAGCAATATAATTCAGGCGTCCTAAAAAGCCTCTGACCTCTTTCTCTGTCTTGGGAACTGGCATCTCTTGAATAGCTTTGACCTTAGCAGGGTCCACTTGAATACCTTTATCACTGACCACGAAGCCTAGCAACTTTCCAGATCTTACCCCGAAGGTACACTTGTTCGGGTTCAATCTCAGCTTGTACAGTTTCAACCGGTCAAACAACTTCTGCAGATGATCTAGATGCTCTTCCTCAGTCTGGGACCTTGCGATCATGTCGTCCACATACACTTCTATCTCATGATGGATCATGTCATGAAATAAGGCAACCATGGCGCGTTGGTAGGTTGCCCCAGCGTTCTTCAACCCGAATGGCATGACCTTGTAGCAGAAGGTGCCCCATTGAGTAACAAATGTAGTCTTTTCCATGTCTTCAGGTGCCATCTTGATCTGGTTGTAACCTGAAAAGCCATCCATGAAAGAGAATACCTTGTGCTGAGCCGTATTATCAACAAGGACATCAATGTGAGGTAAGGGGAAGTCATCCTTAGGGCTGGCCCTGTTTAGGTCCCTGTAGTCGACACACATTCTGACCTTACCGTCCTTCTTAGGTACCGGCACCACATTAGCAACCCACTGAGGGTAAGAAGTCACTGCAAGGAACCCGACATCAAACTGTTTCATGACCTCGGCTTTAATCTTCTCAGACATCTCTGGACGCATCCGACGGACCTTTTGCTTAACTGGAGGGCAGTCTTCCTTAGTTGGCAAGTGATGGACCACAATATCGGTATCCAACCCGGGCATGTCTTCGTAGGACCAGGCAAAGATCTCCATATAATCATGTAGCATCTGAGTCAACCGTTGCTTCACGCTGAGCTCTAGGTTGGCACCAATCTTTCCCTCTCTCCTGTCTGCTTCAGTACCCAAGTTTATTGTTTCCACTGGCTCTTCATGGGGTTGAATTGCCCTCTCTTCCTGAAGCAACAGTCTTGCAAGCTCGCCAGGCACTTCGCAATCATCTTCACCTTCGTCTTCGGCTAAGTTGATCGGATTTTCGAAGTCATAATTGGCAGTAGCAGAGTTGTTATCAGTGAGATCCAGAGTGGATTGAAACCTGTATGAGTGAGTGTGTGTGTAAATACAGCTGTTTTGAAATATATGTAAAGGAAATAAAGACAGAAAAGGAGCACAAGATTTGTAATGCGAAAATACGTCCAAGATTTTCATTCATGATATATGAAATGACAATTTATATGCCCTCACAAATGATACCACGGTGCCTCGGGTAAGACACCGGGCCAAAGAGTTTATTTATTGTTTATTACAAAATAACAAAACATAGGAATTCATTACTCAGTAACAAGAGAAACAGGGAGATTGTCTTTTGCGCTCCAATTGTTAAGTCCACCGTCGGTTGCCGGGTAGATCCAGCTATCAAACTCAGCTTCATCAACTTCCTCTTTGTCCCCAATAGCATTCACTCCATGAGCAGGCAGGGGCGCTGTTACTACATTAGGCTTCTCAGATGCCTCAAACTGTACCTCCTTGGCGTCAATAAGGTCCTGCAGCTTGTTCCTTAATGCCCAACAGTCATCAGTGGCATGCCCCGGGCTATCAGAATGATAAGCACAACGAGTATTCGGGTTGTACTTAGGAGATGTAGTATTTGGAAACTTTGGAGCCTCTCTGACAGTCACTAGGTTGGTTGAGAGCAACTGTGGCAGGATCTGCGATAGGGTCATGCTTAAGCGGGTGAACTCTCTTCGGGGTCTTTCAGCCCTTTGAGGATTGTTTGGCCGAGGAGCGGCAGCAGGCTTAGCAATCATTACCGCACTGACAGATTGGCGGCGCTCAGGTCTCTCTGATCTCTTGGAACCATACACGGCAGTAGCCTCCTTCTTGAAGGGTTTCTTTTCAGAACTAGATGATGCACCCTTCGAAATCTTCCCAGACTTTAACCCAGCCTCAATTCTCTCTCCTGTTAGAATCAAATCAGTGAACCCTGCAGACGAATTCCCGATAAGATGGTTGAAAAATGGCCCAGATAGGGTCCCCAAGAACATGTCTACCAGCTCCCGATCAGTCAACGGAGGCTGCACCCTGCCAGCCAGGTCTCTCCACTTCTGAGCGTACTCTTTAAAACCTTCACTTGCACCTAACGACATACCCTGGAGTTGGGTACGTGTAGGGGCAAGGTCGGCATTATATTGATACTGCTTATAGAAAGCAGTAGTCAACTCCTCCCAGTTACGAACCTTGGTCCCATCCAGCTGATAAAACCATTCGAGATGAGTCCCTGAAAGACTCTCCTGGAAGAAGTGGAGCCATAAATTCTTATCCGCAGAGTACGGCTGAATTTTCCGAACATAGGACCTTAGATGCAGCTTGGGACAAGACGCCCCGTCATATTTAGAGAAGGATGGTGCTTTGAACTTGTGAGGGATAATCACACCAGTAGACAAACCCAGATCTCCGAAATCCAGCCCAGGTACCTGTTGAATCTCCATAGCTTTCAACCTGTCCTCCAGTTGCTTGTATCTGTCTTCTGCAGGAGGGTACTGCTCTTCATCAAAATCAGTCTCGTTGTCGGAGACTACCGGACTAGGAACCCTTGCTTCTGCCTGAGGACTACTCTTGCCAACAGAAGAACCAGCCTCTTCGTGCTGCAGAGCATTACCAAACCTTCGGCCCGAGTTGAACAGAATAGTCCTTCTCTTCTTCTTCTTCTCCTTCTTCAGGAGCATAGCCTTCAATTCTTCTTGGCCCTGAGCCAGACCCTTGATTAATTCCTGAAACTGCGCATTTTGCGCCTGAAGAGCCTTGATGGAAGTCTCAGTTGATGAAGAGTCGGGATTCATGATACTGAAATAAACAGCGAAGAACTGTAAGCAACCTGAAAAAGGGAAAAACCTGCTATGCACATGATGAATGATATGTGTTTATGCAATGCATTCAAGGGTTCGAAAGTTCAAATTTGTTGTAGACAAAAAGGAACACACGTTATCATTAAAGAAATCATTGTTTAATACATCAAAGCCTCATGGGCAAAATAATACAAAAAACAAATCAATCCCAAAATATGCTGCGCATCCTCTTTGGAGCTATGTAAGTGTTGAGATTCCTCTCCTCATGCAACAGGCGGGTGAGCTCCAAGACCTTCTTTTCACTGGCATGTAGACTAGTCTCAAGAGAATTCCGTTCTTCCTTAAGCTGGATCCAGCTCTTCTGCATCTCTTCCCAGGATGTGGGCATATCAGGGTGCTGAATAGTGTAGGACACTTCCCCTTCCAATACTGGCTCTTTGATTACTGGGAGTATATGAGGATAAGGCATCACTAACTTCTGGGAGCGGGCTCGTACCCACTTGAGATAAGGTTCCAACGGGATGGAATTCCTGTGCCCCAGTGTCTTGTTGTCTATCCTACTTGGCATCCTCCAAGCTTTGATAAATCTCTGGCGAAGTCCTTGAGTATCATTGTCGAAGTCAAAAACTATGTCAGGAATTAACATGTCATGAGGACCATCCCTCCGAGCATAACCAAACTGTCTCCAAGCCAGGCATGGGCTGTAAGTAATACCTCCTCTGATTCCAAGTAAAGGAACATTAGGGTACTCCCCGCAGCGATCAATGATAGTGACATCTTCTCTGGACCTAGGGCACCAATGTATATCTGCATGTGTAAGAGTCATCAACCGTTGTGACCATCTCAAACCCCGCTCATTCTTCAAGACTGTTTGTGGAAGGTGCGAAATAAACCACCTTCCCAGGAGAGGAGTGCAACACATAAGGACACCTCTTTTTCTCATGGTTCGAGTGTAACATGAGTGAAGGATGTCCCCCAGCAACGTAGGTATAGGATTCCTGGACATAAAGATCTGAACAACACTGATATCAATAAGCTGATCTGGATTAGGGAACAACACCAAACCATAGACAAGGAGGGCCACAACCTCTTCAAAAGCTTGCAAGTCAAGGGAGTTCCAACATTCAAGGGCCTTTTCAAACAGAAACCTGGCTAAGAACCCTTTGATACCACTTCTAACTTCCCAATGTCCCTTGAGGTCAGATGACTGTAGGTGCAAGGCTTTAGCAATCTCTTCAAGCTTAGGTTCCTTTTCTGTACCGTTGAAGGGTAGCTGATCAAGGATAGGGATCTTCAGGAGCCGGGAGAACTCCTCCAATGTAGGTACCAACTGATAGTCCAAGAAGGTGAAACAGTGATGCAGAGGATCAAAGAACTGGAACAGGACCTTTATCATATCTTCCTCAATATTGGTATTGACCAAGCTGATGAGGCTTCCATGTCTTTCACTGAATGAAGAGTTCTCAGGAATCCTGGATATAAGCTCCTTAAGCTGAGGAGGGATCCTTACAAGACTGACTTGAATTGTCTTTCTACGAACAGTTTCCATGTCCTACAAAACAAGAACAAAGATGAAAATTCGAACCCCTGAAATGGTTAGTCAATGCATATGATGCTGGATGATGTCATGATGCTATGCTTAAACACACCACAGATATTTACAAAGACAACCATGTAAGGCACACAAGGCACACAAGACAAGCCCTTAGGGTTTAAGGCCAGCATGGGGTCTGGGTAGTACCCTCTTGAAGTTGGTGGGTTCAACCTGTCCTAATCAAAGTAACCGGGTTCTAAGGTTCCCAATATCACGGGGTTGCTTTCATTGTTCATCGTTTCGATTTAGCCACTGAACTGGCGACCGAAATATTCCAGGAAAGCAACCCTCAATTGAGTGTAGTATCGAGTATCAACCAACCTCGGACTGCACCAAAGTCAGTTATCTCACTACCCTAAAGAGGCCAAGATAGTTCAATTAAGGTTCCTAAGGTCTGTTGATGCTTCATGACACCACGCGGAGGCCCCGTACTCTCCTTGACTGAACTCAAGCGTTACCGGTACACACCAAAGTGCCACATCAACGTAGCAGACTGTTTCAACCATGTCGGTATACCCCGCACAGTTCCCTCACAGCCTTGTTGCTACTTTCTAAGAAGGTATCCCCCAGATCCGGGTTTAGGATCTATAGAACTCCCAAGCAACCCACAATTTAAAGCACACAAGGAAAACAATTGAAAACACAGTGATCTTAATCCTAAGGTACACCTCACTTTAAGTTTATCCCCAGCAGAGTCGCCAGTTCTGTGATCGGTGGATCTGGAACTGACTGTTTAACGCTGGTTCGCGAAATGTCGCGGAAGCAAGAGTCGCCACCGTCTTTTATTTTCTCCAAATGGAAAGGACAAAAGCACAGAAAAATTCCTTAAAGAGATTGCTCTCGGTTCGGGAGGTAGATTATAGAAGGGAAGGTGTTAGCACCCTTTCTATCCATGGTTATCCATGGGCTCTTAGATACTTGCTCATTGTGTTTTCAAAAATGGTTTGTTTGCTTTTCAACTGTGGGTTTTAAAAAAAGTTTCTTTGAAAATTCCAGTTCGACTCTTGTATCGGTCCTCAAGAGTGTTTGAAAAATTGCTTTCGAAAGCTTTTTGAAAAGGTGTCGGTGTGAAAAGTATTTTTTTGAATTTGTTTGAGATTTAAAGCAAGTATCTACGAGTCGTCTACCTACCCTAAGGAATTCGTCTGTGTAGATGTCCTTTAAAATAGTGCCATCCCACCATTGAGAGGTAGGTAGCACCACCGTTGGAGGTGTTCGGGTCAATTCGAGGTTCGGGACATGGTGATCACCAGAGCAATGGGAAGACACCTTAGAAGCTACCCTCATGCCAGGTTCCCGGATCATGAGGACTTACTAAGACATCCTCTACTCGACGATCACCTTTCGAGGCAAGGCAACAGTGAGGCGTACCCTAGGGGTGGTGTGTGCGATTTGCGTGTCGTTTTCATTTGCATTTATCTTGTCATGTTATTGGTGTTCTACGCTTGTTTTTATTTTGTCCATACATTCTTTCATGCTTTTGATTAACAGTTAAAAGTTGCAAGGAAAGTAAATTCTAAGCTATTACAAATGGCGCGGGTCCACATCGCCAAAATTAACCAGGACCCGATTTGACAGAAAATAAAGAATTAACAGCAAATAAAGAATTAAAAGTGCGAGAAATAATTAAAATGTTACAAGGCTTCGGGAGAGGTACATAATTATTCAAATGAAATAAAATAAATATGCGAATAAATAAGAAATTAAGAACGAGGGCGTTGGACCCTTTTGCAAAAAATTAAATTAATAACGGAGTTAATTAATTAAAAGAGAAAGAACTTGTTTTTTGGTGTTTTTTAGTATTTTAAGATTTAATAGAAAAAATTAATTGCAATTAAACGCTAACCCTAATTCTATTTTATTTTAATTTATTAAGAAAAACATTAGAATTTAACCTAAATTAAACCTAATTTTTATATACAAATTTAATTATAAAAATAAATAAAATAAATAATATTATTATAAAAAAGAAAAATTAAAAAGGAATAAAAACATTAATTAAACCTAATTCTATGTTTTTTAGATTTTTTTGTTAAAAGTATTAAAATTACAACTTAAATTAAAACTAAATAATTACATGCAAATTTATTTATGAAAATATTAGAAATAAAAATATTTATTATATTTTTTATCTTTTCTGATTTTTTTGTGTATTTTATATTTTGTGAAAATAATTAATTAACTAAAAAAATAATTAAAAAGAAAAATAGAAAATAAAAAAAATAAAGAAAGTATGGAGAATTGCAAACCAAGGGGGTTCAGATCCCAAATTAGGAGGTATTCTTTAGAAATCCAGGCCCATTAAGACATTGGTCCGTTTGACTTTCCAAGTAGCGTGCTGCAGCGCTGACTAGGGTTTAGGGTGTTCCTCCAATCTATGCCTTTGATCTGAGGTTCCAGGACGCGTGGCATGCTGGATTTGGAAGGTGCATGGTGGTCTTTATTATTGAAACTGCATAGGAATTGTTATTGAAAAATAATATGGAAACATGGAAGACCTGGGGCTCGAACCCAGGTCATGTGTATTACCAACCCTTATGCTTGCCAGCTGAACCACTGAATCATTTTGTTAAATAAATAAACAATAAACAATATAATATGAAACAACGCGTTAGTGGAATTTGCGTGCAAAAATTCAAATGCACCAGTCAAGCCTCGCCACCTAATCATCTTCCTCGCTGGTTTTTATTTTCCTGAAACAAAAGAAACATAGGCAACGGTTTTGGATGTGTTCTCTTAGGTATGTTTTGAGAAAATAGCGAATAGGTCCCCTTGGCATATAAATTCAGCGCGAGCATGCCATTATTTCCGTCCAAGCGAGCTGGTTTCGTTCATGGTACTGAGGACTCCTAATTTTACAGCATGTAAAAACGCCTAAATCGAAAGCTTGGTAACCCTAGAAAACAACAATGGTGGAATCGCGTGTGGTGTATAAAAATACAATTAAATATGTTGGTTAGCTTCAGAATCATTCAAGGAATAAGAATCAATAATTGAAATGCCATAAAAATGCATAGATTTCAAAGTACGATAATGAATTTTTCATGAAATATCTTGAATTCTGTATACCGATTCCTTGAGTTTTGATGGTTGTCTTTGATTGGAATATGTCCAGTGAACCTTCAGCAAGCTAATGGAATAAGAATTATGCCTTGAATCGCCCTAAAAAGTGGTTTTCAGATTTGAGTTTTTTGGCAAAATTTTCAAGTTGTGAATGGAGTTTTCTAAGCAGCTGCGTGTGTATTATGATTAGGGTTGTGTTCCATACTTATGCAAGAGTGAATTAGGTTAAGAATATGGATCCAAATATCTTGCATTCATGATTTTGGAAATTTGATTTTCTAAGATTTTTCTCAATCTTTTTCCATGTGCTTTTTGATACAAATCAGCTCCAATCTCTCCAAATCTTTCTATATTGGGATATGCACGAATTATTGAGACTAAAACATGTACAAAAAGATTTGTTAGGTTAAGTTAAATATTTTTCACATATTTAATTGATTTAAGTGAATTATTATAAATAAAAATTCAAATAAATAAATAAAAAGTGAAAAAATACTTCCCTTTGGGCCAAGTGGTCGTGCACATGTTTGGAATGATGAATTGTGGAAGAAACATGGGCCCATTAGCAATTTTAGGTCATTTGAATCAATGTTGACTTTTCAAAATATCCAAATATTTCCCAACTTCTACAAGGCATAACTTGCTCAATTTTTAAGCTTTTCTCATGTTCTTCGACATTTTGGAAAGGTCTTTGAGTCCTCTAACCAATGCCCTTTGTCCCATGTCATTTTGATTTACCAATCTCAAGTTATGGCCTTTGACTTAAAGTCCTTTTTTGTTGACTTTTGAAAATGACCTATAATGTTGAAATTGATAACTTTTTGTGAGAGCATTTCTTGGACTTGAAGTATGAAGATGAGTTGTAGGAAATGTCTTTCTCTTAAAAATGAGCTTTGGATGGAATTTTTCTGATAATCCATGTGAAAGTTATGCCCTGGTCAATTTCAGTTGACTTTTTCAGCTGTCCAAATAAGGAAACTTTTGCATCTTGATGATTTTTGAGCCAAATTTTGGGAATCATGATAAAGCATTGATCAAATGATGTTTGTGGCTTCAAAATGATATGTTGACCAAAAATTTGAACTTTTGACTGTCAAATGACCATTTTGCCCCTACAGTTGACTGTAGTGCAATTTAGGGTTTTGACTGTGCAATTTTGTGCTGAAAGCCCTGAAACTTGGTATGAGGATACTTGACCATATCTGTAGGCATGTGAGACTTGATTGGACCTTTGAAAACTTCATTTTCTTGACCAGAATACAAACCCTAATCTTGACTGCTTAGGAGGCCTTTACACTGTGCAACCCTTAGGGAACTTTGAAGCTTGGCTTGGCAATTTCTTGGAGAATATGGGAGGGAAAATTTTGGGGTACAACAGTTTCCCCTGTTCAATCTTCTTAGACCTGAGGATGCAGATTGGCTGACGTGCCTTTCGTAATCCGAGGGTGGAAGATGATTGAACACTAGAGTGCCCAGAAATTTGCGCTCACATAGTAGCAGTGATGGTGGAATGGGCTTATAGGTGCCATCTAGAGGTTGCTGGGTAGGATGATGGGCTTATAGATGCCATCTGGATGTTGATCGCGTAAGAGATTCCTTAGCGAGAACCTGCATACCTGCAAAAAGAAACATGAGTACCTGACACGTTGCAGGAGTTGATTTCAGATGCTTGGCATAGATATGTCCTGACTGGTTACAGGAGTTGAGTCTGGAGCTTCACAAGATGATGAATGAACCAGGGATGGTTACTAACTTAGCATGAATGGTAAGAGAATCTTGGGTGACTTTAACTTCAACAACGCTCGTTGAGAAAAATCTTGGTGGGAATTACCATCTTCACAGTATCAGGAAGAGAACCAATAGGCAATTATAACCTGAAAGGAATTATCACCTCACTCACCGTCGGAGAGGGGACCATAGGAAATTATAATCTGAAAAGGAATTATCACCTCACTCACCGTCGGAGAGGGAACCCTAAGAAAAGGAATTATCACCTCACTCACCGTCGGAGAGGGAACCATCTGAAAAGGAATTATCGCCTCACTCACCGTCAGAGAGGGAACCATCTGAAAAGGAATTATCACCTCACTCACCATCGGAGAGGGAACCATCTGAAAAGGAATTATCACCTCACTCACCGTCGGAGAGGGAACCATAGAAAAAGGAATTATCACCTCACTCACCGTCTGTTGGCTCCTAAATTCGACACCTTTGTTTCAATTGATGACAGCCATTAAAAGCTGAAAGATGCTTTCGACTGGCTAAGCCTGTCGAAGTGACCGTCGAAAGATGGCCAAATACTTAGAAGATTTCTTCCAAGGAAGGAGGCTGATTGCCTTCGACGTCGAAGGAGTTTCGTCGAAGACGTCTCTTGACGAACGTGTTCGATGGTCCAGAGTGGAGCAGTTTGAAATTCAAAGCTTTGGAGGGAAAACGGTTTCCAGCAGTTACTACGTGCGAACGTGCAAGGATCTGGGGCGTCGAGCATGGAGAACGTGACAAGTGGCTTGATCTCGAAGCAGTGTAACTGCCCGACGGTTACTTGAAATGTTTTTGTATAAATAGGAGTAGACGTGTAGTTTCTCGCGTGTGTTCACAATAGATACATAGTCACTCATTTAGATTCAAGTACCCAGTGTGAGCGAACGAATTGTTGAGAAATGTATGTGTGAAACACCCATTTATTAATTCAAGTCATTTACTTTTCCAGTACTTTACATGCTTTTTCCCTTTAAGATTCCTGTCGGACCTTTACATTCAAGCCTTGTTTATTTTACCAAGCCTTTTCCTTTATGCAATTTACTTTAACCAATTTACTTAAAGCCTTATCCACATTAATTAAACTTCAAAATCAACCTATGTCCATAGGATCAATCTGATCGATCCTGCGAGTAACCAAATAAGTAACCATTTGGAGGATCAGCGGTTGTTTACCAAATCCCAAGGTAAACAAATTGGCACACCCGGTGGGACTGTGTGTTGATTGTTGAAAAAATCTCATCTTTTCGAGTTGTATGTTATTGAGGAGTGGTAGAATATACACCAACGATAATAATACTGCCAGAAGAAGGGAAGAAATGGCGAATCCGCCAAACAACAATGAAATCCCACTAACGAGTGTGGGAGCAACGGTTAATATGACCGTGAGTGAAGCGACGAACGCTGGTTCGATACCAGCGGTGTCAGTCACAACCACGGGGCCAACGACCTCGTTTGCAGGCCCCAGAATGACTTTGGGAACTCCCCCTCCAAGGGGAAATACTGGTCCAAGGCCAGTGGTTCCCCCAGGATTTATTCCATTCTATGGTATGCCAACTTCTGAATTGGCAAGCCTGACGAATGCTGCGTCCACTTATTCAGAACCTTTCGTGAGTGCCACTTCGCCACTCCAAGGCTCTGGAGTAGGCATGGCGAATAGAAATAGGACCCAATTCTTAGGAGGAACGTCCCAAGTAGCCCATGGCCTTACAAATGCCTCGACAGCAGTCTTGAGGCAACAGATGGACGAAAGCAACCATGATATGGTGCAAATGTTGGCACAGACTTTGAGTACAGTGCTAAATCCTCTAATACAAAATACTACTCAGTCGAATCAGCAAGTTACAGCGCAAATGACGCGTTTGGCTGACTTCTTTGGAGTACCCCCACCTATTCGACAGCCCCAAAGGGCGCAAATAAGAGGAAATCAGGGGATATTTGTAGAGGAAGAAACCACCATTAATCAGGCCCAACAGCCTGTAGAACAACCTGTCGAAGAACCTAGGGTAATAGCCCCAGAGGTTAGGTTAGTTAACAGAAACCAAAATGCTGACGAAGTGGTTCAGCATGTCCAATACCAAAACATGGGGTTGGAAAACAATCTGGCAACCATGATCGAAAGGATCATGACTCAAAATGGAATGAACATGGGCTTTCGAAGGCCCAACTTTACATCTCCATTGTCAGAATATGTGTTACAAACTGACTTACCCCCTAGAACCAAAGTCCCCAAATTTACTAAGTTCTCTGGGGACACGACAGAATCTACTGTCGAACATGTGGCTAGGTATTTGATCGAAGCAGGAGACATTTCAAATAATGAAAACCTAAGGATCAAATACTTCCCAAGTTCCTTAACCAAGAATGCTTTTACTTGGTTTACAACTCTCCCCCCCAATTCGATCCACCATTGGACCCAATTGGAAAGATTGTTCCATGAACAATTCTATATGGGGCAAACCAAGATAAGCCTGAAAGAACTGGCGAGTGTTAAGAGACGTTTCACTGAACCTATAGACGAATATCTAAATAGGTTTAGGTTGCTTAAGGCGAGATGTTTTACACAAGTGCCAGAACACGAGCTGGTCGAAATGGCCGCAGGTGGTTTAGACTATTCCATTAGGAAGAAGCTAGATACCCAGTACCTAAGAGACATGGCCCAACTGGCCGATAGAGTTCGACAAGTCGAACGCCTTAAAGCTGAAAAAGCTAAGGCAACGAAAACTCACAAGAGAGAGAGAATAGCTTACGTTGAGATGGATGACGAAGAGCTAGAATTCTTCGACGATACTTTAGCTGTCGAGGAAGGAGAAGTCGATTTAGCAGAACTGAAACAAGGGCCTCCATACTCTTGTAAACAGTTAGTCCCCTCAAATGGGAAAAATCCCATTGGTCCAGACAAGACCAACGATAGGTTCCCAAAAAAGACTTACAGTTTCGACATCACAAAATGTGATGAAATATTCGATTTGCTAGTTAAAGATGGCCAAATGATAGTACCCCCTGGGGTAAAAGTGCCTCCTCTTGATCAAAGAAAGAAGAGAGGTTTTTGCAAATATCATAATTTTTTGGGCCATAAAACTTCTCAATGTTTTCTTTTCAGGAATCTTGTGCAAGACGCTATTGAGGAAGGGAGATTAAAGTTTGCGGACAAATCCCCCATGGCTGTCGACTCCAATCCAATGAAGGCTGAAGCCCACTATGCAGAACCCTCTGAGGTGAACATGATAGAGGCTACCAAGATCCAGTCGAAGAAGCCAGGCATTAACATGGTCGAAGTCTCCAAGGACCACATCAACATGCCAATTTTTGGCAGTTTTTCTGGAAACTTATCCAGGAAGACAATTGAGGCTGTCCAGAAAGCGGTCGAAGATCCAAAGTCGAAGGCTGCTGCAGTACAAACAACTGGACCAAAGCCCAGTTCCCACTTGGCCACTGTTCAAGGCCAGACGGAGAAACTGGAAACACAAATGAAACAACTAACTCTTGCTAATAAGGATACCATGAATATCAACATGGTTGAACTTTCTGACCCTAAAGCATCAGAAGAAGCCATAAGGCAAGAGCAGGCAAATAAAACGGCTTTCCCTAAGGAAAACGAAAGCTTGGCAGATTTTTTACAAAGATGCCAGAAGAAGAAATCGGAGGTTATGCTGTGTCCAAGATGCAGTTCTATCTTTGATAAAAAAGCTGCTGAACACATACAAGGAGTGAGGGCGGCAAACAAGAGAAGGGAGAATTCTGACCTTCGACATGATCCCAGAAGGGGTTCTAATCAAGACAAGAGGCCTTCGACTTTTAGGCCTCCAACAAATGTGCCAGTAGACACTTGGTACAAAACATCTGGCCGAAAAAGGCCAAGTGAAGAGAAATGGCATTCTTTCGAAGTGCCAAGAGGTTCCTCTTTAATCCAGAAGAAAGATCCTCAAGTTGCTGCACCCAAGGTTGCTCAAGTGTCCAGCAACTACAAGGGAAAAAATCCTATGTCGAGATCCCAATGGAGGAGGTATCAAAGAAGGCGAAAAGCTGAAAGAGAGGCTGCGAATGAACCTAAGGCTGAAACTAGTTCGAATGTGCCTCAAAGGAAACAAAGAAAGCCTCTTGAGAGAGAACCAGTTACCAACAGGCTAGTTTGGCCTAACCAGAGCGAAGTCGAAGACGAAGATGATGCTGAGTCCGATGATACCCTGGATATAATGGTGAATGTTGTCTCAATGCTGCCTAGGGAATTCAATCGACAAGTAGAAGTTGAAACCAGCGACTGGGAGATGGAACAAGAAATGGCCAGACACAGGCCAGTGTGCTATTTTGTCATGAACAATGGCACTACAGAAGAACAAAATGGCTTCTTCGAGCCACCCACAGAGGCGATGAAGAATCACCTCAAACCTTTGTTCATAAGGGCCAAGCTCGAAGAGACCACTGTGAACAAGATATTGGTCGACTGTGGGGCCACTATCAATATTATCCCTCATTCGGTTCTAATAAAGATTGGCAAAAGGGATGAAGAAATAAAACCTCACAATATGGTCCTGTCCAACTATGAGGGAGGCATTGGGACCACCATGGGAGTGATCCAGCTCGACATAAAAGTTGGGTCGATCCTTCGACCAACAATGTTCATGGTCATTTCAGCCAAGCCTAACTACAACCTTTTGTTAGGTCGTGAGTGGATACATGGTGTGGGTGCTGTGCCTTCATCGATGCATCAAAGACTGCTTCTATGGCGCCCAGATGGGTTGGTCGAAAACATAGAGGCTGATCAGAGTTACTACCTTGGCGAAGTAAATCACTTGGGTGTAACAGATTTCGACAAAAACTTGGCTCACATAGGGCCATGTCCAGCTCCTGATTTCGACATGGCGCCAGCGCCAAACACCTTTTGTTCCCTATACCTGCATCCTGAGCATGGTTTCCAATGGGACAGAGAGGACGTGTCACACATAGAATTCAGTGGGCTAACTGGTATCCAACCAACTGGTTGGGGAAGTGAATTCAGTGATAATGACTGAGTCACAATCTCTGAAGCGAATTTCGGCCTATGTGGCTGAAACCAAGATGATAACGGCTCTCGAAGCCGAAGTAAAATACATGGCCACCAAGGCCAATGACCAAGCACTACCTTCTGCAGGTCCTGGAAAAGATTTCGACCCAGAGCCACCAGATATAGGTCCTGGAAAAGATTTCGACCCAGAGCCACCAGATATAGGTCCTGGAAAAGATTTTGACCCAGAACCTCCCGATATCTCGACAGGAGGAATGCAGGAACAGAGGCTCGACGCGATCTATGACGATGAGCCTTTGGGCTTCGAAAAGGATCCCTTGGCGAACAACATCAAGATGTTAGCACAAGACCCTTTAGAAGAAATCAACTTAGGCGAAGGATCAGAGAATAGGCCAACTTACATCAGCGCCAAAATTGATCCAGAACTTAGGTTGGAAGTAATCCAATTGCTGAAAGAGTTTAAAGACTGTTTTGCATGGGATTATGACGAAATGCCTGGTCTCGACAGAGGATTGGTAGAACTTCAGTTGCCAATCAAACCTGGAAAGAAGCCAATCAAGCAAAATCCAAGACGCTTCGCTCCAGAAATATTGTCGAAGATCAAAACGGAGGTCGAAAGACTTCTGAAATGCAAGTTCATTCGTGTTACAAGGTATGTCGAATGGATTGCCAATATAGTGCCAGTAATTAAGAAAAATGGCGCATTAAGGGTGTGCATAGATTTCAGAGATCTGAATGCTGCCACCCCCAAAGATGAATATCCTATGCCTGTGGCGGAAATGCTAGTCGATTCTGCCGCTGGCTACGAATACCTGAGTATGCTCGATGGTTATTCAGGATATAATCAAATTTTCATTGCTGAAGAGGATGTGTCGAAAACAGCTTTTCGATGTCCTGGGGCCTTAGGCACTTACGAATGGGTAGTGATGCCTTTTGGCCTAAAGAACGCTGGGGCAACGTACCAGCGAGCAATGAATACTATCTTCCATGATTTTATTAACACGTTTATGCAAGTTTATATTGATGATATTGTTATAAAATCTGTGTCCAGGAAGAGTCACATTGACCACCTTCGACAATCATTCGAAAGAATGAGAGAACATGGTCTGAAGATGAACCCTTTGAAGTGTGCGTTCTGTGTAAAAGCTGGAGATTTCTTGGGTTTCGTTGTCCACAAGAAAGGGATCGAAATCAATCAGAACAAGACGAAGGCAATTTTGGAAGCGAAAGCACCATCGAATAAGAAGGAATTGCAGTCTCTCTTAGGCAAGATAAATTTCTTGAGAAGGTTTATATCTAACCTAAGTGGGAAAGCTCAGGCCTTTTCACCCTTGCTTCGACTAAATAAGGAGGGGTTCGAATGGGGGCAAGAGCAACAAGAAGCCTTCGACAAAATCAAAGGGTACCTCACTAAGCCACCTATCTTGGTGCCTCCTTGTAGCAATAGGAGCATGAGATTGTACATAGCTGCATCTGATAAAACTCTGGGAAGTATGTTAGCCCAAGAGGATGAGAATGGAGTCGAAAGACCCATTTATTATCTCAGTCGAGTTTTGAATGATGCAGAAACTAGATATAGCGAAGTTGAAAAATTGTGTCTATGTCTGTATTTTTCTTGTACAAAGCTCAAACAATATATAAAACCAGTTGATGTTTATGTTTCGTCTCATTTTGATGTTTTCAAATATATGTTGTCGAAACCTATCTTGCATAGTCGAATTGGCAAGTGGGCATTAGCATTGACTGAATACTCCTTGACCTTTATGCCTCTTAAGGCAGTAAAGGGACAAGTGGTTGCAGACTTCATAGTCGACCACTCTATTCAAGTCGAGAATATCAATTATGTGGAGATAGAACCTTGGAAATTCTACTTCGATGGTTCCAGCCATAAAAATGGAACAGGAGTAGGAGTCTTACTTATTTCTCCAGATAAAATTCCAACAACATTCAAGTACCAAATCGAAGGTTCTTGTTCGAACAACGAGGCTGAGTATGAAGCTCTAATTACTGGCCTTGAAATATTGTTGGAATTGGGGGCAACTCGAGTCGAAATAATGGGAGACTCAGAGTTAGTCATCAAGCAAGTCACAAAGGAGTATAAATGCATAAGAGAGAATCTCATTATGTACTTTGTGATTGCAAATCGTTTATTGAAACAATTTGAAAGTGTCAATATTCGACACATACCCAGAGTCGAAAATCAAATAGCCAATGACTTGGCACAGATTGCATCTGGGTATAAAATTTCAAAAACGAGATTACAAAGAGCAATCGAAGTTCGAGAGAAGATAAGAGCGACTTGTTTATCACCAACAGACTTGGAATCAACAAGGTTAGGATACGCTGATCACTCAAACTTCGAGATTTCGTTCATTGATAACTTGTCAGACCAGGATTGGAGGAAACCCATTGTGGACTATCTTCAAAATCCAGGAGCTCCGACAGAACGAAAAACAAAATACAGGGCGTTGAGTTTTGTACTCATGGGTAATGAGCTATTCAAGAAGACGCCTGAAGGGGTGTTGCTGAAATGTTTAAGTGAAACTGAAGCATACATAGCCCTTTCGACTACGCATGCTGGGGCATGTGGGGCTCACCAAGCAGGCCATAAGATGAAATGGTTGTTGTTTCGACAAGGACTATATTGGCCCACTATGCTGAAAGATTGTGTTGAGTTCGCCAAAGGTTGCCAAGAGTGTCAAGTTCATACAGGCATCCAGCATGTACCAGCAAGCGAACTTCATTCGGTAGTGAAGCCTTGGCCCTTTCGAGGATGGGCGTTGGATCTTATTGGAGAGATTCGACCAGCATCATCAAAGAGTCAGAAATACATATTGGTAGGCGTTGATTATTTTACTAAGTGGATCGAAGCTGTCCCTTTAGTCAATGTAGACCAAGAAAATGTCATTGAATTCATTCAAAAGAACATTATTTTTAGGTATGGAATCCCTGAGACAATAACAACTGATCAAGGTTCAGTTTTCACTGGTCGAAAGATGCAGGAATTTGCTCAGGAAACAGGTTTCAAACTCCTAACATCCACGCCTTACTATGCACAGGCGAATGGTCAAGTCGAAGCAGCTAACAAAGTGGTAATTGGCTTGATAAAGAAGCATGTTGGGAAGAAACCAAAGAATTGGCATAAGACGTTAGACCAGATTTTATGGGCTTGTCGAACGTCCCCAAAAGAAGCCACTGGTACAACACCATATAGGCTAACTTTTGGCCATGATGCAGTGTTGCCAGCAGAAATTTGTCTTCAATCTGCAAGAGTTCAGAAGCATTATGATATTCCTTCTGAGGTTTATTGGAACATGATGTTAGATGAATTGGTAGATTTAGACGAAGAGAGATTACACGCTCTCGACTTGCTCAGGCTTCAGAAGAAAAGAGTCGAAGACTCTTATAATAGAAAGGTAAAACCTAAGGTGTTTTTGCCTGAAGATTTAGTTTGGAAGGTAATTCTTCCCATGGATCGACGGGATCGAAGCATGGGGAAATGGTCACCCAAATGGGAAGGACCCTTCAGAGTTATCCAAACTTTTTCTGGTGGAGCCTATGAAGTCGAAGAGATAAGTGGTGATAAAAGACTCTTGAGAGTAAATGGTAAATATTTGAAAAAATACAAGCCTATACTTCAAGAGATAAAAATAAAATAATAAACTAAATTAATCATGAAAATGCCAAAATGGAAATTTTTATTAATTTCTGCCAAAATGGCAATTGTTGTCGAAAGCGATTACAATAGATGATTACAAAAGAGAATCAAAAAGAAAGAGAATTCTTCAGTCGAAGATACTTAGCATGCTGCAAATCCAACCTCTTCTTACACCAAGATTTTTCTTGCTCCAGTTTAGCAATTTGAGCATCGAAGCTTTGCGCCCTCTCAGCGAACTCCAGGCCTTGCTTGACCTCAGTCTGGCTCTCAGCGTCTGGGATGGTCGAAAGAATTTCCTCCTGAAGCACAGTGTTGGCGTTTATCTTCGCCTCTATCTCTGCAATTTGTGCTCGGAAGGAGACATTCTCTCGCTCAATAGCATCGAACCTTTCCTGTGCAGACGCTTTCTGCTTCGACAACTCGGCAATTCGAGAAGTCGAACTTGTGACAGCAGTCCACGCAGATAGGCTCTTGCCATGCAGCGTTTCGAGCTGACTGTTGAAAGTTCGTTGGCGCCGGTAATCCGCTGAGACTTGGTCAATCATAGAATGTAATTCCATGATTAAGTCCGAGATTTCTGGGGCTACAGCATCGAAATCAACAGCATTCAAAACCTCCTTTAAGCAAGATGGAGCAGTGGGGTCACCCTCTAAAGCCTTCATTAAATCTCTCTTGAAGAACTGGGCCTTGACCTTCGCCAATGCATCATCAAGAGGAGAAGTCTCAGTAGATTTCCCCGACAAAGTAGGAATTTCCTGACTGGTGTCGGAAGAACTCTTACTCTCAACGATTGCATTGAGGTAGCTGATAGGGTCAGTTCGCTTCAAGATTTCCAGGTCTTCTTTCGACCTATGCTTTGAGGAGGTGACCCTTGCCATAGCATTATCTTGGACTGGAGGCTGTTGAATGCTGAGTGCCTCGTTTGGTTGTTCTTCGACTCGAACTGAGGCGGTACTAGCGTCGACTCGAGGTTCTTCGTTAACTTCACCTTGGGGTTTTTCGCCAGCGTCATTCTGTGGTTCTTCGCTGGCGTCATCCTGGTGTTCTTCGCCAGTACCACCTTCATGTGCTTCGACAACAGCATCTTGATTCTCCTCGCCATTGCCTTGGTCTCTTCCTTCAGGATTCTCTTCTGACGACAAGACCACCACAGGAACCGTTTTTGGCTGTGTTTCCTCCGCCATAGGTTCTTCAGTTGTCTTCTCCACTGTTTCAGCATTGGCCTCATGCTCAGTGTGGGCTTCGTCATTGCCCAAATCTTGCACCTGAGGCCTGCTAAGGTCAGCAGATTCCAGAGTTTCTGAAGTCCTTGGTGGGGAACTTCCAGTAGTTTCCTGAAAAAGAGGAAGAAGACAAATCTTCAGATGTCGAAAGAGATATAATCAAATACTGGTATTTATGCCTAAGTTACAAGAAGGGTCTAATAGATTACCTGTGGATTGGCTTCAGCCCCAGGGCTGGAATTATCACTTTCGACAGGATTGTTAACTAGAGCGTTCAGTTCCTCCTCAGTTGGTTCTTCGATGACCACTGCAGGTGGCCTAGGCTTTCTTGCACCAACTTTTATTCTGACGGTTCGACCTTCAGGAGCTGGAGTAGGAACAGAAGCGTCCTTCGTTAACTTTCTCCTCTTTAAGGGAGTAGGAGGGGCGTCGCTGTCGTCGTCACTCCCCGATTCGATCACCAAGGCTGCCCTTTTCTTGGGCGAAGGGGCCTATAAAACCAATAGGAATTCGATTGAATAATTACGTCGAAAATAAAAAATCGAAAGCCAGATGGCAAATGAAGAAAATCTGGTTACCGATGCAGGAGGCCTCATCGAAGAGCCTTCCCCCTGTTGGTTGCCTGTTGTCTTCGCCGGCGCTATAGTCTTCGCCGGCGGTAGAGGTTTGGTCGAAGGGACTCCTCCTTGTGGGCCTCCTGGAGCCTTCTTGACCAAAGGTTTTCGAACAACTGAAAGCGAAAAGGAAAGTTAACAAGCTAACAGTCGAAGAGAAAGATAAAAAGTAATGTGAGAATATGAACTTACATTTCTTTACTTTGTCAAATACGAGGACAAAAGACTTCTGCAACTCTGCTGTAAAGTCCTTCTCGTCGAAGAAGTACTCAGCGTAATAGCTTCTCCACCATTCTTCAAAAGATGGCGAACAAAGGAAGTTAAGCTGGTAGTTGAACAGCGAGAGGATGGTTCGACCAGCATATCTTCCAATATGCTTGGTAGCAGCGTCTTCTGTATAATCGTTGCAGAAGTACAACATTGACTTCTCTTTTTGGAAAATGGGAGAAGGCAGGGTTTGGATGATACCAAATTGGCGAGATACCAGATTTGGTTGATAGGCCAGCAGACTCAGATGAGTCTTAGAACTTTTAAATCGAAGAGGCATAATCCTTGGAGTAAGGAATGCCTCCCACAGTATGGTGTGCTCATCAACATTGGGACCACTCGATTCCTTGGGATGTGGCCTTGTGAACCAAGCTGGCCCTACCTTTCGCTGAGCGAATGGAGCCATAGTCGAAACAAATTCCTTCCTTCGAGCGAACATCAGCACGAAGTTAGTGAAGGTTTGTTGGAACTCTAGCCCATCTTCCATAGGCGTCAGTAGAGCCAGCCTAATTCCTTCGATCCGTCTGTTAGCTATCGCTGAGGCTTGTTCGTTTATCGGAGTCTTCTTGGGTAAGAAAGACTCGAAAGTGGCGTTAAGCCACAGTTGAAGTAACCAGAAAGGCCCAGCGAGTAGCAGACTGTTCCTATCTTCGATATGCTTCAAAAGAGTAACCCCATTGCTGATGGAGTCATAAAGACTGGCCAGAATTAGTTCTGCCAGACAGATGTTCTGATGGTGATGCAGTTGGGTGGCCAGAGTGACCATCTTTTTGGTCACTTGCAGGGACTTCGAACAGAACACGAAGCGAGTTAGCCATAAGGCTAGAAACGCTATGTGTTCAACGTCGGACACTGTGTCTGTCGACTTGTCATGAAAGTGGTTGATAAAGGTGGTGAATGTTGGCTTCGTCTCAGAAAAGCCAATTTGGTCCTCCGACATCTCTTCCGGGTCGAAGTAATCTCCGGTTGGTCGAAGGCCAGTGATGGCTGCTACGTCGAAGAGTGTGGGAGTTAACATCCCACATGGGAGGTGAAAGGTGAAGTGAGAGTTATCCCAGAACAGCATCGAAGCTATAAGCATCTCTGGGGAGTAGTTTAAACCTGTCTTCGACAGCATTATTAGGTCAAAGATGCCCATCTCCTTCCAGACTGGAGTTTGATGTTTTTCCAGCTTTGTTAGCCAAGCAACGTAGTCCTGGGTGAGATTAGGGCAAGACCTAAAAACTCTAACACTTCTGTTGAAGAAACGAAGGTCGATCTTCTCGTGTGTGGGGTCTTCGCTGTCTTCTGGATCCTTCTTAGCACAAGCTACTGGCTTGAGCTTCTCGACGATGGGGAAGTAGCTCTTGATCTTTAGAGCTTCAGAAATGCTTGGGTGCATGGGTCCAGCCATGGCGAAGATTTGGTTGGAGTATCCAACCGGAATCATCAAGTGACGCGAGTAAGCGTCGCGGACGGAGATATCAGATGGTTCAGGGACCCTTCGTTTCCCTGTAGCGTTCACTACCGGAGCGGTTACAAAAACCTTGGGCCTAGCGATTTGTTCAGTTGGTGCGTTAGTCTTGGGGGCAGTTGAAGCAGAAGCCATTGTTGAGGATGAAGATGAAGTTGGAAAAGGAAGAGTTTTTCTGCAAAGAGAAACAGGTTTGCAAGAAAGCAAGGGAGTTTGAGAGATTGTTTGCGTGAAAAGTCCCACAATGGGATATTCACTACTATTTATAGTAGTGGGAGAAATTCCCAATAACGAGGGCATTAAATGTCATTTAATGCTGCAGGGAGTAGTGGGACGCGTGGCAGCATCCTGTTGTTTTGGCCGTTTCTGCAGAAACAGAGAGACGCAGCGTGCGTCCTCGTTTTTTGAATTTGTCATAATGACAAATTATGAAGTGATGTTTTGGTTCTGCACGCCGTACTGACAGTGACGTCCTAGGATCAAATCAATGATGGTTTCTTGGGATTGCCAATAGTTGGTAAAAAGCAACAAAAAGTGCACAAGTTAACTTGTGACTCAGCGTGGATAAGCAGGTGTCGAATGGCGTTTTCAAAGAATGCCTTTTTCTTTTCAAGAGTCGAAATAAGGCATTCTTAGGGGGCAATTTGTTGGCTCCTAAATTCGACACCTTTGTTTCAATTGATGACAGCCATTAAAAGCTGAAAGATGCTTTCGACTGGCTAAGCCTGTCGAAGTGACCGTCGAAAGATGGCCAAATACTTAGAAGATTTCTTCCAAGGAAGGAGGCTGATTGCCTTCGACGTCGAAGGAGTTTCGTCGAAGACGTCTCTTGACGAACGTGTTCGATGGTCCAGAGTGGAGCAGTTTGAAATTCAAAGCTTTGGAGGGAAAACGGTTTCCAGCAGTTACTACGTGCGAACGTGCAAGGATCTGGGGCGTCGAGCATGGAGAACGTGACAAGTGGCTTGATCTCGAAGCAGTGTAACTGCCCGACGGTTACTTGAAATGTTTTTGTATAAATAGGAGTAGACGTGTAGTTTCTCGCGTGTGTTCACAATAGATACATAGTCACTCATTTAGATTCAAGTACCCAGTGTGAGCGAACGAATTGTTGAGAAATGTATGTGTGAAACACCCATTTATTAATTCAAGTCATTTACTTTTCCAGTACTTTACATGCTTTTTCCCTTTAAGATTCCTGTCGGACCTTTACATTCAAGCCTTGTTTATTTTACCAAGCCTTTTCCTTTATGCAATTTACTTTAACCAATTTACTTAAAGCCTTATCCACATTAATTAAACTTCAAAATCAACCTATGTCCATAGGATCAATCTGATCGATCCTGCGAGTAACCAAATAAGTAACCATTTGGAGGATCAGCGGTTGTTTACCAAATCCCAAGGTAAACACCGTCGGAGAGGGAACCATAGGAAAAGGAATTATCACCTCACTCACCGTCGGAGAGGGAACCATCTGAAAAGGAATTATCACCTCACTCACCGTCGGAGAGGGAACCATCTGAAAAGGAATTATCACCTCACTCACCGTTGGAGAGGGAACCATAGGAAAAGGAATTATCACCTCACTCACCGTCGGAGAGGGAACCATCTGAAAAGGAATTATCACCTCACTCACCGTCGGAGAGGGAACCATCTGAAAAGGAATTATCACCTCACTCACCGTCGGAGAGGGAACCATAGGAAAAGGAATTATCACCTCACTCACCGTCGGAGAGGGAACCATAGGAAAAGGAATTATCACCTCACTCACCGTCGGAGAGGGAACCATCGGAAAAGGAATTATCACCTCACTCACCGTCGGAGAGGGAACCATAGAAAAAGGAATTATCACCTCACTCACCGTCGGAGAGGGAACCATAGGAAAAGGAATTATCACCTCACTCACCGTCGGAGAGGGAACCATCTGAAAAGGAATTATCACCTCACTCACCGTCGGAGAGGGAACCATAGAAAAAGGAATTATCACCTCACTCACCGTCGGAGAGGGAACCATAGGAAATTATAATCTGGGATAACTTCTACTGAGTCTTTGTCAGAAAAATCTGTTGGGAGTCGATTTAGCTGGACTAGAGAAGGCCTGGGAATGGATAAGAAATCTTTGGAGTCGATTAACTGAGCCGGTCTAGGTCTTGAAATATGATTGAGAATTTCAACTGCATTTTTCCTGAAAGGTAAAGGTCAGTCATATGCAATGCATGATATGGATCAAGCAATGATGTTCTCAACATAAATGAGATTTGTATGATATAATGCGTCTATGCATGCTATAATGATGTATGTAATGTTTATGTATGCTTTCGTCTAGGAAAGTAAATCCTTGACGGGTGCCGGGAAGTCATATCCTGGGCTGATGTTGAAGAATAAGCTTGTACTTCCGCTGGGGGATGATAGCTGCAAGAATACCGGTAGGAGAGGATGACTCTGTTGCGGAATAAACTTGGCAAATGGAAGATTCTGCGGGGAGAAAAGATACTCTAGCGACCATGCTGGGAAGCAATACTCTGTGGGAGGAGGGATGCCTTGCTGAATGTTGATAATAATTTGCTGGGGATACCCTTGTTGTTGGGAGTGTTGATGGACTTCGCTGGGGTAAGAAGACTTCGTCGAGGACGCTCTTTCCGTGGCTTTTGGCTGAGGATAACCCAGTTATATCCTGTTAAGGAAATAACTCTTTGAATCAAGCCGGACGACGCGTTCGTGCTCTGCGAGGGGATAAGCTTCCAGAATCTACTGGGGATAAGCTTATTGCTTGGGGATATGAATTCCATCTTTCCTGGGGAACTGGATTGGACTGGACTCTTTTGGGGAAGTTTTGATATGCTGGGGAAGAAGTGATTCCTTTGAATGTTGATACGCCACCGGGGAACAATCTTTAGAGCGAGACTGTCGGGGATGCTTGTTAAGAATATATGTATTGCTGCTGGGGAATGTTGGGATCTGCTGGAGGATACCCAATTTCCTTGAGACTTGATAACTCTGCCTGGAGAAGAATGCACTGTTTTGCTGAATCACTCTCTGGGGAATTAATATGTACTGGTCATATTCTTTAGCTGAACCTACCTTGGTACTTTGGAGGATAGAACAATTGGATTGTTTAGACAACTCTTTTATTGCCCCTGTTTCTAGTGTCACCTGCAATTAATTCCTTTGTTTCGTATGCAAATATTTATGAGTTAGCAAATTATTGTCAATGCATATATCACAAATTGAACCTTAGACGTTCTTCGCAAAACAAAACAGAAAAAGAAAGACACTTGGCACGTTTAACTGAAAATATATTTGTATTGATTTTTGAATGGCCTGAAAAATAGGCGTTTTGTGTACAAGAGGCTGACGTCCTAGTAAGAGGAACGCCGCCGAACAAAAGAGTTTATACAAATTTTGTACAAAAGAAAATAAAACAGCTGTGTGAAATGAATGATCCCACTGGGTTTCAACTCTGCTATTGCCTTTATAACTCCGAGCGTCTCATCACTTGATGACCTTGGTTGAAGGTGAAGCTGATTGATCGATGCCGTCTGAACTTGATGTAGATACCGGATTCTGGATGCAAAGTGATCAATGAGACATAGTATTACGCTTTATCCCTAATTTTGCCTGGACCGCCCTTTCGGGTTTTCGGTCCACCGGGATACCCATTTTTGCCCAAGCCGCCTTTTCAGGTTTTCGACTTGCCGGGTGTACAGATTTTTTTCATTTTCATCCCTTCATTTTGCCCGAACCCTTTTGGTTCGACGGGAAGCCCTAATTTTTGCCTAGGCATGTCAGCCTAGCGGGTCTTTTTTCATGCGTAGTATTTTTTTACTATGTCTGCATTGGCGGGGTGAGGAAGGTCGTCACCATCCATGTTGGTTAATATCATGGCTCCTCCTGAGAACACATGCTTGACCACAAATGGCCTTTCGTACGTAGGGGTCCATTTGCCCCTTGGATCACTCTGAGGAAGGATGATTCGCTTGATTACCAGATCCCCAACTCGATATTCCTGTGGTCTGGCCTTTTTGTTAAATGCCCTGATCATCCGTTTCTGATACGTCTGACCATGACAGATAGCAGCAAGTCTTTTTTCATCAATGAGGTTGAGCTGATCAAGTCGTGTCTGGATCCAATCATCTTCATTCAGATTTGCATCCTTCATTATCCGGAGAGAGGGTATTTGTACTTCGATCGGCAAGACTGCCTCCATGCCATAAACCAGAGATAAAGGAGTTGCCCCGGTTGACGTCCTAGCTGAGGTACGGTACCCATGTAGAGCGAACGGTAACATCTCGTGCCAGTCTTTGTAAGTCACTGTCATCTTCTGCACGATTTTCTTGATGTTCTTATTTGCTGCTTCTACAGCCCCATTCATCTTCGGTCTGTAAGGAGAAGAATTGTGGTGCTGTATTTTGAATTGTTCGCAGAGCTCAGCGATCATCTTGTTGTTCAGGTTGGTACCATTATCTGTAATAATTCGCTCAGGGACACCGTACCGACAGATCAGGTTGTGCCGAATGAACCGTGCCACAACAGTCTTGGTTACCGTAGCATAGGATGCTGCTTCGACCCACTTCGTAAAATAATCAATCGCTACCAGGATGAAGCGATGCCCATTGGATGCCGTAGGTTTAATCTCGCCGATCATGTCTATACCCCACATTGCAAACGGCCACGGCGCAGTCAGAACATTCAGGGGAACTGGAGGAACATGCACCTTGTCTGCGTAAATCTGGCACTTGTGACATGTCCTGGAATGTTGGTAACAGTCAGCTTCCATTGTGGACCAGTAATATCCTGCCCGTAGGATTTTCTTAGCCATAGTATGTCCACTGGAATGCGTACCAAAGGTCCCTTCATGTAGCTCTTCCATGATTCTTTCTGCTTCAGTCTTATCCACACAACGCAGTAAGGTTGAATCATGGTTTCGCTTGTACAAGATGTCGTTGCTAAGGAAGAACTTGGCTGCGAACCTTCTCAGGAATTTCTTATCATTGATAGAGGCACCTTCGGGGTATTCCTGAGTTTCCAAGTATCTCTTCACCTCATGGTACCAAGGCTTCTCAGTCACCAATTCAGTCTCGAGATCGCAACAGTATGCCGGTTCATCCAGTTTCCAGATGATGATCCGGGGAGCCTCATTATCCCATTTGACCTTGAACATAGAAGACATTGTAGCTAACGCGTTCGCCAACTGATTCTCTTCTCTTGGAAAGTGCTCAAAGGTTATTTCTGTAAAGTGGGGAATTAGGGTCAACACACATTCTCTGTAAGGAATCAGGTTTGGATGTTTCGTATCCCACTCTCCTTTGATCTGATTGATCACAAGAGCGGAATCTCCGAAGACACTCAGAAACTTAATCCTTAGGTCGATCGCAGCTTGAAGACCCATGATGCACGCCTCATACTCTGCCATGTTGTTGGTACAGTTAAAACATAGCCGGGCAGTGAGTGGAGTATGAGTATCTTGTGGAGATATGATGATGGCGCCGATACCATTTCCCAAAGAATTGGAGGCTCCGTCAAAGTGCATAGACCATCGGGATCCTAGTTCAGGTCCTTCATCCGGTCCAGGTACTTCACAATCTGTCACTATCATGATGCTCTCATCCGGAAATTCGAAGTTCATTGATTGGTAGTCATCTACAGCTTGATGTGCCAAGTGGTCTGCCAATACACTTCCCTTGATGGCTTTCTGGGTTGTGTACTGAATGTCGTATTCCGTCAAGATCATTTTCCATCTTGCAATTCTCCCAGACAGAGCAGGCTTTTCGAATATGTACTTTATAGGATCCATTTTTGAGATCAATAAGGTAGTGTGAGTCAGCATATACTGTCTCAGCCGGCGAGCAGCCCATACCAAAGCGCAGCAAGTTTTCTCAAGCAGTGAGTATCGGGTCTCACAGTCGGTAAACTTTTTGCTAAGGTAATAAATGGCATGCTCTTTTCGGCCAGACTCGTCATGCTGCCCCAGCACACACCCCATTGAGTTGTCAAGCACCGTTAGATATAGTATCAGAGGTCTCCCTTCAACCGGTGGCATAAGGATAGGTGGTTCTTGGAGATACTCTTTGATTCTGTCGAAGGCAGCCTGACATTCATCGTTCCAACGTACTACCTGATCTTTCTTCAGCAGCTTGAAGATTAGCTCACAGGTAGCAGTCAGGTGTGAGATGAATCGAGCAATGTAATTCAGGCGTCCTAAAAAGCCTCTGACCTCTTTCTCTGTCTTGGGAACTAGCATCTCTTGAATAGCTTTGACCTTAGCAGGGTCCACTTGAATACCTTTATCACTGACCACGAAGCCTAGCAACTTTCCAGATCTTACCCCGAAGGTACACTTGTTCGGGTTCAATCTCAGCTTGTACAGTTTCAACCGGTCAAACAACTTCTGCAGATGATCTAGATGCTCTTCCTCAGTCTGGGACCTTGCGATCATGTCGTCCACATACACTTCTATCTCATGATGGATCATGTCATGAAATAAGGCAACCATGGCGCGTTGGTAGGTTGCCCCAGCGTTCTTCAACCCGAATGGCATGACCTTGTAGCAGAAGGTGCCCCATTGAGTAACAAATGTAGTCTTTTCCATGTCTTCAGGTGCCATCTTGATCTGGTTGTAACCTGAAAAGCCATCCATGAAAGAGAATACCTTGTGCTGAGCCGTATTATCAACAAGGACATCAATGTGAGGTAAGGGGAAGTCATCCTTGGGGCTGGCCCTGTTTAGGTCCCTGTAGTCGACACACATTCTGACCTTACCGTCCTTCTTAGGTACCGGCACCACATTAGCAACCCACTGAGGGTAAGAAGTCACTGCAAGGAACCCGACATCAAACTGTTTCATGACCTCGGCTTTAATCTTCTCAGACATCTCTGGACGCATCCGACGGACCTTTTGCTTAACTGGAGGGCAGTCTTCCTTAGTTGGCAAGTGATGGACCACAATATCGGTATCCAACCCGGGCATTTCTTCGTAGGACCAGGCAAAGATCTCCATATAATCATGTAGCATCTGAGTCAACCGTTGCTTCACGCTGAGCTCTAGGTTGGCACCAATCTTTCCCTCTCTCCTGTCTGCTTCAGTACCCAAGTTTATTGTTTCCACTGGCTCTTCATGGGGTTGAATTGCCCTCTCTTCCTGAAGCAACAGTCTTGCAAGCTCGCCAGGCACTTCGCAATCATCTTCACCTTCGTCTTCGGCTAAGTTGATCGGATTTTCGAAGTCATAATTGGCAGTAGCAGAGTTGTTATCAGTGAGATCCAGAGTGGATTGAAACCTGTATGAGTGAGTGTGTGTGTAAATACAGCTGTTTTGAAATATATGTAAAGGAAATAAAGACATAAAAGGAGCACAAGATTTGTAATGCGAAAATACGTCCAAGATTTTCATTCATGATATATGAAATGACAATTTATATGCCCTCACAAATGATACCACGGTGCCTCGGGTAAGACACCGGGCCAAAGAGTTTATTTATTGTTTATTACAAAATAACAAAACATAGGAATTCATTACTCAGTAACAAGAGAAACAAGGAGATTGTCTTTTGCGCTCCAATTGTTAAGTCCACCGTCGGTTGCCGGGTAGATCCAGCTATCAAACTCAGCTTCATCAACTTCCTCTTTGTCCCCAATAGCATTCACTCCATGAGCAGGCAGGGGCGCTGTTACTACATTAGGCTTCTCAGATGCCTCAAACTGTACCTCCTTGGCGTCAATAAGGTCCTGCAGCTTGTTCCTTAATGCCCAACAGTCATCAGTGGCATGCCCCGGGCTATCAGAATGATAAGCACAACGAGTATTCGGGTTGTACTTAGGAGATGTAGTATTTGGAAACTTTGGAGCCTCTCTGACAGTCACTAGGTTGGTTGAGAGCAACTGTGGCAGGATCTGCGATAGGGTCATGCTTAAGCGGGTGAACTCTCTTCGGGGTCTTTCAGCCCTTTGAGGATTGTTTGGCCGAGGAGCGGCAGCAGGCTTAGCAATCATTACCGCACTGACAGATTGGCGGCGCTCAGGTCTCTCTGATCTCTTGGAACCATACACGGCAGTAGCCTCCTTCTTGAAGGGTTTCTTTTCAGAACTAGATGATGCACCCTTCGAAATCTTCCCAGACTTTAACCCAGCCTCAATTCTCTCTCCTGTTAGAATCAAATCAGTGAACCCTGCAGACGAATTCCCGATAAGATGGTTGAAAAATGGCCCAGATAGGGTCCCCAAGAACATGTCTACCAGCTCCCGATCAGTCAACGGAGGCTGCACCCTGCCAGCCAGGTCTCTCCACTTCTGAGCGTACTCTTTAAAACCTTCACTTGCACCTAACGACATACCCTGGAGTTGGGTACGTGTAGGGGCAAGGTCGGCATTATATTGATACTGCTTATAGAAAGCAGTAGTCAACTCCTCCCAGTTACGAACCTTGGTCCCATCCAGCTGATAAAACCATTCGAGATGAGTCCCTGAAAGACTCTCCTGGAAGAAGTGGATCCATAAATTCTTATCCGCAGAGTACGGCTGAATTTTCCGAACATAGGACCTTAGATGCAGCTTGGGACAAGACGCACCGTCATATTTAGAGAAGGATGGTGCTTTGAACTTGTGAGGGATAATCACACCAGTAGACAAACCCAGATCTCCGAAATCCAGCCCAGGTACCTGTTGAATCTCCATAGCTTTCAACCTGTCCTCCAGTTGCTTGTATCTGTCTTCTGCAGGAGGGTACTGCTCTTCATCAAAATCAGTCTCGTTGTCGGAGACTACCGGACTAGGAACCCTTGCTTCTGCCTGAGGACTACTCTTGCCAACAGAAGAACCAGCCTCTTCGTGCTGCAGAGCATTACCAAACCTTCGGCCCGAGTTGAACAGAACAGTCCTTCTCTTCTTCTTCTTCTCCTTCTTCAGGAGCATAGCCTTCAATTCTTCTTGGCCCTGAGCCAGACCCTTGATTAATTCCTGAAACTGCGCATTTTGCGCCTGAAGAGCCTTGATGGAAGTCTCAGTTGATGAAGAGTCGGGATTCATGATACTGAAATAAACAGCGAAGAACTGTAAGCAACCTGAAAAAGGGAAAAACCTGCTATGCACATGATGAATGATATGTGTTTATGCAATGCATTCAAGGGTTCGAAAGTTAAAATTTGTTGTAGACAAAAAGGAACACACGTTATCATTAAAGAAATCATTGTTTAATACATCAAAGCCTCATGGGCAAAATAATACAAAAAACAAATCAATCCCAAAATATGCTGCGCATCCTCTTTGGAGCTATGTAAGTGTTGAGATTCCTCTCCTCATGCAACAGGCGGGTGAGCTCCAAGACCTTCTTTTCACTGGCATGTAGACTAGTCTCAAGAGAATTCCGTTCTTCCTTAAGCTGGATCCAGCTCTTCTGCATCTCTTCCCAGGATGTGGGCATATCAGGGTGCTGAATAGTGTAGGACACTTCCCCTTCCAATACTGGCTCTTTGATTACTGGGAGTATATGAGGATAAGGCATCACTAACTTCTGGGAGCGGGCTCGTACCCACTTGAGATAAGTTTCCAACGGGATGGAATTCCTGTGCCCCAGTGTCTTGTTGTCTATCCTACTTGGCATCCTCCAAGCTTTGATAAATCTCTGGCGAAGTCCTTGAGTATCATTGTCGAAGTCAAAAACTATGTCAGGAATTAACATGTCATGAGGACCATCCCTCCGAGCATAACCAAACTGTCTCCAAGCCAGGCATGGGCTGTAAGTAATACCTCCTCTGATTCCAAGTAAAGGAACATTAGGGTACTCCCCGCAGCGATCAATGATAGTGACATCTTCTCTGGACCTAGGGCACCAATGTATATCTGCATGTGTAAGAGTCATCAACCGTTGTGACCATCTCAAACCCCGCTCATTCTTCAAGACTGTTTGTGGAAGGTGCGAAATAAACCACCTTCCCAGGAGAGGAGTGCAACACATAAGGACACCTCTTTTTCTCATGGTTCGAGTGTAACATGAGTGAAGGATGTCCCCCAGCAACGTAGGTATAGGATTCCTGGACATAAAGATCTGAACAGCACTGATATCAATAAGCTGATCTGGATTAGGGAACAACACCAAACCATAGACAAGGAGGGCCACAACCTCTTCAAAAGCTTGCAAGTCAAGGGAGTTCCAACATTCAAGGGCCTTTTCAAACAGAAACCTGGCTAAGAACCCTTTGATACCACTTCTAACTTCCCAATGTCCCTTGAGGTCAGATGACTGTAGGTGCAAGGCTTTAGCAATCTCTTCAAGCTTAGGTTCCTTTTCTGTACCGTTGAAGGGTAGCTGATCAAGGATATGGATCTTCAGGAGCCGGGAGAACTCCTCCAATGTAGGTACCAACTGATAGTCCAAGAAGGTGAAACAGTGATGCAGAGGATCAAAGAACTGGAACAGGACCTTTATCATATCTTCCTCAATATTGGTATTGACCAAGCTGATGAGGCTTCCATGTCTTTCACTGAATGAAGAGTTCTCAGGAATCCTGGATATAAGCTCCTTAAGCTGAGGAGGGATCCTTACAAGACTGACTTGAATTGTCTTTCTACGAACAGTTTCCATGTCCTACAAAACAAGAACAAAGATGAAAATTCGAACCCCTGAAATGGTTAGTCAATGCATATGATGCTGGATGATGTCATGATGCTATGCTTAAACACACCACAGATATTTACAAAGACAACCATGTAAGGCACACAAGGCACACAAGACAAGCCCTTAGGGTTTAAGGCCAGCATGGGGTCTGGGTAGTACCCTCTTGAAGTTGGTGGGTTCAACCTGTCCTAATCAAAGTAACCGGGTTCTAAGGTTCCCAATATCACGGGGTTGCTTTCATTGTTCATCGTTTCGATTTAGCCACTGAACTGGCGACCGAAATATTCCAGGAAAGCAACCCTCAATTGAGTGTAGTATCGAGTATCAACCAACCTCGGACTGCACCAAAGTCAGTTATCTCACTACCCTAAAGAGGCCAAGATAGTTCAATTAAGGTTCCTAAGGTCTGCTGATGCTTCATGACACCACGCGGAGGCCCCGTACTCTCCTTGACTGAACTCAAGCGTTACCGGTACACACCAAAGTGCCACATCAACGTAGCAGACTGTTTCAACCATGTCGGTATACCCCGCACAGTTCCCTCACAGCCTTGTTGCTACTTTCTAAGAAGGTATCCCCCAGATCCGGGTTTAGGATCTATAGAACTCCCAAGCAACCCACAATTTAAAGCACACAAGGAAAACAATTGAAAACACAGTGATCTTAATCCTAAGGTACACCTCACTTTAAGTTTATCCCCAGCAGAGTCGCCAGTTCTGTGATCGGTGGATCTGGAACTGACTGTTTAACGCTGGTTCGCGAAATGTCGCGGAAGCAAGAGTCGCCACCGTCTTTTATTTTCTCCAAATGGAAAGGACAAAAGCACAGAAAAATTCCTTAAAGAGATTGCTCTCGGTTCGGGAGGTAGATTATAGAAGGGAAGGTGTTAGCACCCTTTCTATCCATGGTTATCCATGGGCTCTTAGATACTTGCTCATTGTGTTTTCAAAAATGGTTTGTTTGCTTTTCAACTGTGGGTTTTAAAAAAAGTTTCTTTGAAAATTCCAGTTCGACTCTTGTATCGGTCCTCAAGAGTGTTTGAAAAATTGCTTTCGAAAGCTTTTTGAAAAGGTGTCGGTGTGAAAAGTATTTTTTTGAATTTGTTTGAGATTTAGAGCAAGTATCTACGAGTCGTCTACCTACCCTAAGGAATTCGTCTGTGTAGATGTCCTTTAAAATAGTGCCATCCCACCATTGAGAGGTAGGTAGCACCACCGTTGGAGGTGTTCGGGTCAATTCGAGGTTCGGGACATGGTGATCACCAGAGCAATGGGAAGACACCTTAGAAGCTACCCTCATGCCAGGTTCCCGGATCATGAGGACTTACTAAGACATCCTCTACTCGACGATCACCTTTCGAGGCAAGGCAACAGTGAGGCGTACCCTAGGGGTGGTGTGTGCGATTTGTGTGTCGTTTTCATTTGCATTTATCTTGTCATGTTATTGGTGTTCTACGCTTGTTTTTATTTTGTCCATACATTCTTTCATGCTTTTGATTAACAGTTAAAAGTTGCAAGGAAAGTAAATTCTAAGCTATTACAAATGGCGCGGGTCCACATCGCCAAAATTAACCAGGACCCGATTTGACAGAAAATAAAGAATTAACAGCAAATAAAGAATTAAAAGTGCGAGAAATAATTAAAATGTTACAAGGCTTCGGGAGAGGTACATAATTATTCAAATGAAATAAAATAAATATGCGAATAAATAAGAAATTAAGAACGAGGGCGTTGGACCCTTTTGCAAAAAATTAAATTAATAACGGAGTTAATTAATTAAAAGAGAAAGAACTTGTTTTTTGGTGTTTTTTAGTATTTTAAGATTTAATAGAAAAAATTAATTGCAATTAAACGCTAACCCTAATTCTATTTTATTTTAATTTATTAAGAAAAACATTAGAATTTAACCTAAATTAAACCTAATTTTTATATACAAATTTAATTATAAAAATAAATAAAATAAATAATATTATTATAAAAAAGAAAAATTAAAAAGGAATAAAAACATTAATTAAACCTAATTCTATGTTTTTTAGATTTTTTTGTTAAAAGTATTAAAATTACAACTTAAATTAAAACTAAATAATTACATGCAAATTTATTTATGAAAATATTAGAAATAAAAATATTTATTATATTTTTTATCTTTTCTGATTTTTTTGTGTATTTTATATTTTGTGAAAATAATTAATTAACTAAACAAATAATTAAAAAGAAAAATAGAAAATAAAAAAAATAAAGAAAGTATGGAGAATTGCAAACCAAGGGGGTTCAGATCCCAAATTAGGAGGTATTCTTTAGAAATCCAGGCCCATTAAGACATTGGTCCGTTTGACTTTCCAAGTAGCGTGCTGCAGCGCTGACTAGGGTTTAGGGTGTTCCTCCAATCTATGCCTTTGATCTGAGGTTCCAGGACGCGTGGCATGCTGGATTTGGAAGGTGCATGGTGGTCTTTATTATTGAAACTGCATAGGAATTGTTATTGAAAAATAATATGGAAACATGGAAGACCTGGGGCTCGAACCCAGGTCATGTGTATTACCAACCCTTATGCTTGCCAGCTGAACCACTGAATCATTTTGTTAAATAAATAAACAATAAACAATATAATATGAAACAACGCGTTAGTGGAATTTGCGCGCAAAAATTCAAATGCACCAGTCAAGCCTCGCCACCTAATCATCTTCCTCGCTGGTTTTTATTTTCCTGAAACAAAAGAAACATAGGCAACGGTTTTGGATGTGTTCTCTTAGGTATGTTTTGAGAAAATAGCGAATAGGTCCCCTTGGCATATAAATTCAGCGCGAGCATGCCATTATTTCCGTCCAAGCGAGCTGGTTTCGTTCATGGTACTGAGGACTCCTAATTTTACAGCATGTAAAAACGCCTAAATCGAAAGCTTGGTAACCCTAGAAAACAACAATGGTGGAATCGCGTGTGGTGTATAAAAATACAATTAAATATGTTGGTTAGCTTCAGAATCATTCAAGGAATAAGAATCAATAATTGAAATGCCATAAAAATGCATAGATTTCAAAGTACGATAATGAATTTTTCATGAAATATCTTGAATTCTGTATACCGATTCCTTGAGTTTTGATGGTTGTCTTTGATTGGAATATGTCCAGTGAACCTTCAGCAAGCTAATGGAATAAGAATTATGCCTTGAATCGCCCTAAAAAGTGGTTTTCAGATTTGAGTTTTTTGGCAAAATTTTCAAGTTGTGAATGGAGTTTTCTGAGCAGCTGCGTGTGTATTATGATTAGGGTTGTGTTCCATACTTATGCAAGAGTGAATTAGGTTAAGAATATGGATCCAAATATCTTGCATTCATGATTTTGGAAATTTGATTTTCTAAGATTTTTCTCAATCTTTTTCCATGTGCTTTTTGATACAAATCAGCTCCAATCTCTCCAAATCTTTCTATATTGGGATATGCACGAATTATTGAGACTAAAACATGTACAAAAAGATTTGTTAGGTTAAGTTAAATATTTTTCACATATTTAATTGATTTAAGTGAATTATTATAAATAAAAATTCAAATAAATAAATAAAAAGTGAAAAAATACTTCCCTTTGGGCCAAGTGGTCGTGCACATGTTTGGAATGATGAATTGTGGAAGAAACATGGGCCCATTAGCAATTTTAGGTCATTTGAATCAATGTTGACTTTTCAAAATATCCAAAAATTTCCCAACTTCTACAAGGCATAACTTGCTCAATTTTTAAGCTTTTCTCATGTTTTTGGATATTTTGGAAAGGTCTTTTAGTCCTCTAACCAATGCCCTTGGTCCCATGTCATTTTGATTTACCAATCTCAAGTTATGGCCTTTGACTTAAAGTCCTTTTTTGTTGACTTTTGAAAATGACCTATAATGTTGAAATTGATAACTTTTTGTGAGAGCATTTCTTGGACTTGAAGTATGAAGATGAGTTGTAGGAAATGTCTTTCTCTTAAAAATGAGCTTTGGATGGAATTTTTCTGATAATCCATGTGAAAGTTATGCCCTGGTCAATTTCAGTTGACTTTTTCAACTGTCCAAATAAGGAAACTTTTGCATCTTGATGATTTTTGAGCCAAATTTTGGGAATCATGATCAAGCATTGATCAAATGATGTTTGTGGCTTCAAAATGATATGTTGACCAAAAATTTAAACTTTTGACTGTCAAATGACCATTTTGCCCCTACAGTTGACTGTAGTGCAATTTAGGGTTTTGACTGTGCAATTTTGTGCTGAAAGCCCTGAAACTTGGTATGAGGATACTTGACCATATCTGTAGGCATGTGAGACTTGATTGGACCTTTGAAAACTTCATTTTCTTGACCAGAATACAAACCCTAATCTTGACTGCTTAGGAGGCCTTTACACTGTGCAACCCTTAGGGAACTTTGAAGCTTGGCTTGGCAATTTCTTGGAGAATATGGGAGGGCAAATTTTGGGGTACAACAGTGACGACCTTCCTCACCCCGCCAATGCAGACATAGTAAAAAGATACTACGCATGAAAAAAAGACCCGCTAGGCTGACATGCCTAGGCAAAAATTAGGGCTTCCCGGCGAACCAAAAGGGTTCGGGCAAAATGAAGGGATGAAATGGAAAAATCTGTACACCCGGCAAGTCGAAAACCTGAAAAGGCAGCTTGGGCAAAAATGGGTATCCCGGTGGACTGAAAACCCGAAAGGGCGGTCCAGGCAAAAGTTAGGGATAAAGCGTAATACTATGTCTCATTGGATCACTTTGCATCCGGAATCCGGTATCTACATCAAGTTCAGACGGCATCGATCAGTCAGCTTCATCTTCAACCAAGGTCATCAAGTGATGAGACGCTCGGAGATATAAAGGCGATAGCAGAGTTGAAACCCAATGGGATCATTCATTTCACACAGCTGTTTTATTTTCTCTTGTACAAAATTTGTATAAACTCTTTTGTTCGGCGGCGTTCTCTTATTAGGACGCCAGCCTCTTGTACATAAAACGCCTATTTACAGGCCATTCAAAAATCAATACAAATATACTTTTCAGTTAAAATTGCCAATTGTTTTTCCTTTTCTGTTTTGTTTTGCGAAGAACGTCCAAGGTTCAATTTGTGATATATGCATTGATAATAATTTTCTAACTTATGAATATTCGCATACGAAACAAAGGATTAATTACAGGTAACATTAGAAACAGGGGCAATAAAGAGTTGTCTAAGCGATCTAATTGCTCTGTCCGCCAAGGTATCAAGGTAGGTTCAGCTGAAGAACATAACCAGTATACCTTAATTCCACAGAGAGTGAGCCAGCAAAGTCAATACACTCTCCCCAAGCAAAGCTATTATCATCCTTAAGGAAGTTGGGTATCTCCAGCAGATCTCAACATTCCCCAGCAGTATATATGCAGTCTTAACAAGCATCCCCGACAATCTTGGTCGAAAGATTGTTCCCCGGCGGTATATCAAACATTCAGTGGAGTTACTTCCAATACAATTCAAAAACTTCCCCAGGAGAGTCCAATCCAGTTTCCCCAGGAAAGTTGGAATTCATCTCCCCAAGTAGTAAGCTTATCCCCAGTAGATTCTGGAAGCTTATCCTCGCAGAGCACGAACGTGTCCCCCGACTTTATTCAAAGAGTTATTTCCTTACCAGGATATAACTGGGTTATCCTCAGCCAAAAGCCACGGAAAGACCGTCCTCGGCAAAGTCTTCTTACCCCCAGCGAAGTCTATTAACACTTCCAACACAACAAGGGTATCCCTAGCAAGTTATTATCAACAGCTCAACAAAGTACCTCTCTCCCCACAGAGTATTTCTCTCCAGCAAGATTGATAGAGTGCTTTTCCCCCCGCAGAGTTATCCATTCGCCAAGCTTATTCCCCAACAGAGTTATCTTCTCCTACCGGTATTCTTGCAACTATCATCCCCAGCGGAAGCAAAAATCTATTCTTCAACATCAGCCCAGGAGTTAACTTCCCGGCACCCGTCAAGGATTCACTTTCCTAGACATTCATAAACATCACATTCTCATACATTATAGCATGCATATACGCATCATATCTTACAATCTCATTTATGTTGAGAACATCATTGCTTGACCCACATCATGCATTGCATATGACTGACCTTTACCTTTCAGGAAAGATTCAGTTAAGTTCTCAGCTATATTTCAAGACCTTGACAGGTTCAGTTAAATCGACCCTAAGATTTTCCTGATTCTTATCCAGTCAAAGGCCTTCTCTGGTTCAGTCAGATCGACCCTAAGATCTCCCTGTTTCTTATCCAGTTGAAGACATTTCAAGACCTAGACCGGTTCAGTTAAATCGACCCTAAGATTTTCCTGATTCTTATCCAGTCAAAGGCCTTCTCTGGTTCAGTCAGATCGACCCTAAGATCTCCCTGTTTCTTATCCAGTTGAAGACTTCAAGACCTAGACCGGTTCAGTTAAATCGACCCTAAGATTTCCCTGTTTCTTATCCAGTTGAAGACTTCAAGACCTAGACCGGTTCAGTTAAATCGACCCTAAGATTTTTCTGTTTCTTATCCAGTCAAAGACCTTCTCTGGTTCAGTCAGATCGACCCTAAGATCTCCCTGTTTCTTATCCAGTTGAAGATTTCAAGACCTAGACCGGTTCAGTTAAATCGACCCTAAGATTTTCCTGTTTCTTATCCAGTCAAAGGCCTTCTCTAGTCCAGCTAAATCGACCCCTAACAGATTTTCCTGATGAAGACTCAGTAGAAGATACCCAAGATTCTCTCAATGATTACTGTTGAGGTTGTAGTCGCCTATGGTTCTCTCCCCGTTACTGCGGAGGTAGTAATCACGCCCAAGATTCTCTCAATGATTACTGTTGAGGTAGAAGTCGCCCAAGATTCTCTCAATGATTGCTGTTGAGGTTGAAGTCGCCCAAGATTCTCTCAATGATTACTGTTGAGGTTGAAGTCGCCCAAGATTCTCCCAGCGTTACTGTTGAGGTAGAAGTCGCCCAAGATTCTCTCAGCGTTACTGTTGAGGTAGAAGTCGCCCAAGATTCTCTCAGCGTTCCTATTGAGGTAGTAATCGCCCAAGGTTCTCTCACCATCCCGTTGAGGTAGTAACCATCCCTGGTTCATTCATCACCTTTTGAAGATCCAGATCCAGCTCCTGTAACCAGTCAGGACACATCTACACAAGAGTTTGAAGACCACTCCTGTAACAGGTCAGGTAATCATTTTTCTTTTGCAGGTACGCAAGTTCTCGCTAAGGAATCTCTTACGCGATCAACATCCGGATGGCATCTATAAGCCCATCCACCTTCCATCATCTCTTAGCATGGCATCTATAAGCCCATTCCCTATATCACGCTACTATGTGAGCGCAAATTTCTGGGCACTCTAGTGTTCAATCATCTTCCACCTTCGGATTACGAAAGGCACGTCAGCCAATCTGCATCCTCAGGTTTAAGAAGATTGAACAGGGGCAACTGTTGTACCCCAAAATTTTCCCTCCCATATTCTTCAAAATTTGCCAAGTCAAAAGCTTCAAAATTCCCCAAGGGTTGCACAGTTCAAGGGCCTCCTAACAGTCAAAAACTAGGGTTTTGGTTTTGACAAAGAAAATGAAGTTTCCAAGGGTCCAATCAAGTCCCACATGCTTATAAACATGGTCAAGAATCCTCATACCAAGTTTCAAGACTTACAGCACAAAATTGCACAATCAAAAACCCTAATTGCACTGCAGTCAACTGCAGGGGCAAAATGGTCATTTGACAGTCAAAAGTTCAAATTTTTGGTCAACATCTCATTTTGAGGCCACAAACATCATTTGATCAATTCTTGATCATGATTCTCAAAGCTTGGCTCAAAAAGTCTCAAGATGCAAAAGTTTCCATATTTGGACAGTTGAAAAAGTCAACTGTAACTTGATCAAGGCATAACTTCCACATGGATTATCAGAAAAATTCCATCCAAAGCTCATTTTAAAGAAAAAGACATTTCCTACAACTCCTCTTCACACTTCAAGTCCAAGAAATGCTCTCACAAAAAGTTATCAATTTCAACATTATAGGTCATTTTCAAAAGTCAACAAAAAGGGACTTTAAGTCAAAGACCATAACTTGAGATTGGTAAATTAAAAAGACATGGGACCAAAGACATTGGTTAGCGGACTTCAATACCTTTCCAAAATGTCCAAGAACATGATCAAAGCTTAAAAATTGAGCAAGTTATGCCTTGTGGAAGTTGGGAAATTTTTGGATATTTTGAAAAGTTAACTTTGCTTCAAATGTCTTAAAACTGCTAATGGGCCTCTTTTTCTTCCAAGAATCATTATCCAAGGCATGTGCACGACCATTTGGCCCAAAGGGAAGTTATTCATCATTTTTATTTATTTATTTGAATTTTTAAATGCTAATAATTCATTTAATTAAAATAAATATGTGGAAAATACTAAACCTAAGTTTTTAAATCTTTTTATGCATGAAATACACTCAATATTTCGTGCATAATCAGATTTGGAAAGAATCTTGGTAATTGGACATGATTTGAAGCAAATTTGCATGAAAAAGATTGGAAAATATATGCCATAAAAATCAAATATCTCTTCATCAATACAAAGGTTCTTTGGACCAAATTTCCAACCCTAATCATTCACACATATATACTGATGCAAACCCTACTCCTAAGAACCTCCCAGCTGCGCAAGAACATCATCACCACTTTTGCATTTTTTGTGAAAAACTCAAATACTGAAAACTATCTTCCAGTGAGATTCAAGGCCAAATAATTATTCTATCGTGTTCCTGAAGCTTCAAGGAAGGAGTTTGAATCAAAACCATAAGCTCTAACACCAAGAAACGTGAGAACAATCGCGTCCTGCACAGAATTTTTTTCACATTCTTGCATCATGATTCATGCGTTTTCTGTAGTTTTTAACATTTGATTTGTGTTATTTGACTCATTACAAAGCTAACTACATGATTTAATTGAGTTTTTAAGCATTGTGCGTGATTTCACCATGGATGCATGCTAGGGTTACCAAGCTGTGGAATTGGGCGTTTTTGAATCTTGTAAAATTAGGACACCTTAATACCATGGATGAAATCAGGGAGCTTGGACGAATACAACACACCCCTCGCGCCTAATTTATGTGATACCATAGCCTAATCGCTATTTTGAAAAACGGCATATTTTGGGGGGGTTTAAAACCCCCGTTAACCTCTTTTATATTTCAGGAAAAAATCAAACGAGGAAGAAGAAGAGTAGGTGGCACCAGCTGATTGGAACATTTGCATTTCGCGCTAAATCAGCCACTAACGCTTGTTTTACTTTATGTTATTTGTTTGCCATTATATAATCAAAGTGCGTCAAGAGCTCCAGTGGCAAGGCATGTGTATGGTAATCCCTGGGACCTGGGTTCGAATCCCAGGTCCCCCTCCCTTTCCCTTATATTTTTCTCCTAATTATGTTCTCATGTAGCTCATGCCCTGAAGATCACCATACGCTCCCCACTCAAACGTGCCACACGTCCCACAATCTCCATCCAAGGGCCAAGATTTGATGCCTATGATATGCTGCAGTCAACGCACACACACGCTAGCCAAAAAGTCAGACAAGGCCTTGACATAATTGGGCCAGAAATGTTAGGGCTACACCTCCAAATTGGGGACAGAACCCCCCAAGGTTTGCTATTCTTTTATATTTTCTATTTTTATTTGATTTAATTAATTTCCTTTAAATTCTTCAATTGATTTATTTTCATCAAATATAAATAATACAAAAAATCAGAAAAGCCATAAAAAATCAAAAAATATATTTTATGTTAATATTTTTTAAGTAAATATCATTAATTAATTTAGCTTTGTAAAATTAGGTTTAATTCAAATGTTTTTCTTAATAAATTAAAAACTTGTAGAATTAGGTTTAATTATTACTTTTTTTTTCTTTTTTTTTTCTCATCACTAATAATTAATTATTTATTTTTATAAATCAAATTGCATTAATTAATTAGATTTAATTTTAGGTAATTTTCATATTTTCTTAATAAATTAAAAAATAGCTAGAATTAGGGTTAATTAATATTTTAATTCCATGTAATTCTCATTAAAATCATAAATACCAAAATCTCAAAAATAACTTCTTTTTTTCATTTTAATTTCATTAATTTAATAATAATAATTTAATTCCTTTAAAAAAGGGGTCCAACGCCCTCGCTTTCAATTTGAATTCGATTCGCGCATTTTATTTTATTTCGTATAATATTGATGTAATTCTCCCAAAGCCATGTAACTCGGACAGTTTATATTTCTCGCACATTACTTCTTTATTTTCTGTCAAATCGGGTCCTGGGGTAAATTTGGCGATGTGGACCCGCGCCTTTGTAATAGTTTAAAACTTTTAATTTCCGCACTTTTTAACTGTTAAATAAATGCATGCAAGAATGAATGACAAAATAAAAACAAACGCGTAGATCACCTATGACATGACAAGATAAAATAACTGAACATGACACACAAAATCACACACCACCCCTAGGGTACGCCTCACTGTTGCCTTGCCTCGAAAGGTGATCGTCGAGTAGAGGATGTCTTAGTAAGTCCTCATGATCCAGGAACCTGGCATGAGGGTAGCTTCTAAGGTGTCTTCCCATTGCTCTGGTGATCACCATGTCCCAAACCTCGAATTGACCCGAACACCTCCAACGGTGGTGCTACCTACCTCTCAATGGTGGGATGGCACTACTTTAAAGGACATTTACACAGACGAATTCCTTAGGGTAGGTAGACGACTCTAGATACTTGCTCTAATTTCAAAAACAAATCAAAAAATACTTTTCACACCGACACCTTTTCAAAAAGCTTTCGAAAGCAATTTTTCAAACACTCTTGAGGACCGATACAAGAGTCGAACTGGAATTTTCAAAGAAACTTTTTAAAACCCACATTTGAAAAGCAAACAAACCTTTTGAAAACACAATGATCAAGTATCTAAGAGCCCATGGATAACCATGGATAGAAAGGGTGCTAACACCTTCCCTTTCTATAACCTACCTCCCGAACCGAGAGCAATCTCTTTAAGGAATTTTTCTGTGCTTTTGTCCTTTCCATTTGGAGAAAATAAAAGACGGTGGCGACTCTTTCTTCCGCGACATTTCGCGAACCAGCGTTAAACAGTCAATTCCAGATCCACCGATCACAGAATCTCTAAACTCTTCATGCAGATATGCCCTGGCTAGATACAGGTATCGAATCCACAATCAATCACTCACAGATATGCCCTGGCTAGATACAGGTATCGAATCTGGAATTAGTCGTCTACAGATATGCCCTGGCTGGATACAGGTATCGAATCTCTAAACTCTTTATGCAGATATGCCCTGGCTAGATACAAGTATCGAATCTACAATCAATTACTCACAGATATGCCCTGGCTAGATACATGTATCGAATATGGAATTAGTCGTCTATAGATATGCCCTGGCTAGATACAGGTATCGAATCTCTAAACTCTTCATGCAAATATGCCCTGGCTAGATACAGGTGTCGAATCTACAATCGATTACTCACAGATATGCCCTGGCTAGATACAAGTATCGAATCTGTAATTAGTCGCCCACAGATATGCCCTGGCTAGATACAGGTATCGAATCTCTAAACTCTTCATGCAGATATGCCCTGGCTAGATACAGGTATCGAATCCACAATCAATCAATCACAGGTATGCCCTGGCTAGATACAGGTATCGAATTTGGAATTAGTCGTCTACAGATATGCCCTGGCTGGATACAGGTATCGAATCTCTAAACTCTTCATGCAGATATGCCCTGGCTAGATATAGGTATCGAATCTACAATCAATTACTCACAGATATGCCCTGGCTAGATACAGGTATCGAATCTGGAATTAGTCGTCTACAGATATGCCCTGGCTGGATACAGGTATCGAATCTCTAAACTCTTCATGCAGATATGCCCTGGCTAGATACAGGTATCGAATCCACAATCAATCACTCACAGATATGCCCTGGCTAGATACAGGTATCGAATCTGGAATTTCAAAAGGTTGATGGTAATCATCATTGGTTTGACCTTTTCCTGAAAAGGCAAAATGTTAGTTGTATGCAATGTCATGATGTATGAAATGCATGATGTCATGATGTTCTCAAAAATAAATGAGATCGTGTCGTATGCACTTTATCATGTATGTAAGCAGGATGTATGAAATGTGAAATGTTTATGAATGTACTTTCGTCTAGGAAAATAAATCCTTGACGAATGTCGGGAGCTTGTTGAATACTGGGCTGATGTTTGAAGAGTAGAGTTCTTCGTTTCCGCTGGGGATGATGGTTGCAAGAATAAACCGGTAGGAGAAGGTGACTCCATTGGGGAATAAACTTGTTGGAGATATTACTCTACGGGGAATTTCTCTGTGGGAAGAGATACTTCGCTGAGATTTGAATGAGAACTCCGTTGGGGATTCCATTGAAAAGTTATGTTGGGGAGTTTGATGAACTCCGCTGGGGGATAGGAAGAACTTCGCCGAGGACGATATTTCCGTTGTAATTAGCTGAGGATAACCCAGTTAGGCTCTGGTGAGGAATAACCTTTGAACATGGCTGGGAGAGATATCTGTACTCTGCAGAGTACCCGCTTCCAGATTCTACTGGGGATAAGCTTCCAGAATCTACTGGGGAGATGGTTCAACTCTCCTGGGGAAACTTTGGACTACACTGGGGAAATGGCTCCGCTGGGGTGTCTGGTATTTCGCCGGGGAAAAATCTTATATTAAGACTGTCGGGGATGCTTGTCGAGGGATATCTGTATACTCTGCTGGAGAATATTGAGATCTTCTGGGGATACCCAACTTCCTTAAGGCTGACAGTAGACTAACTCTGCTTGGGGAGAGTATCGTTGACTTGCTAGGGAATACTGTGCCTTTTTAGGGCTGACGAGAGACCAACTATGCTTGGGGAGAGTATTGTTGATTCTTGTCTTATCCTGCGGGGAGTGAAGGTATCCTGGTCAAATTCTTCAGCTGAATCTACCTTTGTACCTGGTGAGCAGAGCAACTAGATCGCTTAGACAACTCATTATTGCCCCTGTTTCTGCGGGAGAAGATACCTGTGGAGGTGCTTGATAATTGCCGATTGACAAATTTTCTTCTGGTAGGTAAGTGATGGGATGACGAGACATAGTCGTACGCTTTGATCCCTAATTTTTGCCTGGACCGCCCTTTCGGGTTTTCAGTCCACCGGGATACCCATTTTTGCCCAAGCCATCTTTTCAGGTTTTCGACTTGCCGGGTGTACAGATTTTTCATTTTCATCCCTTATTTTTGCCCGAACCCTTTTGGTTCGCCGGGAAGCCCTTATTTTTGCCTAGGCCAGTCAACCTAGCGGGTCTTTGATTATGCGTAGTATTTTTTCGACTATGTCCATGCTCTCAGGATGTAGAGAGTTGTCACTGTCAGTAGTGTTGCGTTGCTATACTACCAGAAGATCTTCATTTGATCGTGCAAGATTCGTTGCTGGAATTCACGTCCAATGCCCCGAGTGACTCAGACGGAGGTCTGCCCCTGGTTATCTGTCATTTTGAGAGATTATCTGAATCTTGACTGGACTGCCCCAGATAATGGACAATGATCATGTCTGCCCCTTGGTTGGAAGTGTTTCTTCCACTTGAGATGATCCTTTTGTTGAGAAGATTTTTGTTCACGGATATTCATCGTGCGAATTTCTCTGTTGTTCGAACAAATAGCCATATGCAAACAATGTTATTTAAAAATGCAAAGCTTATGTATGTCTTGAAGTTTTTGAAAATGCAGTTTTTTTTTAATAAAACAAGTGAATTTTGTAAAATGTGATGTCAACTCGTTATTTTACCGCAAGCCTTAAGGAGTCAGGATACCTTTTGTGACAGTATGCTTTCGAACTAACTCATGCTTCAGCTAGGACTTTTTAAGGGTTATAACGTAGCCTGGTTCACGGTTTAAGAAACAAAGGATAAAGGCTCAAATTTTATTTGTACCCACCCGCTCTTCGTGATGTTCTTCAATCCTAAACTCAACTAATCGTGCATTTAGACCTTGCTTGAGTCTTTGCTCTGATATTCCGGTGATGGTTTGGATACTGGTAGTTTATTTTGACCAGGCAGTCATTTCTTTTTGAGGGTTTATAGGACCTCTTTCTTTTTTATTGTGTTATCCCTAAATTTTGCCTGAACTGTTTCTTTTGTGATTACAGTCAGCGGGATGCCCCAGTTTTATTGTAAGTCTCCTTCATAGGTTTTGACTTATTGGGCTTTTATTTTTGAGAGATAGTGACTGCCTGTCTTTATGATTATTCGGAACCATCACGGTCTTTTTGTCTCGGAAGGACTCCTTTGATGCCATTCGTTGTGCACCTGGATCAACTGAGAGAACTACCCTGCCCCAGGTTATAATTAAGGGTTTTAATTTTTTTGCGAAAAGAAAAACTCCAACTTCTTTGGCTCAAAGGGGTTGACGAGGGATTATCTTCCTTATAACTCCACTGTTTAGGATTTGAAACAATGCCTGTACTTCATCAGCGGGGTCTGTTCAAAAGCATACTGTAAAGATCGTGGTATCGTTTTCGTCATCCTCCCTCAAGAGGCTTAGAATTTTTAATTGAGAGTTGATCATCACAAAAAATGAAAGCAATTATAGTGAAATACGAATGGATTGATTCACAAAACAGACATATGCGATGCATTAATGAAATAATAAAGTTTGCCATGACAATAATTGTTTGTAAAAGAAAAAATTACAAATTGAAAAAAATTCTAATGAGCAAAAAGTCTTCACGTCTCAGGACTTGTCACTTCAAATGGTGAACCTTGGAGGGATGGTAGAAAAACTCAGCCTGACCACCTTGGGTGAACTCCACTACTCCTTCATCAATCAGGTCCTGGATCTTGTTCTTCAGAGTCCAACAGTCGTCGGTGTCGTGTCCAAGACTGTCAGAATGGTAGGCACATCTCACACTCGGGTTATACCTGGAAGAGGAAGTGCTGGAATTCTTAGGAGGGTCCCTTAGCATTACCAGATTCAATCTCAACAGGTGTTGTAAAGCTTGAGACGGTGATACGTTGAGCTGGGTGAATTGCCTCCTGGGCTTGTCTGGCTTGCTCTGATCAACCCATTGTTCTTGGCGAGGTCGTTGTTGGACCTGTGAAGTAGTAGCAGCTTGGAGAGGTCTGTTCATTGAACCAAACCTTTGACTTCTTGGAGGATGATTACCGGTTTGGTCCCCAGCCTTGACTACTTGCTTCATATTGTCTTGCTGAAGCTGGTCGATCACAGTTCTCAACTCTTCTTGCTCCCGAGCTAAGCCTTGGATAAGGGCCATCTGCCCTAGCATTTGAGTCCTCATTGCATCTACCTCAGCTTGTAGATGTTTCAGCCGTTCGTCCTTACTGTCTTCTGGACTGTTCTTGACCAAATTCCCCATGAGGAGTGTTCTCAACTCTTCCTTCCCCTTGGATAGGCTTAGGAAGATTTCCCTGAACTGAGTCTCTTGAGTATGGAGATCCTGGTTGTTTTGTTGGGAAGCCATTGCTGAAATAAACAGCGAAGAAGGTAAGTGACATGTAACAAGGGTACCTGTTATGCAATGATGTATATGTATGCATGCAATGTTTTCAAGGATCTTGCGGGGTAAACAAGAAAATTGTTAGAATCTGGTAGCTTGATTGAAGGAACTTCATGTTGTTGAGAGGCCTTCTTCAAGAGTCAAAGCTCACCATATCGAGTGGGTCATAGCCCCTGACTCAGGTTACCCTGTTTTGATCTCCAAACAAACTTGGCTAGAGGAAAATAAATCCCCTTTTGCCCCTTGCTAGACAGTTGGTTCATCATGACCTGCATCACAAACCCTTGAGATCCTTGAAATGGGTTAGTCCTTATGCAAGATGCATGCAATGTTATGGTGGTATCATGTTATGCTATGCGTGGAGTGATGTAAGTAAGCCCTGTTAATAAGTTAAGATAAAGGACTGTAAACAAAACCTTCAAGGAACTCATGTTGTCAGATAACAAGGATATGCAAGTAGTCAAGTTTGAAGACACACACGTCACACAAAACATCCCTTAGAGTTCAGGCCGGCATGAAGTTTGGGTATTACCCTCTTGAAGTTGGTGGGCTCAAAACCTGTCTTATCAAAAGTAACCGGGTTCTAAGGAGCTCAATATCATTGGGTTGTTTTCTATGTTCATTGTTTTGATTTAGCCACTGAACTGGAGATCAAAATATTCCAAGAAAACAACCCTCAATGAGTGTAGTATCGAGTATCTACCAACTTCGGACTGCACCAAAGTCGGTCATCTCACTACCCCTAAAGAGGCCAGGATAGTCAAGTAAGGTTCCTAAGGTCAGTTGATGCTTCACGACACCACGCGGCGGCCCCGTACTCTCCTTGACTTGACTCAAGGGTTATTGGTACTCACCAAAGTGTCACATCAACGTAGCAACTGCTTCAACCGTGTCGGTATACCCCGCACAGTTCCCTCACAGTTTGTTGCTACTTCTAAAGGGTGCCCCCCAGATCCGGGTTAGGATCTATGAAACTCCAAAACAGGCCCACAATATTAAAGCAAACAAAGCAAGCAATTGAAAACATAAGAGTGGTCTAATCCTAAGGTACACCTCACTTTATAAACATTCCCCAGCAGAGTCGTCAGTTCTGTGATCGGTGGAAATAGAACTGACTGTTTTAAAGCTGGTTCGCGAAATGTCGCGGTAAGCAAGAGTCGCCACCGTCTTTTATGTTCTCCAACATGGAAAGGACAAAAGCACAGCAAAATTCCTTTTCGAGATGTCTCTCGGTTCGAGAGGTAGATTTATAGAAAGGGAAGGTGTTAGCACCCTTTCTATCTGTGGTTATCCACGGGCTCTTAGGTACTTGCTCACTATGTTTTCAAAAATTGTTTGCTTTTCTTGTGTATGTGGGTTTTGAAAAAGTTCAGTTTGAAAAACTTCTAGGTAACTCTTGTATCAGTCCTCAAGAGTGTATGAAGTATTTGTTTGAAAACTTTTTGAAAGTGTAGGTGCGAAAAGATGTTTTTTTGTTTTTTGAAAGAGCAAGTACCCAGGAGAAATCTACCTACTCTAAGGAATTAAGTGTGTAAGAGTCCTTTAGACAGTACTATCCCACTATTGAGAAGTAGGTAGCACCGTTGTTGGAGTTATTCGGGTCAATTCGATTATAGGGACATGTGTGGTCACCAAAGCAATAGTAGGACGCCTTAGCGGTAACCCTGATATCTTAGATCCTTTTTTATCTGAGGCAACCATTTCGAGGCAACTAGATCTTTAGACAGGAGGGCGACCTCTAAAACACCCTATACTTGACGACCACCTCGAGGCAACCGAGTGAGGCGTACCCTAGGAGTGGCATGTGCATGTGTGTCAGGTTCATGTTAAATTATCTTGTACATGTATCATGGTGATCTACGAGTTGTTTTTAATTTTCATACAAGTCTTGCATGCATAATTAACAGTTAATAGTTTGCGGGAAATAAAGTGCGGAAAATTGAATCTACGCTATTACAAGGCGCGGGTATATACATCGCCAAAAACAAACCCTTTGGAAAAAATAAATTGCGAGAAAATAAAAGAAAGCCGTAAAAGCTCTAATTAACTATTACATTCTCGGAGCAGATACATAAATATAATGAATTAAAATAAATATGCGCGCGAAAGATTGAATCGGGACGTCCTTAGGGTTTTGACCCTTTTTGAGAAAAGAATTGAATATTGTCCTTTTTTGCAATTAATTAAATATTAAACCTAATAACTAATTAATTAAATAATTAAAAGAAAAAGTATTTTTTATGTTTTTTATGTTTTTAATGAAAATAAAAATAAAAGGAATTAAAAGTTGAAAGTTAGTAAAAACCATAATTTCTATATTAATTTTATTTATTGCAAAAGAAAAATTAAAGTTAACTTAATCATCTAAATTAATTTGTGTTAGTATTTATTTACAAAAAATAATATGAAATTAATAAATAATAATAATAAATAATATTTTAAGTTTCTGATTTTATTATGAAAAATAATTTATGAATTAATTAAATAATAGTAATAATAATTATTAAAAGGAAATAAAAAGAAAGAAAATAAAAATAGAAACCAGGGGCGTATGCTGGCCTTTTTGGAGGTTAGAAAGCAATGTTGGGCCCATTAAGCTCCAGCCTGCGTTGACTTCTGAAATTATCTGCACATGCATTGACTGAGAGCATGGTGCTCATCATCTTTTGGCCACTGGATTGGAACGTGAGGACACATGGCAGGCTGAAGCGTGAGGTTTATGGTGGAATACACTGAGAGTCCTGTATGCAAGTATGTTAGAAAAAATAATGTGGAGTTTTGAGTGGACCTGGGAATCGAACCCAGGTCCCAATGATCAACATCCAACGCCTTGGCCATCCGAGCTACACGCTTCATTCGTTAGTAATATGAAATGAAAATATAATATATAAAAAGAAGCAATTATGCTGGGAACACAAAATCACGCGCGCTCCTTTTGAATGGTCCAATGGCACACTTGCACGTATTGTCTTCTTCGCTTGGCCTGTAACAAAAACAAATGGATAGCGGGGGTTTTTAACCCCCACAACCTGCAGTGACCAATAATAGCGATTAGGCACATGGTTAATATAAATTGTTCGCGATATGTCCAGTAGGTTCGTCTCTTCCCGACGGTTTCAATCATAGGTCTCTTAAGGCTTAATTTTTCCTAAATAAGAAAGCCCCAATTTTAGAGCTTGGAAAACCTAGAAATCTTTCATGGTGGTTTCTGTTTCAGGGCGTTTCAGTCCAATTAATCTATGCCATTAGTTTCCTGTGAGTGCTAGCAATACAAAACAACCAACAAATCATGTTAAATGCGCATGGAATATGAGTTATGATTATGAACAAAAGAGCACTACCGTGAGTCTGTTTAAGGTGTTTTCTGGAGCTTTAGCACGCGAATTTGATTGCAAAACGTATCTGGGGATCCCTGCAAGGTATTAGAAACCACAAAAGCCCTTGAATTGGCCTGGAAGGTTAAGAACAGTTTTGAGTTTTCTTGATTTTTCCTCAATATGCTTATGGTGTCTTTGCAGCAATTTTCACGTGTGAGGCATTAGGTTTAGGTTATGCATATATAATAGAACTGATTTAGGTTAAAATCTTGGCCAAGAATCCATGGAATTATGGTTTGCATATTTGATTTTCAATCAAATCTTTTTGCATCTTTTTGATTGAAAAACCTTGCCGAATTGGGAGATTTTGGTCCCCTTGATGTGCACACGAAATCTCCAGCATATGTTGACCATTTTTGCTTCACAAAAAGATTTGGAAATCATATCTTGATATTTTCCTACAATTAAATTAATTAAATGAATTAAAAATTAATTAAAAATCCAATTAATTAATAAAAATAAGAAAATAATTCAATTTAATCTCAATGGGTCGTGCATAAGCCTTGGACAATGTTTCAAGAAGAAATTTGAGGCCCATTAGCAAAAATGATGTGTTTTGAGCAAAGTTGACTTTTGCAAATTCACAAAAATTTCCCAACTTCTCCAATCCATATCTTGCTCAATTTTGATCATATGAACATGTTCTTGGACATTTTGGAAAGGCCTTGAAGTCCTCTAACCAATTCCTTTGGTCCCATGTCATTTGGATTTACCAATCTCAAGTTATGGTCTTTGACTTAAAGTGTCTTTTTGTTGACTTTTGAAATTGACCTATAATGTAGAAATTGATAACTTTTTGTGAGAGCATTTCTTGGACTTGGAATGTGAAGATGAGTTGTAGGAAATGTCATCCCCTTCAAAATGAGCATTGGATGGGATTTTTCTGATGAACCATGAAAAAGTTATGCCTTAGTCAAGATACAGTTGACTTTTCTACTATCCAAAAATAGTAACTTTTGACATCTTGATGATTTTTGAACCATGCTTGTGGAATCATGATCAAGACTTGATCAAATGATAATTGTGGACTCAAAATAAGATGTTGACCAAAAATTCTGACTTTTGACTGCAAAATGACCATTTTACCCCTGCAGTTGACTGTGAAGCAAATGGAGCTTTTGACTGTGCAATTGGACATTATGAGTCTTGAGACTTGACATGTAGATGCTTGAGAATGTATGTAGGCCTATGGGACTTGATTGAGCCATTGAAAATTCCAAATTCATTGAAGGAACCCAAAACCCTAATTTTGATTGGTTTAGGAGGCATCTGGACTGTGCAATCCTTGAGTAGTCTTGAACCATTTGAAGATGATTCTTGACAAACTTTGAAGAATATGGGAGGGCAAATTTTGGGGTACAACAGCTACCCTATGAATCTATTCTTGCCTTTCAATGATATTCTTTAAAGCTAGAAGAAATTGGCTCATGTCTCCTTTCATTGAGTCGATATTACCCTTCACTTGCTCTAAATCTTCCTTCAAGGCAGCTTGATTTTCTTCGATATGTTCCATCACTTACTTTTGATGGGCTCTTGTTTGGTATGGTGGTCTGAGAGGAGATGCTTTTCTACTAATGGTTTAACTAGAGAATGTTTTTGAAAAATGATAAGTTTTTGTATAAAATTATGAAAATTAATATTTGTGAATGCATGGATGCACATGAATATGCTAAGATTATCGTTTTTGAATGTCTTATTCACTTGGATTCTCTTTCATTTTTTTGTATATATTTTTTCTTAGGTTTTGCTTTTTACTGGTGAGCATCTCAAAAATAAATACACAAACGAGATATAGAAAAAAACTTTTATTGAAATAATAATTGTCTTTAAAAAGGGAATATAATTCAAATATTGAAAAATATTCGAACCAAAACACCAAAATTTAATTGCTAGAAGGAATAACAAAGGGAAACAAAATCTTCTAAGTGTGCCTGCAGATATCTTCTCTGAAACCATCAACCATTTTCCTACAAAGCTTAAGGAAGTCTTCAACATTTTCGGAAGTGGGACCATCACATTTTCCGTATCTCTCAAACTTCTAGGGATGTCACCAATGAGGTTGTTGGCTAAGAAGGCGAGTCTTGCATGCTTGGCTTTATAGAACCGATATTCTTGGTAGAGGTTCAGAATTATCTTATGATTATCCTTTCATGCTTTGGAGATCTTTGCATACTGCGCTTCCCAATATAATTTTCAGCCCTCATCTCCGTATAGAGTCTCCTCTGTATAAGGAAATTCTTTCAGAGTTCTTCTAACTCTTGACAAACTTGCTCATATTCATCAGTGTTTTGGGCGAGAAGTATTTCTGCACTCATCCTCTTGAGACGTTCTCCTATGTCTGATTCTTGGCTATCTTGGAGTCTCTTAGTAAGATATTGAATTTGACCTTTGTGCAACTGGTTTTTAAATCAAGAGTCGCCACTATCAATTTTTATCCTAGTGAAGGGAATCTAATAGGAAACTCTAATTCGCAAACAAAGATTCTAGGTTTCGGACTTCATTAAACGAAAGGAAGATGTTAGGCACCTTTCATCTACCTTGTTCACAAGGGTACTAAGTTTTAGGTTTAGGTTCGGGTAAAATAGGGTTTTAAATTTTAATTAAGGGAAAAGGTTTAAATATTTTTATAGGGGAACTCGCTACGATTTTTGGTCGTATGCCTACGTATCCTCTTATGAAGAATCAGGGTCATAATTCGTAGTTCGTATGGGGATAGTGTTTTTAGGGGTTGCAAATGTATTTTGAATCGCCTTGCATTTGACCGGGAGTAGTGACTGCCGATATTTTGGCTAAATACGTGATTAGTCAAAATCCATTTGGAACCCTTTTGCAAAAAATAATGTTGTTTAGCTTAATTTGTTGCCAAAAATAGATTTGAGATTTGTTGATATTTTTTAATTATATAAATTGCAAAAATCTTAATTAATGCATGACTAAAAATATTTTAATGCAACGTAGAAAATATGTTCATGAGTTTTTAAATAAAAATAATTTATTTATATGATAAATAAATAATAAAATATAATAATAATAATAAAATATAAATAATAATAATAATTATAAATAATAATAGTAATAATAATAAGAATAGAATAAAAAATGTAATATATAAAATAGATAAAAAATATAATAATAAAAAACTAATAATTGAATTAAATCAGGGGGTATAGTTTTAGTTATGGCAGTAAAATTAGGGGGTGTTTAGATTAAGTAAAATTTTAATTAAAAAGTTTGATTTTGAATAATAAATCGGTAGATGATATGTCGACTCATTTAATTATTGAAAGATGGATTTTCTATTAATTATAGAATATTTAAAATTAATTAGATTTAAAAAGAAATTTGAAATTATGTACCAAGTCGATTATTAGTCTAAATACTAAGACATACTTTTGGTATTTTATATATATAATTTGAAAAAAAGTTTGATAGATATAGAAAATATGGTCAATATTTAACTACACTAAAGAGAAACATGTTTTGTGTTTTTTTATGAAAAAAAGAAAGTAATTTCTATAAAAAAAAGCTTAAAAAATCATTAATTTAATTCTAAATTAATCTACTTACTATTCCTAAAATATATCCTAAAATCCCTTAATTAATGGCTAAAAAAATTAATGAATAAATAATTTATAGAAAATAAAATATTTACTTGTTATATTTAATTATTAGCTTAATAAGGCTAAAAAGATTTGTATTTTATTTCTTTTTATTAACATTAATTCCAGTTAAAATTAGATATGTGGCCAGATTTAATTAAGATTTAAAAATAAAATACACAAATTAATATACAAATATAACAATGGTGAAAAACAAGTTTTTTTGTGTAGTTTTCTTTATAATATTATGTTAATAATTGTTAATGATAACAACTACGTATGATTAATAAAACTAAATATATTATTAAAAATAAATTTTAAAATAAGAATTATGTACAAAATAATCATAGACAAAGAACAAATTGAATTTTGGATTCAGACATCAACGAAAGAAATACATCGAGCAATTAACCCAATAGCAAACAATCATGCACAAGTTTAAATAAGATGGTAAAAGAAAAACCAACCTGAAGTGTCGTGATCAAACTTAAGCTGCTTCCTCCAATCTCTTTTCTTCTTTCCTTTAGTGTAGAGACTTTTTTCAGGTTGATGGAGGCTTCATGTTTCTTTGTTGTTGTTCTTCGATGTGAAGAACAACAACTTTAGGAGAACTCTAGTGAATTGTGTATGAAAAGTTATGATGGACAAGAGTCCTTTTTATAGATTGAAAAACTAGGTTGACTTGCTAGAGAAAAAATTGCTCAAATAATAAAAAGGTCCAAATTTATCTTAACCAGCAAGCTAGCCAATTAGATGTCAGAACGATGCAGGACGATGAATAGGGAACAAGTAAAAGAGATTTGATTTTTTTAGTGAATTTTTAGACACTTTCTGATGAAAAATACATAAAATAAATTAAATATTATTATTAAAAATTGCGTAAAATAGAAAAACAAAAATAATATTTAAATAATAGAAAACATGATTTTTGGGAAGATTTAAATGTAACTTGAAATTGAAATGAAATTAACAAAAATAGAATAAAATAAATCATCAATCGAAATAATTAAAACCCAAAAAGAAATCAAATTTTTGGATTTATAATTATTGTAACCAATTACATTAATTCTCTCCTAAAACAAATATTACTACCTAAAATACAATAGATAACAAAATATTTTTAAATCTTTTTGTATTTTAAATTTTTTTGGTTAGTTTTAGAATAAAAAGTGAAAAAAAAAAATAACTATTTTTTAAAAATTCATTAATTGAAAATACGAAATTTAATATTTAAATATTTAAAAAATGATTTTTTTTAATGATTTTTATAAATGAAAATAAAATTAATAACAATAAACAAAGAAATATAAAAAAAGTACCAAGTGAGATTCAAACATGTGACTTTATGCTTTCAAGTTATGTTTCCTTACCAATTGTGTTACGTTATTTATTTGTAATAAGAAACCAATTGAAAGTATATGAAGACGAGCAATTATTTGTTATTTTAAAAATACAAATAATTATTATATTTTTAAACAGACTTGAAAGCGAATATTTATTAAAAATCCCAAAATATTAATGCAATTAAACCAAAAGAATTTTATCCTGTAAAACACAAGTTCGAAAATAACTTTGAAGGTAGCACTAAGGCGGACAAATTTGGGGTATGACAACCTTCTTGATCAAGAGAAGTTTGTGCTGTCATACTCCAAATTTTTTCGTCCTTAGTGTTATCGTCTAATTTATTTTCGAACTTGGGTTATAAAAATTCCTTTAGCATAATTACATTAATATTTTGAGGTTTTTAAAATATTCAATTCCAAACCTATTTAAAAATATAATAATTTATTTCACATTATCTGTGTTTTTTAATAAACAAATACTTCGTCTTCATGTACTTTCAATTGGTTTTTTATTTCAAATAAGTAACATAACATAGTTGGTAAAGAATGAAGCTGGTAAGTATGATGTTACGGGTTCAAATGTTTTATGGTGCACTTTTTAACATTTTTCTATTTCTTTTTGTTATTAATTTTCTTTCTTTTTTTGGAAATCAGGTTTTGAGCTTTTTCATATATTTTGGATAACTTAGTCTCTAAGTCTTGTTTAACCTAATTCAAGTATATAAATAGGACCTTATTTTGTCCTAATTTTGGACACACAATTCATCTAAAATTCATCAACAAATCAATTTCACTCCCACACAAACCATTCAGTGTATAATAACACTTTTTCATTCATTCTTTTTTCTTCTCTCAGTACATAATTTTTCCACCAACAACTCTAAAGCACATGTTGTATAAAATCTTGTCAATTTTACACACACAAGGAATCACGTCACTTACTAACTTCCCACACCACAATTACATCAAAGTTGTTTTATTCTTAACATGTGTGTTTAATAAGTGCATATTTTAAGGAGTTTTTATTTCTTTCTGTTTTAATACCTGGCCATTGTTATTCCAAGATTAGCAAAAAACTGGTAACTATACACTGCATCAACATCTATGTATTGTCTACATTTGTATTCATGTTAATATCTTCAAGCCATTCTCACTAATATTCATCATCATGAATTTCATTAACCCAACATCACTATTTTTACCATAAAACCATTCAATCATAAACAACAAGCTTACAAATTTCCAAAGCCTTATTTTCATGAAACCTGTAAAAAGCCATGTACATAACTTGTAAAATTCTAGTCCAAATCACCAAAGTCTCCCACAACCACAAAGTTGACAAAATTCAAAACTAACAATATCTTATCAATATTTGTATACAGTATTGTTTTGTATTGAAAAAGGAAAAAGAGAAGAACAACATCAAGATATTCCAAATCGAAACGCATCAGCATCATTACACAACACCAACGCCATCACCGACGCTGTCATGACCCAATTGGTTAGAATTAAAACTTTGGAAAAGTCAAATGTTGTGATTTGTTTTTCTTCCAATTTTGTTTGGTTTTGTATACTGTGAATAAAGGATAAAAGGCACGCTCCCTTGTACACTTTTTCTTAAATGTTTATATATTATTTTGTTATTTTCTTATACTAATTAATTGTGCCATTGGGACCTTGTTTCCTACACCTTTAGATTTACTTATTAAATAGCTTTTCTAGTTTAATTAGGCTAATTATTTTTGTTAGTCAAATTAGTTTTTAATAATTTAATCAATTTAGATTAATTAGTTTAATTATTTTTTAACAATCAAACAACTTTCTTAAAATAATTAATTCAAACATTTTATAAATAATAGGATGTCCGTCTTCGAGTAATTAAATCGGTTAAAATGTCATCTACCGATTCATTATTCAAAATCAAATAAATAAAATTCATGCAACTCACAAATTACTACATCTGCGAGCGACATATGATCAAAATTTGGCCACGTGATGAGGAGACTATATCAAACTCCCACGCTCTACGTCTTAATATAGCTAATCAATTACAACCCATTTTTCAACTAACATAATCAAACTACAAGATTTTTTCGAAAGAGGATTAAGGAGAATCACTTTCAAAATTAACTGCGAACCGCGTCTACGATCACTCTTTTACAAAACCCCGACAAGGTTCAAAGATAAATTCAAAAGCTATTCTACGCAATACTATAAAAAACACCAACCAACTGCGAACTACGAATTGAGACTCTGATTCCTCCTAAGAGGATACGTAGGCATACGACTAAAATTGTGGCGAACTCCCCTAATAAAAAACTAAAACCCTATTTCTTAAAGATTGCACTTCTAACCCTAATATCCTTGTGAACAAGTTAGATGAGGGGTGCCTAACACCTTCCCTTCGTCTAGAATCGAGTCTGTTAGTTCTCTTGTTTAGGATTGACTTAATTTTTGTAAAACAAATAATAGCAACAATAGTGTAATGTAGGATACGATGTATAAACTTGCTAAGAAGAACAGGTACAACAAGAAGTCCTATTACAATGTCAGAACATGTTGTGTTGAACTTTTTCTACAACTAGAACAACATGTCAAAGAAGATGTCTTGACATCGCGCCTGCTGAGTTGAATTAATGAGATTCAGTTTGTTCTTAACATAAGCAGAATATTCAGGAGAATATTATGCATCATATGTGGCGCATATTTAAAGGTCCAGAAAGTTCAATCAGAAATCAAGGCGAATGAAGACTTTCTAAATAAGGAAATTATTTAGGAAAGTAAAGATTGAGGACATTTCTTGGGAGAAGTTTCTACAGTTTGTTACAATTGATTTTCTGTGATTGAAGGCCAAAAACCAGTTGGGTAATAGGTTATAAATAAAAGGGTTTGTAACCCAAAAAATACACGACTCAGAATGTAGAAGTCTAGGGTTTTTTCAAGGTAAACCTCCCGTGTTGTGGGAAGTTTACCATGTTCATCTCTAAGCCTGTAGGTAAGAGGTGTATTGTTCTTGGAGGAAGCTTTGAAGCAACTCCAGGATGTGTTCTTAGTTAGGAGCAAAGCTAATAAACAGTGGAGTGTGGCTTGAAGACTTAGCTAGGTTTTCATGGAAGTGTGTCTTCCAAACTTCTATCTGTGTGATCAGAATTTTGGTGAAGGTCCGTTGATGCAGTGACTGAGGTGTTGATTGCTAGACATCATTGAGATGATTGGAAGTGGGATAGGGATATTCCATATCTATGGAGGACCTAGGTAGAAGGGTCATTGGGTAGTGATTAAGTGCGTAGATTGTCAATGGGTGTGTTGGTTGTAGGGTCTGCAAATTGATACTACTGATAGTGGACTTCATTCTTGGCTTGGTAGCCCCCAGAGTAGGTGTTGTTGTACACTGAACTGGATAAACAATTCTGGTGTATTCTTTATCTTTTCAGTACTATTTTGCATGTGTGTTTATGTCAGATCAGATGCTCGACATCCTTGTATTACATTTGAGTTTGTTGTACCAGAATTTCAATTGGTATCAGAGCAAGCATCCTGTTCTGCTCTGGGTGAGATCCTGGGAAGGTACTTTCTGGTCATGGGCAAGGAAGAAAGTATTTATTGAAAAGAGGTATGAACTTGTATAATTCATACTATTGTTTGGATGATCTCTTGGCAAGGATCATTAGTTATATGTGACAGGTATTGTTCCTGGTTGTTGCCATCAGGCCTGCAACTTAGTGGGAAGCTGCTGTATGTAGGGTTTATTTTTCAATCCTAGGTTTCCATGCTTGTACTTGGATAGTGGTGTAAGTATTGTGTCTTAATATTGTTGAGGAGTTCGTTATATTCCGCTGCATGGTTTCTGATATAACCCTAAAAGTATGAGAATAATACTAGGTTGTTACCCTCAACAAAATATATGCTGACATTTTCAACTGTATTAAAAGTGTCAAAGATACTTGATATTTTCCTCAAGTCCACTCATAAATACATTTATCAATAAGGTTGATGAGAATCAATTTATCAATGATGCTCATATACTTCTGCATATTGACCTTGAAGACTGTCATGGATGGTGTGTTTCAAGAAGAAGGAACTGATGTTTTATGGGATGTTAGAACATTATGCAACTACCAGTTGAAGAATAAATGCTTTGGGTACTGAATAAAAAAATTTTGAATACTTTTTGTTTGGAACCTACTCCTGATATGGAAGAGGAGGCATCTGGTTTTTGTAGGTTGATTAGGACACAATCAACAGTTTATATACTCCATGTGTTAGTTTATTTCTGACCAAGGATTATAGGAGTATAGAATTTGAGCTCCATGCTCTTGAGAAGAACTCATAAAGGAATCTCCATCAGACCCTTTATGTATATGAGATGAGCTCGTACCTGGAAGATCCTTCTAATCAAAGGAACCAGATTCATGGAATCCTGTTTGTGGCCATAGAACAGATTATGTTTGAAGAGGAGTATTGTGATCCAACCATAGTGTTTGATGCTCTTGAATATTATTTTGATTTCCCTTGAGGAAAAGAATTGGTGATTCTCTTTGTGTATCCTCAGAAGTTTTTGACAAATATTCCCCTGTGAAGGGTAGATATGATGTCAGACAGAATGTCGTGATATCTTTGAAGATGTTAAAATCAAGGGAGGCAGATGCTCTGAAAAGTCTTTTTGTCATGTCTAGCAGTGCTTGCTCCAGAAACCTAGTAGAGGAAACTTCCTCTGTAGGTACAGACAATGTCATCCATCATCTCAAAGTCATACATGAGGTCTAAAGAAAGTCTTATTGAGATGTGGCTCGTGCAATCCTCTGCATATGTTGGTAGTCTGATCCTGAAGATTGATCAGTTGTTGCTGGTTTGTTTCCTTGTGTTAACCCCCAAAAGAGTTGATTATAAGTTACTATGGAAGTTACCCCCAGAACCATAGTAAGAATGGATGATGTCATATCTGATGTCGGGACATCATCTCTAGGTGAGTGCTTCCTCTAAAAAGGAAGTTGTTGTGTAGATCATGAGGTGAGTAATGTTGTTCACCTGTGAAGTTCAAAGTTGGAATGCATGATCGTGATGGAGCTAAAGACCAGTCTCTGACCAAGTCTAGAATGTTGAAAGGATCCTCTTTTGTTGAACGATGAAGAAGAAGAATGTCAGTTCAAGTGCTCTAACATCTATTGAAAAGGAGTATCATCTGCAGTTGTGTGTGTGGGGAAGTTTTTCCTTTGATGACAAATATCTTGTTGGGAACTAAGTATAAGTCTGATCTTGTGAAGATGTGCATGTTACTGATGATAAAGACCTTGTCGGGAGCTAAGTACTTATCTGAGGTATGGATGCAAATCTACTATATGAACTGATGATTCAGATATTATTGAGAGTTTATTTCTCTCTATAGTGTTCAGGAGGCTGTATCACCCTAAATGAGTCGCAGAAGATGTAATCTTTTGTGATCTTTTCTTAAAAACACTATCAAGATTAATAATCTCTTTGGTTGATACATCAAGAACTGAATTATTGGGATCTGTGAAGAAAGGTTGATGTCCTAAATGATGTTGTAACATCATTTTGTAAAGGAAGGTTTGAGATTATGATTATGGAAGATTGAGGATCAACATGGTTGTCAAAAGAAGAAGTTCTGACTTTATGGACTAGAAGATGCAGATCCTAATCCTGTCCTTAGTAGTATGCTTGGTGACTACATAACTACTATGTTGAAGACTTCACTAGTACCAACAATTGCTATTGATTGTTAAAACAAAGGAATATGAAGAAGTTGGTTTTCCTCTATTGCAAGTATGCTTAAAACAAGCTATTTGAAGGCTTGTGTTTGTATGATGTCCAACTATGTGTTCACGATATCTTGGCTATCCAAAGAGGTATGGATATTTATGTGGTTATGTAGGGCCATGTATCAGACATGACCTTGTAAAAGTATGAAGACCTGGAGTTGGTATATCAAATTCAGGATGAGTTATTTTCACAAGAGTGTTGATATTTTTCAATGAATGTGTGAAGTCTCTTGTTTGTCTTCTGGTGTCCAAGTGTTCATCCTCAGCAGAAGCCTTGTTTGTCCATTATATGGGGGGCTTAAAACCTACCTATGGTTATTGTTGTAGTAGTTATGGAGCTTGCGTGTAATTCAAGCTTATGAAAATTATAGGCAACATGTTTAGACCTGTGGCTACTAGGTGTAGTTGTCTATGCCCCTATTGGGTCTATGTGGTTCTAGTCAGGAGAAGCTAGTATATTCTGTGTTCTCCGGGGTTTGAGTTTAAGATCAAGTCACTGACCTAACTTGGAATGTTTTGGCTGCCATGATTGGATGTCTTGTTGAAGATTCAACAAGTATCACAGGTGTGAAGAAGAAAGCTGTCAGAAGCTTACTGCAGAATATAGTGAGATGATATTTATGTTGTGAGACCTTGTGATATCCTCTTGTGAGAATGGGGAGTTTGTTAAAGGGCATGGGTGGAAATAAGTCCCTTGGGTGATATTTCTAGAACCAAAGCTTATAAGCTATGTGGTAATGTTGCTGATGTCTCAAATGATGTTGGAACATCATTTTTTATGATAGTCTATTAAAGATACTTGGAACTATGAATCTCAATATTCAAACTCCACACTCATTAGTGGCAGTTCTGTCTATGATTTTGAATAAGGAGATTCTGATTGTTGGAGAAGTATGCTCGAGTAATGTATAACTACTATCTTGGCCTGAAGACTTTACTAGTGTCAGCAAATACTAGTAATATGCAGAAGGAGGAATTAATCAGCACATTGGTTAAGGGGTACTCCTTCTATTGGAGAGTTTGAATCTTAATAAAGCTTTTAAGCATACTAAGAAATGGTTGGAAGTTGGTTTCAGACTGTGGTTGCATGACATCTTAGCCATCCAAAGAGTCGTGATAATATATATGAAGGTTCAAAGGCATGAATCAGAGGTGTGCTAGTTATGTGACTAGTTCAGGGTACTTGGAGTTATTCCTAGTGAACTAGTGGGTGTTTAGTGTTGTGTTTCTCCATAATGAAGTTTTGATTGTCCATGACAGGAGGAGTCAGTGGACTAATTGGTTTGTTTGGAGCTTGTGATGTTCAAGCATATAGAGTTATTGACCTATAATGAAGATGATGTTGGATAACATACTGAGACATGTTGCTACAAGATGTAGTTGTTTATGTCCTTATGAGTCTCTGAAGACTCTAGCCAAATGCTGCTAGAGTATACCATCTTTCTCCAAGAGGATGTGTTGGTTCTGCAAAAATTTATGTTTCTCTGCAGCAGTGAATGGGACAAAGAAGACTATCCTGCTGATTGTTAGGAGATGTCACATCCTCTTCCAAGAGTATCAAGAAGAAAAATATGTATAGTCCCCCAAAGCCCTGGAGTAAAGCAGTTCCTCCCTCTAACAAAAGAAAAGTTAGACCTGATAGCTCCTCAGATGATGATGAGGATGATGTCCAGGACATCTCTCCTTTGAAGAAGTCTGCAAGCAAGAAGCTTTTTGTCAGGGTGCCTGATGCTCCTCTTGACAACATTTCCTTCCATTCTATTGGCAATGCTGAAAAGTGGAAATATGTGTTTCAAAGAATAATTGCCCTTGAAATAGAATTGGGAGCAGGTGCACTGGAGTGCAAAGAGATTATGGAGCTGAATTCTTTTGATGACTTGTGCTGATCACAGAAGTAAGGAATATAGGAAGGTGTTTGTGTTGAATTAGCTGGGCAGGTCTGAAGATGATTACTATGAGTTGAAAGTGATTGATAATCAGGTGTGCAAAGCCATTACTACAAACCAGACTGTAAAACATGTAGGAACCTGTGCATCAGTTGTGTGTTCTAATGGGAGCTTCTTAAAGGATTTCTATGCATAATGAGTCCTTTAAATGATTGAGAACCAGTTTTATTAGGTTTTGTATTATGAACTTGATGTACCACATGATGTCTTAACATCATGATTATTGATGGTTGTTTTGTTTAATGCTTGAGATTGTTCATGTGAAGTTGGATGCTTAAGCATTATTGTGAGAAGTGGAATTTCTGACTATGTGGATTAGAATATGGAGTGTCTAATCTTGTCTACAATAGCATGCTTGATGAATGCATGACTATTTTGTTGAAGACTCCACTAGTATCAGCAACTACTAGTGGATATAAAGGCAGAAGGTTGTTAACAGATACTTAAGGGGTATTTTTTTGCTGCAAGTCACTCTAGAAAAGGTTTGGTGATCTGGAGAAACTAAGAGTCTTTGGAGTTTGTGAGTGACTTCACACCTAGTATGCATGACATCTTTCCTATTCAAAAGGTCATGATATAGAGTGTGGTTAGGATAAGACAATGATCAAATGTATCCTTGTGTTGTGAAGAAGTCAGGATTCCTGGAAGTATTCTCAAGGAGTGAGAATATCTGACTCTGGTTTGACTCTACTGATGGAGTCAAGGTTAAGCATATTCAGGAAGTGCTGAAGTTTCTCATCTAGTATTCATGTTTAGCTGGAGCATTAGTTACTCATGACAAAGGAGTCATATGGATATCTGTAAATTGTTGCTGCAATGATACATGTATTTTCAAGCCAAAATATTGTTCACTTTTGTAAAGGTTCTATGAGGAAATGATGTCGAAACAACATGTCGTGACATTGTGAAGTTATGGATAAACTTAACAAGACATGGTGGTTTCTAATTATGAAAAGCCCGATGAAGATCAGAAGATCACATATCTCTTAAAAGTTTATTTGGAAGTCTGGGAGAATTTATTTTTCTCTATAGATTTAAAAAAGACTCCTTGAGGGTCTATATTACGAAGAGGTGTCACAAATGTGATATTTTGTCATCTTAGTATATGTCACCAAGTCTAAGTGAAAGAAGAACACTTAGAATCCAGTATGAACAGGTGGATAATCTGGTGAAGCATCCCTGATTGGTGGGAGAAGATTTGTTGATCACTGAAATAAGAAGATAATGTCTAACTAAGTGTCAGGACATTATACAGGACATGTTCCTGCATGATCAACATAGGGTGGAGTTGCCTATGTGTTCAAACACGTGGCTGTAAACAAGGGGAGAAAATTTTGTCTGACTATGCATGTGTATGTACAGGAAGTAGCTATAGCATTCAAAGCCATTATGGACGGTGCACATTGATACTTGAATTTTTCTCCTCAAACATCATTTCCTTTTGACCAAGATTGATGCTACAATCTAGGATCGTTATTTTCCAAGTAAAATTCCCAGTTATCTATAGAGAGTTCTCTCGTTTCTCTGTAACCCCGTGAGCTTCTCGATTCCATAATTCTTATGGCTTTTATTCGAGTTTGGGTAAGTTTTGCTTGGGTCTGGTATTATGAAGGTCTCCTTTGCCAAATTTTGGCTATAAAGGGGGAGTGAATTAGCTCAGATGTTGCTTCTCAAATGCTACTGTTGCTTCCACAAGTGGTTATTATTAATGTTCACAGATGTCAAGTGGGTTATTATTTGTGACATATGTTTGTGACCTGTGATCTGAGTTACGAATACAGTTGTGACCTGTGTTCTGAGTTATCAGGGGTGGTGGTTAATTTGGTCTTAAGGAGTTATTGAGAGTTCTCTTATTCCACCATTGGTCTTCTATGTTTAGGAGATGTTCCTGCATTGAGGGGGAGTATAAGTTGTCTTCTTCTATCTTTTTCCTTGTGTGCATCAACCAAACTTCAGGACTTTCCATCCTTTTATCTTGAAACTGATGTTCGTTTGTGCTGATGAAATTGAGTTCTTCAGAGTGCTGCAAAGAAAATGTCTAACAAGATGTTGAGACATCAATTTCAACTGAAGATCTATTATTATGTGTAGTAGATTATGAATTGTTGTAATCTCCTAGATTGCAATTGTTTTTAGATTATTTGTTTTAGCCAAAATTTTCCAAAGGGGGAGATTGTTAGTTCTCTTGTTTTAGGATTGGCTTAATTTTTGTAAAACAAATAATAGAAGCAATAGTGTAATGTAGAATAGGATGTATAAACTTGCTAAGAAGAACAGGTACAACAAGAAGTCCTATTACAATGTCAGAATATGTTGTGTTGAACTTTTTCAACAACTGGAACAACATGTCAAAGAAGATGTCTTGACATCGCGTCTGTTGAGCTAGATTAATGAGATTCAGTTTGTTCTTAACATAAGCAGAATATTCAGGAGAATATTATGCATCCTATGTGGCGCATAATTAAAGGTCCAGAAAGTTCAATCAGAAATCAAGGAGAATGAAGACTTTTTAAATAAGGAGATTGTGATCGGTGGATCTGGAACTGACTGTTTAACGCTGGTTCGTGAAATGTCACGGAAGCAAGAGTCGCCACCGTCTTTTATGTTCTCCAATATGGAAAGGACAAAAGCACAGCAAAATTCCTTATGAGATAGTTTCTCGGTTCGGGAGGTAGATTTATAGAAAGGGAAGGTGTTAGCACCCTTTCTATCCATGGTTATCCATGGGCTCTTAGATACTTGCTCATTGTGTTTTCAAAATGTTTGCTTTTCAAAGTGGGCGTGGGTTTGAAAAAAAGTTTCGTCAAAGTTTTCTGAATAACTCTTGTATCAGTCCTCAAGAGTGTTTGAAAAGTTGTTTTAAAAGCTTTTTGAAGGTGTCGGTGTGAAAAGAGTTTGATTTGTTTTTTTTAATAGAGCAAGTATCTATGAGTCATCTACCTACCCTAAGGAATTAGGCTGTGTAAACGTCCTTAAGGTAGTGCTATCCCACCATTGAGGGGTAGGTAGCACCACCGTTGGAGGTGTTCGGGTCAATTTGTTTGTAGGGACAGTGTGGTCACCAGAGCAACAGTAGGATACCTTAGAAGCTACCCTTATGCCATTGATCCTTTTTAATTCCGAGACAACCGTTTCGAGGCAACTGGATCATGTCATGTACATAAGGACTTACTAAAACGTCCTATACTCGACGACCACATTTCGAAGGCAAGGCAACAAAGAGGTGTACCCTAGAAGTGGTGTGTGAATTCGTGTGTTATTTTCAGTTATGTTTTATCTTGTACATGTATTATGGTGATCTACGCTTGTTTTTAATTTAGGCCATACATTCTTTCATGCAAGTTAACAGTTAAAAGGGGTGCGGAAAGTAAATTGCGGAAATATAAATCCTACGCTATTACAAGGCACGGATCTATACATCGCCAAAAATTACAAAGACCCGTTTTTTTTTAGTAAATGAGTACGGAAAGTAAATAAAAACAGTAAAGTCCTAATTACTATTACATGTCCGGAGCAATTACATAATAATCGAACAAATTAAATATGCGCGAATAAATTAATCGGGAAAGTCTAAGGGTGTTGACCCTTTTAAGAAATGGAATTGATTTTTTGTCTTTTTTGTAATTAAAATGAAATGGAAACTAATTAATAACTAATTAATTATCTTAATTAAAAGAAAATATTTTTTGGTTTTTATGTTTTTTATAAAATAAAATAGAAAAAGAAATAAAATTCTAGGTTAACCTAAATCTAAGCTATTTTAGTTATTTTAAGAAAAAGTTAAAATGGCCTAATTATGATTAATTTATTTGAGATTTATTTACAAAAATAAAGTAATAATAATAAAAATAATACTAGTTCAATTTTTTTTGGTTTTTTATGAAAATGTTAGTTAAATTAATTTAATGATAGAGTAATTATTTTTTGGTGTTTTTTGGATCAATTTTGATAACTAAAAGCAAATAAAAGTCAAATTAATGATTATTTAACAATTAATTAAAATATGCATGCAAAAATATTATTTTTAATGTCAAAAATTAAATAAACATTTTTCTAATTAAAATGCAAAAGGAAAATATTTTTTTGTGAGTTTTTAAATGCATGAGAAAATTATTTGAATATAAATTAAATTAGGATAAAAATATATAAAAAAAGGGAAAAACAAAGGAAGCATGTTAATTATGGAAAAGGGTAAAAAAAGTGCCAGAACCAGGATTCGAACTCGCGCCCTCTGGGGACATCCACTAACGCATTGCCATCTGAGCTAACTGTTTCAATTGACATAACAACAAACACTTAATATTATATGGATAAACAGATAAATCCTGGGAATTAAAAAAAAACGCGCGCGTGCAATTTGAATGGGCCAACGCCTTGCTGCCACGCAGTCATCTTCTACCTTTTCTGCAAAATACAAAACATATAGCGGGGGTTTTAAACCCCTACAAAATACAGTCAAAACGAAAATAGCGATTAGCTCCTCGTGGAGCATAAATTAGGCGCGATGGGTCTGTTTGATTCGTCTCATCCTTCTCAATTCAACCATGGTGGTCTGAGGTTCCAATTTTTCTGTATGTGAGAAACCCCAATTTGAAAGCTTCGGAAAACCTAGATGTCTCCCATGGTGATTTGTGTTTCACGGCCTTATAGTCAAATTAAAACCTATAGGAAGCTTGGAAATAACATCAGCAATGTAAAAACATGATCAAAATGAATTAAAGAGGTGAGGAAATAGAGTTTTGATTTCAAAGTTTGAACAAACCGTGGGGTGGGGTGATGAACGATTCTTTGAGGTTCTGCGTTTGATTTTGATTGCCAAAGGTTGCTAGTGATGCCAGGAATGTATTGGAATCAAAATGGAAGCTTGGAACAGGCTGCAAATAGGTTTTCAGTTTCACCTTTTCTCTTGGAAATTTTGAAATGTGTTTGGCCGTTTCTCAGTTTTTTTAGGTCGTGAATTCTTTTGTGATAGTTTGCACATAGGTTATGTAAGGGTTTTGATCAGAATTAAGGCCATTAACCTTATGCATTCATGTTTGAGATTATGCCATGAACTCCATTGAAACACTTTCCATTTTTGTGCCAAAATTTGAATTCTTGCTTGATTTAGGCCTTGTACGAATTTGGGATGTAAATGATGGTGATTCAAAGCTATTCAACACAAAATATACCCTTTAATTAATTTTCTTGATTTTTATTTGATTTTAAAAGATTTAAAATAAATTAAATCAAATAAAATTAAATAAAAATGAAAAAATTAATTTTAAATCTTGAAATAATTTGTGGGACACGTGGGAAGCATGGACAAGCTGAAACAAGTGGAGAAAGTGGGCCCCTTTTGTCAAAAATGAAGTTTCAAGGATAATTGATTTTGGCCATTTCACAAAAATTTCCCAATTTCTCCAATGCATATCTTGCTCAATTTTGAAGCTATGAACATGTTCTTGGACATTTTGGAAAGGTATTGAAGTCCTCTAACCAATGTCTTTGGTCCTATGTCATTTTTATTTACCAATCTCAAGTTATGGTCTTTGACTTAAAGTGCCTTTTTGTTGACTTTTGAAAATGACCTATAATGTTGAAATTGATAACTTTTTGTGAGAGCATTTATTGGACTTGGAATGTGAAGATGAGTTGTAGGAAATGTCTTTCCTTTCAAGATGAGCATTGGATGGGATTTTTCTGATGAACCATGAAAAAGTTATGCCTTGGTCAAGTTACAGTTGACTTTTCAGCTGTCCAAAAATAGAATCTTTTGCATCTTGATGATTTTTGAGCCATTCTTGTGGAATCATGGTCAAGACTTGACCAAATGATGATTGTGGCTTCAAAATAAGATGTTGACCAAAAATTTCGACTTTTGACTGCCAAATGACCATTTTGCCCCTGCAGTTGACTGTGGAGTAATTAGGGCTTTTGACTGTGCAACTTGACCTTGTGAGCCTTGAAACTTGACATGTAGGTGCTTGACAATGTGTATGAGCATATGGGACTTGATTGAGCCCTTGAAAACCTCAACTTCCTTGCAGGAACCAAAACCCTAATTTGACTGGCTTAGGAGGATGGTTGACTGTGTAGCCCTTGAGTAGACTTTGAACCATTTGAAGTGATGCTTGGCAAAACTTTGAAGATTATGGGAGGGCAAATTTTGGGGTACAACAGAGATTATTTAGGAAAGTAAATATTGAAGACCTTTCTTGGGGAAGAAGTTTTTGTAGTTTGTTACAGCTGATTTACTGTGATTGAAGGCCCCAAACCAGTTGGGTAACAGGTTATAAATAGAAGGGTTTGTAACCCAGAAAAGACATGGCTCAAAATGTAGAAGTCTAGGGTTTTGTCAAGGTAAACCTCCCGGGTTGTGGGAAGTTTACCGTGTTCATCTCGAAGCCTGTAGGTAAGAGGTGTATTGTTCTTGGAGGAAGCTTTGAAGCAACTCCAGGATGTGTTCTTAGTTATGAGAAAAGATAACAAACAATGGAGTGTGACTTGGAGACTTATCTAGGTTATCATGGAAGTGTGTCTTCCAAACTTCTATCTATGTGATCAGAATTTTGGTGAAGGGTAGTTGATGCAGTGTCTGAGGTGTTGACTACTAGACATCATTGAGATGATTAGAAGTGGGATGGGGATATTCCATATCTAGGGAGGACCTAGGTAGAAGGGTCATTGGGTAGTGGTTAAGTGTGTAGATCGTCAACGAGTGTGTTGGCTATAGGGTCTGCAAATTGATACTACTGATAATGGACTTCATTCTTGGCTTGGTAGCCCCCAGAGTAGGTGTTGTTGTACACTTAACTGGGTAACTAATTCTGGCGTGTTCTTTATCTTTTCAGTACTGTTTTGCCTGTATGTTTATGTCAGATTAGATGTCTTGACATCCTTGTATGACATCTAAGTCTGCTGTACCAGAATTTCAGAGTAAAAAAACCTAGAATCTCTAACTTTTTAGGTTTTAACTTTTATATTCCCTTCCTTAGGATAAAAATTAATTGTGGCGACTCTTAATTTAAAACCAGTTATAACAGTTGGCGACTATGCTGGGGATTCAACCCTAGGTTTAAAAGCTTTGTCTTTTGGTTTTAGGGTTTTTAGGGTTTTTCTTTTTTATTGGGTTTTTATTTCTTGCTCATTTAATTATTTATTTAGTTTTGCTTATTATATTATTTGTTATATTTATTCATCTGCGGTGGGATTTTATTATTGCAAAAATATTTTTCAAAACCCTTACAAAGAAGGTTCATCTATTAGCCAAGGGGATACATCAGCCCTATGAGTTTATGTGACGATTTCACCTAGAGTCGGTGGAATTCCGTGAAAGCAATACGTCTCAAGAGATATCCTTTTGGGAAGTATGCCTTTGCAATGAAACCTTTGACTCTTTGTACAATCCTTAAACCAAAATCTCATGATGAGACCTTTCATGACCTAAAGACGAAAATTTCAACCTATAAAGAGGCTCCAATTAAGGGGGGCCCTTGTGCCTTTCACTATAGTGTTATCCATGATACCCTTAAGTAAACCACCTTCTGGGGAGGGTAGAATATCTGTAGGCCAATACTAGGAACCTACCAGCTAAGGATATCTTTCACAAATCCCACTATAATCCCTATACATGCAAGGGTTATCTTTTCTTTCACTACTATCTTTAGCCCGTACGTCTTCCATCTTTTTATGATATAACCCCTGGCCAGTAGGGATTTTCTTTTGAAAATATTATTCCCTAGCTGGTAGGGATCCCCTTTTGTCCTACATTATCCTTAGAGCTCTTATAGGGTCTTGTTCATCTTCCCACGAAGGACGTCCTTGCTAATGCACGCCATGTGGCCTATATCAGGTCATGGGATCTGCTGACTGTTGACTGGTCACCATGTGCTCTCTTCCATGCTATTCCCTCAAGTACATCCTTCATCTCAATCGTTTGTTGGTCTATCACAATTCCTATCCTGTAGGAATTCTCATCCCTCTATTATAATCCCTAGCATGTAGGAATTCTTCTTCGTCTTTCTTTATCCTTAAGGAGTTCCAGTTTGTCTCAATCTCTGAGTCAGTATAGGGTATCCTCATTTCCATGTCTATCATTATCTCCATCCTTAATGAGTTCCTGCCTGTCTCAATCTCCGAGTCAATGTAGGACATCATCATTTCCATATCTACCATTAAACCTGTATAGGGTACCCCTACGTCTACCCTTATACTACGTCTGCATCGCATTGCATACCATGAAACTATTTTTCATACCCAAAATCCAAAAAATAATTTTACATACCCATGTGTGATGCGGTGGCCAGAACCGGGACTGTTTTTTAGGAATGCTGGTTTGCGTTTGTGTTTGCAAAATGTCGCGGTAAGTAAGAGTCGCCACCGACTTTTATTTTATCCAACAAGGAAAGGAAAACAGCACAGAAAAATTCATTTTTTGAGATTTTTCTGAGTACGGGGGCTCTTAGGACCCTTTCTATCCGTAGTTATCTATGGGCTCTTAGGTACTTGCTCATCATTTTAAAAATTACTTCTTTGTGTGCTTGTGTGTTTTGAAAAGTTTTTGTTTTAACTTCGATTTAACTCTTGCTTCTGTCTTCAAGAGTGTAATGAAGTGTTTTTTGAAAACTTTGTTTGTAAAGGAGTGTAAGTGTGAAAAAAAAGTTTGTTTGGATTGAGCAAGTACTTAAGAGTTAATCTACCTACTCGAAAAAAGAATCGTTCTATGTTCGTTTCCTTTAGACAACGCTATCCCACTATTAGTGAGTAGGTAGCACCGTCGTCGGAGTTTTGAGGGTCAATTCGAAAGGGACGTACAGTCACTAAAGCAATGTTAGGACGTCTTAGTAATAACCCTAATGTCTTAGATCAATTATCTGAGGCAACAATTTCTGAGGCAACCTTTCTGAGGCAACTTTGATCTTTGGACAAAAGGACGACCACTAAAGCATCCTATACTCAATGACCGTTTACCGAAGGCAACCAAGCGGGAGTGTACCCTAGGAGTGCGCATGTGCGAGTGATTCAATTTTAGATTATTTATCTTTGCACATTAGGGTTATCTAACCGTTTTAAAGTTAATCATACATTCTTGTCATGCATCCTAATATCATACATCTAACAGTTAATATTTTGCGGAATTTAAAGTGCGGAAATTAAACTAAGCTATTACAAGGCTTCGGGTATTTACATAGCAAAAAACAAACCCTTTAAAAAGAATAAAGCGATAAATAAAAAGTAAAAGTCCTAATTAAACTATTACAACTTGTGGGCAGTTACATCAATATGGTAAATAATAAAACAATAAAGTGTGCGCGATGAAATTAGAGCGATAAGAAAAAATTAGGGTTTTGACCCTTTTTAACCTAATTAAAAGAAAAATGTTTTTGTTGTTTTTAATCATTTTTTAAGAAAAGAAATAGGTTTTTAAAATTAAATGTACAATTAATTAGCAATTAGATTAATTAATGAAAATAATTACATGGCCTATTTTTGTGTTTTTGTTATTTTTAAGGAAAAGAAAATATAATTAAATTATGAACAAAACCCTAATTTCTAATTATTTTTAATTATTTACAAAAGGAATTAAAGTTATCTAATATTAACAACCTAATTAAATTAATTAATTTTTTGATAAAAAATAAAATCTAAACCTAATTTGGGGAAAGTATTATTTTTGTGATTTTTTGATAAAAAGAAAATAATTAATTTTGCTAGTAAAAGAATTAATTAAATTAAATAAAACAATTAAAAAAAAGAGTAGAGAAAGAGATATGGGCCTGAAAAGGATTTTTGGGGGTGCAAACAGCAGCTATTGGGCCCAAGAAGAGTGAGGTCCACGTTGACCTTCAAGATCACCTGTTCTGCATTGACTAGGCTCCATGGTGTTCCTCCATTGATGGCCTATGGATCTGGTCTCCTGACACTTAGCTGGCTGGATTGTGAAGATGTATGGTGGACCCTGGGTTTGTGTACGCGTTGGATTGCCTAAAAGAAAAAAATATGAAGAAATTGGGGGACCTGGGATTCGAACCCAGGTCCTGAAGCACTTTACAACCACTCCACTACCACTGCGCCACTTGCTTTTGTTTATACATAACATAGACAAGAATTATTATAAAATAAACAAGCGAAACGGAGAAATAATGCGCGCGAATTTTCAAACAGACGAGTGAGGTGATGCCACACCATCATCCCTGTCCTTGGCCCGTTGGTAAAAAGTCCTAGACTTTTACCTACAAACGTTGGTCCGTCGCTATAAGCCTGCACATTCTCAAGATCAATTATAGGCAAGATAAATCAAAACTAAAGCCATGAATGGCTTCGTCTGGACCTGCTGAGTTTAATGGTGGCCCTTTCATGGTCTAATTTTGCCTGTAAACAAAAATCCTAAATTGAACCATAAAACCCTAGCTATGGTGAAATCCAATACAAGCCATGAAAATGCAATCGAATGTTACAGGAAGCTTGCAAACATGATGGTGATCAAGAATATATCATTAATTCATGCTATCAATGTCTAAATCATGCAAACTGAATTCAAGAAATAAGCAATGTTGTGATGGACTTACAGCGAGAAATAGGGCTTGGGAACGCTTGCTCTTGATTGCTTTTGCTTGCTAGGGATCTCAGGAAGTGATTGGAATGGTCCAAGGGTCTTGAATTGGCCTCTAAGTAGGAATTCTTATTTGCACTTTTTCTTATTTTTTCAAGTTTTGTTTCTGGTTCATGCGCCTCTTTCTCACCTAGTTTTGGGTCTGCACACGTTCTATATGTATTAAGGAGTGATTTAGGGTTTCAAAACTGATCTCAATCTTCCTCCATCAATGAATTTGATTTTGATTTGATACACCTTGAATATCTTTCCAAAAATGTCCTAATTCAATCTTTTTATGCACACCATTCCTTTACATGAATTTGATCTGATGCTAGCTGGATATTAAGACCTGAATCATGTAAAACATCTTTGAATTTCAATGTTTTGGATTTTATATGATTTGTTTTGATTTAAAATGATTTAATTCAAATCAAAATCAAAATAAATAATATAAATAAGATAATGACAAGTGGCAAAGGCTAGGGCTCGTGGACCATGTTGCCAACTCAAAACAAGTGCAAAAGATTGGGCCCGATTGACAAAAATTGAAGTTTTAGGCATAGTTATCTTTTGGCAATTTTGCAAAAAAAGGTCAACTTCACCAATGCATAACTTCCTCAATTTTGACTCTTTGGAGGTGTTCTTGGACTTTTTAGAAATCTTGAGATGTCCTTTAAGCAACCCTTTTGGTCTCATCTCAATTTGGTATTCCATGCTCATGTATGAAGCTTTGACAAAAAAGGTGTTTCTGTTGACTTTTCAAAATGACCTATAATGTCCAAATTTATAACTTCTTGTGAGTGTATATTTTGAACTTTGGAGATGAAGATGGATTGTAGGTAATTGCATCCTATTCAAAATTAGCTTTTTATGGATTATTTATCATAAAGTATGAGGAAGTTATGCTTGGTCAAAGTGGAGTTGACTTTTCCTGCAAAACCCTAATTTAGCAACTTTTGAGTCTTGATGAATTATGAGCCATCCTTGATGAATCATGATCAACCCTTGATCAAATGATGAAATATACTTCAAAATGAGGATGTTGACCAAAAATCTTGAAGTTTGACTGTATGTGGGCCACAGTTGACTTTTGCCCTAGCACAGTCGATTTTCAGGCCTTTGAGCAATTGACTGAGCAAATTTTCTCTGCAAGGCTTGAAACTTGACATGGATGATCTTTAGAACATATTAGGACAATGGTGAGAATTTGGGGATCCCTTAGACTCAAGTATCTTGATGCAACATGAAACCCTAATTTGAGGTAGACTGCCTTAGGAGGGAGCTTGTCTGGTCAACCCTTGGACTTCCTTGAGCAACTTGAGAATTTTTATTGGAATGTTTTGAGAAAGATGGGAGGGAAAATTTTGGGGTACTACAGCTGCCCCTGTTCAATTTTCTTAAACCTGAAGATTTAGATTGGCTTGTCTGCCTTTCGTGATCTGAAGGTGGAAGATGATTGAACACTAGAGTGCCCAGAAATTTGCACTCACATGATGTGGTACTTGTCTTGTGATCTCGGGAATGGGCTTAAAGATTCCATTTGGAGATTGACGACGGGAGATGGGCTTAAATATGCCATCCGAAGGAGTGTCGATCGCATAAGAGATTCCTTAGTGAGAGCTTGTATACCTTTTGTTGAGGAAGATTCCGCTGGGGAATGTTGTTCTTTGTTGAGAGAACAATAGAATTTTAGGAGCTTCGGTCATCCGTTATTCTACTGGAGAATCGTCTCTTTGCTGAAGAGGTGAGAATGAACTACTATTTGGTCGTAATCCAGGCTTCATAGTGATAAGATCGAACTGCTATCTGGTCGTAATCCAGGCTTCACAATGACTTACTAGGGAGATGAGATTAAACTTGCTATCCAGTCGTAATCCAGGCTTCGCAATTTCTCGGTCCTTATCTGGTCGTAATCCAGGTTTCAGAAGGAATTCAAATGGTATCCTGTCGCATCCGGGCTTCAACTTGAATTTAGGGCATACTAATATCCGGTCGACTCCGGGCTTCTTAGTAACTGTCCATGTAAACTGCTAATTGGTCGAAATCCAAGCTTCACAATGTCTTGAACCGCTATCTGGTCGTAATCCAGGCTTTACGATGTGTTATACCATTATCTGGTCAAATCCAGGCTTTATGGTGTCCTGTACTGCTATCTGGTCGTAATCCAGGCTTCACAATACCTCACTTCTTATCTGGTCGAAATCCAGGCTTCAGAAGAAATCAAGTGGTTATCCGGTCGCATCCGGGCTTCCTTTTGACTGTTGGGCCTACTAATATCTTGTCGGATTTGGGTTTCATAGTAATTGGCCGAGTAAACTGTTATTTGGTCGTAACCCAAGCTTCATCGTGTCCCTCACTGTTATCTGGTCATAATACAGGCTTTAGTGTCTTTTACCGCTATCTGGTCGTAATCCAGGCTTCACGACGTCTCATACCACTATCTGGTCGAAATCCAGGTTTCATGGTGTTCGGAGAAATCAAGATACTATCTGGTCGAATCTGGGCTTCATAACTTGTATTAAAGATATACCACTATCTGGTTGAAAATCCAGGCTTCGTAGTATTCTTGGTTGCTATCTGGTCGTAATCCAGGCTTCACAATGTGTTCTGCCATTATCTGGTCGTAATCCAGGCTTCATGGTCTTGTATTGCTATCTGGTCGAAATCCAGGCTTCACAATAACTTGTTGAGCTTTTATTTGGTCGCAACCCGGGCTTCATGACTGGTGTTTATGATATACCACTATCTGGTCGAATCCAGGCTTCATGGTACTTGCTGAGCTGCTATCCGTTCGTAATCCAGGCTTCACAACTCGCTGGGGATTAAACTATTATCCGGTCGAATCCGGGCTTCATAGCTTACTTTTTAAGAGATACCACTATCTGGTCATAATCCAGGCTTCACGGTAGTCTGATACTGTTATCTGGTCGTTCTCTGGGCTTCACAATATGTTGTAGAGATCAAGATACTATCAGGTCGTACTCGGGCTTCATAGCTTGAGTTTTGTGAGAATTTGATTGTATCTTTCCTGAAAGGTAAAGGTTAGCTGTATGTAATGCATGATATGTATCAGGAAATGATGTTCTCAAAATAAATTAGATTGTGTTATATGATGTGTATGCATATGTCATGATGTATGGACATGCAATGTTTTTATGATGTTCTCTAGCTGAGGGAAAGTAAATCCTAGATTGCTGCTGGAGAGTATAAAGAGTTTCGCTCGCTGTGGATAACGACCGAAGATGATTGGGAGAATAATTCTGCTGGAGAATAAACTGGTGAGAGAATGACTCTGTGGGGAATAAATGCTCTGCTAAGGATTTGTTGATTTTGGAGAAATACCCTCGGCTGTGGATGAATTACCGTTGCTGGCAATGATAAATTCTGTTGGGGATGAATTTCCCGTTTGTGAAGAAATGAACTCCACTGGGGATAATCTTTTAGTGGCGACTTCAGTGGGGATAATATTCTAGACTCCACTGGGGGTGGTCTTCCATACTCCTCCGGGGATGGTCTTCTAGACTCCACTGGGGATAACCTTCCAGACTCCACTGGGGATAATCTTCCAGTGCTGGTGATAGATAAACTCTGCTTGGGGAGAATCTTACCGACTAATTTGCGGTTGCGAGTCTCAGTTGGGGATAATTAATACCACTATCTTTTTCTTACTCTGTGGGGAGTGCATGTACCTTAGTTATATTCTTCAGCTAGATCTATCCCTATACCTGGTGAATGGAGCAACTGTAAGGCTTGGACATTTCTTGTTTGTCCCTGTTTCTGATATTACAAGTAATCGTCTTTTGTTTCGCATATAAATATTTATGAGCAGCAAATTTTTGTCAAATGCATATACCAAAAATGAACATTCGACGTTCTTGCAAAATAAAACAGAAAAAGGGAAACAATTTGAAATTTCTTTGTGGGAAACGAATTGTATTAACTTTGAAGTTGGCCTGTAAATATACGTTTTTGTACAAGAGGCTGACGTCCTAGTAAGAGAACGCCGCCGAATGATAGAGTTTATACAATTTGTGTAAAAGAAAAGAAAAACAGCTATGTGAACAATCCCACTGGGTTCTAACTCTACTATTGCCTTTATATCTTCGAGCATCTCATCACTTCGTTACTTGGTTGAAGGTGGATCAGACTGATTAGCACCGTCCGAGCTTGATAGTCGATACCGAAGTCTGGTTGCAAGATGATCCAATGAGACATAGTGTTATGCCTTGATCCCTAATTTTTGCCTGGACCGCCCTTTCGGGTTTTCAGTCCACCGGGATACCCTTTTTTTCCCAAGCCGCCTTTTCAGGTTTTCGACTTGCCGGGTGTACAAATTTTTTTCATTTTCGTCCCTTATTTTTGCCCGAACCCTTTTGGTTCGCCGGGAAGCCCTTATTTTTGCCTAGGCCAGTCAACCTAGCGGGTATTTGATTATGCGTAGTATTTTTTCACTATGTATGCATTGAAGGGGTGAGGAAGGTCGTCACCATCCATGGTGGTTAGAATCATAGCTCCTCCTGAGAAAATGTTCTTAACCACAAATGGCCCTTTGTAAGTAGGGGTCCATTTGCCCCTGGGATCACCTTGAGGTAGTATGATGCGTTTGATCACCAGATCTCCGACTTGATATTGTCATCTGACTTTCTTGTTAAATGCCTTGATCATCTTCTTTTGATACGTATGACCATGACAAATAGCAGTAAGTCTCTTTTCGTCGATTAAGTTCAACTGATCAAGCCGGGTCTGGATCCAGTCGTCTTCACTTAAACCTGCATCTTTCATAATCCGAAGAGAGGGTATCTGAACTTCAATGGGCAAGACTGCTTCCATGCCATATACCAAGGAATAGGGGGTTTCCCATGTCGATGTCTGTGCTGAGGTACGGTACCCATGAAGAGCAAATGGTAACATCTCATGCCAGTCTTTGTATGTCACCATCATCTTCTGCATAATCTTCTTGATGTTCTTATTAGCCGCTTCAATAGCCCCATTCATCTTCGGCCGGTAGGGAGAAGAGTTGTGATGTTGTATCTTGAACTGCTTGCAAAGCTTGGTGATCATCGTATTATTGAGATTTGTACCATTGTCCGTAATGATCCTCTCTGGTACACCGTATCGACAGATCAGGTTGTTCCGAATAAACCGTGCCACGACGTTCTTGGTTACCGTAGCAAAGGAAGCTGCTTCAACCCACTTCGTAAAATAGTCAATCACTACCAGAATGAAACGATGCCCGTTGGATGCCGTAGGTCTAATCTCACCAATCATATCGATGCCCCACATCGCAAAAGGCCAAGGTGCCGTCAAGACATTCAGAGGAACAAGAGGTATATGCACCTTATCAGCATAGACTTGGAACTTATGACAGGTCCGAGAATGCTGATAACAATCGGCTTCCATAGTGGACCAATAGTATCCTGCACGAAGGATTTTCTTTGCCATGGTGTGTCCACTGGAATGAGTCCCGAAAGTACCTTCATGTAACTCTGCCATTATCCTTTCTGCCTCGTTCTTATCCACACATCACAGTAAGGTTGAATCATGGTTACGCTTGTAAAGGATACCATTGTTGATGAAGAATTTTTCCGCGAACCTTCTCAAGAACTTCTTATCATTAACAGATGCACCCTCGGGGTATTCCTGAGCTTTGAGATACCTCTTTACCTCGTGAAACCAGGGTTTATCTGTTACTTCTTCAGTCTCAATATCACAGCAATGTGCGGGTTCGTCCAACCTTTCAATGGTAATCCGGGGAGCTTCATTGTCCCACCTAACCATGAACATAGAAGACATAGTAGCTAGCGCGTCCGCTAACTGGTTCTCCTCTCTTGGGAAATGTTTAAAGGTTATCTCCTCGAAGTGTGGGAGCAACGTCAGTACATATTCCTTGTAAGGGATAAGATTTGGATGCTTAGTATCCCACTTGCCTTTGATCTGACTGATCACGAGAGCGGAATCTCCGAACACACTCAAGAACTTAATCCTTAGGTCAATAGCTGCTCGAAGGCCCATGATGCATGCTTCATACTCCGCCATGTTGTTGGTGCAGTTAAAACATAGTCGTGCGGTGAATGGAGTATGACAGCCTTCAGGAGATATGATCACGGCGCCAATGCCATTACCCAAAGCGTTTGAAGCTCCGTCAAAGTACCTAGACCATCGGGATCCTTCCTCAGGTCCTTCATCCGGTCCAGGTTTTTCACAATCGGTTACCAACATCATATTATCATCCGAGAATTCGAAGTTCATAGACTGGTAATCATCCACTGCCTGATGTGCCAAATGATTTGCCAATACACTCCCCTTGATTGCTTTTTGGGTTGTGTATTAGATGTCATACTCAGTCAAGATCATTTGTCATCTTGCTATTCTTCCGGACAAGGCAGGCTTTTCGAAGATATACTTGATTGGGTCCATCTTTGATATCAATAGAGTAGTGTGGGTCAGCATATACTGTCTCAGCCGGCGAGCAGCCCATGCCAAAGCGCAACAAGTTTTCTCAAGCAGTGAGTATCGGGTCTCACAGTCGGTAAACTTTTTGCTAAGGTAATAAATAGCATGCTCTTTTCGGCCAGACTCGTCATGCTTCCCCAGCACGCACCCCATTGAATTATCCAGTACTGTCAAGTATAAGATCAAAGGTCTTCCTTCAACTGGAGGCATCAGAATAGGTGGCTTTTGGAGGTACTCCTTGATCCTTTCGAAAGCGGCTTGACATTCATCATTCCATTTTAACACTTGATCTTTCTTCAGCAGCTTGAAGATTGGCTCACAGGTAGCAGTCAAATGTGAAATGAACCGGGCAATGTAATTCAGACGTCCCAAAAAGCCTCTGACTTCTTTTTCTGTTCGGGGAGCTGGCATTTCCTGTATAGCCTTCACCTTTGCAGGATCCACCTGAATACCTTTATCACTAACGACGAAACCCAGCAGCTTACCAGACCTCACCCCGAAGGTGCACTTGTTCGGGTTTAACCTCAGCTTGTACAACTTCAACCTATCAAACAACTTTTGAAGATGGTCAAGGTGTTCTTCCTCAGTCTGGGACCATGCAATCATGTCGTCAACGTATACCTCAATCTCATGGTGAATCATGTTGTGGAACAAAGCGACCATGGCGCGCTGATATGTTGCCCCAACATTCTTCAACCCGAAAGGCATGACCTTGTAGCAAAAGGTACCCCACTGCATAACAAACGTTGTCTTCTCCATGTCTTTGGGAGCCATCTTAATCTGATTGTAACCGGAAAAACCATCCATAAAGGAGAAGACCTTATGCTGTGCGGTATTGTCAACCAGAACGTCAATGTGAGGCAGAGGGAAATCATCCTTGGGGCTCGCCCTATTCAAATCCCTATAGTCCACACACATCCGAACCTTACCATATTTCTTCGGTACCGGAACCACATTGGCAACCCACTGTGGGTAAGAAGTAACAGCTAGAAAACTGGCATCAAACTGTTTCATAACCTCAGCCTTGATTTTCTCAAACATCTATGCGCATTCGGCGAACTTTCTGTTTCACTGGAGGACAGTCTTCTTTGGTTGGCAAGCGGTGAACCATAATATCGGTATCCAACCCAGGCATATCTTCATAAAACCAAGCAAAGATCTCAACATAGTCATGCAGCATCTGTATTAACCGTTGCTTGACACTAGGTTCCAGATTTGCACCGATATTGACCTCTTTCTTGTCTTCCTCAGTACCCAGATTTACTGATTCCACTGGCTCTTCATGCGGCTGTATGGCCATCTCTTCCTGAAGTAACAGTCTAGCAAGTTCCCCAGGCACTTCACAATCATCCTCACCTTCATCTTCGGCTAGGTTGATCGGACTTTCAAAGTCATAACTGGCAGTAGCAGAGTCGTTATCAGTGGGATCCAGAGTGGATGTGGACCTGTATTATGATATGTGAGTGTGTGTAAGACAAATAGCTGTTTTGATAAAGTGCAAGATAGAAAGGAAAAACAAGGAGCGCAAAATTTGTAATGCAAGAAAATGTCCAATGCTTTATTGATGATATATGAAAATGACAAATAATAAGCCCTCACAAACAAAGCCAAGGTGCCTCGGGCAAGGCACCGGGCCATAAAGTTTTAAATTGTCCGTTACAAGTCTCAAAACAAAAGTCTATTATTGTGTAATAAAAGAAACGGGCACGAAGTCCTTCGCCGTCCAATTGTTCAAGCCACCGTTGGTAGTCGGGTAAATCCAGCTGTCGAAATCTGACTCTTCATCATCATCTCCAATTGTATTCACTCCCTGATCATGTTTCGGCATAGGAGCAGTTATGACATTGGGTTTCTCCAGAGCTTCAAACTCAATCTCCTTAGCTTCAATCAGATCCTGCACTTTATTCTTCAAAGCCCAACAGTTGTTGGTATCATGCCCTGGGCTATCAGAGTGATAGGCACAACGGGCGTTCGGATTATACAGTGGAGAGGTGGTACTGGGATTCTTTGGAGCTTCCCTTAGAGTTACCAGGTTTGTCTTCAACAATTGCGGCAAAATTTGAGACAAGGTCATACTGAGCCGAGTGTACTGCCTCCGCGGCCTCTCTACTCTTTGCTGATTGTTGCATTGTGGGGCAACAATAGGTCTTGATATGACTACCGCATTCACTGCTTGGCGGCGCTCATGTCGGTTTTGGCTCCTTGAGCTGAAAACTACACTAGATTCTTTCTTGAAAGGCTTCTTTTCTGTACTTGATGAAGCACCTTTCTGTATTTTGCCACTTCTAATACCAGCTTCCACTCTTTCCCCAATCATAATCAATTCAGTGAACCCATACAATGAACTACCAATCAAATGATTGAAATACGGACCCGACAAAGTCCTAAGAAACATATCCACCAACTCCCTATCAGACAGAGGGGGCTGTACTCTTCCCGCCAGATCTCTCCACTTCTGAGCGTAGTCCTTAAAACCTTCGCTCGCACCCATAGACATACCCTGAAGTGGGGTACGCGTGGGAGAAAGGTAGGAATTATACTGGTATTGCTTGTAAAAAGCAGCAGCAAGGTCCTCCCAGTTGCGGACATTAGCTCCTTGCAATTGATAGAACCATTCAAGTTGAGTCCCTGACAGACTATCTTGAAAGAAATGAACCCAGAGATTCCTATCAGCAGTATATGGTTGAATCTTTCTGACGTATAAGCGAAGGTGTATGTGATACGGTGGGAGAACTGACTGTGGTTTTGCGTTCATATTCGCACTTGTGCGGTTGAGCAAGAGTCGCCACCGACTTTTTATTTTATCCTAAAGGAAAGGTTAAAAAAGCACAGCAAAAACCTTTTGAGATATTTCGTGGGTCCGGGGGGTAGATTATGAAAAGGGAAGGTATTAGCACCCTTTTCATCCATGGTTATCCATGGGCTCTTAGTTACTTGGTTTTTTAGATCACTTGCCTTGATTTTTGATTGCTTGAAAAATGGTGTATGTGTGAGTGTTTTTGAAAATGTTTTGGAAGAAGATGCCTTGTCTTAGGCTAACCTTGTAATAATTCTTTACTCGAATATTTTACAAAGGCGTGTATCTTTTCGAAAAGATGTTTCAAAATGTTTTGAGAGTTTGTTTTGAAAGTGCTTGTGGAATGTGGTTTTTGAAAAGAAAGCAAGTGTTTTTGCAAGTTGATCTCAAGTAACTAAGAGTTTTGTCTACCCTATTGTACTCAAAGGTTTTCTCTATGTTTTCAACCCCTTTTAACAATTTTGTTCCACCATTGAATTTGGTGGACAATCTTGCGTTTAGGAAGTTTATTCGGGACGGGCGCGGGTCATCGTATGGACCATAATTGCAATAGTGCTAAGGATCTTTGGGCAATTTCTCTTTGAAAGGGATTTGATCATTTTAGGCAACTTTTCGAAAGCGTCATCGAGGGACTTATGATCATTTGATTGTTTGTTTTACCCAAAGAAACCTAACATGCAATATAGTTCTAATTATTTGAAGGCAACAAAGTGGAATACCCTAGGGGTGCAAGTGTGAGATATGTTGTCCATTTTCATGCTTGTTTATCTTGAGATTAGGTCAAACTATTTCGTTCGTTTTATTCGCATACAAACCCTAATTCTAGCATGGTATATTTAGAAAGCATTAAAATGCAAGATTTAAATTCATACACTATTACAACACAATAATATGGGGAGGGGGGTACAAATGTTCCAAATGGGGGTTATTTAGACAAGAAATTAAACCTAGCTATTACATCATTTTCTTTGAATATTTACAATATAATTAAAGGCATAAATTAAATGGAAATGAAATAAATATGCAAGATGTAAAAAGAATTTTTATATGTATGAAAAAGTATTATTTATGTAAAATAAAAAAAGAAATAAAAAGGTATTATTTTTGGAGTATTTTCATATTTAGGGCAAAACCCTAATTTTAATCAAAAGGGTATTAATTATTTAATATATATAATATTTACTATTTATATACAAAGAATAAAATAAAAATGAAGTATATTTGTAAAAATGTATTTTTAGTGTTGAATATTAATAAAATAAAAATATGTATATTTTTGGTATTTTATCCTAAGTGTATATATATATATATATATATATATATATATATATATATATATATATATATATATCTTTATTATTTACTAAATAAATATTCTATATATAAAAATAATAATAATTAATATTTATGAAAAAAGTATGTTTTGTATAAAAATATTTCAAGAGGATAAAACAAAATAAAAATAAAAATAAAATGTGTTTACATTATCTTTCTCTATTTATTCTAAATAATATATCATTTACTTATTTGTATACAAATATCAATATAATCCAATAAATATGTAAAAAATATAAAAATGATGCAAAAAATAATTTTTATGTTTTTAATATGATAAGAAAAAATAAATGAGTCAGAATGAAAAAGGAAAAATCAAAAAATCATAAAAATACACAAAATGGGCTTGGGGGGTATGAAAATGGAAATAGGGTGTGAAAAGAAAAGACCACACAGGCCCATCCCATGTGGCTTCTTCTTCAACCTTCAGACAAAAAAATGTCCAAAACGCGCGCCTGTTCTTCCATTTCAAACATCCTGATTCCTTGATCTTTTGCACAAACTTTCAACACAAGAAATGTTAAGCATTGAATCACGATTCCAAATATATAAAGAACATCTCCTAATTCTCAGAAATGAGAGAGAATTTTGACATTCCCAAATCCTGACCTAAGTTTTCTGCCATTTTCAAACCTTAAATTCTCACAGCTCAAGAAAAAGAAATGAAAAGTAAAAGCATGTACAGGTTCAGTTGCATGAGTAGAACATTTCTTATTCACAAACCTAAAGCTAATGATGCCTATACTAAGAGTTAGAAGTTCACCAAAGTACCTGTTCATTTGAAGTTCTATCTGGCAATGGGGAAGCTTTTAGTGCAAAGTGATGGTTGGTATAGCTTCCTTGAGGTGTGGTGATGTTGTTCCAATATTTACTTTGCCTTGAGACACCTTGAATCGAGCTGTGGAACTTCAACTGCAAAATGAAAAAGTGAAAATGGTGGAACTTGTTAGAGGAATTACAGGTCGTGTTTCAAGTCTTGGTTAGCTTGCATTGATGCTAGGGAATGTGTGTGAACTGGTTTGGGCAAGAAAACTTGAGAGGAATGGAAGATGGCACTCAAATTGCAGGCCTTGCCCTGTTCTTGCAGTTTGAAGGTGATTCTGGGATTGGGAGTGTATGAGGGATGTTAGGGTCGTGTACTAGCTTAGTTGGGATGTCCTGGATGTGTTTTACAAGTTTGCTTAAGTGTTTGTAAGCCGATATGAGAGTTGTCTTACAAAATGCAATGTTACTTACACTTTAAGCAACAAATGCCCAAGTTGTGTTCTAGGTCAGTAGAGGCCCCCTAATGTGCTGCATAATCTCTCCTTGATCAGAGTGTTTTGCTCATAATCTTGTGCCAATTAGATCTCATCTGTACTTGTGGATTTGCATCATGACATAAAGTGAAACTTTTGCAAAAATGGATATAATGCTTTTTCCAATTTGGGATTAATCCTTTAGGCAATGCTTGAACTCATGAAACAAGGTCTTAGCACAATGAACATGCATTAAATTATTGAGTGTTGGATGGTTTAAGGACCTGTAATCAAGGGGCATGCTGGTTTGAGAAGTTTGCACAAATTATGAACATGAAAAATAGCCAATTCAAAAGTGAGTTTTTGCCATATTGTGAAATTCGATTCTCTCAAGTTATGAGGTTGTTTGAGAAGTTCTTGGACATTTTGGAAAGCTTGGAATGTGTACTATAATCCATCTTTGAAATGCAAACTGAAATTCCAAGTGGAAGTGTATGGAAAATGGCCTTGAAGTTGGGTAGAAAACCTTGTAAAAATAGGTTAAAATTTCACTAAGTTAAGAATGGTTTAGTGCCCTTATTCAAAAATTTGTAACTTGAGATACAAGCCTCATTTGAGAAAACTTTGTGAATCAAAGTTGTAGATTATGCAACAAGCTACAACTTTCATGTTTTGACTTTTGTTTGAATCCAAATGAATCTTGGTGAGAAAGTGGGGCAAAGTTGGGAAAAAATTAGGGTTTTTCATAACTTAGAAAAATTCTAAGTTATGAAAAATTCTCATTTCTAACCCTAATTTGCATTTTTTGATTTCTTGGTGAACAAGTTTCATGATTTGGCATGTTTTGATGAAAAATGAATCTTGACTCTTGATTTTGACCAAAAAGTCAAAGTTTGACTTTTCAGTATACAGTCAAAATTGATCAATTGACTGGGAAATTCAACTGTCAATCTTGTGTACTTGGGATCTTTTGAACTTGTTGAGCATGTCAAGATAATTCCATGGGGTCCTTGAGTCCATATGTGAACTTGGTTTGCCATTGGCTAGGTCAAACAGTCAAAAATTGCCTTTGTGCAGTCAAAACCCTAAAAATGACCATTTTGCCCTTTTGGTGATCTGATCAAATTTCTTGTGGAATTGTGATCCAAACTTGATCAAATGGTTCATATGAGTTCATAATGTTGATGTGGGTCAATTTTCATGAGGTTTGACTGTCAATTGGCCACAGTTGACTTTTTCCCCAATACAGCTGATTTCTAGGTCAACTGTCCAATTGACTGGGCAAAACTTGAAATCAAGACTTGAAACTTGATGTGGATAAACTTATGAGTCCAATATGAAGCAAGAAAGTTATCTTAGGCATTTTAGGTCAAAACATCTTTGTGCAAACACAAACCCTAATTTGGGTCAGCAGTGCAAAGAGAAGTCTTGAACAGATGAAACCCTAACTGGACCCTGATCTTCAAGGGCTTTGTGATGAGAAATCAATGAGAAATGGGAGGGTAAATTTTGGGGTACAACAGTTGCCCCTGTTCAATCTTCTTGAATCCGAAGAGTTAGATTGGCAAGTTTGCCTTTCGTGACTCGAGGGTAAAAGGAGATTGGACACTAGAGTGCCCGGAAATTTGCGCTCGTCAAAGCAATGGATGCGGGAATGGGCTTAGAGATGCAATTTGGAGATGGGCTTAGGGATGCCATCTTAAGGGGTGACAGAAACTAGTCGGGGATGGGCTTAAAGATGCCATCTGGAATGAGTATCATGAAGGCGTCCATACATCGGACTATCTTCGAACTGGGGGTCTGAATAAGAAATAGATTGACAACCGTTGTTGGGAGGAATCCGTAAGCTGTTTTCAGAAGTCTTGAGAAGAATCTGAACAAGCGATAGGTTAACATCCGTTACTGGAGAACCCGCGAACTGTTTTCAGAAGTCTTGAAATTGAATAAGCAATAGAGCAGCATCCGTTGTTGGGAAGCGTCCGTAAACTGTTTTCAAAAGTTGCATCTGAACAAGTGATAGATTAACATCCGTTATTGGGAAGAATCCACAGACTGTTTTCAGAAGTCTTGAGAAGAAACTGAACAAGCGATGGGTTAACATCCGTTACTTGGAGAACCCGCGAACTGTTTTCAGAAGTCTTGGAGTTGAATAAGCAATAGAGCGGCATCCGTTGTTGGGAAGCGTCCGTAAACTGTTTTCAAAAGGTGAGAAGAGTCTGAACAAGCGATAGATTAACATCCGTTGTTGGGAAGAATCCATAAACTGTTTTCAGAAGTCTGAAGAAGAATCTGAACAAGCGATAGGTTAACATCCGTTACTTGGAGAACCCGTAAACTGTTTTCAGGAATCTTAAAATTTGAGGAGGAACCGGTGTAGGGTTGCTTGATGATGAGTCCGTGTAAAACTGCATCTGAAACTGTTAAGGATAGCTTTTTATTCTTATCCTGAAAAGGACAAAATGTTAGCTAAACACAAAATTATGTTGCATGAAATGTGTGAGGCAATATATGTTATATCAATGTTTATGATATGAATGTAATGAATGCGCATGTAAGCTGATGAGCTGTCTTACTGAGGATAGACGAATCCTGGATGGCTGAAGATAAAAGCATCTTGAATGCTGCCGGGAAGAATAATTCCTTGGCTGTTACTGGGGAATAAGGAGCTTGGGTTGTATACCAAACCTCTGGGGAATTCCTGACGACTTCTACTGGGGAGTACCAATCTAGTAGGCTCATGCTGGGAATGCAAGATTGAGAATCTTCAGTTTGGCGGGAAACATCTTTGGCGACTTCACTGGGGAACTCAAGATATGCTCTCCTAAAACTCTGTGGGGGATAAGGTTCATTAGCCTGGCCTCGCTGGGGATTCTGAAACTTAAACTCTGAGGGGAATTGAATTCCTGAGGACCTTCTGGCTGGGGAATTGCAAAGATAAGTTACTGCTGGGGAATTTTGATGAACTCCGCTGGGGATAGGAAGAATTTTGGCGAGTGCGATCTTCCGTGATTGTTAGCTGAGGATAACCTAGTTATAAGGCCTTGTGAGGAATAACTTTGAATAAAACTCGGGAGAGACGTCCGCACTCTGCGGGGGATAAGCTTCCAGAATCTACTGGGGATGAGCTTCAAGACTTGCTAGGGATATGGATTCCAAATCTCCCGGGGGTTTCCTTTGAAAGGGTATCAGGTTATCCAACTGTACCTTCGATCTACCAGTAATCCTCTTTCTTGGTTCATAAGGAAATGATTATGTTCAAATGCATATGCCTATTTAACAAAACATTGGACGTTTCTCAAAATAAAACAAACAGTGCAAGAGAAAAGAAAAGGAAATGACACAAATTTCTGGGAAAATTATTTGTATTTAATTTCTATGAGTGTATTTGTACAAAGGAGACAGTCATCCTAGTAAGAGGATTTTGTCGTAAATATTGGAAGATTTATACAAAATAAAGATGGCTATGTGAAATAATTCCATGGGATTCCATTCCGCTATAGCTTTCACAACTCTGAATATTTGTCCATTCAATGCTTCGTTGGCCAATGACTGGATTGATCAGAAGCCTGGAACCGGTTGAAGAGATTGTCCTTGAAATGATCCGACGAGACATAGTCATACGCTTTTATTCCCTAACTTTTTCCTGAATCGCCCTTTCGGGTTTTCGATCCACCGGGAAACCCCTTTTTGCCCAAGCCGCCCTTTCAGGTTTTCGACTTGCCGGGTGTACAGATTTTTTTGTTTTTATCCCTAATTTTTGCCTGAACCGCCCTTTCGAGTTTTCGGTTCACCGGGATGCCCATTTTTGCCCAAGCCGCCCTTTCGGGTTTTCGACTTGTCAGGTTATTTTATGCGTAGTATCTTTTGACTATGTCTGCGTTCGCAGGGTGCGGCAAATCGTCGCCGTCCATGGTGGTCAGAATCATTGCACCACCAGAAAATATGCTCTTGATCACAAATGGTCCTTCATATGTAGGAGTCCATTTTCCCTTGGGATCATTTTGCGGCAAGATAATCCGCTTGATTACGAGATCTCCGACTTGATACACTTGACGTCTGACTTTCTTATTGAAGGCCTTAATCATCCGCTTTTGATACGTCTGACCATGGCATATAGCAGCAAGTCGCTTTTCGTCGATCAGATTGAGTTGATCAAGTCGGGTCTGCATCCAATCATCTTCATTCAAACCTGCATCCTTCATAATCCTTAAAGAAGGGATCTGGACTTCCATAGGCAAAACAGCTTCCATGCCATAAACCAAAGAAAATGGGGTTGCCCCAGTTGAAGTACGTGTCGTCGTACGGTATCCATGTAGAGCAAACGGTAACATCTCATGCCAGTCTTTGTAAGTGACTGTCATTTTCTGAATGATCTTCTTAATGTTTTTGTTCGCAGCTTCAACAGCACCGTTCATCTTCGGCCGATAGGGAGATGAATTGTGATGATAAATCTTGAATTGTTCGCACAATGCAGTGATCATCGTGTTATTCAGATTTGTACCGTTGTCTGTGATGATCCTGTCTGGAACACCATACCGACATATGAGATTTTGCTTGATAAAGCGGGCAACCACATTTTTAGTAACAGAGGCGAAGGAAGCTGCTTCGACCCATTTGGTGAAATAGTCAATGGCAACCAGGATGAAGCGATGTCCGTTGGAAGCCGTGGGCTTGATCTCTCCAATCATATCAATGCCCCACATTGCAAAGGGCCACAGAGCAGTCAGGACGTTGAGAGGAACCGGAGGGATATGAACTTTGTAAGCATAGACTTGACACTTGTGGCAAGTACGGGAATGTTGATGGCAGTCAGCTTCCATTGTAGACCAGTAATAGCCTGCCCTTAGGATCTTCTTAGCCATTGTATGCCCGCTCAAGTGAGTGCCAAATGTGCCGCTGTGTATATCAGTCATGATTAACTCTGCTTCAGCTTTATCTACGCATCGGAGTAATACACAATCATGGCTTCGTTTGTAAAGGATGTCGTTGCTCAGGAAGAACTTAGCAGCGAATTTCCTTAAGAACTTCTTGTCGTTTACGGAAGCTCCTTCAGGATAATCTCTAGTCTCGAGATAGCTTTTGATTTCGTGGAACCAGGGTTGTTCCACTACTTCTTCGGTATTAATCTCGTGACAATGCGCAGGTTCATCCATTCGCTCGATGGTGATTTGGGGAGCCTCGTTATCCCAGTTGAGTTTAAACATGGAGGACATTGTGGCTAGAGCATCTGCTAGCTGATTATCTTCTCGCGGGAAATGCTCGAAGGTAATTTGCTCGAAATGAGGCAACAATGTCAGGACATGTTCTTTGTATGGGATAAGATTAGGATGCTTGGTGTCCCACTCTCCTTTGATTTGACTGATAACCAAAGCTGAATCCCCGAATACGATCAAAGATTTGATCCCCAAGTCTATAGCAGCCTTGAGACCAAAGATGCAAGCTTCATACTCAGCCATGTTGTTTGTGCAGCTGAAGCAAAGTCGGGCCGTGAAAGGTGTGTGACAACCTTCCGGGGAAATGAGTACTGTGCCGATACCGTTTCCAAGTGCATTTGAAGCACCATCAAAGTACAGGGTCCATCGGGATCCCTTTTCGGGTCCGTCATACGGTCCGTTACCTTCAATGTTGTCCAAATTCATGATGTCCTCGTCCGGGAAATCAAATCTCATGGGTTGATAATCTTCGATAGCCTGATGAGCCAGATGGTCGGCTAGTACACTCCCTTTTATAGCTTTTGGGTGGTGTACTGGATGTCATACTCGGTTAAGATCATTTGCCATCTAGCTATCCTTCTAGATAAAGCGGGCTTTTCGAAAATATACTTGATAGGGTCCATTTTGGAAATCAACAAGGTAGTATGAGTCAACATATATTGTCTTAGTCGGCGAGCAGCCCATACCAAAGCGCAGTAAGTTTTCTCGAGCAGTGAGTAGCGAGTCTCACAGTCGGTAAACTTTTTGCTAAGGTAATAAATAGCATGCTCTTTTCGACCAGACTCGTCATGCTGGCCCAAAACACACCCCATTGAGTTATCCAAGACGGTTAAATACATGATCAATGGTCTTCCTTCGACGGGTGGCATCAGAATAGGAGGTTCTAGCAAATACTCCTTGATTCTATCAAAAGCAGCTTGACAATCATCGTTCCACTCGACTACCTGATCTTTTTTCAAGAGCTTGAAAATTGGCTCACAGGTAGAAGTCAGATGTGAGATGAATCTGGCGATATAGTTTAAGCACCCCAAGAATCCTCTAACTTCCTTCTCAGTACGGGGAGTAGGCATCTCTTGTATTGCTTTTACTTTTGCCGGATCGACTTCAATGCCTTTGTTGCTTACAATGAATCCCAGGAGTTTACCAGACCTAACTCCAAAAGTGCATTTACTTGGATTCAGCCTGAGCTTGTATTCTTTCAACCTGGCAAACAGCTTCTCTAGATGTTCAAGGTGCTCTTCCTTTGTTTGTGACCGAGCTATCATATCGTCTACGTAAACTTCAATCTCATGATGTATCATATCATGAAATAAAGCTACCATGGCGCGTTGATAAGTTGCCCCTGCATTCTTCAGCCCGAATGGCATCACTTTGTAACAGAAAGTGCCCCATTGTGTGACAAAAGTTGTTTTCTCCATATCCTCGGGGGCCATTTTGATTGTAGCCCGAGAATCCATCCATGAAGGAAAACACTTTATGCTGAGCTGTATTGTCGATCAAAATGTCAATATGAGGTAGCGGGAAATCATCTTTGGGGCTGGCCCTATTCAAATCCCGGTAGTCCACACACATCCTGACTTTGCCATCTTTCTTAGGTACTGGCACGATGTTAGCGACCCATTGAGGATAGGACATAACATCCAGAAAGCCAGCGTCAAATTGCTTCATTACTTCTGCTTTGATCTTTTCAGACATGTCAGGCCTCATTCGGCGAACTTTTTGCTTGATCGGTGGACAGTCTTCTCTTGTGGGGAGACGGTGAACCACGATGTCTGTGTCTAAACCCGGCATGTCTTCATAAGACCAAGCGAAGATTTCAACATACTCATTCAACAACTGTACCAGGCGCTCCTTGACTCTTGATTCCAGATTGGCACCCACTTGCACCTCCTTCCGGTCTTCCTCGATTCCCAAATTGACAGTTTCCAATGACTCTTCATGAGGTAAGATGGCCCTTTCCTCTTGCTGCAGAAGTCTGGCTAGTTCCCCGGGTACTTCACAACCTTCGTCATCTTCATACTCGGCTAGATTGACCAAATCTTCAGAGTTATTGAAAGATATAACAGAATCGTCACCCATGGAATCCGGAGTGGATGGGTACCTGCATTGGTGAGTGTGGGTGTGTGTAAGGGATAGCCATCCTTAAATAAAAATGCAAAAAGAAAGAAAATGAACACAAGCAGTTTATCAAATGAAAAACGTCCAATGAATCATTAAACATGGCATATGGATATGAAAAATAATCAAAACCCTTACAAGCGGACCTACATACCTCGGGCAAGGCATGAGGTGAAAAGATAGTGTATGGATTGTTTGAAAATACATATTACAGACCAAATAAGAAATGTTTAACAGATAAATTACTGATGAATAAAAGTGATGGGGACAAAGTCTTTTGCCTCCCAGTTGCTCAACCCTCCTTTGACAGTTGGATAAATCCACTCTTCAATGTTACTCTCCTTGTCTTCATCCTCCAAAGCGTTGATTCTGTAGGGAGAAATTTTGACTGGCGCCCTTTCAATCTTCGAACGGCGCATAGCTTTCTGGCCTGCGGCCGTGAATCCTAACCCAAATTTGTCTGTCTTATGTGGAATGTCAGGTAACTGCCCCCATGCTGAATTCTTCCCTTCCTTTATTGCGGCCCTTGCGTCCTCCAGAGATGCCATCCTGGCCATCTGTCTCGGTGTCTCAGCTACCAACTTTGCTACTGCTATTTCAGGAAGGACTTCTTCGAAATGTTGAAACGGTGTCTCAATGAACTCTCCTTCAACCTCCACATATCGGAAAGAATTTAAGTGGCTAATCATGTACTCTTCTTCACCATGGACAGTAATGATCTTTCCCTTAACAGGATACTTCAACATCTGATGTAAGGAGGAGGTGACTGCCCCAGCATGGTGTATCCAAGGTCTACCCAGCAAGCAAGAGTATGATGGACGGATGTCCATCACATAGAAAGTGGATTTAAACACCTCAGTGCCTATCTTGATGGGAATTTCAACCTCTCCATGGACCATTCTCTTCGAACCATCGAAAGCCCTGACAACAATATCACTTGGCTTCAATTCCAACCCCTCACAATCTAGTCGGTCCAAGGCCTTTTTAGGCAACACATTCAGCGACGAACCAGTGTCAACCAAGACGTGTGCGAGAGTAGTTCCTCGACACTCGACTGAAATGTGCAAAACATCATTGTGATTCCTACCTTTAGGAGTTAGGTCAGCATCAGAAAAACCTAATCCATTGTCCGCAGTTAGGCTAGCCACGCAATTTTGAAATTGATCAGCAGAGGTTTCCTGGGGAACATGGGCTGCCTTCAGGAATTTTATCAGAGCTTTAGCGTGCGCTTCCGAGCAAAGTAGTAGTGCCAGCATGGAAATCTTGGAGGGGGTTTGCCCCAGCTGTTCTACCACATCGTAATCACTTCTTTTGATTATCCTCAAAATCTCATCCATTTCCTTCTTGGAGGTTTCCGGGATAACCAAGGGTTGAGCCCTCGTCCTGACGGGCTCATCTTGGATTCCCTTACCTTTGTCAGCAGCGGTAGGAGAGACGGTACTAGGAACAACAACATCTTCAATCAAAGGAGTTCTAGCAGAAATTTTTATTGGTGCAGGGACGACCCTGTCAGCTGATGAGGGTCCAAAGACTGCTCTTGGAGGGGCAATCTCTGGAGAAAATATTCTCCCGCTCCTGGTGATTTTGCTAGTGCCCGCAATGTTACTAATGCTGGCTTCTTCATCATCCGAACTTTCTTCAGTTATTTCGATTTGTTTGATACCATGGTAGTAGACGTCACCGCCATAGTTCCAAGGTATCGACTTCTCAGAAACATAGGGAACAGGCCCTGGTATTGTTATCTTCAAAGGAACAGATTTCGTAGCTGGTGTAATCTTAACAGGCTTTTTGACGGCCTTGGAAAGATTGGCGTGAATGGTTATGATTGAGACATCTTCAGTATGAAATGGAACAGCAGAAACTTTTTCGAACAAAATTTGTCGACTATCCATAAGGCCTTGGATGCCTTTCTTCAGTAACGGACAATCAAACGGCAGAGAGTAACAATAATAGCAGTCTTCCTTACATCCCGGGAAGATCCCGGCCCTCAACAGATTCAACTTAATGGTTAGCAATGGGGTAGTCAGATCGCTGACATCAGCAACGTACAAATCTTCTTCAATGGCATTGACATTTCGGCCGTGCTTCGGCATGGGTGCAGATATTACATTAGGCTTCTCTGGAGCGTCAAACTCTACCTCCTTAGCCTCTATCAGGTCTTGGATTTTATGCTTGAGTGCCCAACAATCATTGGTGTCGTATCCAACACTGTCTGAATGGTAGGCGCATTTAGCATTGGCATGATAGTGCGGAGAGGATGTATTCACATTCTTTGGTGCCTCCTTGATGGTGGCGAGATTCAACTTCAATAGATGGGGAAGCACTTGCGCTGGAGTCATATTAATACGGGTGAACTGCCGTTGTGGCCGTTCCACCCGTGGTTGATTTGGTCTGGACTGGTTATAGCGAGGCTGCTCATTTGGAGTGTTTTGAATCATTACGGCCCCCACAGTTGGCCGACGCTCCGTCTTCCCTGCTCTTCTCTGAGAATATACCACAGCTGTTTCCTTCTTAAAAGGTTTCTTCTCAACACTTGCAGCAACACCCTTCTGAATCTTTCCTGACTTGATGACAGCTTCTATTCTTTCGCCTGTTAAGATCAAATCGGTAAACCCCGCGGAAGAGTTACATATTAGATGATTGAAAAATGGCCCAGATAGGGTCCCAAGAAACATATCAACGAGTTCACGGTCGGTTAAGGGAGGCTGCACCCTGCCAGCCAAATCCCTCCATTTTTGTGCGTATTCTTTGAATCCCTCGCTTGTTCCTAGCGACATACCCTGATGTTGGGTACGAGTAGGAGCAAGGTCAGAGTTGTACTGATATTGTTTGTAGAAAGCGGTGGCCAAATCTTCCCAATTTCTGACACTGGTTCCTTCTAGCTGATAAAACCACTCCAACTGAGCTCCCGAAAGGCTGTCTTGAAAGAAATGAATCCAGAGGTTTTTATCTGCCGTATAGGGTTGAATCTTTCTCACGTAGGACCTGAGATGCATTTTTGGACAGGACAGCCCATCATACCTCACAAACACTGGCACTTTGAATTTCGGGGGAATCACAATCCCGGCAACCAAACTCAAGTCTTCAAAATCCAAACCCGGTACTCTTTGTAATTCCATGGCGGCCAATCTGTCTTCTAAACCCTTGTATTTATCATCAGCTGGAGGGTATTGCTGGTCAGAATAATCTTCATCCTCTTCAACCTCTTCTTCTTCCGCATCAGACTCGGAAGGCACCGCAACTCCATCTCTTTTACTGGTCCCTTCATCAGAAGTAGGAGGAAATTCAAGCACTCTCCGAGCTTCTCCGTCAAATCTTCTCCCCAAAGTAGCCACCCCAATCCTCTTTTTCTTCTTTTTCACTGGGTCCTTATTCCCCAATTGAGTCTTGATATCCTCCTGACCCTTAGCCAAGGTCATCAGGAGTTGCTGGAACTGTGCATTCTGAGCTTGTAGGTCTTTGACTGTTTGCTCGAGATCCATCCTACTGAAATAAAGAGCAGACAGATAAGGAAACCTGGAATGAGACCTGCTTATGCACATGATGAATGGTATGCGTATGTATGCAATGCATTCAAGGATTTAGGACATTCAAAATTGTTTCAGATAAAGAAGAACGCACGTCATATTAATAAGAAGAAATTTGTTAGTACATAAATGCCCCATGGGCCAAATTTTACAAAATAAACTTCTTAAGGCAAAAAGACATTGCGCATCCTTTTTGGTGCGATGTAGGTATTGAGGGTCTCTTGCTCATGGAGTCGGCGGGTAAGCTCTAGAACCTTCTTCTCACTGGCGTAGAAGCTAGCTTCAAAAGTATTCCGTTCCTCCTTGAGCTGAATCCAACTTTTCTGCATTTCCTCCCACGATGTAGGCATGTCTGGATGTAGAATGGTGTAGGGAACCTCTCCTTCATTGACGGGCTCTTTAATCACAGGTAGGACATGAGGATAAGGCATCATCAGACTTTGGGATCGAGCTCGTACCCACTTGAGATAAGGCTCAAGAGGGATGGAGTTCTTGTGTTCCAGAGTCTTGCTATCAACCTTGTTGATTTTTCCCCAAGCTCTGATGAATCTTTGGTGAAGTCCTTGCGCATCGTTGTCGAAGTCAAAAACCAGGTTAGGAATCAACATATCATGAGGGCCATCCCTCCGGGCATATCCAAATTGCCTCAAAGCTAGGAAAGGGTTGTAGGTGATACCTCCTCTGATTCCAAGTAAAGGAACATTAGGAAATTCTTCGCAACGATCGACAATGATGACATTTTCTCTGGACCGAGAACACCAATGCACATCAGAATGAGTAAGAGTCATCAACCGTTGGGACCATCTTGAACCTTGGTCATTCTTTAAGACAGATTGTGGAAGGTGCGAAATAAACCACCTTGCAAGGAGAGGAGTACAGCACATGAGAACACCCCTCTTTCTCATTGTTCGTGTGTAAAATGAGTGAAGAATGTCCCCAAGCAATGTTGGTATTGGATTTCTGGACAAGAAGATTTTGACGGCGTTGACATCTACCAATTGGTCAGGATTTGGGAACAAGACTAACCCATAGATAAAGAGTGCCACAATATCTTCAAAGGCTTGTAGGTCCAATGAATTCCAACATTCGTGTGCCTTCTCAAACAAGAATTTTGCTAAGAATCCCTTGACACCGCTTCTGGTTTCCCAATGCCCCTTGATGTCGGATGGTTGTAGATGTAATGCTCGAGCAACATCTTCCGGCTTTGGTTCCTTTTCCGTACCGTTGAAGGGTAGTTGATTAAGGATAGGAATTCTCAGGAGTTGAGAAAACTCCTCCAAAGTGGGTACCAACTGATAATCAGGGAAAGTGAAACAGTGGTGAAGAGGGTCAAAGAACTGGAATAGCACTTTCATCATGTCTTCTTCAATGTTGGTGTTGACTAGGCTGAGCAGTCTACCATGTCTTTCACTGAAGGATGAATTTTCCGGAATTCTTGAGGTGAGCTCCTTGAGTTGAGGAGAGATTCTCACAAGGTTGACTTGAATGGTGTTTCTGCGAGGAATTTCCATGACCTACAAAACAGGGACAAAGATGAAGATCCAAACCCTTGGAATGGTTAGTGAATGCATATGATGCTTTATGATGTTTATGATGATTATGACGTATGCACAAAACATATGTACAATCAATCCACACCAAACCCTAGTTTCAGGCTTGCATGGGGTTTCATAGGTAAGTACCCTCTTGAGTGTAGTTGGCTTAAAAACCTGTCCTATAAATAGTAACCGGGTTCTAAGGAGCTCAATATCACGAGATTGTTTTCATTGTTCATTGTTTTGGTTTAGCCACTTAACTAGCGACCAAAATATTCCAAGAAAACAACCCTCAATGAGTGTAGTATCGAGTATCTACCAACTTCGGACTGCACCAAAGCCGGTCATCTCACTACTCCTAATAAAAGGCCAAGATGGTCAAGTAAGGTTCTAGGTCATTAGTGCTTAGTGACATCACTCAGCGGCCCCGTACTCTCCTTGATTGAACTCAAGGGTTACCGGTACTCACAAATATGTCGCACTAATATAGCTATTGCTTCGACCGTGTCGGTATACCCCGCACAGTTTCCACAACGTATTGCTATCTATGAATGTTTCCCAAAATCCGGGTGTAGGATCGCAAACCCAAACAATAGAGCCAAGATATAAAGCAAACAAATCAAACAATTAGTCATGCAAGAGGGTGATCTAAGCCCTAAGGTTACTCCACTTTTAAAGTTATTCCCCAGCAGAGTCGCCAGTTCTGTGATACGGTGGGAGAACTGACTTGAGGTTTTGCGTTTGTTTTCGCAAATGTTTCGGTTGAGCAAGAGTCGCCACCGACTTTTTATTTTATCCTAAGGAAAGGTTTAAAAAGCACAGCAAAAACCTTTGAGATTTTTCTTGGGTTCGGGGAGTAGATTATAGAAAGGGAAGGTATTAGCACCCTTTCTATCCATGGTTATCCATGGGCTCTTAGGTACTTGCTTAGATCGACTTGCCTTGGTTTTCAATTGTTTGAAATGGTGCTTTGTGTGAGTGTTTTTGAAAATGTTTTGGAAGAAGATGCCTTGTCTTAGGCTAACCTTGTAACAATTCTTTACTCGAATATTTTACAAAGGCGTGTATCTTTTCGAAAAGATGTTTCAAAATGTTTTGAGAGTTTGTTTTGAAAGTGCTTGTGGAATGTGGTTTTTGAAAAGAAAGCAAGTGTTTTTGCAAGTTGATCTCAAGTAACTAAGAGTTTTGTCTACCCTATTGTACTCAAAGGTTTTCTCTATGTTTTCAACCCCTTTTAACAATTTTGTTCCACCATTGAATTTGGTGGACAATCTTGCGTTTAGGAAGTTTATTCGGGACGGGCGCGGGTCATCGTATGAACCATAATTGCAATAGTGCTAAGGATCTTTGGGCAATTTCTCTTTGAAAGGGATTTGATCATTTTAGGCAACTTTTCGAAAGCGTCATCGAGGGACTTATGATCATTTGATTGTTTGTTTTACCCAAAGAAACCTAACATGCAATATAGTTCTAATTATTTGAAGGCAACAAAGTGGAATACCCTAGGGGTGCAAGTGTGAGATATGTTGTCCATTTTCATGCTTGTTTATCTTGAGATTAGGTCAAACTATTTCGTTCGTTTTATTCGCATACAAACCCTAATTCTAGCATGGTATATTTAGAAAGCATTAAAGTGCGAGATTTAAATTCCTACACTATTACAACACAATAATATGGGGAGGGGGGTACAAATGTTCCAAATGAGGGTTATTTAGACAAGAAATTAAACCTAGCTATTACATCATTTTCTTTGAATATTTACAATATAATTAAAGGCATAAATTAAATGGAAATGAAATAAATATTCAAGATGTAAAAAGAATTTTTAAATGTATGAAAAAGTATTATTTATGTAAAATAAAAAAAGAAATAAAAAGGTATTATTTTTGCAGTATTTTCATATTTAGGGCAAAACCCTAATTTTAATCAAAAGGGTATTAATTATTTAATATATATAATATTTACTATTTATATACAAAGAATAAAATAAAAATGAAGTATATTTGTAAAAATGTATTTTTAGTGTTGAATATTAATAAAATAAAAATATGTATATTTTTGGTATTTTATCCTAAGTGTATTAATATATATATATATATATATATATATATATATATATATATATATATATATATATATATATATATATATATATATATATATATATATATATATATATATATATATATATATATATATATATATATATATATATATATATATATATATATATATATATATATATATATATATATATATATATATATATATATATATATATATATATATATATATATATATATATATATATATATATATATATATATATATATATCTTTATTATTTACTAAATAAATATTATATATATAAAAATAATAATAATTAATATTTATGAAAAAAGTATGTTTTGTATAAAAATATTTCAAGAGGATAAAACAAAATAAAAATAAAAATAAAATGTGTTTACATTATCTTTCTCTATTTATTCTAAATAATATATCATTTACTTATTTGTATACAAATATCAATATAATCCAATAAATATCTAAAAAATATAAAAATGATGCAAAAAATATTTTTTATGTTTTTAATATGATAAGAAAAAATAAATGAGTCATAATGAAAAAGGAAAAATCAAAAAATCATAAAAATACACAAAATGGGCTTGGGGGGTATGAAAATGGAAATAGGGTGTGAAAAGAAAAGACCACACAAGCCCAGCCCATGTGGCTTCTTCTTCAACCTTCAGACAAAAAATTGTCCAAAACGCGCGCCTGTTCTTCCAGTTCAAACATCCTGATTCCTTGATCTTTTGCACAAACTTTCAACACAAGAAATGTTAAGCATTGAATCACGATTCCAAATATATAAAGAACATCTCCTAATTCTCAGAAATGAGAGAGAATTTTGACATTCCCAAATCCTGACCTAAGTTTTCTGCCATTTTCAAACCTTAAATTCTCACAGCTCAAGAAAAAGAAATGAAAAGTAAAAGCATGTACAGGTTCAGTGGCATGAGTAAAACATTTCTTATTCACAAACCTAAAGCTAATGATGCCTATACTAAGAGTTAGAAGTTCACCAAAGTAACTGTTCAGTTGATGTTCTATCTGGCAATGGGGAAGCTTTTAGTGCAAAGTGATGGTTGGTATAGCTTCCTTGAGGTGTGGTGATGCTGTTCCAATATTTACTTTACCTTGAGACACCTTGAATCGAGCTGTGGAACTTCAACTGCAAAATGAAAAAGTGAAAATGGTGGAACTTGTTAGAGGAATTACAGGTCGTGTTTCAAGTCTTGGTTAGCTTGCATTGATGCTAGGGAATGTGTGTGAACTAGTTTGGGCAAGAAAACTTGAGAGGAATGAAAGATGGCACTCAAACTGCAGGCCTTGCCCTGTTCTTGCAGTTTGAAGGTGATTCTGGGATTGGGAGTGTATGAGGGATGTTAGGTTCGTGTACTAGCTTAGTTGGGATGTCCTGGATGTGTTTTACAAGTTTGCTTAAGTGTTTGTAAGCTGATATGAGAGTTGTCTTACAAAATGCAATGTTACTTACACTTTAAGCAACAAATGCCCAAGTTGTGTTCTAGGTCAGTAGAGGCCCCCTAATGTGCTGCATAATCTCTCCTTGATCAGAGTGTTTTGCTCATAATCTTGTGCCAATTAGATCTCATCTGTACTTGTGGATTTGCATCATGACATAAAGTGAAACTTTTGCAAAAATGGATATAATGCTTTTTCCAATTTGGGATTAATCCTTTAGGCAATGCTTGAACTCATGAAACAAGGTCTTAGCACAATGAACATGCATTAAATTATTGAGTGTTGGATGGTTTAAGGACCTGTAATCAAGGGGCATGCTGGTTTGAGAAGTTTGCACAAATTATGAACATGAAAAATAGCCAATTCAAAAGTGAGTTTTTGCCATATTGTGAAATTCGATTCTCTCAAGTTATGAGGTTGTTTGAGAAGTTCTTGGACATTTTGGAAAGCTTGGAATGTGTAATACAATCCATCTTTGAAATGCAAACTGAAATTACAAGTGGAAGTGTATGGAAAATGGCCTTGAAGTTGGGTAGAAAACCTTGTCAAAATAGGTTAAAATTTCACTAAGTTAAGAATGGTTTAGTGCCCTTATTCAAAAATTTGTAACTTGAGATACAAGTCTCATTTGGGAAAACTTTGTGAATCAAAGTTGTAGATTATGCAACAAGATACAACTTTCATGTTTTGACTTTTGTTTGAATCCAAATGAATCTTGGTGAGAAAGTGGGGCAAAGTTGGGAAAAATTAGGGTTTTTCATAACTTAGAAAAATTCTAAGTTATGAAAAATTCTCATTTCTAACCCTAATTTGCATTTTTTGATTTCTTGGTGAAAAAGTTTCATGATTTGGCATGTTTTGATGAAAAATGAATCTTCACTCTTGATTTTGACCAAAAAGTCAAAGTTTGACTTTTCAGTATACAGTCAAAATTGATCAATTGACTGGGAAATTCAACTGTCAATCTTGTGTACTTGGGATCTTTTGAACTTGTTGAGCATGTCAAGATAATTCCATGGGGTCCTTGAGTCCATATGTGAACTTGGTTTGCCATTGGCTAGGTCAAACAGTCAAAAATTGCCTTTGTGCAGTCAAAACCCTAAAAATGACCATTTTGCCCTTTTGGTGATCTGATCAAATTTCTTGTGGAATTGTGATCCAAACTTGATCAAATGGTTCATATGAGTTCATAATGTTGATGTGGGTCAATTTTCATGAGGTTTGACTGTCAATTGGCCACAATTGACTTTTTCCCCAATACAGCTGATTTCTAGGTCAACTGTCCAATTGACTGGGCAAAACTTGAAATCAAGACTTGAAACTTGATGTGGATAAACTTATGAGTCCAATATGAAGCAAGAAAGTTATCTTAGGCATTTTAGGTCAAAACATCTTTGTGCAAACACAAATCCTAATTTGGGTCAGCAGTGCAAAGAGAAGTCTTGAACAGATGAAACCCTAACTGGACCCTGATCTTCAAGGGCTTTGTGATGAGAAATCAATGAGCAATGGGAGGGCAAATTTTGGGGTACAACAGTGTAGCTTTGGACAGGACACTCCATCATACTTAGCAAAGACATGAGCCTTAAACTTGTGAGGAATCACCACCCCAGATGCTAATCCCAGATCTCCAAAATCCAAATCGGGAACCTTCTGAATCTCCATGGCACTCAGACGATCTTCAAGTTGTTTATACCTATCCTCAGCAAGAGGATACTGGTGTTCATCAAAATCAGTGTCATTGCCAGAAACCACAGGGCTATGACCCTTCCTTTCCTCTTAATTCTCTCCTCCTCCAAATGAATGAGACAAATCAGTTTCCTGTCGCAAATTGTTCCCGAATCTGCGACCCATATTCAGGAGGAGGACCTTCTTCTTCTTATTCTTCTTCTTCTTGTACTTCAAGATGAGAGTCTTCAAATCTTGTTGCCCTTTGGCTAAGTTCAAGAACATTTCCTAGAATTGAGCATTCTGAACTTGAAGAGCCTTAATAGCTTGATCAGTAGGTGTTTCAGAAGACATTCTGTGCTAAAATAAACAGCGAAGAAGATAAGAAACCTGTAATGGTACCTGTAATGAGGTGCATGGTAATGGAATGCGTATTAAATGATTTCAAAGACTTAGGGAGATTCAAATTTGTAAAACCAAAATAAAACACTCTTTATTAGATAAAAACTTGTAACAATGTTTAACAAATGCCTTTAAGGCGTTACAAAAGAAATAAACTGAAAAGCCAATCTAGACTAGAAACAATAAAAGACATCATTAATCCCATGGTCGTTTTCCTTTTGTGCTGACATAATCGTTGATTGTCCTCTCATTCTCAAGCTGCCTTGTAAGCTTCAAGATCTTCCGCTCTTGCTCATGATACTTCTCTCTGTACGTATCCCTTTATTCCCTTAACTGGATCCAAGATCTCTTTAATTCCCCCAGATCAGTAGGCATATAGGGATGGAGGACTGTATAAGGAACCCCTTATTCATCAGTATGCTCTATAATCACCGACAAAACAGCTTCATAGGGCATCCCCAGCTTTTGAGCACGGGCTCGAACCCACTGGAGATACGGTTGCATTGGGAGATAAGTCTTCATTCCTAGATCATGTGGGTCAGACATGTTCACCCCGCCCCAAGTTCGTATAAACCTGCGGCGATGTCCCTCAACATCCCCCTTGTAGTCAAAGATAATTCTTGTAAGCAGCAGCTCATGGGGACCGTCTCTCCGAGCTCGTCCAAACTGTCGTAAAGCCAAACAAGGATTATAGGTCATTCCCCCTCGAATTCCAAGTAATGGAACATTAGGGTATTCCCCATATCGATCAATGACATCTACTTTTTCCATATCTTTAGAACTCCAAAGGATGTCCGTATGAGCAAGGGACATGATTCTATAGGCCCAACCTACACCTTCCTCATTCTTCAATACAGATTTGGGGAGGTGAGAAATAAACCACCTTGCCATCAGCAGTGTACAACACATGAGAGTTCCCCTTCTCCGCACAGTACGGGTATAAAGAGCATGCAAAATATCACCTAGAAGAGTAGGCACTGGGTTACGAGACATGAAGATCTTGACTGTTTTCACATCGACAAAAGAATCTGGATTCGGGAACAGAACCAAGCCGTAGATGAGGAGAGCCAGGATGTCTTCGAAAGCTTGAAAGTCTAAACTATCCCAGAACTGTTGAGCTTGATCAATCAAAAACTTAGCCAAGAAACCTTTAACCCCGCTCCGAATCTCCCAGTTAGATACTACATCATCCATTTTTAGATGTAGGGTTGAAGCAATATCCTATGGCCTAGGAGCTATCTCCAAACCTGTAAAGGGTGTCTGCTCTAGAATAGATATACCCAGTAAATTAGAAAACTCCTCCAAAGTAGGGACTAACTGATAGTTCGGGAAGGTGAAACAGTGATGCAATGGATCAAAGAACTGGAACAACATACTCATCATTTGCTCATCCAACTTGGAAGTGACCAGGATAAGGAGATGACCATGTCTTCTAACAAAGGAAAAAGTATCAGGAACTTTCGAGACCAACTCTCTGAGCTGAGCAGGTATCTGTACGAAGTTGACCCGAATGGTATTTCTGCACATAGAGGCCATGATCTACAAAACAAAACAAAGATGAATCCCCTCGGTCTTTGAAATGGTTAGTCTAATGAAATATGCATGCGATGTCATGGTGCATGATGTCATGATAAAAACACACCACATGTATCACAGATAGCAAACATGGTAAGGGCAAACAATTCACACAATAACCCTTAAGTTTAGGCTTGCATGGAGTCTAGGTACTACCCTCTTGCAGTTTAGTTGGTTCAACCTGTCCTAATAATAGTAACCGGGTTCTAGAGGTTCTCAATATCACTGAACATCCTCCATCGGTCATAGTTTTAGCTCACGCAATCTTTTCTTGCGGCCGTGTTGTACCCCAAAATTTTCCCTCCCATATTCTTCAAGGTTTGTCAAGAATCATCTTCAAATTGTTCAAGATTTCTCAAGAGTTGTACAGTTCAAACCACCTCCTAAGCCAGCTGAAATTAGGGTTTTGGTCTTTCAAAAAATTTGAGGTTTTCAATGGCTCAATCAAGTCTCATGTGCCTATATACATCCTCAAGCACCTACATGCCAAGTTTCAAGACTCACAGTGCCAATTTGCACAGTCAAAAGCCCTATTTGATCCACAGTCAACTGCAGGGGTAAAATGGTCATTTTGCAGTCAAAGTCAGAATTTTTGGTCAACGTCTTATTTTGAGTCCACAATCATCATTTGATCAAGTCTTGATCATGATTCCACAAGCATGGCTCAAAAATCATCAAGGTGCAAGAAGTTACTATTTTTGGACAGCAAAAAAGTCAATTGTATCTTGACCAGGGCATAACTTTTTCATGGTTTATCAGAAAAATCCCATCCAATTCTCATTTTTAAGGGGATGACATTTCCTACAAGCCATATTCACATTCCAAGTCCAAGAAATGCTCTCATAAAAAGTTATCAATTTCTACATTATAGGTCAAATTCAAAAGTCAACAAAAATGCACTTTAAGTCAAACACCATAACTTGATATTGGTAAATCCAAATGACATGGGACCAAAGGCATTGGTTAGAGGACTTCAAGACCTTTCCAAAATGTCCAAGAACATGTTCATAGGATCAAAATTGAGTAAGATATGCATTGGAGAAGTTGGGAAATTTTTGTGAATTTGCAAAAGTCAACTTTGCTCAAAACACCTTGTTTTTGCTAATGGGCCTCAAATTTCTTCTTGAAACTTTATCCAAGGCCTATGCACGACCCATCAAGATTAATTTAATTATTTTCTTATTTTTTATTAATTAATTGTATTTTTAATCAATTTTAATTCATTTAATTAATTTAAATTGTAGGAAATACAGAGATTTGATTTTTCAATCTTTTTGTGAAGCAAGAATGACCTAATCATGCTGGCAATTTCGTGTGCAAATCAAAGGGACAAGAATATCCAAGTTTGGCATCTTTCTTCAATCAAAAAGATTCAAAAATATTTGATTTTCAATCAAATATTCAAGTCATCATTCCATGGATTTCTTTGCAAGATTTTGACCTAATTCTATTCTATTATATATACAGAAGCCAACCCTAATCATGCATACGTGAATTCACTGCAGAAAAATCCATAACCACATTCAAGAAAATTCAAAGAAAAGTCAAAACTGTTTTCTGTATTCTAGCACGATTCAAAGACTTTTATTGATTCTAATCCATTGCTGGAAGTGTCAGGGACGTATTGCAATCAAAACCAAGCGTTGAAGCTCGAGGAATCACCAAGAACAGTTTCACGGTTTGCTTGATATTTTGAAAATCGAATAGCTTGATTCATGCATCATTAACATGATTTATTATTTGTTTTACATTGCTTGAGTCCATATGAAGCTAATGGTACAGGTTAATTGAATTATGACGCACAAAATCACAAGATGCTATTGATAATTTCTAGGGTTCATAAGCCTTCAAATTGGGGCTTTGCAGTATAAGAAAAATTGGAACCTTTAAGACCCATGGTTAGAATCGTTGACTCTGGACGAACACGAAGCCACCCTCGCAGAATATTTATATAGAGCACAACTCTATTCGCTATTTTTCCTTATTGCAGGTTGTGGGGGTTAAAAACCCCCGCTATCTGTTTGTGTTTTTACAGGAAATATGAGGAAGACGATGAGCTGTTGGCATACCATTGGAGCATTCAAAAAAGGGCGCGCGTGTTTTGCTTTACAACACATTTATTAATTTTTCCATATTATATTTGCTTCTCATTATAATAACAAAAGCAGGCAATTGGCGTAGTGGTTGATGCGCTGGCTGGTAACCATTGGGACCTGGGTTCGAATCCCAGGTCCCCCAGAACGCTTATATTATTTTGTTTAACATGTTCACATGCAGGCATTCCAGGAGCGTTCCTCCATGTGCTTCAATCATCAACGTGCCAGGTGGCCACAGTCACAAATCTAATGGCCATGAGATGCTGACCATGGTACTCCCAGTCAACACGCACCATAGGGGATCTCCAAAGTCAAACAGGCTTGAGAGATTAATGGGCCAGAATTGCTAACAAACCTCCTAATGGGCCAGCATACCCCTCTGGTTTATTATTTTTCTTTTATATTTTTCCCTTTAACTATTTTATTAATTATTATTTTTATTACTTAAATTAATATAATTATTATTTTCATAATAAATTCAGAAAACTAAAAATGTAAATATTTTTATTATTATTATTATATATTATTTTTGTAAATAAATTCTAACGTAATTAATTTAGTTAATTAGGTTAACTTTGACTTTTTCACAATAAATAAAATCAACATAGAATTAGGGTTTTCTTGACACTTTTAATTTCTTTTTATTTATTTCATTAAAACATAAAAAACTTAAAAAATATTTCTTTTGTTTAATTAATTAGAATTAGATTTAATTAAGTGCAAAGTAACCAAAAATCCATTCTTTTCTCAAAAAGGGTCAAAACCCTAAGGACTTCTCTGATTCAGTTTTTATTCGCGCATATTATTTTTGATCATATTTATGTATTTGCTCCGAGAATGTAATAGATAATTAGGACTCTTTATCGTTTTCTTTAATTCCTCGCATTAATCTTTTCAAGGGTTATGTTTTTGGCGATGTAAATACCCGACGCCTTGTAATAGCGTAGATTTACTTTCCGCAATTTACTTTCCGCAAATTATTAAACTGTTAACTATGCATGACAAGACTTGTTCTCAAATTAAAATCAAAACGTAGCTCACCATAAAATGTGCAAAGATAATTAAATTGAAACCTGACACACGTGCACATGCCACTCCTAGGGTACGCCTCACTTGGTTGCCTCGACGTGGTCATTGAGTATAGGGTGTTTTAGAGGTCGCCTTCCTGTCTAAAGATCCAGTTGCCTCGAAACAGTTGCCTCGGATAAAAAGGATCTAGGGCATTAGGGTTATCGCTAAGGCGTCCTACTATTGCTTTGGTGACCACACATGTCCCTATAATCGAATTGACCCGAATAACTCCAACGACGGTACTACCTACTTCTCAATAGTGGGATAGTACTGTCTAAAGGACATTTACACAGCTTAATTTCCTTTGAGTAGGTGGATTTCTCCTAGGTACTTGCTCTTTCAAAACAAAACAATCTTTTCGCACTTACACTTTTGCAAACAAAAGTTTTCAAACAAATACTTCATACACTCTTAAGGACTGATACAAGAGTTAAAACGAAGTTTTCAAAACAAACTTTTTCGAAACCCACGAACACAAGAAAAGCAAAACTTTTTGAAAACATAGCGAGAAAGTACCTAAGAGCCCGTGGATAACCACGGATAGAAAGGGTTCTAACACCTTCCCTTTCTATAATCTACCTCCCGAACCCGAGAAACATCTCGAAAAGGAATTTTGCTGTGCTTTTGTCCTTTCCTTGTTGGAGAAAATAAAATACGGTGGCGACTCTTGCTTACCGCGACATTTTGTGAAACGCAAACGCGAACCAGCATTCCAAAACAGTCAGTTCTATTTCCACCGATCACAGAACTGGCGACTCTGCTGGGGATGTTTATAAGTGAGGTGTACCTTAGGATTAGATCATCTTATGTTTTCAATTGAATGCCTTGTTTGCTTTAATTTTGTGGGCTTGCATCGGAGTTTTATAGATCCTAACCCGGATCTGGGGGATACCCTTTAGAAGTAGCAACAAACTGTGAGGGAACTGTGCGGGGTATACCGACATGGTTGAAGCAGTTGCTACGTTGATGTGGCACTTTGGTGAGTATCGGTAACCCTTGAGTCAAGTCAAGGAGAGTACGGGGCCGCTGCGTGGTGTCGTGAAGCATCAACTGACCTTAGAACCTTACTTGACCACCCTGGCCTCTTTAGGGGTAGTGAGATGACCGACTTTGGTGCAGTCCGAAGTTGGTAGATACTCGATACAACACTCATTTAGGGTTGTTTTCTTGGAATATTTTGGTCGCCAGTTAAGTGGCTAAATCAAAACAATGAACATAGAAAACAATCCAATGATATTGAGCTCCTTAGAACCCGGTTACTATTCATAGGACAGGTTTTGAGCCAACCAACTTCAAGAGGGTAGTACCTAAACTTCATGCTGGCCTAAACTCTAAGGGTTGTCTAGTGTGACTTGTGTGCCTTACTATGTTTGCCTTTTATGAATACTTGTGGTGTCTTTATCATAACATCGTAACATCATAAAGCATCATATGCATTTACTAACCACTTCAAGGGTTTGAATCTTCATCTTTGTTCTTGTTTTGTAGGACATGGAGTCTCTCCGCAGAAAAACAATTCAGGTCAACCTTGTAAGGATCTCTCCTCAGCTTAAGGAGCTTACATCCAGGATTCCCGAGAACTCTTCCTTCAGTGAAAGGCATGGTAGACTACTCAGCTTGGTCAACACCAACATTGAAGAAGATATGGTGAAAGTGTTGTTCCAGTTCTTTGACCCCTTGCACCACTGTTTTACTTTCCCGGATTATCAATTGGTGCCTACTTTGGAAGAGTTTTCTCAACTTCTGAAGGTTCCTATTCTTAGTTAACTACCCTACAACGGTACGGAAAAGGAACCAAAACTTGAAGAGGTTGCTCAAGCATTACGTCTGCAACCATCTGACATCAAGGGGCATTGGGAAATCAGAAGTGGTATCAAAGGATTCTTGGCAAAGTTCCTATTTGAGAAGGCCCAAGAATGTTGGAATTCTCTCGACCTACAAGCCTTTGAAGAGATTGTGGCACTCCTTGTCTATGGGTTGGTCTTGTTCCCAAATCCGAATCAACTTATAGATATAAATGCTGTCAAGATTTTTATGTCCAAGAATCCTATACCTACATTGCTTGGGGACATCCTCCACTCGTTTTACACTCGAACAATGAGAAAAAGAGGTGTTCTCATGTGCTGCACTCCTCTCCTGGCAAGGTGGTTTATTTCGCACCTTCCACAATCAGTTTTGAAGAACGAGCGGGGTTTAAGGTGGTCACAACGGTTAATGACTCTTACACATTCTGATATACATTGGTGTTCTCGACCCAGAGAAAATGTCACTATCATTGACTGTTGTGGAGAATTTCCTAATGTTCCCTTACTTGGAATTAGAGGAGGCATTACATACAACCCCTGTCTGGCTTTGAGACAATTTGGATATGCTCGGAGGGATGGCCCTCATGACATGCTGATCCCTGACATAGTTTTTGACTTCGACAACGATGCGCAAGGACTTTGCCAAAGGTTCATCAGAGCTTGGAGGATGCCTAATAAGTTGGATAGTAAGACACTGGTGCACAAGAATTCCATCCCCCTTGAGCCTTACCTTAAGTGGGTACGAGCCCGCTCCCAGAAGCTTATGATGCCATATCCTCACATTCTCCCTATGATCAAAGAGCCAGTTATGGAAGGAGAGGTCCCATACACCATTCTACATCCTGACATGCCAACATCTTGGGAGGAAATGCAAAAGAGCTGGATCCAACTAAAGGAAGAGCGGAATTCTCTTGAAGCCAATATACATGCCAGTGAGAAGAAGGTCTTGGAGCTCACCCGCCTACTTCACGAGGAAAAGACCCTTAACACCTACATCGCTCCAAAAAGGTTGCGCAGTATATTTTGGCATTAAGTATTTTGTAATATTTTGCCTATGAGGCCCTGATGTACTGAACATATTACTTCTTAATATAACGTGTGTTCCTTTTTGTCTATAACGAATTTGAATTTTTGAACCCTTGAATGCATTGCATAAATAGCATACTGTGATCGGTGGATCTGGAACTGACTGTTTAACGCTGGTTCGCGAAATGTCGCGGAAGCAAGAGTCGCCACCGTCTTTTATTTTCTCCAAATGGAAAGGACAAAAGCACAGAAAAATTCCTTAAAGAGATTGCTCTCGGTTCGGGAGGTAGGTTATAGAAAGGGAAGGTGTTAGCACCCTTTCTATCCATGGTTATCCATGGGCTCTTAGATACTTGCTCATTGTGTTTTCAAAATGGTTTGTTTGCTTTTCAACTGTGGGTTTTAAAAAAGTTTCTTTGAAAATTCCAGTTCGACTCTTGTATCGGTCCTCAAGAGTGTTTGAAAAATTGCTTTCGAAAGCTTTTGAAAAGGTGTCGGTGTGAAAAGTATTTTTGATTTGTTTTGAAATTAGAGCAAGTATCTAGAGTCGTCTACCTACCCTAAGGAATTCGTCTGTGTAGATGTCCTTTAAAATAGTGCCATCCCACCATTGAGAGGTAGGTAGCACCACCGTTGGAGGTGTTCGGGTCAATTCGAGGTTCAGGACATGGTGATCACCAGAGCAATGGGAAGACACCTTAGAAGCTACCCTCATGCCAGGTTCCCGGATCATGAGGACTTACTAAGACATCCTCTACTCAACGATCACCTTTCGAGGCAAGGCAACAGTGAGGCGTACCCTAGGGGTGGTGTGTGATTTGTGTGTCAGATTCATTTATTTTTGTCTTGTCATGTCAAGGGTGATCTACGCGTTTGTTTTTATTTTTTTGTCATTCATTCTTGCATGCATTTATTTAACAGTTAAAAAAGATGCGGAAATTGAAAGTTCTAAACTATTACAAAGGCGCGGGTCCATATCGCCAAAATTAAAATCCAGGACCCGATTTGACAGAAAGTAAATAAAGAAATAAAATAAAGTGCGAGAAATTAAGTTTACAAGGCTTTGGGAGAATTACATTAATATTTAAAAGAAGGAAATAAATAAAAATGCGCGAATAGGAATTAAAATTGGAAACGAGGGCGTTGGACCCTTTTTAATGAAATTAAATTAAATGATTAAACTAATGAAATTAAAGAGAAAAAAGAAATTTTTTTTTTTTTTTGAGTTTTTGGTATTTATGTTTTTTATGTATTTTTATGAGAAAGATTAAATGAAATTAAAATATTAACCCTAATTCTAATTTTTTTTATTTATTAAGAAAAACATGTTAAAATTAAACCTAAAATTAATCTAATTATTTACATGCAATTTTGATTTATAAAAATAAATAATTAATTATTAGTGAAATTTATTTACAAAAAATATTAATTAAATAAATATATTTTGATTTTTATGACTTTTCTGTTTTTTACTATTTTTTATATTTTATGAAAATAAGTTAAATTAAAGGAATTAATTAAAAAAGAAATAATTGAAATAAATAAGATAAGGAAAAGAAAGAAAATACAATACCTTGGGGGGTTTCTGTCCCCTTTTTGGAGGTGAATTGGAGTGGTTTGGCCATTTGTGTTCTGGCTTCATCATGCATAAGTTTTTCTACTTTGGCCATTTGGCTTTTGGCTTTTGGCCATTTGCGTTTTGGCCTCAACGTTCCTTAATCTTCTCAGGATGCCTGTCTCGCCATGTATTGGTGTCATGTGTAAAATGTTCTGTTTTGGCCATTTGGCTTTTGGCTTTTTGGCATTTGTGTCTTGGCCTCAACGTTCCTTAATGAACCTGCATGGGATCCTGTCTAAATCTGCAACCTCATGAACACATTAAATAAAATCATAAAAATTCAAATAAAACCAACATATGAAGAAATTTAATGTTTAGGCACAATATGGCATGTATGAATGATTATACCCTTTTGATCATGGAGATCAAATCAACCTTACCCTTACTGGAAAAGTAGTGACATGAATACTTTTATGCCCTTTGGATCATGGAGATCAAGCCAGCCTTACCCTTACTGAAGAAGTAATAAGATGTTGGTTTGTAACTGAGATGGCTTGTTTGTAGTGAGAGAGGGATTTGTAATAAGGATTTCAAGGTTTTAGGGTTCTTGAAAGAATTTGATATTCTAACAGTGTTGTGACAAGGTTTTTTCTCTCTTTTCCTCCTCTTTTTCTCTTTTTCCTCTCCGGTTTGTGTGAAAAGAAGGTGATTATATAATGAAAATTAGGGTGAAGCAAATGGGCTTTGAATGTGTAATTGGGCCTCCAATATTCACTTGAATTCGTCACTTTCCAGGCTAAATCGCAGGGACTTAAGTGCATTTTTTGAAGTTGCAATGTGAAAACAAAATGTAGCCGACATCGAGAACTAACTCCTGTCCGAAAATCGACTCAATCGGATAAACGGTGAATTAGTTATGAATTTTTGAAGTTTCAGCTCAGACAAACTTATTTTGGGCTCCAGTGTCGACTCTGACACGTTCTTCAATAAAAAACTGGTATTGATCGGAGCATAATCCGGTCTCGACTTTTGAAGAAAAGTTGTAGATCTATGAGTCATGGACCTTGTGTAAAAATATGAGCCCAATCCGATAAAAATTGACCGAGTTATGAATTTTCGAAGTTTCGGCTCAGATGAAATAATATTCAGCATTCAGGATTTTCAGCGTGTCACGCACTCTGAGCAAAAAACGAAGGCCTTTTGAATACCGTTTGAATTCAATACCTTCTGTGAAAATGTAGCCAACTCAATTTTTGAAATTTTGGCACCGGAACCAGCTCGATACGATGAAAATCGACCAAGTTATGATTTTCTGAACATGACGCCAATAAACTTCTGTCACAAATTTTCTGTGCGAAAATACTTGATAAATCCACATTTTTGAAGACCTTCTGATCAAAATTGGCTTCCAACCGTGAGAGATGAAAACGTAGATAATGTCAAGACGGAATTTTGGCCACATAACGGGTTCAAAACGAGCCACGATCTTCAAGTTATGAATTTTTTAGCGCGTAAAAACTGCACTTTCAGCACACTTTTTCACCATATTTCTTCGAGAAAACTCACACATTCGGATACCTTCTTTAAAGAATTGACTCTTGAGCCGAACCTGAATTTGAGAATACGTTATCAGAGATATCTTGGCGAAAGAATACCTGAATATGACGCGCCGGGTTGGACTTGTGAATTTTTCTTGAAATGTTTTGAGAAATATGGGAGGGCAAATTTTGGGGTACAACAGTTGCCCCTGTTCAATCTTCTTAGACCTGAGGATGCAGATTGGCTGACGTGCCTTTCGTAATCCGAAGGTGGAAGATGATTGAACACTACAGTGCCCAGAAATTTGCGCTCACATAGTAGCGGTGTGATGGTGGAATGGGCTTATAGATGCCATTTAGAGATTGATGGATAGGATGATGGGCTTATAGATGCCATGCTAAGAGATGATGGAAGGTGGATGGGCTTGTAGATGCCATCTGGATGTTGATCGCGTAAGAGATTCCTTAGCGAGAACTTGCGTACCTGCAAAAGAAAAACGATTACCTGACCTATTACAGGAGCTGGTCTTCAGATGCTTTGTGTAGATATGTCCTGACTGGTTACAGGAGCTGAGTCTGGAGCTTCGAACGGTGATGAATGAACCAGGGATGGTTACTACCTCAACAGGAACGGTGAGAGAACCTTGGATGACTTTAACCTCAACAGCAATCGTTGAGAAAATCTTGGTGGGAATTACCATCTCCGCAGTATCGGGGAGAGAACCATAGGCGACTACAACCTCAACAGCAAACATTGAGAGAATCTTGGTGGGAATTACCATCTCCGAAGTATCGGGGAGAGAACCATAGGCGATTATAATCTCAATAGCAATTACTGAGAAAAACCTGGAATGGAATTATCATCTCCGCAGTATCGGGGAGAGAACCATAGGCGATTACAATCTCAATAGCAATTATTGAGAAAAACCTGGAATGGAATTATCATCTCCGCAGTATCGGGGAGAGAACCATAGGCAATTACAATCTCAATAGCAATCATTGAGAAAACCTTGGATGGAATTATCATCTCCGCAGTATCGGGGAGAGAACCATAGGCGATTACAATCTCAATAGCAAACATTGAGAAAAACCTGGAATGGAATTATCATCTCCGCAGTATCGGGGAGAGAACCATAGGCAATTACAATCTCAATAGCAATCATTGAGAAAACCTTGGATGGAATTATCATCTCCGCAGTATCGGGGAGAGAACCATAGGCAATTACAGTCTCAATAGCAATCATTGAGAAAACCTTGGAATGGAATTATCATCTCCGCAGTATCGGGGAGAGAACCATAGGCGATTACAATCTCAATAGCAAACATTGAGAAAAACCTGGAATGGAATTATCATCTCCGCAGTATCGGGGAGAGAACCATAGGCGATTACAATCTCAATAGCAAACATTGAGAAAAACCTGGAATGGAATTATCATCTCCGCAGTATCGGGGAGAGAACCATAGGCGATTACAATCTCAATAGCAAACATTGAGAAAAACCTGGAATGGAATTATCATCTCCGCAGTATCGGGGAGAGAACCATAGGCGATTACAATCTCAATAGCAAACATTGAGAAAAACCTGGAATGGAATTATCATCTCCGCGGTATCGGGGAGAGAACCATAGGCGATTACAATCTCAATAGCAAACATTGAGAAAAACCTGGAATGGAATTATCATCTCCGCAGTATCGGGGAGAGAACCATAGGCGATTACAATCTCAATAGCAAACATTGAGAAAAACCTGGAATGGAATTATCATCTCCGCATTATCGGGGAGAGAACCATAGGCGATTACAATCTCAATAGCAAACATTGAGAAAAACCTGGAATGGAATTATCATCTCCGCAGTATCGGGGAGAGAACCATAGGCGATTACAATCTCAATAGCAAACATTGAGAAAAACCTAGAATGGAATTATCATCTCCGCAGTATCGGGGAGAGAACCATAGGCGATTACAATCTCAATAGCAAACATTGAGAAAAACCTGGAATGGAATTATCATCTCCGCAGTATCGGGGAGAGAACCATAGGCGATTACAATCTCAATAGCAAACATTGAGAAAAACCTGGAATGGAATTATCATCTCCGCAGTATCGGGGAGAGAACCATAGGCGATTACAATCTCAATAGCAAACATTGAGAAAAACCTGGAATGGAATTATCATCTCCGCAGTATTGGGGAGAGAACCATAGGCGATTACAACCTCAATAGCAATTATTGGAAAAACCTTGGATAACTGCTACTGAGTCTTCATCAGAAAAATCTGTTTGGGGTCGATTTAGCTAGACTAGAGAAGGCCTTGGACTGGATAAGAAGTCTTTGGAGTCGATTTAACTGAACCGGTCTAGGTCTTTGGAGTCTTCAACTGAGTCTTCAAAAGAAAAACCTTTAGGAGTTGGTTTAACTAGACCAGAGAACGCCTTTGCCTGGATAGTAACCAGGAAAATCTTTGGAGTCGATTTAACTGAACCAGACAAGGTCTTTGGAGTCTTCAACTGAGTCTTCAAAAGAAAAACCTTTAGGAGTTGGTTTAACTAGACCAGAGAACGCCTTTGACTGGATAATAACCAGGAAAATCTTTGGAGTCGATTTAACTGAACCAGACAAGGTCTTTGGAGTCTTCAACTGAGTCTTCAAAAGAAAAACCTTTAGGAGTTGGTTTAACTAGACCAGAGAACGCCTTTGACTGGATAATAACCAAGAAAATCTTTGGAGTCGATTTAACTGAACCAGACAAGGTCTTTGGAATACGATTGAGAACTTAACTGAATATTTCCTGAAAGGTAAAGGTCAGTCATATGCAATGCGTGATATGGATCAAGCAATGATGTTCTCAACATAAATGAGACTTGTAAGGTATGATGCGTATATGCATGCTATGATGATGTATATGATGTTTACAAATGTATGTTTTCGTCTAGGAAAGTAAATCCTTGACGGGTGCCGGGAAGTCACTCCTGGGCTGATGTTGAAGAATAGATTTTGCTTCCGCCGGGGATGATAGTTGCAAGAATACCGGTAGGAGAAGATAACGCCGTTGGGGAATAAACTTGGCGAATGATTACTCTGCAGAGAGAAAAGTACTCTAGTGATCTTGCTGGGGAGCAATACTCTGTGGGAAGAGAGGTACTTTGTTGAGTGTTGATAATAACTTGTTGGGGATACCCTTGTTGTGTTGGAAGCGTTGATAGACTTTGCTGGGGCTAAGAGGACTTCGTCGAGGACGCTCTTTTCGTGGCTTCTGGCTGAGGATAACCCAGTTATATCCCGGTAGGGAAATAACTCTTTGAATAAAGCCGGGAGACGTGTTCGTGCTTTGCGGGGATAAGCTTCCAGAATCTACTGGGGATAAGCTTACTGCTTGGGGAGATGGATTCCAACTTTCCTGGGGAACTAGATTGGACTCTCTTGGGGAAGTTTTGAATTGTACCGGGGAAATGGCTCCTGCTGAATGCCTAGTATACCGCCGGGGAACAATCTCTAGGCCAAGACTGCCGGGGATGCTTGTTAGGAATACGTATATACTGTTGGGGAATGTTGAGACCTGTTGGAGGATACTCAACTTTCTTAAGGTTTGATTGTAACTTTGCTTGAGGAGAGGTGCATTGACTTGCTGACTCACTCTCTGGGGGATTAAGATATCTGGTTATGTTTTTCTACTGAACATCCCTTATACCTTGTGGACAGAGCAGTTAGATCGCTTGGACGGCTCATCATTGCACCTGTTTCTGAGGTGGGAGAGGAAGACTTGTGAGGTGCTGATAGCTTGTTGATGGGCAGACCTACTTCTGGCAGGCAAGTGACAAGATGACGGGACATAGTCGTACGCTTTGATCCCTAACTTTTGCCTGGACCGCCCTTTCGGGTTTTCAGCCCACCGGGATACCCATTTTTGCCCAAGCCGCCTTTTCAGGTTTTCGACTTGCCGGGTGTACAGATTTTTCATTTCATCCCTTATTTTTGCCTGAACCCTTTTGGTTCGCCGGGAAGCCCTTATTTTTGCCTAGGTGTGTCAACCTAGCGGGTCTTTGATTTTGCGTAGTATTTTTTCGACTATGTCCATGTTCTCAGAATGTAGGGAGTTGCCCCTTGTGATACGGTGGGAGAACTGACTTGTGTTTTGCATTCGTATTCGCACTTGTGCGGTTAGCAAGAGTCGCCACCGACTTTTTATTTTATCCTAAAGGAAAGGTTAAAAAAGCACAGCAAAAAACCTTTTTGGGATATTTCGTGGGTTCGGGGGGTAGATTATGAAAAGGGAAGGTATTAGCACCCTTTTCATCCATGGTTATCCATGGGCTCTTAGGTACTTGCTTAGATCGACTTTGCCTTGGTTTTCAATTGTGTGAAATGGTGCTTTGTGGATTGTTTTGAAAATGTTTTTGAAAAGATGCCTTATGTTAGGCTAACCTTGTAACAATTCTTTACTCGAATGTTTTACAAAAGGTGTTTTATCTTTTAAAAAGATGTTTCATGGGTTTGAAAAGTTTGATTTTTTTTGAAAAGTGTTTGTGAAGTGAGTTTTGAAATTAGGCAAGTGTTTTCTTTGCAAATTGACAAGTACTTAAGAGTTTATCTATCCTAAAGCTTTCTCAAAAGGTTTTTGTGGTGTTTTAACCCCTTTTTTAACAATTTTGTTCTACCATTGATATTGGTAGGCAATCTTGTATTTAGGAAGTTTATTCGGGACGGACGCGGGTCATCGTATGGACCATAAATGCAATGGTGCCAAGTGTCTTCGGCAATTCGTTTTGAAGGGACTTGATCATTTTTGATAGGCGACTTTCGAAAGCGTCATCGAGGGACTTATGATCATTTGAATTCGTTTTGCCAAAGAAACTCGACGTGCAAGCATGGCCCATTTGGAAGGCAACATGTGGGATTACCCTAGGGGGGTGCAAGTGTGATTGTGTATTGATTATATATATCTGTCTTGTATTTAGGTTATCTAGCGTTTTGATTTTATGTACATACAAACCCTAGGTCTAACCATGGTATAATTGGAAAACTATAAATTGCGGAATGTAAATCTACGCTATTACACAATAATATCCAGGAGTGGGGGTATAAATGTACAAGGGGATGAGATTTATAGTACCCAATAATTTACAACCAAATCGAATGTCACAATCAAATAAATATCAAATATAAATGTAAGATAAACATATGTATAGGATAATATGAATGTATTTGTGTAAGTGTACAAATGTATATGTGTGTGAATTGAGTATGTGTAATTATGCACCGGTGCGAAATGTGAAATTGAGCCGTATTTAGGGTTTTGACCTAGATAAATGTTTTTTTAGATGGATCTTGATTTTTGTATGTTTAATTATGTACAAAAGAAAAGAAGTGTTTTGTTTAAATGTTAAGTTTTAATTGAAAGATATTTTAGTCAAAATGTTTGTGAGTTTTTAATATTAGAAAAATGTATTGAATCATTATGTACAAAAAGAATGTTAACTAAAAAAAAGTTTAATTTTAATTACGTATAATATGTACAAACATGTTTTAATTAAAGGAGGTATTTTTAATTTAATTATGTACGTATATAAAAAGAAAAGATAATATATACAAATGTATTTCAAAAAATGCTTTTTTAAGTCTAATTTGTGTATAAAAAGTATTTTGATTAAGAAAAAGTATTTTCAAATTTAGTTTATATATTATGTACAAAACTAATCTCTTTAAGGTAATATGTGTATAAAATATCTACCTAAAAATGTCTTAATTTTATAATAAAAAGTATTTTTTAATTAAAAAAAGCAAATATTATTTTGTAACATAAAAAGAGATTAGTGTTTTCTTTTTATAAAAAAAAAGAAGTAAGTTAACTAAGGTTAGTGTTAGAGAATGAAGTTAGTGTTAGAAAATGAGGTTAGTGTTAGAAAATGAGGTGATTTACATGGGCTTCAGGGAAGTATGAACGGGTTAAGCCCAATGGCGAAAATTAGGGTTAGGCGCTTTGCTATCCAGAACGAGTGCTAGGGTTCGCTTGGTGACGGCGCCGTGTTCGTCCTCTTCGATTAGCAATTCCCTGAGCGTTTTCTCCGGCCACCAACATCACCTTCCACATCCTTCTTCTCTCCAAGGCACGGTCTTGGCGCTCTTGACTTTAAGGTTTGATTACAATGCTTTATATTTTTATCTCTTTTTTATGAATTTGTGTTTCAATTTGGGTTCTGATTTCCTACTTTGTACCGTTATGATGTGATGAAGAGGAAAGGGGGAGAAGATTGCTACCTGCGTTTGGAGACGGAGGAGAGAAAAAAGGGGTGATGCTTCAGGAGGCCGGAACGGCGGTGATGGAGCTTGCTTGGACGCCTTCTTGGTAACTTCGTTCCTTGCTATTTATGATTTAAGGTTTTGATGATGACGCTAGACTGAGAACCTTAATGTATTCACTTCTTCATTTTCTTCTTCTACTGCGTGTTGTCTTTTGGATTTGTATGTTGCCTGAGATGCTGCCTTGATGTGTTTCACTGCGTTTCTTTTTTCTGATTTGCCTATGAAGAAGCTTGCTTCTGAGGCTCTCTTGATGCTTGTGAATTGCTACCTTGATTATCTTGAATGATTTTGAACAGATATTGCCTTGAGTGATTGGGTTGCCCCTTTGAATTGTATGCTTCTCTTTCTCTCGTTGCCCTGTGAATTTGGTTGTGTGCTTTGAGATGTGCCTTACTGAGATGCCTGTGATGAAGCTTGCTTCTGAGGCTTGGGGTTTGAATGTTCAGTGTTGGAGCTTGGCTTTAGACTGGTTTTGCAAGGTTCTTGACAGGGAGTTTCGGGTTATGAAGATTATTGTTGTTTGGTTATGACAGTGGTGGTGTGAGTTTGGATATCAGTTTCTCTTCCTTTCTAACCTTATTGAACTGCCTTCTTTTTTACTATGCAGAATTGGTTATCAGGTTATGGGGGGTTTTGGCCAAGTTCAGGTTTTGATAGTTTTTGGTTATCTTTTCTTCTGAAACTGATGCAGGTTTATTGGTGGTCAGGATTATTGGTTTTGGTTGTGAGGATATTGGTTTTTGTTGTGAGGATCTTGGTTAGATAATCGTTTTAGGTGTTATGCTGAACTGGTTTTTGATTGTCTCTCTTCTATCCTATGAACTGCTATGCTGCTGAACTGGTTTATGCTTTTATGCAGAGTTGTGCTTAGTTTGTATACTTTCTTTTCTCTCTCACTTGCTGCTACTTCTGGACTAGGCTTGGATTTGATTTACATAATCTTTTTTTTCTTTTTACCTTGGCGCCCAATTCCTTTTTTAAAGTTGTGGTCTTCCCTTTGACCCAAGTCCGCTGGACAATTTCACAAGATTTCATGGCATTTTCCCATTTCAGTGATTGGCTATACTGTATAATTTTTTTGAACAATGCTGAATTAGCCTCTTTGTTGTATATCTTTTCTGCCTCTACTGTCTATGCCTGCTGTCTATGTTACTGAACTGAGTTGGCTCTTTTCTGATTTTGTGTATCTTTCTCTTCCTGCTATTGTCTGCTGTGAACTGTTATTATGCAGAGTTGATGAAATTGGTACACATTCCTCTCTCTTCCTTTTGCCTGCTGTGCTGATGCCTATGCCTAACCTGAACTGAGTTTGCTTTATCTCTCTTTATTTCTCTCTACAGTACAGCAAAGATTTTTATATGATTTTTATTTGTACTGTTCTGAAGGGGTTCTATGGGAAATGATGAGTTAAGGTTGTTTTGCTTGCATAATATCCCCTGCATCTCCTTTTGACAGTTTGTAGGCTTTGATAGCAACTTGTACCATTTTGACTTCTTTGATATCTTTTGGCATTCTGACAGTAGCCCTTTGGCTTTTGGATAGAAAGTTTGGATTGGATTTTATGGTTTGGATTTGGACCTTATGGTTTGAATTGAACATTGAGATTTTATGCAGTTTGCAAATTTTTTAGAAACTATGCATTTGCATTCATGAAATAAAATAATCATCCCTCTCTGTGAACCGGGAGAAATCCCGTGATTTGTAGAGAGGGTCAACTGATCCCAGTCAGTGGCCCCTAATGACGAGCAATATTTTTTTTTAACTGTCTCTTTTTTTAATTTTAATGCTTTCTGACTTTTCTTATTTCTTTTTGCAGGTGAAAAATGGAATACCGGAGCGGAGTGAAGAATGAAGAATGTTTAGAAAATAGGATAATTTTATTTCTATGTAATATTTAAATCAAATGTAAATTATTGTTTGTAACAACAATTTGTAAATAATTCAAATATCAATAAAAATCCAAATTATCCAATTAGTTCCATTTTCTTTATTGCTTATTTATTTATTTAAAATTCTTAGAATTAAAACAATTGAAAAATGAATTCAATCATTTAATTTTAGAATAATAAATAAATAAAACAGCATTGATCCAATAAACCTGTCTTATCCAAAATCCAAAGCAAAGCAGTAATTAACCCAGATAGACTGATCAAACACATGACCACTGTTAATCCAATACTGCATCTTGTATCTGACTGGCCCAATCAAAACGTACTGAATTCAAACCACTGTCTCTTTTATTGATTAAACCAAGATAACGCGAATTTTAATCCGAATCTTGAAATAAACCGCAAGGTTCTGTGGAATTCGAATTCTTCTGAGAATATGCCCATAAAACCCTGATTAAATGCCAAATCACGCTCGCTTGATCAAAATTGAACCAAAAATCAACCAAACCCTAAGCCCACTGCATGAAACAATTCAGAGCTCTGAAAATCAGAAAAAACCCTAATTTTGCTTGTCTGTCAAGAAACGTCCGTTTGTACGATTTTTGAGTCAGCTTGAGAAGTCAGGAAATGTTTGAAGCTGAGATTTCTTGGGGAAAAGCACGAGGGCAAATTTTGGGGTACAACAGTTGCCCCTGTTCAATCTTCTTTGACCTGAATAGTTAGATTGGCAAGTTTTGCCTTTCGCGACTTGAAGGTAAAAGGAGATTGGACACTAATGTGCCCAGAAAATTTGCGCTCGTCGAAGTGACGGTGGAGGTGAATGGGCTTAAAGATGCCATTTGGTGATGGGCTTAAAGATGCCATCTGGTGCGAAAGAATTTGTCGGGGGATGGGCTTAGAGATGCCATCTGAGAATAGGCTTAACGATGCCATTCGGCGACTGCTGGTAGGAGGATGGGCTTAAAGATGCCATCTGAGAATGGGCTTAACGATGCCATTCGGCGACTGCTGGTAGGAGGATGGGCTTAAAGATGCCATCTGAGAATGGGCTTAACGATGCCATTCGGCGACTGCTGGTAGGAGGATGGGCTTAAAGATGCCATCTGGCAGGGAACATTAGGAAAGTGTCCGAGCTTTAGACCACTTCTGAACAGGCAATAGGTCGACATCCGTGGTTGGGGGAACCTACAAGCCATTTTCAAGAGGCCGTATCTAAATAAGTTGATAGATTAACATCCGTTACTTGGGAAGAATCCATGAACTGTTTTCAGAAATCTTGAAGTTGAATTAGCAATAGGGCAGCATCCGTTGTTGGGAAGCGTCCGTAACCTATTTTCGAAAATTGAGAAGAGTTTGCATCAGTCGGTAGATTGACCTCCGTTGTAGGGAAGAATCCGTAAACTGTGTAAGGTTTCTGCTGATGCGTCTGAACGAATCTAGAATAAGTATCAAAATGTCGCCGCGTCCGGGTCACATCTGAACTATGTTTTTGGATGAATCCTGGGAGATGATCTGTGTCTGTCGACTGATCTTTCCTGAAAAGGAAAAGGGTTAGTTGTATGCAATGTTATGATGCATGATGCAATGGTATGTGTCATCTAATGTTTATGATATGAATGTAATGAATGCGCATGTAAGCTGATGAGCTAATCTTGCCAAGGATACGTGATTCCGAGATGGCCGAAGATAAAGCGTCTTGACTGCTGCCGGGGAAAATAAACCCTTGGTTGTTGCTGGGGAAGAGAATTCCTGATAACCTCTACTGGGGAGTTCCAACTAGTAAACTCATGCCGGGGAGGTCAGATTTGAGAATCGTCAGCTTGATGGGAGGTAACTCTGGAGACCTCGTGGGGGAACTCAAGATTTGTCCTTCCAAAACTCTGTGGGGAGATAGTCTAAAAGTCTGACTCCGCTGGGGATTGTCCACTTGAAACTCTTGATCTGCTGGGGAATTCTGATGACCTCCGCTGGGGGATAGGGAGACATCTGGCGAGTGCGATCTTCCGTGGTTGTTAGCTTTGAGAAGAATCTGAACAAGCGATAGGTTAACATCCGTTTGCTTGGAGAACCCGTGAACTGTTTTCAGAAATCTTGAGGTTGAATCAGTAAAGAGCAACATCCGTTGTTGGGAAGCGTCCGGAAACTAATTTCAAAGGTTGCATCTGAACAAGCTGATAGATTAACATCCGTTACTTGGGAAGAATCCATGAACTGTTTTCAGAAGTCTTGAAGTTGAAATAGCAATAGAGCAGCATCCGTTGTTGGGAAGCGTCCGTAAACTAAATTCGAAGGTGCATCTGAACAAGCTGATAGATTAACATCCGTTACTTGGGAAGAATCCATGAACTGTTTTCAGAAGTCTTGAAGTTGAAATAGCAATAGAGCAGCATCCGTTGTTGGGAAGCGTCCGTAAACTAAATTCGAAGGTGCATCTGAACAAGCTGATAGATTAACATCCGTTACTTGGGAAGAATCCATGAACTGTTTTCAGAAGTCCTGAAGTTGAAATAGCAATAGAGCAGCATCCGTTGTTGGGAAGCGTCCGTAAACTAAATTCGAAGGTGCATCTGAACAAGCTGATAGATTAACATCCGTTACTTGGGAAGAATCCATGAACTGTTTTCAGAAGTCTTGAAGTTGAAATAGCAATAGAGCAGCATCCGTTGTTGGGAAGCGTCCGTAAACTAAATTCGAAGGTGCATCTGAACAAGCTGATAGATTAACATCCGTTACTTGGGAAGAATCCATGAACTGTTTTCAGAAGTCTTGAAGTTGAAATAGCAATAGAGCAGCATCCGTTGTTGGGAAGCGTCCGTAAACTAAATTCGAAGGTGCATCTGAACAAGCTGATAGATTAACATCCGTTACTTGGGAAGAATCCATGAACTGTTTTCAGAAGTCCTGAAGAGGAACCGGTGTAGGGCTTCCTGATGATGAGCTTGCGTAGAACCGCGTCAGTTTTGAACACTTTTGACATTCGAATGTCCCAAGTGGTGATGTAGATAAAATCCTGGTTTATTACAGGTGTCGGTCTACAATCGGTCGTTCACAGATGTTTCCTGGGTTGTTGCAGGTGTTGATCTGGGAATGTTGTAGTTGATTTGTTGAACACTTTTGACATCCGAATGCCCCAAGTGGTTGCGAAGGAGTCTTGAATCAGATTACTCTGCATATTGGGAGATTTCTTGAAATCTTGACTGGACTGCCCCAGGTTAATTGAATTGTGACATGTCCTGCCCCTGGTTGATAGGAGATTTGATGGAAGCGTCATCCTTTTGAGATGACTTTGACTTACTGAGAGAGCTTTCGTTCCTCCGAACATTCGCTGTATGAATTTCTTTGCTGTCAAGCAAAAGGGGTAAATACAGACAGTGATATTCAAACAATGCGAAGTTTGTGTTTGTCTCGAAGTTTTTTTTTTGAAAAATGCGTTTTTAGCAGAAAACTATAAGACAAGTTAACACAAGATTTAGAGTAAAGCCCTACAGGAGTCAGGATACCTTTTGTAACAGTATGCTTTCGAACTAACCCATGCTTCAATTAGGACTTTTGAAGGGTTGTAACGTGGTCGGGTTCACGGTTTAAGAAACAAAGGGTAAAGGCTCAAAGTATATTTGTACCCACCCGCTCTTCGTGATGTCCTTCAACCTAAGCTCAGTTAATTATGCGTCATACTCTGTTTTGAGTTTGGAACGACTTTTGGGCGATGGTTCACTAGTTTGAATTTTTGGGAGATAGTCATCTTCTCCTTTTTCTTTTTCAACACTTTTCATGTTGTTGAGGGTTTTATAATGACCTCACTATTTGGATTTTGATTTGTTATCCCTAACTTTTGCCTGACGGTTACCGTTTTTCGGGATTACTGTCAGCGGGATGCCCCAGCTTTCTTAAGCCTCCTTCATAGGTTTTGGCTTGGTGGGCTTTTCTCTTTTGAGAGATTGACTGTCTATGTGATAGGGAACCACCCTGGTCTTTTGACTCCGGAGGAACGCTTTCTCTTTCTTTTTTTTTTTGACGTCGTTCGTTGTATTACGAACCGAGAGTTTGCGACTTCAATGCGCGTTTTCTTTTGAATTAACTGAGATACTACCCTGCCCCAGGTTTATATCAAAGGTTTTGATTGTTTAGAACAGGAAACTCCTACTTCTTTGGCTCGAAGGGGTTGACTAGGGATTATCTTCCTTATAACTCCAATGTTTGGGAATTGAAAGAAATGCATGTACATCATCAGCAAGGTTTGTTTCAAAACATACTGTATAAGATCACGGTATTGTTTCGTCATCCTCCCTCTAAAGGCTTGCAGCTTTTTATCAAGAGTCAAATATCATAAAGAAAAGCATAAAAGTAATGAAACGAATGGATGAATTCAAGACAAACGTATGCAACGCATTAATGAAAACAGAGTTTAACATCAACAGATAATTGTTTGACAGCAAAAGAAATTACAACTTGGAAAATTCAAAAAGAAGCGAAAGTCTTTCAGCTTCGAGCCTCGTCACTTCAAGCGGAGAACCCTCTTAACGGAAGATCTTCATCTCGCCGTCTGGCATGAACCTCAGCACTCCAATGTCAATCAGATCTTGAATCTTGTTCTTCAAGGCCCAACAGCTATCGGTGTCATGCCCTGGGCTATAGGAATGGTAAACACAAAATGCATCGGGCTGATAGTCAGGAGCGGAGGTATTAGGGTTCCGGATAGGATCCCTCAAAGCAGTCAGATTAACCTCCAACAAGCGCTCCAGAATTAGAGATGACGGTATGTCAGTCTCTGTGAACTGCCTTCCCGACGTTTCTTGTCTACGCCGATTGCCCCGCTGACGCCGGCGAGGTTGTTGATGGGTTTGTGACCCTGAAGCTAGCAGAGGAGCTTTCCCCTTGTCTTCTTGAGTTGATGGAGGCTGAGCGATGACCTGCTCTTCGACCTCAGATGTTTGCCCCAGTTGGTTGTTTGGAAGCAGTTGGCGGACCAGAACTCCGAGTTCCTCTTGTCTTTGAGATAGGTCCTGGATGAGAGCCATCTGGCCCACCAAATATCCCATCATTTGAGTCCTCAGTGTTGTCAAATCAAACTGCAGCTCCGCAATCTGATCATTCCTGGCATTGTTGGAATTCCCCAAGCCGTTGGTGAGGAGAGCTTTCATCTCTTCTTGCCCCAGAGACAAGTTCATGAACATCTCCTGCAGCTGAGCAGTCTGGTCTTGGATGTCCTTGACGGACCGTTCTAGAGCCATCTCTTGCTGCGATAAACAGCAGGAGAGTAAGGAACCCTGAAAAGGGAAGATTGTTAAAATGAAATGCATGACATGTGGATGTATGCTTTCAAGGATCTCTTGGGGTAAACACAAGAAAACGTTAGAGGTTGAACTCTGCTCCTGGATTGGAGAGCCCTGTACCGGTGGACGTCCTTCTACTAGAATCAAGCTCACCATGTCGAGTGGGTCATAGCCACTGATTCAAGTTGTTGTTCTCGACCTTTGTTTGGAGAGCTTTGTGTTGGTGGATGTCTTTCCACGAGAATCAAGCTCACCATGTCGAGTGGGTCATAGCCACTGATTCAAGTTGTTGTCCTTGAACTTTGATTGGATTGGTTAGAGGAGAAACCTCTTGCCCCTTGATAGATGTCTGGTTCAACGTAACCCTGCATCAAAAGCAACCTCGAGATCCTTGAAATGGTTATTGAAAATGCTAAAATGCCATGGTATGATGTTATGATGTTATGTACATGTATGCACAAGTAAGTAAGTGTATATACAGGCAAACAATATTCACACAAAGCACACAAGGCCTTAGGTTTAGGCTTGCATGAGGTTCAGGTATTACCCTCTTTCAGTTTGTTGGTTAAAACCTGTCCTATCAAAAGTAACCGGGTTCTAGAGGTCCCAATATCACTGGATTGCTTTCATTGTTCATCGTTTCGATTTAGCCACTGACTGGCGATCAAAATATTCCAGGAAAGCAACCCTCAATTGAGTGTAGTATCGAGTATCAACCGACTTCGGAGTACACCAAAGTAGTCATCTTACTACCCTAAAAAAGGCCAAGATGGTTCATTAAGGTTCTAAGGTCAGTTGATGCTTCGCGACACCATGCGGCGGCCCCGTACTCTCCTTGACTGAACTCAAGGGTTACCGGTACACACCAAAGTGCCACATCAACGTAGCAGACTGCTTCAACCATGTCGGTATACCCCGCACAGTTCCCTCACAGCCTTGTTGCTACCTAAAAGGGTTTCCCCAGATCCGGGTTAGGATCTATAAAACTCCGATACAAAGCCCACAAATGTAAAGCAAACAAAGCAATCAATTAAAAGTAAAGGTGATCTAAACCCTAAGGTAACCCCACTAGTTGGAATTCCCCAGCAGAGTCGCCAGTTCTGTGATACGGTGGGAGAACTGACTTGTGTTTTGCATTCGTATTCGCACTTGTGCGGTTAGCAAGAGTCGCCACCGACTTTTTATTTTATCCTAAAGGAAAGGTTAAAAAAGCACAGCAAAAAACCTTTTTGAGATATTTCGTGGGTTCGGGGGGTAGATTATGAAAAGGGAAGGTATTAGCACCCTTTTCATCCATGGTTATCCATGGGCTCTTAGGTACTTGCTTAGATCGACTTTGCCTTGGTTTTCAATTGTGTGAAATGGTGCTTTGTGGATTGTTTTGAAAATGTTTTTGAAAAGATGCCTTATGTTAGGCTAACCTTGTAACAATTCTTTACTCGAATGTTTTACAAAAGGTGTTTTATCTTTTAAAAAGATGTTTCATGGGTTTGAAAAGTTTGATTTTTTTTGAAAAGTGTTTGTGAAGTGAGTTTTGAAATTAGGCAAGTGTTTTCTTTGCAAATTGACAAGTACTTAAGAGTTTATCTATCCTAAAGCTTTCTCAAAAGGTTTTTGTGGTGTTTTAACCCCTTTTTTAACAATTTTGTTCTACCATTGAAATTGGTAGGCAATCTTGTATTTAGGAAGTTTATTCGGGACGGACGCGGGTCATCGTATGGACCATAAATGCAATGGTGCCAAGTGTCTTCGGCAATTCGTTTTGAAGGGACTTGATCATTTTTGATAGGCGACTTTCGAAAGCGTCATCGAGGGACTTATGATCATTTGAATTCGTTTTGCCAAAGAAACTCGACGTGCAAGCATGGCCCATTTGGAAGGTAACATGTGGGATTACCCTAGGGGGGTGCAAGTGTGATTGTGTATTGATTATATATATCTGTCTTGTATTTAGGTTATCTAGCGTTTTGATTTTATGTACATACAAACCCTAGGTCTAACCATGGTATAATTGGAAAACTATAAATTGCGGAATGTAAATCTACGCTATTACACAATAATATCCAGGAGTGGGGGTATAAATGTACAAGGGGATGAGATTTATAGTACCCAATAATTTACAACCAAATCGAATGTCACAATCAAATAAATATCAAATATAAATGTAAGATAAACATATGTATAGGATAATATGAATGTATTTGTGTAAGTGTACAAATGTATATGTGTGTGAATTGAGTATGTGTAATTATGCACCGGTGCGAAATGTGAAATTGAGCCGTATTTAGGGTTTTGACCTAGATAAATGTTTTTTTAGATGGATCTTGATTTTTGTATGTTTAATTATGTACAAAAGAAAAGAAGTGTTTTGTTTAAATGTTAAGTTTTAATTGAAAGATATTTTAGTCAAAATGTTTGTGAGTTTTTAATATTAGAAAAATGTATTGAATCATTATGTACAAAAAGAATGTTAACTAAAAAAAAGTTTAATTTTAATTACGTATAATATGTACAAACATGTTTTAATTAAAGGAGGTATTTTTAATTTAATTATGTACGTATATAAAAAGAAAAGATAATATATACAAATGTATTTCAAAAAATGCTTTTTTAAGTCTAATTTGTGTATAAAAAGTATTTTGATTAAGAAAAAGTATTTTCAAATTTAGTTTATATATTATGTACAAAACTAATCTCTTTAAGGTAATATGTGTATAAAATATCTACCTAAAAATGTCTTAATTTTATAATAAAAAGTATTTTTTAATTAAAAAAAGCAAATATTATTTTGTAACATAAAAAGAGATTAGTGTTTTCTTTTTATAAAAAAAAAGAAGTAAGTTAACTAAGGTTAGTGTTAGAGAATGAAGTTAGTGTTAGAAAATGAGGTTAGTGTTAGAAAATGAGGTGATTTACATGGGCTTCAGGGAAGTATGAACGGGTTAAGCCCAATGGCGAAAATTAGGGTTAGGCGCTTTGCTATCCAGAACGAGTGCTAGGGTTCGCTTGGTGACGGCGCCGTGTTCGTCCTCTTCGATTAGCAATTCCCTGAGCGTTTTCTCCGGCCACCAACATCACCTTCCACATCCTTCTTCTCTCCAAGGCACGGTCTTGGCGCTCTTGACTTTAAGGTTTGATTACAATGCTTTATATTTTTATCTCTTTTTTATGAATTTGTGTTTCAATTTGGGTTCTGATTTCCTACTTTGTACCGTTATGATGTGATGAAGAGGAAAGGGGGAGAAGATTGCTACCTGCGTTTGGAGACGGAGGAGAGAAAAAAGGGGTGATGCTTCAGGAGGCCGGAACGGCGGTGATGGAGCTTGCTTGGACGCCTTCTTGGTAACTTCGTTCCTTGCTATTTATGATTTAAGGTTTTGATGATGACGCTAGACTGAGAACCTTAATGTATTCACTTCTTCATTTTCTTCTTCTACTGCGTGTTGTCTTTTGGATTTGTATGTTGCCTGAGATGCTGCCTTGATGTGTTTCACTGCGTTTCTTTTTTCTGATTTGCCTATGAAGAAGCTTGCTTCTGAGGCTCTCTTGATGCTTTTGAATTGCTACCTTGATTATCTTGAATGATTTTGAACAGATATTGCCTTGAGTGATTGGGTTGCCCCTTTGAATTGTATGCTTCTCTTTCTCTCGTTGCCCTGTGAATTTGGTTGTGTGCTTTGAGATGTGCCTTACTGAGATGCCTGTGATGAAGCTTGCTTCTGAGGCTTGGGGTTTGAATGTTCAGTGTTGGAGCTTGGCTTTAGACTGGTTTTGCAAGGTTCTTGACAGGGAGTTTCGGGTTATGAAGATTATTGTTGTTTGGTTATGACAGTGGTGGTGTGAGTTTGGATATCAGTTTCTCTTCCTTTCTAACCTTATTGAACTGCCTTCTTTTTTACTATGCAGAATTGGTTATCAGGTTATGGGGGGTTTTGGCCAAGTTCAGGTTTTGATAGTTTTTGGTTATCTTTTCTTCTGAAACTGATGCAGGTTTATTGGTGGTCAGGATTATTGGTTTTGGTTGTGAGGATATTGGTTTTTGTTGTGAGGATCTTGGTTAGATAATCGTTTTAGGTGTTATGCTGAACTGGTTTTTGATTGTCTCTCTTCTATCCTATGAACTGCTATGCTGCTGAACTGGTTTATGCTTTTATGCAGAGTTGTGCTTAGTTTGTATACTTTCTTTTCTCTCTCACTTGCTGCTACTTCTGGACTAGGCTTGGATTTGATTTACATAATCTTTTTTTTCTTTTTACCTTGGCGCCCAATTCCTTTTTTAAAGTTGTGGTCTTCCCTTTGACCCAAGTCCGCTGGACAATTTCACAAGATTTCATGGCATTTTCCCATTTCAGTGATTGGCTATACTGTATAATTTTTTTGAACAATGCTGAATTAGCCTCTTTGTTGTATATCTTTTCTGCCTCTACTGTCTATGCCTGCTGTCTATGTTACTGAACTGAGTTGGCTCTTTTCTGATTTTGTGTATCTTTCTCTTCCTGCTATTGTCTGCTGTGAACTGTTATTATGCAGAGTTGATGAAATTGGTACACATTCCTCTCTCTTCCTTTTGCCTGCTGTGCTGATGCCTATGCCTAACCTGAACTGAGTTTGCTTTATCTCTCTTTATTTCTCTCTACAGTACAGCAAAGATTTTTATATGATTTTTATTTGTACTGTTCTGAAGGGGTTCTATGGGAAATGATGAGTTAAGGTTGTTTTGCTTGCATAATATCCCCTGCATCTCCTTTTGACAGTTTGTAGGCTTTGATAGCAACTTGTACCATTTTGACTTCTTTGATATCTTTTGGCATTCTGACAGTAGCCCTTTGGCTTTTGGATAGAAAGTTTGGATTGGATTTTATGGTTTGGATTTGGACCTTATGGTTTGAATTGAACATTGAGATTTTATGCAGTTTGCAAATTTTTTAGAAACTATGCATTTGCATTCATGAAATAAAATAATCATCCCTCTCTGTGAACCGGGAGAAATCCCGTGATTTGTAGAGAGGGTCAACTGATCCCAGTCAGTGGCCCCTAATGACGAGCAATATTTTTTTTTAACTGTCTCTTTTTTTAATTTTAATGCTTTCTGACTTTTCTTATTTCTTTTTGCAGGTGAAAAATGGAATACCGGAGCGGAGTGAAGAATGAAGAATGTTTAGAAAATAGGATAATTTTATTTCTATGTAATATTTAAATCAAATGTAAATTATTGTTTGTAACAACAATTTGTAAATAATTCAAATATCAATAAAAATCCAAATTATCCAATTAGTTCCATTTTCTTTATTGCTTATTTATTTATTTAAAATTCTTAGAATTAAAACAATTGAAAAATGAATTCAATCATTTAATTTTAGAATAATAAATAAATAAAACAGCATTGATCCAATAAACCTGTCTTATCCAAAATCCAAAGCAAAGCAGTAATTAACCCAGATAGACTGATCAAACACATGACCACTGTTAATCCAATACTGCATCTTGTATCTGACTGGCCCAATCAAAACGTACTGAATTCAAACCACTGTCTCTTTTATTGATTAAACCAAGATAACGCGAATTTTAATCCGAATCTTGAAATAAACCGCAAGGTTCTGTGGAATTCGAATTCTTCTGAGAATATGCCCATAAAACCCTGATTAAATGCCAAATCACGCTCGCTTGATCAAAATTGAACCAAAAATCAACCAAACCCTAAGCCCACTGCATGAAACAATTCAGAGCTCTGAAAATCAGAAAAAACCCTAATTTTGCTTGTCTGTCAAGAAACGTCCGTTTGTACGATTTTTGAGTCAGCTTGAGAAGTCAGGAAATGTTTGAAGCTGAGATTTCTTGGGGAAAAGCACGAGGGCAAATTTTGGGGTACAACACCCCTGTTAGCAGTGTTTTGTCATACCATCAGAAGGTGTTTGATCAGGCAAGATTCGTTGCTGGGATGCCCCATGTGACTTCGGCGGAGATTTGCCCCAGGTAGCTTGACCTTTGAGAGATTCTACGAATCTTGATTGGATTGCCCCAGATGATGGACCATGATCAGGCCATGCCCCTTGATTGGAAGTACTTCTGTTCATTAGGCATTCGTCGTGCGAATTTCTATGCTGTTCAAACAAAAAGTCATATGCAAACAAAGTTATGTTAAAAATGCAAAGCTCATGTCTGTCTTGAAGATTTTGAAAATGCATTCTTTTTTCATAAAATAAGTGATTGTTTGTAAAATGTGATGTCAACTCCGTCTTTACCGTAGGCCTTAAGGAGTCAGGACACCTTTCGTTGCAGTATGCTTTCGAACTAACCCATGCTTCAGCTAGGACTTTTAAGGGTTATAACGTGGCTTGGTTCACGGTTTAAGAAACAAAGGATAAAGGCTCAAATTTTATTTGTACCCACCCGCTCTTCGTGATGTTCTCCAAACCTAAACTCAGTTGATCATACGTTAGACCTTGTTTGAGTCTTTGCTCTGATTTTCCGGTGATGATTCGGATATTGATAACTTATTTTGAATAGGCAGTCATTCCTTTTTTTGTTGAGGGTTTGTAGGACCTCTTTCTTTTTGATTTTATGATCCCTATTTTTGCCTGAACTGTTTTTGGTGGTTACAGTCAGCGGGATGCCCCAGTTTTGTAAGTCTCCTTCATGGGTTTTGACTTAATGGGTTTTTTTTGTTTTTTTGAGATAATGACTGCCTTTCTTTATTGATCATTCGGAACCATCATTGTCTTTCTTTGTTTTGTAAGGATCTTTTTGGTGCCATTCGTTATGCACTTGGATCAACTGAGAGAACTACCCTGCCCCAGGTTATGATGAAGGGTTTTGAATTTCGAAAAGAAAAACTCCTACTTCTTTGGCTCAGAAGGGTTGACGAGGGATTATCATCCTTATAACTCCAGTGTTTAGGGATTGAAACAATGCCTGTACCTCATCAGCGGGGTCTGTTCAAAAGCTTACTGTAGATTATGGTATCGTTTTCGTCATCCTCCCTCAAGAGGCTTAGAATTATTAATTGAGAGTTGATCATCAGAAAAAATATGAAAATAATTTGCATTTAGTGAATACGAATATATTGTTTCAGAACAGACATATGCGATGCATTAATGAAATAACAATGTTTAACATGAGTAAATGTTTGAACAAAAGAAAATTGCAACTTGAACATTCGAATGAACAAAAATTTCTCAATCCTAGCCATGTTTTGGCAAGGGAGCAGTGATCACGTTGGGAGTCTCGGCGGGCTCGAACTCGATCTCTTTAGCATCGATCATGTTCTGAATCTTGTACTTCAGTGCCCAACAATCCTCAGTATCGTGCCCCGGGCTACCAGAATGGTAAGCGCACCTAGCTTCTGGATTGTAATTTGGAGAGGAAGTCTTTGGATTTGCAGGAGGGTTGATCACCGCAATCAGGTTCATCCTTAACATGTGCTGCAAAGCTCGTGACCATGGCATGTTGATGTTGGTGAATTGTCTCTTAGGCTCGTCCGACCTGTTCTGATCAACCCGCTGTTCTTGGCGAGGTCGTTGTTGGACCTGAGAAGTAGTAGCAACTCGGAGAGGTCTATTCATTGGACCCGACCTTTGCCTTCTTGGAAGCTGTTCTATGACCTGGTCCCTGATTTGGGCTGGTTGCTTCATGCCTTGAGGAAGTTGGCTGATCATGGCTCTCAGCCTTCCTTGCTCCTGAGCTAAACCTTGAATGAGGGCCCTTTGCCCCAGCATCTGGGTTTTCAATGTGTCTACCTCAGCTTGTAGACGTTTCAGCTGTTCGTCCTTGTCATCTTCAGGACTCTTTCTGATCAGATTCCCCATGAGGAGTGTCCTCAACTCTTCCTGCCCCTTGGATAGACCTAGGAAGATTTCCCTGAACTGAGTCTCTTGAGCGTGAAGGTCCTGGTTATCTGATTGTGAAGCCATTGCTGGAATAAACAGCGAGAAGGGTAAGTGACCTGCAATAAGGGTACCTGTTATGCAATGATATGTATGATATGCATGCAATGTTTTCAAGGATCTCGCGGGGTAAACAAGAAATTTGTTAGAGCTGGGATCCGGTAGCTTGATTGAAGGAACTTCATATTTGTTGAGAGTCCTTTTTCAAGGGTCAAAGGCTCACCATATCCAGTGGGTCATAGCCTCTGACAACTTTGGCTAGAGGAAAATAAATCCTCTTTGCCCCTTGCTAGATGTTTGATTCATCATGACCTGCATCACAAGCCCTTGAGATCCTTGAAATGGGTTAGGATGTATGAAATGGTATGATGTCATGATGCATGGGGTAATATGAATAAACCCTGGTATGAGCCTTTATTAAGGACTATAAACAAAAACCTGCAAGAAACTCAAGTAAAACCTGTCATGAGTCCCAGTTAAGGACTAAAAAACAAAACCTGCAAGAAACTCGGTAAACCCTGTTATGAGTCCTAATTAAGGACTGCAAACCAAAACCTGTAAGAAACTCGGTAAACCATGTTATGAGTCCTAATTAAGGACTGCAAACCAAAACCTGTAAGAAACATAGTATACCCTGTTATGAGTCCCGATTAAGGACTAAATAAAACCTGCAAAACACTCAGTAAACCTTGTTATGAGTCCCAGTTAAGGACTATAAACAAAACCTGCAAGAAACTCAAGTAAAACCTGTTATGAGTCCTAATTAAGGACTGCAAACCAAAACCTGTAAGAAACATAGTATACCCTGTTATGAGTCCCGATTAAGGATTAAATAAAACCTGCAAAACACTCAGTAAACCTTGTTATGAGTCCCAGTTAAGGACTATAAACAAAACCTGCAAGTAGTTCATGTGTCAGGTAACAAGCATGCAAGTAGTCAAGTACGAAGGCACGCAAGTCACACAATAGAAGCCCTTAGAGTTTAGGCCAGCATGAGGTCTAGGTACTACCCTCTTTCAGTTTGTTGGTTCATACCTGTCCTATCAACGTAACCAGGTTCTTAGAGGATCCCAATATCATTGACTACCCTCAATCGGTCATAACTCCAGCATCGCAATCTTTTCTTGCGGCCAGAACCATCACGAGAGTTTAGCCTCAATGGGCGTAGCATACTGCTACTGTTCTAATGGCCAAGTTGTGTCATTTAAGGTTCTAAGGTTGTTGGTGCTTAATGACTCCTTAGAAGACCCATATTCTCCTCGTTGCGACACAAGGGATATCGGTACAGACCAAGGTGCCACACCAACGTAGCCACTGTTTCACCCGTGTCGGTCTATGCTGGACAGGTCCCTCACAGCTTATGCTACCTAAACAGGGTATCCCCAGATCCGGGTTAGGATCTATGTAACTCCCAGGCGACCCACAAATTTAAAGCAGACAAGTCAATACAATTGAAAACACAGTTATGAACTAAGCCCTAAGGTACACCTCACTTTAAGTTTAAATCCCCAGCAGAGTCGCCAGTTCTGTGATCGGTGGATCTGGAACTGACTGTTTAACGCTGGTTCGCGAAATGTCGCGGAAGCAAGAGTCGCCACCGTCTTTTATTTTCTCCAAATGGAAAGGACAAAAGCACAGAAAAATTCCTTAAAGAGATTGCTCTCGGTTCGGGAGGTAGGTTATAGAAAGGGAAGGTGTTAGCACCCTTTTTATCCATGGTTATCCATGGGCTCTTAGATACTTGCTCATTGTGTTTTCAAAATGGTTTGTTTGCTTTTCAACTGTGGGTTTTAAAAAAGTTTCTTTGAAAATTCCAGTTCGACTCTTGTATCGGTCCTCAAGAGTGTTTGAAAAATTGCTTTCGAAAGCTTTTGAAAAGGTGTCGGTGTGAAAAGTATTTTTGATTTGTTTTGAAATTAGAGCAAGTATCTAGAGTCGTCTACCTACCCTAAGGAATTCGTCTGTGTAGATGTCCTTTAAAGTAGTGACATCCCACCATTGAGAGGTAGGTAGCACCACCGTTGGAGGTGTTCGGGTCAATTCGAGGTTCGGGACATGGTGATCACCAGAGCAATGGGAAGACACCTTAGAAGCTACCCTCATGCCAGGTTCCCGGATCATGAGGACTTACTAAGACATCCTCTACTCGACGATCACCTTTCGAGGCAAGGCAACAGTGAGGCGTACCCTAGGGGTGGTGTGTGATTTGTGTGTCAGATTCATTTATTTTTGTCTTGTCATGTCAAAGGTGATCTACGCGTTTGTTTTTATTTTTTTGTCATTCATTCTTGCATGCATTTATTTAACAGTTAAAAAAGATGCGGAAATTGAAAGTTCTAAACTATTACAAAGGCGCGGGTCTACATCGCCAAAATTAAAATCCAGGACCCGATTTGACGGAAAGTAAATAAAGAAATAAAATAAAGTGCGAGAAATTAAGTTTACAAGGCTTTGGGAGAATTACATTAATATTTAAAAGAAGGAAATAAATAAAAATGCGCGAATAGGAATTAAAATTGGAAACGAGGGCGTTGGACCATTTTTAATGAAATTAAATTAAATGATTAAACTAATGAAATTAAAGAGAAAAAAGAAATTATTATTTTTTTTTGAGTTTTTGGTATTTATGTTTTTTATGTATTTTTATGAGAAAGATTAAATGAAATTAAAATATTAACCCTAATTCTAATTTTTTTTATTTATTAAGAAAAACATGTTAAAATTAAACCTAAAATTAATCTAATTATTTACATGCAATTTTGATTTATAAAAATAAATAATTAATTATTAGTGAAATTTATTTACAAAAAATATTAATTAAATAAATATATTTTGATTTTTATGACTTTTCTGTTTTTTACTATTTTTTATATTTTATGAAAATAAGTTAAATTAAAGGAATTAATTAAAAAAGAAATAATTGAAATAAATAAGATAAGGAAAAGAAAGAAAATACAATACCTTGGGGGATTTTTGTCCCCTTTTTGGAGGTGAATTGGAGTGGTTTGGCCATTTGTGTTCTGGCTTCATCATGCATAAGTTTTTCTACTTTGGCCATTTGGCTTTTGGCTTTTGGCTTTTGACCATTTACGTTTTGGCCTCAACGTTCCTTAATCTTCTCAGGATGTCTGTCTCGCCATGTATTGGTGTCATGTGTAAAATGTTCTGTTTTGGCCATTTGGCTTTTGGCTTTTGGCCATTTGTGTCTTGACCTCAACGTTCCTTAATGAACCTGCATGGGATCCTGTCTAAATCTGCAACCTCATGAACACATTAAATAAAATCATAAAAATTCAAATAAAACCAACATATGAAGAAATTTAATGTTTAGGCACAATATGGCATGTATGAATGATTATACCCTTTTGATCATGGAGATCAAATCAACCTTACTCTTACTGGAAAAGTAGTGACATGAATGCTTTTATGCCCTTTGGATCATGGAGATCAAGCCAGCCTTACCCTTACTGAAGAAGTAATAAGATGTTGGTTTGTAACTGAGATGGCTTGTTTGTAGTGAGAGAGGGATTTGTAATAAGGATTTCAAAGTTTTAGGGTTCTTGAAAGAATTTGATATTCTAACAGTGTTGTGACAAGGTTTTTTCTCTCTTTTCCTCCTCTTTTTCTCTTTTTCCTCTCCGGTTTGTGTGAAAAGAAGGTGATTATATAATGAAAATTAGGGTGAAGCAAATGGGCTTTGAATGTGCAATTGGGCCTCCAATATTCACTTGAATTCGTCACTTTCCAGGCTAAATCGCAGGGACTTAAGTGCATTTTTTAAAGTTGCAATGTGAAAACAAAATGTAGCCGACATCGAGAACTAACTCCTGTCCGAAAATCGACTCAATCGGATAAACGGTGAATTAGTTATGAATTTTTGAAGTTTCAGCTCAGACAAACTTATTTTGGGCTCCAGTGTCGACTCTGACACGTTCTTCAATAAAAAACTGGTATTGATCGGAGCATAATCCGGTCTCGACTTTTGAAGCAAAGTTGTATATCTATGAGTCAGGGACCTTGTGTAAAAATATGAGCCCAATCCGATAAAAATTGACCGAGTTATGAATTTTCGAAGTTTCGGCTCAGATGAAATAATATTCAGCATTCAGGATTTTCAGCGTGTCACGCACTCTGAGCAAAAAACGAAGGCCTTTTGAATACCGTTTGAACTCAATACCTTCTGTGAAAATGTAGCCAACTCAATTTTTGAAATTTTGGCACCGGAACTAGCTCGATACGATGAAAATCGACCAAGTTATGATTTTCTGAACATGACGCCAATAAACTTCTGTCACAAATTTTCTGTGCGAAAATACTTGATAAATCCACATTTTTGAAGACCTTCTGATCAAAATTGGCTTCCAACCGTGAGAGATGAAAACGTAGATAATGTCAAGACGGAATTTTGGCCACCGGAACGGGTTCAAAACGAGCCACGATCTTCAAGTTATGAATTTTTTAGCGCGTAAAAACTGCACTTTCAGCACACTTTTTCACCATATTTCTTCGAGAAAACTCACACATTCGGATACCTTCTTTAAAGAATTGACTCTTGAGCCGAACCTGAATTTGAGAATACGTTATCAGAGATATCTTGGCGAAAGAATACCTGAATATGACGCGCCGGGTTGGACTTGTGAATTTTTCTTGAAATGTTTTGAGAAATATGGGAGGGCAAATTTTGGGGTACAACACATACCATGCATCATATGCATAACAAGTACACTTTTTACATGTCACTTATCTTCTTCGCTGTTTATTTCAGCAATCATCATGTCTACCAAACCTTCCACTGAACAAACAATCAAGGCCCTCTAAGCCCAGAACGCCCAGTTCCAAGAGTTGGTTATGAGCCTAGCCAAGGGTCAACAGGATTTGAAGACTTTGATTCTGAAAGAGAGGAAGAAGAAGAAGAAGAGGACTATTTTGTTCAACACTAGACGCAGATCTGGGAATGGATTACAGAATGAGGTCGATCTGACTACTTCCTCTGTAGGGAAAGACAGTCCCCAAGAGAGAAGGGTTCCTAGTCCCGTGGTCTCCGACAACGAGACGGATTATAATGATGAACAGTATCCTCTTGCTGAGGATATGTACAAACAGCTGGAAGACCTCTTAAGTGCTATGGAGATTCAACATGTGCCCGGGTTGGATTTTGGAGACCTAGGCTTATCCTTTGGGGTGGTGATCCCGCATAAGTTCAAGGCACCTGCCTTTGCAAAGTACGACGGAGCTTCCTGTCCTAAGCTGCACCTCCGGTCGTATGTGAGGAAGATCCAACCGTATACAGCTGACAAGAATTTGTGGATCCATTTCTTCCAGGATAGTCTTCTAGGGACTCAACTCGAATGGTTCTATCAGCTGGATGGAGCCAGTATTCGTAACTGGGAGGACTTGGCTATTGCATTCTACAAGCAGTATCAGTATAATTCCGACCTCGCTCCTACGCGTACCCAACTCCAGGGTATGTCACTAGGGATGGGTGAAGGATTTAAGGAGTACGCTCAAAAGTGGAGAGACCTTGCTGGAAGGGTGCATCCACCTTTAATTGACCGTGAACTAGATGATATGTTTCTGGGGACCCTGTCTGGTCCGTTCTTCAACCATCTGATTGGGAATTCTTTTGCTGGGTTTACAGACCTTATCTTGACTGGTGAGAGAATAGAAGCTGGTATCAAGTCTGGGAAAATACAGAAGGGTGACTCCTCGAACACTGAGAAAAAACCATTCAAGAAAGAATCCAGTGATGTCTATGGTTCAAGAAGACAGAATAGGTCCGAGCACCGCCAAGATGTCAACGTGGTAGTTATTTCAAAACCGGCCAATGCTCCTCAACATCGCAACCAACAAAGGGAAGAGAGACCTAGAAGGCAATTCACTCCCCTTAGCATGACCTTGTCCCAGATATTGCCACAGTTGCAGAAGACCAATTTGGTAACTCTAAGGGACCCTCCTAAGAATCCGAACACTACACCTTCAAGGTATAACCCCAACGCCCGCTGCGCTTATCATTCTGACAGCCCGGGGTATGCTACAGATGATTGTTGTACTTTGAGGAACAAGGTTCAGGACCTAATCGATGCAAAGGAGGTCGAGTTCGAAGCGCCCGAGACTCCCAATGTGATCACTGCTCCCTTGCCAAAACATGGCTAGGATCGAGAGACTTTTGTTCATTTGAATTCTGAAGTTGTATTTTTCTTTGCTTATTCAAACAAGTATCATGTCAAACTCTTTTATTTCATTAATGCATTACATATGTCTGTTTTGAATTAATCCATTCGTATTCACTATATTCAAATTGCTTTCATTTTTGTTGTGATGTTCAAACTCTCGATTAAAAAATTCTAAGCCTTTTGAGGGAGGATGACGAAAACGATACCACGATCTTTACAGTATGCTTTTGAACAGACCCCGCTGACGATGTACAGGCATTGTTTCAAATCCTAAATAGTGGAGTTATAAGGAAGATAATCCCTAGTCAACCCCTTTGAGCCAAAGAAGTTGGAGTTTTTCTTTTCAAAAATTAAAACCCTTAATCATAACCTGGGGCAGTGTAGTTTTCTCAGTTGATCCAGGTGCACAACGAATAGCATCAAAGGAGTCCTTCCGAAACAAAAGACCGTGATGGTTCCGAATAATCATAACGACAGGCAGTCATTATCTCTCAGAAATAAAAGCCCATTAAGTCAAAACCTATGAAGGAGACTTACAAAACGGGGGCATCCCGCTGACTGTAATCACAAAAAGAAATAGTTCAGGCAAAAAAACAGGGATAACGAAATCAAAAAGAAAGAGGTCCTACAGACTCTTAACAAAAATGACTGCCTGTTCAAAATAAATTGTCAGTATCTGAACCATCACTGGAATGTCAGAGCAAAGACTCAAACATGATCTAAATGCACGATTGGCTGAGTTTAGGATTGAAGAACATCACGAAGAACGGGTGGGTACAAATAAAATTCGAGCCTTTATCCTTTGTTTCTTAAACCGTGAACCAGGCCATGTTATAACCCTTAAAAGTCCTAGCTGAAGCATGGGTTAGTTCGAAAGCATACTGTTACAAAAGGTATCCTGACTCCTGTGGGGCTTGCTGTAAAATCCTGAGTTGACATCGCATTTTACAAAAATTCACTTGTTTTTATTGAAAACTGCATTTTCAAAAAAACTTCAAGACAGACATAAGCTTTGCATTCTTGAAATAATATTGTTTGCATATGACTATTTGTTAAACAGCAGAGAAATTCGCACGACGAATATCTAGTGAACAAAAATCTTCTCAAGGGTCACATCAAATGGAAAAACACTTCCAATCAAGGGGCACGACATGATCATGGTCTATCATCTGGGGCAGTCCAGTCAAGATTCAAGGAATCTCTCAAGGACGCCAAATAGCCTGGGGCAAATCTCCGCCTGAGTCACTTGGGGCATTGGACATGAATTCCAGCGAAGAATCTTGCACGATCAAACATCTTCTGGTGGTATGGCAACACAACACTACTGACAGTGACAACTCCCTACATCCTGAGAGCGTGGACATAGTCAAAAAAAATACTACGCGTAATCAAAGACCCGCTAGGTCGACTGGCCTAGGCAAAAATAAGGGCTTCCCGGCGAACCAAAAGGGTTCGGGCAAAAATAAGGGATGAAAATGAAAAAATCTGTACACCCGGCAAGTCGAAAACCTGAAAAGGCGGCTTGAGCAAAAAAAGGGTATCCCGGTGGACTGAAAACCCGAAAGGGCGGTCTAGGAAAAAATTAGGGATCAAAAGCGTACGACTATGTCCCGTCATCTCGTCACTTGCATACCAGGAGAAGATTTGTCAATCGGCAGTTGTCAAGCTCCTCATAGGCCTTCTTCTCCCGCAGAAACTGGGGCAATAAGAATTGTCCGAACTGTACAAGCTATTCTATCCTCCAGGTACAAGGTAGATTCAGTTGAAGAGTATGACCAAGATACTTTCACTCCCCGCAGAGTAAGGCAAGTCAGCAATACTCTTCCCCAAACAAGAGTTGGTCTCCCATCAGCCCTAAAAAGGCACAGTATCCCCAGCAAGTCAGCAATACTCTTCCCCAAGCAGAGTGGGTGGACCATCAGTCCTGAAGAAGTTGGGTATCCCCAGTAGATCTTAACATTCCCCAGCGGAGTATACAGATATTCCTCAGCAAGCATCCCCGGCAGTCTTAATATTCCTCGACAGAAATATGAGATTGTTCCCCGGCGGAATACAAGATAACCCCAGTGGAGCCATTTCCTCAAAAGTTTCCCCAGGAGAGTTGAATCATCTCCCCAGTAGATTCTAGAAGCTTATCCCCTGCAAAGTACAAATGCATCTCCCCAACCATATTCAGAAGGTTATCCCCACCAGAGTCTAACTGGGTTATCCTCAGAAAATTGCAACAGAAAGATCGTCCTCAGCGAAGTTCTTCCCATCCCCAGCGGAGTTCATCAAAATCCCTAACAGAACTTATAAACGGAGTCCCCAGCGGAGTTACCGTTAAAATATCAGTGAGGCATCTCTCCCCACAGAGTAATTCCCTGCAGAGAAATCTCGTCACCAGGTGTTGCACCCCAAAATTTGCCCTCCCATATTCTTCAAGAAATTGCCAAGCCAAGTCACAAAATTCCCCCAAGGGTTGCACAGTGCAAAGGTCTCCTATACAGTCAAAACTAGGGTTTGTGTTCTGATCAAGAAAATGAAGTTTTCAAGGGCCCAATCAAGTCTCACATGCCTACAAAGATGGTCAAGCATCCTCATATCAAGTTTCAAGGCATTCAGCTCAAAATTGCACAGTCAAAACCCTAAATTGCACTACAGTCAACTGTAGGGGCAAAATGGTCATTTGATAGTCAAAAGTTCAAATTTTTGGTCAACATATCATTTTGAAGCCACAAACATCATTTGATCAATGCTTGATCATGATTCTCAAAATTTGGCTCAGAAAATCATCAAGATGCAAAAGTTACTATATTTGGACAGCTAAAAAAGTCAACTGAAATTGACCAGGGCATAACTTTCACATGGATTATCAGAAAAATTCCATCCAAAGCTCATTTTGAAGAGAAAGACATTTCCTACAACTCATCTTCATATTTCAAGTCCAAGAAATGCTCTCACAAAAAGTTATCAATTTCAACATTATAGGTCATTTTCAAAAGTCAACAAAAAGGGACTTTAAGTCAAAGGCCATAACTTGAGATTGGTAAATCAAAATGACATGGGACCAAAGACATTGGTTATAGGACTCAAAGACCTTTCCAAAATGTCCAAGAAAATGAGAAAAGCTTAAAAATTGAGCAAGTTATGCCTTGTAGAAGTTGGGACATTTTTGGATATTTTGAAAAGTCAACTTTGATCCAAATGACCTAAAAATGCTAATGGGCCCATTTTTCTTCCATGATTCATCATTCCAAGCCTATGCACGACCACTTGGACCAAAGGGAAGTATTTTCTCATTTTTTATTTATTTATTTGAATTATTATTTATATTAATTCATTTAAAACATTTAAATATGTAGAAAATATAAAACTTGACCTAAAAAATCTTTTCATGCATGTTTTGCCATCAAGATTTCGTGCATAGGCTAATTAGGAAAGATTTGGTTTGATTTGAGCCTAATTGATACAAAAACCATGTGAAAAAGATTGAAAACATAATGGAAGAAAATCAAATATTCAATCAATGATGGCAAGAGATTCTAGTCAATTTTCTTAACCTAATACATTCACTACATAAGCATGAATCAAAACCTAATGCTAGGAGACTGAATGCTGCGCAGAGAACACCATTGCAAACTTGGAAAATTATCAAGAAACTCAAATTCTGAAAACAAGGTTACAAAGCGATTCAAGGCCTAACACCTATCTCATTAGCTTCCTTGAGCAATACAGAACGTATTTCAATCAAGAACATCAATCCTAACGCGTTGAATTGGTATACAGAAATCCACTTTTCTCTCATATTTTTCAAATTTGTATTTCCAGATTTAAGCGTTTTCATGGCATTTTGAGTATGTATTTGTATTGAATAACGTGTTCTGAAGCTAACTGGATGAATTAATTGTGTTATTGTGAGCTATACAAGAATATGCCATGTTTGATTTTTTAGGGTTTACAGAGCTTCCAATTAGGGGTTTCCTAATAACGTAAAATTCGACCACCACAATGCCATGGATGGATTTAGGGAGCTTGGACGAAGAGATTAGCGTACTCGCGCTCAATTTATAGGCCTTCAGGGTCTAATCGCTATTATTGCATTAAGCCTGTTTTGAGGGGGTTCAAAACCCCCGTTAAATGTTTATTATTTTTCAGGAAGAATGAAACAATGGAGAAGACGATGCCATGTCAAGCGTGGATTGGCTCATTCAAAATTTCGCGCCAGAAATCCATTAATTGCCATGTTTGCATTATATTTATTATTTGTTACTAATATATCAAAAGAGTTTCATGGTTCAGCTGGCAAGCGCCCATTGCATTGACGTCCAAGACCTGGGTTTGAGTCCCAGGTCTGTATTATTTCCTATATTGTTTTGCAAATTACGTTCCCATGCAGCTTCAGTAACATAGACGCACCATGTACTTCATCATCTATCCATCCACGTGCACGTTAGAACCAGATCAAGGGCGTGGATTCAAGGAACACGCTATGCCCAGGTCAACGTCGCTACACGCTAATGGCCAAAGTCAAACGGATCTAAGAGCTTGTTGGGCCAAATTACTGGACCCATACCTCCTAATTTGGGACTGAACCCCTCCCTGGTTTGTAATTTTCTATTTGTTTCTTATATTTTATTTTTGTTATTTTATTTACTTTGTTTGTTTTAATTTAATTAATTATTCTCACAAAATATAAAACTTCATAAAAATCAGAAAAATACAAAAATGCAATAAATATTTTAGTTTAATATTTTCTTGTAAATAAATGCTTGGAATTTAATTAGTTTAAAATAGGTTGCAATTTTAATTCTTTTCACAATAAAAATATAAAAAATGTAGAATTAGGTTTAATTAATTTTACTCCTTTTTAATTTCTCTTTTTCACAATAATAATATTTATTTTATTTATTTTCATAATTAAATTTGCATGTAAATTAACTTAGGTTTAAATTAGGTTAAAATTCAATATTTTTCACAATAAATTTAAAAGCTATTAGAATTAGGGTTTGCCTTTTAGTTTAGTTTTAATTAATCCTTTTTTCATCAAATTCCTAAAAAACACTAAAAATACCAAAAAAATATTCTTTTTTTATTTTTAATTTTAATTCCTCGTTAACTTTAATATTTTGCAAAAGGGTCCAACGCCCGTATTCTTAATTTATTTAATTTCGCATATTTACTTTATGTCGTTAAATAATCATGTATCTCTCCCAAAGCCTTGTAAATATCACTTCTCGCACTTTACTTTATTGGCTTTATTTATTTTCTGTCAAATCGGGTCCGGTTTAATTTTGGCGATGTGGACCCGCGCCATTTGTAATAGCCTTAGATTTACTTTTTTCCGCAAATATTTTTAACTGTTAACCAAGCATGCAAGAATGAATGGCCATAATAAAATCAAGCGTAGATCACCAATAAACATGACAAGACAAATATTAATGAAAACGACACACGAATCACACACACCACCCCTAGGGTACGCCTCACTGTTGCCTTGCCTCGAAAGGTGATCGTCGAGTAGAGGATGTCTTAGTAAGTCCTCATGATCCGGGAACCTGGCATGAGGGTAGCTTCTAAGGTGTCTTCCCATTGCTCTGGTGATCACCATGTCCCTACAAACTCGAATTGACCCGAACACCTCCAACGGTGGTGCTACCTACTTCTCAATGGTGGGATGGCACTACTTTAAAGGACATTTACACAGACGAATTCCTTAGGGTAGGTAGGTTCTCGTAGATACTTGCTCTCTTTAAAAACAAAACAAACAAAAATCTTTTCACACCGACACTTTTCAAAAGCTTTCAAAACAATTTTTCAAACACTCTGACGCACGAGTCGAACTGAAATTTTTTCAAAGAAACTTTTTTTAAAAACCCACAGTTAAAAAGCAAACAAACAATTTTGAAAACACAATGAGCAAGTATCTAAGAGCCCATGGATAACCATGGATAGAAAGGGTGCTAACACCTTCCCTTTCTATAACCTACCTCCCGAACCGAGAGCGATCTCTATAAGGAATTTTTCTGTGCTTTTGTCCTTTCCATTTGGAGAAAATAAAAGACGGTGGCGACTCTTGCTTCCGCGACATTTCGCGAACCAGCGTTAAACAGTCAGTTCCAGATCCACCGATCACACCAGGTTTATTCCCCAACGGAGTCATCTTCTCCTACCGGTTTATTCTCACAACCATCTTCATTCACCATCCCAAGCGGAAGCAAAGAATTCAACGTCATTATCCAGCAGCTATCCGGGATTTATTTCCCCCAGCTAAAACATCACATTTTCATACATCATGATACATGCACATATGCAATCATATCATACAATCTCATTTATGATGAGAACATCATTGCTTGATCCATATCATGCATTGCATATGACTGACCTTTGCCTTTCAGGAAAGATGCAGTTAAACTCTAAATTCAGTCAATAGAGACAAATTCAGTCAATAAAGACAACCTGTCAATGAAGACAACCTGTCAATGAAGACAGCCCGTCAATGAATACAACCCGTCAATAAAGACAACCCGTCAATAAAGACAACCCGTCAATAAAGACAACCCGTCAATGAAGACAACCTGTCAATGAAGACAACCCGTCAATGAAGACAACCTGTCAATGAAGACAACCCGTCAATAAATACAACCCGTCCATGAAGACAACCCGTCAAAAGAGACAACTCGTCAAAGAAGACAAAACCTCCCCTAGTTCAGTTAAATCGATTCCTAAAGATTTTTCTGAGATAACCTGTCAGTAGAGACAACCCATCAACCTTTTGAAGTTCCAGATTCGATACCTGTATCTAGCCAGGGAGTATCTGTGAGCGACTGATTATAGATCTACACCTGTATCTAGCCAGGAAAGTATCTGCATGAAGAGATTGGAGATCAATACCTGTATATAGCCAGGAAAGTATCTACATGAAGAGATTGAAGATCAATACCTGTATCTAGCCAGGAAGTTATCTTTCATTCTCAGGTCAGAGGTATACACCTGTATCCAGCCAGGAAAGCTATCTCGGCCAACCTTTTGAAGTTCCAGATTCGATACCTGTATCTAGCCAGGGCATATATGTGAGCGATTGATTGTAGATCTATACTTGTATCTAGCCAGGAAAGTTATCTACATGAAGAGATTGAAGATCAATACCTGTATCTAGCCAGGAAGTTATCTTTCATTCTCAGGTCAGAGGTCTACACCTGTATCCAGTCAGGAAAGCTATCTCGACCAACCTTTTTGAGTTCTGAATCAATACCTGTATCTAGCCAGGGAGTATCTGTGAGCGACTGATTGTAGATCTACACCTGTATCTAGCCAGGTAAGTATCTGCATGAAGAGATTGAAGATCAATACCTGTATCTAGCCAGGAAGTTATCTTTCATTCTCAGGTCAGAGGTCTACACCTGTACCAGCCAGGAAAGCTATCTCGACCAACCTTTTTGAATTCCAGATCAACACCTGTAGCAAGCCAGGAAATATCTGTGGACGATTAATTGTAGATTCTATACTTGTATCTAGCCAGGAAAGTTATCTACACGAAGAGTTTGAAGATCAATACCTGAAACCAGACAGGAAAACTATCTTTCTTTCTCAGGTATGCAAGTTCTCGCTAAGGAATCTCTTACGCGATCGACACCCCTGGATGGCATCTTTAAGCCCATCCTCTTATCCATCATCTTTCCAAATGGCATCTGTAATCCCATTCCCGACATCGCATCGCTGATACTACACCATGCGAGTGCAAATTTCTGGGCACTTTAGTGTTCAATCATCTTCCACCTTCGGATCACGAAAGGCACGCAAGCCAATATACATCCTCAGGTTTAAGAAGATTGAACAGGGGCAACTGTTGTACCCCAAAATTTGCCCTCCCATATTCTTCAAGGTTTGTCAAGAATCATCTTCAAATTGTTCAAGATTTCTCAAGAGTTGTATAGTTCAAACCACCTCCTAAGCCAGCTGAAATTAGGGTTTTGGTTCTTTCAAAAAATTTGAGGTTTTCAATGGCTCAATCAAGTCTCATGTGCCTATATACATCCTCAAGCACCTACATGCCAAGTTTCAAGACTCACAGTGCCAATTTGCACAGTCAAAAACCCTGTTTGATCCACAATCAACTGCAGGGGTAAAATGGTCATTTTGCAGTCAAAAGTTAGAATTTTTGGTCAAAATCTTATTTTGAGTCCATAATCATCATTTGATCAAGTCTTGATCATGATTCCACAAGCATGGCTCAAAAATCATCAAGGTGCAAGAAGTTACTATTTTTGGACAGCAGAAAAGTCAACTGTATCTTGACCAGGGCATAACTTTTTTATGGTTCATCAGAAAAATCCCATACAATGCTAATTTTGAAGGGGATGAAATTTCCTACAAGCCATCTTCACATTCCAAGTCCAAGAAATTCTCTCATAAAAAGTTATCAATTTCTACATTATAGGTCAAATTCAAAAGTCAACAAAATTGCACTTTAAGTCAAAGACCATAACTTGAGATTGGTAAATCCAAATGACATGGGACCAAAGGCATTGGTTAGAGGACTTCAAGACCGTTCCAAAATTTCCAAGAACATGTTCATAGGATCAAAATTGAGCAAGATATGCATTGGAGAAGTTGGGAAATTTTTGTGAATTTGCAAAAGTCAACTTTGCTCAAAACACCTCGTTTTAGCTAATGGGCCTCAAATTTCTTCTTGAAACTTTATCCAAGGCATATGCACGACCCATCAAGCTTAATTGAATTATTTTCTTATTTTTTATTAATTAATTGGATTTTTAATCAATTTTAATTCATTTAATTAATTTAAATTGTAGGAAATACAAAGATTTGATTTTTCAATCTTTTTGTGAAGAAAGAATGACCTAATCATGCTGGCAATTTCGTGTGCAAATCAAAGGGACAAGAATCTCCAAGTTTGGCAACTTTCTTCAATCAAAAGGATTCAAAAATATTTGATTTTCAATCAAATATTCAAGTCATCATTCCATGGATTTCTTTGCAAGATTTTGACCTAATTCTATTCTATTATATATACAGAAGCCAACCATAATCATGCATACGTGAATTCACTGCAGAAAAAGCCATAACCACATTCAAGAAAATTCAAAGAAAAGTCAAAATTGTTTTCTGTATTCTAGCACGATTCAAAGACTTTTATTGATTCTAATCCATTGCTGGAAGTGTCAGGGAAGTATTGCAATCAAAACCAAGCGTTGAAGCTCAAGGAATCACCAAGAACAGTTTCACGGTTTGCTTGATATTTTGAAAATCGAATAGCTTAATTCATGCATCATTAACATGATTTATTGTTTGTTTTACATTGCTTGAGTCCATATGAAGCTAATGGTACAAGTTAATTGAATTATGACGCACAGAATCACAAGATGCCATTGATGAATTCTAGGGTTCATAAGCCTTCAAATTGGGGCTTTGCAGTATAAGAAAAATCGGAACCTTTAAGACCCATGGTTAGAATCGTTGACTCTGGACGAACACGAAGCCACCCTCGCGAAATATTTATATAGAGCACAACTCTATTCGCTATTTTTCCTTATTGCAGGTTGTGGGGGTTAAAAACCCCTGCTATCTGTTTGTGTTTTTACAGGAAATATGAGGAAGACGATGAGCTGTTGGCATACCATTGGAGCATTCAAAAAAGGGCACGCGTGTTTTGCTTTACAGCACATTTATTAATTTTTCCATATTATATTTGCTTCTCATTATAATAACAAAAGCAGGCAATTGGCGTATTGGTTGATGCGCTGGCTGGTAACTATTGGGACCTGGGTTCGAATCCCAGGTCCCCCAAAACGCTTATATTATTTTGTTTAACATGTTCACATGCAGGCATTCCAAGAGCGTTCCACCATGTGCTTGAATCATCAACGTGCCAGGTGGCCACAGTCACAAATCTAATGGCCATGAGATGCTGACCATGGTACTCCCAGTCAACACGCACCATAGGGGATCTCCAAAGTCAAACAGGCTTGAGAGATTAATGGGCCAGAATTTCTAACAAACCTCCTAATGGGCCAGCATACCCCCCTGGTTTATTATTTTTCTTTTATATTTTTCCCTTTAACTATTTTATTAATTATTATTTTTATTACTTAAATTAATATAATTATTATTTTCATAATAAATTCAGAAAACTAAAAATATAAATATTTTTATTATTATTATTATTTATTATTTTTGTAAATAAATTCTAATGTAATTAATTTAGTTAATTAGGTTAACTTTGACTTTTTCACAATAAATAAAATCAACATAGAATTAGGGTTTTCTTGACACTTTTAATTTCTTTTTATTTATTTCATTAAAACATAAAAAACTTAAAAAATATTTCTTTTGTTTAATTAATTAGAATTAGATTTAATTAAGTGCAAAGTAACCAAAAATCCATTCTTTTCTCAAAAAGGGTCAAAACCCTAAGGACTTCTCTGATTCAGTTTTTATTCGCGCATATTATTTTTGATCATATTTATGTATTTGCTCCGAGAATGTAATAGATAATTAGGACTCTTTATCGTTTTCTTTAATTCCTTGCATTAATCTTTTCAAGGGTTATGTTTTTGGCGATGTAAATACCCGACGCCTTGTAATAGCGTAGATTTACTTTCCGCAATTTACTTTCCGCAAATTATTAAACTGTTAACTATGCATGACAAGACTTGTTCTCAAATTAAAATCAAAACGTAGCTCACCATAAAATGTGCAAAGATAATTAAATTGAAACCTGACACACGTGCACATGCCACTCCTAGGGTACGCCTCACTTGGTTGCCTCGACGTGGTCATTGAGTATAGGGTGTTTTAGAGGTCGCCCTCCTGTCTAAAGATCCAGTTGCCTCGGATAAAAAGGATCTAGGACATTAGGGTTATCACTAAGGCATCCTACTATTGCTTTGGTGACCACACATGTCCCTATAATCGAATTGACCCGAATAACTCCAACGACGGTGCTACCTACTTCTCAATAGTGGGATAATACTGTCTAAAGGACATTTACACAACTTAATTTCCTTTGAGTAGGTGGATTTCTCCTAGGTACTTGCTCTTTCAAAACAAAACAATCTTTTCGCACTTACACTTTTGCAAACAAAATTTTTCAAACAAATACTTCATACACTCTTGAGGACTGATACAAGAGTTAAAACGAAGTTTTCAAAACAAACTTTTTCGAAACCCACGAACACAAGAAAAGCAAAACTTTTTGAAAACATAGTGAGCAAGTACCTAAGAGCCCGTGGATAACCACGGATAGAAAGGGTGCTAACACCTTCCCTTTCTATAATCTACCTCCCGAACCCGAGAAACATCTCGAAAAGGAATTTTGCTGTGCTTTTGTCCTTTCCTTGTTGGAGAAAATAAAAGACGGTGGCGACTCTTGCTTACCGCGACATTTTACGAAACGCAAACGCGAACCAGCATTCCAAAACAGTCAGTTCTATTTCCACCAATCACAGGCCGGAACCATCGCGAGAGTATGGTCTCAATGAGTGTAGCATCCTTCTACTTTCTATGGCCAAGTTGGTCAATTATAGGTTCTAAGGTCAGTTGATGCTTAATGACCCATATAGCATCCCCATACTCTCCTTGTTCCTCCACAAGGGATATCGGAACCAACTAATGTGCCACATCAACGTAGCTACTGTTTCAACCGTATCGGTCTATGCCTTACAGTTCCCTCACAGTCTATTGTTACTTACCTAAAAGGTGTCCCCCAGATCCGGGTTAGAATCTATAGTAACTCCGATAAAAAGCCCACAGATATAAAGCAAACAAATCAGACAATTGAAAACAATATGATGAACTAATCGTAAGGTACACCCCACTTATTAACTCCCCAGCAGAGTCGCCAGTTCTGTGATACGGTGGCCAGAACCGGGACTGTTTTTTAGGAATGCTGGTTTGCGTTTTGCATTTGTGTTTGCAAAATGTCGCGGTAAGCAAGAGTCACTACCGACTTTTATTTTATCCAACAAGGAAAGGAAAAAAGCACAGAAAAATTCTTTTTTCGAGATATTTCTGAGTACGGGGGGTAGATTATGGAAAGGGAAGGTATTAGCACCCTTTCTATTCTAGTTATCTACAGGCTCTTAGGTATTTGCTCATCATTTTCAAAATTGCTTCTTTGTGTGCTTGTGTGTTTTGAAAAGTTTTTGTTTTAAATTCGATTTAACTCTTGCTTCTGTCTTCAAGAGTGTAATGAAGTGTTTTTTGAAAACTTTATTTTTAAAGGAGTGTAAGTGTGAAAAAAAAGTTTGTTTGGATTGAGCAAGTACTTAAGAGTTAATCTACCTACTCGAAAAAAGAATCGTTCTATGTCAGTTTCCTTTAGACAGCACTATCCCACTATTAGTGAGTAGGTAGCACCGTTGTCGGAGTTTTGAGGGTCAATTCGAAAGGGACGTACGATCACTAAAGCAATGTTAGGACGTCTTAGTAATAACCCTAATGTCTTAGATCAATTATCCGAGGCAACCTTTCCAAGGCAACTTTGATCTTTGGACAAAAGGACGACCACTAAAGCATCTTATACTCAATGACCATTTACCGAAGGCAACCAAGCGGGAGTGTACCCTAGGAGTGCGCATGTGCGAGTGATTCAATTTCAGATTATTTATCTTTGCACATTTTAGGGTTATCTAACCGTTTTTAAGTTAATCATACATTCTTGTCATGCATCCTAATATCACACATCTAACAGTTAACATTTTGCGGAATTTAAAGTGCGGAAATTAAACTAAGCTATTACAAGGCTTCGGGTATTTACATAGCCAAAAACAAACCCTTTAAAAAGAATAAAGCGATAAATGAAAAGTAAAAGTCCTAATTAAACTATTACAACTTGTGGGCAGTTACATCAATATGGTAAATAATAAAACAATAAAGCGCGCACGATGAAATTAGAGCGATAAGAAAAAATTAGGGTTTTGACCCTTTTTAACCTAATTAAAAGAAAAATGTTTTTGTTTTTTTTAATCATTTTTTAAGAAAAGAAATAGGTTTTTTAAATTAAATGTACAATTAATTAGCAATTAGATTAATTAATGAAAATAATTACATGGCCTATTTTTGTGTTTTTGTTATTTTTAAGGAAAAGAAAGTATAATTAAATTATGAACAAAACCCTTTTTTCTAATTATTTTTAATTATTTACAAAAGGAATTAAAGTTATCTAATATTAACAACCTAATTAAATTAATTAATTTTTTGATAAAAAATAAAATCTAAACCTAATTTGGGGAAAGTATTATTTTTGTGATTTTTTGATAAAAAGAAAATAATTAATTTTGTTAGTAAAAGAATTAATTAAATTAAATAAAACAATTAAAAAAAAAAGAGTAGAGAAAGAGATATGGGCCTGAAAAGGATTTTTGGGGGTGCAAACAGCAGCTATTGGGCCCAAGAAGAGTGAGGTCCACGTTGACCTTCAAGATCACCTGCTCTGCGTTGACTAGGCTCCATGGTGTTCCTCCATTGATGGCCTATGGATCTGGTCTCCTGACACTTGGCTGGCTGGATTGTGAAGACGTATGGTGGACCTTGGGTTTGTGTACGCGCTGGATTGCCTGAAAGAAAAAAATATGAAGAAATTGGGGGACCTGGGATTCGAACCCAGGTCCTGAAGCACTTTACAACCACTCCACTACCACTACGCCACTTGCTTTTGTTTGTACGTAACATAGACAAGAATTATTATAAAATAAACAAGCGAAACTGAGAAATAATGCGTGCGAATTTTCAAACGGACGAGTGAGGTGATGCCACGCCATCATCCCTGTCCTTGGTCCGTTGGTAAAAAGTCCCAGACTTTTACCTACGGACGTTGGTCCGTCGCTATAAGCCTGCACATTCTCAAGATCAATTATAGGCAAGATAAATCAAAACTAAAGCCATGATTGGCTTCGTCTGGACCTACTGAGTTCAATGGTGTCCCTTTCATGGCCCAATTTTTCCTGTAAACAAAAATCCTAAATTGAACCATAAAACCGTAGCTATGGTGAAACCCAATACAAGCCATGAAAATGCAATCAAATGTTACAGGAAGCTTGCAAACATGATGATGATCAAGAATATATCATTAATTCATGCTATCAATGTCTAAATCATGCAAACCGAATTCATGAAATAAGCAATTTAGTGATGGACTTACAATGAGATATAGGGCTTGGGAACGCTTCCTCTTGATTGCTTTTGCTTGCTAGGGATCCCAGGAAGCGATTGGAATGGTCCAAGGGTCTTGAATTGGCCTCTAAGTAGGAATTCATGTTTGCACTTTTTCTTGTTTTTTCAAGTTTTGTTTCTGGTTCATGCGCCTCTTTCTCACCTAGTTTTGGGTCTGCACACGTTCTATATGTATTGAGGAGTGATTTAGGGTTTCAAAACTGATCTCAATCTTCCTCCATCAATGAATTTGATTTTGATTTGATACACCTTGAGTATCTTTCCAAAAATGGCCTAATTCAATCTTTTTGTGCACACCATCCCTTTACACGAATTTGATCTGATGCTAGCTGGATATTAAGACCTGAATCATGTAAAAAATCTTTCAATTTCAATGTTTTGGATTTTATATGATTTGTTTTGATTTAAAATGATTTAATTCAAATAAAAATCATAATAAATAATATAAATAATATAATGACAAGTGGAAAAGGCTAGGGCTCGTGGACCATGTTGCCAACTCAAAACAAGTGCAAAAGATTGGGCCCAATTGACAAAAATTGAAGTTTTAGGCATAGTTGTCTTTTGGCAATTTTGCAAAAAAGGTCAACTTCACCAATGCATAACTTCCTCAATTTTGACTCTTTGGAGGTATTCTTTGACTTTTTATAAAGCTTTATATGTCCTATAAGCAACCCTTTTGGTCTATCTAAATTTGGTATTCCATGCTCATGTATGAAGCTTTGACAAAAAAGGTGTTTTTGTTGACTTTTCAAAATGACCTATAATGTCCAAATTCATAACTTCTTGTGAGTGCATATTTTGAACTTGGGAGCTGAATATGGATTGTATGGAATTGAATCCTATTCAAAATGAGCTTTGGATGGGTTATTTCTCATAAAGTATGATGAAATTATGCTTGGTCAAAGTTGAGTTGACTTTTCCTGCAAAACCCTAATTTAGCAACTTTTGAGTCTTGATGAATTATGAGCAATCCTTGATGAATCATGATCAACCCTTGATCAAATGATGAAATATACTTCAAAATTAGGATGTTGACCAAAAATCTTGAAGTTTGACTGTATGTGGGTCACAGTTGACTTTTGCTCTAACACAATCGATTTTCAAGCCTTTGAGCAATTGACTGAGCAAATTTTCTCTGCAAGGCTTGAAACTTGACATGGATGATCTTGATAACATATTAGGACAATGGTGAGAATTTTGGGATCCATTGGACTCAAGTATCTTGATGCAACATGAAACCCTAATTTGAGGTAGAATGCCTTAGGAGGGAGCTTGTCTGGTCAACCCTTGGACTTCCTTGAGCAACTTGAGAATTTTTCTTGGAATGTTTTGAGAAATATGGGAGGGCAAATTTTGGGGTACAACACCATGCATTTTAGTACATTCATACATTTTCATCTCATGCACCTTCACCCTTGTCCAATTATCATCCATATGTTAGCTGATTTCTTGGTACTCGCAAACGAACTTAAGAAAGTCTGAAACTGTGGAAGAAGGAGATTATCTATTGGAGACTCAATGGAGCTTGATCTTAAAAATATTATTTGAGAGAGAAGGCAACCATTCACCATGACGACTACATGCCTACACAATGCCTCAAATGCCATTGGTGAATCCTCTACATCAAGAGTTACTTCCCTATCAATGAAATAAGTATGCCCAAGAAAAGTCAAGGGCCACCCCCATGCTTTGACAAGTCCAAAAACTACGAAGCATCTCCCGAAGTCACGTGGATCAACGAAAAATCTCATCTCTAGGATCATTAGACTTTATCAATTTAAAATTGTAGTTTCCAAGTTGTTAAGTTGTATTTGGTGTAAATATGTATCTTTTGATCAGTAATTCTAATAACATAATCATGCATGTTTTTGAAATTAGTTCATTCGTATTCACTCTTTCATCACTTTCCATTTCACTTTTCACTCTTCCATTCTCAATTTTATTTAACAATCTTCGAGGGAGAATGATGAAAATACAAAATAATCGAATTTTGCTGACATATGCTTTTTAATAGTAAGGCTTACCTGACGGTGTAAGGCATTGTTTTACTTCCTAAATAGTGGAGAAATAAGGAGATAATTCAAAGTTAACCCCCTCGAGCCAGAAGTTGGAGTTATTTCTATTTTCTAAAAAAAAACCCTTAATCTTAACCAGGGGCAGGGTAGATTTCAATTAATTAATGGATGCATTCTAATCTCAAGGGAATCAGTCTATCTTTGCAAAAGGTTCAAGCACATCATATTCCTCGCATACATCATCCAAGATCGAGAAAACAATGAAGATAAAGCTCACAACATTTACTTTCTCACTTACGTCATACAACATCGAGGGAGAAATAAATATAAAGCTCGCAAAAAAAATCCAAACATGGCAGTTACGACTTTCCTGAATCAAAAGAAAAAATCTCAAAAGAAAAATTTCAAAAAAAGAGAGAGAGCCTGCTATGTCAAAAACAAAAAACAAAAAAAATTGACTTAGGCAAAAGTTAGGGCATCCCGATGGACCAGAAAATTAAATAGAATTGGTCCATGCAAAAATAAGGGATTGAAAATAAATGAATTAGAGAACAATCTTGTGTTTTCCACCTCAATAAACATCAATGTTTCTCATCAAGTGCTTAAATATAATCAATGCTTCTACTCATCAATGCGACTACAAAAATTCTCTTGCGGACTGAACACATTAATTGGGTTAATTGAATTTAGGAACAAAGAATATCAAGGAGAATGAGGGTGGGATAAATAAAATTTTGATCCTTATATCCTTTGTTTTTTAAAACCGTGAACCAGGCCACGTTACAACCTTTAAAAGTCCTAATTGAAGCTAGGTTCACTATGAAGGCATACTCAGCAAGATTTGTGTTAAATTGACTCTTAATGTTTTTTAAATTATTGCTAAACCACGTTGCCACTTCTTCATCTCTAATCATCCATTTCTTTTCAATAATTAATTTTGATTTCTAGAACTTACATGTGCATCATATTAGGATTACTTTTCAAAGGAGAAAATTTTACTTACAAGTCAATACTTAGCATCAAGGAGATTTAAAAAAAAAGGGTCTGATCAAAGGCAGCATTTCCAAGAAGCTTCTAACTAGGGGAAAAGCATATAATAGGACTCTTATAAACAAGGACAAATACTAATGATCATAGGGTTATATCACATGAAGATACTATTGACAAGGGGTGATCATTCTAAGATTTAATAAACTTGGATCAAATTTCAAAGCACTGTTCAATCAGGGGCATACGTTTCGAAGAAGAATTCCTTAATCAAGTCATATCACAACAAGGTATGACTCAATTTCCTTGTTTTAACAAACCTCTGAAGGTCTTGATAATGAAGGGCAACCTTCCAAGATTTAAATAATGGGGCAGTAAGTACCAAGTTCATCCTACTGCACGTAGGGTCCAAATTCCCCTTCAAGCAACTTCAAGTATAAACTTTTCAAGATTCAAATACTTGGGGTAATCTATGTCAAGTTCATGGTGAGGTCTAAGTTTTTCTGAGGGTACTTCCTCCAGATCCTGGAGATTAAGGGGCACATCTTTCAAAACTCAAATGTTGGGGCAAACCACTGTGAGGCTTGATCAAAAGGAGTTGATTCAAAATGGTTCATCAAAGCTAAACATTTTCAAGAGTCCTTTAATCAGGGGCATATTGCAAAATAGTGTGGTGACTCATATTATGATCAAACTATTTCCAAACTCATATCAATGAGAATCTCGTCTAATACCCTACCAATAAATTAGGGAAAGACAGTCCACATAGGGGCAAGCTCTCCGCGTACTTTCATAACCTCCAGTGGATCTTTCTCCTACATCAGCAATCTTCAAGTTTAAATCGAGTATCCGGAAATCATGATAGCATAACATTCAACCATCATGTGACAAGCAACCTTGTTGCATAGGCAAACCTTTACGCTTTAATCATCCACTACCCATCATAGGGGCATCAATCAAAAGTACACGAGTCTGCATAAATCATTGTCATGCATTCATTAGATTACTTTGATCCAGAATCAAGCTATGCTTATCATCTCATCCGGATGATGACTTCCTACAGCATGGATCTAACAAAGAGCCCAATTCTCATTGGCACATCAAAATTTCAACATCCATTGACGCATATCCAAGTTGCTCATTACATGCATTGGTCAGTCATTCTACGCATTATCGCATGCATCTGCATGCATACATGACATACCATAGACCGAGACTTAGGACCCCGTAAAAATCTAGAGTTAATTTCTAGGGGAGTCATTATTATAATCTATAACATCTCTCTGACTATCCCTCTCAATGAGTATATGATACAAGTATTCTTGGTCAAACTAAAGCGTGAGCAACCTCACACAACCTCATTTCTTTGTCCATACGTAAGCCACCTTATGTAAAAGTCATGAGCAGCCCCACGCTTTCCAAACACCAATCGACGTATTCTGGTGACCCTACCGATATTAGCAATCTTGTTGTCCGTCTCACCTTCCCAAGTTGATAATATTCCAATATCCCCACTAACGTTAGTTTAAAGCCCAGTTCCAGTCTGGTGCATCATTTCAAAAATCTAGTTATTGTCTAGCAATGTTCCAATTTCCGTTTGGAAGCTAAATCCTCATCACCAGCTCTCAGCTGGTAGCCTTCCTTAGGCATAAATTCTGCAGTTCAAATCAAAACGGGCATTGCATTTATCAATCATTGCATCATTTCAATTCATAATATTATCATGTTAAGCATACATACCATGCATCATTCATTCATCAATCATAAACACATCAAACATACATACATACATACAATACATTCAATCATATATGCCCATAAAAACTGCGGAAAAATCTCAAGGCATGACTACCAGCTAAGACGAACTTAAATTCAAATCCAAGCTCAACATTATCCATTCATCTTACTATAGCTACCTCGGTTGAGAACAGATACAACCATCAAAGGCACCACTATCAAAATTTCACTAGGTAGCTTACCTACGATTCATATCCAAGGCCTAATCATCACCACCCTCCGAGCATTACACTTGCAATTATCAAGTTCAAGCTTTCCAAGTTCGAACCTCTCAAAACATTCAATTTCATTTAGTTATCATGTTGATCAAGCTTGGTTGAGAACAGACACAATCGGCTTCATTATCAAAATTTTGGGTTTATTTCTTCACGATGATAGTCTTGGTTGAGGACATACACGACCGACTTCATTAGTGAATTTAGGGTTCATTTCTTCGTAATGATAGTCTTGGTTAAGGACTGACACAACTGACGTCATCAATGAATTTGAGGTTTATTTCTTCATGATGATAGTCTTGGTTGAGGATAGACACAACTGAATTCATCGGTGAATTCATGGTTCATTTCTTCATGATGATAGTCTTGGTTGAGGACAGACACAATCGACATCATCAGTGAATTTGGAGTTCATTTCTTCATGTTTATAGCCTTGGTTGAGAACAGACACAACCAGTATAATCAGGGAAACTTCGGTTTCAATCTTCAAACCTAGCATTTTTTATGCTAAATATTTACCTTGGTTGTGAACAAACACAACCGGTAAAATTCTGATCTCATCTTTGATTTAGTTATCTAAGATTTGATCATCAAAAACATCTTTTTCTGCGATATAAGTCACTGCGTCAGTCTCCATGCAGCAATGTGTGAAATCCGCAATACAACTCATTGCGTCAGTCTCCATGCAGCTATGTTTGAAATATGCGATATGGTTCATTGCATCAGGCTCCATGCAGCAATGTGTGAAATTTGTGATATAACTCATTACGTCAGTCTCCATATAGCGATATGTTTACTCATCTACGATATAACCCATTACGCCAGTCTCCATGCAGCGACGTGGGAAATCTGCAATATAACCCATTACGTCAATCTCCATGCAACGATGTGAGAAATCTGCAATATAACTCATCGCATCATTCTCCATGCAGCAATGTTATTATCAATATTTTTTCAATCATCTACCCTCTAGGTTGTGGTAGATGTGAGAATTTCTGGTTCATATTATTCATTCCCTAGGTTGCAATGAATACATGAATTCATCCTCGAATTGTTTGCTCTCTCGGTTGTAGTAAACATGGCAAAGTCAGCAATATAACTCATTGTGTCAGTCTCCATGCAGCAATGTCGTTAGGAAGCTTTTCAAACATCTATCCCCTAGGTTGCGATAGATATGCAAATAAATTTGCGTAATCCATTGCATCAATCTCTAGGAAGCAATGTGTTATCAGAATTTGTTTTATCCATCCCCTAGGTTATAATGAATAGACAAAACAAATCAAATCATAACTTACTATATTAGTCTCCAAGCATTAGTAAGTCAACTTTTTCAAAACTTGTATTTGTGTAAATATGCAAAAGAATCTACAATCTCTTAGATATTGACGAATTATCTGTGTCGTCGTGTCTAAGTTCTATAAAAAAACTTTGGTTCAAACGCTGGTAAGATGATACATCATCATCTATGCCTACTCTTCGTACCCATGGGAACATTGAACAACATATCTTTGTAATCTTTCAACTTGTGTTGTTTACCTCTTAGGTCATGGTAAATACGCAAAAAACTACGATCTCTTTTCTAGGTATTGGTGAGTTATCCGCGTTGTCATATCTAGGCCAAACTTATTCTTCAATCCCTCAATTCAAACTCTAGAAGGATGATACATCATCATTGCCTATTTCTTTGTTTAAACTCTGGTAGGATGATGCATCATCAGCTTGGCCTATTTCCCGATGCTCTTGGGTATGCTATATCAGTATATCCTTACTTAATAATGTTTTGGTCCAAATTTTAGGGTCTTCCATTATTTAATAACCCTCTGATTCGAATGTGCGAGACCTGCGTATTCTCGCATCATTCAATCACAGAGTGATTAAATAGGGGCAGTTGTCATACCCCAAAGTTGCTCAGCCTTATTGTTACCACCAAATTTACTTTCGAACTTGAGTTATAAAAATTCCTTTGGTATAATTACATTAATATTTTGGGTTTTTAAAATATTCGCTTCCAAACTTATTTAAAAATATAATGATTTATTTCAGATCATCTGTGTTTTTGAATAAACAAATACTTGCTCGTCTTCATGTACTTTCAATTGGTTTTTTATTTCGAATAAGTAACATATCACAATTGGTAAGGAATGAAGCTTGCAAGTATGAGGTCATGGGTTCAAATCTCTTATGGTGCACTTTTAAACATTTTTTCTATTTCTTTCTGTTACTAATTTTCTTTCCTTTTTTGGAAATCAGGCTTTGGACTTTTCATACATTTTGGATAACTTAGTCTCTAAGTCTTGTTTAACCTAATTCAAGTCTATAAATAGGACCTTAGTTTGTCCTAATTTTAGACATACAATTCATCCAGAATTCATCAAAAAATCAATTTCACTCACACACAAACCATTCATTGTATAGTAACACTTTTTCATTCATTCACGTATTCTAACTTACCCACAAAACCTCTTTTTTCTTCTTTTAGTACATAATTTTTCCATCAACAACTCTGTTGTACCCCAAAATTTTCCCTCTCATATTTTCCCAAGATTTTTACCTTAAATGGTGGTTACAAATACTTGGTTAAAGAAAGAGGAAATTTTTGAATATTAGCAAAGTGTCTTTCGATTGGCATCTTAGCTAAGTCTTTCGATTGGCAGTTAAACAGTGCCATTCGGTTGGCATAACAACAAGTTTCCACCGAGCTCTTAAAATCCTTCGATACAAGCTTGACTCACTAGTCTTCGATTTGGCATTTAACACCCTTCGATCAAGCTTTGGTCTGTAAGTCCACGATTGAGCTTTGTTTTCCTTTGAAATGGCTCCCTTTGATTCAGAAAGAAGGGGAGCTCCTTTTGAGTTCCTTCATTTGAAGCACCTCTGGATTCTTTCGTCTGGAGCATCTTTGGGCTTCCTTCGTTTGAAGCACCTCTGGCTTCTTTCATTTGGAGCATCTCTGGGCCTCCTTCGTTTGAAGCTCCTTTGGTTTTCTTTCACACAGGCCCATTTGGATAAATGGCCTGCATGCCTGCCTGCATAAGGCAGGAATTTTCTTCATACCTACAAGGCAAACACATGGTACATGCCCGCCTGCACAAGGCAGGAACTTCCCTCATGCTAAGTTTTGACAGCCTAATTTCTACACTATGGCATTCCAAAAGTCCATTCGAAGGACGCATATTGCTGGCCATTCGAAGAAGATGAATCAGAGCCATTCGAAAAAGCATGTAAGAGGTCCAATCGAAGGGCAAGGATTGAAGGCATTCGAAGGACGCATATTGTTGGACATTCGAAGAAGCTGAATCAGAGCCATTTGAAGAAGCATGCAAGAGCTCCAATCGAAGGGCAAGGATTGAAGGCATTCGAAGGAGCCAATTTGTCCACATTTACTCAAATTTCAAAAGAGGGCAAGATCCCATGTTTTTGGCCACAGTTACAAAACTTCATTCATGGCCTTGAAAACGTTTGTTTATGGCAGTTAAATTTTTATCTTCTTGTCCCCTCCCTCCTACTCTATATAAGCATCATGCTTGCAAGCCAAAAGGACACAGACGTTGGAGATACGCTACCCACCATAGTTATCAAAAAATAATCCAAGAGTATACAACAACTCTAGTCCCTACACAAGTTCAATTTTCCAGCAAGGCAAGTCCCCTTGACCTTGCACCTTTTGTTTTCAGCATGACATGTAAATAACACCTATTCACCTTTTATTTCTATCCTTTTTGATTGCGTGTTTTTCTTGTCTAAATATACATGTTAGAACTAACCCTTGTACAAACTCAAACAAAAAGAAAAGGACTAGGGTGAAGCGAAACCTTAGGCTTCGCACCTCATTGCCTGACTACCCCAAACGAAAGAGGCACCTTCATGTTGCTTTGTAGGTCCACGTACCTTCACAGTCCAAACGAACTAGGCAGAAAAGAGTCCAAATGAAGGATCCTCATATTGCTTCCCAGCATAATCGAAGGAGGTCAGGAGAGTACAATCAAAGGCTGCTCACGCCAGCTTTCCAGCCCAATCGAAGGAGGCCAGGAGAGTCCAATCGAAGGCTGCTCACGCCAGCTTCTTAGCCCAATCGAAAGAGGCCAAAGAAGAAGTGAATCGGAAGCATATCATTCCCCATTGAATCGAAAGACTCATTTCCCCTTTTCTCTTTTGTATGCCTAAGCCCATTTGGCATTTTTCATTTTTTTTAATATTATTTCTTATATTTGTTTTTATTATTGTTTTCTGTTGTTTAATTAACCAAATATAAAAGAAAAAGCTCACTAAAAAAAGTTAGGCTTAATTTTCTTAATTAAATAATTAAGTCCTTTAGTTAATTAATTAATTGAAACTTTAACCTTTTTCTTAATTATAGAATTTAGGACTAATTATTTTCTTTTCATAATAATAATAAAAAAATAAAAAGAAATTAGTTTTTTTTTTAATTTAATTTTATTATATAGACTTTAGGATAATTGACTATTTTTCTTAAATCAAAAACAACAAAAAATATTTTCATTTTTTAGGATATTTTTAGACATTACTTTCACGCGCGTTTATTTATTTTCACATTTTTATTACTAATGTACCTGCTCACTGGATGTAATAGATTAAAACTAGGACATTTACTGCTTTACCCCCTCTCATTCTTGTATAATGTAAACCCTCTTTCCGAAGCATTGTAATAGCGTAGATTTATATTCTTTCACTTTAATATTCTGCAATATATTAACCGCTATTAATTAGGCGTGTATGACAAGACTAATAATCAAACATTAGCAAACTTAACACAAAAGATAAAAAATAACTAAATTGAACCAATTGCACATATGCACCTCTAAGGTACGCCCACTTTGGTTGCCTTTAAAAATAAAACAGTCATGAGGCAGGAACGTTTTAGCAAAGAGCCATAAATCAAAAAGATCATAGTCCCTCGATGACCCTACAATTGCCTTTTCGATAAATGATCTAGTCCCTAAACAAAATTGCTAAAGTGTCTCCAAAAATTGCCTTTGTGACTCTAACATCGCTTCGAATGTCCCTCATATATCCAACGATAGGGCTACCTACTCACTAATAGTAGGATAGCACTGTCTAAAGGATAGGAGGAAAAGAACGACCCGTTTCGAGTATAAAAGTAGATAGCTATTAGAAGTTTTCTCAAAACATCTTTGCACTTACACAAAAAACTACTTTTCAAAAACATTTTCAAGAAACTTTGTATACTTTCTCCAATTTCTCGAGAAACATTACAAAGTCTGCCATACCAAGGCATTTCCAAAACAAAATTTCAAACCTCTAAGAGCCCGTAGATAACTACGGATGGAAAGGGTGATAACACCTTCGCTTTCCATAATCTACCCCCTTACTCAGAAAACTCTCGAAAAGGTCTTTTTTCTGTTCTTTTCACCCTTTCCTTTGTTGGATAAAAGAAAAGTCGATGGTGACTCTTGATTACCGTTACATTTGCAAACACAACCGTGAAACCAGTATTAAACAGACGGTTCTGCTACCGTATCACAGAACTGGTGACTCTGCTGAGGATATATAAAAAGTGGGGTTACCTTAGAGTTAGTTCATTTTAAAAACTTTTGTATTTTCTTGCTTTGTATACTTTATCTTTAGAGGGTTGTTTGGGTTGTTACTATAGATCCTACACCCGGATCTGGGGTCATATTTTTAGGTAAACAATAATAGATCATGGAGATTGTACGATATAGACCGATATGGTTGAAGTGATAGATGTGTTGGTGTGACACTTTGCTTGGTATCGTTATCCCTTGTGTTGAATCGAGGAGAATACGGGGCCGTTGCATGGTGTCGTGAAGCACTAACGGACCTTAGAACCTTAGTTGAACAAAACTTGACCATTAGAAAGTAGTGAGATAGCCGACCTCGATGTAAAGCTCGGGATTGGTTGATACTCGATTCTACACTCATTAAGATCGTACTTTCGAGATTTTTAGGCCGCAAGAAAAGATTGCTAAGCTGAAATAATGCTCGATAAAGAAAGATCAGTGATATTGAGACTCCTTAGAACCCATTTACTATTTCTAGGACAGGTTGAACCAACTAAACTTCGTCGGGAATCTGAGATAGAAGCAATGAGAATCCAGATGCTGGGGAAATTGCTCTTATCCAAGGCCTAGCCCGGGGACAAGAAGAGCTGAGAGGAATTGTCAACAAGTTTCATCAAGACGAATGCAATCGTATGAGGAAAACAGTCGAGGTTGAGGATTAAGTCATTCATCAACCCTTGATGGGACAAAAAGTTGGCTTGGAGAGTAGAGCTTTCCAAATTGCTGCTACGTCACAAGACCAACCACAACCTCGCCAACAACGACGAGATAATCAGCAAAGGCAAGACAAGCCCAAGAGGAAATTCACCAAAATTAACATGTCCTTGACTCAAGCATTGCATCGGGTATTAGAGGCCAAGCTGGTTACATTAAAGGATCCTCCTCATAATCCCAACACTGCCTCCCCAAGGTACAATCCAAATGCAAGGTGTGCGTACCACTCCAATAGTCTTGGACATGACACTAATAGTTGTTGGGCGTTGAAGAACAAAATTCAAGACCTGATTGATGAAGGAGCATCAGAATTCGCACAAGATAGTCAACTGGAATTTTTCTGTCATCCCTCAAAGACACACCATCTGAAGGGACAAGTTCAGACAAAGAGGCTTTTTGTTCATTTGAATTCTTTATTTGTAATTTTATTTGATTGTTTGAACATTTGTTTCATGTCAAACTTTGTTAATTTATCAATGCATTGCATATGTCTGTTTTAAATCAATTCATTCGTATTCACTATATTTAAACGGCTTTCCTTTTTGTGATATTCAACTCCCATTCAAAAGCTCCAAGCCTTTAGAGGGAGGATGATGAAAATGATACCACAATCTCTACAGTATGCTTTTGAACAGACCCCACTAACGATGTACAGGCGTTGTTTCAAATCCTAGACAATGGAGTTATAAGGAAAATAATCTCTAGTCAACCCCTTTGAGCCAAAGAAGTAGGAGTTCTTCTTTTCACACAAATTAAAACCCTTAATCGTAACCTGGGGCAGGGTAGCTTTCTTAGTTAATTCAGAAGTGCAAGCTCATCCTTCATACACGACAAATAGTATGGAAGATACCTTCTAAAAGATGGTGATGGTTCTGCATAATCATCAAAGCAGGCAGTCATTATTTCTCAAAAAAAAAGAGCCCGCTAACTCAAAACCTATGAAGAAGACTTAAGAAAGTTGGGGCATCCCGCTGACTATAAACACCAAAGAAACAGTTCAGGAAAAAGCAGGGATAATAAAAAAAAAGGAGGTCACTACAAATCCTCAACAAAAAGAAAAGGTTATAAAGATGATTTCCTTCTCAAACGAACATTCAATTCCTGAACCATCATAAAGTATCAGAGCAAAGGTCCCTGACTCAATCGGGATTTAAACGGACAATTAACTGAGCATAGGATTAAAGAACATCACGAAGAGCGGGTTGGGTACAAATAAAATTTGAGCCTTTATCCTTTGTTTCTTGAACAATGAACCAACCACGTTATAACCCTTAAAAGTCCTAGCTGAAGCATGGGTTAGTTCGGAAGCATACTGTTACAAAAGGTATCCTGACTCCTGTAGGGCTCGCTATAAATCCTGAGCTGATATCACATTCTTACAAAATTTGTTTGTTTTACTAAAAAATGAATTTTCAAACTTCAAGACAGACATAAGCTTTGCATTCTTAAAATACCATCGTTTGCATATGACTATTTGTTTAACAGCAGAGAAATTCGCACGACGGATATTCAATGAACAGAAATTCTCTCAATGGACAGAATCACCTCATACGGAAAAGACATTTCCAATAACAGGCCCTTCATAATCAAGGGGCATGACATGGTGTCCAGATGATCTGGGGCAGTCAAGTCAAGGTTCAAGGAATCTCTCAAAAAATGCCAAATAGTAAGGGACAAATCTTGATCTGAATCACTTGGGGAATTGGACATGAATTCCAGCAATGAATCATGTACGATCAAACAAACATCTTCTTGCAGTGTGGCAACACTTAATACTATGGACGATGACAATTCTCCGCACCCGGTGAACATGGACATAGTCGGAAAATACGACGCATGAAAAAGACCCGCTAGGTTGACAGGCCAAGGAAAAAATAAGGGCATCCCGGAAAACCCAAAATGGTTCGCACAAAAATTAGGGATATATAAATAAAACTGTACACCCGGCAAGTCGAAAACATGAAAAGGCGGTTTGGGCAAAAAAGGGTATCCCGATGGACGGAAAATCTGAAAGTACAGTCCAGGAAAAAGTTAGGGATTAAAGCGTACGACTATGTCCTATCATCTCGTCACTTATCTATCAGTAGAAGGTTTATCACCCTGATCTGCATTCACCAAGGACTCCAGGAGTTAGGATGACACTCAAACCATCCACAAAACTTCTGCAGTTACTTTCTCCAGCAGGTACAGATGTGGGGGCATACTACTAAAAGGTCTCTGCCATATCTTCAGCTTACAACCAAGAGATGCCAAGCGTTCTTGTATCCCTAGTAGAGCAAAAATCTCCAATTACTGCTCCGACATCTTAAAGAACTCCCTAGTCGGGTTCACAAACTTTTCATGTTCTCCAACAGATTTCTTCTCAAAAATAACAAAACAGAAATTCCCAGCGGAAACATTCTAAATAAAGCAGATTCAACTTTTAGATACAGTTCAGATATGCTCCAGATACGGACGCCATTCTGATACTCATTCAGATTCAACTTTCAGATACGCTCCAGATACAGATGCCATTCTGATACTCATTCAGATTCATCTTTTAGATACAATTCAGATACGCTCCACATACGGATTCCATTCTGATACTCATTCAGATTCAGCTTTCGGATACAGTACAGATATGCTCCAGATACGGATGTCATTCTGATACTCATTCATATTCATCTTTTAGATACAGTTCAGATACACTCTAGATATGGATGCCATTCTGATACTCTTCAAATTTAGCTCTCAGATACAGTTCAGATACGCTCCAGATACATATGTCATTCTGATACTCATTCATATTTAACTTTCTGATATAGTTCAAATACGCTCCAGATACAGATGTTATTCTGATACTCATTCAGATTCAGCTTTTAGATACAATTCAGGTATGCTCCAGATACGGATGTCATTCTGATACTCATCTAGATTCAGCTTTCAGATACAATTCAGATACGCTCCAGATATGGATGTCATTCTGATACTCATTCAGATTCAGCTCTCAGATACAGTTCAGATACGCTCCAGATATGAATGATATTCTGATACTCATTCAGATTCAGCTTTCAGATACAGTTCAGATACACTCCAGATACAGATGTCATTCTGATACTCATTCAGATTCAGCTTTCAGATACAGTTCATATACACTCCAGATACGGATGCCATTCTGATACTCATTTAGATTCAACTTTCTGATACTCATTCAGATTCAGCTCTCAGATACAGTTCATATACGCTCTAAATATGGATGTCATTCTGATACTCATTCAGATTCAGCTTTCAGATATAGTTCAGATACACTCCAGATACGGATGTCATTCTGATACTCATTCAGATTTACCTTTCAGATACAGTTCAGATACGCTCCAGATACGGATGCCATTCTGATACTCATTCAGATTCAACTTTCAGATATAGTTCAGATACGCTCCAGATACAGATGCAATTCTAATGCTCATTCAGATTCAACTTTCAGATACAGTTCAGATATGCTCCAGATACGAATGCCATTCTGATACTCATTCAAGTTCATCTTTCTGTTTAGATACAATCATAACATAGATTCATTTTGACACTCCCTCACACAGCTGCTAGATACATTCATACACAAGTTCATTCTAGTATACTTCTTATTCCATGAGGAACAAAAACAGGGGCATCTTCCTGTCACATCCTCAAGAAGAAGTCAAAGATCCCCAACAAAGTTTTTTTTTTAAATCTCAAGCTGATTATAAAGCCTCGTCCACGGCAGAGCAAAAATCTCCAATTGCTGCTCCAAAATCTCCTGTGATGTCGCCAAGTTTCTCAAGATTTCCCTACAGGATTTCAACAAAATTCTCAAGCAGTTTGTGGAGTTCACCTTCTGCAACAGAGTTTTATAAATCTCAAGTAGTTTATAAAGCCTTATCCCCAATAGAGTTTATTTTCTAGCTACCGAAGTTTATCCCCCAGCAGATTTTATTTCTCCAAATTGGTGAAATCCTCCAACATAACTCTTCCCCTCGGTAAAATCATTCTCAAACAGAAGTCGAAGATCCTCGACGGAGAGAGGGAATTGCCAACAAAATTATCTCCATTCATTATCGCCAACGGAAATTGAAGAATCACTTTCTTCACTCAACAGTTCGGGTTTCAGCTTCCCAGCAGTTGTCAGGGATTTATTATCCCAGACAAAGATACTTCGCAACAGCATTACATGTTCATACATCATGGCATGTAAATACAAATACATACTTCATAATCTCAATTATTATGGGATCATCATGAAATTCATACATCATGACATCACATGAAACTGATTTTACCTTTTCAGGTTAAATTAGCCAACAGACAAATGCTATCAACTTTTACAATAGGTCAAATATTAATGCTGAAAACCAGACGGGAAAACTATATGCACGAACAAGTGGTATAAACTCCCGAAACAAGACGGGTTTACTAAGAGCAGCAGGCTACAGACTAATGCTCGAAACCAGACGGGGAAGCTATATATGTAACCAATAAAACAAATTCCAGATTAATACATGTAACAAGCCTGGACAACTATCTGTGGATGATCAATTGTGGATTAATACCTATAACAAGCCAGGAAAACTATCTACATGAAGAGATTGAAGATCAATACCTGTAACAAGCAAGGATAACTATCTTTATTTCTCTAAGGTCAAAAACTAATACCTAAAACCAGACAGGACAACTATCTCAATGACCAAACAAAAACATAGTTCCAGATTAATACCTGTAACAAGCCAAGACAACTATCTATGGACGACCGATAAATTCTCAAAATCCAGATTAATACCTAAAACTGGACAAGACAACTATCTGTGAACGATTGATTATAGATTAACACCTGAAACCAGACAGGAAAACTATCTATATGACCACCCTGAAGTAATCTTACATGGGTTCCTTCTCAACATCCATATACAGTCTAACACAGGCTCATCTTAAAGTAGCCCTACACAGGCTCTTTCTAATACATCTCCAGGTAACGGTTAATTCCATTATCCCCAGCAAATCACTGGAAACCTGGACTTCAACCAGGATACAACAAACTGTCATTTCTCTAGAGATAACTCCCTAGTAGAGTAATGGACAACTGAAGTTCCTAGACTCTATTCCCCATAAAGTTTTCCTCAAGCAGGAGAACAACAGCAATCAACATTCCCCAGTGGAGTCCTCCTCAGACAGCAAGAATAGGAATTCCCCACAAAGAGACCTCTTAGGAAGTCAGCATCTACTTTGGATGGCATTTGTAAGCCCATCTTTGACGACTCTCTGTCATCTCCTCCAAATGGCATTTGTAAGCCCATTTCCTTACATCATTAATCATCAGTGTTAGTTCATGAGAGTGAAAAATTTTAGGCACTCTAGTGTTCAATCATATTCCATCTTCAGATCACGAAAGGCAGACAAGTCAATCTAAATCCCCAGGTTTAAGAAGATTGAACAGGGGCAGCTGTTGTACCCCAAAATTTGTCCTCTCATATTTTCCCAAGATTTTTCCCTTACATGGTGGTTACAAACACTTTGTTAAAGAAAAAGGAAATTTTTTAATATTAGCAAAGTGTCTTTCGATGGCAGTTAAACAGTGCCCTTCGATTGGCATAACAACAAGTTTTGACTGAGCTCTTAAAATCCTTCGATACAAGCTTGACTCACTAGTCTTCGATTGGGCATTTAACACCCTTCGATCAAGCTTTAGTCCATAAGTCTAAGATTGAGCTTTGTTATCCTTTGAAATGGCTCCCTTCGATTCAGAAAGAAGGGGAGCTCCTTTTGGCTTCCTTCTTTTGAAGCACCTCTGGCTTCTTTCGTTTGGAGCATATATGGGCTTCCTTCGTTTGAAGCACCTCTAGCTTCTTTTGTTTGGAGCATCTCCAGGCCTCCTTCGTTTGAAGCACCTTTGGTTTTATTTCACAAAGGCCCATTTGGACAAATGGCATGCACGCCTTCCTGCATAAGGCATGAATTTTCTTCATACCTACAAGGAAAACACCTGGTACATGCCTGCCTGCACAAGGCATGAACTTCCCCCATGCTAAGTTTTGACAGCCCAATTTCTACACTATGGCATTCCAAAAGTCCATTCGAAGGACGTTGCTGGCCATTCAAAGAAGATGAATCAGAGCCATTCGAAGAAACATGCAAGAGGTCCAATAGAAGGGCAAGGATTGAAGGCATTCGAAGGATGCATATTATTGGCCATTCAAAGAAGCTGAATTAGAGCCATTCAAAGAAGCATGCAAGAGCTCCAATCGAAGGGCAATGATTGAAGGCATTCAGAGGATCCAATTTGTCCACATTCACTCAAATTTCAAAAGAGGACAAAATCCCATGTTTTTGGCTACAGTTAAAAACTTCATTCATGGCCTTGAAAACGTTTATTTATGGCAGTTAAATTTTTGTCTTCTTGTCCCCTCCCTCCTACTCTATATAAGCATCATGCTTACAAGCCAAAAGGACACAGACGTTGGAGATACGCTGCCCATAAACCCACCATAGTTATCAAAAAATAATCCAAGAGTATCCAACAACTCTAGTCCCCACACAAGTTCAATTTTCCAGCAAGGCAAGTCCCATTGACTTTGCACCTTTCGTTTTCAGCATGCCATGTAAATAACACCTATTCACCTTTTATTTCTGTCCTTTTCGATTATGTTTTTTTCTTGTCTAAATATACATGTTAGAACTAACCCTTGTACATACTCAAACAAAAAGAAAAGGACTAAGGTGAAATGAAACCTTAGGCTTCGCCCCTTATTGCCTGACTGCCCCAAACGAAAGAGGCACCTTCATGTTGTTTTGCAGGTCCACATCCCTTCACAATCCAAACGAACTAGGCAGAAAAGAGTCCAAATGAAGGATCCTCATATTGCTTTCCAGCAAAATCGAAGGAGGTCAGGAGAGTCCAATCGAAGGCTGCTCACGCCAGCTTCCCAGCCTAATCGAAGGAGGCCAGGAGAGTCTAATCAAAGGCTGCTCACGCCAGCTTCCTAGCCCAATCAAAAGAGGCCAAAGAAGGGGTGAATCAAAAGTACATCATCCCCCCTTGAATCGAAAGACTCATTTCCCCTTTTCTCTTTTGCATGCCTAAGCCCATTTGGCATTTTTCTTCTTTGTAGTATTTCTCATATTTATTTTTATTATTGTTTTCTGTTGTTTAATTAACCAAATATAAAAGAAAAAGCTCACTAAAAAAGTTAGGTTTAATTTTCCTAATTAAATAATTAAGTCCTTTAGTTAATTAATTAATTGAAACTTTAACTTTTTTCTTAATTAAAAATGAATTAGAATTTAGGACTAATTATTTTCTTTTCATAATAATAATAAAAAAAACTAAAAAGAAATTAGTTTATTTTTCTTAATTTAATTTTATTATATAGACTTTAGGATAATTGACTATTTTTTAAAAATCAAAAACAACAAAAAAGATTTTCATTTCTTAGGATATTTTTAGACATTACTTTCAATTTCACGCGCGTTTATTTATTTTCACATTTTTATTACTAATGTACCTACTCACTGGATGTAATAGATTAAAACTAGGACATTTACTGCTTTACCCCCTCTCATTCTTGTATAATGTAAACCCCCTCCCCAAAGCATTGTAATAGCATCGATTTAAATTCCTTCACTTTAATATTCTGCAATATATTAACTGCTAGTAATTAGGCGTGTATGACAAGACTAATAATCAAACGTTAGCAAACTTAACATAAAAGATAAAAAATAACTAAATTGAACAAATTGCACATATGCACCTCTAAGGTACGACCACTTTGGTTGCCTTTAAAAATAAAACAGTCATGAGGCAGGAACGTTTTATCAAAGACCCATAAATTAAAAAGATCATAGTCCTTCAATGACCCTACAGTTGCCTTTTCGATAATGATCTAGTCCCTAAACAAAATTTCTAAAGCGTCTCCACGAATTGCCTGTGTGACTGTAACGTCCCTTCGAATGTCCCTCATACATCCAACAATAGGTATACCTACTCACTAATAGTAGGATAGCACTGCCTAAAGGATAGGAGGAAAAGAATGACCCGTTTCGAGTATAAAAGTAGATAGGTGTTAGAAGTTTTCTCAAAACATCTTTGCACTTACACAAAAAAACTACTTTTCAAAAATATTTTCAAGACACTTTGTATACTTTCTCCACATTCCCGAGAAACATTACAAAGTTTGTCATACCAAGGCATTTCCAAAACAAACTTTCAAAACACACAAAGCATAAAGGTATTTTCAAAATGAGTAAACCTCTAAGAGTCTGTAGATAACTACGGATGGAAAGGGTGCTACCACCTTCGCTTTCCATAATCTACCCCCCTTACTCAAAAAAACTCTCGAAAAGATCTTTTTTTGTTCTTTTCACCCTTTCCTTTGTTGGATAAAAGAAAAGTCGGTGGAGACTCTTGCTTACCGTAACATTTGCAAACACAAATGCAAAACCAATATTAAACATTCGGTTTTGTCAGTATCATAAACTCTAACGCACATGTTGTATAAAAGCTTGTGAATTTTACACACATGAGGAATCACGTCACTTACTGGCTTCCTACACCATAATTACATCAAATTTGTTTTATTCTTAAAATGTGTGTTTACTAAGTGCATATTTTAAGGAGTTTTATTTCTTTCTGTTTTATTACCTAACCATTGTTATTCCAGGATTAGAAAAAATGGTAACTATACACTGCATCAACATCTAAGTATTGTCTATGTTGTACCCCAAAATTTTCCCTCCCATTTTTCAAGACAAATTGATTCAAGATACCTCCTCATGATCCTAAGAGTCTCAAACATTCAAGACTATTCAAGAATTGATCAGATGAACCATCCTCCTAAGCAGTGGTATACAATTAGGGTTTGGTTTTCTCAAATAAAATTGAGCTTCTTATGCCTCAAGTGAGTTTTATGGTTCCTCATATACTTCAAAGAATACTCATGTCAAGTTTCAAGCCCCCCATCACAAGTTTGCTCAGCCAATTGCTCAGATGATTGAAAATAAACTATATTGGATAAAAAGCCAATTATGGTCAACATACAGTTAAAACTCAATATTTTTGATAAACATCAATATTTTGAAGTCACATTCATCATTTTATCAAGTGTTGGTCATGATTCATGAAGAAAACTCAAGATTCTTCAAAAGTCAAAAATTACTAAGTAAGGTTTTCTTAGGGAGAATTCAACTAAACTTTGACCAAACATAACTTTCACATGCTTGATCATAAATTTCTCAACCAAAGCCCATTTTGAAGGAAATTCAAATCTTTACAATTTTGTCTCTCTAAGCTTAAGGCCAAAAATGCTTCATTTGAGAGATATGGATCAAAACGTTACAGGTCATTTTAAAAGTCAACAAAAATACATTTTTTGTCAAGGCAATTTACATCAAGTTAAAAACTTCAAATAATAAAATAACCAACATGAAAGTTGTAGGAGACATCTTGAGGTTTCCAAAAAAGTCTAATATCACCTTCATATGACCAAAATTGTGAGAGTTATGTTTGGCACAAGTTGGATAATTATTGAGAAATGCATGAAACCTGAATTGAGCAATTTTGAATTTTTGGACAAATGGGCCTAACTTTTGAGGATCAAACATGTTTATGACATGAAATAAGACCTTTAAGTCCATTGGTACATGGTCATACTTTTTATCCTATTTATTTAAATTTTTATTTAATTTTTGTAAAAGAATTACATTAAAAATAACAAATAGTTGGATTAATGTTGGACTATGGTCATTTGGACATCTTCTAGAAGGCCCAAGACCTCATAAAAGCTTTCCAAAACTGTGAGAGACATATTTGAGACAAGGATCTTCAAAAATGGCAAGTTAGAAAACATGTTTCATTGATTTTGGTAACACCGTGATCACTTGATTCTTTCCTCCTTTGGTGACTTAAATTTCCTCCTCTATAAATACTCAAGCCCTCACACTACAATGACACGAAAATTTTGCCTCAAGAAAAGTCTCAAAAATAAAAAAAAATTCAAAGAAAATGCGCCATTGAATCTCAAGTTCCAGTTTGATTCAGTCTAAACCACCACCTCAAATCACTTCCAGAACATCTCCAAGGTAAGAATAGGTGACTTTGAATGCCTATTTGTACCTAAGACTTGCATACATCCCATGTTCGGTTTGCATTATTTTTTATTATCCGTATTACAAATTATATGCATTGTTAATTGATTCTAACAATTCAGATCACTTAGCATGATTGTTTAGAACATGTTTGAAGCCTTACATGCAATTTTTAACATGTGGAATACGAGATGCCATTGTTAGGGCATAAAATTCTATTTGTTTCATGGTGCAGTGGTAGTGTTCTTGCTTGGCAAAGGAGAGGGCATGGGTTCGAGTCTGGGCGCTTGCAACCAACTTTTATTTGTTTTCTAATCTTTTCCACTTTCCATTATTTTTACTTATTTTCTTATTTAATTTTCTACTAATCGTTTTAATCCATAAAAAATATTTAAAAAAATAATCTTAGGGTTTTTATTAATTAATCTAACTTTGGACATATTTTTAATTCAATTTTATTAGACTTAGTTTTTTAAATTAATTAACCTTTTTAATTAATTTAGAATTAGATAACTAATTATTTTCTAAATGCTTAAAATTAACCTAAAATACAAAAAAAAAGTGACATTGTAGACATTTAGGATTTTTTAAAAAATAATTTTTAACATGTATTTTAATTCATTTTCTATTTATTTTTAGAGAAGTGTATAAGTTGTATAAAAATTGTAATAGTTAGATTTTAATTTTCGCAAGGTTTTAATTATTATGTAACTCTACCGAAGCTCTGTAATAGTTGTAGGTATTTACTTTCTCGCACTTATACTTTGTATGCCTTGTATATATATAACTGTTAGCTAATAAGATCGTATGGTAGATAAAATCAAACATAGAAAACCCTAACTTCCAAGATAAATATAAGTGAATCAATACACTATGCACACTCAAACCTCTAGGGTAATTCCCTCTGTTTCCTTCGGATAATTAGTCATGTCCCTCGAAAGTAAGGGTACTTTAGCAAAGACCCTCGATTAAATCATCATAGTCCCTTCAAATAAAGATCATAGTCCCGCGATATCCCTCTTGTTACCTACGAAAAATGATCTAGTCCCTTGTTGCCTATGAATAATATGATGACAGTCCCTTCGGATTGCTAAAGTATCCTTACGTGTTGCTTTCTATGACCATACGACGACCCTTCGCTTGTCCCTTCACATCCAATAGATAGGGCTACCTACCAACTAATGGTATGGATAGCACTATCTCTAACGGTGAAGGAAAGTAATAAGAACGACCTTTAGTGGGTAAAGAACTTTTAATCGCTTGCTCACAACCTTTTAACAAACAAAACATTTTTTCACATCACACTTTTCAAATACTTTATACGTATTCTTTAGGGCTGATACAAAAATCATTACAAAGTTAGTCGTACTTTGGCTTTTCAAGAATATTTTCAAATCACACACACAAAGCAAATTTCAAAAAATGAGCTAGCGATTAAGAGTCCGTAGATAACTACAGATGAAAAGGGTGCTAACACATTCCCTTTTCATAACTTACTCCCCGAACTCAAAATCTATCAAGGTCTTTCTTGTTCTTTTCACCGTTTCCTAAAAATTGGATAAAAGAAAAGTCAGTAGCGACTCTTGCTAACTGCAACATTTGTGATAAAATGCTAAAAAAATCAGTTCTCCCACTCTATTACAGAACTAGAGACTCTGTTGGAGAGATAATTAAAAGAGGGGTTACCTAAAGAGTTTAGATAGCTTTACTTGCTTAAATTTTGTGCTTTGTCTACTTTAACTTGAAGGGCTTGCTTGGGTTTATTTACTTATAAGATCCTACACCCGAATCTAGGGATGTCTTAGGTAAGTAGCAATAGATCATGAAAATTGTACGGTGTAGACCAATATGGTTGAAGTGATGACTACGGTTAGTGCGACACTTTGGTTTGTACTAATGTTCCTTGAGTCAGTCAAGGATAACATTAGGCTTCCGTGTGGTGTCATTAGCACTAACTTACTTTTAGAACCTTAATTGACCCATCTTGACCATTATAAGGTAGTGAGATGACCGACTTGGTGAAGTCCAAGGTTGGTTGATACTCGACGCTACACTCATTGAGATTCGACTTGCGGGACGTTTTGGTGGCAAGCCAGTTGCCGTGCAAAAATAAATCCTGTGAGAAAGATAATTGATATGAGATTCCTAGAACCCGGTTACTATTTTAGGACATGTTGAGCCAACTTAACTTCAATAGAGAAGGGTACTTACCTGTGGACCTCATGCAAGCCTTTAAACCTAAGGCTCTTGTGTGATTTTTTTTGTTTTTGCTACTTGTTTAAACATGAACATAACATCATGACATCATAACATCATGACATGGCATTTTTACTAACCATTTCAAGGATCTTAGGGAACTCTGGTGCAGGATTATCATAAGCCAGATTGCTAGTAAGGGGCAAGAGGATTTATTTTCCTCTAACCAGATATCGTCAAAGATCAAAGTACGTTCTCTTGAGTCAGAGGCTAGGACCCACTTGATATGGTGATCTTGATTCTTATAGAAGGAAATTCAAAATAAAGACTTAAAGTTCTTCATGACAAAGTTACAACCAGATGCATTTTCAAATTTTTTATCCCGCAAGATCCTTGAAAACATTGCATATGCATCTACATTTCATGCATATCATTAAATAACAGGTATTCCCAAGTCAGGTTTTCTCATCTTCTTGTTGTTTATTTCAGCAAAAATGGCTCTTGAATAAACCGTCAAAGATCTTCAAGCTCAGAATGCAAAATTCTAGTAGATGTTCCTGAACTTAGCCAAGGGGCGGGAAGAACTGAAGGCCCTCATCACCAAAGAGAAGAAGAAAAAGACAAAGAAACCATCTGGCATCCTTAACACAGGAAGAAGGTTCAGGGGTCCAATCAGGCAAGGTCAAGATCCCGATACTCCATTAGACGAAGACGACGAACATGATAAGAGTGGTGAAAATGAAAAAAGAAACCATGGTCCTGTTAAATACTCTGATAAAGAGGAAGAAGATTATTTGAATGAACAATATCTCCCTGCTGATGAAAAATACAAGCATCTAGAAAATCGTTTAAATGCTATGAAGAACCAGAAAGTGCTTGGGTTGGATTTTGAGGATTTTGGTTTAGTCTCAGGATTTGTCATTCCTCATAAGTTCAAAGTCCCCACTTTTGCAAAGTATGACGGTGTTTCTTGCCCAAAACTTCATTTGAGGTCATATGTCTGGAAGATTCAACCACACACTATTGACAGGAAGTTGTGGGTACATTTCGTTCAAGAAAGCCTGTCTGGAACACAGTTGGAATGGTTCTATCAACTAAAAGGGACCAATATACATACCTGGGAAGATTTGGTTGCTGCTTTCTATAAGCAATACCAGTAGAATGCTAATTTTGCACAACCTCGTATGCAACTACAGAGTATGACCATGGGCTGTAACAAAGGCTTTAAAGAATATGCCTAGAAATGAAGAGATCTAACAGGAAGAGTTTAGCCTCCCTTGTCCAATAGGGAATTGGTTGACATGTTTATGGGAACTTTGACAGGTTATTTCTTCAATCATATGATTGGAAGCTCTTCAATCGGGTTCATTGAGTTGATATTAATAGAGGAACATGTTGAAGGTGGAATTAGAAGCGGAACAATTTAGGTGGCTGCATCTTCAAGTACTGCGAAGAAGTCATTCAACAGAAAGAAAGAAGCTAATGTTGTGTACGACTGTTACCTTAAAAATCTTAAAGGTATTCAAGCACGTGTATTAAATGAGGATATTCCCATAAGCTAAGGGTCATCCTCTAAAGTAGGGGTTTTTAGGAAATTGGAGCCAAAGTATTTGAAAATTTGGTTTTAGTAAACTAGATTTAATGTTTACAGGAATATCACCCCAAACTGTCAAAACCCAGTTAGGTCGACCAAAAGGAAATAAAGGAATATATGTTAAGAAATGGTCGAAATTGGTTTAGTCGACTAAAGGGTGAAAGACAAGAAAAATAGTCGAAATTGGTTTCTGTCAACCAAAAGGGTTTCTGGACTTAGAGGAATTGTTTTTGATTTTTGAATCTTGCCAAAAGGAAAGTGTCGAAGTGAGTCAGAAGCGGTTTACCTTCAAAATCTAGACGCGGGAAGATTTGGATTTCAAAGTCATCAACAGTTGCCAACGTTTTACAATTTGATTAAGAGCCAAATAGGTGGCAAAATCCAGTGAAGCGGTTGTCTCAAGATTTTAAGGTTGTCCTTAGATTTCATCTACACAGTTACATTGTAAATACTATAAATATGTTGATTTAGTGTAGTTTTTTTGTGTGTTCACTTGTATGCTCAAAATCACTTGTCAAAACTCTATCATTCCGAGTGTTAGGAAACAAAGAGTGAAGAAGTGCTTGATGTACATGAATCACCACTTTTATTTCAATGCAAATCCTTTACTTTTTAATCATCTCTTTTGAATACTTTATTTGCTTTCTATATACCGTCGAACAATGCCTTTACGTTATTTTCTACTTCGCGTAAACAATTCAATAATCTCTGTCGGTCACGAGTCACTAGTCAGTTATTTTATTGAATCTTATTTTCATATGAATACTTTCTGTCGGTCACAAGTGACCAATCAGTCGATCAATTCATAGTGTGGAAAGTCGTTATAGTTGTCCCCTTAGTCACGGAAAACGGTTTCCTTTGATAAGGATTTCGATAGAATAAGTATAATATCCAAACTCTTAACACATGTCATAAGATCAACTGGTCGATCTTGCGAGTTACCCTTAGTTTTAGGAATTTGGGAGGACCAACAGTTGTTTACCATTTTCCATAGTAAACAAATTGGCATGCCCAGTGGGACCCAGTGCTAAGAATTTGTCTTAAGTGTATGCAGCTTAGAAATGGAAAGTTAACCAAAGAGTATAATAAACCCTCATCTAGGAAGCATATATTAAGAATGACAATTCCTGATAATCCAAACGTAGATGAAATACCGTCACGGAATTTAACTACTATTGATCCAGTAGTTTCTCAAGTTACACCTTTTCCTCCAGTCGGGTCAACTGCAGCAGGTTCCGCACAAATTTCTCAGGCTCCACCAGGAATCCCAAGGCCTGTAATAACTACTACCACTGTGATACGGTGGGAGAACTGACTTGAGGTTTTGCGTTTTGTTTTTCGCAAATGTTTCGGTTGAGCAAGAGTCGCCACCGACTTTTTATTTTATCCTAAGGAAAGGTTAAAAAGCACAGCAAAAACCTTTGAGATGTTTTCTTGGGTTCGGGGAGTAGATTATAGAAAGGGAAGGTATTAGCATCCTTTATATCCATGGTTATCCATGGGCTCTTAGTTACTTGCTTAGACCAACTTGCCTTGATTTTCAATTGTTTGAAATGGTGCTTTGTGTGTGTGTTTTGAAAAATGTTTTGAAAAGAGGCCAATGTGGTGGAAACCTTTATAATGATCCATGTTGGGATGTATACAAAGGTGTATGTCTTTTGAAAAGGTTTTCAATGTTTTTGAAAGTTGTTTTGAAAGTGTAGTGATGTGTGGTTTGAAAAAAAATAGGCAAGTGTTTTTGTTTTTGCAAGTTGGCAAGTAACCAAGAGTTTGTCTACTCTAAACTTCTCAAAGATTTGTTATGTTTTAACCCTTTTAACAATTTTGTTCCACCATTGTATTTGGTGGACAATCTTGTCTTAGGATGTGAACGGGACAGACGCGGGTCATAGTTTAGACCATGATTGCAATGGTGCCAAGTATCTTTGGGCAATTTTTCTTTTAAGGGACTTGATCATTTTTAGGCAACTTTTGAAAGCGTCATCGAGGGAATATGATCATTTGATTGTTTTGTTTTTTGCCAAAGATACCTAACATGCAATATGGCCCATTATTGAAGGCAACAAGTGGAGTACCCTAGGGGTGCAAGTGTGATTAGTGTTGTCCATTTTCATGTTTGTTTATCTTGAATTTAGGTCAAACTATTTGTTGTTTTCGATTTGCATACAAAACCCTAATCCTAACATGGTATAATTAGAAAGCTTTTAAATGCGAAAAATAAAAGGTCCTAAGTTATTACACAATGATCATGGGAGTGGGGGTACAAATATTCAAATGGGGATGAGACTTCATAGGAGGATAGTATCCAATATTTACAACCAAATTGAATTACGCAAATATAAATGTAAAGATGTATAAGAATAGAGCAATATAAATGTGAAAGTATTTTTGTGTAAATGTATATTTTATTCACAAATAAAAATAAGAATAATTAAAAGAAAGTTAATTTTTGAATATCTTCATGTTTAGGGCAAAAACCCTAATTTTGCTAAATAAAAGGTATTAATTATTTATTAAGTATTATATACAATATTTATTAATTATGTGTAAAAAAATAAATAAAAAGAAAGTATATGGTCAAAAATGATTTTCAAGTTAAATATTAATAAAAATAGAAATGTATTATTTTTTATATTTTTAACCTAAATATACTAATAAATATATAAGTATTTACATTATTTATCAAATATATTAAATATGTACAAAAAAAATATAATATTTAATATTTACAAAAAAAGTATATTTTTATAAAAAAAATTCAAAAAGATAAAATAAAATAAAAAATCAGAAAATAAAAGTGTTTATGTTATTTCTTTGTATTTTTAGATAAAAGTATATTTAGATTTATTTATGTACAAAACTAAGTGAAACAAAATAAATGTCAAAAAAAATGCAAAAAATGTGGGAAAAATATTTTTAATATATTTTTATGTTTAGACAAAAATATAAAAACAAAATCAAAACGAAAAAATCAAAAATAACAAAGATATCTCAAAATGGGCCATGGGGGTGCATATGTAAAAACAGGGTGCAAACAGAAAAAAAAAGCCAGGCCCAAGCCCAAGGATGGTTGTCTTCAACCTCCAGCACATTCAAACACAAAAATGCGCGTGTTTTCTTCCCTGCTTGCTATCTCTTGATTCTTTGATTTTCAGCACAAACTCACAACATGAAAAATGTCAAGCATTGAACCACGAATCCAGATATATAAAAAACTTAACTTAACTCTCAGAAATGAGAGAGAATTTCTCCATCCCTAATTCTTAACCTAAGTTTTTGTCAATGTTCAGATGCAAAATACTCTCAGCATATGCAATATAAATGGAAAGTGAAGATATGTATAGTTTCAGGGCCATGAGCATGACATTTTTCATTCATAAATCTAAACCTAACTCTTCCTAGATTGAGAGATAGAGATCCATGAACTTACCTGTTCAGCTTGGATCGTGTCTGGCAATGGAGGTGCTTTCAAGGCAAGGTGAGGATTTGTATAGCTTGCTTGATGTCCAGGGATGCTATTCCAATGCTTGGTGTGCTTTGAATCTTACTATATCAAGCTGCAGAAGTCAACCTGCAAGAGAGAAAAGTGAAAATGGAAAAACTGGTTAGAGGTGTTACAGTCTGCTTCCAAGGCTTGGGACAGTTTGTATGGATGGTAGGGAATGTGTTTGAATTGGTTTGGATGAAAATGCACGAGTGGATTGAGCTATGGGATTCAAACTGCAGCTTATGCCCTATTTTTGCAGTTTTATGGTGTTTCTGTGAATGGGGAGGTATTGAAGGTGATAGGATCGTGTTTCAGGTCAGGTTGGATGTTTGGAAGATGCTCAAGAAGTTTTGTCTAAGCTTGTGGTTGCAGCAACGTGAGTTGGTGTTACAAAATGCCAAGTTTCTTGTAATGTAAGTCAAAATGCCAAGTGTTGGTACAGGCTCCTCTAGGCCCCTCTAATGTTCTGCAAAACTTGCCCTTGGTCAGTGGGATTAGTTTAATAACTTGTGCCAAAGAGATTTGCATTGTACTACTTGGATTGCAAATTTGACATAAAGTTAATCTTTTCAAAAATAGATAAAATGCTTTTTCCATTTATGACTTAAACTTCCATGTAATGACCAAATGAGCAAAATAATGTCTTGGCACAATGGATTAGCATTGAATTTATGAGTGTAAATGAGATTTGAGGCCTGTAATCTAGGGGTGCAAGCTGAGTTCAAAAATGCCTAAGTGTATGAACATGAAAATTGGCCATGAGCAAAGTGAGTTTTGCCTATATTGCCAAATTCGATTCTCCCTAACCACAAGGTTGTTTGATGAGTTCTTGGACATTTTGGAAAGCTTGGAATGTGTACTATAATCCATATTTGTAATGCAAGTTAAAATTACAAGTGGAAGCATGTGAAAAGTGGCCATGAAGTTAGGCAAAAATACTGCCTAGAATAGGTCAAAAATTTTCTAAGTTAAGAATGTTTTGCACCCTTGTTCCAAAATTCATAACTTGAGCTACAAGCTTCTTTTGAGGAAACTTTGTGAATCAAAGTTGTAGATTTTTCAATGGACTACAACTTTCATGTTTTGAGTTTTTCTTGAATCCAAATGTATCTTGATGAAAAAAAGGGACAAAGTTAGGAAACAATTAGGGATTTTCATAACTTAGAAAAATTCTAAGTTATGAAAATTCTTCATTTTAAACCCTAATTTGCAATTTTTGATTTCTTGATGAACAAGTTTCATAATTTGGCATGTTTTGATGAAAAATGAATCTTGACACTTGATTTTGACCAAAAAGTCAAAGTTTGACTTTTCAGTATACAGTCAAAAATTGATCAATTGACTGGAAAATTCATATGTCAATCTTGTGCAATTGGGGATCTTTTGAACTTGTTGAACATGTCAAGACAATTCCATGGGGTCCTTGAGTCCATATATGAGCTTGATTTGCCATTGGCTAGGTCAAACAGTCAAAAATTGCCTTTGTGCAGTCAAAACCCTAAAAATGACCATTTTGCCCTTTTGGTGATCTGATCAAATTTCTTGTGGAATTGTGATCCAATCTTGACCAAATGGTTTATATGAGTTAAATATGTTGATGTGGGTCAAATTTCATAAGGTTTGACTGTCAATTGACCACAATTGACTTTTTCCCCAATACAGCTGATTTCTAGGTCAACTATCCAATTGACTGGGCAAAGATTGGAATCAAGGCTTTAAACTTGGTAGGGATAAACTTGGGAGTCCAATATGAAGCATGAAAGCCATCTTAGGAATTTTAGGTCAAAACATCTTTGTGCAAACACAAACCCTAATTTGGGTCAACAGTGCAAGGAGAAGTCTTGAGCAGAGGAAACCCTTGTTGGATCTTGAACTCCTAGGGTCTTGTGGTGAGAAAATGTTGAGGAAATGGGAGGGCAAATTTTGGGGTACAACAACCACCATAACAAATGTGCCTCGTTTTGGTAATATCGATCCTGTTTATGGAATGTCGTATTCTATGATGCTAGGACACCAGTCAACGTTGAATGCAGCAGTGGTGTCAGATAATGTTCAAAATTTGTACTCCCCTTTACAAGGATCTGCACCAGGAGGAAATAATAGAGGCAACCAAATTAGAGGAATGCCTTCTCAACCAATAGTACCGCCTCTCACTAACACTTTAGTGGCAGTGTTAAGGCAACAAATGGATGATTGTAACTATGAGTTGGTTAATATGTTAACTAACCAAATGGCTAATGTATTTAATCATATAGTACAAGAGTCGGCTGGGACTAATAGGCAGTCCACTGAAACAAATCGACAGGTGATTTCCCAATTAACACATTTATGTAATTTTTTAGGTGCTCCCCCAGCACCTATTTGACAAGCGTCGGTTATTCAATTAGATGCCCATGGTCAAATGGACATGGGGCAATACAGGATGAAACTGTCCATCAGGGGCAAGTGTTGGTACCTCCAAGGAATGTGATTTTTGATCCACCTAGGGCATTAGTACACCGACATCAAGAGGCTGATCAAATTGTTGAACAAATTCGACAAGAGGATTTAGCCGTAGAAAATAATCTAACCACCATTGTCGAAAGAATTATGGATAGGAATGGTATGAATACCACACTTCTGAGGCCAACATATTTTTCCCTTTTGTCTGAATATATCTTACAGGCTGAAAACCCTAGAGGATGGAAAATTCCTAAGTATACAAAATTCGGGGGAGAATCTGGAGAGTCGATAGTGGAACATATTTCTAGGTATTTGACTGAGTCTGGGGATATGTCGAATAATGAAAACTTAAGGGTAAAACATTTTCCTTCTTCCCTTACTAAGGCAGCTTTCACATGGTTTACCACTTTGCCTCCAAATTTGATTGACTCATGGACTAAGTTGGAAAAAAATTTCCATGAATAATTTTATGAGGGTCATTCGAAAATTAGTTTGGTTGAATTTTCAAACATTAAAAGAAGGTTTTATGAAACCATTGATGATTATCTAAATAGATTTAGGTCATTGAAAGCAAGATGCTTTACTCAAGTACCAGAACATGAGCTTGTTCAAATGGCTGCTGGAGGTTTAGATTATTCCATTAGGAAGAAAATAGATCCGACCTTTGTGAAGAGTATGTCACAGTTAGCTGATAGTGTTCAACATCTAGAGAGTTTGCGACTAGAAAAGGTCAGACATACTAAGGCTAGGTCTAAGAAATAAAAAGTAGCCTTCATAGATTATAATGACACATATCTCATTTGTGAGGCCGACTGCACCTCACCAACGGAGACAGAGGTCGACATGGCTGAAACGAAACCAGGGCTAGCATATGAATGTAAATCACTATTTCCTGCTAAAGAAAAAAATACGGTCGAAAACAATCCAAAATTTCCAGCGAAAACTTATACATTTGACATCACAAGATGTGAAGAAATTTTTGATTTTCTAGTTAAAGATGGTCAAATTTTAGTACCCCCAGGTGCTAAGTTACCACCATTAGAACAACGACAGAAAAGGGGTTTTTGTAACTTTCATAATTATCTTGGTCACACAACCTCTCAATGTTATCTTTTCTAGGATCTTGTACAAAAATCGCTGCAGGAGGGTAGATTGAAATTTGCTGCACAGAAGATGAAGATTGATACTGATCCTCTTAGGCAAGAGGAGGATTTATTTCTTGACCTTGTTAAAATCAACATGGTAGAAATTACTGAGTTTCCTGATGATGATATGGTCGAAGATGGTACTGGAGAAAGTCCTGATGTCGACTTAGCTGATGTGTACCCAAGACCCGAGGAGGACTTGCTAGACTTCCTTTACCGCTATAAGAACAAAGGTTCTTAAGCTTGCTTGTATCCTAGGTATGGCGCCTTGACTAACAAAATAGCTATTGAAAATTTCCAAAAGCTGCAGTTAGAAAAGAACAGGGGCAAGCCGTACAATCAAAGGTTCCCTACACCAAGGGACCCAAGAATAACTGTGGGAAATTCCCATGCCAAACCAAGAAGTTATATTCCTTTAGCAAAAGCAACTAACGGTACTTGGATTAAGCCTCAAGGGAGAAAGGGGGAACCAATTGATTGTGCTATTGCTATAGATCCAAACAAAGGAAAGTCGGCTATGAACTACCGACATGAATTTAAGTCTGAGAGGAAAAGTCATATTTCTGAAAATTACATGGGGAAGAATCCTATGACTCAAACCCAATAGAGATGCTTCCAGCATTGAAAGCAGGCTGAGAGGCAAGCATCTGCTGGCCAGATTGCTGCAAGCAAAGCTGGCAATCAGAAGCAGTATAAAGTGAAGGTCGATTCCTCTACAAAAGAACGAATCAAAGAGTTCGTGAGTCGACCAGTTACTAAGTGTTCTGAAGAAGCTACTGACAATTTTGAATCCGATTCTGAAGAGAGTTTGAATATCTTAGTTAATGTGGTATCAATTCTGCCAGCAGAATATGATTGCTTAACTGAAGTGGAAGATTCAGCAGACGTTGATGCTGAGGAGATGGCTTTACACAAGCCAACATGTTAATATGTGATAAATAATGGTTTAATTGAGAACCAAGATGCGTTCTTTAAAAAACCAGATATGGACATGAAGAGCCATTTGAAGTCTCTTTTAATAAGGGTTAAGCTTGAAGGGGTGGCTATCAATAAGGTGTTAGTAGACTGTGGTGCTATAAACATTATACCACACCACCTATTGCATAAAATTGGTAAATATGACACCGATGTTAAATCTCATAATGTGGTCTTATCAGACTACAAAGGAAGGACTAGAAACACTCTGGGTGTGATCCAAGTTGATATTATTGTTGGCTTCGTTACTAGGCCGACTATATTCATGGTGATTCAAGGCAATCCAAGTTACAACCTCTTAGTAGGGAGGGAATGGTTGCACGGTGTAGGGGTTGTGCCATCTTCTATGCACCAGTGTTTGGTGATTTGGAGGGAAAATGGTATTGTCGAGAAAATTGAAGTTGATCAAGGATTTTTTAGGGCAGACGTGAACAATGTCGGCAAGAAACAATTTGACAGGAAATTAGCTAACATTTCCCCATGTTAACCGGCTGAAGATGTGTATGCCAACCTTGATGAGGCATTTGTTTCATTGAAGTTGCATAAGACCCATGGTTTTATATGGGATGTGGAACTTCTTAAGGATCCATACCATGACAACCGACCGATAGGCTGAGGAGACATCAGTGGTGATGTCTGAGCTAAATGCTCTGAAAAGGATTTCAGCATACATTGCCAAAATTAAAATAAATTTGGCGCTAGAGGCTGAAGAAAATATGGTTATCGAAGCCAATAAGACACAAGTTCTGAATGGATGAGCTACTTTGGCTATTGAGCCAAATCCACCAGATAAAAAATAAATGGTCGAAGAAAGAATTGATAGCCAGCATCTGGACTGCATATATGACGAAGAACCCTTAGGCTTCGAAAAGGATCTGATGGCACCAGAAAAAATGCAGCCACAAGACCCTTTAGAAGAAATAGATCTTGGCGAAAAGGGGGATAAAAGACCAACTTATATCAGTGCCAACATCGACCAAAAGTTAAAGTTTGAGGTAATATCTTTATTAAAAGAATTCAAATATTGTTTTGCTTAGGACTATAACGAAATGCCAGATTTAAACACGTATTTGGTCGAACTATAGTTACCAATAAAAGCTGGAAAGAAACCAGTGAAGCAGACTCCCAGACGCTTCGCTCCAGCAATAATGTCGAAAATCAAAGAGGAGATAGAAATACTCCTCAAAAGCAGATTCATAAGAACTGCAAGGTATGTCAACTGGTTGGCAAACATAGTGCCAGTAATTAAGAAAAATGGAAAATTAAGAGTGTGCATCGATTTTAGAGATTTAAATGCTGCCACTCCTAAAGATGAATATGTTATGCATGTAGCATAAATGTTGGTCGACTCTGCTTCTAGTTTTGAATATTTAAGTATGCTTGATGGTTATTCTGGTTATAACCAAATTTTAATTGCAGATGAAGATGTGCCAAAGACAGCGTTTCGATGCCCAGGGGCACTGGGAACCTATGAATGGGTTGTCATTCCATTCGGTTTGAAAAATGTCTGAGCAACATATCAAAGGGTAATGAATTCTATGTTCCATGATTTTATTAAAGATTTCATGCAAGTTTATATTGATGATATTGTAATAAAGTCGAACAGCAAATCGATTCATCTGCAACACCTTCGAGAGTCTTTTGAAAGGATGAGGAAATATGGATTAAAAATGAATCCATTAAAATGTGCTTTTTGTGTGCAGGCAGGTGATTTTCTCGCCTTTGTCGTGTATAAAAAGGCATAGAAGTGAATCAAAGCAAGACCAAAGCCATCATGGACGTCAAACCTTTGTCGACCAAAAAGGAACTTCAGTCTTTGTTGGGAAAGATAAATTTCCTAAGGAGGTTCATATCCAACTTAAGTGGAAAAACTAAAGTATTTTCACCACTACTTCAACTGAAGAATGAGGATTTCGTTTGGTAAGAGAAGCATCAAGAGGCTTTAGATAAAATCAAAGACTACTTAGTGAAGCCTCCAATATTGGCACCTCCTGTTAGACATAGGCCAATGAGGTTATATATTGTAGCCTCAGAGTCGACTATAGGAAGTATGGTAGTCCAACAGGACGAAAAAGGTGTCGAGAGACCTATATATTATCTTAGTCGAATGCTTAATGATCCTGAAACTAGGTATAGTGATATAGAAAAACTATGTATTTGCTTGTATTTCTCTTATATTAAATTAAATCAATATATAAATCATGTTGATGTGTATGTATCTTCTCATTTCTATATTATTAAGCACATGTTGTCCAAACCGATTTTACATGGCCGAATAGGTAAATGGGCTTTAGCATTAACATAGTATTCCCTGACATATCTGACCTTAAAAGCAATGAAGGGACAAGTAGTGGCGTATTTTTTGGTCGACCATTCAATGGTTGGTATGCCTCAAAATTATGTAGATCTAGCTCCATGGAAATTATACATTGATGGTTCTAGCCATAAAAATGGAGTTGGAATATGAGGAATTATAATTTCCCCCAGTGGAATTCCAGCAGAGTTCAAGTATAGAATCAATGGTATATGTACAAATAATGAAGCAGAATACGAGGCTTTAATTACAAGACTTGAAATACTGCTAGAATTAGGGCCAACGAATGTCGAAGTTATGGGAGACTCTGAATTAGTAATTAAACAAGTATCAAAGGAATATAGATGTGTTAAAGAAAATTTAATCATATATTTTATGATTACTATCAGATTGTTAAAGCGATTTGAACAAGTGAGTATTCGACACATACCTCGATGAGAGAATGAAGAGGCTAATGACCTAGCACAAGAAGCTTCAGGATACAAAAAATACCAAAATAAAGAACTTATTCAGGTAAGAGAGAAAGTTCGAGCAACTTGGTTATCTCCTTCAGATTTGTCAATAATAAAGTTAGGGGTTGTAGATGCCGAAAATTTTCAGATTTTAACTATTGACAATGGGCAAGAGAATGATTGGTGAAAGAGATTGGCCAACTATCTGCGCACCCCTACAAGGTCGACAGATTGTAAGATCAAGTATCGCACCCTCAGTTATGTTTTGATAGAGAACGAATTATTTAAGAAAACAACTGAAGGAGTATTGCTTAAATGCCTTGGAGAAAGTGAGGCATATGTAGCAGTGTCAAGTGTGCACAGTGGAGCATGTGGTGCACATCAAGCAGGACAAAAAATGAAATGGATTTTGATGCATTCAGGTGTCTATTGGCCTTCAATGCTAAAATCTTGCATCGAATTTGCTAAATGTTGTCAGGAATGCCAAGTGCATGGGGGCATACAACATGTTCCTGCAAGTGAATTACATGCAATTATAAAACCCTGGCCATTCAGAGGATGGGCTTTAGATGTGATTGGAGAAATAAAACCAGCATCGTCAAAACAACAAAGGTATATTTTAGTTGGTATTGATTATTTTACAAAATGGGTCGAGGCGGTAGCCTTAACAAATGTCAATCAAGAAGTTGTTATTGATTTTATACAAAATCACATCATATGTTGGTTTGGGATTCCAGAAACAATTACAACCGACCAAGGATCAGTGTTTACTGGACGAAAAATGCAAGAATTTACACAAGAAGTTGGAATTGAATTGTTAACTTCTACTCCTTACTATGCTCAGGAAAATGTCCAAGTCGAAGCTTCCAATAAAGTAATAATTATCCTAATTAAGAAGCATGTAGGAAAAAAGCTAAGGAATTGGCATAAAACACTAGATCAAGCCTTATGGGCATGTAGAACTTCCCCTAAGGAAGCAACATGACTACTCTATTTCGACTTGCATATGGGCATGATGCAATGTTACCAGTGGAGATACATGTTCAATCAATAAGAATCCAAAGACAACATGAAATACCATCTGAAGATTACTGGAATATGATGGCGGACAAGCTTGTCGACTTAGATGAAGAAAGGATGTTGGCCCTTGATTTGTTAATAAGACAGAAAGAAAGAGTTTCCAGAGCTTATAATAAAAAAGTAAAAGATAAAGTATTTGTTGTCGACGATTTAGTATGGAAAGTAATATTACCTATGGAAAAAAATGATAGAGTCTTAGGAAAATGGTCCCTAAATTGGGAAGGGCCTTTTAAGGTGATGTAATTTTTTTCAAATAATGCCTATGAACTTGAGGAGTTAGCCCCAGATCGACGAATCTTAAGGGTAAATGGTAAGTACTTAAAAAAGTATAAGCCCAATCTTCAAGAAGTCAGGATTTCGAAAAAATCAATATTTGTCAAATCGACAAGCTGGTAAAATTGTGTTCGAAACCAGCAAATTCAAAACATGCATAAAATGTGTACAATGCAGGAAGATATATATATATATATATATATATATATATATATATATATATATATATATATATATATATATATATATATATATATATAAAGAAAGGTGCCATTAAAATTTGGCTTAAAGCCATAAAGAAATCACAAGATCGTTGATACAATGATTAAAAGTGTTTAAATTTGTTTTGGAATGACCGCGGTTCACCATGGAGGTTTGCAGCCTGATATTCAAAATCTTCTGCTTGAGTGCTAAGTGTTTCAAGCTCTGTTTCGATAGAAGAAATTGCTTCGCTTACGGCCATAGCATCCACGACTATTTGGTCAGCCTTTGCTTGAGCTGGATTAATAACGTTATTAATCTCTTTCTCTTGCTTGGCAATCGATTCTAATTCCTTGTTGAGAGCAGAAATATGGTCACATATTTCAGCATCTCTTTTTTGTTTGGGACCCAGTTCCTATTTTTTATTTTCAATTATTGCTAATAAATCAGTGATTTCTTCAGTAGCTTGTACCGCCATATCCAAATTCTCTTTCACAAAAGCTTCCTTTGACTCGACCGCCTCCTCATTTTCCCTAATACTTTCGACATTTTGGAGTAAAGGAATAAAGAATTTCTCAAATGTCGTTATCATAAACCTGGATGATTTAGAAGTATTGAGCTCTTTCATTTGAGTGAGAGCGTCTGGAAGTTATGGGCCAAGAGTTGGATCAGAATGAAGCAGATGAGGCAAATCAGGATTCAAAGCATGAGTCCAATTTTTAGTCATTAGATTTTTAGCTTTGAGTGCTTCAGAACTTAGCTTGTCATTGTGTGATTGAGATTGGTTAGAGTCAGAAGAAAGAGTGCGAGAACTCACGAAGCTACCCAACCTAGCAATTGCTTCTAGAGCAGAAGGCTTGACTCCCATATGTTTTGGTGTAGTAGGTGAGTCGACATTTGCTTTCCCAGAAGAAGTGATAGGTGTACCTTGTGTGCCTTTAAAAGGGGGCATAATTTGGGACGTGGTAACATTTTTATTTGCTTCTGAACCCTGCAGGGAATCTAAGAGGCTAGAGTAAGAGCTAGTCAAACTATAACCCTTATGTTTGGCAGGACTAGTGGCTGAATCAGAGTCACTAAGAGTAGCCAGAATATTTAGGTCAATAAACTCACCATCAGCAATGTCGGGATTCTCATGATGATGGGGGGGAAGTTTATGACAAAGGAGTATAGTTGGGTACACTTCATTTTTGGCCAGAGACATTAACCTAAAGAAAGCAAGAAAATATATCAGCCAAACAAATTCAACAAACAAAAAGGAAAAAGAACCTAAAAAACAATCAGCTAGTACCTGTGTCGACAGATCAAGGTCGACAGACTCATCCTTGGCTGAAGCATCAACAACGTCTCCCATTAGATTTAGAGTTTCTTTAAAAACTTTTGGCTGACGGATCAAGTTTCATTTGAAAAATTTCTAAGTAACTCTTGTATCTGTCCTCAAGAGTGTATAAAAAATTTGTTTGAAAACCTTTTGAAAGTGTAGGTGCGAAAAGTATTTTTGTTTGTTTTGAAAAGAGCAAGTACCCATGAGTCATCTACCTGCCCTAAGGAATTAGGCTGTGTAAGAGTCCTTTAGATAGTGCTTTCCCACCATTGAGAGGTAGGTAGCACCATCGTTGGAGGTATTCTGGTCAATTCGATTATCGGGACAGTGTGGTCACCGAAGCAATGGTAGGACATCTTAGAAGTAACCCTAATGTCCTAGATCCTTTTATCCGAGGCAACCGTTCGAGGCAACTGGATCTTTTAGACAAAAGGGCGACCTCTAAGACACCCTATACTTGATGACCACGTTCGAGGCAACCAGTGAGGCGTACCCTAGAAGTGACATGTGCTTGTGTGTTGTTTTTTTCAGTTAAGGTTATCTTGTACATGTTATTTGTGAGTTACGGATTGATTTTATTTACATACATTCTTTCATGCATTTTTAACAGTTAGGAGTGCGGAAAATAAATTGCAGAAATATAAATCTAACTATTACAAGGCGCGGGTCTATACATCGCCAAAAAACAAAAACCCGTTTTGGAAAAGTAAATGCAGAAAATAAATAAAGCAGTAAAAGAGGTCCTAATTAACTATTACATTTCCAGAAGCAGTTACATAAATATAATGAAAATAAATTAAAGCGCGAGAGAATCGAATCGGGATGTCTTAGGGTGTTGACCCTTTTTTAAGAAAGAATTGAATTTTTTGTCCTTTTTTTTGTAATTAAATTAAAATTAATAACCAATTAATTAATTTATTAAAAGAAAAATGTTTTTTGTATTTTTATGATTTTAATGAAATAAAATAAAAAGAAATAAAATTAAAAGTTAATAAACCTAATTCTAAATTTATTTTAGTTATTAAGAAAAAAAAGTTAAAGTTGCCTAATTAAAACTAATTCAATTTATTAGTATTTATTTACAAAAATAAAAATGAAATTAATAATAATAATAATATTAGTTCCTTTTTTTAATTTTTATGAAAAAAGTTAGTTATGTTAATTTAATGATAATTAGAAAAATTAATTAATAAACAAACAAAATAGAAATATAAAACAAGAAGAAAAAGGGATGAACCAAAAAAAGGGGGTTAAGTGAAGCAATTTGGGTCCAATAGTGATCAAGCCCTTTGCTGACTTTTGGAATTGCCTGCGCCTGTGTTGACTCCTGAGCACCATGGTCTTCATGCCTTGGCCACTGGATTGGCGCTTGAGACACTTGGCACGCTGATTGTTGGAGATGTATGGTGGACTTTTGCTGGAACACTGCATTGGAATATGTTAGAAAAAATATGAACAATTATATGGGGGAGACCTGGGAAAACTTACAGCGCGGTATGATGGACCTTAGGACGTGGCCAGGGTTGCTTTAGCTTCAGAGTATGGCAAAGAAGAGAGTCACGTTCTCCTTTTGGCCTGAAAATGCTTGCAATACTCCTTTTGATCTCACACTTTTTTTGACACTTTTTTGATTTTGCTCTGGCCGTTTGTGTAATGCTCTTTTTTTTTGTCCATGAGGGTGGGAAGGCTTGCATATATGTTAGTCAATGAGAATCAGTCACTATAATGCACCTTTAAGCCTTGCAATTATGTTTTGGATTTTGCCATAACCTCCATTGAAGAAACTTGCCTTTCTTGTCAAAATTTGAATTTTTATGCTTGAAATAGGTCTTGCACGAATTTGGTATATGTTTTATGGTGTATCAAAGCTATTCAAACCACAAAATATCCCCTAATTAATTCTCTCGATTTTTATTTGAATTTTAAAGATTTAAAATGAATTAAATCAAATAAAATTAAACAAAAATAGAAAAATTAATTTTTATTCTTGAAATAAAACATGGGAAACGTGGGAGGTATGGCAAAGCTGAATCAAGTGGAAAAAGTGGGCCCCTTTTGTTAAAAATGAAGTTTCAAGGATAGTTGACTTTGGCCATTTCACAAAAATTTCCCAACTTCTCCAATGCATATCTTACTCAATTTTGAAGCTATGAACATGTTCTTGGACATTTTGGAAAGGTCTTGAAGTCCTATAACCAATGCCTTTGGTCCCATGTCATTTTGATTTACCAACTCAAGTTATGGTCTTTGACTTAAAGTGCCCTTTTGTTGACTTTTGAAAATGACCTATAATGTTGAAATTGATAACTTTTTGTGAGAGCATTTCTTGGACTTGGAATGTGAAGATGAGTTGTAGGAAATGTCTTCTCCTTCAAGATGAGCATTGGATGGGATTTTTCTGATGAACCATGAAAAAGTTATGCCTTGGTCAAGTTACAGTTGACTTTTCAGCTGTCCAAAAAATAGAAACTTTTGACACCTTGATGATTTTTGAGCCATTCTTGTGAAATCATGGTCAAGACTTGACCAAATGATGATTGTGGCTTCAAAATAAGATGTTGACCAAAAAATTTGACTTTTGACTGCCAAATGACCATTTTGCCCCTACAGTTGACTGTGGAGCAATTAGGGTTTTTGACTGTGCAACTTGACCTTGTGAGCCTTGAAACTTGACATGTAGGTGCTTGACAATATGTATGAGCATATGGGACTTGATTGAGCCCTTGAAAACCTAAACTTCCTTGCAAGAACCAAAACCCTAATTTGGCTGGCTTAGGAGAGTGGTTGACTGTGTAGCCTTTGAGTAGACTTTGAACCATTTGAGGTGATGCTTGTCAAAACTTTGAAGAATATGGGAGGGAAAATTTTGGGGTACAACAGTTGCCCTTGTTCAATCTTCTTAGACCTGAGGATGTATATTGGCTTGTGTGCCTTTCGTGATCCGAAGGTGGAAGATGATTGAACACTAAAGTGCCCAGAAATTTGCACTCACATAGCAGAGTATCAGCAGCATGATGGCGGGAATGGGCTTACAGATGCAATTTGGAGAGATGATGGATAGGAGGATGGGCTTATAGATGCCATCTGGAGCTGTGACGGAGCCTTGTCGGGAATGGGCTTATAGATGCCATTTGGAACTGTTGGTAAGTGGACGGGTAGTCTTCAATGACGAGATGTCTTCAATGATGGGTGTCTATACTGACGGGTTGTCTTCAATGACGAGGTGTCTTCAATGACGAGATGTCTTCAATGATGGGTGTCTATACTGACGGGTTGTCTTCAATGACGAGGTGTCTTCAATGACGGGTGTCTATACTGACGGGTTGTCTTCAATGACGAGTGTCTATACTGATGGGTTGTCTTCAATGACGGGTGTCTATACTGACGGGTTGTCTTCAATGACGAGATGTCTTCAATGACGGGTATCTATACTGACGGGTTGTCTTCAATGACGGGTGTCTATAACGACGGGTAGTCTTCAATGACGAGATGTCTTCAATGACGGGTTGTCTTCAATGACGGGTTGTCTTCAACGACGGGTTGTCTTCAATGACAGGTTGTCTTCAACGACGAGTGATCTTCAATGACGAGTTGTCTTCAATGACGAGTTGTCTTCAATGACGAGTTGTCTTCAATGACGGGTTGTCTTCAATGACGGGTAGTCTTCAACGACGAGGTGTCTTCAATGACGGGTGTCTATACTGACGGGTTGTCTTCAATGACGGGTGTCTATACTGATGGGTTGTCTTCAATGACGGGTGTCTATACTGACGGGTGTCTATAATGACGGGTTGTCTTTAATGACGAGTTGTCTTCAATAACGAGTTGTCTTCAATGACGGGTAGTCTTCAACGACGAGGTGTCTTCAATGACGGATGTCTATACTGACGGGTTGTCTTCAATGACGAGTGTCTATACCAACAGGTTGTCTTCAATGACGGGTGTCTATACTGACGGGTTGTCTTCCATGACGAGATTGTCTTCTTAGACTTTAGGAAGTAATTTAACTGGACCTGTCTTCTTTGACTGGATGAGCATCAGAAAAACCTTTGGGATTTAACTGGATTTGTCTTCTTTGACTGGATTTGTCTTTTTTGACTGGATGAGCATCAGAAAAACCTTTGGGATTTAACTGGATTTGTCTTCTTTGACTGGATTTGTCTTCTTTGACTGGATTTGTCTTTTTTGACTGGATGAGCATCAGAAAAACCTTTGGGATTTAACTGGATTTGTCTTCTTTTACTGGATTTGTCTTCTTTGACTGGATTTGTCTTTTTTGACTGGATTGGTCTCTTTTGACTGTATTTGTCTACTTTGACATAGTGGATTATTTAACCATATCCTTCCTGAAAGGTAAAGGTCAGTCGTATGCAATGCATGATATAGATCAAGCAATGATGTTCTTGACATAAATGAGAATGTATGACATGATGCGTATATGCATGTATCATGATGTGATGTTTATGAATGTATTTTCATCTAGGAACGTAAATCCTTGACGCATGCCGGGAAGTTGAATCCTGGGATGATGTTGAAGAACAGAGTTCTTCATTTCTGCTGGGGATGATGGTTGCAAGAATAAACCGGTAGGAGAAGATGACTCCGTTGGGGAATAAACTTGTTGGAGAGATTACTCTGCGGGGAATACTCTGTGGGAAGAGATACTTTGCTGAGTTTTGCTGATAACTCCGCTGGGGATTCTGTTGATAAGCTTTGTTGGGGATTTGATGAACTCTGTTGGGGGATAGGAAGAACTTCGCCGAGGACGATCTTTCCGTGGTTTTTAGCTGAGGATAACCCAGTTATAAGCTCTGGTGGAGAATAACCTTTGAATAAAAAGTCTGGGAGACGCGTTCGTACTCTGCAGGGGATAAGCTTCCAGAATCTACTGGGGATAAGCTTCCTACTGGGGAGATTGATTCAACTCTCCTAGAGAAACTTTTGGACTGTACTGGGGAATAGCTCCACTGGGGTGTCTCGTATTCCGCCGGGGAACAATCTTAGATCAAGACTGCCGGGGATGCTTGCTTAGGAACATCTGTATACTCCGCTGGGGAATATTGAGATTTTCTGGGGATACCCAACTTCCTTAAGGCTGATAGTAGCCTAACTCTGCTTGGGGAGAGTTGTTGCTGACTTGCTGGAGAATACTGTGCCTTGTTAGGACTGACGGGAGACCAACTCTGCTTGAAGAGAGTACTGCTGATTTGTCTTACTCTGCGGAGAGTGGAGGTATCTTGGTCACGTTCTTCAGCTGAACCTACCGTAGTACCTTGGTGGACAGAGCAACTAGATCGCTTAGACAACTCATATTGCCCCTGTTTCCGTGGGAGAAGATACCTGTGGAGGTCTTGATAACTGCCGTTTTGACAAATCTTCTTTTGGTAGGCAAGTGACGAGATGGCGGAACATAGTCGTACGCTTTTGATCCCTAACTTTTGCCTGGACCGCCCTTTCGGGTTTTCAGTCCACCGGGATACCCATTTTTGCCCAAGCCACCTTTTCAGGTTTTCGACTTGTCGGGTGTACAGATTTTTCATTTTCATCCCTTATTTTGCCCGAACCGTTTTGGTTCGCCGGAAAGCCCTTATTTTTGCCTAGGTGCGTCAACCTAGCGGGTCTTTGATTGCGCGTAGTATTTTTTCGACTATGTCTGTGCTCAGAATGTAGGGAGTTGTCACTGTCAGCAGCGCAGTGTTACCATGCCACCAGAAGATCTTCGTTTGATCGTCCAATGCCCCGAGTGATCCAGATTGAGATTTGCCCCAAGCTGGTTGGCCTTTTGAGAGATTCTCCGAATCTTGACTTAACTGCTCCAGATAATAGACCATGATCATGTTTGCCCCTTGGTTGGAAGTACTTTTGTTCACTTAGATATTCGTCGTGCGAATTTCTCTACTGTTCGAACAAATAGTCATATGCAAACAATGTTATTTTAAGAATGCAAAGCTTATGTCTGTCTTGAAATTTTTTGAAAATGCATTTTTTTTTGTAAAAACAAGTGAAATTTTTTTTTTGTAAACTGTGATGTCAACTCGTTATTTTACCGTAAGCCTTAAGGAGTCAGGATACCTTTGTAACAGTATGCTTTCGAATTAACCCATGCTTCAGCTAGGACTTTTGAGGGTTATAACGTGGCCTGGTTCACGGTTTAAGAAGCAAAGGATAAAGGCTCAAATTTTATTTGTACCCACCCGTTCTTCGTGATGTTCTTCAAACCTAAACTCAGCTGATCATGCGTTAGACCTTGTTTGAGTCTTCGTCCTGATATACTGGTGATGGTTCGGATGTTGACAATTTATTTGGAATAGGCAGTCATTCCTTTCTTGGTTGAGGGTTTGTAGGACCTCTTTCTTTTTTGATTTCGTTATCCCTGTTTTTTGCCTGAACTGTTTCTTTCATGATCACAGTCAGCGGGATGCCCCAGTTTTGTAAGTCTCCTTCATAGGTTTTGACTTAATGGGCTTTTATTTTGGGGAGATAATGACTACCTGTCTTTATGATTATTCGGAGCCATCACTATCTTTTGTTTTGTAAGGATTCCTTTGGTGCCATTCGTTGTGCACTTGGATCAGCTGAGAGAACTACCCTGCCCCAGGTTATGATTAAGGGTTTTAATTTTCGAAAAGAAAACTCCTACTTCTTTGGCTCAAAGGGGTTGACGAGGGATTATCATCCTTATAACTCCAGTGTTTAGGAATTAAAACAATGCATGTACCTCATCAGCGGGGTCTGTTCAAAAGCATACTGTAGATTATGGTATCGTTTTCGTCATCCTCCCTCAAGAGGCTTAGAATTATTAATTGAGAGTTGACATAAAAAAATGAAAGCAGTTTGAATATAGCGAATGCGAATATATTGATTCAAAACAGACATATGCGATGCATTGATAAAGTAAAAGAGTTTGACATGAACAAATGTTTGAACAATCAAAGAAAAATACAACTTGAACATTCGAATGAACAAAAGCTTCTTAGTTTGCACTAGTCACCTCAGATGGAAGATTCTCAGCAGAAGATTTTCATTTTTCCACCCGGCATGAACTCCAGCACCCTTCCGTCGATCAAGTCCTGGATCTTGTTCCTCAAGCTCCAACAGTCGTCAGTGTCATGTCCAGGGCTGTCAGAATGGTAGGCACACCTTTCATCAGGATTGTACTTTAGGGAGGCTGTGTTGGGATTCTTAGGAGGGTCCCTTAATGTCACCAGATTCAATCTTAACAGGTGTTGTAAATCTTGAGACAGCGGCATGTTGAGCTTGGTAAATTTCCTTCGGTCAACCCGTTTCTTTTGGTGAGGTTGATGTTGGGCTTGTGACCCTGAAGCAAGCTGAGGAGCTTTTCCCTTGTCTTCTTGCCCCAAAGGTGGTTGAATGATGACTTGATCTTCAACCTTAGATGTTTGCCCCAGTTGGTTATCCCGAAGCAGTTGGTTGACGAGAACCCTGAGCTCTTCTTGTCTTTGAGCTAAGTCTTGAATGAGAGCCATCTGCCCCAGCATCTGGGTTCTCATTGTATCTACCTCAGCTTGCAGACGTTTCAGCTGTTCGTCTTTATCGTCTTCTGGACTGTTCCTGACCAAGGTCTCCATGAGGAGTGTTCTCAGCTCTTCCTTCCCCTTGGATAGATTTAGGAGGATCTCCCCGAACCGAGTCTCTTGAGCGTGAAGATCCTGGTTGTCTTGTTGGGAAGCCATTGCTGAAATAAACAGCGGAGATGGTAAGTGACCTGTAACAAGGGTACCTGTTATGCAATGATGTGTATGTATGCTTGCAATGTTTTCAAGGATCTCGCGGGGTAAACAAGAAAATTGTTAGAATTTGAATTTTGTAGCTTGATGGAAGGGACTTCATGTTGATGAGAGTCCTTCTTCAAGAGTCAAGGCTCACCATATCGAGTGGGTCATAGCCCCTGACTCAAGTTATCAACCTTGGCTAGAGGAAAATAAATCCCCTTTGCCCTTTGCTAGACATCATGACTTGCATCACAAACCCTTGAGATCCTTGAAATGGATTAGTCCTTATGTAGGATGTATGCAATGGTATGATGGCATGATGTTATACTATGCGTGGAGTGATGTAAGTAAACCCTGTTATGAGTCTAGGTTAAGGACTGTAAACAAACCCTGCAAGAAACTCATGTGTTAGATAATAAGCATGCAAGTAGTCAAGTTTGAAAGCACACAGGTCACACAAGACAGCCCTTAGAGTTTAGGCCAGCATGAAATTTGGGTACTACCCTCTTGAAGTTAGTGGGCTCAAAAACATGTCCTATCAAAAGTAACCGGGTTCTAAGGAGCTCAATATCATTGGGTTGTTTTCTGTGTTCATTGTTTTGATTTAGCCACTGAATTGGCGATCAAAATATTCCAAGAAAACAACCCTCAATGAGTGTAGTATCGAGTATCAACCAACTTCGGACTGCACCAAAGTCAGTCATCTCACTACCCCTAAAGAGGCCAGGATGGTTCAATTAAGGTTCCTAAGGTCAGTTGATGCTTCACGACACCACGCGGCGGCCCCGTACTCTCCTTGACTTGACTCAAGGGTTACCGGTACTCACCAAAGTGCCACATCAACGTAGCAAACTGTTTCAACCGTGTCGGTATACCCCGCACAGTTCCCTCACAATTTGTTGCTACTTTCTAAGAGGTATCCCCCAGATCCGGGTTAGGATCTATGAAACTCCCAAAACAGGCCCACAATATTAAAGCAAGCAGATCAAGCAATTGAAAACATGATGACGAACTATTCCTAAGGTACACCCCACTTTAAGTGTCCCCAGCAGAGTCGCCAGTTCTGTGATCGGTGGAAATATAACTGACTGTTTTTAGCTGGTTTCGCGAAATGTCGCGGAAGCAAGAGTCACCACCGTCTTTTATGTTCTCCAACATGGAAAGGACAAAAGCACAACAAAATTCCATATGAGAATGTTTCTCGGTTCGGGAGGTAGATTTATAGAAAGGGAAGGTGTTAGCACCCTTTCTATCTGTGGTTATCCACGGGCTCTTAGGTACTTGCTCTTATGTTTTCAAAAAAAGATTTGTTTGCTTTTCAAATGTGTGTGGGTGTGATACGGTGGGAGAACTGACTAGTGTTTTGCGTTCGTATTCGCACTTGTGCGGTTGAGCAAGAGTCGCCACCGACTTTTTATTTTATCCTAAAGGAAAGGTTAAAAAAGCACAGCAAAAACCTTTTGAGATATTTCGTGGGTTCGGGGGGTAGATTATGAAAAGGGAAGGTATTAGCACCCTTTTCATCCATGGTTATCCATGGGCTCTTAGTTACTTGGTTTTTTTTTAGATCACTTGCCTTGATTTTCGATTGCTTGAAAATGGTGTGTGTGTGGGTGCTTTTGAAAATGTTTTGGAAAAAGATGCCTTGTCTTAGGCTAACCTTGTAACAATTCTTTACTCGAACATTTTACAAAGGCGTGTATCTTTTCGAAAAGATGTTTCAAAATGTTTTGAGAGTTTGTTTGAAAGTGTTGTGGATTGTGGTTTTTGAAAAGAAGGCAAGTGTTTTTGCAAGTTGATCTCAAGTAACTAAGAGTTTTGTCTACCCTATTGTACTCAAAGGTTTTTGTTATGTTTTTAACCCTTTTTAACAATTTTGTTCCACCATTGAATTTGATGGACAATCTTGCGTTTAGGAAGTTTATTCGGGACGGGCGCGGGTCGTCGTATGGACCATGAATGCAATGGTGCCAAGCGTCTTTGGCAATTTGCTTTGAAGGGACTATGATCATTCCGTTTAGGCAACACTTTGAGGGACTTATGATCATTTGAATTTGTTTTTCCAAAGATACTCGACGTGCAAGCATGGCCCATTTTGGAAGGCAACATGTGGGATTACCCTAGAGGGTGCAAGTGTGATTGTGTATTGATTACATGTATTTGTCTTGTATTAGGTTATCTAGCGTTTGATTTTATGTACATGCAAACCCTAGGTCTAACCATGGTATAATTGAAAGCGGTAAAGTGCGAAAATGTAAAGTCTACGCTATTACAAAATAGTATCCGGGAGTGGGGGTACAAGTGTATGAATGGGGATGAGACTTATAGTATCCAATAAGCTACAACCAAATCGAATTTGCGATAAAAATGTAAATATCGAATATACAAATATAAGATAAACGAATGTGTATAGGGCAATGTGAATGTATTTGTATTGTGTAAGTGTGAGATGTATATGTATATGTGATTATTTACAGGTGCGGAATGTGAATTTAATGCGTACTTAGGGTATTTATTTAACCTAAAGAATAATTAAGCGTTTATTTAATTATTGATCTTGTATTTCTTTTAATATGTACAAAGGAATGTGTTTTAATCGAATGTTCAAGTTTTAATTAAATTATGATGTTTTAAGAAAAGAAAATATTTCTAAGTTAAAAAAGGTATTTTTTCATTTGTTATGTACAAATAATATTTTAATTAAGAGAAAGGGAAAAAAAGTTTTCAATTTTAATTACATGGTGTAAAATGTATTTTTGTAGTTTGCGTTTAATATGTACAAAAGAATATCCTCATTAAATGCTAGGGATTTAAATTGTGTAAAAAAAATGTATTGTTATTTATTATGTACAAAATATATTTTAATTAAAAGAATAGAAAGGTATTTTCAATTTTAAATATATGATGTAGAAAAAATGTATTTTTATGTGTTATGTACAAATTAAATAAAAGAAAGGTATTATCTTTTTTAAGAAAAATTTAATGTTCTATGTATAAAAAAGAAAAAATAGAGAAAATGTAAGTTATTTATGGATCAAAATATGTAGAAATAATATTAGTAAAAAAGGGTTTATGTTAGTTAATTTTCTCAAAAAATGATGTGTTAAAAAGCAGTTAAATGAGAGCAATGGGCCTTAAGCATGTAGAATGGGGCGAGGCCCACGACGCTGAAACAAGCTTTAGGGTTTCGCTTGTATTTTCGTTTGGATGCTCAGGGTTTGTACAGTGGCGCGTTCGTTCATTGTTCTTCGTTCATCTTCTTCGATCATTCGCTCTTTACCCATGGATTCAGAAATCTGAGCTTCTCGCCTTAGCCACCAGTGTTACCGCCTCTTCTCCCCTCTTCACGTTTGTCCAAGCGACGGTAAATCAAGGTAACGAAATGCCTTAGACTGGTTGGATGTTTTAGATGCTTTAGATTTGCATGTCATTATATTCTGATTTTTGTGTTCTTTCTGTTTGTTTTAACGAGATGGTAAAAGAGATGAGAAAGGAATATTCTACCTTGAGTGGAAGACAATGGAGGAGAAGAGGGCGAGGAAGCGCTGAGGTGGCTTAATGGTGAAGAGGCCTTGCACGATGCTTGGTATTTCTGTATCTTTTCTCAGGCTTTATGATATTGCTTCCTTTCTTCTTTGCCTTTGCTGCCTCGATTTTGCCTTTGGAACTTTTTACACCTCAGTTGCCTTGAACTGTCTGATATATGTGATTGCTTCTTTTCGTTTCTGAATTTGCCTCTGCTTACATGCTTAATGTTGTATGATAGCCCGATGATGAAGAAATTCTGAGGGCTTGAGGGTTTTGATTTGGGAATGCTTCTTTCTTCTTCTCTTACAGTTGCCCTGAACTTATGTATGCTTTTGAATATACTGAGCTTGTTGCCCGATGATGCGTCTACTGAGGGCCTAGAGTTGGTCCCGTATGCTTGAGTATGCCTTGTGTTTATCCTAAGTTGCCTTGTGTTTTGAATGTTGGAGAAATTCTGAAGGCATTTGGTTAGGCTTCGGGCAAGATGAGGTTTTACTGGTTTATTTTGTTAAGGTTCTGCTGGCCTTTTGAGGTAGGACTTAGGCAGGTTGTGATTTTAAGGTTATGACAGCAGGTTGGATTCTTTAGGCTCAGCAGGTTTTAGTTTTATGGTTGAGGCTCTTTGGATTTAGGCTGGTTGTGATGGTTTGAGCAGATGTAAGGGTTTTGTATATTTGCTTGTGTTTTTCTTGTGGTTAGGCTTCTGCTTGACAGTAGGGTGGTTTAGCAGGTCATATAGATGGCTGGTATGTGCTTTTGAGGTTATGCTGGTATGGTTGTTCAGGTTTGAGATTATGTCTGCTGGTTTTTAGCTAATGCAGGTTTGGGTGTTGACAGTAGATAAGGGTTTCATGTGTTTCTTTTTTTACAGGATGAGGCTTTAAGGCTTCAGTTTGTATGCTCTTCAGCAGGTTTTGCTTCTGGTTAGGACTTGGTTGAGTTCTTGAGGCTCAGCAGGTTCTGAGTTTGTATATTTTCTGTCCCCCCCCCCTTTGCTGAACTGTGTTGTTCTTTTGTATATTTTTTCTTCCTATCTATCCTGCCTAAGCCTAAAGCCTGAACCCTGCTTCTTTTTCTCTCTCTCTTCTAGTACAGTTGCATTATAATATTATGCTTTTTTGTACTTTATTCTGAAAGTGGCTACTGATGGGAAATGATGAAAGAAAAGAAAACTTGCTTGCATAAAAGATTTCCTCTGCATCTTTATCTTTCTTTGACAGCTTGGGTACTTTGTCTTTTCTTTGATATCTTTGCCAAATCCTTTCATGACAGCCTTGGCACTTTTGACAGCAAATTGTACTTCTTGGATTTTGATAGAAAGTTGGAATTGGATTTTCAGATTAGTTTGAACTTGCTTCTGAACTATGCAGTTTGACATTTTAAAATTATGCATTTTGACATTTTAAAATTATGCATTTTGACATTTTGCATTCATGACAAAATTCTTCCCTCTTTGTGAACCGGGAGAAATCCCGTGATTTGCAGAGAGGGTTAACTGATCCCAATCAGTGGCCCTTAATGATGACTGCAAATTTTATCTGTCTTTAATTAATTATCAGTCACTGACTTTTCTTCTTTTGCAGATAAAAATGGATGGAGGGGTACTAAATGAAGACTGAAGAATTAGAAAAATAGGATAGTTTTCTTTTTATTTAATATTTAAATTAATGTAAACTATTGTTTGTAATTTAAATTATAAACAATATTTGTACAAATAATTCAAATATCAATAAAAATCTTTATTATCCAACTAATTCTAATTCTCTTTCTTTATTGTTTATTTATTTATTTAAAACTCTTTGAATTAAAATAATTGAAAAAATAAATTTCAATTACTTAATTTAGAATAATAAATAATTTAAATAAACAATACTTTAGCACGTTGATCAATTAAACCTGTCCTTTCCAATATCCAAAGCAAAGCAGCAGTTGACCAAAATAAACTGATCAAGCGCATTCCTTTTTCACTGATTCTTTGCCAAGCACTGTAATTCCAAACTGCATATTTCTTTTGACTGGCTCAAACAAAACAACATGAATTCAACCCAACTGTCCCTTTTACTGATTAAATTAAAAACAATGCGAATTCGACCCGAATCTCGGAGTGACTTGCAAAGTGCTGTGGAATTTTAACCTTTCTGAGAATATGCCCAAAAAACCCTTAATTCTCGATTAAATGCCAAATAACGTTCGCCTGATCAAAATTGAGCCAAAACCAACCAAAACCCTAAGCCAACTGCTTGAACTGTTCTAGGGCCATGAAAACCAGTAAAAACCCTAATTTCGCTTGACTGACAAGAAAAGTCCGTTTGTCCGATTCTTGAGTCAGTTTGAAAAATCAGGAAACGCCTGAAGCTGAGATTTCTTGTGGAAAAAAAATGCGAGGGCAAATTTTGGGGTACAACAGTTGCCCTTGTTCAATCTTCTTGAACCTGAAGAGTTAGATTGGCAAGTTTGCCTTTCGCGACTTGAAGGTAAAAGAAGATTGGACACTAAAGTGCCCAGAAAATTTGCACTCGGCGATATGATGGTGGAGGTGAATGGGCTTAAAGATGCCATTTGGTGATGGGCTTAAAGATGCCATCTGGTGCGATAGAATTTTGTCAGGGGATGGGCTTAGAGATGCCATCTGGTGACTGCTGGTAGGAGGATGGGCTTATAGATGCCATTTGGTGATGGGCTTAAAGATGCCATCTGGTGCGATAGAATTTTGTCGGGGGATGGGCTTAGAGATGCCATCTGGTGACTGCTGGTAGGAGGATGGGCTTATAGATGCCATCTGGTTATGTTGAACTGTATGTCAAAAGTGAGTGGACAAGTGTCAGAAGGGCCTCCATGTTTCGGAACATCTCTGAATTGGGGTCCGAACAAGCAACAGATTGACGTCCACGTTTCGGAGAATCCGTAAACTATTTCAGGAGTTGAGATTGAGTGAGCAATAGAGCGGCATCCGTTGTTGGGGAGCGTCCGCAAACTGTTTTCAAAAGTTGAGAAGAGTCTGAACAAGTTGGTAGATTGACATCCGTTGTAGGGAAGAATCTGTAAATTGTTTTCAAAAATTGCGCCTGAACAAGTTGGTAGATTGACATTCGCTGTAGGGAAGAATCTGTAAACTGTTTTCAAAAATTGTGCCTGAACAAGTTGGTAGATTGACATCCGTTGTAGGGAAGAATCTGTAAACTGTTTTCAAAAATCTTAAAGTTGAAGAGGAACCGGTGTAGGGTTTCCTGATGATGCGCTTGAATGAATCTGGAATAAGTATCAGAATGTCGCCGTGTCCGGGTCACATCTGAACTATTTCTGGATGAATCTTGGGAGATGATCTGTGTCTGTCGACTGATCTTACCTGAAAAGGCAATGGGTTAGTTGTATGCGATGTTATGATGCATGATGCAATGTACGTGACATCAATATTTATGAATGTGATGAATGCGCATGTAAGCTGACGAGCTAATCTTGCTGAGGATAAATGAATCCGAGATGGCTGAAGATAAAAGCATCTTGATTGCTGCCGGAGAAAATAAATCCTTGGCTGCTGCCGGGGAAGAGAATTCCTGATGACCTCTACTGGGGAGCTCCAAACTAGTAGACTCATGCTGGGGAGGTAAGATTGAGAACCTTCAGCTCGGCGGGCAGTAACTCTGGCGACTTCACTGGGGAACTCAAGATTTTCCCTCTCCGAAACTCTGTGGGGAGAAGGTTCAATGGTCTGGCTCCGCTGGGGATTGATAACTTGAAGTTTTAGCTTTGCTGGAGATAATGGATCTTGACTCTGAGTGGAGCTAGCTTGAGAAGAATCTGAACAAGCGATAGGTTAACATCCGTTGTTGGGAGAACCCGTGAACTGTTTTCAGAAATCTTGAAGTTGAATTAGCAATAGAGCCGCATCCGTTGTTGGGAAGCGTCCGTAAACTAATTTCAAAGGTTGCATCTGAACAAGTTGATAGATTAACATCCGTTGTTGGGAAGAATCCATAAACTGTTTTCAGAAGTCTTGAAGAAGAATCTGAACAAGTGATAGGTTAACATCCGTTTACTTGGAGAACCCGTGAACTATTTTCAGAAATCTTGAAGTTGAATAAGCAATAGAGCCGCATCCGTTGTTGGGAAGCGTCCGTAAACTGTTTTCAAAAATTGCATCTGAACAAATCGATAGATTAACATCCGTTGTTGGGAAGAATCCATAAACTATTTTCAGAAGTCTTGAAGAAGAATCTGAACAAGTGATAGGTTAACATCCGTTTACTTGGAGAACCCGTGAACTGTTTTCAGAAATCTTGAGATTGAATCAGCAATAGAGCCGTATCCGTTGTTGGGAAGCGTCCGTAAACTAATTTCAAAGGTTGCTTCTGAATAAGCTGATAGATTAACATCCGTTGTTGGGAAGAATCCATAAACTGTTTTCAGAAGTCTTGAAGAAGAATCTGAACAAGTGATAGGTTAACATCCGTTTACTTGGAGAACCCGTGAACTGTTTTCAGAAATCTTGAGGTTGAATCAGCAATAGAGCAGCATTCGTTGTTGGGAAGCGTCCGTAAACTGTTTTCAAAAGTTGCATCTGAACAAGCTGATAGATTAACATCCGTTGTTGGGAAGAATCCATAAACTGTTTTCAGAAGTCTTGAAGAGGAACCGGTGTAGGGCTTCCTGAAGATGAGCTTGTGTAAAACTGCATCGGTCTTTGAACACTTTTGACATTCGAATGCCCCAAGTGGTGATGTAGATAAATTCCTGGCTTATTACAGGTGTTGGTCTACAATCGGTCGTTCACAGATGTTTCCTGGGTTGTTACAGGTGTTGATCTGGAATTCTTCAGACATGTCCTGGCTGGATACAGGAATCGAGTCTGGAAATGTGGTCAACAGATATGCCCTGGCTGGATACAGGAGTCGAATCTGGAAATGTGATAGTTGAATAGATATGCCCTGGCTGGATACAGGAATAGAATCTTCAAACTCTTCAGACGTGCCCTGGCTAGATACAGGAATCGAGTCTGGAAATGTGGTAGTTGAATAGATATGCCCTGGCTGGATACAGGAATCGAATCTTCAAACTCTTCAGACATGCCCTGGCTAGATACAGGAATCGAGTCTGGAAATGTGGTAGTTGATTTGTTGAACACTTTTGACATTCGAATTCCCCAAGTGGTGAAGAAGGAGTCTTGAATCAGATTACTCTGCATATTGAGAGATTTCTTGAAATCTTGACTGGACTGCCCCAGGTTAACTGAACTTTGAAAGATCTGTTGGACCTTGACTAGACTGCCCCAGGTTAATTGAATTGTGATATGTCATGCCCCTTGTTGATAAGGGATTTGATGGAAGTGTTATCCTCTTGAAGTGATCTTGACTTACTGAGAGAGTTTTCGTTCCTCCGAACATTCGCTGTATGAATTTCTTCGCTGTCAAACAAAAGGGTCAAATGCAGACAGTGATATTCGAATAATGCAAAGTTTATGTTTGTCTCGAAGTTTTTTTAAAAAATGCGTTTTTAGCAGCAAACTTTTTATAAGACAAATCAACTCAAGATTTAGAGCAAAACCCTACAGGAGTCAGGATACCTTTTGTAACAGTATGCTTTCGAACTAACCCACGCTTCAATTAGGACTTTTGAAGGGTTGTAACGTGGCCTGGTTCACGGTTTAAGAAACAAAGGATAAAGGCTCAAAGTATATTTGTACCCACCCGCTCTTCGTGATGTCCTTCAACCTAAACTCAGTTAATTGTGCGTCACACTCCGTTTTGAGTTTGGAACGACTTTTGGGCGATGGTTCACCAGTTGAATTTGGGGAGACAGTCATCATCTCCTTTTTCTTTTTCAACATTTTTCATGTTGTTGAGGATTTTGTAATGACCTCACTATTTTGATTTTGATTTGTTATCCCTAACTTTTGCCTGACTGTTACCGTTTTTTGGGATTACTGTCAGCGGGATGCCCCAGCTTCCTTAAGCCTCCTTTACAGGTTTTGGCTCATTGGGATTTTTTTTCTCTTTTGAGAGATTGACTATCTATGTGATAGGGAACCACCCTTGTCTTTTGATTCCAAAGGAATGCTTTCTTCTTTGACGTCGTTCGTTGTATTACGAACTGAGAGTTTGCGACTTCAACGCGCATTTTCTCTTGAATTAACTGAGATACTACCCTGCCCTAGGTTTATATCAAGGGTTTTGATCATTTCAGAACAGGAAACTCCTACTTCTTTGGCTCGAAGGGGTTGACTAGGGATTAACTTCCTTATAACTCCAGTGTTTGGGGATTGAAAGAAATGCCTCACATCATCAGCAAGGTCTGTTCAAAAGCATATTGTATAAGATCATGGTATTGTTTCGTCATCCTCCCTCTAAAGGCTTGCAGCTTTTTATCAAGAGTTAAATATCATAAAGAAAATCATAAGAGTAGTGAAACGAATGGATGAATTCAAGACAAACATATGCAATGCATTAATGAAAACAGAGTTTAACATCAACAAATAATTGTTTGACAGCAAAAGAAATTACAACTTTGAAAATTCAAAAAGAAGCAAAAGTCTTTCAGTTTGAGCTTCGTCACTTCAAGTGGAGAACCCTTTAACGGAAGATCTTCATCTCACCGTCTGGCATGAATTCCAGCACCCCAATGTCGATTAGATCTTGAATCTTGTTCTTCAAGGCCCAACAGTCGTTGGTGTCGTGTCCCGGGCTGTAGGAGTGGTAAACACAAAATGCGTCGGGATGATAGTGAGGAGAGGAGATATTGGGCTTCTGAGGAGGATCCTTTACGGTAAGCAAGTTGACCTCCAACAGGCGCTTCAGTATGAAGAATGATGGTATTTCAGTCTCCGTGAACTGTCTTCCCGACTTTTCTTGTTTACGCCGATTACCCCATTGACGCTGGCGAGGTTGTTGATGGGCTTGTGACCCTGAAGCAAGCAAAGGAGCTTTCCCTTTGTCTTCTTGAGTGGATGGAGGCTGAGCGGTGACTTGCTCTTCGACCTCAGATGTTTGCCCCAGTTGGTTGTTTGGAAGCAGTTGGCGGACAAGAACTCTGAGTTCCTCTTGTCTTTGAGATAGATCTTGGATGAGAGCCATCTGGCCCACCAACTGTCCCATCATTTGGGTCCTCAGTGTTGTCAGATCGAACTGCAGCTCCGCCAGCTGGTCACTCTTGGCGTTGGAATTCCCCAAGCCCTTGGTGAGGAGAGCTTTCATCTCTTCTTGCCCCAGAGACAAATTCAGGAACATCTCCTGCAGCTGAGCAGTCTGGTCTTGGATGTCTTTGACAGACCTTTATAGAGCCATCTCTTACTGAAATAAACAGCAGGGGAGTAAGGAAACCTGAAAAAGGAAAGACTGTCAAAAATGCAATGCATGATATGTGGATGCATGTTTTCAAGGATCTCTTGGGGTAAACACAAGAAAATGTTAGAGGTTGAACTCTACTCTTGGATTGGAGATCTCTGCACCGGTGGACGTCTTTCCACGAGAATCAAGCTCACCATGTCGAGTGGGTCATAGCCACTGATTCAAGTTGTTGTTCTTGAACTTTGATTGGAGAGCTTTGCATCGGTGGATGTCCTTCTACGAGAATCAAGCTCACCATGTCGAGTGGGTCATAGCCACTGATTCAAGTTGTTGTTCTTGAACTTTGATTGGGGAACTTTGTATCGGTGGATGTCTTTCCACGAGAATCAAGCTCACCATGTCGAGTGGGTCATAGCCACTGATTCCAGTTGTTGTATTGGAACTTTGGTTGGCATTGGTTAGAGGAGAAACCTCTTGCCCCTTGATAGATGTCTGGTTCAACGTAACCCTGCATCAAAAGAACCCTCGAGATCCTTGAAATGGTTATTGAAAATGCTATGGTATGATGTCATGATGTTATGTACATGTATGCACAAGCAAGTGAGTGTATATACAGGCAAACATATTCACATAAAGCAAACAAGTCCCTAGGTTTAGGTTTGCATGGGGTTCAGGTGCTACCCTTTTGAAGTTAGTTGGCTCATCCTGTCCTAAAATAGAAACTGGGTTCTAAGGAGCTCAATATCATTGGATTGTTTTCTGTGTTCATTGTTTCGGTTTAGCCACTTACTGGCGACCAAAATATTCCAAGAAAACAATCCTCAAAAGAGTGTAGTATCGAGGATCTACCAACTTCGGACTGCACCAAAGTCGGTCATCTCACTATCCCTAAAAGGCTAAGATGGTCAATTAAGGTTCTAAGAGTTCGTTAGTGCTTCATGACATCACACAGCGGCCCCGTACTCTCCTTGACTACTCAAGGGTTACCGGTACTCACAAATATGTCACACTAACATAGCTTACTGCTTCAACCATGTCGGTATACCCCGCACAGTTCCCTCACAGTTTTATTGCTATTTACCTAAAAAGGTGCCCCAAATCCGGGTGTAGGATTTACAACAAACCCAAACAAGGACCCAAAAAGTAAAGCAATCAAGGCAATCAAAGCAAGAATGTAAAGGTGATCTAAACCCTAAGGTAACCCCACTTTTAGATTTCTCCCCAGCAGAGTCGCCAGTTCTGTGATACGGTGGGAGAACTGACTAGTGTTTTGCGTTCGTATTCGCACTTGTGCAGTTGAGCAAGAGTCGCCACCGACTTTTTATTTTATCCTAAAGGAAAGGTTAAAAAAGCACAGCAAAAACCTTTTGAGATATTTCGTGGGTTCGGGGGGTAGATTATGAAAAGGGAAGGTATTAGCACCCTTTTCATCCATGGTTATCCATGGGCTCTTAGTTACTTGGTTTTTTTTTAGATCACTTGCCTTGATTTTCGATTGCTTGAAAATGGTGTGTGTGTGGGTGCTTTTGAAAATGTTTTGGAAAAAGATGCCTTGTCTTAGGCTAACCTTGTAACAATTCTTTACTCGAACATTTTACAAAGGCGTGTATCTTTTCGAAAAGATGTTTCAAAATGTTTTGAGAGTTTGTTTGAAAGTGTTGTGGATTGTGGTTTTTGAAAAGAAGGCAAGTGTTTTTGCAAGTTGATCTCAAGTAACTAAGAGTTTTGTCTACCCTATTGTACTCAAAGATTTTTGTTATGTTTTTAACCCTTTTTAACAATTTTGTTCCACCATTGAATTTGATGGACAATCTTGCGTTTAGGAAGTTTATTCGGGACGGGCGCGGGTCGTCGTATGGACCATGAATGCAATGGTGCCAAGCGTCTTTGGCAATTTGCTTTGAAGGGACTATGATCATTCCGTTTAGGCAACACTTTGAGGGACTTATGATCATTTGAATTTGTTTTGCCAAAGATACTCGACGTGCAAGCATGGCCCATTTTGGAAGGCAACATGTGGGATTACCCTAGAGGGTGCAAGTGTGATTGTGTATTGATTACATGTATTTGTCTTGTATTAGGTTATCTAGCGTTTGATTTTATGTACATGCAAACCCTAGGTCTAACCATGGTATAATTGAAAGCGGTAAAGTGCGAAAATGTAAAGTCTACGCTATTACAAAATAGTATCCGGGAGTGGGGGTACAAGTGTATGAATGGGGATGAGACTTATAGTATCCAATAAGTTACAACCAAATCGAATTTGCGATAAAAATGTAAATATCGAATATACAAATATAAGATAAACGAATGTGTATAGGGCAATGTGAATGTATTTGTATTGTGTAAGTGTGAGATGTATATGTATATGTGATTATTTACAGGTGCGGAATGTGAATTTAATGCGTACTTAGGGTATTTATTTAACCTAAAGAATAATTAAGCGTTTATTTAATTATTGATCTTGTATTTCTTTTAATATGTACAAAGGAATGTGTTTTAATCGAATGTTCAAGTTTTAATTAAATTATGATGTTTTAAGAAAAGAAAATATTTCTAAGTTAAAAAAGGTATTTTTTCATTTGTTATGTACAAATAATATTTTAATTAAGAGAAAGGGAAAAAAAAGTTTTCAATTTTAATTACATGGTGTAAAATGTATTTTTGTAGTTTGCGTTTAATATGTACAAAAGAATATCCTCATTAAATGCTAGGGATTTAAATTGTGTAAAAAAAATGTATTGTTATTTATTATGTACAAAATATATTTTAATTAAAAGAATAGAAAGGTATTTTCAATTTTAAATATATGATGTAGAAAAAATGTATTTTTATGTGTTATGTACAAATTAAATAAAAGAAAGGTATTATCTTTTTTAAGAAAAATTTAATGTTCTATGTATAAAAAAGAAAAAATAGAGAAAATGTAAGTTATTTATGGATCAAAATATGTAGAAATAATATTAGTAAAAAAGGGTTTATGTTAGTTAATTTTCTCAAAAAATGATGTGTTAAAAAGCAGTTAAATGAGAGCAATGGGCCTTAAGCATGTAGAATGGGGCGAGGCCCACGACGCTGAAACAAGCTTTAGGGTTTCGCTTGTATTTTCGTTTGGATGCTCAGGGTTTGTACAGTGGCGCGTTCGTTCATTGTTCTTCGTTCATCTTCTTCGATCATTCGCTCTTTGCCCATGGATTCAGAAATCTGAGCTTCTCGCCTTAGCCACCAGTGTTACCGCCTCTTCTCCCCTCTTCACGTTTGTCCAAGCGACGGTAAATCAAGGTAACGAAATGCCTTAGACTGGTTGGATGTTTTAGATGCTTTAGATTTGCATGTCATTATATTCTGATTTTTGTGTTCTTTCTGTTTGTTTTAACGAGATGGTAAAAGAGATGAGAAAGGAATATTCTACCTTGAGTGGAAGACAATGGAGGAGAAGAGGGCGAGGAAGCGCTGAGGTGGCTTAATGGTGAAGAGGCCTTGCACGATGCTTGGTATTTCTGTATCTTTTCTCAGGCTTTATGATATTGCTTCCTTTCTTCTTTGCCTTTGCTGCCTCGATTTTGCCTTTGGAACTTTTTACACCTCAGTTGCCTTGAACTGTCTGATATATGTGATTGCTTCTTTTCGTTTCTGAATTTGCCTCTGCTTACATGCTTAATGCTGTATGATAGCCCGATGATGAAGAAATTCTGAGGGCTTGAGGGTTTTGATTTGGGAATGCTTCTTTCTTCTTCTCTTACAGTTGCCCTGAACTTATGTATGCTTTTGAATATACTGAGCTTGTTGCCCGATGATGCGTCTACTGAGGGCCTAGAGTTGGTCCCGTATGCTTGAGTATGCCTTGTGTTTATCCTAAGTTGCCTTGTGTTTTGAATGTTGGAGAAATTCTGAAGGCATTTGGTTAGGCTTCGGGCAAGATGAGGTTTTACTGGTTTATTTTGTTAAGGTTCTGCTGGCCTTTTGAGGTAGGACTTAGGCAGGTTGTGATTTTAAGGTTATGACAGCAGGTTGGATTCTTTAGGCTCAGCAGGTTTTAGTTTTATGGTTGAGGCTCTTTGGATTTAGGCCGGTTGTGATGGTTTGAGCAGATGTAAGGGTTTTGTATATTTGCTTGTGTTTTTCTTGTGGTTAGGCTTCTGCTTGACAGTAGGGTGGTTTAGCAGGTCATATAGATGGCTGGTATATGCTTTTGAGGTTATGCTGGTATGGTTGTTCAGGTTTGAGATTATGTCTGCTGTTTTTTAGCTAATGCAGGTTTGGGTGTTGACAGTAGATAAGGGTTTCATGTGTTTCTTTTTTTACAGGATGAGGCTTTAAGGCTTCAGTTTGTATGCTCTTCAGCAGGTTTTGCTTCTGGTTAGGACTTGGTTGAGTTCTTGAGGCTCAGCAGGTTCTGAGTTTGTATATTTTCTGTCCCCCCCCCCCCCTTTGCTGAACTGTGTTGTTCTTTTGTATATTTTTTCTTCCTATCTATCCTGCCTAAGCCTAAAGCCTGAACCCTGCTTCTTTTTTTCTCTCTCTCTTCTAGTACAGTTGCATTATAATATTATGCTTTTTTGTACTTTATTCTGAAAGTGGCTACTGATGGGAAATGATGAAAGAAAAGAAAACTTGCTTGCATAAAAGATTTCATCTGCATCTTTATCTTTCTTTGACAGCTTGGGTACTTTGTCTTTTCTTTGATATCTTTGCCAAATCCTTTCATGACAGCCTTGACACTTTTGATAGCAAATTGTACTTCTTGGATTTTGATAGAAAGTTGGAATTGGATTTTCAGTTTAGTTTGAACTTGCTTCTGAACTATGCAGTTTGACATTTTAAAATTATGCATTTTGACATTTTAAAATTATGCATTTTGACATTTTGCATTCATGACAAAATTCTTCCCTCTTTGTGAACCGGGAGAAATTCCGTGATTTGCAGAGAGGGTTAACTGATCCCAATCAGTGGCCCTTAATGATGACTGCAAATTTTATCTGTCTTTAATTAATTATCAGTCACTGACTTTTCTTCTTTTGTAGATAAAAATGGATGGAGGGGTACTAAATGAAGACTGAAGAATTAGAAAAATAGGATAGTTTTCTTTTTATTTAATATTTAAATTAATGTAAACTATTGTTTGTAATTTAAATTATAAACAATATTTGTACAAATAATTCAAATATCAATAAAAATCTTTATTATCCAACTAATTCTAATTCTCTTTCTTTATTGTTTATTTATTTATTTAAAACTCTTTGAATTAAAATAATTGAAAAAATAAATTTCAATTACTTAATTTAGAATAATAAATAATTTAAATAAACAATACTTTAGCACGTTGATCAATTAAACCTGTCCTTTCCAATATCCAAAGCAAAGCAGCAGTTGACCAAAATAAACTGATCAAGTGCATTCCTTTTTCACTGATTCTTTGCCAAGCACTGTAATTCCAAACTGCATATTTCTTTTGACTGGCTCAAACAAAACAACATGAATTCAACCCAACTGTCCCTTTTACTGATTAAATTAAAAACAATGCGAATTCGACCCGAATCTCGGAGTGACTTGCAAAGTGCTGTGGAATTTTAACCTTTCTGAGAATATGCCCAAAAAAACCCTTAATTCTCGATTAAATGCCAAATAGCGTTCGCCTGATCAAAATTGAGCCAAAACCAACCAAAACCCTAAGCCAACTGCTTGAACTGTTCTAGGGCCATGAAAACCAGTAAAAACCCTAATTTCGCTTGACTGACAAGAAAAGTCCGTTTGTCCGATTCTTGAGTCAGTTTGAAAAATCGGGAAACGCCTGAAGCTGAGATTTCTTATGGAAAAAAAATGCGAGGGCAAATTTTGGGGTACAACAGTGGGTTTTGAAAAAAAGTTTCGTTTGAAAATTTTCTAAGTAACTCTTGTATCTGTCCTCAAGAGTGTATAAAAAATTTGTTTGAAAACCTTTTGAAAGTGTAGGTGCGAAAAGTATTTTTGTTTGTTTTGAAAAGAGAAAGTACCCATGAGTCATCTACCTACCCTAAGGAATTAGGCTGTGTAAGAGTCCTTTAGATAGTGCTCTCCCACCATTGAGAGGTAGGTAGCACCATCGTTGGAGGTATTCGGGTCAATTCGATTATCGGGACAGTGTGGTCACCGAAGCAATGGTAGGACATCTTAGAAGTAACCCTAATGTCCTAGATCCTTTTATCCGAGGCAACCGTTCGAGGCAACTAGATCTTTTAGACAAAAGGGCGACCTCTAAGACACCCTATACTTGATGACCACGTTCGAGGCAACCAGTGAGGCGTACCCTAGAAGTGACATGTGCTTGTGTGTTGTTTTTTTTCAGTTAAGGTTATCTTGTACATGTTATTTGTGAGCTACGGATTGATTTTATTTACATACATTCTTTCATGCATTTTTAACAGTTAGGAGTGCGGAAAATAAATTGCAGAAATATAAATCTAACTATTACAAGGCGTGGGTCTATACATCGCCAAAAAACAAAAAACTCGTTTTGGAAAAGTAAATGCAGAAAATAAATAAAGCAGTAAAAGAGGTCCTAATTAACTATTACATTTCCAGAAGCAGTTACATAAATATAATGAAAATAAATTAAAGCGCGAGAGAATCGAATCGGGATGTCTTAGGGTGTTGACCCTTTTTTAAGAAAGAGTTGAATTTTTTGTCCTTTTTTTGTAATTAAATTAAAATTAATAACTAATTAATTAATTTATTAAAAGAAAAATGTTTTTTGTATTTTTATGTTTTTAAGGAAATAAAATAAAAAGAAATAAAATTAAAAGTTAATAAACCTAATTCTAAATTTATTTTAGTTATTAAGAAAAAAAAGTTAAAGTTGCCTAATTAAAACTAATTCAATTTATTAGTATTTATTTACAAAAATAAAAATGAAATTAATAATAATAATAATATTAGTTCCTTTTTTTTTATTTTTATGAAAAAAGTTAGTTATGTTAATTTAATGATAATTAGAAAAATTAATTAATAAACAAACAAAATAGAAATATAAAACAAGAAGAAAAAGGGATGAACCAAAAAAAAGGGGGTTAAGTGAAGCAATCTGGGCCCAATAGTGATCAAGCCCTTTGCTGACTTTTGGAATTGCCTGCGCCTGTGTTGACTCCTGAGCACCATGGTCTTCATGCCTTGGCTACTGGATTGGCGCTTGAGACACTTGGCACGCTGATTGTTGGAGATGTATGGTGGACTTTTGCTGGAACACTGCATTGGAATATGTTAGAAAAAATATGAACAATTATATGGGGGGACCTGGGAAAACTTACAGCGCAGTATGATGGACCTTAGGACGTGGCAAGGGTTGCTTTAGCTTCAGAGTATGGTAAAGAAGAGAGTCACGTTCTCCTTTTGGCCTGAAAATGCTTGCAATACTCCTTTTGATCTCACACTTTTTTTGACACTTTTTTGATTTTGCTCTGGCCGTTTGTGTAATGCTCTTTTTTTTGTCCATGAGGGTGGGAAGGCTTGCATATATGTTAGTCAGTGAGAATCAGTCACTATAATGCATCTTTAAGCCTTGAAATTATGTTTTGGATTTTGCGATAACCTCCATTGAAGAAACTTGCCTTTCTTGTCAAAATTTGAATTGTTATGCTTGAAATAGGTCTTGCACGAATTTGGTATATGTTTTATGGTGTATCAAAGCTATTCAAACCACAAAATATCCCCTAATTAATTCTCTTGATTTTTATTTGAATTTTAAAGATTTAAAATGAATTAAATCAAATAAAATTAAACAAAAATAGAAAAATTAATTTTTATTCTTGAAATAAAACATGGGACACGTGAGAGGTATGGCAAAGCTGAATCAAGTGGAAAAAGTGGGCCCCTTTTGTTAAAAATGAAGTTTCAAGGATAGTTGACTTTGGCCATTTCACAAAAATTTCCCAACTTCTCCAATGCATATCTTGCTCAATTTTGAAGCTATGAACATGTTCTTGGACATTTTGGAAAGGTCTTGAAGTCCTCTAACCAATGCCTTTGGTCCCATGTCATTTTGATTTACCAATATCAAGTTATGGTCTTTGACTTAAAGTGCCCTTCTGTTGACTTTTTAAAATTACCTATAATGTTGAAATTGATAACTTTTTGTGAGAGCATTTCTTGGACTTGGAATGTGAAGATGAGTTGTAGGAAATGTCTTCCCCTTCAATATGAGCATTGGATGGGATTTTTCTGATGAACCGTGAAAAAGTTATGCCTTGGTCAAGTTACAGTTGACTTTTCAACTGTCCAAAAAATAGAAACTTTTGACACCTTGATGATTTTTTAGCCATTCTTGTGAAATCATGGTCAAGACTTGACCAAATGATGATTGTGGCTTCAAAATAAAATGTTGACCAAAAATTTTGACTTTTGACTGCCAAATGACCATTTTGCCCCTACAGTTGACTGTGGAGCAATTAGGGTTTTTGACTGTGCAACTTGACCTTGTGAGCCTTGAAACTTGACATGTAGGTGCTTGACAATGTGTATGAGCATATGGGACTTGATTGAGCCCTTTAAAACCTCAACTTCCTTGCAAGAACCAAAACCCTAATTTGGTTGGCTTAGGAGAGTGGTTGACTGTGTAGCCTTTGAGTAGACTTTGAACCATTTGAGGTGATGCTTGTCAAAACTTTGAAGAATATGGGAGGGAAAATTTTGGGGTACAACAGAAAGTATAAAACAATTAAATAAGCAACCAAATCAAAATAAGCAGGGGGTAAGCTTTATAGAAATCGTTACTGATTTGTATGGTCGAAAGTACTCTAACATATCAGAGATTATAATGAAGATGCCCTGAATAGTTAGATAGAAAATACTTCATCAGTACCACTCTGTCGGCCTTTTTCTTATAGGCACTTTACATCTCCGATAAAGAGCAATACCACCAGTCAGGAATAGGAGGGCCAAAGGCCAAAGCCAAAGGGCTAGATGGCAAAGAAGGAAATTTTATGTTTCCAAAGTGAAGGGTGTAAAGATATTTGTCTTTCGCATAACCAGGGATTTTAAGTGTGGAGATCCTATCGGTTACCTTCTCCATTTATTCGACAGCAGCCTAAAAAATGATCCGATAAAGATTATTAGGTCGATACATAACTCGGAAGTAATTATGGAAAGCTCGAATTTGTTTAACATGAGTAATCTTACACTTGGTCGATTTCGCCTGTAAATTGGAAAAAGTTATAGTTAGTTCAGCCAACTTAGCATCAGAATCACCAATGAATGTAACAAAATATGACTACTACCGAGTCTCAAATTCCTTGGTGTGGCAGAAAAATGGTTGGAAAGGAGTGAGAGTAAGTGTAGGCCTTCGTGCCCATATGTACCTGATATCTTCTTTGATAACTTCAAAAGGTTGGTCAATTATGATGTCTATCAGCAACTCGTGAGAATTGAACAAGGACTAGGGGACAAGTTGGCAGAGTCCAAATTATTGAGCCACCAAGTTAGGCTGATAAGTGACTAATCCTGGATTCATGCTGACAATCACAGAAGACAGAAATTGGGGAGTTAAGTAACGTCTCCAGAGGATTAGGGAATTTTTCCCGTCTTCTTCTATTGCGGGTGGAAAAGCCCTAGTAAAACACTATGGTCCATCTTGTCTATCATGAAACGGGGCCATAGAGGGTGTAAAATCGACTCTTGTCAACATGATGTTGAACAGTAGTTTGAAAACTTCAGGATTTGGGAACCCTTGTCAATAGGATTCAAAGAAATGAGGCATTGCCAAATGATATGGTTTTGAGATGGAAGGCATGCTAATTTCTTATTCCTGAAAGGCTTGATCTCCTCAAAAAAAGTGGCATTCAACCATAATTGTAAAAGCCAAAAAGGACCATGGACCAAGACATTCTTTTTCTTTGGATTAGTAGGGTCGAAACGCTTGATTTGATTAGCAGCGTCAGTCAAGGATGCGTAAAGAGAGGCCAAAATCAGCTGGCCTAAAGCAACATTCTCACCCATGTGCAATTGGGTATCCAGATAAGAAAACTATTTGGCCACCTGCATCGACCTGGAGCAAAAAATAAAGTGAGACAGCCACACGGTTAAAAATGCTACATGATCTTCATCAGATATGGGGCCAGAATTTTGAGCATAAAACTTTAGTGGCACATGTTCAACATCTCTATAGTTAAAAACTGTGCCAGATGGTTTTAACCATGTGATGACAACAACGTCGAACAGGGTAGGAGTAATCATACCATACTTAGTGTGAAAAGTGCTAGTCGACCCTTCCCAAAAATGTATGGCAGCTAGGAGCATGCCACTAGAGTAAGGCTGACCACATCGAGAAAGTTCTAACAATGTGTAAATTCTAATTCTTTTCCATTGATCTCCTTTGTCAGTTTCTAAACATTCCATCCAAGCACGAAACATAGGGCAATGCAGAGGTGGAGCAGTTCTAAAGTTCCTATCAATATACTTGAGCGAAATAGGGTTTGGAGAAGAAATTGTGGGTTTGGTAACAGTGCTAGTAGGAAAAAATGCTACCTTATCATCTATATAGATTTCCGAAGGTACATCTGCAGGAAGTGGCCCTAAAAAATCTAGGGGTTTTTCTTCAAGAGAAAAGGGATAAGTACCAGAGATTGCCAGATTTTGGCTTTCTCCTCAGCAAATGGAGGTTCCGGCACATAAGCTTTGTCACTGACGAGGCGTAGTTGAAGAGCGATTTTTGAAGAAGAAGTTTGATTATAAACATTCGCCATTGTAAGAAGTTTTGAAGGAGGATGAAGATGGGGAACAATGATGAAATTTGCAAGTTCTGCGTTTTTCTGAAGTAAGGGTGTGAAGAAGCGAAGAAAAGTAGAAAAAATGAGAAATAAGGGTATTTATAGACTCTGAAAGGAAGGAAGAAATAATGGGGGAAATATTTGTGATTTCCTAGGTTTAAATCGTGCCATTTGAAGGACATGTGCTGCAAAATCAACGTGAGTTAATGGGCCACATCTCCTACTAAAAATGCAATGATAGAAAAAAATTAAATGTCACACGTCTCGAAGCTGAAAAGCGTGATACGTTACCATGATTACATGACGTCACGGAAAAGGTGGAACAATAACGTTCACTTTTGGAGGGATGGAAACAGTTTGGTCAAATAGTAAAATTGACGCTTCAAAGATGCCATTATCTCATATGAGTCGAAATTCAAAAATGGCATCTCTGGGGGGCATTTTGTTACCTTAAAAAATCTTAAAGTTATTCAAGCATGTGTATTAAATGAGGATATTCCCATAAGCTAAGGGTCATCCTCTAAAGTAGGGTTTTTTAGGAAATTGGAGCCAAAGTATTTGAAAATTTGGTTTTAGTAAACTAGATTTAATGTTTAAAGGAATATCACGCCAAACTGTTGAAACTGAGCTAGGTCGACCAAAAGGAAATAAAATAATATATGTTAAGAAATGGTCGAAATTGGTTTAGTCGACCAAAGGGTGAAAGACAAGGAAAATAGTCGAAATTGGTTTCTGTCAACCAAAAGGGTTTCTGGACTTAGAGGAATTGTTGTTGATTTTTGACTCTTTCCAAAAGGAAAGTGTAGAAGTGAGTCAGAAGCGGTTTACCTTCAAAAGCTAGAAGCGTGAAGATTTGATTTTCAAAGTCATCAACAGTTGCCAACGTTTTACAATTTGATTAAGCGCCAAATAGGTGGAGAAATCAAGTGAAACGGTTGTCTCAAGATTTTAAGGTTGTTCGTAGATTTCATCTAGACAGTTACATTATAAATACTATAAATATGCATATTTAGTGTAGTTTTTTGGTGTGTTCACTTGTATGATCAAAATCACTTGTCAAAACTCGGTCATTATGAGCGTTAGGAAACAAAGAGTGAAGAAGTGCTTGATGTACGTGAATCACCACTTTTATTTCAATGCAAATCCTTTACTTTTCAATTATCTCTTTTGAATACTTTATTTTCTTTCTATATACTGTCGAACAACACCTTTATGTTATTTTCTACTTCGCGTAAACAATTCAATACTCTCTGTCGGTCACGAGTCACTAGTCAGTTAGTTTATTGAATCTTATTTTCATATGAATACCTTCTGTCGGTCATGAGTCACCAGTCAGTCGATCAATTCATAGTGTGGAAAGCCGTTATACTTGTCCCCTTAGTCACGGAAAACCGTTTCCCTTGATAAGGATTTCGATAGAATAATTATAATAACCAAAATCTTAGCACATGTCTTAAGATCAACTGGTTGATCTTGCGAGTTACCCTTAGTTTTAGGACTTTGGGAGGACCAGCAGTTGTTTACCATTTTCCACAATAAACAACGGCCATAAAGGTTGTACTAAAGGTGACTGCCATCAACCTGTGGGGGCAGTAATGATTTCCAATCCCGCACCAACGCAACATCAACAACAAGGCAATCAGCGCAGGCCGGATGCACCCAGGAGACAGTTCACTAAAATCAATATGCCATTGCCTCAAGTATTGCAACACTTATTGAAGGCAGGGATGATTATGTTGAGAGGTCATCCTCAGAATCCCAACACTTCCACTCCCCAGTACAATCCCAATGTAAGGTGTGCTTATCATTCCAATAGTCTCGAACATGACACAAATGGTTGTTGGGCTCTAAAGAATAAGATCCAAGACACGATTGACTATAAGGATATTAAATTTGACCCTCCTGAGACTCCTAATGTGGTCACTGCGCCTATGCCTAATCATGACATGGGTGTTAATGCTATTAATGTTGTGGAAGATGTTGATAGCGACAATGACCTAGACAACTGGATCTTCCCGACTGCTGACAAAGGGCTCACCAACTAGACAGCTGAAGACTTTATACCAATCTCCTTTAGTCAGGAGTAAATGCCATTTTCTGTTTTCTATTTCTAAGTTTTTTGTTATGTAATTTATATAATAATTTTAAGCCTTGTGCCTTACCCATGGCACAACGGTCCATTTGTTAGGGTTGTCATGTTTCATTCGCATATTTTCATTTAATACAATCACTGGACATTTTGCATTCAAATTTTGTGCTCTTTGTCTTTCTTTTACTTTATTGCTTTCAAAATAGCTATGTGTTCTTATACACGTCCACATAATAAATTGCAGATCCACATCCACTCTGGATCCTATTGATAACAATTCGGCTATTGCCAATTATGACTTCAAAAATCCTATCTACCAAGTCGAGGATGAAGGTGAGGAAGATTGTGAAATACCTGGAGAGCTTGCTAGGTTGTTAAAGCAAGAAGAAAGAGTCATACGACTGCATGAACATCCAGTCGGGGTTGTGAACTTGGGTACTGAAGAGAACAAGAAAAAGGTCAAGATAGGTGCCAACCTAGAAGATAATGTCAAAAAGATATTAATCCAGATATTACGTGACTATGTTGAGATCTTTTCTTGGTCGTACGAAGACATGCGGTGACTTAATAACGACATTGTGGTTCACCGTCTATCGATGAAGGAAGGTTGTCCTCCTATAAAGTAGAAGGTTCATCGTATGCGTCCTGAGATGTCTGAAAAGATCAAGGTTGAGGTTATGAAACAATTCAATGCAGGTTTCTTAGTTGTTACGTCCTATCCTTAGTTGGTTACAAATGCAGTGCCAGTACCTAAGAAAGACAGTAAGGTGTGAATGTGTATAGACTACAAATATCTCTAAATATGACTTCCGCCATCCTGTTACGGTTCTTGTCAGAATCAATTCATTCTTTTCATTTATTATTACGGTCATTCCACCTTTTTTCTGGAACCACATGCATCAGACTCACTCAAGTACTATCGGAAATAGGATAAATCATCTCGACATCCAATAGTTTCACAACTTCCTTTCTCACCACCTCTTTCATTGTCGGATTCAAGCGTCGTTGAGGTTGAGCTATGGGTTTGAAATTCTCTTCCATAAAAATATTGTGCATACAATAAGTTGGGCTTATGCCTTTTAAATCCACTAAAACCCAACCTATTTCACTAATTTTATTTTAAAACTTGAACTAAATAATGATCCTCCTTCTCCGATAAAGCATTGCTAATGATTACCAGTTTGTTATCACCACCATCAAGAAATGCATGCTTTAAGGGAGACGACAACATATTCAATTCAATTTTGGACTCTTATTCTTTAGCTTCCTTCTTCAAAATTTCAACTTCTTCCTCCCAAGATTGACCTTCTTCTAAAGCTTCTAGTTCCTTCGCACATTCTTCCAATTCCATTTATTCATGAACATCAAGAATTTGAATAATATTATTCAATGTTCTCTCAAGAGGTGTTGAAAGATGAACTTAACTAGAAACATCCCAAATATCTTATTCAATAGAATCAACTTTAAAACAAGCTCCCTTATCATTAGAATGTTTCATATCTTCAAAGAGATTAAAACTTACTTCTTCATCTTGAACTCGGACCTTCATCAAACCATCATCAATGTCGATCATCATTCTTGTGGTCTTCATGAATGGTCGACCAAGAATGAAAGGTGTATCATGGTCTTCCTTCACATCAATCACAACAAAATCAATCGAGAAGAAAAATTTATCCACTTTCACTAGCAAATCTTGAGCTACACCATAAGGACGGGTAATAAATTTGTCGGCTAGTTGAAGTGTCATCTTTGTTGACTTCATCTCGATGCTCTCCAATATTTTCACAGAATTAAATTAATGCTAGAACCCAAATCGATCAATCCCTTATCGACATAAATATCACCAATGGTAAACAGCAAAGTAACCCTTCCCGAATCACTTTCCTTCTTCAGTAGAGTTCGTTGAATGATAGCATTACAACTTGCATCAACCATGTTAACTTCTTGATCTATTGATCTTCTTTTTTTTGTAAGGATATCTTTCATGAACTTTGCATACTTTTCCATTTGTTACATATCTTCGGAAAATGGAATATTTATTTGCAATTGCTTAAAGATATCCATGAATCTAGCATAGTGCCTAGCATTATCCTTCTTGGAAGGAGCATGAGGATATGGTGAATTTTGAACCGGTAAAGTAGCAACTTTCTCCTTTTTGTTTCTTTTCAACTTCTCCTTTTCAACTAACTCCTCCTCATTATTATTTTCTACTACAATCTCTTCTTTAAGCTCTTTTTCTTCCATAACTTCCTCAATTTTAATTTCATTACCAACCCTATTTCTGACCACTCTACCACTCCTAGTTAATATTGCCTTGCAATGATCCTTAGGATTAGATTGAGTATTTGCCGAAAATGATGATCCGACATTTTGATTGGTCAATTGCTTGGCTAGTTGCCCCACTTGAGTCTCCAAATTTTTGGTAGCCGCTTCATTATTCTTTTAATTTGCCATAGATGCTTGCATGAATTAAGCAAGAGTGTCTTGTAAGTTTGAGCTTCTAGCTTGAGGTTGTGAGTTTTGATTTGTATTTTGATAAGGACTTTGTCTATTTTGATTGTTGGAATCTTGTATCCACCATTATTGATAACCTTGGTTATTTCTTTGATGATAACCTTGGTTATTTTGATATGGTTGCCTTTGTTGGTATCCTTGATCTTGATTTCCCATGCAATTAGCTTCTTCTTCAACCGGAGGACAAAATCCAGTTTGATGATCACCTTTGCATAACTCACAATAAGCAATTTATTGTATTTGATTACTAGGTCTTTCTTGAATTTCTCTTAGTTGTTGAGGGAGCTTTGCCATTTGCTTTGTTAGTTCGTCCACTTGTTGAGCGAACAATTTGTTTTGGGCTAAAAGAGCTTCATTTGATCTTGAATCACTTTCCTCCTCTCTCTTTTGAACCATACTTTGATAAAAGGCATGTCAATATTAGTTTTCATCAACCTATTCCAAATATATTCGATTAATCATGCATATGAACTAGTTAATGATCGATACATTCACGTATCCTCTCAACATTTCTCATGTCTAAGCAATGTTGTGAGTATTATCATGGTAATCATTAAATGATCTCTCAACCTAACTATTAACGTGATAATCTTTAAAGCTTGATACAAGTGAATACTAACTCATAAATCTATGTCTAGAGCTTTTTTTATTAGTAGATGAATATCTTAGGTCAAGCTTGGAACTTACTTCTCAATAATGATCTAAACCATAAAAAGAACAAAGATAACAAATATATTTAACATGTATTAATCTTCAACCAAGTTCATATACAAAATGATTAAAAGAAATGCATAAAGTGTAGGTTGACTACTTCTAACCTTGACACAAAAGATGCTTAGCTACTCATGGTCATGATACCTTGATCAATAAATAAACAATGAATGTTGATGAACATCAATCTTCAAGTCTCCTTGATTCACGATGCAAGAAAGTTTTTCTCCTCTCCAAAAAAAGAACAAGGGTTTTTATGTTATGATGTGTAGAACAAGGGTTTATATTCTCTTAATCAGGTTTTTCTTCTCTCCAAGTACAAAAAGTTGGTGAAAAGTTCCCCCAAAAATGTGGCAAAACTAGCCAAAAAGTATGACCATCTGCACACCATCGTCGGGCGATCATAAAGCATCACCAGGCGACGCTAGCTAGATGCCACATGTGACCAGATAGGCGTGATAAACAAGCTGGAAAGTATCTATCATCACCGAGCGACAAGGATGCTTTGCTGGGAGATCCTTCTTTCGCCAGGCGATCCAGGGGCAAAGCATTACAGTAGAGAACCAAAAATTTCATCCTTTCTTCATAATTTTTATCAGGCGACGCATCCTGTCGCCGAGCGATCCTTTGCAGAATCACAACACTTGCTCCCTTGCATAAAAAGCAGAAAGTCTACATTTGGCCATCTTATTTGCACCAATTTTGCTAAAACACTAACAAACAAAATAAAACATTCAAAATTAGTTGTACTCATGCAAAATGACTTAAAATAAGTGCTTATCCCAATTAAAAGTAAAACAAAGGGTTTGAAAGTGTCAATAAATGATATGAAATTTATACAAAAGTTGACACTTAATAGGTATCCATATTCAAGGCTAAGTAGTGGAACATGAAGTCGGGGTCTATTCCGGGCATATCTGAAGGCTTCCATGCAAACAAGTCGACATTCTCTTTTAATAGCTCCACAATCTCTGTCTCTTCCTCCCGAGAAAGGTTGCATCCTATGTAGGTTATTTTGGAAGGTGTGGTACCTATTTGGACCCACTTTGTTTCATTGTGGGGAGAAAGGCTTTCTTCCCGTGTATCATCCCAATGATTTATGTCGATCATGTTGATTTTCAGCTCACCAGATTGTCCGGGTTCTTCATATTATATCTTCTTCTTTAACTTCAGGCTATCCTTATAACACTTCTTGGCCAATCCTTGATCGCTTTTAATCACCCCAGCCCGCTCGTCCCCCAAGGGGTACTTCATGGTGAGGTACATGGTGGATAAAGCGGCTTCTAAGGCATTGAAGAAGGGTCTTCCTATGATGACGTTATATGGTGAGGCAGCATTGATGATAAAGTATCTTACTCTGGCTGTTTTAGCATTCGCGTTGCTCCCAAAGGTATTGAGTACTAGGAGGTGTCATATTACTTGTACTTGTTCTCCTGAGAACCCTACCAAGGTGTCGTTGAAGGGTGATAGCTCGTACATATCAAATTCCATTCCCTTGAAGGCTTCCCAGTAGAGTATATTGGCTGAGCTACCGGGATCCACCAGCACCCTTTTTACGCTCCAATCTCATATTTGTACCTTGATGACCATGTGATCATTCTCGTGGGCCATAACGTCAATCACATCTTTTCTGGAGAAGCTAACCGGTTTGAGATCCCGTTCCCAGACCTTGGCTATGTCCTCGGACACGTGCATCATAAAGCATGTGTATTTCTTTCTGGCCGAGCTGGTTTTGCCGCCACAAGCAAACTCGTCGGCGATGGTTTTAAGGGTGTGGTGAACTGTTTTGGTCTCTTGCTCCTCTTTGATACCCTTCCTCTTCTTTTGGAAAGGTTCCTCAGAGTCCATGTCTTTTTGTCAAGCATCTCTTTTACCAGCTGGGTTTTTTCCATCTTTGACATAAGTTAGCAGGTGCCCATCTGTATCAACTTCTTGATTTCTTTCTTTAGCTGGATACAATCGTCTATATGGTGTCCTTTGAGCTGGTGATAACTACACCAAGCATTGGCGTCATTCCCCATTACGACATCGACGATCAAGTACCTCCTGTAATATTTTGCCTCTCCTTATGTTTAAGGGTGTCTCCATGTCACTTGAGTCGAAGGGACGTCGGTTAGGCCTCTGAGTTATGCGTTCTCGAGGCCTATCTCTTGAAGCCGATCGAGAAGACTCATGTTTCCTTCCTGGACCTTCATCCTTGGTCTTACTTTTCTCTGGGGCATCCCTGGACTATTTTTCCAGGTTTCTCTCCTCGCCCTTTATGTAGCATTATGCTCTGGTAATGATTTCCTACATGTCGGACGCGAGCTTCTGAGCTAAGGATTCATTTAATTATCCTGCTCGGAGGCTGTGTTGGAATGCTCTTACGAACATCTCTTAGTTTGGATGAGATACTTTGATGGTCTCTTCGTTGAACTGAACCAAGTATTTCCGAAGAGACTCCGCATAACCTTGCCGGATGTTGAACAAGGAAGTTGTGGACACCTTACGGTGTTTGTTGGCGGAGAAATGCTGGATTAACTTCTTCGTCAGGTCCAAGTAGCTTTCCACAGACAGCCGTTGTAACGCCCATAATTTAATTAATTATTTAATTAAATTATTTTTGGAATAATTGATGTGTTGTGATTAGTTGGATTTATTTATTTTATTAAGTTGTGGAATAATATGAGAAGGATAGAAGTAGAAATAAGGGGGTGTAGTAGTCTTGAGCCCATTAAGGAATAAAGAGAATAATAGGGTTATTTTATTATTGTAGAAATAATAAGGAGAAAAGAAGAAGCAGTAAGAAGAATAAGGGTTAGAAGAGAAAGAACGTGAAAGTTGTTAGAAAAGAGGAAAAGAGGCAAAACGGAAAATCAATTGGAAAAGTTATAGAGCAACCTTCAATCCAAGGTAAGGGTGGGGTTCTGACTCTATAATAGGATTTGTGATAATTGGTATGTGGGGTTAGAGGTGAAATATTGTTTGGTTTATGATTGAATTATATATGATGTTGTATGATGGAAATCGATGATTGAAAGATGAATAACGATGTCCCAATGCTGTATATTTGATGTAGAATTATAGGGTAATTATAATTGATGAGTATCTATTATTAGAAGATGTTTTTAGGGCCTAAAGTATGGAAACCGTAGTGAAAACGTCGTGAAATCGCAGAAAATATCCATGGCAGAGCAGTATGTGTCGACCCCAAACATTAAGTGTCGATACAAGAAGGCTTTTAGACTCAGGATGAGTCGACACGAAGGAGTCCTGCATTGATACATGAGGGCTTTTAGACTCAGGATGAGTCGATACGTAGGAGTATGTGTCGATACATGCAGTGTTGCAGACTCAATATGAGTCGATACAAGAGGGTATGAGTCAACTCATGTAGCATGTTCAGTTCAGTACGCGTCGACCCAAGGCTTTACGCGTCGATCCATGTTGTCTAGTTTTTGGCAAAATCGTTTGGAAAAGGCTGTAACTTGAGTTTTTGGACTCCGTTTGAGGTGCCGTTTGAAGCGTTGAATAGATAATGCGATGAAATTCATTCTTAAGGATTAAAATGAAGAATAGGAACGATAATACTAGTTTCCAAATTAGGATTAGAGTTAGTTCCCGCGGTAACCGCTATGTTGGTTTTTGTGAAGAATGATGAGGATGAGATGTTTATAGATTACTGTATGGTTTCTAACAGTAGGATTAATGATGATAATGATGTAGTATTACAGAATAGTACTATACAGAGGTTTGGTAATTTAGAAGTAAGCCTTAATTGATTAACTAGTTATAGGCAATATCATGTTGTAGGCCTATGGCCAACGTTGCGAGATTGATGAGTTACTGTTGTATTGTTGTACGTATGAGTTGTCGATAAGATGATGTTAATGAGATTTTGTTTAATGAATTATGATGTATAAATGATGTTTGATTAATTATGATGTATAAATGATGTTTGATGAATTATGATGATAAATGATGTTGATGAACGATGTTGATAAAAGATATTGAGATGCCTCTAATAATTGGCAGCTATTAAGATGTAGGCATATGGCCAACAGTGATGTTTGTGTTGAGACGTTATTAATTATGGTGTTGTCATTACATTCATGATTTTGTCGTATACATTGCATTTCAAGATGGAGCTTATGCTCGTTAAGATGGCCGGTATTGGCGAATATTAAGATGAAGGCTTATGCCTTGTTGATGCCTCTATTTATTGGCAAATTTTTAAGATGGGAGTTTTTCCCCAATGGTACCACATGCATTTTCATAGTATTGAGTCGCATTATATGATTGCATAAGGAATTTGTGAATTGATGTGATGAATGTGGATTATAGTTGGTATTTATGCTGCGATTCTTGTTGATTATGAGATGAGAAGTGGTGATGTTATGTGATCTAATTTAATATATTAATTATCATACATTTTATTATATTTTTAGATATCTCACCCTTTCTATTTGAATGTTACCCTTACGTTGGTAATGTGCAGGTAATCGAGAGTGAAGGATGTATACCTTCAGTAGTTCGATTCGGTGTCATTGCTCTGATACGTAACACTCGGGGGGATGAACGCTTGTTGCTTTTGATTGTTGATTATTCAGTTGTTGAACTTCAATTTGATTGTTATTAAATATGTGTTGTTTTGAAGTTGCTGTAACGATGGATAAAGATGTTGTTAAGAATTCCGCTGCATAGATGTTTAAATTGTTGAATTAAGAGATTAAAGTATTATGCTGATGGTTCATCCTAAGTTTAAAGTCTTACGTATCCACGATGAATGCAATGAGTTTTTAATGATGAATTTGTGGCATCTTGATTCGTTTGCATGAATGATTTTATAACTCTGATTTTTTTCATTTATACAATTGCCAGGTAGAATTGGGGTGTTACAAAGTTGGTATCAGAGCAAAAGGTTGGTCCGACCTTGTCGTCGAGTCGTAGTTGTCTAACAATCGAGTATTGTTAATTTGAGTTCTAACAGTTGTTTATGTTGTAGTGATAAGTTGAGATGGCTGGAAGGAATGATGCTGCACTTGCTGCTGCTTTAGAAGCAATGGCTCGTGCGATGGAAAATCAGTCGAATGCTGGATCTCGTAGCTTGGCGACTTTCCATAGAGAGAATTCGCCTATGTTCAAGGGAAAGTATGATCCTGACTGAGCATTAGATTGGTTGAAAGAGATTGAAAGAATCTTTCTTGTGATGGACTGCACTCCAGTGCAGAAGGTTCCATATGGTACTCATATGCTAGCAGTCGAAGCTGATGACTGGTGGCTAGAGACTTGTCAGAGATTGGAAGCTGCAGGTGAGAATGTCACTTGGGCTATGTTCCGTAGGGAATTTCTGAGGAAGTATTTTCCCGAAGATGTTTGTGGTAAGAAGGAGATTGAGTTCCTTGAGCTAAAGCAAGGGAATATGTCAGTTGTTGAGTATGCTGCAAAGTTTTCTGAGTTGGCTAAGTTCTATCCGCACTATGCTGAGACAAATGCCGAGTTTTCGAAGTGTATCAAGTTTGAGAATGGGTTGAGCCCAGAGATCAAGAAGGCAGTTGGGTACCATAAGCTCCGTGTCTTTGCTGATTTGATTGATAGTTGCAGGATTTATGAAGAGGATAATAATTCTCATTACAAGATTATCAGTGAGAAGAGGGGTAAGCACCAACAGAATCGTGGTAAGCCTTATGATACCCCAGCTGGTAAAGGTAAACAGAAAGCTGCTCAGGGTCAGAGGACCAGTGGGGGAGATGCTCCTGCTGGTGTGGTTTGTTTTAAATATGGGAAACCTTGGCATAAGAGTAATGTGTTCACTACTGAAGTAAAGAGGTGTTTTCGTTGTGGTAAGAACAGATATGTTGTATCTGAGTGCAAGCATAAGGATGTGATTTGTTTCAATTGTAGTGAAGAAGGGCACATTGGTAGTCAGTTTTAGAAACCAAAGAGGGCACAGACAAGCGGTAAAGTGTTCGCTTTGGTTAAGGATCAGATAGCTATTAAGGACAGACTTATCAGAGGTACATGTTTCATTAATAGTACTCCTTTAATTACTATTATTGATACCGGTGCTACTCATTGTTTTATTGCTGCCGATTGTGTTGAAAGATTGGGTCTTATGTTATCTCTTATAAATGGAGAAATGGTCGTCGATACTCCAGCCAAGGGGTCGGTGACTACTTCTTTTGTATGTTTAAAGTGTCCCTTGTCGATCTTCGACAGAGACTTTGCTGTTGATTTAGTTTGTTTACCGTTAAGAGGTTTGAATGTGATTTTGGGTATAAATTGGTTAGAGCATAACTATGTTCATATTAACTGTTATGACAAGTCTGTGAGGTTTTCTACTCCTGAGGAAGAGGAAGATAGTTTGTTGTCTTCTAAACAGTTGAGGAAGTTTATACAAGAAGAAGCACAAATTTTCTCGTTGATGGCATAGCTATCTGTAGAGACTCAAACTATAATTGAGGAATTGCAGGTGGTGTGTGAATTTCCTGAAGTTTTCCCCGATGAAATTCCTGATGTACCACCGGAGAGGGAAGTTGAATTTGCAATTGATCTTGTACCTGGTACCAGACCTGTGTCTATGGCACCATACAGGATGTCTTCATCTGAATTATCAGAGTTAAAGAAGCAATTGGAAGAGTTACTTGAAAAGAAGTTTGTAAGACCAAGTGTATCGTCGTCGGGTGCTCCAGTGTTGTTAGTAAAGAAGAAATATGGAAGTATGAGGCTTTGTGTTGATTATAGACAGTTGAATAAAGTGACGATTAAGAACAAGTATCCTCTTCCAAGAATAGATGACTTGATGGACCAATTGGTGGATGCTCGTGTGTTTAGTAAGATTGATTTGAGGTTGGGTTACCATCAGATTAAGGTGAAGGATGAAGATATCCAAAAGAAGGATTTTAGAATGCATTATGGACATTATGAGTATTCGGTGATGCCTTTAGGTGTTACTAATGCGCCGGGAGTATCATGGAATATATGAATCGTATCTTTCATACTTATTTGGATCGGTTCGTAGTGGTGTTCATTGATGATATCTTGATTTACTCTAAGTCAGAAGAAGAGCATGCAGAACACTTAAGAATAGTGTTGCAAGTTTTTAAAGAGAAGAAGTTGTATGCAAAGCTTTCCAAGTGTGAATTCTAGTTAAAGGAGGTTAGTTTTCTTGGTCATGTAATCTCAGGTAGTGGCATTGTTGTAGACCCGTCGAAGGTTGATGTTGTGTTGCAATGGGAAACTCCAAAGTCAGCTACTGAGATCAGAAGCTTTTTGGGATTAGCTGGTTATTATAGAAGGTTTATCGAAGGGTTTTCTAAGTTGGCACTTCCATTGAATAAGTTGGCTTTTAAAGGTAGAGCTTTTGTATGGGATGTTCAGTGCGAAGAAAGTTTTATAGAATTGAAGAAGAGATTGACGTCGGCTTCGATTTTGATGTTTCCTAATCCAGGAGAGCCTTTTGTGGTATATTGTGATGCTTCTAAGATGGGTTTAGGATGTGTGCTTATGCATAATGGTAAGTTAGTTGCTTATGTGTCAAGGCGGTTGAGAACTCATGAGAAAAACTATCCTACGCATGATTTAGAGCTTGCTGTAGTTGTCTTTGTGTTGAAGATTTTGAGGCATTATCTTTATGGTTCTAGATTTGAAGTGTTTAGTAACCATAAGAGTTTGAAGTATCTTTTTGATCAGAAGGAGTTGAATATGAGGCAACAAAGATGGTTGGAATTGTTAAAGGATTATGATTTCGGTTTGAATTATCATCCAGGAAAGGCGAATGTGATAGCTGATGCGTTGAGTTGAAAGACATTACATATGTCGGTAATGATGGTTAAAGAGTTGGAATTAATTGAACAGTTCAAAGATATGAGCTTAGTTTGCAAGGTTACTCCGCGAAGTGTTATGTTGGGTATGTTAAAGATTAATAATGAATTTCTAGACAGTATCAGAGAAGCTCATAAGTTGGATATGAAACTGGTAGATTTGATGGTTGGAATCGATCAGTCTGAGAATAGTGATTTTAAGCTAGATGCGCAAGGTTTGTTGAGATTTTGTAACCGGATTCGTATTCCTGATGATGCTGAGATGAAGAAAGTGATACTTGAAGAGAGTCATAGAAGTAAGTTGAGTATTCATCCAGGAGCTACAAATATGTACCAAGATTTGAAAGGTTTTTTTTGGTGGCCTGGGATGAAGAGTGATGTGGCTCGGTTTGTGTATGCATGTTTGACTTGTCAAAAGTCGAAAGTTGAACATCAGAAGCCTATAGGGTTGATGCAACCGTTAGAACTTCCAGAATGGAAATGGGATATCATTTCAATGGACTTTGTGACGGGGTTGCCTAATACTATAAGAGGACATGATTCGATTTGGGTGATTGTTGGTAGGCTTACGAAGTCGGCTCATTTTATTCCTATTAACATCAGTTTTCCAGTGTCGAAGTTAGCTGAGATTTACACTAGTGTGATTGTGAAGCTGCATGGTGTTCCTTTGTGCATTGTGTCAGATAGAGATCCAAGATTTACTTCTGATTTTTGGAAGAGTTTGCAAGAAACATTGGGTTCTAAGTTGAGGTTGAGTTCAGCGTACCATCCTCATACAGATGGTCAGACTGAACGGACTATTCAATCGTTGGAAGACTTGTTGAGGGCATGTGTTCTTGAGCAGAGAGGTTCGTGGAATACTTATCTTCCGTTGATAGAGTTCACCTATAATAACAGTTACCATTCCAGTATTGGGATGGCACCTTTTGAAGCGTTGTATGGTCGAAGATGTAGAACTCCTTTATGTTGGCATGAATCTGGAGAAAGTGTGGTACTTGGACCTAAACTTGTTCGTGAAACTACTGAGAAGGTGAAGTTGATTTGAGAAAAGATGAAAGCTTCCCAAAGTAGACAGAAGAGTTATCATGACAAGCGAAGGAAAGATTTAGAATTCCAAGCGGGTGACCATGTGTTTTTAAGAGTTACACCTGTGACCGGTGTTGGGCGAGCATTGAAGTCTAAGAAGCTCACTTCTCGTTTTACTGGACCATATCATATTTTGGAGAGAGTAGGGAATGTTGCTTATAGAGTGGCTTTACCGCCTAATCTTTCGAATTTGCATGATGTGTTTCATGTGTCACAACTCCAAAAGTATATTTCAGATCCATCTCATGTGATTCATATGGATGATGTGCAAGTACGGGGTAATCTTACGGTGGAGACGATGCCTGTACGGATCGAGGATCGTGAAATAAAGACTCTGAGGGGCAAAGAGATTGCTTTGGTTAAAGTGGTTTGGCTAGGAGTTGTCGTTGAAATCATGACTTGGGAGTTGGAGAGCAAGATGCGAGACTCCTATCCTGAGTTGTTTGATTAAGGTAAATTTTCGAGGACGAAAATATTCTAAGTGGGGGAGAGTTGTAACTTCCGTAATTTAATTAATTATTTAATTAAATTATTTTTGGAATAATTGATGTGTTGTGATTAGTTGGATTTATTTATTTTATTAAGTTGCGGAATGATATGAGAAGGATAAAAGTAGTAATAAGGGGGTGTAGTAGTCTTGAGCCTATTAAGGAATAAAGAGAATAATAGGGTTATAAATAATAAGGAGAAAAGAAGAAGCAGTAAGAAGAATAAGGGTTAGAAGAGAAAGAACGTGAAAGCTATTGGAAAAGAGGAAAAGAGGAAGAACGGAAAATCAACCGGAAAAGTTATAGAGCAACCTTCAATTCAAGGTAAGGGCGGTGTTCTGACTCTATAATAGGGTTTGTGATAATTGGTATGTGGGGTTAGAGGTGAAATATTGTTTGGTTTATGATTGAGTTATATATGATATTGTATGATGAAAATCAATGATTGAAAGATGAATAACGATGTCCCAATGTTGTATATTTGATGTAGAATTATAGGGTAATTATAATTGATGATTATCTATGATTAGAAGATGTTTTTAGGGCCTAAAGTATGGAAACCGTAGTGAAAACATCGTAAAACCGCAAAAAATATCCATGGCAGAGCAGTATGTGTCGACCCCAAATATTATGTGCCGATACAAGAAGGCTTTTAGACTCAGGATGAGTCGACATGAAGAAGTCATGCGTCGATACATGAGGGCTTTTAGACTCAGGATGAGTCGATACGTAGGAGCATGTGTCGATACATGCAGTGTTGTAGACTCAGTATGAGTCAATACAAGAGGGTATGCATCGACTCATGTAGCATGTTCAGTTCAGTACGCGTCAACCCAAGGCTTTACGCGTCGATCCATGTTGTCTGGTTTTTGGCAGAATCGTTTGGAAAAGGATGTAACTTGAGTTTTCAGACTCCGTTTGAGGTGTCGTTCGAAGCGTTGAATAGCTAATGTGATGAACTTCATTCTTAAGGATTAAAATGAAGAATAGGAAGGATAGTCCTGGTTTCCAAATTAGGATTAGAGTTAGTTCTTGCAGTAATCGCTATGTTGGTTTTTGTGAAGAATGATGAGGATGAGACGTTTATAGATTATTGTCTGGTTTCTAACAGTAGGATTAATGATGATAATGATGTAGTATTACAGAATAGTAATATACATAGCTTTGGTAATTTAGAAGTTAGCCTAAGTTGATTAAATAATTATAGGCAATATCATGTTGTAGGCCTATGGCCAACGTTGCGAGATTGATGAGTTACTGTTGTATTGTTGTATGGATGAGTTGTCAATGAGATGATGTTAATGAGACTTTGTTTGATGAATTATGATGTATAAATGATGTTTTATGAATTATGATGTATAAATGATGTTTGATGAATTATGATGATAAATGATGTTGATGAATGATGTTGATAAAAGATGTTGAGATGCCTCTAATAATTGGCAGCTATTAAGATGTAGGCTTATGGCCAACGATGATGTTTGTGTTGAGACGTTGTTAATTATGGTGTTGTCATTACATTCATGATTGTGTCGCATACATTTCATTTCAAGATGGAGCTTATGCTCGTTAAGATGGCATGTATTGGCGAATATTAAGATGAAGGCTTATGCCTTGTTGATGCCTCTATTTATTGGCAGATTTTTAAGATGGGAGTTCTGCTCCAATGGTGCCACATGCATTTGCATAGTATTGAGTCACATTATATGATTGCATAAAGAAGTTGTGAATTGATGTGATGAATGTGGATTATAGTTGGTATTTCTATTGCGATTCTTGTTGATTATGAGATGAGAAGTGGTGATGTTATATGATCTAACTTAATATATTAATTATCATACATTTTATTATATTGTTAGATATCTCACCCCTTCTGTTTGAATGTTACCCTTACGTTGGTAACGTGCAGTTAATCGAGAGTGAAGGCTGTATAACTTCAGTAGTTCGAGTCAGTTTCATTGCTCTGATATGTAACACTCGGGGGGATGAACGCTTGTTGCTTTTGATTGTTGATTATTCAGTTGTTGAACTTCAATTTGATTGTTATTAAATATGTGTTGTTTTGAAGTTGCTGTAATGATGGATAAGGATATTGTTAAGAATTCCGCTGCGTAGATGTTTAAATTGTTGAATTAAGAGATTAAAGTATTATGCTGATGGTTCATCCTAAGTTTTAAAGTGTTATGTATCCATGATGAATGCAATGAGTTTTTAATGATGAATTTGTGGCATCCTAATTCGTTTGCATGAATGATTTTATAACTCTTATTTTTATTTATTTATACAATTGCCGGGTAGAATTGGGGTGTTACAACTGTGGTAGGCTCATGTACCATCGCAGGGCCATGTCCTTGAAGGTGCCGACAATTAGTTTACACTTTAGTGAGTCGGTGGGGCCTATTATCAACATTTGGATGTTGATGGAAATAACATGCTCCTGAGGATCGGTTCTATCATCGTAGGCTGTCGACGATGGTGATTTGAAGTTCTCTGGGACTTGGTCATCCCATATAGCTTGAGATAGAGGTTGAGGTTCCAAAAGCTCCTCTTCTGGACCTTCGTCCTAAACACTTCTTTGTTGTAGGTCTTTAACGGTGTCTTGCAGAGTTTTGTTCTACTGCCTAAGGGCCTCCACCATGGCTAGTAGTTATGCCATGTCTGAGGGGTCTCCAGGTGATGACATTCTGCAGAAGGTGAATTAAGGTATGGAATAGGAATAATTTTACTAAGGCCTCACGGTGGGTGCCAATGTTCTTGCATAAAACAAATATGTGGCCGGCCTCCCATGAGATTGCTAGGGAGAGCTTACCGGAGTAAGTTTATAAGATGATTGGTGGATTTGGGAGCTATGTCAGTGAAGCATATGTCCCAAGATCAATGTCTTGCTTATTCCTCTTGCAGAAACCCCTTTATATAATGTGTATTACTGCATCATCAAGAGCCTCAGTTAATGAGTGACTCTTGAGTCCCATAACTCCTCTGTCGTCTCCATAAATTGGGGAATCAAAGTTATGTAGCATTGTAATGATTGCACCGTTGGAGGTTACAAGAATTAATTAGCCGAGTTAATAACCGGTCACAGGAAGGTGCATCTTGGCTACCTACTTTATCCGGGTCAATGACAACGACAAATTGCTACCTGAGTCTGTGGACCATCTGATACTCCTTTCATCGAGTTACACACTGGGTACCTTCGCCCTGAGTCGACTACTAGTTTAAACTCTAGGCATGTCGGCTACGTTACCCGGTCGGGCCCAATATACATCACACATTGGACAACCATGGATAGAACTTTACCCATAGTTTCACTGCCTTCATCGATTTCCTTTCTGATTTTTCATAATTTGGATTTCTAAAAATTTTGAAACATGTTTTCCTTGTCTATATCACTTAATATTTTGAGGCACACTTCCTTAAATCTACACCTTGACTTAATATTGACAATGATGTCAATTTAACCATTAACCACCTTGATGCCTTCTCCAATGTTAAAATTATTATTCAATAAACTTGATCAAGTTCAAGCTTGTTAACTTGGGAATATGGTAAACAAAACAAGTTTCAATTCACTTAAGGGATTAAACTCTGAAAGATCCCGAACATATTATGTAAAGGTTCATAAGTTTGAAATTACTTGACATCAAAGTCAAAATATTGCAGTATTTATAAAGAAGTTTAAATGTAATAAGGTAAAATGAAATAAAATACTTGAAAAGATAAATAACTGAATTTATAAAATGGAATGCAAAACATACATTTTTTGCACTTGTTTCTCTTAATACTTGGTACTTTGAGTTTGTAGAATTTGTGAGTGAAATTATGAACCCTCTAACTATAAACAATTAATGATTATATACTAGTCCTAATATAACCGTCAACAACGATCGACGCAACATAATATGCCACGTTTCCAACACCACACAATCTTTGTCTTCACAAGCTTTACACTTGTTATCGAGTAACTGTCTGATCTTATCCATATTTGAGTATGTTCGACTAGTCAGTTAGATGTTTAGTTGGACACTTGAAATTTCACTAAGTCTAAAACATATCTTTATTCTTTACTGATGAATATTCTACTAGAATTAGTATTATCCTTCGGTATGACAAACTGCTAATCAGCCTAAAAACTTATGTTCGACCTTGAACCACTTAGACCTGAAGTTTGATAACTATTTCCCAAGATCCTTTATAACTTTAAATATTGATACTTGTGTCGAAAATATAAGGTAACAAAGTCACACTTAAACCTTGATATTGCCACATCCATTCACTTGCACCCCATTATTTTTTCTTGCTCTGATGTTCTAGCAAGCTTACAGGTATGGTTCTTGAATGATCTTTGACTTTATTTACTTTCGAGTGCCTCCTTAAAGGTCTATGTTTTAGATTTTTAAAATCCTTCATCCATATTAAAAGAATAACAAACAAGGTCATCAGAACCATATCTCTAAAATGGTATAATCTTTCCCCTTGCCTTATCATGAGTCAAATTATAATTAGAGAACATTCTAAACTTCCCTCATTATAACTAGTATTCTTAGAAAGAATTTTCACCTCAAATGAATTTTATCTTTCACAGTTTCTAATATCTTTATCTCTAGGCCTTACTTTACTTCCATTACGGGAGTAACACCCCCAAAATAATTAAATTATTTATTTAATTATTTAATTAATTTATGGTGAGTTTTTGTGACGTATTTGTGGTGTTTATATGATGTATTGATGATCATGATGCTTGATATGATGTTTTATGTGATGTATGATGGGGTGGTAGGAATTAAGAAGGCATAAAGTATTTTAGAATAATTTAGATAATTAGAATAATTAATTGGAATTATTTTAATTAGTTAAATAGAATAATATTGGTGTTAGAGATGACAATGACATAATGGTCAATTGGAAGAAGTTAAGTGAGGGCGGAGGTGGGAGGACCATATTAGGGGTCCAAGGGATAAGATTGACAAATAGAGAATATTGAGGTTTGAGCGATTCACTCTGTACAATCACTTTTGGAAGAAAAGAAGAGAGAAGAGGCTACAGTATAGAGGAAGAGGAAGAGAACCCGTTAGAATGCGAAGAAGAATTAGCAATCGCTGGAAATCTAAGGTAAGGGGCATTTATCATTATTATTATAATTGATCTAAGGTTTATATAATTATAGGTTGTGTTGGGTTTTTGTTTGAATTTGATATCATGATTATTTTGATGAAGTTAGTGATAAATTGATGTTATAATGACAAGGAATGATGTATACAATGTTTACTATGATGTACTCTTGTAATATTGTGAAACCATGATGATTTAGATAAACTTTGAGTCTATATTGGTGTGAAATCGTGCAAAAATTAGACTGGTGTAGTGCAGAAATTGCAGAAGGGAATCGCATGCTGGTGTGCATCACCGGGTGATAGGAGGCGTCTTCGGGCGAAGATGATGTCGCTTGGTCATTGCCGGGCGAGATTGGAAGCGAAGGAATAGGCAGAAAAGTGGAGCTATTGGAGTGTGTCACTTGCGTCATCCTCGGGCGATGCAAGAGCGAGAGGTGTGCTGCCAGGAGAGCAAGATGTGTCACCTGACGATGGAGGCCAGAGAAGAATTGGTGGGTTGTCGCTCCCATGTCACCGGGTGAAGCTTTAGGCGATGGACAACAATAGGATTTTCAAAGTGCCATAACTTGAGTTTCAGAACTCGGTTTGAGGTGTCGTTCGAAGCATTGAATAGGTAACTCGATGAAATTTAATTAGGTGGAATAAAATGAGTAATATGATCTATATTTCCAGTACCTAAATTATTATGAAGTTAGGTTTCCCCGTGTTGGGTTACATTAATTCGTGTTATATGATGAGTTGTTGATATTATGATGATACTATGTTGTTGCTATGATGATATGATGATGTTATGATGATGCTTTGTATATTATGATGTATGTGATGAATTCATGAATGATTATGCATTTTCACTAGCTTTGGTCGTGTTTATTATGTTTGTTGCGCATCATGCATTCATGGCATAGTTTAGGACTTCAATCCAGTGATGTTGTTAGGACTTCGGTCCAGTGATGTTAGGACTTTGGTCCAGTGATGGTGATAAGATGATAGTCCAGTAAAGGCATCAATCCTATAGTGTAGATTGAGTGCCATATTATGAAGTGCTCTGGTTCCAAGTGAGAATTTATCCTATTGGTGGTGATCTTTGTAGAAAACGATGACTGAATTATTAGTGAAGTTTTGGTACCACATGCATGAGTCTACGAAGTTGCATTATATTATACGTGACATTGTATAATGGTTTGATTAAGTGATATTTATGATAAGTGTTATTGTGTATTGATGATGTTGTGAAAGTGTGAGTATAACATGAGGCTCTGATGACGTGGGATGTCTTGCCTATGTGCATATATACTATATTTATTCCTTATGTATTTTATAATGATTATGATTACTCACTCTTTCTGTTTGAAAATGTTGCCTCTATCTGTGGGTAACTTGCAGGTGATCAGGAATAGTCCGTTGAAGTTTAGAGGATAGCTTCAGAGTGCATTTATTTACTTTCCATTGAATGAGAGGGTCTTTCTCTGATATGTAACATCGGGGTTTTGTAATAGATTGATTTGAACTATATGTTCTTTATGTCATGTTGTTTTGCGAATGTTCATTTTGTTTTAAGATGTTTTGGAGTATAAACTCACGAACCATGTTGAGAGATGGTATTTGATTGTGAAGTACTAATAAAGATGTTTTGAAATATTATTTATGCTGCAATATGTTGAGTTAAGGAGGGTATTCTTAAAGTAACATGCATTTAAAATCATGAAAACCCGTGTTACGGAGCATGATGTTTTATATAAAGATGTGACACTCTTTAATGGTGAATTACTATGATCTATTTGTTATTTATTCGTAGGGTTTTAGAAGTGTGTTACAACGGGTCACATTAAATGTAAGGCACATTCTTATAATAAACTTTGATCCACCAATTTCCACTTTCTATAGATTGTAACTCTTTCCAACTTCGGGATAACCTTTAAAGACATACTTCACAACCATACCATCAAGCTAGAATATCTTAATTTGTGTAAACAATAAAGTTTTGAAGAACTTGGATCTAGATAAGTTTCTGGGTTTCTACTCCAAACACATTGTTTGCTTGTAAATTTAACATTTCTCCCATGAAGGGCACCAATTATTGTAGATTTGAAAGATTTAATACATAAAGACCTTATTGTTAGGAAGTTTGATAATATCAAACAAACAAGAATAATAATGTGTGGGACAAAGAACAATGAAACTCAAATAAATGGCCTCAAGCTAAAAAATAACAAGAAAGACATTAGAAGTAACTCAACAACAAGAAAATGGAGGTTAAAGATGAGTACACATGATTTAATTACCTTGTTCTATCAAACCAATCTAATTTGGAGAGAGAGTGACTCTCTGATTCAATATACTTTCAAATATTTACAAGAGACTAATGAGGTAAAAATAGTCACATAAATTTTCAAGAAAAAAAATCCCATTTTGTACCTAAATGTTCCTCAATCTCTCCAAATTTTTATATATGAATCTCACAACTTCAAGGTGTTGAGAAAGATTTCATTTTTCTCTTAGATACCTCTAGAGGTCTCCTAAATTCCAAGAACTCGGGGGAATTTATTCTCTTGCCTCTCTAAGCTTCCTTTAGATATCTTTAAAGTTATGTCAAATCCTGAAAATGCAATCCAAGGGATTTATACCCTTGTATTTCTAACTAGGAATACCACATCTTCCCCATGTCTTAGTCTCTTAACTAATAAAAGTTATAGAGATACATATTTATAACTATTGAAATCCAACAAATTCGAAACAAGCTCAAAACATAAACCATCACTTAATGGGTTTGCAAATTGAACTGACCCAACCCAAATCATGTGACTTGCCCAGACCATCAATGACTGACTGTCCACTACCTGTATGTTGATTATCGTCGCCATCACATTGCTATCTTTTTTACTCCTTTGTTAAATCGATGATTGTTGCTCACATGTTAGTCTTCTTGCTTTTTGTGGTTTTAATTTATGATAATCTCCAAACTTTTCTTTCTCTTCATCATTTAATATTTTCAGACACACTTTCAATATAGTCTTCTTACCTAATTTATTATACAATCCTTTTTAAAACGTGTGAGAATATTATTTTTAAATATTTATATAATATTTATATTTACCGTGTTACCATTTTAACTTTTAAATTTATTAAAAATAAAGTTACTATATTATTTTAAATTAATATTAGTCAAAATATTAAAAGTAAATTTTTTGAAAAAAATAATATTTTAGAAAATATTAATTTATTAACTTTAAATCATATATATTTTTAATAAAATAAATTGCATATGTTTAGAATTTTTATTTCTCTTTCTAATTTTTTATTATATGTAAAACCAAATTTTTGGGAAAATTAAGGTTTTTTTCTTTTAAAAAATAGGTATAGTCAGTATAAGACCATAAATATTGAAAAATCTATTATTTTTTATTAAATTTTTGGAAGATGTGTGGTGTAACTCAACTTATGTTAGTTAATTTAAATAAATATTAATTGTTGATCTATAGTTCATTCTTAGACGACATAATTTATTTATATTTATGTAATTGTAAATAAGTTTTTGATGTTTATAAATCAATAACCTATTTAAATTTCGAATTTCTCTTTTATCATTCACACAACAACTAAACTGGACTCATGCGGATCCAAATTCGTCATATGAGAATGCATTCGAATTTTTGAAAAAAATATTAATACATTTTTTTATTTAAAATTATTAAAAGTTACAAAATTAGTACTATCAAACGTTTTGATAAATTCAATTACTATTGTAGTTGTCCGAATATTTGAAGAAAAAAAACATAAATCCATAGTTTTTCTTAAAATGTGGTTTTATACAAATGTAAAAATTTCAAAAAAGAATTTTAATGCTACAGGGTAGAAAATTAAATATAATTAGTAATTTTGAGTTGCATTAAAAAATAATGACATTACATTCAATAAATAATTAAATATAATAAAAAGTGATACTAAAATATATTTAAATTTTTTTTAATTTTTTATTTATCAAAATACTTGATTTATCTAGAAACTAAAAAGTTATATTACAATTTTAATCTTCAATTTTATTTGATTCATAAAAATAGTCTATCTATTTTAAATTTAAAAAGTTTTACAATAAATTTATATATGATTCTTTTTTAACTTATTTTGATTATTTTTTAATAAGAAGGTTTTAAATTTGAAATTTAACGAAGATGTCTCATAATTGTAAAAAAATGTAAATATGATATAATAAAAAAGTTTTAAAATTGAAATTTGACGGGTAGCTGTCATACCATTTAGGTTTGAAAAAATTGGCTAATATCTAAAATAGATTTTAATAATAAATTTTTAGAATTAATTCATTTGGATTCATATGTGATTTCTTAACTCATATGGATTCACGGGTAGATATGAACGTATATATATATATATATATATATATATATATATATATATATATATATATATATATATATATATATATATATATATATATATATATATATATATATATATATATATATATATATATATATATATATATATATATATATATATATATATATATATATATTAGCTATTGACTGATCATTTTAATGTCAATCTTTTAATTATTTCTATTGTTGTTGTTTTATATAATTGAAGTTATAAAAATGGTTGTACGATTTATTATAAATACGAATCAATGCTTAAAAATTGATACATATTATTAATTGTTCTGGACTGGGTCCGACAGGCCCAAAAGCATTGCAAAGGCCCAGTCCAAATGGACTTATAAGGGCCATGCCGACCAAAGAGCACGACCGTGCCCGACGGGTAATCGCAGGCTCGACAGCACACCTCCAGCTCGACATGCTGCGGTCCAGCACCACATCCTGAGGTCCAGCTCGACATTAACTCGAGCACCCCAGCTAGGGCAGACTCAGTCCACTGTTCCCCCAACGATACCCCAAAAAGACCGCGTCTCCGTCCGCCCGCACTTCACGCAGAACATCCAGGAAGGGGACCACGCGCGGGTCCCCACTACGCACAGTTCCTCCATTGGGCCAAACCTGCCCGGCCCAATGAAGGAACTTTGGCCCAGCGCTGGGGGCTATAAATACCCTCTGCTTCCAGAGGGTCAGGTATTCATCATTCTAACCTTACACTTGCTATTATCTGCTCGTACTCCTACTTACTTCAGCATCGGAGTGCCTTGCAGGTACCCCCACTTCGTTCAAAAAGCTTTCTGCTCGGAGCCAGCCGTGATGGTCCATTTCTGATCAGGTCAGATCATTAATATATAATTGAAACTACGTGAATATTTATGGACTGCAAAATAAGTTATATAATATTTGATATTCTAAACACATGAATTAAAATTTGATAATAATTATAAATTATAACTATATTAATGTTATCTAATGAAAATATGGTATTATACTTAACAATTTGGTCTTTGATACGTGTAATGTAAATCCAGATGAGACCCGTGTGACAACACAGATTTCTTACTAGTACTGTACTAATGAATTTCAAATCATTAATCCAACAAAACTTTTTTTTTTGGGTGTAACTCTTGTGTTGTTTTGATTTTGATTTTAAATTGATAATTATAAAATAAATTTTGTTAGCAATTTGTGCCCATACAACATAAGTTAATATTTTATTAATTTGTATCTATAGAAAGAATTGAATACACGCTAGTTAGTTCAGTAGTAATTGACATTGAATTTGATAGAGAAGATCACAGTTCGATAATTCATTGATAATTGACATTTGATTTAATAGGGAGGATGACGGTTCGATCCCCTGCAATTGTGATCAGAAATGGATTAATAATAACGAATGTGATATTTGTATGGAGAAGATCTAAAAAAAAGAGTTATTTGAAATTTTTTTTTTTAAATAGTAGGGGTATAAGTGTTAGGTATAAGGGTGCACATTTAAAATCTCATATCTAGAAGTGATTTAGCCCATAAAGCGTTTTTATTAAATTTTGTAAAACAAATTATCCTTACATCTATCAAACACTATTCAAATTTTAAAAAATATTCAGCTTATATTTTTAAGTGTTTAAATTTTAAAATTCAAACAAAATGTAAACTCAACAAAAAATAATTTTTTTACACATTTTAATTCTAAAATCTAAAAAGAAAAAGAAGACATATTTGAATATTAGAATATGAAGAATATTTAGATTTTAAAATTTAAAGTAAAAAACATATAAAAAGCGTTCAAAATTTGACCAATATAAAAATACATATAAAAGAGAAATTCAAATAAAGCATTTAAAAAACACGTTTGAGAATCTAAAATTTGATTGAAATAATTTTAGAATTTTGAAAAGCACTTAGAGGTATTGGGAAAAAATCCACTTAAATTTTAGAAAGACGTCCATGAACTCGAAAGATAATCTTGGCCCAAAATTATGAGATTTTGTTCAGCCATCCAAATTGTATCTGACATCTTCCTAATTTTTCATAATACTTAAAATACCATTGTTAAATTTTTAGGTAAAAGTATTGCACGAAAAATTCAGTAGTTTAAATAAAAAAAATTAGGTACGATTGATAAATGATCCAGTAGGCTATTCTAAAAGTTTGGTATGTCTTTTTATTGATTTTTTTTTAAATTTTAAAAACAGCACCTGGAAAAATATACCGGTGTTTTTTTTGTAAAACATGGATTACTGGATTTTTTTCTCTTCAAAATGTTAAAAAATTCAGTTATTTAAAATCATCTATTTTAAAAATAAAAAACACATGCATTCGGATAGTTAGCGAACTTTGAAATATTTTATAGTTTAAATTTTTATAATTGAGATTTTGCCGACTGTTTTATACAGTTATAAATAATTTCTATCTAAAATAAATTTAAATTTGTATAAATAAGAATCATATATTATTAGATAAACATCTTAGAATATCTCAATATTCGTATATAGACATTGTGTTATTCAATGGTGTGAAATCTCTAGTAGATTTTCAAATCTAAATTGGATAATCTATTATATTTATCTTGGTTGCCGACCGCTCTCATATTTATATTTGAAAAAACTAAAAGAAACATTTTCAGTTTATTGAGAATTCATATCTTTATTGTCTCATACTTCAAACAGTTTTTCGGAAGTATCATCGTTATAACTCTTGAAAACTAAACCACTCAAATATTATATATGAGTGATTTGACATGTTTGATGGAGTCTATTTTCTTTTTACATACTAGAATATGATTCTTGAAGAGTTAGTGTAACCTTTCAATAAGTCATGTTTCCCCTTTAACCGTTATTCTCTTTTGTTCTTATATCTTCTTGCATCTCTAAAAGTTAATGTAATATGATTAAAAAATCACATAAGAATATTTAAAAAAATTTAGAAGTATGTTCAATCTTCTTGTGTGGACCCTATCTAAAATAAATATTATTATAAAATAAAATGTAGCAATACATTTTTAAAAAGCAATATATCTTTTTATAAAAAAATGGAATAAGTGAACTCGTCGTAATATCTTTAAATGTTTAAATATTTATATAGATATTATTTGTATATGTATTTCATTAATTTTTACTTTTTTACTTTATTTTAAGATATTTAATTCAGATTTATTAAAAGATAAGTGATATATGTAGTAGATTGAAAAAGAAAAAAAATCTAATTCAGAACAACTTTTTGTTAATTATATAACGTGATGTTGAAAGACATATCTAGACTGTTTTGTTTTGGTAAACATAACACCCATAAGCCTAATTGAAATAGCTTTGCTTACATTTTTATGGTATATATAAAGCAATATGTAGAAAATCTGAAACTAGTAGAGATTACTATTTAGTAAACAATAACATAACTACTTTAATTTAGTGTGACAAAAATTCTACAACATTTAGTAGAGATTACAAACGATACTAAACTCCAAAAAGATACAAATTGGAATTGCGTAAGGTAGTTAATCTCTAAATTATGTTTAGCTCAATATAAACAAAGTGATATAAACAAAGTGACATATAGTTTTATGAAATTATATTAGACAATTATTACACAAAGATTTTTATATCCTCTTTAAAAGACTTATATTTTTTTTACCCTAGCAACCAGCACATGGATTGGTGCTTTACATGTGATCAGTGCCAACAAATAAGATTGTCGTGTCTTTCTTTTTCACGAGGTTTCACCAGATGTGCATGTTTTTAAGAATGGTCAATTAATGTTCAATAATTAAGCACAATTATCATTTCAAAATAAAGTTTAAAAAAATTAGAGAGGATGAAATAAAACACCAAAAAAAAAAAAAAACTAATGCTATTACCATATAAATAAATATGTGATATTATCTTATAAATAAAAATGTGAAAATCTCTACCAAATTTTGAGTTCTTAAAATCTTCTATAACCATGTTCCTAGTGAAAGTCTAAATTAACTTAAACTTTCTTCGTATTATTTTCTAGAAGAAGTAAAACTCTAAAAGAAACCCAATACATCTTCAAATATATAATTCTTTTAGATAAAACCACGATTACGATATCTTTCACATTTATTATGATCTGTTAAATCAATCTCAATAACCTTAACACATTAAAAATAATTGAAAACTCTTTGTTTTCATACTTTTCACTAATTCAACAACATTTCGAACAATATGTGGTTTTATATAAACAACTACATCAGAACTTATGGATAATTCGGTCAATTTTCAGACACAATAAAAGTGGTGAAGAATCTGAAGATGTAAAAAGAATCTGATTTTCAATAATATGTTAATGTCTTCAATAACATAATCATTGATCTAGTGAGGTTTGGAGTAAATATTGATGTCGAAGATAAGAAAATTATGTTGTTCTGCTCGTTACCAGGTTCTTATGACCACTTGGATACTACTCTTATCTGCGGAAAAAACACTATCAGTCTTGATGTGATTACTGCTACACTTTTATCTCATTCTCAAAGGAGACAAAGTGTATAGGAAGGAACTCAAGGTGACATTCTGTATGTGAAAGGGGGTCAAGATCGTAGGCAGAATAAGGATAATGTTAGTTCTTGAATGAAGAGGTCAAAATCCAGAAATCGTAAAACAACTGAGTATTATAGTTGCAAAAATATTGGGCATTGGAAGAGGGATTGTCTAAACAAAAACCAGGGCTCATCTAATTCAGTAAATATGGTTCAAACAGATGATTGTGGCAGTGAAGCAGATAAAGTGTGTTTCATCCATCAAATTTTATATATGTGTGGATTCTTGACTCTAGTTTTTCTTACCACATGATGTAACACCCTGAAAATCTAGATTAATTATTTAATTAATTTAGTATGAATATCAGTGATAATTGGTGAATATATGAATTATGGTGAATTAGTCGATGCGGTGTAATTATATGAGTTGGTGGTTTTTATGATGTGATGTGATGTATTTGTTAGTAATTAGATGTCTTAGAGATTATATAAGTTTACGTGATAAGGGTGTATGGCTAAAAGTATAGAAACATAAGGGTGAGAGTGATAATTGATTTTTTGGGATTAAATATGAGTTTTACTATTATTTTATAATAATTAAAATAAAATTATTAGTAGAATAATAAGATTGATACTATTTTATTAAATAATTAATTAATTGGGATAGTTATATTATTATTGGGATATATTAGAGTAAGAATAAGGGAAAAGAGTCTGTACGTAGAAACGAAAAAAGAGAAGCGTAGAAGAGAGAAGAAAAGAAGAGCACTAGGAAACTAGGGCAAGAGATTTCACAGTAGAGATCAAGAATCAACGAAAATCTAAGATGAAGGGGGATTCTAACTTTATAAAGGGTTGCCTAGTAATGGGGTATGGTAGAATCTAGGTTGTATGTTTTGATTTCTCATTATTTGGTTGTTTTGGGGTTTTTCCCATTGATGGATTTTCTGGTGATTTTGGTGTGTTTTTATGGAATTGGATGATATGAATTGGTTAGGATTGATAGACAATGGTTGGTGAATAATTAACATGCTTAAAAGGTAAACTTTGATGAAAAAATTATGATTTTTGGGTGTTGAAACATGGGAGGATCGTAACTGGAAATTGCAGAAATTTTCCTTGTTATCGCAGGGTAACCGATCACCTATGTATGGTAACCCGTTACCATATGAAAAGTTACAAAAACAGTAGCTACTGACTTACAGTAACCAGTTATCGTAAGTGGAGAAATGGTTACCGCGAGGAATTTTGGAAAAACAAGGTTACTGTCTTGCGATAACCAGTTACCATAGCTAGGTAACCGGTGACCACTGCTACTGACAATATTTTTGGAAAACTTCTAAAACTCATAACTTTTGTCTCGGGTGTTCGTTTGACGTGCCATTTGGACCGTTGGAAAGATAAAATAAATTCCTATCTTATGAAAGTGACTTATAATGCAGTAGTTAATTATTTCATCAACATTGATACCTATCCATGGGTGTGTTTTTTATTTATATGCCACGATTTATATTGTGGTTAAGTACGGTGATTGTTTTGATTGTGTGACATGATATACATGATAATGATGATGGAGATGGCCTGTAATTGGCGAAACTGTGATGAATAAGAAGGATAAATGTGAAGTATGTTGTTTCATGATAATGTCTCATGCCTTTATAAAGTGAAGGCCTTTATTGGCGAGCGAAGGCATGTATTGGCAAGCGAAGTTGATTGCCCTAAATTAATATTATTGCGAAAAGGGTTTTACCCTGTTGGTACCACATGCATTGAATCAGTGTCGGTATTTTGCATCATATTATGATTGATAATTCGATGGGTGAATATTGATGAGAGTATGTATTATATACGATGGATGTTATGTGTTGATTATGTACTTGAACCTTTACCTACTCATTATTATGCTTCATCTTATATTGTTATGATATCTCACCCTTTATGTGTGAATGTTACCTCTACATGGGTAACACGTAGATGATCCGAAGTAGCTAGAGATCAAAGTTTAGCTGAGGAGTTCCTTCAGTTGCATAGATTGAGTCGGTCCTGCTCTGATACGTAACACTTGGGGGTTTTTATGCGATTTGTTTTGTTAGGAGTGAACTTGTATTACTCTGTTGTTTGAATTACCTTATGTTTATGTCGATGTTTTCAAAGTGAATAGTTACAACTCTGGTTGGAGAATTTGAGATGACTATTTAGCGATGTTTTCTGCTGCGAATAAATGCACTGAAGTTTTAGACTTATGAACATGTGAATTGTGATGCGTATCCTAATTTTGAGCATGTGTGATTTGCGAAGTATGTGACATCCTATTGGTTGATGTTGTATTTTAGAAATTAAGTTACTCTGATTTTATATAATTTACCGACGGGAAATAGGGTGTTACATATGACATCGCATCGAGAATGGTTCACTACATTCAGGTTAGGTAATGTTGGATTTTATTTTATTTAGGTAAAGATAAAGCATGTACTATCACTAGAACGGGATAAATTAAAATTTCCATGGATGATGGTGGTGCGAGAACACTGAAAAGAGTTAGGTATGTTCCATAATTGAGAAATAACTTGATTTCCTTAGGTACTCTACAAGCAAATGGTTTCTCCTACATGTGTGATGGGGATATGGACATTATGAAGGTTAGCAAGGGTACATTGATTGGTATGAAAGCAAAGAGGATTTCATGTAACATCTTCAAGCTGTTAGGGAACACTATTGTAGGTGATGTTACATCAATTGAGTCTGATAATGATGCAACCAAACTCTGGCATATGCGCTTGGGTCATTTTAGTGAGCATGGGATAATGGAACTTCATAAGAGAAATATATTGAAGGTTGTTTGTAGTTGCAAGTTGGAATTGTGAAAGTATTGTATACTTGGGAAACAATGTCATATTCAGTTTAAGACTGGAAAATACAAAACATAGGGAATTTTAAACTATGTGTGTTATGATGTGTTGGAATCTACCAAAGAGGTTTTCATGGATGGTTCCAAGTATTTTGTGACTTTCACATATGATTTTTCTTGCAAGGTTTGAGTGTATTTCTCGAAGCAAAAATCCAAAGTCTTTACCCAATTCAAGTTATGGACGGAGGAGGTAGAGAATCAAATAGGAATAAAAATCAAGTATTTATGCTCAGATAATGGGACAGAGTATACTGATTTGAAATTCAAGAGGTTTTATGAAGAACATGATATTCAAAGATATTTCTCAGTTTGCAAGACACCACAACAAAATGGTGTGACAGAGAGAATAAACAGGTCTCTAAATAAAAGGGTAAGATGTCTCTTGTTAAAAGTTGTACTATTAAAAGGTTTATGGGTAGATGCAATTAACATGGAGTGTTATATTATCAACATGTCACTGCATGCTTCATTGGAGGGGAAAGTTGGAGAGGAGGTATGGACTTGTATCCTATTGATCTTGACAATTTAAGGATTTTTGGATGCCCTACTTATGTGCATATATCCAATGAAGATCAATCCAAGCTTGATCAAAAGTTGAAGAAGTGTTTCTTTGTGGGTTAGGCACAAGGTGTGAAGGGCTCGGATTATGGGATCTTATTAAAAATAAGATGGTAATCTAAAATATGTTATTTTTAATGAGTATATAATGTTGAAGAAGTCAGTTGCAATAGATGTAGTAACCTATAAAGAAGATACTTCCAATAAATAGGTGATTCAGATGGATGTTAATCTGCCACCAATGAATAATATGCTAGTAGTGCATGAACAGTAGGAGGAACTAGGCTCCAATACTTAAATTGACCATAAACCTAAAGTTTCAGGTGGAGTGTATGATTATATTCTTGTACGTGATATAGAGCATTGTTCAACCAAGCTAATAAAAAGATACATGTATGAAGACTTGGCAGCCTATGAATTTCTTACTAGTTCTGGAGACCCTTCTACTTTTTGGGAGGTTATAGATAACTAGGAGAAAGATAACTGGACGGGTGCAATGGTGGATGAGATGGAGTCCTTGTTGAAAAACAGACATGGGAGCTTATTCATCTTTATAAGAGAAAAGGGACATTGATTGTAAGTGTTTGTTCAAGATAAAACTAGTATTAATAGAAAAAGAAGGGGAAATTTCAAGGCTCGTCTTGTAGAAAAAGGGGTACTGACAATAAAAGGGGATTGATTATGATGGGTTTTATCTTTAATCATCATACATACTTATATCAGGGAAGTATTAGCTTTGGTGGCTAGTTGAGACATGTATTTAGAGAAGATGGATGTGAAGAAAACATTTCTTCACGATAATCTAGATGAGAAAATTTACATGGACATGGCAGACTAGTTTGTAAATTTAAAAGATCTTTGTATGGTTTAAAGCAGTCCCCAAGAATATGATACATGCACTTTGATTAATACATGCTTAATATTGGCTACAAGAGGTGTAAGTATGATTCTTGTGTTTATGTTAGGAGCCTTGATGATGGAACTTTTATTTTTCTGTTATTGTACATTGATGATATATTTATTTTTGCTAATTATTTACATGATATGAATAAAGTGAAAATCATGTTGAAAAAGGAGTTTGACATGAAATACTTTGATGATGCTAAGAATATTTTTTATATGGAAATTCATAGAGATATAAGTGATAGAAAATTATGGCTCTCTCATAAAATCTATATTGAAAAAACACTAGACAAGTTATTGACATGAGTATTTGAGAGGTTATGAGTACTCCATTGGACAATCACTTTAAGATCTCATTGGGTTAATGTCCAAAGACAGATGTAGAAGTGGAGTATATGTCAAAGGTCTCTTATGCTAGTGATGTTGGTTTTCTAATATATGTTATGGTGTGCACTAGACCAGATTTGGCACATGATGTAATCAATTTTGTAAGTTTATGTCCAAACCAGAAAAGTGGCATTGGGACGCAATAAAATGGGTTTTTAGGTTCTTGAAGGGTACTATGAGTTATGGTACATGTTTAGCAGTGAACATGGTCATCCTTCAGTTGTAAGATATGTTGATTCAAACTATGCTGATAATATGGATGATATGAGGTCTACAATAGGGTATGTCTTTACTTTATCAAGAGGACTTATGTGTTAAAAAGAATAGGTTCAATCCATAGTGGCCATGTCGACAATTGAAGTAGAGTACACAATGACAGGTGAAGCTACCAAAAAAGCCTTATGGCTTACAAGATTGGTGAGAGAATTGGGTGTTGAACAAGGGGGAGTTCAGATGTATTGTGATAGACATAGTGCCATTTATTTGGAAAACAATCAGGTGTATCATGCCATGACCAAGTGTTGTACCCAAAAATTTGCCCTCTCATTTTATTAAGATTTTCCTCTCATAAGACTCTTTGGACTCAGGACCATATTAGGGTTTGCTCAGCTCAAGACATCTCCTTGCACTATTGACCTAAAATTAGGGTTTGAGTTTGCACAGAGATTTTTGGATTTCCAATGATCAATGTGAATTTCATGCTTCATGTTGGACTTATAAGATTGTCCATACCAAGTTTTAAGCCTTGAATCAAATTTTTGCCCAGTCAATTAGACAGTTTACTTGGAAATCAGCTGTATTGGGGAAAAAGTCAATTGTGGCCAATTTACAGTCAAACCTCATAATTTTTGATCCACACCAACATTATAGACTCATATGAACCATTTTATCAATTTTGGACCACAACTCCTCAAGAAATTTGATCAGATCATCAAAAGGGCAAAATGGTCATTTTTAGGGTTTTGATTGCAGAAGGGCAATTTTTTTATTTTTAACCTAGCCAATGGCAAATTGGGTTCAAGCATGGATTCAAGGACTCAATGGCATCATCTTGACCTAATCACAAGGTTCAAAAGATCTCAAAAGCATTGGATTGACAGATGAATTTTCCAGTAAACTGATCAAAAATCAACTGTACACTGAAAAGTCAAACTTTGACTTTTTGGTCAAAATCAAGTGCCAAGGGTCATTTTTCATCAAGATGTGTCAAAACATGAAACTTGTTCACCAAGAAACCTAATTTTGAAGATTAGGGTTTAAAATGTAAAATTTTCATAACTTAGAAATTTTCTAAGTTATGAAAATTTCTTATTTTTTCCCAAATTTGTCCAACATTTTCACCATAATTAAATTGGATTCAAAGAAAACTTCCAACATGAAAGTTGTATTCCTCCAAAAAATCTATAAATTTTATTCACAAAGTTTTCCCAAAAGATGCTTGTATCTCAAGTTATGATTTTGTGAATAGAGGTCCAAAAACTTTCTAACTTAGTGAAATTTTGCCCTAGTTTAGGCAGGATTTTGACCTATCTTCATGTCAATTTTACACAAATTCCAAGTGGAATCTCAAAATTAATTTTAAATATGTATTGTATATCATGTTACAAGCTTTCCAAAATGTCCAAGAAATCTCCAAGATCATTTGTGGTTAGGGAGAATCGAAGGATTGAAAATGGCAAAATATCCATTTTGGCCAAGGCATTTTGCACATTGATACAAGTTGCAATTCTGACGAAAGCATGCTTGTACTTGATTTACAGGCTCTAATCTCTTATACACTCATAAATTAAATGCAAACACATTGGATTAAGGCTTTGTTCTAATCTATGAAGCATTATACAAAGGTTTAATCCATTTTTGGCAAAAAGGCAACAATGCCATTTACATAAAGCACACCTTTTGCAAATTTGTTTCTCTTGAGCATTGGAACAAGATTTTTGCTGCAAACAAAGTTTCCTAATATCAGGCAAAGTTCACCAACTATGTGCAGCTAGAATACAAACCTGTACAAGCCTTGACATTGTCAACTCACCTTTTACTTCAAAAACAAGCAAATGTGCAAAAGTCTCCACAACTCTTCAATCTGATAAGAGCAAGTGTTATATTCATTTCAAACAAGTTTTACACATTGCCTAAGGTTAAAAACACGATCTACAAGCCTCTAAAACACCCTTAAGCACAGAAATCACAAGTTCTGGCAAAATAGGGCAAGCTCTGCAAATCAGAAGCCAAAACATATTTGCCTCGTGCGTTTTGTCCCAAACCACTTCAAACACTTTCTAAACAACCCACCTGAACTATCCAAGCCATTGTTTATCAACTGTAACTTCATTTTCAAGCTTCACCATTTTTGAATTTTGAGTTTGCAGGTTGACTTCTACAAGCATATTCAGGCCATTTCAAAGCAAGCCAAGTATTGGGAAAGGTCAAGGGAACCTCAAGCAAGCTCAAAAGAACCTCAAGCCTCACTGAAAGTTGCTGCATTGCCATATTCAAACTTGACTGAAACAGGTATTTCTCAAACTTCTATCTCTCTATTTAGGAATCATTAGGCTTAGGTTTGTGAAGCAAAAATGTAGTCCTCGTTGTCCTTGAGCTGTACATATGCATATAATTCATTTATGTTAACTGAGCTAGGAGTATTTGATAGTTGAACTTTCTGAAAACACTAGGTCAAGATTTAGGGCCAATGAAATTCTCTCTGGTCTTTGAGAGTTAGATTAAGTTTTTTACATGGTTAGAATCGTGTGATCAAGAGCTATAACTTTCATGTTGCAAGTTTTTGTTTTTTAGCACGTATGCAGGAGTTCCAGATTTGAACATGGTGCGCGTTTTGCTTCTGTCTCAAGGACATGGATGAAGGAAATGGGCTGGGCTTGGCTTGTTTCTACTTTTTGCACCCCCTAGCTTGCTTTCTGCACCCCCTTGGCCCATTTGATTATTTTTGTATTTTTTTTATTTCTTTTATATTTCCGACTTTTTATTTATTTTTCTAAATATTAAAAATCACCAAAAATATTTTCTTAAATTTTCACATTTTATTTTATTTTATTTATTTTATTTTTGGCATAATATTTAGTTTATTAGGTTTAATACATTTATTTTTTTTAAATAAAAACTTATAATTAATACAAAAATATTATATATTTTTATTTTTATTATTTATACATATAAAATAATATTTTCTCACATATTTTATTTTTAAATATTTTTGTGAATATTTTTATTTATTTTCTTTGTACATAAATGAATAAATAAATAATATAATGCATTTTCTTCTTAAAACAAAAACTAGGGTTTCCACCCTTTCCAAAAATAATCATCTTTATTTTTTCTTATTTTTGAGACATAAACCCTTTTTTTACATACATAAAATAAATACAAAAACATTTTGCATATTTATATTTAATTGCATATTTAAATATTGTTAACTTATTATTTGTACAATGAATTCAATTTGGTTGTAATAGTTGAATTAGGGTTTTATTTTTGTGCAAATACCCCCTATTCAAACTTGTATCCCCCTCCCCATAATAATGTTGTAATAGTCTTAGATTTACTTTTACGCATTTTATTGCTTTCAAATATGCATGATAGTAAATTAGGGTTTGTATGCAAAGACCAAAATCAAACAAATAGCTTGACTAAACACAAGATAAAAATGCATGAAAAAATGACAACAAAATGCACACAAGCACCCCTAGAGTTTCATCCACTTGTTGCCTTAAAAACATGGCCATGGTATGCATGCTAGGTATCTTGGCAAAACAAAATCAAAACAAAAAGATCATAGTCCCTCGATGACGCTACCTTGGTTGCCTATACAAAAATAATCTAGTCCCTCAAAAACTTGCTAAGATACTTGGCAACATTGTTATCATGGTCATACGATGACCCGCGACTGTCCCGTTTAACATCCAAACACAAGGTTGTTTACCAAATACAATGGTAAAACAACAATGTCAAAGGGTTAAAAATGTGTAGGAAAGATCTTTGAGTAGGGTAGACAACTCCTAGTTACTTGATCAAATTTGCAAACCATCCTTGCTATTTTAAAACTACCACACAATTTCAAAACATTTCCCAACAAACTTTTAAACATTGAAACATTTTTCAAAAGACAAACACTTTTGTATACATTCAAACAAGAATCATTACAAAGGTTGCCACAATGATGGCCTCTTTTCAAAATACTTTCAAAACCACACACAAAAGCACCATTTCAAATAATTGAAAATCAAAAGCAAGTGATCTAAAACAAGTAACTAAGAGCCCATGGAAAACCATGGATGAAAAGGGTGCTAGCACCTTCCCTTTTCATAATCTACCCCCCGAACCCAAAAACAATCTCAAAGGTCTTTCCTATGATTTTTGACCTTTCCTTTGGATAAAATAAAAGTCGGTGGCGACTCTTGCTAAATTGAAACATTTGCGAACAAAAACCGCAAAAACCTCAAGTCAGTTCTCCCACCGCATCACAGAACTGACGACTCTGCTGGGGATTTAAAATCTAAAAGTGGGGTTACCTTAGGGTTTTATATCACCTTTACATGCTTATCTTGCTTGACTTGATTGATTTACACTTTGGTTCTATTGTTTGGGTTTGAATCCTCTACCCATATTTGGGAAACATTTATAGGTAAATAGCAATACATTGTGGAAATTATGTGGGGTATACTGACATGGTTGAAGCAACAACTATGTTAGTGCGACATATTTTTGGGTACCGGTAGCCTTTGAGTTAATCAAAGAGAATACGGGGCCGCTGAGTGATGTCATGAAGCACTAATGGACTTTTAAAACCTTTACTTGACCAACTTGGCCTTTTTAGGGGTAGTGAGATGACCGGCTTTGGTGCAGTCCGAAGTTGGTAGATACTCGATACTACACTCATTGAGGGTTGTTTTCTTGGAATATTTCGGTCGCCAGTAAAGTGGCTAAACTGAAACAATGAACACAGAAAATAATCTAGTGATATTGAGCTCCTTAGAACCCAGTTACTATTTCTAGGACAGGTTGAGCCAACTAAACTTCAAGAGGGTACTTACCTATGAAACCCCATGCAAGCCTGAAACTAGGATCTTGTGTGATTTTTTTGTACATATATACTTGTGTATAACATCATGGACATCATGAAGCATCATATGCATCCACTAACCATTTCAAGGATTTGGATCTTCATCTTTGTTCCTGTTTTGTAGGTAATGGATTCACTTCGCAGGAAAACAATTCAAGTCAACCTTGTAAGAATTCCTCCTCAACTCAAGGAGCTAGCTTCAAGGATTCCTGAGAATTCTCCATTCACCGAGAGGCATGGTCGTCTTCTCAACTTAGTCAACACCAACACTGAGGAAGACATGGTGAAAGTTCTCTTCCAGTTCTTTGACCCCCTACACCACTGCTCCACATTTCCTCACTACCAGCTTGTGCCTACTTTGGAGGAATTTTCTCAACTCTTGAGGATTCCTATTCTCCATCAACTACCATACAACAGTACGGAAAGAGATCCAAAGCCGGAAGATGTTGCTCAAGCCCTACACTTGCAACCATCTGATGTCAAAGGCCATTGGGAAACTAGAAGTGGTGTCAAGGGTTTCTTGGCAAAGTTTCTGTTTGAGAAGGCCCAAAGCTGCTGAAATTAATTGGACTTACAAGCTTTTGAGGAGATTGTAGCTCTTCTCATCTATGGGATGGTCTTGTTCCCAAATCCTGACCAACTTATAGATGTAAGTGCTGTCAAAATTTTCATGGCTCGCAACCCGGTGCATACATTGCTTGGGGATATCCTCCACTCTTTTCACACTCGAACAATAAGGAAAAGAGGTGTTCTCATGTGCTGTACTTCTCTACTGGCAAGATGGTTTATTTCTCATCTTCCCCAATCAGTTTTGAAGAATGAGCAAGGTCTGAGGTGGTCACAACGGTTGATGACCCTTACATATTCAAATGTTCATTGGTGTTCTCGATCCAAAGAAAATGTTATCATCATTGATCATTGTGGGGAATTCCCTAATGTCCCTATACTTGGCATTAGGGGAGGCATCACCTACAACCATTGCTTGGATCTGAGACAGTTCGGGTACGCCCGAAGGGATGGCCTACATGACATGCTGATTCCATACTTGATTTTTGACTTCGACAACGACGATCAAGGACTTCGACAAAGGTTCATCCGAGCTTGGAGGATGCCCAACAAAGTGGACAGTAAGACCTTGGGACACAAGAATTCCATCCCCCTTGAGCCTTACCTCAAGTGGGTACGAACCCGCGCCTAAAGTCTTATGATGCCTTACCCCTACATTCTGCCTGTGATCAAAGAGCCTGTTATGGAAGGAGAGGTTCCATACACCCTCCTACATCCTGACATGCCAACATCACTAGAAGATCTACAAAGGAGTTGGATACAGCTCAAGGGAGAACACAATACTTTTGAAGCCCAATTCTACGCCAGTGAGAAGAAGGTTTTAGAACTTACTCGTCAACTTCACGAAGAGCAGACTCTCAACACCTACATTGCACCCAAAAGGATGCACAACATCTTTTTACATTAGAATTTTTTATTATTTTGCCCATGGGGCATTGATGTACTAACAAATTCTATCTTATTAATATGACGTGTGTTCTTTTTTGTTTACAACAAATTTGAATTTCTGAATCCTTGAATGCATTACATGAATACATCTCATTCATCATATGCATAAGCAGGTCTTCACACCAAGTTTCCTTATCTCTCTGTTGTTTATTTCAGCAAGATGGATATAGAGCAGACGGTTAAAGACTTACAAGCGCAGAATTCGCAGTTTCAACAGCTACTTATGACCTTGGCTAAGGGGCAGGAGGAGCTCAAAACCTTGCTAGAAAAGGAAAAGGAGAAAAAGAAAAAGAAGAGAGTTGGTGTGGCTACCTTGGGTAGAAGATTTGAAGGTCAAGCTAGAAGGGTCCTGGATTTCCCCTCAACATCTGATGAAGGGGTAGGAAAAGGAAAGGGAGCTGCAATGCCAACTGAGTCTGAGGAAGAAGAAGAAGAAGAAGAAGAAGAGGATGAAGACTATTATGAGCAGCAGTACCCTCCTGCAGACGACAAATATAAGAACCTGGAAGAGCGTCTGGCAGCTATGGAGGTACAGAGAGTGTCTGGGCTGGACTTCGAAGATCTAGGGCTGGTCTCTGGAATTGTCATTCCCCCTAAATTCAAAGTACCTCTATTTTCTAAATACGATGGGGTGTCTTGTCCAAAGATGCATCTGCGATCTTACGTCAGAAAAATTCAACCTCACTCTTCTGACAAGGATCTGTGGGTACATTTCTTCCAGGATAGTCTTTCGGGGACGCAGCTGGATTGGTTTTACCAGTTAGAGAGGTCTGATGTGCATAATTTGGAGGATTTGGCGGCCACCTTCTACAGACAATATCAATATAATACGGACTTAGCACCAACCCGTACTCAACTACAGAGTATGGGCATGGTCTCAAATGAAGGTGTGATCGATGGATCTGGAACTGACTGTTTAACGTTGGTTCGCGAAATGTCGCGGAAGTAAGAGTCGTCACCGTCTTTTATTTTCTCCAACATGGACAGGACAAAAGCACAGCAAAATTCCTTATGAGATAGTTTCTCGGTTCGGGAGGTAGATTTATAGAAAGGGAAGGTGTTAGCACCCTTTCTATCCATGGTTATCCATGGGCTCTTAGATACTTGCTCATTTGTGTTTTCAAGATGTTTGTTTGCTTTTCAAAAGTGCGTGGGTTTGAAGAAATTTCATTGAAAACTTCAATTCGACTCTTGTATCAGTCCTCAAGAGTGTTGTGAAGCGTTTGTTTTGAAATCTTTTTTGAAAAGTGTCGGTGTGAAAAGAGTTTTGTTTGTTTTGAATGGAGCAAGTATCTATGAGTCATCCACCTACCCTAAGGAATTAGGCTGTGTAAATGTCCTTAAGGTAGTGCCATCCCACCATTGAGAGGTAGGTAGCACCACCGTTGGAGGTGTTCGGGTCAATTCGTTTGTGGGGACAGTGTGGTCACCAGAGCAACAATAGAACACCTTAGAAGCTACCCTTATGCCATTGATCCTTTTTTATTTTGAGGCAACTTTTCCGAGGCAACTTGTTTTGAGGCATTTGGATCAACGGACATAAGGACTTACTAAAACGTCCTATACTCGACGACCACGTTTCGAGGGTAAGGCAACAGTGAGGCGTACCCTAAGAGTGGTGTGTGAATTTGTGTGTTATTTTCAGTTATGTTTTATCTTGTACATGTATCATGGTGATCTACGCTTGTTTTTAATTTAGGACATTCATTCTTTCATGCAAAGTTTAGCAGTTTAAAAGTGCGGAAATTAAAGTGCGGAAAGATAAATCCTACGCTATTACAAGGTGCGGGTCTATACATCGCCAAATTAACAAAGACCCGTTTTGAATAAAAAATGCGGAAAGTAAATAAATTCCTAATTACTATTACAAGGCTTGAGCAATTACATAATATTCACAAAGGAAAATAAGAATAAATGCGCGAAAGAATTAAAGTTGAACGTTCGAGGGCGTTGGACCCTTTTGAAATTAAATTGAATTAAGAAAGTTAATTATTTATTTTATTAAAGAAAAGAAATATTTTTTAGGTTTTTTTTGTATTTATGAAAATAAAGAAAAGAATTTAAAATTAGAAGGAAACCCTAGTTCTAAATATTTTTAATTATTAAAAAAAAGTTAAAGTTTAAAACCTAATTTACATAATATTTAATGTACATGTTTATTTACAAAATTAATGATAATTAATAATAATGATAAATAATGATGATTAATAATTTATTTAAGAAAAAGATGAAAATGTCAAAAAAACCTAATTCTAGATACTTTTTACTTATTAAGAAAAAGATTAAAGTTTAAAAACCTAAATTAAACTAAGTTAATTGTTAGAGTTTGTTTACAAAAAAAATAGGTTAGTGATGAAATTAATAATAATTAAATATATTTGTATTTTTGATTTTTCTGTTTTTATTATAGAAAATTATTTTATGGTAAAAAAACAATTAAAACAATTAAAAAAGAATTAGAAAAGAAAAGAAAATAAAATTAAAAAGGATGCAAACCAAGGGGGGTTTCAGGCCCAAGGGGAGGTTTTTTTGAAGTATTCTGGCCCATTAGACAAAAAGGCTTGTTTGACTTTCTGGCATCACGTGCGTGTTCATTGACTCCTGAGTACCGTGGTCTGCATTCTTTGGCCATTGGATTGGGTTTCATGGCCATTTGTGTTCTGGCCTCAACGTTCCTTAATCTTCTCAGGATGTCTGTCTCGCCATGTATTGGTGTCATGCATAAGTTGTTCTTTTGGCCATTTGGCTTTTGGCTTTTGGCCTCAACGTTCCTTAATGAACCTGCATGGATCCTGTCTAAATCTGCAGTGTTAAATCTCATGAACACATTAAATAAAATCATAAAATGCAAATAAAGCCAATATATGAAGAAATTTAATGTTTAGGCACAATATGGCATGTATGAATGATTATACCCTTTTGATCATGGAGATCAAATCAATCTTACCCTTACTGGAAAATTAGTGACATGAATGCTTTTATGCCTTTTGGATCATGGAGATCAAGCCAACCTTACCCTTACTGAAGAAGTAGTGAGGTGTTGGTTTGTAACTGTGATGGCTTGTTTGTAGTGAGAGGGAGATTTGTAATAAGGATTTCAAGGTTTTAGGGTTCTTGAAAGAATTTGATATTCTAACAGTGTTGTGGCAAGGTTTTTTCTCTCTTTTTCTCTCCTCCCTGGTTTGTGTGAAAAGAAGGTGATTATATAATGGAAATTAGGGTAAAGAAAATGGGCTTTGAATGTGCAATTGGGCCTCCAATGTTCACTTGAGTTCGTCACTTTCCAGGCTAAATCGCAGGGACTTAAATGCAATTTTTGAAGTTGAAATGTGAAAACAAAATGTAGCCGACATCGATAACTAACTCCCGTCCGAAAATCGGCTCAATCGGATAAACAATGAATTAGTTATGAATTTTTGAAGTTTCAGCTCAGACAAACTTATTTTGGGCTCCAGTGTCGACTCTGACACGTTCTTCAATAAAAAACTGGTATTGATCGGTGCATAATTTGGTCTCGACTTTTGAAGCAAAGTTGTATATCTATGAGTCAGTGACCTTGTGTAAAAATATGAGCCCAATCCGATAAAAATTGACCGAGTTATGAATTTTCGAAGTTTCGACCCAGATGAAATAATATTCAGCATTCAGGATTTTCGACGCGTCACGCACTCGGAGAAAAAAACAAGGGCCTTTTGAATACCGTTTGAACTCAATACCTTCTGTGAAAATGTAGTCAACTCAATTTGTGAAATTTTGGCACCAGAACCAGCTCGATACGATGAAAATCGACCAAGTTATGATTTTCTGAACATGACGTAAATAAACTTCTGTCACAAATTTTCTGTATGAAAATACTTGATAAATCCACATTTTTGAAGACTTTCTAATTGAAATTGGCTTCCAGCCGTGAGAGATGAAAACGTAGATAATGTCAAGACGGAATTTTGGCCACCGGAACGGGTTCAAAACGAGCCACGATCTTCAAGTTTTGAATTTTTTAGCGCGTAAAAACTGCACTTTCAGCACACTTTTTTCACCATATTTCTTCGAGAAAACTCACACAGTCGGATACCTTCTTTAAAGAATTGACTCTTGAGCCGAACCTGAATTTGAGCATAAGTTAGGACATTAAGGAGCACTTGAGGTCATTTGGATGTAAGGACCTTGATGCAACACAAAACCCTAATTTTGACTTGACTGCCTTAGGAGGTGATTTGACTGTGCAACCTTTGAGAAATCTTGAGGAATATGGGAGAGCAAATTTTGAGGTACAACAGCTGCCCCTGTTCAATCTTCTTAGACCTGAGGATGTAGATTGGCTTGCGTTCCTTTCGTGATCCGAAGGTGGAAGATGATTGAACACTAGAGTGCCCAGAAATTTGCGCTCACATAGTAAAGTATCAGCAGCGTGATGGCGGGAATGGGCTTACAGATGCCATTTGGAGATGATGATGGGTAGGAGGATGGGCTTATAGATGCCATCTGAAGGTATGACAGAACTTTGTCGGGAATGGACTTATAGACGCCATTTGGAGACTGTAGGTATGTGGATGGGCTTACAGATGCCATCTAGGTGTCGATCGCGTAAGAGATTCCTTAGCGAGAACTTGCGTACCTGAGAAAGAAAGATAATTACCTGGCCTGTTACAGGAGTTGATCTTCAAATTCTTTATGTAGATGTGCCCTGGCTAGATACAGGTATCGAATCTTAGAACTCTTCAGACGGGCCCTGGCAAGATACAGGAATCGAGTCCAGAGAATATAGTCGTCAACAGATACACCCTGGCGAGATACAGGAATCGGATCTTCAGACTCTTCAGACGTGCCCTGGCAAGATACAGGAATCGAGCCTGGTAATGTTAGTCGTCAACAGATACACCCTGGCAAGATACAGGAATCGAATCTTCGAACTCTTCAGACGTGCCCTGGCGAGATACATGAATCGAGTCTGGAATTCAGAAAGGTTGGTGAGTTGTCTCTACTAACAGGTTATTTCCATGGACGGGTGGTCTTTAACGACGAGTGTCTATAACGACGAGTGTCTATAACGACGAGTGTCTATAACGACGAGTGTCTATAACGACGAGTGTCTATGACGACGAGTGTCTATGACGACGAGTGTCTATGACGACGAGTGTCTATGACGACGAGTGTCTATGACGACGAGCGTCTATGACGACGAGCGTCTATGACGACGAGCGTCTATGACGACGAGCGTCTATGACGACGAGCGTCTATGACGACGAGCGTCTATGACGACGAGCGTCTATAACGACGAGCGTCTATAACGACGAGTGTCTATAACGACGAGTGTATATAACGACGAGTGTCTATGACGACGAGTGTCTATGACGACGAGTGTCTATGACGACGAGTGTCTATGACGACGAGTGTCTATAACGACGGGTGTCTATAACGACGGGTGTCTATAACGACGAGTGTCTATAACGACGAGTGTCTATAACGACGGGTTGTATCAGAGAAATCTTTAGGCATTGATTTAACTGGATTTGTATTCTTTTGACTGGATTTGTCTACTTTGACATAGCTGATCATTTAACTGTATCCTTCCTGAAAGGTAAAGGTCAGTCATATGCAATGCATGGTATGGATCAAGCGGTGATATTCTTAGCATAAATGAGATTATGTGACATGATGCATGTGTCATGTTTATGATAATGTAATGTTTTTGAATGTATCTCCGTCTAGAAAAAAAAGTCCTTGACGAATGCCGAGAAGTTCGCTGAATCCTGGGTTGATCTTGAAGAGTGGAGTTCTTCGTTTCCGCTGGGGGATGATAATTGCAAGAATAAACCGGTAGGAGAAGATGACTCCGTTGGGGAATAAACTTGGCGAAGGGATTGCTCTGCGGGGAGATAACTCTGTGGGGAAAGAGGGGCACTTTGCTGAGGGGCTGATGATAACTCCGCCGGGGATAGGACGAACCTCGCTGAGAATGATCTTTCTGTGGTAATTAGCTGAGGATAACCCAGTTATAAGCCCTGGAGGGAATGACTGTGAATAAAGCCGGGGAGAGGCGTCCGTACTCTTGGTATCTCGGGGGACAGCGCGCCCAGATTGCTTGGACAACTTATTATTGCTCCTTGTTTCTGATGTGGGAGAAGATACCTGTGGAGGCGCTTGATGACTGCCGGTTGACAAATCTTCTTCTGGTAGGCAAGTGACGAGATACCGGGACATAGTCGTACGCTTTGATCCCTAATTTTTTCCTGGACCGCCCTTTCGGGTTTTCAGTCCACCGGGATACCCATTTTTGCCCAAGCCACCTTTCCAGGTTTTCGACTTGCCGGGTGTACAGATTTTTTTCATTTCATCCCTCATTTTTTCCCGAACCCTTTTGGTTCGCCGGGAAGCCCTTATTTTTGCCTAGGTGTGTCAACCTAGCGGGTCTTTGATTACGCGTAGTATTTTTTCCGACTATGTCCATGCTCTCAGGATGTAGGGAGGTGCCCCTGTTATTATGTTGCCACGCTACCAGAAGATGTTTGGTCATGCAAGATTTGTTGCTGGGAATTCATGTCCAATGCCCCAAGTGGCTCAGGCGGAGGTTTGCCCCTGGCTGTTTGGCATCTTGAGAGATTCCTTGAATCTTGACTGGACTGCCCCAGATGATGGACAATGATCAGGCCATGCCCCTTGATTGGAGGTGCTTTTGTTCATTAGGCATTCGTCGTGCGAATTTCTATGCTGTTCAAACAAAAAGTCATATGCAAACAAAGTTATGTTAAAAATGCAAAGCTTATGTCTGTCTTGAAGTTTTTTGAAAAATGCATTTTTCAGTAAAACCAGCAAATTTTGTAAAATGTGATGTCAACTTAATATTTTACAGCGAGCCTTAAGGAGTCAAGATACCTTTCGTAACAGTATGCCTTCGAATTAACCCACGCTTCAGCTAGGACTTTTGAGGGTTATAACGTGGCCTGGTTCACGGTTTAAGAAACAAAGGATAAAGGCTCAAATTATTTGTACCCACTCACTCTTCGTGATGTTCTTCGAACCTAAACTCAGTTGATCGTGCGTTAGACCTTGTTTGAGTCTTTGCTTTGATATACCAGCGATGGTTCGGATATTGACAGTTTATTTGGAATAGGCAGTCATTCCTTTTTTGTTGTTGAGGGTCTGTAGGACCTCTTTCTCTTCTTTTTTTTGTTATCCCTGTTTTTTTGCCTGAACTGTTTCTTTTGTGATTACAGTCAGCGGGATGCCCCAGTTTCGTAAGTCTCCTTCATAGGTTTTGACTTATTGGGCTTTTATTTTGAGAAGTAATGACTGCCTGTCTTTATGATCGTTTGGAACCATCACTGTCTTTCTTTGTTTTGTAAGGACCTTTTTGGTGCCATTTGTTATGCACTTGGATCAACTGAGAGAACTACCCTGCCCCAGGTTATGATTAAGGGTTTTAAATTTCGAAAAGAAAAACTCCTACTTCTTTGGCTCAGAGGGGTTGACGAGGGATTATCTTCCTTATAACTCCAGTGTTTAAGAATTGAAACAATGCCTGTACCTCATCAGCGGAGTCTGTTCAAAAGCATATTGTATATTGTGGTATCGTTTTCGTCATCCTCCCTCAAGAGGCTTAGAATTTTCAATCAAGAGTTGATCATCACAAAAATATGAAAACAGTTTGCATATAGTGAATACGAAATAATTACTTCAAAACAGACATGTGTAATGCATTAATGAAATAACCAAGTTTGACATGAAACAAAATGTTTGAACAATCAAAGAAAATTACAATCTGAACATTCAAATGAACAAAAGTTTCCAATCCTAGCCATGTTTGGGCAGGGGAGCAGTGGTCACATTGGGAGCTTCTGGAGAGTCGAGCTGGACTTCCTTTGCGTCAATCAGATCCTGAACCTTGTTTCTCAAAGTCCAACAATCATCTGTAGCATGCCCCGGGCTGTCAGAATGATAAGCGCAGCGAACGTTGGGGTTATACCTTGAAGGCGTCCTGTTGGGATTCTTTGGAGGGTCCATGAGAGTTACCAACTTGGTTTCCAGCAACTGTGGCAATATCTGTGACAAGGTCATGCCGAGGGGAGTGAATTGCCTTTTGGGTCTCTCTTCCCTTTGCTGATTGTGACGCTGAGGAGCGCCGGCTGGTTTTGCAATAACCACCGCGTTGATGTCTCGGCGGTGTTCAGACCTATTCTGCCCTCTTAAGCCATAGACAGCACTAGATTCTCTCTTGGATGGTTTCTTCTCAGTGTTCGAGGAGTCACCATTCTGTATTTTCCCTCACTTGATGCCAGCTTCTATTCTTTCCCCGGTCAAGACCAAATCTGTAAATCCAGCAGCAGAATTCCCAATCAGGTGGTTGAATAATGGACCAGACAGGGTCCCCAAGAACATGTCGACAAGCTCGCGGTCAGTTAGAGGTGGTTGTACCCTTCCAGCAAGGTCCCTCCATTTTTGAGCATACTCTTTAAAGCCCTCGCCTGTACCCATAGACATTCCCTGGAGCTGAGTGCGCGTGGGAGCAAGGTCGGCATTATACTGGTATTGCTTGTAAAATGCAGTGGCTAAGTCTTCCCAGGTACGGATGTTGGCTCCATTCAGTTGATAGAACCATTCGAGCTGAGTCCCTGAAAGACTCTCCTGGAAGAAATGGATCCATAAGTTCTTGTCAGCCGTGTAAGGCTGGATCCTCCTCATGTATGACCTGAGATGCAGCTTTGGACAGGATGCCCCGCCGTACTTTGCAAAGGCAGGTGCCTTGAATTTGTGCAGGATCACTACCCCAGAAGACAGACCTAGATCTTCGAAGTCCAGGCCGGGCACTTTTTGTATTTCCATAGCACTTAGCCGGTCTTCCAACTGTTTATACCTGTCCTCAGCCGGAGGGTACTGCTCATCATTGAACTCCGTCTCGTTGTCGGAGACCACTGGACTAGGAACCTCCCTTTCTTGGGGACTGTCTTTCCCAACAGATGGGGTAGTCTGCTCAACTTCATTTTGTGATCCATTCCCAGATTTGCGTCTAGGGTTGAACAACACCGTCCTCTTCTTCTTCTTTTTCAAAAGCAGGGTCTTCAGATCTTGTTGCCCCTGGGCTAGACTCATGATCAACTCTTGGAACTGGGCGTTATGAGCCTGGAGGGCCTTGATGGATTGCTCGGTAGATGATTCAGGATTCATGATGGCGAGCTGAAATAAACAGCGAAGAAGGTAAGCAACCTGTAAAAGGGGTACCTGTAATGCAATGATATGTATGTATGCATGCAATGTTTCCAAGGATCTCGCGGGGTAAACAAGAAAATTGTTAGCATTTGAATTTTGTAGCTTGATGGAAGGAACTGCATATTGTAGAGAGTCCTTCTTCAAGAGTCAAGGCTCACCATATCGAGTGGGTCATAGCCCCTGACAACCTCGGCTAGAGGAAAATAAATCCCCTTTGCCCCTTGCTGGACAGTTGGTTCATCATGACCTGCATCACAAACCTTTGAGATCCTTGAAATGGGTTAGTCTGTATGCAATGGTATGATGTTATGCTATGCATGGGGTAAAGTAGGTAAACCCTGTTATGAGTCCCAATTAAGGACTGTAAACAAAACCTGCAAGAAACTCAAGTGTCAGATAACAAGCATGCAAATAGTCAAGTTGGAAGGCACGCAAGTCACACAAGAGAGCCCTTAGAGTTTAGGCCAACATGGGGTCTAGGTATTACCCTCTTTCAGTTTGTTGGTTAAGACCTTTCCTATCAGAAGTAACCGGGTTCTAGAGGATCCCAATATCACTGACTACCCTCAATCGGTCATAACTCTAGCATCGCAATCTTTTCTTGCGGCCAGAACCATCACGAGAGTTTAGCCTCAATGGGCGTAGCATACTGCTACTGTTCTATTGGCCAAGTTGGGTCATTTAAGGTTCTAAGGTCGGTTGGTGCTTAATGACTCCTCAGAAGACCCATATTCTCCTCGTTGCGACACAAGGGATATCGGTACAGACCAAGGCTCCACACCAACGTAGCCACTGTTTCACCCATGTCGGTCTACGCCGGACAGGTCCCTCACAACTTATGCTACCTAACAGGGTATCCCCAGATCCGGGTTAGGATCTATGTAACTCCGATGCAACCCACAATAATAAAGCAAACAAGCACAACAATTGAAAACACAAGTGATCTTAGTCCTAAGGTACACCTCACTTTAAGTAATTCCCCAGAAGAGTCTCCAGTTCTGTGATCGATGGATCTGGAACTGACTGTTTAACATTGGTTCGCGAAATGTCGCGGAAGTAAGAGTCGCCACCGTCTTTTATTTTCTTCAACATGGACAGGACAAAAGCACATCAAAATTCCTTATGAGATAGTTTCTCGGTTCGGGAGGTAGATTTATAGAAAGGGAAGGTGTTAGCACCCTTTCTATCCATGGTTATCCATGGGCTCTTAGATACTTGCTCATTTGTGTTTTCAAGATGTTTGTTTGCTTTTCAAAAGTGCGTGGGTTTGAAGAAGTTTCATTGAAAACTTCAATTCGACTCTTGTATCAGTCCTCAAGAGTGTTGTGAAGCGTTTGTTTTGAAATCTTTTTTGAAAAGTATCGGTGTGAAAAGAGTTTTGTTTGTTTTGAATGGAGCAAGTATCTATGAGTCATCCACCTACCCTAAGGAATTAGGCTGTGTAAATGTCCTTAAGGTAGTGCCATCCCACCATTGAGAGGTAGGTAGCACCACCGTTGGAGGTGTTCGGGTAAATTCGTTTGTGGGGACAGTGTGGTCACCAGAGCAACAATAGAACACCTTAGAAGCTACCCTTATGCCATTGATCCTTTTTTATTCCGAGGCAACTTTTCTGAGGCAACTTGTTTTGAGGCATTTGGATCAACGGACATAAGGACTTACTAAAACGTCCTATACTCGACGACCACGTTCCGAGGGTAAGGCAACAGTGAGGCGTACCCTAAGAGTGGTGTCTGAATTTGTGTGTTATTTTCAGTTATGTTTTATCTTGTACATGTATCATGGTGATCTACGCTTGTTTTTAATTTAGGCCATTCATTCTTTCATGCAAAGTTTAGCAGTTTAAAAGTGCGGAAATTAAAGTGCGGAAAGATAAATCCTACGCTATTACAAGGCGCGGGTCTATACATCGCCAAATTAACAAAGACCCGTTTTGAATAAAAAATGCGGAAAATAAATAAATTCCTAATTACTATTACAAGGCTTGAGCAATTACATAATATTCACAAAGGAAAATAAGAATAAATGCGCGAAAGAATTAAAGTTGAACGTTCGAGGGCGTTGGACCCTTTTGAAATTAAATTGAAATAAGAAAGTTAATTATTTATTTTATTAAAGAAAATAAATGTTTTTAGGTTTTTTTGTATTTATGAAAATAAAGAAAAGAATTTAAAATTAGAAGGAAACCCTAGTTCTAAATATTTTTAATTATTAAAAAAAAGTTAAAGTTTAAAACCTAATTTACATAATATTTAATGTACATGTTTATTTACAAAATTAATGATAATTAATAATAATGATAAATAATGATGATTAATAATTTATTTAAGAAAAAGATGAAAATGTCAAAAAAACCTAATTCTAGATACTTTTTACTTATTAAGAAAAAGATTAAAGTTTAAAAACCTAAATTAAACTAAGTTAATTGTTAGAGTTTGTTTACAAAAAAAATAGGTTAGTGATGAAATTAATAATAATTAAATATATTTGTATTTTTGATTTTTCTGTTTTTATTATAGAAAATTATTTTATGGTAAAAAAACAATTAAAACAATTAAAAAAGAATTAGAAAAGAAAAGAAAATAAAATTAAAAAGGATGCAAACCAAGGGGGGTTTCAGGCCCAAGGGGAGGTTTTTTTGAAGTATTCTGGCCCATTAGACAAAAAGCCTTATTTGACTTTCTGGCATCACGTGCGTGTTCATTGACTCCTGAGTACCGTGGTCTGCATTCTTTGGCCATTGGATTGGGTTTCATGGCCATTTGTGTTCTGGCCTCAACGTTCCTTAATCTTCTCAGGATGTCTGTCTCGCCATGTATTGGTGTCATGCATAAGTTGTTCTTTTGGCCATTTGGCTTTTGGCTTTTGGCCTCAACGTTCCTTAATGAACCTGCATGGGATCCTGTCTAAATCTGCAGTGTTGAATCTCATGAACATATTAAATAAAATCATAAAATGCAAATAAAGCCAATATATGAAGAAATTTAATGTTTAGGCACAATATGGCATGTATGAATGATTATACCCTTTTGATCATGGAGATCAAATCAATCTTACCCTTACTGGAAAATTAGTGACATGAATGCTTTTATGCCTTTTGGATCATGGAGATCAAGCCAGCCTTACCCTTACTGAAGAAGTAGTGAGGTGTTGGTTTGTAACTGTGATGGCTTGTTTGTAGTGAGAGAGGGATTTGTAATAAGGATTTCAAGGTTTTAGGGTTCTTGAAAGAATTTGATATTCTAACAGTGTTGTGGCAAGGTTTTTTCTCTCTTTTTCTCTCCTCCCTGGTTTGTGTGAAAAGAAGGTGATTATATAATGGAAATTAGGGTAAAGAAAATGGGCTTTGAATGTGCAATTGGGCCTCCAATGTTCACTTGAGTTCGTCACTTTCCAGGCTAAATCGCAGGGACTTAAGTGCAATTTTTGAAGTTGAAATGTGAAAACAAAATGTAGCCGACATCGATAACTAACTCCCGTCCGAAAATCGGCTCAATCGGATAAACAGTGAATTAGTTATGAATTTTTGAAGTTTCAGCTCAGACAAACTTATTTTGGGCTCCAGTGTCGACTCTGACACGTTCTTCAATAAAAAACTGGTATCGATCGGTGCATAATTTGGTCTCGACTTTTGAAGCAAATTTGTAGATCTATGAGTCAGTGACCTTGTGTAAAAATATGAGCCCAATCCGATAAAAATTGACCGAATTATGAATTTTCGAAGTTTCGACCCAGATGAAATAATATTCAGCATTTAGGATTTTCGGCGCATCACGCACTCGGAGAAAAAAACGAGGGCCTTTTGAATACCGTTTGAACTCAATACCTTCTGTGAAAATGTAGTCAACTCAATTTGTGAAATTTTGGCACCAGAACCAGCTCGATACGATGAAAATCGACCAAGTTATGATTTTCTGAACATGACGCAAATAAACTTCTGTCACAAATTTTCTGTATGAAAATACTTGATAAATCCACATTTTTGAAGACTTTCTAATTGAAATTGGCTTCCAGCCGTGAGAGATGAAAACGTAGATAATGTCAAGACGGAATTTTGGCCACCGGAACGGGTTCAAAACGAGCCACGATCTTCAAGTTATGAATTTTTTAGCGCGTAAAAACTGCACTTTCAGCACACTTTTTTCACCATATTTCTTCGAGAAAACTCACACAGTCGGATACCTTCTTTAAAGAATTTACTCTTGAGCCGAACCTGAATTTGAGCATAAGTTAGGACATTAAGGAGCACTTGAGGTCATTTGGATGTAAGGACCTTGATGCAACACAAAACCCTAATTTTGACTTGACTGCCTTAGGAGGTGATTTGACTGTGCAACCTTTGAGAAATCTTGAGGAATATGGGAGAGCAAATTTTGGGGTACAACAGAAGGTTTCAAAGAGTATGCCCAAAAATGGAGAGACTTGGTGGGACGAGTACAACCACCTCTATCTAAGAGGGAACTAGTTGATATGTTCTTGGGTACACTGTCAGGCCCCTTTTTCAATCACTTGATAGGAAGTTCGTCTGCGCGGTTCACCGAGTTAATTCTAACTGGTGAGAGAGTTGAAGCCGACATAAAGAGCGGGAAAATTCAAAAGTATGCATCTGCTTCCGCTGCCATCAAAAAGACTTTTCCAGCAAAGAAAGAAGTATCAGCTGTATACTCCCAAAGAAGTCAAGGAAGAGTTGAGCGCTGGCCAGCGGTGGGGGCTGTAATGATTCAGAAGTCTGCAGTTGATCAGCCTAAAAACAATCAACCCAGAACCAACCAAGCAAGAGTGGAAAGGCCTGCACGACAATTCACCCGGATCAACATGACACCTGCTCAGGTTCTCCCCCATCTCTTGAAGTTAAACCTTGCAAGTTTGAAAGAGGCCCCGAAGAATCCGAATACATCTTCTCCTTACTACCATGCGAATGCCAAGTGTGCTTATTATTCAGACAGCCTGGGGCACGACACCAATAATTGTTGGGCCCTCAAAAATAAGATTCAGGATTTAATAGATGCTAAAGAAGTTGAATTCGACGCCCCTGAAAAGCCTAATGTGATCTCTGCTCCAATGCCAAAACATGGTCACAATGCCCATGCTGTTGAAGAGGATCTATTTGTTGCTACTGTTGATGATTTGATGACTCCGCTACCGATAATCAAGTTGAATTTGCTGAAGGCTGGGATTTTCCCAGGTTGTGAAGAAGATTGTTGCCTTTGTTCATCCTTACCAACCGACTGTCCGTTGTTGAAGTTAGGCATCCAGCGCCTAATGGATAACCAAGAGATCCTTTTTGAAAAGACTCCTGTTACACCGACTCCTGTCAATGATGTTTCGATAATTACCATATCCTCCAATCTTTCCAAGGTCTCCAAAAGACCTGTTAAGATTACATCCGATCCGAAGATTGCACCTTTGAAGATAACCATGCCGGGGCCCATCCCGTACAAGTCCAACAAATCAATACCGTGGAACTATGGGGGAGAGATATTTTACCATGGTGTTAAACAAATTGAATCAACTGAAGAGAGTTCTGATGAAGAGACTTCCGACATTGGAAACATTGTTGGAACGAGTAAAATCACCCGCAGTGGAAGAATTTTCTCTCTGTAGATTGCGCCTCCAAAGGCAATCTTTGGACCCTCAGCCGCTCCTAAGGTTACTCCTGCACCGGTGAACATATCTGCGAGAACTCCAATTATTGAAGAAGTTGTGACTCCTGTGGTTGTCCCCTCTGTTATTGCTGATGATAGAGGGAAAGGGATCCAAGAAGAGCCCGTCAGGACGAGGGCTCAGCTGTTGATCATCCCTGAAACCTCTCAAAAAGAAATGGAAGAGATTTTGAAAATAATCAAGAAAAGCGATTATAATGTTGTGGAGCAACTGGGGAAAACCCCCTCAAAAATCTCTATGTTGGCCCTGCTGCTTTGTTCAGAGGCTCATGCTAAAGCCTTGATCAGATTCTTGAAGACGACCCACGTGCCCCAGAAAACCTCCACGGATCAGTTCCAGGAATGTGTAGCTAGCTTAACAGCTGACAATGGTCTAGGATTCTCCGATGCCGATTTAACATCAAAAGGGAGAAAACATAATGACGCTTTGCATGTCTCAGTGGAATGCAGAGGTGTTGGTGTAAGCCCTAGAGGCCAATACTTTTGGTACTTGTATCGAATTATTTATTCATAATAAAAGGCATTTCTTTATTATGTTTGCTTTCCAAAATAATAAAGTCCCTAGAATGGTTTATTGGTTTAATGAAATGTTAAGTGTGACTTAATCATGAGATCCCATTAAACATAAGACACTATTCTTAAAGTATCCGTAGTCAAGCTTTAATGTGAAGTGGGATAACATTAAAGCATTAAGATTATTATGAAGATAGATTGATGATCACATCTCATGGATCATAGATAAGGAGTTATCAAGTCTTGACATAGGTATGAATATTAGGAGTAATATTTATACTGGATTGACCCGCTATGAGAATACTACATAGAATGTTATGCAAAGTGTCATAAGTTATTCTCATGATGATAATGGTGTATACCACCCTTCGAACTGAAACCACTATGGACCCTAGATGTAGAGTCAAGTACTTTATTGTTGATCAAGCGTCATCCATAACTGGATGACTATAAAGACGGTTGATGGTACTTCATAAAGCATGCTAAGGGACATGAGTGACCTAGATGGAATTTGCTCATCCTGCATAACAGGATAAATGTCTAAGGGCCCAATATTGAAATGGACAAGGGTGACACAATGTATGCCTTGTGTTCAATATAGACATGAGGGCAAAAGGGTAATTGTACAACACAAATATTATCACGGAAAAAGGTTTGGTCAAATCACATGACATTTTCGTGACTTGGGTAACAGTGATGTGTTGCTAGATACCGCTCATTGTTTATTATATTAAATGTGTGATTTAATATAATTGCCAACGTTGCGAAAACCTACAGGGTCACACACATAAGGACAGGTTGATGAGAGATAGAATAAATAAGGAACACCGTAAGGTACGGTGCACTTAAGTGTAATACGGAAAGTGGTAAGGTACCACGTGGATAATTGATATATGGTACATCATAAGGTATGATGTCCATAAGCTTAATTGGGCTTTTAGCTTATAGCCTTAATTGGGCTTTTAGATTGTAGCCCACACGAGTGATTCTATAAATAGATCCCTTATGATGAAGCAATTTCACTTGATGCAATTTCGTTTTTGATTCTCTCTCTCACTCAAGGTTTCCGTTCGTGATCAGCTAGCACTATGACCGGAAGCGATCTGTTCGTGTGGACTGAGTAGAGGCGTTGTTCTTCATCAACGCTCGTGATCACGACATCAAAGGTCTGAATCGCCACAAGAGGTAAATATTTCTATCACTGACCATGCTCATTCGTAAGGATCGCTAGAGGAAATTTTTAAATTCCGCTGCACTTTTGATCGCAATTTTCCTTCAAGAGGGACTACTCTAGCACACGTACTGGTAGACACTGGTTCTTCGTTGAACGTCTTGCCAAAGAAAGCACTAGATATGCTGGATTGTGAAGGTCTAACCTTGAAGCCCAGCAACATCATTGTCAGATCCTTTGATGGTTCTAAAAGGATGGTCCACGGGGAGGTGGACATCCCGATTAAAGTGGGAACTGAAACCTTCAACCCCATATTCTATGTAATGGACATCCGTCCTTCCTATTCTTGCTTGTTGGGAAGACCCTGGATTCACCATGCTGGAGCCGTCACTTCAACTCTGCATCAAATGCTCAAGTACCCTGTCCAGGGGAAAATTATAATTGTTCATGGTGAAGAGGAATACATGATAAGCCATCTAAATTATTTCTGCTATGTTGAATTGGATGGTGAATTCATCGAAACCCCCTTTCAGCATTTTGAAGAGGTAGCTCCGGAGATTGCGGCAACCAAGCAGTGGCTTCTATACCCATGATTACAAGACCTCCGCCTCGGATGTCTTCTTTGAAGGATGTTAAGGTTGTGATTGAAGAAGGAGGAAGCACAATCTGGGGGAAACTTCCAAACTTTCCCTTTAAATCTAACAAATTCGGCTTGGGTTTCACTTCTTCTGCTTAAAAGGATGTGTGTCGCTCCCGGGCTGGAGGGCCACCAGTGAAGATCACCCATCTTGGAGTCAATGCTTTGGAGGAAAGTGAAGAGGAGAGCAACTTGGAAGACTGGATTTTCCCTACTGTTGAAGGAGGACTATGCAACTGGGAGGCAAAAGACTTTGTTCCTATTACTTTCATCAATCAGTAATTTATCTTTCAAATATTTCTGTTGGTTTGTAATAATTCTTAAACAATTTGTACACTTTTAACCTTGTGCCTTACCCGAGGTACATAGGTCCATTTGTAAGGGTTTTATTTTTTCATCTTCATATGCCATTTTAATGAATCATGGATGTTTTCACATATAAACTTTTGTGTTCATTGTCTTTCTTTTTGCATTTTATTTGTTTAAAAGTGGCTATCCCTTACACACACCCACACTTACAAATGCAGGTACCCATCCACTCTGGATTCCATGGGTAACAATTCTGCTATGGCCTTCAGTGACTCTGAAGATCTGGTCTATCATGCCGAGTACGAAGGTGATGAATACTGTGAAGTGCCGGGAGAATTGGCTAGACTGCTACAACAGGAAGAAAGGGCTATTCTACCTCATGAGGAGCTGTTAGAGACAATCAACTTGGGAACTGAGGAAGACAGAAAAGAAGTTAGAGTGGGTGCCAACCTAGAGCCAAGTGTTAAAGAGCGCTTAGTTCAGCTATTGAATGAATATGTTGAGATCTTCGCCTGGTCTTACGAAGACATGCCGGGACTTGATACAGATATTGTGGTTCACCGTCTCCCTACTAGAGAAGATTGTTCACCAATTAAACAGAAAGTTCGCCGCATGAGGCCCGACATGTCTGAAAAGATCAAAGCTGAAGTTATGAAGCAATTCAATGCTGGATTTCTTGCTATCCTATCCACAATGGGTTGCTAACATTGTGCCCATGCCTAAGAAGGACGGCAGAGTCAGAATGTGCGTGGATTACAGAGACTTAATCAGGGCTAGCCCTAAAGATGAATTTACACTTCCGCACATTGACATCTTGGTTGACAACACAGCTCAGCACAAGGTATTTTCTTTCATGGACGGATTTTCAGGGTACAACCAGATCAAAATGGCCCCTGAAGACATGGAGAAAACTACTTTTGTTACACAGTGGGGTACGTTCTGCTACAAAGTGATGCCATTCGGACTGAAGAATGCCGGGGCAACCTATAAATGCGCCATGGTAGCTTTGTTTCATGATATGATACATCATGATATAGAGGTCTATATGGATGACATGATAGCCCGATCACATACGGAAGAAGAACATCTCGACCATCTGCAAAAGCTGTTTGTCAGGTTGAAAGAGTGCAAGCTCAGACTGAACCCTAACAAGTGCACTTTCAGAGTCAGGTCCGGTAAACTCTTGGGATTCATTGTCAGCAACTAAGGCATCAAGGTTGATCCTGCCAAAGTCAAAGCTATACAAGAAATGCTTGCCCATCGCACTGAGAAGGAGGTCAGAGGTTTCTTGGGACGCCTAAACTACATTGCAAGGTTCATCTCTCACCTAACATCTACCTGTGAGCCAATCTTCAAGTTGTTGAAGAAAGATCAGGTGGTTAAATGGAATGATGACTGTCAAGTTGCTTTCAATAGAATCAAGGAGTATTTGCTGGAACCTCCTATCTTGATGCCACCCGTTGAAGGAAGGCCGTTAATCATGTATCTGACCGTCCTAGAGAATTCAATAGGGTGCGTATTGGGCCAACATGACGAGTCTGGCCGAAAAGAGCATGCCATTTATTACCTTAGCAAAAAGTTTATCGACTGTGAGACCTGATACTCACTGCTCGAGAAAACTTGCTACGCTTTGGTATGGGATGCTCGCCGGCTAAGGCAGTATATGTTGACTCATACCACTCTACTGATCTCTAAGATGGATCCGATCAAGTACATCTTTGAGAAGCCTGCTTTATCTGGAAGAATAGCTAGATGGCAGATGATCCTAACAGAATACGATATACAATACACGACCCAAAAATCTATAAAGGGGAGTGTGCTAGCCGATCATCTGGCTCATCAAGCTGTCGAAGATTACCAATCCATGGGATTCGACTTCCCCGACGAGGACATTATGATTTTGGATAACATTGAAGATTTCTGACCATATGACGGAACTGAACAAGGATCCCGATGGACCCTGTACTTTGATGGTGCCTCCAACGCACTTAGCAACGGTATCAATGTTGTGCTTATCTCTCCAGAAGGTTGCCATACACCTTTCACAACCAGAATCTGCTTCAGCTGCACCAACAACATGGCCGAGTATGAAGCTTGTATCTTTGGTCTCAAGGCTGCTATAGACTTGGGAATCAAATCTTTGATTGTATTTAGGGACTCCGCTTTGGTTATCAGTCAAATCAAAGGAGAGTGGGATACTAGACATCCAAACCTCATCCCTTACAAAGAACATGTCCTGACATTGCTATCTCATTTTGAGCAGATTACCTTCGAGCACTTCCCGCGAGAAGAGAATCAGTTAGCGGATGCTCTAGCTACAATGTCCTCCATGTTTAAACTTAACTGGGATAATGAGGCTCCCCAAATCACCATTGAACGGATGGACGAACCTGCACATTGTCACGAGATTAATACCGAAGAAGTTGTGGACCGACCTTGGTTTCATGAAGTCAAAAGGTATCTCGAGGCTCAAGAATACCCTGAAGGAGCTTCAGTCAACGATACAAAGTTCTTAAGGAGATTCTCAGCTAAGTTCTTCTTGAGCAATGGTATTCTATATAAGCGCAATCATGATTGCAATCTGCTCCGTTGTGTGGACAAGGTTGAAGCTGAACAAATCATGGCTGAATTGCACAATGGTACCTTTGGCACTCACTCAAGTGGACATACGATGGCTAAGAAGATTCTACGGGCAGGCTATTACTGGTCTACCATGGAAGCTGACTGCCATCAACATTCCAGGACATGCCACAAGTGCCAAATCTATGCGGATAAGGTACATATACCTCCAGTTCCACTCAATATCTTAACAGCTCCTTGGCCATTCGCTATGTGGGGAATTGATATGATTGGAGAGATCAAGCCTACAACATCCAATGGACACCGCTTTATTCTAGTGGCCATTGATTACTTTACCAAGTGGGTCGAAGCAGCTTCCTTTGCATCCGTCACAAAGAATGTTGTTGCCCGCTTCATCAAGCAGAACCTCATTTGTCGGTATGGTATCCCCGAAAGGATCATCACTAACAACGGTACAAACCTTAACAACACTATGATCACTACTTTGTGCGAGCAGTTCCAGATTCAACATCACAATTCATCTCCCTATCGGCCGAAGATGAACAGTGTTGTCGAAGCTGCGAACAAAAATATCAAGAAGATCATACAAAAGATGACAGTCACCTACAAGGACTGGCATGAGATGTTACCGTTTTCTATACACGGGTACCGTACCACGGCACACACTTCAACTGGGGCAACACCTTATTCTTTGGTATACGGCATGGAAGTTGTTTTGCCTATCGAGGTTCAGATTCCCTCCTTGAAAATCATGAAAGATGCTGGTTTGAGTGAAGACGATTGAATTCATACATGGCTTGATCAACTTAACTTGATTGACGAAAAGCGACTTACTGTTATTTGCCATGGTCAGGTGTATCAAAAGCGGATGATCAAGGCCTTCAACAAGAAAGTCAGGCGCCAGACATATCAAGTCGGGGATCTTGTAATCAAGCGGATCATCTTGCCGCAAATTGATCCCAGGGGAAAATGGACTCCTACCTACGAAGGACTATTTGTGATCAAAAACATCTTTTCTGGTGGGGCAATGATCCTGACCACCATGGACGACGATGACCTTCCACACCCTGCGAACGCAGACATAACCAAAAAATACTACGCATAAACGACCCGACAAGTTGAAAACCCGAAAGGGCGACTTGGGCAAAAATGGGCATCTCGGTGAATCGAAAACCCGAAAGGGCGGTTCAGGCAAAAATTAGGGATAAATAAAAAAAATTTGTACACCCGGCAAGTTGAAAACCCGAAAGGGCGACTTGGGCAAAAAAGGGTTTCCCGGTGGATCGAAAACCCGAAAGGGAGGTCCAGGCAAAAGTTAGGGAATTAAAGCGTATGACTATGTCTCGTCGGGTCACTTTAAGGACAATCTCTTCACCAGACAAGCTCATGGCTTCTGATCAATCCAATCATCTTCGGACAAAGCAATGAATGGACAAGATATCCAGAGTTACGAAGGCTATAGCAGAATGGGAACCCCATGGAATTTTTTACACATAGCCATCTTTATTTGTATAAATTTTTCTCATTTTTATGACAAAATTCTCTTACTAGGATTTCTGTTTCCTTTGTATAAAATACTTACACAAAGTTAATACAAAGATACTTTAAAGTGCAGAAAACTATTTGCCTTTTCTTCTTTTTTACACTTGTGTTTCTATTTGAAAACGTCCAATGATTTATTAAATGAGCATATGCATTTGAATACAATCACTGTTTACAAGTAAACGAAATGGGAAAGAACAATTACTGATATGTTGAAAGTATAGGAAAACATCTTTAGGCTATTCCAAGAGAAATCCCCTGCTGTACATCATCTAGATCCCCAACGGAGCTAACACCTTGAAATACATATCCCCAACGGAGTTAAATTTCAAAATCCCCGTCAGAGTCAAAACTTCAAACTCCCAATCCCCAACGGAGTTATATTTCAAACCTTTAATTCTCACCGAAGTTAAAATTCAAACTCCCAATCCTCAGCGGAGCAAAAGCTTTAAAACTACAGACCCTCAGCGAAGATGAAACCTTCTTCCCCAGTCAAGTCAAGACTGTCAATCCCCAGCGGAAACCATTCAGTTTTCCCCAGAGCCCCAACAAGTTGTCTTAAAGTCTGAGAATCAACCAGATAACAGTTAACTTTTATCCCCAAACTAGGATAATTTCCCAGTAGACTGGCATACAACCCAAACTCCTGATCTCCCAGCAGTATAGCTACTCCCCAAAGTCCCGAGCCTGTTCTCCAGTAGGAAGCCTTCTTCCCCACAAAGTTTTAACTCCCCAACAGAATGAAGATTCTCATTCTTGATTCCCCAGTGAAGTTGCCAGAGTCTTCATTACTCCCCAGTATGAATTTGTCAGAATTTTTAATCCCCTGCAGATCGAAGATTCTCATTCTTGACTCCTCAGCATGAAGTTCCCAAGGATTCAATTCCCCTAGCAGAATGAAGTTTCTCATTCTCAGTTCCCCGCAGAGGCCATCAGAGTTTTCCTTATTCTCCAGCAGATCAAGGTTTTTCTTTTGTCTGATCCTCGATAGAGATCGCCAGAGTTTTCCCTATTCCCCAGCCGAGTAAGGATTCCCATGGTGTAATCCCCAGCCATAGTCATCAAAGATCTCTGGATTCCCCAAGCAGGTTTCTCCAAAGACTTGAAGGATCCCTATCCCCAGGAAAGTCGGGAAGGATTCTCACATCCCCACAGAAGTTGTCAAAGTTTTTTATAATCCCCAACAGCGGTCAAGGATTTATTTTCCCCGACAGCAGTCAAGGATTTTATTATCTCCATCTATCAAGGATTTATTTTCCTCCGCAAGACAGCTAATCAGCCTACATGCGCATACATTACATTCATATATAATAAACATTGACAAAGCACATTTTATTGCATCATACATTTTATGCAACATAACTTGGTGTTTCAGCTAACATTTTACCCTTTTCAGGATAAGATTAAAAGCTATCTTTAACAAATATTCAAAGATTTCAGATACAGTACGGATACACTCCAGACAAGGAAGTCATTCTGTTACTCATTCAGATCTCTTATTCAGATATAGTATGGATACACCCCAGACACGGAGGTCATTCTATTACTCATTCAGAATTCAAAGTCAAGATACAGTACAGATACGCTCCAGACACGGATGCCATTCTGTCACTCATTCAGACTTCAACAATCAGATACAGACTAGATACGCTCCAGACACGGAAGCCATTCTATTTCTCATTCAGATTCAACTATCAATTTCAAGTACAGATACACTCCAGACACGGAAGTCATTCTGTCACTTATTCAGATCCCAGTTATAGTTTAGATACACTCCAAAAACGAAAGTCATTCTGCTACTCATACAGATCTCAACTTCAGATACAGTCCAGATACGCTCCAAACACGGAAGCCATTCTGTCACTCATTCAGACCTTTTCCCCAGCCCAGAGATGCTCCAGACACGGATGTCATTCTGTCGCTTATTCAGATTTCAGATTCAGATACAATACAAATACACTCCAGACACGGCAGTCATTCTGTTATTCATTCAAGAATCAAATACAGTTACAGCTTAGATACGCTCCAGACATGGACGCCATTCCATTGCTCATACAGACTCGTCTCCAGATACAGTTCAGATACGTTTCAGACACGGACACCATTCTGATACTCATTCTCCTGACTTACAACTTACAGTTCAACAAACATTCTTGGATGGCATATTCAAGCCCATCTCCGACAAGATTCTGTCACCTCTCCAAATGGCATCTTTAAGCCCATTTCCTCAACTACATTTTTAACAAGTGTAAATTTACGGGCACTCTAGTGTCCAATCATCTTTTACCTTGGAGTCACGAAAGGCAAAACTCACCAATCAAACTCTTCAGGTTCAAGAAGATTGAACAGGGGCAACTGTTGTACCCCAAAATTTTCCCTCTCATTTTATCAAGATTTTCCCCTCACAAGACTCTTTGGACTCAGGACCAGATTAGGGTTTGCTCAGCTCAAGACATCTCTTTGCATTGTTGACCTAAAATTAGGGTTTAAGTTTGCACAGGTATTTTTGGACTTCCAATGATCAATGTGACTTTCATGCTTCATGTTGGACTTATAAGATTGCACATACCAAGTTTCAAGCCTTGAATCAAATTTTTGCCCAGTCAATTGGACAGTTGACCTGAAAATCAACTGTATTGGGGAAAAAGTCAACTGTGGCCAATTTACAGTCAAACCTCATAATTTTTGATCCACATCAACATTATAGACTCATATGAACCATTTGATCAAGTTTGGACCACAACTCCTCAAGAAATTTGATCAGATCATCAAAAGGGCAAAATGATCATTTTTAGGGTTTTGACTGCAGAAGGGCAATTTTTTTTATTTTTAACCTAGCCAATGGAAAATTGGGTTCAATAATGGATTAAAGGACTCAATGGCATCATATTTACCTAATCACAAGGTTCAAAAGATCTCAAAAGCATTGGATTGACAGATGAATTATCCAGTCAACTGATCAAAAATCAATTGTACACTGAAAAGTCAAACTTTGACTTTTTGGTCAAAATCAAGTGCCAAGGGTCATTTTTCATCAAGATGTGTCAAAACATGAAACTTGTTCACCAATAAACCTAATTTTGAAGATTAGGGTTTAAAATGGAAAATTTTCATAACTTAGAAATTTTCTAAGTTATGAAAATTTCTTATTTTTCCCCAACTTTGTCCAACCTTTTCACCATAATTCAATTGGATTCAAAGAAAACTTCCAACATGAAAGTTGTAGTCCTCCACAAAATCTACAACTTTTATTCACAAAGTTTTCCCAAAATATGCTTGTATCTCAAGTTATGATTTTGTGAATAGAGGTCCAAAAACTTTCTAACTTAGTGAAATTTTGCCCTAGTTTAGGCATGATTTTGACCTATCTTCATGGCAATTTTTCATATAGTTCCAAGTGAAATCTCAAAATTCATTTCAAATATGGATTGTAGATCATGTTACAAGCTTTCCAAAATGTCCAAGAACTCTCCAAGATCATTTGTGGTTAGGGAGAATCGAAGGATTGAAAATGGCAAAGTATCACTTTTGGCCAAGGCATTTTGCACATTGATACAAGTTGCAATTCTGTCCAAAGCATGCTTGTACTTGATTTACAGGCTCTAATCTCTTCTACACTCATAAATCAAATGAAAACACATTGGGTTAAGGCTTTGTTCTGATCTATGAAGCATTATACATATGTTTAATCCATTTTTGGCAAAAAGGCAACAATGCCATTTACATAAAGCACACCTTTTGCAAATTTGTTTCTCTTGAGCATTGGACCAAGCCTTTTGCTGCAAACAAAGTTCCCTAATATCAGGCAAAGTTCACCAACTATGTGCATCTAGAATACAGGCCTGTACAAGCCTTGGCATTGTCAACTCATCTTTTACTTCAAAAATAAGCAAATGTGCAAAAGTCTCCACAACTCTTCAATCTGATAAGAGCAAGTGTTGTATTCATTTCAAACAAGTTTTACACATTTCCTAAGGTCAGAAACACGAGCTACAAGCCTCTCAAACACCCTTAAGCACAAAAATCACAAGTTCTGGAAAAACAGGGCAAGTTCTGCATATCAGAAGCCAAAACATATTTGCCTCGTGCGTTTTGTCCCAAACCACTTCAAACACTTTCTAAACAACCCACCTGAACTATCCAAGCCATTGTTCATCAACTGTAACTTCATTTTCAAGCTTCACCATTTTTGAATTCTGAGTTTGCAGATTGACTTCTACAAGCATATTCAGGCCATTTCAAAGCAAGCCAAGCATTGGGAAAAGTCAAGGGAACATCAAGCAAGCTCAAAAGAACCTCAGGCCTCACTGAAAGTTGCTGCATTGCCATATTCGAACTTGACTGAAACAGGTATTTCTCAAACTTCTATCTCTCTATTTAGGAATCATTAGGCTTAGGTTTGTGAAGCAAAAATGTAGTCATCATTGTCCTTGAGTTGTACATATGCATAGAATTCATTTATGTTAACTGAGCTAGGAGTATTTGATAGTTGAACTTTCTGAAAAAACTAGGTCAAGATTAAGAGTATTTGATAGATTAAGTTTTTTACATGGTTAGAATCGTGTGATCAAGAGCTATAACTTTCATGTTGCAAGTTTTTGTTTTTGAGCACGTATGCAGGAGTTCCAGATTTGAACATGGCGCGCGTTTTGCTTTTGTCTCAAGGACAGGGATGAAGGAAATGGGTCGGGCTTGGCTTGTTTCTACTTTTTGCACCCGTTAGCTTGCTTTCTGCACCCCCTTGGCCCATTTGATTATTTTTTTATTTTTTTTATTTCTTTTTTATTTCTGACTTATTATTTATTTTTCTAAGTATTAAAAACCACCAAAAATATTTTCTTAAATTTTCACATTTTATTTTATTTTATTTTATTTATTTTTGGCATAATATTTAGTTTATTAAGTTTAATACATTTATTTTTTTTAAATAAAAACTTATAATTAATACAAAAATATTATATATATTTATTTTTATTATTTATACATATAAAATAATATTTTCTCACATATTTTATTTTTTAATATTTTTGTGAATATTTTTATTTATTTTCTTTGTACATAAATGAATAAATAAATAATATAATGCATTTTCTTCTTAAAACAAAAACCAGGGTTTCCACTCTTTCCAAAAATAATCATCTTTATTTTTTCTTATTTTTGAGACATAAACCCTTTTTTTACGTACATAAAATAAATACAAAAATATTTTGCATATTTATATTTAATTGCATATTTAAATATTGTCAATTTATTATTTGTACAATGAATTCAATTTGGTTGTAATAGTTGAATTAGAGTTTTATTTTTGTGCAAATACCCCCCTATTCAAACTTGTATCCCCCTCCCCATAATAATGTTGTAATAGTCTTAGATTTACTTTTACGCATTTTATTGCTTTCAAATATGCATGATAGTAAATTAGGGTTTGTATGCAAAGACCAAAATCAAATAAATAGCTTGACTAAACACAAGATAAAAATGCATGAAAAAATGACAACACAATGCACACAAGCACCCCTAGGGTTTCATCCACTTGTTGCCTTAAAGACATGGCCATGGTATGCATGCTAGGTATCTTGGCAAAACAAAATCAAAACAAAAAGATCATAGTCCCTCGATGACGCTATCTTGGTTGCCTATACAAAAATGATCTAGTCCCTCAAAAACATGCTAATATACTTGGCAACATTGTTATCATGGTCATACGATGACCCGCGCCTGTCCCGTTTAACATCCAAACACAAGGTTGTTTACAAAATACAATGGTAAAACAACAATGTCAAAGGGTTAAAAATGTGTAGGAAAGATCTTTGAGTAGGGTAGACAACTCCTAGTTACTTGATCAAATTTGCAAACCATCCTTGCTATTTTCAAACTATCACACAATTTCAAAACATTTCCCAATAAACTTTCAAACATTGAAACATTATTCAAAAGACAAACACTTTTATATACATTCAAACAAGAATCATTACAAAGGTTGCCACAACGATGGTCTCTTTTCAAAATACTTTCAAAACCACACACAAAAGCACAATTTCAAACAATTGAAAAGCAAAAGCAAGTGATCTAAAACAAGTAACTAAGAGCCCATGGAAAACCATGGATGAAAAGGGTGCTAGCACCTTCCCTTTTCATAATCTATCCCCCGAACCCAAAAACAATCTCAAAGGTCTTTCCTGTGCTTTTTGACCTTTCCTTTGGATAAAATAAAAGTCGGTGGCGACTCTTCCTAAACCGAAACATTTGTGAACAAAAATGCAAAAATCTCAAGTCAGTTCTCCCACCGCATCACACCAAGCATATTGATGCGAGCTTTACAATATCAGAGAGTTACTTGCATCTGGACATATATTACTTGAAAAGGTTTATACTTTAGAGGATGTAGATGATGTGTTGACCAAGCCGGCCATCAGTGACAAGTTCAAGCATTGCTTGGAATTCTTACATATTTCTTAGTGTTAAGAAGGAGGTGTACCTCCCTAGTTACTAGGATGAATCATCATGCAAGAAGTCTTTATAGGAGTTTTATATTCTCTAAGGTGGATATTATTGAGTATGACTCATACTTTTTATTGACGAGTCACGTGTTTCTGACGAGGGGCAGGTTGTTTAAGGCATGCTAAACGGTCGGCATGGAGAGACTGACGATCGGCAGCTAGGCTCTGCCGGTCGGAATAAAGACAAAACATGGGCACGTGCGTATGTATCTTGGACAGCTTGCTTGACCATGCATGCAATTTTATTGGACCAAATGAATGGGCTGCACAGACAATGTCCATTGCTACGTATACATATACATATATATTATGAATAATTGTACTTTAAAGCATGGTAAACATATATATGATAATAATACATATTTCTAATGGTCAGCATGTATTAAGAAATGATAGGAAATATTTGTTTAGTACACTGATAAGAGGCATAAAATATAGATAATAAAATACTCAATAACATTAATTAGTGTAGGCGAGAATAATTGATTCGAGGATAAAATCGAGTATTTGAACAATTATCGATATTTCGCGGAGATGGTATATGAGTATAAGAGGTGCATGAATAAAAACTTTAAAATAACCAAAAATGAGATAGAAAATAAGAATAGGAGTAATAAGAAATAAATTAATATTACTGGATAAAGAAAAATGAATGTGAAAGGTACAAAATCCAAAATATAAAATAACTGGAAACAAAATATCTAAAAACAGGAAAACAAAACAATAATGTTTCCTCCCCCATACTTAAAACAGACAGTGGCCTCACTTCTCTAAGATGGAGGATCGGAAAAAAATAAACAAAAATAGTAGGAGCTATCTAGCCATGATCTGGGCCTCCAGGAGGTGGAGTAACATAATAGAGATGCTGATATAGATTATCAAACTGCTCTGTTACGATATCCATAAAACCGTGAAAGTCCGTACGCAAAGTGGCGAACTCTCCACGTAAGCCTTCAATTTGTGTCTCTAAAAGAGCAATAGCGGTAGTAAAATCAGGAGGCGGAGGTCCAGAATTAGCCGGAATAGAAGAAGCAACAGACACGAGAGATGCATCAGGGGAAACTACACAACGATCAGGGGAAGGAAGATCATAATAATGAGGAGGAGTCTGAGGATCAAAATCATCAGGGATCTCATAAGCTTGAGGTGTTTCAGGTGAGGGTGGGGTAGGTGGGTGATCTAGGTCAAAAAGTGAGTTATTTCTATTGTGAACACTCGTTATAGGTTTAGGCAAAACAAATTGGTGGACAATGTTATGGTTAATGAGCAAGTCAAACTCATGTGGTCCAAGGTTTCCTATAAGGTAAGTGTTGAAACAGAAACGGATATTCATAGGTCAAATTCTGCCATATGGGTTTAATCCTAGAAGTGGTTGTCTCATTCCAATAGCATTCACAATCATTGTAACTAGGCCTCCTATAAGGATAGGTGCATGAGTTGTCTCTATAATACGGAAAAAATTGGCTAACATAAAGGTAGCCACATTGACATGACGGTTTTGTGAAGCACAAAACATAATGAAAAGCTCATCACGGGACACCGAAGAAATGTTTTGTTCTTTTCCAAATAGGGTGTGGGCTAGGATCTTGTGGAAGTATCTTATAGAAGGGTTATGGATACTTTTAGAATACATATCTTCAGGTTCAGGGTGGTTGTTACAAGTTATGCTACCCTAGAAGTAATTAAGCTCATGGTCGAAGAGAATATCCTCTTGGGCGACAGTAAAGACATCAGGGCCACTAGGGAAACCTAAAAGGCTAGCAAACTCACTATTGTTATAACAGAAATCAATACCAAACAGTCTAAACCCGATCATAACACGGTTGAATCCTAGTCCATGGTTAGGCACATAAGTCAAAGAACTTAGGAACTCTAGGGTAAGCCAATGGTATGAACTAAACCTCCTCCGAATAGGGGAGGTATCCTAACTTATCTGGTGCAGAAAGTATAAGACACTCTCTCTAATGCCTAAGGCGGTCATAGCACGGTCATTAACATAGATGGTGGGGGTCATCTCCCTATCGACTAAGTCCTCAAACCTCCTCATTTGACCTTTTCCCCTGAAAGTAATACTCATATAATCTACTCTTGTCATTTCGAGAGTTAGTCACTAGCTAAAAAAAGTAAATTAGCCTGAAAAGTAAGTAGATTATAGAAATATCCAGTTAACATTGGCCAAATGCCTTTAGAGTAAAAAAAAGATAAGAAAAATAAGAAAATGAAGATAAGAAAAAAAATGAAATAAAAGAAATAAGGGGAATAAATAAAACTTTAAGTAAAAATTAAAATTTAAAGAAAAATATAAAAATAAAAAATATGGGTTGTCTACCACAAAGCGCTTTGTTTAATGTCGCAAGCTCGACACATTTTCAATTACGAATTAGTCGTTTGATTCAGCCAGTGGCTGTAGAATCTTTAGGCTAGCGGAGTAGTCTTTGTTTTCGATACAATGGTTATGCTTCAAATGTTACCCATTTACAATAAATGGATCACTAGACTTACTCTTAATTTCTACGGCGCCACTTGGAAAAACCTTAGTGACTTTGAAAGGACCAGACCACCTAGAGCGTAGTTTTCTGGGAAAAAGTTTAAGTCGGGAGTTAAATAGGAGTACTACATCTTCCTCGTTGAATTCTTTCCTAGAAATGTGTTTATCGTGCCATGTTTTCGTTCTCTTTTTGTAGATCTTGGCATTCTCGTAAGCGTCTAATCTAAGCTCTTCTAATTCATTGATATCTAGGATTCTGTTTCCTCCAGCGGCAGAGTAATTTAAATTTAAGGTTTTAATAACCCAATAAGCTTTATGCTCAAGTTCCACCGGCAGGTGACATGATTTACCATAGACTAATTTGAAAGGTGTGGTCCCTATGGGTGTTTTAAAAGCTGTTATATATTCCCACAATGCTTCGTGTAACTTAGAAGACCAATCTTTCCTAGACGTGGCAACAATTTTCTCAAGTATTTGCTTAATTTCCCTGTTTGAGACCTCTACTTGACCACTCATTTGTGGGTGGTATGGTGTTGCTACACGGTGTTTAACTCCATATTTCACTAAGAGTTTTTTGAAGATTTTGGAGATGAAGTGGGAGCCTCCGTCACTGATGACGAGTCTCAGCACACTGAATCTTGGAAAGATTATGTTCTTGGAAATATTATGTTCTTGAAAAGCTTGATTACTACTTGTGTGTCATTTGTTGGAGAGGCTATAGCTTCGATCCATTTGGATACGTAATCGACAGCTACGAGTATGTATTTTTTATCGAAAGAAGATGGGAAGGGTCTCATGAAGTCAATTCCCCAAACATCGAAGATTTCTACTTCTAGAATATCTTTCTGAGGCATTTCATCACGTCTAGAGATGTTGCCAGTGCGTTGGTAACGGTCACAGTTTAAAACAACGATGTGCACATCTTTCCATAGATTAGGCCAAAAGAAACCAGATTGTAGGATTTTCGCACAGGTTTTTGATGTACTTGAATGACCTCCATAAGATGCAGCGTGGCAGTGGTTTATAATACTTTCCATTTCTTCCTCGGGCATGCAACAACGTAAAATCCCATCAGAACCTCTTTTAAAGAGGAGGGGTTCATCCCAGTATTAGTGTTTAAGGTCGTGGAAGAACTTCTTCTTTTCTTGGTATGTTAACTCGGGTGGAAGGACACTGGCGGCTAGGTAATTTACAAAATCGGTATACCATGGTGCAACAGAGTGAGCTAATGTCGATTTTACCAAATTGTTGGTTTCAAGACTTGAGGCCTCTATTTCTAAAGGATAGTCGGCTTGATAATGTTCAATCTCATTGGTCTCCAATTGAGCTATAATTTTCTCATATGGGAAATCGTCATTAATTGGTACTTGTTCGGTCTTCATATTTTCAAGTCTAGAAAGATGATCTGCTACGACATTTTCGGTTCCCTTTTTGTCTTTGATTTCCAAATCAAACTCTTGTAGTAATAGGATCCATCTCAATAGTCTAGGTTTGGCATCTTTCTTAGTTATAATATATCTAATAGCGACATGATTGGTTTGGCATCTTTCTTAGTAGAACGTATCTCACAAAAGCTTTAATTAATTTAATACCTGCAAAATAGTCAAATACCAGCATAATACCAACTACAAAGCAATTTAATTTAGATAAAAATGGAAAATATTTTAAGTAAATCAAGCTAAATATGCAATACATTTATGTGTTATCAGGAGGACTTTTGGCATTAGGAGGCACTATCATATGACCATCTTTTACAAGCAAATAAAAAATCTCATCACATTTAGTAATGTCAAACGTGCAAGTTTTCTTGGGGAATTTCTCATTCTTTTCTGTTTCGACAGAATTTCTGTCATTTGCTGGTGTAAGAATTTTACAAGAGTATGGGGGTGCTTCTTTTAGTTCAGCCAAATCTACTTTGAATTCCTCAAAATCATACATATCATTGAAGGCCTTTGTTTCTTCTTCTTCGGCTTCGACATAAGTTACCCTCTCTTTCTTATAATTTTTACTTGCTCTGGCCTTTTCTGCTTTTAAACGTTTAACCTTTCAAACTCTATCTGCTAATTGGGCTATGTCTCTTAGATACTGAGTATCTAGTTTCTTTCGAATGGAGTAATCTAGTCCACCAGCGACCATTTCGACTAGTTCATGTCCATCCACTACTGTGAAACATCTAGATTTTAACAAACAGAACCTATTCAAATAGTCATCTATAGGTTCAGTAAACTTTCTTTTAATGCTGGTTAACTCCTTAAGACTTATCTTAGTTTTCCCTATGTAGAATTGTTCGTGGAACAATCTTTCTAAACGAGGCCATGTATCTATAGAATTTGGTGGCAATATGGTGAACCACGTAAAAGCATTTTTTGTTAATGAACTAGGAAAATATTTTATCCTTAATCCCCTACTTCTATCAGATACCTGGCCACATGTCCAATAGTTGATTCGTTAGTATCTTCTAAAAAATTTGTGAATTTGGGGACTTTACAACCCCTTGGTAATTCATCCTGCAAAATAGAATCTGTTAATGGAGATGTGTAATTTGGCCGTCAAAACCCTATGTTCAGGCCATTTTGGTTCATGATTCTTTCAATCATGGTGGTTAAATTATTTTTATCCAGCATGTTATCCTACCTAACTCTATATATCACCTCTTCTGCATTTTAATCTTTGTTAACCATTACTACTGTCCTAGGTCGCTCCTCAGGGATCTCATGTCGAATCTCTTGTTGTTCTACCCTTGCCCCCATGTCCCTTTCGCCAACCTCTTGTCTGGGTGGTCGAACCTGATTGGTAGTAGGTTCTTCCTCTTGAATTGCCACCTGGTTTTACCTACGTCGAACAGGTGCTTGGGGGCTCCAAAAAAGTATGCTATGCGCGCCATCTGCGCTGACATTTGCTGATAGGATTGGGTATTTTCTTGGTTTGTCCTATTAACATTTTGGATCAAAGGGGAGAAAATGGTATTCATTTCACGGGCAAGCACTCCGACCATGTCATGGTTACTAGCGTCCATTTGTTTCCTAAATGCCGCCTGATTATTAGTTGTGAACATATATAATTGGTTTGATAATCCTTGGTTCTGCGTACTTCGACCTACATGGTTCATACCAGAACCAGAATTTCGCATTTCCGACAAGGTTGTTATGCTAGGATGTGTATGCGTGGATTTATTATTGTGTAATCCTGACATAAAGGAAGTTGGCATCCCATATTGGGGTTGCTACCTCCAAGGCCTAAAACTCTCAAACCCTGGTGGCATAGGGGTTGTAGGTTGAGTATGATTTCCAACATATGTCAACACATGGCCATTTTAAGTATTCAAAGGGATCTCTGCCATGCTTATAGAGATAGGCATGGTTGTCGAATTATTCGTGGGTATGGGCCTTGTGGACCCAGGTATAGAACTAATTGTAGCCATGGATCATGTGGATGTGGACAAAGCTTGTAAACCATGGATTGCAGTATTCGTCGAACTCGCAACGATTGTGCCTGATCCTTGTAGAGGATTTTATCCCCCACTATTGGTAGTATTAACCATTTTTCTGGTCTATTTTCTTTTGGGTATTGATTGGTTATTGTTAGTTATCTTACCACTCCTAAGGTTCATATACTAATGGCAAGAATAAGTTCATAAAATAAACTATAAAGACCCAAATTGAAAAAACATAAGCAATGCAACGTGCCAATTTGTTTACCAGTGATTTCTGACAAACAACCGCTGGTCTTCTAAATGCTACGCTTTGGTAACTTACAAGATCGATTAGATTGATCCTAGGACATGTGTCTTAGTGTTTTTTTAATCTGACTCAAAGTTTGGCATTATATGAATAATAACAATATCTTTTTATGTGATTATGATTATCCTAAGATATTAAAGTTTGACTATGAATCCTAAATATAACTTAAAGGAAATGATCTGGACATTTGCAAGAATGTAAAGACAATTCTAATAAGGAAAGTTCAACAAAATTTGTTAAAGACTTGACTGGAAACGAAAAATAATAAGAAAGTTATTAAAGTAAATTTGTATTGGGGAAATGACTTTAAATAAACTGATGGTGTTCTTACACATACATTATCAGCAAACTCTTTTCTCTCGCTCCAGTACTTCGAGTATTAAATGATTTGTATACAATGTGAACACACAAAATCCTATCATCTAAGACTCCCATTTATACTAATCCGACTCTAACGGTCTTTCTATGAGATCACACTATGTTCGATGTTTTCAAACGCATACATTCTAACGCTTCCACGCATTCTCCTGGCGAAAACCCGTCAGTTTGAATTTCAAACTTTTCCCGCTCGAAGCTTTGAATTCATCTAACGTGACAGTCGGAGTGATCTTCACATATCTTAAAATATGATTTCATTCTTTTGGCTCTGATTTGCACTTCGACATATCGAACTATAAAAATGAACTTTATAAAATAACCTTATAAGGCCAAGTTTCATGTCATCCTTTGAAACACGATTTTCTCAAATAAACTTTCATCAAATGTCGAAATCTTCAGCTAACAGGCGCATGGATTGTCCTATGGTACGATGTTGTCTACCACTCTCACTAACTATTATGCAAGAATACAACCAGAATTTAATATTCCTATTCTACCCCCCAACGGATTTCTTTTGGCTATAAAAGAAACTTAGAAGAATTGGAAAATAAGAACTTTCGCTAAAACAATTTGCTGAAATGTTGCTCAACTCTCTATTGAAATATCTTGTGTAAAGTTTTGTAAAAGTAAGGAACTTTTGTTCGTTAACTTGCAAGTAAGGAGCTTTTGTTCATTCGACTTGCTATTAACACCGTTGTGTTATATCTTTGTACTTCAACTTGTATAATCTGCTTTCTTAGAAGCATCTTTGTAAAAACACACAAACTTTGTATTTTAACCTTTGAGTTGATTGTTCCTTGAGAGACTAGGGTATAGTCAGAATTTTTCAAGAAGACATTGACGGACAGTCTTTGTGGTTTGTAAATATTGACGGGTAGTCTTTGTTTATGTCTGTAATCACGTTGATTATAGTGGATTAAGTATTTATTGAAAAGGCTAATTCACATTAGCGGATTGACTAGACTAACTTCGTTAACAGTGAACCAGAATAAGAATTATTGTATTCATTTATTTTTATTTATGTATTATCTCTGAGTGTCTTGTGTTGAAAATATTTTAATTTATAAAACCCAATTCAAATCACAATTTCTTAGGTTTTTCATACTTTCAATATTCTTCTCTTCAAATCAACCAAGCAACTAGGAATAAATTAATTTTCATGCCGATGATGACTAGAGACCATCTTCATAAAAAGGCTTCACTGTTAGAAGGAACAAGTCAGATATTCTAAATCTAAATTCTCGAGTCGAGCAAGACTATGATAAAATCAAAACTCTTCTTCAATGTTAGGAAGAGCATGAGAACTCCTCCACTAAATTAGGATACATTCATATAAAAATCATGTGAACAACAAATTTCAATTAAAATCAATTGTCGATCCAAAATCAATTATAATTATTATAAAATAAAATAAAAACAAAAATTTTCAAGATCAATTTAAAACCGAGAATTAAGCTTACCCCTAAGAGAAAGATAACATAACATAGTTTAATTTGGTATTACAAAACTTTAAAGTTACAAAGGATTATACTACTACACTTAATACTTCAACTCAAATTATCAAACACAATTTGTTTTCCATCGTCATATCACACTTACTTTAATCTCACATAAAATCCATTATTTTCTCAATCTTATTAAAAACAAAAAGCTAAGCAATCAAATGGAGTAAAGATGATGAGCAAGTCTAGGCTCCAAAACAACTTCCAATGGTATCTTTTTAGGTGTAGAAAGCCCAAAAATCTCATCCATATTCAAATCCTCTTTTCTCACATTATCACTTAATCTCCAATTAAATCCATGCAACAAATTAGCCAAACTTGATTGAATGACTTTAAGACCAAGAGAGTAACCAGGACACATTCTTCTACCAGCACCAAATGGTAACAACTCATAATCATGTCCTTTCACATCTATATCCTTTCCAAGAAACCTCTCTGGCCTAAACTCATATGGATTATCCCAAACATTAGAATCTCTTGCTATTGTCCAAGTGTTAACAAGAATCAAAGACCCTTTTGGAATATCATATCCATTAATATTGCAATCCTCTCTAGCTTCTCTTGGTACTAACATTGGTGCCACTGGATGTAGTCTCATTGTTTCTTTAGCAATTGCATAAACATAAGGTAAATTAGCTATGTCTTTCTCTTCAACCCATCTTTCTCTTCCAATTACTCTATCTAACTCCTCTGTTGCTTTGTTGAAGATTTCTGGTTTCCTTATTAACTCAGAAATTGCCCATTCTACTGTTACTGCCGAGCTCTCTGTCCCTCCTGCTATCAAGTCCTAAGAATATATATATAACAGATGAAACCAAATTATATAATTTTAATTTTTAAAAATATCAATCACGAGTATATTTTATCAAATTGTATATTTAGATATTGAGTTTTTAGACTATACACAGGAATCACATGTTTTGAAAAAAAATACACAAATAATTATATTTTAGAGAAATTTACGCAAATAACTATGTTTCAGAAAATGTTATAATGTACTAGCCATTTCAGATAGCGTATGCATTAATTTTTTTAAAGGAGGCGCCAAGTGAGATGACGCATATCCATCTCCTAAATTTTTTTTGAATTTTTTCTATTTACTTGCGGATTTACCTACAGATTATTTTTCCACAGGTAATTCCGTAAGAAATTCTCAGGTGTCTGCAGGTAATATTAAATCTGCAGGAAAATCTACAGGTAACTGAAAAAGTTTAAAAAATATATAGAAGCCACCAATTCAAATGACGCCTCATGTTTAATTTATTTTTTTTATTTTATGAAAACATGGTTACATTAGAAATTATTGTAAAAGATTAGTTAATTTAGTATTAAAACTTCAAAACTTGATTATTTAAAAAAAAATTGTCATAAGATCAGTATTAAAAGAATTATATACTATCCGACAGTAAACGAGTCACTTACTTATTACTATGTTTTATAAAAAATAAGAAATTTTATTATAATATTTATTATAAAATTATTATTTTAAATATAATATATTTTTTTATGTATTATATTATATTTTTAAAATAGTCTAACATACTTTTAAATATAATACAAATTTAAAATTGCTCAAAATAATCAACAAATAAAAACATAACAAAAATTAATAAAATAAGAACAATATTTAAAGTAAAGCATTAAATAATTATATATTCATTTAATTATATTAATATATGATTTTTAAATATAATAGCATAAATATTGATACACATTTTAAATTTCTTAATTATACAAGTCAAATAGACTATCTGTAACACTAATGAAGCTCTAATGAAGAACAAATTTTATAGTCGGACTAAAATAATCTTAACAGAATTTAAAACTTAATTTTATAGTTCTAACTCACTATTTTATTGGACTTTTTGAACTCATACATATGAGCAAATTAGAGGTGTTTAAAACCGATTTAATAAATAATTGTAAATTGAATTTAAATATATTAGGAATTACAAAAAAAAAAAATTTAATTTAGATATGTTTGAATTATTTTTTAATAAAATTGTGTAATTTAGTTTAATTTGTGGTTTATATTTTATAAATCGAATTAAATCGAATCAAATCATATAATGTGACAAAATTTTACAAATATTTATATATTTTTAATTTTTTAAAGAAGTCAACGAGTGTCATATACATATTTTATTGTATTTTTTATATAATATTTATTTCAATTTATATACTAATAAAAAATAAAAAAATTATTAATTTTTATTTGAAAGGAAATTGATAGTTTGTGGGTGTTGTTGATAAGGATAAGATTAAAAGGAAAAGGTTAACTTACATTAATTTTATAACCTTATATATAAAATATTGATCATAAAAAAGAACTTAGTGTTATATCATGATAGTCCAATCAAATGAATTTCATTTATTTTTTAAGATCGTAGGATTGTTTTATAATAAGTATCTTATTTGTATTTTTTTATATACTAAAATAAATATTTTTTAAAAATATCTAATACAGTATTTATTATTTATTTTCATTAATATATTAGTTTTGACGTTTTTCAATTATTCTACTAATCATAATAAATAAAAGTGTTTTAATAAATGATACTAATTTTATTATTAAAATCAATATATCTAATCATTTTCTTAAAAACAACGTATAATTCAAATGAATATTTATTATGAAACAGAGAGAATATTTATGTATCAAATTATAAATTTATTTTTAAAATTATAAATTTATATTATTATAATATATGAATGATTAAATATAAAATGATAACATTCTTTCTATATGTTGGTTCAATAATTACTTTTATAAAAAAATCAAACCAAATGAATTAATTCAAATCTCATTAATTTGATTTAATTCGATTCAATTTTAAAAATCAATTCAATCAAATCAAATTTCAGAATTTTCTCTCTTAAGATTTAAATAATTTTTAGACTAAATGACACAAAACGCACCGCATACACTTCTAAAACTAACTACCTCCGTTTTATCTTTATATCGGAGGGTCATCCATCCTTTTACGCTATGACATTTAATATTTAATTTCACTATCACATTGCCTCAAAACAAATCAATGTTTGGTTGTCACATCACCATATTATCAAAATAATTCCACAAACAAACAAAGGAATAAACAACATTGGTCATAAACGTAATTACCTACAAATAAATAAAAAACATTAAAAAAAATTAATGATTGTGCACCTGAGTAAAAGCTTTAACTCCATGTCTCTCAAGTTTAACTTCAAGATCAGGATCCTCAGCAAGTTGCAAAAGAACATCCACCATATCCTTAGCAACATAATCCTTAGCACTTTTCCTTCTCTCAATATGTTCCTCCAATACATGTTCCATAAACCTATCAAACTTTTTACTCAAAACCTTCATCCTCTTCACATACCCTTGAAAATCCAAGAAATGAACCCAAGGAATAAAATCCCCAATATTGAGAATTCCATTAAGCAAAAACAACTCATCCAACATCTTCTTAAACTCATCAGGAGAAATAATAGAATTTTCAACTTTCTCTAAGTACTTTCTCCCTAACACCATTCGACTTATAACATTTAGACTCAAAGTTGAAAGATGGTCTTTCAACAAAATTGTTTTATTTCTAGAATTGAAGAGTTCATGCAAAAAAACATGTAACTCTTGTTTTCTTATGTACTCATAAGACTCAAGACGTTTTACACTAAACAATTCTAATAAACACATTCTCCGAGCTTGGCGCCAATAAGGACCATATTGAGACCAAGTTATGTCGGAGTAATTATAAGTTGTATATTTGCCGGCCGAAAATTTAGGTCGGCCGGCTAAAGTAGCGTCGTGGGTTTTGAGAATGGCTCTCGCCATTTCAACATTTGAGCCCACGACGACCTGTTTGGAGCCGAACCATAGATGCATGATGGGTCCATATTTTTGGGTGAGCCCGTGGAGGGATTGGTGTGGGAGGGATCCAATGAGGTTGAAGTTTCCTATAATGGGCCATGGTTTTGGGCCGGGTGGAAGATTATATTTGTGGCGGCGGAGACGGCGGTTGAAGAGGAGGAGGATGGTGAATGTGGTGAACAATGTAACCCAACTAGGAAGTGTCAGTAATTGTACTACCATTTTTGGTAAGTTTTGTGAGTTTGGTTTTTTGTGTGTGATGAGAATTTGAGGAGTGTTTGGGACATTTATTTATAAGCATAAAGATGTTAGAAAAATCTATAGCTATATGATATGACCCACATGAGGTGTGAAAAGAAGATATTTTATTATTTCAGGTTAGCTTTAAGGTCCACTTTTTTCAAATCCTTTTGACAATAATAAATAAATTTAATTCTAAAGAATTTCGGATGAAGATCAGTTACACAATTTTATTAGATTTTAGATAGAGTTAAATTCATAGAAGATGAGCGGTTGCAAATAAAACTTGAAGAAAATAAGAACATTTACTGATCACCAAATTCATGTGATAATAAAACTCACTATTCAGAGGAGATTACAGACTCCTTTCAAAGGATTACATGATCCTTTCATAAATAGACAAAAAATATTGATCCGGTCGCGTCTTAGTTGTGTTAAGATTTTTGTAATTTTGATAGATAAAATAGGAATGGTAAATAAATTCATTAAGATAAAATTCATTTAATTTATCTACTAAAAAATTTATCCACTAAATAAATTTTTTTTTAATAAATTGGACTAAATTCATCCATATATATATATATATATATATATATATATATATATATATATATATATATATATATATATATATATATATATATATATATATATATATATATATATATATATATATATATATATATATATATATATATATATATATATATATATATATATATATATATATATATATAATTCGTCCATCACATTTTGATAATCCAATATATTATTTTTAGATTATTATTTAAATTTAATAAAAAAAATGTTTAAAATTAATAAAAGTTTAATTTTTTTTTAAAATAAAGAAAATTATGTTATTCAGAATTTTAAAAAGTCGAGTTTTTTTTTTTAAATATAAAAATATCGAGTTTTTTTTGGAAGATTGAGTTTGTTCAGAAAATTGAAAATTTCAGTTTTTTTTAAAAAGTCGAGTTTTTTTTCGAAAAAATCAGAAATATTGTGTTTTTTCGGGAAATCGAGTTTTTTAGAAAATTAAGTTTTTTTTTTAAAATCAAATTTTTCTGGAAAATCGAAAAAATCAAGTTTTTTCAAAAAATCGAAAAAACGAGTTTTTTTTTGGAAAATCGAACAATCAACTTTTTGGGAAAATAGAAAAAACAACTTTTTTGGGAAAATTGAATAATCGAGCTTTTTCGAAAAATCGAGTGTTTTGGAAAATCGAGTTTTTTAGGAAAATAAAAAAATTGAGTATTTTCGGAAAATCGATGAATAGAGGTTTTTTGGAAATTCGAAAAATCGAATTTTCTAGGAAAATCGAAAAATCGAATTTTCTCGGAAAATCAAAAAATCGAGTTTTTTTTCTTCAGAAAGTCGAAAAATGAGTTTTATCGAAAAATTGAAAATCGAATTTTTTCTAAAAAACGAGTTTTTCGAAAAATCAAAAAATCGACTTTTTTCTAGAAATCGAAAAAATTGAGTTTCTTACGGAAAATCGAAATATCGAGTTTTTTCTAAAAATCAAAAAGTCGAGTTTTTTCGGAAAATTAAAAAATCGAGTTTTTTTCCAGATAATTGAGTTTTATATTTGAAAAAACAAAAAACCGCGTTTTTTTGGAAACTCGTTTTTTTTTTTTCCAGATAATCGAAAAAATCGAGTTTTTTCGAAAAATTAAAAAATTGAGCTTTTTTGGAAAATCAAAAAATCGAGTTTTTGGGAAAACGAAAAAATTCAGAAATACATAAAAATTAAGTTTTTCTGGAAAATCGAAAAATCGAGTTTTTTTGAAAAATTAAATAGAATTTTTTCGAAAATACAAAAAAATCGAGTTTATTCGAAAATAAAAAGTATATTTAAAATAAATAAATAGATATATTTAAATTAATTTTTTTGAATGGATAGATATCTATTGATTAAAATATTGTTAATTGATGGAATGGATAGATTTGATCGGATATTTTTAAGAAAATTTTATTGAATTATTATTGGATTAATGAATTATTTTGATCCATCCATTATTAATCAAATTCATATCTATCCAATCTATATATTTTACCACCCTTAAAATATAGGTGTCACAATATTGATTACAATTGATATAAATTAACTATAACTTATTATTTAATATAAAAACAATGATAATAGTAAAAATATCAATATTTACTGATTTCATTTTGTCGCAATAATATTTACAGTGGCAGACTGTTTTTTAAAACATATACAATACTACTATAATGTTAAATCAAATTCATCTCGTTTAATTAATCGATCAATCCAACATTTATTTGGAAAAGTTAAACAAATATTAAAATCTTTGACAAAATATTTTTACAACATTTTTTTTTCTCGAAAAAATATAGAAGTATCTTACATTTTTTTATGTTATTAATGTTCGAATTTGTGTTATGTGATATCGTCGTCTGAGTTCGTGTTTCATACTGTTTAACAACTAAAATAATAGTATTAAGCTCCTTCAAGTTTAATTTTATAATAACTTATTTTAATTTTAATAATGTTCAATTGAAATAATCCAACAACTTGAACGTCATATTTGTCGATTTGTAAGCACCATCTTTGAAAATCGATAAAACTTTATTTTTTGTGTATTTATTTTTTGGACAAAACTTTATTGATTAAATCAAGAATAAGTGGAAGACCATTGACTGCATATTTTTCCATTTATAAAAAGACTTTTGACTTGTCATACTTAAAAAGTACTTACTGCCTTGGTTTTGGGTTGTTTCGATGAAATTTCACAATATTGATTAATTGACTTGCATGAATATGGTCATTTTGGATCCATTTTTTTAAGCAAGAATTGATTGAAAAGAATATTAACATAAAAGTCGAGATAAAATTCGGAAAAAAGATAGATTACCATCCAATTGAATCTTAAATTAAATATTACATACTTCTTTTTGCAAATTCATAAAAATTATAGGTAGGAAAAATAATATCATTAAGGTTAAATATATTTTATCTTCTTAATAATGAGTTTTAATTTATTCTCTTTTAAAAAAAATTTAATCTCTCAACAAAACAAAATTCTTTTAAATTTGACCTTGATTTAAAATTCTAATAAATTCTGCATATGTAGTGTTTGACGTGACTTTTTTTATTTATTTTTTAATTTTACGTGGAAAATCGACTTTTTTTTCTTTTATATATATATATATATATATATATATATATATATATATATATATATATATATATATATATATATATATATATATATATATATATATATATATATATATATATATATATATATATATATATATATATATATATATATATATATATATATATATATATATATATATATATATATATATATATATATATATATATAGTTTTTTTTTTAATTTTTTTTTAATTTTTAATTTTCTCCCACTTGGACAAACTTATTGTTTTATTTTATTTATTCCATATTAATTTGATACATTAATTTTGTGTGATACTTAATTTTTTCAGTAGGTATTTAATTTTATTTTTTGAACGGTCGAAATTTTGCCGACAAATGTTGAATGGTTTGCTCCCTGATTCCGACAACAAGAGGGTGACGAAGATCGAGTATCGAGAATATTTCATAGGTACTGATGGTTGGATAAAATACAACTTAATCGAGTTGAATCATCGAAAATACAATTTTAAACAAATGCTTGACATAATGAACACCGGGAAAAAAACAACATTAAAGTCAATATAAAAACAATCTGGTGAAAATCATAAATTACTTTGTCAACAAAATTTTTTTGTGATGCACACATCATGTGATAAAATATTAAGACTAATTAAAATATACTGTCAATTTAAAACTATTTTATACTGTTATCCAATTAAAATTAATTATTTGACATATAAAAAATAAAAATATGAAAGAAATAGTTATTAAAAGAATTTAATTCTAATTGGGTGATAGTGTAAAATTAATTAGTCTCTAAAATATTTAGTCTAAGTTGTTATTACTTGAGCATTATTATTAGGTTCTCATAGGTATTATGAATTATTAGTTATTGGAGATATATAAATATAATAGCTTATATAAGGACATAATTGCGTGTTTTAAATATGGGGTGTTTAGTTTGAAATTTTCCTGTTGTAAGTGGGGTTGACTATCCCTAATACTCCCTTTATATCTATTACTTATTTTTAGAAGAAAAAAAACCTTAACAAAATACAATATATTTTAACTACTAATTTATTAGGTTCGTATTTTCTACTCACGTTTATACTATATTTTTGATTGTGTATACTATTAGATTCGTATTTTTGACTGTCCAAAAAAATAAAATTAAGTACTGTTAGCTCCTAAATTCGACACCTACAACAAGTTGGCCTTATGGGCCAAAAATAGATTGAACAAGTCCAAGTTGGAAAAGCTTTGACAAAGTAGAAAAGTACTTAGAGAAATTCTAAGTCAAAATGAGTCTTCGACCAGAAGGTTCTCAATCCCTTCGACTGAAGGGACTCCAAGGTCTTCGACCAGAAGGAAGCTTCGTATCTGCCCCAGAAGATTTTGAATCTGAAGAAAGGAGGAAAAAGCAGTTCGCTTCGCAGTTGAGGAAAGCAACGTGGCGTGAAAAGAGGGGTCGAAGCGCATGCAGAAGACACTTGTCTTCATCCTGGAACAAGGCAACTCCTCGACGGTTACCTAGTTTTAGTATAAATATATGAAGTTTATGTAGATTTCCGTGTATTCAACTGATCGTACAAATTATTCAATACCATTCAAGTACCCGTTGCGTGAGAAAAAATACTAAAAAATGTACGTTTGAAACGCCACATTTTACAATCAAAGTCTTTTATTTCTCTCTTTACATTTCTTGCCTCTTTATCCTGTTTGCATTTTATCTTCACTTTTACCCAAATTCATGCACCTAACCTCTCCTCAACCCTTTTTTTATTATTTACTTTCTGCACACAAATTCATCCTTTTCCCAGTCGAACGTGCGTTCTTCACCCACATTAACGTTTATGCCCAAACAACATCAAAAATTAGCATATGTCCTAGGATCAAACTGGTCGATCCCGCGAGTAACCAAAAAGTTACTCTTTTTGGAAGATCAGCGGTTGTTTACCAGAAAACACAGTGAACAAATTGACACACCTGTTGCACCCCAAAATTTACCCTCTTGATTTATGCTTATGTTTCATCATGAATATCATATTGCATTGCATTCATACATTGTGATGGGATCAAAGTACTCTGGTTATCAAGTCTTCCTCAAGCTTTGAAGGTTGTTTGCATTGACAAGTTGCTCAATTAGAACCTTATCATCTAAACCTCTGGATCTTTCAAGCTCAAAAGTTATTGCATATCTCAATATATTTTATCCATCTCTTTGAATCATCAGAGGATTGAAGTTTGTGATTGATTATAAGAAGAATCACTCTTTTGATTCACCAGTCAAATTAGGGTTTTGCTTGATCAAGGCTATTGATCAATGTACAAGTCTTGATTTGGAAGCTACAACATCTCATTGGTATTTGGAAAATCTTTGTACAATAAATTGGCCAAAATGTCCAGAGGATTTGAAGTTTTGGAGATGATTCATCAGTCTCCAAAGGTGTTAACCAAAACTAGGGTTTGGGATTTCATCAATATTTCTTGAGAATTTTGAAGTGAAATTTTGTACATGGCCTCTATATATTTGTAAGATCATATGTTTGAAGTTTTGATCATCAATTTTGAAGGGAAGTGGATCAATTGATTCAAAGGGGCAAAATGGTCATTTTGGTCAAAATCAGTCAAAGTCAAGGTTGACCAAGTGAACTTTTGGTCAACCATCAATTCAAGGATGTAATTTTCATATTTCAAGTCCATTTTTATCATTGGATCAAAGAGATTGAGGTTTGGGTTGAAACTTGTTCATGAAGAAACCCTAAAAGTTTCTAATTTTGGAAAACAATGACTTAATTTCAAAAATTCATATTTTATTCACCTTTGATCAAAAAAATGCAAATGAAGTATGCTTGGAAAGATAAGAGGATGATCTTTCATCTCCTTTTGGTTTCATGTCTAAATTGGGAAAGAGTCAAGAGTTATAAAGCTTGGAAGTCACAAAATTATAGGTCATTTTCCAAATTTAGTGAATTTCATGTAAAATTTTGAAGACCTTAATGGATTCAATTGCAAAAACTCAAAACTAAGGGATTGTATATCTTTTCAATACCTTTCCAAATTGTACTCATTTGTGTCCAAATTCAAAAATATGAGCAAGTTATGGACTTTGGAATTTTGAGGTATTTTATTGAATTTTGACAAATATGCAAAATGGCCATTTCTTGCAAACTCAAGTTTTAGCCATTCCTTTTGCTTCTAATCAATCCCATGAATAATTTGTGACATGCTGAGGCCCATCACACTCACCATTTTGTGCCTCATTTGGTTTTGCACTTGTTGGATTGAAAAATCACAAAACTTGCTCAAATGTGCAAATTCACCAACACTCTCTCATTTCAAACAATCATGAGCTAGCACTTTGGGCATGTAATTCTGACTTCATTTGGCTCACAAAACGCACAAAAGGCAAGCAAATGCACGAGTGAAATGCAGGCTCTATGTGCATTCTCTTTTTTGGCAAAAACTACCAAACTTGCCCTCCAACAGTTTTGAGTGCCAAATACCACTTCTATCCTCTTACCCTCGTGCTATATAACAAGAATCAAGGCTTAGTTGTGGAGGAGGAGGCTCATAATTGCTACATTGAAAATCTAAAAATTTCCAAGCATCTCTGCAAATTGCTTTGAATCTCTCTTCTTCTTGGATCATTCTTCAAAATTCTTGGTGATTCAGCTTCAGTGAAGTAAGGAGATCAAGCCTGCACCATTGGATTGCTTCTGGAGTGAAGGAATCATGTTTCCATATTTCACCTCCATGTGAGTTTCTTGAACTTTGATTTACGTGTTTCAGCTTGAATTGATGATGTAAATCATGTTCATTGAGTTGCTAGCTGGCCAATCACTAGGATTGATGTATATTTGAGCTTTGATTCAAGCAGAATTGTTGAAATCGTGTTCATGACTTGGATGTTTGCAGTGAGTTTTTTCAGTTTTTGAGACTTTATTTCTTGATCCATACTTGATCTTTGAGATTGATTCAAATTGCATAATGTAGTATGATATGCTAGCTTTAATTTGCACTTGATTTCATGGATTTTGGTTGAGAAACGAGCATGATTGATGGATCTGAACATAGGCTCATGACCTGTTGGGTTGCACGCATTTTGCCTTATGCTGGAGGTTGAAGATGAAGTGAGGTGGCGCGTTGTGATTGGCTTGATTTAAATTATCATGCATTTCATATTATTTGATTTTAATTGATTTTCTGATTTTTATTTCTTGATCAAAACAACTTAAAAAATTCTGAAAAACTTATCACAAGTCCAAAATAATTTCTACAATCTTGTGTAATTTTATTGGAATTTTTAGAAATGTTTTAATTGGTTTAAAAATTCATAAGTTTAAATAATTGTTTATTTAAAGATTATTTTTATTTTAATAGTTCTTTTGATCTGAAAATTCCAGAAAAAATGATTTGGACTCATAAAATAATGTAGAAATTGATTCTGACTTTTGTTTAGAATTTTTTCTATTTTTTATTATAAATTTAATTTCAAAAGTTTATTTGAAATATTTGTTTCATAATTTTTGTTTTAATACTTCCTTCAATTAAAAAATCCACAAAAAAATCATGCAAGTTTGTTTTTAATCATAGAGACTGAATATATTTTTATTTTGACCTTTTTGTGAGTTTTGGCTAGGGTTTGTATTTTTGCCTTTGAATAATAGTTTAATTGTTAATTGTTTGATTGATTTTTATTTTAATATTTCCTTTAATTCAAAAATTCCACAAAAAATCACGGATGTGTGTTTTTAATTCTAATATTTAAATATAATTTTGGTTGGATATTTTTTCTGATTTTTTATTAGAATTTTATTTTGGGATGTGATTATTTGTTTAATTGATTAATTGTTTGAATTTGATTTTATTTTTGACTTTTCATTAATTCAAAAATATGGAAAAATAGATATTCTGACCTCTTGAGTTTTGTCATGTTTGATGTATATTTGTTCTGATTTTTTTTGAATTTTGATCTTATCTAATCAATATTTAAGATTAAAAGTCAAAAATTCGGGTTTTGTTGCTTATTGTGCAAGTTTCATTTTCAAAACCATTATGCCCTGGATTTTCAATGGAATTTAGGTCTTGATTATGGTTAATGAATGTATTTAAGATCTGAAAACCATTTTTCTTGAATTATTTGACTTGGTTTGATATTTTTCCATAAATTATTTTGAAAACTTGTCTAGTTTTGATAGTTTGGCCAACTAGTTTTGAACTTTAGGCCTCATTTGATCCCCTCCTCAACCATTCATGAACTTAAGACTTGCTTTCTAACTTCTACACACTTAAAAGATGCTAAGAAATTTTTGGTTTGAATTATTGAAATCCTTTTCTATTTTGATGTATTTTTGAAGTGAAGGTACCCAATTAATGTTGCATATCTTGTTGCAATTTGTTTGATGGCCAATGAACTTGAGTGAGGCCTATAATTGGGCACCTAATGATCATGTTGGATATGTTCATCCAAATAAACTAAAGTCATTTCACCTAATGCCCTATGTTTGAATGATTGAACCTTTTGATGCATTGTGTGAGATTTCTCTCCTATTATGCTTGTGAGTTGTGTTGAAATAATTGAGTATGATTGAATTGTGTTTGCTACTAACCTTCATGGTCTTTGATTGTATTATTCTCAAGCTCCCATGATCCTTGATTGATATTCAATTGTCAACTCAACATGGTGATAGAAAGGAGCAACATTCCTCTAATTCTTTTGACCAAATTGTGCATATGCCTGTTTCCTTTTGTCTATCATGACTAATGTTTGATAGTTGCTATCATGTTTTCTCATTTCATCATGGTTTCATCATCCATCCCTTATGTGAATCATCATTCTATTTATGGGAATACTAACTTGTTTGTTAAATGTGCGAGGTACTTTGAGGAAAGTTTCCATTTTTGGCTTGAGGTTACTGTGTTTCACTTTATTTGTGGAACACAATTTATTATATTGGCACTACTCTTGTGCTTGGCATGTTTGATAGTTTAGGCAGGATATATGTATATGTGATTATGAATTCCATACATTACCCATGGGATCTGTTCATATCTGAAAATCTCAATACTTACATCCTGATGGCGTAATTTCTGACTTGATTTGTCTGCTGATGCCAGTTTGCTTGAAGTTCTCTGGGTTTCTTTTATTCTTGATCAGTTGCTACAGATAGTTATCCGTTTGGTATTGCACTATTTCCTTTCTTCTACTTTCATAGTTCTATGTTGCATGATGGGACCACTGTTGCTGATATATGTCAGGAGGCCTTATGTTTTTTTTGTCTGATACATGTGTTGTGTTTGCTTCTTTAACTGTTGATCGATGAGTCACTCAATTTAGAAATTGAGATCACGACTTCACTCTCAGTGCATGTTCCCTATAGGGTGTTTATGGTTTTCTTCTTTAATTTTTGATTGATGAGTCACTCAATTTAGAAATTGAGATCACGACTTCGCTCTCAGTGCATGTTCCCTATAGGATGTTTATTGTTTGTTTCTTTAATTGTTGATCGACGAGTCACTCAATTTAGAAATTGAGATCAGACTTCGCTCTCATTTCCTGTTCCCTATAGGATAGTTTTGTTAAGCTTCCTTTGACATGTTGATTAAGGTAGGAATCCATGTATGCTAACATAGGGTAGAATTTCCTTTACCCTCAACCTTAGGGTCAACCATTGTATGATAACATTAGAGATAGTGCTAGGCTAGTTTCCCTTAGTTTTTTTTCCTTCCTTTGCATTTTGCATCTTAAAACAAAAATTGTTTTCTTGGCAAATCATAAAACACTTTTAATAAGCTCAAACCCTTCTTCAAGGTAAAAGATACAAATTAGCCCTATTTGTTTGTGCACCTCTTGGCTTTGTTTTTTTATAAAAAAAACTGTTATAGCTGATGTTTCGCCATCACATATTTGTTTGAAGCTGATGTTTTGCCATCGCACATGTTTGTTATCCTACTTTGATTCTCAATATCATTGTTAGGTGTGACGTTTTGTTATCCGTTTTATCAATGTTTCGCGATCTTTACCATGATATCTTGTTATCTCTTAGCCGATGTTTCGCCATTGCACATGTTTGTTATCCTACTTTGATTCTCAATATCATTGTTAGGTGTGATATTTTGTTATCCGTTTTATTGATGTTTTGCCATCTTTACCATGATATCTTACTACCTTTTAGCCGATGTTTTGCCATCGCACATTTGTTTGAAGCCGATGTTTCGCCATCGCACATGTTTGTTATCCTACTTTGATTCTCAATATCATTGTTAGGTGTGATGTTTTGTCATCCGTTTTATCGATGTTTCACCATCTTTACCATGATATCTTGTTATCTCTTAGCCGATGTTTCGCCATCGCACATTTGTTTGAAGCCTATGTTTCGCCATCACACATGTTTGTTATCCTACTTTGATTCTCAATATCATTGTTAGGTGTGATATTTTGTTATCCGTTTTATTGATGTTTTGCCATCTTTACCATGATATCTTACTACCTTTTAGCCGATGTTTCACCATCGCACATGTTTGTTATCCTACTTTGATTTTTAATATCATTGTTAGGTGTGATGTTTTATCATCTGTTTTATCGATGTTTCGCCATCTTTGACATGTTACTTTCTTCTTATTTAGCCTATTGTTTTACCATCTCATTTGTTTGTTGTTTTATTTGATGTTTTGCCATATTGACTGTTTTTTTGTTTTCTTAACTAAAAAACATAAACCAACCAAAATATATAAGCCGAACTACGGCTGCTCTGATTCCTAAAAAGGGATACGTAGGCAAAGGGATAGGGCCCAACCGAGTACAACTTTTATTTTTCCCTACATTGTTTTCTTTTTCTTTCGCATGCATTCCCTTTTTAGCTTTAAGCCATAGACATAGGATTTGACCACACACATTAGATTAGACAACAAGAGTGGATACCGTAGAGTACTACGGGCGTGTGGGGTGATAATACCTTCCCCTTGCGTAACAGACTCCCTTACCCAATCTCTCGGTCGAAAGACCGTGATTTCTCCCTTTTCAGGTTTTCTCGATGTTTACCTTTCCCTTTCGGCGGGATAAAAGACGTTCTGTGGCGACTTCATTTATGTTTCATTACATCCAGATGATAGTTACGGCCGGGTGGTTTCAACTGGAGACTTCACTGGGGAAAGATTGACCTTTTGCTGGTCCATCCTGGAGTCGATCCTAGCTCTTGTTTGTTTTCTATTTGGGTGTTTATTTTACCACTTTGCATATTTACCTGTTGCATTGCATTCTATGTACGCTTTACTTTCTGCATACTGGGTTTGGTTGAACTGTTTGGATTCTGGATTTCTTGGTGGGTGGGTTGTTCCATGAGGTAAAAGGCCTCATACCCAGGCTATGAGTGAATTCCATAGGAACTAGGAATAGAGTGGCCATGGCAGCTATGAGGAGGATTCTTTGTAGACCTGACCATGAGACCCATGACTTCAGAGGTAGTTCGGATAGGCGTTATCGTATGATGATACCGACATTCGGGCTCTTGTACTCTGATTTGGCTTTTAACCTTACCTTGGCCTAGACTACACCCGTGAGAGGGGCGGGAAAACTTTTCTTACAGGTACAAATATTGTTGGTGACTTTGTGTTGTGAAGGTGACTCAGGTTCCCATTTTAGTTTTGAATATTTGGGATTTTCTTTTGATCTTGAGTGGTGTTGTTTTGTAATGGTCCATCCATTATCCAATGTGAAACTTTGATCCTGTCATGTTGCATCATAGCATATTTATTTCTAAAAAAGTGATGTATAAAAATAACTAGCATGTGCATGTCATCTTCCAGGGACATTCGAGAGTCTTCTTTCCATCAGAAATGGCTAGCCTCCCGTCAGTTGAGTTTGATTCAGTTTGTGTTAAAGAGCCCACCAGGCATACATTCTCTTATCAGATTCCTTCGGTTGATGTGTCCGAATTAAAGAGGTTGAGTTCTTATCTGAAGGGTGATGTTCTGAATAATTTCAACAAAGATTATGGCAATTTGTTACTAATCCTTAACACTCCAGTTGACCCAATGGCTTTGATCACCCTCTTCCAGTTCTATGACAAGGAATTATGGTGTTTTACTTTTCAAGATTATCAACTGGTTCCCACACTAGAAGAGTACGCGTACTTACTTAATCTCAAGTTGTCCGATGAAGTTCCTTTTGTCCAAGTGCCAGAGAAGCTGAAGTTCGAAGTTATTGCTGAAATTCTTCATTTGAGTTGGAAAGAGGTGAAAGACAATTGGAAATCAAGTGAGGATACTACAGGGTTTTATTTGGATTTCTTAGTGAAGAAAGCTGAATACTGGGCGAAGAAAGGGAATTGGAGTGACTTTAGCTCTCTGTTTGCTCTCATGATATACGGGATCATCCTCTTTCCTCACAAGAGAAATTTTGTGGATTTGACGGCTATTTGTGTTTTTAGAAATAAGAACCCGGTACCGATACTCTTGGTTGATACTCTTTACACCATTCATTTCAGACATGGAAAAGAGGGTAATGTAAGTTTATGTCATTCGATGTTGTATCAATGGTTTAAGCTGCACCTACCGGTAAGTGGCCCTTTCGTGGATACCAGACATTCTCTCCGATGGCCATCAAGGCTTGTCAACCTTACTTCATTTGATATCCGGTGGAATTATGACATGGGAGAAGTACGAAGTATTATCACTAGCTGTGGAAGTTTCCCTAATGTTCCCCTCATAGGAACTAAGGGGTGTATCAACTATAATCATGTGCTTGCTTATCGTCAATTGGGATATGCAATGGATGGACCGCCAAAGGTTGAAAAGGTGTCTGAATCAGTGTATTTTGTTAGAGGAAGTGATCCGGTGATGTTGAAAAGAGTGACAAGTGCTTGGAAGGGGATTCACAAGAAGGATAGAAATACTTTGGGCAAGAAGGTTCCTATTGCTAGGTTTCCTTATTTGGAATGGATTAAAGACAGGGTTAAGATTTTACGGTTACCATTTGCAAGGTCGGCTCCTATATGTGAGCAACCTCCTACTATTCTGAGTAACACGGTGCCTACCAAGGTGTTCACCCAGGTTCATGTTGAGAATATTCAACTTCGAGCAAAAGACCGTGAGGCAGGGATGAAACTTTATTGGGTAGATCAAGAAAGGGCCGACTTAGCTCGCAAACTCAAAGAAGCTCAAAGTGAAACTTTTGATACAATCAGTTTTGGGAAGAGATCTCATGCTGAAATGGAAGAAGAAATGAGTAAGACCCAGCAAGAGTGCCAGAAGCTTCAGGCATCTGAGAATAGCTACAGGAAGAAGATTCAAAACTTGGAGAAACAACTCAAAGACAAAGATGCTCAGTGTAAGAAGGAAGTGGCCCAAAGGCGTGTCACAGAGGATCGATTTCAAGAAAGCAAAGTAGTCACATCATAACTTTTGAAGGATAGAGCCAGGCTTGAAGAGTATTGTCAACACCTCGAAGCGTGTCTTGTTCCAGAGATTTAGTTTTTGTTACTTATTGGTGTATTTGGTCACCCCCAGGATTGTTGGAAGGGACCATTTGTTTGTTTTTATTATTCAGTTTTTTGTTAAGTTTACTTTGAAACATGTATTTTGTTGTTTATCGTTACACTCTTAAATGTTCGAAGACACTCGAACATAGTTTCTTTTGTAAATAATTGAAGTGTTTGTCTTATTGTCCTTTTTTCTTTCCTTTGATTGTATGCTTTATTATTGGTTGCACGCCGTGATTGATGAATAAGAGGACTCTTGAATACCGTGAAATGACAAACATATCATGCACATCATGCATTTCATAACATTACAGGTTATCTCAAGACGATATTTTTATTCTTCTGCTTTTCTTATTCAGAATTCAAGACGACTACTCATCGGTATTCCACCAGAAACAATTTGACAAGACATATGGAACAAGTTCAAGCTGAACTCGCTGAAATAAGGGCCTAGATGGCTACTCAAATAACCCAGTTCACGGAGGTCATCACTAATGTGAATCGTCGACAGGAGGAACTGGCTGCCATTGTCAACAACCAGCGCCGCTATCAAGGGGATGGTGGAAATCAAGGGCTCTATCAGGACATTTCTGTAGGATTGGGAGATGTGCAAGATCATCCTGTTGGAAATTTTCACGGGATGCCCGAAAACCCTTTCGTGCGTAACGTACGGAAGTTTCCCCCGTCTCCGGGACCTCGTCTTGTGGGGAACAAAAGAGATAATCAGGGTGGTGTAAAGAACTATCAGGAGCAGGGTTATGACTTTGACCAGGATGGAGATCAGTTTTCTATGCGGCGTTCAGAGTCGGAAGTTCAGGTTGAGGATAGGAAGTATCGGTTGTTGGAAGAACGTTTGAAGGTTGTGGAAGGGCAAGGAGCCCTTGATATGGATGCTAATGATCTCGGGTTGGTGTCTGGGGTGAAAGTTCCTCCAAAGTTCAAGCCTCCTGTATTTGAAAAGTACAACAGAACGTCATGCCCTGTTACTCATGCAATTGCTTATTTTCGAAAGATGTCGGTGCATACAGAGGATCAGGGGCTCTTGATTCACTTTTTCCAGGATAGCCTATCTGGGGCATCCCTAGAGTGGTACATGAAGTTGGAGAAAACCCATATTCGTTGCTGGAATGATCTTGCTCGGGATTTTTTCAAACATTATCAGTACAACGTGGATATGGCGCCCAATCGCACTCAGTTGCAGAATTTGTCACAGGGACCAAGAGAAGCCTTCAAGGAATACGCTCAGAAGTGGCAGGAGTTGGCTGCGAGGGTTCAACCTCCACTCATGGAGAGAGAACTTATTGATATGTTTATGAGTACCCTGCAAGGGCCATTCTATGAGCACGTGATAGGAAGTACTTCGGCAGGATTTGCAGACTTGGTTATGGCTGGTGAAAGAATTGAAGTAGGTTTGAAATTGTGGAAAATTCAGATTGGAGGTTCTAGTGGCTCATCAGGGGGCAGTAAGAAACCATTCAACACTTACCCTAAGAAAAAGGAAGGTGACGCAAGTGCGATTTACTCTCATAGAGGAAGAAGAGAGGATCGTCAGCACCAACAAATCAATGTTGTTTCTATTCCTGTTAATGCTCCTCTGCAGCAGAGACTGAATACAGTTCCTCAACAACAGAGACAGCAAGATGCTCCCCATCAGTATAATAATCAACAATAGAGACAGTTGAGACAATTCGATCCCTTGCCGGTATCTCTTACTGAAGCACTCCACCATTTGCTCGATTTTAAGTTGATCGGTTTGAGAAATATGCCGCCACCACCCGCAAGACTTCCTTCTAACTATGATGCTAATGCAAGATGTGAATTCCATTTAGACGGAGTTGGTCATTCTACTGACAATTGTTTTGCGTTGAAGTTCAAAATACAAGACTTGTTGGATGCTAAGGCAATTGAGTTTACTCTAGTTACTAGTCTGAATGTTACTCAGAACCCAATGCCTAGGCATGGGGGGTGTTGTTAATATGATTGATGATAATGATGAAGTGCTGAATTTAATCATGAATGTGGAACAAGTAACTACTCCATTATGGTATGTTAAGAGGTATTTGCTTGACAATTCTATTTTCCCGGGTTGTACTTCAGAGTGTGCCAAGTGTAGAGAGCAATCGAAGGGCTGTGATGATTTAAAAGCCGGTATCCAGTTGTTGATAAAGGAGGGTTCCCTGCAGTTTGATAGAAAACCGAGTTACCGTAAGGTTACCGAAGAAGATGTTGTTGTGGTATCTATTCCTTACACCCCTGTGCGCATTACTGCCCCATCTAGGGCACCTGCTTTGATGATTACGGTACCTGGTCCCATGCCGTATACCAGTGAGAAGGCCATCCCATGGCATTATGGTGCCGATGTTTATTACCATGGGGTGAAGCAGGAGGTAGGTACTCGTTCGTCTGAGGAAGAACGTGCTGAAGGTAACGAAGAGGAAGTTCATAATTTTTTTGGTGTGGGTCGAATGACTAGAAGCGGGAGAGTATTTGGTCCTTCCAATGTGCAAGATGTGGCAGATTCTTCTGCAAGAGAAAAAGGAAAACAACAGGCGATGATTGGTAATCCGAGGGTTACGCCGGCCAATGTGACTCAACCAATTCCGATACCAGAAGCTTCTTCAGTTCCCGATGAGGTTGAAGAGTTAATGCGAATTATCAGAAAGAGTGATTATAGCATAATTGATCATTTGAGCCATACTCCTTCTAAGATGTCTATCTTGTCTCTGTTGATTTATTCAGAACCTCACAGAAATGCTTTGATGAAGTTGTTAAAGAATGCGTTCGTGCCGCATGAGATAACATTCAATCAGTTTGAGAATGTTTGTGCTAACATATCTGTCGGGAACGATCTGGGTTTCACAGATTTTGATCTCCCACCGGAAGGGCGAGACCATAACAAAGTGTTGAATATTTCAATGGAGTGCAGGGGAACTACTTTATCCCGGGTTTTGGTGGATACAGGATCGTCTCTGAATGTATTTCCCAAGTCAGCATTGATGAAAATTGATTATTCTGGACTGGAGCTGCGCCCTAGTGATTTGATGGTGAAGGCATTTGATGGGTCTCGAAGGTCAGTGTTTATGGAGGTGGAGTTACCAATCCATGTTGGTCCTCGCACCTTCATGGCTACTTTTTTTGTGATGGATATACAGCCAGCGTATTGTTGTTTGTTGGGGCGGTCGTGGATTCATAAAGCAAGGGCAGTCACTTCTACTCTTCATCAGAAACTCAAGTATCCTGCAGAGGGAAAGGTGATAACCGTGTGCGGAGAGGAAGAGTACATCGTGAGTCATTTGACATCATTCCTCTATTTTGAAGTTGAAGGCGAGATACATGAGACTCCGTTTCAAGCGTTTGAGACAGTTCATGCTGTCAATTTTCCTCCTCCAGAGCAACAGAGGAAACCTGAAACTGTTATGTCTTCTCTCAAGGATGCGAGAGCTGTGGTGGAAAATGGAAACCCTGAAGGTTGGGGTCAGGTGCTGAACGTTACCCCAAAATTTAATAAATTTGGTCTTGGTTTTAGCCCGGGTCAGCAGAGTGCAACTCCCAGAGCATCTAGTTTATCTACTCATGTGAAGTTTTCCCGTCCTTGTGCTACTCAATCAAGACACGTCAATGCAGTTGGCGACGATAGGGTTGATGGCTACAATATCAAAGATTGGATTCACCCGAGTATTCCAGGCCAGACACTCAACAATTGGACTTCTGTGGATGTTATCCAAGTTTTAAGCGCTGAGGAGTAATTTTCTTGTTTTCTTTTATTATCATATCATAATTCCTACGCTCTGCCCAAGGCGTGGTGAATCATTTGTGTAGGGCCACCATGTTTATTTTCAAAAGTTTATCATGAAATAAAGGACATTTTTGCATTCAAAATTTTGCTCCATTTCTTCTTTTTTATTTAAATGGCAATGTTTCTCTTTTCACACACTGTCACTAAAAAATGCCAAAATGTCATTCATGCAGATGCACTTCCACCACCGATCATTTTGATAATGACTCTGCTATGGCTCATTATGACTTTGATACTCCTATTTATCAAGCTGAAGAAGAAGCATATGTGGATTGTGGTCTTCCTAAGGAATTAGCAAGATTGTTAAAACAAGAAGAGAAGGTTATCCAGCCGAATCAAGATTCAATCGAGGTGGTGAATATTGGCACAGAAGAGGTAAGAAGAAAAGTCAAGATAGGGGCAGATCTCGAAGAAAGTGTAAGTGTCAGATTGGTTGAGCTACTCCGTGAGTATTCTAATATCTTCGCTTGGTCTTATGAGGATATGCCTGGGTTGGATACAGACATAGTGGTGCATCGACTACCTCTCAAAGAAGGTTGTTCCCCTGTCAAGCAAAAGCTCTGAAGAACTCATCCTGAGATGTCCAAGAAGATCAAGGAGGAGGTCCAGAAGCAGTTGGACGTGAATTTCTTAAAGGTCATCAATTATCCGCCATGGATTGCAAATATTGTGCCTGTGTCCAAGAAGGATGGTAAGGTCGGGATGTGCGTGGATTATAGGTATTTGAACAGGGCCAGCCCTAAAGACGACTTCCCTCTTCCACATATTAATGTGTTGGTCGATAATACTGCTCATTCCAAAGTGTTTTGGTTCATGGATGGTTTTTCGAGTTACAATCAAATTAAGATGGCTCCGGAGGATATGGAGAAGACAACATTTATCACGCCTTGGGGCACCTTCTGCTACAAAGTGATGTCGTTTGGTTTGAAAAATTTCAGGGCAACATATCAGCGCACCATGGTCACTCTCTTTCATGATTTGATTCACAAAGAGATTGAGGTTTATGTTGACGATATGATTGCTAAGTCTGACACGGAAGAGGAACACCTTGTTCATCTGGAAAAATTGTTCGGGAGACTGAGGCAGTTTTTACTAAGGTTGAATCCGAATAAGTTCACCTTTGGGGTGAGATCTGCAAGCAGTTGGGTTTTATTGTAAGTGAAAAAGGTATCGAGGTGGACCCGACCAAGGTAAAAGCGATACAGGAAATGCCTGAACCAAGGACAGAGAAGGAAGTACATGGTTTCTTGGGAAGGTTAAACTATATTTCTAGATTTATTTCTCATCTCATAGCCACCTGTGAACCTTTGTTCAAATTGTTGAAGAAAAGTCAGACAGTGAAATGGAATGAGGATTGTCAGAAGGCCTTTGACAAAATAAAGGAGTATTTGCAGGAACCTTCGATACTCATGCCGCCAGTGGAAGGAATGCCACTAATCATGTATCTAACTGTGTTGGAGAGCTCAATGGGTTGTGTCCTCGGTCAGCACGACGAGACAGGGAAGAAAGAGCAGGTTATTTACTACTTGAGTAAGAAGTTTACGGAATGCGAGTCGAGGTACTCATTACTGGAAAAGACTTGTTGTGCGCTTGCCTGGGCCGCTAAACGTTTGAGGCAGTACATGTTAACTCACACCACCTACTTGATATCCAAAATGGATCCAATCAAGTACATTTTTGAGAAGCCAGCTCTTACAGGCAAGGTCGCCCGTTGGCAGATGATACTCACCGAATATGATATCCAATACACTACTCAAAAAGTAATTAAGGGTAGTGTACTGGCCGACCATCTTGCTCATCAGCCCATGAATGATTATGAACTGATGAAGTTTGATTTCCCGGATGAGGAAATTGTGTATATTCGGGATTGTAATATGCCAGACCCAGACGAAGGACCTGATCCAGGATCACGTTGGACGCTTGTTTTTGATGGTGCCTCCAATTCCATGGGCAACGGTGTCGGAGCTATTATCACTTCCCCTGAGGGATACCATATTCCTTTCACGGCTCGTATTTGTTTCGATTCCACTAACAACATGGCCAAATATGAGGCTTGCATTTATGGCATTGAATCAGCGATCAACATGTGCGTCAAATTTTTGAAAGTTTACAGGGATTCCAATCTTGTTATCAGCCAGATTAATGGAGATTGGGAGACTCACCATTAGAACCTAATTCCCTATCGTGAGCATGTTATGAAGCTGATTCCGTACTTCGAAGAGATCACGTTTGAGCACATTCCCAGAGAAGAAAACAATCTAGCTGATGCACTGGCAACTTTGTCCTCCATGTTCAAGGTTAAGTGGGCTAATGAGGCACCTTCCATTACCATCAGAAGTTTGAGTGAGCCAGCTTTCTGCTTTGAGGCTAGTTTGGAATCGGATGGTAATCCTTGGTTTTATGATATTAAACGATATCTTGAAACACAAGAGTACCCTGAAGAGGCATATGTCACAGATAAGAAGTTCTTGAGAAGGTTTTCAGCCAAGTTCTTTCTCAGTGGTGGTGTGTTGTATAGAAGGCATAATGACGGTTTACTGCTCAGATGTGTTGACAAGAAAGAAGCAGCTAGAATCATTGAGGAGATACATGAGGGTGATTTCAGGACCCATTCTAGTGGGCATACCATAGCTAAAAAGATTTTGCGAGCAGGTTATTATTGGTCCACCATGGAGACTGACTGTTACGATCATGCACGGGTTTGCCACAAATGTCAAATCTATGTTGATAAGGTGCATGTGCCGCCAGTACCTTTGAATGTCTTGAATTCCCCTTGGCCGTTTGCAATGTGGGGAATTGATATGATCGACAAAATTGAACTGACTGCATCCAACAGGCACCGTTTCATTCTGGTTGCCATTGATTATTTTACAAAATGGGTCGAAGCTTCATCCTATGCCAATGTTACCAAGCAGGTGGTAACTCGGTTCATTAAGCACAATATTATCTGTTGCTACGGAGTGCCTGAAAAGATCATTACCGATAATGGGTCTAATTTGAACAACAAAATGATGAAGGAGCTTTGTGAGTCCTTCAAAATCAAGCATCATAACTCTTCCCCATACCGACCAAAGATGAACGGTGTTGTCGAAGCGGCCAATAAGAATATTAAGAAAATCGTACAGAAGATGGTGGTAACCTATAAAGATTGGCATGAGATGCTGCCTTTCGCTTTGCATGGTAATCGCACCACTGTGTGTACTTCGACTAGGGAAACCCCATTTTCGTTGGTTTACGGCATGGAAGCAGTATTGTCGGTAGAATTCGAGATTCCTTCTCTTAGGATCATGAGGGATGTTGAGCTGGATGAAAGGGAATGGGTACAGAATCGGCTGGATCAGTTAGAACTTATTGACAGAAGAGATTGACGGTTGTTTGTCACGGTCAGGTATATCAGCAAAGGATGAGGAAAGCTTTTGATAAGAGGGTACGACCTTAGTGTTACAAGCCAGGTGACCTTATGCTAAAAAGGATAATTCTCCCCCAGGGAGATCTCAGGGACAAGTGGGCTCCGACTTATGAAGGTCCTTTAGTGATCAGAAAAGTTTTCTCTGGAGGAGCAATGATGCTCACGACTATGGATGGAGAGTACTTCCCTCTCCCTGTGAATGATGACGTAGTTAAAAAATACTTTGCATAAAATATATATATAAAAAAGACCCGCTAAACTGAAAACCCGAAAGGGCGGTTTAGGCAAAAAAAGGGTGTCCTGGTGAATCGAAAACCCGAAAGGGCGATTCAGGCAAAAGTTAAGGACTTAAATCAAATGACTACGCTCATCATGAGATCCTTTATTTCTTTCCTTCATTCTGTCACCTGGCATAAGCTCGAAGCTAATCCAAGAATGATCTGTCTGAAAGCAGGAAGATGGAAGCGTGAGAGTCATAAGAGTCATAGCAGAGTCGGGAATTGATGGATATTCACATTCATATTGCCATTTGTAAACATTTGTTTGCTTTGATTTTGTAATTTCTTGCTTCCGAATGTAAATGCCTTTTTTCACAGGTTGGTTTCTCAAAATCAATAGAATATCTTCTTTCAAGTATACGTATATGTTTCTTTTCTCCCTTTTTACTATTTTGTTTGCAAAAACGTCCAATATTTTTGATAAGCATGTGCATATAAACTTCGTGGACCTTACACGGAAATGGTAATCTAAGTCATGGTTAGTTGATCGCTTGAAATACAGATAACAAACATAACTACTACTGTGCGAGGGCATGTTTGGTTCTGTGATTGATAGGATTCTCATTCACTTTACTGGTGGATGCCTTGCCATTTGTTTCACAGCTCCGTGCTGTTGGTAAAGGTCATGGGTCAGGATAATATCAAGATTACGGCAAGTCGGCGAGATCGACGAACCTAGTTGGAGATATTTCTTCCCCATAATGGATTTTATTACGTTTCTTTGCCGCACTTTCATGTGTTATCTTGATTGATTGTTTTAGCATTGTCTGCATATAGGATTTTTTTATGGCTGAATGTCAGTCTTGATGCGTTGAATATGTTTGCCTAAAAAAAATTGTTTCATTTTACTTAATCCATCCAGTATCACTCTTTAATCGTTTTTTCGGGCATTTTGATACCAACTGTGCCAATTCTTTTTCTTAGCCAAAAGTTTGGAGGAAGGAGTTTAGCTAAAAAAGATGACTGTAGTGGTATGCTTTTGAGTAGAATCCCGTTGATGATGTACAAGCATTGTTTCAATCCCCGAACACCAGAGATATAAGGGAGTTAGACCCTCGTTAACCCCTCTGAGCCTTCGAAGTAGGAGTTTCTTTCCCGTTCAAAAAAAACCTTATTTTTTTATAACCAGGGGCAGGGTAGATGTTCAGTTAATTGGAACAAGCATTCAAATTTCAGAAGGAATTTCCCATATGAGGATCACCACATTTTATCTTTCGCATCATGAGATCGGAAAAAATGTCTAAACCATGATGTTCATTTCCTCACAAAGTCCTGAGGTCAAAATCGAATCGATACAATAATGGCTATCCCTCGCCGACCAAGGAATGAGGCATTTGTTTTCTTCAAAAAAAAAGAGAGAGAAAGAAAGAATAAGTTCAAAGACCTAAAGTCATGTTGACTTGTTCGAAGAGGAAAGCATAAATAAGAAAGAAACAAAAAGCCCCGTTAAGTCGAAACTTGGAAACAAGTCACTTAGGCAAAAGTTAGGGCATCCCGCTGGACTCCCAAAATCGAAATTCAAAAGATTTTGTCCATGCAAAAGTTAGGGAAAAGAAGAGCCTAAAAGGCCGAAAAAGATTATCCAATACAATTTTCATCAAAAGAAGAGGAACAATAATATCAAAAAAAAGCAGCAGAAGTTAAGTGACAATCATGTTGGAGAATTTTTCGTGGTCACTCAACCATTATAAATCCTTTTGAAAGATGATTGCTTGTGATAAGTCAGCAGAACTTAGGAAAGGAGAATATCACGAAGGGGGTGGGCACCAAATAACTTGAGCCTTGAAAAACTTTTTTCTAAAAAAACCTCGAACCAGGCCATGTTACAACCTCTAAAAGTCCTAACTGAAACAAGGGTTTAACTCGAAAGCATACTACAATAGGATAACGTTTCCTAAACTCCAAAATATGTGTTGCATATCTATGTTGGTATCTTACCACCCACATCTTGACTCGTTTTTGTTGAAACAAGAGGGGAAGGAAAGTTTTAAAATTTTTTCACTCTAGCCAGTGATTCATTCATAACAGAGATGCGATACTTTGTTAAGGTTTTCAACTTCAAGGCTTAAATAATCGTCGCATCAGGTCTGTCATTCCCAAAATAAACATCTTTCTGCATGCAAAACATTTGTTTGACATAAAAAAAAGTTTACACGTTGAACACCTGTAAAGAGCTTAATGATTGTCAGGAAGGGAATATTTGGTCTTCTTCTGTTAGACAGAGCCCATGTATGAATAAGACTTTACCTATCCCCAGTGAAGTTTCGTTTCTGCAGCGAAGTTTTGTTGCCCCAGGAATCTTCTTTTAAAGGCTTCATTCTGAGACTCCATATTTGAAGATGTCGCATATCCCTAACGGAGTTGCCAACAGAGATCCCTCGCCATGACCTCTCATTTCCCAACCAATCTGTTGACTGGGGAATCCTTATGTTAAGATCTTTCCTTATCCCCAGTAAAGTCGATATTGTGTGACTATCTGCATGATCCATCCAATGGTGGAATTTCAAGAAGAATCTCTCTCCGACAAAAATCTTCAACAGAGTTTTGTCTCCCCGGTGAAGTCCCGTTTCCTTAGCATAACTTTGTTCCCCCAGCAAAGGTTTTCACTCCTCACGTCGGGTTTATTGTCTTGGTATCATCCTCAACACGGTCGCGCACTGTCTTTTACAGAGATTACAGTCTTGCCCTGATCTTCTCCCTCAATATCTAATCTTTAGATGGCGTCCCACTCCAGAAGCTACAATGTCGATCCGATCTTTTCTAGGAGTTTGCAATTTATTTTTGCAGCTCCTCTCAACATTTGTGGCCCATTTCTACTGGTTGCTCGGTTGTTATTCCCCACGAAGCTTCATTTCTTTGAGGTTCCCTCTCCAGTGGTTCCCCATATTTTCTCCTCTCCTTTGGATTTTGCAATTTATTTTTGCAAGTCATATCAGATTCTAACTTCTTGGTTATTGGCTTCTCAATTGGCCATTCCCCAGTGAAACTTTTAAACATGCATCATTACATTGCATCTACCAAAACGCGTAGCATTTCCATTATATGGAACATTATGCTATATAAAAAGAATTCAAACATGCATTAGAACATAAGCCATTATTGTTTCTGTTGTCCCCAGTGAATGTGCTAAAACTTAGGGTTAAATCCCCAGTGAGGTTTTCATCCTCATTATCTCTGTTTCCTCCCTATACCAATATCCTTTTGACGTCAATCATTTGTTTGAGTGTCTACTCTTGACTATAGTTCAGTTTCTCCCTGGCACGGTCTTCTCGTGTTTAATCTTCACTACCCTCTCCGAGTCATTCCAATGTCTATTAATTCATCTTTCGAATACCAGTTTCGTCCTGATATTCGCTTTTAGCAAGTTTTTAGGTGTACGCCCTAATCTCCTTGCTTTGGGTTGAGCTCAGAGTTTTGTCTCCTCACCTTGCGCGTGAAATCCAGTTTCTTCTTGGTGCTCATCTAGTTTAGTTTCGCCTAACTAATTTTTGAGTCGAGTTTCGTCTCGTTTTTGCTTTCATACCTTGGACCCTTTAAAGATGTTCATTTACTGAGTGCAGTGTTCGTACTGCATCCCTGGTTTGAAATCAGTCTATTTTGTTCCTTGGATTCTTCTATCAGTTTTCGTCACTGTTTATCCATTGATATGAGACCAGCAGGTGCTCTGAGAAACATACGCTCTCATCACTCTCGCTTTGGGTCGAGTTTGTCCTCATCGCCTGTGCATGAAATCCAGTTTCATCCTGGTAATCATCTAGTTTAGTTTCGTCTAACTAGTTATTGAGTCGAGTTTCATCTCGTTTTTGCTTTCATACCTTGGACCCTTTGACGGTGTTCGTTTACCGAGTGCAGTGTTCGTACTGCGTCCCTTGTTTGAGATCAGTCTCTTTTGTTCCTTGGATTCTTCTATCAATTTTCATCACTGTTTATCCATTGATTTGAGACCAGCAGGTGCTCTGAGAAACATGCACTCTCATCACTTTGCTATGGGTCGAGTTTTGCCTCGTCGCCCGTGCGTGAAATCCAGTTTCGTCCTGGTACTCATCTAGTTTGGTTTCGTCTAACTGGTTTTTGAGTCGAGTTTCGTCTCACTTTTGTTCCTCTTTTCTAGGATTCTTTTAGTTCCTTCATACTGTCTATCTTAGTTGAGGTTAGCAAGTGTTCCTAGAATCACGCACTCTAGCCATTTTGCTTTGGGTCGAGCCCAGAGTTTCGTCTCCTCACCCGCGTACGTTTTCTTTTCCAGAGCTTAGTTTCGCCTATACTCTTTGATTTGAGTTTTATCTCACCCTTTTTTTTAAAGCCCAATTTTGCCCTGGCATATTTGTCCAGAAGTTTAGTTGCGTCTACTCTTCTTTGTTTTTGTTCTATCTCAACCTGCATTACAGCTTCATTCTGACACATGTCTTGGGGGTTTTCTGCTTCTTTTTCTTTCTTCTTCAAGAGTGTAAATTTTTGGGTTCTTTTGTATTCAATTATCTTCAACTCTGAACGCTCGAAAGTTATCAATTTTCTCACTTGTCATGTTGAAGATATTTGAATAGGGGAGCTGTTGCACCCCAAAATTTACCCTCTTGATTTATGCTTATGTTTCATCATGAATATCATATGGCATTGCATTCAGACATTGTGATGGGATCAAAGTACTTTGGTTATCAAGTCTTCCTCAAGCTTTGAAGGTCGTTTGCATTGACAAGTTGCTCAAGTAGAACCTTATCATCTAAACTTCTGGATCTTTCAAGCTCAAAAGTTATTGCATATCTCAAGATATTTTATCCATCTCTTTGAATCATCAGAGGATTGAAGTTTGTGATTGATTATAAGAAGAATCACTCTTTTGATTCACCAGTCAAATTAGGGTTTTGCTTGATCAACGGTATTGATCAATGTACAAGTCTTGATTTGGAAGCTACAACATCTCATTGGTATTTAGAAAGTCTTTGTACAAGAAATTGGCCAAGATGTCCAGAGGATTTGGAGTTTTGGAGATGATTAATCAGTCTCTTAAGGTGTTAACCAAAACTAGGGTTTGGGATTTCATCAAGATTTTTTGAGAATTTTGAAGTGAAATTTTGTACATGGCCTCTATATATTTGGAAGATCATATGTTTGAAGTTTTGATAATCAAATTTTGAAGGGAAATGGATCAATTGATTCAAAGGGGAAAAATGGTCATTTTGGTCAAAATCAGTCAAAGTCAAGGTTGACCAAGTGAACTTTTGGTCAACCATCAATTCAAGGATGTACTTTTCATATTTCAAGTCCATTTTGATCATTGGATCAAAGAGACTGAGGTTTGGGTTGAAACTTGTTCATGAAGAAACCCTAAAAGTTTCTAATTTTGGAAAACAAGGACTTAATTTCAAAAATTCATATTTTATTCACCTTTGATCAAAAAAATGCAAATGAAGTATGTTTGGAAATATAAGAGGATGATCTTTCATCTCCTTTTGGTTTCATGTCCAAATTGGCAAAGAGACAAGAGTTATAAAGCTTGGAAGTCACAAAATTATAGGTCATTTTCCAAATTTAGTGAATTTCATGTCAAATTTTTAAGACCTTAATGGATTCAATTGCCAAAACTCAAAACTAATGGATTGTAGATCTTTTCAATACCTTTCCAAATTGTACTCATTTGTGTCCAAATTCAAAAATATGAGCAAGTTATGGACTTTGGAATTTTGAGGCATTTGATTGAATTTTGACAAATATGCAAAATGGCCATTTCTTACAAACTCAAGTTTTAGCCATTCCTTTTGCTTCTAATCAATCCCATGAGCAATTTGTGACATGATGAGGCCCATCACACTCACCATTTCGTGCCTCATTTGGTTTTGCACTTGTTGGATTGAAAAATCATAAAACTTGCTCAAATGTGCAAATTCACCAACACTCTCTCATTTCAAACAATCATGAACTGGCACTTTGGGCATGTAATTATGACTTCATTTAGCTCACAAAACGCACAAAAGGAAAGCAAATTCACGAGTGAAATGCAGGCTCCATGTGCATTCTCTTTTTTGGCCAAAACTACCAAACTTGCCCTCCAACAGTTTTGAGTGCCAAATACCACTTCTATCCTCTTACCCTCGTGCTATATAACAAGAATCAAGGCTTAGTTGTGGAGGAGGAGGCTCATAATCACTACATTGAAAATCTGAAAATTTCCAAGCATCTCTGCAAATTGCTTCGAATCTCTCTTCTTCTTGGATCATTCTTCAAAATTCTTGGTGATTCAGCTTCAATGAAGTAAGGAGATCAAGCCTGCACCATTGGATTGTGTTGTACCCCAAAATTTGCCCTCTCATGGTTCCAAAGGTATTCCCTTACATAGTTAGTCACAAACACTTGCCTAACAAAAATAAAGTTTTTGAAGATATACAAAGTGTCTTTCGATCGGCATCTGGGAAAAGGCTTCGATTAAGCGTTCGAAACCTTTCGACCAGGTTTGGTTCACCAGGCTTCGATTAAGCGTTTGGAACCTTTCGATCAGGTTTGGTTCACCAGTCTTCGATTGAGCATTTGGAACTCTTCGATCAAGCTTTGGTCTGCAGGTCTTCGATTGAGCGTTGGACCCTCCTTCGATCAAGTCAATATCACAATGCTTCGACTATGCACTAGATACTTCAGGCTTACCTTCGACTCACCAGGCAAGAAGCTCATTCGAAGAACATGTAAATGACTAATTTGAAGAAGCACTCAGAAGGAAAAATCGAAGGGGTAAGTCAGTTTTTGATTTCCATCAAGTTGGAGGCCCAAACAACTCAGAGCAAGCTGGCAGAAACGCATGATTGAATCAAATTTGGCAAGTTTTCATGAAGATCAAATCAAATCTCTCCACCATAATGGACCAAGATTTGATACGCATTTGTTAACCTAATTTCTTTGCCTATATAAACCTGTTGCTCATAAACAAAGCACACACGAAAAACCCTTGCAGAAAGACACGTGAAAAACACCTACACAAACTCTGCAGAAACGGCGCCCCAACCTTGAAAAGAAAAGCTTGAAAAGTGGTGATCAGGTTTTGGTTTGGAGGCAGGTTCCGGCCCAAAGAAAGACGCAACTCTCTTGCCATCAACCTCCTGAAGCGAGGCTAGTCAAAAACCAAGCTTTTCATCATCTAAACCGCACTGTAAGTGTTCTAGAAAACGCCTCTGAACATGAAATCGAAAACATCCATGCTTGCATATTTTCTTTAAAATATTGACATATTTGTGATTGTTACTTGATTTAGAATGTTTTGGCATTATCCAATTTAATTTTCATGGCTTCTAACCCCATATATAGAACCTAGGGTTCCGGTTCTGGTTTTTTAGGCGTTTATGTCACAGGAAAAATCAGCGCAAACCATGGTTACAGGGATGACCAGGAGGAAGAGACGAGTACGTTGGTACTCTTAGATTTTATTTTCATGGCCTAGGAGAGACGTTCGAACGACCCCACGAAACTTACTGCAGAACAAAATCTGCAGGTAAACGAACCAGGCTATTGTGAGGAAGATGATAACGTGGCTGGGCGTGATTGGTTCGTTTGAACCAATTGCGCGTCTTTTTATTTTTTTAGGACATGCATAATTATTGTTTGATATAATATTTATGTTCTATTTAACTAACGAATGAAGCACATGGGGCGAGCGGTTAGCGCGTTGGCATATGAGTATAGGGACCTGGATTTGAATCCCAGGTCCCCCAAAACTTTGTTACGTTTTTTTCTTCAGGTACTCAGATGCAGCGCTGAAGGCATGGAACACCATACGTCCTCAGATCTCAACGTACCCAGTGGCTTCGAGCTAGATCCAAAGGCCATAACCATTGATCCACCATTGATTCAAGTCAATACAAGCATAGGCAATCTGGAGAGTCAACAAAGGCCAGCGTGCTGAGCCTGAAAAATGCTGACCAAACCTCCCTTCTTCAGGCCCAACGCCCCACAATTTGCTTTTGTTTTTTTTCTTTCTTTTCTTTTCATATTGCTTTTGCTCTTATTATTATCATTAAAAACTAACTAACTAATTAACACGCTAACCTTCTTTTTCATAAAAAAAAACCAGAAAACAGAAAATACTATTCTCACCAATTAATTTTAGTAATTAATTTTGTAAATAAACTATTAACCAATTAGTTTAGTTTTTTTAATTAGGTTTAATCTTAACATTTTTGCAATAAATAAAAATTGACTTAGAATTAGGTTTTAATATTTTCACCTTTTTAATTTTATTTCCTTAATTAAGATAAAACCCAAAATATTTCCTTTTTAATTCCATCATTAATTTAGACTTAATTCCTAACTTAAAAAAGATCAAAAACATGCTTTATTTGAAAAAAACCTTTTCTCGCGCGTATTATTTTGATCTATATATTGTAATTGCTCCGAGGATGTAATAGTTTTAACTTAGGATTTTTTATTTATCGCGTTTATTTATTCTTTCCGCATTTACTTTTAAGGGTTTGTTTTTGGCGATGTAAATACCCGATGCCTTGTAATAACTTAGTTTTATTTTCCGCAACCACTAAATGCTAGATGTATGCTAACTAGGCTAGGCATGACAAGATCCATCTTAAATTAAAATCAACCGTAGCTCACCATGACATGTAAAGATAACATAACTGAAAATTGACACACTTGCACATACCACTCCTAGGGTACGCCTCACTTGGTTGCCTCGAACGTGGTCATTGAGTATAGGATGTTTTAGGGGTCGCCCTCCTGTCTAGAGATCAAAGTTGCCTCGAAATGGTTGCCTCGGATAAAAATGATCTAAGACATTAGGGTTACCACTAAGGCGTCCTAACGTTGCTTTAGTGACCACTCGTCCCTAAAATCGAATTGACCCGAAAACTCCAACGACGATGCTACCTACTCCTTCATAGTGGGATAGCATTTTCTAAAGGGACATTTACACAGTTTAATTCCTTTTGAGTAGGTAGAGGTTCTTAGGTACTTGCTCTTTCAAAACAAAACAAATTTTTCGCACTTACACTTTTCAAACAAAGTTTTCAACAATACTTCATACACTCTTGAGGACAGAAACAAGAGTTAAATCGAAGTTTTCAAACAAAACTCTTTTCAAAACCCACGAACACAAGAAAAGAAAAACTTTTTGAAAACACTTTGAGCAAGTACCTAAGAGCCCGTGGATAACCACAGATAGAAAGGGTGCTAACACCTTCCCTTTCTATAATCTACCTCCCGAACCCGAGAAACATCTCGAAAAGGAATTTTTCTGTGCTTTTGTCCTTTCCTTGTTGGATAAAATAAAAGACAGTGGCGACTCTTGCTTACCGCGACATTTTGCGAAACGCAAACGCGAACCAGCATTCTAAAACAGTCAGTTCTCATTCCCACCGATCACAGAACTGGCGACTCTGCTGGGGACTTTAATGAGTGAGGTGTACCTTAGGATTAGATCACTTGTGTTTTCAATTGTATGCTCTGTATGCTTTAAATTTTGTGGGCTTGTATAGGAGTTTTATAGATCCTAACCCAGATCTGGGGGTACCCTTTTTTAGGTAAGTAGCAATAAACTGTGAGGGATCTGTCTGGCGTAGACCGACACGGATGAAGCAGTAGCTACATTAGTGTGACGCCTTGGTCTGTACCGATATCCCTTATGTTGGAACGAGGAGAATATGGGTCTTCTGAGGAGTCATTAAGCACCAACTGACCTTAGAACCTTAAATTGACCAACTTGGCCATAGAACAGTAGCAGTATACTACACTCATTGAGACTAAACTCTCACGATGGTTCCGGCCGCAAGAAAAGGTTGCCAAACTGGAATTATGACCGATTGAGGGTAGTCAGTGATATTGAGATCCTCTAGAACCCGGTTACTATTTTTAGGACAGGTCTTAACCAACTAAAACTGAAAGAGGGTAATACCTAAAGCTTTATGCCAGCCTAAAATCTAAGGGCTCTTTTGTGTGACTTGTGTGCCTTTACCATGTTTGCCTTTTGTGAATACTTGTGGTGTGCCTTTACCATGACATCATAACATCATAACATCGCATACATCTTGCATAAGGACTAACCCATTTCAAAGACAAGAGGGTTTCATCTTTGCTCTGTTTTGTAGGACCTCATGATGCCCATGCGTAGGAATACTATCTGGCTCAACTTTGTTCAAGCACCTACTTTGCTTAAAGAGTTGGTTGTTAGGATTCCAGACACTACTTCCTTCATCAGGAGGCATGGTCCTCTTCTCGGTTTAGTCACCTAAAAGTTGGACCAACAAATGATGAGCGTCCTGGTCCAGTTCTATGATCCCCTATACCATTGCTTCACCTTTCAAGACTTCCAGCTGGTTCCTACCCTGGAAGAGTTATCTGAGTTGCTTGGTATCTCTATTTTGGAGCAGACTCCATTCACTGGTTTGGAAAAGACTCTTAGGCCTGAAGAGATTGCTGCAGCCCTTCACTTGACCAAAGAAGAGGTAATGGCTAACTGGGAGACTAGAAGAGGGGTTAAGGGTTTTTTGGCTAAGTTTCTGGTTGGCAAAGCTAACTGCTTTTGGGATGACTTAGACTTCAAAGCGTACGAGGACATTCTGGCTCTCTTAATCTATGGTCTGGTATTGTTTCCAAATCCTGACACCTTTGTTGATGTTAATGCCATAAGGATCTTCATCTCTCGGAACCATGTACCCACTCTCTTGGGTGATATCCTTCATCAGCTCTATGCTCGTACTGCCCGAAAGCGGGGAACTTTGATGTGTTGTGCTCCTTTATTGTCGAGGTGGTTTATTTCGCACCTCCCTAAGTCCGTACTGAAGAACAAAGAAGGAATGGGTTGGGCTCATAGGATAATGTCTCTTACTAATAATGACATTATTTGGACTCTCAAAGGCTTGGATGAGGTGACTGTCATTGATCGTTGTGGAGAATATCCTAATGTTCCATTGATCGGAACCCATGGAGGAATCTCTTATAACCCATGTTTAGCTCTCTGTCAGTTTGGAAGAGCCAGAAGAGAAGGGCCTCATGAGATGTTGATACCTCATATCATCTTTGATTTTCAGGGAGATAGCGACGAGCTGCATCGTAGATTCATCAGGGCTTGGGATAGAGTTCACAAATCTGACCCACATGAGTTGGGACCAAAGACTTCTCTACCAATGGAGTCATATTTCAGATGGGTCTGCATCCGTGCCTAGAAGTTAGGTATGCCATACGAAGCTGTCAGGCCTATTACTCTTGAAGTTGCTGATAAAGACGGGGTTCCTCCAACTATTCTCCATCCTCGTACGCCCACTGATGTTGGCACACTGAAGAGGTCTTGGGCGCAACTGCGGGAAGAACGGGGTTCTTATCGGGAGAGGTCCAACAAACAAAAACAGAAGATCCAGAAGCTGACTAAGCAATTGGAGAACGAGCGGATCCTGAATGATTATATCTGCACTGAGAAGAAGAGGCCATGGGAACATTGATGGACCTATTGATGATTTCTTTTACGGTTTTATTTACTTTTCAGTATTTCCATTCTTGTAACTCCTAAGGGAAATTTGTTGAACAATTTAAATTCTGAAGTTAAATCTAATAAAGTGTGTTTCCTTTCTTGTCTACAAATTTGAATCCCGATTGTCTTTGAAATCATAAATCATACGCATTTCATCTCATGCACTGCATAAACAGGTACCCTTTTACAAGTTTCTTATCTCCTTCGCTGTTTATTTCAGCAATCATCATGTCTGTTGAACCTTCCACTGAGCAAGCTATCAAGGCCCTCCAGGCCCAGAATGCCCAGTTTAAAGAGTTGGTTATGAGCCTAGCTAAGGGTCAGCAGGACCTAAAGACCCTGATTTTGAAAGAGAGGAAGAACAAGAAGAAGAGGATTGTCCTGTTCAACACTGGATGCAGGTTTGGAAATGGGCTGCAAAACGAAGTTGACATGGCCACCTCATCTGGAGGGAAAGATAGTCCACAAGAAAGGAGGGTCCCTAGCCCTATAGTCTCCGACAACGAGACGGACTATGATGAAGAACAGTATCCTCCTGCTGAGGATAAGTACAAATAGCTGGAAGACCGTTTGAGCGCTATGGAAATACAGAAGGTGCCCGGTCTGGATTTCGAAGATCTAGGTCTATCCTCTGGGGTGGTGATTCCCCATAAGTTCAAGGAGCCTGCCTTTGCCAAGTATGACAGAGCTTCCTGTCCAAAGCTGCACCTCCGGTCATATGTGAGGAAGATCCAACCTTACACTGCTGATAAGAATTTGTGGATCCATTTATTTCAAGACAGTCTTTCAGGGACTCAGCTTGAGTGGTTATATCAGCTGGATGGAGCCAGTATCCGTAACTGGGAAGATTTGGCTACTGCGTTCTATAAGCAGTATCAATATAATTCCGACCTCGCTCCTACGCGTACCCAACTCCAGGGTATGTCAATAGGGACGGGTGAAGGATTTAAAGAGTATGCTAAAAAATGGAGAGACCTTTCCGGAAGGGTGCAACCACCTTTAACTGATCGTGAACTTGTTGATATGTTTTTGGGGACCCTGTCTGGTCCATTCTTTAACCATTTGATTGGAAACTCTTCAGCCGGGTTTACAGACCTTATCTTGACTGGTGAGAGGATTGAAGCTGGTATCAAGGCTGGGAAGATACACAAGGGTGCCTCATCAAGCACTGAGAAGAAACCATTCAAGAAAGAGTCCAACGCTGTCTACGGTTCAAGAAGACAGAATAGACCGAAACACCGCCAAGCTATCAATGAGGTTGTTATTTCGAAACCTGTTAGTGCTCCTCAGCATCACAACCAACAAAGGGGCGAGAGACCTCGAAGGCAGTTCACTCGTCTCAGCATGAACTTGTCTCAGATATTGCCACAGTTATTAACAACCAATCTGGTGACTCTAAAAGAAGCTCCGAAGATTTCAAACACAACATCCCCAAAATACAATCCTAACGCCCGCTGTGCTTATCACTCTGATAGCCCGGGGCATAATACGGATGATTGTTGGGCTTTGAAAAATAAGGTTCAGGACCTAATCGATGCAAAGGAGATTGAGTTTGAGGCACCCGAGAGGCCTAATGTTGTGACTGCTCCCATGCCCAAACATGGAATAAATGCTGTAGAGGAAGACTTGTTTGTAGCCTCTGTGGATGATATTGTTACCCCACTAATGACCGTCAAGAGGAACCTGTTGCTAGCCGGTTTATTTCCGGGATGTGGTGAAGGTTGCCATCTGTGTTCTGTTTCACCTACTGGTTGCCCATCTTTGAAGTCAGGCATCCAAAACCTGATGGATAATAAGGAAATACTGTTTGAGAAGATTGTTGTTCCTGCCACCCCTACTGAAGAAGTTTCCATTAGTACCATTTTCAACAATTCTCCCAAGGCTCCCTCGAGGAAGCCTGTCAGAATTACGCCTGTTCAGGAGATTGCACCCATAATCATCACTGTTCTGGGGCCTATCCCCTACACCTCTGACAAAGTTGTCCCCTGGAACTATGGGGCAGATGTTTATGTTCTTGGAGTTAAGCAAGAGTTTGATGCTAATACCGACGTCAGCAACATTACCAGGCCTGCTAAAGTCACCCGCAGTGGTAGACTTTTCTCACCTGACATTGCTCCACCAACTGTCCGAAGACCTGCTGTCATTATGCCTGCAAGTGCGCCTAATACCATTCCTGATCAAGTCCCTGTTCCTACCCCTGTCGCCAAGTCATCTAATGCTCGGGGCAAAGGGATCACCACTGATGTGCCTTCCCAGACGGAGGCGCCAAAGACAACCATTGTTGAAGCTTACAAGCAGGAGATGGAAGAGATTCTGAAGATTATTAAGAAGAGTGATTATAATATAGTTGAGCAACTGGGGCAAACCCCATCCAAGATTTCTATGTTATCACTGTTGTTGTGTTCAGAGGCCCATGCCAAGGCCCTGATTACCTTTCTGAAGACGGCCCACGTGCCACAAGAGACGTCAGCTGATCAGTTTACCGATTGTGTGGCCAATTTAACTGCTGATAATGGTTTGGGTTTCTCCGACGCTAATCTGACTGCTAAAGGGAAGAACCATAACGATGCCTTGCATGTATCCATTGAATGCAGGGGAACTACTCTTGCACATGTATTGGTTGACATTGGTTCCTCATTGAACGTTTTGCCCAAGAAAGCTCTAGACAGGTTGGATTGCGAAGGGTTGGAGCTAAAGCCAAGTAACATTGTTGTCCGGGCCTTTGATGGGTCTAAAAGGATGGTGCATGGTGAAGTCGATATTCCAATTAAAGTTGGTTCTCAGGTCTTCAATTCTACATTCTACGTGATGGACATTCGACCGTCCTATTCTTGTTTGTTGGGTCGTCCATGGATCCATAAAGCTGGAGCTGTGACCTCCACACTCCATCAGAAGCTGAAGTACCCGGTCAGAGGGAAGATTGTGACAGTACATGGGGAGGAAGAGTACATGGTCAGCCACCTCAACTCGTTCCGGTACATAGAGACGGATGGGGAGTTCATTGAGACCCCATTTCAACACTTTGAAGAGGTTCCTCAGACACCGGCATCAGCTGAGACTGTGGTTGAAGATTCTCCTTTGAAGATGGCTTCCTTAAAGGATGCCCGGGCTGTTATTGAGAAGGGTGAGTATGCAAACTGGGGCCGACTTCCTGATTTCACTCAGAAGACTAACAAGTTTGGTTTGGGTTTCACTGCCGAAGCTCAAAGGGTTGTTCGTAGTACAAGGATTGGAAGACCTCCTGTGTTCATTAGCAACTCGGGGGTAAACGCCATTGAAGATGACGTGGAGGAGTCTGAATTCGACAACTGGATCTACCCTACGACCAACGGTGGACCAAGAAACTGGACAACAAAGGACTTCATCCCTATTACTTTTATTACCCAGTAATGAACTCTTTGTTTTGAGTTTGTAACAGACAATATTGTGAAACTTTATGGCCTGGTGTCTTACCCGGGGCACCGTGGCTTCATTTGTGAGGGCTTTTGTGTGCCATTTTCATATATCATTAATACAAGCATTGGACGTTCTTGCATTTCAAATCTTGAACTCTTTGTCTTTTTTTATTATATATTGCAAAACAGCTATTTTACACACACTCACATATACAGGTCTCAATCCACTATGGATCTCATTGGTAACGACTCTGCTACTGCCAGTTATGACTTCGAAAATCCGATCAACTTAGCCGAAGACGAAGGTGAAGATGATTGCGCAGTTCCGGGTGAACTTGCAAGACTGCTACTCCAGGAAGAGAGGGCCATTCAGCCACATGAAGAGCTAGTGGAAACAGTGAATCTGGGTACTGAGACAGACAAAAAGGAAGTCAAGATCGGTGCAAACCTGAAGCTCAGTGTGAAACAACGGTTGATTCAGATGCTGCATGACTACGTGGAAATCTTTGCCTGGTCTTACGAAGATATGCCTGGGTTGGATACTGACATTGTGGTTCATCGCCTGCCTACCAAGGAAGACTGCCCTCCTGTAAAGCAGAAGGTTCGCTGTATGCGCCTAGAGATGTCCGAGAAAATCAAGGCTGAGGTTATGAAACAATTTGACGCCGGGTTTCTAGCAGTGACTTCTTACCCTCAGTGGGTCGCCAATGTGGTTCCAGTGCCGAAGAAAGATGGTAAGGTCCGAATGTGTGTTGACTACAGGGATTTGAACAGGGCAATCCCCAAGGATGACTTCCCTCTACCTCACATCGACGCTCTGGTTGACAATACTGCTCAGCACAAGGTCTTCTCCTTTATGGATGGTTTCTCCGGTTATAATCAAATCAAGATGGCTCCTGAAGACATGGAGAAGACCACTTTTGTTACTCAGTGGGGTACCTTTTGTTACAAGGTCATGCCTTTTGGGTTGAAAAATGCTAGGGCAACATATCAGCGTGCCATGGTTGCTTTGTTTCATGACATGATCCATCATGATATTGAAGTATACGTCGACGATATGATTGCAAGGTCCCAAACTGAGGAGGAACACCTTGACCATTTACAGAAGCTGTTTGACCGTTTGAAGTTGTACAAATTGAGGTTGAACCCGAACAAGTGCACCTTCGGGGTGAGGTCCGGTAAATTACTAGGGTTCTTCGTGAGCGACAAAGGTATTCAAGTGGACCCTGCCAAGGCGAAAGCTATACAAGAGATGCCAGCTCCCAAGACAGAGAAAGAGGTCAGAGGCTTCCTAGGACGTCTGAACTACATTGCCCGATTCATCTCGCACCTAACTGCTACTTGTGAGCCAATCTTCAAGCTACTGAAGAAATATCAAGTGGTACGTTGGAACGATGAATTCCAGGCTGCTTTCGAAAGAATCAAGGAGTATCTCCAGGATCCACCTATTCTTATGCCACCAGTTGAAGGGAGACCTTTGATTTTATACTTGACAGTACTTGACAACTCAATGGGGTGTGTGCTGGGGCAGCATGACGAGTCTGGCCGAAAAGAGCATGCTATTTATTACCTTAGCAAAAAATTTACCGACTGTGAGACCCGATACTCACTGCTCGAGAAAACTTGCTGCGCTTTGGCATGGGCTGCTCGCCGGTTGAGACAGTATATGCTGACTCACACTACTCTATTGATTTCAAAGATGGATCCAATCAAGTATATCTTCAAAAAGCCTGCCTTGTCCAGAAGAATAGTAAGATGGCAGATGATCTTGACTGAGTATGACATCCAGTACACAACTTAAAAAGCAATCAAGGGAAGTGTGTTGGCAGACCATTTGGCACATCAGGCAGTGGATGATTACCAGTCTATGAACTTTGAATTTCCAGACGAGAATATCATGGTAGTGACTGATTGTAAACTACCAGGACCGGATGAAGGACCTGAGGAAGGATCTCGATGGTCTATGCATTTTGATGGAGCTTCGAACGCTTTAGGTAATGGAATTGGCCCTGTGATCATATCTCCTAAAGGCTCACATACTCCACTCACCGCCCGACTGTGTTTCAACTGCACCAACAACATGGCAGAGTATGAAGCATGCGTTATGGGTCTTCGAGCTGCAATTGACCTAAGGATTAAGCTTCTGAGTGTCTTCGGAGATTCCGCTCTCGTGATCAGTCAGATCAAAGGCGAGTGGGATACGAAACACCCAAATCTTATTCCTTACAAGGAGTATGTATTGACGTTGCTCCCCCATTTCGAGGAGATAACCTTTGAACACTTTCCAAGAGAGGAGAATCAGTTGGCGGATGCGTTAGCTATGATGTCTTCTATGTTCAAAGTCAAGTGGGACAACGAGGCTCCCCGGATCATTATTTGGAAATTGGATAAACCTGCACATTGCTGTGATCTTGAGACCGAAGAGGTAACAGAAAAGCCTTGGTATCATGAAGTGAAGAGGTACCTTGAAGCTCAAGAATACCCCGAGGGTGCATCTGTTAATGACAAGAAGTTTCTGAGAAGATTCGCGGCAAAGTTCTTCATCAGCAATGGCATTCTCTACAAACGTAACCATGATTCAACCCTACTACGCTGTGTGGATAAGATTGAAGCAGAAAGGATCATGGCAGAGCTGCATGAAGGTACTTTCGGAACTCATTCCAGTGGACATACCATGACAAAGAAAATCCTTCGGGCAGGATATTACTGGTCCACAATGGAAGCCGACTGTTATCAGCATTCTCGGACATGTCACAAGTGCCAGGTCTATGCTGATAAGGTGCACATTCCTCCAGTTCCTCTGAATGTCTTGACAGCACCTTGGCCTTTTGCAATGTGGGGTATTGATATGATCGGCGAGATCAGACCTACGGAATCCAACGGGCATAGTTTCATCCTGGTAGCGATTGATTACTTTACGAAGTGGGTTGAAGCAGCTTCCTTTGCTACGGTAACCAAGAATGTCCTGGCACGGTTCATTCGGCACAACCTGATCTGTCGATACGGTGTACCAGAGAGGATCATTACGGATAATGGTACCAATCTTAACAACAAGAGGATCACTGAGCTCTGCGAGCAATTCAAAATACAACACCACAACTCTTCTCCCTACCGGCTGAAGATGAATGGGGCTGTCGAAGCGGAAAATAAGAACATTAAGAAGATTGTACAGAAGATGACATTGACCTACAAAGACTGGCACAAGATGTTACCGTTTGCTCTTCATGGGTACCGTACCTCAGCACGGACGTCAATAGGGGCAACACCCTTTTCCTTGGTTTACGACATGGAGGCAGTCTTGCCCATTGAAGTTCAGATACCCTCTCTTCGGATCATGAAAGATGCAGGCTTGAGCGAAGACGACTGGATCCAGACCCGACTTGATCAACTGATCCTAATCGACGAAAAGAGACTCACTGCTATTTGTCATGGTCAGACGTACCAAAAACGGATGATCAAGGAATTTAACAAGAAAGTCAGACGACAAGAGTATCAAGTTGGGAACCTGGTAATCAAGCGCATTATTCTACCTCAAGGTGATCCCAGGGGCAAATGGACCCCTACTTACGAAGGGCCATTTGTGGTTAAGAATATCTTCTCAGGAGGAGCAATGATTCTAACCACCATGGATGGTGACGACCTTCCTCACCCTGTCAATGCAGACATAGTGAAAAGATACTACGCATAATCAAAGACCCGCTAGGTCGACTGGCCTAGGCAAAAATAAGGGCTTCCCGGCGAACCAAAAGGGTTCGGGCAAAAATAAGGGATGAAAATAAAAAAAATCTGTACACCCGGCAAGTCGAAAACCTGAAAAGGCGGCTTGGGCAAAAATGGGTATCCCGGTGGACTAAAAACCCGAAAGGGCGGTCCAGGAAAAAGTTAGGGATAAGCGTAACATTATGTCTCATTGGATCACCCTGCATCCAGACTTTGGTATCAACTATCAGGCTTGGACGACACCAATCAATCAGATTCATCTCCAACTAAGCAGCAAAGTGATGAGATGCTTGAAGATATAAAGGCGATAGCAGAGTTGGAACCCAGTGGGATTATTCACATAGCTGTTTTGTTTTCTTTTTACAAATTGTATAAATTCTATTTGATCGGCGGCGTTCTCTTACTAGGACGTCAGCCTCTTGTACAAAAGCGCCTATTTACAGGCAAACTTCAAAATTGATACAAATTCATTTTCAGACAAAGTTCAAATTGTTTTTCCTTTATCTGTTTTGTTTTGCAAAGAACGTCCAATGTTCATTTTTGATATATGCATTTGACATTAAGTGCTGCCCATAAATATTTACATGCGAAACAAAGGACTAATTACGGGTGATATCAGAAGTAGGGGCAATAAGAATTGTCTGAGCAGTCTAGTTGATCTGTCCACCAAGGTACCAAGGTAAGTTCAGCTGAAGAATGCGACCAAGATACCTTCACTCCCCGTAGAGTAAGACAATAATGATAGCTCTCTCAAACTGAGACTTGCAACTATGAACGAATCAGCCATACTCTCTCCCAAGCAGAGTTGGTATACCCTTAGCCTTAAAAAGATTGGGTATCCCCAGAAGGCCTCAATATCCCCCAGCGGAGTATAAGGATATTCCCCAGCAAGCATAAGAGTATCCCTGACAGCCTTAATATTCCTCAAACGGAATGTAAGAATGTTCCCCGACAGAATGTAAGGTACCCCCAGTGGAGCCATTTCCCCAGCGCGGTCTAAAAAAGGTTTCCCCAATGGAGCTGAATCATCTTCCCCAGTAGGTTATGGAAGCTTGTCCCCTGCAGAACACAAATAAGTCTCCCCAGCTAAGTTCAGAAGTTATCCTCACAAGAGTCCAACCGGGTTATCCTCAACAAGTCGCAACTGAAAGATCATCCCCAGCGAAGTTCTTTCTATCCCCAGTGGAGTTCATCATCAAGATCCCCAACATAACCTATCAACGGAATCCCCAGTGGAGTTTATCATTAAAATCTCAGCGAAGTATCTCTTACCCATAGAGTAATCCCCCGCAGAGTAATCTCTTCACCATGTTTATTCCCCAACGGAGTTATTTTCTCCTACAGGTTTATTCTTGCAATCATATTCGCGCATCATCCCCAGTGGAAACGAAGTGGTCAACCATAATCTTCAACAGCAGCCCAGGATTTAACAAACTCCTCGGCATTTGTCAAGGATTTATTTTCCCGGACGAAAATGCATTCATAAACATTTCACATGTCATACCTCCTATTTACCTACACGATAAAGTGCATACGACACAACCTCATTTATTTCTGAGAACGTCATGACATCATGCATTTCATACATCATGACATTGCATACAGCTAACGTTTTACCTTTTTCAGGAAAAGGTCGAACAAAAGAGGGCTACCACCAACCTTTTTAAGTTCCAGATTAATACGTGTAACAAGCCAGGAAAATATCTGTGGACGACTGATTGTAGATCAATACCTGTAACAAGCCAGGAAAGTTATCTACATGAAGAGATTGAAGATCAATACCTGTAACAAGCCAGGAAGACCGTCTTTCTTTCTCAGGTCAGAGATTAATACCTGAAACCAACCAGGACAACTATCTCATCGGCCAACCTTTTTAAGTTCCAGATTAATACCTGTAACAAGCCAGGAAAATATCTGTGGACGACTGATTGTAGATTAATACCTGTAACAACCCAGGAAAGTTATCTACATGAAGAGATTGTAGATTAATACCTGTAACAAGCCAGGAAGACCATATTTCTTTCTCAGGTATGCAAGTTCTCGCTAAGGAATCTCTTATGCGATCGACACTCCTGCAGATGGCATCTATAAGCCCATCCTCCTACCTACAGTCTCCAAATGGCATCTGTAAGCCCATTCCCGACGTCACAATGCTGATACTACACCATGCGAGTGCAAATTTCTGGGCACTCTAGTGTTCAATTATCTTCCACCTTCGGATCACGAAAGGCTCGAAAGCCAATCTGTATCCTCACGTTTAAGAAAATTGAACAGGGGCAACTGTTGTACCCCAAAATTTGCCCTCTCATGTTTCCAAAGGTCTTCCCTTACATAGTTAGTCACAAACACTTGCCTAACAAAAATAAAGTTTTTGAAGATATACAAAGTGTCTTTCGATCGGCATCTGGGAAAAGGCTTCGATTAAGCGTTAGGAACCTTTCGATCAGGTTTGGTTCACCAGACTTCGATTAAGCGTTTGGAACCTTTCGATTAGGTTTGGTTCACCAGTCTTTGATTGAGCATTTGGAACTCTTCGATCAAGCTTTGGTCTGCAAGTCTTCGATTGAGCGCTGGACCCTCCTTCGATCAAGCCAATATCACAATGCTTCGACTATGCACTAGATACTTCAGGCTTACCTTCGACTCACCAGGCAAGAAGCTCATTCGAAGAACATGTAAATGACTCATTTGAAGAAGCACTCAGAAGGCAAAATCGAAGGGGTAAGTCAGTTTTTGATTTCCATCAAGTTGGAGGCCCAAACAACTCAGAGCAAGCTGGCAGAAACGCATGATTGAATCAAATTTGGCAAGTTTTCATGAAGATCAAATCAAATCTCTCCACCATAATGGACCAAGATTTGATACGCATTTGTTAACCTAATTTCTTTGCCTATATAAACCTGCTGCTCATAAAAAAATCACACACGAAAAACCCTTGCAGAAAGACACGTGAAAAACACCTACACAAACTCTGCAGAAATGGCGCCCCAACCTTGAAAAGAAAAGCTTGAAAAGTGGTGATCAGGTTTTGGTTTGGAGGCAGATTCCAACCCAAAGAAAGACGCAACTCTCTTGCCATCAACCTCCTGAAGCGAGGCCAATCAAAAACCAAGCTTTTCATCATCTAAATCGCACTGTAAGTGTTCTAGAAAACGCCTCTGAACATGAAATCGAAAACATCCATGCTTGCATCTTTTCTTTAAAATATTGACATATTTGTGATTATTACTTGATTTAGAATGTTTTGGCATTATCCAATTTAATTTTCATGGCTTCTAACCCCATATAGAGAACCTAGGGTTCCGGTTCTGGTTTTTTAGGCGTTTATGTCACAGGAAAAATCAGCGCAAACCATGGTTACAGGGATGACCAGGAGGAAGAGACGAGTACGTTGGTACTCTTAGATTTTATTTTCATGGCCTAGGAGAGACGTTCGAACGACCCCACGAAACTTCCTGCAGAACAAAATCTGCAGGTAAACGAACCAGGCTATTGTGAGGAAGATGATAACGTGGCTGGGCATGATTGGTTCGTCTGAACCAATTGCGCGTCTTTTTATTTTTTTAGGCCATGCATAATTATTGTTTAATATAATATTTATGTTCTATTTAACTAACGAATGAAGCAGATTGGGCGAGCGGTTAGCGCGTTGGCATATGAGTATTGGGACCTGGATTCAAATCCCAGGTCCCCCAAAACTTTGTTACATTTTTTTCTTCAGGTACTCAGATGCAGCACTGAAGGCAGGGAACCCCATACGTCCTTAGATCTCAACGTACCCAGTGGCTTCGAGCTAGATCCAAAGGCCAGAACCATTGATCCACCATGGATTCAAGTCAATACAAGCATAGGCAATCTGGAGAGTCAACAAAGGCCAGCGTGCTGAGCCTGAAAAATGCTGACCAAACCTCCCTTCTTCAGGCCCAGCGCCCCACAGTTTGCTTTTGTTTTTTTTCTTTCTTTTCTTTTCATATTGCTTTTGCTCTTATTATTATCATTAAAAAATAACTAACTAATTAACACGCTAACCTTCTTTTTCATAAAAAAAACCAGAAAACAGAAAATACTATTCTCACCAATTAATTTTAGTAATTAATTTTGTAAATAAACTATTAACCAATTAGTTTAGTTTTTTAAATTAGGTTTAATCTTAACATTTTTGCAATAAATAAAAATTGACTTAGAATTAGGTTTTAATATTTTCACCTTTTTAATTTTATTTCCTTAATTAAGATAAAACCCAAAATATTTCCTTTTTAATTCCATTATTAATTTAGACTTAATTCCTAACTTAAAAAAGATCAAAAACATGCTTTATTTTAAAAAAACCTTTTCTCGCGCGTATTATTTTGATCTATATATTGTAATTGCTCCGAGGATGTAATAGTTTTAACTTAGGATTTTTTATTTATCGCGTTTATTTATTCTTTCCGCATTTACTTTTAAGGGTTTGTTTTTGGCGATGTAAATACCTGACGCCTTGTAATAACTTAGTTTTATTTTCCGCAACCACTAAATGCTAGATGTATGCTAACTAGGCTAGGCATGACAAGATCCATCTTAAATTAAAATCAACCGTAGCTCACCATGACATGTAAAGATAACATAACTGAAAATTGACACACTTGCACATACCACTCCTAGGGTACGCCTCACTTGGTTGCCTCGAACGTGGTCATTGAGTATAGGATGTTTTAGGGGTCGCCCTCCTGTCTAGAGATCAAAGTTGCCTCGAAATGGTTGCCTCGGATAAAAATGATCTAAGACATTAGGGTTACCACTAAGGCGTCCTAACGTTGCTTTAGTGACCACTCGTCCCTAAAATCGAATTGACCCGAAAACTCCAACGACGATGCTACCTACTCCTTCATAGTGGGATAGCATTGTCTAAAGGGACATTTACACAGTTTAATTCCTTTTGAGTAGGTAGAGGTTCTTAGGTACTTGCTCTTTCAAAACAAAACAAATTTTTCGCACTTACACTTTTCAAACAAAGTTTTCAACAACACTTCATACACTCTTGAGGACAGAAACAAGAGTTAAATCGAAGTTTTCAAACAAAACTCTTTTCAAAACCCACGAACACAAGAAAAGCAAAACTTTTTGAAAACACTTTGAGCAAGTACCTAAGAGCCCGTGGATAACCACTGATAGAAAGGGTGCTAACACTTTCCCTTTCTATAATCTACCTCCCGAACCCGAGAAACATCTCGAAAAGGAATTTTTCTGTGCTTTTGTCCTTTCCTTGTTGGATAAAATAAAAGACGCTGGCGACTCTTGCTTACCGCGACATTTTGCGAAACGCAAACGCGAACCAGCATTCCAAAACAGTCAGTTCTCATTCCCACCGATCACAGATTGCTTCTGGAGTGAAGGAATCGTGTTTCCAGATTTCACCTCCATGTGAGTTTCTTGAACTTTGATTTACGTGTTTCAGCTTGAATTGATGATGTAAATCATGTTCATTGAGTTGCTAGCTGGCCAATCACTAGAATTGATGTATATTTGAGCTTTGATTCAAGCAGAATTGTTGAAATCGTGTTCATGACTTGGATATTTGCAGTGAGTTTTTTCAGTTTTTGAGACTTTATTTCTTGATTCATACTTGATCTTTGAGATTGATTCAAATTGCATAATGTAGTATGATATGCTAGCTTTAATTTGCACTTGATTTCATGGGTTTTGGTTGAGAAACGAGCATGATTGATGGATCTGAACATAGGCTCATGACCTATTGGGTTGCACACGTTTTTCCCTATGCTGAAGGTTGAAGATAAAGTGAGGTGGCGCGCTGTGATTGGCTTGATTTAAATTATCATGCATTTCATATTATTTGATTTTAATTGATTTTCTGATTTTTATTTCTTGATCAAAACAACTTAAAAAATTCTGAAAAAATTATCAGAAGTCCAAAATAATTTCTAAAATCTTGTGTAATTTTATTGGAATTTTTAGAAATGTTTTAATTGGTTTAAAAATTCATAAGTTTAAATAATTGTTTGTTTAAAGATTATTTTTATTTTAATAGTTCTTTTGATCTGAAAATTCCACGAAAAATGATTTGGACTCATAAAATAATGTAGAAATTGATTCTGACTTTTGTTTAGCATTTTTATATTTTTTATTAGAAATTTAATTTCAAAAGTTTATTTGAAATATTTGTTTCATAATTTTTGTTTTAATACTTCCTTCAATTCAAAATCCCCAAAAAAATCATGCAAGTTTGTTTTTAATCATAGAGTCTGAATATATTTTTATTTTGACTTTTTTTGTGACTTTTGGCTAGGGTTTGCATTTTTGCCTTTGAATAATAGTTTAATTGTTAATTGTTTGATTGATTTTTATTTTAATATTTCCTTTAATTCAAAAATTCCACAAAAAATTAGGGATGTGTGTTTTTAATTCTAATATTTGAATATAATTTTGGTTGGATTTTTTTTCTGATTTTTGATTAGAATTTTATTTTGAGATTTTATTATTTATTTAATTGATTAATTGTTTGAATTTGATTTTATTTTTGACTTTTCATTAATTCAAAAAAATATGGAAAAATAGGTATTCTGACCTCTTGAATTTTGTCATGTTTGATGTATATTTGTTATGATTTTTTTAAATTTTGATCTTATCTAATCAGTAATTAAGATTAAAAGTCAAAAGTTAGGGTTTTGTTGCTTATTGTGCAAGTCTCATTTTCAAAACCATTATGCCCTGTATTTTCAATGGAATTTAGGTCTTGATTATGGTTAATGAATGTATTGAAGATCTGAAAACCATTTTTCTTGAATTATTTGACTTGGTTTGATATTTTTCCATAAATTATTTTGAAAACTTGTCTAGTTTTGGTAGTTTGGCCAACTAGTTTTGAACTTTGGGCCTCATTTGATCCCCTCCTCAACCATTCATGAACTTAAGACTTGCTTTCTGACTTCTACACACTTCAAAGATGCTAAGAAATTTTTGGTTTGAATTATTGAAATCCTTTTCTATTTTTGATGTATTTTTGAAGTGAAGGTACCCAATTAATGTTGCATATCTTGTTGCAATTTGTTTGATGGCAAATGAACTTGAGTGAGGCCTATAATTGGGCACCTAATGATCATGTTGGATATGTTCATCCAAATAAACTCAAGTCATTTGACCTAATGCCCTATGTTTGAATGATTGAACCTTTTGATGCATTGTGTGGGATTTCTCTCCTATTATGCTTGTGAGTTGTGTTGAAATAATTGAGTATGATTGAATTATGTTTGCTACTGACCTTCATGGTCTTTGATTGTATTCTTCTCAATCTCCCATGATCCTTGATTGATATTTAATTGTCAACTCAACATGGTGATAGAAAGGAGCAACATTCCTCTAATTCTTTTGACCAAAATGTGCATATGCATGTTTCCTTTTGTCTATCATGACTAATGTTTGATAGTTGCTATCATGTTTTCTCATTTCATCATGGTGTCATAATCCATCCCTTATGTGAATCATCATTCTATTTATGGGAATACTAACTTGGTTGTTAAATGTGCGAGGTACTTTGAGGAAAGTTTCCATTTTTGACTTGAGGTTACTGTGTTTCACTTTATTTATGGAACACAACTTATTATATTGGCACTACTCTTGTGCTTGGCATGTTTGATAGTTTATGCAGGATATATGTATATGTGATTATGAATGCCATACATTACCCATGGGATATGTTCATATCTGAAAATCTCAATACTTACATCCTGATGGCGTAATTTCTGACTTGATTTGTCTGTTGATGCCAACTTGCTTGAAGTTCTCTGGTTTTTTTTATTCTTTCTCAGTTGCTACGGATAGTTATCCATTTGGTATTGCACTATTTCCTTTCTTCTACTTTCATAGTTCTATGTTGCATGATGGGACCACTGTTGCTGATATATGTCAGGAGGCCCTATGTTTTTTTTGTTTGATACATGTGTTGTGTTTGCTTCTTTAACTGTTGATCAATGAGTCACTCAATTTAGAAATTGAGAGCACAACTTCGCTCTCAGTGCATGTTCCCTATAGGGTGTTTATTGTTTTTTTCTTTAATTGTTGATCGATGAGTCACTCAATTTAGAAATTGAGATCACGACTTCGCTCTCAGTGCATGTTCCCTATAGGATGTTTATTGTTTGTTTCTTTAATTGTTGATCGATGAGTCACTCAATTTAGAAATTGAGATCAGACTTCGCTCTCATTGCCTGTTCCTTATAGGATAGTTTTGTTAAGCTTCCTTTGACATGTTGATTAAGGTAGGAATCCATGTATGCTAACATAGGATAGGATTTTCCTTTACTCTCAACCTTAGGGTCAACCATTGTATGATAACATTTGGGATAGTGCTAGGCTAGTTTCCCTTAGTTGTTTTTCCTTCCTTTGCATTTTGCATCTTAAAACAAAAATTGTTTTCTTGGCAAATCATAAAACACTTCTAATAAGCTCAAACCCTTCTTCAAGGTAAAAGATACAAATAACCCTATTTGTTTGTGCACCTCTTGGCTTTGTTTTTTTATAAAAAAATCTGTTATAGCCGATGTTTCGCCATCGCACATTTGTTTGAAGCCGATGTTTCGCCATCGCACATGTTTGTTATCCTACTTTGATTCTCAATATGATTTTTAGGTGTGATATTTTGTTATCCATTTTATTGATGTTTCACCATCTTTACCATGATATCTTGTTATCTCTTAGCCGATATTTCGCCATCGCACATTTGTTTGAAGTCGATGTTTCGCCATCGCACATGTTTGTTATCCTACTTTGATTCTCAATATCATTGTTAGGTGTGATGTTTTGTCATCCGTTTTATTGATGTTTCTCCATCTTTACCATGATATCTTGTTATCTTATAGCCGATGTTTCGCCATCGCATATTTGTTTGAAGCCGATGTTTCGCCATCGCACATGTTTGTTATCCTACTTTGATTCTCAATATCATTGTTAGGTGTGATGTTTTGTCATCCGTTTTATCGATGTTTCGCCATCTTTACCATGATATCTTGTTATCTCTTAGCCGATATTTCGCCATCGCACATTTGTTTGAAGTCGATGTTTCGCCATCGCACATGTTTGTTATCCTACTTTGATTCTCAATATCATTGTTAAGTGTGATATTTTGTTATCCGTTTTATTGATGTTTTGCCATCTTTACCATGATATCTTACTACCTTTTAGCCGATGTTTCACCATCGCACATTTGTTTGAAGCCGATGTTTCGCCATCACACATGTTTGTTATCCTACTTTGATTCTCAATATCATTGTTAGGTGTGATGTTATATCATCCGTTTTATCGTTGTTTCACCATCTTTGACATGTTACTTTGTTCTTATTTAGCCGATTGTTTTACCATCTCATTTGTTTGTTGTTTTATTTGATGTTTTGCCATCTTGACTATTTTTTGTTTTCTTAACTAAAAAACACAAACCAACCAAAATATATAAGCCGAACTACGGCTGCTCTGATTCCTAAAAAGGGATACATAGGCAAAGGGGTAGGGCCCAACCGAGCACAACTTTTATTTTTCCATACATTGTTTTCTTTTTCTTTCGCATGCATTCCCTTTTTAGATTTAAGCCATAGAAATAGGATTTGACCACACCCATTAGATTAGACAACAAGAGTGGATACTGTATAGTACTACGGGCGTGTGGGGTGCTAATACCTTCCCCTCGCGTAACAGACTCCCTTACCCGATCTCTCGGTCGAAAGACCGTGATTTCTCTCTTTTCAGGTTTTCTCGATGTTTACCTTTCCCTTTCGGCGGGATAAAAGACGTTTGATGGCAACTTCATTGATGTTTTATTACATCCAGATGACAGTTACGGCCGAGTGGTTTCAGCTGGCGACTTCACTAGGGAAAGATTGACCTTTTGCTGGTCCATCCCGAAGTCGATCCTAGCTCTTGTTTGTTTTCTGTTTGGGTGTTTATTTTACCACTTTGCATATCTACCAGTTTCATTGCATCCTATGTGCGCTTTACTTTCTGCATACTGGATTTGGCTGGACTGTTTGGATTATGGATTTCTTGGTGGGTGGGTTGTTCCATGAGGTAAAAGGCCTCATACCCAGGCTATGAGTGAATTCCATAGGAACTAGGAATAGAGTGGCCATGGCAGCTATGAGGCAGATGCTTTGTAGACCTGGCTATGAGACCCATGACTTCAGAGGTAGTTCGGATAGGCGTTATCGTATGATGATACCGACATTCGAGCTCTTGTACTCTGATTTGGCTTTTAACCTTACCTTGGCCTAGACTACACCCGTGAGAGAGGCGGGAAAACTTTTCTTACAGGTACATGTACAATTGGTGACTTTGTGTTGTGAAGGTGACTCAGGTTCCCATGTTAGTTTTGAAGATTTGGGATTTTCTTTTGATCTTGAGTGGTGCTGTTCAGTAATGGTCCAACCATTATCCAGTGTGAAACTTTGATCCTGTCATGTTGCATCATAGCCTATTTATTTCTAAAAAAATGATGTATAAAAATAACTAGCATGTGCGTGTCATCTTCCAGGGACATTCGAGAGTCTTCTTTCCATCAGAAATGGCTAGCCTCCTGTCAGTTGAGTTTGATTCAGTTTATGTTAAAGAGCCAACCAGGCATACATTCTCTTATCAGATTCCTTCGGTTGATGTGTTCGAATTAAAGAGGTTGAGTTCTTATCTGAAGGGTGATGTTCTGAATAATTTCAACAAAGATTATGGCAATTTGTTACTAATCCTTAACACTCCAGTTGACCCAATGGCTTTGATCACCCTCTTCCAGTTCTATGACAAGGAATTACGGTGTTTTACTTTTCAAGATTATCAACTGGTTCCCACACTAGAAGAGTACGCGTACTAACTTAATATCAAGTTGTCCGATGAAGTTCCTTTTGATCAAGTGCCGGAGAAGCTGAAGTTCGAAGTTATTGCTGAAATCTTCATTTGAGTTGGAAAGAGGTGAAAGACAATTGGAAATCAAGTGAGGATACTACAGGGTTTTATTTGTATTTCTTAGTGAAGAAAGCTGAAGACTGGGCGAAGAAAGGGAATTGGAGTGACTTCAGCTCTCTGTTTTCTCTCATGATATACGGGATCATCCTCTTTCCTCACAAGAGAATTTTTTTGGATTTAACGGCTATTTGTGTTTTTAGAAATAAGAACCCGGTACCGACACTCTTGGCACATACTCTTTACACCATTCATTTCAGGCATGGAAAATGGGGTGTGATACGGTGGGAGAACTGACTTGAGGTTTTGCGTTTGTGTTCGCAATTATGCGGTTTAGCAAGAGTCGCCACCGAATTTTTATTTTATCCTAAGGAAAGGTCAAAAAGCACAGGAAAGACCTTTGAGATGTTTTCTTGGGTTCGGGGGGTAGATTATGAAAAGGGAAGGTGCAAGCACCCTTTTCATCCATGTTTTCTTGTGTGGTGATGTGTGTTTGAAGGTAGCAAGGATGTTTTGCAAGCTTTTGATCAAGTAACTAAGAGTTGTCTACCCTATTTTACTCAAAGATCTTTCTTATGTTTTTAACCCTTTTGACAGTGTTATTTCACCATTGCATTTGGTGAACAACCTTGTGTTAGGATGTTAAACGGGACAGGCGCGGGTCATTGCATACAATCATCGAAAGCAACTTGTGAGACGCTCTAGCAATTTTGTAAGGGACGAGATCGTTTTATCGAAGGCAACATCGAGGGTCATCGAGGGACTACGATCTTTGTTTATCAAAGGGGAATTTGCTAGAGTGTCTCATACTCGAGGGACATGATTGCATTTTCCAAAGCAACAAGCGAGGTTACCCTAGAGGTGCAAGTGTGCATTGTGTTTGTCAATTTCATGCATTGCTTTTTGTCTTGTATTAGGTTATCTAGAGATTGATTTTGAATCTTGCCATACACGCCTAATTACTATACAGTATATTGAAAGCAATAAATTGCGGGAATTTAAAGTCTAAGTTATTACAAAAAAAAGTATTCGGGGATGGGGGTACAATTATTTACAAATGGGGATGAATCTTACAAGGATAATAATATCCAAATATTATGTGTTACAACCAAATCGAATCGTCGCAATTAAATATAGAGTATAACAAAACATAAAAATAAAGAGAATCAATAAATTACGAAATGCATGTATTTATTAACTTTAAAATAAATAAATAAAATCTATTCTAAAAAAAAAGATTAAGTATTATTATTATTATTTGTTTTATTGATTATGAAAAGAAGATTTAAGGAAAGAAAAATTTATTAATCAAAATCCTATTATTCACATATTTTTTAAAGAACACAAAATTAATTAAATAAAATTTCTATTACACTTGTATTTTATTAATGTAACAATTATTAATTAATAAAGAAAATTAAAACTATATTAAGAAAATCAAAGTAATTAAAAAACAAAATTTTAATATTATTTGCTTTTATTATTAACAAAATAAAACAAGTTAGTTAAAGTGAGTGAATATATATATAAAAAAAAACAATTAACATTTATTAAAAAAAGGAATGGGCTTAGGGTATTTTGGTGAGACCCAAATGAAAATGGAAGAAGAAATAAAGGGGTCAGACTTGAAAAGAAGGGGGTGCAGGCAAAAGCGTTATGGGCTTAAGCATTTTGGGGCGAAGGCCCAGTGTAAAGTTCACACAGTTTTGTTAGGGTTTGCAAGGATTAGGGTTCGTGTGTTGTTTGGTACAACGACGCTGTTCTATCCTCATTCCTCTTCATCTTTCTCGTTCCATGGTGCTCTGATTCTACCTCCTATCTCAGCCGCTGGAGTGCCCTCACTCTCCTCCTCTCTCCATCATTCAATGACCTGGGTTGTGTTGTGGTATGGTTCGCTTCTTGACTCGAGTTTTACAGTTTTAATTCGTTTATGTGATTTTACAGTTTTGAGCTTATTTTTGTTCATGGTTTATTTGAAGGGAATAAATATACCTTGGGTCTTCTTTGGAGAAGAGAGATGGAGGGTGATATGGCGCTCCTGGTGGCTTAGCAACGGAGAAGAAGATGGTGGCGAATGCGCTTCTGATACCTCTGTCTTTCTCTTGATTTGTTGGTTGATGATGATGATCTGAAACTGTTATTGTTGTTTGTTGATGATGGATTTAATTCTGAAATTGTTATTTTTGTTTATTGATGATGGATTTAATTCTGAAATTGTGTTGGCTTCGCTTCTGAAACTCTTCCTTTCTCTTTGTTGATGATGAATAAAAATCTTAAACTTGTTTGTTTGTTATTGATAAGCTTGATGATTGTTTGGTTTGTTTGACAAGCTTGATGATTTGTTGGTTTTGTAGTTTGACCTGTTTGTTATAGTTTGTTGACAGTCTTTCCAAGTTTTGTGTTAGGCTTGCAGTTTGGCAAAGTTGCAAATTGTGCAGGCTTTGGGGGTTTACAGTTTGTTGCTAGCATGCTTGAGCTTGAAATTGTTTTGGTGCTTGCTACAGCTTGTTAGCAGGTTTGAGTAAGCTGGGCTTGTTGAGTTTGTTTATGGTGTGTTGCAGGTTTGAGTGGTTTGCAGCTTTTGGAGCTGCAGGCTTGGCAAGCAGGTTGGGAAGCTTTGTTGGTTTGAGCAAGCTGGTTGTTTGACAGATTTTTGAGTTTGTTTGTGGTGTGGAAACTTGGACAGGTTTTGGGCTATGCCGGTTTGCTGGCTTGGTTCCAATTGGTTTTTGTTGTTTTTTAGGCTTATGCAGGTTTTGGCTACTTGTTGAGCTTGTTTGCAGTTTGATCAAACAGGTTGCAGTTGGGTTTATGCAGCTTGTTTAACAGTTTTGCAGTTAGGTTTATGCAGCTTGTGCAGGTTTTGGAGAGTTTTCAAGTTGTACAGGTTTGGAGAGTTTTCAAAATGTACAGGTTTGGAGAGTTTTTGTGATTTTTGGCTGGGTTCTCCTGTTCTCTCTTTAGACTGTTATACAGTCTCTTGTTTTTATATCTTTTTGTTTTTCCCTTTTGATAATTTGAGACAGTCTGCTTTAGCCAAACTGCAAACTTTTCACCCAAGGTCCTCTCGTTCTCTCTCTCTCCAATAAGCACTTTTTTGCATATTATTTTAAATTCTGAAAATTTTGCCTAGGCCTGGAACATGATGACAGCTATGACAAGCCTTTGGCTTGTCAAATGGTTTTCCTTCTGCATTGTATTTGCCTGCTACATTGTGTACTTTTCTGACTGTATACTTTCTGCATTGTACTTGGTTGCTTCCAATTGCTTTGTAACTCAGTTTGCCTTAGTTGATATGCTTCTTGACTTGTTTTGCAACTCAGTTTGAATTTTGGCGCCTTGATTTGCCTTTAGTATGCTTTGCTTGCAATGCTTGGTTACTGCAGTTTGGTATTCAGTTTTGCTGCAAGTTTGTTTTGTATGCAACATGTCCCTTACTTTGTATACAGTGGGAGAACTGACTTGAGGTTTTGCGTTTGTATTCGCACTTGTTCGGTTTAGCAAGAGTCGCCACCGACTTTTTATTTTATCCTAAAGGAAAGGTTAAAAAAGCACAGGAAAAACCTTTTGAGATGTTTTCGTGGGTTCGGGGGGTAGATTATGAAAAGGGAAGGTATTAGCACCATTTTCATCCATGGTTATCCATGGGCTCTTTGTTACTTGTTTTAGATCACTTTGCCTTTATTTTCAATTGCTTGGAATAGTGGTGTGTGTGTTTTGAAAATGTTTTTGAAAAAGATGCCTTGTCTAGGCAACCCTTGTAACAATTCTTTACTCGAATGTTTTACAAAAGGTGTTTGTCTTTTTGAAAAGATGTTTCAAGGTTTTGAAAGTTTGTTTTGAAAGTTGTGTTTGTGAAGTGGGTTTTGAAAGTAGGCAAGTGTGTTTTGCAAGTTTGATCAAGTAACTAAGAGTTGTCTACCCCTAAATTTACTCAAAGATTTTTCTTATGTTTTAACCCTTTTAACAGTATTGTTCCACCATTGTATTTGGTGGACAATCTTGTGTTAGGATGTTAACGGGACAGGCGAGGGTCATCGTTTAGACCATGAATGCAATGGTGCCAAGTGTCTTTGGCAATTTGCTTGAAGGGACTATGATCATTTTGTTTAGGAAACTTCGAAAGCGTCATCGAGGGACTATGATCATTTGATTTGTTTTCGTTTTGCCAAAGATACTCAACATGCAACTTGGCCCATTTTTGGAAGGCAACAAGCGGTATTACCCTAGGGGTGCAAGTGTGAATTGTGTATTGATTGTCATGCATTTGTCTTGTATTTAGGTTATCTAGCGGTTGATTTTGAATCTTCGCATACAAACCCTAATTACTATACAGTATATAGAAAGCGATAAATTGCGGGAATTTAAAGTCTAAGCTATTACAAATAAGTATCCGGGAATGGGGGTACAAATATTTACAAATGTGGATGAGACTTATTAGGAGAGTAGTGTCCAAATATATTTACAACCAAATCGAATCGCTTTCTCAAATGTAATATATATCAATGTACAAGAATAAAAGATAAGCAAATGTATTGGTGTAAGTGTATGTGATTTATTTACAAGTGATGCAAGATATTAACTTAATGCAAAATTAAGTATTTTATTTATTCTTTTTGTGTTTTTTTGTTAATTATGTACAAAACAAAAGATTTAATAAAAGAAAAGAAAATTCTTAAGAAAATCTATTTTTATGTATTAATGTTTTTATATATTTTAGTTAATATACAAAAGGGTTTTAAAGAAAAGAAAAGAAAATTGTTTAAAATTTAATTATCCTATTATCTATGTATTTAGTTAATGTATAAAGGTTTATTAAACAAAGATTCTAAAAAAGAAAATTATTTAATCTAGAAAAATCCTATTTTTATGTACTCTTAAATGTGATAAAAAAAATATTAATAGACATTTTACAAAAAAAAAGAACTTTAATGTATCATTTTTTTATTTAAACAAAAATATTAGTATAAGTTAGTTTGAAATAAAAATGGCTAAAAGATTAAATGGGCCTTAGAGTTTATTCCTGGCTCATAAAAAAATTTGAAAGAAAGAAAAAAAAGGAATCAGAGGGGGTGTAGGCCAGGATCTATTGGGCTTAAGGCTTGTTAATGGGGCGAACCGGCCCAAGGTATTTGACAAAATTTGTTTTAGGGTTTCAGTGAGTTTGTGTCATTTGGAATTAGGGTTACAGGCTTAGCGCGGCGCCGTTCATCTTTCTTCGCTCTTCGTCTTCATCTTTCTCAACACATGGCCACTGAACGCTCGCCTCCTTGTCTCAAGCTGCTAGGCGCCACTTCCGATTCCTTCCTCTCCATGGTTGAGCACAACAACGACCAGAAAAGGTAAAGATTTCCCATTTTTATGTCTTAGGGTTTTCAGTCTTCCTCTTTGCATGTTTTAATTTTATGTGTTCTAATTTTTCATGTGGTGTTTGGTGTTCGTGCGAGGTGTGGAAAAGAGAAGGAAAAGGGATTTATACCTTTAGGGTTTTGGAGAAGGAGGAGTGGACGGCGGCGTCTCCGGTGGCTGAAGGCGAGGGAGTATGATACTGGCTTGCTCTGGAAATCTGGTATTCGTAACTTTGCTTTTTTATGGTTTAATGATGAATGTCTGAAAACCTAGCTCACTTGCTTCTGTCTTCTCTTTTGCTTGCTTGCTCTGATTGATTATTTGATGAAATGTTGATGTTGTCTGAATCTGAGCTTGCCTGCTTTGTCCTTCTCTTTGTCTTTGAGTGAGCTTCTGATTGCTAATGATATTGATTGTTGAGTTGCCTTGTTGGTTATTGTTTAATGATGAACATGATTCTGAGTATGGATTTGTGTAGCTTTTCCTCTCTGTGGCATTTGATTATGATATCTGAGTTTCTTTTCCTCTTCTTCTGTTTGCCTCTGAGATTGATGGTATTGCTTCTGAGATGCTTGATGTACTACCCTATGATGAAGTCATTCTGAGGGTGTTCTTGGAGGATTGCTAGATGAAGGCTTCAAGGTTTGTGGTTCTGCAGGTGAAGGCTTCAAGGTTTATCAGTTGGCTTGTTTGTGTTCTTGGTTGTTTGACAGGCTTCAGGCTGAGTCTTGAAAGGCTTGAGACTTGTGGTTCTGCAGGTGAAGGCTTCAGGGTTTGTGGCTTGCTGTTTGTTTTTTTTGCTTGACACAGGTTTAAGGCTTAGGCTTGACAGGTTTGTCTGGTTTAGAACAGGTTTGCAAGTTACAGGCTTGGTGTGGATACAGTTTTGGAGGCCAGCCTTAAGCAGGCTTGAAGTTGTTGTTTTTATAACAGTTTGTGTTATTTCTGCCTTTTTTGTTTTAGATTGCAGATTGGGAGTTTGTGTGTATCCTTTGTGATATTCTGCCTCTTTTTGTACTGGTATATCTTTTGTTTTATATATCTTCTTAAGTCTAAGCCTGTAAGCCTCTCCACTTCTACTCTCTCTCTCTCTCTACAGATTAAAAAGCATTTTTATATTGCTTAAAACTGTCTTTACTCTGAAAAAGTGACTGGCTGAAAAATGATGAGAATTTGAATATGGCTTGCATAGTTTCTTTCCTCTGTGTACTTTCTTCTTTTTCAAGATTTTCTGCATATCTTTGTGTACTTTGTTGACAGCTTTTTGACAGCCCTTGGACAGTTTTAGTTGACATTGGACTTGGTTTGCTATGTGCAGTTCAGTTTGGACTTTGGTTTGGATTTGTTTCTTTGACAGTTTGTTTGCCAATGCAGCTTGTTTGCCCATTTTCAATTGATTTGCCTCTTTGGTTGAAAATTTGAAATTAGGCAGCCTGTTTGCTAATTTTGAATTTGTTCAATATTGTAGCTTTGTGCATTTCATATTTTGTTGCAAGCATATTTCTATCCCTCTTTGTGAACCAAGAATTTCTTGTGATTTGCAGAGAGGGTGAATAAACTGATTCCGGCCAGTCACTTTTAATGATGATTTTTAAATTAACTGTCTGCCTTTGATTATTTCATCTGCTTTTGACTTCTTTCCCTTCTTTTTTGTCTTTGCAGATAAAATCAATTGAGCAAAGGAGCATCAGTAGAAGATGAAGACTTAGGAAATTTTAGGATGTAGCTTTATTTCATTTTAATTATTTGTAATAACATTATTTGTAAATACTGTAAATGTATTCAAATAACATTTGTACCTAATAATTAAAAGTAAATAAAAGCTCTTTTGTCAATTAATCCTTTTTAATTCTTCTTCAATTGTTTATTTAATTATTTATAATTCTTAAATTATAATAAATGGAAATAAATCCCAACTATTCTAACTTAGAATAAATAATTAATTAATAAACACTGTAGTCTCGCCACTTAGCATTAATCAATAATAAACCCGGCGCTCCAATTAACCATAGCAATGCACAGTTAATCAAACAAACGTCCACATGTCTTTTCTTTTACTGATCATACCAAACACTGCAGGTTCTCAATTCAAATGCCTCAATCCAAATCTCAGAGTAAATTGAAAAGAACTGTAGAATTAATTCTTTCTGAGAATGCGCGTACAAAACCCTGATTCTTGATCTAATGTCGAAGAAACGTCTGCCTTATCAAACCCTAAGCCAAACTCAACCAAACCCTAATAATCTACTTGAACTGTTCCAGAGTCTATGAAAACCCTAATTTGGATAGACTGATAAGAAAAAGTCTGCTTGACTGATTCTTGAGCCAATCTGAAAAGTCAGGGAAAACCCGAAGCTGTGATTTCTTGTGGAAAAATAAGAGGGCAAATTTTGGGGTACAACAGTTGCCCCTGTTCAATCTTCTTGAACCTGAAGAGTTAGATTGGCAAGTTTGCCGTTCGCGACTCGAAGGTAAAAGGAGATTGGACACTAGAGTGCCCAAAAAAATTTGCACTCGGTGATGTGATGGTAGAGGGAATGGGCTTAAAGATGCCATTTGGTGATGGGCTTAAATATGCCATCTAGGGATGTGACAGAATCTTGTCGGGGGATGGGCTTAGAGATGCCATCTGGAAATTGCTGGTAGGAGGATGGGCTTAAAGATGCCATCTGGAAATGTTTGGAGGAGGATGGGCTTATAGATGCCATCTGAAGGTGATTGTTGAACTGTATGTCATTGGTGAGTATCAAAAAAGTATCCATGTTTTGGAACGTCTCTGAACTGGGGATCTAAATAGATTGACATCCGTATCTGGAAGCATCCGTAAACTGTTTTCAGAAGTTGAAGAATCTGAACAAGCGATAGGTTGACATCCGTGTCTGGAGAACCCGTGAACTGTTTTCAGAAGTTGAAGTTGAATAAGCAATAGAGCAGCATCCGTTGTTGGGTAGCGTCCGTAAACTATTTTCAAAAGTTGAGAAGAATCTGAACAAGCGATAGGTTAACATCCGTTATTGGAGAACCCGTGAACTGTTTTCAGAAGTCTTGAAGTTGAATAAGCAATAGAGCAGCATCCGTTGTTGGGAAGCGTCCGTAAACTGTTTTCAAAAGTTGAAGAATCTGAACAAGCGATAGGTTAACATCCGTGTTTGGAAAACCTGTAAACTGTTTTCAGAAGTCTTGAAGTGGAGAAGGAACCGGCGTAGGGTTTCCTGATGATGAGTCCGTGTAAAACTGCATCTGAATGAATCTGGAATAAGTATCAGAATGTCGCCATGTCTGGGTCACATCTGAACTATCTCTGGATGAATCTGGAATAAGTATCAGAATGTCGCCATGTCTGGGTCACATCTGAACTATTTCTAGAAAGAATCTCGGAAGATGATGATCTTTGTCTGTTGACTGATCTTTCCTGAAAAGGTAAAGAGTTAGTTGTATGCAATGTCATGATGCATGATGCAATGTAGGTTATATCAATGTTTATGATATGAATGTGATGAATGCGCATGTAAGCTGATGAGCTATCTTGCCGAGGATAGATGATTCCTGGATAATGCAATCTTTGACTGCTGTCGGGGAAAGTAAATCCTTGACTGCTGCAGGGGATGGAAAATCCTCTGATCGTTGAAAATGAGAAGTCCTGGGACCACTGTTGGGGAATCAGGAGCTTGGGTTGTATGCCAATCTACTAGGGATTCCTGTCTGGAGGAGATCTTCACTGGGGAATATCTGAATATCCTGTGAGGAACTGAGAATGAGAGTCTTCATTCTGCTTGGGGATTGATAGTTGGAAGTTTTAGCTCCGCTGCGGATTGCAAGAATCTTTTGATTGCTGCAGGTATTAATCCGGAACTTAAGAAAGGTTGGTCAAGGAGATATTGTCCTGGATGGTTTCAGGTGTTGATCTCTAACCTGAGAAAGAAAGATAGTTTTCCTGGCTTGTTACAGGTATTGATCTTCAATCTCTTCATGTAGATAGTTTTCCTGGCTTGTTACAGGTGTTGATCTACAATCAGTCGTCCACAGATATTTTCCTGGCTTGCTACAGGTATTAATTTGGAACTTGGGTTATACGCCACTTTGAGAACGAGAATCTTCATTCTGTTGGGGGTCAGAAATTGGGAGTATACCAATCTTCTGGGGTGATGAGAATCTTCATGCTGTTAACGGTCAGAAACTGAGAGTATACTAATCTTCTGAGGTTTTAAGGATGAGAGTCTTCACTCTTGAGTGTTAACTGTTATCCGGTCGTAATCCAGGCTTCACAGAAATTTGTATTGCTATCTGTTGTACCCCAATTTTTGACCTAAGATCCCATATTTATTTTTGCATTTTTAAACATAAGCCAATGTCACGAAATACGGTTGGTTTTAACCTCTCACCTTCGAGCTTTGACTATGCGAAGATTGTCAAGTGTTTTGAACATTTTTAGCCTATGTATCACTAATTTCTAATCGCATACAAAGGTGTATGTTCATGTTTTCTTTTGCTTCATGTGCAGAGACAGGTCTGAATCAAGAGCATCAGGTGTCGCGCCTCAATTAAGGTTTTGAGTCTCCCAAGCCAGAAGTACGGTTGATTGTGGATTCTTGAAGACTGATTCATCAAGGCACAACTGTTGCACCCTAAATTTCGCCCCTAATATGTTTTAGTCGCACTTTTATATCATATTTTGTTATCTGGTCACAATCATTAGTAAATATCTTCATTCATCACATTTTGCATCATTAGTCGTATTTAAGTTGACCAGAAAAGTCAGTTTAAATCAAAGTTTGCATCGTCTTTCAGTTGTAAAATACCCGACATTTCACTTCATTCATTTTTATTCGTTTACTATTTTCTTGCACTGCTCCAAGTTGTTTATATGTCGATAATAAAATATTTCGGTTTTATAGACAGACTGTTAAAAGCGATTCGACACTATGCGGGAAAGTAGCGAGAAAATATTTCAAGTTTTCACCTTTTACCGATCATTTTATGAATCTGCGCTTCGCGTAGATTATGACGGTATGCTCGCTTTATTTTTTTCGGTACAGTTCGAAGTCTCGTTTTTAACCTTAAACGCCTGTTTAGTCTGATATTTTTATTATTATTTTATTTTTGATTTTTTTGACTTCTTGAACATTTTTTCCTTTAATCTTTGTGACATGTAGATTATTTTAATGTGTTCATTTTATTTTTTCGGATAAATTTTCGTCAGTTTTTTATCATTTTCGGTCATTTTGGGTCTTTATTTTTTATTCATAAAATATTCAAAAAAATCATTTTTAAATTGAGTTATTTTTTATAATTTCAGGTTTTTATTTTATTTTAGGCATTTAAGGACTATTTGATCACAAAATATATTATTTATGCTACACTCTATTCCCATTGGTTGTTGGATGAAATTGAGGATCGATACAAAATTGCCAAAACAATATTAATCACTTTTTACCCTTTCCCCCTCTATCCAATCTCTTCCCCTGATACAACAAAAACACCAAGACAAAAAGCATATGCAGTAATCTTTCTCTCTTTAACTTCCTATCCTTCTCTTCCTAATAAAAAAACAAAAACACAAAAGATCCAACAAAAACCAATTACTTCTTCTCTTTCCACGCATAACCCATCTCTCTCTCTCATAACCCCCTTCTTCATCTTCCCACAATCCGCTTCAACGAACAATCACCATCATCGAAACATAATCACCTCCACACCGTTCAAACTCCCTTCAACTCACAATTCATCCTCCATCTCGTTCTGAGCAACACCCTTTCTATCTACCCGGAACAACATCTGAACTTCCGACCCCGCTAATTCACCCTTCTGTTCACCCAACCATACCGTAATTTCCACCCTCTAAACACATCTCGATACTCCCTCTGAGTTACACCCTCCATTACTTTCGGCAGAGAAACCAATTCATACCGCCTATTCAACATAACCACCACCAGAATTACCAGCATCAACAACCTTCAAACCACATCACCAACCTCTCCTTTATTCTATCAAACAGCATCCTCACCAACATCTCCAACAATAATCCACCTCTAATACCCTTCAATTACCGCCCAACAAACAACAACCCTCTCTCTCGCCGCCGTACACAACATACTTTTTCTAACACTAAAATACCGTTTACCTTCTTTTTTTTGTTTACTTGAATCAAATAACCTCTTCTCCTAACTATTTTAATAATTAGTCTGCTACATATGACACAGAGAGTTGTTTCCAAGTTTCTCATTATTATGCAGCAATAGGAAAATCAAGAGCAAAAAAGTTTGAAAGAGATCGAGCTGGATGCATGCCTCCGAAGAGACAACCCGGATCCGTTGGTGCTCCGGCGAACTCAACTCCCCGATGGCTCTATCACGTCCGCCAATCACCACACTCCCATCCGCGAGAAGCCCTTTGACGGTAACAGCGGTCTCCGCCGCAACGAGCCTTTGCCTCTACGACTCTCTCTGATTCCAGATCGCGCAACGACAGTCAACCTCCTCTAAACCTCCCTCTGTCGCGTTTCACCTCACCACCAGTTTTACCTTACTGTGAACCACCCTTTATTTTTTAATACAAAACAATACTCCTTCCGCTCACCAGCAGAATCTACACGTTTACCTCCATAAACTTCTGCAGAAACCATAACACTCCATTCTATGGTGACTATTATTTAATATTCTATTTTACTTTTAGTTTTTTTTTATTTAGAAGATTTTGTTAAGTGTTATTTCAAGTAAATTGGGCTTGACATTTACTTTGGTCTCTAAGCCCAATTGTTATTTCTTATATACCCCATTTAAATTTTGCATTCATGTTTTGTTCTTTTTGTTTTTTATTTTAATTTAGTATTTGATAAATATTAAAAACCTGAGTAGAATTTATTTGTAAATAAATTCAATTTGTGATTTAATTTTCTTATTGTTTTATTTAATAGAAACTTTTGAGTTTTAGATTTAGTTGGAATTTTATCTTGTAAATAAATTTAAATTGTGTTGTCTATTTTATATCATTTCATTGTGATTTCAAATTTTGAGCTCGATTTAATTTTCGAATATATAATGAATGTATAAACTTCACTGACCAGTTTTTTATGGACTTCGATTCGACGCATTCCGGTCCCATAGCTTGATTCTTTATTTCACATGAGATGTTCATATTATTTCTCTGTTATCCTGTTTATCTGTTTGTTGGAGTTTTTCATGTGATGTAGGGAGTCTTATACCGTGAGCGTCATCCACGATTTCTTTTTTCCGTGATTTATTTTCACGTGTTGCACTTCTCGCTTGTGGTTCATTGCGCTTTATTCGATGTTGGGAGTATTATCTTACATCTGGGTTTTTTGACGCTGTCGGCTTGTGATTTATTTTCACCTAAGGTTTGGTATACTCTTAGCTTACTTATCTATCTATGGATTTAAATCCAAGGGAATGAATTAATTTGTTGACTTCATGTCATCGAGGATCTAATACGATTATGTGAAATCCCTTCATACCTTTTTTTTTAGTTTTATTAATCTTAAGACGAATCTCCTACAAATCAATTTTTAAACTCACACCCCTTTTTAAGTCAAAACTTCGACATTAGGTTATCACATTTTCAAAATCTCTCCAATGCCGATTTTTAGCCAAACGAACCATTTTAATCAAACAAACAATTTTAACCAAAAACAGATATTTCAAAAGGTTCCTGCGGAGTACCGCAGATGCATTGGGTGCTAATACCTTCCCATTGTATAACCAACCCCCGAACTCTCGATCTCTTTTAAAAATGCATTGTATTTTCATTACTTTTAAATATTACTTTACATTGCATATTTTAGGGTTTTATTTCGCTCTTTTCCCTTTTCCCTTGGAAATAATAAAGCGCGGTGGCGACTCTTGCTTTTTGTGAGTCAAGTTAATTAATAGCTTGATCTCCGATTTTCACTGCTACAGAATTGGCGACTCTGCTGGGGTAAGATTGACCTCTTGCTGGTCCATCCCTAAGTGGGTTAAGCCTAATTTGTTTTATCTGTTTTATCATTATTTGATTGTTTGATTATATGTATATATTATGATTATTTGGGTGTTGATAATATTTACAAAGGACAAGTCCTATACCCGGACTAAGTTACACTTAGGAATAGGACGGGCGGTATAGTCATGTTAACTTTGAGGGAGTAATCCCGAAGAAGGAGGCATGAGATCCCTCACTCAGTGGAAGGCCCTTTTGAACGTAATATTTGTTTACCGAGTAATCGGGAAGACATTATTATTTTCGACCTGGGATCCAGAGAAGCTCTGAACCGTAAAACCCTAACCCATCTTGGCCTTTTAGGTGTAGCGCAGAGATTATAACGGAGTAATCCGGAAATAATTGTTACGCGATGCTACGCTCGGATGAGTTTCTCTTGAGAATATTGCTGATTATTGAGTAATCAAGATGTTGGTAATATCCGAAGGAGGAATGTAGACTCCGGGAACTCTTAGAACCTTGTTCTACAGGTGTGATTAAACCGTTAGTACATACCTTGGGGGTGTTCCTTACCTTGACTCCATGCTCGTGACATTGAACCTTTCGACTTTATTTGTGACCTTGCTTGTGGTTGTTGCATAGCCATGCATTCATGCATCCATAAAACCCTTTTCACTTGATTTTCAAGGAATTTGGAGGTCTTTCTTTGTAAACATCACAAGTTTCGTCAATCTCAATGGATCCTGGGTGTTGATAGGGTGAAAACCCTAATCCACCAAAATGGATGATTGATCTTGATGATAACTCGATCAACGCTTTGATCCAATCTTCATACTTTGATGTTTACAACTTAATATCTTGAGCTCCTTGAAAGTCAGATAAAAACTCTCTTTTGCATATCATGCATTATTCTACATTTTTTGTTTCACTTTCAAAGGTCTTTTTCCAAGTCTTATTTTTCCTTTGGTCTCACCAGTACAACACTGACGCTAAGAGAACAATGGAGAATATCAAGCAAGAGATTTCTGAACTCCGCGGAGAGGTGACTAATTTGAAAGCTGGTATGGATCACTCAACTGTTTTGGTTGAAATTTTGGTTGCCACCCAAGTCAATCCTTCTAAGAAGGAGGAAGCGAGGATAAAAGTATTCACTGATTGTCATTCAAGAATGTTGGTTTTGAAGTTCAAATCAAGCATGTGCCGAAGAGTAAACACGATTGATAGTGACTTTGATTTTTGAAGGATGTTTTCGGTAATTCAAGTCCAGATGGAAAGCCTTCCCAGATTATTAACTTATTTATGCTTTTTGTAATTTTTCTTGTTTATCAAAACATTGTTTGCATGTAAGAACTTGTTTGCATCTGAATGATTATCTTAATACAATGAGTATGTTTGTCTTGAAGAAATTCATTCGTTTCACTCATATTTGTTTTCAAATTTTAAATTGCTTTTGCACTATGATACCAAATTGTTGCTCATTCTCTTGCCTAGGCAGAGATTGAAGGGAGGATGATGATCTAAAGAACACAAAATTTCTGGTTGTTTGCTTTTGGATAAAATCTTGCTGATGATGTACAGGCATTGTTTCAAATCCCTAAACACCGGAGATATAAGGAAGATAATCCCTTGCTAACCCCTTTTGAGCCTTGAAGTAGAAGTTGCTTTTCTATACGAAAAACCCTCAACTTTTAACCTGGGGCAGGGTAGTTTTCAGTTAATCTGATTGAGTGTTCAAAATTCATAAGGAAGATATTTCTGAAGAGAAACTACGAGGGCTATCTTTCATGTATAATGAAGCCAGAAGATGTGGAATCATAATGTTATCCCTCATTCATCAAGAAACGAGGCAATCATAATCCTCTCAACAAGCAAAGACAAGCTAATGTCACACATTTTGTTCAAAAAGTCAAAAAATCAAGAAAAAGAAAAGCCTGCTAAGTCAAAAAAAAAGCATGAAAACGTGTGACTTAGGCAAAATTAAGGCATCCCACTGGACTATCAATTCAAAAAATTAGTTCAGGCAAAAATTAGGGAAAATAAAAATTGCAAAGAAAGGACTACAAAGAAAAGTCCTCAGCAAAGAGCAAATTGGTGACTACAAACACGAAGACATGAGGGTGGTTTCTACTCCGAAAGCCTCGTCGTTTCCTTGACCGTCACAAAATCCTTTTGAGAGATGAACACTCATGTTGAATTAACTGAACATAGGGTTGGAGAACATCATGAAGAATGGGTGGGCACCAAATATTTTGAGCCTTAAAATCTTTTTTCTAAAAACCATGAACCAGACCACGTTACAACCTTCAAAAGTCCTAATTGAAGCAAGGTTATTTTGAAAGCATACTTCAATGAGATAGTGTTCCTGACTCCCATGAATGTTCTAAATAGTTATGTTGGTATCATATGTTTTTCCTATACAAAAATAAATGGTGCTTTAACTCGCAAAATTTGTGCGATATCTTTCAAAATCTTCAAGACTTACATAACTGTTGCATTAGAATTTTCATTCTCATTGTAAACTTTTTCTAACTGCAAAACATTTGTTTGATATCAAAGAAGCTCACATAAGCACCAGTGATGAGTTTATTCTTTTAAGGCCTGAAACTATGTTGAGTAATTGGCAGATCACGTCAAGAAAAAAATCATGTCCATGGGCATGTCACCTGAAGACCGTAAGCACGAACATGTTGCTTCTCCCAGTTAATGCTTTTCCCAACTTGTTTGCTCGTTTGGGGCAAAAATTCGAAGACTTTGTTGTGCCGACTATAGTCAATCCGGGGCAATCACGTAGAGATTGGATGAATATCTCTAAGAGTTTGAAGGCACCAGAGCATGGTGAATGCCAGGTCTTTTGTAAAATCCTCTTGAGACAATTTCTCCTTATCAACCATATAGCTCGGGGCATTTTAGAGGTGAAGCTATTCGCAAGAATTGTCGTGTATCACGCAGCTTATCAGCAGTAAACTTGGGGCATCCAAAATTAATCCCAGGGGCAATCCAGATTTGTCAAGATATGTTTTTCATACATTATCAGAGGGTGGTGTTCCCAGTATCTCCAGCTAAGCAAGACTTCTTTCCAGCTGAAACTTTGTTTGTGTTGTTATCCTTTCAATGGATTGTTTGCAATAGAAGACTAGACTTTGGGTTTTCTACCTGAAAATATCTTCCTCTCCAGAGATATTTAAGCCTTGTAAAAGAACCTTGCTCCAATGATGGCCTGTGTTTTATCTCCAGTAATGTTCCCATCCTGTTGAGATTAGCCTAGTGTCGAGCTGTACTATGACATCTTATCATCTTCAGTCTATCTCCCCTATCTGTTTTGTCGGGATATACATGGCATTCATTTATTCATTCACACTTGCATCATGCATGCACAGTTGTATTTGTTGATGTCATTGAGTCCGTACACCTTGGTTATATCTATTCAAATAACATATTTGATCTTTCCAAATAGAGTGTCAACTTAAGCACAAAGTGTGCCTTTTTTCTAATTCCCCACTGAGTTAACTCTCGTGGAAGAATCTTGCTTTAGCTTTCCTTTTCCATCTATGGATAGGATAAATCCCCATTTGAGTTGTTTCCTCATTGGGTGGAGTCTTGTTTGACTATTTTCTCTCCAGTTTATTCCTAGATTGAGCTTTGTCTCTTGTGAACGATACCCTGTGGATCTCTCTAGGATGTGAAACCTAGATGGAGAGTGCATTTATTTTTCAATGTAAATACTTGGTCTCCTCAAGAAAGATTTGTTCATGGTTCCCCATTGAAGATGAACCTTATTCCCCAGCAGTGTTATCACAACCTTCTTCTGGAATATCGACATGACAACAAGTGACTGACTCTTTATTTGAGCAATTTGATTATTTCTGATTTCTTTACGACAAATGGCGGTCTCTTCATGAGCAGTTTGTCCATCCCTGACGAAATTATTGATCCTCGTCTCCAACAATATCTTCACGATATTTTATGGGTATCTTTTTGGGAAACAGCAAGCGGCAGTCTCTTCATGAGGCAACTTGTGTGTTATGGATACTCTTGACAAACAGCAAGCGGCAGTCTCTTCATGAGGCAACTTGTGTGTTATGGATACTCTTGAAAAACAGCAAGCGGCAGTCTCTTCATGAGGCAACTTGTATGTTATTGACACCTCGAAAAACGGCAAGTGGCGGTCTCTTCATGAGCAACTTGTACGGAAAACGGCAAGTGGCAGCTTCTTCATGAGCAGCTTGTACGTTAGTATTTTTGGAAGACAGCAAGTGGCAGCTTATCTATTTTAGTAACTTGTATGTTATTGTTCCCTTGAAAACGGCAAGTGGCAGCTTCTTTATGAGCAGCTTGTGGGTTTTTGGCAACAAGTGGCGGACTCTTCATGAGCAGCTTGTGTGCTTTAATATTCTTTGAAGACAGCAAGTGGCAGTCTCTTCATAAGCAGCTTGTATGTTATTGACACCTTTGAAAGGAAGCAAGTGGCAGCCTCTTTATTTGAGCAGCTTGTGTATCCCCAACAATAATGTCTACTCAGCAAATGGCACCCCTCCGGAAAAGTCCCGTGGGGAAGTTTGTTATTTTATCCTTTTCAAGCGATATCTTGGTTAAAGAAGAAATGTGTTACCGTTCTTGGTAAAATTCAGAAATCAGAGATGTTTATCTCCAGCCACAATGCTGATGTCAATCATTTTGTTTTCCAGCCACAGTGCTGATGTCAATCATTTTCCAGTCTCAATGCTGATGTCAATCATTTTCCAGTCTCAGTACTGATGTCCATCATTTCCTTTTCCAGTCACAGTACTGATGTAAATCATTTCTTTTTCCAGTCTTCGTACTGATGTAAATCATTTCTTTTCCAGTATCAACACTGATGTAAATCATTCAAGAGTCTCTCATTTGAAGTCTATGACTCTGTTTCCCCAGTGGAGTTACAACCTCTTCCTCTGTGGGATTACTGTATAATGTGCTTGGTTTCTCCAGCATAGTCTGTCTCGTATGGCGTCATTCCCCATAAAATTCAGAGCATTACATTCATACAATATCATGAACATAATCGCGGTATCTTAAGGCCAAAAATTGTGTATTCTATATTTAAGTCCATTCAATCTCGTCGAAATGAAGATCCCAATCTTCATATCTCCAGATAGAAGAAACTTAAATAGGGGCAGCTGTTGTACCCCAATTTTTGACCTAAGATCCCATATTTATTTTTGCATTTTTAAACATAAGCCAAGGTCACGAAATACGGTTGGTTTTAACCTCTCACCTTCGAGCTTTGACTATGCGAAGATTGTCAAGTGTTTTGAACATTTTTAGCCTATGTATCACTAATTTCTAATCGCATACAAAGGTGTATGTTCATGTTTTCTTTTGCTTCATGTGCAGAGACAGGTCTGAATCAAGAGCATCAGGTGTCGCGCCTCAATTAAGGTTTTGAGTCTCCCAAGCCAGAAGTACGGTTGATTGTGGATTCTTGAAGACTGATTCATCAAGACACAACTGTTGCACCCTAAATTTCGCCCCTAATATGTTTTAGTCGCACTTTCATATCATATTTTGTTATCTGGTCACAATCATTAGTAAATATCTTCATTCATCACATTTTGCATCATTAGTCGTATTTAAGTTGACCAGAAAAGTCAGTTTAAATCAAAGTTTGCATCGTCTTTCAGTTGTAAAATACCCGACATTTCACTTCATTCATTTTTATTCGTTTACTATTTTCTTGCACTGCTCCAAGTTGTTTATATGTCGATAATAAAATATTTCGGTTTTATAGACAGACTGTTAAAAGCGATTCGACACTATGCGGGAAAGTAGCGAGAAAATATTTCAAGTTTTCACCTTTTACCGATCATTTTATGAATCTGCGCTTCGCGTAGATTATGACGGTATGCTCGCTTTATTTTTTTCGGTACAGTTCGAAGTCTCGTTTTTAACCTTAAACGCCTGTTTAGTCTGATATTTTTATTATTATTTTATTTTTGATTTTTTTGACTTCTTGAACATTTTTTCCTTTAATCTTTGTGACATGTAGATTATTTTAATGTGTTCATTTTATTTTTTCGGATAAATTTTTGTCAGTTTTTTATCATTTTCGGTCATTTTAGGTCTTTATTTTTTATTCATAAAATATTCAAAAAAATCATTTTTAAATTGAGTTATTTTTTATAATTTCAGGTTTTTATTTTATTTTAGGCATTTAAGGACTATTTGATCATAAAATATATTATTTATGCTACACTCTATTCCTATTGGTTGTTGGATGAAATTGAGGATCGATACAAAATTGCCAAAACAATATTAATCACTTTTTACCCTTTCCCCCTCTATCCAATCTCTTCCCCTGATACAACAAAAACACCAAGACAAAAAGCATATGCAGTAATCTTTCTCTCTTTAACTTCCTATCCTTCTCTTCCTAATAAAAAAACAAAAACACAAAAGATCCAACAAAAACCAATTACTTCTTCTCTTTCCACGCATAACCCATCTCTCTCTCTCTCATAACCCCCTTCTTCATCTTCCCACAATCCGCTTCAACGAACAATCACCATCATCGAAACATAATCACCTCCACACCGTTCAAACTCCCTTCAACTCACAATTCATCCTCCATCTCGTTATGAGCAACACCCTTTCTATCTACCCGGAACAACATCTGAACTTCCGACCCCGCTAATTCACCCTTCTGTTCACCCAACCATACCGTAATTTCCACCCTCTAAACACATCTCGATACTCCCTCTGAGTTACACCCTCCATTACTTTCGGCAGAGAAACCAATTCATACCGCCTATTCAACATAACCACCACCAGAATTACCAGCATCAACAACCTTCAAACCACATCACCAACCTCTCCTTTATTCTATCAAACAACATCCTCACCAACATCTCCAACAATAATCCACCTCTAATACCCTTCAATTACCGCCCAACAAACAACAACCCTCTCTCTCGCCGCCGTACACAACATACTTTTTCTAACACTAAAATACCGTTTACCTTCTTTTTTTTTGTTTACTTGAATCAAATAACCTCTTCTCCTAACTATTTTAATAATTAGTCTGCTACATATGACACAGAGAGTTGTTTCCAAGTTTCTCATTATTATGCAGCAATAGGAAAATCAAGAGCAAAAAAGTTTGAAAGAGATCGAGCTGGATGCATGCCTCCGAAGAGACAACCCGGATCCGTTGGTGCTCCGGCGAACTCAACTCCCCGATGGCTCTATCACGTCCGCCAATCACCACACTCCCATCCGCGAGAAGCCCTTTGACGGTAACAGCGGTCTCCGCCGCAACGAGCCTTTGCCTCTACGACTCTCTCTGATTCCAGATCGCGCAACGACAGTCAACCTCCTCTAAACCTCCCTCTGTCGCGTTTCACCTCACCACCAGTTTTACCTTACTGTGAACCACCCTTTATTTTTTTAATACAAAACAATACTCCTTCCACTCACCAGCAGAATCTACACGTTTACCTCCATAAACTTCTGCAGAAACCATAACACTCCATTCTATGGTGACTATTATTTAATATTCTATTTTACTTTTAGTTTTTTTTTATTTAGAAGATTTTGTTAAGTGTTATTTCAAGTAAATTGGGCTTGACATTTACTTTGGTCTCTAATCCCAATTGTTATTTCTTATATATCCCATTTAAATTTTGCATTCATGTTTTGTTCTTTTTGTTTTTTATTTTAATTTAGTATTTGATAAATATTAAAAACCTGAGTAGAATTTATTTGTAAATAAATTCAATTTGTGATTTAATTTTCTTATTGTTTTATTTAATAGAAACTTTTGAGTTTTAGATTTAGTTAGAATTTTATCTTGTAAATAAATTTAAATTGTGTTGTCTATTTTATATCATTTCATTATGATTTCAAATTTTGAGCTCGATTTAATTTTCGAATATATAATGAATGTATAAACTTCACTGACCAGTTTTTTATGGACTTCGATTCGACGCATTCCGGTCCCATAGCTTGATTCTTTATTTCACATGAGATGTTCATATTATTTCTCTGTTATCCTGTTTATCTGTTTGTTGGAGTTTTTCATGTGATGTAGGGAGTCTTATACCGTGAGCGTCATCCACGATTTCTTTTTTCCGTGATTTATTTTCACGTGTTGCACTTCTCGCTTGTGGTTCATTGCGCTTTATTCGCTGCTGGGAGTATTATCTTACATCTGGGTTTTTTGACGCTGTCGGCTTGTGATTTATTTTCACCTAAGGTTTGGTATACTCTTAGCTTACTTATCTATCTATGGCTTTAAATCCAAGGGAAAGAATTAATTTGTTGACTTCATGTCATCGAGGATCTAATACGATTATGTGAAATCCCTTCATACCTTTTTTTTTAGTTTTATTAATCTTAAGACGAATCTCCTACAAATCAATTTTTAAACTCACACCCCTTTTTAAGTCAAAACTTCGACATTAGGTTATCACATTTTCAAAATCTCTCCAACGCCGATTTTTAGCCAAACGAACCATTTTAATCAAACAAACAATTTTAACCAAAAACAAATATTTCAAAAGGTTCCTGCGGAGTACCGCAGATGCATTGGGTGCTAATACCTTCCCATTGTATAACCAACCCCCGAACTCTCGATCTCTTTTAAAAACGCATTGTATTTTCATTACTTTTAAATATTACTTTACATTGCATATTTTAGGGTTTTATTTCGCTCTTTTCCCTTTTCCCTTGGAAATAATAAAGCGCGGTGGCGACTCTTGCTTTTTGTGAGTCAAGTTAATTAATAGCTTGATCTCCAATTTTCACCGCTACACTATCTGGTCGTGGTCCAGGCTTCACAATAGCTTGCTAAGCTGTTATCCGGTCAAACCCGGGCTTCACGGCTTGGGCTAAAGATATACCACTATCTTGTCGACTCCAGGCTTTGTAGTATTCTTGACTGCTATCTGGTCGTAATCCAGGCTTCACAGAAACTTGTATTGCTATCTGGTCGTAGTCCAGGCTTCACAATAACTTGTTGAGCTGCTATTTGGTCGAATCCGGGTTTCACGGTTTGTGTAAAAGACATACCATTATCTGGTCGATTCCAGGCTTCGTAGTATTCTTGACTGCTGTCTGGTCGTAATCCAGGCTTCACAGAGACTTGTATTTCTATCTGGTCGAAAATCCAGGCTTCACAATAACTTGTTGAGCTGCTATCCGGTCGAATCCGGGTTTCACGGCTTGTGTAAAAGATATACCACTATCTGGTCGATTCCAGGCTTCGTAGTATTCTTGACTGCTGTCTGGTCGTAATCCAGGCTTCACAGAGACTTGTATTTCTATCTGGTCGAAAATCCAGGCTTCACAATAACTTGTTGGGGATTAAACTATTATCCGATCGAATCCGGGTTTCATAGCTTGCTCTGAGGGGATATCCCTATCTGGTCGCAATCCAGGCTTGGCGGTTGTCTGACACTGTTATTCGGTCATAGTCCGGTCTTCACAATGTGCTGTAGAGATCAAGATACTATCCGGTCAAATCCGGGATTCATAACTTGAATTCAGGAGATCCCACTATCTGGTTGTAATCCAGGCTTTGCGGTAGTCTGACACTGTTATTCGGTCGTAGTCCGGTCTTCACAATATGCTGTAGAGATCAAGATACTATCCGGTCAAATCCGGGCTTCATAACTTGAATTTTGTGAGAATTTGATCTTTGACGACCGTAACTTCAAACAGGTGATGAAGGAATCTTTGATGTTGATCGTAACTTCCAGCAGGTGATAAAGGAAATTTTGAACAACCTTGAGTTTGACATTCGAATGCCCCAAGTGATGGTGAGGGAGACTTGCCCCAGGTTAATCTGCAATTGAGAGATTTTGTTGAAATCTTGACTGGACTGCCCCAGGTTAACTGAATTTTGAAAGATTTGTTGAAATCTTGATTGGACTGCCCCAGGTATGCTGGATAGTGACATATCGTGCCCCCTTGTTGATAGGAGATTTGCCAATGGAAGTGTCATCCTTTTTTGAAGTGATTTTGCTCACTGAGAGAGTTTTCGTTCCTCCGAACATTCGCTGTAGGAATTTCTTCGCTGTCAAACAAATAACCATGTGCAAACAACTATATTCAAATAATGCAAAGTTTATGCTTATCTCAAAGTTTTGAAAAATGCGTTCTTTAGCAGAAAACTTTTCATAAGACAAAATCAACACAAGATTTAGAGCAAAGCCTTACAGGAGTCAGGATACCTTTTGAAACAATATGCTTTCGAACTAACCCATGCTTCAATTAGGACTTTTGAAGGGTTGTAACGTGGCTTGGTTCACGGTTTAAGAAACAAAGGATAAAGGCTCAAAGTATATTTGTACCCACCCGCTCTTCGTGATGTTCTTCAATCCTAAGCTCAGTTAATTGTGCGTCGAACTCTATTCGAATTTGGAACGACTTTTTGGGTGATGGTTCACCAGTTGAATTTTGGAAGACAGTCATCATCTCCTTTTTCTTTTGCAACATTTTTTCATGTTGTTGAGGATTTGTAATGACCTTTTTCTTTTGATTTGTTATCCCTAACTTTTGCCTGACTGTTTCTGTTTTCGAGATTACAGTCAGCGGGATGACCCAGCTTTCTTAAGCCTCCTTTACAGGTTTTGGCTCAGTGGGCTTTTTTTTTTTGAGAGAGATAATGACTGCCTATGAGATAAGGAACCATCACTGTCTTTTGATTCCAGAGGAATGCTTTTATCTTTTTGATGTCGTTCGTTGTATTACGAACTGAGAGTTTGTGACTTCAATGCGTATCTTTTTTTTTTTGAATTAACTGAGATACTACCCTGCCCCAGGTTTATATCAAAGGTTTTACTTTGTTTAGAACAGAAAACTCCTACTTCTTTGGCTCGAAGGGGTTGACTAGGGATTATCTTCCTTATAACTCCAGTGTTTGGGAATTGAAAGAAATGCCTGTACATCATCAGCACGGTCTGTTCAAAAGCATACTATATGAGATTATGGTATTATTTCGTCATCCTCCCTCTAAAGGCTTGCAGCTTTTTATCAAGAGTTAAATATCATAAAGAAAGCATAAGAGTAGTGAAAACGAATGGATGAATTCAAGAAAAACATATGCAATGCATTAATGAAACAAAGTTTGACATCAACAGTTAATTGTTTGAATAACAAAAGAAATTACAACTTTGAAAATTCAAATGAAGCAAAAGTCTCTCAGTTTGAGCTTTGTCACTTCAGGTGGAGAAACCCTTAACAGAAGATTTTCATCTCGCCATCTGGCATGAACCTCAGCACTCCAATGTCAATCAGATCTTGAATCTTGTTCTTCAAGGACCAACAGTCATCGGTGTCATGTCCCGGGCTATAGGAGTGGTATACACAAAATGCGTCGGGATGATAGTTAGGAGCGGAGGTATTGGGCTTCCGAATAGGATCCCTCAAAGAAGTCAGATTGACCTCCAACAAGCGCTCCAGTATTAGAGATGACGGTATGTCAGTCTCAGTGAACTGTCTTCCCGACGTAGTTTGCTTACGCCAATTACCCCGTTGATGCTGGCGAGGTTGTTGCTGGGCTTGTGACCCTGAAGCAAGTAGAGGAGCCTTTCCCTTGTCTTCTTGTCTTGAGGGGGGTTGAATGATGGCTTGCTCTTCAACCTCAGATGTTTGCCCCACTTGGTTGTCCCGAAGCAGTTGGTTGACGAGAACTTTGAGTTCCTCTTGTCTTTGAGCCAAGTCCTGGATGAGAGCCATCTGGCCCACCAGTTGCCCCATCATTTGGATCCTCATTTTTGTCAGCTCAGACTGAAGCTCTTCCAATTGATCACTCCTGGCATTGCTTGAATTCCCCTGGACCATGCCCCTTGTGAGGAGAGCTTTCACTTCTTCTTGCCCCAGAGACGGGTTCAAGAACATTTCCTGAAGCTGAGCATTTTGATCCTGGATATCCTTGACAGTCCTCTCTAGAGCCATCTCTTACTGAAATAAACAGTAGGAGAGTAAGGAAACCTGAAAAGGAAAAATTGTTATGATGCAATGCATGATATGTGAATGCATGTTTTCAAGGATCTCTCGGGGTAAACACAAGAGAATGTTAGAGGTTGAACTTCGATCTTTGATTGGAGAACTTTGCACTGGTGGATGCCTTTCCACAAGAATCAAGCTCACCATTTCAAGTGGGTCATAGCCCCTGATTCAAGTTGTTGCACTTGATCTTTGATGGCATTTGTTTAGAGGAAAAACCTCTTGCCCCCTGGTAGATGTCTGGTTCAACGTAACCCTGCATCAAAAGAACCCTCGAGATCCTTGAAATGGTTATTGAAAATGCTATGGTATGATGTCATGATGTTATGTACATGTATGAAAAAGCAAACAAGTGTATATACAGGTAATCATATTCACACAAAGCAAACAAGTCCTTAGGTTTAGGATTGCATGGGGTTTGTAGGTAAGTACCCTCTTGAAGTTAGTTGGCTCATCCTGTCCTAAAATAGAAACCGGGTTCTAAGGAGCTCAATATCACTGGATTGTTTTCTGTGTTCATTGTTTTGGTTTAGCCACTTAACTGGCGACCAAAATATTCCAAGAAAACAACCCTCAATGAGTGTAGTATCGAGTATCTACCAACTTTGGACTGCACCAAAGTTGGTCATCTCACTACCCCTAAAAAGGCTAAGATGGTCAAGTAAGGTTCTAAGAGTTCGTTAGTGCTTCACGACATCACTCAGCGGCCCCGTACTCTCCTTGATTGAACTCAAGGGTTACCAGTACTTACAAATATGTCACACTAACATAGCTTACTGCTTCAACCATGTCGGTATACCCCGCACAGTTCCCTCACAGTTTTATTGCTATTTAGCTAAGAAGGTGCCCCAAATCCGGGTGTAGGATTTACAACAAACCCAAACAAGGACCCAAAAAGTAAAGCAATCAAAGAAATCAAAGCAAGTATATAAAGGTGATCTAAAACCCTAAGGTAACCCCACTTTTAAATCAATCCCCAGCAGAGTCACCAGTTCTGTGATACGGTGGGAGAACTGACTTGAGGTTTTGCGTTTGTATTCGCACTTGTTCGGTTTAGCAAGAGTCGCCACCGACTTTTTATTTTATCCTAAAGGAAAGGTTAAAAAAGCACAGGAAAAACCTTTTGAGATGTTTTCGTGGGTTCGGGGGGTAGATTATGAAAAGGGAAGGTATTAGCACCCTTTTCATCCATGGTTATCCATGGGCTCTTAGTTACTTGTTTTAGATCACTTTGCCTTGATTTTCAATTGCTTGGAATGGTGGTGTGTGTGTTTTGAAAATGTTTTTGAAAAAGATGCCTTGTCTAGGCAACCCTTGTAACAATTCTTTACTCGAATGTTTTACAAAAGGTGTTTGTCTTTTTGAAAAGATGTTTCAAGGTTTTGAAAGTTTGTTTTGAAAGTTGTGTTTGTGAAGTGGGTTTTGAAAGTAGGCAAGTGTGTTTTGCAAGTTTGATCAAGTAACTAAGAGTTGTCTACCCCTAAATTTACTCAAAGATTTTTCTTATGTTTTAACCCTTTTAACAGTATTGTTCCACCATTGTATTTGGTGGACAATCTTGTGTTAGGATGTTAACGGGACAGGCGCGGGTCATCGTTTAGACCATGAATGCAATGGTGCCAAGTGTCTTTGGCAATTTGCTTGAAGGGACTATGATCATTTTGTTTAGGAAACTTCGAAAGCGTCATCGAGGGACTATGATCATTTGATTTGTTTTCGTTTTGCCAAAGATACTCAACATGCAACATGGCCCATTTTTGGAAGGCAACAAGCGGTATTACCCTAGGGGTGCAAGTGTTAATTGTGTATTGATTGTCATGCATTTGTCTTGTATTTAGGTTATCTAGCGGTTGATTTTGAATCTTCGCATACAAACCCTAATTACTATACAATATATAGAAAGCGATAAATTGCGGGAATTTAAAGTCTAAGCTATTACAAATAAGTATCCGGGAATGGGGGTACAAATATTTACAAATGTGGATGAGACTTATTAGGAGAGTAGTGTCCAAATATATTTACAACCAAATCGAATCGCTTTCTCAAATGTAATATATATCAATGTACAAGAATAAAAGATAAGCAAATGTATTGGTGTAAGTGTATGTGATTTATTTACAAGTGATGCAAGATATTAACTTAATGAAAAATTAAGTATTTTATTTATTCTTTTTGTGTTTTTTTGTTAATTATGTACAAAACAAAAGATTTAATAAAAGAACAGAAAATGCTTAAGAAAATCTATTTTTATGTATTAATGTTTTTATATATTTTAGTTAATATACAAAACGGTTTTAAAGAAAAGAAAAGAAAATTGTTTAAAATTTAATTATCCTATTATCTATGTATTTAGTTAATGTATAAAGGTTTATTAAACAAAGATTCTAAAAAAGAAAATTATTTAATCTAGAAAAATCCTATTTTTATGTACTCTTAAATGTGATAAAAAAATATTAATAGACATTTTACAAAAAAAAAGAACTTTTATGTATCATTTTTTTATTTAAACAAAAATATTAGTATAAGTTAGTTTGAAATAAAAATGGCTAAAAGATTAAATGGGCCTTAGAGTTTATTCCTGGTTCATAACAAAATTTGAAAGAAAGAAAAAAAAAGGAATCAGAGGGGGTGTAGGCCAGGATCTATTGGGCTTAAGGCTTGTTAATGGGGCGAACCGGCCCAGGGTATTTGACAAAATTTGTTTTAGGGTTTCAGTGAGTTTGTGTCATTTGGAATTAGGGTTACAGGCTTAGCGCGGCGCCGTTCATCTTTCTTCGCTCTTCGTCTTCATCTTTCTCAACACATGGCCACTGAACGCTCGCCTCCTTGTCTCAAGCTGCTAGGCGCCACTTCCGATTCCTTCCTCTCCATGGTTGAGCACAACAACGACCAGAAAAGGTAAATATTTCCCATTTTTATGTCTTAGGGTTTTCAGTCTTCCTCTTTGCATGTTTTAATTTTATGTGTTCTGATTTTTCATGTGGTGTTTGGTGTTCGTGCGAGGTGTGGAAAAGATAAGGAAACGGGATTTATACCTTTAGGGTTTTGGAGAAGGAGGAGTGGACGGCGGTGTCTCCGGTGGCTGAAGGCGAGGGAGTATGATGCTGGCTTGCTCTGGAAATCTGGTATTCGTAACTTTGCTTTTTTATGGTTTAATGATGAAGGTCTGAAAACCTAGCTCACTTGCTTCTGTCTTCTCTTTTGCTTGCTTGCTCTGATTGATCATTTGATGAAATGTTGATGTTGTCTGAATCTGAGCTTGCCTGCTTTGTCCTTCTCTTTGTCTTTGAGTGAGCTTCTGATTGCTAATGATATTGATTGTTGAGTTGCCTTGTTGGTTATTGTTTAATGATGAACATGATTATGCGTATGGATTTGTGTAGCTTTTCCTCTCTGTGGCATTTGATTATGATATCTGAGTTTCTTTTCCTCTTCTTCTGTTTGCCTCTGAGATTGATGGTATTGCTTCTGAGATGCTTGATGTACTACCCTATGATGAAGTCATTCTGAGGGTGTTCTTGGAGGATTGCTAGATGAAGGCTTCAAGGTTTGTGGTTCTGCAGGTGAAGGCTTCAAGGTTTATCAGTTGGCTTGTTTGTGTTCTTGGTTGTTTGACAGGCTTCAGGCTGAGTCTTGAAAGGCTTGAGACTTGTGGTTCTGCAGGTGAAGGCTTCAGGGTTTGTGGCTTGCTGTTTGTTTTATTTGCTTGACACAGGTTTAAGGCTTAGGCTTGACAGGTTTGTCTGGTTTAGAACAGGTTTGCAAGTTACAGGCTTGGTGTGGATACAATTTTGGAGGCCAGACTTAAGCAGGCTTGAAGTTATTGTTTTTATAACAGTTTGTGTTATTTCTGCCTTTTTTGTTTTAGATTGCAGATTGGGAGTTTGTGTGTATCCTTTGTGATATTCTGCCTCTTTTTGTACTGGTATATCTTTTGTTTTATATATCTTCTTAAGCCTAAGCCTGTAAGCCTCTCCACTTCTACTCTCTCTCTCTCTACAGATTAAAAAGCATTTTTATATTGCTTAAAACTGTCTTTACTCTGAAAAAGTGACTGGCTGAAAAATGATGAGAATTTGAATATGGCTTGCATAGTTTCATTTCTCTGTGTACTTTCTTCTTTTTCAAGATTTTCTGCATATCTTTGTGTACTTTGTTGACAGCTTTTTGACAGCCCTTGGACAGTTTTAGTTGACATTGGACTTGGTTTGCTATGTGCAGTTCTGTTTGGACTTTGGTTTGGATTTGTTTCTTTGACAGTTTGTTTGCCAATGCAGCTTGTTTGCCCATTTTCAATTGATTTGCCTCTTTGGTTGAAAATTTGATATTAGGCAGCCTGTTTGCTAATTTTGAATTTGTGCAATATTGTAGCTTTGTGCATTTCATATTTTGTTGCAAGCATATTTCTATCCCTCTTTGTGAACCAAGAATTTCTTGTGATTTGCAGAGAGGGTGAATAAACTGATTCCGGCCAGTCACTTTTAATGATGATTTTTAAATTAATTGTCTGCCTTTGATTATTTCATCTGCTTTTGACTTCTTTCCCTTCTTTTTTGTCTTTGCAGATAAAATCAATTGAGCAAAGGAGCATCAGTAGAAGATGAAGACTTAGGAAATTTTAGGATGTAGCTTTATTTCATTTTAATTATTTGTAATAACATTATTTGTAAATACTGTAAATGTATTCAAATAACATTTGTACTTAATAATTAAAAGTAAATAAAAGCTCTTTTGTCAATTAATCCTTTTTAATTCTTCTTCAATTGTTTATTTAATTATTTATAATTCTTAAATTATAATAAATGGAAATAAATCCCAACTATTCTAACTTAGAATAAATAATTAATTAATAAACACTGTAGTCTCGCCACTTAGCATTAATCAATAATAAATTCGGCGCTCCAATTAACCATAACAATGCACAGTTAATCAAACAAATGTCCACATGTCTTTTCTTTTACTGATCATACCTAACACTGCAGATTCTCAATTCAAATGCCTCAATCCAAATCTCAGAGTAAATTGAAAAGAACTGTAGAATTAATTCTTTCTGAGAATGCGCACACAAAACCTTGATTCTTGATCTAATGTCGAAGAAATGTCTGCCTTATCAAACCCTGAGCCAAACTCAACCAAACCCTAATAATCTACTTGAACTGTTCCAGAGTCCATGAAAACCATAATTTGGATAGACTGATAAGAAAAAGTCTGCTTGACTGATTCTTGAGCCAATCTGAAAAGTCAGGGAAAACCCGAAGCTGTGATTTCTTGTGGAAAAATAAGAGGGCAAATTTTGGGGTACAACAGATAGACTCTTTTTTCATTTATTATAAACATTTATTTCTTTTAAAAATACTATAAGTTGTAAAAACTTACAATATTAAAAAAATAATAAATTATTCCTTTGTAGCAATATTTGAAAATGAATAAAAAAGTCTTTATCCAAAAGAAACATTTCTACTGTCAAATATCTTGCCCTTCTTCCTTGTATGTTCACTTAATTATTTAAGACTCTTAAATCAAAATAATTGAAACTGCATTTCAACAATTCTAATCCAGATAACTTAAATTCCAAATAAACAAAAACTTTGCAGTCTCGTAACCTCGCATCTGTATTCCAATCACAATACGCATTGTATAATAAACAAGCAAGCATTCCATTAACCGGCAAACATTTCATTCCAAAAACAAGCAGATGTTTTAACAGGCGCACATTATCTGGTTGATCTGGATTAGACAGTTTCAGCTCCTATCTCTTATCCCAGATAAACAAAACTTGAGGACAAACAACAATCTTTCAGTAGGCTTAAAAAGTGTGAAAACAATGTAACATGAAACTGAATTGCTATGGATTCAATTTCTTCTGAGAAATGCGAGAGAAACCCTGATTCTTGATTTACTGCCAAAGAAAAGTTTGTTTGATCGATTCCTGAGCCAATCTTAAAAATCAGAGAAAACCCCAGGGTTGTGATTTCTTGTGAAAAAGGGAGGGCAAATTTTGGGGTACAACAGTTGCCCATGTTCGATCTTCTTGAACTTGAAGACTTAGATTGGCAATTTTTCCATTCGCGACTCAAAGGTAAAAGATGATTGGACACTAGAGTGCCCATAAATTTGCACTCGTCAAAGCATAGTTGAGGGAATGGGCTTAAAGATGCCATTTGGAGATGTGACAAAACCTTGTCGGAGATGGGCTTAAAGATGCCATCCAAGAATATTTATTGAAAGAGTGAGTATCAGAAAGGTATCCATGTTTGGAACATCTCTGAGCTGGGGGCCTGAACAAGTAATAGATTAGCCTCCGTGTTTGGAGCTTCCGTAAACTGTTTTCAGCGAGCTAAATCTGAACAAGCGATAGATGGACATCCCTGTTTGGAAGCACCCGTAAGCTGTTTTCATGATTCTGGAGTTGAACAAGCAATAGATTAACATCCGTGTTTGGAGTATCCGTAAACTGGTTTCAGTGAACTGAATATGAACAAGCGATAGATGGATATCCCTGTTTGGAAGCACCCGTAAACTGTTTTCAGAAGTTGAGGTTGAATAAGCAATAGATTAGCATCCATGTTTGGTGCATCCGCAAACTGTTTTCAAAAGTTGAATCTGAACAAGCGATAGATTGAAATCCATGTTGGGAAGTATCCGTAAACTGTTTTCAGAAGTTGAGGTTGAATAAGCAATAGATTAGCATCCGTGTTTGGAGTATCCGTAAACTGTTTTCAGTGAACTGAATCTGAACAAGCGATAAATGGACATCCCTGCTTGGAAGCACCCGTAAACTGTTTTCAGAAGTTGAGGTTGAATAAGCAATAGATTAGCATCCATGTTTGGTGTATCCGTAAACTGTTTTCAAAAGTTGAATCTGAACAAACGATAGATTGACATCCATGTTGGGAAGTATCCGTAAACTATTTTCAGGATTCTTGAATTCGAAGCTTGCTAATCTTATCCTGAAAAGGGTAAAATATTAGCTGAAACACAAAGTTATGTTGCATGAAACTTATGATGCAATATATGTGTTTTATCAATGTTTATGATATATGAATGCAATGTACGCGCATGTAAGCTGATAAGCTGTCTTGCTGAAGAAGATAAATCCTGGATAGCTGGAGATAATAAAATCTTTTACGGCTGTCGGGGAAAATAAATCCTTGACTGCTGCTGGGGATTCAAAATCTGGAAGGCTCCAACTTGAAAAAGTGAGAACAAGAATCTTTGTTCGACTGGGAAATAACTTTGTGGGAAGAATCTTTATCCTGCTGGGAAAATCAGGAATTTTGGGTTGTATGCCAATCTACTGGGGATTCCTGTTCTGTTGTTTGAGGAAAACCCCGATGGGGAACTGAGAATGAGAATCTTCATTCTGCTGGAGGAATTGAGAATGAGAAACTTGATTCTACTAGAGGAATTTGTGCTGAGGAGTCAAGAACGAGAATCTTCGATCTGCAGGGGATTAAAAACTCTGACAAATTTATGCTGAGGGTAAATGAAGCTCTGGCAACTTCACTGGAGAATCAAGGATAAGAATCTTGATTTTGTTGGGGAGTAAGAACTCTGTGGGGAATAGCTATACTGCTGGAGAGTAGCTATCCTGCTGGAGAATAAGCTCGGGATTCTGGGAAAAGCTTATTCCTGTTTTCAGAAGTTAAGTCGTATGCCACTTTGAGAATGAAAATCTTCATTCTGTCGGGAATATCGGGGATTCAAGTTATATACCACTTTGAGAATGAGAATCTTCATTCTGTCAGGAGTATCAGGTTATATGGTAATACACCACTTTGAGAATGAGAATTTTCATTCTGTTGGGAATATCAGGAATTCAGATTGTATGCCACTTTGAGAATGAGAATCTTCATTCTGTCGGGAATATCAAGAATTCAGGTTATATACCACTTTGAGAATGAGAATCTTCATTCTGTCGGGAATATCATGAATTTAGGTTATATGCCACTTTGAGAATGAGAATCTTCATTCTATCGGGAATATCAGGAATCCAGGTTATATACCACTTTGAGAATTAGAACCTTCATTCTGTCGGGAATATCAGGAATTCAGGTTATATACCACTTTGAGAATGAGAATCTTCATTCTATCGGGAATATCAGGAATTAAGCTTATATGACACTTTGAGAATGAGAATCTTCATTCTGTCGGGAATATCAGGAAGTTGGGTGTATGCCAATCTACTGGGGAAACAAAAATGAGAATTTTCATTCAAGAGTTTGGGTCAGAAGGTTGGGTGTATGCCAATCTACTGGGGTTTTAAGGATGAGAATCTTCATTCTGTTAACGGTATCAGGAGCTTGGGAGTATACCAATCTTCTGAGGTTTCAAGGATGAGAATCTTCATTCTTGAGAGAAAAAATTTCAGGAGCTTCATTTGTCCGTCATTCTACTGGTGGGTTGTTTCTGCTGAGATTTAGGAACTTGTCCGTAATTCAATTGAAGTAAAAGCTTTTGTTGAGATTTAGGAACTTGTCCGTAATTTGATTGAAGAAAAGCTTTGTCGCTTGAATTTGATTGTACCTTTCCTGAAAGGCAAAGGTTATTGGCATATATCAAACAATGATGTTCTCAAAATAAATGAGATTGCGTTGCATGATGTCCTGATGCACGGAGGTGTAATGTTTTTCAAGACGACCTTTCGCTGGGGAAAATAAATCCCGAGCTGGTGAAGGAGAAAAGAGTTGGATTCTTCATCTCTGATAATGAAAAGATCAGAATAAATCACTGAGAGATTTATCTGAAACAGCAAAAACCCGGAATATCTTCTATTGGAATAAGAATCAGGGAGATCTTAGTGTCGATCTGACCAAAACAGAGAGGGTCTTGGATTAACTTTGACTCGACCGGATGATGGAGGAATCTTCGACGACGGTAACTCCAACAGGTGATGAAGGAATTTTCGATGGTCGTAACTCCAACAGGTGATGAAGGAATCTTCGACGACCGTTGGGGAAATAAACCCATGACTGCTGGTATGCTAGAGAGGTGATAAACTTCTTGAGGATTTCAGAAGGATTTTGGAGAGATTCGTCATTGCCCCTAGTATCAGATGTTTGTGACACTGCCAGGAAATTTGGACTGTACGTAACCCTTTGATGAGATTGAAGTTTTAATGCCCTAAGTGATGGTGAGGGAGACTTGCCCCAGGTTAATCTGCAATTGAGAAATTTCTTGAAATCTTGACTGGACTGCCCCAGGTTTACTGGACTTTGAGAGATTTGTTGAAATCTTGACTGGACTGCCCCAGGTTTACTGGACTTTGAGAGATTTGTTGAAATCTTGACTGGACTGCCCCAGGTTTACTGGACAATACCATACCAAGTCCCCTTTTGTTGATAGGAGATTTTTGCAACAGGAGTGCAATCCCACTTGAAGTGATTTTATTCACCGAGAGAGCTTTCGTTCATTCGAACATTCACTGTGTGAATTTCTTTGCTGTCAAACAAATAACCATGTGCAAACAACGATATTCAAATAATGCAAAGTTCATGCTTGTCTTGAAATTTTGAAAAATAAGTTTTTTAGCAGAAAACTTTTTATAAGAAAAATTCAGCTCAAGATTTAGAGCAAAGCCTTACAGGAGTCAGAATACCTTTTGTAACAGTATGCTTTCGGACTAACCCATGCTTCAATTAGGACTTTTAAAGGGTTGTAACGTGACTTGGTTCACGGTTTAAGAAACAAAGGATAAAGGCTCAAAGTATATTTGTACCCACCCGCTCTTCGTGATGTTCTTCAATCCTAAACTCAGTTAATTGTATATTTGAACTCCAAATGGGTCTGGAACGACGTTTTGGTGATGGTTCACACAAGTTGAATTTGTTGGAAGGCAGTCATCATCATTTTTTTGAAACATTTTTCATGTTGTTGAGGATTTGTAATGACCTCTTTCTTTTGATTCATTATCCCTAATTTTTTTCTGAATGTTGCTGTTTTCGAGATTACAGTCAGCGGGATGCCCCAACTTTCTTAAGCCTCCTTTGTAGGTTTTGTCTCAATGGGCTTTTCTCTTTGAGAGATGATGACTGCCTATGAGATAAGGAAACATCACTGTCCTTTGGTTCCAAAGGAATGTTTTTGATGTCATTCATTGTATTATGAACTGAGAGTTTGCGCCTTCAACGCGCATTTTGAATTAACTGAGAGACTACCCTGCCCCAGGTTTGATTAAAAGGTTTCAATTTGTGTTAAAACAGAAAACTTCTACTTCTCTGGCTCGAAGGGGTTGACAAGGGATTATCTTCCTTATAACTCCAGTGTTTAGGATTTGAAAGAAACGCCTGTACATCGTCAGCAAGGTCTGTCCAAAAGCATACTCTATGAGATTATGGCATTGTTTTCGTCATCCTCCCTCTAAAGACTTATAACTTTTAGCAAGAGTTAAATATCATAAAGAAAGTAGGAAACATAGTTCAAGAATATTGAAAACGAATGGATGAATTCAAGACAAACATATGCAATGCATTAATGAAACAGAGTTTGACATCAACAGATAATTGTTTGAATAACAAAAGAAATTACAACTTGAAAATTCAAATGAAACAAAAGTCTCTTAGTTCGAACTTGTCATTTCAGGTGGAGAACCCTCAGTGGAAGATTTTCATCTGGCCATCCGGTGTGAATTTCAGCACTCCTCTGTCAATCAAATCTTGGGTCTTGTTCTTTAAAGCCCAACAATCGTCGGTGTCATGTCCATGGCTATAGGAGTGGTATACACAAAATGCGTCGGGGTGATAGCCATGAGCATAGGTATTGGGATTCCGAAGAGGATCCTTTAAAACAGCCAGATTGACCTCCAACAAGCGTTCCAGTACTAGAGATAATGGTATGTCAATCTCAGTGAAATGTCTTCCAGATGTATTTTGCTTACGCCGATTACCCCGTTGACGCTGGCGATGTCGTTGTTGGGCTTGTGACCCTGAAGCAAGCTGGGGAGCCTTTCCCTTGTCTTCTTGTCTCAAAGGAGGATGAATGGTGACTTGATCTTCAACCCTAGTTGTTTGCCCCATATGGTTATCTTGAAGCAGTTTGTTGATGAGGACCCTTAGCTCTTCTTGTCCTTGAGCCAGGTTTTGAATGAGAGCCATCTAGCCCACCAGTTGTCCCATCATCTGGATCTTCATTGTTGCCAACTCAATCTGTAGCCCTTCCAATTGATCATTCCTGATGCCGCCTGGATTTCCTAGGACTATTCCCCTTGTGAGGAGAGCTTTCACTTCTTCTTGCCCCTGGGACAGGTTCAAGAACATTTCTTGAAGTTGAGCGTTTTGATCCTGGATATCTTTGACAGTCCTCTCTAGAGCCATCTCTACTGAAATAAACAGTAGGAGAATAAGGAGACCTGAAAGCGAAAACCTGTCATGATACGATGCATGATATGTGGATGCATGTTTCCAAGGATCTCGCGAGGTAAACACAAGAAAATGTTAGAGGTTGAACTTCGATCAACATTTTTGATTTGGAGAACTTTGTATCGGTGGATGTCTTTCCACGAGAATAAAGCTCACCATGTCAAGTGGGTCATAGCCCTTGATTCAAGTTGTTGTACTTGATCTTTGACGGCGTTTATTTAGAGGAAAATGAATCCTCTTGCCCTTTGGTAGACGTCTGGTTCAACGTGACCCTGCATCAAAGACCCTCGAGATCCTTGAAATGGTTATTGAAAATGCTATGGCATGATGTTATGATGTTATGTACAGGTATGCAGAAGTAAGCAAGTGTATATACAGATAATCACATTCACACAAAGCAGACAAGTCCTTTAGGTTTAGGCTTGAATGGAGTTCGTAGGTAAGTACCCTCTTGAAGTTAGTTGGCTCAACCTGTCCTATAAATAGTAACCGGGTTCTAAGGAGCTCAATATCACTGGATTATTTTCTGTGTTCATTGTTTCAGTTTATCCACTTAACTGGCAATCGAAATATTCCAAGAAAACAACCCTCAATGAGTGTAGTATCGAGTATCTACCAACTTCGGACTGTACCAAAGCCGATCATCTCACTACCCATAAAAAGGCCAAGATGGTCAAGTAAGGTTCTAAGAGTTCATTAGTGCTTCATGACATCACTTAACGGCCCCGTATTCTCTTTGATTGACTCAAAAGCTACCGGTACCCACAAATATGTCGCACTAACGTAGCCACTGCTTCAACCATGTCGGTATACCCCACACAGTTCCCTCACAGTTTATTGCTACTTACCTAAAAGGTGTCCCCAAATCCGGGTGTAGGATTTAAAACAAACCCAAACAAGGAACCAAAAAGTAAAGCAATTAAATCAATCAAGGTAAGCATGTAAAGGTGATTTAAACCCTAAGGTAACCCCACTTTTAAAAGATATTTCCCCAGCAGAGTCGCCAGTTCTGTGATACGGTGGGAGAACTGACTTGAGGTTTTGCGTTTGTGTTTGCAATTGTGCGGTTTAGCAAGAGTCGCCACCGTCTTTTTATTTTATCCTAAGGAAAAGTCAAAAAGCACAGGAAAGACCTTTGAGATGTTTTCTTGGGTTCGGGGGGTAGATTATGAAAAGGGAAGGTGCAAGCACCCTTTTCATCCACGGTTATCCATGGGCTCTTAGTTACTTGTTTTAGATCACTTGTCTTTGCTTTTCAATTGTTTGAAATGGTGCTTTGTGTGTGGTTTTTGAAAATGCTTTGAAAAAGAGGCCTTGTCTAGGCAACCTTTGTAATGATTCTTGTTTGAATATATACAAAGGTGTTTGTCTTTTTTGAAAAGATTTTCAATGTTTTGAAAGTTTGTTTTGAAATTGTGTGGTGATGTGTGTTTGAAGGTAGCAAGGATGTTTTGCAAGCTTTTGATCAAGTAACTAAGAGTTGTCTACCCTATTTTACTCAAAGACCTTTCTTATGTTTTTAACCCTTTTGACAGTGTTATTTCACCATTGCATTTGGTGAACAACCTTGTGTTAGGATGTTAAACGGGACAGGCGCGGGTCATCGCATACAATCATTGAAAGCAACTTGTGAGACGCTCTAGCAATTTTGTAAGGGACGAGATCGTTTTATCCAAGGCAACATCGAGGGTCATCGAGGGACTACGATCTTTGTTTATCGAGGGGCATTTGCTAGAGTGTCTCATACTCGAGGGACATGATTGCATTTTCCGAAGCAACAAGCGAGGTTACCCTAGAGGTGCAAGTGTGCATTGTGTTTGTCAATTTCATGCATTGCTTTTTGTCTTGTATTAGGTTATCTAGCGATTGATTTTGAATCTTGCCATACACGCCTAATTACTATACAGTATATTGAAAGCAATAAATTACGGGAATTTAAAGTCTAAGTTATTACAAAAAAAGTATTCGGGGATGGGGGTACAATTATTTACAAATGGGGATGAATCTTACAAGGATAATAATGTCCAAATATTATGTGTTACAACCAAATCGAATCGTCGCAATTAAATATAGAGTATAACAAAACATAAAAATAAAGAGAATCAATAAATTACGAAATGCATGTATTTATTAACTTAAAAATAAATAAATAAAATCTATTCTAAAAAAAAAGATTAAGTATTATTATTATTATTTGTTTTATTGATTATGAAAAGAAGAAGATTTAAGGAAAGAAAAATTTATTAATCAAAATCCTATTATTCACATATTTTTTAAAGAAAACAAAATTAATTAAATAAAATTTCTATTACACTTGTATTTTATTAATGTAACAATTATTAATTAATAAAGAAAATTAAAACTATATTAAGAAAATTAAAGTAATTAAAAAACAAAATTTTAATATTATTTGGTTTTATTATTAACAAAATAAAACAAGTTAGTTAAAGTGAGTGAATATATATATATATAAAAAAAAATAACAATTAACATTTATTAAAAAAAGGAATGGGCTTAGGGTATTTTGGTGAGGCCCAAATGAAAATGGAAGAAGAAATAAAGGGGTCAGACTTGAAAAGAAAGGGGTGCAGGCAAAAGCGTTATGGGCTTAAGCATTTTGGGGCGAAGGCCCAGTGTAAAGTTCACACAGTTTTGTTAGGGTTTGCAAGGATTATGGTTCGTGTGTTGTTTGGTACAGCGGCACCGTTCTCTCCTCCTTCCTCTTCATCTTTCTCGTTCCATGGTGCTCTAATTCTTCCTCCTATCTCAGCCGCTGGAGTGCCCTCACTCTCCTCCTCTCTACATCATTCAATGGCCTGGGTTATGTTGTGTTATGGTTCGCTTCTTGACTCGAGTTTTACAGTTTTAATTCGTTTATGTGATTTTACAGTTTTGAGCTTATTTTTGTTCATGGTTTATTTGAAGGGAAGAAATGTACCTTGGGTCTTCTTTGGAGAAGAGAGATGGAGGGTGAGATGGCGCTCCTGGTGGCTTAGCAACGAAGAAGAAGATGATGGCGAATGCGCTTCTGGTACCTTTGTCTTTCTCTTGATTTGTTGGTTGATGATGATGATCTGAAACTGTTATTGTTGTTTGTTGATGATGGATTTAATTCTGAAACTGTTATTGTTGTTTGTTGATGATGGATTTAATTCTGAAACTGTGTTGGCTTCGCTTCTGAAACTCTTCCTTTCTCTTTGTTGATGATGAATAAAAATTTGAAACTTGTTTGTTTGTTATTGATAAGCTTGATGATTTGTTGGTTTGTTTGACAAGCTTGATGATTTGTTGGTTTTGTAGTTTGACCTGTTTGTTATAGTTTGTTGACAGTCTTTGCAAGTTTTGTGTTAGGCTTGCAGTTTGGCAAAGTTGCAAATTGTGCAGGCTTTGGGGGTTTACAGTTTGTTGCTAGCAGGCTTGAGCTTGAAGCCGTTTTGGTGCTTGCTACAGCTTGTTAGCAGGTTTGAGCAAGCTGGGCTTGTTGAGTTTGTTTATGGTTTGTTGCAGGTTTGAGTGGTTTGCAGTTTTTGGAACTGTAGGCTTGGCAAGTAGGTTGGGAAGCTTTGTTGGTTTGAGCAAGCTGGTTGTTTGATAGATTTTTGAGTTTTTTTGTGGTGTGGAAACTTGGACAGGTTTTGGGCTATGCCGGTTTGCTGGCTTGGTTCCAATTGGTTTTTGTTGTTTTTTAGGCTTATGCAGGTTTTGGCTACTTGTTGAGCTTGTTTGCAGTTTGACCAAACAGGTTGAAGTTGGGTTTATGCAGCTTGTTTAATAGTTTTGCAGTTAGGTTTATGCAGCTTGTGCAGGTTTTGGAGAGTTTTTAAGTTGTACAGGTTTGGAGAGTTTTCAAAATGTACAGGTTTGGAGAGTTTTTGTGATTTCTGGCTGGGTTCTTCTGTTCTCTCTTTAGACTGTTATGCAGTCTCTTGTTTTTATATCTTTTTGTTTTTCCCTTTTGATAATTTGAGACAACCTGCTTTAGCCAAACTGCAAACTTTTCACCCAAGGTCCTCTCTTTCTCTCTCTCTCTCTCTCTCTCTCTCTCTCTCTCTCTCTCTCTCTCTCTCTCTCTCTCTCTCTCTCTCCAATAAGCACTTTTTTGCTTATTATTTTAAATTCTGAAAAGTTTGCCTAGGCCTGGAACATGATGACAGCTATGACAAGCCTTTGGCTTGTCAAATGGTTTTCCTTCTGCATTGTATTTGCCTGCTGCATTGTGTACTTTTCTGACTGCATACTTTCTGCATTGTACTTGGTTGCTTCCAATTGCTTTGTAACTCAGTTTGCCTTAGTTGCTATGCTTCTTGACTTGTTTTGCAACTCAGTTTGAATTTTTGCGCCTTGATTTGCCTTTAGTATGCTTTGCTTGCAATGCTTGGTTACTGCAGTTTGGTATTTAGTTTTGCTGCAAGTTTGCTTTGTATGCAACCTGTCCCTTACTTTGTACAACATGGCCCATGTTTCTGCATTTGAACCAATTGTATGATTGCATTTGCATTTTTTACTTTTCTCTTTGTGAACCAAGAAGAGCAATATTCTTGTGATTTGCAAAGAGAAAAAAAAAATATGATGAACAATAGCATTCTGATTCCGGACGACAAACTTTAATGATGACCTTTTCTTTCCTTTTCTGCTTGAAAAATTAACTGTACTAATTTCTTTTCTTTCTTCTTTTTCAGGTGAAAGCAACTTGGAAGATAGAGGAAGCAGAGGAAGCAAGAGACCTTGGGCATGGGAGCACTGGAGCTTAGGAGACTTAGGCTTAGATTAGATAGACTCTTTTTTCATTTATTGTAAACATTTATTTCTTTTTAAAATACTATAAATTGTAAAAACTTACAATATTTAAAAAATAATAAATTATTCCTTTGTAACAATATTTGAAAATGAATAAAAAAGTCTTTATCCAAAAGAAACATTTCTACTGTCAAATATCTTGCCCTTCTTCCTTGTATGTTCACTTAATTATTTAAGACTCTTAAATTAAAATAATTGAAACTGCGTTTCAACAATTCTAATCTAGATAACTTAAATTCTAAAAAAACAAAAACTTTGCAGTCTCGTAACCTCGTATCAGTATTCCAATCACAATACGCATTGTATAATAAACAAGCAAGCATTCCATTAACCGGCAAACATTTCATTCCAAAAACAAGCAGATGTTTTAACAGGCGCACATTATCTGGTTGATCTGGATTAGACAGTTTCAGCTCCTATCTCTTATCCCAGATAAAAAAAACTTGAGGACAAACAGCAATCTTTCAGTAGGCTTAAAAAGTGTGAAAACAATGTAACATGAAACTGAATTTCTATGGATTCAATTTCTTCTGAGAAATGCGAGAGAAATCCTGATTCTTGATTTACTGCCAAAGAAAAGTTTGTTTGATCGATTCCTGAGCCAATCTTAAAAATCAGAGAAAACCCTAGGGTTGTGATTTCTTGTGAAAAAGGGAGGGAAAAGTTTGGGGTACAATAGGGGGTAATGTAAGTTTATGTCATTCGATGTTGTATCAATGGTTTAAGTTGCACCTACCGGTAAGTGGCCCTTTCGTGGATACCAGACATTCTCTCCGATGGTCATTAAGGCTTGTCAACCTTACTTCATTTGATATCCGGTGGAATTATGACATGGGATAAGTACGAAGTATTATCACTTGCTTCGGAAGTTTCCCTAATGTTCCCCTCGTAGGAACTAAGGGGTGTATCAACTATAATCCCGTGCTTGCTTATCATCAATTGGGATATGCAATGGATGGACCGCCAAAGGTTGAAGAGGTGTCTGAATCAGTGTCTTTTGTTAGAGGAAGTGATTCGGTGATGTTGAAAAGAGTGACAAGTGCTTGGAAGGGAATTCACAAGAAGGATAGAACTACTTTGGGCAAGAAGGTTCCTATTGCTAGGTTTCCTTATTTGGAATGGATTAAAGTCAGGGTTAAGATTTTACGGTTACCATTTGCAAGGTCGGCTCCTATATGTGAGCAACCTCCTACTATTCTGAGTAACACGGTGCCTACTGAGGTGTTCACCCAGGTTCATGTTGAGAATATTCAACTTTGTGCAAAAGACCGTGAGGTAGGGATGGAACTTTATTGGGTAGATCAAGAAAGGGCCGACTTAGCTCGCAAACTCAAAGAAGCTCATAGTGAAACTTTTGATACAACCAGTTTTGGGAAGAGATCTCATGCTGAAATGGAAGAAGAAATGAGTAAGACCCAACAAGAGTGCCAGAAGCTTCAGGAATCTGAGAATAGCTACAGGAAGAAGATTCAAAACTTGGAGAAACAACTCAAAGACAAAGATGCTCAGCGTAAGAAGGAAGTGGCCCAGAGGCGTGTCGCAGAGGATCGGTTTCAAGAAAGCAAAGTAGTCACATCACAACTTTTGAAGGAGAGATCCAAGCTTGAAGAGTATTGTTAACACCTCGAAGCGTGTCTTGTTCCAGAGATTTAGTTTTTGTTACTTATTGGTGTATTTGGTCACCCCCAGGATTGTTAGAAGGGACCATTTGTTTGTTTTTATTATTCAGATTTTTGTTAAGTTTACTTTGAAACATGTATTTTGTTGTTTATCGTTACACTCTTAAATGTCTGAAGACACTCGAACATCGTTTCTTTTGTAAATAATTTAAGTGTTGGTCTTATTGTCCTTTTTTCTTTCCTTTGGTTGTATGCTTTATTATTGGTTGCGTGCCGTGATTGATGAATAAGAGGACTCTTGAATACCGAGAAATGACAAACATATCATGCACATCATGCATTTCATAACATTACAGGTTATCTCAAGACGGTATTCTTATTCTTCTGCTTTTCTTATTCAGAATTCAAGATGACTACTCATCGGTATTCCACCAGAAACAATTTGCCAAGACAGATGGAACAAGTTCAAACTGAACTCGCTGAAATAAGGGCCCAGATGGCTACTCAAATGACCCAGTTCACGGAGGTCATCACTGTGATCGGTGGGAATAGAACTGACTGTTTTGGAATGCTGGTTCGCGTTTGTGTTTGTTTTTGCAAAATGTCGGGGTAAGTAAGAGTCGCCACCGTCTTTTATTTTATCCAACAAGGAAAGGACAAAAGCACAGAAAAATTCCTTTTCGAGATGTTTCTCGGGTTCGGGTGGTAGATTATAGAAAGGGAAGGTGTTAGCACCCTTTCTATCCGTGGTTATCCACGGGCTCTTAGGTACTTGCTCATTGTGTTTTCAAAAGTTTTGCTTTTCTTGTGTTTGTGGGTTTTGAAAAAAGTTTTTGTTTGAAAACTTCGATTTAACTCTTGTTTCTGTCCTCAAGAGTGTATGAAGTGTTTTTGAAAACTTTGTATGAAAAGTGTAAGTGCGAAAAGTTTGTTTTGTTTTGAAAGAGCAAGTACCTGAGAACCTCTACCTACTCAAAAGGAATTAAGCTGTGTAAATGTCCTTTAGACAGTGCTATCCCATTATGAAGGAGTAGGTAGCACCGTCGTTGGAGTTTTCGGGTCAATTCGATTAAGGGACATGTGGTCACTAAAGCAATGTTAGGACGCCTTAGCGGTAACCCTAATGTCTTAGATCATTTTTTATCGAGGCAACCGTTTCGAGGCAACTTTGATCTTTAGACAGGAGGGCGACCTCTAAAACTTCCTATACTCAATGACCACGTTGAGACAACCAAGTGAGGCGTACCCTAGGAGTGGCATGTGCGAATGTGTCAATTTTCAGTTATGTTATCTTTGTACATGTTAGGGTGAGCTACGGTTGATTTTAAATTTAAGATAGATCTTGTCATGCATAGCCTATTAGCACACATCTAGCAGTTAATAGTTGCGGAAAATAAAACTAAGCTATTACAAGGCGTCGGGTATTTACATCGCCAAAAACAAACCCTTGAAAAGTAAATTGCGAGAAATAAATAAAAGCGATAAAAAGTCCTAATTAACTATTACATCCTCGGAGCAAATACAATTATACGGAATAAAAAATAATATGCGCGAGAAAAATTGATTCAGAGAGTTTTTAGGGTTTTGACCCCTTTTTTTTTAAAGAAAGAAAGAGATTTTTATTATTTTTTTGAACTAAATGAAATTAAACCTAAGTTAATTAATAAAAAAGGATATTTTTTGGGTTTTTGAATGTTTTAAGGAAATAAAAATAAGATGATTAAAAAACCTAATTCTACATTGATTTTAATTTATTGCAAAAATATTAAACTTATGCCTAATTAGAAACTTAATTAATTAAGTTATTTATTTACAAAAATAATGAAATAGTGAAATTAATTTTAATAAATAAAAATATTATATTTTACGTTTTCTGATTTTATTATATATAAAAAATATTAATTTGTTAGTGATATAAATAATAATTATAAAAATAATTAAATGAAAGAAAAAGATAAAAAGAAAGGAAAAGAAATAAACCCATGAAGGGGGTTTGGGCCCAATTTTGTGGTGTATTTGGAAATTCCCAGGCCCATTATACTTCAGCCTCATTGACCTTTGTGATTCCCTGCATGCTCGTTGACCAGGGCGTATGGTGGATGCTCCAATCTGGCCTTTAGATCTTGGCCTGAAGCCACATGGCGTACTGAGATTTGAAGCGTATGGTGGACTCCCTTTTGAAACTTGTACGTGAATACCTGTGGAAGAAAAATAACAAGGTTTTGGGGGACCTAGGATTCGAACCCAGGTCCCAATACTCATTGGCCAGCGTCCCAACCACTCAACCACCTTCATCTTTTTGTTATTATAATATACAGCAATTAACATATATCAAACAAACGCTTATGCTCGGAAAAAAACATAAAACGCGCGCTAATTCAAATAGACCAACCAGATGACAACACATCATCATCTTCAACCTTGGTTCTGTGTAAACAGAATCAAATAGCGGGGGTTTTTAACCTCCACTACCTCCCTGCACGAAAAATAGCGAATAGACACAGAGCAAACATAAATATTTTGCGAGGTATGGGTTCCAATCGTCTTGGCCTCACGAATTCAACCATGTATCCCATTGGTTCCAATTTTTCCTGGTTTGGAAAGCCCTATTTGAAAGCTTGAAAACCCTAGAAATTCAATCATGGCATATCTCGATTCAGGGCACCATGGTTCAATTAAATCATTCCATTAGCTTTGTATGATCTCTAGCAATGCAAATCAATCACAAAAACATGTCAAATACATATGAATTAAGAGATACGATTTTGAATTATAAGTGCAAACCGTGAAACTGTATTTCGTGATTCCTTGAGCTTTGGTGCTTGAATTTGATTGCAAATCACTCCTGGTACCTCCTGCAATGTGTTTGGATGGACAAAGCACCTTGAATTGGCTTAGAATGCAAAAACAAGTTTTGAGTTTTCTTGAATTTTCTTGAAATTGATATGGCCGTTCTGCAGTCTTTCAGTCGTGTTCTAGGTTATGGTTGGCTTGCTTGCATATAAGGGAATCAATTTAGGTCAAAATTTGGACCCATGCCCATGTGCATTGAAGATTAAATCTTTGATTGATAAATCAAATATTCTTGATTTTCATGATTGAACAAGTTGCCAAAATTGGATTTTTTTGTATCTTTTAGCTTGTGCACGAATTGGTCAGCATATTTGGATCATATTTGGTTCACAAAAATGTTTAAGAGTCAAATCTTTTATTTTCTTATAATTTAAATTAATTAAATGAATTAATATGTATTAAAAATCCATTTAATCAATAAATTTAAGAAAATAAATCCAATTTAACTTGGTGGGTCGTGCATAAGTCATGGGTGAAGTTTCAAAAAGAGATTTGAGTCCCATTAGCAAAAAGAAGGTGTTTTGAGCAAAGTTCACTTTTGCAAATTCATGAAAATTTCCCAACTTCTCCAATGCACAACTTGCTCAATTTTGATCATATGACCATGTTCTCTGACATTTTGGAAAGCCCTTGAAGTCCTCTAACCAATGCGTTTGGTCTTATGTCATTTGGATTTACAAATCTCAAGTTATGGCCTTTGACTCAAAGTGTACTTTTGTTGACTTTTGAAATTGACCTATAATGTAAAAATTTGTAACTTTTTGTGAGAGCATTTATTGATCTTGGAGTGTGAAGATGGATTGTAGGAAATTGCATCCTATTCAAAATGAACTTTGGATGGGATTTTTCTGATAAACCAAGAAAGAGTTATGCCCTGGTCAAAGTACAGTTGACTTTTCTACGGTCCAAAAATAGTAACTTTTGCATCTTGATGATTTTTGAGCTATTCTTGTGGGATCATGATAAAGACTTGATCAAATGATGATTGTGAACTCAAAATAAGATGTTAACCAAGAATTCTGACTTTTGACTGCAAAATGACCATTTTGCCCTTGCAGTTGACTGTTGATCAAATGGAGCTTTTGACTGTGCAAACTGACACTGTGAGTCTTGAAACTTGGCATGTAGGTGCTAGAGAATGTATATAGGCCTATGAGACTTGATTGAACCATTGAGAACCCCAAATTCCTTGAAAGAACCAAAACCCTAATTTCAGTTGTCTACTGTTTAGGAGATGGTTTGACTGTCTAACTCTTGAGCCATCTTGAACCATTTGGAGATGATTCTTGACATATCTTGAGGAATATGGGAGGGAAAATTTTGGGGTACAACAGTTTCCCCTGTTCAATCTTCTTAAACCCGAGGATGTAGATTGGCTTGTATGCCTTTCGTGATCCGAAGGTGGAAGATGATTGAACACTAAAGTGCCCAGAAATTTGCACTCGCATGGTGTAGTATCAGCAATGTGATGTCGGGAATGGGGTTACAGATGCCATTTGGAGATTGTTGGGAGAAGGATGGGCTTATAGATGCCATCTGGAGATTGTTTGCCGAATTGTAATTTTGTAAGTTGAAAGAAGTAACCTGTGTAAGGTTGCCTGATGATGAGTCCGTGTGAAACTGCATCTGAATGAGAGAAGGAACCGATGTAGGGTTGCTTCATGATGGTCAAGTAGATAATTGTCCTGTCTGGTTTCAGGTATTAACCTACAATCAGTCGTCCACAGAATTTTCCTGGCTTGTTACAGGTATTAATCTTGAACTTGAAAAGGTTGGCCGATGAGATAGTTGTCCTGGCTGGTTACAGGTATTGATCTCTGACCCGAGAAAGAAAAATAGTTTTCCTGGCTTGTTACAGGTGTTAAATTTCAATCTCTTCGTGTAGATAACTTTCCTGGCTTGTTACAGGTATTGATCTACAATCAGTCGTCCACAGATAGTTTTCCTGGCTTGTTACAGGTATTAATCTAGAATTAGTCGTCCACAGATGCTTTTCCTGGCTTGTTACAGGTATTAATCTGGAACTTAAGGAGGTTGGCCGATGAGATAGTCGTCCTGGCTGGTTACAGGTATTGATCTCTGACCTGAGAAAGAAAGATGGTCTTCCTGGCTTGTTACAGGTATTAATCTTCAATCTCTCCATGTAGATAGTTTTCCCGGCTGGTTTCAGGTGTTAACCTACAATCATTTGTCCGCAGATGTTTTCCTGGCTTGTTACAGGTATTAAACTGGGACTTGAAAGGGTGGATGGTAATCATCTTTTAATTGACCTTTTCCTGAAAAAGGTAAAACGTTAGTTGTATGCAATATCATGATGTATGAAATGCATGATGTCATGATGTTCTCAAATAAATGAGATTGTGTCGTATGCACTTCATCATGTATGTAAATAGGAGGTATGAAATGTGAAATGTTTATGAATGTATTTTCGTCTAGGAAAATAAATCCTTGACAAATGTCGGGGATTTTGTTAAATCATGGGCTGCTGTTGAAGAGTCTGGTTGAATTCTTCGTTTCCACTGGGGATGATGCACGAAGATGGTTGCAAGAATAAACCTGTAGGAGAAGGTGACTTCGTTGGGGAATAAACCTGGTGAAGAGATTACTCTGCGGGGAATTACTCTGTGGGAAGAGATACCTCGTTGAGATTTTAACGATAACTTCACTGGGGGATTCCGTTGATAAGCTCTGTTGGGGATCTTGATGATGCACTCCGCTGGGGATAGAAAGAACTTCGTTGGGGATGATCTTTCAGTTGCAACTTGCTGAGGATAACCCAGTTAGACTCTTATGGGGGTAACCTTCTGAATATGGCCGGGGAGATACATTTGTACTCTGCAGGGGACAAGCTTCCAGAATTCACTGGGGAAGATGATTCAACTCTGGCGGGGAAGCTTTTTAGACTGCGCTGGGGAAATGGCTCCACTGGGGGTATCTTGTATTCCACCGGGGAACATTCTTATACTCTGTTGAGGAATATTAAGACTGCCGGTGATGCTCTTTACGCTTGCTGGGGAATATCCTTATACTCCACTGGGGAATATTAAGACCTTCTGGGAATACCGAGACTTTTCGGGACTGGCGGTAGACTAACTTTGCTTGGGGGAGAGTATTTGCTGAATCCTTCGTAGTTGTAAGTCTCAGTGGGGAGAGCTACCATTACTGTCTTACTCTGCAGATAGTGACGATATCTTGGTCATATTCTTCAGCCGAATCTACCTTGAGACCTTGGTGGACAGAGCAACTAGACCTCTTAGACAATTCTTATTGCTCCTACCTCTGATATCACCTGTAATTAGTCCTTTGTTTCGCATGCAAATATTTATGAGCAGCAATTAATGTCAAATGCATATATCAAAAATGAACATTGGACGTTCTTTGCAAAACAAAACAGATAAAGGAAAAACAATTTGCAATTTGTCTGAAAAATGAGCTTGTATTGATTTTGAAGTTTGCTTGTAAATAGGCGTTTTGTACAAGAGGCTGGCGTCCTAGTAAGAGAACGCCGCCGAACAAATAGGATTTATACAATTTGTAAAAAGAAAACAAAACAGCTATGTGAATAATCCCACTGGGTTCCAACTCTGCTATCGCCTTTATGTCTTCAAGCATCTCATCACTTTGCTGCTTAGTTGGAGATGAATTTGATTGGTTGGTGCCGTCCGAGCCTGATAGTTGATACCAAAGTCTGGATGCAGGGTGATCCAATGAGACATAGTATTACGCTTATCCCTAACTTTTGCCTGGACCGCCCTTTCGGGTTTTCAGTCCACCGGGATACCCATTTTTACCCAAGCCGCCTTTTCAGGTTTTCGACTTGCCGGGTGTACAGATTTTTTTAATTTTCATCCCTTATTTTTGCCCGAACCCTTTTGGTTCGCCGGGAAGCCCTTATTTTTGCCTAGGCCAGTCAACCTAGCAGGTCTTTAATTATGCGTAGTATCTTTTTACTATGTCTGCATTGACGGGGTGAGGAAGGTCGTCACCATCCATGGTAGTTAGAATCATCGCTCCTCCTGAGAAGATGTTCTTAACCATAAATGGCCCTTCGTACTGAGGGGTCCATTTGCCCCTGGGATCACCTTGAGGTAAAATGATGCGCTTGATTACCAGGTCCCCGACTTGATACTCTTGTCGTCTGACTTTCTTGTTAAACGCCTTGATCATCCGTTTTTGGTATGTCTGACCATGACAAATAGCAGTGAATCTCTTTTCATCAATTAGGTTTAATTGATCAAGCCGGGTCTGGATCCAGTCATCTTCATTTAAACCCGCATCCTTCATGATCCAAAGAGAGGGTATCTGAACTTCAATGGGCAGGACTGCCTCCATGCCATATACCAAGGAATAGGGTGTTGCCCCTGTTGACGTCCGTGCTGAGGTACGGTACCCATGAAGAGCAAATGGTAACATCTCGTGCCAATCTTTGTAGGTCACTGTCATCTTCTGCACAATCTTCTTAATGTTCTTATTAGCTGCTTCTACAGCCCCATTCATCTTCGGCCGGTAGGGAGAAGATTTGTGGTGCTGTATCTTGAATTGCTCGTAGAGCTCAGTGATCATCTTGTTGTTAAGATTGGTACCATTATCCGTAATGATCCTCTCTGGTACACCGTATCGACAGATCAGGTTGTGCCGAATGAACCGTGCCACGACGTTCTTGGTTACGGTGGCAAAGGAAGCTGCTTCAACCCACCGTAACCAAGAGCAGAAGAGATAATCAGGGTGGTGTAAGGAACTATCAGGAGCAGGGTTATGACTTTTACCAGGATGAAGATCAGTTTTCTGTTTGGCGTTCAGAGTCGGAAGTTCAGGTTGAGGATAGGAAGTATCGGTTGTTGGAAGAACGTTTGAAGGCTGTGGAAGGGCAAGGAGCCCTTGGTATGGATGTTAATGATCTCGGGTTGGTGTCTGGGGTGAAAGTTCCTCCAAAGTTCAAGCCTCTTGTATTTGAAAAGTACAACAGAACGTCATGCCCTGTTACTCATGCAACTGCTTATTTCCGAAAGATGTCGGTGCATACAGAGGATCAGGGGATCTTGATTCACTTTTTCTAGAATAGCCTATCTGGGGCATCCCTGGAGTGGTACATGAAGTTGGAGAAAACCCATATTCGTTGCTGGAATGATCTTGCTCGGTCTTTTGTTAAACATTATCAGTACAATATGGATATGGCGCCCAATCGCACTTAGTTACAGAATTTGCAACAGGGACCAAGAGAATCCTTCAAGGAATACGCTCAGAAGTGGCGGGAGTTGGCTGCAAGGGTTCAACCTCCACTCATGGAGAGAGAACTTATTGATATGTTTATGAGTACCCCGCAAGGGCCAGTCTATGAGCACATGATAGGAAGTACTTCGGCAGGATTTGCAGACTTGGTTATGGCTGGTGAAAGAATTGAAGTAGGTTTGTAATTGGGGAAAATTCAGATTTGAGGTTCTAGTGGCTCATCAGGGGGCAGTAAGAAACCATTCAACACTTACCCTAAGAAAAGGGAAGGTGACGCAAGTGCGGTTTACTCTCATAGAGGAAGAAGAGAGGATCGTCATCACTAACAAATCAATGTTATTTCTATTCCTGTGAATGCTCCTCTGCAGCAGAGACCGAATACAGTGCCTCAACAACAGAGATAGCAAGATGCTCCCCGTCAGTATAATAATAAACAACACAGACAGTTGAGAAAATTTGATCCCTTGTCGGTATCTCTTACTGAAGCACTCCACCATTTGCTCGATTTGAAGTTGATCGGTTTGAGATATATGCCGCCACCACCCGCAAGACTTCCTCCTAACTATGATGATAATGCAAGATGTGAATTCCATTCAGACGGAGTTGGTCATTCTACTGACAATTGTTTTGTGTTAAAGTGCAAAATACAAGACTTGTTGGATGCTAAGGCAATTGAGTTTACTCCAGTGACTGTTCCGAATGTTACTCAGAACCCAATGCTTAGGCACGGGGGGGGGGGGGGTGTTGTTAATATGATTGATGATAATGATGAAGTGCTGAATTTAATCATGAATATGGAACAAGTAACTACTCCATTGTGGTATGTTAAGATGTATTTGCTTGACAATTCTATTTTCCCGGGTTGTACTTCAGAGTGTGCCAAGTGTAGAGAGAAACCGAAGGGCTGTGATGATTTAAAAGTCGGTATCCAGTTGTTGATAAAGGAGGGTTCCCTACAGTTCGATAGAAAACTGAGTTACCGTAAGGTTACCAAAGAAGATGTTGTTGTGGTATCTATTCCTTACACACCTGTGCGCATTCCTGCCCCATCTAGGACACCTCCTTTGATGATTACGGTACCTGGTCCCATGTCGTATACCAGTGAGAAGGCCATCCCATGGCATTATGGTGCCGATGTTTATTACCAAGGGGTGAAGTAGGAGGTAGGTATTCGTTCGTCTGAGGAAGAACATGCTGAAGGTAACGAAGAGGAAGTTGATAATTTTTCTGGTGTGGGTCGAATGACTAGAAGCGGGAGAGTATTTGGTCCTTCCAATGTGCAAGATGCGGAAGATTCTTCTGCAAGAGAAAAAGGAAAACAGCAGGCGATGATTGGTAATCCGAGGGTTACGCCGGCCAATGTGACTCAACCAATTCCGATACCATAAGCTTCTTCAGTTCCCGATGAAGTTGAAGAGTTAATGCGAATTATCAGAAAGAGTGATCATAGCATAACTGATCATTTGAGCCATACTCCTTCTAAGATGTCTATCTTTTCTCTGTTGATTTATTCAGAACCTCACAGAAATGCTTTGATGAAGTTGTTAAAGAATGCGTTCGTGCCGCATGAGATAACAGTCAATCAGTTTGAGAATGTTTGTGCTAACATATATGCCGAGAAGGGTCTGGGTTTCACAGATTTTGATCTCCCTCCGGAGGGGCGAGACCATAACAAAGTGTTGCATATTTCAATGGAGTGCAGGGGCACTACTTTATCCTGGGTTTTGATGGATACAGGATCATCTTTAAATGTATTGCCCAAGTCAGCGTTGATGAAAATTGATTATTCTGGACTGGAGCTGCGCCCTAGTGATTTGATGGTGAAGGCATTTGATGGGTCTCGAAGGTCAGTGTTTGGGGAGGTGGAGTTACCAATCAAGGTTGGTCCTCGCACCTTCACGGTTACATTTTTTGTGATGGATATACATCCAGCGTATTGTTGTTTGTTGGGGCGGCCGTGGATTCATAAAGCATGGGCAGTCACTTATACTCTTCATCAGAAGCTCAAGTATCCTGCATAGGGAAAGGTGATAACTGTGTGCAGCGAGGAAGAGTACATCGTGAGTCATTTGACATCATTCTGCTATTTTGAAGTTGAAGGTGAGATACATGAGACTCCGTTTCAAGCGTTTGAGACAGTTCATGTTGTCAATTTTCCTCCTCCAGAGCAAAAGAGGAAACCTGAAACTGTTATGTCTTCTCTCAAGGATGCGAGAGCTGTGGTGGAAAATGGAAACCCTGAAGGTTGGGGTCAGGTGCTGAACGTTACCCCAAAATTTAATAAATTTGGTCTTGGTTTTAGCCCGGGTCAGCAGAGTGCAACTCCCAGAGCATCTACTTTATCTACTCCTGTGAAGTTTTCCCGTCCTTGTGCTACTCAATCAAGACACGTCAATGCAGTTGGCGACGATAGGGTTGATGGCTACAATATCGAAGATTGGATTCACCCGAGTATTCCAGGCCAGACACTCAACAATTGGAGTTCTGTGGATATTATCCAAGTTTTAAGCACTGAGGAGTACTTTTCTTGTTTTCTTTTATTATCATATCATAATTCCTACGCTCTGCCCAAGGCGTGGTGAATCATTTGTGTAGGGCCACCATGTTTATTTTCAAAAGTTTATCATGAAATAAAGGACATTTTTGCATTCAAAATTTTGCTCCATTTCTTCTTTTTTATTTAAATGGCAATGTTTCTCTTTTCACACACGGTCACTAAAAAATGCCAAAATGTCATTCATGCAGATGCACTTCCACCACCGATCATTTTGATAACGACTCTGCTATGGCTCATTATGACTTTGATACTCCTATTTATCAAGCTGAAGAAGAAGCATATGAGGATTGTGGTCTTCCTGAGGAATTAGCAAGATTATTAAAACAAGAAGAGAAGGTTATCCAGCCGAATCAAGATTCGATCGAGGTGGTGAATATTGGCACAGAAGAGGTAAGAAGAGAAGTCAAGATAGGGGCAGATCTCAAAGAAAGTGTAAGGGTCAGATTGATTGAGCTACTCCGTGAGTATTCTGATATCTTCGCTTGCTCTCATGAGGATATGCCTGGGTTGGATACAGACATAGTGGTGCATCGACTATCACTCAAAGAAGGTTGTTCCCCTGTCAAGCAAAAGCTCTGAAGAACTCATCCTGAGATGTCCAAGAAGATCAAGGAGGAGGTCCAGAAGCAGTTGGACGCGAATTTCTTAAAGGTCATCAATTATCCGCCATGGATTGCAAATATTGTGCCTGTGCCCAAGAAGGATGGTAAGTTCAGGATGTGCGTGGATTATAGGGATTTGAACAGGGCCAGCCCTAAAGACGACTTCCCTCTTCTGCATATTGATGTGTTGGTCGATAATACTGCTCATTCCAAAGTTTTTTCGTTCATGGATGGTTTTTCGGGTTACAATAAAATTAAGATGGCTCCAGAGGATATGGAGAAGACAACATTTATCACGCCTTGGGGCACCTTCTGCTACAAAGTGATGATGTTTGGTTTGAAAAATGTCGGGGCAACATATCAGCGCGCCATGGTCACTCTCTTTCATGATTTGATTCACAAAGAGATTGAGGTTTATGTTGACGATATGATTGCTAAGTATGACACGGAAGAGGAACACCTTTTTCATCTGGAAAAATTGTTCGGGAGACTGAGGCAGTTCTTGCTAATGTTGAATCCGAATAAGTGCACCTTCGGGGTGAGATCCGACAAGCTGTTGAGTTTTATTGTAAGTGAAAAGGGTATCGAGGTGGACCCTACCAAGGTAAAAGCGATACAGGAAATGCCTGAACCAAGGACAGAGAAGGAAGTACATGGTTTCTTGGGAAGGTTAAACTACATTTCTAGATTTATTTCTCATCTCACATCCACCTGTGAACCTTTGTTCAAATTGTTGAAGAAAAGTCAGACAGTGAAATGGAATGAGGATTGTCAGAAGGCCTTTGACAAAATAAAGGAGTATTTGCAGGAACCTCTGATACTCATGCTGCCAATGGAAGGAAGGCCACTAATCATGTATCTAACCGTGTTGGAGAGCTCAATGGGTTGTGTCCTCGGTCAGCATGACGAGACAGGGAAGAAAGAGCAGGCTATTTACTACTTAAGTAAGTAGTTTACGGAATGCGAGTCGAGGTACTCATTGCTGGAAAAGACTTGTTGTGCGCTTTCCTGGGCCGCCAAACGTTTGAGGCAATACATGTTAACTCACACCACCTACTTGATATCCAAAATGGATCCAATCAAGTACATTTTTGAGAAGCCAACTCTTACAGGCAAGGTCGCCCGTTGGCAGATAATACTCACCGAATATGATATCCAATACACTACTCAAAAAGAAATTAAGGGTAGTGTACTGGCCGACCATCTTGCTCATCAGCCCATGAATGATTATGAACCAATGAAGTTTGATTTCCCAGATGAGGAAATTGTGTATATTCGGGATTGTAATATGTCAGACCCAGACGAAGGACCTGAGCCGGGATCACGTTGGACGCTTGTTTTTTATGGTGCCTCCAATTCCACGGGCAACAGTGTCAGAGCTATTATCACTTCCCCTGAGGGATACCACATTCCTTTCACGGCTCGTATTTGTTTCGATTGCACTAACAACATGGCCGAATATGAGGATTGCATTTATGGCATTGAAGCGGCGATCGACCTGCGCATCAAATTTTTGAAAGTTTACGGGGATTCCAATCTTGTTATCAGCCAGATTAATGGAGATTTAGAGACTCTTCATCAGAACCTAATTCCCCATCGTGAACATGTTATGAAGCTGATTCGGTACTTCGAAGAGATCACGTTTGAGCATATTCCCAGAGAAGAAAACAATCTAGTTGATGCACTGGCAACTTTGTCCTCCATGTTCAAGGTTAAGTGGGCTAATGAGGCACCTTCCATTACCATCAGAAGTTTGAGTGATCCAGCTTTTTTCTTTGAGGCTAGTTTGGAATCAGATGGTAATCCTTGGTTTTATGATATTAAATGATATCTTGAAACACAAGAGTACCCTAAAGAGGCATTTGTCACAGATAAGAAGTTCTTGAGAAGATTTTCAGCCAAGTTCTTTCTCAGTGGTGGTGTGTTATATAGAAGGCATCATGACGGTTTACTGCTCAGATGTGTTGACAAGAAAGAAGCAGCTAGAATCATTGAGGAGATAAATGAGGGTGATTTCGGGACTCATTCCAGTGGGCATACCATGGCTAAAAAGATTTTGCGAGCATGTTATTATTGGTCCACCATGGAGACTGAATGTTACGATCATGCACGAGTTTGCCACAAATGTCAAATCTATGTTGATAAGGTGCATGTGCCACCAGTACCTTTGAATGTCTTGACTTCCCCTTGGTCGTTTGCGATGTGGGGAATTGATATGATCGACAAAATTGAACCGACTGCATCCAACGGGCACTGTTTCATTCTGGTTGCCATCGATTATTTTACAAAATGGGTCGAAGCTGCATCCTATGCCAATGTCACCAAGAAGGTGGTAACTCGGTTCATTAAGCACAATATTATTTGTCGCTACGGAGTGCCTGAAAAGATCATTACCGATAATGGGTCTAATTTGAACAACAAAATGATGAAGGAGCTTTGTGAGTCCTTCAAAATCAAGCATCATAACTCTTCCCCATACCGACCAAAGATGAACGGTGTTGTCGAAGCAGCCAATAAGAATATCAAGAAAATCGTACAGAAGATGGTGGTAACCTATAAAGATTGGCATGAGATGCTGCCTTTCGCTTTGCATGGTTATTGCACCACTGTTCGTACTTCGACTGGGGCAACCCCATTTTCGTTGGTTTACAGAATGGAAGCAGTATTGCCGGTAGAAGTCGAGATTCCTTATCTTAGGATCATGAGGGATGTTGAGCTGGATGAAAGGGAATGGGTACAGAATCGGCTGGATCAGTTAGAACTTATTGACGAGAAGAGATTGACGGTTGTTTGTCACGGTCAGGTATATCAGCAAAGGATAAGGAAAACTTTTAATAATAGGGTACGGCCTCAGTGTTACAAGCCAGGTGACCTTATGCTAAAAAGGATAATTCTCCCCCAAGGAGATCCCAGGGGCAAGTGGGCTCCGACTTATGAAGGTCCTTTCGTGGTCAGAAAAGTTTTCTCTAGAGGAGCGATGATGCTCACGACTATGGACGGAGAGTACTTCCATCTCCCTGTGAATGCTGACGTAGTTAAAAAATACTTTGCATAAAAAATATATATAAAAAAAACCCGCTAAACTGAAAACCCGAAAGGGTGGTTTAGGAAAAAAAAGGGTGTCCTGGTGAATCGAAAACCCGAAAGGGTGATTCAGGCAAAAGTTAGGGACTTAAAGTAAATGACTACGCTCATCATGAGATCCTTTATTTCTTTCCTTCGTTTCGTCACCTGGCATAAGCTCGAAGCTAATCCAAGAATGATCTGTCTAAAATCAGGAAGTTGGAAGCGTGAGAGTCATAAGAGTCACAGCAGAGTCGGGACTTGATGGATATTCACATTCACATTTCCATTTGTAAACACTTGTTTGCTTTGATTTTGTAATTTCTTGCTTCCGAATGTAAATGCCTTTTTTCACAGGCTGATTTCTCAATCAATAGAATATCTTCTTTCAAGTATACGTATACGTTTCTTTTCTCCCTTTTTACTATTTTGTTTTCAAAAACATCCAATATTTTTGATAAGCATGTGCATATAAACTTCGTGGACCTTACACGGAAATGGTAATCTAAGTCATGGTTAGCTGATCGCTTGAAATACAGATAACAAACACAACTACTATTGTATGAGGGTCATGTTTGGTTCTATGATTGATAGGATTCTCATTCACTTTATTGGTGGATGCCTTGTCATTTGTTTCACAGCTCCGTGCTGTTGGTAAAGGTCATGGGTCGGGATAATATCAAGATTACGGCAAGTCGGCAAGATCGGCGAACCTAGTTGGAGATATTTCTTCCCCATAATGGCTTTTATTACGTTTCTTTGCCGCACTTTCATGTGTTATCTTGATTGATTGTTTTAGCATTGTATGCATATAGGATTTTATTTATGGCCGAATGTCAGTCTTGATGCGTTGAATATTTTTGCCTAAAAAAAAATTGTTTCATTTTACTTAATCCATCCAGTATCACTCTTTAATCGTTTTTTTCGGGCATTTTGATACCAATTGTGCCAATTCTTTTGCTTAGCCAAATGTTTGGAGGAAGGAGTTTAGCTAAAAAAGATGACTGTAGTGGTATGCTTTTGAGTAGAATCCCGTTGACGATGTACAGACATTGTTTCAATCCCCAAAACTGGAGATATAAGGGAGTTAGACCCTCGTTAACCCCTCTGAGCCTTCGAAGTAGGAGTTTCTTTCCCGTTAAAAAAAAACCTTATTTTTAAAAAAAACCAGGGGCAGGGTAGATGTTTAGTTAATTGGACCAAGCATTCAAATTTCAGAAGGAATGTCCCATCTGAGGATCACCACATTTTATCTTTCGCATCATGAGATCGGAAAAAATGTCTAAACCATGATGTTCATTTCCTCACAAAGTCCTGAGGTCGAAATCGAATCGATACAATAATGGCTATCCCTCGCCGACCAAGGAATGAGGCATTTGTTTTCTTCAAAAAAATAAGAGAGAGAAAGAAAGAATAAGTTCAAAGACCTAAAGTCATGTTGACTTGTTCGAAGAGGAAAGCATGAATAAGAAAGAAACAAAAATCCTCGTTAAGTCGAAACTTGGAAACAAGTCGCTTAGGCAAAAGTTAGGGCATCCCGCTGGACTCCCAAAATTGAAATTCAAAAGACTTTGTCCAGGCAAAAGTTAGGGAAAAGAAGAGCCTAAAAGGCCGAAAAAGATTATCCAATAAAATTTTCATCAAAAGAAGAGGAACAATAATATAAAAAAAAAGCAGCAAAAGTTAAGTGACAATCATGTTGGAGAATTTGTCGTGGTCACTCAGCCATTATAAATCCTTTTGAAAGATGAATGCTTGTGATAAGTCAACTGAACTTAGGACAGGAGAATATCACGAAGGGGGTGGGCACCAAATAACTTGAGCCTTGAAAAACTTTTTTCTAAAAAAACCTCGAACCAGGCCACGTTACAACCTCTAAAAGTCCTAACTGAAACAAGGGTTTAACTCGAAAGCATACTACAACAGGATAACATTTCCTAAACTCCCAAATATGTGTTGCATATCCATGTTGGTATCTTACCACCCGCATCTTGACTCGTTTTTGTTGAAAAAAGACGGGAAGGAAAATTTTAAAATTTTTGCACTCTAGCCAGTGATTCATTCACAACAGAGATGCGACACTTTGTTAAGGTTTTCAACTTCAAGGCTTAAATAATCATCGCATCAGGTATGTCATTCCCACAATAAACATCTTTCTGCATGCAAAACATTTGTTTGACATAAAAAAAAAGAGTTTACACGTTGAACACCTGTAAAGAGCTTAATGATTGTCAGGAAGGGAATATTTGGTCTTCTTCTGTTAGACAGAGCCCATGTATGAATAAGACTTTACCTATCCCCAGTGAAGTTTCGTTTCCGCAATGAAGTTTTGTTGCCCCAGGAATCTTCTTTTAAAGGCTTCATTCTGAGACTCCGGATTTGAAGATGTCGCATATCCCTAACGGAGTTGCCAACAGAGATCCCTCACCATGACCTCTCATTTCCCAGCCAATCTGTTGACTGGGGAATCCTTATGTTAAGATCTTTCCTTATACCCAGTAAAGTCGATACTGAGTGACTATCTGCATGATCCATCTAATGGTGGCATTTCAAGAAGAATCTCTCTCTAACAAAAATCTTCAACAGAGTTCTGTCTCCCCGGTGAAGTCTCGTTTCCTCAGCAGAACTTTGTTCCCCCAACAAAGCTTTTCACCCCTCACGTCGGGTTTATTGTCTTGGTATCATCCTCAACACGGCTGCGCGCTGTCTTTTCCAGAGATTACAGTCTTGCCCTGATCTTCTCCCTCAATATCTAATCTTCAGATGGCGTCCCACTCCAGAAGCTACAGTGTCGATCCGATCTTCTCTGGGAGTTTGCAATTTATTTTTACAGCTCCTCTCAACGTTTGTGGCCCATTTCTACTGGTTGCTCGGTTGTTATTCCCTGTGAAGCTTCATTTCTTTGAGGTTCCCTCTCCAGTGGTTCCCCATATTTTCTCCCCTCCTTTGGATTTCGCAATTTATTTTTACAAGTCATGTCAGATTCTGACTTCTTGGTTATTGGCTTCTCAATTGGCCATTCCCTAGTGAAACTTTTAAACATGCATCATTACATTGCATCTACCAAAACGCGTAGCATTTCCATTATATGGAACATTGCGCTATATAAAAAGAATTCAAACATGCATCAGAACATAAGCCATTATTGTTTCTGTTGTCCCCAGTGAATGTGCTAAAACTTCGGGTTAAATCCCCAGCGAGGTCTTCATCCTCATTATCTCTGTTTCCTCCCTATACCAATATCCTTTTGACGTTAATCATTTGTTTGTTTGAGTGTCTACTCTTGACTGTAGTTCAGTTTCACCATGGCGCGGTCTTCTCGGGTTTAGTCCTCACTACCCTCTCCGGGTCATTCCAATGTATATTAATGCATCTTTCGAATACAAGTTTCGTCCTGATATTCTCTTTCAGCAAGTTTTTAGGTGTACGCCCTAATCTCCTTACTTTGGGTTGAGCTCAGAGTTTCGTCTCCTCACCTTGCGTGTGAAATCCAGTTTCATCCTGGTGCTCATCTAGTTTAGTTTCGCCTAACTAATTTTTGAGTCGAGTTTCGTCTCGTTTTTGCTTTCATACCTTGGACCCTTTGACGGTGTTCGTTTACCGAGTGCAGTGTTCGTACTGCATCCCTAGTTTGAAATCAGTCTCTTGTGTTCCTTGGATTCTTTTATCAGTTTTCGTCATTGTTTATCCATTGATCTGAGACCAGCAGGTGCTCTGAGAAACATGCGCTCTCATCACTATCGCTTTGGGTCGAGTTTCGCCTCGTCGCCTGTGCATGAAATCCAGTTTCGTCCTGGTAATCATCTAGTTTAGTTTCGTCTAACTAGTTATTGAGTCGAGTTTCATCTCATTTTTGCTTTCATACCTTGGACCCTTTGACGGTGTTCATTTACCGAGTGCAGTGTTCGTACTGCGTCCCTGGTTTGAGATCAGTCTCTTTTGTTCCTTGGATTCTTCTATCAGTTTTCGTCACTTTTTATCCATTGATTTGAGACCAACAGGTGCTCTGAGAAACATGCACTCTCATCACTTTGCTATGGGTCGAGTTTCGCCTCGTCGCCCGTGCGTGAAATCTAGTTTCGTCCTGGTACTCATCTAGTTTGGTTTCGTCTAACTAGTTTTTGAGTCGAGTTTTGTCTCGCTTTTGTTCCTCTTTTCTAGGATTCTTTCAGTTCCTTCATACTATCTATCTTAGTTGAGGTTAGCAAGTGTTCCTAGAATCACGCACTCTAGCCACTTTGCTTTGGGTCGAGCCCAAAGTTTCGTCTCCTCACCCGCGTACGTTTTCTTTTCCAGAGCTTAGTTTCGCCTATACTCTTTGATTTGAGTTTTATCTAACCCTTTTTTTGAAGCCCAGTTTTGCCCTGGCACATTTGTCCGGAAGTTTAGTTGCGTCTATTCTTCTTTGTTTTTGTTCTGTCTCAACCTGCATTACAGCTTCATTCTGACACATGTCTTGGGGGTTTTCTGCTTCTTTTTCTTTCTTCTTCAAGAGTGTAAATTTTCGAGTTCTTTTGTATTCAATTATCTTCAACTCTGAACGCTCGAAAGTTGTCATTTTTCTCACTTATCATGTTGAAGATATTTGAATAGGGGCAGCTGTTGCACCCAAAAATTTACCCTCTTGATTTATGCTTATGTTTCATCATGAATATCATATTGCATTGCATTCATACATTATGATGGGATCAAAGTACTTTGGTTATGAAGTCTTCCTCAAGATTTGAAGGTTGTTTGCATTGACAAGTTGCTCAAGTAGAACCTTATCATCTAAACCTCTGGATCTTTCAAGCTCAAAAGTTATTGCATATCTCAAGATATTTTATCCATCTCTTTGAATCATCAGAGGATTGAAGTTTGTGATTGATTATAATAAGAATCACTCTTTTGATTCACCAGTCAAATTAGGGTTTTGCTTGATCAAGGCTATTGATCAATGTACAAGTCTTGATTTGGAAGCTACAACATCTCATTGGTATTTGGAAAGTCTTTGTACAAGAAATTGGCCAAGATGTCCAGAGGATTTGGAGTTTTGTAGATGATTCATCAGTCTCCTAAGGTGTGTACCAAAACTAGGGTTTGGGATTTCATCAAGATTTCTTGAGAATTTCGAAGTGAAACTTTGTACATGGCCTCTATATATTTGGAAGATCATATGTTTGAAGTTTTGATCATCAATTTTGAAGGGAAGTGGATCAATTAATACAAAGGGGAAAATGGTCATTTTGGTCAAAATCAGTCAAAGTCAAGGTTGACCAAGTGAACTTTTGGTCAACCATCAATTCAAGGATGTACTTTTCATATTTCAAGTCCATTTTGATCATTGGATCAAAGAGATTGAGGTTTGGGTTGAAACTTGTTCATGAAGAAACCCTAAAAGTTTCTAATTTTGGAAAACAAGGACTTAATTTCAAAAATTCATATTTTATTCACCTTTGATCAAAAAAATGAAAATGAAGTATGCTTGGAAATATAAGAGGATGATTTTTCATCTCCTTTTGGTTTCATGTCCAAATTGGCAAAGAGTCAAGAGTTATAAAGCTTGGAAGTCACAAAATTATAGGTTATTTTCCTATTTTAGTGAATTTCATGTCAAATTTTGAAGACCTTAATTGATTCAATTGCAAAAACTTAAAACTAAGGGATTGTAGATCTTTTCAATACCTTTCCAAATTGTACTCATTTGTGTCCAAATTCAAAAATATGAGCAAGTTATGGACTTTGGAATTTTGAGGCATTTTATTGAATTTGGACAAATATGCAAAATGGTCATTTCTTGCAAACTCAAGTTTTAGCCATTCCTTTTGCTTCTAATCAAGCCCATGAGAAATTTGTGACATGCTGAGCCCCATCACACTCACCATTTCGTGCCTCATTTGGTTTTGCATTTGTTGGATTGAAAAATCACAAAACTTGCTCAAATGTGCAAATTCACCAACACTCTCATTTCAAACAATCATGAGCTGGAACTTTGGGCATATAATTCTGACTTCATTTGGCTCACAAAATGCACAAAAGGCAAGCAAATGCACAAGTGAAACGCAAGCTCCATGTGCATTCTCTTTTTTCCCCAAAACTACCAAACTTGCCCTCCAACAGTTTTGAGTGCCAAATACAACTTCTATCCTCTTACCCTCGTGCTATATAACAAGAATCAAGGCTTAGTTGTGGAGGAGGAGGCTCATAATCTCTACATTGCAAATCTGAAAATTTCCAAGCATCTCTGCAAATTGCTTCGAATCTCTCTTCTTCTTGGATCATTCTTCAAAATACTTGGTGATTTAGCTTCAGTGAAGTAAGGAGATCAATCCTGCACCATTGGATTGCTTCTGGAGTGAAGGAATCATGTTTCCAGATTTCACCTCCATGTGAGTTTCTTGAACTTTGATTTACATGTTTCAGCTTGAATTGATGATGTAAATCATGTTCATTGAGTTGCTAGCTGACCAATCACTAGGATTGATGTATATTTGAGCTTTGATTCAAGCAGAATTGTTGAAATCGTGTTCATGACTTGGATGTTTGCAGTGAGTTTTTTCAGTTTTTGAGACTTCATTTCTTGATCCATACTTGATCTTTGAGATTGATTCAAATTGCATAATGTAGTATGATATGCTAGCTTTAATTTGCACTTGATTTCATGGATTTTGGTTGAGAAACGAGCATGATTGATGGATCTGAACATAGGCTCATGACCTGTTGGGTTGCACACGTTTTGCCCTATGCTGGAGGTTGAAGATGAAGTGAGGTGGCGCGCTGTGATTGGCTTTATTTAAATTATCATGCATTTCATATTATTTGATTTTCTGATTTTTATTTCTTGATCAAAACAACTTAAAAAATTCTGAAAAAAATTATCACAAGTCCAAAATAATTTCTACAATCTTGTGTAATTTTATTGGAATTTTTAGAAATGTTTTAATTGGTGTAAAAATTCATAAGTTTAAATAATTGTTTGTTTAAAGATTATTTTTATTTTAATAGTTCTTTTGATCTGAAAATTCCACAAAAAAATGATTTGGACTCATAAAATAATGTAGAAATTGATTCTGACTTTTGTTTAGCATTTTTTCTATTTTTTAATTATAAATTTAGTTTCAAAAGTTTATTTGAAATATTTGTTTCATAATTTTTGTTTTAATACTTCCTTCAATTCAAAAATCCTCAAAAAAATCATGCAAGTTTGTTTTCAATCATAGAGTACGAATATATTTTTATTTTGACCTTTTTGTGAATTTTGGCTAGGGTTTGCATTTTTGCCTTTGAATAATAGTTTAATTGTTAATTGTTTGATTGATTTTTATTTTAATATTTCCTTTAATTCAAAAATTCCACAAAAAATCAGGAATGTGTGTTTTTAATTCTAATATTTGAATATAATTTTGGTTGGATATTTTTTCTGATTTTTGATTAGAATTTTATTTTGAGATGTGATTATTTGTTTAATTGATTAATTGTTTGAATTTGATTTTATTTTTGACTTTTCATTAATTCAAAAAAATATGGAAAAATAGGTATTCTGACCTCTTGAGTTTTGTCATGTTTGATGTATATTTGTTCTGATTGTTTTGAATTTTGATCTTATCTAATCAATATTTAAGATTAAAAGTCAAAAATTAGGGTTTTGTTGCTTATTGTGCAAGTTTCATTTTCAAAACCATTATGCCCTGGATTTTCAATGGAATTTAGGTATTGATTATGGTTAATGAATGTATTGAAGATCTGAAAACCATTTTTCTTGAATTATTTGACTTGGTTTGATATTTTTCCATAAATTATTTTGAAAACTTGTCTAGTTTTGATAGTTTGGCCAACTAGTTTTGAACTTTGGGCCTCATTTGATCCCCTCCTCAACCATTCATGAACTTAAGACTTGCTTTCTGACTTCTACACACTTCAAAGATGCTAAGAAATTTTTTTTTGAATTATTGAAATCCTTTTCTATTTTTGATGTATTTTTGAAGTGAAGGTACCCAATTAATGTTGCATATCTTGTTGCAATTTGTTTGATGGCCAATGAACTTGAGTGAGGCCTATAATTGGGCACCTAATGATCATGTTGGATATGTTCATCCAAATAAACTCAAGTCATTTAACCTAATGCCCTATGTTTGAATGATTGAACCTTTTGATGCATTGTGTGGGATTTCTCTCCTATTATGCTTGTGAGTTGTGTTGAAATAATTGAGTATGATTGAATTGTGTTTGCTACTGACCTTCATGGTCTTTGATTGTATTCTTCTCAATCTCCCATGATCCTTGATTGATATTCAATTGTCAACTCAACATGGTGATAGAAAGGAGCAACATTCCTCTAATTCTTTTGACCAAATTGTGCATATGCCTGTTTCCTTTTGTCTATCATGACTAATGTTTGATAGTTGCTATCATGTTTTCTCATTTCATCATGGTGTCATAATCCATCCTTTATGTGAATCATCATTCTATTTATGGGAATACTAACTTGGTTGTTAAATGTGCGAGGTACTTTGAGGAAAGTTTCCATTTTTGGCTTGAGGTTACTGTGTTTCACTTTATTTGTGGAACACAACTTATTATATTGGCACTACTCTTGTGCTTGGCATGTTTGATAGTTTATTCAGGATATATGTATATGTGATTATGAATGCCATACATTACCCATGGGATCTGTTCATATCTGAAAATCTCAATACTTACATCCTGATAGCGTAATTTCTGACTTGATTTGTCTGTTGATGCCAGCTTGCTTGAAGTTCTCTGGGTTTATTTTATTCTTGCTCACTTGCTACGGATAGTTATCCGTTTGGTATTGCATTATTTCCTTTCTTCTACTTTCATAGTTCTATGTTGCATGATGGGACCACTATTGCTGATATATGTCAGGAGGCCCTCTATTTTTTTTGTCTGATACATGTGTTGTGTTTGCTTCTTTAACTGTTGATCGATGAGTCACTCAATTTAGAAATTGAGATCACGACTTCGCTCTCAGTGCATGTTCCCTATAGGGTGTTTATTGTTTTCTTCTTTAATTGTTGATCGATGAGTCACTCAATTTAGAAATTGAGATCACGACTTCGCTCTCAGTGCATGTTCCCTATAGGATGTTTATTGTTTGTTTCTTTAATTGTTGATCGATGAGTCACTCAATTTAGAAATTGAGATCACGACTTTGCTCTCATTGCCTGTTCCCTATAAGATAGTTTTGTTAAGCTTCCTTTGACATGTTGATTAAGGTAGGAATCCATGTATGCTAACATAGGGTAGGAGTTTCATTTACCCTTAACCTTAGGGTCAACCATTGCATGATAACATTAGGGATATTGCTAGGCTAGTTTCCCTTAGTTGTTTTTCCTTCCTTTTCATTTTGCATCTTAAAACAAAAATTGTTTTCTTAACAAATCATAAAACACTTCTAATAAGCTCAAACCCTTCTTAACAAATCATAAAACACTTCTAATAAGCTCAAACACTTCTAACACTTCTATATAAAAAAATTTGTTATAGCCGATGTTTCGCCATCGCACATTTGTTTGAAGTCGATGTTTCGCCATCGCACATGTTTGTTATCCTACTTTGATTCTCAATATCATTTTTAGGTGTGATATTTTGTTATCCATTTTATTGATGTTTCGCCATCTTTACCATGATATCTTGTTATCTCTTAGCCGATGTTTCGCCATCGCACATTTGTTTGAAGCCGATGTTTCACCATCGCACATGTTTGTTATCCTACTTTGATTCTCAATATCATTGTTAGGTGTGATGTTTTGTCATCCGTTTTATTGATGTTTCGCCATCTTTACCATGATATCTTGTTATCTTATAGCCGATGTTTCTCCATCGCATATTTGTTTGAAGCCGATGTTTCGCCATCGCACATGTTTGTTATCCTACTTTGATTCTCAATATCATTGTTAGGTGTGATGTTTTGTCATCCGTTTTATCGATGTTTCACCATCTTTACCATGATATCTTGTTATCTCTTAGCCGATGTTTCGCCATCGCACATTTGTTTGAAGCCGATGTTTCGCCATCGCACATGTTTGTTATCCTACTTTGATTCTCAATATCATTGTTAGGTGTGATATTTTGTTATCCATTTTATTGATGTTTTTCCATCTTTACCATGATATCTTACTACCTTTTAGCCGATGTTTCGCCATCGCACATTTGTTTGAAGCCGATGTTTCGCCATCGCACATGTTTGTTATCCTACTTTGATTCTCAATATCATTGTTAGGTGTGATGTTTTGTCATCCGTTTTATTGATGTTTCGCCATCTTTACCATGATATCTTGTTATCATATAGCTGATGTTTCGCCATCGCATATTTGTTTGAAGCCGATGTTTCGCCATCGCACATGTTTGTTATCCTACTTTGATTCTCAATATCATTGTTAGGTCTGATATTTTTTCATCCGTTTTATCGATGTTTCGCCATCTTTACCATGATATCTTGTTATCTCTTAGCCGATGTTTCACCATCGCACATTTATTTGAAGCTGATGTTTCGCCATCGCACATGTTTGTTATCCTACTTTGATTCTCAATATCATTGTTAGGTGTGATATTTTGTTATCCGTTTTATTGATGTTTTGCCATCTTTACCATGATATCTTACTACCTTTTAGCCGATGTTTCGCCATTGCACATTTGTTTGAAGCCGATGTTTCGCCATCGCACATGTTTGTTATCCTACTTTGATTCTCAATATCATTGTTAGGTGTGATGTTTTATCATCCGTTTTATCGATGTTTCGCCATCTTTGACATGTTACTTTGTTCTTATTTAGCCGGTTGTTTTACCATCTCATTTGTTTGTTGTTTTATTTGATGTTTTGCCATCTTGACTGTTTTTTCTTGTCTTAACTAAAAAACACAAACCAACCAAAATATATAAGCCGAACTACGGCTGCTCTGATTCCTAAAAAGGGATACGTAGGCAAAGGGGTAGGGCCCAACCGAGCACAACTTTTATTTTTCCCTACATTGTTTTCTTTTTCTTTCGCATGCATTCCCTTTTTAGCTTTAAGCCATAGACATAGGATTTGACCACACCCATTAGATTAGACAACAAGAGTGGATACCATAGAGTACTACGGGCGTGTGGGGTGCTAATACCTTTTCCTCACATAACAGACTCCCTTACCTGATCTCTCGGTCGAAAGACCGTGATTTCTCCCTTTTCAGGTTTTCTCGATGTTTACATTTCCCTTTTTGCGGGATAAAAGACGTTCGGTGGCGACTTCATTGATGTTTCATTACATCCAGATGACATTTACGGCTGTGTGGTTTCAACACCCGGTAGGACGTTGCTAATTATTGTTGCTTTATTTATTTTGTTTTCTGTTTTTGCTCATTAATCTTAATATAAATGCTTCGCATGATTTTCTTTCTTTTACAAAATTTTGCATGCTATTAAGAAGTGGTAAAGTAACCACCAACGAGTGTACAACTAGAAAGAGAAATAGTGAAAGCAATATGGCTAATCAGCCAAATAATGGAGAAATACCTCCACCAATTACTACGGGAACAGCGGTAATACCAACAGTTAGTGAAATTGTCTCGTCAACTGTTGGTTCGATACCAACATTAACAGCAACCCAAACGGGACCAATACTTTCGTATGCAGGTCCCAGAGGTCCAACAGGAACACCCCCACCAAGGGTGAATCCAGGATTTTGACCACACGCTCCCCCAGGATTTTCGACAGCCTGGATGGGTCGAGACCAGCCTTATGGCATGTAAACTACTGAAATGGCTAGCCTTATGAACATTGCGTCTACATTTTCAGAACCTTTGGTAAGTGCATCTTCGCCATTACAGGGATCTGGAACTGGTATGGGTAGGAACCAACTTTTAGGAGGGACATCCCTTGCAATGCCAAGCCGCACAAATGCTTCCACAATAATTTTGAGGTAACAAATGGATGAAAGCAACTATTACATGGTACAAATGTTGTCCCAAACTCTAAGTACAGTATTGACCCCTCTAATACAAAATACTACTCAGTCAAACAAACAAATGACAGCGCAAATGGCACGCATGACTGAATTTTTTGGGGTTCCCCAACCTATTCGACAACCCCAGAGAGCTCCTATTAGAGAGGATCAAGGTGTAGTCTTAGAAGAAGATGTAACTATTAACCAAAATCCACAATTCGATAGAAGGAACCACATAGTAGAAATCAAACAACCTAGGGTCGAAATACCCAGACCTCCCTCGTAGATCCCTAGAGAGGGTGATCAAGGTGTGCTGATGGTAAATAGGAACCAAAATGCTGACGAACTGATACAGCAAGTTCGACACCATAATTATGGCACAGAAAATAATTTGACAGCCATGATTGAAAACATCATGATACAAAATGGAATGAACATTGGCTTTCATAGGCCAAATTTTACATCCCCTCTATCAGAATACATCTTGCAAACAGATTTACCCCCTAGGTGGAAAGTTCCAAAGTTCACTAAGTTTTCAGGGGATACGACGGAATCAACTGTCGAACATATAGTGAGATATTTGATAGAAGCTGGGGAAATATCAAATAATGAGAGCCTTAGGATTAAATACTTCACAAGTTCTTTAACAACAAATGCTTTTACTTGGTTTCCCACCCTCCCAGCCAATTCGATCCACAATTGGAATCAATTGGAGAGATTGTTCCATGAACAATTTTACATGGGGCAAACCAAAATAAGTCTGAAAGAACTGACAAGCGTGAAAAGAAGATTCACTGAGCCAATAGACAAATATCTAAATAGGTTTCGACTGCTTAAAGCCAGATGCTTTACACAAGTGCCTGAGCATGAATTGGTCGAAATGGTTGCAGGGGGCCTAGACTATTCTATTAGGAAGAAACTAGATACCCAATATCTGAGGGACATGGCCCAATTGGCCGATAGAGTTCGACAGGTAGAACGTCTTAAAATGAAAAAAGCTAAAACAACTAAGACTCATCGGCGAGAAAAGGTAGCCTATGTCGAAATGGATGATGATGATCCAGAGACATCTAGTAATCCTACAATTGTCGAAGAGAGCGAAATAGATTTAGCAGAGTTAAAACATGGGCCTTCATACTCTTGTACAGTGTTACTGCCCTCAGATGGGAAGAATCCTACTGAGTCTGAAAAGAACAGTGATAGATTCCCAAAGAAAACGTATAGTTTCGACGTCACAAAATGTGATGAGATATTCGACTTATTAGTGAAAGATGGCCAAATGATAGTTCCCCCAGGGGCGAAAATGTATCCTTTAGAACAAAGAAAGAAAAGAGATTTTTGCAAGTATCATAATTTTTTGGGCCATAAAACTTCACAATGTTTTCTTTTCATGGATCTTGTTCAAGGAGTGATCAAAGAAGGCAGACTCAAGTTTGCTGACAAACCCCAAATGAAAATTGATGCAGACCCACTGAGAGATGATGCCCACTATGCTGAACCAGCAGGCATCAACATGGTCGAAACTTCTAAAGACTTCGTCAATATGCTGGTCTTTGGCAGTTTTACTGGGAACATCTCTAGAAAGACTGCAGAAGCGGTTAGAAAGGACACTGAAGGCCTAAACCAAAAGGCTACTAAAGGCCTAAACAAAAGAGTTATTGAAGACTCAAACAAAAGGACTACTGTAAGTTCTTATGTGGCTGTCGTCAAGGGTTCGACATAAGACCTTGAAGCCAAAATGCAAAAAATGAATCTCGCTGCCAAGAGCAACGTGCAAGTCAACATGGTCTAAGTATCTGAGGCCAAGGCTTCAGAGGAATCCATTAGACAAGAGGAGGTGAATAAAATTGCATTTCCAAAAGAAAATGAGAATTTGGCTGACTTTCTACAATGATGCATGAAGAAGAAGTCTGAAGTTATGTTGTGTCCAAGATGCAGCTCCATCTTCGACAAAAAGGCTGCATAACACATACAGGGCATAAGGGTAATGAAAGAAAAAAAGGCCACAAATGCCCAACCCCACATGGTTTCTGAAGTTAGATACGATCCCAGAAGAGGACTAATGAACCAGGTGAAAAGGCCATCAACTTGCAGGCCTCCAACAAATGTCCCCGTGGACACTTGGCTAAAGACAACACACAAGAAAAGTCCAAATGAAGAGAAATAGCAAATATTCGATGTGCCAAGAGGGTCGTCCTTGGCATATAGGAATGAGTTCCAAACTACAACTACAAAAAAAGTGGCTCATGTGTCGAGCAACTATAAGGGAAAAAACCCCATATCTCGCTCCCAGTGGAGAAGATTTAAGAGACGACGAAAGGCCGAAAGGGAGGCTACAGAGGAGCCTCAACCAGATTCAAGCACCAACGTGCAACAAAGAATGGACAAAGGAAAACAATTAAAGCCTTTAGAAAGGAAACCAATTGCCAGGAGATTGGAGTGGCCAGATCGAGGTGAATCAAATGACGAAGGTAACTTTGAATCTGATGCTACTTTAGACATTATGGTAAATGTAGTATCAGTGCTACCCAGAGAATACGACCGCCAAGTCGAAGTCGAAGAGACCGACTGGGAAGTTGAACAAGAGATGGCCAAATATAGGCTAATGTGCTATTATGTGATGAACAATGGTTGTGTCGGGGAGAAAAATGCATTCTTCGAGCCATCTACTGAGGCGATGGAAAATCACCTAAAACCCTTGTTCATAAGAGCAAAGATAGGTGAAATAACAATCAATAAAATTCTGGTTGATTGTGGAGCTATAATAAATATAATCCCCTAATCTATGCTAAGGAAAATGGGCAAAGGAGACGGAGATATCAAACCCCACAACATGGTTCTGTCGAACTATGAGGGAGGTATTGGAACTACTATGGGGGTGATACAATTGGATCTCAAGGTGGGAACAATACTTCGACCAACTATGTTCATGGTCATTTTAGCGAATCCCAACTACAATCTGTTGTTAGGTAGAGAGTGGATACATGGCATAGGTGCAGTGCCATCTTCGATGCATCAACGGGTCACGATTTGGTGCCCTGATGGCATTATAGAGAATATAGAAGCCGACCAAAGATATTACTTGGGTGAAGTTAAGAACATTGGAAAAAATAGTTTCAACAGAAACTTGGATCATATAGGGCCATGCAATCCTCTGGATTTCGATTTGGCACCAGCACCAAATGCCTTTTGCTCCCTCTACCTACATTCCGACCATGGTTTCCAGTGGGATAGAGAAGACTTATGAAACATTGACTATGGAGAAGTTGATGACATACGGCCAACAGGATGGGGAAGTGAATTTGGTGATGATGACTGAATCAAAAGCTTTACAAAATATTTTGGCATATGTAGCCTAAAGTAGAATGATAGCGGCCTTAGAGGCTGAAGTCAAATACATGGCCATTGAGGCTAATGAACAAGTATTTCTTCCAAAAGGTCCTGGGAAACACTTCGATCCAGAACCACTTGACGTGAAGGAGGAAGAAATGCAAAACCAGAGGCTAGATGCTATCTATGATGATGAGCCTCTGGGTTTTGAAAAGGATCCGTTAGAAAACAATGTTAAAATGCTAGCGCAAGATCCTTTAGAAGAAATAGATCTGGGCGAAGGATTGGCGAAAATGCCAACATATATTAGCACGAAGATAGATCCATAGCTCAGGATCAAAATAATACAATTGTTGAAGGAATTCAAAGATTGCTTCGCATGGGATTATGATGAAATGCCTGGTCTCGACAGGAAAGTAGTAGAACTTCAACTACCAATAATACCTGGGAAAAATCCTGCCAAGCAAACTCCAAGGCATTTTGCACCAGAGGTCTTGTCGAAGATCAAGACGGAAGTCAAAAGACTGCTGAGATGCAAGTTCATCCGAACAACCAGGTATGTCAAATGGATTGCAAATATAGTACCTATTATAAATAAAAATGGTACCTTAAGGGTGTGCATCGATTTTAGAGATTTAAACGCTGCAACACCAAAAGATGAATATCCAATGCCTGTGGCGGAAATGCTTGTTGATTCTGCCGATGGCTTCGAATACATGAATATGCTTGATGGATACTCAGGGTATAATCAAATTTTCATTGCTGAAGAGGATGTGTCGAAAACAACCTTTCGATGCCCTGGAGCTTTAGGCACTTACGAATGGGTAGTGATGCCTTTCGGCCAAAAAAACGCAGGGGCAATATATCAAAGAGCAATGAACTCAACCTTCCATGAATTTATTGACACTTTTATGCATAATTACATTGATGATATTATTGTTAAATTTGTTTCAAGGAATAATCATATAGACCATCTTCGACAATCCTTTGAAAGGATGAGACTCTATGGTCTGAAAATGAATCCTCTAAAATGTGCTTTCAGCGTAAAAGCAAGAGATTTTTTAGGCTTTGTGGTCTATAAGAAGGGAATTAAAGTAAACCAGAACAAGACCAAAGCCATTTTGGAAGCGAAAGAGACAACTAACAAGAAGGAGTTGCAATCTCTACTTGGTAAGATAAATTTCCTGAGGAGATTTATTTCCAACTTAAGTGGGAAAACGCAAGCCTTCTCACCACTACTTCGACTTAACAAAGGAGGCTTCGAGTGGGGGTAAGAACAATAAGAGGATTTCGACAAGATCAAAGAATACCTCGCCAAACCACCCATTATGGTACCTCCTTGTAGAAATAGAAGTATGAGATTATACATAGTTGCATCCGATAAAACTTTAGGAAGCATGTTAGCTCAAGAAGATGAGAACAGTGTCGAAAGACCCATTTATTACCTCAGTAGAGTTTTAAACAATGCAGAAACTAGATATAGCGAAGTTGAAAAACTATGCTTATGTCTTTACTTCTCCTGTACAAATCCCAAGCAATATATTAAACCAGTTGATGTTTTTGTTTCGTCTCATTTTGATGTTTTCAAATATATGTTGTCGAAACCCATCTTGCACAGTCGAATTGGAAAATGGGCACTTGCATTAACTGAGTATTCATTATGCCTCTTAAGGCTATAAAAGGTCAAGTGGTAGCAGATTTTATAGTTGACCACTCAATAAATGAGGAATCAATCACCTACTTAGAGATCGAGCCTTGGTAGTTATACTTCGACGATTCTAGTCATAAAGACGGAACTGGGGTAGGGGTTCTAATTATTTCTCCAAACAAAATTCCAAAAACATTCAAGTACGAGATCGAAGGTTCTTGTTCAAACAACGAGGCTGAATACGAGGCTCTAATCGTAGGCCTTGAAATATTGTTGGAATTGGGGGAAACTCGAGTCGAAATAATGGGAGACTCGGAGTTAGTTATAAAACAAGTTAAAAAAGAATATAAATGCATAAGAGAAAATCTTATCATGTATTTTGTAATAGTTAATAGTTTGTTAAAAAACTTTGAAAAGATCAACATCCGACATATACCAAGACTGGAGAATCAAGTGGCTAATAACTTAGCACAGATTGCATCCGGGTACAAGATTTTGAAAGAGAAATTACAACAGGTAATCGAAGTTAGAGGCAGAGTGACATTGACCAAGTTGTCTCCAACAGATTTGAAAACAACAAAGTTGGGGTACGTTGATCGCGAAAACTTCGAGATTTCGTTCATAGATAATCTAACAGAACGAGATTGGAGAAAGCATGTAGTGTATTATTTGTAAAATCCCGTAGCTTCGACAGAATGAAAGATAAAGTACAGGGCATTGAGTTATACCCTAATGGGAAACGAGTTATTTAAAAAGACGCCTGAAGGGGTGCTATTAAAATGCCTAAATGAAACAGAGGCATACATAGCCCTTTTAACTACACATGCTGGGGCATGTGGAGCACACCAAGTGGGCCATAAAATGAAATGGTTATTGTTTCGACAAGGACTATATTGACCCACTATGTTGAAATATTGTGTTGAGTTTGCAAAAGGGTGTCAGGAATGTCAAGTACATACAAGTATCCAACACGTGACTACAAGCGAACTTCACTCAATTGTGAAACTTTGGCCTTTCAGGGGATGGGCTTTGGATCTTATTGGAGAGATTCAACCAGCGTCATCTAAAAGCCAGAAGTACATATTGGTGGGAAATGATTATTTTACTAAGTGGATTGAAGCAATTCCTTTAGTCAATGTAGACCAGGAAAATGTTATTGAATTCATTCAAAAGCACATTATATACAGGTTTAGAATCCCTGAGACAATAACAACCAATCAAGGGTCAGTCTTTATTGGTCGAAATATGCAAGAGTTCAATGCAGAAATGGGGTTCAAATTATTAACATCTACGCCTTACTATGCACAAGCCAATGGTCAAGTCGAAGCGACAAACAAAGTAATAATCATCTTAATAAAGAAGCATGTGGGAAAGAAGCCAAAAAATTGGCACAAGACTTTAGATCAAATTTTATGGGCCTGTTGAACGTCTCCTAAGGAAGCTACCAGAACAACACCCTTTCGACTAACTTACGGCCATGATGCAATACTACCAGTAGAAATCTATCTACAGTCAACAAGAATTCAGAAACATCAATACATCCCTTCCAAAGTTTATTGGAATATGATGTTAGATGAATTGATTGATTTGGACGAAGAAAGATTGAGGGCTTTGGATCTCTTAAAGTCACAAAAGAGGAGAGTGGAAAGATCTTACAATAAAAGAGTAAAACCCAAGGTATTCATGCCCGAAGACCTGGTATGGAAAGTAATCCTACCAATGGATCGAAAGGATAAAAATATGGGAAAATGGTCTCCTAAATGGGAAGGACCTTTTAAGATCACCCAAACGTTATCTGGTGACGCATATGAGGTCGAAGAGTTAAATGAAGACTAAAGGCTCTTGAGAGTAAATGGTAAATACTTAAAAAAGTATAGACCTGCACTTCAAGAGGTTAGAGTAACCAATACTTGATCTTAATCGAGTTAAAAAGCCAAAATGGAAAATATATTATAAAGCCAAAATGGCTGAAAGTCATTACAAAATATATAAGCATACAACAAAAAGTCGAAATCAAAATGGGAGGTTGGTCTTGATTTGGAGGTATTTTATCTTCTGTAGCTCCAAGCGTCTTTCGTACATGCCTTTCGACTGATGAAGAGTCTCGATCTTAACATCAAATGCTTGGGCTCGTTCGGCATATGCTAATCCCTCGTTGAGTTCCTCTTGACTCTCGGAATTAGTGCTGACAGCGAGAAGTTATTCCTTTCGTTTATCGTTGGCAGCAATCTTGGCTTCTAGCTCTCTAATCTGAGCCTTCATAATGGCTATATTTTGATCAAGTTCTTCTACTTCTTTCTTCCTAGCTTCTTGAGCCTTTGATAGCTCCTTCAGCTTTGAAGTTGATTCAGTAGCAGTACCCCAGGCAGCAGCTACATGGCCATTGGCCTCCTCAATTTCACGAGTAAGAGTCCTTCGACGATTGTAGTCAGCTGAAACCTGATCGATGATGGAAATCAAATCCAAGATAACACTGGCAATATCAAGCGAAGCAACAAGAAGGTCGACAACTCTTAAAGTAGTCTTCAAAAAGGAAGGAGATGCAGGTTCTCCCTCTAAGGTCAGCATTAAATCTCTTTTGAAAAGTTGTGCCTTAACCTTTTGAAGTACTTCTTCAAAAGGAGATGTTGAAGTGGAATTTCCAGACGCAGTCGAAGCAATCTGATCAGAACAACTTTCTCTACCCTCAAGGATGGCAGTCAAGTAGCCAAGAGGATTTTTCCGTTTCAGCAATGCTAAATCTTCCTTGGTATGAGAGCCTGTCAAAGTGACCCTCTCGTTTACAATATGAGCCACACTGGATTCGACAGGCATCTACACAGGGACATCTTAAACACACTCAGAGTTTCCTGCTCCCCCTGTAAGGTTTTCTCTCTCATCAATCACCAGAATATCTTCAGTCTGATTTCCTCCCGCTGTCATGTTTTCCTTCTCCGTTTCGATCACATCGTCAATAACCTCCTCTTCCCCATCCTTCTATCCATCATCATTAGCTTGCGAAGTCCCAGGATTCACATGCTCTTCACTAGTAACTTCTTCATTAGGATTCCCAACGGTTTTGTGCCCATAAGTTTGGTTTACTTCGCTAGCAGAACTCACAAAAGACCCCTTTGCCGAAGAAGGCCTGTAAGTAGGGTCACCCTCACTGTTTATCAAGGTGACAAATGCTTTTACAAGGTTCTGTTTTGAAGTACTAGCAGTGTCCTGAAGATTACAAGATGGTTATCAGAACTATCGAAAAAAGAAAAAAAGAGGTCGAAGTTAGTAAACAATCATGAGGGGTCGAAGTAATTACCTTAGGCGGAATTTCAGCGCCAGGAATTGAGTTGTCGCTCTCACTAGGATTTTTTAGCCTAGCAGCTATCTCCTGCTCCGTTGGTTCTCTGATGACAACAGGAGGAGGTCTCGACCCAATAACTTTAACCTTAACCTTGGTTTTTGGACGAGGCTCATAAATAGGGGCTGGTTTCTTTAACTTGTGTCTTTTTAGGGGGACAGGAGGAGATTCTTCCTCTTCATCACTGGAAATTTCAATTTCTTGAATTTTCCTTTTCTGCGGATTGATTTTAAATGCCCAGAAAGAAAGGAGTTGAATGCATTAGCGTCAAAAGTAATATGTCGGAAATAAAGATATAACAAACAGAAATTATTTACCTTAGGTGAAGGTTTCACAGAAGGATCTCCTCCTTTTGCGCTTTCAGCGACTTTCTTGGTGATGGTCCTCTTGACCGCTAGAAAATGAACAAGAATAAATTAGGTGTTGAATGATTAGATTGAAGACGATAAAGACATTTGCTTTGAGAAAGAAGATTACGCTTTTTTATCTTTTCAGGGACTAGCAAAAACGCCTCTTGAAGGTGAACAGCGAAGTCTTTTTCGTCGAAAAATTCTTTGTTATAATACTACTTCCACCACTCCTCAAAAAGAGGCGAACACAGGAAATTGAGATTGAATTCGAACAAAGTTAGTAAGGTTCGACCAACGTACCTACCAATATTCTTGGTAGCAGCATCCTCTGAGTAGTCTGCATTGTAAAACAACAAAAGCTTTTCTCGGGAGTAGATTGGTGAAGGGAGCGACTGGATAATACCAAATTATTGAGAGACAAGGTTCGGTTGATAAGAAATTAAGCTAAGTTGATTCTTAGAACTCTTGAATCTCAGAGGCATGATTCTTGGTCTAAGAAACGACTCCCAGATAGCTACATATTCATCCACATGGTCATCTTCTCCAGATGAAGGGTATGGTCGAATGAACCATTTTGGGCCAACCTTTCTACTAGAAAAGGGAGACATGGTCGAAAATAATTCCTTCCGCTTTGAAAACATCATTTCAAAGCTGGTGAACGCCTTTTGGAATTGTTGACCTTCATCAGTTGGAGTCAACAGGACAAGTCTAGTCCCTTCGACCCTTCTGTTCAGGACCTCTGGGGCCCTCTCATTAATCTTATTCTTCTGCAGAAGAAACGATTCGAAAGTGGCATTTAACTAAAGTTGCAGAAGCCAAAAGGGTCCGAAAAGAAGTAAACTCGCCTTGTCTCCAACAACCTTAAGTTAAGTCACACCATTGCTGATGGAATCATACAGGTTGGCTAGAATCAACTCAGCCAGACAAAGAGGATAACCATGGTGAAGCTGTGTTGCAAGAGTAAGCATTTTCTTAGTCACTTGAAGTTACTTTGTGCAAAAAACAAAATGAGATAACCACAAAGCCAGAAAATATATGTGCTCCACTTCAGAGACAGTGGTACTCTATTTGTCGTGGAAATAATTGATGAATATGGTATACGTGGGCTTCATGGCCGAAAACCCGATGGGATATTCAAACAGATCCTCAGGGTCGAAGTAGTCACCCGTTGGTCGAAGACCAGTAATGGCGGCTATATCAAAGAGGGTTGGAGTTACCATTCCACGAGGAAAATGGAAGGTAAAATGTGTGTTGTCCTAGAAATACAATGAAGAAACTAGCATGAGAGGGCAATAAGCTAGCCCAGTCTTCGACAACATGATCAAGTCATAGATCACCATATCTTTCCAGATTTGGGCTTGTACTTTTTCCATCTTACTCAGCCATTCTGAGTATTCTGAAGTAAGACTAGGGCAAGATCGAAAGATCCTATTGCCCTTGTTCATGAACTGAAGGTTGATATCTTCCTTTGTTTGAGGATGTTGCTGGTTGGTAGGAGTTGCATCTTCAGAATCATTCCTCAGTTTCTTCATATAACCTATAGGCTTGAGCCTAGGGTGAGTTGGGAAGAAGTTTCTATTTTGTTTTGGGTTCTCGAAACATATAGACAATGGGCTAGACATAGCATACATCTTCCCAGAATACCTAACAGGGATAAGCAACTGGGAGTCATAAGCATCACGGCACTCCTTGGCCATGGGTTCAGATACGACCCTTTGTTCCCCAGTCGAAACAGGTACATGGTTAATAGAGAAAACCTCTGACTGTCTTTGAAGATCAGAAACGTTCTTAGTTTTTGGATTGTTGGGTGCATTGGAAAGGAAGGCCATGGCTGAAAGTAGTAGTGAAAGAGCGAAGAAGATAAAGTTGTTAAGGCTTTTTCTTTGCAAGGAAGTGAAGAATACTAGGAGTTGTAAAAGAATTCCCAAAAGAGGATTCATCTATTTATAGTGTTCAAGAAAGAGTGTTTTTCCCAAGACCATTTAATGCTGCATAGTTAGTGGGGCACGTGGCGAACGTTAAAGTAGTTATCGTACGAGAAATGAAAACATTTGCCATACTTTCCTAGGTTGTAGGGATAATGGCCATCATGGAAGCATGGTAACGGCTGATTGACAGCAACGTGTTGGGAAAAAAGGTAATGATGACTCTAAATACCAGCAGGGGTTGGTAGAAGGCGAAAAGCACACAAGCGATTTTTGTGGTAAAAAAGAATAAGAGGTGTCGAATGGGAATCTCAAAGAATAATCATCTTTCCTTGCATCGAAAACTGATATTCTTGGGGGGCAATTTGTTAGCTCCTAAATTCGACACCTACAATAAGTTGGCCTTATGGGCCAAAAATAGATTGAACAAGTCCAAGTTGGAAAAGCTTCGACAAAGTAGAAAAGTACTTAGAGAAATTCTAATTCAAAATGAGTCTTCAACCAGAAGGTTCTCAATCCCTTCAATTGAAGGGACTCCAAGGTCTTCGATCAGAATGAAGCTTTGTATCTGCCCCAGAAGATTTTGAATCTGAAGAAAGGAGGGAAAAGCAGTTTGCTTGGCAGTTGAGGAAAGCAACATGGCGTGAAAAGAGGGGTCGAAGTGCATGCAGAAGACATTTGTCTTCATCTTGGAACAAGGCAACTCCTCGACGGTTACCTAGTTTTAGTATAAATATAGGAAGTTTATGTAGATTTTCGTGTATTCAACTGATCGTACAAATTATTCAATATTATTCAAATACCCGCTGCATGAGAAAGAATACTGAAAAATGTACGTTTGAATTACCACATTTTACAATCAAAGTATTTTATTTCTCTCGTTACATTTCTTGCCTCTTTATCTTGTTTGCATTTTATCTGCACTTTTACCCAAATTCCTGCACCTAACCTCTCCTCAACCCATTTTTTCTATTTACTTTCTGCACTCAAATTTATCCCTTTCCCAGTCGAACGTGCGTTCTTCACCCACATTAACGTTTATGTCCAAACAACATCAAAAATTAGCATATGTCCTAGGATCAAACTGATCGATCCTGCGAGTAACCAAAAAGTTACCCTTTTTGGAAGATCAGCGGTTGTTTACCAGAAAACACGGTGAACAAGTACCTACTGGAAAAATTAAGTACCATGCAAAATTAATGTATCAAATTAATATGGGATAAATTTAAAAAAAAATTAAAATTTTAAAAAAATAAAATAAAAATAAAAAAAATTTAAAAAAGTCAAATTTTCACGTGGAATTCAAAAATAAATAAAAAAGCCACGTATGTGGATTCTGCTGGAATCTTGACCCAATGTCAAATTGGAGGAAATCTTATTTTGTTGAGGGGCTAAAAGAATTTTTTTTAAAGGGGGATAAATCAAAACTCGCTACTATTGCAGTGGGTAAAATGCATTAAACCCATATCATTAATGAAAGACCACTTTCACATCAACACTTTATTGTTCCAAACTAAATCTGACACAATACAAACTCCATTCTTAAACAATACATCATTTCTTGCACTCCACAAACTCCAACAAACCGTCAACCAAACACTACCTTCGTTACCTACTTTCACTTTTTTTTCTTAAAAAAATAAACCAATACAAGAAGATGATCCAAACATTATCCCCGTGCCCTAAGACCATCCCAGTTCACTTTGACACTACTCTCCAAATCGACTTCAAAATATCACAGAATAAGATGAGATGATTCAAAGATTCCTCTTTAACTGAACAATAGAAAAAAACTAAGATAAAAAAGGAAAGTTAAAATACCTCTTTGAAATAATTGGTCTTTCCAAGCAATCCTGTACAAAAAGCACCTCCAGTTGAAGGCCTTGATACAGAAAGGAACCAAAGATTTCTACATCAAGCTAAGAGCTTTCTTTCTATATGTCGTATTTCCCGAATTAATCTAAGAAGAAATCAACAAATCATATAAATTTTTAATCGAATATCCTTCTTCCAAATTCAGATACCAATAAACCGTATCTACTGCTTCACTGATCGGAGCAACTAATTCCAACTGAACCTGCAGCTCCTGCAATCTGGAAATCGATACCAGAGACTGAGAAACAGAGATTCCAAAGTTTCCCCATGACCATTTATCAATATGCCGACATCCCAAATCAGCCACAACTTCCTTTTTAAGCTTACTCAAACAAAATAAATTAGGAAACCCATCTTTAAGAATAAGATTATTGACCCAAGGGGCATGCCAAAATGGAATGGCAACACCTTTTCCCAAATTAAACTTGCAATTACTACTAAAAATATCTTTGGGATTCCTCTTTTCCATCGAAATAATATCCTTCCACCATGAAGATTTAGAATTGCTACTGCTCGAACAAAAGTCGGATAGAACATGAAGATTCAAATTCCTTATCTCGCCCTTAGAATATTGATCCACAGAGGCTCCTCACTTTGTAAAATTCTACATTTTAATTTTAGTAACAAAGCTATATTGAATTTATTTATTCTTTTCAATCCTAGATCTCTTTTATCAATAGGCGTACAAACATTCTCCCACCCTACCCAATGAATCCTCTTTCTAACTTCCGTCCCACTCCAAAGAAAGTTGCTTTGTATCTTGATGATTTCTTTACAAATCACCATTGATGTCCCTCAATTTTGCCTTCGGTAAACGATCTAGTCCCTAACGAAATTGCTAAAACGTACCATAGGTTGCCTTCCATGACTATACAAACGACCCACGCCCGTCCCTTCACATCCAACGATGGGGATTCTTATCAATCAATGGTAAGATAGAAACATCTAAAGGAGGAGGAAAAGAATAAAAACCTTTGAGTAGGTAGGATGCTCGTAGTTGCTTGCTTGCTCACAACTAAAAAACCATTTTTACACCAACACTTTCAATTGAAACATTTTCAAAAGTCAAAGCTGGTTGTACGCATTCTTATAGAGACGAGAATCATTACAAAGGCACTTTTCAAAATCACTTTCAAAAAAACATATTCCACAACAAACATCTCTTTGAACTATTTTTGAAACCAACACTTTGTATCCATTCTTATAGAGACGAGAATCATTACAAAGACGTTTTCAAAATATTTTCAAACTCATACCACAAAGCACATTTTCAAACAAAGCAAGTGATCTAGCAAGCAACTAAGAGCCTCTAGATAACTACGGATGAAAGGGATGCTAACAACTTCCCTTTTCATAACCTACCCCCCAAACTCAAGAAAATATCTCTAAAGGTCTTTCCTGTTCTTTTCACCCTTTCCTTATTGGATAAAAGAAAAATAGGTCGCGACTCTTGCTATCCACAACAATTACGATCAAACCGAAAACACCCTAGTCATTTCTCCCACCGTATTACAAAACTGGAGACTCTGTTGGGGAATATCTTAAAAGTGGGGTTACCTTAGGTTTAGATCACCCTTTACTTGCTTTCCTTGTTTGACTTGCTTGCTTTGCATTATGGTTCCTTGTTTGGGTTTGTTTTGATCCTCTACCCGGGTCTGGGGAATATTTTAGGTAAGTAGTGTAAGTGTTTGGTTGTTGGCATGTTTTTTGGTAAAACCAGTTGTGTGAATGTCATGACTGATGTCATAACATTCTGGGATACAAGGTACATTCTGCAGAAAAAGAATGTCATACAGGAGCTGCTCAATATGAGTGTTTAGCTGATCATTATGCAATGATCATATTTATTGCATTCTACCAAAATCAGTAAACAGGATTCTTGTTGTCATAACCAATGTTAAGACATCCTGTACTGATCTAACATTTGTGCAGATTTGTTATTTCTGAGAATTTTCAGGAATCTGGTTTATACAATCCAGATCAGATTCTCACGTGGACATTAGGTTAACTTTGCTTAACCCTAATCTGGTTATTAAAGACCTATGAACAAGTCTTGAGGTTAACCCTAATTAACCCTAGCTATTTTCGTGGAAGCCATAACCGAAGAATAGCTGCCTATATATTCCTCATGAAGACTGTTGGTGAAGAACACTTTTTGACAGAAGATCAATAAGGGACTGTATAGTTGTAACTACTGTGAGCCAATCAATTATCATTGTTATAAGTGATTTGGAGTAGGATTTGATTGTAAGGGTTGTGTATCACTCAAAGCTTTGAAGCACGAGTGTTTGTGTTACTTGATTAAAGCTTTGAAGCAAAGTCAAGTTAGGGTTGTGTATCACTCAAAGCTTTGAAGCATGAGTGATTGTCACTTGATTAAAGCTGTGAAGCAAAATCAAGTGTGTGTACTGAAGAGTGTCTTCCTAATTTCATTAATCTATTGTTTAGTATCACTGCTGTGATTGAGGGGGAGTGAGTAGGAACTCAGGTTTAAGTTGAACTTAGATTGAAGTTGCATTGGGTAGGTCTTAAGTGAAGGAGATAAACTGGTTGGTTTATTCCTGAATTAATATCTCTTATAGTGAATTTCCTCCCTGGCTTGGTAGCCCCCAGAGTAGGTGTTGTTACACACTGAACTGGGTAAACAATTGACTGTGTTCTTTACTGCTTTTGAATTTACTGTCTTGAAGAGTGTCAGATACGGTGTCATAACATTCACTGTGACATTGAGTATCTGCTGCCAGAATTTCAATTGGCATCAGAGCAGGCACCCTGCCTGTCTTACTGGGTGAGATCTAGGGATATTATTTTCTGGCGCTATGGACAAAGAAGGAGGATTTGGGAACAGACCACCCATTCTGGATTGGTCAAATTATGACTACTAGAAACCTCGTATGATTGCCTTCTTAAAATCACTGGAGAAAAAGGCTTGGAGAGCTGCTGCAAAGGATGGAACCATCCCACCATAACTGGGAAAGATGGGACAACCAGTCTGAAACCTGAGGAAGAATGGAGCAAAGAAGAAGATGAGTTAGCCCTGGGTAACTCCAAAGCATTAAATGCCTTGTTCAATGGAATTGATAGAAACATATTCAGACTAGTACATCAATGTGAACCGGCCAAGGATGTTTGGGACACTCTCAAAACTACCCATGAGGGCACATCCAAAGTAAAAATGTCAAGGCTTCAGATGCTGACTACCAAATTTGAGAACCTAAGGATGATGGAAGATGAGACCATTCATGAGTTTCACATGAACATCTTGGAAATTGCCAACACCTCAGTAGCATTGGGAGAAAAGATGTCAGAAGAAAAACTGGTGAGAAAGATTCTCAGATCCTTGCCTAAAAGATTTGCAATGAAGGTGACTGCTATAGAGGAAGCTCAGGATATCTGCAACTTGAAGGTTGAGGAACTCATTGGGTCACTTCAGACCTTTGAGATAGGGATCAGTGACAATGTCGATAAGAAAAACAAGAGCATTGCACTTGTATCCATTACTGAAGATGAAAATAAGGAGGATGAAAAAGAAAATATTTCAGAAGCTATAGCCATGCTTAGAAGGCAGTTCAACAAACTCATCAAGAGAATGGACCCAAAGTCAAGGTCAAATGTCAAGAACTCCCTCTGACATTAACAGATCTTATGACTCCAACAGAAGACCAAAGTCTGAAGAGAAGGGAAATCAAAGCAAAGGAATCCAATGCCATGGATGTGAAGGATATGGGCACATTCGAGCTGAATGTCCTGCCTTTCTTAAGAAACAAAAGAAAGGAATGTCTGTTACTTGGTCTGATTGTGACTCAGAAAGTAATTCTGAAGAAGAATCTGCCAAACTAGTTACTGCACTAACTGGTATTTGTAACTCTGATAGTGACTCTAGTGATGGGGAAGTAACATTTGAAGAACTGGCTGACTCCTACAAGAAGTTATGTATCAGAAGTGCTGAAGTCTGTCAGTAAAATGAGAGACAAAAAAAACTCATAGTAAAGTTAGAGGCTGAGAAGAAGGCAGGCACTGATACTATAAGTCATCTCGAAAGTTAAGTTCAAATGCTAAACTCAAAACTTGACCAAATGACCAAATCTGTCAGGATGCTGACAAATTAGAAGAAATCGTTCAGGTTGGATAAAATGTGGGAAACAAGTCTAGTCTAGGATTTGTGGCAGCGAAGAAATCTATTGTAGACAAGAAGAAAATCAGGCCTGATAAACAAATGTCAAAGCAGATGTCACAATATAGCACTCAACATCGAGAACAGAGAAATATGAAGAAAAAGTATCAAAGATGGAGATGTCATCATTGTGGGAGGTTTGGTCACATAAAGCCATTCTGCTTTAGATTATATGGATATCCTAATCAGACCCCAGTTGTCAAACCTAAGTCTAACAAGGCATCGTATACTCAACAGTGGAAGAAAAAGGCTGCTGCCCTGATAGCTCACACCTCCCTTAGAGTCTCTGCAAAGGAAGACTGGTACTTTGACAGTGGATGCTCTAAACACATGACTGGAATCAAGAATCTTTTCAATAATGTTAAACCTCACACTATTAGTTATGTGACGTTTGGAGATGGTTCTAGAGGATAAATCAAAGGAGTTGGAAACTTGGACTGCCCTGGAGTTCCAAACCTAAATGAAGTATTGCTGGTAAAAGGCTTGACTGCTAATCTCATAAGTATCAGTCAATTATGTGATCTAGGATTCAAGGTCAATTTCACCAAGTCTGAATGTCCTGTAACTAATGAAAAACAAGAAGTTGTAATGAGAGGAGTCAGATCTAAAGACAACTGCTACTTATGGGAGTCTGAGAACACTAATTATTCTTCTGTGTGCTCTATTTCCAAAGAAGAAAAAGAAGTGAAACTGTGGCACCAAAAATTTGGTCATTTACATCTAAGAGGAATGAAAAGGATTATATCCATGGAGGCAGTCAGAGGGATTCCAAGGCTGCAAATTGATGAAGGGAGAGTCTGTGGTGAATGTCAGGTTGGAAAGCAGACTAGAATGTCACATCCAAAGTCAAGACATCTGACCACCTCTAAGGTGCTAGAACTCCTACATATGGATCTGATGGGACCAATGCAGGTGGAAAGTCTTGGTGGAAAAAGATATGCCTATGTTGTTGTGGATGATTTTTCCAGATTCACCTGGATTAACTTCATTAGGGAAAAGTCTGATGTATTTGAAGTATTTAAGGAACTGTGCAAAAGAATTCAAAGAGAAAAAGAAGGATGCATTGTCAGAATCAGAAGTGATCATGGCAAGGAATTTGAAAACAATAAGTTTGATGAGTTCTGCTCCTCAGAAGGAATTAATCATGAATTCTCTTCACCCATAACTCCTCAACAAAATGGAGTTGTGGAAAGGAAAAATAGGACTATACAGGAATCTGCCAGAGCAATGATACATGCCAAAAGACTTCCTATTCATTTTTGGGCTGAAGCTATGAATACAGCCTGTTATGTCCATAACAGGGTCACCTTGAGAAAGGGAACATCATCCACCATTTATGAACTTTGGAAAGGAAGAAAGCCTACAGTGAAGTACTTCCATGTATTTGGAAGCAAATGCTATATTCTGACAGATCATGAACAAAGGAGAAAGATGGACCCTAAAAGTGATGAAGGAATATTCCTAGGATACTCTACCAACAGCAGAGCTTATAGGGTATTCAATTCCAGGACCAAAGTTATGATGGAATCTATAAATGTCATAGTTGATGATTACCATGAGGAAACAAATGTCCCATATGATGTTGAGACATTCTTTGAGACCTCAACTCAAAAGGATGATATTCCTAAAACTACTTCATCAGAATCTGAATCAAAGGAAGCTAACAAAGACCCTTCCATCAGAATTCAGAAAGATAATCCTAAGGAACTCATCATAGGAGATCCTAACAGTGGAGTCATTATAATATCTAGAGAAATCATCACAAACTCTTGCTTTGTATCTAAGATTGAACCAAGAAATGTTAAGGAGGCTTTAACTGATGAATACTAGATTGGAGCAATGCAAGATGAATTGAACCAATTCAAGCAACATGAAGTATGGGAGTTAGTTCCTAGACCAGGAGGAACAAACATCATTGGCACAAAATGGATCTACAAGAACAAATCAGATGTTGAAGGAGTTGTCACCAGGAATAAGGCAAGACTTGTTGCTCAAGGATACACTCAGGTTGAAGTGGTCGATTTTGATGAGACTTTTGCTCCTGTAGCCAGACTGGAATCAATCAGACTCCTATTGGGAATTGCTAGTCTCCTTAAGTTCAAGTTATTTCATATGGATGTAAAGAGTGCCTTCCTTAATGGGTACTTAAATGAGGAAGTTTATGTGGAACAGCCTAAAGGATTTGTGGATCCAAACTTCCCTGATCATGTCTACAAATTGAGGAAAGCTTTATATGGCCTGAAACAAGCTCCTAGAGCATGGTATGACAGGTTGACAAAATTCCTCTCTGACAAAGGATACAGGAAAGGAGGCTTGGATAAAACTCTTTTTGTCAAAAATGAAGGAGGAAAGATAATGGTAGCTCAAATCTATATTGATGACATAGTGTTTGGGGGAATGTCAGATAAAATGGTTAAACATTTTGCTGATCAGATGCAAGCTGAATTTGAAATGAGCCTCATGGGAGAATTGACCTACTTTCTTGGATTGCAAGTCACACAGATGGAAGACTCAATTTTTCTGTCTCAAAGCAAGTATGCAAAGAACATTGTCAAGAAGTTTGGGATGGAGAATTCCAGTCACAAAAGGACTCCTGCACCTACTCATTTAAAGCTGTCCAAAGATTCAAGTGGGGTTAAGGTGGACCAAAGCTTGTACAGAAGCATGATAGGAAGTCTGCTATACTTAACAGCCAGCAGACCTGACATTGCTTTTGCAGTTGGAGTATGTGCAAGATACCAGGCTGAACCCAAAGTAAGTCATATCAACCAAGTGAAAAGAATTCTGAAGTATGTGAGTGGAACCTACAATTATGGCTTGATGTACTCTCATGGATGTGAACCAACTCTGACTGGTTACTGTGATGCTGATTGGGCTGGAAGTGCTGATGATAGAAAGAGCACCTCTGGAGGGTGTTTCTTCTTAGGAAATAATCTTGTCTCTTGGTTCAGCAAGAAACAGAACTGTGTGTCTCTATCTACTGCTGAAGCTGAATACATAGCAGCTGGTAGTAGCTGTTCTCAAATGATCTGGATGAAATAGATTCTTACTGAGTATAATGTCACACAAGCTGTTATGACATTGTACTGTGACAATCTGAGTACTATCAACATTTCCAAGAATCCTATTCAGCATAGCAGGACCAAGCATATTGACATTATACATCACTTCATCAGAGATCTTGTGGAGGAGAAGACGATTAAACTGGAACATGTTGCCACTGAACTACAACTGGCTGACATTTTTACCAAGGCACTTGATGCTAATTGTGATCGGTGGATCTAGAAATGAATGTTTAACGCTGGTTCGCGAAATGTCGCGGAAGCAAGATTCGCCACCGTCTTTTATTTTCTCCAAATGGAAAGGACAAAAGCACAGAAAAATTCGTTAAAGAGATTGCTCTCGGTTCGGGAGGTAGATTATAGAAAGGGAAGGTGTTAGCACCCTTTCTATCCATGGTTATCCATGGGCTCTTAGATACTTGCTCATTTGTGTTTTCAAAAATGGTTTGTTTGCTTTTCAACTGTGGGTTTTAAAAAGTTTCTTTGAAAATCCAGTTCGACTCTTGTATCGGTCCTCAAGAGTGTTTGAAAAATTGCTTTCGAAAGCTTTTTGAAAAGGTGTCGGTGTGAAAAGTATTTTTGATTTGTTTTGAAATTTAGATCAAGTATCTAGAGTCGTCTACCTACCCTAAGGAATTCGTCTGTGTAGATGTCCTTTAAAGTAGTGCCATCCCACCATTGAGAGGTAGGTAGCACCACCATTGGAGGTGTTCGGGTCAATTCGAAGTTCGGGACATGGTGATCACCAGAGAAATGGGAAGACACCTTAGAAGCTACCCTCATGCCAGGTTCCCGGATCATGAGGACTTACTAAGACATCCTCTACTCGACGATCACCTTTCGAGGCAAGGCAACAGTGAGGCGTACCCTAGGGGTGGTGTGTGACTTGTGTGTTGTTTTCATTTGCATTTATCTTGTTCATGTCAAAGTGATCTATGCGTTTGTTTTTATTTTATCATTCATTCTTGCATGCATTTTATTAGCAGTTAAAAAAGATACGGAATTTAAAAGTTCTAAACTATTACAAAGGCGCGGGTCCACATCGCCAAAATTTCCAGGACCCGATTTGACAAAAAGATAAAGAAATAAAGGAAAGTGCGAGAAATTAAGTTTACACGGCTTTGGGAGAATTACATAAATATTTAAAAGAAGGAAATAAATAAAATGCGCGAATTGGAATTAAAATTGGAAACGAGGGCGTTGGACCCTTTTTAATGAAATTAAATTAAATGATTAAATTAATTAAATTAAAATAAAAAAAGAACTTATTTTGGTATTTTTTGGATTTATGAATTTTTATGAGAAAGATTAAATGAAATTAAAATATTAACCCTAATTCTAATTGTTCTTTTTTATTTATTTATTAAGAAAACATGTTAAAATTAAACCTAAGATTAATCTAATTATTTACATGGTGATTTAATTACAAAAATAATATTTAATAATTAATTATTGTGAAAGAAAAGAAAAAGAGATAAAAATACTTAAAAACCCTAATTCTACCAATGTTAAATTTATTAAGGAAAGATATTAAAATTAACCCTAAGTTTAAATCTAATTAATTAGTGAGGTTTATTTACAAAATATTAAAATAAAATATATTTTTTATTTTTATGACCTTTCTGATTTTTTTTGTTATTTTTATATTTTATAAATTAATTGAAGAATTTACAAGAAATTAATTAAATCAAATAAAAAATGGAAAATATAAAAGAAATAGCAAACCTTGGGGGGTTCTGTCCCCAATTGGAGGTATGAATGTAGCATTTTAGGCCCATCTTGAGAGGCCTTCGTTGACTTTCCCTGGAAGCGTGTCACCTCTTTGACTCATGCCCATGGTATTCACCAAATATAGGCCTTCAGATTGTTTCCATTGGCCAAGTGGCAAGCTGGATTTGAGGGACGTATGGTGTTCCCTTGTAACGAAACTGCACAGAAGCGTGAGTAGAAAAATAATATTGGAAAGGGATGGGGACCTGGGATTCAAACCCAGGTCCCAGAGATTACCATACACATGCCTGACCAATTGAACCAAACGCGCGTTTTGATTATTATCTGGCCAATGAACCATATAATATAAAACAAAAGTTAGTGGAAAATTAGCGCGCAAATTTGAACGATCCAATCACTGGCCTACACTTCATCATCTTCTTCATCGTTTGTGTTTTCCTGAAAATATAAAAAGATTAGCGGGGGTTTTAAACCCCCCCAAAACATGCAGTATCCAATAATAGAGAATAGGCCGTCTTGGAATATAAATTGGGCGCGACCCCATCATTGAATTCGTTGGAAGCTTGTGGTTCTCATGGTGCCAGTCCAGTGTCCCAATTTTTCCTTGAACGTAAAGCCCTAAATTAGAATCCCTGTAACCCTAAAACCTTCCAATGGTGGAATCGCGTATGAGTGATAAAAACTTAATTAAATCACATGGTTAGTTTCAGAATCATCCAATTAGTGCAAATCAATGAAGAAAACACATGAAAAATGCATAAAATTCATGATACGATTATGGATATTTTCGTGGAAAGTTTGATTCTGATATACCAATTCTTGACGTTTCAGGCTGTGATATGGATCCAGGAACCTTCCTTGACGTCTCAGCAAGACAATGGAATAGTTATTTTGGCTTGAATCGCACTAGAATATAGCTTTCAGTTTTGGAAAATTTGTCAAAAAACTCAAATTTGATAATGGATTTCTGGCGCAGATTTTGGTCTCTTGGAATAGGGTTAGCTTTGCACTTATGTATGGAATGATTAGGGTAAGAATTCAGAGCCAAAGGATCCTTGCATTGATGTGGAAAATATTTGATTTTCAAGCCATAATTTTTCAATCTTTTTCACATGTTTTTGGTGCCAATCATATCCAATTACATGGATTCTTTCTAAATCAGATCATGCACGAAATCTTGAGACTATTTCATGCACAAAAAGATTTAAAAAGTTAGGTTTAGTATTTTTCATGTATTTTAATAAATTAAATGAATTTCTAGCAATTAAAAATTCAAATAAATAAAATAAAAATGATGAAAAACTTCCCTTTGGGCCAAATGGTCGTACACATGCCTTGGATAATGATTCTTGGAAGAAAAAGAGGCCCATTAGCATTTTTAAGACTTTTGAAGCAATGTTGACTTTTCAAAATATCCAAAAATTTCCCAACTTCCACAAGGCATAACTTGCTCAATTTTTAAGCTTTGATCATGTTCTTGGACATTTTGGAAAGGTCTTTGAGTCATCTAACCAATGCCTTTGGTCCCATGTCAGTTTGATTTACCAATCTCAAGTTATGGCCTTTGACTTAAAGTCCCTTTTTGTTGACTTTTGAAAATGACCTATAATGTTGAAATTGATAACTTTTTGTGAGAGCATTTCTTGGACTTGAAGTATGAAGAGGAGTTGTAGGAAATGTCTTTATCTTCAAAATGAGTTTTAGATGGAATTTTTCTGATAATCCATGTGGAAGTTATGCCCTGGTCAAGTTACAGTTGACTTTTTCAACTGTCCAAAAATAGAAACTTTTGCATCTTGAGACTTTTTGAGCCTAGCTTTGAGAATCATGATCAAGCATTGATCAAATGATGTTTGTGGCTTCAAAATGAGATGTTGACCAAAAATTTGAACTTTTGACTGTCAAATGACCATTTTGCCCCTACAGTTGACTGTAGTGCAATTAGGGTTTTTGACTGTGCAATTTTGTGCTGTAAGTCTTGAAACTTAGTATGAGGATGCTTGACCATGTTTATAGGCATGTGGGACTTGATTGGACCCTTGGAAACTTCATTTTCTTTGTCAGAACCAAAACCCTAATTTTGACTGTTAGGAGGCCCTTGAACTGTGCAACCCTTGGGGAGATTTAGAAGCTTTGACTTGGCAAATTTTGAAGAATATGGGAGGGCAAATTTTGGGGTACAACAGTTTCCCCTGTTCAATCTTCTTAGACCTGAGGATGCAGATTGGCTGACGTGCCTTTCGTAATCCGAAGGTGGAAGATGATTGAACACTAGAGTGCCCAGAAATTTGCGCTCACATAGTAGTGTGATGATGGGAATGGGCTTATAGATGCCATTTGGAGATTGATGAATAGGATGATGGGCTTATAGATGCCATGCTAAGAGATGATGGAAGGTGGATGGGCTTATAGATGCCATGCTAAGAGATGATGGAAGGTGGATGGGCTTATAGATGCCATCTGGATGTTGATCGCGTAAGAGATTCCTTAGCGAGAACTTGCGTACCTGCAAAAGATAAAAATGATTACCTGGCCTGTTACAGGAGCTGGTCTTTAAATTCTTTGTGTAGATGTGTCCTGACTGGTTACAGGAGCTGGATTTGGAGCTTCAAAAGGTGATGAATGTACCAGGGATAGTTACTACCTCAACAGGAACGCTGAGAGAACTTTGGATGACTTCAACCTCGACAGTATCGCTGAGAGAATCTGGGGACAATTACTACCTCCGCAGTAACGGGGAGAGAACCATAGGTGACTTTAATCTCAACAGTAATCATTGAGAGAATCTTGGACGACTTCAACTTCAACAGTAACGCTGAGCGAATCTGGGGATGATTACTACCTCCGCAGTATCGGGGAGAGAACCACAGGCGACTACAACCTCAACAGTAATCATTGAGAGAATCTTGGATAACTTCTACTTCAACAGTAACGCTGAGAGAAACTTGGGATGATTACTACCTCCGCAGTATCGGGGAGAGAACCACAGGCGACTACAACCTCAACAGTAATCATTGAGAGAATCTTGAATGTCTTCTACTTCAACAGTAACGCTGAGAGAAACTTGGGATGATTACTACCTCCGCAGTATCGGGGAGAGAACCACAGGCGACTACAACCTCAACAGTAATCATTGAGAGAATCTTGGATAACTTCTACTTCAACAGTAACGCTGAGAGAAACTTGGGATGATTACTACCTCCGCAGTATTGGGGAGAGAACCACAGGCGAATACAACCTCAACAGTAATCATTGAGAGAATCTTGAATGTCTTCTACTGAGTCTTTATCAGAAAAATCTATTTGGGGTCGATTTAGCTGGACTAGAGAAGGCCTTGGACTGGATAAGAAACAGAAAAATCTTAGGGTCGATTTAACTGAACCGGTCTAGGTCTTGAAATGTCTTCAACTGGATAAGAAACAGGGAGATCTTAGGGTCGATCTGACTGAACCAGAGAAGGCCTTGGACTGGGTAAGAAACAGAAAAATCTTAGGGTCAATTTAACTGAACCGGTCTAGGTCTTGAAATATAGTTGAGAACTTAACTGGATCTTTCCTGAAAGGTAAAGGTCAGTCATATGCAATGCGTGATATGATCAAGCAATGATGCTCTCAACATAAATGAGATTCGTAAGATACGATGCGTATATGCATGCTATAATGTATGGAAATGTGATGTTTATGAATATGTGTTTTTCGTCTAGGAAAGTAAATCCTTGACGGGTGTCGGGAAGTCACTCCTGGGCTGATGTTTGAAGAATATACTTTGCTTCCGCTGGGGATGATAGTTGCAAGAATACCAGTAGAAGAAGATAACTCTGTTGGGGCATAAACTTGGCGAATGAATTACTCTGCGGGGAGAAAAGTACTCTAACAATCTTGCTGGGGGGCAATACTCTGTGGGGAGAGAGATACTTTGCTGAGACGTTGATGGTAACTTGCTGGGGATACCCTTGTTGTGTGGGAAGTGTTAATAGACTTCGCTGGGGATAAGAAGACTTCGTCGAGGGGGCTCTTTCCGTTGCTTTTGGCTGAGGATAACCCAGTTATATCCTGGTAGGGAAATAACTCTTTGAATAAAGCCGGGAGACGCGTTCGTGCTCTGCGAGGGATAAGCTTCCAGAATCTACTGGGGATAAGCTTACTGCTGGGGAGATGAACTCCAACTTTCCTGGGGAACCAGATTGGACTCTCTTGGGGAAGTTTTGAATTGTACCGGGGAAGTGAATCCACTAAATGTTTGATATACCTCCGGGGAACAATCTTAGATCAAGACTGCCGGGGATGCTTGTTAAGAATGTATATATGCTGTTGGGGAATGTTGAGCCCTGCGGGAGGATACCCCATTTCTTTAAGGTTGATAATATAGCTTGGCTTGAGGAGAGTGCACTGACTTGCTGGCTCACTCTCTGGGGAATTAAGATGTCTGGTTGTGTTCTTTAGCTGAACCCACTTTGATACCTTGGAGGACAGAACAATTAGATTGCTTAGACAACTCTTTATTGCCCCTGTTTCTAATGTTACCTGTAATTAATCCTTTGTTTCGTATGCAAATATTCATGAGTTAGCAAATTATTGTCAATGCATATATCACAAATTGAACCTTGGACGTTCTTCGCAAAACAAAACAGAAAAGGAAAAACAATTGGCCATTTTAACTGAAAAGTGATTTTGTATTGATTTTTGAATGTGCCTGTAAATAGGTGTTTTATGTACAAGAGGCTGACGTCCTAGTAAGAGAACGCCGCCGAACAAGAGAGTTTATACAAATTTGTACAAGAGAAAATAAAACAGCTGTGTGAAATGAATGATCCCACTGGGTTTCAACTCTGCTATTGCCTTTATATCTCCGAGCGTCTCATCACTTGATGACCTTGGTTGAAGGTGAAGCCGACTGATCGATGCCGTCTGAACTTGCTGTAGATACCAGATTCTGGATGCAAAGTGATCCAATGAGACATAGTATTACGCTTTATCCCTAACTTTTGCCTGGACCGCCCTTTCGGGTTTTCAGTCCACCGGGATACCCATTTTTGCCCAAGCCGCCTTTTCAGGTTTTCGACTTGCCGGGTGTACAGATTTTTTCATTTCATCCCTTCATTTTGCCCGAACCCTTTTGGTTCGCCGGGAAGCCCTAATTTTTGCCTAGGCATGTCAGCCTAGCGGGTCTTTATCATGCGTAGTATCTTTTTACTATGTCTGCATTGGCGGGGTGAGGAAGGTCGTCACCATCCATGTTGGTTAGAATCATGGCTCCTCCTGAGAACACATGCTTAACCACAAATGGCCCTTCGTACGTAGGGGTCCATTTGCCCCTTGGATCACTCTGAGGAAGGATGATTCGCTTGATTACCAGATCCCCAACTTGATATTCTTGTGGTCTGACCTTTTTGTTAAATGCCCTGATCATCCGTTTTTGATACATCTGACCATGACAGATAGCAGCAAGTCTTTTTTCGTCAATAAGATTTAGCTGATCAAGTCGTGTCTGGATCCACTCATCTTCGTTCAGATTTGCATCCTTCATTATCCGGAGAGAGGGTATTTGCACTTCGATCGGTAAGACTGCTTCCATACCATAAACCAAGGAGAAAGGAGTTGCCCCGGTTGACGTCCTGGCTGAGGTACGGTACCCATGTAGAGCGAACAGTAACATCTCGTGCCAATCTTTATAAGTCACTGTCATCTTCTGCACGATTTTCTTAATGTTCTTATTTGCTGCTTCTACAGCCCCATTCATCTTTGGTCTGTAAGGAGAAGAGTTGTGGTGCTGTATCTTGAACTGCTCGCAGAGCTCAGTGATCATCTTGTTATTAAGATTGGTACCGTTGTCTGTAATGATTCTTTCTGGGACGCCGTATCAACAGATCAGATTATGCCGAATGAACCGTGCCACAACCGTCTTGGTTACCGTAGCGTAGGAAGCTGCTTCGACCCATTTTGTGAAATAATCAATTGCTACCAGGATGAAGCGATGCCCGTTAGATGCCGTAGGTTTAATCTCACCGATCATGTCTATGCCCCACATTGCAAACGGCCAAGGCGCAGTCAGAACATTCAAAGGAACTGGAGGAACATGCACCTTGTCTGCATAAATCTGGCATTTATGGCATGTCCGAGAATGTTGATAGCAGTCAGCTTCCATGGTGGACCAGAAGTACCCTGCCCGGAGGATTTTCTTTGCCATAGTGTGCCCACTGGAATGTGTTCCGAAGGTCCCTTCATGTAGCTCTTCCATGATCCTTTCTGCTTCTGTCTTATCCACACAACGCAGCAAGGTCGAATCATGGTTTCGCTTGTACAGGATGCCGTTGCTAAGGAAGAACTTGGCTGCGAACCTTCTCAGAAACTTCTTATCATTGACAGACGCACCTTCAGGGTATTCCTGAGCTTCCAGATATCTCTTCACCTCATGGTACCAAGGCTTCTCAGTTACCAACTCAGTCTCGAGATCACAACAGTATGCCGGTTCATCCAGTTTCCAGATGATGATCCGGGGAGCCTCATTGTCCCATTTGACCTTGAACATAGAAGACATTGTAGCTAACGCGTCCGCCAGCTGATTCTCCTCTCTCGGAAAGTGTTCAAAGGTTATCTTTGTGAAGTGGGGGATCAAGGTCAACACACATTCTCTGTAAGGAGTAAGATTCCGATGTTTCGTATCCCACTCTCCTTTGATCTGATTGATCACGAGAGCGGAATCTCTGAAGACACTCAGAAACTTGATCCTTAAGTCGATCGCAGCTTGAAGACCCATGATGCATGCCTCATACTCCGCCATGTTGTTGGTGCAGTTGAAACATAGCCGGGAAGTGAGTGGAGTATGAGTGCCTTGAGGGGATATGATTACAGCGCCGATACCGTTACCCAAAGCATTGGAGGCTCCGTCAAAGTGCATAGACCATCGGGATCCTTCCTCGGGTCCTTCATCCGGTCCAGGTACTTCACAATCAGTTACAATCATGATGCTCTCGTCCGGAAACTCAAAGTTCATTGACTGATAGTCGTCTACGGCCTGATGTGCCAATTGGTCTGCCAATACACTTCCTTTGATGGCTTTATGGGTTGTGTACTGAATGTCGTATTCCGTTAAGATCATTTGCCATCTTGCTATTCTCCCAGACAGAGCAGGCTTTTCGAATATGTACTTTATAGGATCCATCTTTGAGATCAACAAGGTAGTGTGAGTCAGCATATACTGTCTCAGCCGGCGAGCAGCCCATACCAAAGCGCAGCAAGTTTTCTCAAGCAGTGAGTATCGGGTCTCACAGTCGGTAAACTTTTTGCTAAGGTAATAAATGGCATGCTCTTTTCGGCCAGACTCGTCATGCTGCCCCAGCACACACCCCATTGAGTTATCAAGTACTGTCAGGTATAGTATCAGAGGTCTCCCTTCAACCGGTGGCATAAGAATGGGTGGTTCTTGGAGATACTCTTTGATTCTGTCAAAAACAGCCTGACATTCATCATTCCAACGTACTACCTGATCTTTCTTCAGCAGCTTGAAGATTGGCTCACAGGTAGCAGTTAGGTGCGAGATGAACCGAGCAATGTAATTCAGGCGTCCTAAAAAGCCGCTGACCTCTTTCTCTGTCTTAGGGACTGGCATCTCTTGAATAGCTTTAACCTTGGCAGGGTCCACTTGAATACCTTTATCACTTACAACGAAGCCTAGCAACTTCCCAGATCTTACCCCGAAGGTGCACTTGTTCGGGTTCAACCTCAGTTTGTACAATTTCAACCGGTCAAACAGCTTCTGCAGATGATCGAGGTGCTCTTCCTCAGTCTGGGACCTTGCGATCATGTCGTCAACATACACTTCTATCTCATGATGGATCATATCATGAAATAAAGCAACCATGGCACGTTGGTAGGTTGCCCTAGCGTTCTTTAGTCCAAAAGGCATGACCTTGTAACAGAAGGTGCCCCACTGAGTAACAAAGGTAGTCTTTTCCATGTCTTCGGGTGCCATCTTGATCTGATTATACCCTGAAAAACCATCCATGAAAGAGAACACCTTATGCTGAGCAGTATTGTCAATAAGGACATCAATGTGAGGTAAAGGGAAGTCATCCTTGGGGCTGGCCCTGTTCAGATCCCTGTAGTCGACACACATTCTGACCTTACCGTCCTTCTTTAGTACCGGCACCACATTAGCAACCCACTGAGGGTAAGAAGTCACTGCAAGGAACCCGACATCAAACTATTTCATAACCTCGGCTTTGATCTTCTCAGACATCTCTGGACGCATACGGCAGACCTTTTGCTTAACCGGAGGGCAGTCTTCCTTAATAGGCAAGTGATGGACCACAATATCAGTATCCAGCCCGGGCATGTCTTCGTAGGACCAGGAAAAGATCTCCATATAATCATGTAGCATCTTAGTCAACCGTTGCTTCACGCTGAGCTCTAGGTTGGCACCAATCTTTACCTCTTTCTTGTCTGCTTCAGTACCCAAGTTTATTGTCTCCACTGGCTCTTCGTGTGGTTGAATTGCCCTCTCTTCCTGGAGTAACAGTCTTGCAAGCTCGCCAGGCACTTCGTAATCATCTTCACCTTCGTCTTCGGCTAAGTTGATCGAACTTTCGAAGTCATAACTGGCAGTAGCAGAGTCGTTACCAGTGAGATCCAGAGTGGATTGGAACCTGTATGGGTGAGTGTGTGTAAATACAGCTGTTTTGAAATATATAAAGGAAGGAAAGACAGAAAAGGAGCGTAAGATTTGAAATGCGAGAAAACGTCCAAGATTTTCATTTATGATATATGAAATGACAATTTATATGCCCTCACAAATAAAGCCAACGGTGCCCCGGGTAAGACACCGGGCCATAGAGTTTAATTTATTGTTTATCACAAATAACAAAACAAAGAAGTTTATTACTGCGTAACAAAAGTAACAGGAGTATGGTCTTTGGCAATCCAATTGGTCAATCCGCCTTCATTCGTCGGGTAGATCCAGCTATTGAATTCTGCTTCATCCACTTCATTATCCTCCCCAACAACATTCACTCCTGGATTGGTAATGAGCACAGGAGGTCTTCTGGTCTTTGCCTTCCGCATAGCTTTCTGTCCCTCTGCAGTAAAACCCAGCCCAAACTTGTCAGTTTTCTGTGTAAAGTCGGGAAGCCTGCCCCAGTTAGTACATTCACCTTTCTGAACCACAACCCGGGCATCCTTCAGGGAAGCCATCTTCAAAGGAACATCCTCTTCGACCGCTGTTTCTGCTGTTGCTGAAATTGGAAGTACCTCTTCGAAATGCTGAAAGGGGGTTTCAATAAACTCCCCGTCCATCTCAATATATCTGAAGGAATTCAAATGGCTCATCATATACTCCTCCTCTCCCTGCACAGTGACAATCTTCCCTCTGACGGGGTATTTCAGCTTCTGGTGCAAGGTAGAGGTCACTGCCCCAGCTTTGTGGATCCAAGGTCGACCCAGTAGACAAGAATACGATGGACGGATATCCATCACGTAGAAGGTAGAGTCGAAGACTTGAGAGCCCACACGAATAGGAATGTCAACCTCTCCATGAACCATCCTCTTGGAACCGTCAAATGCTCTGACGATGATATTGCTAGGTTTTAATTCCAGGCCTTCACAATCCAAACGGTCTAAGGCTTTCTTGGGTAGCACATTTAGGGAAGAGCCAGTGTCCACCAACACGTGCGCCAGAGTAGTGCCCCTGCATTCAATAGAGACATGCAGGGCATCATTGTGGTCCCTTCCTTTTACAGTAAGGTCAGCATACGAAAAACCCAAACCATTGTCCGCTGTCAGATTTGCTACGCAATCAGTGAACTGGACTGCAGATGTCTCCTGGGGCACATGGGCCGTCTTGAGAAATGAAATCAAGGCCTTAGCATGGGCCTCTGAGCACAGGAGCAAGGAGAGCATGGAGATCTTGGAGGGCGTATGCCCCAGCTGCTCGACAATATTAAAGTCACTCTTCTTTATTATTTTCAGGATTTCCTCCATCTCTTGTTGGGAGGCCTCAACATTTATAGGTATTGGTGCCTCCATCCGGGCAGGCTCATCTTCAATCCCTTTGCCCCGAGCATTAGATGACTCGGCAGCAGGGGAAACAACTTGATCAGAAACAGGAGCAGGTACACTTGTAGGTGTTATAAGGAGGGGTCTTCGAGTAGCGGGCGGTGCAATGTCAGGTGAGAAGAGCCTGCCACTGCGGGTAACCTTGGCTGGGCCAGTAATATTGCTGATACTAGTGCCAGTGTTAAACTCTTGCTTGATTCCATTCACATACACGTCTGCCCCGTAGTGCCAGGGGACAACTTTATCCGATTCGTAGGGGAGAGGCCCCGGAACAGTAATAACAACAGGTGCGACCGTCATGATTTGAACAGGCTTCCTTGGGAGAGCCTTGATTGGATTATTGAAGATTGTGACCACAGAAACTTCTTCTACCGGAACCAACTGAACAGCAGACTTCTTAAACAGAATCTCCTTGCTATCCATTAGGCTTTGGATGCCCAACTTCAGCAAAGGACAACCAGATGGGGAAACAGCACAGAACAGGCAACCCTCACTGCAACCCAGAAATAAACCGGCCAGCAGTAGGTTCCTCTTGACAGTCTTCAAAGGAGTAGCTACATCATCCACCAAAACAGCGTATACATCTTCATCAACTGCATTTACTCCATGCTGGGGCATAGGAGCAGTTACCACATTCGGCCTCTCAGGCGCTTCAAACTGTATCTCTTTTGCGTCAATAAGGTCTTGCACCTTATTCCTTAATGCCCAACAGTCATCAGTGGAATGCCCCGGGCTATCGGAGTGATAAGCACAGCGGGCATTTGGATTGTATTTAGGAGAGGCAGTGTTTACAACTTTTTGGGCCTCTCTGACAGTCACTAGATTGGTGGACAGCAATTGTGGCAAGATCTGCGACAAAGTCATGCTCAAACGGGTAAACTCTCTCCGGGGTCTTTCAGCCCTTGGTGGATTGGTTTGCCGAGGAGCGGCAGCAGGCTTAGCAATCATTACCGCACTGACAGATTGGCGGCGCTCAGATTTCTCTTGTCTTCTAGAGCCATATACAGCACTGGCCTCCTTTTTGAAGGGTTTCTTCTCAGAACTTGTAGATGCACCCTTCGGAATCTTACCAGACTTCAATCCAGCCTCAATTCTCTCTCCAGTCAGGATAAGATCAGTAAACCCTACAGATGAGTTACCGATAAGATGGTTGAAAAATGGCCCAGATAGGGTCCCCAAGAACATGTCTACCAACTCCCGATCAGTCAACGGAGGCTGCACCCTGCCAGCCAGATCCCTCCACTTCTGAGCGTACTCTTTAAAACCTTCACTTGAACCTAGCGACATACCCTAGAGTTGGGTACGTGTAGGGGCAAGGTCGGCATTATATTGATACTGCTTATAGAAAGCAGTAGCCAACTCCTCCCAGTTACGAACCTTGGTCCCATCCAGCTGATAGAACCATTCGAGACGAGTCCCTGAAAGACTCTCCTGGAAGAAGTGGATCCACAAGTTCTTATCCACTGAGTACGGTTGAATCTTCCGCACGTAGGACCTGAGGTGTAGCTTGGGACAAGACGCCCCGTCATATTTGGTGAAGGATGGTGCTTTGAACTTACGAGGAATGATCACACCAGTAGACAAACCCAAATCTCTGAAATCCAGCCCAGGCACTTGTTGGATCTCCATAGCATTCAATCTGTCCTCCAACTGCTTGTATCTGTCTTCTGCAGGAGGATATTGCTCCTCATCAAAATCAGTCTCGTTGTCGGAGACTACCGGACTAGGACCTTTTCCCTCTTGAGGACTACCCTTGCCTATAGAAGAACCAGCCTCTTCATTCTGCAGGGTGTTGCCAAACCTTCGGCCCGAGTTGAACATAACAGTTCTCTTCTTCTTCGTCTTCTCCTTCTTCAGGAGCAGAGCCTTCATCTCTTCTTGGCCCTGAGCCAAACCCATGATTAGTTCCTGAAATTGTGCATTCTGCGCTTGAAGAGCCTTGATGGACATCTCAGTTGATGATGAGTCAGGATTCATGATGCTGAAATAAACAACGAAGAACGGTAAGCAACCTGAAAAGAAGAAAACCTGTTATGCACATGATGAATGATATGTGTTTATGCAATGCATTCAGGGGTTCGAAAGTTCAAATTTGTTGTAGACAAAAAAGAACACACGTTATCATTAAGGAAATAATTGTTCAGTACATCAAAGCCTCATGGGCAAAATAATACAAAAGCAAATCAATCCCAAAAGACACTACGCATCCTCTTTGGAGCTATGTAGGTGTTGAGATTCCTCTCCTCATGCAACAGGCGGGTGAGCTCCAAGACCTTCTTTTCACTAGCATGTAGACTGGTCTCAAGAGAATTCCGTTCTTCCTTAAGCTGGATCCAGCTTTTCTGCATCTCTTCCCAGGATGTGGGCATGTCAGGGTGCTGAATGGTGTAGGACACTTATCCTTCCAAGACTGGCTCTTTGATTACTGGGAGCATATGAGGATAAGGCATTACTAACTTCTGGGAGCGGGCGCGTACCCACTTGAGATAAGCTTCCAATGGGATGGAATTCCTGTGCCCCAGTGTCTTGCTGTCTATCCTACTTGGCATCCTCCAGGCTCTGATAAATCTCTGGCGAAGTCCTTGCGCATCGTTGTCGAAGTCAAAAACTATGTCAGGAATTAACATGTCATGAGGGCCATCCCTCCGAGCATAACCAAACTGTCTCCAAGCCAGGCATGGGTTGTAAGTAATACCTCCTCTGATTCCAAGTAAAGGAACATTAGGGTACTCCCCGCAACGATCAATGATAGTGACATCCTCTCTGGACCGAGGGCACCAATGTATATCTGCATGTGTAAGAGTCATCAACCGTTGTGACCATCTCAAACCCCGCTCATTCTTCAAAGCTGATTGTGGAAGGTGCGAAATAAACCACCTTCCCAGGAGAGGAGTGCAACACATAAGGACACCTCTTTTTCTCATGGTTCGAGTGTAACATGAGTGAAGGATGTCCCCCCAGCAACGTAGGTATAGGATTCCTGGACATGAAGATCTGGACAACACTGATATCTATAAGCTGATCTGGGTTAGGGAACAACACCAAACCATAGACAAGGAGGGCCACAACTTCTTCAAAAGCTTGTAAGTCAAGGGAGTTCCAACATTCATGGGCCTTTTCAAACAGGAACTTGGCTAAGAACACTTTGATACCACTTCTCACTTCCCAATGTCCCTTGAGGTCAGATGTTTGTAGATGTAAGGCTTTAGCAATCTCTTCAAGCTTGGGTTCCTTTTCCGTACCGTTGTAGGGTAGTTGATCAAGGATAGGGATCTTCAGGAGCCGGGAGAACTCCTCCAATGTAGGTACCAGCTGATAATCCAAGAAGGTGAAACAGTGATGCAGAGGGTCAAAGAATTGGAACAGGACCTTTATCATATCTTCCTCAATGTTGGTATTGACCAAGCTGATGAGTCTTCCATGTCTCTCACTGAATGAAGAGTTCTCGGGAATCCTGGATATAAGCTCCTTAAGCTGAGGAGGGATCCTTACAAGACTGATTTGAATTGTCTTTCTGCGAACGGTTTCCATGTCCTACAAAACAAGAACAAAGATGAAGATTCGAACCCCTGAAATGGTTAGTCAATGCATATGATGCTGGATGATGTCATGATGCTATGATTAAACATACCACAGATATTTACAAAGACAAACATGTAAGGCACACAAGGCACACAAGACAAGCCCTTAAGGTTTAGGCCAGCATGGGGTCTGGGTAGTACCCTCTTGAAGTTGGTGGGCTCAACCTGTCCTATTAGAAGTAACCGGGTTCTAAGGGTCCCAACATCACTGGATTGCTTTCATTGTTCATCGTTTCGATTTAGCCACTGAACTGGCGACCGAAATATTCCAGGAAAGCAACCCTCAATTGAGTGTAGTATCGAGTATCAACCAACCTCGGACTGCACCAAAGTCAGTTATCTCACTACCCTAAAGAGGCCAAGATAGTTCAATTAAGGTTCCTAAGGTCTGTTGATGCTTCACGACACCACGCAGAGGCCCCGTACTCTCCTTGACTGAACTCAAGGGTTACCGGTACACACCAAAGTGCAACATCAACGTAGCAGACTGTTTCAACCATGTCGGTATACCCCGCACAGTTCCCTCACAGCCTTGTTGCTACTTTCTAAGAAGGTATCCCCCAGATCCGGGTTAGGATCTATAGAACTCCCAAGCAACCCACAATTTAAAGCAAGCAAAGAAAACAATTGAAAACACAGTTATGAACTATCCCTAAGGTACACCTCACTTTAAGTTAAAATCCCCAGCAGAGTCGCCAGTTCTGTGATCGGTGGATCTGGAACTGACTGTTTAACGCTGGTTCGCGAAATGTCGCGGAAGCAAGAGTCGCCACCGTCTTTTATTTTCTCCAAATGGAAAGGACAAAAGCACAGAAAAATTCCTTAAAGAGATTGCTCTCGGTTCGGGAGGTAGATTATAGAAAGGGAAGGTGTTAGCACCCTTTCTATCCATGGTTATCCATGGGCTCTTAGATACTTGCTCATTTGTGTTTTGAAAAATGGTTTGTTTGCTTTTCAACTGTGGGTTTTAAAAAGTTTCTTTGAAAATTCCAGTTCGACTCTTGTATCGGTCCTCAAGAGTGTTTGAAAAATTGCTTTCGAAAGCTTTTTGAAAAGGTGTCGGTGTGAAAAGTATTTTTGATTTGTTTTGAAATTTAGAGCAAGTATCTAGAGTCGTCTACCTACCCTAAGGAATTCGTCTGTGTAGATGTCCTTTAAAGTAGTGCCATCCCACCATTGAGAGGTAGGTAGCACCACCATTGGAGGTGTTCGGGTCAATTCGAAGTTCGGGACATGGTGATCACCAGAGCAATGGGAAGACACCTTAGAAGCTACCCTCATGCCAGGTTCCCGGATCATGAGGACTTACTAAGACATCCTCTACTCGACGATCACCTTTCGAGGCAAGGCAACAGTGAGGCGTACCCTAGGGGTGGTGTGTGACTTGTGTGTTGTTTTCATTTGCATTTATCTTGTTCATGTCAAAGTGATCTATGCGTTTGTTTTTATTTTATCATTCATTCTTGCATGCATTTTATTAGCAGTTAAAAAAGATACGGAATTTAAAAGTTCTAAACTATTACAAAGGCGCGGGTCCACATCGCCAAAATTTCCAAGACCCGATTTGACAAAAAGATAAAGAAATAAAGGAAAGTGCGAGAAATTAAGTTTACACGGCTTTGGGAGAATTACATAAATATTTAAAAGAAGGAAATAAATAAAATGCGCGAATTGGAATTAAAATTGGAAACGAGGGCGTTGGACCCTTTTTAATGAAATTAAATTAAATGATTAAATTAATTAAATTAAAATAAAAAAAGAACTTATTTTGGTATTTTTTGGATTTATGAATTTTTATGAGAAAGATTAAATGAAATTAAAATATTAACCCTAATTCTAATTGTTCTTTTTATTTATTTATTAAGAAAACATGTTAAAATTAAACCTAAGATTAATCTAATTATTTACATGGTGATTTAATTACAAAAATAATATTTAATAATTAATTATTGTGAAAGAAAAGAAAAAGAGATAAAAATACTTAAAAACCCTAATTCTACCAATGTTAAATTTATTAAGGAAAGATATTAAAATTAACCCTAAGTTTAAATCTAATTAATTAGTGAGGTTTATTTACAAAATATTAAAATAAAATATATTTTTTATTTTTATGACCTTTCTGATTTTTTTTGTTATTTTTATATTTTATAAATTAATTGAAGAATTTACAAGAAATTAATTAAATCAAATAAAAAAATGGAAAATATAAAAGAAATAGCAAACCTTGGGGGGTTCTGTCCCCAATTGGAGGTATGAATGTAGCATTTTAGGCCCATCTTGGGAGGCCTTCGTTGACTTTCCCTGGAAGCGTGTCACCTCTTTGACTCATGCCCACCATGGTATTCACCAAATCTAGGCCTTCAGATTGTTTCCATTGGCCAAGTGGCAAGCTGGATTTGAGGGACGTATGGTGTTCCCTTGTAACGAAACTGCACAGAAGCGTGAGTAGAAAAATAATATTGGAAAGGGATGGGGACCTGGGATTCGAACCCAGGTCCCAGAGATTACCATACACATGCCTGACCAATTGAACCAAACGCGCGTTTTGACTATTATCTGGCCAATGAACCATATAATATAAAACAAAAGTTAGTGGAAAATTAGCGCGCAAATTTGAACGATCCAATCACTGGCCTACACTTCATCATCTTCTTCATCGTTTGTGTTTTCCTGAAAATATAAAAAGATTAGCGGGGGTTTTAAACCCCCCCAAAACATGCAGTATCCAATAATAGCGAATAGGCCGTCTTGGAATATAAATTGGGCGCGACCCCATCATTGAATTCGTTGGAAGCTTGTGGTTCTCATGGTGCCAGTCCCGTGTCCCAATTTTTCCTTGAACGTAAAGCCCTAAATTAGAATCCCTGTAACCCTAAAACCTTCCAATGGTGGAATCGCGTATGAGTGATAAAAACTTAATTAAATCACATGGTTAGTTTCAGAATCATCCAATTAGTGCAAATCAATGAAGAAAACACATGAAAAATGCATAAAATTCATGATACGATTATGGATATTTTCGTGGAAAGTTTGATTCTGATATACCAATTCTTGACGTTTCTGGCTGTGATATGGATCCAGGAACCTTCCTTGATGTCTCAGCAAGACAATGGAATAGTTATTTTGGCTTGAATCGCACTAGAATATAGCTTTCAGTTTTGGAAAATTTGTCAAAAAACTCAAATTTGATAATGGATTTCTGGCGCAGCTTTTTGGTCTCTTGGAATAGGGTTAGCTTTGCACTTATGTATGGAATGATTAGGGTAAGAATTCAGAGCCAAAGGATCCTTGCATTGATGTGGAAAATATTTGATTTTCAAGCCATAATTTTTCAATCTTTTTCACATGTTTTTGGTGCCAATCATATCCAATTACATGGATTCTTTCTAAATCAGATCATGCACGAAATCTTGAGACTATTTCATGCACAAAAAGATTTTAAAAGTTAGGTTTAGTATTTTTCATGTATTTTAATAAATTAAATGAATTTCTAGCAATTAAAAATTCAAATAAATAAAATAAAAATGATGAAAAACTTCCCTTTGGGCCAAATGGTCGTACACATGCCTTGGATAATGATTCTTGGAAGAAAAAGAGGCCCATTAGCATTTTTAAGACTTTTGAAGCAATGTTGACTTTTTAAAATATCCAAAAATTTCCCAACTTCCACAAGGCATAACTTGCTCAATTTTTAAGCTTTGATCATGTTCTTGGACATTTTGGAAAGGTCTCTGAGTCCTCTAACCAATGCCTTTGGTCCCATGTCATATTGATTTACCAATCACAAGTTATGGCCTTTGACTTAAAGTCCCTTTTTGTTGACTTTTGAAAATGACCTATAATGTTGAAATTGATAACTTTTTGTGAGAGCATTTCTTGGACTTGAAGTATGAAGAGGAGTTGTAGGAAATGACTTTATCTTCAAAATGAGCTTTGAATGGAATTTTTATGATAATCCATGTGGAAGTTATGCCCTGGTCAAGTTACAGTTGACTTTTTCAACTGTCCAAAAATAGAAACTTTTGCATCTTGAGACTTTTTGAGCCAAGCTTTGAGAATAATGATCAAGCATTGATCAAATGATGTTTGTGGCTTCAAAATGAGATGTTGACCAAAAATTTGAACTTTTGACTGTCAAATGACCATTTTGCCCCTACAGTTGACTGTAGTGCAATTAGGGTTTTTGACTGTGCAATTTTGTGCTGTAAGTCTTGAAACTTAGTATGAGGATGCTTGACCATGTTTATAGGAATGTGGGACTTGATTGGACCCTTGGAAACTTCATTTTCTTTGTCAGAACCAAAACTCTAATTTTGACTGTTAGGAGGCCCTTGAACTGTGCAACCCTTGGGGAGATTTAGAAGCTTTGACTTGGCAAATTTTGAAGAATATGGGAGGGAAAATTTTGGGGTACAACACTAATCAATTTGAAAATTTGAGGGGCAAGCTGGGTATTTGCCAACATGAAGAAATGTAGCAATTAATTTTGCTTAAAAGAAGGGATGAGAGAGATATTTTAGTTAAGTCTACTCTGATTGGGCTAATCATCTGTTTCTCTATTTCCTTCCAAAATTTTAAGAAGTTGAATAGACGTTCATATATCTCCCTCCTCTCGCGTTTCTGCAATAATCTCCAATCTCTCAAATGAAGATTTCACTATCACTGTTACCTGTTTTCTAAATCACTCAAAATGTCTCAATTATCCATGTCATCATCCTCTTCAAAGGAGAATGCTTCTTCCGCATCCTCTGATCGAGAACCTAGGGAAATCACAAACTGCATGGATTCTGATGTTCTGGAGATAACTCCTCTTTGTGAACTGGCAGCTGACCCCACTAAGGTCAAGAAGCTGCGAACCAGACATGCAAGAAGATCACAAGCCTCTCCATCTGGTAAATCCTCTCAACCATCATCTTTTGTTCCTCCAGAAATAGAAAATAGGGAAGGTTCTGTTTATGTTCATCAAGCTATAGCTAGGCTAGTCACTAGGATTCTAAATGAGAATCACTTTGTACCTGGCATTTCTGTACCTTTGAACCAAGAATCTGCTAGTCCAAATGTTGAAATGAATCCAGATGTCACTCAGAATGTTTAGACACCTGATGATAACATTAGGAAATCTCCTAAAAATCGTGATGATCACCAGAACCCTACTGAGAAGGCTACTGAAGTTGTTCATAAGAAAACCAGGTCTGAGAACAAGACAGGAGTAGAATCTGTGAAGGCTGGATTGTCAAAAGAGAAAGGGAAGGTGAAAACTAGAGTACTTGTTGGTAGTCTCTCTAAACCTTTGAGACAACCAATAGCAAAGAAAAGGAAGGAGCCTGAACCCTCTGAATCTGATGAGGAATCAGAATTTGAGTTTGATGTTGAAGACACTCCTCTCAGAAAGAAACTCTCTTCGAGCAAAATGCCTAAAGTCCCTGAAGTTTCCATTGACAACATCTCCTTTCACCATCCAGAGAATGCAAACAGGTGGAAGTATGTATTTTTGAAAAGGATCGCTTTGGAAAGAGAGCTGAACAATAGTGCCATGGAATGTAAGGAGATCATGGATCTAATCAAGACTGCTAGTCTAATAAATATTGTGGTAAAGTTTACCAACTGCTATGAAATTCTTGTCAAAGAATTCATAGTAAATTTATCTGATGGGTGTGCTGATGGAAAGTCAGCTGATTTTAAGTGTGTATATGTGAGAGGAAGGAAGGTAAATTTATCTCCCTCTGAAATAAACAAATTCCTATGAAGACTTGATGATGCTTGCCCTGAGCTTGAGGTTACTGACAACCAAGTGTGTCAAACCATCACTGCAAATCAAGTCAAGAGCTGGCCCTTAAAAGGGAAGCTGAATGCAAGAAAGCTGAGCATGAAATTTGCCATTCTGCACAAAATTGGTGTAGCTAACTGGGTTCCCACCAACCATAAGTCAACCATCTCCACAGGCTTGGGAATATTTATTTATGCTGTTGGAACCAGGACAAACTTTGACTATGGCAAGTATATCTTTGATCAAACATTGAAACATGCTGGAAGTTGTGCTATTAAAGGCCCTATTGCCTTTCCCTCTCTCCTGTGTGGTATATTCATTGCTCAGTATCCTGACATTCTAGTTGAAAAAGATACTGTATGCAAAAGAGCCCCTGCTCTTGGGTTTCACTATAAGCTATTTCAGGGAACACATGTTCCTGACATTGTCATGACATCTGCTGAGACATCAACTGTCAAATCTCATTCCAAGAAAACTGATGTTATAGCTGTGCTGAAGGAAACCTGCAAAGAGCTTGATACAAGGAAAAGGACTCTTGAGGACCTGATTGCTAGACAAGAACAGGAGGAGATTGAAGGACAAAGAAGGGAAGAGGATGCTGATGAAGACCAGCTTAATGCTGAAGATAGTGCCTCCTCTGAAGATGACAGTGCTTGAAGAATCAGTGTAGTTGACAAGTTTGCTGCTGGTACCTATTGCTGCAAATGACGTTTGATTTTTTTTCTCTGTGTTTTTATTATTCCTTTTGGATGACTGTATAACTTAAAATTACAAGTATCTTTGGCCTATTTATGGCTAAAGAGGGGGAGAAGATTTTGTGATAATTTTGGTAGAATTAGACTTGGTAGATGTTATTAAAAACTCTGCTGCTTTCTAATCTCTGATTGTTTAGGTGTTTTAGCCAAAAATTTGCCAAAGGGGGAGTTTGTAAGTGTTTGGTTGTTGGCATGTTTTTTGGTAAAACCAGTTGTGTGAATGTCATGACTGATGTCATAACATTCTGGGATACAAGGTACATTCTGCAGAAAAAGAATGTCATACAGGAGCTACTCAATATGAGTGTTTAGATGATCATTATGCAATGATCATATTTATTGCATTCTACCAAAATCAGTAAACAAGATTCTTGTTGTCATAACCAATGTTAAGACATCCTGTACTGATCTAACATTTGTGCAGATTTGTTATTTCTGAGAATTTTCAGGAATCTGGTTTATACAATCCAGATCAGATTCTCACGTGGACATTAGGTTAACTTTGCTTAACCCTAATCTGGTTGTTAAAGACCTATGACCAAGTCTTGAGGTTAACCCTAATTAACCCTAGCTATTTTCGTGGAAGCCCTAACCGAAGAATAGCTGCCTATATATTCCTCATGAAGAATGTTGGTGAAGAACACTTTTTGACAGAAGATCAATAAGGGACTGTATAGTTGTAACTACTGTGAGCCAATCAATTATCATTGTGATAAGTTATTTGGAGTAGGATTTGATTGTAAGGGTTGTGTATCACTCAAAGCTTTGAAGCACAAGTGTTTGTGTTACTTGATTAAAGCTTTGAAGCAAAGTCAAGTTAGGGTTGTGTATCACTCAAAGCTTTGAAGCACGAGTGATTGTCACTTGATTAAAGTTGTGAAGCAAAATCAAGTGTGTGTACTGAAGAGTGTCTTCATAATTTCATTAATCTATTGTTTAGTATCACTGCTGTGATTGAGGGGGATTGAGTAGGAACTCAGGTTTAAGTTGAACTTAGATTGAAGTTGCATTGGGTAGGTCTTAAGTGAAGGAGATAAACTGGTTGGTTTATTCTTGAATTAATATCTCTTATAGTGAATTTCCTCCCTGGCTTGGTAGCCCCCAGAGTAGGTGTTGTTACACACTGAACTGGGTAAACAATTGACTGTGTTCTTTACTGCTTTTGAATTTACTGTCTTGAAGAGTGTCAGATATGGTGTCATAACATTCACTGTGACATTGAGTATCTGCTGCCAGAATTTCAAGTAGCAATAGATTGTGGAAATTGTACAGGGTATACCGACATAGTCGAAGCAATAGCTACGTTAGTGTGACACATTTGTTGGTACCGGTAGCCCTTGAGTAGTCAAGGAGAATACGGGGCCGCTGTGTGGTGTCATGAAGCACTAACTAACCTTAGAACCTTAATTGAACAACTTGACCATTACGAAGTAGTGAGATAGCCGACTTTGGTGCAGTCCAAAGTTGGTTGATACTCGATACTACGCTCATTGAGATTGGACTTTCAGGATATTTCTGTCTCTAATAAAGAGGCTTGCACTGAAATAATGCTCGATGAAGAAATATCAAATATAATTGAGATCCCCTAGAACCCAGTTACTATTACTAAGACAGGTTGAGCATACTAAACTTCAAGAGGGTACTTACCTACAAACTTCATGCAAGCCTAAACCTAAGGACTTGTCTGCTTTGTGTGTATATGATTATTTGTACATAAAAACTTTCTTGCTTTGCATACTTGTACATAAACATCACGACATCATAACATAGCATCTTCAATAACCATTTCAAGGATCTCAAGGGCTTATGATGCAGGGTCACGTTGAACCAGACGTCCATCAAGAGGAAAGAGGATTTATTCTCCTCTAACCAAACACCATCAAAGACCAAAGCACGGTAATAAGAGTCAAGGGCTATGACCCACTTGACATGGTGAGCTTGATTATCGTAGAAGGACATCCACCGATGTGAAGTTATCCAATCAAAGCGGTGATTAAAATTCAACTTTTAACATCTTCTTGTGTTTACCCCGCGAGATCCTTGAAAACATTGCATCCACATATCATTCATGTCATCATAACAGGTTTTCCCTACACGGGTTTCTCATCCGCTTACTGTTTATTCCAGCTTCAAGTAAGAGATGGCTCTAGAATAGACTATCAAAGATATTCAGAATCAAAATGCTCAACTTCAAGAAATGTTCTTGAATCTATCCAAGAGGCAAGAAGAAGTGAAAGCACTCCTCACTAGGGGAATGACCATAGAGAGTCACGAGGACAACAAGGATGACCAGTTGGAGCGGCTACAAATTGAGATAGCCACAATGAAGATCCAGATGATGGGAAAGATGGTGGGCCAGATGGCTCTTATCCAATACTTGGCTCAGTGACAAGAAGAGATGAGAGTCCTCGTCAACAAGCTTCATCAAGACGGATGCAACCATATGAGGAAAACAAATAGAATTGGGGATCGAGTCATTAATCAGCCTCCGATGAGACAAGAAGTTGGCTTGGTGGAGAGTAGACCTTTCCAAATTGCTGCTACGTCATGAGCCCAACAACGAACTCACCAATGTCAACGGGGAAATCAACAAAAGCAAAACGATCCCGAGAGACAGTTTACCAAAATCAACATGCCACCGTCTCAAGCATTGCAACACATGTTGGGGATGAATCTGATTACGTTGATAGGACCTCATCCAAACCCTAAAACTTATTCTCCTAACTACAATCCTGATGCAATGTGTGCATATTATTTCGGCAGTTCTGGGCATGATACAAACGAATTTTGGACGCTGAAGTACAAGATTCAAAACCTGATCGATGAAAGAGCATTGGAATTCGCACAATATGGTCAACTGGAGTTCTTCTATCATCCTCAAAAACATACCATCTGAAGTGAACAATTTAGGCGGAGAAACTTTTTTTTTATTCAAATTTTCAATTGTAATTTCTTTTGCTTGTTTAAACACTTATTTATTACTGTTAAACTTTGCTTCATTAATGCATTTCATATGTTTGTCTTGAATTAATCCGTCCATTTTCACTCTATTTAAACTATACTTTTTTACTCCCTTTATGATATTCAACTCTTGTTATAAGACTTTAGAGGGAGGATGGCGAAAACAATGCCATAATCTCATATAATTATGCTTTTTGACAGACCTTGCTGACTATGTACATGCGTTTCTTTCAATCCCTAAACACTGGAGTTATAAGGAAGATAATCCCTAGTCAACCCCTTTAAGCCAAAGAAGTAGGAGTTTTCTTTTCACGCAAATTGAAACCCTTAATCAAAACTCGGGGCAGGGTGGTCTCTCAATTAATTCAAGGGCGCGTTCAATTGCAAGCTTTCACTTCATACACAACGAGTGATATCAAAAACATCCTTCTAAATCAGAAAGACGGCGATGGTTCCCTTTCAAATAGGGAGTCATTATCTCCCAAGAGAAAAGCCCACTAAGTAAAAACCTACGAAGGAGACAAAAGAAAAACGGGGGCATCCCGCTGACTATAATCTCAAAACAAGAACAGTCAGGCAAAAATCAGGGGGGGAAAAAGAGGTCACTACAAATCCTCGACAACATGAAAAATGTTGCAAAAATGACTTCATTCACAAATAAACTTAACTTGCCCGAACCATCACCAAAACGTCATTTCAGACTCAATTGGAATTCAAACGCACAATTAACTGAGTTTAGGACTGAAGAACATCACGAAGAACGGGTGGGTACAAATACACTTTGAGCCTTATCCTTTGTTTCTTATAACCATGAAGCAGACCATGCTACAACCCTTCAAAAATCCTAATTGAAGCATGGGTTATTTTGAAAGCATGTTGTTACAAAAGGTATCTTGACTCATGTAAGGCTTACTGCAAATCCTGAGTTGAATTCACATTCTTACAAAAATTATTTTATCTGCTAAACTGCATTCTCAAAACTTCAAAGACAAGCATAAACTTTGCATTATTTGAATATCTATGTTTGCATATGGCTAATTGTTTGACAGCGGAGAAATTCACACGACGAATATCCAGTGAACAAAAATTATCAAGAAACAAAATCATTTCAAGTGGAAAGACACTTCCAATGATAAACCTCCTATAAGAAAGGGGACATTACATGTCACTGTCTAACTCGTCTGGGGGCAGTCAATTCGAGATTCTATGAAATCTCTCAAGGAATGTTGTATAACCAGGGGCAGGTCTGTATCTGAATCACTTGAGACATTGAAGATGAACCCCAAGAAAGGGACACATATGATCAAGCAAACATTTCCTGGAAGTACTACAATGCTTACTACTAGGGGTAGTGACAAATTCCCACAAAGTCCTTTTCATAGGGTGATCCTCAGTCAAGTCCCCAAGAAGTCATCCCTATAAGGTTATCCCCACGGAATAATCTTCACGAATAAGGATACAAACCCCTCAAGGCCAAATTCATGGATATCCTCACAAGGTTGGATCCAGGCGATCCCCAGCCAGAGTTTCAATATAAAAAAAAAACTTCTTCCCAGATGAGTTGGTCTCAAGAAGAATCCTCAAGGAGTTCTTCCAAAAGAAAACGTCTCCCCAACAGTTTGTCAAATATTCTCTTCAAACATGGTTTATTTTCCCAATAAACTACAGATTCCCCAGTTTGAGTTTGCCTCTCAGACTTTTACAAATTGAGGGACCACAATCCCTAATTCCCAGTGAAGTCATCAACGAAGTCAGTATTATCTCTGAAAGTTACTGCAAAGCATGGACCCGACCAAATAATGATTCAAAAGCTCCTATTTCCCAGTAGAGTTTTTCACTATCCCCAGTGAGTTGTTACAAAGCCTGGAATCCAACCAGATAACGGTTAACTTCTTTATCCACAACAAGTTGTTAACTTCCATTCTATCCAATCAAGAGATAACTCCCCAGTAGAGAAACGGACAACTAAAACTCCTGAACTCTTTTTCTCCAAGCAGAAATCAACGCTCTCCACAAAGATTTCTCAAACCAAAGCCAATCTTCCCCAGCGGATTTCTCCTCAAACAACAAAATGGGAATCCCTAGCGGAAACATTCTAAACAAAGTTCAAAGATACACACACTCTTCATCTCCAATAAGAAGTCAGGGATTTAACTTCCCAAAACTCTCCAGCACTTGTCAAGGGTTTATTTTCCCAGACAAAGATGCATTTCACATTCATACATCATAACGCATGCATAAGAAACGCATGTGGCACAATATCATTTATTTTGAGAACACCATTACACAATGAATTTCATACATCATGACATTGTATACAACTAAACCTTTACCTTTTCAGGAAAAGATCAATCAACAAATGAATGTCATCAACTATCTGTAAATTTCTCCGAGACAAAATCAAGCTTAGATTTTACTGATACCTGCTGAGGTAGTAATCGCAAAGATTCCTTTGTCATCTGTTGAAGTAGTAGTCATCAAAGATTCCTTCATTATCTATTGAGGTAGTAGTCGTTAAATATTCCTTCATTATCTGTTTAGGTAGTAGTCATCAAAGATTCCTTCATCATCTGTTGAGGTAGTAGTCGTCAAAGATTCCTTCATTATCTGTTGAGGTAGTAGTCGTCAAAGATTCCTTCATTATCTTTTGAGGTAGTAGTCGTCAATGATTCCTTCATCATATGTTGAGGTAGTAATCTTCAAAGATTCCTTCATTATCTATTGAGGTAGTAGTCGTCAAAGATTCCTTTATTATCTATTGAGGTAGTAGTCGTCAAAGATTCCTTCATTATCTGTTGAGGAAGTAGTCCTCAAAGATTCCTTCATCATCTATTGAGGTAGTAGTTGTTAAAGACTCCTTCGTTGTCTGTTGAGGTAGTAGTCGTCCAAGATTCCTTCATCATCTGTTGAGGTAGTAGTCGTCAAAGATTCCTTCATTATCTGTTGAGGTAGTAGTCGTCAAAGATTCCTTCATTATCTGTTGAGGTAGTATTCGTCAAAGATTCCTTCATAATCTGTTGAGGTAGTAGTTGTCAAAGATTCCTTCATTATCTGTTGAAGTAGTAGTCACCCTATATTCCTTCATTATACGTCACAGTCAAGCTTTATACTTACCAGCAGTCACTTTGGATGACATCTATAAGCCCATCTCCGATAACTCTCCACCATCTCTCCAAATGACATCTTTAAACCCATTCCCTGCACAATCAACTAACACATTATCAAGTGCAAATTTCTGGGCACTCTAGTGTTCAATCCTCTTCCACCTTCAAGTCGTGAAGGATAGACTCGCCAATCTAACTCTTCAGGTTTAAGAAGATTGAACAGAGGCAACTGTTGTACCCAAAAATTTTCCCTCTCATTTCTCAAGACATTTCCTTACAAGGATTTTCAAAAGTTCAAATTTTCACAAGTACAATTGGGCTTTCAACACTACAAGAAAATTGGCAGATTGCGACAGGTATTTTTGTAGATTACGACGGTTAAAACCGTCGCAATTTGCTTTCCACGACGGTTGCTTTACCGTCGCAGAAGTGTGTGTCCCCAACCTATTTCGCGACGGTTACAAAAACCGTCGTTCAAATTTACGACGGGTTGATACCGTCGTGACTATCTTTTGAGTTTCTTTTAATTATTGATGGAGACGGTTCGATACTGTCGTGAATATATTTTGAAATTGATTAAATTGTTTATGGCGACGGTTCGATACTGTCATGACTTTTGTTGATTATTTTTAATTGTTGATTACGACGGTTCGGTACTGTCGCCATGAGTTTTGTTTATGTCTTGATTTTTTTTTATTTTTCTATTATATATATTTTTTATTTAAATTATTATCTATGTAAAAAATTTTAAATATAGTTCTTTGTATTGAGGCTATATTCCCAATTATTAACTGTTCCTACTAATGTTATTTATTCACAAACTTCATCATATTTCAAACCATAGAGAAGTGTTCCTACTAATGTTATTTATTAAACATATAAACAAAACATGTACCATAGGAAGAGAAAGACTGGTAAGATACGATCAAAATGATCTATATCAGATGACGCTCTTAGAAGGAATAATTTTAAAGAATCATATTTTATTTCCAAAATAAATATAATGAGTTGAGTGGCTTTTACACTCTGCTGTACAAACTTTATACCTCAACTATCAATACAACCTTGGTATTGCAAAGCTCAATTGCTTCACCAAAAATATTTTGAATTAAAAAATGACTAACAAGGAACCCAAAAAGACATGCTCACCAACAGCCCTTGTTTCCCTACACAAAATTAATACCAAGCAGCTATGAACAAAGAAATAAGCCTATACATCAAACCACTACAAAGAAAATCATGTGGTTAAGTATACTTGACTCAGAACAACTGAACAGCCATTTTGAGTTTGTTCTGTTTCCATTTTGGCAACGTGTAAAATTCGCTCCTGGCCATTCCCAGTTTCTCTTTGAACACATCGTTTGACAGGTAAGCCTGTATGCACCAACCTCAAACAAGTCAGAATCAAAATTAAAAAATCATGACTTAATTCTAAGATGTAACCTACAAAGAATGGAGGAAAAACAACAAAAAGACATGTTGTCGTTATAGTATACCTCCCGTTTAGTCACGTCAATGTCTGGCATAGGATCGGTAGAGTCTGTGTTAACACTTTCATATGGGTATACTGGAAGACCTTCATTATCTTCAGCTTCACCTTCTTTCACATCTTCCTGTATAGTAAGAGATTCTTCTATGCTGCTCGTAGAATTCTCATTGTCACTATTTGTCTCTGGGTCCGATTTGGAGGTACCTGTACTCCATTCAAATCATAGCAGACCAGACAAAAGAATAAGCATATTTTATAAAAGAACAAATTCTAACAGCAGCATAAAATAAAATCACAATGAGCTCGTCTACTTCGTACCTTTAATCGACCTAGGAAACAAACTTCCTCGTGCTGATGGCCGTTCAAAAGCAGAAGTAATGTTAGATATGGATGAAGATTTAGATGTTGGTGATGATGAATCTGGTGTCTTAGATTTTGGGTACAGTTTTCTAATCATTGGAGGTGGAGTTGAAAGGTTTCTAACATTTGAGCTCTCGAAAGTAGCTGCCAAGGCATTGAAGGCCGAAGATCTTCCTCGCGCACGAGCCTGGTCAGGACTAACAGACATACTGCGGGAGCATTGTGATTTCTCTGGCAAGCCACCAGACCTTCCCCCATAAGATACAGATGCTCTTCTTTTGGGTTTCTGAAAATGTAACCAAAGAGATCAATGCAAATACAATCAGGAGTGGAGGTCCAATCTTGTCCTTGAAAAAAGACCGTTTGGTCTGTAATAAATTTATAAGTCTGCAAATTACAAGCATTACTTTTCAAAATTACAAACTGAGAACATCCATCAGTGTAGAAATATCAGATGAACAAAATCATATAATTCGTAATTGACATGCCCACTGTCAAAATAAATTTCTAGACACTAATTTAAAAAAGAAAAGACAAACAGTATCATTACAGTATGTCCAAGTTAATATAAGAAATTTGAAAAGAAATAAACTTTAAATTGAGAACGTGAATCAGCTTCCAACTTTTTGTAGTATACCAAACTCCAAAATATTTAAAAGGTCCTATGTTGTGTTTGTCCCTTACTTTTTGCTGAAATTCTTTCACAAGTACATATAAAATTCTATTACCATTTACATTTTATTAAAATGACACAATTTTATTTTGTGTTGCATTTGTTTTAAAAAGGCTAGTGATACAGTTTAACATTTAGCTCTTAAGTTATAATCATTACCCATCAATTTATGGTGGCAGGGAACTAGATTAAGATCTTCTGCATCTGACTTTTTACTGAAACCTACATTTTCAACTACATTAGCATACTAACACCACTTATCTTATAGAAAGTTACTGAAACCTATTACCACTCTCCAATAGATAAAAAAACATATACAGTGCTCTAGAACTATACCAACTAATGTAGAAGTTTAATATCTTATTATGGGTTAGAGGTGAAATTGCTAAATAGATAGAGGAAAAAACTTGTTATGCAGTTACATCTAACTAATTACAAGAACTTGTTGAAAAAACTTATTAATTAGTGTGAAAGATAGAGTGAAATTCTTACATGATTATTATAGAGGTAACACTGCATTTCCTTTCTATGCTCATATATTACGACTGCATTCAAAGCCCCGGTGACAGACAGAGCAATAACCTGTTATTGGTAATGAGTGAAAATGGAAAGAAAAACTAAATACAAAACTAAATAAAAACACCCAATTTGAAAGGCAATAGTTGTGATACTAGAGCATTGTTAAATTACATCATATAAAACACCCAATCTATGAACAAAACTAAGGGTTTCTAACTATAATTTCTTATTAATCACTTATTTTTACTAAATAAGCTTAAACAAACAACCACAAATTCAACTACAACAGTACTATATTTCAATTTAAAGATAATTTATAAAATTCACAAAAATGAATAAAACCCTGAAATAACATATTAGAAAACCTAACATCGGTTCAATCTATTGAAACTCAAAATCAACCAACCCTAAGATTCAAGTGAATCTCCAGTGCTAAGTCAATGTTAAAGAATGAGAGAGATATGTGAAGTGTTACAGAAAAGTGGTTATATGCGAGAATGAGAGAGATATGTGAAGTGTTACAGAATAAAGAAAAAGTGCTACACAAAACTTACAGGTTTGAAGACAAAGATGCTTGATGTAAAAACCTAAACTGTTAAAACCGTGCAATATCAAGCTTATAAATTACAGTTTCATTATCTGAATTTTCTTTCTACAGAGCAATTAAACCGATGTTCGCCCAAACCCTAAATTGAACAATTTCATTTAACCTAAATTGAATCGACGAAATAACAAGAATCGATAAAAATTAAACAGGGAGATTAAAGTGTGATCTGAAAAATGGAAGAAGATTAGGGTTTTAGGGAAAGACTAACCTTGGACTGTTGAGAGAGTTGAGGGACCTCTCTGAAGCGGCTTGGTTGACTCATACTCATAAAGAAAGGCTTGCTTATACGTCTTTCTAGCGTATGCGCGCTTCCGCATGTGATATTATCACTGCAAGCAGAAGTAGAGAAGTATATGTGATTGGGGAGGAGGATCAGGTACAAATGAAAGCCAGTGGTGATTCATGACTATGAACAGCCGGAGAGGGCATCCATTTCTTTCTTCTTATGTTCCTCAGAAAGAGTTACTTAAAAACTTTATAATTGTTTTACCAAAAAAATTGATGTTTTATGTATTTTAAGAGCTTTTTAACTTTTTTACGGCGACGGGTGTTTTACCGTCGTGCCCATGAGAATTTTTAAAGGTTTTGGGTGCGACGGTTGTTTTACCGTCGTGAAATGAATTTTAGGACGGATAATTTTACCGTCGTGAAAGGTTTAAGGGTGCGACGGGTGCTTTACCGTCGTGATATGCCTTTTAGGACGGTTAATTTTACCGTCGTGACTAGTTGTTGGTGAAAAATCAATGTTAAAAGTGTTAAATGGGGGCCGACGGTTGTTTTACCGTCGTAATAATAATATTATGATGGTTAAATATACCGTCACAAAATAAATATTAGGGACGGTTGGTGTCAACTGTCGTAAACACTGTCTCTATATGTCAATTACGACAGTTATCACATAACTGTCGCAATTTTTGTGTCGTTAAACACTAATTTTCTTGTAGTGCAAGCATCAAATCAAAGAAGAGCATGCCTGCTTCAATTTCACATCCTTCAATTGGGTTTTTGGCCTCTTTCGATGCAATCTTGGCTTACATCCTTCGATTGAGCATTGGACCCTGACATGCTTGCTTTAATTCACAAAGCAATGGCTATCTGCATGCAGCCTTCGATTGAGCAATTACCTCTTTCCTGCATGCTTCAATTTACAAAGCAAGGGGCTCCCACCATGCCAGCGCACACAAGGCAAAAGCTTCCCTATGGCTAGCATTCATATTAGCACCCACAGGGCATTGACTATCTTCATGCTAGCTCTGACTGGGCAAAGTCTCCCTTTGAAACAACTTGCTTTCGATTCACAAGGGCAACACCTATCTTTATACAAGCCTCGTTTGGGAATTTAGGCCTCCTGCATGCAGCTTCAATTACACCAATGACCCCTTACAAGCTGGATTTTGGTGCACATGGCAATGGACTTCTGCAGCTTTCCTTCGATTCAGAAGGCGTTAGCTTCCTACTGGCGCCCTTTGATTCAGAAGACAAGTACCTTCTCTACGCGTGCCTTCAATTCACAAGGCATGAACTTCCTTCATGCCAGCAGGCACATGACAATGACCTCCTGCAACTTTCCTTCGATTCAGATGGCAATGGCCTTCTGAAATATTTCCTTCAATTCACAAGGCAGGGACCTCCTGCATGCAAGCTTCGAATCCACCCGTGAAAACCTTCAACACACATAGTTTATGTACTATGAAATACTTAGGTGTCCCATTCGAAGGACATGCATTGACATACCTGGGTGCCCCTTTCAAAAGATACACAATTGGCACATTCGAAGGACATGCACATGGTCCATTCAAAGGACATACATTTTCCACATTCGAAGGACATGTATTAATGAATTTAAAGGGGCATACGTGGGTGTTCCATTCAAAGGATATACCTTGTTGGCCCATTCGAAGAAATTGCAAGTGATGCATGTGGTCCTTTCAAAAGAACACACACATTGGTTCAAAACAAAGGATACGCAAAGGACCCATTCGAAGGACACTTTGATTGGAAACAAATATTGCTGTCTGAAGAGGAGTCTGGTTAAAGGATGGATCCAATTGGTCAAAATGAAATAGAAATATTCAGAGATGCTTGCTGGCCAGAGTCATATGTGCTGCAAGTCCAAGCCTGCTACACTGGCCACAACGCTCTAAAATGGCTGCACAACAGTCATGTTACACTGCTCCTATATTTGCACCAATTTGGAATACAAATACTGTACCTCGAAGACTACAACCACAACATACCCAATTTGTTCAAATTTATTTTGTTTTCCCTCCTAAACCTCAGCCAACTTCATCTATAAATAAGAGGTTCCATAACACATCTAAGGGGGATGGATAACACATCTAGAGGGCCTTTTGGTAGCTGGAGAAACTTTGTTTGTGTGAAAATCACCAAACATTTAACACATTCTCAAACCCAGAATCAAAAGGCCACACTTGTTCCTTTTCCTTCGAATCCAGAAACAAACAAACACAACTCCACACTTCTTGGCCTTCGAATCCAGTCAAAGAAACACCACACTTGTTTCTTTCCTTCGAATCCAGGAGCACCCAGGGCAGCCACTCAATGTCCAACACATATATTCCAGCTTTAAGCATGGTAAGTCACTTTGTCCTTAACCCTTTCGTTTCAAGCATGTAAATAACATTTGTTCACTTTTTATTTTTGTCCTTTCGATTGCATGCTTTTATTATCCAAGTATATGTTAGAACTAATCTGTACAGACTCAAATGAAAGAAAAAGTTTCCTGTGAATCGAAGTCTTAGGCTTCACCCCTTATTGCTTCACAGTGGCAAACCAAACGAAAGGACATGGAGTATGAATCGAAGGGTGCACACTCACGTTGACTTCTAGGCCCAATCGAAAGAGGCAGCAAGAAGGGTGAATCGAAGAGTGCATGCTAACGCTGACTTCCAGCCCCAATCGAAAGATGGAAAAATGTGTGAAATCGAAAGGCAGTTCCTTCGATCCAGGATGCCTTTTCTTTATCTCTTTTTACACTATTTTTTGTCTTTATATTTTCTATATATTTACATTCAATATGGTTGTAATAATTAGGACTTTTAATTTTTGCAACCCCCACTTGTACACTTGTATACCCCCATCCCTCAAAAAACATGTAATAGCGTATGACCTTTATTTTCGCATTTTTATTGCTTTCATAATAGTTAGTAATTAGGGTGTATGGCAAGATAAAACCAACAAGTAGACCACCCTAATTGAAGACTAAATTCATGCAATCAAACACATTATTCACACACATGCACTTCTAGGGTAATCTCACTTGTTGCCTCGGAAAAATAGTCATGTCCCTCGAATATGCTTTCGTAACTATGTCGTCTATGTTCAAGGTCAATTGGGGAAATTAAGCTCCCATAATTACCATCGAAAGATTTGACGAACCTACGCACTGTTATGCGATCGAAAATGATGAGGAGAAGCCTTGGTATCATGAAGTGAGGAGGTACCTTGAAGCACAAGAATATCCTGAGGGAGCCTCAGTCAACAACAAGAAATTCTTGCGGAGGTTCTCAGCCAAATTATTCCTAAGCAATGGGATCTTGTACAAGTGCAACCATGATTCAACTCTGCTTCGTTGTATGGATAAGAAAGAAGTAGAAAAGATTATGCAAGACATGCATGAAGGTATCTTCGGGACTCACTCTAGTGGATACACCATAACCAAGAAGATTATAAGATCTGGATAATATTGGTCGACTATGGAAACTAATTGTCACCACCACTCAAGGACTTACCATAAGTGTTAGATCTACGTCGACAAGGTTCATGTGCCTCCAATACCCTTAAACGTCATGACTTCTTCGTGGCCATTTTCAATGTGGGGTATTGACATGATTGGAGAAATCAAACCCATTTCCTCCAATGGACATCGTTTCATCCTCGTCGCCATTGACTACTTCACCAAATAGGTCAAAGCTGCTTCATTTGCCTCAGTCACTAAGAATGTTGTAGCCCGACTTGTCAAGCATAACCTCATGTGTCAGTATGGCATCCCTAAAAGGATCATCACTGACAATGGAACCAACCTCAATAACGCCATCATCACTGAACTCTGCATGCAGTTTAAAATCAAGCACCATAACTCTTATCCATACAGACCTAAGAGGAATGGTGCAGTGGAAGTTGCCAACAAGAACATAAAGAAGATTGTGCAAAAGATGGTGGTAACCTACAAAGACTGGCATGAGATGCTACCATTTTCTCTTCATGGCTATCGTACCTCGGCACAAACATTAACTGGGGCAACCCCATTCTCTTTAGTCTATGGCATGGAAGTTGTCCTGCCTGTTGAAGTCCAGGTTCCTTCCTTAAGGATTATGAGAGAAGCAAACTTAGGCAAAGACGAATGAATTCAGACTAGATTGGATCAAATGAATTTAATTGATGAGAAGAGACTGGCTGCTGTCTGTCATGGTCAGGTGTATCAAAAGTGTATGCTCAAGGAATTCAACAAGAAGATCAAACCTCGAGTATACCAGGATAGCGATTTGGTAATAAAGCACATCATTTTACCACAAGGAGATCCCCAGGGCAAATGGACTCCCACTTACGAAGGGCCATTTATTGTCAAGAAAGTATTCTCTGGCGGTGTTATGATGTTAACCACTATGGACGGTAAAGATTTCTCACATCCTGTGAACACGGACATAGTCAAAAAATACTACGCATAAGAATGACCCGCTAGGTTGACATACCTAGGAAAAAATAAGGGCATCCCGACAAACCATAAAGGTTTGGGCAAAAGTTAGGGATATATACGAAAGATTGTACACCCGGCAAGTTGAAAACCTGAAAGGACGACTTGGGCAAAAAAGGGTATCCTGGTGGACTGAAAACCCGAAAGGGTGGTCCAGGAAAAAGTTAAGGATTAAAGCGTACGACTATGTCCCATTGAATCATTAACAGTCAGCTTTATTACCAAGGTCAAGATCAATTCAATCAACGCCTTCCAACAGCAAGGGATGATGTTCGAAGACATAGGGGCAATAGCGGAGTTGGAACCCAATGAGATCACTTCCACATGGCTATATAAGTTTTGTTTTCACTTTGTATTATTTTCATTTTTTTCGAAGACTTCCTCTTACTTGGATTTTCGTCTCCCTGTACAAAAAAAACGCCTGTTTTTAGGCAAATTATCAATACAAATATACTTTGAAGTGCAAACTTTTTTTTTATTTCTGTTTTGAGTGCAAAAACGTCTAATGGCTGAAATTGAATGAACATATGCATATGAACATGATTAACTGTTAACAAATATACGCACAAGAACAATAATAAGTATTTACTTAAGGATTTGGGATATCCCTACAAAGTTACTTCAATAAAGATTATTCCCATAGAGTGAATTCATACATTCTCCATCTAGAGTTCCAATCGACATATTCCCTAGAAATTCTCTTCCTCAGTCGAGTCTTCCAAAACTGAAAGAGAAAACCTTGCAAAATTCTTCCCCGGTAAGGTCACAAGAATGCCTTCCTCAATAGAGTTTATTTCCCCAATGGACTGCAACCTCCCTAGCTCGAGTCTATCCCCAGAAAGTTACTGCAAAGCCTAGAACCCGACGAGATACCATCTAACTTCATCCTCCCCATACAATCGGAAGTTTAATCATCTCTTTTATCCTCATTCAGGGTATATAAGAATTAAATTCCCCAGCAGAGTAATGGTTAACTAAGGTTCCTAAACTCTATTCTCCAAGCAGAAATCAATATTCTCTGCAGAGTTTCCTCAAACAGCGAACAAGAATTTCCAGCAGAAGCATTCTAAACAAGGTTGAAGATACACATACTTTTCGTCTCAAGAAGTAGTCCTATAACTCCCCAGCAGTAGTCAGGGATTTATTTTCTCAGACAAAGATACACTTCAATAACATTTCATATTCATACATCATGACGTATGCATACAAAACATATAGCATAATCTCATTTATTTTGAGAACATCATTAAGCAATTCATTTCATACATCATGGAATTTCATACAACTAACTCTTTACCTTTTCAGGAAAAGATCAGTCCACATTTGAATACCATCAACAATAAACATTTCCTTCAAGACCTCTACTGATTCAGTTTAAATCGACCAATGATTTATCCTGATTCCGTTCTGATAGATGTTTTCTCTAGTTCAGTTAAATAGCTCCTAAGATTTATGCTGATTTGTTATCCAATTAAAGATTATTCGAGACTTCTGTTGGTTCAGTTTAAATCGACCAATGATTTATCCTGATTCCGTTCTGGTAGAAGCTTTCTCTGGTTCAGTTAAATCGCTCCTAATATTTATGCTGATTCATTATCCAGTTAAAGATTATTCAAGACCTCTGCTATTTCAGTTTAAATCGACCAATTATTTATCTTGATTCTGTTCCGGTAGACGTTTTATCTGGTTCAGTTAAATTGCTCCTAAGATTTATGCTGATTTGTTATCCAGTTAAAGATTATTCAAGACCTCTGCTGGTTTAATTTAAATCGACCAATGATTTATCCTGATTCTGTTCCTGTAGACTCTTTCTTTGGTTCAGTTAAATCGCTCCTAAGATTTATACTGATTCGTTATCCATTTAAAGATTATTCAAGACCTCTGCTGGTTTAGTTTAAATCAACCAACGATTTATCCTGATTCTGTTCTGGTAGACGCTTTCTCTGGTTCAGTTAAATCGACCCTAAGATTTATGCTAATTCATACCCAATCAAAGATAAATTCAAGCATCTGTTGTTTCAGCATAAAATGACCAGAGGTTTTTTCTGGTACTCTTTTCTAATCTCTATTAACAATCACTTTGGATGGCATCTATAAATCCCATATCCGGTAACTCTTTATTACCTCTCCAAATTGCATCTTTAAGCCCATTCCCGATACAATCAACCAATACCTTACTTTGTGTATCAGCGAGTGCAAATTTCTGGGCACTCTAGTGTTCAATCATCTTCCACCTTCAATTCATGAATGGCGGACCTGCCAATCTAACTCTTCAGGTTTAAGAAGATTGAACATGGGCAGTTGTTGTAACCCAAAATTTGCCCTCTCTTTTCTCAAGACATTTCTCACAAGATCTCCAATGACACAAGTTTGCACAAGTGTTGACTAGGTCAAACCACCTCCTAAACAATGATGCCTCAAATTAGGGTTTTGATTTTAACAAGGACAATTGGACTTCTAATGCCTCAAATTAATTTCATGGATCATTATATATCTCCAATAATACTCATGTCAAGTTTCAAGTCTTGAACCACAATTTCGCTCAATCAATTGATCAGATGACTGAAAATCAGCTGAATTGGGTAAAAAGTCAATTATGGTCAACCTACAGTCAAACTTCAATATTTTTTACCAATATAACATTTTGAAGTCATATTCACTAATTGATCAAATTTGGATCACAATTCCTCAAGAAAAATGCCCAAATCGTCAAAGGGATAAGGTTAAAATTAGGATTTTGACTGTAACTGAATGATCAATAACTTTTGACCTAAGGCGTGGTATAATGGTTTGAAGCACAATATTAAGGATTCCAATACAACACGTTGACCTAATTTCATGGCTCAAATCATATTTTAAGATCAATGGATTGATATTTGAATTTTGGTCAACTGATGAAAAGTTAACTGATACACCAAAAGTCAAACTTTGACTTTTTGATCAACATTAAGTTTCAAAGATAAAAATCCATCAAGATATTAAAAAAATGAAGCTTGATCATCAACAAATCAAGAAAGTCAAAAGTCAATTTAAAAATTCAAACTTTTCAAGACTTAAAAATATGAAACTTTTCTAGACTATGAAGCTTGATCAATGGATTGATATTTGAATTTTGGTCAACTAATGAAAAGTTAACTGATACACCAAAAGTCAAACTTTGACTTTTTGATCAACATTAAGTTTCAAAGATAAAAATTCATCAATACATTCAAAAATATGAAGCTTGATCATCAACAAATCAAGAAAGTCAAAAGTCAATTTAAAAAGTCAAACTTTTCAAGACTTAGAAATTTTTCTAAGTGTTTTTGTACATGATAATTTCACTACTTCATGCCAATTTTTCACCAAGATGCAAGATGATTCAAAGGAAACTTTCAACATGAAAGTTGTATATCTTGATGATATCTACAAATTTGTGTCAGAGTGATCATATCCAAAAAATGCTTAGATTTTGAGTTATAGGCCCATGAAGTCATGCACTTTTTCTTAAACACAGTGAAATTTTGACCTAGTTTAGGCAAAATTTTTGTCCCAACTTCTTGGCCATTTTTCACATAGCTCCAATTTGATTTAGCAAAAATGGAAAATATGAAAGTTATATAGGATGTTTCAAGCTTTCTAAAATGTCCAATAACTTGAAGAGATCATAATTGAGCTAAGAGAATCGAAGGCAAGAAGTTGGGAATCCATTCTTGATTTTCAAGTCATTTTCATGAAGAACGCATAACCTAATATCATAGCTATGCTACATAACTTCACTTTGAAGGATTCTAACTTGTGTTTAACTCCATAATTAATTTATTACACAACTGTTAGAACTATTGTCCAAGCATTTGAACCATTATCCAAGTTGCATTTCCATTAATGGCACAAAGTAACATTGCCATTCTAGTAAAGTTGCTTTAATCACAAAGTCAACTTGTCTTGAGCTTTGCATTTTTTATTTCTGCACAAGCATCCTCTATAAAATAAGATAAGTATGTTTAAAGTGCCTAACCACTTTAGATAGCCTTGTACCTTGCCTTGGAACAATGCTTGTCAAACTTACTTAAAAAACAAGCCAAAGATCCATAACACGTGAACTCTTGTTTCTGATCCCTCCAAGCTTCCAAACCTCTGCCTATAAATTGAACCTTCATTCACAAGCATAGGAAACGATCTGGAAAGCATCGAAACTCCCTCAAACTCAAAATTTCTCTCAAACCTCACTTTTGTGCCATTTTTTATTTTTGATAGCCATCTCACAAACCACTCGTGCGTTCTTTCTCAAAATCAATCACAAAGAATCTATATATCATTTAGGATCCATCCCAATACCTGTTACACTTCTGTAACTCCTTCTTCACCATCCTCCATTTTCAAAAACAGAAGCTTGCACCTTGACTTCTCTAGAACATTTGAGGCGCTCTCAGCTCAAAGTAACTATTGGAATAGATTCCTGGAAGTTCAAGGAAGCTAACCAGATCATTGCAACACCTTGAAGTAAGCTCTAACTCAAAATACGATCTCCATCTGCAAGGTGAGTTTTCTGAAATTTTAACTCTTTATACAAACATCATTTGGCTTCCATTTTAAAAGATAAAATATAGACATCATAGCCCTGAAACTAACCATGTCCTTAGAATTCATTTATGTTGCCTGAGTTGTGAGAATTTTGAGCCAGAACTTTCTGAAAAAATTAGGTTAAATTTGGTACCAATTTAATTCCGTGCTCATCTTTGATCTATTGCTTAAGTTATTTACATATTTGAAATCGTGGTGATATTTCTAACAAGTTTGATATTTATAATTTCTGAAATGGTTGAGAGTTGAGAAAGTTACAGAGTTATGGCTGGCGCGAGGAAGAAGATGAAGTACAGTCTTGGACTTGTTTTATCTTATATTTAATGCAAGTTGTCTTTATACCAGATGAAACAACCATCCTAGTGGCAGGAAGCGCGTGCATAAGTGTTGGCTCCCAAATTCGACACCTACTATATTTGGTCTTTTAGACCAAATAACTGGAATGAACCAAGCTAGGAAGTATGATTCGACACATGAAATAACTTAAGGAAAAGATCTAAGTTATATTGGAATCTTCAACCAAAGGCTCATTCGACTGAAGAAGACTTATGTCACTCGACTAAGAGAAAGTATTCTCGCTTTGACACATGATGCGAGGACTATTTGAATTTTGAATTATTGGAGGGAAAGGCAGTTCCATCAGCGTTTAAGAAGAGGCAACGTGGCTGAAAGCCATAGGTCGAGGGACATGCAGAAGACACTTGTGTTCATCCTAGCGCAGAATGTTCCCTCGACAGTTACCTATTTTTAGTATAAATTAAGAAGCTTGTGTAATTTTCAAGTGTGTTCAACCTATTGTACTAAGTCACTCAAACATTATCCAAGTAACTACTGCGTGACAAAGGATAAAGCTGAAAAATGTACGTTGGAAACACCTTTTTTCCTTAATGAAAGTCTTTTGCATTACTTTACTATTATCCTGCAAAGTTATCTTTTTTACTTCTTTTACTTGCATTTCTATACTTCTGCTTACTTTTCAACAATCTCAAACATCCTTTCTCTGGGTCGAACGTGCGTTCTTCCTGCTTATCCATTTTACATAAAAATTAGCACATGTCCTGGGATTAGTTTGATGGATCCCGTAAGTAAACCAAAAAACTTACCTTTTTGGAGATCAGCGGTTGTTTACCAAAAACAACGGTAAACAAATTGGCACACCTAGATGAACGTTGCTAATTTTCTATGTTATTGTATTTTTCCTGTACAGTTATAACATTGCATGTTATTAAGAAGTGGTAGAGTAACCAACAAATATGCTGTTAGGAAGGAAAATAGAGAGAGTAGTATGGCTAACGAGCCAAACCATGGAGAAATACCTCCACCAATCACAGGAACAGCGGTTATTACTGCTATCGAAGGGAATATCCCAACTTCTGTTGGATCAATGCCAGCGTTAACCACGAATCAAACTGGACCCTTACTTTCGTATGTGGGTCCAAGAGGTCCTTTGGGAACGCTTCCACCAAGGATAAATCTAGGATCTCGATCAACTGTACCCCCAGGCTTTTCGACAAACTGGATGGGTCGAGAACAGCCATATGGCATGCCAACTACTGAAATGGATAGCCTTATGAATGTTGCGTCCACCTTTTCAGAACCTTTGGTGAATGCAACATCGCCATTACAAGGGTCTGGAGCCAGTAGAAACCAATTTTTGGGAGGCCTATCTCACATGATACCAAGCCTCACAAATGTTTTGACAGCAATTTTGAGGCAACAGATGGCCGAAAGTAATCATGAAATGGTACAAATGTTAGCACAAACTCTAAGTACAGTGCTAAATCCCCTCATTCAGACTGCTACACAGTCGAATCAACAGATGACAGCACAAATGAAGCGCATGGCTGAATTCTTTGGGGTACCCCAAGTTGTTCGACAACCCTAGAGGATACCAATAAGAGTAAATCAAGGGGTAATTATGGAAGAGGATTTGACCGTTAATCCAAACCCCCAGATTCCTAGGGTAGAAGTAGAACAACCAAGGATAGAGATACCACGAAACCTTCGAGAAATCGATCAAGGCATTATTATGGCTAATAGAAACCAAAATGCTGACGAATTAATACAACAAATTCGACACTAAAACTATGGGACGGACAATAATTTAACCGCCATGATCGAGAGGATCATGCTTCTAAACGGGATGAATGTTGGTTTTCACAGACCAAACTTTGCATCCCCATTGTCAGAATATATTCTGCAAACAGACTTACCACCTAGGGGAAAATTCCCAAAATTCACTAAATTTTCAGGGGATACGACAGAGTCGACTGTCGAACATGTGGCTAGATATTTGATAGAGGCCGGAGAAATAGCAAACAATGAAAACCTTAGAATCAAATATTTCCCAAGTTCCCTGACAAAGAATGCTTTCACTTGGTTCACCACCCTCCCAGCCAAATCGATCCACAACTGGAACCAATTGGAAAGATTGTTCCATGAACAATTTTACATGGGTCAAACCAAGATAAGTCTAAAAGAATTGGCTAGTGTGAAGAGGAGGTTTACAGAGTCAATTGATGAATATTTAAATAGATTTCGATTACTCAAAGCCAGATGCTTTACCCAAGTGCCTGAGCATGAATTAGTTGAAATAGCAGCGGGGGGCCTGGATTATTCGATTAGGAAAAAGTTAGATACACAATACCTAAGAGATATGGCCCAACTTGCTGATAGAGTTCGACAAGTAGAACGCCTTAAAGCTGAAAAAGCTAAGACTGCCAAAACTTATCGACGAGAAAGGGTAGCTTATGTCGAAATGGATGATAATGATCCGGAGACATACAACGATCCTATAGAGGTTGAAGAAGGCGAAATTGATTTAGTGGAATTAAAACAAGGACCGCCATATTCTTGTAAATTGCTAGTGCCATCAAATGGGAAAAATCCTGTAGAAACTGAGAAAAACAGTGATAAATTTCCTAAGAAAACTTACAGCTTCGACATATCCAAATGTGACGAAATATTTGATCTATTAGTTAAAGATGGACAGACGATAGTGCCCCCAGGGGCTAAATTGCCTCCTTTAGAACAGAGAAAGAAATGAGGTTTTTGTAAATACCATAATTTTTTGGGACATAAAACCTCACAATGTTTCCTTTTCAGAGATCTCGTTCAATAGGCGCTGAAGGAAAGAAGGCTGAAATTTACTGATAAACCAGCAATGAAAATCGACACAAGCCCAGTGCACACAGAGGCGCATTATGCCAAACCAGTTGGCATTCATATGGTGGAAGTGTCTGAAGATTTCATCACAAAACCCATCTTTGGAAGTTTCACTGGAAACATCTCCAGAAAAACTATTGAAGGGGTGAGAAAGGCCACTGAAGGCCTGGGTTCGAAAAAGGAAGTTGGCCAAGCATCGAACAAGAAGGCTGCTGGAAGCCTGAAATTGATCAAATGGGTTACTGAAGACCCAAACAAAATCAAAGGAGTTGCTGAAAGCTCCAGCAAAAGAACCACCACAGGTTCTTATTTGGCTGCTGCAAAGGGTTCGACAGAGGACTTGGAGGCCAAAATGCAGAAGATGAACCTGGTTGCCAAAAGAAACATGCAGGTTAACGTGGTTGAAGTCTCTGGCGCCAAAGCTTCAGAGGAAGCCATTCGACAAGAAGAAGTAAACAAAACTGCATTCCCAAAGGAGGATAAAGATTTGGTAGATTTTCTGCATAGGTGCCAAAAGAAGAAATCGGAAGTAATGCTATGCCCTAGATGTAGCTCTATTTTCGATAAGAAAGCCGCTGAACACATACAAGTTATGTGGGTTGTAAAAGAAAAACAGGGCACCAATGCCCAACAGAGAATGGGTTCAGAAATCCGATTTGACCCCAGAAGGGGGCATCAACAAAGACCCATGAATCAGAAAAGGAGGCCACCAACTTTTAGGCCTCCAACTAATGTGCCTATAGATACTTGGCTAAATACCATGGGAAGAAAGAGGCCAAATGAAGAAAGATGACAGGCATTCGACGTACCTAGAGGTTCTTCTCTAGATTACAGAAAGGAGTACCATGCTTCTGCGTCGAACAAAATGACCCATGTGTCAAGCAATTACAAAGGAAAAAATCCTATGTCTCGTTCGCAGTGGAGAAGGTTCCAAAGACGACGAAAGGCCGAGAAAGAGGCAGCTGGACCTCATCCAGAAGTTAGCACTAATGTGCAGAAGAAACAAAGGAAACCTCTGGAGAGAAATCCTATGCCTTGGGCGGAGGAACGTGGGTCGAATTATGAAGACGACTCTAACTCCAGTGATAGTTTAGACATCATGGTGAATGTCATATCTGTGTTGCCCAAAGAATACAACCGTGAGGTCGAAGTCGAAGAAACTGACCTAATGGTTGAACAAGAACTGGCTAGACACAAGCCAGTATGTTACTATATAATTAACAATGGATGCGTAGAAGAAAAAAACGCATTTTTTGAACCACCAACAGAGGCAATGAAGAGCCATCCGAAACCCCTGTTCATTAGAGCAAAGTGGGGGAGGTAACCATAAACAAAATTATGGTTGATTGTGGGGCAACCATCAATATCATACCACAATTTATGCTTGAAAATTAGGCAAAGAAGATGCTGACATAAAGCCACATAACATGGTCTTATCCAACTATGAAGGGGGAATTGGCACCACAAGGGGTGTCATTCAACTAGACCTCAAAGTGGGCTCAATCCTTCGACCCACTATGTTCATGGTTATTTCAGCAAAACCCAACTACAATCTACTCCTTGGTCGGGAGTGGATACATGGCATTGGAGCAGTGCCATCTTCGATGCACCAAAGGGTCACAATATGGCGTCCTGACGGCATTGTGAAGAACATTGAAGCAGATCAGAGTTATTACTTAGGTGAAATCAACAGTGTCAGAAAGAATAGTTTCGACAAAAATTTGGCTCACATAGGGCCATGTCACCCACCTGAGTTTGATTTAACCCCAACTCCTAATGCATTTTGCTCCCTATACCTACACTCCGATCACGACTTTCAGTGGGATAGAGAAGACTTATCCAACATCGACTTTGGAGGAGTTAGTAATATACGGCCAACAGGCTGGGGATGCGAGTTTGATGATGATGACTGAGTCATCAACTCTCCAAAAGATTTCGGCATATGTGGCCGAAAACAGAATGATAGCGGCCTTAGAGGCTGAAGTTAAATATGTGGTTTCCAGAACCAATGAACAAGTCCTTTCGAAGACAGGGCCTGGGAAAGATTTCGACCCAGAGCCTCCAGACCTAGGAACGAAAGACTTTCTAGACCAGAGGTTAGACGCCATCTATGACGACGAACCTCTAGGTTTCGAAAAGGACCCGCTGGCAAACAATGTCAGAATGCTGGCTCAAGATCCTCTAGAAGAGGTAAATCTAGGCGAAGGTCCTGTGAACAAGCCCACATACATAAGCACAAAAATGGATCCAGGACTCAGGGTCGAAATGATCGAATTACTAAAAGAGCTCAAGGATTGCTTTGCGTGGGACTATGACGAGATGCCTGGTCTCGACAGAATATTGGTAGAACTGAAGTTACCAATAAAGCCTGGAAAAAAACCCGTTAAGCAGACTCCAAGACGGTTTGCACCATAGATTTTATCAAAAATCAAAACGGAGGTCGAAAGGCTGCTGAGATGCAAGTTCATAAGAACGACCAGGTACGCCGAATGGATTGCAAATATTGTGCCTGTTATAAAGAAAAATGGTACCTTGAGGGTGTGCATCGATTTCAGAGATCTAAATGCTGCAACACCCAAAGATGAATATCCAATGCCAGTTGCGGAAATGCTTGTAGATTCTGCCGCTGGTTTCGAGTACATGAGTATGCTTGATGGCTACTCTGGATATAATCAAATCTTCATTGCTGAAGAGGATGTGTCGAAAACGGCATTTTGTTTCCCTGGGGCTTTAGGCACCTATGAATGGGTAGTAATGCCCTTTGGCCTAAAGAATGCAGGGGAAACATACCAAAGATCCATGAATTCGATCTTCCATGACTTTATTGACACTTTCATGCAAATTTATATTGATGATATTGTTGTCAAATCTATTTCATGGAAGGCTCACATGGATCATCTTTGACAATTCTTTGAGAGGATGAGACACTACGACCTGAAGATGAATCCTCTAAAGTGTACTTTTGGTGTAAAAGCAAGAGATTTCTTAGGTTTTGTGGTCCATAAAAAGGGCATTGAGATAAACCAAAACAAGACCAAGTCTATCTTGCAAGCCAAAGAACCAACTAACAAAAAGGAATTGCAATCCTTACTTGGGAAGATAAATTTCCTAAGGAGATTTATATCCAACCTTAGTGGGAAAACACAAGCCTTTTCGCCATTACTTCGACTCAACAAAGGAGGATTTGAATGGAGGGAAGAACATCCAGAAGCCTTCGATAAAATCAAAGAGTACCTCATTAAACCACCTATTTTGGTGCCTCCTTGTCGAAGTAGAAGTATGAGACTGTACATAGCTGCGTCTGATAAAACTTTAGGGAGCATGCTGGCTCAGGAGGATGAACATGATGTCAAAAGGCCCATATACTACCTCAGTAGAGTTTTAAACGATGCAGAAACTAGGTATAACGAGGTTGAAAAACTATGTTTATGTCTATATTTTTCATGTACAAAACTTAAGAAATATATAAAGCCAGTTAATGTTTACGTTTCGTCTCATTTTGACGTTTTCAAATATATGTTGTCGAAACCCATTTTGCACAGTAGAATTGGCAAATGGGCACTTGCATTAACTGAGTACTCATTAACTTTTATGCCTCTCAAGGCTATAAAAGGACAAGTGGTCGCAGACTTTATAGTCGACCACTCTATACAAGAAAGATCCCTGAATTATTTGGAGATCGAACCGTGGAAACTTTACTTTGATGGCTCTAGTTATAAAGATGGAGTTGGAGTTGGAGTCCTTATTATTTCTCCAAACAAAATTCCAACAACATTTAAGTACAAAATAGATGGGGATTGCTCCAATAATGAGGCTGAATACAAAGCGTTAATCGTAGGCCTTGAAATCCTCTTGGAATTGGGGGCAACTCAAGTCGAAATAGTGGGAGACTCAGAGTTAGTCCTAAAACAAATTACGAAAGAATACAAATGCATAAAAGAAAACCTTATCATGTATTTCGTAATAGCCAGACGATTGTTGAAGAACTTCGAGGCAGTTAGCATTCGACACATACCCAGATTGGAAAATCAAGCAGCCAACGACTTGGCACAAATTGCTTCTGGGTATAAAGTTTCGAAAGATAGGCTACAACAAGAAATTGAAGTTAGAGGGAGAGTAACTGCCACTAAGTTATCTCCATCGGATTTAAGGACCACAATGTTAGGATACACTGGTCATGAAAATTTTGAAATTTCGTTCATAGACAATCTAGCAGAGCAAGATTGGAGAAAGCCTGTAGTGGACTATTTACAAAATCCAGCGGCTTCGACAGAACAAAAGATAAAGTACAGAGCGTTGAGTTATGTGTTGATGGGAAATGAACTATTTAAGAAAACACCGGAAGATGTGCTTTTGAAATGCTTAAGTGAAACATAAGCATATATAGCTCTTTCCACCACACACGCTGGGGCATGTGGAGCACACCAAGTAGGCCAAAAGATGAAATGGTTATTGTTTCGACAAGGCTTATATTGGCCCACTATGTTAAAGGATTGTGTTGAGTTTGAAAAAGGATGCCAAGAATGCCAAAAACATACAGGCATTCAACATGTGCCAGCAAATGAACTTCACTCGATTGTGAAACCTTGGCCTTTTAGAGGATGGGCTTTGGATCTCATTGGAGAAATTCGACCAGCATCTTCTAAAGGTCAGAAGTATATATTGGTGGGAATTGATTATTTTACTAAGTGGATTGAAGCGATTCCTTTAGTCAGTGTAGACCAGGAGAATGTCATTGAATTCATTCAAAGGTACATCATATACAGATTTGGAATCCCTGAAACAATAACTACAGACCAAGGGTCAGTCTTTACTGGTCGAAAGATGAAAGACTTTGCTGTGGAAATGGGGTTTAAACTGTTAACGTCTACGCCTTATTATGTGCAAGCTAATGGTCAGGTCGAAGCAGCAAATAAAGTAGTGATCAGTTTAATAAAGAAACATGTGGGAAAGAAACCCAGAAACTGGCACAAGACGCTAGATCAAGTCCTGTGGGCGTGTCGAACTTGTCCAAAAGAAGCCACAGGAACAACACCATTTCGCCTGACCTATGGTTATGATGCAGTGTTACCAGTGGAAATCCACTTGCAGGCGACAAGGATTTAGATACATCATGAGATCCCTTTTGAAGTCTATTAGAGTATGATGTCGGATGAACTAGTGGACTTAGACGAAGAAAGGTTGAAAGCTCTGGATCTTTTGAGACTGCAGAAGAAGCAAGTTGAGAAATCCTACAATCGCATGGGTGAAGTCCAAGACGTTTCAGCCTGAAGATCTAGTTTGGAAAGTAATACTCCCAATGGATCGAAGAGACAGAAACTTGGGAAAATGGTCCCCTAAGTGGGAAGGACCTTTTAGAATTGTGCAAGCATTCTCGGGCGGAGCCTATGAGATCGAAGAATTAAGCGAAGATCAAAGACTCTTGAAGGTGAATGGTAAATACCTGAAAACATATAGACCTATGCTTCAAGAGGTAAAAATAAATAATATATAGTCACTGTTAATAGAGAATGCCAAAATGGAAACTTAAAAATTTCATTAAAAGTGCCAAAATGGCTTTGAAATCATTACAGAAAGTGATTACATAAATGAGAGAAACAAAATTCAAAAGGGAAGATTAGCTTTAATCTGGAGATACTTGATTCTTTGCAATTCTAACCGTCGATCACATAGAGCTTTCGATTGGTGAAGGGTTTCGAGCTTAACATCCAGAGATTGAGCTCGATCAGCGTGTCTTAACCTTTCAGCCAATTCTTCTTGGATTTCTGATTCATTGTTCACAGCAAGAAGTTCCTCTTTCTTTTTGTCGTTGGCAGCAATTTTAGCTTCCAACTCTGTAATCTGCACCCTCAGTTGAGCATTATCTCGATCTATCTCCTCGACTGCTTTTTGTCTAGCTTCCTGGGCCTTCGACAAATCCTTTACCCTAGAAGCGGATTCAGTAGCAGCATGCCAAGCAGCAGCCACTTAACCATTGGCTTCTTCAATCTCACGATTGAGAGTTCTCTGGCAGTTATAATCCACTGATACCTGGTCGACAATGGAGAGTAAATCCAAGATTACATTGGCCACATTCGGAGGAGCAACAAGGAGATCGACAACTTTCAGGATAGTCTTCAGAAAGGAAGGAGTTGCTGGTTCCCCCTCTAAAGTTAACATCAAATCTCTTTTAAAGATTTGTGCTTTAACTTTCTGAAGAGCCTCGTCGAGAGGAGAAGTTGAAGTAGATCTTCCAGATGCAGTCGAGGCGCTGTGATCAGAGGAACTCTCTCGACCTTTTAGAATTGCAGTCAGATAACCTAACGGATTCCGTTGTTTCAGTAAGTCCAAATCCTCCTTGGTTCTAGATCCCGTCGAAGGAATACTTTCGTTGGCTGTAACAACCACGTTGGCCACTTGACTTGGAATTGTTTCAATTCCTGGAGGATTTTGGTTTCCTTCAGCAAAACCTTCTTCACCGTCAGCCTCTGGGATCTCTACATTCTCCCTTTATGTTTCAGTTTCAATGCCAGGGATACCTTCCTCCTCATTCTCTTGCTCATCAACCAGCGGAAACCTAGTCTCCTCTTGGTTTCCTACAACTTCTTATTCATCGGCTTCTTCTATGGTTTCGTGCTGAGGTTCAGAAGCCTGATTTACTTCGTCAGCTTAACTCATGAAAGAGCCTTTCGCTGAAGAAGGCCTATAGGTAGGATCCCCTTCACTATTCAAGAGAGTGACAGAGTCCTCGGCATGAGTAGGAATTCGTTTGGAAGTGCCAGCAGTGTCCTGGAAAATAGAAGGAATTTGTTTCTTTTAGAATCCTCACAAAGCAAAAGGGAGTGGAGGAATAAATAATAAGCAGTCGAAGTAAATACATGGACAGGGATTTCAGCACCAGGACTAGAGTTGTCACTTTTGCTGGGATTGTTTAACCTAGCGATTACCTCCTGTTCAGTGGGCTCGTTGATGACTACAGGAGGAGGTCTCGCAACTGTAGTCTTAACCCTGATTTTTGGACGGGGTTCGACGGCAGGGATTGGTTTCTTCAATCTTCGTCTCTGCAAAGGAACAAGAGGAGACTCCTCTTCTTCATCGCTAGAGATTTGGATCTCTTGAACCTTCCGTTTTTTGGGGGTTGGTTTCTGAATATCTAGAAAACCAAGTCGAAGGGATCAGTACCTATGTCAGATAAAAAATAAATAAGGGTATGAAAGAAAGTAAATACCTTAGGAGAGGGGTTGACGGAGGAATCTCCCCCTTTTGTACTCTCAGCAGTCTTCTTCGAGCTGGTTCTCTTGACAACTAAATAGAAGACAAGACAGCTATATTTAATTGAGTGTCGAAAGACAAATCTAAGGAGAAGAGATGGAAAAGAATAATACCTTTCTTGACCCTATCGAGAACCAGCTTAAACGCCTCACGTAGGTGGTGTGCGAAGTCCTTCTCATCGAAGAACTCTTCGTCATAATATTGTTTCCACCACTCCTCAAAGGGAACGAAACTCAGAAAATTGAGGTTAAAGTCGAATAGGGTCAGTATAGTTCGACCAGAGTACCTACCAATATGTTTGGTAGCGGCACCTTCTGAGTAGTCTGCATTGTAAAAAAGTAGCAACTTCTCTCGAGGATAAATAGGTGAAGGAAGTGATTGAGCAATACCAAATTGTCGAGAGACAAGATTTGGTTGATAAGCAATTAAGCTCAATTGATTTTTTGAGCTCTTAAATCTAAAAGGCATGATCTTGGGGCGAAGAAATGATTCCCACATGCTCACGAACTCATCAGTCATGTCATCCTCCTCATTCGAAGGATATGGTCTGGTGAACTATTTCGGGCCAACTTTTCAACTGGAAAAGGGAGCCATGGTCAAAACAAAGCGCTTTCGCTCCACAAACATCATTACGAAGCTTGTGAAAGCCTTCTGAAACTGTTGGCCTTCATCAGTAGGAGTTAGCAATGCAAGCCTGGCGCCTTCGACTCTCTTGTTCGGGATTTCAGGAGCCTCTTCGTTAATCTTGTTCTTCTGGGGAAGGAAAGACTCAAAGGTGGCATTGAGCCACAGCTGGAGAAGCCAAAAGGGACCAGATAGCAGCAGGCTCCCCCTGTCCCCTATAACCTTAAGTTGAGTCACACCATTACTGATGGACTCATATAAGTTGGCTAAAATCAATTCGGCCAGACAAAGGGGGTATTTATGGTGAAGCTGCGTCGCGAGCGTCGTCATCTTTTTCGTCATCTGAAGTGACTTAGTACAAAAAACAAATTGAGACAACCACATAGCCAAGAAGGCTATATGCTCCACCTCTGACACAGTACTAGAGATTTTGTCGTGGAAGTGGTTTATAAAGGTGGTGTAAGTGGGTTTTGTAGCAGCAAACCCAATAGCATCCTCAGACAAGTCTTCAGGGTCGAAATAGTCACCAGTTGGTCGAAGACCAGTGATGGCAGCTATGTCGAATAAAGTGGGGGTCATCATCCCACAAGGAAGATGAAAAGTGAAATGTGCGCTATCCCAAAAGTACAATGAAGATACCAGCATAAGGGGGCAGTAAGGCAATCCTGTCTTCGACAGCATCACCAGGTCATAAATGCCCATCTCCTTCCAGACAGAAGCTTGCGCCCTCTCCATTTTATTCAACCAGTCTGAATATTCAGAAGAGAGGTTAGGGCTTGATCGAAAGATTCGGTTCCCCTTGTTCATGAACTGGAGGTTGATATCCTCTGTAGTCTGAGGATGCTGCTGGTTAGCCGAAGTAGCGTCTTCAGGGTCCTCCCTAGGTTTCTTCGCGCAACCTATGGGTCTAAGCCTTGGGTGAGTAGGAAAGAAGGCGCGGTTTTTCAAGGGATTTTCAACGCATGAAGATAACAGACCAGACATAGCATACATGTTTCCACCGTATTTAATGGGAATGAGGAGTTGAGAATCATATGCTTCTCGCCATTCTTTCGTCATGGGTTCAACGATATACCTATCAATCGAGGAAGAAGGAGGGTTGGTGGAAAAGATCTCTGGTGGTTTCTGGACAACATCAGCGTTTTTGGGTTGAGGATTGTTTGGTGCATTAGATAGAAAAGCCATTGTTGAGGATTTGAGAGAAAAAACGAAGTTGACAGTACAATGTTGTGAGAAAGCAAGGGATTTGGAAATGCTGGAAATGGTAAAAGTTCCAAATAGAAAGGCTTAGAAGTATTTATAGCCTTCAGAAGAGGGATATGTCTCGTCAAGGCCATTTAATGTTTCACAGGTAGTGGGACACGTGGCGAAGTGCGAAATGGTTACCGTGCAGGCATTGGGAAACGTTTTGACATGCTTGCCTAGGTTATAGGAATATGGTCATCATGACAAGCGTGGTAACGACAGTTTGAAGAGACATCTTGGAGAAAAAGTAATGATGGTTTTCTCAAGTGCAGCAGCTGTTGGAAGGCGAAAAGCACACGTCAAGACTTGGTGGACAACTGGGTAGACAGGTGTCGAATGGGAAGTTCAAAGAATGGCTATTTCTTTGAGCGTCGAAATAGACATTCTTGGGGGGTAATTTGTTGGCTCCCAAATTCGACACCTATTATATTTGGTCTTTTAGACCAAATAACTGGAATGAACCAAGCTAGGAAGTATGATTCGACACATGAAATAACTTAAGGAAAAGATCTAAGTTATATTGGAATCTTCGACCAAGGGCTCATTCGACTGAAGAAGACTTATGTCACTCGACTAAGAGAAAGTATTCTCGCTTTGACACATGATGCAAGGACTATTTGAATTTTGAATTATTGGAGGGAAAGGCAGTTCCGTCAGCGTTTAAGAAGAGGCAACGTGGCTGAAAGCCATAGGTCAAGGGACATGCAGAAGACACTTGTCTTCATCCTAGCGCAGAATGTTCCCTCGACGGTTACCTATTTTTAGTATAAATTAAGAAGCTTGTGTAATTTTCAAGTGTGTTCAACCTATTGTACTAAGTCACTCAAACATTATCCAAGTAACTACTGCGTGACAAAGGATAAAGCTGAGAAATGTACGTTGGAAACACCTTTTTTCCTTAATGAAAGTCTTTTGCATTACTTTACTATTATCCTGCAAAGTTATCTTTTTTACTTCTTTTACTTGCATTTCTATACTTCTGTTTACTTTTCAACAATCTCAAACATCCTTTCTCTGGGTCGAACGTGTGTTCTTCCTGCTTATCCATTTTACATAAAAATTAGCATATGTCCTGGGATTAGTTTGATCGATCTCGTAAGTAAACCAAAAAACTTACCTTTTTGGAGATTAGTGGTTGTTTACCAAAAACAACGGTAAACAATAAGGTATACCTCTATAAGGTCCTGAGTTCAAGCCCCAGCAAAACCTTTTGATTTTTTTTATATTTCTTTGTTTCTGCTTTTTTTGTTTGACAAGCGCGTTGGGCCTCCTCCTGTTGGGCCTACCTCATTTATTTCAGTGACACCCCCTGAATACTTCAACACGCAACCCATCATCTTTTTTTTCATTATTTTATTTTATTTCTGATTACCAAAAAAAGGGCTTTGGGCCCTAAACAAAAAAAAAACTTTTTTTACTTTCAAACTTCCCACATTACTTTTCAAATCCCCCAGACTTATAATTTATATTTTTTATCTTATTTTCGTTTATTTCCTTTTAATATTATTATTTTTATTATTTCTTATTAAAAATACAAAAATATATTTTATTAAATACTTAGACTAAATTATTATTTTATTTCTATTTTTATTTTAATTTCTTTCAAACATAAAACTCTAAAACATATTTTCTTTCTTAAAAATTAATTAAAATTAATTTAGACTTAGGTTTTGTTTTAATTAACTCTTTTAAATCAAATTAACTTAGAATTTAGGAATTTAATTAATTAACTCCTTTATTTTTATTAGTTTAATTAGATTAATTAAAAACTTTTTCATACAAAAACCATTAAAAAAAAACAATTTTCTTTTCAATTTCTTTTCTTTACATTTATTATACATTTTATTGTTTTTGCACATTATTATGTAATTGTCAAAGCCTTGTAATAGTTAGGATTTATTTACTTATCATCCTCCATTTATAATTTGTACCCTCATCCCCTAAAGTATTGTAATAGCGTAGGACTTTAAATTTCTGCAATTTATGGCTTTCAATATTATTGCTAGTAATTAAGGCTTGTATGGTAAGATTTAAAATCAAACAAATAGACAATCTTAATTCAAGACAAAATGCATCAAAATAATACACTTTGCACACTTGCACCTCTAGGGTTAACCCACACTTGTTGCCTTAGAATAAAACAGTCATGCCCCTCGAACGTGTGATACTTTAGCAAAGACCCTCAATTACAAGATCGCAGTCCCTCGATGACCATTCGATGTTCCCTTTGGTAAACGATCTTAGACCCTTACAACAAATGTTGCTAAGATATTTTGGTTGGTGATAAAATTGGTTGTTGTTGACTGCATTATATCATGACTACTGAGTTTATTTTAGTTTTTTGGCCCTTGTGTATGAGCATATTTTATTTTTTGTGTCACTGAGTCTATTATGGATCTTTACCAATGACTTTTATTCTACTCTTTGACAATAATCTTAGCTATTCTAGATTTTTCTCAGTTATGATTATGGTTTATTGGTATTTCTTTTTCATGCTTTTTCCATATTATATCAAAAAGGGGGAGTGATAGATTTCATGTGCACATATTGATGTTGTGTGCACATATTGTGCATATGTTATGTGATATGTTTGTTTAAGCATTGCTTGTCTGAGCTTAGTATTAATTTGATCTCTTGATATTTAACAATCACCACGTTGCATGTTTTCTTAATGCATGATCTCTGTTATGTATGATATTTCTGATGCTGATCTAATGTGGTGTGTGCTAAATCATTCGTCCCACTAGATTATCACCATCAAAAGGGGGGCAGTTCCACCTTCTTAGCCACCACTTTATACTTCGTCACCGTACTCTTTCTGCTAGACTCATGATTGCGAAAATGGTGTTCTTTTGATAAACACACCACTTTGATAAATTCCATTATCATTGTTTCACGAAATTCTCCAAAAGCCTGATTCATCAGCTGGCACTATGAACTTCCTAATGCAGCAAGCTGTCCTTCCAACATTCATCTGTATGATTTTTTCAAGTATGTTTTTACTCGTGAGTTTAGTACTCAAATAAGTTTAGTTTATTTATGGTGTAAGTTATACTTTGGTCCTCCTCTCTTCGTGTACTCCTTATATTTGATGAATTCATAAAATCTATTTTGATTTTATTCAACAAAAATTCCTTTAAGTCTTTTTCAAACAATATTTTTTAAACATAATTCTCATAAAGACATCTTGCTTGACATATCGCTAACAAGTTTACTACTATTGCACTCACTACATGTACATGTACAAGGAGAAATTGTCTTAAGCAAAAGATTGTGAATGATGTAGTGTTTGTTATGACCAATTTGAAATTGGCCAAGAGAAAGACAGCTAAAAAAACTAATAGAGTATAGTCTTGATGGCATTGAGTCTGATGATGAATGGATTGTGAACAATGATGAAGATTAGTTTGTAATGAAATTTTAGATTTTATTATAGATACTATTTCACTTATTTTTTAACAATGATTTTTAAGAAAATCTAAGACAAATATAATTAAAACATCAAAATAGATTTTTGAAAAGAAAAAGAAAAACAAACTATCCAAGAATCACATAAACCAGATAACACCCTTTTCCAATTTACTTCACAATCCACAACACAACCATATTTCCCTAATATTTGATGGATTTACAATGTCACATTGCAAATACAACATCTCCTAACCATTCCACATACACTCCTTACTACTTTTATCTTCATTGCAAAATCACCTACATTTGATAATATTTGCAATCAATAACTAAAAAATGGTGCAGATCACATATTGTGATAATCAATATCATTACTCATCAACCCAAAATCCATACTCTATACAACACTACATATATATAAGTCACCAATGTCTAATGGTAATAATATTTATCAAATCTAAGAATAAAATGGGAATTATCAAGTTTTCAAGAGTCACTAACACCATAGTACTAATAAATAAACCAACCATAATGCTTAGCATAATGTGATATGTGACATGTGACAATGTGACTCATTTATTTACTTAAAATTTTTATTACGTAGACACACTATTTGGAACCCCTCTGCATGTAACACCAGGTTCAGAACTAGGAGCAAGTAATTCATAAGGCAAAACACCAGCACCACAACGGTTCCTCAAAGTCTTATCGCGATTCCTACTCTCGATCACCTTCTCAATCTTTCCAATTTCAGCTGAAAATTCAAAAAACTTCTCAACAATCTCCGGATCACCGCTCCAAGTCGAAGGATGTTGTCTCTCGCCTATATACTCTTCGTCAATCGAATGAGTTGAAAGTGTATCAACAACAGCCATATACTTAGTAGCCTGCAACAAACTAGGCAATGCATTGAGAAAATACTTTTGTGGATCAGCAGTGAAGCTTCCGTATTCGGGGTCACTTTCTTCGGGGATCAATCTTCTCATCAACGGTGGACGATTTGGCACGTACCCTCCGTAAGGGTACTGTCCAAAGTTCAACGCAGCATGTTGCGCGGATGCGTTCCAGATTAGGATTGTTAGGACAGAGACAAGACTGTCGCTGTCGTTCAATTTCGGCCACCATGATTCGTCCTTTAAATCAGCATGGCCTACATTGACTGCTTCAGAATACCAAGTTTGTAACTCTCGATCATTGATTATTAGGCTTGGATTCGGGTAGTAATAGTTCACGTAGGTTCTGACCCAGTTTTCTATTGCTGACCAAATTAGAAGACCATCTTCTGCATAAGGGTAATCATTCATTATTAACCTTATCCCATGTGGTTTTGTTTGATCAGGTACTGCCATTCCCCTACATAGTGAAAAATCGAAAATCTTAGTTAGATTTATTTGTAATTTTGTTAAACCAAAAAAAAACAAACATCAATTGCTTGTTGAGAAAAATGTAGGGTCCTCATGCCTCCTAATCGTGCATTCAATCATTGGATCAAGATCAGACAGTTCAGTATACGAAATTTTACCTGCGGAGGAGATCTTGAGGGAGGCTATCCTTATCAAAACGCCAAAAGTTTTTGTAAGCAGCGGAACTAATCTCCATGGCATAGCGACCGGGAGTGAAGCAAGACTCAATGACGCCATCTGCATTGATCAAACTCTGACGAGCTAAAGCATTGATCTCCAAAGTGTATCTCATGTGTGGATCCAATAGCTTGAAAATTGGATGCATTGAACTTAGTTGCCTATGAGCAGACAATATAAATGGTTCCGTGCATGCGTGGGTGCGCAACCTATTTACAATTTACCAAAACACAACAAAACAATTTAAAACAATAATACATAAAAAGTGTGTCTGGTGTCTGACACGTTGAAATATCAGATGAAAAATGTGTCTGTGTCTAACATGTATCAGAGTTGAGATATTGCTTACCAATGGTTGGCGAGTTGGTGGACACCGGCATCATTGGAGCAAACATGGGCCTTGGCAAGCATCCACATCCAATTAGTAGTTGCATCTAGAGCAGGTGTAACTACACGTTTTGAACGTGTGTTTGGTCCAGATGGAGGCAAGCTGAGTTCAATAGCAACAGGTTTTAGAGTACCAAGAGGTGTCAAGTAATATATGGTTCTTGTGGCATATGATTTTCTACCGTCCAAAGCATTGATCCTTTCCAAAAAAGGAAGGTAGATATCATGATAATCAATTATGAACAGCTTGTTTTCATCAATTGCCTGCAAAATTCCAAAACAAAAAAGCAAGTGAGAGTTTATTTGCATCACTTCAATTTACTATGAAATGGGTGTGTGCTCATTTAATGAGTGTAGCATGAAAATCACTTCACAATATGGTTAGCAAAATCATGAATGAATTGATTGGTACCTGTTGGACCGTCATGCCATTAAGTTGATGTAAAATGTGTTCTTCTTTAAGAGCAGACTCTAATGGACCATAAATTTCAGGATCTAATTTACTAACTGGTGGAAACACTTCAAGTTTTTCAATGGTTACAGGGTTAACTCCTGCTATTGCTTGACGCCCAAATTCATCATCTCTCAACCAAGCAAACTTATCCTCTGCACATGACACCAACAATTTAACAATTAATTTAACAATATAATAACGAGACAAACACGTGAAACATTTTAAATTAGCAATTGAGTAATAGTACATCTTTTGAGATATTTTGGTTTCATATAATAATAACAAATTGGCCTAGTTGTAGTTTTATAAAGGATATATATAGAAAAGGTAATAATCTAAACATAAGATCTAGTTTTGAATGAAAAACTCATTTTTTTGGGTCAAATTCAAGTGACAAAGACTAAAAGCCAAATAACATGTTATAGTGTGGTCCTATATTGGCACTATCTTTTCTTTTTTTTTTGGTGATGCACTGTCTTTTCATATGGCATGCCATTATACATGTATTCATGACTAAAGACCCACCACCACATTGCAAATCAAAGTGGAAAAAAATGTGGAAATTTTCTTTGATGTGATTATGTACTATGAGTTCAGGCCCGTCTTTTATTGGACGTGTAAGACATACTAATGTACACTGACTTATAAATTGTCACAGTTAAATCGTGCATAAACGTGATTAAATAAAACTTTTATCATGACTAAATTATGACTAACCTACACAAAACCTTTAAAAATTTGAGACAAATTAACAAAAAAAAGAGCAAACTTACTTGATATAATCTTGGGAATGTCATACTTAAGAACACCCTGGCTAGTGGATTCTTTAATCTTGCCAACAATTTTAGGCAATGGAAATTTCTTCAAAACATCATCTTGCAAACCCAACTTAATGAGTAACCCTACACTATAAAGTCCATCAACATCTGAGAAGTCATTGAAATCTTGATTATCAGCAGAAAGACTTGATTTAAGGCCAGGCAACAAATTATGAAGAACTCCTTTTAGCCTCTTCACAGAAAATGTATTCTGCTTTAACTCCTCAAATCTTTCATCTCTTGGCACATACATAGGAAGTGGCTTCTCAACACGACTTTCAGCACTAATATCTAAGTCACCACAAAAAATAACTTAACATATTATCATAAATTTTTGCACATACATTCGATCATATTTTGTTATAGATATATTCTTTTACCTGTATCGGACGGTTCCCGACCGGTACGACACCGTCTAGGGTAGGGATACTTTTCGGAACCTCCGAGATTAGGTCTACAAAGATCAATTCCTTTGTCTGGGTTTCCCAAATCATTGTATGTGTCATAATCGTATATTCTATCAGATAATTTTCTAGCTCCTTTTCCATCACCTCTCAGATTTTTTAAGTCTTTCTCCCTCAAAACTTGAAGTCCAGCAGGTGTATCATCAGGTAAATAAGGCTGTTCAAATTAAAAATCACAATAAGTTCAACAAAATGTTAAAAATTATTTCATGAATAAAATATAAATAACCAATGTGAATTCAACATTATTATAACAAGGACTAGTATTAAATTCAACGGGGTCTCTGCTCAACTGCATAACATAGTTGGTAGGTCAATTCAATGGTGCTTGGTCCATGCATAAATCTGACTATATGATTTTCAATACAATAATAAAATAATAATAATAATAATAATAATAATAATAATAATAATAATAATAATAATAATAATAATAATAATAATAATAATAATAATAATAATAATAATAAATTCACCGACTATTTATTTGGTTCCAAAAACTATATAAATGAAATTTAATATTTTTTCTTGGAAAATGAACTTTGGCTCTATTATCCCTTTCAAGATTCATATAAAAGTTATCATTATTATTATTACTATAATTATTATTAATATTATTTTTCACGTTGAAAAAATGATACACAAAAATGAAAACAAATATTATTGACTTATTCTATTATTATTGGATATACTCTCTCTTTTTTTCCATCATGGCCCACGTGATTATAATAGTAAAAAAATACAAAATGAAATATTAAATAAAACATGAAACAAAAAGTAGTTGAAGAAATAATCAATTATATACCTTATTAGAAAAGAAAATTCTCTTTCCAGGAAGATCTTTTCTAGCTTGAACCCAAGAATTACAAGGAAAATAAACTGCTCCAGTAGCAAATCCTTCAATGGTTATATTCTCCAAGAAAAATTCTTTTTGATGATTATTTATCACAGTAATAGCACCAGGTTCTCCAAAATTTGAGTCAACTGTGAATTCAGCTATGTAATTAACTCTCTCAGCCTTAATATTTGTCTTCTTTGCCCAATCCTTAAGCACTGCTTCATTAGTCTTCTTTGGAGCATTTGTTTCTGCACATCACATATAAAAATTCGATTAAATTAGCCCAGTTTGTTGCCAGTTTATCCACTATTTTTGTATAATTTTGATTATACTATTAAGAAATTATTAAAATCTAATAAGATTATAAAAAATAAAAATAAAAGTCTTACTTGGATCAATCTCAGTGCTAAAAAGTTCAAGAACAATGTTTCTTCCGATTCTATCGGTTAAAGCATCGAGATGTTTCGTGATAGTTTCTTTGAAATCTTCTTTGATCTTGTTCCGAACGGTCACGACAGCTCTAACCTTGAATTTCACTGGTTTTTCAGAAGGGAGAGAAGATGAAGACGAGGATAGAGAAGAAGAAGAAGAGTTTTTCACCAAATCTTCACTGAGAGCAGCAACAGGAAACTTAGCAGATTTTTTCAGTTTCAAAACTCTTCTGTTTCCGAAAGGAACCAGAACAGGTTTGATCAAGAATCTACCATTTTTGTGTTGAAAACATGGTGAAGAAGAAGGGAATAGTGATCTCTCTACCAATGAAGAACCTAGGAATTCGTTTGTTAGGGCCATCAATCAATGGTTTCTTTGAGGTTTTTTTCTTCCTTCTTCTGAGGTTTTTTGTTTACTATGTTTGAGGATTTGAGGAAGGAAGAAAGTGAAACAGTGAAATATTAGTGGTCGTGTCGGTTTTAATGTTAGATGGCTTAGAATTGGTATTAAATATATAAAGAGAGAGAAACTGCACTTATGCATCAAAAATGAAAAGTAGATTAAGTAAAAGGTGGCGGAATATGAATCATGAATATCCTTCACCGTCCACACGTTTTTTTTCCCGCAGTTTATGTTTATGCAAATGTTTTTAGATTTAGTCAAAAATAAAATTTCTTTTTAATAGTTGACTAGTATTGTTTTATATATATTAAGTATAAATCTTATATTTTAATACACCTTTTATTAGCATCCTACTTCATTAGAGGTACATAGTAATTTAAATATATTGTATAAATTTTTAGGAGTATTTTAGAGGAACACTTAAAAAAATAAATATTTCTGAAATTTAAGAATTAGATTTGTCGGGCTGATAATCAATTATAGAATTTAGCGTAATCGATTAGTAGTAGCAATTTTCAATTCTATTTTCTGATTATCGAAAGTGTAATTGACTATGCTATTTTGCATAATTGATTACGAACTCGTATTTTGGATTTTTTTTAGTTTATTTTTAAGTTGTTTTGTTTCCCAATAATTTTGTTAACTTGTATAAATAACCCTGAAGTTGTAACATTAAAGTTTAATGTCATTTGTTACATCTTCTCTAATTACTATTTTTCTCCAATTGATTCACCAATTTAGTTTGTGTATATTCTAACATTTGACATCAAAAGTGTTCTGGACTGGGCCCGACAGACCCAAAAGCATTACTAAGGCCCAATCCAAAGGGACTTACTGAGGACCACGCCGAGCAAATGGGTCACATCCGTGCCCGACATCCTGATGTCCAGCTCGACATCCCGCTGTCCAAATCCACGTCCTGACGCCCAGCACGACACCCTGCTGTCCAGCTCGACGTCCTGGCGTCGAGCTCGGCACCCTGTTGTCCAGCTCGACGTGGTCTCGAGTAACCCAGCTAGGGCAGACTCAGTCCACCGTTCCCCCAACGATACTCCGGAAAGACCGCGTCTCCGTCCGCCCGCACTTCACGCAGAACATCCAGGAAGGGGACCACGTGCGGGTCCCCACTACCCACGTAGAACCTAGCAGTTCCTCCATTGGGCCAAATCCGCCCGGCCCAATGGAGGAACCTTGGCCCAGCGCTGGGGGCTATAAATACCCTCTGTTTCCAGAGGGTCAGGTATTCATCATTCTAACCTCAACTTCTATTATCTGCTCGTACTCCTACTTATTTCAGCATCGGAGTGTCTTGCAGGTACCCCCCCCCCCCCACCTCGTTCAAAAAAGCTTTCTGCTCGGAGCCAGCCGTGACGGTCCTTTTCTGATCAGGTCAGATCAAAAAGTCTTGGTTCTGATCTATTAATCCGCTGCAAAGATGACAATTATCTCCAACGATCGAGTCCTCACTAATCTTCCAACCCTTGATTTGAAGAACTACAATAAATGGTGCAAACAAATGAACATTTTGTTTGGGTATCAAAACGTTCTTGAGGTGATCAACAATGGAGTTATTCCACTTGAAGCAGAAGCTACAGGTGCTCAAAAGGATGCACACAAGGAAGAGAAGAAGAAATATTACAAGGCACTATTCTTGATTTATTCTTGTCTAGATGGTGATAACTTTGAAAAAGTTGGCGATTGCGATTCGGCGAAATAAGCATGAGAGATCTTGAAGAAAGCTTATGAAGGGGCTGATAAAGCAAAGGTGGTGACGTTACAAACTCATAAGCGATAATTCGAATTGGTTCAAATGGAAGAGAATGAGACAATCAACGATTAAGTAACATGTATTACACGTTTGGTGAATCAAATGAAGTCTTGCAGCGAAACCATTTCAGACAAGAATGTTGTATTGAAATTCTTGCCTTCTTTGGCAATCAAAGAGTCGAAGGATCTTCCGACATTGAGCAAGGAGGAGATTCAAAGCTCTCTTGAGGCTCGTGCATAAAGGATGGATGAAAGGGAAAATGACAAGGCTAAAGCGGAGATTGGGTTGCAAGCACGGTTCAACGAGAAGAGTAAAATATCAAAAGGAAAATGCCCTTTGAAAGGAAAAGCTAATTTCCAAAATTTTGGTGGAAAAGATTCACAAAATTCGAAGGTTCTAATGGGGAAAAAAGGTGATAGAATCTCCAAAGGTAGTGGTCAAAGAAACTACACCAAGAAGATTGATAAGAGTAATGTGAAGTGTTACAATTTCCATAGACTTGGTCATTTCGCAAGAGATTGCAATGCAAAATCAAGGGAAAATCAAAGCGATGACGCTAAGGTTTCTCGACAGGAGGTGGATGATGATAACATGCTTCTGGTCATGATCATATAGGAGAATTATGGCAGTAATAAGCTGCTAGACAGAAGCAGTAGAAGCTACAAGTTACTAGACATCAATTGCAGCAGTTCAGAAAATGTTGCAAAAATGTGTTCGAAGCAAAACATAATGGTAACCGTTCGAGATTGAGTCCAAGGCAGTGATGAGTGGTACTTGAATTCTGATTGTTCAACACGTGTGATAGGTAGAAAGGATTGGTTTATCAAAATCAATCAAGTCACGAAGAATAAGGTGAAATTCACGGATGACGCCACTTTAGCAGCTGACGGGGTCGGTGATGCTTTGATCATGAGAAGGGATGCTGGTCACTCCTTGATCAAAGATGTGTTATACATTCCAGGAATCAAATGTAATCTCTTAAGCATTGGCCTGCTGCTTGGGAAGAATTACATGATTCTCATGGAAAATAAGATTTTGTGCATTTTAGACTGAAACGGGTTTTAGTCCTTAAAGCATCCATGACTGCCAATAGGACTTTCAAGATAGAGTTAAAAGTGATAGAGTATATGTGTCTTGCTATATTGACAAGTCGTGATGAGTGGTTGTGGCACTTTCGTCTTGGAAATCTCAACTTTCGATATCTCGACGCGTTCCAAAGGAATGGTATGGTAATTGGGTTGCCAAAAATTAATGTTCCAACAGAGATATGTGAAGAGTGTGTGCAACGGAAGTTGCAGCTTATTTTTTCAAAGTGATCTTAAGGATGTTATATTTAACTCTCTTTTTAGTTCTAAGCTTGTAAATGATTCCAAGATGCTTGTTGAGTTCAAAATATTATAGGTCACCTCATGGATTTTCATAAATTTCAAAAGATCATAACTTGTTCAATATTTGGAATTTTTGAGTGATATAAGTTTCACAATATTCTTTAGGGAGTACACTTCAAGCTATAATCAATGATAAAAGCTCAATTTTTAAGAAAGACGTTGTTTGGAATCAAAACATTATAGGTCATTTTTGAAGGAAAAACTTAGAATTTTTCTAAGTATAAAAGTCAACGCGTTTTTCCTGATTTTGACCAAGCATAACTTCTAGCTCAAGCATCCAAATGAATTATTTCTTGGAACATTATAAAGGATGTTATGTGATCTTTCCAATGCATCAAGAATCAAGTCCTAAGGCTTCCTAAATCATGCACACCATGAGTTCAAAGTCAGCTACTTGAAACTGCATTTTTACTCCAAGTCAGATTTTGAAATCCATAATCCAACTTCTAAACACAAAATTATCACGCATTTTTTATTTAAACATGTTTAACAAAGTTACCAAAGTTGAGTGAAGGATCAAAACATAGGAATTGGCTGAGTTTTTATGCACATGGAGTCACACGTTTTCCACTTTCGGGCTCCATCTAATTTCCCTCCAAACTTCAATTTTCCTCTCAATTCTTTTCACCATTCACTTCCCTATAAATAGAGGTCCTCACTCCTCCCATTTTCTCAAGCTTGGACAACCAAAATCACCCTGCCAAACTCTCTCCATAACTCACTTTTCTGAGTTTTTGAATTCATTTTTTCTCCACTTTTCAATCCAATTTCTTTGTTGATTATTTATCCTTGAACTTCACTGAAGCTAACAGTAGAAGAACCAAGCCTTGAGATGTCCTAAATCGTGCTAGCCAAGTCCAATTGCAGAGCAAATTCATCTGACTTCGTTCAGGTAGTTTAAGGCACCAAATCTTCTAACTTAAATTATTGGAATGGTCTATGATGTTCATTGATGCTTGCTATCAACTCAATTTTGGTGAATCAATGCATTTGATTTCAAAATTTTCAAAAACTCTCTGATTTTTTCAAATCGACTACGTTGTGATTTATATAAAATTTTCGTGAGCATATTATTGTACCCCAATTTTTGCCCCTAAGATTCCTCTATCATATCATATCAACTCGATCATAACAAGATCACATTAGGATTGGTTCTTCCTCTTTTTTCCTATCTTTAAGTTTGCTCTTGAGGAATCTCCAAGCACCTTGGTTGTGTATTTTGTATATGTGTTGTTGACTAACTTCTAATCAAAATACAAAAAATATTTGTCTTTGTCTTTGTATATTTTTGTTTTGTAGGTACCAAGTCGAAGCATCTGACAAATAAGGATTTCTGGTATTATTTTCCTAAAATCTCTATTTGCAAAGAAAAAAGAATTAAAAATTTTCATTTTTTTTCACTGATGCAATCGATTGCACATAGTGTATTTTGCGTCATTTTAGAAAAAAAATACACTGTGCAATCGATTTGCACTGTAGTGCAATCGATTGCACATCGTGAAAATTAAAAAAAAATCAGCATTTTAAACTTGTCAAATTTTGGCTCCAATTTTCCTTCACTTTTGAAAGATGTATCATTAATTCAAATTTTAGTGCCAATCTTTTATTTTTAAAAAGAATTATCATTAATTCAAATTTTGGCTCTAATATTTGAAAGAATTATCATTAATTCAAATTTTGGCTCTAATTTTTGAAAGAGTTATCATTAATTCAAATTTTGGCTCCAAGAATCAATTACTAAATTACCACTAATCCCAATCCTAAAACTCTATAAATAGAGCTCTCATTTCATTCAAATTTCAAGCTTTTGATAGCCAAATCCACCTTGCTAAAAAATCTCTCAATTCTCTCCATCTACCAAATTCACTCAAAGCTCCATTTTCAAAAAGTTAGTAAGCTTTGCATTGAAGCTTACTAATCTTTGAGCTAAACCTTCATCCAAACACTTTTTCTCCATCAATTATCTACATCCAAGCTTGGTCAATTGATTCTTGTGGTTGAATTGAAGCAAATTCTTGAAGTTGTTTTGATAATTCTCTAGATCTACCTTTGGTAAGTTGGATAATTCATCTTTCACAATGTGATCTCTTGGTGATCTTTGGGATTGATTCTTTGAGCATTATTTTGTGATTTCAATGGTGTTATTTCCTCATAATTTGATGGAATTTTCATGCTCAAGTGGATCCATGATCATAAGGTGTTTGATGGAAAGTTTGAACAAGAAATTGTCCTTTTAAAATGTTGTTTTTGCTATTGTTACTGTGTGCAATCTATTTGCACTAAGTGTAAATCGATTGCACGGAAGCAATTTCACGCGAATTTTTGAAAACTGTACTGTGTAAATCGATTTAAATAGTAGTGTAAATCGATTTACACCAGGATATAATGCATTTTTTGCCTTGTTTTGGGGCAGCTTTGATCCAAAATGTTTTTTCTACTCACTCCTTTTGATTGTTGGTTTGGATTGCAATTTTAAATGTCCAATTTGTCTTTAAACTCAATGGACTTTGTGATGTAGATGAAGTTGGATAAATGTTCATCAATTCAAATCTACCGAAGAGTGAATTATTTAATTCATTTTGGTGCTTTGGATTAATGATATATTTAGTGCTTTAATCCATCCAGAGGAGTGGTTGAATTTAAAGATGAAAGAATTTTGAAATGGTGATCCAAATTAGCTTATCATTTCCCTCCCTCTTCATCTTATCCCTTTCTTTTTTTAATTGTGCTACATGTTAAGGGATGGTGATCTCTATATCATTTATCCAAACATGAAGTACATAGATTGCTATTGACCGACCTCAAAATAGGTGTGACTTCTACATAAGTCCACTTACGATTGCTTAACATAGCGCTAAATTTTGTCCCGATTCGAATAAATGATCATTCGTGGCCCAAACTTATGATTGCAAGCCCAAGTATGTTAATTTGATCTCTTTGATCCAATAACCTTGAGATTCATTGTATGAAGGCTTTGGTTCTACCAATCCTCTAATGGATCTACAACACCTTTGGTCAACGCGGATCACTTAAACATCGTTGATCATTACATGTTGCCTTGTGAGAATTCCAAAATGGATGATATACTTGACAAAAAGCAAATGCAACTTGTTGTGTGGAGGCTTTGGTTCTACCAATCCTCTAATGAGTTCCAAATGCAAGTTTCAAGATGGTCATCCAACTAACCACTAATTACTAACAATTAACTTTACTTTACGCTTTTATTTTCATGCTTTATGTACCATATACTTTTAGCATTTTACATTTCATGCTATTTTCATCTCTGCTCACTTGAGCATTTACTATTATGTCATTTTTATTTTGCTCACTTGAGCTTTTCTTTCTTTTTAAAGACACCTAATAATCAACATGAACCATAAAAATCATTAATGATACTTGGACTACATGGTTACTATCCTTTGCATTATGGAGTGATGGACTTCTTGGACTTAGGATTAGAGACTTTGGCCTATCTTGGAGACTTTGTGACTTTATTTGATATTTGTTCTGGAGTTCTTGAGGTTTACCTCAAGACATTGGGTTGTTTGTTTGCTTTGTGTGCAGGTTATTGAGATTACGATCTTTGTTTGTAATCTGGAATTCACCCGTATACAGCCGTTACTCTGCCCAATTTTTGTGAAGACTTAAAACACTTGAAGTTTGGTTCTCTCAAGAGGTCTAGTATCTTTGCTTGCTTGGTTTCAATCCGAAGAATGGGAATTCTATATTGACTCATAATGTCAAGTATTGGCTTCTTGTTGGTTAGATGGTTCTTATCCCTAGCTTTTACCTTATGCTTTAGGATAACCTCTTCTTCTCCTCCCATCTTCTTTAATTTCAAAAATCTCCTCCCTCCTTTAAAAAAAAACTCTTCTTATTTTGAAACTTGAAACATTTTCATAATAAACTTGGACTTAGGTCCATGCATCTTCGAAACATTTTCATAAATAAATTGCAATCAATTTAATAATACCTTGACCTTTTTTTGTGAGAAGACTAAAAGTCAATCAATCTCATTTCAAACCATTTTGCCACTTTGGCTTTTATCTTTAAACTTTTTTCAAAAGATTAGACTCTTGTCAATCCTTGTAGTGATGCAAACAACTATACTTCTACAATATGTAGTGAAGTGAGATATTTTCCACTTGGGTGTTGAGTGAGGCATTGTTGATTTTAAAATCCAAGCCATATCCTTCACTTTAAGATGATGCAAATTCTCCTTTCTCATGATTGTGGGTAGTGAGTATGTTTTTCACACGGACAATTGCGATGATGTCTTATCTCATAAAATCAACCAACACACTTGTGTTTCAAATTTTTAAAAGAGGAACTACGTGTACCCTGATCCCCTATTGCACGAAAGGTGGTACGTAGGCACTAAAGGTTCGCAACCGCGACGGGTGCAAAAATCATAAAAATATTTCTTTTCTCACCTCCACCATCCATTTTATATACGACACATTTTTATAGCCAAAATATACATATTTTACAAAGAGGTTCCTGCGGAGTACCGTAGATGTTTAGGGTGATAATACCTTCCCTTTGCATAACCAACCCCCTTACCTTGAATCTTTCCCCCTCTTTTTGGGTTATTCGCTCTTTTCCCATTCCTTTGGAAACAATAAAGCGCGGTGGCAATTTTTATTTTGATTTGTATAAAGTTTAGTCAATCGAATGGCTTAGTCTTGAACATTTCTACCGCTACAGAAAAAATGGCGACTTCACTGGGGAAAGATTGACCTCTTGCTGGTCCATCCCTAAGTGGGTTAAACTTATCTTTGTTTATATCTGTATATGTGCTATTGTTGTTTATGTGTTATATTTTGTATATATGTTTGTCTGGATTTTCCTGGTTTACAGGGTGCTTGGTGATTACTCATAAGTCCTATACCCGGACTTGAGCAAACTTTAAGATAGGACAGGCGGTATAGTCATGTTAACTTTGAGGGAGTAATCCCAAAAAAGGAGGCATGAGATCCCCCACTCAGTGGAGGCCCCTTTGACTGTAGTGTCGTTTACCGAGTAATCGGGAAGACGTACTGCTTTCGACCTGGGAGCCTGCTGAAGCTGAGGATCATAGATTACCTAACCCCTCTTGGACTTTTAGGTGTAGTGCAGAAGCTATAACAGAGTAATCCGGAAGTAGTTGTCACGTGATACTACGCTCGGACGAGTCTTTCTTGAGAATATTACTTATTACCGAGTTAATCAGGAAGTTGGTAATATCTGAAGGAAGGATGTAGACTCTGAGAACCTCTAGAACCTTGTTCGGCAGGTGATAACTTTTTAGACCAATACCTTATGGGTAGTACCTTCGACCTCATGCTCGTGACGTTGAACCTATGAACCCTATATGTGTGATCTTGTGTGTGATTGTTGCATCATGCATCCATGCACTCATAAGCATATTTTGAAGAAAACCATATTTCAAGGGATTTAAAGGTTGACTATTTGTGAATACTTTTGGTACTTTTAAACCATGGATTATGAAAAGAGAATAATAACATTTTTCAGTATTTCAATAGCTTTATTACTTGGATGTTTGCAATATAAACCATAAATCCCTTGAAATATTAAATGATAAAATAATAATAATCATATACATTGCATATCATGGATCATATTGCACATGTTTTTGCATTTGTTATGCATATCCAGGTGTCTTACCCAGCTTCTTTACTTCACTCAGCAAGCTGACTCATCACTACAACACTCGGGCTAATTTCAAAAAGAAGATGGATAACTTAGAACAGGAGAATCGCGAGCTGCGCGAAGAAGTTTCTGCTTTGAAGGTTGGCTTGGCCAATTTGACTACTCTGATGGAAACTCTGGTGGCTGCTCAGAATCAGCCACCGAATGTTCAACCTCAACCAACAAGGGCAAATGCTGAAGTTCCAACTGTTCTTGTATCCGCTACTCCGGCTGTTGTTCAAAACCGTATGCCTCAGGGTTATCCGTGGGGAATGCCAGATAATTTTGCACCTGAAGGTTTCAATATGGGTCCTCAAGATGCTCTAGTGGTTCCAAATGTTATTACTCCTGCACCTCCTGTGGTGCATACTGTTCCTGCTGCACCTCCTTTGGTGAATTTGGTTCCGTTTGTTAATAAAGATGTGTGTCGTCCTTTCCCTCCGCCGAGTGAAGACTTGGGTCTTTATGACAGAATGGATGATTTCCAAGAGCAGTTTGATAGAATGCAAAGAGAGATGAAGGCTCTTAGGGGAAAAGAGTTGTTCGGGCAGAATGTGAATGAGCTGTGTTTGGTCCCGAATGTTAAAGTGCCTGCTAAGTTCAAGGTCCCGGAATTTGAGAAGTACAAGGGCAACACTTTCCCTTGTGCTCATTTGGTGATGTATGTGAGAAGGATGTCTACCCATACTGATGATCAGCGTCTGCTGATTCATTTTTTCCAAGATAGTCTGACCGGTGCTGCGTTGAAATGGTACATGAGTTTAGACAGCGCCAACATCCATACTTTTAATGATTTGGGAGAAGCATTCATTAAACAATACAAGTATGATGTGGACATGGCGCCTGACCGTGACCAGCTTAGGGCCATGGTTCAGAAAGACAGAGAATCATTCAAAGAATATGCGCAGAGATGGCGCGAAGTGGCTGCACAAGTGATTCCTCCCATGGAAGAAAAGGAGATGACAAAGGTCTTCCTGAAAATTCTTAGTTCCTTCTACTATGAGAATATGGTTGCAAGTTCTCCCGCTGATTTCAACGAAATGGTAAGCATGTGAGTCCATTTAGAGGAAACTGTTTGTGAAGGTCATTTATCTAAAGACGGGGACTCGTCAAATGGTGCTAAGAAGTATGGTGATAATTGTTCCAAGAAGCAAGAGCAAGACTCCTACGCTATACTTCGTGGTAGGCGAGGAGGATCTCATAATAGGAATCAGCAAGTTGCTTCTGTGACTCCATTCATCAATGAGACTCTGGCTGCTGTTGCATATCAGAGGGTACCTCAACAAGGAAATCAAGGGCAATGTCATCAGAGGAAAATGAGCTTTGATCCAATTCCAATGACATACACAGAGTTGTATCCTTCTTTGTTGAATAAGAATCTGGTTCAAACTCGAGCTCGACCAGTTGTTCCCAAAAAACTGCCAAGAGGATATAAGGCTGACGCTTCTTGTGCCTTTCATCAGGATGCTCCTGGGCACAATTTAGAAGATTGCTTTTCTTTGAAGGTTGAAGTTCAGAGGTTGGTCCAAAGTGGTATCTTGTCATTTAAGGATATTTTTCTTGAGGTTCAAGTCAAATCTTTGCCGAAGAATAAACTTGATTGAAGAATGCATTGGAGTTTAAGGATGATTAGCCTTCTCAGTTTATTATCATTTTTACTGCTTTCTCATTTGTAATTTTTCTTGTTTATCATTGCACTGTTTGCATGTAAGAACTTGTTTGCATTTGAATGTTTAATCTTAATACAATGAGTATGTTGGTCTTAAAGAAATTCATTTGTTTCACTCGTATTTGTTTTCAATTTTAAATTTCTTTATGACACGAACTTGTTACTCATTCTCTTGCCTAGGCAGAGATTGGGAGGAGGATGATGATATTAAAACACAAATTTCCTGGTAGTATGCTTTTGGATAAAACCCTGTTGACGATGTACAGGCATTGTTTCAAATCCTCAAATACTGGAGATATAAGGGAGTGAAACCCTCGTTAACCCCTTTGAGCCTTGAAGTAGGAGTTTCTTTTTCTATTAAAAAAAACCCTTATTTTTTTAACCTGGGGCAGGGTAGTGTTCAGTTAATCTGATTGAGTATTCAAATCTCATCAAGAGTGCGCATCTAAGGATACAATAATGGTTATCCTTCAAGAGGTTGAGGGAATTCAAAACCGCAATGTTTAACCTTCGCATATCAGTAGTGTACATCAAAAGAAGATGTTATCCCAATGGGTATCTCTCACATATCAGGGGATCAACAGATGACGATACAACAATGGTTATCTTTCATCTACCCAGAAATAGGGCAGTCACAATTCTTCCGACAAGTCACAAATGACTCAAAGTCACGTGACATGTCAACAAAAAAAAAGATGACATGAATAAAAAATTATGATGAAAAAGAAATAGACAAAAAGCCCCGCTAAGTCGGAACTTGAAAAAACAAGTCGCTTAGGCAAAAGTCAGGGCATCCCACTGCACTTCAGATTCAAAGTCAAAAGGAATTTGTCCAGAAGGCAAGAAAGAAATGGAAAGCCTAAAATGCGATAAAATATTACAATGTGAAATCCTCAGCAAAGAACAGAGTCGTGTGACAAGAAACCCAAAAGAAGCAGAAATGAGTGACTTGCATGTCCAAAGGAAACCTTGTTTGATTCCTCAACCATCTCGAAACTTCTTTTGAGAGATGAATGTTCGTGTCAAGTTAACTGAACTTAGGACTGAATAACATCATGAAGGGGATGGGCACCAAATATTTTTTAGCCTTAAATATTTTTTTCTAAAAAACCGTGAACCAGGCCACGTTACAACCCTCAAAAGTCCTAATTGAAACAGGGTTTATTTCGAAAGCATACTCCAATGAGATAGTGTTTCCTGACTCCCATTAATTTTGCTAAATTATTGTGATTGGTATCATATTGCTTTTGTTATCTTTTGTACAAAAATCCATGTCGCATCCTAGCTAGTGATTCGTTAGGGTTTTGCGACATCTTTTCAAATAAAATCTTCAAGACTTACATAATTGTTGTATTAGAATTTTCATTCTTAGAATAAACATTTTCTGCTTGTAAAACAATAGCTTGATATCATGAAAGTTTACATTTGAGGATCAGCAAAAGGCATGTTACCGAGAAGAGTTGTGGAGCAAAGAGGATGCAACATTCAACCAATCTAGGGCAGTTACGTCAAGATTCGACAAATCTATGAAGCCTTTGCTCATGTGATGGAGTTCTTTCTCCCTTTTTTGATATGGAATCTCTTGTAGAGAATTACTTACTCTTGTTACGACATTATTGTCTTTATGTGCTTCCCAAGTAGCTAGACAAGGGCAATATATTTTCTAAGATGTGTTGAGACAACTGTCAAGTTTTTGGGTTTTCTCTCACCAAGTGTTGAGTTTGATTTAAAATCCCCATAATTTTGACTTCTTACTATAGTGTTAACTTCTTGGTTCCCCAGGAAGGTTCTCTTAAGTCATCTTGTTGGTATGTGCGCAATCTTTGTGTGTTTCTCGGATAGTTGAAGATGATACCAGTGGGTGCAAGGTACAGTATTTGGTTTGTGATCCTATTATCCCCGACCAAGTCTCAGTTCGCTTTTAATTTTGAGTTTGCATGGTCAGAAGCCTCTGTCCCAGGTTCCCCAGCGAAGTTTTCCCTCATATGATGAAAGGTTTTATTCCCTTGGTGTGCTAAGATATCGCTCTTTTTGCAGTATTGGCATTAGTGTTGACTTCTTGATCTCCCAGGAAGACTACACCAGGGCATCTTTTGTTGGAACAGGTTTGTATGATATGAAGACTCAATCCAATATTCTCCAGTGAAGGCCTCGTTTATTTGATAGAAGTCCTTTCTCCCCAAAGAAGTTGGTGTAATAATTACTCTCGAAGAACGTATCACCGGTTTCCCCAGTGAAGAACGTATCTCTGGTTTCCCCAGTGAAGAGCGTATCTCCGGTTTCCCCAGTGGAGCACGTATCTCCGGTTTCCCCAGTGAAGAACGTATCTCCGGTTTCCCCAGTGGAGAACGTATCTTGGTGTCCCCTTGATGATGTGGTTTTGGCCTCCCCATTGAAGTCAGCATGAAGTCCCCAGTAGATGTCTCGATGATGAAGTATTGTCTCCCTTAGTGAAGTCCGTATGTTTTTCTTCCTTCAAAGTGGGCCTGATTTCCCCAGTGAATGTTTTGATAATTTGGTTTCCATTTGCCTTATTCACAATCAGTATCGAAATCCCCAGTAGGAGTACGGACTGTGAAACATTTGTTTTCCCCATGGAAGTCTGTGTGTTATTCCCTAGGAAGGTTATCCCAGGGCATCTCTTGTTGGAATGAGTATTCATGATGAAAAGTTTTTAATCCTCAGTTTTTTTCTCTCCAGGGAGGTAGACTTGAATCCCCCAGTGAGGTTTGGTTGTCTCGGCGTCAGTCTGCTTTATTTGAGGTTGATCTTGCAATATCTAGTAGGCACGTTGTTCTTGGAAAACTGGTTTCTCCGATGAAAACGGAAGAAAGATGTTCTATCCCAATATCTGTTTGATTTAGCTACATCCGGATTATGTTTCTCCTCAGTGAAGTTAGGACAGACAATAGCGCTCCTTGCTTAGTTGGATTTGGTTTTCCCTCTTGAGTTTATTTCTCAAAGGATGTATCTTCTTTGGCCGTCTTGCTCCAGTTTGTTTCTAATTAGATTCGTGGTTGCATGACAATATTATTTACTCTGGATTTCTGAGGACTTTGAGCTTTGATTGGTGCATTTATTTTGCACGAGAAGACTTTATCTCTTCAGCAGGAATAATGTGGCATTTCCCCAGGAAGTCATATCTCATTTCCCCAGGAAGTCATATCTCATTTCCCCAGGAAGCCACATTTCTATCCCCAGAAAGTCGTTTCTTTTTGCAATCCTCCATGATAACAGGCAACAGGTATCTTTGTTTGAGCAACTCGTGCTTCCCTGTACAAGTCGACGTAACTTTTTTTACTATTTCCTCTATGAGTGGTTAGCTTGCAGTCCGTCGTCAGTTTACGCCAGTGGATGGCAAGACTTTCAAATTCACAGAATTTGCTCATTGTGAAATCTTTGCAAGTGGAAGTCTCTTTATTTGAGACAGCTTACATATTACCCTTTCCAGGCGGAATTCCTTGGTTAAGGAAGAAGTTGAGACCCGTTCTAGGTGAATCACCATAAGTTTGGGGAACATATGATATTTTCAAAATCTACCTTCAGTGAACGTTGGTAGTGCATCGGCAGTGAACGTCGGTGTTTCTTATCTTTTTGCTATCATCAGTGAACGGTGGTGGTTCCTCGTCAGTGAACGGCGATGGTATGATATTTTCAAAATCTACCTTCAGTGAACGTTGGTAGTGCATCGGAAGTGAACGTTGGTGTTTCTTATCTTTTTGCTATCATCAGTGAACGGTGGTGGTTCCTCGTTAGTGAACGGCCTTTTGTTGGAACAGGTTTGTATGATATGAAGACTCAATCCAATATTCTCCAGTGAAGGCCTCGTTTATTTGATAGAAGTCCTTTCTCCCCAAAGAAGTTGGTGCAATAATTACTCTCGAAGAACGTATCACCGGTTTCCCCAGTGAAGAACGTATCTCCGGTTTCCCCAATGAAGAGCGTATCTCCGGTTTCCCTAGTGGAGCACGTATCTCTGGTTTCCCCAGTGAAGAACGTATCTCCGGTTTCCCCAGTGGAGAACGTATCTTGGTTTCCCCTTGATGATGTGGTTTTGGCCTCCCCATTGAAGTCAGCATGAAGTCCCCAGTAGATGTCTCGATGATGAAGTATTGTCTCCCTTAGTGAAGTCCGTATGTTTTTCTTCCTTCAAAGTGGGCCTGATTTCCCCAGTGAATGTTTTGATAATTTGGTTTCCATTTGCCTTATTCACAATCAGTATCGAAATCCCCAGTAGGAGTACGGACTGTGAAACATTTGTTTTCCCCATGGAAGTCTGTGTGTTATTCCCTAGGAAGGTTATCCCAGGGCATCTCTTGTTGGAATGAGTATTCATGATGAAAAGTTTTTAATCCTCAGTTTTTTTTTCTCTCCATGGAGGTAGACTTGAATCCCCCAGTGAGGTTTGGTTGTCTCGGCGTCAGTCTGCTTTATTTGAGGCTGATCTTGCAATCTCCAGTAGGCACGTTGTTCTTGGAAAACTGGTTTCTCCGATGAAAATGAAAGAAAGATGTTCTATCCTGATATCTGTTTGAGTTAGCTACATCCGGATTATGTTTCTCCTCAGTGAAGTTAGGACAGACAATAGCGCTCCTTGCTTAGTTGGATTTGGTTTTCCCTCTTGAGTTTATTTCTCAAAGGATGTATCTTCTTTGGACGTCTTGCTCCAGTTTGTTTCTAATTAGATTCGTGGTTGCATGACAATATTATTTACTCTGGATTTCTGAGGACTTTGAGCTTTGATTGGTGCATTTATTTTTCACGAGAAGACTTTATCTCTTCAGCAGGAATAATGTGGCATTTCCCCAGGAAGTCATATCTCATTTCCCCAGGAAGCCACATTTCTATCCTCAGAAAGTCGTTTCTTTTTGCAATCCTCCATGATAACAGGCAACAGGTATCTTTGTTTGAGCAACTCGTGCTTCCCTGTACAAGTCGACGTAACCTTTTTTGCTATTTCCTCTATGAGTGGTTAGCTTGCAGTCCGTCGTCAGTTTACGCCAGTGGATGGCAAGACTTTCAAATTCACAGAATTTGCTCATTGTGAAATCTTTGCAAGTGGAAGTCTCTTTATTTGAGACAGCTTACATATTACCCTTTCCAGGCGGAATTCCTTGGTTAAGGAAGAAGTTGAGACCCGTTCTAGGTGAATCACCATAAGTTTGGGGAACATATGATATTTTCAAAATCTACCTTCAGTGAATGTTGGTAGTGCATCGGCAGTGAACGTCGGTGTTTCTTATCTTTTTGCTATCATCAGTGAACGGTGGTGGTTCCTCGTCAGTGAACGGCGATGGTATGATATTTTCAAAATCTACCTTCAGTGAACGTTGGTAGTGCATCGGAAGTGAACGTTGGTGTTTCTTATCTTTTTGCTATCATCAGTGAACGGTGGTGGTTCCTCGTTAGTGAACGGCGATGGTATGATAATTTCAAAATCTACCTTCAGTGAACGTTGGTAGTGCATCGGCAGTGAACATCGGTGTTTCTTATCTTTTTGTTATCATCAGTGAACGGTGGTGGTTCCTCGTCAGTGAACGGCGATGGTATGATATTTTCAAAATCTACCTTCAGTGAACGTTGGTAGTGCATCGACGGTGAACATCGGTGTTTCTTATCTTTTTGCTATTATTAGTGAACGGTGGTGGTTCCTCGTCAGTGAACGGCGATGGTATGATATTTTCAAAATCTACCTTCAGTGAACGTTGGTAGTGCATCGGCAGTGAACGTCGGTGTTTCTTATCTTTTTGCTATCATCAGTGAACGGTGGTGGTTCCTCGTCAGTGAACGATGATGGTATGATATTTTCAAAATCTACCTTCAGTGAACGTTGGTAGTGCATCGGCAGTGAACGTCGGTGTTTCTTATCTTTTTGCTATCATCAGTGAACGGTGGTGGTTACTCGTCAGTGAACAGCGATGGTATGATATTTTCAAAATCTACCTTCAGTGAACGTTGGTAGTGCATCGGCAGTGAACATCGGTGTTTCTTATCTTTTTGCTATCATCAGTGAACGGTGGTGGTTCCTCGTCATTGAACGACGATGGTATAATATTTTCAAAATCTACCATCAGTGAATGTTGGTAGTGCATTCAGTGAACGTCAGTGTTTCTTATCTTTTTGCTATCATCAGTGAACGGTGATAGTTCCTCATCAGTGAACGGTGATGGCATGATATATTTTCTCTTCTACCTTTAACTATTGAGTTGGTAGTTTACCGTCATCTGTGAGTCGGTATATCTTCTTCTCTCTACCTTCAGTGAACGTTGGTAGACATCGGCAGTGAACGTCGATGCTTGTTATCCTCCTCTCTGGTTCTATTCTTTTGGTCCACCAATGATTTATTTTCCTGGTGGGGTTGCTCCTTTGTTTCTTCATTTTTGTGGCATCCCCAGTGTTACTTTTGCGTCTCTTTTGTTCTGTTCATATGCATCCATAATCATAAGCATTGCATGGCATCTTAGAGACAAAAATAGGGATGGTTTTATATTTAAGTATCTTCAATCACGTCGACACGAAGATTTGTAACCTTCGTATCTCTGGATAGAAGACACTTAAATAAGGGCAACTATTGTACCCCAATTTTTGCCCCTAAGATTCCTCTATCATATCATATCAACTCGATCATAACAAGATCACATTAGGGTTGGTTCTTCCTCTTTTTTCCTATCTTTAAGTTTGCTCTTGAGGAATCTCCAAGCACCTTGGTTGTGTATTTTGTATATGTGTTGTTGACTAACTTCTAATCAAAATACAAAAAATATTTGTCTTTGTCTTTGTATATTTTTGTTTTGTAGGTACCAAGTCGAAGCATCTGACAAATAAGGATTTCTGGTATTATTTTCCTAAAATCTCTATTTGCAAAGAAAAAATAATTAAAAATTTTCATTTTTTTTCACTGATGCAATCGATTGCACATTGTGTATTTTGCGCCATTTTTGAAAAAAATACACTGTGCAATCGATTTGCACTGTAGTGCAATCGATTGCACAACGTGAAAATTAAAAAAAAAATCAGCATTTTAAACTTGTCAAATTTTGGCTCCAATTTTCCTTCACTTTTGAAAGATGTATCATTAATTCAAATTTTAGTGCCAATCTTTCATTTTTAAAAAGAATTATCATTAATTCAAATTTTGGCTCTAATATTTGAAAGAATTATCATTAATTCAAATTTTGGCTCTAATTTTTGAAAGAGTTATCATTAATTCAAATTTTGGCTCCAAGAATCAATTACCAAATTACCACTAATCCCAATCCTAAAACTCTATAAATAGAGCTCTCATTTCATTCAAATTTCAAGCTTTTGATGCCAAATCCACCTTGCTAAAAAATCTCTCAATTCTCTCCATCTACCAAATTCACTCAAAGCTCCATTTTCAAAAAGTTAGTAAGCTTTGCATTGAAGCTTACTAATCTTTGAGCTAAACCTCCATCCAAACACTTTTTCTCCATCAATTCTCTACATCCAAGTTTGGTCAATTGATTCTTGTGGTTGAATTGAAGCAAATTCTTGAAGTTGTTTTGATAATTCTCTAGATCTACCTTTGGTAAGTTGGATAATTCATCTTTCACAATGTGATCTCTTGGTGATCTTTGGGATTGATTCTTTGAGCATTATTTTGTGATTTCAATGGTGTTATTTCCTCATAATTTGATGGAATTTTCGTGCTCAAGTGGATCCATGATCATAAGGTGTTTGATGGAAAGTTTAAACAAGAAATTGCCCTTTTAAAATACTGTTTTTGCTATTGTTACTGTGTGCAATCGATTTGCACTAAGTGTAAATCGATTGCACAGAAGCAATTTCACGCGAATTTTTGAAAATTGTATTATGTAAATCGATTTACATAGTAGTGTAAATCGATTTACACCAGGACAAAATGCATTTTTTCCTTGTTTTGGGGCAGCTTTGATCCAAAATGTTTTTTCTACTCACTCCTTTTGATTGTTGGTTTGGATTGCAATTTTAAATGTCCAATTTGTCTTTAAACTCAATGCACTTTGTGATGTAGATGAAGTTAGATAAATGTTCATCAATTCAAATCTACCTAAGAGTGAATTATTTAATTCATTTTTGGTGCTTTGGATTAATGATATGTTTAGTGCTTTAATCCATCTAGATGAGTGGTTGAATTTAAAGATGAAAGAATTTTGAAATGGTGATCCAAATTAGCTTATCATTTCCCTCCCTCTTCATATTATCCCTTTCTTTTTTTAATTGTGCTACATGTTAAGGGATGGTGATCTCTATATCATTTATCCAAACATGAAGTACATGGATTGCTATTGACCGACCTCAAAATAGGTGTGACTTCTACATAAGTCCACTTACAATTGCTTAACATAGCGCTAAATTTTGTCCCGATTCGAATAAATGATCATTCGTGGCCCAAACTTATGATTGCAAGCCCAAGTATGTTAATTTGATCTCTTTGATCCAATAACCTTGAGATTTATTGTGTGGAGGCTTTGGTTCTACTAATCCTCTAATGGATCTACAACACCTTTGGTCAACGCGGATCACTTAAACATCGTTGATCATTACATGTTGCCTTGTGAGAATTCCAAAATGGATGATATACTTGACAAAAAGCAAATGCAACTTGTTGTGTGGAGGCTTTGGTTCTACCAATACTCTAATGAGTTCCAAATGCAAGTTTCAAGATGGTCATCCAACTAACCACTAATTACTAACAATTAACTTTACTTTACGCTTTTATTTTCATGCTTTATGTACCATTTACTTTTAGCATTTTACATTTCATGCTATTTTCATCTTTGATCACTTGAGCATTTACTATTATGTCATTTTTATTTTGCTCACTTGAGCTTTTCTTTCTTTTTAAAGACACCTAATAATCAACATGAACCATAAAAATTATTAATGATACTTGGACTACATGGTTACTATCCTTTGCATTATGGAGTGATGGACTTCTTGGACTTAGGATTAGAGACCTTGGCCTATCTTGTAGACTTTGTGACTTTATTTGATATTTTGTCTGAAGTTCTTGAGGTTTACCTCAAGACATTGGGTTGTTTGTTTGTTTTGTGTGCAGGTTATTGAGATTACGATCTTTGTTTGTAATCTGGAATTCACCCGTATACAGCCGTTACTCTACCTAATTTTTGTGAAGACTTAAAACACTTGAAGTTTGGTTCTCTCAAGAGGTCTAGTATCTTTGCTTGCTTGGTTTCAATCCGAAGAATGGGAATTCTATATTGACTCATAATGTCAAGTATTGGCTTCTTGTTGGTTAGATGGTTCTTATCCCTAGCTTTTACCTTATGCTTTAGGATAGCCTCTTCTTCTCCTCCCATCTTTAATTTCAAAAATCTCCTCCCTCCTTTAAAAAAAAAACTCTTCTTGTTTTGAAACTTGAAACATTTTCATAATAAACTTGGACTTAGGTCCATGCATCTTCGAAACATTTTCATAAATAAATTTCAATTAATTTAATAATACCTTGACCTTTTTTTGTGAGAAGACTAAAAGTCAATCAATCTCATTTCAAACCATTTTGCCACTTTGTCTTTTATCTTTAAACTTTTCTCAAAAGATTAGACTCTTGTCAACCCTTATAGTGATGCAAACAACTATACTTCTACAATATGTAGTGAAGTGAGATATTTTCCACTTGAGTGTTGAGTGAGGCATTGTTGATTTTAAAATCCAAGCCATATCCTCCACTTTAAGATGATGTAAATTCTCCTTTCTCATGATTGTGGGTAGTGAGTATGTTTTTCACACGGACAATTGCGATGATGTCTTATCTCATAAAATCAACCAACACACTTGTGTTTCAAATTTTTAAAAGAGGAACTACGTGTACCCTGATCCCCTATTGCACGAAAGGTGGTACGTAGGCACTAAAGGTTCGCAACCGCGGCGGGTGCAAAAATCATAAAAATATTTCTTTTCTCACCTCCACCATCCATTTTATATACGACACATTTTTATAGACAAAATATACAGATTTTACAAAGAGTTTCTTGCGGAGTACCGTAGATGTTTAGGGTGCTAATACCTTCCCTTTGCATAACCAACCCCCTTACCTTGAATCTTTCCCCCTCTTTTTGGGTTATTCGCTCTTTTCCCATTCCTTTGGAAACAATAAAGCGCGGTGGCGATTTTTATTTTGATTTATATAAAGTTTAGTCAATCCAATGGCTTAGTCTTGCACATTTCTACCGCCACACATATGGTTGTGATCGTCTCAAGTATACACATCTGATGATAGTACTGTGAGCACGTAGATTTACAGATTGAAGTATTTGAGTTTTTCCCTATTTGCAGGAGGCTGGAAGTTGAAGACGACCTACGTGTCGTTCTTCAACCAATGATACTCAACCATTTGTTTTATTTTGATTGGTTGGACTTTTTTATGTTATATACACACAAATTGACTTGGATTCATGATACTTCCTCACCTGAGATTCATTAGATCTGTCAACGTGTATAAGTGAGTTAGATACAACGCGTGTAGTTTTTTCTGATTTATTTTATTTTACAAAACTATTTTTTTAAAATTCTTTTATCTTTAAAAATTCATAACTCTCTTAGTTTTTTTATCCAAAAATTATGAAAAAAAATATACAAAAATACTTTGAATTATTTCTAACTTTGTGAATACTTTTTCATATTTTTATTTTGATGTTTGATATTTTTCATAATTTTTGTATTGTTTGCCTTATTTTAATTGTTTTAAAAATACTTTCTGGTTTTTTTAAATTCTGAAAAAATTCTGGAAAGATCCAATGACCTCTTGACAAATATTGGTGACCTCATTTTATTTTTATTTATAATTTTACTATTTTTTTTTATAAAATTTGGTTTATTTTGCTTACTTCTTTAAATTTTAAAAATAGTTTCTGACTTTAAAAACTCTGAAAATTTCCGTCAACTATTATTGACTAATGTTTGATCTCTGACTATTTTTTAGGATTTTTATTTGGTGTTTTAATATACTTTGTGTATTTTACTAATTATTTTCCTTTTATTAACCATTTAAATATTGTTTTATTAAACACTATTTTATTATTTTTGTATGGTCCTGACTTGAATTTTATTTGGTGACAAATTCCTCAACCTCATTGGATCTTGGGTGTGGATAGGTTGAAAAACCAAATCCACTAAAATGGATGAATGATGTTGATGATATTTGAAACCCTAATTTCATATAATACATCCCCTTCCTCTTCATCTTATCCATTTCTTACTTGTGCTACATGTTGTTGGAGGATAATCTACATATCATTTATCTAAACATATGATACATAGATTGATATTGACCGGCCTCAAAATAGGCGTGACTTCTATATAAGTCCACTTACGATTGCTTAACATAGTGCTAAATTTTGTCCCGGTTTGAGAAATGATCATTCGTGGCCCAAACCTAAGTTTGCAAGCCCAAGAATGTTAATATGAAACCTTTGATCCAATAACCTTGAGGTTTATTGTTAGGAGGCTTTGGTCATATCAATCCTCTAATGAACCTTCCTAAACTTTGGTCTAAGTGAATCATTTAAACATCGTTGATCATATGTTGTTGCCTCGAGAACTTGAAACAAATGATATACTTGACAAAAAGCAAATGAAACTTGTTATTGAGAAGATTTGATTTTATCAATCTTCTAATGAGTTTTCAAATGCATGTTTCAAGATGGTCATTCAGCTAACCTCTAACTTCTAATTCACTAACAATTGACTTTTACTTTGCGCTTTTATTTTATGCTTTTACTGTATGCTTTTATTTTTACGCACCATTTATTTTAGCATTTACATTTTATTATATTTTCATCTTTGCTCACTTGAGCGTTTATCTTTATGTCATTTTTAATTTGCTCACTTGAGCGTTTATCTTTATGTCATTTTTAATTTGCTCACTTGAGCTTTCAATTTCTTTTTGAAGATACTTAATAATCAACATGAACAATAAAAAAGCCTTAAGGTTACTCGGACTATTTGGTTACTATCCTTGGCATTATGAAGTTGTGGACTTCTTGGACTTATGATTAGAAGCCTTGATACCCTTGGGATATTGTGATTCTGTTGTTATTTTGTCTGGAGTTCTTGGGGTTCACCCCCAAGACATTGGGTTGACCTTCTTTGTGTGCAGGTTATTCTAATTATATACCGTGTCTGTGATTGGGAATTTTCTTTGTATACAGCCGTTACTCTGCCAAATTTTTGTGAAGACTTAATGCATCTGAAGCTTGGTATTCTTAAGAGGTTTACTATCCTTTCTTTCTTGGTTTTAATCCAAAGGATGAGAATGCCATATTGACTTTTCATGTCAAGTGTTGACTTCTTGTTGGTTGGACGATTTTCCCCCCTAGCTTTTATCTTATGCTTTAGGATAGTTCCTTCATCATCTCCTCCCATCTTCTTTAATTTCAAAAATATTCTCCCTCCTTTTCAAAATTATTATGATATAAGTTTTTAAAGAGAGAAAAAAGCTTGAAAATATATTTTTAAATTTAGAGTTTCATCACATTGACTTTATACATAATGATTATTTTTTAGTAGTAGCATTTAATTAATATTAATTATATTATTTTTATACATAATAAAGATAATACTTAAAATTCTTTATTGCTAAAAGGTGACCAGTTTAACATGCTTATTACTCCAGTAACATAAATGGAGATTCATAAAGCTCTTATGAAGATAAGTGATTTAACAGCTCCAGAGGAGGATGGTTATGGTGAAAAAAATTTCAAGGCAACTTGGCACATAACTAAGCAAGATATAGTGGAAGCAGTCTAGGAGTTTTTTGTTGATGGGAGAATGTACAAAGCAGTTATTAGCACTTTTGTTACAATTATCCCAAAGCATGATGCAGCTTGCAAGGTAAAGGACTTCATGCCCATTTCTTGTTGTTCTACTCTGCTTAAAATCATATTTAAGATGTTGGCTAATAAGTTGGGTAAAGTGTTAGGCACAATAGTAGACATGAACCAAGCTGCTTTTATCCCAGGTCACAAATTACATGAGCATGTCCTTCTAGCTTTTAAGTTGATAAGAGGCTATAGTGTAAAAGGTGGTGTGCTGAGATGTATGATCCAAATAGACTTACAAAAGTGTATGAACGTGTGGATTGGAAAGCTTTGGAGGATATTATGGCTGAGCTTAGCTTCTCCAACAAGTTTATCAAGTGGATAATGATTCTGAATCATCACAGTTTCATATAAATACAAGATAAACATCTAAGTTTCTGTGCATTTGCAAGCTAAAAGGGGCCTTAGACAGGGTGACCATATTTCACCTATGTTGTTTGTTTTGATAATGGAGTACTTGCATAGAATTTTGCATAAAATGGGGAGAAATCCAAACTTTAATTTTCATTCCAAGTGCGAAAAATTAAAGATTATTGACTTGAGTTTCATAGATGATCTTCTTTTGTTTACTAGAGATGATATTGGATATGTGGATCTAGCCCTGAAAACAATGAGGGAGTTCTCTGAAGCAACGTGGCTGGAGGTAAATCCTCTTAAGGGAATTTTTTTTGGCAATGTTGATGACAATATCAAATTAGAGATTTTAAGGAGAACCAAGTTTGAGGAAGGAGCATTGTCGTTCAAATATCTTGGCACTCCTCTTTCAAGCAAGAAGTTGTATGCTAACAACTCCGTTGGGATTGTGGATAAAATAGTTCAGAGAATAAGACATTGGAGTTCAAGGATCTTAAGTTTTACAGGTAGAACTCAATTGATACAAAGTGTGTTCTTTCCAGTTAGTAATTTCTGGATCCAGTGTGTACCTCTGCCAAAGGAGATTTTCAAAAGGATTGAGAGTATCTGTAGGACTTTCCTCTGGTCTGGTTCAGAGACTATCACCCATAAATCCTCTGTCGTCTGGAAGAAAGTTTGTACTCCTAAACTTAAGGGAGGGCTAAATATTATCTCCCTGCAAGCCTAGAGTAAAGCCTGTTTTGTAAAGTATTTGTAGAATTTGAATGCTAAAGAAGATAGCATATGGATCTGTTGAATGCATAGTTATTATCTGAAAGTAAGTGATATTATGCAAGCGCCTATCAGAATGTCAACTTCCTGGTGCATCAAATACCTGTTGAAGTTGAGAGATGAGGTGTTAAATATGCTAGATTGGAATAGGATGCCGCATCAGGGTAAATTTGCAACCAGAACCATGTATCAGGCCTTCCTAGGGGATCTCTAAGATGTCCTTTGGAAGAAGGTTATGTATGGGAATATTGATAGTAAGAGAGCAATTCATACCTTTTGGATGGCTTGTCATGACAAGTTGCCAAGAAAATAGAGTGCGAAAATTTGGCCTTCTGGATTCTAACATATGTTATTTTTGCAAGGAGATTGAAATTGTTGAAAATTTGTTCTATGAGTGTCATGCTACTAAGCAGATTTGGGAACAAGTGTTAAGTTGGCTGGAGATTGACCATGATCCTAAAGGCTGGACTGAAGAGATTACATGGCACATGAAAACCTGTAACAGGAAAGGCTGGAAAGCTAAACTCATACAATGTACTTTTACTAAGACTTTGAATGAAACTTAGAGGTTTCGAAACCAAACATGTTTTGGGGATAAAAGCTGTCAAAGTTCAACTGTCAATAATATCATAAATGTTGTGGTGTATAGGTGTTGGGACAAACCTAACCTCAAGAAGAATATAAACAGGTTAATGTTGCCGTAGCTTAAAGGGGTTGGTTTTCTTCATTGGTTTTTCTAGTTGTTTGACTTAGTTGGATCTATTGTGCTCACTTAAACTCTTTGTATTTTTTAATCTTATATATTAAAATTGTTAAGTCTTTTAGTAATTTTTGGTGCCAAAATTGAAGATATTTTTATAAATTTATTTTTATTTATTTATTTTACTGTACTATTATAAATTAATCAAATATGGTGCTTTTTTTTCCTTTTAAATAATAATAATTAAATAATATAATAACAACTTTATCCCATTAACTATCATGCAAAACCATCTCCTTTATTATGCTCATTTATTTATTATTAATTAAATAATAATTAAATTAAAATATTTAGCATCTTAATATGGTGCTTTCTTTTTTCTTTTAAATAACATTAATTTTTTTTGACTAATTTTAAATAATATTAATTAAATAACATAGTAACTATTCTAACCCATTAGGCGAAGGTGATTTTAATATTTATCTATTTATTTATTTAATATTTTTAAATGATTGATTAATTAATTTAATTATTAATATTAATAATCTTTATTCCTCTAACTTTTAATAACTAACCACTATCATTATTATTTTTAACATTTTATTTTTATTTTTATTCAATATTATTATATATTACATTAATTCATTTATTTAATTATTAATATTAATTCATTTTTCTCCCACTAAATTTTAATAATAACTAACCACTATCATTATTATTTGAATTTAAAATTTATTTATCATATTCCACTAAATTTATTTGTTTATTTAATATTATTAAATATATATATATATATATATATATATATATATATATATATATATATATATATATATATATATATATATATATATATATATATATATATATATATATATATATATATATATATATATATATATATATATATATATATATATATATATATATATATATATATATATATATATATATATATATATATATATATATATATATATATATATATATATTATCTCCGTTTTTTATTATAAGTCGTTTTAGATTTTTCACATATATTAAGAAAAAAAATTATTTTTATGAAAATGAAATTATGAATAATTTTATAAAATTATCTTTCAATAATGATATGTAGAAGATAAATTTATATAATTGAAAGGAGAAATAAAAATAATCTTTTAAGAGTATGGTAGAAAAAATAATATTAATTATTCATTATTCATAAGTAATGTAAAATTACTTTAATTATGGTACAATTATTTTCTAAAACAATTTATAATAAAAAACAGAGGGAGTATTAAGTTAAATGAAGGTAAACTTAGTAATTTTATTTATTATCAAGTGTTTTTGTTTTTATAACTTTCCTTCAAAATATAAGATAAATTTTTTTAATCAAATAAAAAATAAACTTTAAAAAAATGAGTCAAATTTAAAAGAAAAATATAATTTAAATTTTAGTTATTTAATAAACAGTAATAATATAAATAGTTTAAAAAATTAGTCAAACTTTAAAAAACAAAATATATATATATATATATATATATATATATATATATATATATATATATATATATATATATATATATATATATATATATATATATATATATATATATATATATATATATATATATATATATATATATATATATATATATATATATATATATATATATATATATATATATATATATATATATATATATATATATATATATAGTAATCTTTCTATCATTACTAGAAATTTACTTTCTAATAATTTGATAATAGTAACATTTCTCCCATTACTAAATATTAAATTTATAATTATATTTTGATGAATAAAGACTTATATATGAATGATAGTGATATTTATCTTTAAAAAAACTATATGTATGTGAATAAAATAAACTTTTTATATATATTTCTATTTTATATGCTATATTTTATTTTTACATTAAAATTATATACTATTTATCTCCATTACTATTTATATATATTAAAGTGAAAAATAAAATATAGTTAGTTTGGTAAATCCGCTATTATTTTTTTATACATTATTAGCAATTAACAATATATAAAATAAATTAAAAATATATGATTATATTTAAAATTTTCTTTTTTATTATTTGTGTATAAGATGAAAAATATATTTTAGTTTTGAACTCATTCATCATCAAAGACGTTAAATATATGTTTGATAAATAAAATTTACATCAAATGTGTGAGTAAAGTCACATGCAATATTTTAAAAATTGGATCAAAAGTCAAATCGACATGTTTTTAATTTAAGATTTATTTGATTCAATCAGTTAAATTTAGTGTCGAATCATTTATTAAATAAATTAACAATATAAAACTAAATTGTGTATATAAATTACATAAGTATATCTTCTCAAATTAATAAAATAAATCTTTTTAAAAATTCAATACAAATTTAATAGAATGAGATAAGTGGTTGACATATTTACATAATATAATTATAATATTGTTATAACTTAGAAATTTGTGTTGATGATTTGTGTTAAAGAGAATTACTTTTTCTGATAAAAGAAAGTGTTTTAAATATTAATACTAAGATATTAATTATTTTCAATTTTTTTTTAAAAATATTAAAATTCATCAATGACATAATTTCTTTGAACAATGTGGTTTTCCACATGGATGATTATATGTTGTTTCATGCATTATTTCATGTGTTGGGTTAAAGAAGCTTTATATGCAATGATGAGAAATATGTCTCCAAGCTTAGTTTATACAAAGAAATCTTTTAAAATATGAAATTTGATTAATTGTATGAAATCTAACACACGATAGAGATGTTTGAGATTTATTTCAATTTTATAAAAATTATAAATAAAATATTTCAAAATTATTATATACATAATTATTGATTTTTATTATAGTATAATTTTTTCTTATTTGTTATATATTTTATTTTAATTAGTAATTTACTTCAGGTGCATCACACGAGTTTAAGTACTAGTCTATCAAGAAAGTTATATTTTGATTAAAAAAATAAATTTAAAATTCTTGTTGTCTTTTTGTTTATACACTTTTGTTAATACATGTTTGTAAATTAATGAATGAAGTACTCATAATCCAATCAAACAATGTTGTTCAATATCACATTATTTTATAATATTATTTTATTTTAAATAAATTTTAATTATAGATACTGACATCCAATCAACCCAACAAAAATGTATGGTTTTTAAAGAATTTATTTTAATTTGTTTTTACAAAGAAAATTCCTTTCTCATTAGTTCTATTATTGAAAAAACTTGAAAATCAATGCATGGGATGGTGAGTCAAAAATATGGTAATGAGATATTTCCAACTTCCAAGTAACACGCGGTGTTTTGGAAACATCATAGAAATTGCGTTACAACTAACATGCCACTTTTATTTGTAAAATTGTAGTGGTGTCCCTTGTACTTGGTTTTTTACAACTTCATTGTTTAGTCAAAGAACCTGAAATTTGCGTCACTCGTTGACCAATGGAAAACAACGATTCGTAGCAAATTCATGGCCGGCACAAAAATGAATGGATCCATTTCAATATGTGTATTCCTAGTTTCATACAATAGGTTTTAAATTTCAATATGACTACAAACATATGTCATCTTTTCATTTTCTTTCTCTACAAAATTTTTAGAATAATTATTATGAAAATAATGTGTTCTAAATTTTATAGTAGTTAGGTGAGTTAAAATACAATAAAATAAGAATAAATTTATAATAAAAAACTCATAAATATTATGTGATGGATGGAATAATTATTTTAAGAAAAAATTATTAAAATAATATTTATTATGTAACGGATAGAATATTACTAGTTTACTATTAAAATTAATATAATTAATTGTTTTTTTTAAATAAAAATCACGTATAATTTAAATAAAAATATTTGTAATGAGAATGAAGGAATATTAGTTTTTTTTTAATATTTGAAAAATATTTAGTCACATTCAAAGTCCTTTTGCTTATTTAGTCAGGAGGAAATCCTCTGGTCATAAGAATAATAAAGTTGACACAATATTTTAAACTCCGTTGAGTTTAATGTACATTTGATTACATCACAACATCCATGGCTAGTAGTATATATGTATATCCATGACTATTCAAACTCATTATTCTATATCTCATAAAAATATTTTTTTTTACCTTTTTAAAAAATAATTTTTATGCATACTTATGTATATATATATATTTTATATTCTTTATGAGTGCTTAAAGCGTTGTTCTTGTTTGGTTAAAAATTTCTTGTGCCTTAACTTGCAAGCATTTTGTTGAATTTTGTTTAAAATATAAGATTTTGAATAAAAACTTTCAAAATTTTTTGGTTCGCGGGCATCTAAATAATTTGATAAAAAAGAACTTGAGACAATTTGATCAAAAGCAACCTTTTGAATCTCAAATTTTTGATAACATAAAAATCCACTCTTTGACAATTTGATAGAACTGCAAAATTATATAGAAAAACAAAGAGAAATTGGATGTATTATTAATGAAAAATAAACCAAAGGCTAAAATAGAGAGATATCCATAGAACTATGCTCTTATAGAAGAAACTTCTCCTAACTAATTAATCACACAAATTGTCATAACTCCAACTCTCTCACGTAAAAAATATATATTTCACCTTCTAACATTTCTAAATTAATGACCACATCACTAACGTATATATCATCTCATATCTTCTACAGGTGTCACAACCTCTCTCATATTCATGCACTACACTCTTCATTCCTATCCAATATAAAATTTTGACAATCCTCTGATAGGTTTGCGCAAAAGTTGAATGTCCTCCACTTGGAATTGTATGGAATTCCCCCAACTAAGATGGAATACAAGCAGAGCGAGCTGGCAACACTAAATGATCTTGATAAAATAATACTCCCCACTTCAATTGAAAACCAGATTTGAAAATAGAATTTTGTTGTGAATCTTGCACTATAACCTTTAAATATGGATCCTCGAGGACCTCTTTGTTGCACCAATAGGGCATAACCACATTGGGAATGACATTGTTGTTGTTAACTCTGCATATTCATATATTTGAAACAAGGCATTTGCCGCTTTGCTTTCCGAACAAGGTTTATAAATTACCTCGAAATGGTACCCAACAGCTTAGAAATTCAGTTTTGTTGATCAGATGTACTGATCCTTTATTGCAATAGGTGACATGGGAGTCATAAAAAACTAACACATATTTTCGTAAATAAGGTTTGAAAATTTGATTTATAGTGGATTGAAATGTTGTCGGTGTGTTTGTCAATCCGAACAACATCACTAAGAGCTTATGATGTCCTTCATGAGTTTGAAAAGCCATTATATGCACATCCCTTTCTTTCACCTTGTGAGTGCAATATCCTTCTCTTAGATGTTTTGAATGATGTCAATACTAAGTAATACGTAATATTTGTATATTGGATGGAATCTTTCTATGTCTATGTTTCATTTTCATCTTATGATAGGGATCAAGTCAAAAGCATTTGGACATGTCAAATATTTCAAAAATATGCATTTTTTTTTTAAAAATCATGCTTGGAGTCGACTCCCCTGTGTTAGGAGTTGACTCCTTCTGAAGCAATTTCAAAAAGAAACTCTCTGCCAAAGATGGGTCGATACATGCAGTCTTTGGAGTCGATACACAACTGAAGGATTCGACTCCCTCGAGCTATGGGCTGACTCCTACTTAAACAAATTTTAAAAATCTTCTATGTCCAAGATGGGTCGACTCCCAGACACTTTGGAGTCGATATAAAGCATGGATGAATCGACTCCAACGAGTTATGTATCGACTCCCATTGAAGCTTATTTTTGAAAATCACTTATGTCTAATTGGAGGTCGTCTCCTAGGCTGTATGAGTTGACTCCCTCTTTGTATGGATTGGCTCCCACTTATCCAAATGTTATAATTTGTAATTTTGCAACCTAATTTTTCTGTTTTCTTAAGTGCACTCTCACACATTTATATATACATTCATGCATCATTTCTCAAACAAGAAACCACAAATATACAAAGCATTTATCATCATCTTCATCCTCTCTCAATCCATAAACACAACAAATTACACATAATTATTCTTTGTTGGGTGCCATCTAGAGATAACTTGATAACGTCCAATTAGGATTCAGTGTAATCGATTGGGTTGAGAATTCTTTGGGGGTTTCAAATAAGAAAACCAAGTTGGGGTTTTACTTCAAGATAAATTGGTGATTTTAAGGTTTTGGACAAGATTATGTAATTTGGATTCAGCTGAGAGAAAGCTTCAAAGAACGATGGATTCAGTCAAAGGAGTAGCGTGAGACAAAGGATCCCTTTGGTAAATCTTGAGTCACGATACGTTCACAATTTGGATTCAGTCGAGTGAAGTATTTGAAAAACGGGGGTTCTTGCAAAGGAGTAGCGTGAGACAGAGGATCAAATTAGAAGTATCGGTTTCACTTGATCTTGCTTTGATCAAGGGAAGAGAAGAAGATAGGATCAACATCATACCTAGGGTTTTGTATTGTTGGATTGCTACTTCTTCTCTTGTAAAACTATATTTGCAAAGGTTAATTTTCATTATATCAATTCTTAATGGAATTGAGGTTAGACGTACCCATAGCGAGGCCGATTGGGGAACTGCCTAAACAAATCCTCGTGTCTCTCTCTCTCTCTCTCTCTCTCTCTCTCTCTCTCTCTCTCTGTTTTACTTTACCTACAAATTATAAAATTGTTAATTATGATCGATACATAGAGATAATCTCTTTGGTTAATACCTCAATTTTTTTTGACTTGATTACAATCTATGTGATTGTAATTGGTTTCTAATATCAATAAAATCATACAAAAAATTGTTTTGTGTCGATTGGAAGTCAAGTGTTCGAAAAATTTCCTCAACTAGTTTTTGCTTAATAATTCATTGGAAATTGAATTCTATAGTGTGGTTTATTCAAACTTGGTTTGCTGGAAATATATTGGTTATTTTCTCATCATATGTAAACTCGTTCTATCGGTTTAATGCATATCTGATCTTTTCGATAATGGTTCGGATAAATGATTGTTGATCCGGGTTTGTTTTTGTGCGCCATAGTTTAAAAATTTTAAAACAAAACATTAATTAGAAAATTGTATTTATGATCTATTAAACCCCCTTATAGATCATAGCATATCATCTAACACACTCTTATTTGATGGTATCATGATTTCAAGTCTATCTTGGGGAAATATTTTGCCCCGTGAAGTTCTTCCAAGAACTCATCTACCACTAGTATCATGTATTTATCATGCACAATCACTTTATTCAACTCTTGATAATCGATGTACATTTTCCATGATGAATCTTTCTTTTTAACTAAGATAACTATGTAGTTGAACATCCCTAGGGGGAGTTGGTTGCATGTCCTTATCATATGTAAGGGGATCATCCCCGATATGGTTATTTTGTTACTTGTCTTATTGCTTTCCTTTATTATCTTTTATTGAGTCTCCCTCATGATTCCACACATTTGGACTCAAGTTTGAAATTGATTCTTTATCATTTTAGTATACATAAAACAATAGTTATATTTTAATATGACCAAGATTTCTTTAGTCAATTGCATGAGTTTATGGAATAAAAACTATATGTGTTTGACTCAAGTTAGTTGCAAAGGAAAACCTTTAAAGTCATGAAAAATTGAGTTGTTAAGTGTTTGATTCGAATCAATCAAATACACTCTCAATTTTATTCAAATCAAATACAACAGGGGTGGACAAATACTTTTCAAAACCATTTGATTCGAATTAGGATTTACACATGATTAGAATCATGGAATTTTATGTCACCTCTGCACAATTTGATTCAAATTACACTTTCCACATGATTCGAATCACACTTTGCACATGATTCAAATCACACAATTTTTTAGCATTTTTCAAAGGGCCTGGAGCGTTTGATTCAAATCAAATTTTGCACATGATTCAAATCACGGGGATCCCTGATTCGAATCACATGTTGCACTTGATTCGAATCTACTGAAAAATGGGTCAAAAATCTGAATTATTTATATTCCATTCACTTGCTCACTTGACTCATTACATGCATTGTTCTTTATTAGAATCTAATCAACTTTTACCATTCATTTTTGTGCTTAAACTCAAGCACATATAAAAATCTATTGTCAACACTTTTTCAGTAGTGGAATTTCATATTCATTTGTGATTTTATGTGAAATCCACTCTCTCACTTTGAAAAGTTCAAAGTTCTTGCACTTGAATCTTGTTTTTCTTCAACCTCGGTTTTTGTTTCAGATATTGATCATAAGAAATCTGTGATTTATTAAGGGGGACGATGTCTTGAAACTAACCATTCTTGGAGACTGTTCAAAGATTATTTAAGTTGTTGCAAGATTGAGTAGTTGTCAATGGTGTTGAAGAATTCTAGTGAAAAGAATGAGGTTCTTCTCTCCAGATTCCCTTAGTAGTGACTGTGTGGAAGGATACGAATAAGGTGAAGCTCTTTTCAAATCTTCAGGCAATTCACTGCTCAAGGAATCGGTAGGATCAATGGTTTGATTGCTATAGACGAAGGCTTGGAGCAGAATTAGTGATATTGGAAGATTCTTGAAGTGTAGATCCAGTAAAGATTGCACAAAAGAGTTTGGCGTGGAGCTGTATCCAAGTCAAGATCCAAAATCAAAGTTTTATTTTCTTCAACATTATTGTGGATAAGTAATTGTATGAACTCTTTGAATATTTGTCAAACTAATGGAATTATGCATGTACTTTCAAAAGTGCACGTAGACTCACACGAGGATGACAGAGTCAAATCACTATAAATCCATGTGTTATCTATCTACCTTTTACTCTTGCATTTCATAGTATATTCATGCCTAGGTTTTTCATTCATAGAGTAGTTTATTACTTATTGCATTGATAGAGATTTATTTCTTAAAGATTATGTTTTGTTGGAATTAGGACTTAATCAAGCTTTAGTGGTGATTAAAATCTGAGAAACTTATTGAGTTTATAATTCACTAATTGAATCATTGTATAATCATCTCTTGAGAATTATACTGTGTTATCGATTGAATACCCAGTGTATCACCATTAATTCAATTTGTGATTGTTGTACATTGAATATATGTTTTCATGTATTAATTTCTATTTGAGTATAATTCTTTATATTTCTCTTTAAAACTTCCGCGTCATACTCTAAAAACCTTCAATATTTTGTTTAGAAAAATCAGTTGATTTGATTTTAAAAAGTCTATTCACCCCCTAGACTATTTTTTACACCATATTCTCACAAAACAACCCATACTAGAAAAAACACTTGAACCATTACGAAGGATACCTTGATTCAACATGCTCATGACTTGTCTTTCAATTTCTTCCTTATGATGGTGGGGGTAGGGTATGGTCAGACATTCACTGGTCTGACATTCTGGTGTAGTTCAATAGTGTGCATTTAATCTCGCTTAGAAGGTAGGCATGAGCTCTCTTCAAAGAAACTTGAGAAGCCATTGAGAAACTTCTCAATTTCCATCTGATGCTGAGGTATTAATCCATTTGAATTCACTCCAATATTATGTTTTTCTCTCTCCTCCAACAGGCTAAAAAAAGAACTCATCTATTTCTTTAACTTTTTAACACTTTAGGATGGTCAAAACATTGACCATGTGGTTCCAATCTCTTCTCTTTCCATTTGAATCTAATAGTAATGTGCTCCAAATCAAAAGTCACATTGCCAAACCTTTACAACCACTATACTCCCATGATCACATCTAATCCTCCAAGCTCCAACACGTAAGCATCTAATTATGTTGTAAAATTCTCTAATGGTACAACATGTTGGTGAAATTTCCCCTTAGTGAACACACAATTTCCATCACCCAGCTTCACCTCCAACAACTGATTTGATTTAATTGTTAGCCCCAATGTGCCACAACAACATGCGGTGACACAAAATTGTGGCTAGCACCACTATGGATGAGAATTACAACATTTACCCCTATAAATTTGCCCTCTATATGCATAGTCATAGGTGTATTTTTGGGATGAGAAATATCATCCAACTCGAACAAACCCATCAAAGTATAATCTAGAATTTCCTTTTTGTCTTCATTCACTTTGATCACAATCACCTATCCTTCTTTATTCACCATATCATCGTCTCCTAATAACATTAATATCAATTTTTTCATCACATTGGTGTAAGGGATGATACCTCTCACCGTACCTGAAACGTAAGTTATAGTTCTAGCAACCCATTAGCTTGGAATACAAGATGTGCTTCATCCCCCAATCCCATCACAACTACTCTTCCTCCTATCATCGTCTAACATTCTCGTCATGTCCGTACTGGTATTAGGGTTTGAAATTGATGAAAATTTTTATGATTCAACGAGTTCGTTTTAATTAATACTCAAGTTCGAAAGTAGGTTATAAGTAGATTTGGAACCCACCTTCCAACTAGACCAAATCCAAATCCTCATGGTCCACTTCCACTCAATTCATTTCTTTTCTAGCAAAGTGACCCATTGTTCCCATCTCCATGATAAACTAATGAACCATAAAGTTCAATTTCAATATTGTGGGATAACTTTATTGCTTGCACTCATGATTGAGGATTAAACATCTTCATCTTCAAGCAAATTTATGATTTCAATCCTCTCACAAAGTAACCCAAATATAGTTCCTCATAAAGACGACTTACTTTCGACAAAATATACTCAAATTCAGTAACGTATTGATCAACATTACTTTGTTGTTACAATTATTTTAGTTCTTCAAATGGATTCATATTCTATCATCGATCAACCATATCTTTCAATGAGCACTCACACCAAATTTCTACCACGTCCATTCATTTTCCTTCTCTCGCCACAAACTGTACCAATGAATGGTGGTGCCCTCCATACTTAACTTTGCAAGCCAAACCTTAACCTCCTCCAGCGTGTAACACTCTAAACCTTAAAAATTATATATATTAAGCAATATACGACAATCTAAGGTGTCACCAACAACAATCATTTAATAAATCAAACATTTATAAAATACACAGCAGAAATAACAACATCATATAACACATGTCATCGCATGCTCACCTTCACTTAGGGTATCGTTGAGGCGATGTCGGTCTTATTTCAAATAAAAAAACATCACAACTTAGGACATTTAGTTTCAAAATTCAAATTATATAAACATACTTTCAAATAAATAAGTTATCATACTCAACTCTCAACAACTTCAAACATAAACTGAATAATCAATTAAACTCCAACAATAACATAATAAGAAAAACAAGGGTTCCCAACCCCGATGTTACAGAATCAGAGCAAGACTTCTATAAACAATGAAAAGACTAAAAGAAGTAACTCCAATAGCTATCTTCCATTTACACTAGCAAATAATACTCCTGAGTATCTACAAGATGTCTGTGGTGGACAACATCATAGCAAAGGGGATGAGAATTCACGTCAATAAGATAAATGACATAAGCTGAAAGGTAGAATCACAAAAATCTACATACATAATTCATAAAATACACCAACATATTCTCACACTCAGCTCATCATCATACACATTATAATCATATACAACTCATCATCATACACCTCATAATCGCACATCAATCATTTAAACTTATGCAATGAGACTCACAAATACAACTAGACTCATATGCATATGGTAACATATCATCAACAATTGGTTCACTTGGGAAGCAAGTTCACCATGCTAGAATCTCAAATCCACCCTGCTCAGATTGCCAATCCACTCTGCTCGGATTGCAACTTGCCTCTTGTTAGAACAAGGTTTGGTTCTGCGCATAATCTCTGAGTTTTGATGATAACAATACATATATTTTATATGTAACAATTTTGGACTCATAAAGTTCTTTAAGTGTGCAAATAAAATAATCTAATTGGTGCAGGATTATTGTCTGAAGAATCATCAGAATTGTGTTTAGTACGCCTCAGAAAGACTGTTGCATCTGATTCTGAAGAAACATCAGTAGTTCTGATGAATGGTGAATGTTTGCCAGAAACATGATCCACGTGTACTTCTTCAGATAAACAGTTGCTTCATAAGTTACGAGTGTGTCTAAAAAAAAGGATCTACCATGAATATCAAATATCAAGATTTTACTTCAACAATCAGATATCAAGATAAGGTGCTTCTCAGATAAGCTTTTGCTTCTAGCTCATATATCAAGAAACTATTTATAAGATAAGTCGCTGCTATAAGTCTGAAGACTATGTTCTGATTCTGAAGACTCTGATACCTTTGTGAACATTACAATGGAACATCTTTTGGATATATTATCATCATAAATACTCCATCAGAAGATTAAAGAGCAAACACATGATCTCTTCTACATACTCTTCACTAATTCAGATCAGAAGTATCTCATAAGAAGAAAAGATCAGAATCTTGCACAAGAAGATTATGGTGCAACAGTAAAACACCTATTCCGCTATTTGTGAAGAACACATTGTACGGTTGATTATTTTATGTGCCATTGTCTCCCACAATCACATGCTACGTTGTAGCAACTGGCAGATGAAAAAGACGTTTGTACTATCCAACGATCTTCTTTTCTTAGCCTATATAAAGGGATGACTACTTCATTGGAAACTAATGATTCTATTAAAAAAATTGAAGTATCAAACAAACACCGTGCAAAGAAAACATAGAGAGAAAATATTCAAAAGAAATCAAAATGTTGTTGCTTAGTTTTGTGTTAACTTTCATTCTCTATAACACAAGAGTTATTGCTCATTACTGTGTTATTTATCATTGTTGTATACATAAGATTTGTTGCTCATATTTGTGTGTAAATATTTGTTCTTTATTGTAGTGTTAAATCTTCTTTTTAGAAGCACTCTAAATCTTTCTAGATTTGTTTCCTCAAGTGACTAAGTTGTAGTCAGAATTACTTGAGAGGAAAAATGTGTTTTTCTAAACTCTTAGACGTTGTTGTAATATTTCTAGATTATTAGATTAAGTCCTTTTCTAAGGCAAAATCACCTTGGCGGGTGGACAAGATTAGCATTTTATAAGGTGAACTTGTATAAAATAATCGTCTCACTTTTCTTTCTAGCTTATCTATCATTGTTTGTTTGGGAGAAGCATTTCTAAAAGAAAAAGCTTTTGAAAACCCAATTCAACCCCCCCCCCTTTCTTGTGTTTTTCTCAACCTTCACCTCTTTCATTAACAACAACAATATAATGATGCGTGTCAATTCACGTCAATGCAACAACAACATAATATTTAAAGTCCCCTCCCGATAATAAATAAACCTGCATTGACCCTACAATAATAGTCCACCTCCCGAACTATTATCCCAAAATAACAACAATTTAATTTATCATCCATCATGATCATACAATAACCCATTAACATCACCATTCACAGCTAATATAATATGCATACACTCAGCAGTACAACATCACCAAATTCATCACCAATCATATTATACATACAAGAACATGTCACCGATTAACCATATAATAATTAATCAATCATCAATAATCAATTTTCATTAAAGTGTTACTAATAACAATTAATCCTCGACCCAAAAACATTGATAAAGGTTATACATTACTAAAACATCACCTATTTGTCGATTCAATCGACTACAACAATTAAAGGTTCTTTCATCATCATTAACAACCACATAATATTACATCTCAAGGGAAAAATTTATTAATGCCCTTAAATATAAATTTAGCCTCTTAGGGTATTATCATGGGATAGTACTATGCGTTAGCTTTCCAACGCTTTAAAGGACACATCAAACAGAGTTATGGATCTCAAGTTATGATAAAAATCGTATTTGAACCAAATTTGTCTAGTCGTGATGAGAAGACCATCACAAAGCTGATGATCGTCAGCTTCCACAAGGCCATGACAACCTTGTCATTACAAGGGTGATGACCCTCACCCTGTTGTAGAATGTATAATTTCTGTGTTTTTCACCGTTGGAGGCCTTCCAGACCTCCTGTTTGGATTTTGTAAACAACTCTGGTCTCAGAATTTGACATACAACAATTATCCAATGATTAAAACTACAAATTCATAATTTATCACAGATTGACATCAACAAAATCATGTATTTTCATACTTTCACATTTACCCCAAAATCTCCAAAATGCCAACAATAGTGAAAACATATTAACACATATAAACATAAATTATCATTAATTAAAATACACAAATTTCATCAACAATCACAACACATATCATCAAATTTGTGCCAATTTATAGAACTAAACAAAAACTCAATGCCTTATTAGATGTTAAGGACTCCTTAATTCTACCCCTCATGCATTATACTCGTTATTGGGATAGTTCTTCCCATGTACTGGGTTTTCCTAGCAATGAAAATTCTAGTTTGTGATGAATCTTTCCTTCCCCAAGCTCTGAGCCCTCTTTCTCCTCTTTGCATCTTTTCCTCTAACTCTGTTTTCACATTCTGATGAAAATTCCTCTAACTTGGATTATTCTCTAATTATATACTTAGGTTTAATCTAATTAAAATTACAAACTCACCTCTCACTTACTAACATATTTACTCTTTCATCCCCACTATTTCTTTTAATTTCCACTTTAACTTCAATCTCTCTATTTTCCATATAATTAATTAAATCTAACAAAAAATACTATTATTTTTATTACTAAAATAATTTCCAATAATTCTAGCCCACTTCTACCAATCTCTATTTTCTCTCCACACTCCTACCTCAAGGTCACACCCCCATCACCCTTATTTATTTTAATTAATAATACCCAATAATTAAATAAATACACAAAAGTTACAAAAGTCAAATAATTTCAATAAATCAAAACTGGAATGTTACACGGTGTCCCTTGGACCTCAAAATATGTTTCAGCCCGAGTGATCCACCCTACAGGATTGTCACCATAAAATAGAGTAATTCCATCTTCTTAACCGCCATTTTGTACTTCGTCATCATACTCTCTCCGCTGATCTCATGGTTGCAAGAATGGGTTTTCTGATGAACACACCACTTTGATAAATTCTGTTATCATTGTTTCACAAAATTCTCCAAAAGCATAGTTCATCACCTGACGCCATGAACTTTCCAATATAGAAATTTTTCCTTCCAACATGCCTTCCATCTCTGCAAAACATTCCTACAAAGAATCTATACAATCTAAAGTCTTGGTTGGCATGAGAAGACTCTAATTTCACTAGCTTCCCTAAAAAAACCCGGTAGGTTAGGTCAATGATAGAACTAAGAGTTGTAAAGAGGAATAAAGAGGAATAAAGAGAATTTGAATGTATCATTAATAAAAAATAATTCAAAGGTTGAAATATAGAGATTTTAGGAGCTATGCTCCTACCAGAGAAGAAACTTCTCCTAACTAACAAATTACTCAAATTGTCATGACTTAAACTCCCCTCATTACAAATATATATCCCACTCTCTAGCCTATTTCCTAAATTAAAGGAAACATCACTAACTTACTCCCACTATCCCCTTTTGATTATTCTTAACCAACTCTCACTCCCTCTCTTTAATTATTTTTTCCTCTCTGCATTAGACCCTTCACACATGCGGTTTAGACATTGTTTTTACGTTGGAATCAATATGGTTTAGAAGGGGGTCTAGATTTATCTATTTAACATTTATTCTTCTTGCACTGTCAACAAAAAGAGAAAATTTTAGAGTGCATTGATTGAAGGAGAATTCCTCCAAGGGAATGGTGCATAGTAGGAGATTTTAACACAATTAGGAAGAAGTGCGGGAGGAAAGGTGAAACCTCTTTTCTCAATAAAGTAAAGTTGTCTAAGTTTGATGCTTTTATCAATTTGATGGAGCTTATTGACCTTTCTATTTCATGAGGGAAATTCACCTGGCATAAATCCAATGGTTCAAACATGAGTAGAAATGACATATCTTTGTTGTCTGGTTGTTTAATAGCTTCTTGGAATATTGATTATAATTTTTTTTGGTAAAAGCGATCTATCCGGCCATATTTCTATTTAGATAAAAAAATGTCATTAATTAGGGCTCTAAGCCCTTCAAGTTTTTCAATTGTTGGATAGATCATAAGGATTTCACCCCCGCATGTGTCTCTAACTTTTGGACATCTTCGACTATCACTAGATAACCTTCTATTAATTTGAAAGAGAAATTAAAGGGCCTAAAGGATTCTCTCAAAATTTGGAATAAGGATATTTTTGGGATTCAAAATTTGGAGGTTGAAGAGTCCGTTAAAACCTTGAGAGATTTGGATCTTGAAGCTGAAGATGTGTTGCCTTCTATTCTGAGCCAACTATCGGTCAATCTCAAAGATGTTGCTACAAAGGTTTTGAAGGAAAATCGTGATTCAAAATGCAGCGAAAATTAAAATTTCCCTTTTAGTGATCCTTACAAATGAGCATGATCGGTGGAAGAAACAATTACCTCTTGTGGCAATTGAAACCTTTGATTCAAATACTAGAGTATTGATCACAAGCGTTGATGAAGAACAACACCTCTACTCAGTCCACACGAACAAACAACCTTCAGTCTTAGTGCTAGCTGCTACGAATGAAGGCTTTAAGTGAGTGAGTGAGAGAGAGATAAATATGACCAGGGTTTCACAAACCTAATTTCGTCAAGTGAGAAATCTTATGCACAAATGTTGTATTTATAAAACCACTTGTATGAGTTGCAAGCTAAAAAGCCCAACTTAAGTGCACCATATATAATAATAATAATAATAATAATAATAATAATAATAATAATAATAATAATAATAATAATAATAATAATAATAATAATAATAATAATAATAATTTATAACTATTATTATAACAAACATATTTTGTTATTGTTATAGTATATTAATTATAATAATAATAATAATATTAATTATTATTATATTATACGATGTCCCAAATTTCACTTAAGTACACTGTACCTTACGATGTTCTATAATTCTCTCAAGTGCATCGTACCTTACAATGTTTCTTGTTTATTCTATCTCTCATGAATTATATTAAATCATACATTTAATATAATAAACAGTAAGCGGTATCTAGCAACACATCACTGCTACCCAAGTCACGAAAATGTCATATGATCTGACAAAATCTTTTCCCTGATGATGTTTGTGTGCATAATTACCATTTTGCCTCATGTCTATATTGAACACAAGGCATTGATTGTGTCACCGTTGTCTAGTTCAATATTGGGCCCTTAGACATTTATCCTATTACGCAGGATGGACAAATTCCATCTAGGTCACTCATGTCCCTCAACATGTTTTGCGGAGTACCCATCAACTGTCTTTATGGTCATCCAGTTATGGGAAATATTTGATTAGAAATAAAGTACTCAACTCCACATCTAAGGTCCATAGTGGTTTCAAGTCGAAGGGTGGTATGCACCATTATCACTATGAGAATAACTTATGACACTTTGCATAACTTTGTATGTAGTGTTTTCGTAACGGGTCAATCTAATATAAATATTACTCCTAATATTCATACATATGTCAAGACTTGATAACTCCTCATCCATGAATCATGAGATGTGATCATCAGTCTATCTATATAATAGTCTCAATGCTTTAATGTTATCTCACTTCAAAATAAAGCTCGACCATGGATGATTAAGAATAATATCCTTATGTTTAATGAGGTCTCATGATTAAGTCACATTTAATATTTCATTAAATGAACTGGCTATTCTATAGACTTTATTATATTGAAAAAACAAACATAATAAAGAAATACCTTTTCTTATTAATAAATAATTCGATACAAGTACCAAAAGTATTGAGCTCTAGGGCTTACACCAACAATCTCCCACTAGCACTAGATCCAATCAGGCAATACCCCTAATACCCGTAGATCTAGTATAACCATCAAGCTTCTACTATGCAAGAAGCTTTGTTAGTGGGTCAGAACATTGTCAAGTGTAGGTACTCTGCATATCTTCATATCCCCTCAATCTATTATCTCTCAAATGAGTTGATAACGCCTAAGTATGTGTTTGGATCATTGGTTAGATCTAGGGTCCTTAGCTTATGCGATAACACCATTGTTATTACAATCGAGATCAATGAGGTCCACAATGCTCAGGACTATGCTAAGTTCACTAATGAACTTCTTGATCTAAACATCTTCCTTTGTTGTATTCAAGGCAACAATGTACTTGGCCTCAGTTGTAGAATCAACATTTGTATCTTGCTTTGAACTCTTCCAGCTCATAGCGCCACCATTTAAGCAAAACACATAACCAGATTGCGATCTAAAGTCATCCTTATCGATATGGAAGCTAGCATCGGTTATCCAATTACATCAAGCTCTTCCTGACCTCCATATATTAAGAATGAGTCCTTAGTCCTTCTCAAGTACTTAAGGGTATTCTTGACAGCCACCCAATGAGCATCATCAGGATCAAATTGGTATCTACTCGTTGCACTTAAAGCATACGAGACTTCTGGTCGAGTACATAACATGGCATACATGATAGATCCTATTGATAATGCATATGGAATCTTATTCATGTGATCCCTTTCTTCCTTAGTTGAAAGGAATTGTGTTTTTGATAGACACAAGCCATGTTGCATAGGTATGAATCCTTTCTTAGAATTATGCATATTAAAACTTTTCAACATTTTGTCTATGCATGTACTCTGACTTTGGCCAAGCAGTTTTTGCGATCTATCTCTATAGATCCTAATTCCTAATATACAGGCTGTTTCACCCAGGTATTTCATAGAAAAGCATTTCCCTATCCAAGTTTTCACTTGTTGCAAGGTAGGGACATCGTTTCCAATGAGTAATATGTCATCTAGATATAATACCAGGAAGATGATCATGCTCCCACTAACCTTCTTGAAGACACAAGTCTCATCTTCATTCTTGACTAATCCATATTATTTTACTATTTCATCAAAATGAAGATTCCAGCTTCTGGAAGCTTGCTTCAATCCATAAATTGATTACTGTAACTTGCTTATCTTTTGGGCTTCTGTGGTATGTCAAACCATTCAGGTTGTGTCATGTACACATTCTCAAGAGGATTCCCATTAAGGAAAGAATTCTTGACATCCATCTTCGATATTTAATAATTATGATATGAAGCGATAACAAGTAAAATTCGAACAGATTTAAGCATTGCAACTGGTGAAAAGATTTTATCATGGTCTACCCCATGAATTTGTTTATAGCCTTTTGAAACCAGTATTTCCTTATAGGTATGTACCTTACCATCCATGCCAGTCTTCTTTTTGAAAACCCACATGCATCCTGTAGGAATAACTCCTACAGGAGGCTCTACCAAGGTCCAAACATTGTTTGTGTACATGGAGTCCATTTCAGATGTCATGGATTCTAGCCACTTCTCAGACTCGGAACTAGTAATGGACTCTTGATAGGTTACAGGATCATCTTGATCCATGAGAAATACATCACCTTGATTAGTTATGAGATATCCATATCTCTCAGGTTGGTGACATATCCTACTTGACTTACGTTGGTCTTGTTCTACTTGAGCAAGTTGCTCTTACACAACTACTTGTGTTTCCTGCTCTAATTCCTCCATAGATGTGTCAATGTTTTGTGATTTTTTAATTTCTTCAAGCTCTACTTTCCTCCAGCTATAACTGGTTTTAAAACAAGATTCGCCACCCTTAATTTTTATCTTGAGGAAGGGAATATAAAGGATAACCCTACAAAGTTAGAGATTCTAGGTTTTTGGACTCGGTCTTAGATAAAGGGAAGGTATTAGGCACCCCTCATCTACCTTGTTCACAAGGATACCAGGTTTAGAAGTGTATTTTTAAGAAATAAGGTTTTAAGTATTTTATTAGGGGAACTCGCCACGATTTTTGGATCGTATGCCTACGTATCCTTTTAGGAGGAATCAGAGTCTCATTTCGTAGTTTGCAGTTGGTTTGGGTTTTTTATGGATTGCGAAGATATTCTCATTTTCCGCATGTTTAGTCTAGGTGTTGTGAGTAGCGGAGATTGTTAGACTAAACGCACAGTCGATTTGAATGAATTCGCAGTCCTTTTGGAAAGTTGTTTATTGAATTAATTTAGTTATAAAAATACTTTGTGATTTGTTAAATATTTGTAGAGTATTAATTATAAAAAAATGTCTTTATTTAAATGCATGATTTTAATGCAGTAAAGTAGTAAATATTTTAATTAGTTGGAAAATAATATTTATGTGATATAATAATAATAAATATAATATTAGAATTATAAAAAAGAATATAAAATATAAAAATAATGGGGGAAATTAAACAAAAGCAAGGGGGGGGGGTGCAATTATAGTTGAAGTAGTAAGATAGGAGGGTGTAAATAGCATGGGCCTGAATTCAGATATTGAATTCAGACCAAAAAGCGCAAGGGATATGAATTCAGTTTATACAGCAAAATGGGGGGTGTGAGAAGTGGAGAGGTCCAAGTCCAGATTTTGGACTGGTCCCATTTGGCCAGGGGTGATTTATTTTTCCCTAGCTTAGCAAATAAAGATTGAGGGGAGGTGTGAATAGATATGGGCCATGCCCAATGTAACAAGGGTTGGGAGTCCGCTTGGACTCCATGCACGCGACCGTACAGTAATGTGGTGGGAATGCATTTTTCGATCGTTGGATTGTGATCGTATGGGTACGGTTGAGGGTGCATAATAACACATGTGGATTTGCGCTCATGCGATCCCCCAAAACAATATTTTTTCCCCTACATATTTCCTTATTTCTATTCCTTTCTATTTTGGCCACTCTCTGTATCTCTCTTCACCTCACACTCAACAACACAAAAACCCTAAAAGTCGTTGCCGCTTACAAAACCTAATCCCCGGTGGCGATCAACCCCTGAACCCTATGGTCAAACCCTACGTCCCTCTACCTAACCTAACGAAAACCCCAACAATAAGAAGAAACGCGAGAAAAAAAAAGCTATGTTTTTTTTGTTACCTCCTTCGCGAGTCTGTCTTTTTGTGCCTCCTCTTATTTATGAGTTTTTGATCCCTTCTTTTCCTTTTTTGTCTTGCAGGGACTGGGTGATGGTGGTGCGGTGAAGACGAAGGTAGTGGCAGCGGTTAAAGAAAGCTAGGGTTTCAGATATTGAAACCCTAAGTTGGCGCAATGAAGAAGACAAAATCACGACGACGATGAAGACAAGCCTTCTTGCCCTTCCAAATTTTCCCTTTCTGTAATATTTTTTTTCCTGTCAATTTCTTTTTTCTCCGTCTCTCCGTAATTTTTTTCCGTCCCTTTTCTCTGTTTTTTAGTCTAGGTTTTATAGCAAATTTTAAGATTTAGAGTTAGGAAACAAAATTATTAGGTTTTATTAGCGTTGTACCCCAATTTTTGCCCCTAAGATCCCTTCATCATACCATATTAATTCAATCACAACAAGATCACATTAGGGCTTTTGGTTCTCCTCCCCATCTCTAGCTTTTCTCTTTGAGGAATCACCAAGCACCTTGACTTGTTTTTCTTTTGTGATCATGCATGTTTTGTTTTCACTTTCCTTTTAATTAATAAAATGCAATGTTGGTTTGTCTTACTTGTTAATAATGTAGGTAAAGGCAATGTGGCTTAGCAAATTGATCCATGGGTTCATGAGTTTATTTCCATGCCCTAGTCAATAAAGCTTGAGAAGTTAAAACCTCATCATTGAAGTTATGTTGGAAGAAATGGCATGGCAAGTTTTATCTTGGTTCACCACATTTCAAAGTTATCAAGATTGATTCAAAAGTACAAGAGGTTGATTAAAGAAGCTGTCATGGTTGGACAAGGCCTTGTTCACATTGGTCACAAGTGCATATTTATCTCAATTCTCAAGATATAGAAGTGGTTTTGGTTTCTATGAGTTCTCATTATCATCCTCAACAACTTCTATCTACAAAGAAAAAGTGTTGGTACAAGAAGGTTGTTTAAAATTGTCAAAAATCCTCAAAGAATTTTCTTGATCTAGGAGCTAGGGTTTTGAACTTCAAAGAAGTATATCTTGCTCATCTTTTGGTATTTTTGAGTGATTCCAAAAACATCCTTCTCTTCAAATGTTTATTAACAAATAACTTCAAAAGTTTCAAGGAGTTTTCATGTGGAAGAAACTTGATGATGAAGAAAGATTGCAAGTCCTCTAGATGAACCCCCAATTTCTCATGTGTGACTTCAAATGATTATAACTTGGTAAATTGTTATCTCCTTGAGCCTACTCTTTTCCATAATGATCTTGAGGATGTGAAATTTATTCCTTATTTTATATGCAAAGTGAGAAAATGGATGGAAGATGTCCTAAGGATACAAAAGATTATAGGTCATTTCATGATTTTTTGCCAACTTCAACAATTCATAACTCTCTCAATTTTTGGAGATTTTGAATGGTTCAAGTTTCAAAATGTCATTCAAGAGATCTATTTCATGCCATCTTTTTGGTCAAGAGCAAATTCTAAGAGGAAGGCCATGTTTGGATGCAAAACATTATATGTCACTTTTGAAGAAAAAACTTGAAATATTTCTAAGTATGGAAAGTCAACCCTTTTCTTCCAACTTTGACTCAACACAACTTCTTGCTCAAACATCCAATTGATCTCACTCCTTGCACATTGTAAAGCTTGTAACTTCATCTTTCAAATGCTTCAAAAATCACATCATATGGTGCCCTACATTATTGGCACCATGGTTATGAAAGTAGCATCATAAAATGGAAATTCCAAGTTCACTCTGATTTGAAAATTGGTTTAAATCCAATTACAAGCCTGTTTAAAGATTAATTTCATGTCTAATCATGTTTATGAACTTGCCATAACAAGAAACGACCCTTAAACCATTCATTTTGCTGCGTTTTGAGCCATGTGAAGTCACACTTAGCAGGTCCACACGATTTCATTGATTTTGCCTCCAATTCACACGCTCGAGCCTTGCATCATGATCAACTATAAATAAGGATCATACCTCACTCATTTGGGCAAGATTTTGATAGCCAATTGACCCCTGTTCAAATCCCACACGAACTCTGAATTTGAAATTCAGATTTCTTACATTCTCACCTTCAAACACCAAAAGCTCCATTCAGTTAGCGTCATTGAACTTCTCTGAAGCTAACCATACGATTACTTTCAAGAATTGTGACCTATATTGATCTGTAGAAGTCCAGTTTCAGAACAACTTCTCACTACTTCATTCAGGTAGATTTCTTGGCCAAATTGATTCAAATAAAAGACTAATCCACTCCTCGTATTCTTCTGATCCTCGTGCTCTTTATAGTTTGCAATTTCATTGAGAATTGAGTGAGATATCCCAGATTTTCGTGCTCGCTATTTTTCTGGTTTTCTTCAAACACAGCCTTGCATAATTTATATAAATTTGGCACGATGGTACCATTAGAATCATCTTGAAAATACGAATCTAATGGTACCAGTCTGGTTTGCTAATTTTACAATTTGAAGGATTCAATTTGGGGATGGCTGGAGGTTGAAGACGATGACATGTTCGTCTTTAATGAATGACATGGGGCGACGTTATTTTTTGAAATGGATACAATATGCTTGTCTTACATTGCGCGTGCCTCAGGATCCCTTGGATCTGATTACTTTTGTGAGTCAGACTCCATCCAACGCGCCACATTTTAAGTTGTTCTATTTTAAAAATGTTGGATCCGGTGTGATATTTAGTAATGACCATGATATGCACATCGCGCCAGATACCTTGGATTTGATTACTAACGCGTTTTGACTCTCCTCCATTGGTCCATATCTTTTTGGTTTTTATTTTCTTTTCTGATTTTTATATTTAATTGTTATAAATTTCAAAAAATCATAGAAAATTCATTTTAAGTCCAAAAAATCTGAAAAAATTATGAAAAATATTTTTGACTTTTCTCTTTCTGATTTTTTTTTTCACAATTTTATTTTGTGTTTTGATATTTTTTATAAATTTTCACTTTATTTGATTTGTTTTAAATGTTTAAAAATACTTTTATGCATTTTTAAATTCTGAAAAAATTATGGAATGATCCAATGATATTGTGACAAATATTAGTGACCTCATTTATTTTTTATTTCTGACTTTGTTATTTTTTATCATTTTTGGTTTATTTTACTCATTTCTTTTAATTTTAAAAAATAGTTTCTGACTTTAAAAAATTACCAAAAATTTTATAAAAATATTTTAGTTCACTTCTGATTTTTCCATGGTCTTAATTTTTATTGATTAATTTGAATAAAGTTGATATTTTTTCTCTTTTATTTATATTTTAAAACATTTTAAACCCCTTTATATATATATATATATATATATATATATATATATATATATATATATATATATATATATATATATATATATATATATATATATATATATATATATATATATATATATATATATATATATATATATATATATATATATATATATATATATATATATATATATATATATATATATATATATATATATATATATATATATATATATATATATATATATATATATATATAAAATGCAATATAATTTTGTGATTATTTTCTGGCTGATCTTGGGTTGAATTTTGATCATGAACTTTATTAACATCATTGGATCCATGGTGTTGAGTCTAACTCCATAAAAATGGATGAATGATTTTAATAATAGTTTGATTAAAATTTAATTCAAATGTGGTTTGTATATTCTTTCTCACCCCTCTTCATTTTATCCCTTCCTTATTGTACTAAGTCTTATTGAAGCATGATCTCTATATCATGTCTCAAAATAAATGCTGCATAGATTGTTATTGACCGGCCTCAAAATAGGTGCGACTTCTATATAAGTCCACTTACGATTGCTTAACATAGGTTAAATTTTGTCCCGATTCAAATAAATGACCATTCGTGGCCCAAACTTATGTTTGTAAGCCCAAGTATGTTAATTTGATCTCTTTAATCCAATAACCTTGAGATTCATTGTGTGGAGGCTTTGGTTCTACCAATCCTCTAATGGATCTACATCACTTTTGGTCAATGCGGATCACCTAAACATCGTTGATCATTGAATGGTACTTTTGAGGATTCCAAATGGATGATATACTTGACAAAAAGCAAATGCAACTTGTTGTGTGGAGGCTTTGGTTCTACCAATCCTCTAATAAGTTCCAAATGCAAGTTTAAAGATGGTCATCCAACTAACCACTAATTATTAAATTGTTTTTACTTTATGCTTTTATTTTTTATGCTTTATGTACCATTTACTTTAAGCATTACATTTCATGCCATTTTTTATCTTGGTCACTTGAGCATTTAATTTCTTGTCATTTCTATTTTGCTCACTTGGGCTTTTCTTTTCTTTTTCAAGACACCTAATAATCAACATGAACCCTAAAAAAGCTTTAATGATACTTGGACTATTTGGTTACTATCCTTGGCATTATGGAGTATTGGACTTCTTATACTTAGGATTAGAAACCTTGGCCTATGTTGGAGACCTTGTGATCTTAATTAATATTTTGTCTGGAGTTCTGGAGGTTTACCTTAAGACATTAGGTTGTTTGTTTGTTTTGTGTGCAGGTTATTGTGATTACATACTTTGTTTGTAATCTGGAATTCACCCGTATACAACCGTTACTCTGCCAAATTTTTGTGAAGACTTAATACACTTGAAGTTTAGTTCTCTCAAGAGGTCTAGTATCTTTGCTTGCTTGGTTTCAATCCAAAGAATGAGAATTCTATCTTGACTCACAATGTCAAGTATTGACTTCTTGTTGGTTAGATGGTTCTTATCCCTAGCTTTTACATTATGCTTTAGGATAGTCTCTTCTTCTCCTGCCACTTTATTTAATTTCAAAAATCTTCTTCCTCCTTTTGAAAACTCTTCTTGTTTTGAAACTTGAACCATTTTCATAATAAACTTGGACTTAGGTCCATGCATTTTCAAAACATTTTTCATAAACAAATTTCAATCTACTTAATAATGCCTTGACATTTTTTTAGAAGACTAAAAGTTAATTAATCTCATTTCAAATCATTTTGCCACTTTGGCTTTTTATTTTATTTTAAACCATTCTCAAAAGATTAGACTCTTGTCAATCCTTGTAGTGATTCAAACAACTATACTTCTATAATATATAGTGAAGAGAGATATTTTCCACTTGGATGTTGAGTGAGACATTGTTGACTTTAAAATCCAAGCTATATCCTCCACTTTGAGATGATGCGAATTCTCCTTTCTCATGATTATGGGTAGTAAGTATGTTTTCCACACGGACAATGACGATGATGTCTTATCTCATAAAATTAACCAACACACTTGTGTTTTAAAATTTTTAAAAGAGGAACTACGTGTACCATGATCCCCTATTTCACAGAAGGTGGTACGTAGGCACTAAAGGTTCACAACTGCGATGGGTGCAAAAATCATAAAAAATACTTTTTTTCTCACCTCCACCATCTATTTTTTTATATACAACATTTTATAGCCAAAATATACAGATTTTACAAAGAGGTTCATGGGGAGTACCGTAGATGTTTAGAGTGCTAATACCTTCCCTTTGCATAACCAACCCCCTTACCTTGAATCTTTCCCCCTCTTTTTGGGTTACTCTCTCTTTTCCCATTCCTTTGGAAAAAAATAGCACGGTGGCGATTTCTATTTTGATCTGTGTAAGTCAAGTCAATCCAATGGCTTAGTCTTAAACATTTCTACCGCTACAGAAAAAATGGCGACTTCACTGGGGAAAGGATAACCTCTTGCTGGTCCATAACTAAGTGGGTTGAGCTTATATTTGTTTATATTTGTATATGTGCTATCGTTGTTTATGTGTTATATGATGTATATCTGTTTGTCTGGATTTCCTGGTTTTCAGGGTGCTTGGTGATTACTTATAAGTCCTATACCCGGACTTGGGAAAACTTTAAGATAGGATGGGCGGTATTGTCATGTTAACTTTGAGGGAGTAATCCAAAAAAGGAGGCATGAGATCCCCCACTCAGTGGAGGCCTCTTTGACTGTAGTTCTGTTTACCGAGTAATCAAGAAGACATACTGCTTTCGACCTGGGAGCCTGTTGAAGCTGAGGACCATAGAATACCTAACCAATCTTGGCCTTTTAGGTGTAGTGCGGAAGCTATGACGGAGTAATCCGAAAATAGTTGTCACCCGATACTACGCTCGGACGAGTTTTTCATGAGAATATTACTAATTACCGAGTTAATTGGGAAGTTGGTAATATTTGAAGGAAGGATGTAGACCTCAGGAACCTCTAGAACCTTGTTCGACAGGTGATAACTTTTATACCAACACCTTATGGGTAGTACCTTCAAACTCATGCTCGTGACGTTGAACCTATGAACCCTATATTTGTGATCTTATGTGTGATTATTGCATCATGCATCCATGCACTCATAAACATCTTTTGAAGAAATTTTATTTCAAGGGACTTGAAAGTTGACCATTTGTGAATATCTCATGTACCTTTTGACCATGGATCCTGAAAAAAGAAAGACCGAAAAATACAGTTTCAAAGATCCCAAGATAGATGAGTTGATCAGTCTAATTCCCGAGATTGAGTGTTCTGCAGATTTTCGGAAGAAGTATGGATCCATCATTCCTCTCATAAAGCTTAGGATGAAGGAGGGTATTCTCTCGACCTTGGTCCAGTTCTATGATCTGATGTATCATTGCTTTACTTTCCATGACTATCAGTTGATGCCTACACTAGAGGAGTATTCTTATCTGTTGGACTTACCTTTTACCGATCGTGTTCCTTTTACTGGTTTGGAGGGTGAAGCCATCTGGGGAAGTCTGAGGATAAATCCCATATGACTACTAAAGGAGGGATTAGAGGATTACCAACTCGGTTCTTATTGGAGAAAGCTCGTTACTTTGCCAGGATGCCGAGTACAATCGCTTTTGAGGCCATCTTTGCTCTACTTGCTTACAAATTATTTTCATTTCCTAATGTGGATAAGTTTGTTGACGTTAATGCTATCAGGATATTCATAATTGGAAACCTAGTTCCTACATTGTTGGTTTATGCTTATTACTCTATTCATCTTAGGAATTCTTATCATGGGGGGATGATTATCTGTTGCACGTCTCTGTTGTACCGATGGTTTATTTCTCATATGCCTCCGTTTGATGCTTTCTGGGATGTCAGGAAGAAACCCCGTTGGGCTCCTAAGGTCATGGCACTTACTCACTTGGATATTGATTGGTATCACCGGGCTTACCATGATGTAGAGATTATCGATAATTGTGGTAGTTTCCCCAATGTACCTCTTCTTGGTACAAAGGGAGGAATTAACTATAACCATGTTCTTGCACAATGACAACTTGGTTATCCGATGAGGGATAAACCAAATAGTATTCATTTGAGTAGTTTCTTTCTAAAGGAGGGAGAAGACCATAAGGAAGCTAGGGAGCAGATTGTGAAGGCCTGGCGTCACATTCATAGGAAGAGTAGGAAATACTTGGGACCTAGGGGGGATGTTTCTTTGGAGCCTTATCTTTAGTGGGTCCAAGCGAGAGCTATTCAGTTGAAGATGCCATATTCCCGGGAAACACCTATGCCTGACTTGTTTTTGAAGACCACTCCTCCCTTATTGGATGATATAGAAGAGATACAACTTGCTTAGGTCAGGATGCAACAAGAAAAGGATGCTTGGAAGAATAAGTGCCAAACTTTAGAGATTTCTTATAGAGAAAACTTGAAGGAGAAAGACGACTTGATTGAGATTCCTGGGAGTTGGGCTGTAGAGATGATGGGGAGGCAAGGGGATTTATTTTCTCCTAAGCCTCAGTCAGATGCTAGTTGCTCATTTCCTGATTCAGGTAATTGGAAGGAGATTTCCACCAGATATGCGGAAGAAAACTAGAGGTTGAAGGCTCAGATTTCCAGGCTTACAGGGAAGTGCCAGCGTATAGAGTGATCTTCGCCAACTTTACTTCTTAGGGTTTTAGACTTTATTTTCATCTTGTACTTGGAATTGTTGAAACCCGTAATCCATTATTGAAGTTATTATAATAAAAAAATTTAGTATTTCAAATGTGTTATTACTTTGATATTTACAATATGCCTATAAATCTTTAAATCCCTTGAAATATTAATAATAAACTAAATCATGTGCATTGCATATCATGCATCATATTACACATATTTCTTGCATTTGTTATGCATATCCAGGTGTCTTACCAAGCTTCTTTACTTTGTTCAGCAAGCTGTCTCACCACTACAATACTCGAGCTAATTTCAGAAGGAAGATGGACAACTTAGAACAAGAGAATTGCGAGCTGCGCGAGGAATTTTTTGCTCTGATGGCCGGCATGGACAATCTTACTGCTCTGATGGTATCTCTGGTGGCTGCTCAGAATCAGCCACCGAGTGTTCAACCTCAACAAACAAGGGTCACTACTGAAGCTCCGACTGTTCCTGTGTCTGCTACTCCATCTGTTGTTCAGAATTGCATGCCTCAAGGTTATCCATGGCGAATGCCAGAGAACTTTGTGCCTGAAGGTTTCAATCTTGGTCCTCAAGATACCCCAGTTGTTCAGACTACTGTTACTCCCTCACCTCCTGTGGTGCATGCTGCTCATGTTGCGCCTCCTTTAGTAAATGTGGTCCCATTTTCTAATGATGATATGTGTCGTCCTTTTCCTCCACCAAGTGAAGGCTTGGGTCTCTATAATAGAATGGATGATTTTCAATAGCATTTTGACAAGATGCAGAGGGAGATGAAGGCCCTCAGTGGAAAGGAATTGTTCGGAATGTCAAGATACCTGTGAAGTTTAAAGTCCCAGAGTTCGAGAAGTACAAGGGTAACACTTGTCCTCGTGCTCATCTTATGATGTATGTAAGAAGAATGTCTACCCATACTGATGATCAGCGTCTACTGATTCACTTTTTTCAGGATAGTTTGACAAGTGTTGCACTAAAGTGGTATATGAGTTTGGACAACGTCAATATTCATACTTTCAACAACCTGGGAGAAGCCTTTATCAGACAATACAAATACAACATGGACATGGCGCCTGACCGTGATCAACTCAGGGCCATGGTCCAGAAAGACAGGGAATCGTTCAAAGAATATGCACAAAGATGACGTGAGGTAGTCGCCCAAGTGATTCCTCCCATGGAAGAGAAGGAGATGAATGAGATTATCTTGAATACTCTGGGTGCTTTCTACTATGAGAGGATGGTAGCGAGTGTGCCAAGTGACTTTACTGAAATGGTAGGCATGGGTATTTGCTTAGAAGAGGCTGTAAGAGAGGGCCATTTAACAAAAAGTGAAAGTTCTGGAAGTACGAAGAAGCCATCTTATGGGTTTTCCAAAAATAAGGAAGGAGATACAAACACTGTCATGCAAGAAAGGAAGGTTAATCCTCCTAGAAAAAATTACCAGCGTCATCAGCAAGTCGCCTCAGTTACTCCAGTTGTTGGTGTAGCTCTAACTACCGTTGCTTATTAGAGACCATCCCATCAGGGGAATCAAGGGTATAATCAGAGAAGGGAGATTTATGACCCTATCCCTATGAGTTATACAAAATTACTCCTGGTGTTAATTCAGAAGAAGTTGGTTCAGACCCGACCACCTCCCGCTGTACCATCACCATTTCCTTGGTATTACAAGGCAGACCAAACATGTGCTTTTCATCAGGGAGCACCAAGGCACAATGTTGAGAACTTCTATCCTTTAAAAACTGAAGTACATAAATTGGTGAAGTCTGGTATCCTATCTTTCAAGAATGTGGGCCCTAATGTGAAAGATAACCCTCTACCAAAGCATGGAGGAGCAAATGCTATGAACATGGTGACCGGTTGTCCAGGCGACTTCCGGATTTTTGATATTAAATTGGTTATAGGAGATTTAGTGAAAATGCATGCAGACATATGTGAATTTAGCTACTATAAGCATGACCATGCTGGTTGTGTTATTTGCAGTACAAATATACAGGGTCGTGACAAGATAAAGGCTGATTTGCAGGAGATGATGGATGAGGGCCTCATCCACATAATCAGGCCTAGGGCAGAGTATGAAGAGGAAGTAAACATGGTTTCTGGATGTCCTAGGGAGCTCAGAATCTTTGATGTTGGATATATGAATGAGGATCTTGTACAATTGCATGCTACTTTCTGCCACATGGCTGGTCAGGTAGAACATCAGTATGGATCTTGCCGAAATTGCAGCTGGGACTCCCGAGGATGTTCAATTGTAAATAATGGTGTTCAGTTGTTGTTGGATAATGGAACTATCAAGTTTACGGGTCAAAGGGATGTTTACCATGAAGTTGATGTGATTGTGGTTTGTTTGGCTGAAGAAGAGTCAGATGATGAGTATGCCTCTGCAGATGAGTACTTCTCTTCAGATAAAGATTTGTTTTCCAGAGATGACTATGCAATCACTGAATATGTTAAATAGGAAGTAAATGTTATTGTGCCTTGTTTCAGTGCACCTACCCATTTTGAAGTTGAATATTATAGCAAGCCAACTATTACTCCTTTGGTGATTAGTTTGCCAGGTCCCATCCCCTACAAGTCAGACAAGGAGGTATCCTACAAATATAATGCTACAATCTTAGAGGATGGTATAAAAGTTCCCATCCAGCCAATGCCTAATGTTGGAAATATTGCTGAGACTAGCAGAGTGACCCGTAGTGGTCGTGTATTTGCACCAGTTGTTCGTGGAGATGTTAGTACTGGAAAGAAAATTGTTGAAGATGTTGAACCCAGGAAGGTAGTGGGTGAATCTAGTGGAGCTACGCTAGAAAAATAGGTGGATGATATTTTGAAGATAATCAAGATGAGAGACTACAAAATTGTAGATCAGCTACTGCAAACTCCTTCAAAAATATCTATAAAGGCTTTATTGATGAACTCCTCTGCTCAAAGAGAATATTTGATGAAGGTATTGGACCAAGCTTTTGTGGAAAGTGATATGCATGTAGACCAATTCAGCAGTGTAGTAGGGAACATTACATCATGTAATAACTTGAGTTTCTGTGACGATGAACTACTCGATAAAGGAAGGAATCATAATTTGGCCCTCCACATCTCTATGAACTACAAAAATGACTCATTATCCAATGTGCTGATTGATAATGGATATACATTGAACGTTATACCTAGGAGCACACTTATGAAGTTGAAATATCAAGGAACTCCCATGCGCCCAAGTGGCATTATTGTGAAAGCGTTTGATGGATCAAGGAAATTTGTTATTGGTGAAGTGGACTTGCCTATTCATATAGGTTAACATTTATTTCAGATTACTTTCCAGGTCATGGATATTATACCCGCTTACAGCTGTTTGTTGGGACGGCCGTGGATACATGAGGCATGGGATGTCACTTCGACTTTACACCAGAAGCTGAAGTTTGTACGTGAAGGAAAAGTGGTAATTATAAATGGAGAACATGCATTATTGATATCTCATTTGTCCTCTTTCAGCATTGTGGAGGCGGATGAAGCTACTATTGGAACCCAGTTCCAAGCTTTATCCATTGATAATGTAAGAGGAAATGAGAACTCCATGGCTTCGTTTAAGGATGCGTAGCAGGTTGTACGTAATGGTCATAGTGAAGTATGGGGACAAATTGTTGATCCACCTGTAAACAAGAATAGAGTTGTCTTGGGGTTTTCTGTGAAGAATGGTAAGGGTAAGAGCATGAAGTGGAAGGCTGCTGCAGGCAAGTATCAAGACATCTTTTTTAGCGGGGGTTATCTGCATCCAACTGTTTCCGGGATTAATGCCATTGTGAAAGATGAAGCAGAGGCAGAAATGCCAAAATTATGTGACGCACGGAGTTAGGGTTCAGAACTAGATCACCATTGATGTTCCCTCTTGCATACATGTTTCAAAGTAATTTGTTTTGTTAATATTTTTGAAAATCTTTCACTCTTCCCAAGGTGAAAAGTATTAATATTGTATGAACTTATCTATTTGCTGTGATTTTTAAAATCAATAATAAAAGTTGTCTTTGTTTCCCAAATTGTGTCTTTATTTTATGCTTTTTCTTGGAAAATGGTAATAAAAAAACCTTTCAAAATAAATGATAACTGAAATTCAATCTGCATGATCACTTGTTATATGTGTCAGTTTCTAAAAGCAATCATAAATCATATGTGCAGATTAATTAAAAAAATCGTTGAATACAATGACCCTGCACCCTCTCCCAACTTTGAATGTCCCGTGTATAGGGCCGAAGAAGAATACTATGATGAGATTCTGGAGGAGGTCTCACGGTTGCTTGAGCGTGAGGAGAACGCCATTCAGCCATATAAAGAGCCATTGGAAGTAATCCATTTGGGTTCAGAAGAAGATCCGAAGGAAGTCAAGATCAGAGCATTGCTGCATCCTGATGTGAAGAGAAGGTTGATTGAGATGTTGAAAGAGTATGTGGATATTTTTGCTTGGTCTTACCAAGATATGCCTGGTCTAGATACAAATATCGTAGAGCAACTTTTGCCGCTGAAGCCAGAGTGTCCGCCAATCAAACAGAAGTTACGAAGAACTCACCCAGATATGGCAGTGAAGATCAAAGAGGAAGTTCTAAAGCAGATTAATGCCGGTTTTCTTGTGACATTAGTGTACCCTCAGTGGATTTCCAGTATTGTCCCAGTACCGAAGAAAGACGGAAAAGTTCGCATGTGTGTAGATTACAAAGATCTAAATAAAGCTAGTCCAAAAGATGATTTTCCATTGCCACACATTGATATGTTAGTGGATAGCACAACCAAATTCAAATTTTTCTCGTTCATGGATGGATTTTCCTGGTATAATCAAATAAGGATGGCGCCTGAGGACATGGAAAAAATAACATTTATCACACCCTGGGGAACATTTTGTTACAGAGTGATGCCCTTCGGGTTGAAGAATGCTGGTGCAACGTACCAGAGGGCTATGACAATCCTATTCCATGATCTGATGCACAAGGAAATTGAGGTATATGTTGATGATATGATTGCTAAATCCCAGACCAAAGAAGGGCATGTAGAAGATCTGTTGAAGTTGTTTCAGTATTTGAGGAAGAATCGTCTCCACTTGAGTCCAAATAAATGTACCTTCGGTGTTCGGTTAGGGAAATTGTTGGGTTTCATTGTTAGCCAGAAAGGCATTGAATTTGACCCTGATAAAGTCAAAGAAATTCAATAAATGCCAGCACCGAGAACTGAAAAGCAAGTCAGAGGATTCCTAGGGTGTTTGAATTACATCTCTAGATTCATTTCCCACACGTCTGCAATGTGTGAACCGATCTTTAAGTTGTTAAAAAAAGATAAAGGTTGTGTGTGGACAGATGACTGCCAAAGGGCATTTGAAAGTATTAAAGAATATCTGCTTGAACCTCCTTGTTGTGCCCTAAATTTCGCCCCAAATTTTTTCAGTCGCACTTTCATATCATATTTTGTCATTTGGTCACAATCATTAATAAATAGCTTCATTCATCACATTTGCATCCTATATTTAAGTTTGCTCTTGTGTTGTTGACTAAATTCTAATCAAAATACAAAAAAATATTTGTCTTTGTCTTTGCATATTTGTGTTTTGTAGGTACCGAGTCGAAGCATATGGCAAATAAGGTTTTCCGGTATTATTTCTCTAAAATCTCTATTTGCAAAGAAAAAGAATTAAATTTTTTTCATTTTTTTCATTGTACAATCGATTGGACAAAGTGTATTTTGCATACTTTTTGAAAAAATACACAGTGCAAATCGATTTGCACTGTAGTGCAATTGATTGTACAACGTGAAAATTTGAAGAAAAAAACAGCAATTTCAAGCTTGTCAAATTTTGGCTCCAATTTTCCTCTAATTTTTGAAAGAATTATCATTAATTCAAATTTTGGCTCCAAGAATCAATTACCAAATCACCACTAATCCCAATCCTAAAATCTATAAATAAAGCCCTCATTTTATTCAAATCTCAAGCTTTTGATAGCCAAAATCACTTTGCTAAAAAACCTCTCAATTCTCTCCATCTACCGAATTCACTCAAAGCTCCATTTTCAAGAAAAGTTAGTAAGCTTTGCATTGAAGCTTACTAATCTTTGAGCTAAACCTTCATCTAAACACTTTTTCTTCATCAATTCTCTATATCCAAGATTGGGCAATTGATTCTTGTGGTTGAATTGAAGAAAATTCTTGAAGTTGTGTTGATAATTCTCAAGATCTACCTTTGATAAGTTGGATTTTCCATCTTTCACAATGTGATCTCTTGTTGATCTTTGGGTTAATTCATTGAGCATTATTTTGTGATTCCATTGGTGCTATTTTCTCATAATTTGAAGGAATTTTCGTGCTCAATTGAATCCATGATTATAAGGTGTTTGATGGAAAGTTTGAACAAGGATCTAACCTTTTAAAATGTTGTTTTGCTGCCTATAACAACGTGCAATCGATTGCTGTAATAGTGCAATCGATTGCACTAAGTGAATTTTTCTCAATTTTATGAAAAATTCACCGTGCAAATTGATTTGCATTATAGTGCAATCGATTTGCACAGAGACATAATTCATATTTTACCTTGTTTTGGGACAACTTTGATCCAAAATGCTTTTTCTACTCACTCCTTTTGATTGTTGGTTTGAATTGCAATTTTAAATGTCTAATTTCTCTTTAAATTCAATGGACTTTGTGATGTAGATGAAGTTGGATAAATGTTCATCAATTCAAATATACCAAAGAGTGAATTATTTAATTCATTTTTGGTGCTTTGGATTAATGATATGTTTAGTGCTTTAATCTATCTAGATGAGTGATTGAATTTAAAGATGAAAGAAATTTGAAGTAGTGATCCAAATTAGCTTATCATTCCCTTCCCTCTTCATCTTATCCCTTTCCTTTTTTAATTGTGCTACAAGTTAAGGGATGATGATCTCTATATCATTTATCCAAACACGAAGTACATAGACTGCTATTGACCGACCTTAAAATAGGTGCGACTTCTACATAAGTCCACTTACGATTGCTTAACATAGAGCTAAATTTTGTCCCGATTCGAATAAGTGATCACTCATGGCCCAAACCTATTTTTGCAAGCCCAAGTATGTTAATTTGATCTATTTGAGCCAATAACCTTGAGATTCATTGTGTGGAGGCTTTGGTTCTACCAATCCTCTAATGGATCTTCATCAATTTTGTCCAACGCGGATCACTTAAACATCGTTGATCATTAAATGTTACTTTTGAGGATTCCAAAATGGATGATATACTTGACAAAAAGCAAATGCAACTTGTTGTGTGGAGGCTTTGGTTCTATCAATCCTCTAATGAGTTCCAAATGAAAGTTTCAAGATGGTTATCCAACTAACCACTAATTTCTAACAATTGACTTTACTTTATGCTTTTATTTTTATGCTTTATGTACCATTTACTATTACCATTTACTTTCATGCTATTTTCATCTTTTCTCACTAAAGCATTTACTTTTATGCTATTTTCATCTTTTCTCACTTGAGCATTTACTTTTATGTCATTTTTATTTTGTTCACTTGAGCTTTTCTTTTCCTTTTGAAGACACTTAATAATCAACATGAACTATAAAAAACATTAATGATACTTGGACTATTTGGTTACTATCCTTGGCATTATGGAGTATTGGACTTCTTGGACTTAGGAATAGAAACCTTGGCTTATATTGGAGACCTTGTGACCTTAATTGATATTTTATCTGGATTTCTTTTGGTTCACCCCAAGACATTGGGTTGTTTGTTTGTTTTGTGTGCAGGTTATTGTAATTACAAACTTTGTTTGTAATCTGGAATTCATCTGTATACAACCGTTACTCTGCCTAATTTTTTCGAAGACTTAATACATTTGAAGTTTGGTCCTTCTCAAGAGTTCTAGTATCTTTGTTTGCTTGGTTTCAATACAAAGAATGGGAATTCTATCTTGACTCATAATGTCAAGTATCAGCTTCTTGTTGGTTAGACGGTTCTCTTCCTTAGCTTTTACCTTATGCTTTAGGATAGTCCCTTCATCTCCTCCCATCTTCTTTAATTTTCAAAACCTTCTCATCTTTTTTCAAAACCTTCTTTGTTTATAAACAAACCACTTTCATAATAAACCTCGACTTTGTCGTGTGCCTTTTCTTTTAAAACTTATTTTCTTTAAACAAACTTCAATTCATTTAATCATACTTTGACATCTTTTGAAATTAACAAAAACACTTCAACTCATTCAAGCTCTTTTATGCGCTCGAGTACCTTTACCCTTTCAAAACTTTTTTCGAGTTAAGACATGATTCATTGATAGTCGAGCAACATTCTCCTATCCATATGGTTATAAAGGTGTCGACTTTTCCACTTGAGTACCAGAGGCGTTCTTAAACCCTCACTCTTGCTGACGCAGGGTCCATCTTTCCCACACCTTGTGGATATTAGTCGAGATTTCTCTCCTAACAATGACAACTTGTCACCTTGTTTAAAATCAATCAACAGACAAGTCTTTTCTATCCGAACTACGGTGATCTGACTTTCCCATTGCACGAGGGAGTATGTAGGCACTAAGTATTACGACCCAAGGCGAGTAATAAAAATAATAAAAAAACATTTCATTTTCATTTGTTTTCAAATACTCATTCATTATTTTCCTTTAGCAAGTAAACCTTTACATGACACTCCTTTTGAAAGAAACCAAACAAAGTGGATCCTGCGGAGCACTGTAGATGCTTAGGGTGCTAACAACTCCCCTTTGCTTAACCTACCCCCGTACCTCGATCTCTGATCTTTTTGGGTTTTGTTCGCTTTTTTCCCATTTCCCTTTGGAAACAATAAAGTGCGGTGGCGACTTCATTATGTTGAGATAAGTCAACCGATGGCTTAATCTAAAATCTTTACCGCTACATTTCTTTACATATCATTACTGTCGTAATTTCATTCTCTCTTTAGTTCAGATTTGCGCGTGCGACACTCCTATCTTGCTCCCTCCTGTTGAAGGAAGATCATTGATTATGTATCTGACAACGTTAGATAATTCCATGGGCTGTATTCTGGGACAAAAAGATGAAACAGGGAAGAAAGATTATGCCATTTATCATCTCAGTAAAAAGTTTACTGATTGTGAATCGCAGTATTCCATGCTGGAAAAGACATGTTATACTCTGGCTTGGGCGGCAAAATGTTTGCGGCAATATATGTTGAATCACACTACTTGGTTGATCTCCAAAATGGATCCAATCAAGTACATTTTTGAAAAGCCTTCTCTTACTGGGAGAATTTCCCATTGGCAGATGTTGTTATCTGAATATGACATCGAATACCACACTCAAAAAGCTATTAAAAGCAACGCGTTGGTAGATTATCTTGCTCACCAACCAGTTGATGATTATTAGTCTGTAAAGTATGATTTCCCTGATGAGGATGTGATGTTTCTGAAAGTGAAAGATTGTGATAAACCTTTGCCTGAGGAAGGTCCTAATCCTGAATCTCACTGGAGTATGATATTTGATGGAGCTGTGAATGCTTATGGTAAAGGAGTTGGTGCTGTGATTGTCACTCTACATGGATCTCACATCCCTTTTACTGCAAGGTTGACATTTGATTGTAATAATAATATGGCAGAATATGAGGCTTGCATCATGGGTCTCGAGGAAGCTATTGATCTCAGAATTAAAATTCTAGATGTGTATGGCGATTCAACTTTGGTAATAAATCATATTAAAGGAGAGTGGGATACTCGTCACCCCAGATTGATCCCTTACAAAGATTATGCTAGAATATTGTTACCCTTCTTTAATAAAGTTGAATTCCATCACATCCCCAGAGACGAAAATCAAATGGTGGATGCTCTGGCAACTCTGGCTTCTATGTATCAAGTGAACACTTGGACTGATATACCTCGAATTATAGTTCGGCGACTGGATATGCCTGCTCACGTGTTTATAACAGAAGAGGCAGCAGATGCGAAACCTTGGTATTATGATATCAAGAATTTTCTCCAGACTCAGGAATACCCGATTGGTGCATCAAATAAAGATAGAAAGACATTGAGAATATTGGCTGGAAGCTTCTTCCTCAGTGAAAATATGTTGTACAAGATAAATTATGACATGGTCTTGCTTAGATGCGTGTGTGATACGGTGGGAGAGAACTGACTGTTTTTGGAATGCTGGTTCGCGTTTTGCGTTTGTTTTTGCAAAATGTCGCGGTAAGCAAGAGTCGCCACCGACTTTTATTTTATCCAACAAGGAAAGGAAAAAAAGCACAGAAAAATTCCTTTTTCGAGATGTTTCTCGGGTCCGGGGGGTAGATTATAGAAAGGGAAGGTGTTAGCACCCTTTCTATCCGTGGTTATCCACGAGCTCTTTGGTACTTGCTCAAAGTGTTTTCAAAATTTGCTTTTCTTTGTGTTTGTGGGTTTGAAAGAGGTTTTTGTTTGAAAGGTGTAAGTGCGAAAAGTTTTATTTTGTTTTGAGAGAGCAAGTACTTAAGAACCATCTACCTACTCGAAAAAGGAATTAATCTGTACAAATGTCTTTTAGACAATGTTATCCCACTATTAAGGAGTAGGTAGCGTTGTCGTTGGAGTTTAAGGGTCAATTCGATTAAGGGACGTGTGGTCACCAAAGCAATATTAGGATGCCTTAGCGGTAACCCTAATGTCTTAGATCATTTTTTCGAGACAACCGTTTCGAGGAAACTATGATCTTTGGACAAGAGGACGACCTCTAAAACTTCCTATACTCAATGACCATGTTCGAAGGCAACCAAGTGAGGTGTACCCTAAGAGTGCGCATGTGCGAGTATGTTATTTCGGTTAATTTTATCTTTGTACATGTCAACGATTATCTATGTTGATTTTAGGTTTAAACATTTTGATCTTGTCATGCATTCCCTATTATCAAACATCTAACAGTTTATAAGTTGCGGAAATTAAATTGCGGAAATTAAAACAAAACTATTACAAGGCGTCGGGTATTTACATCGCCAAAAACAACCCTTGAAATTAAAATGCGGAAAATAAATAAAGCGATAAAATAATTTAAAGGTCCTATTAAACTATTACATTCCGGGAAACAATTACATCAATATGGTAAAATGGATCTCGTGCGGAAAATTAAATCGAATGCGAGTTTTTTAGGGTTTTGACCCTTTTTGAAAGAAAGTAATTTTTTTTGTTTATTTTTGAATTAAAAGGAAATAATACTAAGTTATTTAAATAAATAAATTAATTAATTAAAAAAAGAAGATATTTTTGGATTTTTTTGGATATTTAAAGAAATAAAATAAATTTGATTTAAAGTTAGTAAAACCTAATTATCTACATTGATTTTAAATATTGCAAAAATATTAAAAGTTAAACCTAATTAAAACTAAATTAATTGAATTAATATTTATTTACAAAAATAAAATGCTGAATTTAATTTTAATAAATAAAATATATTTTTTGGTTTTTGATTTTATTAAGAAAAAGATTAATTGGTTAGTGATTAAATAATAAAAATAATAATACAAAACAATTAAATAAAAGAAATAGGAAATAGAAATAAAAATACTCAGGGGATTCTGGGCCCAAAAGGAGGTTTGGATGGTAAGTTTGTGGTCCAATGAAAGCAGGCCTGCATGACTTTTTCTGATCCCACGTGTGTATGTTGACTAGAGCATATGGTGGACTTTCATTCTTGACCACTAGATCTGGCCTGGGGCCATCTGGCAAGCATCTGAGTGAGAGAGTATAATATGCTGCACGCTTGGATTCACACCTAATAACCTGTTGAAAAATAATACAAAGTAATATGGTGGACCTGGGATTCGAACCCAGGTCCTCTTGGATTCTGAACCAACGCCTTTACCACTGAACCAATGTGCCTGAATTGTTAATATATTGAAAACTAATGATAATAAGACAAAACAAATTCATGGATCAGAAAAACAAAATAAAGCGCGCTATATTCAAATGGGTGAATTAGAGTGTGACACGCCATCGTCCCTGTCGTTGGGACCATGGCTAAAAACTTCTCCACCTATACCAACGGACAACCGTCTGTAGCTATAAGCCATGTCATATCCAAAATCTGCTATGAGCCACAAAAATGCAATCTAAAGGAATAGTCTTACTCGCCTCTTCATCCCGGTCTCAACCATGGTCTTTTTATTGGCCAATTTTTCCTATAATAAAAACCCCTAAAAAAACCCTAGAAAAACCTACAATGGCATTTTACGATACACAGCATAATAATGAAATTGGTTATTGCAGAAAGTTCACAAATGATGTGAGGAATCAAAATATGCAATCGTTTTTGAGAATGGATGCAAGAATAAAGGTTTGTGAATCCATGAACATGGCGGATCCGAGGGACGCTTACAGTGCTTTTGGAGGCTAGAGAATGCGTGATCTTGATTGGTTCTGCTTCTGAGAAATTCCAGGAAGCGATTGAGATGCTTGTTAGGTCCTGAAAGTGCCTCTAAGAACGATTTCGATTCCACACTTTTTTACAATTTTTCCAAGTTTGGTTCTTGTGATTTTGCAGCCTCTAACCTCTGATTCGTGCCTCTTTGCATTGTATATGTAATGAGCATTGGATTAAGTCAAGTTTTGGACTTTGAATCTTTATGCATTGATGTTTTAGGATTTGATTTGATCCTCCATTGATAAGTTTCCAAACTTGTCCAAAATCCAATATTTTTTCATGATATGGCTTGATACGAGTTTGATTATGTCCATGATGACAATTAAGACCTATAACAATCAAAAAGATTCCAAGTGATCAATATTTGGATTTTATTTGGATTTAAATTGATTTAAAATAAATTAATTCAATAAAAATCAAATAAAATAAAAAATTAATAAATGGACACAAGGCTGAAGCTAGGACACGTGTATAGTGTGACAAGACCAAATCAAGTGGAAAAGAATGGGCCCATTTGACAAAATTTGAAGTTTTGGGGATAGTTGACTTTTGGCAATTTTGCAAAAATGCCCAACTTCAACAATGCATAACTTCTTCAATTTTGAACTTTTGGAGGTGTTCTTGGACTCTTTAGAAATCTTGAGATGTCCTATAACCAACCCTTTTTGTCTCATCTCATTTTGATATTCCATGCTCAAGTTATAAGCTTTGGAAAAAAAGGTGTTTTTGTTGACTTTCAAAAAGACCTATAATGTCCAAATTTGCAACTTTTTGTGAGTGCATTTCTTGATCTTGGGGTATGAAGATGGATTGTAGGAAATTGCATCCTCTTAAAAATGAGCTATGGATGGGTCATTTCTCATAAAGTATTAGAAAGTTATGCTTGGTCAAAGTTGAGTTGACTTTTCCTAAAAACCCTAATTTAGCAACTTTTGAATCTTGATGAATCTTGAGAAATCCTTGATGAATCATGATCAACCCTTGATAAAATTATGAAATATCCTTAAAAATGAGAATTTTGACAAAAAATCTTGAAGTTTGACTATTTGTAGGTCACAATTGACTTTTGGACTAGCACAGTCGATTTTTGGACCTCTTGAGCAATTGACTGACCAAACTTCCTCTGCAAGGCTTGAAATTTGACATGGATGAACTTGAGAACATATTAGGACATTGGGGAGTACTTGAGGTCATTTGGATGAAAGGACCTTGATGCAACACCAAACCCTAATTTGAGATTGACTGCCTTAGGAGATGACTTGACTGTCGAATTCTTGAGCAATCTTGAACCACTTAGAGGTTATTCTTGCAATGTCTTGGGAAATATGAGAGGGAAAATTTTGGGGTACAACAACTTCCCCTGTTCAACTTTCTTAAACCCGAGGATATAGATTAGCTTTCGGGCCTTTCGTGATCCGAAGGTGGAAGATGATTGAACATTAGAGTGCCCAGAAATTTGTACTCGCATGAAGTGGTATCAACATTGTGATGTATGGAATGGGTTTACAGATGCCATTTGGAGACTATTGATGGGTGGTATGAACTTCGACTGGAATAGGAATCAGGGAGATCTTATCGGCGATCTGACTGAACCAGAGGAGGTCTTGGATTAACTTTGACTGGATCGGCATCAGAAAAATCTTTAGGAATCGATTTAACTGGACCAGACAAGGTCTTGGAATAACTTCAACTGGATCGACATCAAAAAAATCTTTAGGAATCGATTTGACTGGACCAGAGAAGGCCTTTGACTGGACCGGCATCAGAAAAATCTTTAGGAATCGATTTAACTGGACCAGACAAGGTATTGGAATAACTTCAACTGGATCGGCATCAGAAAAATCTTTAGGAATCGATTTGACTGGACCAGATAAGGCCTTTGACTGGATCGGCATCAGAAAAATCTTTAGGAATCGATTTAACTGGACCAGACAAGGTCTTGGAATAACTTCAACTAGATCGACATCAGAAAAATCTTTAGGAATCAATTTGACTGGACCAGAGAAGGCCTTTGACTGGATCGACATCAGAAAAATCTTTAGGAATCGATTTAACTGGACCAGACAAGGTCTTGGAATAACTTCAACTGGATCGACATCAGAAAAATCTTTAGGAATCGATTTGACTGGACCAGAGAAGGCCTTTGACTGGATCGGCATCAGAAAAATCTTTAGGAATCGATTTAACTGGACCAGACAAGGTCTTGGAATAACTTCAACTGGATCAGCATCAGAAAAATCTTTAGGAATCAATTTGACTGGACCAGAGAAGGCCTTTGACTGGATCGGCATCAGAAAAATCTTTAGGAATCGATTTAACTGGACCAGACAAGGTCTTGGAATAACTTCAACTGGATCGGCATCAGAAAAATCTAAAGGAATCGATTTGACTGGACCAGAGAAGGTCTTCAACATAGTTGAGAATTTAACTACATCTTTCCTGAAAGGTAAAGGTCAGTCATATGCAATGCATGATATGGATCAAGCAATGATGTTATCAACATAAATGAGATTGTGTGGTATGATGTGTATATGCATGTATCGTGATGTATGGAAATGTAATGCTTTAGCTGGGGAAAATAAATCCCGGATAGCTACTGGAGAATAGAGTTGAATTCTTTGTTTCCGCTGGGGATGACGAACGAAGATGACTGCGAGAATAAACCTGCAGGAGAAAAGAAATCCGTTAGGGAATAAACTGATGAGGAGATTACTCTGTGGGGAAGAGATGCCCTGTTGAGGATTCCACTGATAAGCTCCGCTGGGGATGGATTACTGTTGCTGGTGATATTGAATCTGTTGAGGATTGAATTCCTGTTTGTGAAAGGAAAGAACTTCGCTGGGGATGATCTTTCAGTTGCGATTTTCTTGGGATAACCTTGTTAGACTCCTGTGGGGATAACCCTCTGAATTCTGTTGGGAATGATCCTTTAAACTTGGCTGGGGAGACTTATTGTTTGTACTCCGCTGAGGATAAACTTCCAGAGTTTACTGGGGATAGTGCTTCAACTCTATTGGGGAAGCTTTTTCAGACCGTGATGGGGAAATATTGGACTCCACTGGGGGTATCTTGTATTCTGCCGAGGAACATTCTTATACTCTGCCAGGTAATATTAAGACTATCGGGGATATCAAGCCTTTTCAGTGCTGACGGTAGATCAATTCTGCTTGGGGAGAGCATTGCTGATTTGTCCATAGTTGCAAGTCTCAGCTGGGAGAGTTATCATTACTGTCTTACTCTACAGGGAGTGAAAGTATCTTAGCCATATTCTTCAGCTGAATATACCTTTGTACCTGGTAGACAGAGCAACTATACAGCTTGGACAATTCTTATTGCCCCTGTTTCTGATGTTACCCGTAATCGCCTTTTGTTTCGCATGTAAATATTTATGAGCAACAATTAATGTCAAATGCATATATCAAAAATGAACATTGGACGTTCTTTGAAAAACAAAACAGATAAAGGAAAAAACAGTTTGAAATTTGTCTGAAAATGAATTTGTATTAGATTTTGAAGTTTGGCCTGTAAATAGGCGTTTTTGTACAAGAGGCTGACGTCCTAGTAAGAGAACGCCGCCGAATAATAGAATTTACACAATTTGTGAAAAACTAAACAAAACAGCTATGTGAATGATCCCACTGGATTCCAACTCTGCCATTGCCTTTATGTCCTTGAGCATCTCATCACTTTGCTACTGGTTGAAGGTAGATCAGATTGATTAGTGTCGTCCGAGCTTGATAGTTTATACCGAAGTCTGGATGCAATGGTGATCCAATGAGACATAGTGTTAAGCTTTGATCCCTAATTTTTGCCTGGACCGCCCTTTTGGGTTTTCAGTCCACCGGGATACCCATTTTTTCCCAAGCCGCCCTTTCAGGTTTTCGACTTGCCGGGTGTACAATTTTTCATTTTCATCCCTTATTTTTGCCCGAACCCTTTTGGTTCGCCGGGAAGCCCTTATTTTTGCCTAGGCCAGTCAACCTAGCGGGTCTTTGATTATGCGTAGTATTTTTTCACTATGTCTGCATTGACGGGGTGAGGAAGGTCGTCACCATCCATGGTGGTTAGAATCATAGCTCCTCCTGAGAAAATGTTCTTAACCACAAATGGCCCTTCATAAGTAGGGGTCCATTTGCCCCTGGGATCACCTTGAGGTAAGATAATACGCTTTATTACCAAATTTCCAACTTGATACTCTTGTCGTCTAACTTTCTTGTTAAATGCCTTGATCATCCGTTTTTGATACGTCTGACCATGACAAATAGCAGTAAGTCTCTTTTTGTCGATTAGGTTCAGCTGATCAAGTCGGGTCTGAATCCAGTCGTCTTCGCTCAAACCTGCATCCTTCATGATCCAAAGAGAGGGTGTCTGAACTTCAATAGGCAGGACTGCCTCCATGCCGTATACCAAGGAATAGAGTGTTGCCCCTGTTGACGTCCGAGCTGAGGTACGGTACCCATGGAGAGCAAATGGTAACATCTCGTGCCAGTCTTTGTAGGTCACTGTCATCTTCTGCACAATCTTCTTGATGTTCTTATTAGCTGCTTCTACAGCCCCATTCATCTTCGGCCGGTAAGGAGAAGAGTTGTGATGCTGTATCTTGAATTGCTCGCAGAGCTCAGTGATCATCTTGTTATTGAGGTTGGTACCATTATCCGTAATGATCCTCTCTAGTACACCGTATCGACAGATCAGATTGTGTCGAATGAACCGTGCCACGACGTTCTTGGTTACAGTAGCAAAGGAAGCTGCTTCAACCCACTTTGTAAAGTAATCAATAGCTACCAGGATGAAACGATGCCCGTTGGATGCTGTAGATCTGATCTCGCCAATCATATCAATGCCCCACATTGTAAAAGGCCAAGGTGCCGTCAAGACGTCCAGAGGAACTGGAGGTATGTGCACCTTATCAGCATAGACATGGCATTTGTGACATGTCCGATAATGCTGATAACAGTCAGCTTCCATAGTGGACCAATAATATCCTGCCCGAAGCATTTTCTTTACCATGGTGTGTCCACTGGAATGGGTTCCTAAAGTACCTTCATGTAACTCCGTCATGATCCTTTCTGCTTCGCTCTTATCCACACAATGCAGTAAGGTTGAATCATGGTTACGCTTGTAAAGAATGCCATTGCTGATGAAGAACTTTTCTGCGAACCTCCTTAGAAACTTCTTGTCATTAATAGATGCACCCTCGGGGTATTCCTGAGCTTCAAGATACCTCTTCACCTCATGATACCAGGGCTTTTCTGTTACCTCTTCAATCTCAATATCACAGCAATGCGCAGGTTCTTCCAATCTTTCAATGATGATACAGGGATCTTCGTTGTCCCAATTGACTTTGAACATAGAAGACATCGTAGCCAGCGCGTCCGCCAACTGATTCTCCTCTCTAGGGAAGTGTTCAAAGGTCATCTCCTCGAAATATGGAAGCAACGTCAATACATACTCCTTGTAAGGAATAAGATTTGGGTGTTTTGTATCCCACTCGCCTTTGATCTGACTGATCACGAGAGCGGAATCTCCGAAGACACTTAGAAACTTAATCCTTAGGTCAATTGCTGCTCGAAGACCCATGATGCACGCTTCATACTCCGCCATGTTGTTGGTGCAGTTGAAACATAGTCGGGCGGTGAACGGAGTATGAGAGCCTTTAGGAGATATGATCACGACGCCAATGTTGTTACCCAAAGCGTTCGAAGCTCCATCAAAGTACATAGACCATCAGGATCCTTCCTCAGGTCCTTCATCCGGTCCAGGTGTCTCACAGTCAGTTACTAGCATGATATTCTCGTCCGGGAATTCAAAGTTCATAGACTGGTAATCATCCACTGCCTGATGTGCCAAATGGTCTGCCAATACACTTCCCTTAATTGCCTTTTGGGTTGTATATTGGATGTCATACTTAGTCAAGATCATCTGCCATCTTGCTATTCTTCCGGACAAGGCAGGCTTTTCGCAGATATACTTGCACTACAAGAAAAATGATAGATTGGGACGGTTATTTTGGCTGATTACGACGGTTAAAACCGTCGCAATTTACAATCTACGACGGTAGAAGTACCGTCGCAGAATCGTGCGTCCCCAGCCTATTTCGCGACGGTTGCAAAAACTGTCACGCACAACAGATAGCGACGGTTATATACCGTCGTGAATTTGACTTTATTTTTTGTTTTTGTTGTTGTTTGCGACGGTTATTCTACCGCCGTAGGTTAGAAATTGCGGCGGTTTTAACCGTCGTAATCTGATTTATAAATTTCAAATAATATTTTTATTTAAATTATTATTTAGTAAAATAATTTTAAATATAATATTATTTTACTATAATATTTTACTATTATATTTAAATTATTATTTACTTTAATATTTTTTTATTTATAGTATTTTTATTTTATTTTCTATCACTTTTCAACATAATAAAGTTAATTACAATAAAAACATTTAATATCAAATAATCATCAATAATATCAAAAAAATGTGATCAAAGGTAAAAAGAAGTGCAAATTTTACCAATAAACAAGAAAAATTCAAATATCATCAAAGGCCAAATTTCATTTTAATATTTACATTGGTTTGCTACAACTTGAGAGAATTACAAAAAATCTTCTATGAGTCTTCAACGATTTCACTTCTAAAACTTCAACAATTCGTTCTGCACACATCCGAAACTCTTCTCAGAACTTCATCTCTCCAAAACTCACTCTCTAACTGCTTCTCTACACAAAATCATTTTCATCAACAAGTCCGAATCGGCTTCTCAACAACGATAATCAACATCACGCATACTTCATCAAAACTGCATCATCATCATGTTCAATGATTTTCAAATCACACAGGACAATAATTCCATATAACACTGTAGTAAAAACAAGAAGCAAATTCGTGGAAGAGATTTGAAGAAGATGAATTACCAATGAAATGTGAATTCAAAGTGAGAAAGTGAGGTATTCGTACCTAAGTTTCTGAAGAGATTGCTATCTGATTTTCTCACCATCTTCATCAATTTGAAGAGCCTTCGGAGCTGCTCTGAAAACATCAGCATGTAGAGGAGTCCAAGATCCTGCCAGAAGAAGTGAAAGTAAGAAGTTACTGTTGGATTGCTCATCTCTTCGCATAGAAAAGTGCAGAATCATCTGAGATTCATGGTCATTTCAAGATTTCTTCCCAACTAAAATCACACCTTTTACTCCCATGTAAACAAAACGATAGTCAGAGCAACATATTTCCTTATTTTGCTGGTCTCTGTCGGAATAAGTATTCATTCTAAAGTTATCGAGATACAAGTTGAGCCAATCATCACAAAAGAACATCGGAGTGATGTATGGTACGTAATCAGGATACTCCTGCAATAGTTAGAAAAAGAAATTACTTAGTAAATCATCATCTGTAGTATAACATAACATATGATAACTCTAATGCAACAAGAGGATTATCTAGGTTGACAGGGGCAGACTTCAAAGTAAATTATGAAAAGGCACTACAAATGTACAACAATGAATGATAAAGTGATGAAAAGCCAAAAATGATACCTTCACAAAATGCCAATCCTTCAAATACGGTACAGATGCAGAGTCACCATTACTTACACCAATTTGATTACTGCACTGAACTGCAGAACCTTCATATTTAAAGCAAAGTCGAACGAAATCGGAAACCAACATGTCCTCCCTTTTTTGATCAGTAAAATCTCTGGTATCACAGTCTGCAACCTTTCCATGACCAAAATTTCAATCAGCTGATAGCATCAACATTTCAAATTTTCAAACGAGTTAAAGGAATCTCAATCTTACAAAGTTTGAGTGTAACTACAAATTAAAATCACCAATAATCACCAACAAATTATATCCAACAACCAATGTTAAATATTGATTTTAAGGAAATTAACTTAGAAGTAACAATTTATCAACCTGAACTTTGGAGGAACCAAAATGAGTGGAGAAAAATTGGAGATTAGGTTTTCCATTAGGGTTAACCCAATCAGTGCAAGCCTTCCAATGATTGTCCATTAATCCAGTTAGCATCACTGGTTTGTTCTTCTCCATATATCTTTCAACAAATTCATTGTAGCTTATTTCCTTCCCATTTACCTTCTCTATTTCTCCCTTTATTTCGATTCTCTATTTGAGCGAGATGAGCAGAGATTGAAAGATTCTGAGGGCGTGTGGAGGCGTTGCGAAGTGGCTCATCATCGATTTGAATAGGCGAAGAGAGAAAGATGGTTGAACTTTGACAGAGCGATGGAGGAGTTGACGAAGGCTCGAAGCGAAGATGATAGACGGAATCAGAGGCATTAACAGAGAGATTCGAGAGAAGAGATCGGAGAAGCGTTTCTGTTGATTGTCGAAGGCAGACTGAAGCTGTGATGAACGGAGCAAGGTGACAGAGACAGCACCGGAACAGAATAAGCAGTGGTGAGAGCGGCCGCGATTTTGAGAAGGAGAGGAAGTCGTGTTTTAAGAAGAAGATGAAACAACTTCTTAACCCTAGCTCTATTTCATCAAACGAAAAATTTGTTTTTTTCATTTCTTTTTTATTTTATTATTTGTTTTATTAAATAAAAAAATATGAAATAAAAATAATGCTTAAATTTGAGAAAAGAAGTGAAATCGTAATAAAGAAGAAAAATATAAAGGAAATTGTAATTTAATAAATAAAATTATGAAAATCTTAAAATAATATTGATGGGTGTGAAAATTTATTTTGTTGGTAATTTATTTTATTATTATTATTATTATTATTATTATTATTATTATTATTATTATTATTATTATTATTATTATTATTATTAGTAATAAAAGAGAAAAAGAAGGGGAAATGAAAGAAAAAAAGTGGGAAAGTAAAAGAATAAAAAAAAGTAGCGATTATGATTGGCTAATGTAGTTACGACAGTTCACCTAATTGTCGCGGATGTGAAAAGAGGGCGGTTTTTTGGTAACTGTCGCAATTATGTTACTCATAATGCTTGAAAATCTACGACGGTTGAGCCTAACCGTCGTGACAACTGTCGCAATTCAGGAATAAGGACGGTTTTGTGGGAACTGTCGCAATTTATGTGTCGTAAATCTCTTTTTTTCTTGTAGTGTTGATTGGATCCATCTTTGAAATCAATAGAGTAGTGTGAGTCAACATATACTGTCACAGCCGGCTAGCAGCCCATGCCAAAGCGCAGCAAGTTTTCTCGAGCAATGAGTATCGGGTCTCGCAGTCGGTAAACTTTTTGCTAAGGTAATAAATAGCATGCTCTTTTCGGCCAGACTCGTCATGCTGCCCCAGCACACACCCCATTGAGTTGTCGAGTACTGTCAAGTATAAGATCAGAGGTCTCCCTTCAACTGGAGGCATCAGAATGGGTGGCTCCTGGAGATACTCTTTGATCCTTTCGAAAGCGGCCTGACATTCATCATTCCAACGTACTACTTGATCTTTCTTCAGCAGCTTGAAGATTGGCTCACAAGTAGCAGTCAGGTGTGAGATGAACCAGGCAATGTAGTTTAGACGTCCCAGGAAACCTCTGACTTCTTTCTCTGATTGAGGAGATGGAATTTCCTGTATGGCCTTCACCTTTGTAGGATCCACTTGAATACATTTGTCGCTCACGACGAAACCCAGTAGCTTACCAGATCTCACCCCGAAGGTACACTTGTTCGGGTTTCACCTGAGCTTGTACAACTTCAACCTGTCAAACAACTTATGAAGGTGGTCAAGGTGTCCCTCCTCAGTTTGGGACCTTGCAATCATGTCGTCGACGTATACTTAAATCTCATGATGGATCATGTCATGAAACAAAGCAACCATGGCACGCTGATATGTTGCCCCAGCGTTCTTCAGTCCAAAAGGCATAACCTTGTAGCAAAAGGTACCCCACTGAGTAACAAAGGTTGTCTTCTCCATGTCTTTGGGAGCCATTTTAATCTGATTATAACCGGAGAAGCCATCCATAAAGGAGAATACCTTGTGCTGAGCGGTGTTGTCCACCAGAACGTCGATATGAGGCAGAGGGAAATCATCCTTGGGGCTTTCCCTGTTCAAATCCCTGTAGTCAACAAACATTTGAACCTTACCATCCTTCTTCGGCACAGGAACCACATTGGCAACCCACTGTGGGTAAGAAGTCACTGCTAGAAAACTTGTGTCAAACTGTTTCATAACTTCAGCCTTGATTTTCTCAGACATCTCTGGGCGCATTCGGCGGACCTTCTGTTTCACTGGAGGACAGTCTTCCTTGGTAGGCAGGCGATGAACCATAATATCAGTATCCAACCCCGTCATGTCTTCATAAGACCAGGCGAAGATCTCAACATAGTCATGCAGCATCTGAATCAACCGTTGCTTTACACTAAGCTCCAAATTTGCATCGATCTTAACTTCCTTCTTATCTTCCTCTGTACCCAGATTCACTGATTCCACTGGCTCTTCATGTGGCTGGATGACCCTCTCTTCTTGGAGTAACAGTCTTGCAAGTTCACTAGGAACTTCACAATCATCTTCACCTTCACCTTCGGCTAAGTTGATCGGATTTTCGAAGTCATAACTGGCAGTAGCAGAGTCGTTACCAGTGAGATCCAGAGTGGATGTATACCTGTATACGTGAGTGTGTGTAAAATAGTTGTTTTGCAATATATAATAAAGAAAAACAAGGAGCGCAAAATTTGAAATGCAAGAACGTCCAATGCTTTTATTAATGATATATGAAAATGACACACATAAAGCCCTCACAAATGAAGCCACAGTGCCCCGGGTAAGACACCGGGCCATAAAGTCTAAAACATTGTCTGTTACAAATTCAAAACAAAAAGTTTCATTACTGGGTAACAAAAGTAATAGGGATGAAGTCCTTTGCTTTCCAGTTGCATTGTCCACTGTCGGTCGTAGGATAGATCCAGCTGTCGAATTCAGACTCTTCCACATCGTCGTCAATGGCATTCACTCCTGCGTCTTGTTTAGGCTTTTCTGGTGCTCCGAACTCAATCTCCTTCGCATCGATCAAGTCTTGTACCTTGTTCTTCAAAGTCCAACAATCATCTGTATTATGCCCCGGGCTATCAGAGTGATAAGCACAACGGGCATTAGGGTTATACTTCGGTGATGTTGTATTTGGATTCTACGGGGCTTCCCTTGGAATTACCAGATTGGTCTTCAGTAACTGTGGCAGAATCTGAGACAAAGTCATGCTGAGACGGGTGAATTTCCTTTGAGGTCTCTCGTCCTTCTGTTGATTGTTGTGCTGCGGAGCACCAACAGGTTTTGAAATAACAACCGCATTAACAGCTTGGCAGTGTTCAGGTCTATTCTGGCTTCTCGAACTATAGACAACACTGGACTCCTTCTTAAAGGGCTTCTTCTCGATGCTCGACGAAGCACCCTTCTGTATCTTACCAGCCTTAATACCAGCCTCAATCCTCTCGCTGGTCAGAATTAGCTCTGTAAACCCAGATGAAGAACTCCCGATCAGATGGTTGAAAAATGGACTAGACAGGGTCCCCAAAAACATATCCACAAGTTCCCGATCAGCTAAGGGTGGTTGTACTCTTCCGGCGAGGTCCCTCCACTTCTGAGCATAATCTTTGAATCCTTCACTCGTTCCCATTAACATACCCTGGAGTTGGGTGCGCGTGGGAGCAAGGTCAGAGTTGTACTGGTACTGCCTGTAGAAAGCAGTAGCCAAATCTTCCCAACTGCGGATACTGGCTCCATCCAACTGGTAGAACCATTCAAGCTGAGTCCCTGAGAGACTGTCTTGAAAGAAGTGGATCCATAAGTTTTTATCAGCGGTGTACGGCTGAATCTTCCTCACATATGACCGGAGGTGCAGCTTCGGACAAGAAACTCCGTCATACTTAGCAAAGGCTGGTGCCTTGAACTTGTGGGGAATCACTACCTCAGATGATAGACCTAGATCACCAAAGTCCATACGAGGCATTTTCTGAACTTCCATAGCACTCAACCGGTCTTCCAGTTACTTGTATCTATCCTCAGCAGGAGGATACTGTTCTTCATCGAAGTCCGTCTCATTGTCGGAGACCACAGGGCTAGGAGCCCTCCTTTCTTCCTGACTATCTTTCCCTCCAGATGAGGTGGTCAAATCAACTTCATTCTGTAGCCTGTTTCCAAACCTGTGCCCTGTGTTAAACAGGATTGTCCTCTTCTTCTTCTTCTTCTTCTTCTCTTTCAGAATCAGGGTCTTCAGATCTTGCTGACCCTTAGCTAGATTCATGAACAGCTCTTGGAATTGGGCATTCTGGGCCTGGAGGTCCTTGATGGCTTGCTCAGTTGAAGGTTCAGTAAATATGATGAGTGCTGAAATAAACAACGAAGAAGATAAGAGACCTGTAATGAGTACCTGTTATGAAGTGCATGGGATGAAATGCGTATGATTTATGATTTCAAAGATAACCGGGAGATTCAAATTTGTAAACAAGAAAGGAAACACACTTTATTAGATAAACTTTGGAATTCAAATTGTTCAACTGATGCCCCCAGGGCATTACAAGAATGGAAATATTGAAAAGTAAATAAAAACTGGAAAAGAAACAATCAAAGGTCAATCAGTGCTCCCATGGTCTCTTCTTGTCGGCGCGGACATAGTCATTAAGAATCCGCTCGTTCTCCAGCTGCCTAGTCAACCTCTGGATCTTCTGCTCTTGCTCGTTGAACTTTTCTCGATAAGCATCCCGTTCCTCTCTCAGTTGTATCCAAGACCTTTTCAGTGCCCCAATGTCAGTGGGCATGTAAGGGTGGAGGATGGTTGGAAGAACCCCTTCTTCATTGGCAATTTCAACAATGGTAGGCCAGACGACTTCATATGGCATACCCAGCTTTTGGGCACGGATATGGACCCATCTGAGATATGGCTCCATTGGGAGGGAAGTCTTTGGACCCAACTCATGTGGATTAGATCTGTGAACTCTATCCCAAGCCCTTATGAATCTGCGGCGTTGCTCGTCGCTATCGCCTTGAAAATAAAAGATGATACTAGGCATTAGAATCTCATGAGGTCCTTCTCTTCTGGCTCTCCCAAACTGACGTAAGGTCAAGCACGGGTTGTAAGAAATTCCTCCATGGGTCCCTATCAATGGAACATTGGGGTATTCCCCACAACGATCAATAATGTCCACCTCATCCATACCTTTAAGGGTCCAAGTGATGTCATTATGAGAGAGAGAGACATAACCCTATAGACCCAGCCCATGCCTTCTTTGTTCTTCAACACTGATTTGGGGAGGTGCTAAATAAACCACCTCGCCAATAACGGAGCATAACACATCAAGGTTCCCCGCTTTCGGGCAGTACGAGCATAAAGCTGATGAAGAATGTCACCTAGGAGAGTGGATACAAGATTACGAGAGATGAAGATTTTCACCGCATTCACATTAACAAAGGAGTCAGAGTTCGGAAACAATACCAAGCCATATATCATAAGAGCCAGAATATCTTCAAACGCCTTGAAGTCTAGACTATCCAAGAAATAGTTAGCCTTACCAACCAAAAACTTAGTCAGAAAGCCCTTTGCTCCACTTCTAGTCTCCCAATTAGCCATTACCTCATCCTTGGTCAAATGAAGGGCTGCAGCAATCTCTTCCAGCCTAAGAATCTTTTCCCAACCAGTAAACGGGGTCTGCTCCAGAATAGAGATACCGTGCAGATCAGAGAACTCTTCTAAGGTGGGAACCAACTGGTAGTCTTGAAAAGTAAAGCAATGGTACAACGGATCATAGAATTGGACCAAAACACTCATCATCTGCTCGTCCAATTTAGAGGTGACCAAACTGAGAAGGTAACCATGTCTTCTGATGAAGGAGGTAGTTTCAGGCATCTTTGCAATCAATTCTTTAAGCATAGGGGGAATCTGAACAAAGTTGACCCGGATGGTATTCTTACGCATAGACATCATGACCTACAAAACAGAACAAAGATGAATCCCTCCTGTCTTTGAAATAGGTTAGTCCAATGCAAGATGTATGCAATGTTATGATGTCATGATGTCATGATAGAAAGCACATCACAAGTATCCACAAACAGTAAACATGGTAAAGGCACACAAGTCACACAGAGAGCCCTTAGATTTCAGGCTAGCAAGGAGCTTAGGTACTACCCTCTTTCAGTTCAGTTGGTTTAAACCTGTCCTAAAAATAGTAACCGGGTTCTAGAGGATCTCAATATCACTGACAACCCTCAATCGTTCATAATTCCAGTTTAGCAACCTTTTCTTGCGGCCGGAATCATCGCGAGAGTTTAATCTCAATGAGTGTAGCATACTGCTACTGTTCTATGGCCAAGTTGGTCAATTTAAAGGTTCTAAGGTCAGTTGGTGCTTAATGACCCCTTAGATGACCCATATTCTCCTCGTTCCAACACAAGGGTTATTGGTACAATCTAAAGTGCCACACCAACGTAGCTACTGCTTCAACCGTATCAGTCTACGCCGTACAGTTCCCTAACAGTTTATTGCTACTTACGTAAAGGGTATCCCCAGATCCAGGTTAGGATCTATAGTAACTCCGATACAAGCCCACAAATATAAAGCATACAGGTCAAGCAATTGAAAACACAATTATCTAATCCTAAGGTACACCCCACTTATTAAGTTTCCCCAGCAGAGTCGCCAGTTCTGTGATACGGTGGGAGAGAACTGACTGTTTTTGGAATGCTGGTTCGCGTTTTGCATTTGTTTTTGCAAAATGTCACGGTAAGCAAGAGTCGCCACCGACTTTTATTTTATCCAACAAGGAAAGGAAAAAAAGCACAGAAAAATTCCTTTTTCGAGATGTTTCTCGGGTCCGGGAGGTAGATTATAGAAAGGGAAGGTGTTATCACACTTTCTATCCGTGGTTATCCACGGGCTCTTAGGTACTTGCTCAAAGTGTTTTCAAAATTTGCTTTTCTTTGTGTTTGTGGGTTTGAAAGAGGTTTTTGTTTGAAAGGTGTAAGTGCGAAAAGTTTTATTTTGTTTTGAGAGAGCAAGTACTTAAGAACCATCTACCTACTCGAAAAAGGAATTAATCTGTACAAATGTCCTTTAGACAATGCTATCCCACTATTGAGGAGTAGGTAGCATCGTCGTTGGAGTTTAAGGGTCAATTCGATTAAGGGACGTGTGGTCACCAAAGCAATGTTAGGATGCCTTAGCGGTAACCCTAATGTCTTAGATCATTTTTCCGAGGCAACCGTTTCGAGGCAACTATGATCTTTGGACAAGAGGATGACCTCTAAAACTTCCTATACTCAATGACCACGTTCGAAGGCAACCAAGTGAGGTGTACCCTAAGAGTGCGCATGTGCGAGTGTGTTATTTCGGTTAATTTTATCTTTGTACATGTCAATGGTTATCTATGTTGATTTTAGGTTTAAACATTTTGATCTTGTCATGCATTCCCTATTATCAAACATCTAACAGTTTATAAGTTGCGGAAATTAAAACTAAACTATTACAAGGCGTCGGGTATTTACATCGCCAAAAACAACCCTTGAAATTAAAATGCGGAAAATAAATAAAGCGATAAAATAATTTAAAGGTCCTATTAAACTATTATATTCCGGGAAACAATTACATCAATATGGTAAAATGGATTGCGTGCGGAAAATTAAATCAAATTCGAGTTTTTTAGGGTTTTGACCCTTTTTGAAAGAAAGTAATTTTTTTGTTTATTTTTGAATTAAAAGGAAATAATACTAAGTTATTTAAATAAATAAATTAATTAATTAAAAAAAAAGATATTTTTGGATATTTTTGGATATTTAAAGAAATAAAATAAATTTGATTTAAAGTTAGTAAAACCTAATTATCTACATTGATTTTAAATATTGCAAAAATATTAAAAGTTAAACCTAATTAAAACTAAATTAATTGAATTAATATTTATTTACAAAAATAAAATGCTGAATTTAATTTTAATAACTAAAATATATTTTTTGGTTTTTGATTTTATTAAGAAAAAGATTAATTGGTTAGTGATTAAATAATAAAAATAATAATACAAAACAATTAAATAAAAGAAATAGGAAATAGAAATAAAAATACTCAGGGGGTTCTGGGCCCAAAAGGAGGTTTGGATGGTAAGTTTGTAGCCTAATGCAAGCAGGCCTGCATGACTTTTTCTGATCCCACGTGTGTATGTTGACTAGAGCATATGGTGGACTTTCATTCTTGACCACCAGAATTGGCCTGGGGCCATCTGGCAAGCATCTGAGTGAGAGAGTATAATATGCTGCATGCCTGGATTCACACCCAATAACCTGTTGAAAAATAATACAAAGTAATATGGTGGACCTGGGATTCGAACCCAGGTCCTCTTGGATTCTGAACCAACGCCTTTGCCACTGAACCAATGTGCCTGAATTGTTAATATATTGAAAACTAATGATAATAAGACAAAACAAAATCATGGATCAGAAAAACAAAATAAAGCGCGCTATATTCAAATGGGCGGATTAGAGCGTGACACGCCATCGTCCCTGTCGTTGGGAACGTGGCTAAAAACTTCTCCACCTATACCAACGGACAACCGTCCGTAGCTATAAGCCATGTCATCTCCAAAATCTGCTATGAGCCACAAAAATGCAATCTAAAGGCATGGTCTTACTCGCCTCTTCATCCCGGTCTCAACCATGGTCTTTTTATTGGCCAATTTTTCCTGTAATAAAAACCCCTGAAAAAACCCTAGAAAAACCTACAATGGCATTTTACGATACACAACATAATAATGAAATTGGTTATTGCAGAAAGTTCACAAATGATGTGAGGAATCAAAATATGCAATCGTTTTTGAGAATGGATGCAAGAATAAAGGTTTGTGAATCTATGAACATGGCGGATCCGAGGGACGCTTACAGTGCTTTTGGAGGCTGGAGAATGCATGATCTTGATTGGTTCTGCTTCTGAGAAATGCCAGGAAGCGATTGAGATGCTTGTTAGGTCCTGAAAGTGCCTCTAAGAACGATTTCGATTCCACAGTTTTTTGCAATTTTTCCAAGTTTGGTTCTTGTGATTTTGCAGCCTCTAACCTCTGATTCACGCCTCTTTGCATTGTATATGTAATGAGCATTGGATTAGGTCAAGTTTTGGACTTTGAATCTTTATGCATTGATGTTTTAGGATTTGATTTAATCCTCCATTGATAAGTTTCCAAACTTGTCCAAAATCCAATATTTTGTTCATTATATGGCTTGATACGAGTTTGATTATGTTCATGATGACAATTAAGACCTATAACAATAAAAAAGATTCCAAGTGATCAATATTTGGATTTTATTTGGATTTAAATTGATTTAAAATGAATTAATTCAATAAAAATTAAATAAAATAAAAAAATTTAATAAATGGACACAAGGCTGAAGCTAGGACACGTGTATAGTGTGACAAGACCAAATCAAGTGGAAAAGAATGGGCCCATTTGACAAAATTTGAAGTTTTGGGGATAGTTGACTTTTGGCAATTTTGCAAAAATGCCCAACTTCAACAATGCATAACTTCTTCAATTTTGAAATTTTGGAGGTGTTATTGGACTCTTTAGAAATCTTGATATGTCCTCTAACCAACCCTTTTGGTATCATCTCATTTTGATATTCCATGCTCAAATTATAAGCTTTGGCAAAAAAAGGTGTTTTTGTTGACTTTCAAAAATGACCTATAATGTCCAAATTTGTAAATTTTTGTGAGTGCATTTCTTGATCTTGGGGTATGAATATGGATTGTAGGAAATTGCATCCTCTTCAAAATGAGCTTTGTATGGGTCATTTCTCATAAAGTATGAGAAAGTTATGCTTAGTCAAAGTTTAGTTGACTTTTCCTACAAAACCCTAATTTAGCAACTTTTGAATCTTGATGAATCTTGAGCAATCCTTGATGAATCATGATCAACCCTTGATAAAATGATGAAATATCCTTCAAAGTTAGAATGTTGACAAAAAATCTTTAAGTTTGACTATTTGTAGGTCATAGTTGACTTTTGGAGTAGCGCAGTCGATTTTTGGACCTCTTGAGCAATTGACTGACCAAACTTCCTCTGCAAGGCTTGAAATTTGACATGGGTGAACCTGAGAACATATTAGGAAATTGGGGATTACTTGAGGTCATTTGGATGCAAGGACCTTGATGCAACACCAAACCCTAGTTTGAGATTGACTGCCTTAGGAGATGACTTGACTGTCCAATTCTTGAGCAATCTTGAACCACTTGGAGGTTATTCTTACAATGTCTTGGGAAATATGAGAGGGAAAATTTTGGGGTACAACAGCGTGGATAGACAAGAAGAAGTCATGTTGATGCATGAGATTCATGAGGGTTCATTTGGCACTCATGCCAATGGATATTCAATGGCTAAAAAGATGCTAAGGGCAGGTTACTATTGGCTGACAATGGAATTTGACTGTTACAAATTTGCAAAGAAGTGCCATAAGTGCCAAATTTATGCGGACAAGATTCATATGCCTCCGACACTTCTAAATGTTATTTCTTCCCCGTGGCCTTCTCTATGTGGGGATTGACATGATTGGAATGATAGAATCCAAAGCTTCGAATGGAGACCATTTTATCTTGGTAGCAATTGATTACTTCAACAAATGGGTGGAAGCTGCATCATATGCTAATGTTACTAAGCAGGTGGTAGTGCACTTCATTAATAATAATCTTATATGTCGGTATGGTGTGCCGAGCAGAATCATCACCGATAATGGCTCGAATATGAACAACAAGATGATGACAGAACTGTGTGAAGAATTCAAGATTGTCCATCACAATTAATCTTTGTACAGGCCGATGATGAATGAGACTGTTGAAGCTGCTAATAAGAATATCAAGAAGATCATCTAGAAGATGGTTGTTACTTATAAAGATTGGCATGAAATGCTCCCTTTTGCTTTACATGGACATCAGACATCTGTCCGCACTTCAACAGGAGCAACCCCGTTCTCCCTTGTGTATGGAATGGAAGATGTGCTCCCAATCGAGGTTGAGATTTCTTCTTTGCGTGTGATAATGGAAACCAAGTTGTCATAGGTTGAATGGGTCCAAAACAGGTTTGACCAATTGAATTTTATCGAAGAGAAGAGAATGACGACTTTGTGTCATGGGTAGTTATATCAGAAGAGAATGAAGAAAGCTTTTGATAAGAAGGTCAAACCTCGTGAATTCAGAGAAGGCGACCTCGTGCTTAGGAAGATCATGCCTTTCAGCGCTGATTCTAACGGCAAGTGGACTCCCAATTTTGAAGGCCCATATGTTGTCAAGAAAGCCTTCTCTGGCGGTGCATTAATTCTTGAAACTATGGATGGCGAGGAGTTCCCACGTCCCATGAATGCTGATGTAGTAAAGAAATACTTTGCCTAAAGAAATAAAAGAACAACTCGCTAAGTTGAAAACCTGAAAGGGAGGCTTAGGAAAAAAAAGCGTCTCAGTAGGCCAAAAACCCGAAAGGACAGTCTAGGCAAAAATTAGAGACATAAACAGAATAAAATCTACCGTTAAGTTGAAAACCCGCAAGGGAAGCTTAGGAAAAAGTTAGGGACTTTCTTTGCAAGTAACTGTGTCAGACAAGACTTGATCATTGAAGCAACAACCTTCTTGGGTCCTTACCATACTTCAACAAGAGCTGCTGCTCAAGAATTCAAAGTTGTTAGAGGTAATAGTGGTCATTTTATCTCAATGTATCTTTTCCATTATATATATTACCATTTTCCAAACTTTGTAATTATCCATGGAGTCTCGCCATTCGCAGACTACCATTCTATCAATAAAATTTAAGCCTTTATCCAATTCTTTGTAGTTCTTATTTTTATTCAGCTTACAAAGACTCCATTTATAATTGATAATAATTTTCAAAGCGAAAAGATTAAATAAAAAAAAAAGAATTTACAACTTAATTTTACTTTAGATTTTATGATTCTAGAGGAGAAACAAAAAGTAGTGATCCTAGGAATGGATAAACTTCAGTAATTTTGGGAAGTTTTATTTCCCCGGGAAAGTTTTCTCAGGTCGTTTTCGCTGGTATGCGCGTGTTTATTGTATATTGAAGATGATACCAATTGGCGTAAGGTGCAGTATCAGGTTTGTGATCCCAATGTCCCCAGTCAAGTGTTGGTCCATTTTCTGATTTTTGGGTTTGCATGGTATGAGGCCTCTATTCCAGATTCCCCAGTGAAGTCTTCCCTCATATGACGAAAGGTCTTTTTCCCTTGATGCGTTGAGATGGAACTATTTGCAATATGTCGTTCTTTCTGCAGTTTTGGCATTATTGTTGGTATTTATTTCCCAGGAAACTAGATCAGGGCAATATATTTTCTAAGAAGTGTTGAGACAGTTGTCAACCCTTTGGGTTTTCACCCGCCAAGTGCTGGGTTTAATTTAAAATCCCCAGGGGTTTGACCTCTTTCTATAATGTTGATTTTTGGATTCCCCAGGAAGGATATCCCAGGGCATTTTTTGTTGGAATAAGTTTGCATGATATGAAGGTTCAATCCAAGGTTCCTCAGTGAAGGCCTCGCTATTTGATAGAAGTCTTTCCTCCCTGTGCGTCTTGAGTTTTGACTCATTTACGAAGCATCTCCCTCTCGGTAGTACTTGCAGTTCGTTTGATTGCCCGATAAACAGGCAAGGGCAGTGTTTTATTTAAGAAGTGTTGAATTGGTTATCAACTTTTTGGGTTTTCACTCGCCAAGTGTTGGGTTTGATTTAAAATCCCCATAAGATTGATTTCTTGCCATAATGTTTGACTTCTTAATTCTCTAAGTTGTTGTCCCCATGAGGTTTCATACTTTTTCCCCAGTGAAGTTGGTGCAATACTTTCTCTCAATATTGAAGAACGTATCTGGTTTCCCCATAAAAGTTTGAACAAGGATTTGGCCTTTTAAAATGTTGTTTTGCTTCCTGTAACAATGTGCAATCGATTGCTGTAACAGCGCAATTGATTGCACTAAGTGAAATTTGCTCAAATTTTTGAAAACTTCATTGTGAAAATCGATTTGCATTGTAGTGCAATCGATTTGCACAAAGATAAAATTCATTTTTTTGCCTTGTTTTGGGACAACTTTGATCCAAAATGCTTTTTCTACTCACTCCTTTTGATTGTTGGTTTGAATTGCAATTTTAAATGTCCAATTTCTCTTTAAATTTAATGGACTTTGTGATGTAGATGAAGTTGGATAAATGTTCATCAATTCAAATCTACCAAAGAGTGAATTATTTAATTCATTTTTGGTGCTTTAGATTAATGATATGTTTAGTGCTTTAATCTATCTAGATGAGTGATTGAATTTAAAGATGAAAGAAATTTGAGGTAGTGATTCAAATTAGCTTATCATTCCCTTCCCTCTTCATCTTATCCCTTTCATTTTTTAATTGTGCTACATGTTAAGGTATGATGATCTATATATCATTTATCCAAACATGAAGTACATAGATTGCTATTGACCGGCCTCAAAATAGGTGCGACTTCTACATAAGTCCACTTACGATTGCTTAACATAGAGATAAATTTTTTCCTGATTCGAATAAGTGATCACTTGTGGCCCAAACCTATGTTTGCAAGCCCAAGTATGTTAATTTGATCTCTTTGATCCAATAACCTTGAGATTCATTGTGTGGAGGCTTTGGTTCTACCAATCCTCTAATGGATCTTCATCAATTTTGTCCAACGCAGATCACTTAAACATCGTTGATCATTAAATGTTACTTTTGAGGATTCCAAAATGGATGATATACTTGACAAAAAGAAAATGCAACTTATTGTGTGGAGGCTTTGGTTCTACCAATCCTCTAACGAGTTCCAAATGCAAGTTTCAATATGGTCATCCAACTAACCACTAATTTCTAACAACTGACTTTACTTTATGCTTTTATTTTTATGCTTTATGTACCATTTACTTTAAGCATTTACTTTCATGCTATTTTCATCTTTTCTCACTTGAGCATTTACTTTTATGATATTTTCATCTTTGCTCACTTGAGCATTTACTTTTATGTCATTTTTATTTTTTTCAGTTGAGCTTTTCTTTTCCTTTTGAAGACACTTAATAATCAACATGAACCATACAAAACATTAATGATACTTGGATTATTTGGTTACTATCCTTGGAATTATGGAGTATTTGACTTCTTGGACTTAGGTATAGAAACCTTGGCTTATATTGGAGACCTTGTGACCTTAATTGATATTTTGTCTGGAGTTCTTGGGGTTCACCCCAAGACATTGGGTTGTTTGTTTATTTTGTGTGCAGGTTATTGTGATTACATACTTTGTTTGTAATATGGAATTCATCTGTATACAACCGTTACTCTGCCCAATTTTTTCGAAGACTTAATACATTTGAAGTTTGGTCCTTCTCAAGAGTTCTAGTATCTTTGCTTGCTTGGTTTCAATCCAAAGAATGAGAATTATATCTTGACTCATAATGTCAAGTATCAACTTCTTATTAGTTAGACGGTTCTCCTCCTTAGATTTTACCTTATGCTTTAGGATAGTCCCTTCATCTCCTCCCATCTTCTTTAATTTTCAAAACCTTCTCATCCTTTTTCAAAACCTTCTTTGTTTATAAACAAACCGCTTTCATAATAAACCTCGACTTTGTCGATTACCTTTTCTTTTAAAACTTCTTTTATTTAACCTTGGGAGTACGTAGGCACTAAGTCTTACGACGCAAGGCGAGCAACAAAAATAATAAAAAAACATTTCATTTTATTTTGTGGTGCAAAGAAATACCTTGGGAAATTTCAGAAGAAGAAAGAGGTAGAAGCTAATGTTGTCTCGACTGAGAGAAGAGGACCTCGTCATAGGCCTCAATACAATGATCCACCACAAGTAGCGGCTGTTAATCCTACAGTCAATGCTCAACCAGTTCATGTCCCTCAACAACAAAATATTATGCAGAATCAAAATCGGAATAGGGCTCAGTTTGATCCCATCCCTATGACATATACTGAATTGTATCCTGCATTGGTGCAGAAAGGATTGATTACAACTAGGCCTCTGATTCCTCGAAATCCTCCTCCAACCGGGTTCAGATCTGACCTTCACTGTGAATTTCTTCAGGGAGCTGCCAGTCATGACTTAGAGAGCTGCTATGCATTGAAAAATAGAGTGCAAGAATTGGTGAAAGCAAATATTATCATTTTCAAAGAGGAAGGTCCTAATGTTATCAACAATCCTTTTTCAAAATAAAGTGGCTGAAGACTGAATCGGGGTACCCTCAAGTCACTTCCTAAAGCCAGTGTTTCAGACAGGACAACTCATCCTTGTTACTGATTAGTCACTAGGCCATCTTTCTTTCTGTTTGCATTTTTCTCTTGTTTATGTTAAAATTGTTGCTTTCAAATACTATTTATACTTTCATGTTAATTCTAATGAAATGAGCATTGCAATGTTTTGATTCAAATCATTTTCATTTACATGCTTTCAAAAATACGTTTTGTTTACTCTCTTTATCAAGCTTTTGTTTATGCAAAGATTGGAGGGAGGATGATGAAAACGAAATACCCATAATTGTTGCTGGTATGATTTTGAATAAAACTTTGCTGAGGATATACAGGGATTGTTTCAACTCCAAAACACCGGAGCAATAAGGAAGTTAATCCCTCGTTCACCCTTTTGAGCTTAGAAGTTGGAGTTTCTTTCTATACGAAAAAACCTAAAATCTTAACCCGGGGATGGGTAGTTCTCAGTTAATTCGACTGTGCATTCAATTACAAGAGAAATTGTGCAAGACACCTTTCAATAAAGGCCGCAGTTAAGCTTTCCTTTTCACACAGCAAGAAGTGTCAAAGATGCTCTCAAACCAAAAATGACAAAGATGGTTCCCCGCAATCATTGAGCAAGGAAATCATTATCTTTCCAAAAAAAAGAAAGAAAAGAAAAATCAAAAGAAAAATTCCGTAAAGTCAAAACCTCTGAAGGAGACTTAGGCAAAAAACTGGGGCATCCCGCTGACTGTAATCTCAAATGAAACAGTTCAGGCAAAAAATTGGAGCATCCCGCTGACTGTAAATCCAAATGAAGCAGTTCAGGCAAAAGTTGGGAATAATAATTTCAATTAGAAGAGGTCTTCAAATCCTCAAAATTCTCCACCAGAGTTGACAAAAGTCCTCAAAACAACAAAAAGATGTAAGAAGAAATGACTGTCATTCTCAAGAATCCTTTAACTTCTGAGCCATCGTCATTGCTACCATCAGTGTAATTCCAAAATCTCTTGGAACCTGAATACATATTCTGAATTAACTGAACGTAGAACTGAAGAACATCACGAAGATTGGGTTGGGTACAAATAAAACTTGAGCCTTTATCCTTTATTTCTTAAACCGTGAACCAGACCATGTTACAACCCTCAAAAGACCTAATTGAAGCCAGGTTTCTTTTGAAAGCATACTACAACAAGGTTGCGTAAACTGAATTCTATGATCTTTTGCGAACCATTTGTTTTGGTATCATAACCTTTTCTTTCACTTTAAAAGTATAAACCACTGTGTTTTAACCAGAGATGCATTTTCTATACACCAATAATATCATTTAAAAAATGATTTTGAATTCAAAAACATTTGCATGAACTTTGCATTAAAATTACCATGTTTGAATAAACAATTTTACTTGCAAACAAGCTTTCCTCGTCAAGGAATTTCAAACAGCTGAGAAACTTGGTCAGTGACCCTATCAGGGGAAAGTATCTTCCAGATCCAGTTGTGAATCAATTCAAGTTTTTTTGCTCAGTGTGAGTTTTCTCAGAATTGGTTAGCCAGAAGATCATTTCAAGGCTCATACACGTGCATTTCTCTCCAATAGTCATTTCAGAAACTGAAGCCATGATCAGTTTATTCCAACAATTATCTCAAGAACTGAAGCCATGATCAATTTATTCCCAACAAACATTTCAAGAGCTGAAGCCATGATCAGTTTATCTCCAATAGTCATTTTAGAGTTGAAGCCATGATCAACTCATTTCCAGCAACTTTTGACTGAAGCCATGATCAGTTTATCCTCAACAGTCAGCTAATCTAGGACAAATCCCCAAGCAGCTCTCCATGTCTTTCCTCAGAAGATCATCAGTTCAATACAGTTTACAAGTGTGACAAATTTGGGTTCAATACATTTTCTTTCCAATCAAATTTGGCAGAATTCTCCGTGTTGAGGAATCAAACTTCCAATCTTACCTCCATAAAAGAGTCAAACTCCATTGTCATAAACGTCGGCATTACATGCATAGATCATTCACATATCATGCATAACAAAATTTATACATAATGCATAACAAGAGTGTTTCATCCTCATTTGCATTTCCCGAGGTCTTATTGTCATTGACATGTCACCTTGAGATTAAAGTCCAACTCAGTTGGCACCTACCAAAGAAAACACCAATTCAGTTGTTTCTCTCTTTCTTCCAATGCTAATCTTGGATGAGCTATTTCTCTCTTTCAACCAATGCCAATCTTGGGTATCATGTTTCCCCATGCTGTCAAAAGCCAATATTGGATATCAGGATCTTTTGTTTCCATCCAAAGCCAGTATTGGATGTTGTTATCTTTGTTGTCATTCAAAGCCAGTATTGGACACCATGCTTTTTCTCCCTTCATTCAAAGCCAATATTGAATGTCAAGGTCTCTTTTTCCATCCAAAGCCAACATTGGATGTTGTTACCTTCTCCTTCATTCAAAGCCAATATTGAATGTCAAGATCTCTTTTTCCATCCAAAGCCAGTATTGGATGTTGTTACCTTCTCCTTCATTCAAAGCCAATATTGAATGTCAAGATCTCTTTTTCCATCCAAAGCCAGTATTGGATGTTGTGACCTTTTCTCTCGTCTAAAGCCATTATTAGACGTTGAATTTTCCACTCATTCAAAGCCAATATTGGATGTTGTAATCTTTTCTCTTGTCTAAAGCCATTATTAGACGTTGAGTTTTCCATTCATCTAAAGCCAATATTAGATGTTGTGATCTTTTCTCTCGTCTAAAGCCAGTATTAGACGTTGAGCTTTTCTTTCATTCAAAGCCAGTATTGAATGTCATGATCTTTTGTTTCCATCCAAAGCCAGTATTGGATATTGTTATCTTTGTTGTCGTTCAAAGCCAGTATTAGACGCCATGATTTTTCTCCTTTCATTCAAAGCCAGTATTGAATGTCAGGATCTTTTGTTTCCATCTAAAGCCAGTATTGGATGTTGTTATCTTTGTCGTCGTCCAAAGCCAATATTGGATATTGTTATCCTTTTCTGCCGTCCAAAGCCAGTATTGGATGTCATGATGATTTGTCTCACCTTATTCAAAGCCAATATTGGATGTTGTGTTTCTTTTGCGTCCATCGTCTTTCCTGGACGACTCTAATGTAGCTTCAGATTTGGTCTCATCTCACATCTAATGTTCTTCTAGATGCTTCTGGTTGTCTTTTCCAGAGAGTTGCTCACCTCATTCAATGCCATTCTTGGATGTCGCTGCTTGCCTTCTCGAGTTTTATCTCTTTTTTCCAAGTATTGATGGTTACTCTTTGCGCCCTGACAGATATCCAGAAGTATCTTGTTGTTCCCCGGCGTGTCTTTCCACATCATTTCATCTGAACTACTATAAGTTTCCAGTTTCGAGTCTTTCCATATTTCCACAGAGTCTGTCCCATCTCATACATCATTCAAAAAAATATATGTCAAAAAAATAGTCCATGCATTCATTCATAACATATGCTATTATCTCATCAACGACGAAATTCAGGTCTGTTTGTATCTAATTACTTTCCGCCTATCTGGAAAAAATATAATTAAATAGGGGCAGCTGTTGTGCCCTAAATTTCGCCCCTAATTTTTTCAGTCGCACTTTCATATCATATTTTTTCATTTGGTCACAATCATTAATAAATAGCTTCATTCATCACATTTGCATCCTATCTTTAAGTTTGCTCTTGTGTTGTTGACTAACTTCTAATCAAAATACAAAAAAATATTTGTCTTTGTCTTTGCATATTTGTGTTTTGTAGGTACCGAGTCGAAGCATATGGTAAATAAGGTTTTCCGGAATTATTTCCCTAAAATCTCTATTTGCAAAGAAAAAGAATTAAATTTTTTTTCATTTTTTTCACTGTATAATCGATTGCTCCTAGGGTGCAATCGATTGCACAAAGTGCATTTTGCCCAATTTTTGAAAAAATACACTGTGCAAATCGATTTGCACACGTGAAAATTTGAAAAAAAATCACAATTTCAAGCTTGTCAAAATTTGGCTCCAATTTTCCTCTAATTTTTGAAAGAATTATCATTAATTCAAAATTTGGCTCCAAGAATCAATTACCAAATTACCACTAATCCCAATCCTAAACTCTATAAATAGAGCCGTCATTTCATTCAAATCTCAAGCTTTTGATAGCCAAAATCACTTTGCTAAAAAATCTCTCAATTCTCTCCATCTACCAAATTCACTCAAAGCTCCATTTTCAAGAAAAGTTAGTAAGCTTTGCATTGAAGCTTACTAATCTTTGAGCTAAACCTTCATCCAAACACTTTTTCTTCATTAATTATCTACATCCAAGCATGGGCAATTGATTCTTATGGTTTAATTGAAGCAAATTCTTGAAGTTGTGTTGATAATTCTCTAGATCTACCTTTGGTATGTTGGATTTTCCATCTTTCACAATGTGATCTCTTGTTTATCTTTGGGTTGATTCATTGAGCATTGTTTTGTAATTCCATTGGTTCTATTTTCTCATAGTTTGATGGAATTTTCGTGCTCAATTGAATCCATGATCATAAGGTGTTTGATGAAAAGTTTGAACAATGATTTGGCCTTTTAAAATGCTGTTTTGTTGCCTGTAACAGCGTGCAATCGATTGCTGTAACAGTGCAATCGATTGCACTAAGTGAAATTTGCTCAAATTTTTGAAAACTTCACTGTGCAAATAGATTTGCATTTTAGTGCAATCGATTTGCACAGAGACAAAATGCATTTTTTGCCTTGTTTTGGGGCAGCTTTGATCCAAAATACTTTTTCTACTAACTCCTTTTGATTGTTGGTTTGGATTGCAATTTAAAATGTCCAATTTCTCTTTAAATTCAATGGAATTTGTGATGTAAATGAAGTTGGATAAATGTTCATCAATTCAAATCTACCAAAGAGTGAATTATTTAATTCATTTTTGGTGCTTTGGATTAATGATATGTTTAGTTCTTTAATCTATCTAGATGAGTGATTGAATTTAAGGATGAAAGAAATTTGAGGTAGTGATCCAAATTAGCTTATCATTCCCTTCCCTCTTTATCTTATCCCTTTCATTTTTTAATTGTGTTACATGTTAAGGGATGATGATCTCTATATCATTTATCCAAACACGAAGTACATAGATTGCTATTGACCAGCCTCAAAATAGGTGCAACTTCTACATAAGTCCACTTACGATTGCTTAACATAGAGCTAAATTTTGTCCCGATTCGAATAAGTGATCACTCGTGTCCCAAACCTATGTTTGCAAGCCCAAGTATGTTAATTTTATCTATTTGATCCAATAACCTTGAGATTCATTGAGTGGAGGCTTTGGTTCTACCAATCCTCTAATGGATCTTCATCAATTTTGTCCAACGCGGATCACTTAAACGTCGTTGATCATTAAATGTTACTTTTGAGGATTCCAAAATGGATGATATACTTGACAAAAAGAAAATGCAACTTGTTGTGTGGAGGCTTTGGTTCTACCGATCCTCTAATGGTTCAGATAAATCTCTCAACGATTTATTCTGATTCGTCTCCAGATTTCCATTGGTTCAGATAAATCATTCTACGATTTATTCTGATTCGTCTCCAGATTTCCACTGGTTCAGATAAATCTCTCAATGATTTATTCTGATTCGTCTCCATATTCTCACTGGTTCAGATAAATCTCTCAACGGTTTATTCTGATTCATCTCCAGATTATGAAGTGCTAGGGGAGTTGGCCAGGTTGTTGCAACAGGAAGAAAGGACCATTCATCCACACGAAGAGCCGGTCGAAACAATTAACTTGGGAATTGAGGAAGACAAGAAGGAGGTCAAGGTGGGTGCCAACCTGGAACCTAATGTCAAGGAGCGTCTGATTCAGTTATTGCATGATTATGTTGAGATCTTTGCCTGGTCGTACGAAGACATGTCGGGACTTGATGTAGACATTGTGGTACATCGTCTGCCTACAAAGGAAGATTGTCCCCCAGTAAAGCAAAAGGTTCGTCGCATGAGGCCCGATATGTCGAAAACGATCAAAGCAGAAGTCGTGAAGCAATTCAATGCCGGATTTTTGGCAGTCACCTCTTATCCCCAATGGGTGGCCAATGTTGTTCCTGTACCTAAGAAATACGGTAAAGTGCAGATGTGTATGGACTACAGAGACTTAAACAGGGCAAGCCCCAAAGATGATTTCCCACTCCCCCACATCGACATCCTAGTTGACAATACGGTGCAACACAAAGTGTTTTCCTTCATGGACGGATTCTCGGGCTACAACCAAATAAAAATGGCGCCTGAGGATATGGAGAAAACGACCTTTGTTACACAGTGAGGAACTTTCTTCTATAAGGTCATGCCATTCGGACTGAAGAATGCTGGGGCAACTTATCAACGCGCCATGGTAGCTTTATTTCATGACATGATACATCATGAGATAGAGGTCTACATAGACGATATGATAGCCAAATCGCAGACGGAAGAAGAGCACCTTGATCACTTACATAAGTTGTTTGAGAGGCTGAAGAAGTACAAATTGAGATTGAATCCAAACAAGTGTACATTCAGAGTACGGTCTGGTAAACTCCTAGGCTTTGTCGTCAGCAACAAAGGTATCGAGGTTGATCCTGCCAAGGTTAAAGCGATACAAGAAATGCCATATCCTCATACTGAGAAAGAAGTCAGAGGATTCTTGGGACGTCTGAATTACATAGCCAGGTTTATTTCTCACCTGACATCTACTTGTGAGCTAATCTTCAAACTCTTGAAGAAAGATCAAGTAGTCAAATGGAATGATGAATGCCAAGTTGCTTTTGACAAAATCAAAGAATACCTGCAAGAGCTTCCTGTGTTGTTGCCACCTATCGAGGTAAGGCCATTGATCTTATATCTAACTATTTTAGAAAACTCAATGGTGTGTGTGCTGGGGCAGCATGACGAGTCTGGCCGAAAAGAGCATGCTATTTATCACTTGAGCAAAAAGTTTACCGACTGTGAAACAAGATATTCACTGCTCGAGAAAACTTGCTGCGCTCTAGCATGGGCTGCTCGCCGGCTGAGACAGTATATGATGACCCATACTACTCTGTTAATATCTAAAATGGATCCTATAAAGTACATCTTCGAGAAGCCCGCTCTTTCTGGGAGGATAACGAGATGGTAGATGATCCTGACAGAATATGACATACAATATACTACCCAGAAAGCTATAAAGGGTAGTGTATTAGCTGATCACCTCGCTCACCAAGCTGTGGAAGACTATCAGTCCATGAAGTTCGAATTCCCGGATGAAGACATCATGACGTTAGACAATTGTGAAGAAATCAGGCCATATGACGGACCTGAACAAGGATCCTGATGGACCCTGTTCTTTGATGGGGCATCCAACGCACTTGGAAATGGTATTGGTGCCGTACTCATATCTCTAGAAGGATGTCATACTCCCTTCACGGCCATACTTTGCTTCAACTGTACAAACAACATGGCAGAATATGAAGCATGCATCTTCAGTCTCAAAGCTGCTATAGACCTGGGGATCAAATACTTGGATGTATTTGGAGATTCAACTTTGGTCATCAGTCAAATAAAAGGGGAATGGGACACCAAACACCCCAACCTTATCCCTTATAAAGAACATGTGTTGACATTGCTGCCGAATTTCGAGAAGATTACCTTTGAGCATTTCCCATGAGAAGAAAATAAGCTAAAAGACGCATTAGCTACAATGTCATCTATGTTTAAACTTAATTGGGATAACGAGGCTCCTCAAAACACCATTGAGCGGATGGATGAACCAGTTCACTGTCACGAGATCGATACTGAAGAAGTAGTGGATCGACCTTGGTTCCATGAAGTTAAAAGGTATCTCGAGTCTCGGGAATATCCATAAGGAGCTTCGGTGAATGACAAGAAGTTCCTAAGAAGATTCTCAACTAAATTCTTCCTTAGTAACGACATTTTGTACAAACGCAGTCATGACTCTGTATTGCTTCGGTGCGTAGACAAGGTTGAGGCTGAAAGGATCATGGTTGAATTACACGAAGGCACTTTTGGTACCCATTCCATTGGGCATACAATGGCAAAGAAAATCCTACGGGAAGGCTATTATTGGTCTACCATGGAAGCAGATTGCTACCAACACTCTCGGACTTGCCATAAGTGTCAAATTTATGCAGATAAAGTGCACGTACCTCCGGTTCCTCTAAACGTCTTGATGGCTCCTTGGCCCTTTGCTATGTGGGGAATTGATATGATTGGGGAAATCAAGCCAACGACCTCCAATGGACACCGTTTCATCTTTGTGGCCCTCGACTATTTTACAAAGTGGGTTGAGGCAGCTTCCATTGATTCCGTTACTAAGAACGTGGTCGCCCGGTTCATCAAACAGAATCTCATCTGTCGGTACAGTATCCCAGAGAGAATCCTCACTGATAATGGTATGAATCTAAACAACACTATGATCACCACTTTGTGCGAGCAATTCAAGATTCAGCATCACAATTCTTCCCCTTGCCGGCAAAAGATTAATGGTGCTGTAGAAGTTGCTAATGTGTTGTACAAGAGAAATTATGACATGGTCTTACTTAGATGCATGGATAGACACGAAGCAGTCATGTTGATGCATGAGATTAATTAGGGTTCATTTGACACTCATGCCAATGGATATTCGATGGATAAAAAGATGCTAAGGGCAGGTTACTATTGGCTGACAATGGAATCAGACTGTTACAAATTTGCAAAGAAGTTCCATAAATGCCAGATTTATGCGAACAAGATTCATGTGCCTTCGAAACTTCTAAATGTTATTTCTTCCCCGTGGCCTTTCTCTATGTGGGGATTGGCATGATTGGAATGATAGAATCCAAAGCTTCGAATGGACACCGTTTTATCTTGGTAGCAATTGATTACTTCACCAAATGGGTGGAAGCTGCATCATATGCTAATGTTACTAAGCAGGTGGTAGTGCACTTCATTAAGAATAATCTTATATGTCAGTACGGTGTGCCGAGTAGAATCATCACCGATAATGGCTCGAATCTGAACAACAAGATGATGACAGAACTGTGTGAAGAATTCAAGATTGTCCATCACGATTCATCTCCGTACAGGCCGAAGATGAATGAGGCTGTTGAAGCTGCTAATAAGAATATCAAGAAGATCATCCAGAAGATGGTTGTTACTTATAAAGATTGGCACAAAATGCCCCCTTTTGCTTTACATGGATATCAGACATCTGTCCGCACTTCAACAGGAGCAACCCCGTTCTCCCTTGTGTATGGAATGGAATTTGTGCTCCTAATCGAGGCTGAGATTCCTTCTTTGCGTGTGATAATCAAAACCAAGTTGTCAGAGGCTGAATGGGTCCAAAACAGGTTTGACCAATTGAATTCGATCGAAGAGAAGAGAATGACGAATTTGTGTCATGGGTAGTTATATCAGAAGAGAATGAAGAAAGCTTTTAATAAGACGGTCAAACCTCGTGAATTTATAGAAGGCGACCTCGTGCTGTGGAAGATCATGTCTTTCAACACTGATTCTAGGGGCAAGTGGACTCCCAATTTTGAAGGCCCATATATTGTCAAGAAAGCCTTCTCTGGCGGTGCATTAACTCTTGAAACTATAGATGGCGAGGATTTCCCACGTCCCATGAATGCTGATGCATTCAAGAAATACTTCGCCTAAAAAAATAAAAGAATAGCTTGCTAAGTTGAAAACTCGAAAGGGCGACTTAGGCAAAAAAAAGCGTCTCGGTAGGCCGAAAATCTGAAAGGGCGGTTTAGGCAAAAATTAGAGACATAAACAAAATAAAATCTACTGCTAAGTTGAAAACCTGCAAGGGCAGCTTAGGAAAAAGTTAGGGACTTTCTTGGCAAGTAACTGTATCAGACAAGACTTGATCATTGAAGCAACAATCTTCTTAGGTCCTCACCATACTTCAACAGGAGCTGCTGCTCAGGATTTCAAAGTTGTTAGAGGGAATAGTGGTCATTGTATATCAATGTATCTTTTCCATTATATATTACCATTTTCCAAACTTTATAATCATCCATGGAGTCTCGCCATTCACATACTACCATTCTATCAATACAATTTGAGCCTTTACCCAATTCTTTGTAGTTCTTATTTTTATTCAGCTTACAAAGACTCCATTTATAATTGATAATAATTTTCAAAGCGAAAATATTAAATAACAAAATTGTTTTTCAAAAAGAATTTACAACTTACTTTTACTTTAGATTTTATGATTCTAGAGGAGAACAAAGAAGTAGTGATCCCAGGAATGGATAAACTTCAGTAATTTTGGGAAGTTTTATTTCCCCAAGAAAGTTTTCTTAGGTCGTTTTCGCTGGTATGCGTGTGTTTATTGTATATTAAAGATGATACCAATTGGCGTAAGGTGCAATATCGGGTTTATGATCCCAATGTCCCCAGTCAAGTGTTGGTCCATTTTCTGATTTTTGGGTTTGCATGGTCTGAGTCCTCTATTCCAGATTCCCTAGCGAAGTCTTCCCTCATATGACGAAATGTCTTTTTCCCTTGATGTGTTGAGATGGAACTATTTTCAAAATGTCGTTCTTTCTGCAGTTTTGGCATTATTGTTGGTATTTATTTCCCAGGCAACTAGACCAGAGAAATATATTTTCTAAGAAGTGTTGAGACAGTTGTCAACCCTTTGGGTTTTCACCCGCCAAGTGTTGGGTTTGATTTAAAATCCCCAGGGGTTTGACCTCTTTATATAATGTTGATTTCTGGATTCCCCAGGAAGGCTATCCCAGGGCATTTTTTTGTTGGAATAAGTTTGCATGATATGAAGGTTCAATCCAGGGTTCCCTAGTGAAGGCCTCTCTATTTGATAGAAGTCTTTCCTCCATGTGCGTCCTGAGTTTTGACTCATTTATAAAGCATCTCCCTCTCGGTAGTACTTGTAGTTCGTTTGATTGCCCGATAAACAGGCAAGGGCAGTGTTTTATTTAAGAAGTGTTGAATTGGTTATCAACTTTTTAGGTTTTCACTCGACAAGTGTTGGGTTTGATTTAAAATCCCCATAAGATTGATTTCTTGCCATAATGTTTGACTTCTTAATTCTCTAAGTTGTTGTCCCCATGAGGTTTCATAATTTTCCCCCAGAAAAGTTGGTGCAATACTTACTCTCAATATTGAAGAACATATCTGGTTTCCCCAGTGAAGAACGTATCTTGGTTTCTTCTCTTCGATGTGGTGTTGACCTCTCTAATGAAGTCAGCATGATCCCCCCGTTGATATCTCGATGATGAGGCACTATCTCCCCTAGTGAAGTATGTATGATATTTCTCCATTAAAGTCAGCTCGAAATCCTCAGTTGATATTTTGCCGATATGATTTCCATCTGCCTTATTTGAAATCAGTATTGCAATTCCCAATAGAAGTGCGGACCATGAAATCATTTGTTTTCTCATTGAAGTCTGAGTGCCATTCCCTGGTGGAGCCTAGAGAAGGATGTTATACCCCTGTTTCTCTACTGTTTTGTCACTATGATTTTTTTACTTACGGATTACGTTCCTTCCCAGTGAAGTTAAGCTGCGGAATAGGATTTTGTTTCCTCAGTTGATGCTTAATTTCTTATGGAATGTTCATCTTGGATGTGATTTAGCCGAGTGTTGTTTGTTCCCGAGTTGGTTTTGTTTGTTTATCCCCAATGTTATATGTCTGTTTTGTCAGCATATACATGATAACACTCATACATTCATACATACATCATACATAGTTGAATTTAGAAAATCATTGCTCATTCACATTCGTTAATATCTTGTTGACATATTACCCTATTTTACAGAGTTGTGTTATCCTCTCTCCAATAGAACGCCAACCTTAAGCAGAAAGTGTATATTCTTTCAATTTCCCCACTGAGTTATCCCTCGTGGAAGATTTTTGCTTTAGCCTTCTTGTACAGATCTTTGTCTGGATGATTTGGATTTCTCTCTTGAGTTTATTTCTCAACGGATGTATTTTGGTTGACTGTTTCATTCCCGTTTATTTCTGGTTTGAATATTTGGTTCCCAGCAATATTATTACTTATGATCCCTACAAGTTTCGAGCCTTGGTTTGAGAATGTGCATTTAATTTGGACAAGAAGGCTTTATCTCCCCAACAGGAATATGTAGGCATCTCCCCAGGACGTCATGATTCATTCCCCAGGAAGTCATATTTCATTCCCTAGGAAGTCATATTGCTTTCCCCAGAAAGTCATTTTTATAATCCTTCCCATAACATCAAGTAGCAGGTCTCTTTATTTGAGCAACTTGTACTTCCCCATAAAAGTCAATGTTACTTTTTTTTTCTATCTTCTCTATGAGTGGATAGTTTGCAGTTTGTTGTTAAATTACTCCAGTGGATGGAAAGTCTTTCAATATCTCAGAGACAATTCATTGTGAAATATTTGCAAGTGGTAATCTCTTTATTTGAGACAACTTATATATTACCCTTTCCAGGAAGAATGCCTTGGTTAAAGAAGAATTTGAGACCCGTTCTAGGTGAAACGCCAGAATTTTGGGAAAACCTGTTATCTTTTTTCTACCTTCAGTGAATGTTGGTAGTTCACTGTCAGTGAACGGCGGTGCTATGATATATTTTCTCTTACTACCTTCAGTGAAAGTTGGTAGATCACCATCAGTGAAAGTTGGTGATTGTTATCTTTTTGCTACCCTCAGTGAATGTTGGTAGTTCATCATCAGTGAACGATGGTGCTATGATATATCTTCTCTTACTACCTGCAGTGAAAGTTGGTAGTCCATCATCAGTGAAAGTTGGTGATTGTTATCTTTTTGCTACCTTCAGTGAACGTTGGTAGTTCATCGTCAGTGAAGAATGGTGCTATGATATTTTCCTTATACCTTCAGTGAAAGTTGTGATTGTTATCTTTTTGCTACCCTTAGTGAACGTTGGTAGTTCATCGTTAGTGAACGACGGTGCTATGATATTTTCCTTCTACCTTCAGTGAAGGTTGGTAGGTCACCTTTAATGAAAGTTGGTGATGGTTATCTTTTTTCTACCCTCAGTGAATGTTGGTAGTTCATCGTCAGTGAACGACGGTGCTATGATATTTTCCTTCTACCTTCAGTGAAAGTTGGTAGGTCACCTTCAGTGAAAGTTGGTGATTGTTATCTTTTTGCTACCCTCGGTGAATGTTGGTAGTTCATCGTCAGCGAACGGCGGTGCTATGATATTTTCCTTCTACCTTCAGTGAAAGTTGGTAGTTCATCGTCAGTGAACGTCGATGATATTTTCTCTCTACCTTCAATAAACATTGGTAGCTCACCATCAGTGAACATCGGTGTTGTTATTTATTTTCTCTTTTTACCTTCAGTGAACAGTGATAGTTTTGCCTTAAAAGTTGGTGTATCCTTTGACTTTTTACCATCCTCTATGAGTCATTTTTTTATTCACCAGTGATTTATTTTCCTGGTTGGGTTTCTCTTTTGATCCTTATTTCCTTTGCTACATCCGCAATGGTGTTTTGCGTCCCTTTGAGGTTGTTCATATGCATTCATACCCATAAACATTGCATGGCATCTTAGCGCCAAAAATAGGGTTTGTTTTATATTTAAGTATCTTCGATCGCGTCGACACGAAGATTTTTAACCTTCGTATCTCCGGATAGAAGAAACTTAAATAAGGGCAGTTGTTGTACCCCAATTTTTGCCCCTAAGATCCCTTAATCATACCATATTGATTAAATCACAACAAGATCACATTAGGGCTTTTGGTTCTCCTCCCTATCTCTAGCTTTTCTCTTTGAGGAATCACCAAGAACCTTGACTTGTTTTTATTTTGTGATCATGCATGTTTTGTTTTGACTTTCCATTTATTTAATAAAATGCAATGTTGGTTTGTCTTACTTGTTAATAATGTAGGTAAAGGCAATGTGGCTTAGCAAATTGATCCATGGGTTCATGAGTTTATTTCCATGCCCTAGTCAATAAAGCTTGAGAAGTTAAAACCTCATCATTGAAGTTACATTGGAAGAAATGGCATGGCAAGGTTTATCTTGGTTCACCACATTTCAACGTTATCAAGATTGATTCAAAAGTACAAGAGGTTGATTGAAGAAGTTGTCATGGTTGGACAAGGCATTGTTCCCATTGGTCACAAGTGCATATTTCTCTCAATTCTCAAGATATGCAAGTGGTTTTGGTTGCTATTAGTTCTCATTATCATCCTCAACAACTTCTATCTACAAAGCAAAAGTGTTGGTACAAGAAGGTTGTTTAAAATTGTCAAAGTTCCTCAAAGCATTTTCTTGATATAGGAGCTAGGGTTTTGAACTTCAAAGAAATATATCTTGCTCATATTTTGGTATTTTTGAGTGATTCCAAAAACATCCTTCTATTCAAAGGGTTATTAACAAATCAGTTCAAAAGTTTCAAGGAGTTTTCATGTGGAAGAAACTTGATGATGAAGAAAGATTACAAGTCCTCCAGATGAACCCCCAATTTCTCATGTGTGACTTCAAATGATCATAACTTGGTCAATTTTTATCACGTTGAGCCCACTAATTTTCCATAATGATCTTGAGGATGTGAAATTTATTCCTTCTTTTATATGCAAAGTGAGAAAATGGATGGAAGATGCCCTAAGGATACAAAAGATAATAGGTCATTTCATGATTTTTTACCAACTTCAACAATTCATAACTCTCTCAATTTTTGGAGATTTTGAATTGTTCAAGTTTCAAAATGTCACTTAAGATGTCTATTTCATGCCATATTTTTTGGTCAAGAGAAAATTCCAAGAGGAAAGCCATGTTTGGATGCAAAACATTATAGGTCACTTTTGAAGAAAAAACTTGAAATATTTCTAAGTATGGAAAGTCAAACCTTTTCTTTCAAATTTGACTCAACACAACTTCTTGCTCAAACATCCAATTTTTCTCACTCCTTGAACATTGTAAAGCTTGTGACTTTATCTTTCAAATGCTTCAAAAATCACATCATATGGTGCCCTACATTATTGGCACGATGGTTATGAAAGTAGCATTATAAAATGAAAATTCCAAGTTCAGTCAAATTTGAAAATTGGTTTAAATCCAATTACAATCCCGTTTAAAGATCAATTTCGTGTCTAATGATGTTTAGGAACTTGCCATAACAAGAAACGACCCTTAAACCATTCATTTTGCTGCATTTTGAGCCATGTGAAGTCACACTTTTCACACTTAGCAGGTCCATACAATTTCATTGATTTTGCCTCCAATTCACACGCTTGTGCCTTGCATCATGATCAGCTATAAATAAGGATCATCCCTCACTCATTTGGGCAAGCTTTTGATAGCCAATTGACCCCTGTTCAGATCCTACACGAACTATGAATTTGAAATTCTGATTTCTTACATTCTCACCTTCAAACACCAAAAGCTCTATTCAGTTAGCTTCATTGAACTTCTCTGAAGCTAACCATACGGTTACTTTCAAGAATTGTGACCTATATTGATCCGGAGAAGTCCAATTTCAGAACAACTTCGCACTACTTCGTTTAGGTAGATTTCTTGGCCAAATTGATTCAAATAAAAGACTAATCCACTCCTTGTATTCTTATGATCCTCGTGCTCTTTATAGTTTGCAATTTCATTGAGAATTGAGTGAGATATGCCATATTTTCGTGCTCACTATTTTTTCTGGTTTTCTTTAAACACAACCTTGCATAATTTATATAAATTTGGCGCGATAATACCATTATAATCATCTTGAAGAGACGAATCTAATGGTATTGGTCTAGTTTGCTAATTTTACAATTTGAAGGATTCAATTTGGGGATGGCTGGAGGTTGAAGACGATGACATGTCCGTCTTCAACCAATGACATGAGGCCACGTATTTTTTTTGAAATAGATTCAATATGCTTGCCTTACCATACGCGTGCCTCAGGAGCCCTTGGATCTTATTACTTTTGTGAGTCAGACTCCATCCAACGCGCGACATTTTAAGTTGTTTTATTTTAAAAATATTGGATATGGTGTGATATTAGTAATGTCCATGATATGCACAGTGCGCCAGATCCCTTGGATTTGATTACTAATGCGTTTTGACTCTCATCCATTGGTCCACATCTTTTTGGTTTTAATTTTCTTTTCTAATTTTTATATTTAATTGCTTTAAATTTCAAAAAATTATAGAAAATTCATTTTAAGTCCAAAAAATCTGAAAAAATTATGATTTTTTATTTTTCTCTTTCTGATTTTTATTTTTTTACAATTTTATTTTGTGTTTTGATAATTTTTTTATAAATTTTCACTTTATTTGATTTGTTTTAAATGTTTAAAAATACTTTTATGCATTTTTAAATTCTGAAAAAATTATGGAATGATCCAATGATATTGTGACAAATATCGGTGACCTCATTTATTTTTTATTTCTGACTTTGTTATTTTTTTTATCATTTTTGGTTTATTTTACTAATTTATTTTAATTTTAAAAAATAGTTTACGACTTAAAAAATGACCAAAATTTTTATAAAAATATTTTAGTTCATTATGATTTTTCAATGGTCTTACTTAATTTTTCTTGATTAATTTGAACAAAGTTGATATTTTTTCTCTTTTATTTCTATTTTAAAACATTTTAAAACCCTTTTTAATATATATATTAAATGCAATATCATTTTGTGATTATTTTATGGCTGATCTTGGGTTGAATTTTAATCATGAACTTTGTTAACATCATTGGATCCATGGTGTTGAGTCTAACTCCATAAAAATGGATGAATGATTTTAATAATAGTTTGATTAAAATTTAATTCAAATATGGTTTGTATGTTCTTTCCCACCCTCTTCATCTTATCCCTTTCTTATTGCACTAAGTGTTATTAGAGCATGATCTCTATATCATGTTTCAAAATAAATGGTGCATAGATTTCTATTGACCGGCCTCAAAATAGGTGCGACTTCTATATAAGTCCACTTGCGATTGCTTAATATATCGCTAAATTTTGTCCCGATTCGAATAAATGATCGTTCGTAGCCCAAACCTATGTTTGCAAGCCCAAGTATCTTAATTTGATCTCTTTAATCCAAAAACCTTGAGATTCATTGTGTGGGGGCTTTGGTTCTACCAATCCTCTAATGGATCTATATCACTTTTGGTCAATGCGGATCACTTAAACATCGTTGATCATTGAATGGTACTTTTGAGGATTCCAAATGGATTATATACTTGACAAAAAACAAATGCAACTTGTTGTGTGGAGGCTTTGGTTCTACCAATCCTCTAATGAGTTCCAAATGCAAGTTTCAAGATGGTCATCCAACTAACCACTAATTATTAATTTTTTTTTTTACTTTATGCTTTTATTTTTTATGTTTTATGTACCATTTACTTTAAACATTACATTTTATGCCATTTTATTATCTTTCTCACTTGAGCATTTACTTTCTTGTCATTTTTATTTTTCTCACTTGGGCTTTTCTTTTCTTTTTCAAGATACATAATAATCAACATGAACCCTAAAAAAGCTTTAATGATACTTGGACTATTTGGTTACTATCCTTGGCATTATGGAGTATTGGACTTCTTGGACTTAGGATTAGAAACCTTGGCCTATGTTGGAGACCTTATGATCTTAATTGATATTTTGTCTGGAGTTCTTGAGGTTTACCTCAAGACATTGGGTTGTTTGTATGTTTTGTGTGTAGGTTATTGTGATTACATACTGTGATAAGGTGGCAGAACCGACTGTTTTTGAAAATGCTGGTTTGCGATTTGCGTTTGTGTTCGCAAAATGTCGCGGTAAGCAAGAGTCGCCACCGACTTTTATTTTATCCAACTGGAAAGGACAAAAGCACAGAAAAATTCCTTTTTCGAGATTTTGAGTACGGGGGGTAGATTATAGAAAGGGAAGGTGTTAGCACCCTTTCTATCCATGGTTTTCCATGGGCTCTTAGGTACTTGCTCATCATTTTAAAATTGCTTGTGTGTGTATTTGTTTTGAAAAGTTTTGTTTTACTTCGTTTTAACCCTTGTTTCTGTCCTCAAGAGTGTTACGAAGTTGTTTTTGAAAACTTTGTTTGAAAAGTGTAAGCGTGAAAAAAGTTTAATTTTTAGCAAGTACCTACTAGCATCTACCTACTCGAGAAAGATTATTTCTGTTCTTATTTCCTTTAGACAACTCTATCCTACTATTGAGAATGAGGTAGCATCGTCGTTGGAGTTGTAAGGGTCAATTCGAAAGGGAGGTACGATCACTAAAGCAATGTTAGGACGTCTTAGTAATAACCCTAATGTCTTAAGATCATATTCGAGGCAATATTTCTGACGCAACCTTTCCGAACAAAACATTTGATCTTTGTTAGACAAGAGGGAAACCACTAAGACACCCTATACTTAATGACCGTTTACCGAGGGCAACCGAAGTGAGAGTGTCCCCTAGGAGCGCGCATGTGCGAGTTATTGATTTCAAATTATTATCTTTGCACATTAGGGTTTGCTAATTGTATTAACTTGTCACGCATTCTTGTCATACAATCCTATTAGCATACATCTAAACAGTTAATATTTACGAGAAATAAAATGCGAAAAAGTAAAACCTACGCTATTACAAGGCTTCGAGGAGGGGGATTAATTACATAACCAAAAAACTGGGGAAAAGCGATAAATGAAAATCCTAACTTAAACTATTACATACCAGTGAACAGTTACAACAATATTGGATAAAATAAATAGCCAGCGCGCGGCGAATTAAATGCCAAGTGACTAGGGTTTTGACCCTTGACTAAACTTAATTGTAATTGATTTAAAATAACGATGTTTTTTTTGTCATTTTTGTTATTTTAAGAAAGTAATGAAATAATTGAGTAAAAAAAAGAAAATCCTAAATTCTAAATAATTTTAATTGTGAAAGAAATTAGAATTGCCTTAAATTAATTCAACTGATTGATTAACAAAATTTATTAAGAAAATAAGTTTTCTTTTTCTGATTTTTTGATTGGCCAATTTTAGAATTTTTTTTTAGTATTGTTAAAGAAAAGAATAATTAAAGAAAAGAAATTAAAAGAGGTAAAAAAGAAATAAACCAAGGGCATGCTGTCAGCGGCGCTGATCAGAGGATGATGGTCAAGAAGATGGTGGCCCTCAGAAGATGGGGACATGCTGGATCTAGTTTTGAATGGGATCCATAAGATGATAGCCTGCAGGTGTTGGATCTGGTTCTGACTGGGATCCAGAAGATGATGGCCTGCATGTGTTGGATCTGGTTCGGACTGAGATCCAGAAGATGATGCGCTGAATCTGATCCTGTCTAAAGGATCAGAAAGATGGTGCACTGTATCTGCTGTTGGCCGGTGGATCCAGAAGGTGGTGATCCTCAGAAGATGCACATGCTAGCTCTGGAGAAAACAAAGGAGAATATACCAAAAGCTCATACCTGGGATCGAAACCAGAACACTGAACTTCTGATTTCTTTCTTCTGATCAACTATGCTGGATGTTAGTTCATTAATATAATGGCAGCAAAGAATATACAAGATCTATAGGTTTTTGGCCAGAATAACACGCCATAATTTGAATTAGCCAGTCAGGCTGTTACACGCTATTGTCTTCTTTCCTAGAACCATCGTTTAAAGTTCTGAACTTTTACCTACAGACACTTACTGTAGCTACAAACCTGCAACTTTCAATCATCAAGAAAACGCATGCTAGAATGAATTCTATTTACATGGTTCTGTTCGTCTCGAACCCACGAATACTAGGGTACTACTTTCTTGGGCTAACTTTACTGACACAGAGAAACCTTAAAACATAAGAGCAAACCCTAATAATGGCATCTTCATGTGAAAGCGTTAGAAATACAATTAAATGGTATCAAAAGCTTGCAAACTCAAAGACAAACACAAGTATATCATTAAAATATGCAATGGGTGAGTGAATCAATGAACCTGAATTTGGATTTAGAGGCAGATCGTGATACCTCTATCTTGCAATTCCAAGCGTGGAAAGGCTTGAATCTGATTGGAAATTACTCCTGGAATATCCAGCATCCTATTGACAATATGAGAATGGCACGAATCGACCTCCAACACAGAACTTGGATCACCACTTTTCTTGAAGTTTCTGAGTTTTTTCTTTCACCTCTGCACAACTTCCCTCTCCCTACTTTTGGTCTTCTTTTCTTCCTTATGTACCCTAGAACGAATTAGGGTTGCAAACTTGAATCAAATCTTCTTCAATTAAGATGATTGAATCATGATTTGATCCTTATGCAAATCTTTCTAAATCAAGCCAAATCCAATATTTTTGTGTTCAAATGAAGCTTGCATGATTTGATTCTTTTTCCATCTGTATAATAGGCCTAAACATGCACAAAATCTCAAGCTTTGATTAGTTTTGATATTTTCATGATTTTATTTTATTTTTATTTGATTTAATTGAAATAAAATCAAAATAAATGACAAAAATAAAATAAAGACAAATGGGAAGGATCATGGGTCGTGGGTCATGTTACAAACTAAATTCAAGCATAAAAAGTTGGGCCCATTTGACAAAAATTGCAATTTTGGCCACATTTGACTTTTGGCAATTTTGCAAAAAAGGTCAACTTTGTCAATCCATAACTCCTTCAATTTTGACCCTAGAGATGTGTTCTTGGAATTTTTAGAAAGCTTAAGATGTCCTCTAATCAACCCTTTTAGTCTCATCTCAATTGGGTCTTCCATGTTCATGTATGAATCTTTGACAAAAAAGGTGTTTTTGTTGACTTTCCAAAATGACCTATAATGTCCAAATTTATATCTTCTTGTGAGTGCATATTTTGAACTTGGGATCTGAATATGAATTGTAGGGAATTGAATCCTATTAAAAATGAGCTTTGGATGGGTCATTTTTGATAAATTATGAGAAAGTTATGCTTGGTCAAAGTTGAGTTGACTTTTCCTACAAAACCCTAATTTAGCAACTTTTGGGTTTTGATGAATTGTGAGAAATCCTTGAGGAATCATGACCAACCCTTGATCAAATGATGAATAATATTTCAAAATGAGGATGTTGACTAAAAATCTTGAAGTTTGACTGTATGTGGGCCACAGTTGACTTTTGCCCTAACACAATCGATTTTTAGCCCTTTGAGCAATTGACTGAGCAAACTTCCTCTGCAAGGCTTGAAACTTGACATGGATGATCTTGATAACATATTAGGACAATGGTGAGAATTTGGGATCCTTTGGACTCAAGTACCTTGGTGCAAACTGAAACCCTAATTTGAGGTAGACTGCCTTAGGAGAGAGTTTGTCAGATCAACCCATGGACTTCCTTGAGCAATTTGAGGACCTCACTTGAAATGTATTTAGAAATGTGGGAGGGAAAATTTTGGAGTACAACAGCTGCCCCTGTTCAATCTTCTTAAACCTGAGGATGTAGATTGGCTTGTCTGCCTTTCGTGATCTGAAGGTAGAAGATGATTGAACACTAGAGTGCCTAGAAATTTGCACTCGCATAGAGTGGTATTTCTCTTGTGATGTCGGGAATGGGCTTATAGATGCCATTTAGAAGTTGATGTTGGAAGATGGGCTTAAAGATGCCATCCGAAGAAGTGTCGATCACATCAGAGATTCCTTTGCGAGAGTCTGTATACCTGTTGTTGAGGAGGACTACGCTGAGGAATGTTGGTCTCTGTTTTAGGAGAAATAGAATTTTAGGAGCTTCATTCATCCGTTATTCTACTGGGGAATCATCACTTAGTTGAAGAGGCAAAAACAAACTGCTATTTGGTCGTGCTCCAGGCTTCACAGTGATTTGTTGAGGAAAATACGATCGACTACTATCCGGTCATACTCCAGGCTTCACAGTGACTTACTGGGGGGATGAGATTAAACTTGCTATCTGGTCGTTCTCCAGGCTTCACAATTTCTCAATTCTTATCTGGTCATACTCCAGGCTTCAGAAGGAATTAAGTTGTTATCCGGTCGCATCCGGGCTTCAACTTGATTTTAAGGCAATACTAATATCCGGCCGATTCCGGGCTTCTTAGTAATTGGCTAGGTAAGCTTCTATTCAGTCGAATTCCGAGCTTCACAGTGCCTTATACTGTTATTTGGTCGTATCACAAGCTTCAGCGTTCTTTTCCTCTATCTGGTCGTGATCCAGGCTTCGCTGTGTCTTATACCATTATCTGCTCGATTTCAGGCTTCATGGTATCTTGTATTGCTATCTGGTCAATTTCGAGGCTTCACAATACCTTGTTGAGTGGTTAAACTATTTTCTGGTCGATTTCCGGGCTCACAGCTTGTGTTTATGATACACTACTATCTGGTCGATTCCAGGCTTCATGGTGTCTTGTACTGCTATCTGGTCGATTTCCAGGCTTCACAGTAACTTGTTGGGGATTCAACTATTTTACGGTCGATTTCTGGGCTTCATAGCTTGAACTTGAGATATACCACTATCTGGTCGATTCCAGGCTTCGTAGTATTTGGAGAAATCAAGATATTATCCGGTCGAATCCGGGCTTCATAACTTGAACTGGAACAGAAATCTTAGCATTGATTTGACTGAACCAGAGAAAACTTGTGAGAATTTGATTGTATCTTTCTCTGAAAGGTAAAGAGTTAGTCGTATGTAATGTCATGATGTATGACATGTATCGAGTAATGATGTTCTCAAAATAAATGAGATTGTGTTGTATGATGCATATGTGTATGCCATGATGTATGAGTATGCAATGTTCTTGTGATATTATCTAGCTGGGGAGAATAAATCCAAGACTGTTATTGAAGAGTTCAAGGAGTTGAGTTCTTCGCGCTCGCTGGGGATAATGACCGAAGATGATTAGTCAGAGACTTGCGTCCATTCTATTTGAGAATATTCCACCGGGAGAGACACTGTTGGAGAATAAATTGGTGAGAGAATGACTCTGTGGGGAAGAGAGGTATTCTGCTAGAAGATCTGCTGATTTGGAGAAATAACCTCGGCTGGGGATGAATTACCGTTGCTAGTGATAATGAACCCTGCCGGGGATTGAGTTTCTGCATTTGGGAGAAATAAACTCAGCAGATGGTAACCTTCTATAGTTGGTGATGGATAAACTCTGCTTGGGGAGAATCTTGCCGACTCATTCGCGATTATGAGCCTCGGATGGGTAGAGCTAACACCACTGTCTTCGGGTACTTCTTACTCTACGGGGAGTGTATGTACCGTTAGTCATATTCTCAAGCTGGTTCTATCCCTGTACCTGATAGATAGAACAACTGTAAGGTTTTGACATTTCCTGTTTGCCCATATTCCTGGAATTACGAGTAATTGTTTTTTGTTTCGCATGTAAATATTTATGAGCAACAAATATTGTCAAATGCATATATAAAAAATGAACCATTGGACGTTCTTGCAAAACAAAACAAAAAAAGAAAACACAAGTTGAAATTTCTTTGTGAAAATAAATTGTATTGATTTTGAAGTTAGCCTGTAATAAGTGTTTTGTACCAGAGGCTGACGTCCTAGTAAGAGAACGCCGCTGAGGGAACATAAATTATACAATTTGTGTAAAAGAAAGAAAAACAACTATGTGAACAATCCCATTGGGTTCCAACTCTGCTATTGCCTTTATATCTTCGAGCGTCTCATCAGTTCACTACTTGGTCGAAGGTAGAGCTTGATAGTCGATACCGAAGTCTGGTTGCAAGATGATCCAATGAGACATAGTGTTACGCTTTGATCCCTAATTTTTTCCTGGACCGCCCTTTTGGGTTTTCAGTCCACCGGGATACCCTTTTTTGCCCAAGCTGCCTTTTCAGGTTTTTGACTTGCCGGGTGTACAGTTTTTCCATTTTCATCCCTTACTTTTACCCAAACCCTTTTGGTTCGCCGGGAAGCCCTTATTTTTGCCTAGGCCAGTCAACCTAGAGGGTATTTGATTATGCGTAGTATTTTTTCACTATGTCTGCATTGACGGGGTGAGGAAGGTCGTCACCATCCATAGTGGTTACAATCATGGCTCCTCCTGAGAAAATGTTCTTAACCACAAATGGCCCTTCGTATGTGGGGGTCCATTTTCCCCTAGGATCACCTTGCGGCATTATGATGCGTTTGATCACCAGATCCCCGACTTGATATTCTTGGCGTCTGACTTTCTTGTTAAATGCCTTAATCATTCGTTTTTGATACGTCTGACCATGACAGATAGCAGTGAGTCTCTTTTCATCGATTAGGTTCAGCTGGTCAAGTCGGGTCTGGATCCAATCATCTTTGCTAAAACTTGCATCCTTCATAACCCAGAGAGAGGGTATCTGGACCTCAATTGGTAGGACTGCCTCCATGCCATACACCAAAGAGTAGGGTGTTACCCCTGTCGATGTCCTTGCTGAGGTGCGGTACCCATGAAGAGCGAATGGTAACATCTCATGCCAGTCTTTGTATGTCACCGTCATCTTCTGCACAATCTTCTTGATGTTCTTATTAGCTGCTTCAACATCCCCATTCATCTTCGTCCAGTAAGGAGAAGAGTTATGATGCTGAATCTTGAACTGTTTGTAGAGCTCGGTAATCATCGTATTGTTGAGATTTGTACCATTATCCGTAGTGATTCTCTCTGGTACATCGTATCGACATATCAAGTCGTGTCGGATAAACCGCGCCATGACGTTCTTAGTTACGGTAGCAAAGGAAGCTGCCTCAACCCACTTTGTGAAATAATAAATAGCTACAAGAATGAAACGATGCCTGTTAGATGCAGTAGGTCTGATCTCGCCGATCATATCGATGCCCCACATTGCAAAGGGCCAAGGTGTTGTCAAAACATTCATAGGAACTGGAGGTACATGCACCTTATCAGTATAGACTTGGCACTTATGACAGGTCCGAGAATGCTGATAACAATCGGCTTCCATAGTAGACCAATAATATCCATCCCGTAGGATCTTCTTTGCCATGGTATGTCCACTAGAATGAGTTCTAAAGGTACCTTCATGTAACTCTGCCATGATCCTTTCTGCCTCGCTCTTGTCCATACATCGCAATAAGGTCGAATCATGGTTACGTTTATAAAGGACACCATTACTGATGAAGAATTTCGCAGCCAACCTTCTCAAGAACTTCTTATCATTAACAGATGCGCCCTCGGGGTATTCTTGAGCCTCAAGATACTTCTTTACTTTGTGGAACCAGGGTTTATTTGTTACCTCTTCTGTCTCAATATCACAGCAATGTGCGGGTTCGTCCAACCTCTCGATGGTAATCTGGGGAGCTTCATTGTCCCACCTGACCTTGAACATAGAAGACATGGTAGCTAGCACGTCCGCTAACTGATTCTCCTCTCTCGGGAAGTTTTCAAAGGTTATCTCCTCAAAGTGCGGGAGCAACGTCAGTACATACTCTTTGTAAGGAATAAGATTTGGGTGCTTCGTATCCTACTCACCTTTGATCTGGCTGATCACCAGAGCAGAATCTACGAATACACTCAAGAACTTAATCCTTAGGTCAATAGCAGCCCGAAGACCCAGGATACGTGCTTCATACTCCGCCATATTGTTGGTGCAGTTAAAACATAATCAGGCGGTGAACGGAGTATGACAACCCTCAAGAGATATGATCACAGCACCAATGCCATTACCCAACGCGTTTGAAGCTCCATCAAAATACATAGACCATCGTGATCCTTCCTCAAGTCCTTCATCCAGTCCAGGTTCTTCACAATCGGTCACTAACATGATGTTCTCATCCGGGAACTCGAAATTCATGGACTGGTAGTCATCCACGGCCTGATGCGGTAAATGATCTTCCAATACACTCCCCTTAATTGCTTTTTGGGTTGTATATTGGATGTCATACTCGGTTAAGATCATCTTCCATCTTGCTATTCTTTCGGACAAGGCAGGCTTTTCGAAGATATACTTGATTGGATCCATTTTTGATATCAATAGGGTAGTGTGAGTCAGCATATACTATCTCAGCCGGCGAGCAGCCCATGCCAAAGCGCATCAAGTTTTCTCGAGTAGTGAGTATCGGGTCTCACAGTCGGTAAACATTTTGCTAAGGTAGTAAATAACATGCTCTTTTCGGCCAGACTCGTCATGCTTCCCCAACACACACCTCATTGAATTATCCAGTACTGTCTAGTATAAGATCAAAGGTGTTCCTTCAACTGGAGGCATCAAAATTGGCGGTTCTTGAAGATATTCCTTGATTCTCTCGAAAGCGGTGTGGCATTCAACATTCCACTTTACCACTTGATCTTTCTTCAGCAGCTTGAAGATTGGCTCACAAGTAGCGGTCAGATGTGAAATGAATCTGGCAATGTAATTTAGACGTCCCAAAAAGCCTCTAACTTCCTTTTCTGTGCGGGGAGCCGACATCTCTTGTATGGATTTTACCTTAGCAGGGTCCACCTGAATACCCTTATCACTGACGATGAAACCCAGCAGCTTACCAGACCTTACCCCGAAGGTGCACTTGTTCGGGTTCAACCTCAGCTTGTACATCTTCAACCTGTCAAATAGCTTCTGGAGATGGTCAAGGTGTTCTTCCTCAGTCTGGGACCTTGCAATTATGTCATCAATGTAAACCTCATTCTCATGGTGAATCATGTCATGGAATAAAGCGACCATGGCGCGCTGGTAAGTTGCCCCAACATTCTTCAACCCAAAAGGCATTACCTTGTAGCAAAAGGTGCCCCACTGCGTAACGAAGTTTGTCTTCTCCATGTCTTCGGGAGCCATCTTGATCTGATTGTAACCAGAAAAACCGTCCATGAAGGAGAAGATCTTATGCTGCACGGTGTTGTCGACCAGAACATCGATGTGAGGAAGTGGGAAGTCATCTTTGGGGCTTGCCCTGTTCAGATCTCTATAGTCCATACACATTCGTTTCTTACCATCTTTCTTAGGCACCGGAACAACATTGGCAACCCACTGCGGATAAGAAGTGACAGCTAAAAATCCCGCGTCGAGCTGTTTCATGACCTCAGCTTTGATTTTCTCAAACATCTCAGGGCGCATTCGATGAACCTTCTATTTTACTGGAAGGCAGTCTTCTTTGGTTGGTAGGCGGTGTACCACGATATCAGTGTCCAAACTAAGCATATCTTCATAATACCAAGCGAAGATCTCAACATAGTCGCATAGCATTTGTATTAACCTCTGTTTGACACTAGGCTCCAGATTCACACCTATCTTAACCTCTTTCTTGTCTTCATCTGTACCCAAATTTACTGGCTCAACTGGCTCTTCATGGGGCTGTATGGCCCTTTCTTCCTGCAGTAACAGTCTAGCAAGTTCTCCAGGAACCTCACAATCATCCTCACCTTCGTCCTCAACTTGGTTGATCGGATTTCCGAAGTCATAACTAGCAGTAACAGAGTTGTTATCAATGGGATCCATAGTGGATATGGATCTGCATTATGATACGTGAGTGTGCGTAAGAGCATGGCTGTTTTAATAGAGTGAGAGACAGAAAAGAAAAACAAGAAGTGCAAAATTTGTAATGCAAGAAACGTCCAATGCTTTATTAATGATATATGATAATGACAAATAATAAGCCCTCCCTAGCAAGGCCAAGGTGCCTTGGGCAAGGTACCAGGCCGTAAAGTTTCAAACTGTTTATTACAAATCTCAAAACAAAAGTCAATTACTGTGGAATAAAAGAAACAGATATGAAGTCCTTTGCCGTCCAGTTGTTCAATACACCATCGGTTGTTAGGTAGATACAGCTGTCGATATCTGAATCCTCTTCATCATTTTCAATTGCATTAACTCCCTGATTGCTGATGTGCAGAGGAGGTCTTCCAATCCGTGCGCGCCTAATAGCCCTTTGAGCTCCTGTAGTAAAGCTCAAACCAAATTTGTCAGTTTTATGAGTGAAATCCGAGAGCCGACCCCAATTGGTATACCCACCTTCTTCAATTACATCCCTGGTGTTATACCCCAAAATTTGCCCTCTCTCTTTTTCACAAGAAATCACAGCTTCAGGCTTTTCCTGATTTTTCAGATTGGCTTAAGAATCGGTCAAACAGACTTTTCTTATCAGTCAAGCAAAATTAGGGTTTCCCTTAACTTTTGAATCAGTTCAAGCAGATTGCTAGGGTTTGGTTGAGTTTGGCTCAGGGTTTGATCAGGCAGACGCTTCTCTAACCTTAAATCAAGAATTAGGGTTTGCACGCGCATTTTCAGAAGAATTTGAATCCACAGTGTCCTAATTGACTGTCACATGGTTGTGACATTTGTTCAAGATTTCTGTCTAAACATCTGGGATAAAAGCTGAGGCATTCGAATTGAGAATTTGCAGTGTTTGGTTTAATCAGTAAAAGGAAAGACATGTGGACGCTTGTTTGATTAACTGTGCAATGCTTTGGATTATTCGGAACGCCGAACGTTTATTGATTATTTATCATTTCTAAGTTAAAATTATTGGATAATTTCCAGTTATTATAATTCAAGAAATATAAATAATTAAATAAACAATTGAAGAGGAATTAAAAGAGATATCTGACAAAAAGACTTTTATTTATTTTTAATCATTGGTACAAGTGTTATTTAAATACAAGTAATTTTATTTACAAGTATTTATAATAATATTTATTACAAATGATTAAAGTAAAATAAAGCTATATCCTAATTTTCCTAAGTCTTCATCTTCTATGGCATCCTTTGCTCAATTGATGTTTATCTGCAAAGCCAGAAGAAAAAAGAAGTCAATACAGATTAATTAAAAAGGCAGACAGTTAATCATAAAAAAGCTCATCATTAAAAGTGATTGGTCGGAATCAGTTTGTTCGCCCTCTCTGCAAATCGCAAGAAAACTCTTGGTTCACAAAGAGGGATAGAAAATAATGTTGCAAGCATATGAATATGTACAAGGCTGCATAATTCCAAAACAAGTTGCAAAGTTCAAATTGAACAAACAAGCAAAGCTGTCAACTAAACTGAACTGCACATATGCAAACTGAAAAAATGCCTAACCAAGTCCAATGTCAACTAAACTGTCCAAAAGCTGTCCAAAGAAGATATAGAAAGATATCAAAAACAAGCAAAGCTGTCAACAAGTACTCAAAAGGCAGAAAATCTGGAAAAGAAGATAAGAGATATGCAGAGCAAAACCAAAATGCAAGCTTATTTCAAATTCATCATTTCCCAGCCAAGCACTTTTTCAGAAAGGTACAGTTTAAAGCAATAAAAAATGATTTTTAATCTGTGGAGAGAGAAAGAGAGAGGAGAGAAAGGCTTACAGGCAGGCTTAGAAAAAAAAGATATAAGGAAAAGTTCAGAACAGAACAAAAGAGGAGGCAGAATACACAAGAGATACCACAACTGTAACATTGCTCAAGCCTTGAAAACTGTCAAAGCTACCAGTTCAAACAGCAAGCCCTGCATAGCCTAAGAACCAAAGCTTGCCTCAAGCTTGCTCCAAAACTGCCTCCAATCTGTTTCAGGCCTGCATAAAACAAAGGCCCTCAAACCTTTTAAAGCCCAAAGCAAACATAACATAAGTCCTAAAGCCTGTCAAACATTCAAACTGCCTCAAAACCTGTTACATAACACAAGCTTAAGCAAACAGCCTCAAGCCTCAAAACTACCTACTAAGCATAAACCTCAAAGCTTCCTTTAAACCAAACCTGCCTAAAAACCAGCAATCAAAAGGCCTGTCCAAACAAATTCCAACAGGCCTGCCTGTACAATAAACTTGTCCCAAAAGCCAAACAAGCTTACAAACTGAAGCTTCAACCTGCATAACCGGCTTTGAAGCCTCACAAAAACCATACAAACATACAAGCCTTTCAGAGCCAAAGCCAAACAACAACTGAAGCAAAAAGGGCCAACAACTCAGATTCAAACATCATCATCATTATCAAAGAACACAAAAGTTCATCAAGAATCAGAATCACACATATCCAAACAATCTCTCAGAACCAAGGTTCATCATTGAGCAAGCCAAAGCCAAAGATATAAAAGGCAACTCAGAATCAACATCATTAATATATAGAGGCCAACAATCAGAAGAAGAGGAAAAGAAATTATATAAGCGTTTTCAGAAGCAAAGCTATCATCATAAAACCACAAAAGCAAGATACAAGGATACCAGGAAGAACAAGCTCACAACATCACGTACTCCTCCGCCTCCGGCCGCCTGAGAAGCGCCTCCTGTCCACTGCTCCGCCTCTTCTCCAAAAAGCCAGCAAAGGTATAATTTCTCCTCCCTTTCCTTCAACACCTCACAGAAATAGAAACAAATAATGACATAAAAATCAAAACAAGGAAGAGTTGAAGCATGCAAAACTGAAAACCTTGAAAACGCGTTAAAATAGAAAAGGCTACCTTTCCTTTATTGTCTTGCTCAACCATGAAGAGGAAGAGGTGGAGACGACGCATCTGGAAGCTGGGGAAAGGAGGAGTGTCAATGGCTTTTTGATGGAGAATGAGAAAGATGAAGAAGACGATGAAGGGAACGGCGCCGCTCTAAGCATGTAACCCTTTGTTCTGAAACACCAAATGAACCCTAAAACAAATTATTAAACACATTGGGCCGGTTCCCCCAACAAAAAAACCTAAGCCCACTTTCAAATCTGGCGCACCCCCCCCCCCCCCCCCCCTTTTGCAAATATGTGTGTTTTAAATCTTTGGGCCAAATGCCTCCCTAAGGCCCATTCAAACCTTTTTCTATTTTCTACAAATCAACCTTTTTTTTTATCACTTTACTTTTTTTTATATAACCTAAATTAATATTTTGTCAAATAAAAATAACACATTTTTTATATATAAAATTTTCTTAATTGTTTCTTTTTATTGTATTACATTTTAAAATATATAAACATTAATTTTCTTTAACTTAAATACTTTTTCTTTAAAACTTTTGTTTAATTAATCTTATACAAGTTTATAAAACATTAACAAAAACATAAAAATAATATTAATACTAAATATTGCATTAGGTTAATATTTTTGCATCATGTGTAAATAATCACATACACTTTCACAAATACTTTCGATACATTGCTTTTATTCTTATACATTGCTACATTTTACATTGAGAATACGATTCAATTTGGTTATAAATATTATTTGGACACTACTATCCTGATAAGACTCATCCCCATTTGTAAATATTTGTACCCCCATCCCCGGATACTTATTTGCAATAGCTTAGACTTTAAATTCCCGCAATTTATCGCTTTCTATATACTGTATAGTAATTAGGGTTTGTATGCGAAGATTCAAAATCAACCGCTAGATAACCTAATACAAAGACAAATGCATGATAATCAATACACAATTCACACTTGCACCCCTAGGGTTCCTCCACTTGTTGCCTTCAAAAATGGGCCATGTTGCATGTCAAGTACTTTGGCAAAACAAAAACAAATCAAAATGATCATAGTCCCTCGATGACGCCTTCGAAGTTGCCTAAACAAAAATGATCATAGTCCCTTCAAGCAAATTGCCAAAGACACTTGACACTATTGCATTCATGGTCTATACGATGACCCGCGCCTGTCCCGTTAACATCCTAACACAAGGTTGTTCACCAAATACAATGGTGAAACAACACTGTTAAAAGGGTTAAAACATGAGAAAAATCTTTGAGTAAATTTAGGGGTAGGTAATTCTTAGTTACTTGATCAAACTTGCAAAACACACTTGCCTACTTTCAAAACACACTCCACAACACAAAATTTCAAAACAACTTTCAAAAACCTTGAAACATCTTTTCGAAAAGACAAACACCTTTGTAAAACATTCGAGTAAAGAATTGTTACAACGGTTGCCTAGACAAGGCATCTTTTTCAAAACATTTTCAAAAACGCACACACACACCACCATTTCAAGCAATTGAAAATCAAGGCAAGTGATCTAAAACAAGTAACTAAGAGCCCATGGATAACCATGGATGAAAGGGGTGCTAATACCTTCCCTTTTCATAATCTACCCCCCGAACCCATGAAAACATCTCAAAGGTTTTTCCTGTGCTTTTTCACCTTTCCTTTAGGATAAAATAAAATGTCGGTGGCGACTCTTGCTAAACCGAACAAGTGCAAATACAAACGCAAAACCTCAAGTCAGTTCTCCCACCGTATCACAGAACTGGCGACTCTGCTGGGGACTATTTCTAAAAGTGGGGTTACCTTAGGGTTTTAGATCACCCATACATGCTTTCTTTGATTGCTTTGATTGCTTTACTTTTTGGGTTCTTTGTTTGGGTTTGTTGTAAGTCCTACACCCGGATTTGGGGCACCTTTTTAGGTAAATAGCAATAAAACTGTGAGGGAACTGTGCGGGGTATACCGACACAGTTGAAGCAGTAAGCTATGTTAGTGTGACATATTTGTGAGTACCGGTAACCCTTGAGTTCAATCAAGGAGAGTACGGGGCCCCTGGGTGATGTCGTGAAGCACTAACGAACTCTTAGAACCTTACTTGACCATCTTGGCCTTTTTTTAGGGGTAGTGAGATGACCGGCTTTGGTGCAGTCCGAAGTTGGTAGATACTCGATACTACACTCATTGAGGATTGTTTTCTTGGAATATTTTGGTCGCTAGTTAAGTGGCTAAACCAAAACAATGAACACAGAAAATAATCCAATGATATTGAGCTCCTTAGAACCCGGTTACTATTTATAAGACAGGTTGAGCCAACTAACTTCAAGAGGGTACTTACCTACAAACCCCATGCAAGCCTGAACCTAAGGACTTGTTTGCTTTGTGTGAATATGATTACTTGTATATACACTTACTCGCATACATGTACATAACATCATAACATCATACCATAGCATTTTCAATAACCATTTCAAGGATCTCGAGGGTCTGTTGATGCAGGGTCACGTTGAACCAGATGTCTACCAAGGGGCAAGAGGTTTTCTCCTCTAAACAAATGCCATCCAAGATCAAGTGCAACAACTTGAATCAGGGGCTATGACCCACTTGACATGGTGAGCTTGATTCTCGTGGAAAGACATCCACCGATACAAAGTTCTCCAATCAAAGATGTTGATCAAAGTTCAACCTCTAACATTCTCTTGTGTTTACCCCAAGAGATCCTTGAAAACATTGCATAAATATATCATACATATAATTGCATAACAGGTTTCTCCCATACAGGTTTCCTTATCTTCCTACTGTTTATTTCAGTAAGATGGATATGGAAAAAACGGTGAAAGATCTCCAAGCTCAAAACACTCAATTCCAGTAAATTCTTCTGGCTATGGGTAAAGGGCAAGAGGATCTGAAAGCTCTCCTTCTCAAAGACAAGGGGACCAGTCTTGAAGAAGACCATAATGTGGAGATTGATGAAGCTGAAGCTGACTTTTCCGAGGAACAATATCCTCCTCCTGATGACAAGTACAAACAGTTGGAGGATCGCCTCAGTGCTATGGAGGTTCAAAAAATACATGGCTTGGATTTAGGAGACAAGGGTTTGGTTTCTGGATTAGTCATCCCTCCAAAGTTCAAAGTCCCTACCTTGGCCCTGTACGATGGAGTCTCTTGCCCTAAGACGCATCTAAAGTCTTATGTCCGCAAGATTCAACCATACACAACTGATCCAAAGCTTTGGATCCATTTCTTCCAAGAAAGCCTGGTAGGGGCTCAACTCGAGTGGTTCTATCAATTGGAGAGTTATCGCATCCACACTTGGGAAGATTTAGCTAGGGCTTTTTACAAACAGTATCAGTACAATGCTGACCTTGCACCAACCCGTGTGCAATTGCAGAACATGACCATGGGTTCTGACGAGAACTTCAAAGGATATGCCCAAAGGTGGAGAGATCTGGCTGGTAGGGTGCAACCCCCTTTAACTAACAGAGAACTGATTGAAATCTTCATGGGAACTTTGACAGGGCCTTTCTTCAATCACTTAATTGGAAGCTCCTCAGCCGGGTTCACTGAGCTAGTACTGACCGATGAAAGAATCGAAGCTGGCATCAAAAGTGGAAATATCCAAGGAGTTACACCCTCTGATGCTCAGAAAATTCCCCACAATGGGAAGAAAGAGTCCAATGCAGTGAACAGTCAAAAGGGTCGTCATGACCAACACGTAGGAGCAATCTTGATCTCTAATCCTACGCCTGCTCAACAATGACAGGGGCATCAGCATAAGGAGGTCGCACCTAAAAGACAATTCACCAAGATCAACATGTCACTGGGTCAAGCGCTACAACGCATGTTGCAGGCAGGGTTGATTACATTGAGGGCTCCCCTCCGGAACCCAAATACTTTTGCTCCTACCTATCATCCCAATGAAAGGTGTGCATACCACTCTGATAGCCCAGGGCATGACACAAACAACTGTTGGCCTCTGAAGAACAAGATCCAAGACATGATCGATGCCAAGGAGATCGAGTTTGACCCTCCAGAGACCCCAGCATGATCACTGCTCCTATGCCAAATCATTGAGAATGTCTTTGTTTCATCTGAATTTTCAAGTTGTAATCTCTTTGTTATTCAAACAATTATCTATTAATGTCAAACTTTGTTTCATTAATGCATTGCATATGTTTGTCTTGAATTCATCCATTCGTTTTGACTACTCTTATGCTTTCTTTATGATATTTAACTCTTGATAAAAAGCTGCGAGCCTTTAGAGGGAGGATGACGAAACAATACCATATTCTCATACAGTATGCTTTTGAACATACCTCGCTGATGATGTATAAGCATTTCTTTCAATTCCCAAACACTGGAGTTATAAGGAAGATAATCCCTAGTCAACCCCTTCGAGACAAAGAAGTAAGAGTTTTCTGTTCTAAACAAATTGAAACCTTTGATTTAAACCTGGGGCAGGGTAGTCTCTCAGTTAATTAAAAAAAAAGATGCGCATTGAAGTCGCAAACTCTCAGTTCGTAATACAACGAATGACATCAAAAACACTCCTTTGGAATCAAAAGACATTGATGGTTCCTTATCTCATAGGCAATCATTACCTCTAAAAAAAAGCCCAATGAGCCAAAAGAAAGCCGGGGAATCCCGCTGACTGTAATCTCGAAAACAGAAACAGTCAGGCAAAAGTTAGGGATAACAAATCAAGAAAGAGGTCATTACAAATCCTCAACAACATGAAAAATGTTGCAAAAGAAAAAAGGAGATGATGACTGCCTCCCGAAATTCAACTTGTGTGAACCATCACCCAAAAGTCGTTCCAAACTCGAATAGAGTGCGACGTATAATTAACTGAGTTTAGGATTGAAGAACATCACGAAGAGCGGGTGGGTACAAATATACTTTGAGCCTTTATCCTTTGTTTCTTAAACCGTGAACCAAGCCACGTTATAACCCTTCAAAAGTCCTAATTGAAGCACGGGTTAGTTCGAAAGCATACTGTTACAAAGGTATCCTGACTCCAGTAAGGCTTTGCTCTAAATCTTGTGTTGATTTTGTCTTATAAAAAGTTTTCTGCTAAAAAACGCATTTTTCAAAACTTCAACACAGATATAAACTTTGCATTACTTGGATATCATTGCTTGCATTTGGCTAGTTGTTTGACAACAGAGAAATTCACACAACGAATATCCGATGAACGAAAGCTCTCTCAGTGAATAAAATCAATTCAAAAAGGATGACACTTCCATTGACAAATCTCCTATCAACAAGGGGCATGACATGTCACTATTCAGCACACCTGGGGGAGTCTAGTAAAGGTTTCAACAGATATTTCAAAGTTCAGTTAACCTGGGGCAGTCCAGTCAAGATTTCAACAGATCTGTCAAAGTCCATTTAACCTGGGGCAGTCCAGTCAAGACTTCAACAAATCTCTCAAAATTTCAGTGAACTTGGGGCAAGTCTCCTTCATCATCACTTGGGGCATTCGAATGTCAAAACCAAGGTCGTTCAAAATTCCTTCATCACCTGCTGGAAGTTACAACCACCAACAGAATACCGGACAATTGAAGCTCCTAAAAATCTGTTTCTCTCAAGAATGAAGACTCTCATCCTTAAAACCTCAGAAGATTGGTATACTCCCAGTTTCTGACCGTTAACAGAATGAAGATTCTCATCACCTCAGAAGATTGGTATACTCCCAATTTCTGACCCCTAACAAAATCAAGATCAACATCTTATTCCAGATTTCCTTCTAGAGATAGTTCAGATGTGACCCAGATTTGGCGACATTCCGATACTTATTCCAGATTTCCTTCTAGAGATAGTTCAAATGTGACCCAGATTTGGCGATATTCCGATACTTATTCAAGATTTATTTCTAGAGATAGTTCAGATGTGACCCAGATTTGGTGACATTCCGATACTTATTCAAGATTTCCTTCTAGAGATAGTTCAGATGTGACCCAGATTTGGCGACATTCCGAGACTTATTCCAGATTTTCCTTCTAGAGATAGTTCAGATGTGACCCAGATTTGGCGACATTCCGATACTTATTCCAGATTTCATTCTAGAGATAGTTCAGATGTGACCCAGATTTGGCGACATTCCGATACTTATTCCAGATTTTCCTTCTAGAGATAGTTCAGATGTGACCCAGATTTGGCGACATTCCGATACTTATTCCAGATTTTCCTTCTAGAGATAGTTTAGATGTGACCCAGGATTTGGCGACATTATGATACTTATTCCAGATTTCATTCTAGAGATAGTTCAGATGTGACCCAGATTTGGCGATATTCCGATACTTATTCCAGATTTTCCTTCTAGAGATAGTTCAGATGTGACCCAAGATTTGGCGACATTCCGATACTTATTCCAGATTTCATTCTAGAGATAGTTCAGATGTGACCCAGATTTGGCGACATTCCGATACTTATTCCAGATTTTCCTTCTAGAGATAGTTCAAATGTGACCCAGATTTGGCGACATTCCGATACTTATTCCAAATTTTCCTTCTAGAGATAGTTCAGATGTGACCCAGATTTGGCGACATTCCGATACTTATTCCAGATTTCATTCTAGAGATAGTTCAAATGTGACCCAGATTTGGCGACATTCCGATACTTATTCCAGATTTTCCTTCTAGAGATAGTTCAGATGTGACCCAGATTTGGCGACTTTCCGATACTTATTCCAGATTTTCCTTCTAGAGATAGTTCAGATGTGACCCAAGATTTGGCGACATTCCGATACTTATTCCAGATTTCATTCTAGAGATAGTTCAGATGTGACCCAGATTTGGCGACATTCCGATACTTATTCCAGATTTTCCTTCTAGAGATAGTTCAGATGTGACCCAGATTTGGCGACATTCCGATACTTATTCCAGATTTTCCTTCTAGAGATAATTCAAATGTGACCCAAGATTTGGAGACATTCCGATACTTATTCCAGATTTCATTCTAGAGATAGTTCATATGTGACCCAGATTTGGCGACATTCCGATACTTATTCTAGATTTTCCTTCTAGAGATAGTTCAGATGTGACCCAGATTTGGCGACATTCCGATACTTATTCCAGATTTCCTTCTAGAGATAGTTCAGATGTGACCCAGATTTGGCGACATTCCGATACTTATTCCAGATTTTCCTTCTAGAGATAGTTCAGATTTGACCCATATTTGGAGACATTCCGATACTTATTCCAGACTTCATTCAGAGGTAGTTCAGATGTGACCCAGATTTGGCGACATTCCGATACTTATTCCAGATTTTCCTTCTAGAGATAGTTCAGATGTGACCCAGATTTGGCGACATTCCGATACTTATTCAAGATTTCCTTTTAGAGATAGTTCAGATGTGACCCAGATTTGGCGACATTCCGATACTTATTCCAGATTTTCCTTCTAGAGATAGTTCAGATGTGGCCCAGATTTGGCGACATTCCGATACTTATTCCAGATTTCCTTCTAGAGATAGTTCAGATGTGACCCAGATTTGGCGACATTCCGATACTTATTCCAGATTTTCCTTCTAGAGATAGTTCAGATGTGACCCAGATTTGGCGACATTCCGATACTTATTCCAGACTTCATTCAGAGATAGTTCAGATGTGACCCAAATTTGGTGACATTCCGATACTTATCCCAGATTAATACCTGCAGCAATCAAAAGATTCTTGCAATCCCCAGCGGAGCTAAAACTCCCAACTATCAATCCCCAAGCAGAATGAAGACTCTCATTCTCAGTTCCTCACAGAGTATTCAAATATTCTCCAGTGAAGATCTCCTCAAGACAGGAATCCCTAGTAGATTGGCATACAACCCAAGCTCCTGATTCCCCAACAGTGGTCCCATGACTTCTCATTTCCAACAATCCCCTGCAGCAGTCAGGGATTTACTTTCCCCAGTAGCAGTCAAAGATTTCATTATCCAGGATTCGTCTTCCTCAGCAAGACATCTACTCAGCTTACATGCGCATCCATTCATATCATAAACATTGATGAAGTACAATTAATTACATCATGACATTGCATACAACTAACTCTTTACCTTTTCAGGAAAGATCAATCAACAGACAAAGATCACCATCTTCCGAGATTCCTTCTAGAGATAGTTCAGATGTGACCTAGACATGGCGACATTCTAATACTTATTCCAGATTCCATCCAGAAATAGTTCAGATGTGACCCAGACATGGCGACATTTTGATACTTATTCCAGATTCATCCAGATGCAGTTTTACATGGACTCATCATCAGGAAACCCTACACCGGTTCTTTCTCTTTCCAAGATGCAGTTTTACACGGGCTCATCATCAGGCAACCCCACACCGGTTCCTTCTCAACTTCAAGACTTTTGAAAACAGTTTACGGATTCTCCAAATACGGATGTTAATCTATCGCTTGTTTAGACTCAACTTTTGAAAACATTTTACGGACGCTTCCCAACATGGATGCTGATCTATTGCTTATTCAACCTCAAGACCTCTGAAAACAGTTTACGGATTCTCCAAATACGGATATCAATCTATTGCTTGTTCAGACCCCCAGTTTAGAGATGTTCCAAACATGGATACCTTTCTGATTCTCCCTCACTCACCAGCGACATACAATTTAACAAACATCTCCAGATGGCATCTATAAGCCCATCCTCCTACCAACAATTTCCAGATGGCATATCTAAGCCCATCCCCCGACAAGATTCTGTCACATCTCCAGATGGCATCTCTAAGCCCATCTCCAAATGGCATCTTTTAAGCCCATTCCCTCTACCATCACATCACCGAGTGCAAATATTTTGGGCACTCTAGTGTCCAATCTCCTTTTACCCTCGAGTCGCGAAAGGCAAACTTGGCAATCTAACTCTTCAGGTTCAAGAAGATTGAACAGGGGCAACTGTTATACCCCAAAATTTGCCCTCTCTCTTTTTCACAAGAAATCACAGCTTTAGGCTTTTCCTAATTTTTCAGATTGGCTTAAGAATCAGTCAAACAGACTTTTCTTATCAGTCAAGCAAAATTAGGGTTTCCATTAACTTTTGAATCAGTTCAAGCAGATTGCTAGGGTTTGGTTGAGTTTGGCTCAGGGTTTGATCAGGCAAACGCTTCTTTAACCTTAAATCAAGAATTAGGGTTTGCACGCGCATTTTCAAAAGAATTTGAATCCACAGTGTCCTAATTGACTGTCACATGGTTGTGACGTTTGTTCAAGATTTCTGTCTAAACATCTGGGATAAAAGCTGAGGCATTCGAATTGAGAATTCGCAGTGTTTGGTTTAATCAGTAAAAGGAAAGACATGTGGACGTTTGTTTGATTAATTGTGCAATGCTTTGGATTATTCGGAATGCCGGACGTTTATTGATTATTTATCATTTCTAAGTTAAAATTATTGGATAATTTCCAGTTATTATAATTCAAGAAATATAAATAATTAAATAAACAATTGAAGATGAATTAAAAGAGATATCTGACAAAAAGACTTTTATTTATTTTTAATCATTGGTACAAGTGTTATTTAAATACAAGTAATTTTATTTACAAGTATTTATAATAATATTTATTACAAATGATTAAAATAAAATAAAGCTATATCCTAATTTTCCTAAGTCTTCATCTTCTATGGCATCCTTTGCTCAATTGATGTTTATCTGCAAAGCCAGAAAAAAAGAAGTCAATACAGATTAATTAAAAAGGCAGACAGTTAATCATAAAAAAGCTCATCATTAAAAGTGATTGGTCGGAATCAGTTTGTTCGCCCTCTCTGCAAATCGCAAGAAAACTCTTGGTTCACAAAGAGGGATAGAAAATAATGTTGCAAGCATATGAATATGTACAAGGCTGCATAATTCCAAAACAAGTTGCAAAGTTCAAATTGAACAAACAAGCAAAGCTGTCAACTAAACTGAACTGCACATATGCAAACTGAAAAAATTCCTAACCAAGTCCAATGTCAACTAAACTGTCCAAAAGTTGTCCAAAGAAGATATAGAAAGATATCAAAAACAAGCAAAGCTGTCAACAAGTACACAAAAGGCAGAAAATCTGGAAAAGAAGATAAGAGATATGCAGAGCAAAACCAAAATGCAAGCTTATTTCAAATTCATCATTTCCCAGCCAAGCACTTTTTCAGAAAGGTATAGTTTAAAGCAATAAAAAATGCTTTTTAATCTGTGGAGAGAGAAAGAGAGAGGAGAGAAAGGCTTACAGGAAGGCTTAGAAAAAAAAGATATAAGCAAAAGTTCAGAACAGAACAAAAGAGGAGGCAGAATACACAAGAGATACCACAACTCTAACATTGCTCAAGCCTTGAAAACTGTCAAAGCTACCAGTTCAAACAGCAAGCCCTGCATAGCCTAAGAACCAAAGCTTGCCTCAAGCTTGCTCCTAAACTGCCTCCAATCTGTTTCAGGCCTGCATGAAACAAAGGCCCTCAAACCTTTTAAAGCCCAAAGCAAACATAACATAAGTCCTAAAGCCTGTCAAACATTCAAACTGCCTCAAAACTTGTTACATAACACAAGCTTAAGCAAACAGCCTCAAGCCTCAAAACTACCTGCTAAGCATAAACCTCAAAGCTTCCTTTAAACCAAACCTGCCTAAAAACCAGCAATCAAAAGGCCTGTCCAAACAAATTCCAACAGGCCTGCCTGTACAATAAACTTGTCCCAAAAGCCAAACAAGCTTACAAACTGAAGCTTCAACCTGCATAACCGGCTTTGAAGCCTCACAAAAACCATACAAACATACAAGCCTTTCAGAGCCAAAGCCAAACAACAACTGAAGCAAAAAGGGCCAACAACTCAGATTCAAACATCATCATCATTATCAAAGAACACAAAAGTTCATCAAGAATCAAAATCACACATATCCAAACAATCTCTCAGAACCAAGGTTCATCATTGAGCAAGCCAAAGCCAAAGATATCAAAGGAAACTCAGAATCAACATCATTAATATACAGAGGCCAGCAATCAGAAGAAGAGGAAAAGAAATTATACAAGCGTTTTCAGAAGCAAAGCTATCATCATAAAACCACAAAAGCAAGATACGAGGATACCAGGAAGAACAAGCTCACAACATCACGTACTCCTCCACCTCCGGCCGCTTGAGAAACGCCTCCTGTCCACTGCTCCGCCTCTTCTCCAAAAAGCCAACAAAGGTATAATTTCTCCTCCCTTTCCTTCAACACCTCACAGAAACAGAAACAAATAATGACATAAAAATCAAAACAAGGAAGAGTCGAAGCATGCAAAACTGAAAACCTTGAAAACGCGTTAAAATAGAAAAGACTACCTTTACTTTATCACTGTCTTGCTCAACCATGAAGAGGAAGAGGTGGAGACGACGCATCTGGAAGCTGGGGCAAGGAGGAGTGTCAATGGATTTTTGCTGGAGAATGAGAAAGATGAAGAAGACGATGAAGGGAACGGCGCCGCTCTAAGCCTGTAACCCTTTTTTCTAAAACACCAAATGAACCCTAAAACAAATTATTAAACACATTGGGCCGGTTCCCCCAACAAAAAAACCTAAGCCCACTTTCAAATCTGGCGCACCCCCCTTTTGCAAATCTGTGTGTTTTAAATCTTTGGGCCAAATGCCTCCCTAAGGCCCATTCAAACCTTTTTCTATTTTCTACAAATCAACCTTTTTTTTATCACTTTACTTTTTTTTATATAACCTAAATTAATATTTTGTCAAATAAAAATAACACATTTTTTATATATAAAATTTTCTTAATTGTTTCTTTTTATTGTATTACATTTTAAAATATATAAACATTAATTTTCTTTAACTTAAATACTTTTTCTTTACAACTTTTGTTTAATTAATCTTAGGCTTAAATGCAGTTTTGACCCCCCTAGTTTAAGGTTTTTGGAGTTTCGATCCCCCTAGTTTAAAAGCCAGGTTTCTAGTCCCCATAGTTTTCAAATTTGGGATTTTTGAAGCCCCCTCCATCTGGCTGCCCAAAAAGTTTTCAAATTTGGGATTTTTGAAGCCCCCTCCATGTGACATGGCACAGGGAGAGTAATGCCACATATTATTTTCTTATTTCTTATTTAGAATAATATTTTTTAAACATTTAAATAAGTGATATTAATTTCCAAATGAATTTTTAATTTCATAATTCATATTTTCTGAAAATCCCAAATTGCTTAACCTAATTTCCTCTTCCATCCGCCCGTACGAGATTTCAAAAATCCCAAATTTGAAAACTTTTTGGGCAGCCAGATGGAGGGGGCTTCAAAAATCCCAAATTTGAAAACTATGGGGACTAGAAACCTGGCTTTTAAACTAGGGGGATCGAAACTCCAAAAACCTTAAACTAGGGGGGTCAAAACTGCATTTAAGCCTTAATCTTATACAAGTTTATAAAACATTAACAAAAACATAAAAATAATATTAATACTTAATATTGCATTAGGTTAATATTTTTGCATCATGTGTAAATAATCACATACACTTTCACAAATACTTTCGATACATTGCTTTTATTCTTATACATTGCTACATTTTACATTGAGAATACGATTCAATTTGGTTGTAAATATTATTTGGACACTACTATCCTGATAAGACTCATCCCCATTTGTAAATATTTGTATCCCCATCCCCGGATACTTATTTGTAATAGCTTAGACTTTAAATTCCCGCAATTTATCGCTTTCTATATACTGTATAGTAATTAGGGTTTGTATGCGAAGATTCAAAATCAACCGCTAGATAACCTAATACAAAGACAAATGCATGATAATCAATACACAATTCACACTTGCACCCCTAGGGTTCCTCCACTTGTTTCCTTCAAAAATGGGCCATGTTGCATGTCAAGTACTTTGGCAAAACAAAAACAAATCAAAATGATCATAGTCCCTCGATGACGCCTTCGAAGTTGCCTAAACAAAAATGATCATAGTCCCTTCAAGCAAATTGCCAAAGACACTTGACACTATTGCATTCATGGTCTATACGATGACCCGCGCCTGTCCCGTTAACATCCTAACACAAGGTTGTTCACCAATTACAATGGTGAAACAACACTGTTAAAAGGGTTAAAACATGAGAAAAATCTTTGAGTAAATTTAGGGGTAGACAACTCTTAGTTACTTGATCAAACTTGCAAAACACACTTGCCTACTTTCAAAACACACTCCACAACACAAACTTTCAAAACAACTTTCAAAAACCTTGAAACATCTTTTCGAAAAGACAAACACCTTTGTAAAACATTCGAGTAAAGAATTGTTACAACGGTTGCCTAGACAAGGCATCTTTTTCAAAACATTTTCAAAAACAAACACACACACCACCATTTCAAGCAATTGAAAATCAAGGCAAGTGATCTAAAACAAGTAAATAAGAGCCCATGGATAACCATGGATGAAAAGGGTGCTAATACCTTCCCTTTTCATAATCTACCCCCCGAACCCATGAAAACATATCAAAGGTTTTTCCTGTGCTTTTTCACCTTTCCTTTAGGATAAAATAAAAAGTCGGTGACGACTCTTGCTAAACCAAACAAGTGCGAATACAAACGCAAAACCTCAAGTCAGTTCTCCCACCGTATCACACCTGGCATCTTTGAGGGAGGCCATCTTCATCGGAGGTTTGTCGGTAGCAACTTCAGTTGACGCCAAAGTCTGGGGGACTTCTTCAAAGTTCTGACAAGGGGTTTCGATGAACTCCCCATCCATCTCCACATAGCGAAAGGAATTGAGATGACTCACCATGTACTCCTCTTCACCTTGTACCGTGACAATCTTCCCCTTTGCCGGATATTTCAGCTTTTGATGGAGCGTTGAAGTCACTGCCCCAACCTTATGAATCCAAGGACGACCCATCAAGCAAGAATATGATGGTTTGATGTCCATTACATAGAAGGTGGATCTAAAAGTTTGAGAGCCAACTTTAACAGGGATGTCCACTTCCCCGTGTACCATCCTTTTTGACCCGTCGAAAGCCCTGACCACAATATTGCTCGGCTTTAGAATCAAACCTTCACAGTCCAAACAGTCTAATGCTTTCTTTGGCAGAACATTTAATGAGGACCCGGTATCCAACAATACATGGGCCATAGTAGTGCCCCTGCACTCGATCGAGACGTGTATAGCATCATTGTGATTTCTTCTGTTAGCAGTCAGGTCTGCATCTGAGAAACCCAACCCATTGTCAGCAGTAAAACTAGCTACGCAGTCTTTGAATTGATCGACTAAAGTTTCCTACGACACATGCGCAGTCTTGAGGAATGTAATTAGAGACTTTGCATGGGCTTCAGAACAAAACAACAAGGAAAACATGGAGATTTTTGACGGGGTCTGCCCTAGCTGCTCGACTATGTTGTAGTCGCTTTTCTTGATAATCTTCAGAGTTTCTTCTATCTCTTGTTTAGAGGCTTCCAACACAGTTTTTCTAGGCGCCTCCGTCCAGGAAGGCTCACATGTGTTTTCTTTGCTCCGAGTCTCATATGGCTTGGCAACATGAGTGATATCTGGAGTAAGAACTGTGATAGTAGCTGATGTACTAGAAGATGGAATGACAACATGTTTGTGAACAGTCGGAGGGGAAATCTAGGGAGAAAAGAGTCTTCCACTTCCGGTGACCTTGCTAGCCCCGACAATATTGCTGATATCAGCATCAGCTTCTTCATTTTTAAAGTCTTGTTTAACTCCATGGTAATACACATCAGCACCATAGTGCCATGGGACAGCCTTGTCTGAAGTGTAGGGGATGGGACCGGGAACGGTGATTATTAGCGGAGCAACTCTTGGGACAGATGTAATCCTAACAGGATTTCTCGAGGAAACCTTGGAAGGATTGGCGGAAATAGTTATGATGGCAATATCTTAAATTGGAACCAACGGAATCAAAGTCTTTTCAAACAGGATCTCTTTGTTATCCATCAGGCGTTGAACACCTGGTTTCAATGAGTGGCAACCAGCAGGAAACATTGAACACATGTGGAAACCTTCACCACAGCCTGGAAATAAACCGGCTATCATCAAATTCTTCTTAACTGTCATCAAAGGAGTAGAAATTTCTTCCACAGAGGTCACAAATAAATCATTGTCCACAACATTTAATCCGTGACCATGCTTGGGCATGGGAGCAGTTATGATGTTGGGCGTCTCTGGAGCATCAAATTCAATCTCTTTGGCTTCAATCAAGTATTGTACTTTGTTTTTCAAAGCCCAACAGTTGTTTGTATCATGACCTGGGCTTTCGGAGCGATAGGCGCAGCAGGCATTCAGGTTATATTGAGGAGAAGTGGTGTCGGGGTTCTTCGGGGCCTCCCTCAGAGTTATCAGGTTGGTCTTCAATAACTGTGGTAGAATTTGAGACAAGGTCATATTGAGCCGAGTGTACTGTCTCTGTGGTCTTTCCACCCTTTATTGATTGTTGCATTGTGGAGCAACTGTGGGTCTTAATATCACTACCGCATTTACTGTTTGATGGTGCTCAGGTATGCTTTGGCCCCTCGGGCCGTAGACTGCACTAGCTTCTTTCTTACCGGTGAAAGGCTTCTTCACTGCACTTGGTGAAGTATCCTTATGTATTTTACCACTTCGAATACCAGCTTCTACTCTCTCCAGTCAGAATCAACTCAGTAAACCCAGATGACGAACTACCGATCAGATGATTGAAAAATGGACCAGATAGCATCCCCAGAAACATGTCAACCAACTCCCTGTCAGAAAGAGGGGGTTGGACTCTTCCAACTAAGTCTCTCCACTCCTGAGCGTAATCTTTGAAACCCTCGCCTCCACCCATGGACATACTCTGAAGTTGAGTGCGAGTGGGAGCAAGGTCGGCGTTATACTAATACTGTCTGTAAAAAGCAGCAGCAAGGTCTTCCCAGTTTCGGACGTTGGCTCCTTCCAATTGATAAAACCATTCAAGCTGAGTCCCTGACATACTATCTTGAAAGAAATGCACCCACAAATTTCTATCAGCAGCGTGGGCTTGGATTTTCCTGACATACGAGCGGAGATGGAGTTTTGGACAGGACACTCCATCGTACCTATAAAAAACTGGAGCTTTGAACTTGTGAGGGATCACCACTCCTGATACCAGTCCCAGTTCTCTGAAATCTAAGCCAGGGATCTTCTGAACATCCATAGCACTTAGCCAGTCTTCTAGTTGCCTGTACCTATCCTCGGCAGGAGGATATTGCTCATCATCAAAATCAGTATCATTATCAGAGACTATAGGACTGAAGCCCTTTTCTTCTTCTTGGTTTTCCCCGTCCTTGAACAAAAAGATCAAATCAGCTTCCTGTCGCAACCTATTCCCAAATCTTTTGCCCATACTCAGAAGAACCGCCTCCTTCTTCTTTTTCTTCTTCTCCTTCAGAATGAGAGTCTTCAAATCCTCTTTCCCTTTAGCCAAGCTCAAGAACATCTCTTGGAATTGGGCATTCTGTGCCTGAAGAGCTTTGATGGCTTGATCGGAAGACGTTTCAGAAGACATTTTGTGCTGAAATAAACAGCGAAGGAGATGAGAAACCTGTAATGGTACCTGTAATGATGTGCATGATAATGGGATGCGTATGTAATGATTTCAAAGACTTTGGGAGATTTAAATTTGCAAACCAAAAATTAAACAAACTTTATTAGAATAACTTGTAAAAGGTTCAACAATTCCTTTGAGGCGTTACAAAGAAGTAAATGAAAAAAACAAATCTAAAACTAGAAAAGCAAAAATCAAAAATCCCATGGACTCTTCCCCTTCGTGCTGACGTAGTCATTGATCGTTCTTTCATTCTCGATCTGCCTGGTGAGCTTCAAGATCTTCCTTTCTTGCTCATGGTACTTCTCCCGGTAAGTATCCCTTTCCTCTTTCAGCTGAATCCAAGACCTCTTCAATTCCCCAAGGTCCGTAGGCATGTAAGGATAAAGAACCATGTAAGGAACGCCTTCTTCATTTGTGGGCTCTATAATCACAGGCAATACGGCTTCATAGGGCATCCTAAGCTTCTGAGCACGAGCTCGGACCCATTGGAGATAAGGCTGCATAGGAAGGGAAGTCTTTGGTCCCAACTCTTGGGGGTCAGATCTATTCACCATGCCCCAAGCTCGTATGAACCTTCGGCGATTCTCCTTAATGTCTTCCTTGTAGTCAAAGGCAATATCCTCAAGAAATAACTCATGGAGACCGTCTCTCCAAACATGACCAAATTGTCGCAAAGCTAAACAAGGACTGTAGGTTATAACCCCTCTTATTCCAAGCAATGGGACATTAGGATATCCCCCACAACGATCAATGACAGCAGTGTCTTCCATAGCCTGGGAGCACCAAATAATGTCTGTATGGGCAAGTGACATTATTCTGTAGGACCAACCCAAACCTTCTTCGTTCTTCACCACATACTTAGGGAGTTGCGAAATAAACCACCTCGACAACAACGGCATAAAACACATAAGGGTCCCTCTTCTTCGCACAGTACGAGTGTAGAGGGCATGCAAGATGTCACCCAATAGAGTAGGAACAGGACTGCGAGACAGGAAGATCTTAACCGCATTCACATCTATAAAGGAATCTGGATTCGGGAAGAGAACCAAATCGTAGATAAGGAGAGCCAATATATCTTCAAAAGCCCGAAAGTCCAAACTGTCCAAGAATAGCTGAGCTTGATCTATCAAAAACGTGGCTAAGAAACCTTCAACCCCGCTTCGTGTTTCCCAGTTGGATACTACATCAGCCCGTTTCAGATGCAGAGCTGAGGCAATGTCTTCTGGTCTAGGAGTCTCTTCCAAACCTGTGAAGGGCATCTACTCAAGGATGGATATTCCCAATAAGTGAGAAAATTCTTCCAAAGTGGGAACTAGCTGATAATTTGGGAACGTGAAGCAATGATGCACAGGATCGAAGAACTGGAAAAGCACACTCATCATCTGCTCATCAAACTTTGAGGTAACCAAGCTAAGAAGCTGACCATGTCTCTTAATGAATGAAGAAGTCTCAGAAACTTTTGAGGCTAACTCTTTGAGTTGAGCAGGTATTTGCAGAAACTTAACTCAGATGGTGTTTCTGCGCATGAAAGCCATACTCTGCAAAACAGAACAAAGATAAATTCCCTCGATCTTTGAAATGGTTAGTATAATGAAGTATGCATGCTATGTTATGATGCATGATGTCATGGTAAAAACAACACAAGTATAGCAGATAACAGACATGGAAAAGGCAAACAAGTCACATAAAAGCCCTTAAGTTTAAGGCTTGCATGGGGTCAAAGGTATTACCCTCTTGAAGTTCAGTTGGTTTCAAAATATCCTAGCAAAAGTAACCGGGTTCTCAATATCACTGACCACCCTCCATCGGTCATGGTTTCAGCTCACGCAATCTTTTCTTGCAGCCGGAACTATTCCGAGAGTATGCTCTCAATGAGTGTAGCATCGAGTATCAACCAGTTCTCAGCTTTACACCGAGGCCGGCTATCTCACTACTTTCTAATGGACAAGTTGGTCGACTAAAGGTTCTAAGGTCAGTTGATGCTTAACGACACACATAGCAGCCCCGTATTCTCCTCGTTTCTCCACAAGGGATATCGATAGCAACCAATGTGCCACATCAACGTAGCTACTGCTTCAACCGTATCGGTCTACGCCGTACAGTTCCCTTACAGTTTATTGCTACTTACCTAAAAGGTGTCCCCAGATCCGGGTTAGGATCTATAGTAACTCCCAATACAAAACCCTTAAAAGTAAAGCAACCAAAAGAAACAAGAGAAGCAATTTATGATGACCTAAATCCTAAGGTATACCCCACTTATTAGATCCCCAACAGAGTCGCCAGTTCTGTGATACGGTGGCAGAACCGACTGTTTTTGAAAATGCTGGTTTGCGTTTGTGTTTGCAAAATGTCGCGGTAAGCAAGAGTCGCCACCGACTTTTATTTTATCCAACTGGAAAGGACAAAAGCACAGAAAAATTCCTTTTTCGAGATTTTGAGTACGGGGGGTAGATTATAGAAAGGGAAGGTGTTAGCACCCTTTCTATCCATGGTTTTCCATGGGGTCTTAGGTACTTGCTCATCATTTTAAAATTTCTTGTGTGTGTGTGTGTGTGTTTGTTTTGAAAAGTTTTGTTTTACTTTGTTTTAACCCTTATTTATGTCCTCAAGAGTGTTACGAAGTTGTTTTTGAAAACTTTGTTTGAAAAGTGTAAGCGTGAAAAAAGATTGATTTTGAGCAAGTACCTACTAGCATCTACCTACTCGAAAAAGATTATTTCTGTTCTTATTTCCTTTAGACAACGCTATCCTACTATTGAGAAGGAGGTAGCATCGTCGTTGGAGTTGTAAGGGTCAATTCGAAAGGGACGTACGATCACTAAAGCAATGTTAGGACGTCTTAGTAATAACCCTAATGTCTTAAGATCATATTTGAGGCAATATTTCCGAGGCAACCTTTCCGAACGGGACATTTGATCTTCGTTAGACAAGAGGGCAACCACTAAGACACCCTATACTTAATGACTGTTTACCGAGGGCAACCGAAGTGAGAGTATCCCCTAGGAGTGCGCATGTGCGAGTGATTGATTTCAAATTATTATCTTTGCACATTAGGGTTTGCTAATTATATTAACTTGTCACGCATTCTTGTCATACAATCCTATTAGCATACATCTAAACAGTTAATATTTACAAGAAATAAAATGCGAAAAAGTAAAACCTACGCTATTACAAGGCTTCGGGGAGGGGGATTAATTACATAACCAAAAAACCAGGGAAAAGCGATAAATGAAAATCCTAACTTAAACTATTACATACCAGTGAACAGTTACAACAATATTGGCAAAAATAAATAGCCACCGTGCGGCGAATTAAATGCGAAGTGACTAGGGTTTTGACCCTTGACTAAAATTAATTGTAATTGATTTAAAATAAATATGTTTTTTTTTGTCATTTTTGTTAATTTTAGAAATAATTGAGTAAAAAAAATAAAATCCTAAATTCTAAATAATTTTAATTGTGAAAGAAATTAGAATTGCCTTAAATTAATTTAACTGATTGATTAACAACATTTATTAAGAAAATAAGTTTTCTTTTTGTGATTTTTTGATTGGTCAATTTTAGAAAAAAAATAATAATTTTAGTATTGCTAAAGAAAAGAATAATTAAAGAAAAGAAATTAAAAGAAGTAAAAAATAAATAACCAAAGGGCCTGCTGTCAGCGACGCTAATCAGAGGATGATGGTCCAGAAGATGGTGGCCCTCAGAAGATAGGGACATGCTGGATCTAGTTCTGAATGGGATCCAGAAGATGATGGCCTGCATGTGCTGGATCTGGTTCTGACTAGGATCCAGAAGATGATGGCCTGCATGTGCTGGATCGGGTTCTGACTGGGATCCAGAAGATGATGCGCTGGATCTGATCCTGTCTAAAGGATCAGAAAGATGGTGCACTGTATCTGCTGTTGGCCGGTGGATCCAGAAGGTGGTGATCCTCAGAAGATGCACATGCTGGCTCTGGAGAAAACAAAGGAGAATATATGAAAAGCTCACGCCTGGGATCGAACCCAGAACACTGAACTTATGATTTCTTTCTTCTGATCAACTGCGTTGGATGTTAGTTCATTAATATAATGGCAGCAAACAATATATCAGATCTACAGGTTTCTGGCCAGAATAACGCGCCAAAATTTGAACTAGCCAGTCAGGCTGTGACACGCTATTGTCTTCTTCCCTGGAACCGTCGTTTAAAGTTCTGAAATTTTACCTACAGACACTTACTGTAGCCTCAAACCTGCAACTTTCAATCATCAAGAAAACGCATGCTAGAATGAATTCGATTTACATGGTTCTGTTCGTCTCGAACCCACGAATACTATGGTACTACTTTCTTGGGCCAACTTTACTGACATAGAGAAACCCTAAAACATAAGAGCAAACCCTAATAATGGCATCTTCATGTGAAAGCGTTAGAAATACAATTAAATGGTATCAAAAGCTTGCAAACTCAAAGAAAAACACAAGTATATCATTAAAATATGCAATGGGTGAATGAATCAATGAAACTGAATTTGGATTTAAAGGCAGATTGTGATACCTCTATCTTGCTATTCCAAGCGTGGAAAGGCTTGAATCTGATTGGAAATTACTCTTGGAATGTCCAGCAACCTATTGGCAATTTGAGAATGGCACAAATCAAACTCCAACACAGAACTTGGATCACCACTTTTCTTGATGTTTCCGAGTTTTTTCTTTCACCTCTGCACGGCTGCCCTCTCCCTGCTTTTGGTCTGCTTTGCTTCCTTATGTACCCTAGAACGAATTAGGGTTGCAAACTTGAATAAAATCTTCTTCATTTAAGATGACTGAATCATGATTTGATCCTTATGCAAATCTTTCCAAATCAAGCCAAATCCAATATTTTTGTGTTCAAATGAAGTTTGCATGATTTGATTATTTTTTCAGCTGTATAATAGGCCTAAACATGCATAAAATCTCAAGCTTTGATTAGTTTTTATATTTTCATGATTTTATTTTGTTTTTATTTGATTTAATTGAAATAAAATCAAAATAAATGACAAAAATAAAATAAATACAAATGGGAAGGATCATGGGTCGTGGGTCATGTTACAAACTCAATGCAAGCATAAAAAGTTGGGCCCATTTGACAAAAATTGCAATTTTGGCCACATTTGACTTTTGGCAATTTTGCAAAAAAGGTCAACTTTGTCAAAGCATAACTCCTTAAATTTTTACCCTAGAGATGTGTTCTAGGACTTTCTAGAAAGCTTAAGATGTCCTCTAAGCAAATAGTTTGGTCTCATCTCAATTGGGTTTTCCATGTTCATGTATGAAGCTTTGACAAAAAAGGTGTTTTTGTTGACTTTCCAAAATGACCTATAATGTCCAAATTTATATCTTCTTGTGAGTAAATATTTTGAACTTTGGAGATGAAGATTAATTGTAGTTAATTGCATCCTCTTCAAAATGAGCTTTGTATGGGTCATTTTTGATAAAGTATGAGAAAGTTATGCTTGGTCAAAGTTGAGTTGACTTTTCCTACAAAACCCTAATTTAGCAACTTTTGGGTTTTGATGAATTGTGAGAAATCCTTGAGGAATCATGATCAACCCTTGATCAAATGATTAATAATACTTTAAAATGAGGATGTTGACAAAAAATCTTGAAGTTTGACTGTATGTGGGTCACAATTGACTTTTGTCCTAACACAGTCGATTTTCAGCCCTTTGAGCAATTGACTGAGCAAACTTCCTCTGCAAGGCTTGAAACTTGACATGGATGATCTTGAGAACATATTAAGACAATGGTGAGAATTTTGGATCCTTTGGACTCAAGTACCTTGGTGCAAACTGAAACCCTAATTTGAGGTAGAATGCCTTAGGAGAGAGTTTGTCTGGTCAATCCTTGGACTTCCTTGAGCAATTTGAGGACCTCACTTGAAATGTATTAAGAAATGCGGGAGGGAAAATTTTGGGGTACAACACATACTTTGTTTGTAATCTGGAATTCACCCGTATACAGCCGTTACTCTGCCCAATTTTTGTGAAGAATTAATACACTTGAAGTTTAGTTCTCTCAAGAGGTCTAGTATCTTTGCTTGTTTGGTTTCAATCCAAAGAATGGGAATTCTATCTTGGCTCACAATGTCAAGTATTGTCTCCTTGTTTGTTAGATGGTTCTTATCCCTAGCTTTTACATTATGCTTTAGGATAGTCTCTTCTTCTCCTCCCACTTTCTTTAATTTCAAAAATCTTCTTCCTCCTTTTGAAAACTCTTCTTGTTTTGAAACTTGAACCATTTTCATAATAAACTTGGACTTAGGTCCATGCATTTTCAAAACATTTTTCATGAACAAATTTCAATCAACTTAATAATGCCTTGACATTTTTTTGTGAGAAGACTAAAAGTCAATCAATCTCATTTCAAATCATTTTTCCAGTTTGGCTTTTTATTTTATTTTAAACCTTTCTCAAAAGATTAGACTCTTGTCAATCCTTGTAGTGATGCAAACAACTATACTTCTACAATATATAGTGAAGAGAGATATTTTCCACTTAGGTGTTGAGTGAGGCATTGTTGACTTTAAAATCCAAGCCATATCCTCCACTTTGAGATGATACAAATTCTCCTTTCTCATGATTGTGGGTAGTAAGTATGTTTTCCACACGGACAATGACGATGATGTCTTATCTCATAAAATTAACCAACACACTTGTGTTTTAAATTTTTTAAAAGAGGAACTATGTGTACCCTGATCCCCTATTGCACAGAAGGTGGTACGTATGCACTAAAGGTTCGCAACCGCGGCGGGTGCAAAAATCATAAAAAATACTTCTTTTCTCACCTCCACCATTAATTTTTTTATATACAACATTTTATAGCCAAAATATACAGATTTTATAAAGAGGTTCCTGCGGAGTACCGTAGATGTTTAGGGTGCTAATACCTCCCATTTGCATAACCAACCCCCTTACCTTGAATCTTTCCCCCTCTTTTTGGGTTACTCGCTCTTTTCCCATTCCTTTGGAAATAATAAAGCGCAGTGAAGATTTTTATTTTGATCTGTGTAAGTTAAGTCAATCCAGTGACTTAGTCTTAAACATTTCTACCGCTACAATTAGGGATTATGAATTAGGAAACAAAATTATTCTGTTGTAACTGTTTAGCATATTAGGGTTTGATTCATTCTGTGTTAGTTATTTATGACTTTGATTTTGTGTGAAGTAAAGATTTGATTGGTTCTGTAAATGTATTGGTTTTGTTATGTTTTAGACTATAAAGATTTAATTCAGCTTTGTATCGATTCACTCATGTATGGTTCTGGATAATTTTAGTATATAAATATTTGTTTTTTATTCCTGATCTGAACAGTAGTAGTTGTGACATTAAAACATGCGTTATTTCTTTCCATAATTCAAACAATGCGTGTTTTTTCCTTTAGGTTTTGGGCCACATGTTTGTTTTTGTTTTGGGCTTTGTTGTACCCCAAAATTTGCCTCTCAATTTCTCAAAGATTCTCTCACAAAATCTCCATTGCTCAAAATTACATAAGATTTGATCAACCCAAGACACTTCCTTAACACTGGGCTCAAATTAAGGTTTGGGTTTGGACAAGTATAATTGGAATTTTAATTCCCCATATAGTTTCCATGGATCATATTGGGCTCTCAAGCATCAGGTCAAAGAAAGGAGGAAGAGGAAACTGTTGAAAGGGAAAAGCAGATTGAAAGGAGTGATGGGTAGATTTTGACAAATCGAAGAAGAGCAAGCTTGCTTCGATCCACAAGCTTCGATTAGGCAATGGTTACCTCCATGCTTGCTTCGATCCACAAAGAAATGAATTCCTTCATGCTTGCTTCGATCCACAAGGCAATTGTTTCCTTCATGCTTTCTTCGATCCACACAACAATGACTTCCTTCATGCTTGCTTCGACCCACAAGGCAATGGTTTCCTTAATGCTTGCTTAGATCCATAAGGTAATGGTTTCCTTCATGCTTTCTTCGATCCACAAAGCAATGGCTTCCTTCATGCTTGCTTCGACCCACAAGCTTCGAGTGGTACATTCAGATGAATATGGTCCATTCTAAGAACATATAATTGGTGGATTCGAAGAACATACATTTGGTGGCCCATTCGAATAACATACATTTGGTGGATTCGAAGAACATACAATTGGTGGCCCATTCAATGAACATACAATTGGTGGATTTGAAGAAAATACATTTGGTGGCCCATTCGAAGAACATACATTTGGTGGATTGGAAGAAATACAATTGGTGGCCCATTCGAAGAACATACAATTGGTGGATTCGAAGGACATACATTTGGTGGCCCATTCGAAGAACATACATTTGGTGGATTCGAAGAACATACAATTGGTGGCCCATTCGAAGAACATACATTTGGTGGTCCATTTGAAGAACATACAATTGTTGGTCCATTCGAAGAACACACAATTGGTGGAAACAAATGTTGTTTTGTTTGTTGATGAGTTTGGTTGAAAGTTGTGGATCATTGTGATCAAAAGGAAGGGATGGAGTATTCGATTCAAGGAATCAAATTAAATACAAAATGTTGAAAGAAAACATTTATCAAACCCATAAGCCATGCTACAGGATTTTGCTTTGCAAACCTAATTGTTTGTGTTTCACTCCATAATTAATTGTTTACATAATTAATTAAGCTATTACCCAAGTTATTAAGCCATTGTCCAAAAGATCTATCCATAAAGCAATCTTTTTGGTACAAAATTTGTCTTGAGCCCATACTTTGCTTACTTATGATTATACTCCACCATAAATTATGGAAAGTATCCCCCCTATACCAACAACTTTGGTACTTCATCTTGGGATCATGGAAAACTTGACATGACTTGATATTTGCATTCCAACCAAACCATAATTTTTTATCTTGTAAATATGATTACTTCAACTTCCCAAAACCTTTTCTCTATAAATAGAGAGACCATTTGCAAGCTAAGGGGGCCAGATTCTTGTGTGTTGAAAAATCCTCAAACACTCCCGAACTCTCAAAAAACTCAGAACCTGCACACAAGCACAAAACATGACACATCCTGACTTTACACACAAAAATCTCAAATCCCTTCAAGCGTTAGTGAGCCTTTCGATTCACTCCCAGCTTCCATATACCAGTATTTCAATTCATTCTCAACTTCCACATACCAGCCTTTCGATTCAGTGACTTTTAAAGCAAAGCAATGATCCCACTAGCTTAAGGAAGGTTGAAGCAGGCTTAATCCATCATCAAACCGTTCTTGGAGGTTCTATCAAAGTCCCTCAAGTTTCACTCCAAGAGGTAAGTTTTCTTAAACTTGGGACTCTTCATCATTTGCATATACTTTGTGAAGGAAAAATGTAGATATCATGTATAAGAAGCTGACCATGTCCATAGTTTTTATTATCATTGGTTGTACATTAAAAGTTTCATCTCTGAACAGTTAGGTCTTAGTTTTGGTATTGAACAAAATTCATGCTAGCCTTAGATCCATAGTTGTTGAAAATTATTTGGTTAGGGTCATATTTAAATCTTAGGCAGATTTGATGTTTACATTTTTTTATTCGACTGAGAAATGAGGCTTTTAGAAGCTTAACAAATGGAGTCATCATGGCCTATGCGTACAAGGGGGAGAAAGCTGGGACTTTCGCCATTCAGAAACAAGTTTGTTCTACAAACAGATGAAGCAGACCACCCGAGTGGTACGAACAGTACGCACTAAGGCTTGCCTTGTCGAAGATCCTGGATTCGACCCCAGCCAGACCATTTGTCATTTTACACATTTTCTCACTTTGTCTTGTTTGCAGGAAGCATACCTGAGCCTCCACAGTTGGGCTTCGATATTTTTATGTTTCTGACCCCCTGCTTACTAACTAACAAACAGGCCTTGGGCCCAAACACAAAACAGTTTTCTACACAAAAACTGTTTTAAATACAAAAAAACTATTTTCTATACAAAAATACCTCAAATTCAACTTTCACCCCTTCCTGACTTATTTTATTTTTTATTTCCTATTTTCTATATTATTATCATTAGTGTTATTTTTATTAATATAAAAAAGACATAAAAAAGTTTTCCTTTTTAAATCAAATTAGTTTAAATTTCTTTTATTAAATAATTATTTCTTTTTAGTTTATTAGGATAAAAATATTTTCTTAACAAAAACAAAACAAGTCTATTCCTTTTTTCATTTTGTCTTGTACATTATATTCCTTATACATTATTCAAGTTTCAATATGGTTGTAATAGGTAATTAGGATTTAATTTCTTGAAATCCCCATTTGTAAATTTATACACCCCATCCCCAAATGATGTAATAGCATAGTAAATTTACTTTCCACAATTTATCGCTTTTATATAAATGTTAGTAATTAAGTTTTGTATGGAAAGATAAAATCAATGCTTAGAAAAACCTAATCCAAGATAAATCAAGCATGAAATATAAACACTTGCACACTTGCACCTCTAGGTTTAACTCCACTTGTTGCCTTATGAAAAATGGTCATGGTTCCTCGTCTTAGCAAAAACAATAAAAAAAATACAAGATCATAGTTCCTCGATGATGCTTCGAATGTTGCCTTACAAATGAGATTAGTCCCTCAAGAGAAATGCTAAGATATCTAACAACATTGCTATTCATGACTATACGTTGACCCACGCCGTCCCTTTATATCCAAAGATAAGGCTTCTTACCAATCAATGGTAAGATAGCAATATCAAAGGAAGAAATGAACAAAAGACTTTTGAGTAGGTAGAACGTTCTTAGTTGCTTGCTCACATTCCATCTTCAAAAAACACACATATTTTCAAATACACCAAACACTTTCAAAAACATGAAATATTTTCAAAAAGTCCAGCACTTTGTATGGATTCTTATAGAGACGAGAATCATTACAAAGTTTGCCTAAACGAAGGTGATTTTCAAAAATACTTTCAAAATCCACCACAAACACATTTCAAACAAAGCAATTTCAAAAGTGATCTAGCAAGCAACTAAGATCCCATAGATAACTATGGATGAAAAGGGTGCTAACACCTTCCCTTTTCATAATCTACCCCCTGAACTCAAGAAAACATCTCAAAGGTATTTCCTTTTCTTTTCACCCTTTCCTTATTGGATAAAATAAAAGTCAGTGGCGACTCTTGCTATCCGCAACAATTGCGATCAAACGCAAAAAAAGAGTCAATTCTCCCACCGTATCACAAAACTGGACACTCTGTTGGTGTTCACCGTGTATTCTGGTAAACAACCGCTGATCTTCCAAAAAGGGTAACTTTTGGTTATTCGCAGGATCGATCAGTTTGATCCAAGGGCATATGCTAATTTGTGATGTTGTTTGGGCATAAACGTTAATGTGGGTGAAGAACGCACGTTCGACTGGGAAAGGGATGCGTTTGAGTGCAAAAAGTAAATAGAACAAAGGGGTCGAGGAGAGTTTAGGTACAAGAATCTGGGTAAAAGTGCAAATAAAGTACAAACAAGATAAAAAGGCAAGAAATGTAAAGAGAGAAATAAAAGACTTTGATTGTAAAATGTGGTGTTTCAAACGTACATTTTTCAGTATTCTTTCTCACGCAGCGGGTACTTGAATAGTATTGAATAATTTGTACGATCAGTTGAACACCCGGAAATCTACATAAACTTCCTATATTTATACTAAAACTAGGTAACCGTCGAGGAGTTGCCTTGCTCTAGAATGAAGACATGTGTCTTATACACGTGCTTAGACCCCTCTTTTCACGCCACATTTCTTTCCTCAACTGCCAAGCGAATTGATTTTCCCTCCTTTCTTCAGATTCAAAATCTTCTGGGGCAGATACAAAGTTCCCTTCTGGTCGAAGACTCGATTTAACTTAGAATTTCTCTAAGTACTTTTCTACTTTGTCGAAGCCTTTCCAACTTAGACTTGTTAAATCTATTTTTGGCCCATAAGGCCAACTTGTTGTAGGTGTCAAATTTAGGAGCTAACAAATTGCCCCCCAAGAATATCAGTTTCGACGCAAGGAGAGATGATTACTCTTTGAGATTCACATTTGACACATGTCTTTCTCTTTGACCACAAAAATCTCTTGTGTGATTTTCGCCTTCTACCAACCCCTGCTGGTATTTAGAGTCATCATTACCTTTTTCTCAATGCGTCAATGTCAATCAGCCGTTACCACGCTGCCATGATGGCCATTATCCCTACAACCTAGGAAAGCATGGCAAACATTTTCGTTTCTCATATGATAACTTCTTTAACGTTCGCCACGTGCCCCACTAACTCTGCAGCAATAAATGGTCTTGGGATAAACACTCTTTCCTAAACACTATAAATAGACGAATCCTCTTTTGGGAATTATTTTACAACTCCTAGTATTCTTCACTCTCTTGCAAAGAAAAAACCTTAACAACTTCATCTTCTTCGCTCTTTCACTACCACTTTCAGTCATGGCTTTCCTTTCCAATGCACCCAACAACCCAAAAACTAAGAATGTTTCTTATCTCCAAAGACAACCAAAGGTTTTCTCCACTAACCCTGTACCTGTTTCGACTGGAGAACGAAGGGTCGTATCTAAACCCATGGCCAAAGAGTGGCGTGATGCTTATGATTCCCAATTGCTTATCCCTGTTAGGTATTCTGGGCAGATGTATGCTATGTCTTGCCCATTGTCTAAATGTTTCGAGAATCCAAAACAAAATAGCAACTTCTTCCCAACTTACCCTAGGCTCAGGCCTATAGGTTGTGCGAAGAAACTCAGGAATGATCCTGAAGATGCAACTCCTGCCAACCAGCAACATTGTCAGACGAAGGAAGATATCAACCTTCAGTTCATGAACAAGGGAAATAGGATCTTTCGATCTTACCCTAGTCTTACTTCAGAATACTCAGAATGGATGAGCAAGATGGAGAAAGTACAAGCCCAAATCTGGAAAGATATGGGGATCTTTGACTTGATCATGTTGTCGAAGACTGGGTTAGCTTATTGCCCTCTCATGCTGGTGTCTTCATTGTATTTCTGGGACATCACACATTTTACCTTCCATTTGCCTTGTGGAATGGTAATTCCAACCCTCTTCAATATAGCCGCCATTACTGGTCTTCGACCAACAGGTGACTACTTCGACCCTGAGGATCTGTTGGAAGATTCTATCGGGTTTTCAACCACGAAGCCCACGCATACCATATTCATTAATCATTTCCACGACAAGTCGGGTACTACTGTCTCTGAAGTGGAGCACATAGATTTTCTGGATTTGTGGTTATCTCGTTTTGTTTTTTGCACCAAGTCACTTCAAGTGACTAAGAAAATGCTTACTCTTGCAACGCAGCTTCACCATGGCTATCCTCTCTGTCTGGATGAGTTGATTCTAGCCAACCTGTATGAGTCCATCAACAATGGTGTGACTCAACTTAAGGTTATTGGAGACAAGGCGAGTTTACTCCTTTCCGGCCCCTTTTGGCTTCTGCATCTTTGGCTAAATGCTACTTTTGAATCTTTTCTTCCGCATAAGAATAAGATTAACGAGAGGTCTCCAGAGGTCCTAAATAGAAGGGTCGAAGGGATTAGACTAGTCCTGTTAACTCCAACTGACGAAGGTCAACAATTCCAAAAGGCGTTTACCAGCTTTGTAATCATGTTTGCAAAGGGGAAGGAATTTGTTTCGACCATGGCTCCCTTTGCTAGTAGAAAGGTTGGCCCGAAATGGTTCATTCGACCATATCCCTCGTCTGACAAAGATGACCATGTGGATGAATATGTAGCTATCTAGGAGTCATTTCTTCGACCAAGAATGATGCCTATGAGATTCAAGAGTTCGAAGAATCAACTTAGCTTAATTTCTTATCAACCGAATCTTGTTTCTCGATAATTTGGTATTATCCAGACGCTCCCATCACCAATCTACTCTCGAGAGAAGCTTCTGCTGTTTTACAATGCAGATTACTCAGAGGATGCTGCTACTAAGCATATTGGTAGGTACGTTGGTCGAACCGTACTAACTCTGTTCAACTTCAATCTCAATTTCGCATGTTCGCCTCTTTTTGAGGACTGGTGGAAGCAGTATTATAATGAAGAATTTTTCGATGAAAAAGACTTCGCTGCTCACCTTCAAGAGGCGTTTTTGCTAGTCTCTGACAAGATAAAAAAGGGTAATCTTCTTTCTCAAATAAAATGTCTTTATCGTTTTCAATCTAATCATTCGACACCTAATTTATCTTTGTACATTTTCTAGCGGTCAAGAGGACCGTCACCAAGAAAGCGCTGAAAGCGCAAAAGGAGGTGACCCTTTTATGAAACCTTCACCCAAGGTAAACACTATCTACTGCTATATATTTCTTTCCGACATATTGCTTTTGATGCTAATGCTTTCGACTCCTTTCTTTCTGGGCATTTGAAATCAATCCGAAAAGGAAGAAATTGAAATTTCCAGTGATGAAGAGGAAGAATCTCCTCTTGTCCCCTTAAAATGGAAAAAGTTAAAGAAAGCAGACCCTATTCCTGAGCCTCGTCCAAAAACCAAAGTTAAGGTTAAAGTCATTGGGTCTAGACCTCCTCCTGTCATCATCAGAGAACCAACGAAGCAGGAGATAGCTGCTAGGCTAAACAATCCTAGTGAAGGCGACAACTCAAGTCCTGTCGCTGAAATTCCTCCTAAGGTAATTACTTTGACCCCTCACGATTGTCTGCTGACTTTGACTTCTTTTTTATTTTTTCAATAGTTCTGATAACCATATTGTAATAGTCAGGACACTGCTGGTACTTCAAAACAAAACCTCGTAGAAGAATTCATCACCTTGATAAACAGTGAGGGTGATCCTACTTACAGGCCAAAAGGATCTTTTGTGAGTTCTGCTAGCAAAGTGAACCAAACTTTTGGGCACGAAGCTGTTGGGAAGCCTAATGAAGAAGTTCCTTGTGAAGATCATGTGAATCTTAGGACTGCACAAGCTAATGATGATGATTAGAAGGATAGGAAAGAGGAAGTTACTGACGATGTGATCGAAACGGAGAAGGAAAACATGCCAGCGAGAGGAAATTGAACTGAAGATATTCCGGCGACTGATGAGAGGGAAGACCTCACAGGGGGAGCAGGAAACTCTGCGCGTGTTGAAGATGTCCCCGTGCAGATGCCTGTCGAAGCCAATGTGGCTCGTATTGTAAACGAGAGGGTTACTTCGACAGGGTCTCATACCAAGGAAGAGTTGGCATTGCTGAAACGGCAAAATCCTCTTGGCGACCTGACTGCCATCCTTGAGGGTAGAGAAAGTTCTTCTGATCAGAGTGCTTCGACTGCATCTGGAAAATCCACTTCAACATCTCCTCTTGAAGAAGCACTTCAAAAGGTTAAGGCATAACTTTTCAAAAGAGATTTAATGCTGACCTTAGAGGAAGAACCTACAGCTCATTCCTTTTTGAAGACTACTTTAAGAGCTGTCGACCTTCTTGCTGCTTCGCCTGACATTGCCAGCGTTATCTTGGATCTGATTTCCATCATCGATCAGGTTTCAGCTGACTACAATCGTCGAAGGACTCTTACTCGTGAAATTGAGGAGGCCAATGGCCATGTAGCTGCTGCCTGGGGTGCTGCTGTTGAATCAGCTTCGAAGAGCCTTTGGTTTTCATTTAATTCCTCGACCTCATATGCGCCACCAGATAACATTTGGATGATCTTAAAAGGTCCTTCCCATTTAGGAGACCATTTTTCCATATTTCCATCTTTTCGATCCATTAGGAGGATTACTTTCCATACTAGGTCTTCCGGCATGAATGCCTTGGGTTTTACTCTTTTATTGTAAGATCTTTCAACTCTCTTCTTTTGTGACCTTAAGAGATCCAAATCTCTCAATCTTTCTTCGTCCAAATCAATCAATTCGTCTAACATCATATTCCAAAAAACTTCAGAAGGGATGTCTTGATGTTTTTGAATTCTTGTTGACTGTAGACATATTTCTACTGGCAATACTGTGTCATGGCCATAAGTTAGTCGAAAATGCATTGTTCCGGTAGCTTCCTTAGGAGACGTTCGACAAGCCCATAAAATTTGATCTAAAGTCTTGTGCCAATTTTTTGGCTTTTTTCCTACATGCTTCTTTATTAAGCTGATTATTACCTTGTTTGTCACTTCGACTTGACCATTTTCTTGTGCATAATAAGGCGTAGACGTTAATAATTTGAACCCCATTTCTTCAGCGAACTCTTGCATTTTTCGACAAATAAAGACTGACCCTTGATCAATTGTTATTGTCTCATGGATTCCAAACCTATATATAATGTGCTTTTGAATGAATTCAATGACACTTTCCTGGTCTACATTGACTAAAGGAATTGCTTCAATCCACTTAGTAAAATAATCAATACCCACATATATATTTATGGCTTTTAGATGACGCTGGTCGAATCTCTCCAATAAAATCCAAGGCACATCCCCTAAAAGGCCAAGGTTTCACAATTGAGTGAAGTTCTCTTGCAGGTACGTGTTGGATACTTGTATGTACTTGACATTCCTGACATCCTTTTGCAAACTCAACACAATCTTTCAACATAGTGGGCCAATATAGTCCTTGTCGAAATAATAACCATTTCATTTTATGGCCCACTTGGTGTGCTCCACATGCCCCAGCATGTGTAGTTGAAAGGGCTATGTATGCCTCTGTTTCATTTAGGCATTTTAATAGCACCCCTTCAGGCGTATTTTTAAATAACTCGTTTCCCATTAGGGTATAACTCATCACCTTGTACTTTATCTTTCGTTTTGTCGAAGCTATGGGATTTTGCAAATAATCCACTATAGGCTTTCGCCAATCTTGTTCTGTTAGATTATCTATGAAAGAAATTTTAAAGTTTTCGTGATCAGCGTACCCCAACTTTGTTGTTTTCAAATCTGTTTAAGACAACTTGGTCACTGTCACTCTTCCTCCAACATCGATTACCTGTTGTAATATCTCTTTCAAAATTTTGTACCCGGATGCAATCTGTGCTAAGTCATTAGCTACTTGATTCTCCAGTCTCGGTATATGTTGGATGTTGATCTTTTCAAAGTTTTTCAACAAACGATTGACTATTACAAAATACATGATAAGATTTTCTCTTATGCATATATATTCTTTTGTAACTTATTTTATAACTAACTCCGAGTCTCCCATTATTTCGACTCGAGTTGCTCCCAATTCCAACAATATTTTAAGGCCTACGATTAGAGCTTTCTATCCAGCCTCATTGTTCGAACAAGAACCTTCGATATTATACTTGAATGTTGTTGGAATTTTGTTTGGAGAAAAAATTATAACCCCTACCCCATTTTCGTCTTTATGACTAGAACAGTCGAAGTATAAATTCCAAGGTTCGATCTCCAAGTAGTTGATTGATTCCTTATTTATTGAGTGGTCAACTATAAAATCTGCTACCACTTGACCTTTCACAGCCTTAAGATGCGTAAAAGTTAATGAATACTCAGTTAATGCAAGTGCCCATTTGATAATTCGACTGTGCAAGATGGGTTTCGACAACATATATTTGAGAACATCAAAATGAGACGAAACAAAAACATCAACTGGTTTAATATATTACTTGAGCTTTGTACATGAGAAGTAAAGACATAAACATAGTTTTTCAACTTTGCTATATCTAGTTTCTACATCGTTTAAAACTCTACTGAGGTAATAAATAGGTCTTTCGACACCATTTTCATCCTCTTGAGCTAACATGCTTCCTAAAGTTTTATCGGATGTAGCTACGTACAATCTCGTACTTCTATTTCTACAAGGAGGTACCATAATGGGTGGTTTGGCGAGGTATTATTTGATCTTGTTGAAAGCCTCTTGTTGTTCTTGCCCCCACTCAAAGCCTCCTTAGTTGAGTCGAAGTAGTGGTGAGAAGGCTTGCATTTTCCCACTTAAGTTGGAAATAAATCTCCTCGGGAAATTTATCTTACCAAGCAGAGATTGCAACTCCTTCTTGTTAGTTGGCGCTTTCGCTTCCAAAATGGCTTTGGTCTTGTTCTGTTTTACTTCAATTCCCTTCTTGTGGACCACAAAGCCTAAGAAAACCCCTGCTTTTACGCTGAAAGCACATTTTAGAGGATTCATTTTCAGACCATAGCGTCTCATCCTTTCGAAGGATTGTCGAAGATGGTCTATATGAGTCTTCCCTGAAACAGATTTAACAACAATATCATCAACATAAATCTGCATAAAAGTGTCGGTGAAATCATGGAAGATTGAGTTCATTTCTCTTTGATATGTTGCCCCTGTGTTTTTAGGCCAAAAGGCATCACTACCCATTCGTAAGTGCCTAAAGCTCCAGGGAATCGAAAGGCTGTTTTCGACACATCCTCTTCAGCAATGAAAATTTGATTATACCCTGAGTATCCATCATGCATACTCATGTATTCGAAGCCAGTGGCAGAATCGACAAGCATTTCGCCACAATTATTGGATATTCATCTTTGGACGTTGCAGCGTTTAAATATCTAAAATCGATGCACACCCTTAAGGTACCATTTTTCTTTATAACAGGTACTATATTTGCAATCCATTCGACATACCTGGTTGTTCGGATGAACTTGCATCTCAGCAGTCTTTCGACTTCCGTCTTGATCTTCGACAAGACCTCTGGTGAAAAACGCCTTGGAGTTTTCTTGACAGGCTTTTTCCCCGGTCTTATTGGTAATTGAAGCTCTACCACTTCCCTGTCGAGACCAGGCATTTCATCGTAATCCCATGTGAAGCAATCTTTGAATTCCTTCAACAATTGGATTATTTTAATCCTGAGCTCTGGATCTATCTTCGTGCTAATGTATGTTGTCCTTTTCGCCAATCCTTCGCCCAGATATATTTCTTCTAAAGGATCTTGCGCTAGCATTTTTACATTGTTTGTTAATGGATCCTTTTCAAAACCCAGAGGCTCATCATCATAAATAGCATCTAGCCTCTATTTTTGCATTTCTTCCTCCTTCATGTCAGGTGGTTCTAGATCGAAGTCCTTCCCAGGACCCTCTGGAAGAAATATTTATTCATTGGGCTTCAATAGCCATGTATTTGACTTTAGCCTCTAAGGCCTCTATCATTCTACTTTCAGCTACATATGCCGAAATCTTTTTTAAGGCTTGTGATCCAGTCATCATCACCAAATTCACTTCCCCAGCCAGTTGGTCGTATGTCATCAACTCCTCCATAGTCAATGTTTGATAAGTCTTCTCTATCCCACTGGAAACCATGGTCGGAATATAGGTAGAGGGAGCAGAAGGCATTTGGTGCTGGTGCCAAATCGAACTCCGGAGGATTGCATGGCCCTATATGAGCCAAGTTTTTGTCGAACCTATTTTTTCCAACATTATTACTTCACCCAAGTAATAACTTTGGTCAACTTCTATATTCTCTACAATTCCATCAGGGTGCCAAATCGTGACCCATTGATGCATCGAAGATGGAACTGCACCTATGCCATGTATCCACTCTCTACCTAAGAGTAGATTGTAGTTGGGCTTCGCTGAAATGACCATGAACATAGTTGGTTGAAGTATTGTTCCCACCTTGAGGTCTAATTGTATCACCCCCATAGTGGTTTCAATACCTCCTTCATAGTTCGACAGAACCATGTTATGGGGTTTGATATCCCCATCTCCTTTGCCCAATTTCCTTAGCATAGATTGGGGAATTATATTTATTGTTTCTCCACAATCAACCAAAATTTTGTTGATTGTTATTTCCCCTATCTTTGCTCTAATGAACAAGGGTTTCAGGTGATTTTTCATCGCCTCCGTAGGTGGCTCGAAGAATGCATTTTTCTCCTCGACGCAACCATTGTTCATCACATAATAGCACATTGGCCTATGTTTGGCCATTTCTTGTTCGACTTCCCATTCGGTCTCTTCGACTTCGACTTGGCGGTCGTATTCTTTGGGTAGAACTGATACTACATTTACCATAATGTCTAAATTAGAATCAGATTCAGAGTTACCTTCGTCATCTAATTCGCCTCGATCTGGCCCCTCCAATCTTCAGGAAATTGGTTTCCTTTATAAAGGTTTTCGTTGTTTGCCTTTGTCCATTCTTTGTGGCACGTTGGTGCTTGACTCTGGTTGAGGCTCTTCTGTAGCCTCCCTTTCGGATTTTTGCCGTCTTTGGAATCTCCTCCACTGGGAGCGAGACATGGGGTTCTTCCCCTTATAGTTGCTCGACACATGAGCCACTTTATTTGTAGTCGTAGTTAGGGACTATTTCTTATATGCCAGGGATGACCCTCTTGGCACATCGAACATTCGCCATTTCTCTTCACTTGACCTTTTCCTGTTTACTGTCTTTATCCAAGTATCCACGGGGACATTAGTTGGAGGCCTGAAAGTTGATGGCCTCTTCACCTGGTTCATTGATCCTCTTCTGGGATCGTATCTAACTTCAGGAACCATGTGGGGTTGGGTATTGGTGACCCTTTTCTCTTTCATTACCCTTATACCTTGTATGTGTTATGCAGCCTTTTAGTCGAAGATGGAGCTGCATCTTGGACACAACTTAACTTCAGACTTTTTCTTCCGGCATCGTTGTAGAAAGTCAGCCAGATCCTCATTTTCTTTTGGAAATGTAATTTTATTCACTTCCTCTTGTCTAATGGCTTCCTCTGAAGCCTTTGCTTCAAATACTTAGACCATGTTGACTTGTACGTTGCTCTTGGCAGCGAGATTCATTTTCTGAATTTTGGCCTCAAGGTCCTCTGTCGAACCTTTAACGACAACCACATAAGAACTTATAGTAGTCCTTTTTTCTTGAGTCTTCAGCAACTCCTTTGTTTAGGCCTTCAGTAGCCTTTTTGTTTAGGCCTCCAGTGGCCTTTCTAACCGCTTCTGCAGTCTTTCTGGAGATGTTCCCAGTAAAACTACCAAAGACCGGCATATTAACGAAGTCTTCAGAAGTTTCGACCATGTTGATGCCTGCTGGCTCAACATAGTAGGCATCAGCTCTCAGTGGTATGCATCAATTTTCATTTGGGGTTTGTCAACAAATTTGAGTATGTCTTCTTTGATCGCTCCTTGAACGAGATCCCTGAAAAGAAAACATTATGAAGTTTTATGGCCCACAAAATTATGATATTTACAAAAACCTCTTTTCTTTCTTTGTTCTAAAGGAGGCATTTTTGCCTATGGGGGCACTATCATTTGGCCATATTTCACTAATAAGTCGAATATCATATCACATTTTGTGATGTAGAAACTATATGTTTTCTTTGGGAATCTATCGCTATTCTTTTCAGATTCAGTAGGATTCTTCCCGTCTGAGGGCAGTAACACTCTACAAGAGTATGGAGGCCCATGTTTTAACTCTGCTAAATCTATTTCTCTCTCTTCGACAGCTATAGGATTACTAGATGTCTCTGGATCATCATCATCCATTTCGACATAGGTTGCCTTTTCTCGTCGATGAGTCTTAGTTGCTTTAGCTTTTTCAATTTTAAGACGTTCTACCTGTCGAACTCTATCGGTCAATTGGGCCATGTCCTTCAGATATTGGATATCTAGTTTCTTCCTAATAGAATAGTCTAGGCCCCCTGCAGCCATTTCGAACAATTAATGCTCAGGAACTTGTGTAAAGCATATGACTTTGAGTAGTCGAAACCTATTTAGATATTCGTCTATTGGCTCGATGAATATTCTTTTCACGCTTGCCAGTTCTTTCAGACTTATTTTGGTTTGCCCCGTGTAAAATTGTTCATGGTATAATCTCTCCAATTGATTCCAATTGTGGATCGAATTGGCTGGGAGGGTGTTAAACCAAGTAAAAGCGTTTTTTGTTAGAGAACTTGGGAAATATTTAATCCTAAGGCTCTCATTATTTGATATCTCCCCAACTTCTATCAAATATCTCTCTATATGTTCGACAGTTGATTCTGTCGTATCCCCTGAAAACTTAGTGAACTTTGGAACCTTCCACCTAGGGGGTAAATCTGTTTGCAAGATATATTTTGATAGTGGGGATGTAAAATTTGGCCTACGAAAGCCAACGTTCATTCCATTTTGTATCATGATTCCTTCGGTCATGGCTGTCAGATTATTTTTTGTGCCATAATTATGGTGTCGAAATTGATGTATCAGTTCGTCCGCATTTTGATTTCTATTTACCATCATTACACCTTGATCACCATATCTAAGGATCTGTGGGGGAAGTCTGGGTATTTCGACCCTAGGTTGTTCGATTTCTACTCCGAGGTTCCTCCTATCGAATAATGGATTTTGGTTAATAGTTACATCTTCTTCTAAGACTACACCTTGATCCTCTCTCATAGGAGCTCTCTGGGGTTGTCGAATAGGTTGTGGAACCCTAAAAAATCCAGTCATGTGCGCCATTTGCGCTGTCATTTATTGGTTTGACTGAGTAGTATTTTGTATGAGAGGGTTCAATACTGTACTTAGAGTTTGTGCCAACATTTGCACCATGTCATGGTTGCTTTCATCCATTTGTTGCCTCAAAATTATTATGGAAGCATTTGTGAGGCTTGGCATTGCATGGGTTGTCCCTCCTAAAAGTTGGTTACTACCCATACCAGTTCCAAAACCCTGTAATGGCGAAGATGCACTCACCAAAGGTTCTAAAAATGTAGACGCAACATTCATAAGGCTAGCCATTTCAGTAGTTGGCATGCCATAAGGCTGGTCTCAACCCATCCCGACTGTCAAAAATCCTGGGGGAGCGTGTGGTCGAGATCCTGGATTCACCCTTGGTGGGGGTGTTCCTGTTGGACTTCTAGGACCTGCATACGAAAGTATTGGTCCCGTTTGGGTTGCTGTCAACGTGGGTATCGAACCAACAGTTGACGAGACAATTTCACTAAGGGTTGGTATTACCGTTGTTCCCATAGTAATTGGTGGAGGTATCTCTCCATTATTTGGCTGGTTAGCCATATTGTTTTCACTATTTCTCTTTCTAGTTGTACACTCGTTGGTGGTTATTTTACCACTTCTTAATAGCATGCAAAACTTTGTAAAAGAAAGAAAATCATGTGAATCATTTATATTAAGATTAATAAGCAAAAATGGAAGACAAAATAAATAAAATAACAGTAATTAACAATGTCCCACCAGGCGTGCCAATTTGTTCACCGTGTATTCTGGTAAACAACCACTGATCTTCCAAAAAGGGTAACTTTTTGGTTATTCGCAGGATTGATCAGTTTGATCCTAGGACATATGCTAATTTATGATGTTGTTTGGGCATAAACGTTAATGTGGGTGAAGAACGCACGTTTGATTGGGAAATGGATGACTTTGAGTGCAGAAAGTAAATAGAACAAAGGGGTCGTGGAGAGTTTAGGTACAGGAATCTGGGTAAAAATGCAGATAAAGTACAAACAAGATAAAAAGGAAAGAAATGTAAAGAGAGAAACAAAAGACTTTGATTGTAAAATGTGGTGTTTCAAACGTATATTTTTCAGTATTCTTTCTCACGCAGCGGGTACTTGAATAGTATTGAATAATGTGTACGATCAGTTGAACACCCGGAAATCTACATAAACTTCCTATATTTATACTAAAACTAGGTAACCGTTGAGGAGTTGCCTTGCTATAGGATGAATACAAGTGTCTTATGCATGTGCTTCGACCCCTCTTTTCACGCCACGTTTCTTTCCTCAACTGCCAAGCAAACTGCTTTTCCCTCCTTTCTTCAGATTCAAAATCTTCTGGGTCAGATACAAAGTTCCCTTCTGGTCAAAGACCTTGGAGTATCTTCATTTGAAGGGATTGAGAACCTTCTGGTCGAAGACTCGATTTAACTTAGAATTTCTCTAAGTACTTTTCTACTTTGTCGAAGCCTTTCCAACTTAGACTTGTTCAATCTATTTTTGGCCTATAAGGCCAACTTGTTGTAGGTGTCGAATTTAGGAGCTAACAGCTGGGGAATAGAATGTGGGGTTACCTTATAGTTAGTTCATTTTAAATTGCTTTCATTGTGTGTTTCGTATGCTTTATTTTTAAACGGGTTGCTTGGGTTATTGTTAAAGATCCTACACCCGGATCTGGGGCACCTTTTTAGGTAAGTAGCAATAAATCATGGAGGTTGTACGGCGCAAACCGATATAGACAAAGTGATAGCTACATTAGCGTGATACTCTGGCTTATACTAATGTTCCTTGAGTCAGTCAAGGATAAAGATTAGGCTTCCTAATAGTATCACTAAGCGCTAACTGACCTTTAGAACCTTTAGTTGACTCATCCTAAGCCATTAGAAAGTAGTGAGATGGCCGACTTTGGTTCTGACCGAAGATTGGTTGATAATCAATACTACACTCATTTAGATTGGAATTTTGGGATATTTTAGACGCAATACTTTGGTTCTTGAGCTAAAACAATGCCTAAAAGAAAGGTCGGTGATATGAGACTCCTTAGAACCCGGTTACTATTAATAGGACAGGTTGAGCCAACTGAAACTTCAAGAGGGTACTTACCTTTAAAACTCATGCAAGCCTTTAAACCTAAGGTCTTTGTGTGACTTGTTTGTGTTTGACGTATCTGTGATTTTAAAGCATAATTATAACATCATATACATCATAACATGACTTGTACACTATCCATTTCAAGGGCTTGTGGATTTATCTCTTCTCTGTTTGTAGGTCATGGATTCAGCTCGCAGATAAATCATCTGAATCAATTTTGTAGAGATATCTCCCAAAATAAGGGAAATGGTCTTAAAAGTTCCTGAGAGCTAATCATTCAACAGGAGATATGGTGACTTGCTCAGTTTGGTTACTACCGGTTTTGACGAAGGTCTGATGAGTGTCCTATTCCAGTTCTTCGATCCTAAGTACCATTGCTTCATATTTCCAGACTATCAGTTAGTGTCTATGCTGGAAGAATTCTCCAATATACTTGGTTTTCCTATATTGGAGCAGGTACCTTTCATTGGTTTAGAATAAGATCCAGCTTCTGAAAATGTCGTCGTAGCTTTGCATTTGAATCCATCTGACATTGAGTCCAATTGGGAAAGAAGAAGTGGAGTTAAGGGATTTCTTGCAAATTTTCTATTGAAGAAAGCTCAGGTATTCCTGGACGCTATGAGTTACCATGCCTTTGAAGATGTCTTAGCTCTCTTGATCTATGGGTTGGTTATGTTCCCCAATTCAGACTAGTTTATCGATGTCAGTGCCATCAACATCTTCCTTGCTCATAATCCAGTGCCTACATTGCTCGAGGACATTCTGCATTCACTCCACACCCGTACTATGAAGAAACGAGGAAGTCTTGTGTGTTGTACGCCTCTGCTCTATAGATGGTTTATTTCGCACCTTTCTCAGTCAGTAATGAAGAATGAGTTAGGCTTAAGGTGGAATCAAAGGTTAATGTCTCTTTCTCACTCTGATATCTATTGGTGCCCTCGCTCTCAAGAATATATCCCTTTTATTAATCACTACAGAGAATTTCCTAATATCCCACTCCTTAGCATTAGAGGAGTCATCACCTACAACCCCTCTTTAGCCCTACGTCGGTTTGGTTACGCCCGGAGGGATGGTCCTCATGATATGCTCATCTAGGGTATTGTGTTCGACTATTCAGATGAACTGCAATGTTATTGCCAGAGGTTCATCCGTGCTTGGGGCATGGTTAAGAAGACTGATAGCAAGACCTTAGGGCTCAAGAACTCCATCACTTTGGAGCCATACCTCAAATGGGTGTGAGCTCGTGCTTAAAGTCTTATGATGCCATACGCTTCTATCCTACTAGTGATTTCAGAGCCTATTGTTCAAGGGGATGAGTCTCGCATCATTTTTCATCCTGATATTCCGAAAAACTTCGAAGAATTGCAAAAGTCTTGGATCCAGCGCAAGGAAGAACGAGATACCTTTGAGACCCAATTCAATACCAATGAGAAAAAGGTTTTGGAGCTTACAAGACAACTTCATGATGAGCGAAGTTTGAACGCCTACATTGCACCGAAGAGGATGCGCTCGACCTTTTTATCTTAGGAGTTTATTTTGTATTTATTTTCTCCATTGTAATCCCAAGAGGCGTGTTTGTAATCAATTTGAACTTATTAATACAATTAATGTGTGTTCCATTTTGTCTAAACAAATTTAAATATTCTAAGTCCTTGAAATCATTTACATACACATTTTCATGCATCATGACATAAACATGTTTACCACAAAAGTTTTTCTTATCTTTCTACTATTTATTTCAGTAAGATGGATATCGAATAAACAGTGAAGGACTTACAAGCGCAGAATTCCCAGTTCCAAGAGACCTTCGTGACTCTGGCTAAGGGAAAACAAGAGCTGATCACTATGCTAGTAGCCAAGAAGAAAACCAAAAAGAAGGCCTTCGTTAACATGGGTAAGAGATTCAAAGGTCTGGTTCGTCAAGTACAGATAGTTGAAGAGTCGTCCTAGGAGGACGAAAATCAAGACGAGGAGGCAAGGAGCACCTGTGTTAGGGGTTCCAATAATCAAGCTTCCAAAGACGAAGTCTACTTTGATGAGAAATACCCTCCAACTGAGGATAAATACAAGCAGTTAGAGGATAGGCTAAAAGCTGTTGAAATTCAAGCCGTGCCTGGTTTGGATTTTAGTGAGTTAGGCTTAATACCTGGGGTCGTCATCCCCCATAAGTTCAAAATACCGGTCTTCGCTAAGTATGACGGGGTTTCTTGCCCGAAACTTCATCTAAGGTCTTACATGCGCAAGATTCAGCCACACACTACTGACAAAAAGCTCTGGATCCATTTCTTCCAAGAGAGTCTGGTTGGGACTCAACTAGAATGGTTCTATCAATTGGAGGGCTCCCGCATCCACAGATGGGAAGATCTAGCCAATGCTTTTTATCATCAGTATCAATACAATGCCTACTTGGCACCAACTAGAGTCCAACTTCAAAGTATGACAATGGGTACTAATGAGGGGTTCAAGGAGTACGCACAAAAATGGAGGGATCTTGCTGGTAGGGTCCAACCACCACTAAATGACAGAGAACTAATTGATATGTTCATGGGTACATTGACCAGCCAATTTTTCAACCTATTGATTGGCAGTTCTTCATCTGGTTTCATCGAGTTGATACTAACTGGTGAAAGGGTAGAAAGCGACATTAAGAGCGGAAAAATTCCCATGATATCTGCTTCCACATCCAATGCTGTAAAGAAGCCTTTCATTGGAAAGAAGGAAGCAAATGTTGTGTATGGGGCAAGGTCCCATACCAAGAAGAATCACCGACCCTTTGTTAATGTTGTGTTAATCTCCAACCCTCCGTCTGCTAAAAGGCAATCATGCAACAATCAACGATCTGAAGTTCCTCGAAGACAGTTCACAAGGATTAGCATGTCAATGTCCCAAGCCTTTCAACATCTGTTGAAGGACAACTTAGTGACACTGTGTTATCCACCATCCAATCCAAACATTTCATCACCAAAATACAATCCTAATGCCAAGTGCGCATATCATTCAAACAGTCATGGGCATGAGACCGACCAATGCTGGATGCTAAAGACCAAGATTCAAGATCTGATAGACAATAAAACAATTGAATTTGATCCACCTGCTACTCCAAATATGATAACTGCACCAATATCGAACCATGGCAAAGGTGTTAATGCAATTGATGATGCTACTTTTATTTCTTCCATTGAAGATTTAACAACTCCGTTAACTACCGTGAAGGATAATTTGTTGAGAGTCGGAGTGTTCCCCGACTATTCAAAAAATTGTGTTTGCTGTGGTCAACAAATAAATGGATGCAAGTGCTTGAAGGAAGGTGTGCAACGCCTAATAAATATCCATAAGATTTTGTTTGAGAAGATTCATACCATCAAAAGTTCAACCAACAAAGCTGAATACTTGTCTATAATAACCATTTCTAGTAAGTCGTTTAGGATCCCCTCAAAGGGTCCTATCATAATTTCAAATGAGCCAACCATTGCTTCTTTAATAATCACTGCCGCTGGGCCTATCCCATATTCCTCTTACAAAGCAGTTCCATGGAACTATGGTGCCGAGGTTTATTATCATGGGATAAAACAAGATTCTTGGATCAACAAGGATGAAGCTGATGTCATTAATATTGCAGATTCTAGTAAAGTGACAAGAACAGGGAGGATATTTTCCCATGATATCTCACCAGCCACTACTATAATGACTCCCGTCTGCATAACCAATGACAAGTCTAAAGCAACACTAGAGGCAAAGAGAAAGAAGGTGATCCTGCTGGGATAGAGGCACCTACCAAAAATGTTGACGCTGAAGAACCCTCCACTCGAGAGATGGAGGAAATCCTGAAAATCCCCGCCTATCTCAACTTCTGAGTCAGAGTAGGATATCATCATCAAACCTGTATAGGGTACCCCTAGGTCTACCATCATACTACGTCTACATCGCATTGCATATGCATGAAATTTTTTTGAATACCTAACAGAAATGTTTTTGCATACCCAAGCATCTTCATACATTTTCATTTTCATCCATTTGCAAAAAGTTCATATCATTTACACTTCCACCCTTATCCAACTGTGATCCAGCTAGCAAGATTCTCGATACTCATAAACGAACTTAAAGTATGTCCCAAGAAGCCATGGAGGAACTCAAAAGAGATCAAGAGTTGTTGAAGGAGGAGGTCCACCAGTTGAAGACTCAAATGAAATTAATCATGCAATTATTACTGAGAAGTGAAGGTAACCCTTCTTCATCCCAGCCATAGCCCTATTCAACTTCACAGATGCCACCACTGTGGGAAATTCCCCCTCCGCAACAGTGACTACAATAAACCTTATAAACATAAGGAATATGCCCAACAAAGGAAAAGACAAAAGATATCATCTAGGAGATTTTATCCACTTCCCATACCGCACAGTCAACTGCTACAACATTTACTCAAGGCATCTTTGGTGGAGCAGAAGTCACTGAATCCTCCGAGTGGGGCACTCGCACTTAGGTATGATGCAAATTCTAGGTGTGAGTATCATGCCAATTCCCTGGGGTATACTATAGAATTTTTTTGGGATTTTATACATAAGGTCCAAGACTCGGTCGACAATAAGAAGTTGACTTTTGAAGAAGGGGTCTCATTAGCGAATGGTCGCCCTTGCTTTGACAAATCCAAAGACTAAGAAGGATCCCCTAAAGTCGGTGGATCAACAAGAGGGCTTATCTCTAATCATTAGGCCTTTATCATTTCAAATAGTAATTTCTTTCTAGCAAAGTGTTATTTGTTATAAACTTTGTATTATTTGGTCAATTAATTCTAGTAAAGTAAGCATGCGTGTTTTTGAAATCGATCCATTCCACAAATAATCAACGACTTTCGATTCTTCTTTTCTATCTTCCATTGCATAACTTTAACAAACTTTGATGGAGAATGATGAAAATATAAAATAATCAAATTTTGCTGACGCATGCTTTTTAATAGTAAGGCTTAGTTGACAATGTAAGGCATTATTTCAAATCCTAAATAGTGGAGAAATAAGGAGTTAAACCGTAGTTAACCCCCTCGAGCCAGAAGTTGGAGTTTTGTTCTATTTTCTAAAAAAATTAAAAAAACCCTTAATTTTAACCAGGGGCAGGGTAGTCTTTCAATTAATTCAATAGCGCATTCTATTCTCAAGATAAGTGATTTATCTAAATAAAAGGTTCAAGCATATCTCTTTCCTCGATACATCATTGAGGAAACAATCTAAGAAAAGGTTCGAGCGCATCCTTTTCCTCGCGTTCATCATCCAATATTGACGAATCAACAAAGACAAAGTCCATGACGTCTTCTTCCTCAGTACATCAATCAAGATCGAGGAAACTATGAAGACAAAGCTTACAACAATCATCATGGCAATCACAAATTTTCAAAATCAAAAGAAAATAAAATAAATTCCAAAAAAAAGGAGAAATCCCGCTAAGTCAAGTAACAATAAAAAAAACTTGACTTAGGTAAAAGTTAGGGCACCCTGGTGGACCCGAAATTCAAAAGAACTGGTCTATGAAAAATAAGGGATTAAAAAAACAAATAAATTAGAAAACAGTCTTGTGACTTCCACCTCAAGAATCATCAATGCTTCTCATCAACGCTTGGATCTTTATCCATGCTTCTCATCATCTGCACGACAACAAAATTTCTCTTGGGGATTAAACGCGTCTGTTGCATTAATTAAAATTAAGATTGGAGAACATCAAGGAGAATAGGGTGGGCTAAATAAATTTTGAGCCTTATATCTTTTCTTTCTTTAACCACGAACCATGGCCACGTTACAACCTTCAAAAGCCCTAATTGAGGCTAGGTTCACTATGAAAGCATGCTCGGCAAAATTTGTGTTAAATTGACTCCTAATGTTTGTTAAAAATTATTTCTAACTACTTCTCTTCTTCGATTATCCATCTCTAAATCATCCATTTCTATTCAAACTTCGATTTCAAGAACTTGCATGTGCATCTAACGGAATTACTTTTTCAAAATGTTTAATTTTATCTGCGAATGAATACTTAGCATCAAGGAGATTTAAAAAATGGTCTGATCAAAGGCAGTATTTACAAGAAGCTCCTAACTAGGGGGGAAATAATCTAAGGGGGTCCTTATAAACAAGGGCAAATACTAATGATCATAGGGGTATATCACATGAAGATATTTTTGACAAGAGGTGATCATTATGAGATTCAATCAACTTGGATCAAATTTCAAAGCACTATTCAATCAGGGGCATACCTTTCCAAGGAGCATTCCTTAATCAAGTCATATCACAATAGGGTATGACTCGGTTTCCTTTGTTTTAAAAAACCCTCTCAAGGCCTTAATTCTGGGGAAACCTTCCAAGATTCAAATGTTGGGGCAATACATACCAAGTTCATCCTACTACATGCAGGGTCCAAATTCCCCTTCAAGCAACTTCAAGTACAAACTTTTCAAGCTTCGAATACTTGGGGAAATCTATGTCAAGTTCATGGTGAGGTCTGAGTTCTTTCTGAGGATACTTCCTCCAGATCCATGAGATTGAGGGGCAATTCTCTCAAAATTCAAGTGCTGGAGCAAACCACTGCGAGGCTCGATCAAAAGGAGTTGGTTCAAAATGGTTCATCAAGGCCAAACATTTTCAAGAGTTTTTTAATCATGGGCATATTGAAAAATAGTGGGGCCATTCATATCATGATCAAACTATTTCCAAGCTTATATAAAAAGGAATCTCTTCCAAAACCGTACCAACAAATTTGGGAAAGACAAGCCACTGAAGGCAAGCTCTTTGCGTACTTTCACAATCACCAATGGATCCTCCTCCTACAGCAGCAATCTTCAAGTTCAAATTGAGTATCAGGAAATTGTGCAAGCACAACACTCTACCATCATATGACAAGCAACATTGTTTCATAGGCAAACCTCTACGCTTTAATCATCCATGACCCATCACGGGGGAACCATTAAAAGAAGCATTCAAGTCATAATCATACAGCATAAGGTTGCATGAATCATGCATTAGGGATCTTCGATCCAAAATCAAGCTATACTTATCATCTCATCCATCTGATGAAGTTCGACACCATAGGCCGAGCATATCTCAAAAAGCCCAATTACACATTCACATTTTCCAACATCCATTTACACATATCCAAGTCATTCCTTAAATATATCAATCAATCATTATATTTCATACATCAATCAATCATTACATTTCATACATCAACCAATCATTATGTTTCATGCATCAATCAAATTTACACGTATAGCATAAAACCTTGTTTTATATGAAGACAATCACCATTGTCAATCAAACTACAAATTCTACAATGAATCTCGACAGTAGATTCTCCTGGTTGATCACGACAGTTGATTATCCGGAAGACCTCGGCAGAAGTTAATTCGTAATTGAATCTCGGAAGTAGATTCCTCTGGTTGATCATGGAAATTGATTATCCGGAAGACCTCAGCAGAAGGTAGCTTACATTTGAATCTCGACAGTAGATTCTCCTGGTTGATCATGGCAATTGATTATCCGGAAGATCTCAGCAGAAGGTACATTTCAATTGAATCTCGGCAGTAGATTCCCCTAGTTGATCATGCCAGTTTATTTTCTATAAGACCTCAACAGAAGGTATATTTCAATTGAATCTGGGCAGTAGATTCCCCTGGTTGATCACGACAGTTTATTTTTTAGAAGACCTCGACAGAAGGTATCTCACAATCGAATCTCAGCAGTAAATTCCTCTGGTTGATCATGGAAGTTGATTATAGAAGGACCTCAGTGGAAGGTAATTCTATGACGAATCTCGGAAGAAGATTCCCCTGGTTGATCACGACACATGATTATCCAGAAGACCTCAGTAGAAGGTATTTCAACATAATCTTGGTAGTAGATTATCCTGGTTAATCTTGGCAGATGATTATCCAAAAGACCCCGGTAGAAGGTAATTCTCAATTGAATCTCGGCAACATATTCCTTAGAAATCTAGGCAGTAGATTTCCCATCAAAAAGCCTCATATCAAGCATGACGTATACGTAACCATATCAAAATCTCAAGGTCATGCACAACATTTGGTGCATCTAACATACGAAAACACCAAAGAACATTTGATAAATCATCAAAGGTTATTCTAGTTAGAAAAACATCGAAAGAAAATCCATGCCTATTTCTACGCCCACGCCCATGTCTACGATTATGTCTACATCCACGCCAATATCTAGTTCTACATCCATATCTATGCCCGTACCTACGATACAGACATCAAAATCTTGTTGACATTTTTCACCAAATTTAAATCAACTTGGAGATACAATAATTGGCAACAAAAAACATTGAGAAGTAGGTGATTACAAGAACCCGATGGTTTAATGAAGGAGAATTATCAAAAACATTTCCAAAATACTTGAGGCATACACACATTCGTTACACATGCATTCTAAAGTCCATATATCCATGCATATGCATCATGCATGACATTCTTTGAAACTTACTATGAACAGAGCCAATATCTAAGGGCCCTCCATCAGTTCTTACCTCGGTTAGAAACAAGTAACCAGTAAAATCAGTTCTCATCTCTGATTTAATTATTTAAGATATGGATCATTCAAAACAACTTCTTATATATTCCACCCATTACGTGAGTCTCTATGCGACAATGTGTGGAATTTTCTATATTTAACTTATTGTGTCAGTCTCCATGCAACAATATGTCCTTCCTTTACAATCTAGCTCATTGTGTCAGACCCCAGGCAACATTGTTGCAAAGTCAGCAATTCCACCCATTGTGTCAGTCTCTATACGACAATGTGTGAAATTTTCTATATTTAACTTATTGTGTCAGTCTCCACGCATCAATATGTTCTTTCTTCACGATCTAGCTCATTCTGTCAGACTCCATACGGCAATGTGTGAAATCTGCAATTCATCCCATTGCGTCAGTCTCCAGGAAACAATGTCATCATACAAGTCTCTTCCTCGATCTAACTCATTGCATCAGTCTCTATGCGGCAATGTTGTTATCAGTTTTCCTGTGATATAGCTCTTTGCGTCAGTCTCCATGCAACAATATGTTCTTTCTTAGTGATCTAGCCCATTGTATCAGACTCCAGGCAATAATGTTATGAAATTAGTAATTCCACTCATTGTGTCAGTCTCTATGCGATAATGTGTGAAATCTATAATTTAACTTATTGTGTCAGTCTCCATGCAACAATATGTTCTTTCTTCGCGATCTAGCTCATTGTGTCAGACTCCATGCGGCAATGTGTGAAATATGCAATTCAACTCATTGCATCGGTGTCCAGGAAGCAATGTCATCATCAAAGTCTCTTCCTTGATCTAACTCATTGTATCAGTCTCTATGCAGCAATGTTGTTATTAGTTTTCCTGTGATATAGCTCTTTGCGTCAGTCTCCATGCATAAATATGTTCTTTTTCGCGAACTAGCTCATTGTGTCAGACTCCAGGCAACAATTTTATGAAATCATCAATTCTACTCATTGTGTCAGTCTCTATGCGACAATGTGTGAAATCTACAATATAACTCATTACGTCAGTCTCCATGCAACAATGTGTGAAATCCGTGATATAACTCATTGCATTAGTCTCCATGCAGCAATGTTGTTATCAAGCTTTCTCTATGATATAACCCATTGCGTCAGTCTCCATGCAGCAACGTGTGAAATCCGCGACATAAATCATTGCATCAGTCTCCATACAACGATGTTATCATCAAGCTCTTTTTCAAATATCTATCCCATAGGTTGTGATAGATATGTGAATAAACCTGCCTAACCCATTGCATCAGTCTCCACCCAACAATGTGTTATCAGACTTTATTTTATCCACCCCCTAGGTTGCGATGAATAAACAAAATCTAATCAAACCAAAACTTACTATATTAGTCTCCAAGCGTTAGTAAGTCAACTTTTCAAGCTTGTATCATTTACATTCTAGGTTACGGTAAATATGAAAAACTCTATGATCTCTTATTTGCATCATTATATCTAAGTCAAATTAACTTTGGTTCAAATTCTGGTAAGATGATACATCATCATTTATGCCTATTCTTCACACTCATGGGAACACTGTACAGTGTGTCCTTATAATCTTTCAGACAAATTTTAGGATTTTCTATTATTTAATAACCCTATGATTTGAACGTGCGATACATACGTATTCTCGCACGCTTCAATCAAAGAGCAATTAAATAGGGGCAGCTGTCATACCCCGAATTTGCCCGCCTCATTTTTGTAACTTGGTTTCATAATTTTTTTTGATATTACTAACATTTTGGATTTTATTTTTAAGACTATTTAAAAATATAATAATTTATTTCAAATTATTTTTATTTTTAAATAGCAAATACATTCTCACCTTTCATATGTTTTAAATTGCCTTTTTCATCTCGAATGAAATGGCATAGCACAGTTGGTAAAGAAACGAGCCTGCTGATACAAGTTCACGGGTTTGAATCTCACTTGGTGCATTTTTTGATATGTTTGGTTTATTATCACTAATTTTATTTTCATCATAAAAAAGCCATTTTTTATTATTTAAATATTATTTTCGTAATTTTATTATGGTATTTTTAAAATTATAATAAATATAAAAAAAATTCCTTTTTTAAATAGGTGTTTCTTATTGGCCATTTCATGTCAATTTGTGTCACACTTAATTTTTGATTGGTCAATTTTGTTTTTATTTCTAATTTGGATAGTTTTTTTTGTCTATAAATAGGACATGTTTTTCACACTTCTAAATTATCAACAATTCTCACAATTTCACTACACTTACATAATTTTCAACTTTCACTTTCATACATTTTTTCAATCTCTTTTTAGGGTTTTTTTTCAAACTGTTTTTTGGCTGATGATTTAATATGAGGCCCCCATTTTCAATATTTCTTATTTTATTTGTTTGTTCTTGTTTTTCAACCAAATGATGATTCTTGATGGTTGTTTTCATTTCTTTGAAATTATTTTGTTTATATCAACAATTTCACCTACAATTATTCACTAGGATAACACCTAGAAATTTTCTCATACTCCAAATTTCTCACAAGTCATTTCGTACATACGTTCTTACACCACAAAATTATTTAACCATTGTACATACATTCTTACCCTTGTACACTATACTCACAAACATGTCCTTGTGAACTATTTTTTTATACTAATAACAAACTTGTTTTTTTAGTAAGAATAAACTCTTATTTTTACCTTTAAGTCTTATACTGTAAGTTTTTTATATATATAGAGATTAAATCATAAATTGATCAACTTTATACACAAAATCTTGACATAATTTTTCTATACTGTTGTACCCCAATTTTTACCCCTAAGATCCCTTCATCATACCATATTGATTCAATCACAACAAGATCACATTAGGGTTTTGGTTCTGCTCCCTATCTTTAACTTTGCTCTTTGAGGAATCACCAAGCACCTTGACTTGTTTTTCTTTTGTGATCATTCATGTTTTGTTTTGACTTTCCTTTTAATTAATAAAATGCAATGCTGGTTTGTCTCACTTGTTAATAATGTAGGTAAAGGAAATGTGGTTTAGCAAGTTTATCCATGGGTTCATGAGTTTAGTTCCATGCCTTAGTCAATAAAGCTTGAGAAATCCAAACCTCACTATTGATGTTGTTTTGGAAGAAATGGCATGGCAAGGTTTATTTTGGTTCACCACATTACAAAGTTGTCAAGATTGATTCAAAAGTACAAGGGGTTGATTGAAGAAGTTATCATGTTTGGAAAAGGCTTTGTTCCCATTGGTCACAAGTGCATATTTCTCTCAATTCTCAAGATATGGAAGTGGTTTTTGTGGCTATGAGATCTCATTATCATCCTCAACAACTTCTATTTACAAAGCAAAAGTGTTGGTACAAGAAGGTTGTTCAAAATTATCAGTGTTCCTCAAAGCATTTTCTTGATCTAGGAGCTAGGGTTTTGAACTTCAAAGAAGTATATCTTGCTCATATTTTGGAATTTTTAAGTGATTCCCAAGACATTCTTCTCTTCAAATTGTTATTAACAAATCACTTTAAAATTTTAAAAGAGTTTTCATGTGGAAGAAACTTGATGATGAAGAAAGATTACAAGTCCTCCAGATGAACCCCCAATTTCCCATGTGTGACTTCAAATTATCATAACTTGGTCAATTTTTATCACCTTGAGCCTAATATTTTTCCATAATGATCTTGAGGATGTTAATTGTATTCCTTCTTTTATGTGCAAAGTGAGAAAATGGATGGAAGATGCCCTAAGGATACGGAAGATTATAGGTTATTTCATGAATTTTTGCCAACTTCAACCATTCATAACTCTCTCAATTTTTGGATATTTTGAATGGTTCAAGTTTCAAAATGTCATTCAAGAGGTCTATTTCATGCCATATTTTTTGGTCAAGAGCAAGTTCCAAGTGGAAAGCCATGTTTGGATGCAAAACATTATAGGTCACTTTTGAAGAAAAATTTGAAATATATCTAAGTATGGAAAGTTAACCTTTTTTCCCCAACTTTGAATCATTGCAACTTTAAGATCAAGCCCATTTAATTCCATTCTTTTCCCATTGCAAAGCTTGTAATCTCATCTTTCTAAAGCATCAAGAATCATGCCTTAAGACCCCTTGAGCTGAGAATTCCATTGGATTGAACTTGGTAACTTGGAACTGAAGTTTCTTCATAAGTCAGAATTTGAAATTCATGTTTTGGCTTCTAAACATCAAATTAGCACGCGTTTGTGATCTAAACATGTTTAACCAAGTTGCTAAAGTGGATTAGAGCCTTAAAACGCAAGGATTAGATGAGTTTTGATGCAAAACAGACCACACCTTACTCGTGTATCAGGTTCACATGATTTCCCTCCAAACTTCTTCATTTCACACGCTTGAATATTTCATTTGATTCCCTATAAATAGAGGGTCATCCCTCATTCATTTCCCCAAGCTTGAAAAGCCAGAATCACCCTACCAAACTTGCTCCACAACTCATTTTTCTGTAACTTTGAAAACAACGTTCAAGCCTTTTTCAACCTAATTTATCTACCAATTCACCTTCCTTGATCTTCCCTGAAGCTAACCATACAATCACCTTCAAGAATCGTGCCCTATATTGATCCATAGAAGTCTAGTTTCAGAGCTCTGCAACTCAACTTCAATAGGTAGATTTCTCCATCAATTCTTCAAAACTTTGATATCATTGTGAAGCTCTCATTGCCATGGTTCTAGTCCCAACACTTGCTTTTATCGGGAAACACGTTTTGACCATGAAATTTCAAATCCCTTTTTAAAACTTTCCATCCAATTTGCTTGAGCTACAATTTATATAAATTTGTTGCGAAGGTGTGGTTGTCTTCGTCTTGAAGAGACGAAGCAAATGACATAGGTCTGAGCTTCTAATTTTACAGTTTGAGAGACCTGCAATTCACGTTGGTTGGAAGTTGAAGATGACCAACGTGTCATCTTCCAACAAATGATGGCTTGCCACTTGTTTTTTTTTGAAAATGTGATTTATATTTGATTCTATGCTTTATTCACTAATGACCATGATATGCACAACAAGCCAGATCCCTTGGATTTAATTACTAATGCATTTTGACTCTCATCCAATGGTCCACATATTTTTGACTTTATTTTTTATTTCTGATTTTTATATTTAATTATTTTAAACTTCAAAAAAATCTTAGAAAATTCACTTTTAGTCCAAAAAACTGAAATAATTATGAAAATATTTTTTATTTTTCTCTTTCTGATTTTTATTTTTTCACAATTTTATTTGGTGTTTTGATATTTTTTTATAAATTTTCACTTTATTTGAATTGTTTTAAATGTTTAAAAATACTTTTATGCATTTTTTATTCTGAAAAAAATATGGAATGATGCAATGATATTGTGACAAATATTGGTGACCTCATTTATTTTTTATTTCTGACTTGGGTATTTTTTTAAATCATTTTTGGTTTATTTTACTCATTTCTTTTAATTTTAAAAATAGTTTGACTTTAAAAAATTACCAAAAATTTTATAAAAATATTTGAGTCCATTTTTGATTTTTCTATGGTTTTACTTAATATTTCTTGATTAATTTGAATATGGTTAATATTTTTCTATTTTATTTCTATTTTAAAACATTTTTAAAACCCTTTTTAATGTATATATTAAATGCAATATTATTTTGTGATTATTTTCTGGCTGATCTTAGGTTAAATTTTTGATCATGAACTTTATTAACATCATTGGATCCATGGTGTTGAGTCTAACTACATAAAAAATGGATGAATGATTTTAATAATAGTTTGATTAAAATTTAATTCAAATGTGGTTTGTATATTCTTTCCCATCCCTCTTCATCTCATCCATTTCTTATTGCATTAAGTGTTATTGGAGCATGATCTCTATATCATGTCTCAAAACAAATGGTGCATAGATTTCTATTGATCGACCTCAAAATAGGTGCGACTTCTATATAAGTCCACTTACGATTGCTTAACATAGCGCTAAATTTTGTCCTGATTCGAATAAATGATCATTCGTGGCCCAAACAGATGTTTGCAAGCCCAAGTATTTTAATTTGATCTCTTTGATCCAATAACCTTGAGATTCATTATGCGGAGGCTTTGGTTCTACCAATTCTCTAATGGATCTACAACACTTTTGGTCAACGCGGATCACTTAAACATCGTTGATCATTAAATGGTACTTTTGAGAATTCCAAATGGATGATATACTTGACAAAAAGCAAATGCAACTTGTTGTGTGGAGGCTTTGGTTCTACCAATCCTCTAATGAGTTCCAAATGCAAGTTTCAAGATGGTCATCCAACTAACCACTAATTATTAATTGTTTTTTTTACTTTATGCTTTTATTTTTTATGCTTTATGTACAATTTATTTTAAGCATTACATTTCATGCCATTTTTATTTTGCTCACTTGAGCATTTACTTTCTTGTCATTTTTATTTTGCTCACTTGAGATTTTCTTTTATTTTTAAGACACCTAATAATCAACATGAACCCTAAAAAAGATTTAATGATACTTGGACTATTTGGTTACAATCCTTGGTATTATGGAGTATTGGACTTCTTGGACTTAGGATTATAAACCTTGGCCTATGTTAGAGACCTTGGACCTTAATTGATATTTTTTCTAGAGTTCTTGAGGTTTACCTCAAGACATTGGGTTGTTTGTTTGTTTTCAGTGCAGGTTATAGTGATTGTATTCTTTGTTTATAATTTGGAATTCACCCGTATACAGCCGTTACTCTGCCCAATTTTTGTGAAGACTTATTACACTTGAAGTTTGTTTCTCTCAACAGGTTTAGTATCTTTGCTTGTTTGGTTTCAATCCAAAGAATGGGAATTCTATCTTGACTCATAATGTCAAGTATTGGCTTCTTGTTGGTTAGATGGTTCTTATCCCTAGATTTTACCTTTTGCTTTAGGATAGTCTCTTCTTCTCCTCCCATCTTCTTTAATTTCAAAAATATTCTCCCTCCTTTTGAAAACTCTTATTGTTTTGAAACTTGAACCACTTTCATAATAAACTTGGACTTATGTCCATGCATTTTCAAAATATATTCATAAGCAAACTTCAATCAACTTAGTAATAGCTTGACATTTTTTTGTGAGAAGAATAAAAGTCAATGAATCTCATTTCAAACCATTTTTGCCATTTTGGCTCTTATCTTTAAAACTTTTCTCAAAAGGTTGGACTCTTGTCAATCCTTTTAGTGATGCAAACAACTATACTTCTACAATATGTAGTGAAGAGAGATATTTTCCACTTGGGTGTTGAGTAAGGCATTGTTGATTTTAAAATCCAAGTTATATCCTCCACTTTGAGATGATGCAAATTCTCCTTTCTCATGATTGTGGGTAGTAAGTATGTTTTCCACACGTACAATGATGATGATGTCTTATCCTATAAAATTAACCAACATACTTGTGTTTTAAAATTAAAAAAAAAGGTGAACTACGTGTACCTTGATCCCCTATTATACGAAAGGTGGTACGTAGGCATAAAGGTTCGCAATCGTGACAGGTGCAAAAATCATAAAAAATATTTCTTTTCTCACCTCCACCATCTATTTTACATACAACATTTTATAGCCAAAATATACAGGTTTTTTTCAAAGAGGTTCCTGCGGAGTACCATAGATGTTTAGGGTGCTAATATCTTCCCTTTGCATAACCAACCCCCTTACCTTGAATGTTTCCCCCTCTTTTGTTTGGGTTATTCGCTCTTTTCCCATTCCTTTGGAAACAATAAAGCACGGTGGCAATTTTTATTTTTGATCTGTATAAGTCAAGTCAATCCAATGGCTTAGTCTTAAACATTTCTAACGCTACAGAAAAATGGCGACTTCACTGGGGAAAGATTAACATTCTTGCTGGTCCATCCCTAAGTGGGTTAAACCTATCTTTGTCTATATCTGTATATATGCCATTGTTTGTTGTTTATTATATGTTGTATATATGTTTGCCTAGATTTTTCTGGTTTTCAGGGTGCTTGGTGATTACTTATAAGTCCTATACTCGGACTTGGGCAAACTTTAAGATAGGACGGACGGTATAGTCATGTTAACTTTGAGGGAGTAATCCCAAAAAAGGAGGCATGAGATCCCCCACTCAGTAGAGGCCCCTTTGACTGTAGTGTTGTTTACCGAGTAATCGGGAAGATGTGCTGCTTTCGACCTGGGAGCCTGCTGAAGCTGAGGACCGTAGATTACATAACCCATATTGGCATTTTAGGTGTAGTGCGGAAGCTATGACGGAGTAATCCGGAAATAGTTGTCATGCGATACTATGCTTGGACGAGTTTTTCTTGAGAATATTACTAATTACTGAGTTAATCAGGAAGTTGGTAATATCCGAAGGAAGGATGTATACTCTGGGAACCTCTAGAACCTTGTTCAGCAGGTGACAACTTTTAGACCATACCTTATGGGTAGTACCTTCGACCTCATGCTCGTGACGTTGAACCTATGAACCCTATATTTGTGATCTTATGTGTCATTGTTGCATCATGCATCCATGCACTCACAAGCATCTTTTGAAGAAATTTCATTTCAAGGGACTAGAAAATTAACCATTTGTGAATATCTCAGGTACCTTTTGACCATGGATTCTGGAAGAAGAAAGACCAGAAAATACAGTTTTCAAATATCCCAAGATAGATGAGTTGATCAGTCTAATTCACAAGATTGAGTGTTCTGTAAATTTTTGGAAGAAGTATGGATCCATCATTCCTCTCATGAAGCTTAGGATGAAGGAGGGTATTCTCTCGACCTTGGTCCAGTTCTATGATCCGATGTATCATTGATTTACTTTACCTAATTATCAGTTGATTCCTACACTAGAGGAGTATTCTTATCTGTTGGATTTACCTATTACCGATCGTGTTCCTTTTGCTGGTTTGGAGGGTGAGCCAGAACCACATGAGATTGCTGCTTTGATCCATCTGGGGAAGTCTGAGGTTGAAGCCCATATGACTACTAAAGGATGGATTAGAGGATTACCAGCTCAGTTCTTATTGGAGAAAGCTCGTTACTTTTCCAGGATGAAGAGTACAGTCGCTTTTGAAGCCATATTTGCTCTACTTGCTTACGGGTTGTTTTTATTTCCTAATGTGGACAAGTTTGTTGACGCTAATGCTATCAGGATCTTCATGATTGGAAACCCAATTCCTATATTATTGGGTGATGCTTATTACTCTATTCATCTTTAGAATTCTTATCATGGGGGGATGATTGTCTGTTGCACGCCTCTGTTGTACCGGTGGTTTATTTCTCATATGCCTCAGTCTGATGCTTTCTGGGATGCCAGGAAGGAACCCCGTTGGGCTCCTAAGATTATGGCACTTATTCACTCGGATATTGATTGGTATCATCGGGCTTATCAGGATGTAGAGATTGGCGATATTGTGGTAGTTTCCCCAATGTACCTCTTCTTAGTACAAAGGGAGGAATTAACTATAACCCTGTTCTTGCACGTCGATAGCTTGGTTATCCGATGAGGGATAAACCAAATAGTATTGATTTGAGTAGTTTCTTTCTGAAGGAGGGAGAAGACTGTGATCGGTGGATCTGGAATTGACTGTTTAACGCTGGTTTCGCGAAATGTCGCGGAAGCAAGAGTCGCCACCGTCTTTTATTTTCTCCAATATGGAAAGGACAAAAGCACAGAAAAATTCCTTATTGAGATTAGTTCTCGGTTCGGGAGGTAGATTTATAGAAAGGGAAGGTGTTAGCACCCTTTCTATCCATGGTTATCCATGGGCTCTTAGATACTTGCCCATTTGTGTTTTCAAAGTGTTTGTTTGCTTTTCAAGGTGAGTGGGTTTGAAAAAGTTTCATTTAAAATTTCAGTTCGACTCTTGTATCAGTCCTCAAGAGTGTTTGAAAAGTTGTTTTTGAAAGCTTTTTGCAAAGTGTCGGTGTGAAAAGAAGTTTTTTGATTTGTTTTGAATTAGAGCAAGTATCTACGAGTTATCTACCTACCCTAAGGAATTAGTCTGTGTAAATGTCCTTTAGGTAGTGCCATCCCACCATTGAGAGATAGGTAGAACCACCGTTGGAGGTGTTCGGGTCAATTCGAGTTTAGGGACATTGTGGTCACCGGGCAATAGTAAGATACCTTAGAAGCTACCCTTATGCCATTGATCTTTTATTCCGAGGTGACCGTTCCGAGGCAACTTATTCGAGGCAACTAGATCAATGGAACAAAAGGACTCACTAAGACGTCCTGTACTCGACGACCACGTTTCGAGGGGCAAGGCAACAGTGTGATCACCAGAGCAACAATAGGACACCTTAGAAGCTACCCTTATGCCATGTTCATGGACATAAGGACTTACTAAGACGTCCTGTACTCGACGACCACTTTTCGAGGGGCAAGGCAACAGTGAGGCGTACCCTAGGAGTGGTGTGTGAATTGTGTGTCATTTTCAGTTGTTATTTGTCTTGTCATGCATTGGTGATCTACGCTTTGATTTTATTTTTGGCATTCATTCTTTCATGTGTTTTAACAGTTTAAAAGGTGCGGAAATAAAAATGCGGAAAGATAAAGGTCCTACGCTATTACAAAGGCGCGGGTCTACATCGCCAAATTAAACCAAGACCTGATTTGAATAAAAGTGCATAAAGTTAAATATCCTAATTATCTATTACAAGGCTTTGGGATAAATACATTATATTCACAAAAGAAATAAAAATAGACGTGCGAAAAGAAATAAGAATCGAGTGCGAGGGCGTTGGACCCTTTAAGGAAATTAAATATGAAATTACAAATTAATTAAAGAAAAGAACTTGTTTTTGATGTTTTTGTATTTAGGGGCAATAAAGAAAATTAATTGAAATTAGAAATTAAAATAAAAAAAACCTAATTCTAAGTTATTTTTAATTTTTAAAGAAAATGTTTAATTTTAAACCTAAATTACTAATTGGTTAAATGACACATTTATTTGCAAAATTAATTAATAATTAATAAATGATAAAAAATAAAGAAAGATTATTTATTAAGAAAAAGAATAAAAAATGCTAAAACCTAATTTTTATGTTTTTTTAGTTTATTTAAGAAAAATGTTAAGGTTAAACCTAAAATTAAACTAATTGATTAATGGAATTTATGTACAAAATAATTAGTGAATTAAAAATTAAATAAATAAAACATATTTTTATTTTATGGTTTCTGATTTTTTTGGTTTTTTATGAAAATTGTTTTTGATGAATTAATTAAAATAAATAAAACAAAATAAAAAATGAAAAAAAAGAAAGAAAACAATATGCAAACCAATGGGGGGTGTTGACCCCAATTTGGAGGTTAATTGAGGAATATTGGCCCAACAGGAGGAGGCCCTTTGTTGACTTTTTGAATCATGTGGAGAATGTTTGACTGATGCATATGGTGGATGGCTGGTAATAGCCACTGGATTGACCATTAGAGACACATGGCAAGCGCCAACGCTGGGTGTATGATGGATCACTGAATGGTGCACTGCATGGGAAAGGGTTAAACAAAATAATAGAAATAATGTGAGGGGACCTGGGATTCGAACCCAGGTCCCAGTGTTTACCAGCTAATGCCTTGACCAACGGAGCCATTTGTGCGATTTTGTATTGTAATGGAAAATAAATAATATGAAACAAAATCAAAATCAACGTTATGAAATAAAAAAAACGCGCGCTGGAATTCAAACCCTCCATCCACGTCTCGCCACGCAAGCTTCTTCTTCACTTGTTCCTGTAACAAAAAAAGGTTAGCGGGGGTTTTAAACCCCCCCAAAACGCAGGCTTATGGATAATAGCGAATAGCTCATATTCAATCATAAATTGAGCGCGATGGGTGATTTGGAATCATTGGAATGTCACGAGTGCAATGGTAGTGGTCTCATGGTCCAATTTTTTCAGAGGAAAGAAACCCCAATTTGCAGCTCCTGCAACCCTAGAAAGTTTCAATGGCATATTTCGCTACAGGCGTTGTTAGTCAAATTAAAGGTTACCATTAGTCTCAGAACCTTCATATTAGTGTAAATCCATATTCAAAATGTATAAAAAATGCATGTATATTGGAACACGATTATGAGAAAAGTTTGAGAAAGTTTGACATCAATATACCAATTCCTTGCGCGTGGGGAGTTGATTATGATTGGAATAGCTTCCTTGGGATGTCAGCAACGTGCTTTGATAGCAATGGGGACTTGAAACAAGCTCTATGTATGTTTTCAGTTTTGAAATTTTTGGCAAAAAATGCAAGTTTTGTTCTGAGGTTGTAGCGCAGCTTAGGTCTTGTGCTTGTGTCTGATCACTTGTATATGTCATATGCAATGAGTTTCAATTGGAATTAAGGGCCAATAATGCAAGGCATTCAAGTTCAAGATTTTCCATAAACCTCCATTAACAAACTTTCCATCTTTGTACCAATTTTGAATTCTTGCTTGATTAGGCCTTGAAACGAATTTGGGATGTTGTGTAATGATGATTCAAAGCTAATCAAGACCAAATATGCCCCTTAATTAACCTTCTTGATTTTTATTTGATTTTAAAGGATTTAAAATGAATTAAATCTAATAAAATCAAATAAAAATGGAAAAATTAATTTTAAAATTTGAAATAAAATGTGGGACACGTGGGAAGCATGGTCAAGCTGATTCAAGTGGAAAAAGTGGGCCCCTTTTGTCAAAAATGAAATTTCAAGGATAAATGATTTTGGCCATTTCACAAAAATTTCCCAACTTTTCCAATGCATATCTTGCTCAATTTTTAAGCTTTGATCATGTTCTTGGACATTTTAGAAAGGTCTTGAAGTCCTCTAACCAATGTCTTTGGTCCCATGTCATTTGGATTTACCAATCTCAAGTTATGGTCTTTGACTTAAAGTCCCTTTTTGTTGACTTTTGAAAATGACCTATAATGTTGAAATTGATAAATTTTTGTGAGAGAATTTCTTGGACTTGGAATGTGAAGATGAGTTATAGGAAATGTCCTCCCCTTCAAGATGAGCATTGGATGGGATTTTTCTGATGAACCATGAAAAAGTTATGCCTTGGTCAAGTTACAGTTGACTTTTCAGTTGTCCAAAAAATAGAAACTTTTGCATCTTGAGACTTTTTGAGCCATACTTTGAGAATCATGATCAAGCATTGATCAAATGATGTTTGTGGCTTCAAAATAAGATGTTGACCAAAAATTTTGACTTTTGACTGCCAAATGACCATTTTGCCCCTACAGTTGACTGTTGAGCAATTAGGGTTTTTGACTATGCAACTTGACCTTGTGAGCCTTGAAACTTGACATGTAGGTGCTTGATAATGTGTATGAGCATGGGAGACTTGATTGAGCCCTTGAAAACTTCAACTTCCTTGCAAGAACCAAAACCCTAGTTTGACTGGCTTAGGAGGATGGTTGACTGTGTAGCCCTTGAGTAGACTTGAGCCATTTGAGGTGATGCTTAGCAAAACTTTGAAGATTATGGGAGGGCAAATTTTGGGGTAAAACAGTTGCCCCTGTTCAATCTTCTTAGACTTGAGGATGTAGATTGGCTTGTGTGCCTTTCGTGATCCGAGGGTGGAAGATGATTGAACACTAGAGTGCCCAGAAATTTGCACTCACATAGTAGAGTATCAGCAGTGTGATAGCGGGAATGGGCTTACAAATGCCATTTGGAGAAGTGGTGGATGATTGTGGAGATGGGCTTATAGATGCCATCGGGAGGTGTCGATCGCGTAAGAGATTCCTTAGCGAGAACTTGCGTACCTGAGAAAGAAAGATAATTACCTGGCCTGTTACAGGAGTTGACCTTAAAATTCTTTATATAGACGTGCCCTGGCTGGTTACAGGAATCGAATCTTTGAACTCTTCAGACGTGCCCTCAACGGGACGATGAGAGAACCTTTGGGCGATTACTACCTCAACAGTAATGATGAGAGAACCTCGGGCGATTACTACCTCAACAGTAACGATGAGAGAATCTTTCAGACGCACCCTGGAAAGATACAGGAATCGAGTCTGGTAATGCTAGTTGTCAACAGATACACCCTGGCAAGATACAGGAATCGGATCTTCGAACTCTTCAGACGTGCCCTGGCAGGATACAGGAATCGAGTCTGGTACTGTAGTCGTAAACAGATACACCCTGGCAAGATACAGGAATCAGATCTTCGAACTCTTCACACGTGCCCTGGCAGGATACAGGAATCGAGTCTGGTACTGTAGTCGTCAACAGATACACCCTGGCAAGATACAGGAATCGGATCTTCGAACTCTTCAGACGTGCCCTGGCAAGATACAGGAATCGAGTCTGGTACTGTAGTCGTCAACAGATACACCCTGGCAAGATACAAGAATCAGATCTTCGAACTCTTCAGACGTGCCCTGGCAAGATACAGGAATCGAGTCTGGTACTGTAGTCGTTAACAGATACACCCTGGCAAGATACAGGAATCGGATCTTCGAACTCTTCAGACGTGCCCTGGCAAGATACAGGAATCGAGTCTGGTACTGTAGTCGTCAACAGATACACCCTGGCAAGATACAGGAATCGGATCTTCGAACTCTTCAGACGTGCCCTGGCAAGATACAGGAATCGAGTCTGGTACTGTAGTCGTCAACAGATACACCCTGGCAAGATACAGGAATCGGATCTTCGAACTCTTCAGACGTGCCCTGACAAGATACAGGAATCGAGTCTGGTACTGTAGTCGTCAACAGATACACCCTGGCAAGATATAGGAATCGGATCTTCGAACTCTTCAGACGTACCCTGGCAAGATAAAGGAATCGAGTCTGGTATTGTAGTCGTCAACAGATACTCCCTGGCAAGATACAGGAATCGGATCTTCGAACTCTTCAGACGTGCCCTGGCAAGATACAGGAATCGAGTCTGGTACTGTAGTCGTCAACAGATACTCCCTGGCAAGATACAGGAACCAGACCTTTGAACTCTTCAGACGTGCCCTGGCAAGATACAGGAATCGAGTCTGGTACTGTAGTCTTCAACAGATACACCCTGGCAAGATACAGGAATCGAGTCTGGTAATGCTAGTTGTCAACAGATACACCCTGGCAAGATACAGGAATCGGATCTTCGAACTCTTCAGACGTGCCTTGGCAGGATACAGGAATCGAGTCTGGTACTGTAGTCGTCAACAGATACACCCTGGCAAGATATAGGAATCGGATCTTCGAACTCTTCAGACGTGCCCTGGCAGGATACAGGAATCGAGTCTGGTACTGTAGTCGTCAACAGATACACCCTGGCAAGATACAGGAATCAGATCTTCGAACTCTTCAGACGTGCCCTGGCAAGATACAGGAATCGAGTATGGTACTGTAGTCGTCAACAGATACACCCTGGCAAGATACAGGAATCGGATCTTCGAACTCTTCAGACGTGCCCTGGCAAGATACAGGAATCGAGTCTGGTACTGTAGTCGTCAACAGATACACCCTGGAAAGATACAGGAATCAGATCTTCGAACTCTTCAGACGTGCCCTGGAAAGATACAGGAATCGAGTCTGGTACTGTAGTCGTCAACAGATACACCCTGGCAAGATACAGGAATCGGATCTTCGAACTCTTCAGACGTGCCCTGGCAAGATACAGGAATCGAGTCTGGTACTGTAGTCATCAACAGATACACCCTGGCAAGATACAGGAATCGGATCTTCGAACTCTTCAGACGTGCCCTGGCAAGATACAGGAATCGAGTCTGATACTGTAGTCGTCAACAGGTACACCCTGGCAAGATACAGGAATCGGATCTTCGAACTCTTCAGACGTGCCCTGGCAAGATACAGGAATCGAGTCTTGTACTGTAGTCGTCAACAGATACTCCCTGGCAAGATACAGGAATCGGATCTTCAAACTCTTCAGACGTGCCCTGGCAAGACACATGAATCGAGTCTGGTACTGTAGTCGTCAACAGATACTCCCTGGAAAGATACAGGAATCGGACCTTCGAACTCTTCAGACGTGCCCTGGCAAGATACAGGAATCGAGTCTGGTACTGTAGTCGTCAACAGATACACCCTGGCAAGATACAGGAATCGGATCTTCGAACTCTTCAGACGTGCCCTGGCAAGATATAGGAATCGAGTCTGGTACTGTAGTCGTCAACAAATACACCCTTGCAAGATACAGGAATCGGATCTTCGAACTCTTCAGACGTGCCCTGGCAGGATACAGGAATCGAGTCTGGTACTGTAGTCGTCAACAGATACACCCTGGCAGGATACAGGAATCGGATCTTTAGTTGCAACCGTTGATGGTAATCATCTTTGTATTAACCTTTGTCCTGAAAAGACAAAATGTTAGTTGTATGCAATGTCATGATGTATGACATGCGAGATGGTCTCAGAATGAATGAGATTGTATGTTCGTGATACGTATATGCATGCTATAATGTATGAAGATGTTTTGTTTGTGAATGTATGTTTTCGTCTTAGGAAAATAAATCCTTGACGGATGCCGGGAAGTCAAATCCTGGGCTGATGTTAGAGAATAGTGTTTCCACTGGGGAGTGATGGTTGCAAGAATAAACCGGTAGGAGAAGGTGACTCCGTTGGGGAATAAACTTGATGAAGAGATTACCCTGCGGGGAATAACTACTCTAGAGATCTTGCTGGGGAACAGTACTCTGTGGGGAGAGAGGTACTTTGCTGAGATGTTTGATGATAACTCCGCTGGGGGATACCATTGATATGTTGGGAGTGTTAATAGACTCCGCTGGGGATAAGAAGACTTCACCGAGGACGATCTTTCCGTGGCTTTTGGCTGAGGATAACCCAGTTATATCCCGGTAGGGAAATAACCTTTGAATAAAGCCGGGGGACGCGTTCGTGCTCTGCGAGGGATAAGCTTCCAGAATCTACTGGGGATAAGCTTCGTGCTGGGGAGATGATTCAGCTTTCCTGGGGAAACTTCTGGACTGGACTCTCCTGGGGAAATTTTGAGATACCTTGGAGAAGAAATTCCACTGAATGTCTGGTATACCGCCGGGGAACAGTCTTAGACCAAGACTACCGGGGATGCTTGTTAGGAATGTCTGTATGATGTGCTGGGGAATGTTTGAGATCTGCTGGAGGATACACAACTTCCTTAAGGCTGACAGTATAACTCTGCTTGGGGAGAGTACATGGACTTGCTGGCTCACTCTATGGGGACTTAAGATATCTTGGTTATTCTTCAGCCGAACCTATCTTAGTACCTGGGTGAACAGAGCAATTAGATCGTTTGGACAACTTATCATTGCCCCTGTTTCTGAGGTGGGAGGGGAAGACCTGTGATGTGCTAATAGTTGTTGATGGACAAACCTTCTTCTGGTAGGCAGGTGACAAGATGACAGGACATAGTCGTACGCTTTTGATCCCTAACTTTTGCCTGGACCGCCCTTTCGGGTTTTCAGTCCACCGGGATACCCATTTTTGCCCAAGCCGCCTTTTCAGGTTTTCGACTTGTCGGGTATGCAGATTTTTTCATTTCATCCCTTATTTTTGCCCGAACCCTTTTGGTTCGTCGGGAGGCCCTTATTTTTGCCTAGGTATGTCAACCTAGCGGGTCTTTGATTATGCGTATTTTTTTTCCGACTATGTCCGTGCTCTCAGAATGTAGGGAGTTGCCCCTGTTAGAAGTGTTGCGTTACCGTACCACTAGAAGATGTCTGATCAGGCAAGATTCGTTGCTGGAGCGCCCCAAGTGACTCAGGCGGAGATTTGCCCCATGCTGTTTGGCCTTTTGAGAGATTCTTCGAATCTTGACTTAATTGCCCCAGATGATGGACAATAATCACGTCTGCCCCTTGATTGGAAGTGCTTTTGTTCACTAGGTATTCATCGTGCGAATTTCCCTGCTGTTCAAACAAATAGTCATATGCAAACAATGTTATATCAAAAATGCAAAGCTTATGTCTGTCTTGAAGATTTTGAAAATGCATTCTTTTCCATAAAACAAGTGAATGTTTGTAAAATGTGATGTCAACTCCGTATTTTACCGTGAGCCTTAAGGAGTCAGGATACCTTCCGTAATAATATGCTTTCGAACTAACCCATGCTTCAGCTAGGACTTTTAAGGGTTATAACGTGGCCTGGTTCACGGTTCAAGAAACAAAGGATAAAGGCTCAAATTATTTGTACCCACCCGCTCTTCGTGATGTTCTTCAAACCTAAGCTCAGTTGATCGTGCGTTAGACCTTGTTTGAGTCTTTGCTTTGATATTCCAGTGATGGTTCGGATACTGAACGTTTATTTTGGATAGGCAGTCATTTATTTTTTGTGTTGAGGGTCTGTAGGACCTCTTTTCTCTTTTTTTTTTGTTATTATCCCTATTTTTTTGCCTGAACTGTTTCTTTTGTGATTACAGTCAGCGGGATGCCCCAGTTCTGTAAGTCTCCTTCATAGGTTTTGACTTATTGGGTTTTTATTTTTGAGATATAATGACTGCCTATCCTTATGATTATTCGGAATCATCACTGTCTTCTCTTTTTTTTTTGTAAGGACCTCTTTGGTGCCATTTGTTATGCACTTGGATCAACTGAGAGAACTACCCTGCCCCAGGTTATGATTAAGGGTTTTAATTTTCGAAAAGAAAAAAAACTCCTACTTCTTTGGCTCAGAGGGGTTGACGAGGGATTATCTTCCTTATAACTCCAGTGTTTAGGGATTGAAACAATGCCTGTACCTCATCAGCGGGGTCTGTTCAAAAGCATACTGTAAGGATTGTGGTATCGTTTTCGTCATCCTCCCTCAAGAGGCTTAGAATTATTAATCGAGCGTTGATCACCAGAAAAAATATGAAAATAATTTGCATATAGTGAATACAAATATATTGCTTCAAAACAGACATATGCGATGCATTAATGAAATAACGACGTTTAACATGAACAAATGTTTGAACAATCAAAAGAAAATTACAACTTGAAAAATTCTAATGAACAAAAGTCTTCTAGTCTTAGGACTCGTTACTTCAACTGGTGCATCTTGTAGGGATGGCAGAAGACCTCAGCTTGACCCACTTGGGTGAAATCCACTACTCCTTCATTAATCAGATCCTGGATCTTGTTCTTCAGAGCCCAGCAGTCGGCAGTGTCGTGTCCAGGACTATCAGAGTGATATGCACACCTTTTGTTGGGATGATAGTTAGGAGCATAGATGTTGGGGTTCCGGGGAGGAACCCTTAATGTAATCAGATTCAACCTCAACAGGTGTTGCAGTGCTTGAAACAAAGGCATGTTGAGCTGGGTGAACTGCCTCTTGGACCTGCTTTGCCTACTCAGATCAACCTGTTGCTCTGGGCGAGGTTATAGTTGGACCTGTGAGGTAGTAGTAATTTGGAGAGTTTTATCCCTCACCATGCCAGGTTCTTGTCCTCTTGGAAGCTGATCAAAGACCTGGTCCCTGACTTGGGCAGGTTGCTTCATATGGTGTCTCTCTTGGTGGAGCTGGCTGATCATGGTCCTCAACTCTTCTTGCTCCCGAGCTAGACCTTGGATGAGAGCCCTTTGCCCCAGCATCTGGGTTTTCAATGTATCTACTTCAGCTTGTAGACGTTTCAACCGTTCGTCCTTATCATCCTCTGGGCCTTTCTTGGCCAAATTCCCCATGAGAAGTGTCCTTAACTCTTCTTGCCCCTTAGATAGGCTTAGGAAGATTTCCCTGAATTGAGTCTCTTGAGCAGAAAGCTCCTGATTGTCTTGTTGGCAAGCCATTGCTGAAATAAACAGCGAGGAAGGTAAGTGACCTGTAAAAAGGGTACCTGTTATGCAATGATGTGTATGCAATGTTTTCAAGGATCATCGCGGGGTAAACATAGAAACTGTTAGAAATTGAATCCGATTGCTTGATTGAAGGAACTTCATGTTGTTGAGAGTCCTTCTTCAAGGGTCAAAGGCTCACCATATCCAGTGGGTCATAGCCCCTGACAACCTTGTCTAGAGGAAAATAAGTCCCCTTTGCCCCTTGCTGGACAGTTGGTTCATCATGACCTGCATCACAAGCCCTTGGGATCCTTGAAATGGGTTAGTCTTTATGCAGGATGCATGCAATGGTATGATGTCATGATGCATGGGGTAATGTGGGTAAACCCTGTTATGAGTCCCTAGTTAAGGACTGTAAACAAAACCTGCAAGAAACTCAGTAACCCTGTTATGAGTCCCAATTTAGGACTATGAACAAAACCTGCAAGAAAACTCAGTAAATCCAGTTATGAGTCTCAATTAGGGACTATAAACAAAACCTGTAAGAAATTTCAGTAAACCCTGTTATGAGTCCCAATTAGGGATTATAAACAAGACCTGCAAGAAAACTCAAGTGTCAGATAACAAGTAGTCAAGTTGGAAGGCACACAAGTCACACAAGAGAAACCCTTAGAGTTCAGGCCAACATGGGGTCTGGGTGTTACCCTCTTGAAGTTGGTGGGCTCAACCTGTCCTATCAGAAGTAACCGGGTTCTAAGGGTCCCAATATCACTGGATTGCTTTCATTGTTCATCGTTTCGATTTAGCCACTGAACTGGCGACCGAAATATTCCAGGAAAGCAACCCTCAATTGAGTGTAGTATCGACTATCAACCAACCTCGGACTGCACCAAAGTCAGTTATCTCACTACCCTAAAGAGGCCAAGATAGTTCAATTAAGGTTCCTAAGGTCAGTTGATGCTTCACGACACCACATGGAGGCCCCGTACTCTCCTTGACTGAACTCAAGGGTTACCGGTACACACCAAAGTGCCACATCAACATAGCAGACTGTTTCAACCATGTCAGTATACCCCGCACAGTTCCCTCACAGCCTTGTTGCTACTTTCTAAGAAGGTATCCCCAGATCCGGGTTAGGATCTATAAAACTCCCAAGACAGTCCCACAATTTAAAGCAAACAAGTCAAAGCAATTGAAAACACAGTTATGAACTATCCTAAGGTACACCTCACTTTATAAGAATCCCCAGCAGAGTCGCCAGTTCTGTGATCAGTGGATCTGGAACTGACTGTTTAACGCTGGTTTCGCGAAATGTCGCGGAAGCAAGAGTCGCCACCGTCTTTTATTTTCTCTAATATGGAAAGGACAAAAGCACAGAAAAATTCCTTATTGAGATTAGTTCTCGGTTCGGGAGGTAGATTTATAGAAAGGGAAGGTGTTAGCACCCTTTCTATCCATGGTTATCCATGGGCTCTTAGATACTTGCTCATTTGTGTTTTCAAAGTGTTTGTTTGCTTTTCAAGGTGAGTGGGTTTGAAAAAGTTTCGTTTAAAATTTCAGTTCGACTCTTGTATCAGTCCTCAAGAGTGTTTGAAAAGTTGTTTTTGAAAGCTTTTTGCAATGTGTCGGTGTGAAAAGAAGTTTTTTGATTTGTTTTGAATTAGAGCAAGTATCTACGAGTTATCTACCTACCCTAAGGAATTAGTCTGTGTAAATGTCCTTTAGGTAGTGCCATCCCACCATTGAGAGGTAGGTAGCACCACCGTTGGAGGTGTTCGGGTCAATTCGTGTTTAGGGACATTGTGGTCACCGGGCAATAGTAAGATACCTTAGAAGCTACCCTTATGCCATTGATCTTTTATTCCGAGGCGACCGTTCCGAGGCAACTTATTCGAGGCAACTAGATCAATGGAACATAAGGACTCACTAAGACGTCCTGTACTCGACGACCACGTTTCAAGGGGCAAGGCAACAGTGTGATCACCAGAGCAACAGTAGGACACCTTAGAAGCTACCCTTATGCCATGTTCATGGACATAAGGACTTACTAAGACGTCCTGTACTCGACGACCACTTTTCGAGGGGCAAGGCAACAGTGAGGCGTACCCTAGGAGTGGTGTGTGAATTGTGTGTCATTTTCAGTTGTTATTTGTCTTGTCATGCATTGGTGATCTACGCTTTGATTTTATTTTTGGCATTCATTCTTTCATGTGTTTTAACAGTTTAAAAGGTGCGGAAATAAAAATGCGGAAAGATAAAGGTCCTACGCTATTACAAAGGCGCGGGTCTACATCACCAAATTAAACCAAGACCCGATTTGAATAAAAGTGCATAAAGTTAAATATCCTAATTATCTATTACAAGGATTTGGGATAAATACATTATATTCACAAAAGAAATAAAAATAGACGTGCGAAAAGAAATAAGAATCGAGTGCGAGGGCGTTGGACCCTTTAAGGAAATTAAATATGAAATTACAAATTAATTAAAGAAAAGAACTTGTTTTTGATGTTTTTGTATTTAGGGGCAATAAAGAAAATTAATTGAAATTAGAAATTAAAATAAAAAAAACCTAATTCTAAGTTATTTTTAATTTTTAAAGAAAATGTTTAATTTTAAACCTAAATTACTAATTGGTTAAATGACACATTTATTTGCAAAATTAATTAATAATTAATAAATGATAAAAAATAAAGAAAGATTATTTATTAAGAAAAAGAATAAAAAATGCTAAAACCTAATTTTTATGTTTTTTTTAGTTTATTTAAGAAAAATGTTAAGGTTAAACCTAAAATTAAACTAATTGATTAATGGAATTTATGTACAAAATAATTAGTGAATTAAAAATTAAATAAATAAAACATATTTTTATTTTATGGTTTCTGATTTTTTTGGTTTTTTATGAAAATTGTTTTTGATGAATTAATTAAAATAAATAAAACAAAATAAAAAATGAAAAAAAAGAAAGAAAACAATATGCAAACCAATGGGGGGTGTTGACCCCAATTTGGAGGTTAATTGAGGAATATTGGCCCAACAGGAGGAGGCCCTTTGTTGACTTTTTGAATCATGTGGAGAACGTTTGACTGATGCATATGGTGGATGGCTGGTAATAGCCACTGGATTGACCATTAGAGACACATGGCAAGCGCCAACGCTGGGTGTATGATGGATCACTGAATGGTGCACTGCATGGGAAAGGGTTAAACAAAATAATAGAAATAATGTGAGGGGACCTGGGATTCGAACCCAGGTCCCAGTGTTTACCAGCTAATGCCTTGACCAACGGAGCCATTTGTGCGCTTTTGTATTGTAATGGAAAATAAATAATATGAAACAAAATCAAAATCAACGTTATGAAATAAAAAAAACGCGCGCTGGAATTCAAACCCTCCATCCACGTCTCGCCACGCAAGCTTCTTCTTCACTTGTTCCTGTAACAAAAAAAGGTTAGCGGGGGTTTTAAACCCCCCCAAAACGCAGGCTTATGGATAATAGCGAATAGCTCATATTCAATCATAAATTGAGCGCGATGGGTGATTTGGAATCATTGGAATGTCACGAGTGCAATGGTAGTGGTCTCATGGTCCAATTTTTTCAGAGGAAAGAAACCCCAATTCGCAGCTCCTGCAACCCTAGAAAGTTTCAATGGCATATTTCGCTACAGGCGTTGTTAGTCAAATTAAAGGTTACCATTAGTCTCAGAACCTTCATATTAGTGTAAATCCATATTCAAAATGTATAAAAAATGCATGTATATTGGAACACGATTATGAGAAAAGTTTGAGAAAGTTTGACATCAATATACCAATTCCTTGCGCGTGGGGAGTTGATTCTGATTGGAATAGCTTCCTTGGGATGTCAGCAACGTGCTTTGATAGCAATGGGGACTTGAAACAAGCTCTATGTATGTTTTCAGTTTTGAAATTTTTGGCAAAAAATGCAAGTTTTGTTCTGAGGTTGTAGCGCAGCTTAGGTCTTGTGCTTGTGTCTGATCACTTGTATATGTCATATGCAATGAGTTTCAATTGGAATTAAGGGCCAATAATGCAAGGCATTCAAGTTCAAGATTTTCCATAAACCTCCATTAACAAACTTTCCATCTTTGTACCAATTTTGAATTCTTGCTTGATTAGGCCTTGAAACGAATTTGGGATGTTGTGTAATGATGATTCAAAGCTAATCAAGACCAAATATGCCCCTTAATTAACCTTCTTGATTTTTATTTGATTTTAAAGGATTTAAAATGAATTAAATCTAATAAAATCAAATAAAAATGGAAAAATTAATTTTAAAATTTGAAATAAAATGTGGGACACGTGGGAAGCATGGTCAAGCTGATTCAAGTGGAAAAAGTGGGCCCCTTTTGTCAAAAATGAAATTTCAAGGATAAATGATTTTGGCCATTTCACAAAAATTTACCAACTTTTCCAATGCATATCTTGCTCAATTTTTAAGCTTTGATCATGTTCTTGGACATTTTAGAAAGATCTTGAAGTCCTCTAACCAATGTCTTTGGTCCCATGTTATTTTTATTTACCAATCTCAAGTTATGGTCTTTGACTTAAAGTCCCTTTTTGTTGACTTTTGAAAATGACCTATAATGTTGAAATTGATAACTTTTTGTGAGAGCATTTCTTGGACTTGGAATGTGAAGATGAGTTGTAGGAAATGTCCTCCCCTTCAAGATGAGCATTGGATGGGATTTTTCTGATGAACCATGAAAAAGTTATGCCTTGGTCAAGTTACAGTTGACTTTTCAGTTGTCCAAAAAATAGAAACTTTTGCATCTTGAGACTTTTTGAGCCATACTTTGAGAATCATGATCAAGCATTGATCAAATGATGTTTGTGGCTTCAAAATAATATGTTGACCAAAATTTTTGACTTTTGACTGCCAAATGACCATTTTGCCCCTACAGTTGACTGTTGAGCAATTAGGGTTTTTGACTATGCAACTTGACCTTGTGAGCCGTGAAACTTGACATGTAGGTGCTTGATAATGTGTATGAGCATGGGAGACTTGATTGAGCCCTTGAAAACTTCAACTTCCTTGCAAGAACCAAAACCCTAGTTTGACTGGCTTAGGAGGATGGTTGACTGTGTAGCCCTTGAGTAGACTTGAGCCATTTGAGGTGATGCTTAGCAAAACTTTGAAGATTATGGGAGGGAAAATTTTGGGGTACAACAAAGACCATAAGGAAGCTAGGGATCAGATTGTGAAGGCATGTCGTCACATTCATAGGAAGATTAGGAAATACTTGGGACCTAGGGGTGTTGTTTCTTTGGAGCCATATCTTCAGTGGGTCCACACGAGAGCTACTCAGTTGAAGATGTCGTATTCCCGGGAAGCACCTATGCCTGATTTGTTCGTGAAGACCACTCCTCCCCCATTGGATGATATAGAAGAGCTACAACTTGCTTTGGTCAAGATGCAACAGGAAAAGGATGCTTGGAAGAATAAGTGCCAAACTTTAGAGATTTCCTATAGAGCAGTCTTGAAGGAGAAAGAAGACTTGTTTGAGATTCTTGAGAGTCGGGCTATAGAGACCATGGAGAGGCAAGGGGATTTATTTTCTACTAAGCTTCAGTCAGTTTCTAGTTGCTCACTTCCTGATTTAGGTGATTGTAAGGAGGTTGCCACCAGGTATGTGGAAGAAAACCAAAGGTTGAAGGCTCAGATCGCCAGGCTTACAGGGAAGCGCCAGCGTATAGAGTAATCTCCATCAGCTGTAATTCTTAGGGTTTTAGACTTTATTTTCATCTTGTACTTGGGATTATTAAAACTTGTAATCTATTTTGAAGTTATTATAATAAACAAATTTCAGTATTTCAAATGTGATATTACTTTGATATTTGCAATATGTCTATAAATCTTTAAGTCCCTTGAAATATTAATAAAATAAATCATGTGCATTGCATATCATGCATCATATTTCACATATTTCTTTCATTTTGTTATGCATATCCAAGTGTCTTACCAAGCTTCTTTACTTTGTTCAGCAAGCTGTCTCGCCACTATAACACTCGAGCTAATTTCAGAAGGGAGATGAACAACTTAGAACAAGAGAATCGCGAGCTGCGCGAGGAAGTTTCTGCTTTGAAGGCCGGCATGGCCAATCTTACCGCTATGATAGAATCTCTAGTGGCTGCTCAGAATCAGCCACCGAGTGTTCAACCTCAACAAACAAGGGTTACTACTGAAGCTCTGACTGTTCCTGTGTCTTCTACTCCAACTGTTGTTCAGAACCGCATGCCTCAAGGTTGTGCATGGGGAAACCCAAAGAACTGTATTCCTGAAGGTTTCAATCTTGGTCCTCAAGATACTCCAGTTATTCAGACTATTGTTACCCTTGCACCTCCTATAGTGCATGCTGCTCCTGCTGCACCTCCTTCGGTGAATATGATACCTGTTGTTAACAATGATACGTGTCGTCCTTTTCCTCCACCAAGTGAAAACTTGGGTCTCTATGATAGAATGGATGATTTTCAAGAGCAGCTTGACAAGATGTAGAGGGAGATGAAGGCCCTCAGGGGAAGGGAATTGTTCGGGCAGAATGTGAATGATTTATGCTTGGTCCCGAATGTCAAGATACATGCGAAGTTTAAAGTCCCGGAATTCGAGAAGTACAAGGGAAACACTTATCCTCGTGCTCATCTTGTGATGTATGTAATAAGAATGTCTACCCATATTGATGATCATCGTCTACTAATTCACTTTTTTCAGGATAGTTTGACTGGTGTTGTGCTGAAGTGGTATATGAGTTTGGACAACGTCAATATCCATACATTCAATGACTTGGAAGAAGCATTTATCCGACAATACAAATACAACGTGCGTATGGCGCCTGAGCGTGATCAACTCAGGGCCATGGTCCAGAAGGACAGGGAATCATTCAAAGAATACGCACAGAGATGGCGTGAGGTAGCCTCCCAAGTGATTCCTCCCATGAAAGAGAAGGAGATGACTAAGATTTTCCTGAAGACTTTGGGTGCTTTCGACTATGAGAGGATGGTGGCAAGTGCGCCAAGTGACTTTACTGAAATGGTAGGCATGGGTATCCGCTTATAAGAGGCTGTAAGAGAAGGCCGCCTAACAAAAAGTGAAAGTTCTGGAAGTACGAAGAAGCCATCCTATGGGTTTGCAAAAAATAAGGAAGGAGATACAAACGCTGTCATGCAAGAAATGAGGGTTAATCCTCCTAAAAGAAATTATCAGCGTCATCAACAAGTTGCATTAGTAACTCTAGTTGTTGGTGTGGCTCCAACCACCATTGCTTATCAGAGACCATCCCATCAGGGGAATCAATGGTATAATCAGAGAAAGGAGAGTTATGACCCTATCCCTATGAGTTATACAGAATTACTCTCAGCGTTAATTCAGAAGAAGTTGGTTTAGACCCGACCACCTCCCGATGTACCATCACCATTGCCTTGGTATTATAAGGCAGACCAAACATGTGCATTTCATCAGGGGGCACCATGGCACAATGTTGAGAACAGCTATCCTTTGAAGACTGAAGTACAAAAATTGGTGAAGTCTGGTATCCTATCTTTCAAGGATGTGGGCCCTATTGTGAAAGATAATCCTCTATCAAAGCATGGAGGAGCAAATGATGTGAACATGGTGGCCGGTTGTCCACGCGACTTCCGGATTTTTGATTTTAAATTGGTTAGAGGAGATTTGGTGAAAATTCATGTATACCTCTGTGAATTTAGCTACTATACGCATGACCATGCCGGTTGTGCTATTTAAAGTATAAATATACAGGGATGCGACAAGATAAAGGCTGACTTGCAGGAGATGATGGATGAGGGTCTCATCCACATAATCTGGCATAGGGAGGAGTATGAAGAGGAAGTAAACATGGTTTCTGGATGTCTTGGAGAGTTCAGAATCTTTGATGTGGAACATATGAATGAGGATCTTATACAATTGCATGCTACTTTTTGCCACATGGTTGGTCAGGTAGAACATCAGTATGGATCTTACCGAATTTTCTGCCGGGACTCCCGAGGATGTTCAATTATGAGGAAAGGTATTCAGTTGTTGTTGGATAATGGAACTATCAAGATTATAGGTCAAAGGGATGATTACCATGAAGTTAATGAGATTGAGGTTTGTTTGGCTGAAGAAGAGTCAAATGATGAGTATGTCTCTACAGATGAGTACTTCCCCTCAGATGAGGATCTGTTTTCCAGAGATGACTCTGTAATGACTAAATGTGTTGAAGATGGAGTAAATGTTATTGTGCCTTATTTTGGTACGCTAACCCATTTTGAAGTTGAATATCATAGCAAGCCAGCTTTTACTCCATTGGTGATTAGTTTGCCGGGTCCTGTCCCCTACAAGTCAGACAAGGCTGTACCCTACAAATATAATGCTACAATTTTAGAGGATGGTGTGGAAGTTCCCATCCAGCCAATGCCTAATGTTGGAAATATTGCTGAGACTACCAGTGTGACCCGCAGTGGTCGAGTATTTGCACCAGTTGTTCGTGGAGATGTTAGTACTGGAAAGAAAATCGTTGAAAATGTTGAACCCAAGAGGGCAGTGGGTGAATCTAGTGGAGCTACGCTAGAAAAGAAGGTGGATGATATTTTGAAGATAATCAAGATGAGTGACTACAGAATTGTAGATCAGCTACTGCAAACTCCTTCAAAAATATCTATCTTGGCTTTATTGATGAACACCTCCGGTCACAGAGAATATTTGATGAGGTTATTGGACCAAGCTTTTGTGGAAAGTGATATGCCTGTAGACCAATTTAGCAGTGTAGTAGGGAATGTTACTTCATGTAATAACCTGAGTTTCTGCAACGATGAACTGCCCAATGAAAGAAGGAATCACAATCTGGCCCTCCACATCTCTATGAACTACAAGAATGATCCATTATCCAATGTGCTGATTAATAATGGATCCGCTTTGAACGTGATACCGAGGAGCACACTTATGAAGTTGAAATATCAAGGAACGCCCATGCGCCCAAGTGACATTATTGTGAAAACGTTTGATGGATCAAGGAAATCTGTTATTGGTGAAGTGGACTTGCTTATTAATATAGGCCCACATTTGTTTTAGATTACTTTTCAGGTCATGGACATTGTACCCGCTTATAGTTGTTTGTTGGGTCGGCCGTGGATACATGAGGCAGGGGTTGTCATTTAAACTTTACACCAGAAGTTAAAGTCTGTGCGTGAGGGAAAAGTGGTAATTATAAATGGAGAACGGGAATTATTGATATCTCATTTGTCTTCTTTTAGAGTTGTGGAGGCGGATGAAGCTGCTGTTGGAACCCAGTTCCAAGCTTTATCCATTGATAACATAAGAGGAAATGAGAACTCTATGGCTTCGTTTAAGGATGCGCAGCAGGTTGTGTGTAATGGTCGTAGCGATGTATGGGGACATATTGTTGATCCACCTGTAAACAAGAATAAAGCTGGTTTGGGGTTCTCTGTAAAGAATGATAAAGGTAAGAGCATGAAGCTAAAGACTGCTGCAGGCAGGTATCAAGACATCTTTCATAGTGGGGGTTATCTGCATCCAACTATTTCCAGGATTAATGCCATTGTGGAAGATGAAGCAGAGCCATAAATGCCAAATTATGTGACGCACGGAGTTAGGGTTCAGAACTGGATCACCATTGATGTTCCCTCTTGCATACATGTTTCAAAGTAATTTGTTTTGTTAATCTTTTTGAAAAGCTTTCACTCTGCCCAAGGTGAAAAGTATTAATATTGTACAGGCTTATCTATTTGCTGTGATTTTTAAAATCAATAATAAAAGTTGTCTTTGTTTCCCAAATGTATCTTTATTTTGTGCATTTTCTTGGAAAATGGTAACCAGAAAAAAATACCTTTTAAAATAAATAATAACTGAAATTCAATCTGCATGATCACTTGTTATATGTGTCAGTTTCTAAAATCAATCATAAATCATATGTGCAGATTAATTAAAAAACTCGTTGAATACAATGACCCTGTACCCTCAGACAACTTTGAAGGTCATGTGTATGGGGCCGAAGAAGAAGACTATTATGAGATTCCAGAAGAGGTCTCACGATTTCTTGAGCGCCAGGAGAATGTCATTCAGCCATATAAAGAGCCATTGGAAGTAATCAATTTGGGTTCAGAAGAAGATCCGAAGGAAGTCAAGATCAGAGCATTACTGCATCCTGATGTAAAGAGCAGGTTGATTGATATGTTGAAAGAGTATGTGTATATTTTTGCTTGGTCTTACCAAGATATGCCTGGTTTAGATACAGATATTGTAGAGCACCATTTACTATTGAAGCCAGAGTGTCCTCCAATCAAACAGAAGTTGGGAAGAACTCACCTAGATATGGCAGTGAAGACAAAGAAGAAGTTCTAAAGAAGATTAATGCCGGTTTTCTTGTGACATCAGTGTATCCTCAGTGGATTGCCAATATTGTCCCAGTATCGAAGAAAGACGGAAAAGTTTGCATGTGCGTAGATTACAAAGATCTAAATAAAGCTAGTCAAAAAGATGATTTTCCATTGCCACACATTAATATGTTAGTGGATAGCATAACAAAGTTCAAAGTTTTCTCGTTCATGGACGGATTTTCCGGGTATAATTAAATAAGGATGGCTCTTGGGGACATGGAAAAAACTATGTTTATCACAACCTGGGGAGCATTCTGTTACAGAGTGATGCCCTTCGGGTTGAAGAACGCTGGTGCAACGTACCAGAGGGCTATGACAACCCTATTCCATGATATGATGCACAAGGAAATTGAGGTATATGTTGATGATATGATTTCTAAATCCCAGACTGAAGAAGGGCATGTAGAAGATTTGTTGAAAATGTTTCAGCATTTGAGGAAGTATCATCTCCGATTGAATCCAAATAAATGTACCTTCAGTGTTCCATCAGGGAAATTGTTGGGTTTCATTGTTAGCCAGAAAGGGATTGAAGTTGACCGTGATAAAGTCAAAGCAATTCAAGAGATGCCAACACCGAGAACTGAAAAGAAAGTCAGAGGATTCCTCGGGAATTTGAATTATATTTCCAGATTCATTTCCCACATTACTGCAACGTGTGAACCGATCTTTAAGTTGTTAAAGAAAGATCAAGGTTGTTTGTGGATAGATGACTGCCAAAGGGAATTTGAAAGTATTAAAGAATATCTGCTCGAACCTCCTATCTTGCTCCCTCCTGTTGAAGGAAGACCATTGATTATGTATCTGACAGTGTTAGATAATTCCATGGGTTGTATTCTGGGATAACAAGATGAAACAGGGAAGAAAGAGCATGCAATTTATTATCTCAGTAAAAAGTTTACTGATTGTGATTCACGTTATTCCATGCTGGAAAAGACATGTTGTGCTCTGTCCTGGGCGGCGAAGCGTTTGCGGCAGTATATGTTGAATCACACTAGGTTGATTTCTAAAATGGATCCAATAAAGTACATTTTTGAAAATCCTGCTCTTACTGGGAGAATTTCCCACTGGCAGATATTGTCATCTGAATATGACATCGAATACCGCACTTAAAAATCTATTAAAAGCAGCGTGTTAGAAGATTATCTTTCTCACCAACCAGTTGATGATTATCAGTCTGTGAAGTATGATTTCCCCGATGAGGATGTGATATTTCTGAAATTGAAAGATTGTGATGAACCTTTGCCTGAGGAAGGTCCTAATCCTGAATCTCGTTGGAGTATGATATTTGATGGAGTTGTGAATGCTTATGGTAAAGGAATTGGTTCTGTGATTGTCACTCCACGTGGATCACACATCCCTTTTACTGCAAGGTTGACATTTGATTGTACTTATAATATGGCATAATATAAGGCTTGCATCATGGGTTTCGAGGAAGCTATTGATTTCAGAATTAAAATTCTTGATGTGTATGGCAATTCAACTTTGGTAATAAATCAGATTAAAGGAGAGCGAGGTGCTCGTCATCCAGGCTTGATAACTTATAAAGATTATGCTAGAAGATTGTTACCCTTCTTTAATAAAGTTGAATTCCATCACATCCCTAGAGACGAAAATCAAATGGCGGATGCTCTGGAAACTCTGGATTCTATGTAACAAGTGAATACTTGGAATGATATACCTCGAATTATAGTTCGGCGAATGGATAGGCCCGCTCATTTGTTTACCACAGAAGAGGTAGTAGATGAGAAACCTTGGTATTACGATATCAAGCATTTTCTTCAGACTCAGGAATACCCGATTGGTGCTTCGAATAAAGATAGAAAGACATTGAGATGATTGGCTGGCAGCTTCTTCCTCAGTGAAAATGTGTTATACAAGAGAAATTATGACATGGTCTTGCTCAAATGCGTGGATAGACACGAAGCAGACATGTTGATGCATGAGATCCATGAAGGTTCATTTGGCACTCATGCCAATGGATATTCGATGGCTAAAAATATGCTAAGGGCATGTTACTAATGGCTGACAATGGAATCCGACTGTTACATATTTGCAAAGAAGTGCCATAAATGCCAGATTTATGCGGACAAGATTCATGTGCCTCAGACACTTCTAAATTTTATTTCTTCCCTGTGGCCTTTCACTTGGTAGCAATTGATTACTTCACCAAATGGGTGGAAGCTGCTTCATATGCTAATGTTACTAAGCAAATGGTTGTGAGCTTCATTAAGAATAATCTTATATGTCGGTATGGTGTGCCGAGCAGAATTATCAACGAGAATGGCTTGAATCTGAACAACAAGAGGATGACAGAACTTCGTGAAGAATTCAAGATCTTCCATCACAATTCATCTCCGTACAGGCCGAAGATGAATGAGGTTGTTGAAGCTGCTAATAACAACATCAAGAAGATTATCCAGAAGATGGTTGTTACTGATAAAGATTGGCATGAAATGCTCCCTTTTTCTTTACATGGATATCAGACATCTGTCCGCACTTCAACATGAGCAACCCCATTCTCCCTTGTGTATGGAATGGAAGCAATGCTCCCAATTGAGGTTGAGATTCCCTCTTTGCGTGTGATAATGGAAACCAAGTTGTCAGAGGCTGAATGGGTCTAGAACAGGTTTGACCAATTGAATTTGATCGAAGAGAAGAGAATGACGGCTTTGTGTCATAGGCATTTATATCAAAAGAGAATGAAGAAATCTTTTTATAAGAAGGTCAAGCCTCGTGAATTCAGAGAAGGCGACCTCGTGCTCAGGAAGATCATGTCTTTTAATGTTGATTCTAGGGGCTAGTAGACTCCCAATTTCGAAGGCCCATATGTTGTCAAGAAAGCCTTCTCTGGCGGTGCATTAATTCTTGAAACTATGGATGGCGAGGAGTTCTCACGTCCCATGAAAGTTGATGCAGTCAAGGAATACTTCGCCTAAAGAAATAAAAGAACAGCTCGCTAAGTTGAAAACCCAAAAGGGCAGCTTAGGAAAAAAAGAGCGTCTCGGTAGGCTGAAAACCCGAAAGGGCGGTCTATGCAAAAATTAGAGACAAATAGAATAAAATTTTCCGCTAAGTTGAAAACCTGCAAGGGCAGCTTAGGAAAAAGTTAGGGACTTTCTTGTCAAGTAACTACATCAGACAAGACTTGGTCGTTGAAGCAACAATCTTCTTGGATTCTCACCATACTTCAACAGAAGCTGCTGCTCAGGATTTCAAATTTGTTAGAGGGAATAGTGGTAATTGTATCTCAATGTATCTTTCCCTTTGTATATTACCATTTTCTTAACTTTATAATTATCCATGGAGTCTCGCCATTCGCAGACTACCATTCTATCAATAAAATTTGAGCTTTTACCTAATTCTTTATATTTCTTATGTTTATTCAGCTTACAAAGACTCCATTTATTATTGATAATAATTTTTAAAGGAAAAAGATTAAATAACAAAATTGTTTTTCAAAAAGAATTTACAACTCACTTTTACTTTAGATTTTGTGATTCAAGAGGAAAACAAAGGTGGTGAGCCTAGGAATGGACGGATTCTAGTAAATTTGAGAAGTTTTGTTTTCCCCGGGAAGGTTTTCTCAAGTTGTTTTTGCTGATATGTGTGTGTTTATTGTATATTAAAGACGATACTAATTGGCGTAAGGTGCAATATCGGGTTTGTAATCCCAGTGTCCCCAGTCAAGTGTTGGTTCATTTTTTGATTTTTTTTGGCTTTCTTAGTCTGAGGTCTCTATTCCAGATTCCCCAGTGAAGTCTTCTCTCACATGAAGAAAGGTCTTGCCCCCTTGGTATGCTGAGATAAAATTATTTGCAAAATGTTGCTCTTTCTGCAGTGTTGACATTATTGTTGGTATTTATTTCCCAGGTAACTGGACCAGGGCAGTATATTTTCTAAGAAGTGTTGAGACAGTTGTCAATCCTTTGGGTTTTCGCCCGCCAAGTGTGGGGGTTGATTTAAAATCCCTAAAAGTTTGACCTCTTTCTATATGTTGACTTTTTTATTCCCCGGGAAGGCTATCCCAAGGCATCTTTTATTGGAATAAGTTTGCATGATATGAAGACTCAATACAAAATTTCCCAGTGAAGGCCTCGCTTATTTGATATAAGTCTTTTCTCCCCGTGCATGCTGAGATTTGACTCATTTACGAAGCATCTCCCTTTCGGATGTACTTGCATTTTGTTTGATTTCTCGATAATTAGGAAAGGGCATTGTTTCTTTTAAGAAGTGTTGAATTGGTTATAAAGTTTTTTGGTTTTCACTCGCCAAGTGTTAGGTTTGATGTAAAATCCCCATAAGATTGATTTCTTGCTATAATGTTTGACTTCTTAACTCTCCAAGTTGTTGTCCCCATGAGGTTTCATACTTTTCCCCCATAGAAGTTGGTGCAATACTTACTCTCAATATTGAAAAATGTATCTCTGTTTTCCCCAGTGGAGAATGTATCTTGGTTTTCTCTCTTAGATGTGGTGTTGGCCTCCCCAATGAAGTCAGCACGAGGTCCCCAGTTGATGTCTTGATGATAAGGCACTATCTCCCTTAGTGAAGTCTGTATGATGTTTCCCCAATGAAGTCAGCTCGAAATCCTCAGTTGATGTTTTACTGATATGATGTTCGTCTGCCTTATTTGAAATCAGTATTATAATCCCCAATAGAAGTGCAGACTGTGAAAGAATTTATTTCGCCATTGAAGTTTGTGTGCTATTCCTTAGTGAAGCCTGGAGAAGGGTGTTATATCCATGTATCTGTATTGTTTTTCCGCTATGATTTGTTTACTTCTGGATTATGTTCCTCCCCAGTGAATTTAAGCCGAGAAATAGGATTATGTTTCCTCGTTTGGTGCTTTTTTCTTATGGAATGTTCATCTTGGATGTGATTTAGCCGAGTGTTATTTGTGCCTGAGTTGGTTTTGCCTAGTTACTCCCAGTGTTATATGTCTGTTTTGTCAGGATATACATGATAACACTCATACATTCATACATACACCATGCATAGTTAAATTTAGCAAATCATTGCTCATTCACATGCGTTAATATTTTATTGACATATTACCCTGTTTTGCAGAGTTGGGTTGTCCTCTCTCCAATAGAGTGTCAGCCTTAAGCAGAAAGTGTATATTCTTTCAATTTCCCAACTGAGTTATCCCTCATGGAAGATTTTTGCTTTAGCCTTCCTGTACAGTTTCTTGTCTGGATGGATTTGGTTTTCCTTCTTGAGTTTATTTCTCAAAGGATGTATTTTTGGTAGACTGTTTTACTCCAGTTTATTTCTGGTTTGAATCTTGGATCTTCAGCAATATTATTACTTTGGATTTCTGCAAGCTTCGAGCTTTGGTTTGAGAATGTGCATTTATTTTGCACGAGAAGACTTTATCTCCTCAGTAGGAATATATTGGCATTCCCCTAGGAAGTCATGATTCATTCCCCAGGAGGTCATAATTCATTCCCCAGGAAGCCATATTGTTTTCCATAGAAAGTCATTTTTACAACCCTTTCTATAACAGCAAGTAGCAGGTCTCTTTATTTGAGCAACTTATACTTCCCCATAAAAGTCGAAGTTACCTTTTTGCTATCTTCTCTATGAGTGGATAGTTTATAGTTCGTTGTCAAATTACTCCAATGGATGGCAAGTCTTTCAATATCACAGAGACAGTTCGTTGTGAAATATTTGCAAGTGGTAGTCTCTTTATTTGAGACAGCTTATATATTACCCTTTCCAGGAGGAATGCCTTGGTTAAAGAAGAAGTTGAGACCCGTTCTAGGTGAAACGCCCGAATTTTGGGAAAAAATCTTGTTATCTTTTTGTTACCCTCAGTGAATGTTGGTAGTTTATCGTCAGTGAACAACGATGTTATGATATATTTTCCTTCTACCTTCAGTGAAAGTTGGTAGATCACCATCAGTGAAAGTTGGTGATTGTTATCTTTTTGCTACCCTCAGTGAACGTTGGTAGTTCATCGTCAGTGAACGGCGGTGCTATGATATATTTCCTTTCTACCTTCAGTGAATATTGGTAGATCACCATAAGTTAAAGTTGGTGATTGTTATCTTTTTTCTACCCTCAGTGAATGTTGGTAGTTCATCGTCAGTGAACGGCGATGTTATGATATATTTCCCTTTCTACCTTTAGTGAAAGTTGGTAGATCACCATCAGTGAAAGTTGGTGATTGTTATCTTTTTGCTACCCTCAATGAACATTGGTAGTTCATCGTCACTGAACGACGATGATATGATATTTCTTACCTTTTTACCATTGGTGAAAGTTGGTAGTTCATCGTCAGTTAACGTCGATGATTTTTTCTCTCTACCTTCAGTAAACATTGGTAGCTCACCGTCAGTGAATGTTGGTGTTGTTATTTCTTTTCTCTTTCTACCTTCAATGAACGTTGGTAGTTTTTCCTTCGATAAAAGTTGTTGTATCCTTTTACTTTTTACCATCCTCTATGAGTCGGGTATTTCTATCCACCAGTGATTTATTTTCCTGGTTGGGTTTCTCTTCCAATCCTTATTTCCTTTTCTACATCCCCAATGGTGTTTTGCGTCCCTTTGAAGTTGTTCATATGAATTCATATTCATAAGCATTGCATGGCATCTTAGGACCAAAAATATGGTTTGTTTTATATTTAAGTATCTTCGATCGCGCCGACACGAAGATTTTTAACTTTCGTATCTCCGGATAGAAGAAACTTAAATAAAGGCAGTTGTTGTACCCTAAATTTTGCCCCTAAGATCCCTTCATCATACCATATTAATTCAATCACAACAAGATCACATTAGGGTTTTGGTTCTCCTCCCTATCTTTAGTTGTGTTCTTTGAGGAATCACCAAGCACCTTGACTTGTTTTTCTTTTGTGATCATTCATGTTTTGTTTTGACTTTCCTTTTAATTAATAAAATGCAATTTTGGTTTGTCTCACTTGTTAATAATGTAGGTAAAGGCAATGTGGCTTAGCAAGTTCATCCATGGGTTCATGAGTTTATTTCCATGCCTTATTCAATAAAGCTTGAGAAATCCAAACCTCACCATTAATGTTGTTTTGGAATAAATGGCATGGAAAGGTTTATGTTGGTTCACCACATTACAAAGTAGTCAAGATTGGTTCAAAAGTACAAGGGATTGATTGAAGAAGTTGTCATGTTTGGACAAGGGTTTGTTCCCATTGGTCACAAGTCCATATTTCTCTCAATTCTCAAGACATGTAGGTGATTTTGGTGGCTATGAGTTCTCATTATCATCCTCAAAAACTTCTATTTATAAAGCAAAAGTGTTGGTACAAGAAGGTTGTTCAAAATTGTCAAAGTTCCTCAAAGCATTTTCTTGATCTAGGAGCTAGGCTTTTGAACTTTAAAGAAGTATATCTTGCTCATATTTTAGTATTTTTGAGTGATTCCAAATACATCCTTCTCTTCAAAGGGTTATTAACAAATCACTTCAAAAGTTTCAAAGAATTTTCACGTGGAAGAAACTTGATGATGAAGAAAGATTACAAGTCCTCTAGATGAACCCCCAATTTCCTATGTGTGACTTCAAATGGTCATAACTTGGTCAATTTTTATCACCTTGAGCCTCCTAATTTTCCACAATGATCTTGAGGATGTGAAATTTATTCCTTCTTTTATGTGAAAAGTGAGAAAATGGATGGAAGATGCCCTAGGGATACAAAAGGTTATAGGTCATTTCATGATTTTTTGCCAACTTCAACAATTCACCACCCTCACAATTTTTGGAGATTTTGAATGGTTAAAGTTTCAAAATGTCATTCAAGAGGTCTATTTCATGCCATCTTTTTTAGCCAAGAGCAAATTCCAAGTGGAAAGCCATGTTTGGATGCAAAACATTATAGGTCACTTTTGAAGAAAAATTTAAATATTTCTAAGTATGGAAAGTCAACCTTTTTTCCCCAACTTTGACTCATTGCAACTTTCAGCTCAAGCATCCATTTGATTCCATTCTTTTTCCATTGCAAAGCTTGTAATCTCATCTTTCTAAAGTATCAAGAATCATGCCTTACGACACCTTAAGCTGAGAATGCCATTGGATTGAACTTGGTAACTTGGAACTGAAGTTTCTTCATAAGTCAGAATTTGAAATTCATGTTTTGGCTTCTAAACATCAAATTAGCACACGTTTGTGATATAAACATGTTTAACCAAGTTGCCAAAGTGGATTGGGGCCTTAAAACGCAAGGATTGGATGCGTTTTGATGCAAAATAGATCACACCTTACTCGTGTATCAGTATCACACATTTTCCCTCCAAACTTCATCATTTCACACGCTTGAACATTCCATTTGATTCCCTATAAATAGAGGGTCATCCCTCATTCATTTCCTTAAGCTTGAACAACTAGAATCACCTTGTCAAACTTGCTCCACAACTCATTTTTCTATAACTTCGAAATCAGTGTTCAAGCCTTTTTCAATCCAATTTCTCTATCAATTCACCTTCCTTGATCTTCCTTGAAGCTAACCGTACAATTACCTTCAAGAATCATTCCCTATATTGATCCATATAAGTCCAGTTTCAGAGCTCTGCAACTTCAATAGGTAGATTTCTCCATCAATTCTTTAAAACTTTAATATCATTGTGAAGCTCTCATTGCCTTGGTTCTAGTTGCAACACTTGCTTTTATTTGGAAACATGTTTTGACCATGAAATTTCAAATCCCTTTTTAAAACTTTCCTTCCAATTTGCTTGAGCTACAATTTATATAAATTTGTCGTGAAGGTGTGGTTGTTTTCGTCTTGAAGAGACGAAGTGAATGGCATAGGTCTGAGCTTTTGATTTTACAGTTTGAGAGACCTACAATTCACGTTGGCTGGAGGTTGAAGATGACCAACGTGTCATCTTCCAACCAATGATGGCTTGCCACTTGTTTTTTTGAAAATCTGATTTATATTTGATTCTATGTTTATTCACTAATGACCATGATATGCAAAGCGCGCCAGATCCCTTGGATTTAATTACTAATGCGTTTTGACTCTCATCCAATGGTCCACATATTTTTGACTTTATTTTTTATTTCTGATTTTTATATTTAATTGTTTTAAACTTCAAAAAAATCATAGAAAATTCATTTTTAGTCCCAAAAATCTGAAAAAATTATGAAAAATATTTTTGATTTTTCTCTTTCTGATTTTTCTCTTTCACAATTTTATTTGGTGTTTTGATATTTTTTTTATAAATTTTCACTTTATTTGAATTGTTTTAAATGTTTAAAAATACTTTTATGCATTTTTTATTCTGAAAAAAATATGGAATGATTCAATGATATTGTGATAAATATTGGTGACATCATTTATTTTTTATTTCTGACTTTGTTATTTTTTTTAATCATTTTTGGTTTATTTTACTCATTTCTTTTAATTTTATAAAAATATTTGAGTCCATTTCTGATTTTTTTTATGGTCTTACTTAATATTTCTTGATTAATTTGGACATAGTTAATATTTTTCTCTTTTTTTTTCTTCTATTTTAAAATCCTTTTTAATGTATATATTAAATGCAATATTATTTTGTGATTATTTTATGGCTGATCTTGGGTTAAATATTTGATCACGGACTTTATTAACATCATTGGATCCATGATGTTGAGTCTAACTCCACAAAAAAATGGATGAATGATTTTAAAAATAGTTTGATTAAAATTTAATTCAAATATGGATTGTGTATTCTTTCTCACTCCTCTTCATCTCATCCCTTTCTTATTTCGTTAAGTGTTATTGGAGCATGATCTCTATATCATGTCTCAAAACAAATGGTGCATAGATTGCTATTGACCGACCTCAAAATAGGTGCGACTTCTATATAAGTCCACTTACGATTGCTTAACGTAGCGCTAAATTTTGTCCCGATTCGAATAAATGATAATTCTTGGCCCAAACTTATGTTTGCAAGCCCAAGTATATTAATTTGATCTCTTTGATCCAATAACTTTGAGATTCATTGTGTGGAGGCTTTGGTTCTACCAATCCTCTAATGGATCTACAACACTTTTGATCAACGCGGATCACTTAAACATTATTGATCATTAAATGGTACTTTTGAGAATTCTAAATGGATGATATACTTGACAAAAAGCAAATTAAACTTGTGTTGTGGAGGCTTTGGTTATACCAATCCTCTAATGAGTTCCAAATGCAAGTTTCAAGATGGTCATCCAACTAACCACTAATTATTAAATTGTTTTTACTTTATGCTTTTATTTTTATGCTTTATATACCATTTATTTTAAGCATTACATTTCATGACATTTTTATTTTGCTCACTTGAGCATTTACGTTCTTGTCATTTTTATTTTGCTCACTTGAGCTTTTCTTTTCTTTTTTTTAAGACACCTAATAATCAACATGAACCCTAAAAAAGATTTAATGATACTTGGACTATTTGGTTACTATCCTTGGCATTATGGAGTATTGGACTTCTTGGACTTAGGATTAGAAACCTTGGCCTATGTTGGAGACCTTGAACCTTAATTGATATTTTGTCTGGAGTTCTTGAGGTTTACCTCAAGACATTGGGTTGTTTGTTTGTTTTGTGTGCAAGTTATGGTGATTGAATTATTTGTTTATAATCTGGAATTAACCCGTATACAGCCGTTACTCTGCCCAATATTTGTGAAGACTTAATACACTTGAAGTTTGGTTCTCTCAATAGGTCTAGTATCTTTGCTTGTTTGGTTTCAATCTAAAGAATAAGAATTCTATCTTGACTCATAATGTCAAGTATTGGCTCCTTATTGGTTAGATGGTTCTTATCCCTAGCTTATACCTTTTGCTTTAGGATAATCTCTTCTTCTCCTCCCATCTTCTTAAATTTCAAAAATCTTCTCCCTCCTTTTGAAAACTCTTCTTGTTTTGAAACTTGAACCACTTTCATAATAAACTTGAACTTATGTCCATGCATTTTCAAAACATCTTCATAAACAAACTTCAATCAACTTAATAATACCTTGACATTTTTTTGTGAGAAGAATAAAAGTCAATCAATCTCATTTCAAACCATTTTTGCCATTTTGGCTCTTATCTTTAAAACTTTTCTCAAAAGATTGGACTCTTGTCAATCCTTGTAGTGATGCAAACAACTATGTTTCTATAATATGTAGTGAAGAGTGATATTTTCCACTTGGGTGTTGAGTGAGACATTGTTGATTTTAAAATACAAGCCATATCCTCCACTTTGAGATGATGCAAATTCTCCTTTCTCATGATTGTGGGTAGTAAGTATGTTTTCCACACGGACAATGACGATGATGTCTTATCTCATAAAATTAACCAACATACTTGTGTTTTAAAATTTTAAAAAAGGTGAACTACGTGTACCCTGATCCCCCATTGCATGAAATATGGTACATAGTGTTTACCGTGGTTATTGGTAAACAACCGCTGATCTTCCAAATGGTTACTTATTTGGTGACTCGCAGGATCGATCAGATTGATCCTAAGACATGGTTGATTTTGGGGTTTTGATTAAGTTTGATAATGGTTAAATGACAATGAAATAAAGAAGCTTTATGTAAATTGCATGAAGAAGAGAACTTGATAAAATAAAGGAAGGCTTGAAATAAAGGCTTCGACAGGAAAAGTAAAGGGGAAAGCAAGTAAAGTTTCTGGAAAATAAATGACTTTGATTAATAAAAGTGGTGTTTCACACATACATTCTCAACAATTCTTTCTCACACGCTGGGTACTCGAATCTATATGAGTGACTTGTATATAATTGTGAACACACGCGAAAAACTGCGTGAACTACTAATATTTATACTAAAACATCCCAAGTAACCGTCGGGCAGTTACACTGCTTCGAGATGACTCCACTTGGCACGTTCTCAGCGTTCGACACTCCAGATCTTTGCACGTTGCACTTGGTAACCGCTGGGAACCGTTTTCCCTCCAAACGCTTGAATTTCAAACCATCCCACTCTGAGCAATCGAACACCTTCGTCGAGAGACATCTTCGACGAGCCACACCTTCGACGTCGAAGGCAACCAACTTCTCCCTTGGAAGAAATCCTCTAAGTACATTGCCATCTTCTGATGGGCATTTCGACAGACCCAGCTGGTCGAAAACATCCTTCAGCTTTAATGGCTAATATTGGTAAAAACAAGGGTGTCGAATTTAGGAGCCAACAAATTGCCCCCCAAGAATGCCTTATTTCGACTCTGAAAAGAAAAAGGAATTCTTTGAAATTCCATTCGACACCTGTCTTTTCATTCTTAGTCACAAATTAAATTGTGCACTTTTTTTGTCTTCTACCAACCACTGACAATCCCAAGGAAAAGCCATCATTTCATCCGTACCTAAGACGTCACCCCAGTACGGCGTGCAGCGTGCCAAATGTCCTTTCATAAATTGTCATCATGACAATTCCCAAAAACAAGGGCGCACGCTGCACCCTTTCATTTCTGCAGAACGGCTATGTCAACAGGGGGACGCAACGTGTCCCACTACCTCCTGCAACATTAAATGGCATTAAATGTCCTCGAATTTGGGGATTTCCCCAACTACTATAAATAGCGCCAAGTACCCATTGTGGGACTTTTTCACGCTACCTTGCCTTCAAACTTCCTTGAACACAAACTCTCTGCAAACTTTGCAAACAACTTTGTTCTTCACTTCACCTTCAACCTTATCATCAACAATGGCGTCCGGTTCTTCCACCGCTCTTGGTTCTAACATCCCCTCCGGAAATGCTAAACCCAAGATTTTCTCCACTGCTCCCGTAGTCACTCCTACAGGCCAACGAAGGGTTCCTGAGCCCTTAGACATTGCTGAACGTGACGCTTATTCACGCCAACTCATGATTCCGGTTGGATACTCCAACCAAATCATCGCCATGTCTGGCCCGCTATACCCAAGCATCGCTGAAGCCATGAAGATCAAAAGCTACTTTCCAGTGCTTGAAAAACTCAAACCGGTTGGATGCTCTAAGAAAGATGCAGAGGATAATGAAGATCCTGCTAAGGAGAAAATCAACCTTCGTTTCTTCAATAGAGGTGTTAGGGCTTTCAGGTCTAGCCCTAGCCTCACTCCTGACTATAGTGCTTGGCTGGAAAAAATGGAGAAAAGCCAGGCTTCGATCTGGAAAGACCTGGGGATATTCGACCTGGTCATGTTGTCGAAGACGGGTCTTAACTATTCCCCAGAAATGTTGATAGCTTCCTTACTCTTCTGGGATTACACTCATTTCACCTTCCACCTTCCCTGTGGAATGCTGACGCCCACGCTGTTCGACGTGGCTGCCATCACTGGCCTTCGACCCACTGGGGACTATTTCGACCCAGAGGAAATGTCGGAGGATCAGATTGGATTCTCAGCCACAAAACCAACCTACACCACATATATCAACCATTACCACGATAAGTCGACGACCGCTGTGTCGAATGTAGAGCATATCGCGTTTCTAGCCTTATGGCTGTCACGCTTTGTGTTTTGCACCAAGTCTTTACATGTGACCAAGAAGATGGTCACTCTCGCCACCCAACTCCACCATGGCCAAAATATCTGTTTGGCAGAATTGATTTTGGCGAATCTGTACGAGTCGATTAGCAGCGGAGCGACTCTTTTGAAGATTATCGAGAACAGAGCCAGTCTGCTGCTTGCTGGACCTTTTTGGCTACTTCAGCTGTGGCTCAATGCCACCTTCGAGTCTTTCTTACCTCAGAAGACTCAAATAAATGAGCAAGCTCCGGAGATAGCAAATAGGTGCATCGAAGGCACCAGATTGACTCTGCTGACCCCAACTGAAGATGGGCTGGAGCTTCAACAAACTTTTACAAACTTCGTCTTGATGTTTGCAAAAAGGAAGGAGTTTGTTTCGACCATGGCTCCCTTTGCTCGACGAAAGGTTGGTCCAGAGTGGTTCACGAGGCCCCATCCTAAGTCGTCAAGTGGCCCTCAAGTCGAAGAACATACAACAGTGTGGGAAGCATTTCTCACACCAAGAATAATGCCCCTGCGATTCAAGAGCTCCAAGACCCACTTGAGCCTGATCGCGTATCAACCAAACTTGGTGTCTCGCCAGTTTGGTATCATTCAAACACTTCCTTCTCCTATTTTTCCCAGGGAGAAGTCTATGTTATACTTTTGCAACGACTATACTGAAGACGCAGCCACTAAGCATATCGGCAGGTATGCTGGTCGAACGGTCCTTTCGCTGTTCGACTATCAGCTTAACTTTCTCTGCTCACCATCCTTCGAGGAGTGGTGGAAAATTTACTACGCTGGGGAGTTTTTCGACGAGAAGGACTTCGTGGACGAACTTCAGAAGTCTTTTGTTCTTGTCTTGGACAAAATAAAGAAATGTAAGTTTATTCTTCCAAATCATTTTGTCTTTCCCTTTAGACTGGTAGCCTGTTAATTATTTTGTCTTCTTTTAGTTGTTCGAAAGCCTGCAGCCAAGAAAGCTGCAGAAGGCCATCAGGGAGGAGGCCCCTTAACAAAACCTCCACCACCCGCGAAAACTATAACGCCGGTGAAGACTACAACAAGCCACCAAGGGGAAGGTCCTTCGAAAAAACCTTCTGCACCGGTAACCAGACTTTAATTACTTTCTTCTGGCTTTAACATTCTGACTTTCGATGTAGCTTCTAAATCGAACTTCAATTGGTTTTTTAGGCACCTTCACCCAAGAAACGACCAACACTGACGGTCGAATCTGGGAGTGACGAAGAAGACGATTCTCCCCCTGCTCCTCTTAAAAGGCGAAAGCTGAAGAAGGACGTTCCTTCTCCTGAGACTCGAACAATCAGAATAAAGGTTGCTAGGAGAAATCCCAGGCCACCTCCAGTAATTATTGAAGAGCCAACGGAGGAGGAACTAAATGTTCTTCTCAATAAACCTGTCGAAAGCGACAATTCTAGCCCTGGGGCTGAAGTTCCTCTGCAGGTAATCTCTTTGACCCTTTTTTAACTCAGGTGTCGATACCCACATTCGATTATGTCTCTTTCTAACCTAGAAGATTCTTCTTCTGCTTTTTTCCAGGAAACCACTGAAAGCTCAGCGCCAAGGACTTCTGAAACATTGGACTCTGCTGAACTCAGTAGGCCACAAGAGAAAGACTTGGCGAACGATGAAGCCAATGCTGAAACAAATGAAGCCAATGCTGAGACAGAAGAACAACAAACAGAAGATCCACAAACAGAAGAGCAACAACCAAGAGAGATTCAAGTGGTTGATCTGTCGGAGGAACATCGTGATGAAGGGGATCACGTTGACGCTGGCGAAGGGGATCATGGTGACGCTGGTATTGCTGAAGTTCAAGTCGAAGAGAGTCAAGTCGAGGCAAATGCTACTCAACAGCCTCAACCCCAAGACAACGCTGCTGCAAAGGTTATCACATCAACAAAGCATAGGTCGAAAGAAGACTTAGAACTCTTGAAGCAAACTGATCCTGTTGGCTATCTGAATGCCATTATCGAGAGCAAGGGAAGTTCGTCTGATATTAGTCAGGAGGCTTCTACTCAGTCGGGGAAGTCCACTGAAACTTCTCCTCTCGGTGAGGCTTTGACGAAGGTTAAGGCTCAGTTCTTCAAGAAGGATTTGATGAAAGCTTTGGAGGGGGACCCTACTGCTCCATCGTATTTGGGGGCTGTTTTGAATGCCGTAGACTTGCTAGCTGTGCCTCCGGAGATTTCAATCTTTATCATGGAGCTACACTCCATTATTGATCAAGTCTCAGCAGACTATCGGCGACAAAGGGGCTTCAACAGCCAGCTTGAAGCGTTATATGGCAAAAGCTCTTCTGCATGGACTGCTGTAGCAGAGACAACTTCTCGAATTACGGAGTTGTCGAAGCAAAAAGCATCTAAACAAGAAGAAGTTGATGCCATAGATCGAGAGAATGCTTCCATAAAGGCGCAAATCGAAGAACTAGAGGCCAAGATGAATGCCAATACTAAGCGCAAGGAGGAACTCCTCTCGACTGTTGCAGACACCGAGAGTCAAGCTGAAATCACACAAGGCCTAGAATTTGCTGAGAAAGCTCAAGCCTTCAACGACCAAATTGCCAAGCTTGCCCAGGCGAATGCCTTGTGCAACAAAAGACTGGAGTTGCAGCAGGCGAAGTACCTTCGACTCAAAGACTCGATCCCCTTCTGATTGACTCAGCCCTTTAACCATATATTGTAATATGTATTCGACAATATTGCCATTTTGGCTAATTTATAAAATTTTCCATTTTGGCTTATTTATGGTTAATTTAGTCGTTACTTGTTATTTATTTTTATCTCTTGGTGTATAGGTTTATACTTTTTCAAATATTTACCATTTACTCTCAAGAGCCTTTTATCGTCGCCTAACTCTTCGACTTCATAAGCTCCACCAGAAAAAGCCTGGATGATTCTGAATGGTCCTTCCCATTTGGGTGACCATTTTCCCATGTTTCGATCCCTTCGATCCATGGGAAGAATCACCTTCCAAACTAATTCTCCAGGCGAGAATGCCTTAGGTTTCACTTTTTTATTGTAAGAGTCTTCTACTCTTTTCTTCTGAAGCCTTAGTAGATCGAGAGCGCGCAATATTTCTTCGTCTAAATCTACTAGTTCGTCTAACATCATATCCCAATAAACTTCAGAGGGAATATCATGGTGTCTCTGAACCCTTGCAGATTGAAGACAAATTTCTGCTGGCAACACTGCGTCATGACCAAACGTTAGCCTATATGGTGTCGTACCTGTGGCTTCTTTTGGGGACGTTCGACAGGCCCACAAAATCTGGTCTAACGTCTTATGCCAATTTTTTGGCTTCTTCCCAACATGCTTCTTTATCAAGCCAATCACGACTTTGTTCGCTGCTTCGACTTGACCATTTGCCTGTGTATAATAAGGCGTTGATGTTAGGATTTTAAAGCCTATTTCCTGAGCGAATTCCTGCATCTTTCGACCGGTGAAGACTGATCCTTGATCAGTAGTTATAGTCTCAGGGATTCCATATCTAAAGATAATGTTCTTTTGAATAAATTCAATGACATTTTCTTGGTCTACATTGACTAAAGGGATAGCTTCGATCCACTTAGTAAAATAATCAATGCCTACTATTGTACCCCAAAATTTGCTCTCCCATAATTCTTCAAGATTTGCCAAGTCAAAGCTTCAAAATCTCCCCAAAGGTTGCACAGTCAAAGGCCTCCTACACAGTCAAAATTAGGGCTTGTGTTCTGATCAAGAAAATGAAGTTTCTAAAGGTCCAATCAAGTCTCACATGCCTATAAACATGGTCAAGTATCCTCATATCAAGTTTCAAGACTTTCAACACAAAATTGCACAGTCAAAAACCCTAATTGCACTACAGTCAACTGTAGGGGCAAAATGGTCATTTGACAGTCAAAAGTTCAAATTTTTGGTCAACATCTCATTTTGAAGCCACAAACATCATTTGATCAATGCTTGATCATGATTCTCAAAGTTTGGCTCAGAAATCATCAAGATGCAAAAGTTTCCTTATTTGGACAGTTGAAAAAGTCAACTGAAATTGACCAGGGCATAACTTTCACATGGATTATCAGAAAAATTCCATCCAAAGCTCATTTTGAAGAGAAAGACATTTCCTACAACTCATCTTCATATTTAAAGTCCAAGAAATGCTCTCACAAAAAGTTACCAATTTCAGCATTATAGGTCATTTTCAAAAGTCAACAAAAAGGGACTTTAGGTCAAAGGCCATAACTTGAGATTCATAAATCAAAATGACATGGGACCAAAGACATTGGTTAGAGGACTCAAAGACCTTTCCAAAATGTCCAAGAACATGAGAAAAACTTAAAAATTGAGCAAGTTATGCCTTGTAGAAGTTGGGAAATTTTTGGATATTTTGAAAAGTCAACATTGATTCAAATGACCTAAAATTGCTAATGGGCCCATTTTTCTTCCATAATTCATCATCCATGACATATGCACGATTACTTGGCCCAAAGGGAAGTCTTTATTCATTTTTTATTTATTTATTTGAATTTTTATTTATAATGATTCATTTAAATCAAAATAAATGTATGAAAAATGCTAACCTAAAGTTTTAAATCTTTTTGTGCATGTTTTACTCTCAAGATTTCGTGCATAAGTCAATATGGAAAGAATTGGAGCAATTGGAGCTGATTTGTATCAAAAAGCACATGGAAAAAGATTGAGAAAATCTTAGAAAATCAAATTTTCAAAAACCATCATTGCATTGGATTTGTTCTACTTTTCTTGACCTAATGGACTCACTACATAAGCCTAAAGGAAACCCTAATCAGAATACACACGCAGCTGCTCAAAAACTTGAAGAACAAACTTGAAAATTTTGCAAAGCAACTCAATTCTGAAAACTGACTTATAGGTGGTTCCAAGGCACGAAACCTATTCCATTAGCTTCCTTGGAGATCACTGAACGTATTCCAATCAAAAACCTTCATCAAAACTCAAGGAATCGGTATACAGAATTCAAGATATTTCATGAAAAATTCATAATCGTACTTTGAAATCTATGCATTTTCATAACATTTTATTCATTGATTCTTATTCCTTGAATGATTCTGAAGCTAACCAACATATTTAATTGTATTTTTATGCACCACACGCGATTCCACCATTGTCGTTTTCTAGGGTTACCAAGCTTTCGATTTAGGCGTTTTTACATACTGTAAAAATCGACCACCACAATGCCATGGATGGACTCAGGGAGTTTGGACGAAAACAATGGCCTCATCGCGCTCAATTTATGAGTGCCTGAGAGCTAATCGCTATTTTCTGGAAAGTTGCCTAGGAGAACGCTTGAAAACCGTGGCCAATGTGTTCTTGTTTCAGAAAAAAATAAAACACGCGAGGAAGATGAATTCGTGGCAAGATCTGGTTGGTCTGTTTGAAATTCGCGCGCAGACCCACTAACATTGACATTTTTCTTTTATAATATTTATTGTTTGTTATATGTTAACAATGCGTGCAGTAGAACGAATGGCAAGGCGTATGAGTGTTAACGTCCAAGACCTGGGTTCGAGTCCCAGGTCTACCTCACTTCAATATTATTTTTCAATTTACAATCCCATGCAGTGCCAACATCAAGACGCACCATACATCCTCCAGATCAAATCGCCCACGTGCCTATTGGAATCAAACCAAAGGCTGAGAATTGATGAACACCCTAAGCTTGAGTCAACATGCCAGCACGTGAGTAAAAAAGTCCAATAAGGCCACAGTCAAAGGGGCCTGAATTGCTAACAAGAGACCTCCATATTGGGGACTGACACCCCCCTAGCTTTGCTTTTTTTTAATATTTCTTCTTTGCATTATTTCTATTCTTATTAATAATTGTTTTGTTCAATTAAATTAATTATTTTCACAAAATATAAAATATCACAAAAAATCAGAAATAAAAGAATTAAAATGATAAATATTTTTGTTTTAATATTTTCATGAATAAATTTGCATGTAATTAAATTTAGTTTTAAATTAGGTTAATTTTAATTCTTTTGATAAAAATCTAAAAAATGTAGAACTAGGGTTTAATTAATAATTTTTCACCCTTTTTATTTTTCTTTCAAATAATTAAATATTTATTTTATTTATTTTTATAATCAAATTTGCATGTAAAAATTAGGTTTAATTTAGGTTAAAAATTTCAATATTTCTTAATAAATTAAAAATAATTAGAATTAGGGTTTGCGTCTTATTTTAATTAATTCTTTTTCTATTAAATCCTAAAAATACTAAAAACACAAAAACAAGTTCTTCCTTTTTAATTAATCCCATGTAATTTAATTTTTGCAAAAGGGTCCAACGCGCTCGTTTAATTCTCATTAATTCGCGTATTTATTTTATGTCATTTAAATAATTATGTACCTCTCCCGAAGCCATGTAAATTACTTCTCGCACTTTTAATTTCTTTATTTTCCGTCAAATCGGGTCCTGGTTAATTTTGGCGATGTGGACCCGCGCCTTTTGTAATAGTTTAGAAATTTACTTTCCGTGCAACTTTTAACTGTTAAATAAAAGCATGAAAGACTGCATGAACAAAATGAAATCAAGCGTAGAACGCCAATAACATGACAAGAAAAATGCAAATGAAAACAACACACAAATCGCACACACCACCCCTAGGGTACGCCTCACTGTTGCCTTGCCTTCGAAAGGTGATCGTCGAGTAGAGGATGTTTTAGTAAGTCCTCATGATCCGGGAACCTGGCATGAGGGTAGCTTCTAAGGTGTCTTCCCATTGCTCCGGTGATCACCATGTCCCGAACCTCGAATTGACCCGAACAACTCCAATAGTGGTGCTACCTACCTCTCAATGGTGGGATGGCATTACTGTAAAGGACATCTACACAGACGAATTCCTTAGGGTAGGTAGACAACTCTAGATACTTGCTCTAATTTCAAAAACAAATCAAAAATACTTTTCACACCGACACCTTTTCAAAAAGCTTTCGAAAGCAATTTTTCAAACACTCTTGAGGACCGATACAAGAGTCGAACTGAAATTTTCAAAGAAACTTTTTTAAACCCACATTGAAAAGCAAACAAACCATTTTTGAAAACACAAGTGAGCAAGTATCTAAGAGCCCATGGATAACCATGGATAGAAAGGGTGCTAACACCTTCCCTTTCTATAATCTACCTCCCGAACCGAGAGCAATCTCTTTAAGGAATTTTTCTGTGCTTTTGTCCTTTCCATTTGGAGAAAATAAAAGACGGTGGCGACTCTTGCTTCCGCGACATTTCGCGAACCAGCGTTAAACAGTCAGTTCCAGATCCACCGATCACAGAACTGGCGACTCTGCTGGGGATTTATCTTTATAAAGTGAGGTGTACCTTAGGACTAAGATCACTCTGTTTTTAATTGCTTTCCTTGCTTGCTTTATTATTGTGGGTTGCTTGGGAGTTCTATAGATCCTAACCCGGATCTGGGGGATACCTTCTTAGAAAGTAGCAACAAGGTTGTGAGGGAACTGTGCAGGGTATACCGACATGGTTGAAACAGTCTGCTACGTTGATGTGGCACTTTGGTGTGTACCGGTAACCCTTGATTTCAGTCAAGGAGAGTACGGGGCCTCCGCGTGGTGTCGTGAAGCATCAACAGACCTTAGGAACCTTAATTGAACTATCTTGGCCTCTTTAGGGTAGTGAGATAACTGACTTTGGTGCAGTCCGAGGTTGGTTGATACTCGATACTACACCCAATTGAGGGTTGCTTTCCTGGAATATTTCGGTCGCCAGTTCAGTGGCTAAATAGAAACGATGAACAATGAAAGCAATCCCGTGATATTGGGAACCTTAGAACCCGGTTACTTTGATTAGGACAGGTTGAACCCACCAACTTCAAGAGGGTACTACCCGGACCCCATGCTGGCCTTAAACCTTAAAGGCTTGTCTTGTGTGCCTTGTGTGCCTTACATGTTTGTCTTTGTAAATATCTGTGGTGTGTTTAATCATAGCATCATGACATCATCCAGCATCATATGCATTGACTAACCATTTCAGGGGTTCGAATTTTCATCTTTGTTCTTGTTTTGTAGGACATGGAAACTGTTCGTAGAAAGACAATTCAAATCAGTCTTGTAAGGGTACCTCCTCAGCTTAAGGAACTTATATCCAGGATTCCCGAGAAATCTTCATTCAGTGAAAGACATGGAAGTCTCATCAGCTTGGTTAATACCAACATTGAGGAAGATATGATAAAGGTCCTGTTCCAGTTCTTTGATCCTCTGCATCACTGTTTCACCTTCTTGGACTATCAGTTGGTACCTACATTGGAGGAGTTCTCCCGGCTCCTGAAGATCCCTATCCTTGATCAGCTACCCTTCAACGGTACAGAAAAGGAACCTAAGCTTGAAGAGATTGCTAAAGCCTTGCACCTACAGTCATCTGACCTCAAGGGACATTGGGAAGTTAGAAGTGGTATCAAAGGGTTCTTATCCAGGTTTCTGTTTGAAAAGGCCCATGAATGTTGGAACTCCCTTGACTTGCAAGCTTTTGAAGAGGTTGTGGCCCTCCTTGTCTATGGTTTGGTGTTATTCCCTAACCCAGATCAGCTTATTGATATCAGTGCTGTCCAGATCTTTATGTCCAGGAATCCTATACCTACATTGCTGGGGGACATCCTTCACTCATGTTACACTCGAACCATGAGAAAAAGAGGTGTCCTTATGTGTTGCACTCCTCTCCTGGGAAGGTGGTTTATTTCGCACCTTCCACAATCAGTTTTGAAGAATGAGCGGGGTTTGAGATGGTCACAACGGTTGATGACTCTTACACATGCAGATATACATTGGTGCCCTAGGTCCAGAGAAGATGTCACTATCATTGATCGTTGCGGGGAGTACCCTAATGTTCCTTTACTTGGAATCAGAGGAGGTATTACTTATAGCCCATGCCTGGCTTGGAGACAGTTTGGTTATGCTCGGAGGGATGGTCCTCATGACATGTTAATCCCTGACATAGTTTTTGACTTCGACAATGATACTCAAGGACTTCGACAGAGATTTATCAGAGCCTGGAGGATGCCAAGTAGGATAGACAGCAAGACACTGGGGCACAGGAACTCCATCCCGTTGGAACCTTATCTCAAGTGGGTACGCGCCTGCTCTCAGAAGTTAGTGATGCCTTATCCTCACATGCTCCCAGTAATCAAAGAACCAGTCTTGGAAGGAGAAGTGTCCTACACTATTCAGCACCCTGATATGCCCACATCCTGGGAAGAGATGCAGAAGAGCTGGATCCAGCTTAAGGAGGAACGGAATTCTCTTGAGACCAGTCTACATTCCAGTGAAAAGAAGGTCTTGGAGCTCACCCGCCTGTTGCATGAGGAGAGGAATCTCAACACTTACATAGCTCCAAAGAGGATGCGTAGCATATTTTGGGATTGATTTGACTTTTGTATTATTTTGCCCATGAGGCTTTGATGTACTAAACAGTTATTTCCTTAATGATAACGTGTGTTCTTTCTTGTCTACAACAAATTTGAACTTTCGAACCCTTGAATGCATTGCATAAACACATCTCATTCATCATGTGCATAGCAGGTTTTCCCTTTTTTCAGGTTGCTTACAGTTCTTCGCTGTTTATTTCAGCATCATGAATCCTGACTCTTCATCAACTGAGACCTCTATCAAAGCTCTTCAGGCGCAGAATGTGCAGTTTCAGGAATTAATCAAGGGTTTGGCTCAGGGCCAGGAAGAACTGAAGGCTATGCTCCTGAAGAAGGAGAAGAAGAAGAAGAGAAGAACTGTTATGTTCAATTCGGGCCGAAGGTTTGGTAATGCTCTGCAATAGGAAGAGGCTGGTTCTTCTATTGGCAAGAGTAGTCCTCAGGCAGAAGCAAGGGTTCCTAGTCCGGTAGTCTCCGACAACGAGACAGATTTTGATGAAGAGCAGTACCCTCCTGCAGAAGACAGATACAAGCAACTGGAGGATAGGTTGAAAGCTATGGAAGTTCAACAGGTACCTGGGCTGGATTTCGGAGATCTGGGTTTGTCAACTGGTGTGATTATCCCTCATAAATTCAAAGCACCATCCTTCTCTAAATATGACGGGGCGTCTTGTCCCAAGCTGCATCTAAGGTCCTATGTTCGGAAAATTCAACCGTACTCTGCGGATAAGAATTTGTGGATCCACTTCTTCCAGGAGAGTCTTTCAGGGACTCATCTCGAATGGTTCTATCAGCTGGATGGGACCAAGGTTCGTAACTGGGAGGAGTTGGCTACTGCTTTCTACAAGCAGTATCAATATAATGCCGACCTTGCCCCTACACGTACCCAGCTCCAGGGTATGTCGTTAGGTGCAAGCGAAGGTTTTAAGGAGTACGCTCAGAAGTGGAGAGACCTGGCTGGTAGGGTGCAGCCACCATTGACTGATCGGGAGTTGGTAGACATGTTCTTGGGGACCCTATCTGGGCCGTTTTTCAACCATCTGATCGGGAATTCTTCTGCTGGGTTCACTGATTTGATTCTAACTGGAGAGAGAATTGAGGCTGGGCTGAAGTCTGGGAAGATTCCGAAGGGTGCATCATCTAGTTCTGAGAAGAAACCCTTCAAGAAGGAGTCTAGTGCCGTGTATGGTTCCAAGAGATCAGAGAGACCTGAGCGCCGCCAATCTGTCAGTGCGGTAATGATTGCTAAGCCTGCTGCCGCTCCTCGGCCGACCAATCCTCAAAGGGCTGAAAGACCTCGGAGGGAGTTTACCCGGTTAAGCATGACCCTATCGCAGATCCTGCCACAGTTGCTATCCACCAATTTGGTGACTGTCAGGGAGGCTCCGAAGTTCCCCAATACTGCATCTCCTAAGTACAACCCGAATGCTCGTTGTGCTTATCATTCTGATAGCCCGGGGCATGCCACTGATGACTGTTGGGCATTAAGGAACAAGTTGCAGGACCTTATTGACACCAAGGAGGTACAGTTTGAGGCATCTGAGAAGCCTAATGTAGTGACGACTCCCCTACCTGCTCATGGAGTAAATGCTATTGGGGACGAGGACGAAGTTGATGAAGCTGAGTTTGATAGCTGGATCTACCCGGCAACCGACGGTGGACTTAACAATTGGAGCGCAAAAGACAATCTCCCTGTTTCTCTTGTTACTGAGTAATGAATTCCTATGTTTCGTTATTTTGTAATAAACAATAATAAACTCTTTGGCCCGGTGTCTTACCCGAGGCACCGTGGTATCATTTGTGAGGGCATATAAATTGTCATTTCATATATCATGAATGAAAATCTTGGACGTTTTCTCGCATTGCAAATTTTATGCTCCCTTTTCTGTCTTTCTTTTCCTTTACATAATTTTCAAAACAGCTGTATTTACACACACACACTCACTCATACAGGTTTCAATCCACTCTGGATCTTACTGATAACAACCCTGCTACTGCCAATTATGACTTCGAAAATCCGATCAACTTAGCCGAAGACGAAGGTGAAGATGATTGCGAAGTGCCTGGCGAGCTTGCAAGACTGTTACTTCAGGAAGAGAGGGCAATTCAACCCCATGAAGAGCCAGTAGAGACAATAAACTTGGGTACTGAGGCAGACAGGAAAGAGGTAAAGATTGGTGCCAACCTAGAGCTCAGCGTGAAGCAACGGTTGACTCAAATGCTGCATGATTATATGGAGATCTTTGCCTGGTCCTACAAAGACATGCCCGGTTTGGATACCGATATTGTGGTCCATCACTTGCCAACTAAGGAAGACTGCCCTCCAATTAAGCAAAAGGTCCGTCGGATGCGTCCAGAGATGTCTGAAAAGATTAAAGCCGAGGTCATGAAACAATTTGATGCTGGGTTCCTTGCAGTAACTTCTTACCCTCAGTGGGTTGCTAATGTGGTGCCGGTACCTAAGAAGGACGGTAAGGTCAGAATGTGTGTCGACTACAGGGATCTGAACAGGGCCAGCCCCAAGGATGACTTCCCTTTACCTCACATTGATGTCCTTGTTGACAATACAACTCAGCATAAAGTGTTCTCTTTCATGGATGGCTTTTCATGTTACAATCAGATCAAGATGGCACCTGAAGACATGGAAAAGACTACATTCGTTACTCAGTAGGGCACCTTCTGCTACAAGGTCATGCCATTCGGGTTGAAGAACGCTGGGGCAACCTACCAACATGCCATGGTTGCTTTATTTCACGATATGATCCATCATGAGATAGAAGTGTATGTGGACGACATGATCGCAAGGTCCCAGACTGAGGAAGAGCACCTAGATCATCTGCAGAAATTGTTTGACCGGTTGAAACTTTACAAACTGAGATTGAACCCGAACAAGTGCACCTTCGGGGTAAGATCTGGGAAATTGCTAGGCTTCGTGGTCAGTGATAAAGGTATTCAAGTGGACCATGCTAAGGTCAAATCTATTCAAGAGATGCTAGTTCCTAAGACAGAGAAGGAAGTCAGAGGCTTTTTAGGACGCCTGAATTACATCGCTCGGTTCATCTCACATCTGTCTGCTACCTGTGAGCCAATCTTCAAGCTGCTGAAGAAAGATCAGGTAGTACGTTGGAACGAGGAATGTCAGGCTGCCTTCGACAGAATCAAAGAGTATCTCCAAGAACCACCCATCCTTATGCCACCGGTTGAAGGGAGACCTCTGATACTATATCTGACAGTGCTTGACAACTCAATGGGGTGTGTGCTGGGGCAGCATGACGAGTCTGGCCGAAAAGAGCATGCCATTTATTACCTTAGCAAAAAGTTTACCGACTGTGAGACCCGATACTCACTGCTTGAGAAAACTTGTTGCGCTTTGGTATGGGCTGCTCGCCGGCTGAGACAGTATATGCTGACTCACACTACCTTGTTGATCTCAAAAATGGATCCGATAAAGTACATATTCGAAAAGCCTGCTCTGTATGGGAGAATTGCAAGATGGCAGATGATCTTGACGGAATACGACATCCAGTACACGACCTAGAAAGCCATCAAGGGAAGTGTATTGGCAGACCACTTGGCACATCAGGCCGTAGACGACTACCAATCAATGAACTTCGAGTTTCCGGATGAAAGCATCATGATAGTAACTGATTGTGAAGTACCTGGACCGGATGAAGGACCTGAACCAGGATCCCGATGGTCTATGCACTTTAACGGAGCCTCTAATGCTTTGGGAAACGGTATCGGCGCCATTATCATATCTCCTTAAGGTACTCATACTCCACTCACTGCCCGGCTGTGTTTCAACTGTACCAACAACATGGCAGAGTATGAGGCGTGCATCATGGGTCTTCAAGCTGCGATTGACCTAAGGATTAAGTTTCTGAGTGTCTTCGGAGATTCCGCTCTTGTGATCAATCAGATCAAAGGAGAGTGGGATACGAAACATCCAAACCTAATTCCTTACAGAGAATGTGTGTTGACCTTGATTCCCCACTTCACAGAGATAACCTTTGAGCACTTTCCAAGAGAAGAGAATCAGTTGGCGGACGCGTTAGCTACAATGTCTTCTATGTTCAAGGTCAAATGGGATAACGAGGCTCCCCAGATCATCATCTGGAAACTGGACGAACCGGCATACTGTTGTGATCTCGAGACTGAATTGGTGACTGAGAAGCCTTGGTACCATGAGGTGAAGAGATATCTAGAAGCTCAGGAATACCCTGAAGGTGCATCTATCAATGATAAGAAGTTCTTGAGAAGGTTCGCAGCCAAATTCTTCCTTAGCAACGGCATCTTGTACAAGCGAAACCATGATTCAACCTTACTGCGTTGTGTGGATAAGACTGAAGCAGAAAGGATCATGGGAGAGCTACATGAAGGAACCTTTGGTACACATTCCAGTGGGCACACTATGGCTAAGAAAATCCTACGGGTAGGATATTACTGGTCCACAATGGAAGCTGACTGCTACCAACATTCCAGGACATGCCATAAGTGCCAGATTTATGCAGACAAGGTGCATGTTCCTCCGGTTCCCCTGAATGTTCTGACTGCGCCTTGGCCGTTTGCAATGTGGGGCATAGACATGATCGGCGAGATTAAACCTACGGCATCTAATGGGCATCGCTTCATCTTGGTAGCGATCGATTATTTTACGAAGTGGGTCGAAGCAGCATCCTATGCTACGGTAACCAAGACTGTTGTGGCACGGTTCATTCGACATAACCTGATCTGTCGATACGGCGTCCCAGAGAGGATTATTACAGACAACGGTACCAATCTGAACAATAAGATGATCGCTGAGCTCTGCGAACAGTTCAAGATACAACACCACAATTCTTCTCCTTACAGACCGAAGATGAATGGGGCTGTAGAAGCAGCAAATAAGAACATCAAGAAAATCGTGCAGAAGATGACAGTGACTTATAAAGATTGGCACGAGATGTTACCGTTCGCTCTACATGGGTACCGTACCTCAGCTAGGACGTCAACCGGGGCAACTCCTTTCTCTCTGGTTTATGGTATGGAGGCAGTCTTACCAATCGAAGTACAAATACCCTCTCTCCAGATAATGAAGGATGCAAATCTGAACGAGGATGATTGGATCCAGACACGACTTGATCAGCTCAACCTCATTGATGAAAAGAGACTCGCTGCTATCTGTCATGGTCAGACGTATCAGAAACGAATGATCAGGGCATTTAACAAAAAGGTCAGACCACAGGAATATCAAGTTGGGGATCTGGTAATCAAACGAATCATCCTTCCTCAGAGTGATCCAAGGGGCAAATGGACCCCTACGTACGAAGGGCCATTTGTGGTTAAACATGTGTTCTCAGGAGGAGCCATGATATTAACTAACATGGATGGTGACGACCTTCCTCACCCCGCTAATGCAGACATAGTAAAAAAATACTACGCATGAAAAAAGACCCGCTAGGCTAACATGCCTAGGCAAAAATTAGGGCTTCCCGTCGAACCAAAAGGGTTCGGGCAAAATGAAGGGATGAAATGAAAAAATCTGTACACCCGGCAAGTCGAAAACCTGAAAAGGCGGCTTGGGCAAAAATAGGTATCCCGGTGGACCGAAAACCCGAAAGGGCGGTCCAGGCAAAAATTAGGGATAAAAGCGTAATACTATGTCTCATTGATCACTTTGCATCCAGAATCCGGTATCTACATCAAGTTCAGACGGCATCGATCAGTCAGCTTCACCTTCAACCAAGGTCATCAAGTGATGAGACGCTCGGAGTTATAAAGGCAATAGCAGAGTTGAAACCCAGTGGGATCATTCATTTCACACAACTGTTTTATTTTCTTTTGTACAAAATTTGTATAAACTCTCTTGTTCGGCGGCGTTCCTCTTACTAGGACGTCAGCCTCTTGTACACAAAACGCCTATTTCCAGGCCATTCAAAATCAATACAAATATATTTTCAGTTAAACGTGCCAAGTGTTTTTCTTTTTCTGTTTTGTTTTGCGAAGAACGTCCAAGGTTCAATTTGTGATATATGCATTGACAATAATTTGCTAACTCATAAATATTTGCATACGAAACAAAGGAATTAATTGCAGGTGACACTAGAAACAGGGGCAATAAAAGAGTTGTCTAAGCAATCCAATTGTTCTATCCTCCCAGGTGCCAAGGTAGGTTCGGCTAAAGAATATGACCAGTACATCTCAATTCCCCAGAGAGTAAGCCAGCAGTCAGTACACTCTCTCCAAGCTATCAAATCTCAAGGAAGTTGGATATCCCCCAACAGATATCAACATTCCCCAGCAGCATGTATATCTCTAACAAGCATCCCCGACAGTCTTGACCTAAAGATTGTTCCCCGGCGGCGTCTCAATATCCATAGGAAGCACTTTCCCAGCAGTCAAAACTTCCCCAGGAAAGTCCAATCCAGCTTCCCTGGGAAAATTGGAATTCATCTCCCCAAGCAGTAAGCTTATCCCCAGTAGATTCTGGAAGCTTATCCCTCGCAGAGCACGAACGCGTCGTCCGGCTTTATTTAAAGAGTTATTTCCTTAACAGGATATAACTGGGTTATCCTCAGCCAAAAGCCACGAATAGATCGTCGTCGACAAAATCTTCTTATCCCCAGCGAAGTCTATCAACACTTCCAATACAACAAGGGTATCCCCAGCAAATTATTATCAACACTCAGCAAGGCATCCCTCTTCCCACAGAGTATTGCTTCCCAGCATGGTCGCTAGAGTATCTTTTCTCCCCGCAGAACCTTCCATTTGCTAAGTTTATTCCGCAACGGAGTCATCTTCTACCGATATTCTTGCAGTTATCATCCCCAGCGGAAGCAAAATCTAGTCTTCAACATCAGCCCAGGATATGACTTCCCGGCACCCGTCAAGGATTTACTTTCCTAGACGAAAACATACATTCATAAAACACCACATACATCACTATAGCATGCATAGACGCATTATGTCATACAAATCTCATTTATGTTGAGAACATCATTGCTTGATCCATATCATGCATTGCATATGACTGACCTTTACCTTTCAGGAAAGATGCAGTTGAAATTCTCAATCATATTTCAAGACCTAGACCGGTTCAATTAATCGACTTCGAAGATTTCTTATCCAGTCCCAGGCCTTCTCTAATCCAGCTAAATCGACTCCCAACAGATTTTTCTGATAAAGACTCAGTAGAAGTTATCCCAGGTTATAATTTCCTTAGGGTTCCCTCTCCGACGGTGAGTGAGGTGATAATTCCTTTTCGTATGGTTCCCTCTCCGACGGTGAGTGAGGTGATAATTCCTTTTCAGATGGTTCCCTCTCCGACGGTGAGTGAGGTGATAATTCCTTATGGTTCCCTCTCTGACGGTGAGTGAGGTGATAATTCCTTTCCTAATGGTTCCCTCTCCGACGGTGAGTGAGGTGATAATTCCTTTTCAGATGGTTCCCTCTCCGACGGTGAGTGAGGTGATAATTCCTTATGGTTCCCTCTCCGACGGTGAGTGAGGTGATAATTCCTTTCCTAATGGTTCCCTCTCCGACGGTGAGTGAGGTGATAATTCCTTTTCAGATGGTTCCCTCTCCGACGGTGAGTGAGGTGATAATTCCTTTTCAGATGGTTCCCTCTCCGACGGTGAGTGAGGTGGTAATTCCTTTCCTTATGGTTCCCTCTCCGACGGTGAGTGAGGTGATAATTCATTTCCTAATGGTTCCCTCTCCGACGGTGAGTGAGGCGGTAATTCCTTTCCTTATGGTTCCCTCTCCGACGGTGAGTGAGGTGGTAATTCCTTTCCTTATGGTTCCCTCTCCGACGGTGAGTGAGGTGATAATTCCTTTCTATGGTTCCCTCTCCGATGGTGAGTGAGGTGATAATTCCTTTATCTATGGTTCCCTCTCCGACGGTGAGTGAGGTGATAATTCCTTTTTCTATGGTTCCCTCTCTGACGGTGAGTGAGGTGATAATTCCTTTTCCTATGGTTCCCTCTCCGACGGTGAGTGAGGTGATAATTCCTCTCAGATTATAATTGCCTATGGTTCCCTTCCCGATCCTGCGAAGATGGTAATTCTCACCAAGATTTTCTCAGCAAGCGTTGTTGAAGATAAGTCACCCAAGGTTCTCTTACCATTCATGCTAAGGTAGTAACCATCCCTGGTTCATTCATCATCTTTTTGAAGCTCCAGACTCAGCTCCTGTAACCAGTCAGGACATATCTATGCCAAGCATCTGAAAACCAGTTCTTGCAACGTGTTAGGTACTCTTTTTTCTTTTGCATGTATGCAGGTTCTCGCTAAGGAATCTCTTACGCGATCAACATCCAGATGGCATCTATAAGCCCATCATCCTGTTCATCAACCTTTAAATGGCATCTATAAGCCCATTCCCATCATCACACTGCTACTATGTGAGCGCAAATTTTTGGGCACTCTAGTGTTCAATCATCTTCTACCCTCGGATTACGAAAGGCACGTCAACCAATCTGCATCCTCAGGTCTAAGAAGATTGAACAGGGGCAACTGTTGTACCCCAAAATTTGCCCTCCCATAATTCTTCAAGATTTGCCAAGTCAAAGCTTCAAAATCTCCCCAAGGGTTGCACAGTCAAAGGCCTCCTACACAGTCAAAATTAGGGCTTGTGTTCTGATCAAGAAAATGAAGTTTCTAAAGGTCCAATCAAGTCTCACATGCCTATAAACATGGTCAAGTATCCTCATATCAAGTTTCAAGACTTTCAGCACAAAATTGCACAGTCAAAAACCCTAATTGCACTACAGTCAACTGTAGGGGCAAAATGGTCATTTGACAGTCAAAAGTTCAAATTTTTGGTCAACATCTCATTTTGAAGCCACAAACATCATTTGATCAATGCTTGATCATGATTCTCAAAGTTTGGCTCAGAAATCATCAAGATGCAAAAGTTTCCTTATTTGGACAGCTGAAAAAGTCAACTGAAATTGACCAGGGCATAACTTTCACATGGATTATCAGAAAAATTCCATCCAAAGCTCATTTTGAAGAGAAAGACATTTCCTACAACTCATCTTCATATTTCAAGTCCAAGAAATGCTCTCACAAAAAGTTACCAATTTCAACATTATAGGTCATTTTCAAAAGTCAACAAAAAGGGACTTTAAGTCAAAGGTCATAACTTGAGATTCGTAAATCACAATGACATGGGACCAAAGACATTGGTTAGAGGACGCAAAGACCTTTCCAAAATGTCCAAGAACATGAGAAAAACTTAAAAATTGAGCAAGTTATGCCTTGTAGAAGTTGGGAAATTTTTGGATATTTTGAAAAGTCAACATTGATTCAAATGACCTAAAATTGCTAATGGGCCCATTTTTCTTCCATAATTCATCATCCATGACATATGCACGACTACTTGGCCCAAAGGGAAGTCTTTATTCATTTTTTATTTATTTATTTGAATTTTTATTTATAATGATTCATTTAAATCAAAATAAATGTATGAAAAATGCTAACCTAAAGTTTTAAATCTTTTTGTGCATGTTTTACTCTCAAGATTTCGTGCATAAGTCAATATGGAAAGAATTGGAGCAATTGGAGCTGATTTGTATCAAAAAGCACATGGAAAAAGATTGAGAAAATCTTAGAAAATCAAATTTTCAAAAACCATCATTGCATTGGATTTGTTCTACTTTTCTTGACCTAATGGACTCACTACATAAGCCTAAAGGAAACCCTAATCAGAATACACACGCAGCTGCTCAAAAACTTGAAGAACAAACTTGAAAATTTTGCAAAGCAACTCAATTCTGAAAACTGACTTATAGGTGGTTCCAAGGCACGAAACCTATTCCATTAGCTTCCTTGGAGATCACTGAACGTATTCCAATCAAAAACCTTCATCAAAACTCAAGGAATCGGTATACAGAATTCAAGATATTTCATGAAAAATTCATAATCGTACTTTGAAATCTATGTATTTTCATAACATTTTATTCATTGATTCTTATTCCTTGAATGATTCTGAAGCTAACCAACATATTTAATTGTATTTTTATGCACCACACGCGATTCCACCATTGTCGTTTTCTAGGGTTACCAAGCTTTCGATTTAGGCGTTTTTACATACTGTAAAATTCGACCACCACAATGCCATGGATGGACTCAGGGAGTTTGGACGAAAACAATGGCCTCATCGCGCTCAATTTATGAGTGCCTGAGAGCTAATCGCTATTTTCTGGAAAGTTGCCTAGGAGAACGCTTGAAAACCGTGGCCAATGTGTTCTTGTTTCAGAAAAAAATAAAACACGCGAGGAAGATGAATTCGTGGCAAGATCTGGTTGGTCTGTTTGAAATTCGCGCGCAGACCCACTAACATTGACATTTTTCTTTTATAATATTTATTGTTTGTTATATGTTAACAATGAGTGCAGTAGAACGAATGGCAAGGCGTATGAGTGTTAACGTCCAAGACCTGGGTTCGAGTCCCAGGTCTACCTCACTTCAATATTATTTTTCAATTTACAATCCCATGAGTGCCAACATCAAGACGCACCATACATCCTCCAGATCAAATCGCCCACGTGGCTATTGGAATCAAACCAAAGGTTGAGAATTGATGAACACCCTAAGCTTGAGTCAACATGCCAGCACGTGAGTAAAAAAGTCCAATAAGGCCACAGTCAAAGGGGCCTGAATTGCTAACAAGAGACCTCCATATTGGGGACTGACACCCCCCTAGGTTTGCTTTTTTTTAATATTTCTTCTTTGCATTATTTCTATTCTTATTAATAATTGTTTTGTTCAATTAAATTAATTATTTTCACAAAATATAAAATATCACAAAAAATCAGAAAAAAAAAGAATTAAAATGATAAATATTTTTGTTTTAATATTTTCATGAATAAATTTGCATGTAATTAAATTTAGTTTTAAATTAGGTTAATTTTAATTCTTTTGATAAAAATCTAAAAAATGTAGAACTAGGGTTTAATTAATAATTTTTCACCCTTTTTATTTTTCTTTCAAATAATTAAATATTTATTTTATTTATTTTTATAATCAAATTTGCATGTAAAAATTAGGTTTAATTTAGGTTAAAAATTTCAATATTTCTTAATAAATTAAAAATAATTAGAATTAGGGTTTGCGTCTTATTTTAATTAATTCTTTTTCTATTAAATCCTAAAATACTAAAAACACAAAAACAAGTTCTTCCTTTTTAATTAATCACATGTAATTTAATTTTTGCAAAAGGGTCCAACGCCCTCGTTTAATTCTCATTAATTCGCGTATTTATTTTATGTCATTTAAATAATTATGTACCTCTCCCGAAGCCATATAAATTACTTCTCGCACTTTTAATTTCTTTATTTTCCGTCAAATCGGGTCCTGGTTAATTTTGGCGATGTGGACCCGCGCCTTTTGTAATAGTTTAGAAATTTACTTTCCGTGCAACTTTTAACTGTTAAATAAAAGCATGAAAGACTGCATGAACAAAATGAAATCAAGCGTAGAACGCCAATAACATGACAAGAAAAATGCAAATGAAAACACCACACAAATCGCACACACCACCCCTAGGGTACGCCTCACTGTTGCCTTGCCTTCGAAAGGTGATCATCGAGTAGAGGATGTTTTAGTAAGTCCTCATGATCCGGGAACCTGGCATGAGGGTAGCTTCTAAGGTGTCTTCCCATTGCTCCGGTGATCACCATGTCCCGAACCTCGAATTGACCCGAACAACTCCAATAGTGGTGCTACCTACCTCTCAATGGTGGGATGGCATTACTGTAAAGGACATCTACACAGACGAATTCCTTAGGGTAGGTAGACAACTCTAGATACTTGCTCTAATTTCAAAAACAAATCAAAAATACTTTTCACACCGACACCTTTTCAAAAAGCTTTCGAAAGCAATTTTTCAAACACTCTTGAGGACCGATACAAGAGTCGAACTGAAATTTTCAAAGAAACTTTTTTAAACCCACATTGAAAAGCAAACAAACCATTTTTGAAAACACAAGTGAGCAAGTATCTAAGAGCCCATGGATAACCATGGATAGAAAGGGTGCTAACACCTTCCCTTTCTATAATCTACCTCCCGAACCGAGAGCAATCTCTTTAAGGAATTTTTCTGTGCTTTTGTCCTTTCCATTTGGAGAAAATAAAAGACGGTGGCGACTCTTGCTTCCGCGACATTTCGCGAACCAGCGTTAAACAGTCAGTTCCAGATCCACCGATCACACCTACCAATATATACTTCTGGCTCTTTGACGATGCTGGTCGAATCTCTCCAATAAGGTCCAACGCCCATCCTCTAAAGGGCCAAGGTTTCACTATCGAGTGAAGTTCGCTTGCTGGTACATGCTGGATGCCTGTATGGACTTGACATTCTTAGCAACCTTTGGCGAACTCGACACAATCTTTCAACATGGTGGGCCAGTATAGTCCTTGTCGAAACAACAACCATTTCATCTTATGGCCTACTTGGTGAGCCCCACATGCTCCAGCTTGCGTAGTCGAAAGGGCTATGTATGCTTCAGTTTCACTTAAGCATTTTAGCAATACCCCTTCAGGCGTCTTTTTAAATAACTCATTACCCATGAGTACATAACTCAATGCCCTATACTTTGTTTTTCGTTCTGTCGAAGCTACTGGATTTTGAAGATAATCCACAATGGGTTTCCTCCAATCCTGCTCTGACAAATTATCTATGAACGAAATTTCGAAGTTACTTTGATCAGCATATCCTAGTCTTGTCGACTCTAAGTCCGTTGGTGACAGACAAGTTGCTTTTATCTTTTCTCGAACTTCGATTGCTCTTTGTAATCTCGTTTTTGAAATCTTGTACCCAGATGCAATTTGTGCCAAATCGTTGGCTATTTGATTTTCCAACCTAGGTATGTGTCGAATATTGACCATTTCAAATTTTTTCAATAAACGGTTTGCTATCACAAAGTACATAATGAGATTTTCTCTTATGCATTTATATTCTTTTGTGACTTGCTTGATGACTAACTCTGAGTCTCCCATTATTTCGACTCGAGTTGCCCCCAATTCCAACAATATCTCAAGGCCAGTAATTAGAGCTTCATACTCAGCCTCATTGTTCGAACAAGAACCTGATATCTTGTACTTGAAAGTTGTTGGAATTTTTTCTGGACAAATAATCACTACTCCTACTCCTGTTACATCTTTATGGCTGGAACCATCGAAGTAGAATTTCCAAGGTTCTATCTCCACATAATTAATACTCTCAACTTGAATTGAGTGGTCGACTATAAAGTCTGCAACCACTTGTCCTTTTACTGCCTTAAGAGGCATAAAGGTCAAGGAGTATTCAGTAAATGCTAGTGCCCACTTGCCAATTCGACTGTGCAAGATGAGTTTCGACAACATGTACTTGAAAACATCAAAATGAGACGAAACATACACATCAACTGGTTTTATATATTGCTTGAGTTTTGTACAAGAGAAATACAGACATAGACACAATTTTTCAACTTCGCTATATCTAGTTTCTGCATCGTTCAAAACTCTACTAAGATAGTAAATGGGTCTTTCGACTCCATTTTCATCTTCTTGGGCTAACGTGCTTCCCAAAGTTTTGTCGGATGCAGCTATGTACAATCTCATACTCCTATTGCTACAAGGAGGCACCAAAATAGGTGGCTTGGTGAGGTACCCTTTGATTTTGTCGAAGGCTTCTTGTTGCTCTTGCCCCCATTCGAATCCCTCTTTGTTCAGTCGAAGTAAGGGTGAAAAGGCTTGAGCTTTCCCACTTAGGTTAGATATGAATCTCCTTAAGAAATTTATCTTGCCTAACAGAGATTGCAGTTCCTTTTTATTCGATGGCGCTTTCGCTTCCAGAATAGCCTTCGTCTTGTTCTGGTTGATTTCGATTCCTTTCTTGTGGACAACGAAGCCCATGAAATCTCCAGCTTTCACACAGAATGCACACTTCAAAGGGTTCATCTTCAGACCATGTTCTCTCATTCTTTCGAATGATTGTCGAAGGTGGCCTATATGATTCTTCCTAGAAACAGATTTTATAACAATGTCATCAATATATACTTGCATAAAAGTGTTAATAAAATCATGGAAGATAGAATTCATTGCTCGTTGGTATGTTGCCCCACCGTTCTTTAGGCCAAAAGGCATCACTACCCATTCGTAAGTGCCTAAAGCCCCAGGGCATCGAAAAGTGGTTTTTGACACATCTTCTTCAGCAATGAATATTTGATTATATCCTGAATAACCATCGAGCATACTCAGGTACTCATAGCCAGCGGCAGAATCGACTAGCATTTCCGCCACAGGCATAGGATATTCATCTTTGGGTGTAGCAGCATTCAAATCTCTGAAATCTATGCACACCCTCAATGTACCATTTTTCTTAATTACTGGCACAATGTTGGCAATCCATTCGACATACCTCGTGACGCGTATGAATTTGCACTTCAGCAGTCTTTCGACTTCCGTTTTGATCTTCGACAGTATTTCTGGAGCGAAGCGTCTTGGACTTTGCTTGATTGGATTCTTCCCAGGTTTGATTGGCAACTGAAGTTCGACCAATCCTCTGTCGAGACCAGGCATTTCGTCGTAATCCCATGCAAAACAGTCCTTGAACTCCTTCAACAATTGGATTACTTCCACCCTAAGTTCTGGGTCAATTTTTGCGCTGATGTAAGTTGGCTTTTTCTCTGACCCTTCGCCCAAGTTGATTTCTTCTAAAGGATCTTGCGCTAACATTTTGATGTTGTTCGCCAAGGGGTCCTTTTCGAAGCCCAAAGGCTCATCGTCATAGATGGCGTCGAGCCTCTGTTCCTGCATCCCTTCTGGCATGATATCAGGAGGTTCTGGATCGAAGTCCTTTCCAGGACCTGTAGAAGATAACTGTTGATCATTGGCCTGTGTGGCCATGTACTTTACTTCGGCTTCGAGAGCCGTTATCATCTTTGTTTCGGCTACGTAAGCCGAAATTCGCTTCAATGATTGTGACTCAGTCATTATCACTGAATTCACTTCCCCAACCAGTTGGTTGGATGTCAGTTAACCCACTGAAGTCTATGTGGGACAAGTCTTCTCTGTCCCATTGAAAACCATGCTCAGGGTGCAGGTATAGGGAACAAAAAGTGTTTGGCGCTGGCGCCAAGTCGAAGTCAGGTGTTGGACATGGCCCTATGTGAGCCAAGTTCTTGTCGAAGTCTGCCAGCCCTAGGTGATTCACTTTGCCCAGGTAATAGCTTTGGTCCGCTTCTATGTTTTCGACCATCCCATCAGGACGCCATAGCAGCAACCTCTGGTGCATTGATGATGGTACAACTCCAACACCATGAATCCATTCACGGCCCAACAAAAGATTATAGTTAGGTTTGGCCGATATGACCATAAACATAGTTGGTCGAAGGATAGATCCCACCTTGATATCCAGTTGGATCACTCCCATAGTGGTCCCTATGCCGCCTTCATAGTTCGACAGGACCATGTTGTGAGGCTTGATGTTCTCATCACTTTTGCCTATTTTCCTTAGCATAAAGTGAGGAATAATGTTGATGGTTGCCCCACAATCCACCAAGATTTTATTCACTATGGTTTCTTCGAGTTTAGCCCTTATAAATAAAGGCTTTAGGTGATTTTTCATCGCCTCTGTAGGTGGTTCGAAGAACCCATTTTGCTCCTCAGTAGTGCCATTATCCATGACGAAATAGCACACTGGCCTATGTTTGGCCATTTCTTGCTCCACTTCCCAATCACTTGTTTCGACCTCCACCTGTCGGTTGAACTCTCTGGGAAGCACTGAGACTATATTCACCATGATGTCCAAAGTGTCATCAGACTCAGAACCATCTTCGTCATCAACTTCACCTTGGTTGGGCCAAACTAGCCTGTTGGTTACTGGTTCTCTTTCCAGAGGTTTCCTTTGCTTTCTTTGAGGAACATTTGAACTGGTTTCTGCCTTTGGTTCATTAGCAGCCTCCCTCTCAGCTTTTCGTCACCTCTGGTATCTCCTCCATTGAGATCGAGACATGGAATTTTTCCCTTTGTAGTTGCTTGACACCTGTGTAACTTTAGGGGCAGCAACCTGAGGTTCTTTCTTATGTGTTAAAGATGAACCTCTTGGCACATCGAAGGAGTGCCATCTTTCCTCGCTTGGCCTCTTTCGACCAGATGTTTTGTACCATGTATCTACTGGCACATTAGTCAGAGGCCTGAAAGTCAGTGGCCTCTTTTCTTGGTTTGAACCTCTTTGGGAGGCTCTTCTGGGATCATGTCAAAGATCAACACTTTCCCTTCTTTTATTTGCTGCTCTTACACCTTGAATATGTTCAGCAACTTTTTTGTCAAAGATCGAACTGCATCTTGGACACAACATCACTTCTGACTTCTTTTTCTGGCATCTTTGCAGGAAATCTGCCAGATTTTCATTTTCCCGAGGGAAAGCAGTTTTGTTAGCTTGTTCTTGCCTCATGGCCTCCTCTGATGCTTTTGGTTCAGAGACTTCGACCATGTTGACATTCATGGTATCTTTGTTGGCAAGAGTCAACTGCTTCATTTGAATCTCCAAGCCCTCTGTCTGGCCTTGAACTGCGGCCAAGTGAGAACTGGGTTTTGTTCCAGATTTTTGGGCTCCAACTGTCTCCAGCTTTGGGCTTTCGACCGCTTTCTGAAACGCTTCAATTGTCTTTCTGGATAGATTCCCAAAAAAACTGCCAAAGATTGGCATGTTGACATGGTCCTTTGAGACTTCGACCATTATGATTCCTGGCCTCTTCGACTGGCTTCTGGATGCCTCGATCACGTTCACCTCTGAAGGTTCAGCATAATGGGCTTCAGCCTGCAACGGATTAGAGTCCACAGTCATGGGGGTCTTGTCAGCAAACTTCAACCTCCCTTCTTCGATAGCGTCTTGCACAAGATTCCTGAAAAGAAAACATTGAGACGTTTTATGGCCCAGAAAATTATGATATTTACAAAAGCCTCTCTTCTTCCTTTGATCAAGAGGAGGCACTTTTACCCCTGGGGGTATTATCATTTGGCCATCTTTTACAAGTAAGTCAAAGATTTCATCACATTTTGTAATATCAAAACTATAAGTCTTTTTGGGGAACCTATCGTTGGTCCTATCTGGACCAGTGGGATTTTTCCCACTTGAGGGGACTAACAGTTTGCAAGAGTATGGTGGCCCTTGTTTTAGTTCCGCTAAATCTACTTCTCCTTCTTCGACAATTATAGTTTCGTCGAAGGTTTCTGGATCTTCGTCATCCATCTCTACATACGCTATCCTCTCTCTCTTATGAGTTTTCGTTGCCTTTGCTTTTTCAGCTTTAAGGCGTTCTACATGTCGAACTCTATCGGCCAGTTGGGCCATGTCTCTCAGGTATTGAGTGTCTAACTTCTTCCTAATGGAATAATCTAAACCGCCTGCGGCTATTTCGACTAACTCATGTTCTGGCACTTGTGTAAAACATCTTGCTTTGAGCAACCTAAACCTATTTAGATATTCGTCTATAGGTTCAGTGAAACGTCTCTTTACACTGGCCAATTCCTTCAGGCTTATCTTGGTTTGTCCCATGTAGAATTTCTCATGGAACAATCTCTCCAACTGGGTCCAATGATGGATCGAATTGGGGGGGAGAGTTGTAAACCAAGTAAAAGCGTTCTTTGTTAAAGAACATGGGAAGTACTTAATCCTCAGGTTTTCGTTGTTTGAAATATCTCCTGCTTCGATCAAGTATCTCGCCACATGTTCGACAGTAGATTCTGTCGTGTCCCCAGAGAATTTAGTGAATTTAGGGACTTTACATCTAGGAGGTAAGTCTGTTTGTAACACGTGTTCTGACAGTGGGGATGTAAAGTTGGGCCTTCGAAAGCCCATGTTCATCCCATTTTGAGTCATGATTCTTTCGATCATGGCTGCCAGATTATTTTCCAAACCCATGTTTTGGTATTGGATATGCTGAACTACTTCGTCAGCATTTTGGTTTCTGTTAACTAACCTTACCTCTGGGGTTATTACCCTAGGTTCTTCGACAGGTTGCTCCAATCGTGCCCTAAGGTTTTCTTCGATAGGCTGCTGGCCTTGGTTGATAGTGGTTTCTTCCTCTAAGAGTATACCTTGGTTTCCCCTTATTTGCGCCCTTTGGGGCTGTCGAATAGGTTGGGGTACTCCAAAGAAATCAGCCAAATGTGTCATTTGCGCTGTCATCTGCTGATTCGATTGGGTAGTGTTTTGTATCAGAGGATTCAGCACCGTACTTAAAGTTTGTGCCAACATTTGAACCATATCATGGTTGCTTTCGTCCATTTGTTGCCTCAAGACTGCTGTCGAGGCATTTGTAAGGCCATGTGCTACTTGGGACGTTCCTCCTAAGAGTTGGGTCCTATTTATGTTCGCCATACCTACTCCAGAACCTTGGAGTGGCGAAGAGGCACTCACTAAAGGGTCTGAAAAAGTGGACGCAGCGTTCGTTAGGCTAGCCAAATCAGACGTTGGCATGCCATAGAGTGGTTCTCGATTATGACCGCCTGTCATAATTCCTGGGGGAACATAAGGCCTTGTGCCTAAATTTCCCCTTGGTGGGGGAGTTCCCAAAGGCACTCTGGGGCCTGTGAATGGAGGTAATGGCCCCGTTGTCGTGACCGTTACTTCTGGTGTTGAACCAGCGGTTATCGCTTCACTTACGGTTGGGATAACCGTTGATCCCACATTCGTTTGTGGGATTTCGTTATTGTTTGGCGGATTCGCCATTGTTTCTCTTCTTCTGGCAGTATTGGTATTGTTAGTGTATATTCTACCACTTCTCAATAACATGCAATACTTCTCGAAAAAGATGAGATTTTGTTTAAAAAAGGTTAAACTTCAAAAATCAACACACAGTCCCACCGGGTGTGCCAATTTGTTTACCGTGGTTATTGGTAAACAACCGCCGATCTTCCAAATGGTTACTTATTTGGTGACTCGCAGGATCGATCAGATTGATCCTAAGACATGGTTGATTTTGGGGTTTTGATTAAGTTTGATAATGGTTAAATGACAATGAAATAAAGAAGCTTTATGTAAATTGCATGAAGAAGAGAACTTGATAAAATAAAGGAAGACTTGAAATAAAGGCTTCGACAGGAAAAGTAAAGGGGAAAGCAAGTAAAGTTTCTGGAAAATAAATGAATTTGATTAATAAAAGTGGTGTTTCACACATACATTCTCAACAATTCTTTCTCACACGCTGGGTACTCGAATCTATATGAGTGACTTGTATATAATTGTGAACACACGCGAAAAACTGCGTGAACTACTAATATTTATACTAAAACATCCCAAGTAACCGTCGGGCAGTTACACTGCTTCGAGATGACTCCACTTGGCACGTTCTCAGCGTTCGACGCTCCAGATCTTTGCACGTTGCACTTGGTAACCGCTGGGAACCGTTTTCCCTCCAAACGCTTGAATTTCAAACCATCCCACTCTGAGCAATCGAACACCTTCGTCGAGAGACATCTTCGACGAGCCACACCTTCGACGTCGAAGGCAACCAACTTCTCCCTTGGAAGAAATCCTCTAAGTACATTGCCATCTTCTGATGGGCATTTCGACAGACCCAGCTGGTCGAAAACATCCTTCAGCTTTAATGGCTAATATTGGTAAAAACAAGGGTGTCGAATTTAGGAGCCAACACATAGGCACTAAAGGTTCACAACCGCGGCGGGTGCAAAAATCATAAAAAAATATTTCTGTTGTCACCTACACCATATATTTTACATACATCATTTTATAGCCAAAATATACATATTTTTTTCAAAGAGGTTCCTACGGAGTACTGTAGATGTTTTGGGTACTAATAACTTCCCTTTGCATAACCAACCCCCTTATCTTGAATCTTTCCCCCTCTTTTTTTGGGTTATACTCTCTTTTCCCATTCCTTTGGAAACAATAAAGTGCGGCAGCGATTTTTATTTTTGATCTGTATAAGTCAAGTCAATCCAATGGCTTAGTCTTAAATATTTCTACCATTACATACACAAAACACAAATTCAAAAAATTAAAATCATTGACACTAACCATCAAATCTCCTACAATTTTTTTAAATTTTTTTTACAACAACTACAATACAAAAGGTGCAGTCCAATAAAGAATAGGAAAAGAGTATTGATGAAAAAAGAGCATCTGGAAGAGATAAGAAAGGGATTCTGTCTGGATATCGCTTCATTCTCTTTCTAATACTATGTGTTATTACTATTATTATTTTTTTCGTTTTTTTTTCTTGACACATGTTAGCTATTTATCTTAGCCATGGTTTGAAGCATACAAAACAAGACTACACCATTTTCCCTTTACGTTGCACTTACAACATTGCATAAATTGTTTTTCCACTGTTTTATATTTTTTAGAATTAGGATTAAAGATATTTTGATTTTGGGCCGAGAGTAAAATTGTAATTCATGTCCCTTATTATTGGTTAGTATCCTTTGGGAATTAGTATTCTTTTGATAAAATTTAAATATTTTAATTAGTTTAATTTTCTTTTCATTAAGTAATTTTTTTAATTAGTTTAAGTAAAATAATAATTTTCTCATCAACTTATATGACTAATCGTCAAAATACAAAAAAAAAAAATTATAAAATATAAAACAAATAAAATATAATGTAATAAAAATACTAATTATTTCACTTATATATAAATCAAACACCATTGGTAAATTTAATCAATTCAATATTCTATAAAAAATTTAAATTCATGCAACTCACCAAGAATTCCATCTGCGAGCAACACGTAGTCAATATCTGGCCACGTGAAGAGGTAGACTATATCAGACTTCCTCCACATCCTTTATGACGAGCGTCACGTGATCAATATCTGGCCACGTGATGTAGAGACTATATCAGACTCCCCTCACTCTACATCTTAATATATCTAATCGATCAAAAACATTTTTCAACTAACATAACAAAAAACCCAAGATATTTTCAAAAAAAAAAGATTAAGGAGAATTGTTATTGAAATTAACTGCGAACCGTGTCTACGATCATTCTTTTACAAAACCCATACAAGGTTCAAGGATAAATTCAAAATCAATTCTACACAATCCTATAAAAAACACCAACCCACCGCGAACTACGAAATGAGACTCTGATTCCTCCTAAGAGGATACGTAGGAATACGATTAAAATCGTGGCGAGTTCCCCTAATTAAAATTAAAACCTTTTTCTCCTAAAAATATTAAAACCTTTCTTTCCTAAAAATCACCCTTCTAACCATAGTATCCTTGTGAACAAGGTAGATGAGGGGTGCCTAACACCTTCCTTTCGTCTAGAACCGAGTCCAAAAAATCTAGAATCTCTGAAATTTTTAGGGTTATTCCTTTATACTTCCTTTCTTAGGATAAAAATTAAGGGTGGGGACTATAATTTAAAAACCAGTTGCAACAGGTGTTGATGAGTTTTATCGCATTTCTAATTGTGAGACTACTAAAGCTATGTGGGATACTCTACAAGTTACCTATGAGGGAACTAATAAGGTCAAACAAGCTGGGATTAATACACTCAATCAAGAGTTTGAACTCTTTCACATGAAGCATGGTGAAACTATTGCTCAAATGAAAAAGTAATTCTCATATCTTATTAATCGTTTAAATTTTCTAGGTAATCCTATTTCCAATGTTATTTCTACTAACAAGGTTTTGAGATGTCTTACCAAGAATTTGCAACCAAAGGTCACCGTGATCAAGGAAGCTAATAATCTTGTAACACTTGATCTCACCGATTTGTTTGGAAAGTTAGAAGAACACGAGCAAGAACTCAATTGCTTGGAAAAACATGAAAATAAGCTTGAGAAAAAGGATAAAGACGCCAATAAGGAGGAAGTATTGAAGTGTAAAGCTCTTAAGGATTCAAGTTCAAAGTCCTTAAAGGATGAGCACATTAATGATAATGATTCTTGTGATAAAGAAGATTAGGATGATGGACCAATATGATTAGTTGTGATAAGATACAATCGACACATTCAGAAGAATGATGTTAAACACTCTGACAATAATCTTGTAAAGTTTAGAAGACAAGTCACATCCTTTAAAGATGAAGATAATAAAAAGGATAAGGGAAAAGGTATATGCTATTAATGCAGAAAGCTGAGTCATTATAGACCAAAGTGTCCATCTCTTACCAATAAGAAATGAAAGGGCCAAAGAAACAACGCTAGGAATTCTAGAAAAGCCTATGTTTCTTGGGATACTCATAGTGATGTCTCAAGTGGTGAAAGCTCAAGTGATAGCTGAGGCAACTAGGAAAAAATCAAATAAATTATGTTGCCATCAAATATTTATTTATCCCATAGAATGGAAAGGAAAACAATGAATAAAACCTATAAAGGAGAAATGAAGGTCTTGCGACCAAGAGAACGGGTACGAGAGTCGATTACCCAAGGGGACGGTATTAGCACGTCTCACGTTCGTGGTACTCCATGGGATCCACTCTTGTTGTTATAATCAAATGGTGTGTTTATATTTAAAGCTTATAAGCTAAGGGAATGCATGAATGATTGAATTATATACAAACAAAAAGAAAGTTTTTTTATTATTACGCTCGTCTTTGGTCGTGAGACCTAGTGCCTATGTATCTCGAAAGAATTAGAGAACCGTAGTTCTTCTAAAAAATGTTGGTTTGTTTTTTGTTTTTTGTTTTTTGTTTTTTATGAGCGATGTTAATTTCACATTCTACTGTAGTTCTACCTTTGAAGACTCACGCATTTTCGTAGAAAGGAATTAACATGTTCTTACTCTGAAAAGGTTTTCAAAAGAAAAAGCCTGAAGGCAAAAAGGTTTGAATTGGTTGAGTGTTTTTATTGGAATAGTAGCGAATGACTCCTAATGCAGAGGAACCAACTATTTCTCCACTTATTTGCAAAAGAGTTATGAACTGGATCATACTAAAGACTATCTATGAAAGACCAAGGTTTAAAATGTACCGTCTCATCCCTTTCCCGCAACTTAAGGCTCGTGACATATAACTCGCATCTTTATTGTTAAATGTTTTTAGATTTGATGATAAAAAAGAAGTTTTAGTTTTAAATATGCAAAGGGGAATAGAAAAAGTCTAAGGGGAACTCAAGTCCTAAAGTTGTCATGTACAATGGTCCTATATTTAGGATAACAAAGGGAGAACTACCAATTGTTAGCATGCAAAGATGAACCTATTGGTGAGGATTAAGGGAACTATTTAATGTTATCATGCATAGTTTGAAAGCCTAAGGTCTATTGAATTCACACCTTGAACAAGATGGAATCAAACTCCTAAAGGAACATGTTATTTCACAAGAAAAAACAAGAAGAAGAGAGAAAGCATCAAACACTTAACCAAGATTTGAAAAAAAGCAAACACATATGAGAAGTAAACACTTACTCACCTATTAAGCACTTAAACAAGATGCCTAACACAAACATACTTAACCAAACAAGTAATAAAGTTTCAAACTCATGCAATTAGGTGAACACCTAAGCACTATCAAACCGTGATCAAAGATAACACAAGTTATCAATTAAATAAGTAGCACTCATGTCATTAAAGCAAAGCACAAAGAAAAGTGAAAATTGAACAATCATACACAAATTCACAAGTAAAGAAATCAAAACATGTAAGAGAAAACTTTTCATAGTCCTAAGAGTTGTCCTACTTAAATAAGTAATGAAACAAAGAAAACAAATATGTATTCATCAACCTATTAGACATGTCAAGAGAATACATCAAATACCTCAAAGCTACTACCCCTAACATCTTATAATTTAAACCCTATTCTAAAAAAAGCATTACGAGTCAAATAGAAAAGAAATTAACTAAACTAGGTAAGTAGAATTGGCAAACAAAAAATTAGAAGTAACCAAATCATTAATGCTACCTTAACTAAAGTAACAAACAAATAAGAAGTAAAAGGTAAACACATGTGTCTAAGCATGAATCAAAGGATCACATCACAATTGGTTTCATGTTATCAAACATCACCTAACAAGCAAGCTATGAATGGTAAAGAGAGACTAAACTTAAATAAGGTGCAAACAAAAGCTCAAACCCTAAGAATGTATCAAAAAATTATAAGGCAGCCACTTGACATCAAAGTAACCACTAAGACATGTTAAACAAAACCTAAGGGTCATGCACATAAGGTATTGGCATTAAGAACCTAGGAAAATAAAATAAACAAAGGTGCTATCATGCAAAGCTCTAAGTGTCAAGTGCTTAACCAAACATGGCATACAAAAGATAAGTGAAGTGAAGAAGATGAAAGGTCATAAAAGTCTGAAACTGTGTCAAAAAGAACTCAACATCATCATACATTCATTATTGAGAAAGAAGCACAACAAAATCACACAAAAACATGGTCACAAACACCACTAAGGGGAGACTGGTCCTCTAAACAAAAGATGCTAACAAGCAAGGCAAAATAATAGGGACATGGTAAAATATAAGAGACAAATATTAACAAGATATTCAATTAAGACATGTCTCAATGGAACAAGAAGATTTAAAAAAGAATTGAATTCAAAGGCCTAAGTATCAAAGTATATGATTATCAAGCAAATTCTACAAGGGAAGATAAACACAAGGCATGGAATTAGGAAATCAAACATGAGAAGTCTGAAGCTTGGACACTTTATAATCGTAAATAGAAGGCCCAAGAGTACCGCAAACATCTCACACAAAACAAACTTGAAGATTACATCATAAAGTAAGCAAGACAAACAATTAAACAATCTCCTAATGGAGCATCAACATAATTTTGAACAAAGGAGAAGATGGAGAGGTATCAAAACCACACAAGTCAGAAGTAAAGGCATATAAAACTCATCACATAAGTCACTCAAGCAACTAGAAACAATAGCATAAAATAGGATCAAAGAAAGGTACCAAGATAGACAAACAAACATTATGAGTTTCATTCATTTGTAACCACAATTAAAAGGACATGAAATGACCTCCTCTAAACAATCAACCAATTCAAGAAAACATTAAGCATTTAGGCATGCATTGTGATAAAACAAGGGTAGCACTTAAGAGACTTTAAAATAGGTGAAAAATAATCATGGCATAGTAAAGTAAGAAACTTATATGTGTCCTAAAACATTCCTAAAGAGTGTACATGAAAAAGCTCAAGGAAAGCTTCAAACATTCGTCAACATCACAAACATTGATCAATTAAATTAGGCAACAAAAGGAAGTTAAAACATAGATATTCAACAAGGCATCAAATGAGCATTCAAATACCCTATATTTATGTGCCTAAGTGTGTGTAAAAATTTAGATTAAGAGGCATTTAAAAATATCATCAAACTAAACCCTAATTAAAAGGCTAAGTCAATCAAAAGCATCTCATAATTAATTCAAAATAAAATAGAAAAATAATTGGAAAATAGTGTTAATTCTCTATTTTTGTGATTGACATTATGTTTGGTAAAACTAACTTAGCATAAACATGTTGAAATACGATGTTATATCAACTGGAGCAACATGTCGAATGTGATGTCCTATGCAGAACCTTTCGACATCGTGACTATGTAGAGCTGGACAGGTGGATGCGGTTAGTCTATCACAGATGTATAATATACTAGGAATATTATGCTATCCTATGTGACGCTCAATTTATGGATTAAGAGATTCAAGCTGAATTCAAGGAGTATTATTAGTTTCTAATTTGGGAGATAATTTAGGAAACTAATGATTGAACTTCTATTTTTATGCAGAACTTTCTGCAGATTTTTAGTAGCTGATTTGCTGTGTTTTTGAAGCTCAGTCCAGTCCAGAAGATTGTTATAAAAGAAAGGCTTCAACCCTAATACAAGTGTGAAACTTATGTGTCTTTTTGTTAAGGTTTGTATGTGTTATTTATGAGCCTCTCTAATATCATCTTGATAAAATAGTAGGACTGTTCTTTTGAGTTATAAGTTTTGTCAATCATTCTTAATCTTTTAAGAAGTGAATGATTGTGTGTCTTTGAAGTGTTTCTTCTAAAAGTTATTCTAAAATGTTTAGAGTTGTTCAATTACTATTGTGATTGGAAGGTATTTGAGAAGGGTCTCATACTTATGTGAGTCTTAGGTAGAAGTTAAGTACGAGTAGTGATTAAGTGAGTAGATTGTAAACTAGGTGAGAGATTGTTGTGGGTCTAAAAATTGACAGTGTCTAGTTGACTTCGTCCCTGGCTTGGTAACCCTTAGATTAGGTGTTGTTGTACACCGAACTGGGTTAACAATCATGTGTGTTTCTTTAGTTTTCTGCATTATTTTATTGTTTGAAATTGTTCATTGTGTTGTTGTTCAAATATCAGTGTCTCGACATCTCTTAGAACATCTGAGATCTGAATACCAAAATTTCAATTGGTATCAGAGCAGGCATCCTGCTCTGACTCTAGGTGACATTTAGGGAAGATACTCTAGTATAATGAATAAGGAAGGAGAATTTTGTGAATAGACCACCCATTCTTGATGGAACAAATTATGACTATTAGAAAGCTCGCATGGTGGCTTTTATTAAATCCATGGAAAACAAAGCTTGGAAATCTATTGTCAAAGGATGGAAACCACCAATGGCTAAAGACTAGAATGATGAAGATGACAAGTTAATAGTGGGAAAATCCAAAGCATTAAATGCCTTATTCAATGGAGTGGATAATATCATATTCAGACTAATAAGGAATTGTACTGTTACAAAATAAGCTTGGGAGATTCTGAAGTCTTCTCATAAAGGAGCCTCTAAGGTGAAGATGTCAAAACTTTAACTCTTAAATACCAAGTTTGAGAACTTAAGAATGAAGGAGGATGAGAGTATTCATGAATTTCATATGAATATTATTAAGATAGCAAATTCCGCAAGTGCTCTAGGGGAGAAGATGTCTGAAGCTAAGTTAGTGAGAAAAATTCTCAGATCTCTTCCAAAGAGGTTTTGCATGAAAGTTACTGCCATTGAAGAAGCCTAAGATATAAACAACATGAAGGTTGATGAGCTTATGGGATCCCTACAGACCTTTGAGTTAGGGATCAATGAAAAGTCTTAAAATAAGAAGAGCATTTCCTTTATTTCTAATGTTGAGTTCTAGAAGATGAATGTGACTTGGATATAGAGGAAGGGTTGTCTAATGAAATTGTTCTTCCTGGAAGATGATTTAATAAAGTTGTGAAGAAGATAGACTGGAAGTCGAGGTTGAATGTCAAGAACAATTCATTCGACATCAAAAAAAATCAGGACTATGGTAGAAGGCCTAGACCTGGAGAGAAGACCAATCAAGGAAAAAGATTTCAATCTAATGAATGTGAAGGTTTTAGACACATACGAGCTAAGTGCCCTACTTATCTCAAGAATCTGATGATGGGTTTGTCTATGTCTTGGTCAGAAGAAGATTCTGATAGTGATCCAGAAGTGGAATCTATTAAGCAGGTTAATGCACTAACTAGAATTTGTGAATTTGATGAAGACTCAGACTGTGAAGAGATATCCTTTGAAGAAGTTGCTGCTTCTTACAAGGAGTTGTGTCTCAGAAGTCAAGAGGTGGGCTAATTAGAAGAAAAGCAAAAGAAAACTATTTCTCAACTGCATATTGAAAAAGTGGAGCACATGTCTATCATCTTTGGTCTGGAGGATGCAAAAGTGAAGGGCATGTCCATCATCACTGGTCTGAAAGGTGAAGTTCTTTTGCTCAATTCACAAATTGAGAATATGACCAAGCATGTAAGAATGCTTAACATCAGTTCCGATGTGCTTGATGAGATCTTCAGTCTGGAAAGAATGTTGGGAATGTTAAAGGGATTGGCTATAACAATCAAGCTATGAAGAACAAAGGCAAAGCAGATGAAGTGAAGTTTGTTTGTCCAAAGAAAGAACTGGAACATAAGATGTCAAATAAAATGTTTCAACATCAACATGGACAACAAAAAAATCACTCAGGAAACAAGACTCAACAATGGATATGTTATTATTATGTAAGGGTTGGTCATATGAAATCCTTCTGCTGCGGGTTATATGGCTATCCCAACTATGAAGCACATCCTAGAAGAGAACATATGTTTGTTAAAGCTAAGAAGATGTGGTTCTCAAGAAAGGGTAATTTTGGACTCATAGCCAACACCTCTCTTAGAGCTTCTGCTAGAGAGGGTTGGTATTTTGATAGTGGTTGTTCTAGACACATGACAAGTGTCAAGAAGTTCTGGTGGATATTAAACCACACTCCACTAACTATTTCACTTTTGGAGATGAATCAAAAGGTGAATAAAAAGGTGTTGGAAAGATGTACTATACATGGCAACCTAGTCTTGATGATATGCTATTTGTTAAGGGGCTGACTGCTAATTTTATCAGTAATAGTCAACTATGTGACCAAGGTCTCAAAGTTAATTTTACTAAATCTGAATGCCATGTTACAAATGAGAAGAATCAAGTTATTATGAAAGGAGCCATATCAAAAGAAAATTGTTAAATGTGGAGTTTTCAAGAAATAGACTATTTCTTCACATGCTTAATGACACAAGAAAGATGAAGCTAAGTTATGACATCAAAAGCTTGGTCACTTTCATCTGAAAGGTATGAAGAAAATTTTGTCAAAGGAAGTTGTTAGAGGTATTCTTAAACTGAAGATTGATGAAGGAAAAATTTGTGGTGTATGTCAAATTGGGAAACAAATAAGGATGTCACATAAGAAGATCCAACATCTGACCACATCAAAAGTGTTGCAACTGCTACATATAGACTTAATGGTGTTGTAACCGGTTTTAAAATGAGAGTCGTCACCCTTAATTTTTATCTTTAAGAAGTGATTATAAAGTATAACCCTAATTTGGTCAGAGATTCTAAGTCATTGGACTCGTTTTTAGACGAAGGGAAGGTGTTAGGCACCCCTCGTCTACCTTGATCACAAGAATACTAGGGTTTAGAACTACGACTTAGGAAATGGGGTTTTAATTTTTCATTAGAGGAACTCGCCAAATTTTTTGCCGTATGCCAACATATCCTCTTATGAGGAATCATAGTCCCAATTCGTAGTTTGCAATTGTTGGTTGGTGTTTTTTATGGATTACAAAGATATTTCGAATTCTCCTTGAACCAAGTTCGGGTGTATAATAAGCTGAGTTGTTAGACGAAGTTCATAGTTGATAAAGAATATTTTCATAATCCTTTTTGAAAATAATCTTGAATTTTAAATTGTTAGTGGAAAATTGATTTTTTGATGTTGGTTAGATATTTTTTAAATATATTAAAGAAAACTAGAAAATAAGTTTTTAATGCATGAGGAAGAATGATTTTAATGCAATTAAAATATTGATTGAGTTAGTAAAAGAATTTAAATTAATAAAATAAATAAATTTAGAATTTATTATAAATATTTTAATAAAATAGAAAAATATAAATAAAAGAATAAAATGAAATTAAATAAATTAATTTTAATTATAAAATGCAGGGGGTGTATTTTCAGTTTGCTAGTAAAACAGGGGGTATGGGAAGTAGGGCCCTGAATTCAAATATTGAATTTGGGCCCAAAATGTAGGGGGTGTATTATTGAACGTGGTAGTAAATCAGGGGGTGTAAAAAAACAGAGCATTGAATTTAGATATTAAATTCAGGCCCTGATCAAAAGGGAGTGCATGTTTGTAATACGTAGCAAAATTGGGGGGGGGGGGGTACGTGAAGCAAGGGCTTAGGCTCAAGATATCGTTGGAGTCTGTTAGCCAAGGTATCGGTGAGCATAGAATGTTATGGTGAGAGCTTAGGTTTGTGAGCATTTGATCTTGATCCAAGTGTCTCCAAGAGTTTAATCTTGGGACGTTGATCAAGAGTATAATAAACAAAGGGTCCAGATTTAGTGTTGACTAGGGAGTATGGAGTGGCGTTTGTATGAAGCGGACAAAGGTAGTATTTAAGAAAGTCCATTTAATAATTGTCCATTTTTTCCTTTCTTCCTCTCTCATTAACCATTCTCCGTGTCTCACTACACAAATCTTAGAGAAGGAAGCTCTGGCTTCTCTCTAGGATTTCCTCGCTGAAAATCGTCACCGCCACCCTAAGTCGCCCTGAACCACCGTGTATTTCCTAGTTTTCGGTTGAAATTTAACCGGAAAACTCAAACCTTCAACCACTTTCACCCAGATCCTATGAACACTATGAACCTAAACCCTAACCATAGGGTTCTTATATGAACCATAGCAATCTTCAACCCATAAACCAAATAATTGTGATAAACCCTAACCTAACCCAGATGAACCCTAACCTAACCCTGGTGAAACCTAACCTAACTCTGATGAACTCTAACCCTAAACAATATCCCTAATGAACTCTAATTCTTATAAAACCATAAATTCAAGACCAAACACCAATCGTCCCCAAATCTGGCAATGATACCAATTATAGCTAAGTTTGAAGCATACCTTCCCTGCAGTGATTATTCTTGTAATTTGATTTCCTCTTTCTGATTCCCTCTTTACTCCTTTTTTTGTAGGTTATTGCACCCCAAAATTTACCAACTTGATTCAGGCTTATGTTCCATCATAAACATCATATTGCATTGCATTCATACATGGTGATGGGTCAAAATATTCTGTTTATCAGGTCTTTCTCAAGGTTTGGAGGTTGATTGTGTTGATAAGTTGCTCAAGGAGAGCCTTATTATTTAAATCTATGGATCTTTCTATCCCAAAGGATTCACATATCCTAATATAGCTCATTCACTTCATTGAATCATCAGAAGATTGAAGATTATGTTGATTATAAGGAGATTCTTGATTCATCAGTCAAAATTAGGGTTTTGGTTGAATAAGGCTATTGATGCATGCGCAAGTCTTGATTTTGAAGCCAAAACACCTCATTTACATTGGAGATATCTTTGTGCAAGAAATTGGCCAAGATATCCAGAGGATTTGAAGTTTTGAAGATGATTCATCATTCTCCTAAGGTGTTGACCAAAATTAGGGTTTGGGATTTCATCAGGTTCTCTTGAGTATTTAGAGATGAAACTTTATACATGGTCTCTATATGTTTGGAATATCATATGTTTGAAGTTTTGATCATCAATTTTGAAGAGAAGTGGATCAATTGATTCAAAGGGGAAAAATGGTCATTTTGGCCAAAATCAGTCAAAGTTGACCAAGTGAACTTTTGGTCAACCATAAATTCGAGGGTGTACTTTTCCTTTTTCAAATCCATTTTTATAATTGGATCAAGAAGATTGAATTTTGGTTTGAAACTTGTTCATGAAGAAATTTGGAAAGTTTCTAAATTTGGAAAATGAGTATCAAACTTTGAAAATTCATATCTTATTCATCTTTGATCAAAAAAATGCAAATGAAGTATGCTTGGAAAGCTAAGATAGAACTTTTTCACATGATTCCATGTTTGAGAATAATGCATGAAGTGGTGGTAAGTTATGAAGTTTGGAAGCCACAAAATTATGGGTCATTTCTCAAAATTTGTGATTTTCATACCATATTTTGAAGGACTCAATGGAATCAAATGTGAGGCCAATTGCCACAGGTTTGAGGAGAATTGCAAGACCTTTCCAAAGAGTGCTCATTTGTGTCAAAATTCAAAAGAATGAGCAAGTTGTGATCATTTGAAATTTGGCCATCTTTATTGAATTTTCACAAAGTGTCAAAATGCCAAAACATGAGAACTTCATTTCCAGTCATTCTTTTCACTTCTAATAAGGTCCATGACCCATTTGTGATTTGTGGAATCCCATAATGGTAGAAAAATCGCGCCTCATGTGCAGTTGTACCTTCATGGCTTCAAAATTGACAAAACTTGCCAAATTTGCAAAAACACTAGCATGATCTCATCATGAGGAATCAAGGGCCAAGATTTGGTGGATCAAAATATGAGTAAGAAAGGACTCAAAAGCAATTGAAAGGAGGAAAAATGCACGAGCCAAAGGCATGATCAGAATTTCATTTTTCAACATGGCAAAAATCTAATTGGGAAATACACTCACTTTGAGGCCCATTTATCTTGGAAAATCTACTCAGCAAGTTCTATATAATGAGAAGCAAGCACTGAAAGCGAGGGAGAAAGATCACAACTTCCAAATTCCAGATCTGAACTCAGAATTTCCATAACTGTATTTTTCTTCGAATCTCAAATTTCAGTGGTGCATTTGGAGTTGTTCTTCTTTGTTCTTCATCCTGAAGTGCTAAGGAAGCTAAAGCAAGCCTTGAATCGCATATGGAGTGAGGGAATCAAACATCCGGACCTTGAATTTAGGTAGGTTCATTCAAATTTGATTTTTGAAATGTAGTCATTTATTGTTGAAATTAAGCATGAATATCTGTTTGTGGATGTTATATGAACGATTCTGAAGTAATTTGAGGTTTGATTTGGTGTACAATGCTTGTTTGAGATCTCTGCAACTCTAGGTTTCAGTGAGTTTTTTCTGTTTTCGTGCATAATTTTCTAGATCCATGTTTGACTACTTGATGAGATTCGAATTACATTGCATTCCTTGTCATGATGGCTTTAATTTGCACTTGATTTGATGAAAAATGGTTGAGAAACGAGTTTGTTTAGAGAGCCTGAAATTGGGGTGCAACAATGACGGGCGCGCGCGTTTTCTGTTTTGGATAGAGGTTAGGGATGATGAGGTGTCATCATCTAAACGGTCCATTTGAATTTTTGAATATCATTTTATATTTTGATTTCAATTGATTTTATGATTTTTGTTTCTTGATCAAAACAAATTTAAAAAATTCTGAAAAAATTATCACAAGCTAAAAATAATTTCTACTATTTTTGTTTAATTTTATTGGAATTTTTAAAAATGATTTGATTGGTTTAAAAATTCGTAAATTGAAATAATTGTTTGTTTGGTGTTTATTTTTGTTTTAATACTTTTTTTGATCTAAAAATTCCACAAAAAATGTTTTGAACTCTTAAAATTATTTAGAATTTGATTCTGAAATTTTTTTGGTATTTTTCCTATTTTTTATTAGAAGTTTAATTTGAGAGTTTTATTTGATCCTTTTTGTTTCACAATTTTTCTTTTAATATTTTCCTTGATCCAAAAATTCATAAAAAAATCATAGACGCTTGTTTTTAATCATAGTATTTGAATAAAATTTTGTTTTGATCCTCTTTTGATTTTTGGTCAGGGTTTGCATTTTGTGATCTAAATAATGGTTTAATAGTCTTTTTGTTGGTATTTGATTTGATTTTAATATTTTCCTTAATAAAATTATTTTACAAAAAATCAGAGATGTTTGCTTTTAATTCTAATATTTGAATCTTAATTTTGAGTCTAATTTTCTTCTAACTTTTAATTATAATTTAATTGTGAAATGTAGGTGATTTGTTTAATTAATAAATTGTTTGAATTTGATTTCTTTGACTTTTATTTAATTCTAAAAAATTGAAAAAAATAGATATTCTGATCTTTTGAGTTTTCTCATGATTGATGTATATTTGTTTTGAATTGTTTGAATCTTGATCTTATCTAATTAATATTTAAGATTAAAAGTCAAACAATTAGTGTTTTTTGCTTATTGTGCAAGTTTCAATTTTAAAATCACTATGCCTTGGTCTTCCAATGGGATTTGGATCTTATTTAAATTTCATATATGGGTTGAGGATCTAAATCAAATTTTTCTTGGTTTATTGGAATTGGTTTTATATTTTTCCACAAAATAGTTTGAAAACTTGTCTAGTTTGGTAGTTTAGCCAACTAGTTTTGAACTTTGAGCCTTAATTGATCCCTTCCTCAACTATTCATGAACTTAAGACTTGCTTTTTGACTTCTATACACTTCAAAGATGTTAAGATTTTTTTGTGTGATTTATTGATCCTTGTTTCTACTTTTGATGTATTTTTGAAGTGAAGATGATCAATTGAGTTTGTATTCATTATTACAACTTGTTTATTGGCCAATGAACTTATGCGAGGCCTGTAATGTGGGCACCTAATGATCATGTTGCTTCTGTTTATTCACATAAACTCAAGTCAATTCATTTAATTTTCTCTTAATTTAATGTTGAGCCTTTTGATGCATGCTTTGTAACTTTTGTTTTCTTATTGATTTTCACTTTGTAACTAGAGCTTTTAGCTTGAGTTTGAGGTCATCAAGTGGCCAATGATAATATGTAGAGAAATGACACTTCAATGATAGTCTCATAAGGACTTGATAATAATTTATCTCTAGTGCTTGAACCAATTTCATTCATATATGAATTTGATGTTCCTTTCTTTTCTCACTTTGAATCTTTGAGGTATAATGAATGAACTTGTGCAACATGTATTAGAATCAACATTCTAACCTTTTGATCATATCCTCATAATATGTTAGAATCTTGATTTCAAATCTTTGAATGGTTTAAGCTCTCTAACTTTGTTTTTGTTTAACTTTCTTCCATTGCTAACTTGTGATCCAAACTTTGTGGTACATTTTTGTAGAATCCCTCCTCTATTATGCTTGTGAACCATAATGAAATATGTATGCATGGTTGAGTAGTGTTTTCTACTGACTTTCAAGGTCTTCAATTGTATTATTCTCTGGCTCATTTGATCCTTGATTGATATTTATTTGTCAAATCAACATGGTGATTAAAAGGAGCAATAATCTTTCAGTTTTGACCAAATTGTTGCCTATGCCTACTTGGTGTTTTATCATGTCTAATGCTATGATATTTGCTATCATGTTTTCCAATTTCCTTATTGTGTCACCATCCATACCTTATATGATTCATCTTTTTATCTGTGAGAACACTAATTTATCTGTTGAATGCGCGAGGTACTCTGAGAAAAGTTTTCCATTATTGACTTGAGGCTGCAGTGTTTCACATTATTTGTGGAACGCAATTGGATATGCTTGAACCATTCTTGTGCTTGGCATATTTGATAGTCTTTGCAGGATATATATGTGATTATGATTGTTGTACATCACTTATGGGATATGCTCATATTTGAAAGCCTCTGTGCTTACATTTTGATGGCGTAATTTCTGACTTGATTTATCTACTGATGCTAGCTTGCTTGAAGTTCTCTGGGTTTCTTTTTCTTCTTACTCAGTTGCTACGGATAGTTATCCGTTTGGTATTGCACTATTTCCTTTTTACTGTTTCCGTTCTTTATTGCTTTCTATTGCATGATGAGACCTCTGTTGCCGATATATGTCAGAAGACCCTCTGTTTTCTTTAAAGACCTGTAACAGGCATTCTGCACTTTTTTTGCTATATGTGTTGTGTTTGTGTTTACTTCCTTAATTGTTGATTGATGAGTCATTCAATTTAGAAATTAAGATCAATACTTCATTCTCAGTGCATGTTCCCTATAGGATTTTTATTGCTTTCCTTAATTGATTGATTGATGAGTCACTCAATTTAGAAATTGAGATCACGGCTTCGCTCTCAGTGCATGTTCCCTATAGGATTTTTATTTCTTTCCTTAATTGTTGATCGATGAGTCACTCAATTTAGAAATTGAGATCACGACTTCACTCTCATTGCCTGTTCCCTATAGGATAGTCTTATTAGACTTTCTTCGGCATGCTAACCTAGACAGGATCTCTAGGTTTGCTCTCTTGAGCTTTCTAGTTTGTTTGCTTGATTTCATCTTTGTGTGTATATTTTGAGATGGCACACCCTCATTTTGCTCCTTTAGGATCGCTGGTGCATGTTTAATTCCCGAGCTATACATTAGGATAGGTATCCATGCATGCTAACTTAGGGTAGAAAATTCCCTCTTTTATCCTAAACTTTAGGATCAACCATCGTATGGTAACATTAGGGATAGTGCTAGGCTAGTCTCCCTTGGTTGTTTATACTTCCTTTTGCATATTGCATCTTAAAACTCAAACTTTTTTTTTTGGAAAATCATAAAACATCTCTAAAAAACATAAATCTTTCTTCAAGGTAAAAAATACACACCAATCTTAATTGTTTGTGCGCCTTTTCTGTTTTATTTTAAACCCTGCCGAATTGATATTTCATCATCTTTGCCATGTTATTCTATTATCTTTTGTCGATGTCTCTCCATTGAACATGTTTGTTATCCTACTTTGATCCTCAATATCATTGATAGGTGTGATGTTTTATCATCTAGTTTATGGATGTTTCGCCATCTTTGCCATGCTATCTTTCTATCCTTTTTCCGATGTTTTGCTATTGCATATGTTTGTCGTCGATGTCTCGCCATCGCACATGTTTGTTAGTCTACTTTGATCCTCAATATCATTATTAGGTGCGGTGTTTTATCCTCTGGTTTATTGATGTCTCACCATCCTTGCCATGATATTTTGTTATGTTCTGCACCGATGTTTCGCCATCGCACATGTTTGTTATCCTACTTTGATTTTCGATATCATTGTTAGTTATGATGTTTTATCATCTGAGTTTTTGATGTTTTGCCATCCTTTCCATGTTATTTTATTATCTCTTTATCAATGTCTCACCATCGCATATGTTTGTCGCCGATGTTTCGCCATCGCACATGTGTGTTATCTTACTTTGATTTTTGATATCATTGTTAGGTGTAATGTCTCATCGTCTTGTCTAACACTTTGCTATCATGCTGGAATTTTATCATTTTATCTGAGTTTGTGTTACCATGTGATGTCTTGTCATCCTTTTTTTTGTTACTCTATCGTAATTGTTAATGTTTTGTCATTCTATTTGATGTTTTTCCGTCTTCATTGTTGCTTTTATCTTCTTAACTAAAAAACACAAACCAATCAAAATATATGAGCCGAACTACAGCTGCTCTAATTCCTTGAAAGGGATACATAGGAAGAGGCTTTTGTGGGGCCTAATCGAGTATATCTTTGTAAATATTCCTTTCTTTTTCCCACACTTTCTTTTCCTTTTTCTTTGCATGCATTCCCTTCTCAGCTTTAAGCCTAAATATAGATCCTAACACACCCTTAGATTAGAACAAACAAGAGTGGATAACATAGAGTACTATGGGCGTGTGGGGTGCTAATACCTTCCCCTCACCTAACAGAATCCCTTACCCGATCTCTCGGTCGCAAGACCGTGATTTCTCCCTCTTCAGGTTTTCTCGATGTTTACCTTTCCCTTTCGGAGGGATAAAAGACATTAGGTGGCGACTTCATTGATTTTATATCAGATGACGGTTCGGCCGATTGTTTCAGCTGGCGACTTCACTGGGGAAAGGAGCAACCTATTGCTGGTCCATCTCGGAGTCGATCCTAGATCTTGTTTGTTTTTCTTGTTGGGTGTTTATTTTACCGCTTTGCATATTTATCTGTTTGCATTGCATCCTATGTGTGCTTTATTTTCTGCATACTGGATTTGGTTGGACTGTTTGGATTCTGGTTTTCTTGGTGGGTGGGTTGTTCCATGAGGTAAAAGGCCTCATACCCAGGCTATGAGTGAATTCCATAGGAACTAGGAATAGAGTGGCCATGGCGGCTATGAGGCGTATGTCTTGTAGACCCGACCATGAGACCCATGACCTCCATGGAAGTTCGGATAGGTGTTATCATATGATAAATACCAACAAATGAGCTCTTGTACTTTGATCTGGCCTTTAACCTTAACTTGACCTAGACTACACCCGTGAGAGGGGCAGAAAAAATTTCTTACAGGTGCAGGTACTGTTGGTGACTTTGTGTTTTGATGGTGATTCGGGCTCCCATGTTAGTACTGAAGATGTGGGATTGTTGTTCTTGAGTTGTGTGGTTCTATATAATGGTCCAACCGTTATCCAGTGTGGAAACTTTGATCCTGTCATGTCACATCATAGCATGTTTATCTTTTTAAAAAAAATGATGTATAAATAAATAAAAACAATTAGCATATGCATGTCATTTTTCCAGGGGCATTCAAGAGTTTTCTTTCCATCAGAAATGGACGACTTCCTGTCAGATAAGTTTGAGTCAGTGGCTGCCAAAGAACCCACCCGGCATACATTCGCTTATCAGATTTCGACTATTGATGTGTCCGATTTAAAGAGGTTGAGTTCTTATCTGAAGGGTGATATTCTGAACAATTTCAATCGGGACTATGGAAATTTGTTATTAATCCTCAATACTTCATTTTACCAAATGGCTTTGATCACTCTCTTCTAGTTCTATGACAAGGAATTATGGTGTTTTACTTTCCAAGATTACCAACGGGTTCCCACGCTAGAAGAATACTCTTATCTTCTTAATATCAAGTTGTCCAATGAAGTTCCTTTAACCCAAGTGCCAGAAAAGTTGAAGTTCGAAGTTATTGCTGAAACCCTTCATTTGAGTTGGAAAGAGGTGAAGGACAATTGGAAATCAAGTAAAGATGCTACGGGGTTTTATTTGGATTTCTTAGTGAAGAAAGCTAAAGACTGGGCAAAGAAAGGAAATTGGGGTGACTTTAGCATTTTGTTTGCTCTCATGATATACAATATTGTTCTCTTTCCTCATAAAAGAAACTTTATAGATTTGGCGACTATTTGTGTTTTTAGAAATAAGAACCCGATACCGACGCTTTTGGCAGATACTCTTTAACTATTCATTTCAGGCATGGAAAGGGAGGTAATGTTAGCCTATGTCATTCGATGTTGTATCAGTGGTTTAAGTTGCATTTACCAGTAAATGGCCCTTTCATGTACACAAGGCATTCTCTCCAATGGTCGTCAAGGCTTGTCAAGCTCACTTCTTTCGATATCCGGTGGAATTATGTCATGGGAGAGGTACGAAGTATCATCACTAGCTGTGGAGTTTTCCCTAATGTCCACCTCATGGGAACTAAGGGCTGTATCGACTATAACCCTGCACTCGCTTATCGCCAGTTGGGTTATGCAATGGATGGACCGCCACAAGATAGAGAAGTGTTTGAATCAGTGTACTTTGTTAGAGGAAGTGATCCTGAGATGTTAAAAAGAATGATAAGTGCTTGGAAGGGAATTCACAAGAAGGATAGAACTACTTTGAGAAAAAAGGTTCCTATTTCTAGAGTTCCTTACATGGAATGGATTAAAGATAGGTTAAGATTTTACAGTTACCATTTGCAAGGTCTATTCCTTCATGTGAGAAACCTCCTGTTGTTCTAAATGACATTGTGCCTACCGAGGTTTTCACCCAAGTTCATGTCGAGAACATTCAACTTCGTACAAAAGACCGTAAGGCAGGGATTAAATTCTATTGGGTAGATCTGGAGAGGGCTGACTTAGCTCGCAAACTCAAAGAAGCCCATGGAAAAAACTTATGACGTAACTAGGTTTAGAAAGAGGTCTCATGTTGAAATGGAAGAGGAGTTGAATAGGAAGCAGCGAGAGTTCCAGAAACTTCGGGCATATGAAAGTAGCTACAAGAAGAAGATTCAGAACTTGGAAAAACAGCTCAAAGACAAGGATGCTCAGATTGAGAAGGAGGTAGCCCAGAGACGTGCCATGGAGGATCAGTTCCAAGGAAGTAAAGAGCTTTCATCACAACTTTTGAAGGAGAAAGCCAGGCTTGAAGAGTATTGTCAACACCTCGAAGCATGCCTTGTTCCGGATATTTAGTCTTACTATTTACCTTTGATGTTTTGGTCACCCCCAGGATTGTCGGAGGGGGCCGTTTTTTTAATCTTTTTGTACTTAGTTTTTGTTATGTCTATCACACTCTTGGTTGTTTGAAATCACATGAACATCATCATGTGCTTATGAATGAATGAAGTATTTGTTTTGTTAATTTTCCTTTTTCTTTAATTGTACAGTTATGATTACATCTGGTTGCACGCCATGGTTGGTGGTTAAAAGGACTCTTGAATACCTGGAAATCAGAAACATATCATACATATCATACATCTCATAACATGACAGGTTATCTCAAGACGGTTTTCTTACTATTCTGCTTTTCTTATTCAGAATTCAAGACGACTACTCACCGGTATTCCACCAGACGCAATTTCCCAAGACAGATGGAACAAGTCCAAGCTGAACTCACTGAAATGAGAGCCCAAATGGCTACTCAGATGACCCAGTTCATGAAGGTCATCACCAATGTAAATCACCGACAAGAGGAATTGGCTGATGTTGTACCCCAAAATTTGCCGTCTCATTTTTCAAGTATTTGCTCACAAGATATTCTAAAACGTCAAGTTTGCAGCACTGATACATCAATTTAGGCTTGAAATTGGTACAAGGGAAAATGGTCAATTGCATACTGGAAAGTCAAACTTTGACTTTTTTGCTCAACATTACAACCCAAAAATCAAATTTCATCAAGACATTAAAAAATATCAAGCTTGATCATTATGAAGTCAAGAGAATCAAAATTCCAACTTTGCAAGACTTTGAGATTTTTCTAAGTATTTTCTATACTTGGTTAAATTCATTTGCTTCATGGCATTCTACTACAACTCCAAATAATTCAAGATGATGCAAGTAATTCAAGTTATTACAAAGTGACATTTTTGAAAAATTACATATTCTAAAACTATGTCTTGATTAAAGACTTTGTCACAATGTTTTGGCCCTTGATATAATGTGCATGAAATATCCCACAAGACCCAAAATTGTGACATACTACAAACTATGCTATCCAAAGTTGAAGAAAATATGATATCACATTGCCACAACACACTATGCTGCCCTGCAAGAAATCTTGTGCCATGCTGCCTACCAAGTATATATGCTGCCAATATAGTCCAAAACTGCTCTATGCAGTCTGCCCAAACCTGCACCACAACAGCCCCAAAGTTGCACCAAAATGGCAAAGGAAAAATTGTGGGAAGAAAGTGTCAAAACAGTAGGCAAAAGCAATTCAAAATGACTTATTTGTTTTTCCCCCTAAACCACAGTCAAGGGGTATACAAAAGAGGACTGTCTCATAAGACAAAAGGTGGGATTTTCGGAAGAGGCATAAAGAGAGAGAATAGAGAGTCTCATTGAGCAGAAAAACAGTATTCTTGTTAACCTTGACTAATTTTTCAAGATCAAATCTGTTCTTGTTCAAAACAGAACCCCAACCTCTTACTCCACCATACAAACTCTCCCTAAGCCAAACACTTCATACAAAGTTTGTCCAAACATAAAAACAGTCCTTGTAGTGATACTCACCTTCATCATCAAAAATACCAAAAATATTACAGTACAGTCCAACTCAGTTCTAGCAGTCCAGAGCAGCTTCCTGAAGACTCACAAGGTTATCACATCATTTGGAAAAGCATTCCGATCTAAAACAACCAGTGCAGCGCAAAGGTAAGTCCTCTTGACTTGATATCTTGTCATTACATCATTAACAAGTTGTTGTTCTTTGAAGACAAGATGTAGTACTTTATTATCCTGTTGAACTAGTCATCTGCACTTTGTTTAGGCTCATTCAATCATTTGTTGTTCATGTTTATCCATCATATGCCATAAGCTAACCTTTACATTCAGTAAAATAATATTTAAGGCATGAAAATGAAGCATGTATCGACACATATCCTCATGTGTCGACTCATCCTAGTGAAAAAACAGGGTATGAGTCGACACATAACCCCCATGCATCAACTCATACTGATTTCAGGTTACAAAACAGAAGTAGGAAAAGATTATGGGTCGACACATACGCGTTTCGTGTCGATGCAAGAAGGTGCATGAGTCGACATATCCCATTATGTGTCGACTCATACTGAGCAGATTTTGTCTTACAGGAGCAGGGAAAAGCCCATGAGTCGAACATATTCATTTCGCGTCGATACAAGAAGGTGCATGAGTCGACACATCCCATTATGTGTCGACCAATACTGAACTGATTTTGTTTTACAGGGGCAGGAAGAAGCTATGTGTCGATGCATAGCAAAATGAGTCGACACATAGCAGTTCAAAATGCAGCTTTCCTTTTATTTTACATTGTTTTACACCGTTTTCATTATCATTCGATATGGTTGTAATATTTCAATCTCCACTTCATCCCCATTGTAAATTTGTACCCCCATCCCCCTAAAGTGGTGTAATAGCTTAGGATTTATTTTCCGCATGTTTACTTGCTTTCATATATTGCTAGTGATTAGGATGTATGGCAAGATAAAATCAGCAAATAGACAACTTAAAAATCAAAGACAAATGCATGCAATAAAACACACTTTGCACACTTGCATCCTTAGGGTAATCTCACTATATGCCTATCGGAAAATAGTCATGTCCCTCGAACATGGGCGTTTTAGCAAAAGACCCTCGATAAAAGATCGTAGTCCCTCGATGACCCTCGGTGTTTCCTTTGGTAAATGATCTAGTCCCTAAAATGACATTGCTAAAATGTCCCATATGTTACCTTCTATGACTATACAAACGTCCCAACGCCCGTCCCTTCACATCCAATGATGGGGCTTCTTACCAAATCAATGGTAAGATAGAAACATCTAAAGGAGGAGGAAAATCACATTTAAGACCTTTCGAGTAGGTAGATTCGCTCTTAGTTACTCGCTTTCTCACAACAAAAACATTTTTACCCACACTCCCACTTTTGAACTATTTTCGAAACAAACACTTTGTAGGCGCTCTTATAGAAACGAGAACCATTACGAAGTTCCATTTTCAAAATACTTTCAAAAACACATCTCACAAACACACTTTTGAACTATTTTCAAAACAAACACTTTGTAAGCGTTCTTATAGAAACGAGAACCATTACGAAGTTCCATTTTCAAAATACTTTCAAAAATCACCACCACAAGCACACGTTCAAACAAAAGCAAGTGATATAGCGAGTAACTAAGAGCCCATGGAAAACCATGGATGAAAAGGGTGCTAATACCTTCCCTTTTCATAATCTACCCCCCGAACTCAAAAACATCTCTAAAGGTCTTTCCTATGCTTTTTCACCTTTACTTTTTGGATAAAAGAAAAGTCGATGGCGACTCTTGCTAACCGCAACATTTGCAAACACAAATGCAAAACAATCAAGTCAGTTCTCCCACCGTATCACAGAACTGGCGACTCTGTTGGGGATAAAACTAAAAAGTGGGGTTACCTTAGGGTTAAATCATCTTTACTTGCTTTCATTGTTTGATTTGTATGCTTTACATTTTGGTTCCTTGTTTGGGTTTGTTTTAAATCCTACACCCGGATTTAGGGGCACCTTTTAGGTAAGTAGCAATAAACTGTGAGGGAACTGTGCAGTGTATACCGACATGGTTGAAGTAGTAGCTACATTGATGTGGCACTTTGGTTGGTACCAGTAACCCTTGAGTCGAATCAAGGAGAGTACGGGGCCGCCGCGTGGTGTCGTGAAGCATCAACTGATTTTAGAACCCTAATTGAACCAACTTGGCCATTAGGACGTAGTGAGATAACCGGTTTCGGTGTAAAGCTGAAAATTGGTTGATACTCGATGCTACACTCATTGAGACCAGACTTTTGGGATATCTCGGCTGCAAGAAAAGATTGATTGAGCTGAGACAATGCCTAAAAGAAAGGCCAATGATATTGAGACCCCTTAGAACCCGATTACTATTAACTAGGACAGGTTGAGCCAACTAAACTTCAAGAGGGTACGTACCTACAAATCCATGCAAGCCTAAACCTAAGGATTTATTCGCTTTTTGTGAATATGATTATTTGTATATACACTTGCTTACCTCGCATATTTGTACATGACATCATAACATCATACCATATCATTTTCAATAACCATTTCAAGAATCTCGAGGGTCTTTGATGCAGGGTCACGTTGAACCAGACGTCTAGCAAGGGGCAAGAGGATTTATTTTCCTCTAAACAAACGTTGTCAAAAATCAAGTACAAACAAATTGAGTCAAGGGCTATGACCCACTTGACATGGTGAGCTTAATTCTCGTGGAAGGACATCCACCGATACAAAGTTCTCCAATCAAAGCTATTGATCGAAGTTCAACTTTTAACTTTTTCTTATGTTTACCCCGCGAGGTCCTTGAAAACATGCATCCATATATCATGCATCATATCGTGAAAGGTTTCTACCACACAAGTCTCCTTATCTTCCTACTATTTATTTCAGTAGAGATGGCTCTAGAGCAGACTATCAAGGATATCCAGGCTCAAAACGCTCAACTTTAAGAGATGTTCTTGAACTTATCCAAGGGGCAAGAAGAAGTGAAATCCCTCCTCACTAGGGGCATGATCATGGGGAATCCCGAGGGCAACAAAGATGATCAGTTGGAGTTACTACGAACTGAGATAGCCATAATGAAAATCCAGATGATGGGACAACTGGTGGGCCAGATGGCTCTCATCCAAAACTTGGCATAAGGACAAGAAGAGCTGAGAGTCCTCATCAACAAGCTTCATCAAGAAGGATGTAACCAAATGGGGCAAACAACTAGAGTTGAGGATCAAGTCATCATTCAGCCTCCCTTGAGACAAGAAGCCGAGAGAAGACCTCCCCAGTCTGCTTCAGCGTCAGAAACCCAGCAACCACCTCGTCAACAAGGACATGGTAACCGAAGTAAACAGGTCCCAACCATTAGGAAGTTCACCAAACTCGACATGCATATGTCACAGGTCTTACAACACCTGCTAAACTTGAATTTGGTCACATTAAGGGATCCTCTTCGGAATCCCAATATCTCTGCTCCTAGCTATCATCCCAATTCATTATGTGCATACCACTCCAATAATCCTGGGCATGATACGAATGACTGTTGGGCTTTGAAAAATAAGATCCAAGACTTGATTGACAGAGGAGTGCTGGAGTTCACACAAGGTGGCCAGACTGAGTTCTTCTGTCGTTCCTCAAAGGCTCACCACCTAAAGTGACAAGTTCAGAGAAAGAGACTTCTGTTCATTTTGATTTTTTCAATTGTAATTTATTTTGTTGTTCAAACAATTATCTATTAATGTCAAACTTTGTTTTCATTAATGCATTGCATATGTTTGTCTTGATTTGATCCACTCATTTTCATTACATTTAAACTATGATTTTTAATCTCTTTATGACATTCAACTCTTGCTAAAAGTTACAAGCCTTTAGAGGGAGGATGACGAAAACAATGCCATAATCTCATACAATATGCTTTTAGACAGACCTTGCTGACGATGTACATGCATTCTTTTAAATCCTAAACACTGGAGTTATAAGGAAGATAATCCATAGTCAACCCCTTCGAGCCAAAGAAGTAGAAGTTTTCTATTTTAACACAAATTGAAACCTTTAATCAAAACCTGGGGCAGGGCAGTCTCTCAGTTAATTCAAACGCGCGTTAATCCGCAAACTCTCATCTTGTAATACAACAAATGACATCAAAAGCATTCCTATGGAATCAAAAGACGGTGATGGTTCCCTATCACATAGGCAGTTATTATCTCTAAAAAAGAAAATCCCACTAAGTCAAAACCTACAAAGGAGACTTAATAAAACTGGGGCATCCCGCTGACTGTAATCTCAAAACAAGAACAGTCAGGAAAAAATTAGGGATAATAAATAAAAAGAGGTCACTACAAATCCTCAACAACATGAAAAAGGTTGCAAAAAAATGATTGCCTTCCGACAAACCTAACTTGTCTGAACCATCACCAAAACTTCGTTCCAGACTCAATTGGAGTTCAAACGCACAATTAACTGAGTTTAGGACTGAAGAACATCACTAAGAGCGGGTGGGTACAAATACGCTTTGAGACTTTATTCTTTGTTTCTTAAACCGTGAACCAAGCCACGTTATAACCCTTCAAAAGTCCTAATTGAAGCATGGGTTAGTTCGAAAGCATACTGTTACAAAAGGTATCCTGACTCCTGTAAGGCTTTACTCTAAAATCTTGAGTTTAAATTTTTCTTACAAAATTTCTTTACTCGCTAAAATGCATTTTCAAAATTTTAAGACAAACATAAACTTTGCATTACTTGAATATCACTGTTTGCATATGGCTATTTGTTTGACAGCGGAGATATTCACACAATGAATATCTGATGAACGAAAGCTCTCTCAGTGAACAAAATCAATTCAAGAAGGATGATACTTCCATTGTCAAAACTCCTATCAACAAGGGGACATGATATGTCACTACCAACACACCTGGGGAAGTCCAGTCAAGATTCCAGGAAACCTCTCAAGAAGTGCAGAGTAACTAGGGGCAGGTCTCCCTCTCCGTCACTTGGGGCATTAAACGTCAAATCTCAGCAAAGAGTTACGTACAATCAAACATTTCTGGCAATGCCACGAACATTTGCAACTAAGGGCAATGACGAATCTATCCAAAAGTCTTTCTCATAGGATGACTCCCCAGCCAGAGTTTAATCTCTGAACACCTTTCCCCAGCTGAGACAACCTCAAGAATCCTCAAAGACTTTCCCCCAACAAAGTCATCACCTCTCAAGCAGACCGATAACAGGGTTTATTTCCCAACAAACGACAGGATTCCCCAGCTTGAGGTAGCCTTTCCGACTACTACAAATCAAAGGACCACAACTCCTCTTCCCCAGTAGACTACTCTACAATCCCCAACAAGTTACTGCGAAACCTGGACCCGACCAGATATCAGTTCAACTTTGACTCCCCAGTAGAGCAACGAACGACTAAGACTCCTAAACTCTTTTCCCAAGCAGGAATAAACATGCTCCCCCACAGAGTTTTCAATATCCCCCAGCGGATTTCTCCTCAAACAACAAAACAGGAATTCCCAATGGAAACATTCTAAGCAAAGTTTGAAGACACACCAACTCTTCAATAGCAGTCCAGGATTTAACGGTTCCCCGGCATCTGTCAAGGATTTATTTTCTCGGACGAAAATACATTCATAAACATTTCACATTTCATACCTCCTATTTACATACATGATAAATGCATACAACACAATCTCATTTATTTTGAGAACATCATGGCAGCATGCATTTCATGCATCATGACATTGCATACAGCTAACGTTTTACCTTTTCAGGAAAAGGTCAATCAACAGATGGCTACCATCAACCTTTTCAAGTTCCAGATTGATACCTGTAGCAAGCCAGGAAAGCTATCAGTGGACGACTGATTGTAGATTAATACCTGTAACAAGCCAGGAAAACTATCCACATGAAGAGATTAAGGATTAATACCTGTAGCAAGCCAGGAAAACTATCTTTCTTTCTCAGGTCAGAGATTAGTACCTAAAACCAGACAGGATAACTATCTCGTCGACCAACCTTTTCAAGTTCCAGATTAATACCTATAGCAAGCTAGGAAAACTATCTGTGGATGACTGACTGTAGATTAATACCTGTAACAAGCCAGAAAAACTATCTACATGAAGAGATTGAAGATTAATACCTGTAGCAAGCCAGGAAAACTATCTTTCTTTCTCAGGTCAGAGATTAATACCTAAAACCAGCCAGGACAACTATCTCGTCGACCAACCTTTTCAAGTTCCAGATTAATACCTGTAGCAAGCCAGGAGAACTATCTGTGGACGACTGACTGTAGATTAATACCTGTAACAAGCTAGGAAAACTATCTACATGAAGAGATTGAAGATTAACACCTGTAGCAAGCCAGGAAAACTATCTTTCTTTCTCAGGTCAGAGATTAATACCTGAAACCAGTCAGGACAACTATCTCATCGACCAACCTTTTTAAGTTCCAGATTAATACCTGTACCAAGCCAGGAAAACTATCTGTGGACGACTGACTGTAGATTAATACCTGTAACAAGCCATGAAAACTATTTACATGAAGAGATTGAAGATTAATGCCTGTAGCAAGCCAGGAAAACTATCTTTCTTTATCAGGTCAGAGATTAATACCTGAAACCATCCAGGACAACTATCTCGTCGACCAACCTTTTCAAGTTCCAGATTAATACCTGTAGCAAGCCAGGAAAACTATCTGTGGACGACTGATTGTAGATTTATACCTGTAGCAAGCCAGGAAAACTATCTGCATGAAGAGATTGAAGATTAATACCTGTAGCAAGCCAGGAAAACTATCTTTCTTTCTCAGGTCAAAGATTAATATCTGAAACCAGCCAGGACAACTATCTCGTCGACCAATCTTTTCAAGTTCCAGATTAACACCTGTAACAAGCCAGGAAAACTATCTTTCTCAGGTCAAATATTAATACCTGAAACCAGACAGGACAAATATCTACTCTACCATCTCATTCAACTTCAAATACAGTTCAGATACGCACCAGATATGGATGCCATCCTGACACCCATTCAGTTTCAGCTTATAGACACAATGTCATCAATCACTTTTGGATGGCATCTTTAAGCCCATCTCCAACAACTTTCTATCATCTCTCCAAATGGCATCTTTAAGCCCATTCCTCCTACCATCACATCACCGAGTGTAAATTTCTGGGCACTCTAGTGTCCAATCATCTTCCACCTTCGAGTCACGAATGGCAGATTTACCAATCTAACTCTTCAGGTGTAAGAAGATTGAACAGGGGCAATTGTTGTACCCCAAAATTTTCCCTCTCATTTTTCAAGTATTTGCTCACAAGATATTCTAAGACGTCAAGTTTGCAGCACTGATACATCAATTTAGGCTTGAAATTGGTACAAGGGCAAAATGGTCAATTGCATACTGGAAAGTCAAACTTTAACTTTTTTGGTCAACATTACAACCCAAAAATCAAATTTCATCAAGACATTCAAAAATATCAAGCTTGATCATTAAGAAGTCAAGAGAATAAAAAATCCAACTTTGCAGGACTTTGAGATTTTTCTAAGTATTTTCTATACTTGGTTAAATTCATTTGTTTCATGGCATTTTACTACAACTCCAAATAATTCAAGATGATGCAAGTAATTCAAGTTATTACAAAGTGACATTTTTGCAAAATTACATATTCTAAAACTATGTCTTGATTAAAGACTTTGTCACAATGTTTTGGCCCTTGATATAATGTGCATGAAATATCCCACAAGACCCAAAATTGTGACATACTACAAACTATGTTGTCCAAAGTTGAAGAAAATATGATATCACATTGCCACAACACACTATGCTTCTCTGCAAGAAAGCTTGTGCCATGCTGCCAATACAGTCCAAAACTGCTCTATGCAGTCTGCCCAAACCTGCACCATAACAGCCCCAAAGTTGCACCAAAATGGCAAAGGAAAAATTGTGGGAAGAAAGTGTCAAAACAGTAGGCAAAAGCAATTCAAAATGACTTATTTGTTTTCCCCCATAAACCACAGTCAAGGGGTCTACAAAAGAGGACTGTCTCATAAGACAAAAGGTGGGATTTTCGGAAGAGGCATAAAGAGAGAGAATAGAGAGTCTCATTGAGCAGAAAAATAGTATTCTTGTTAACCTTGACTGATTTTTAAAGATCAAATATGTTCTTGTTCAAAACAGAACCCCAACCTCTTACTCCACCATACAAACTCTCCCTAAGCCAAACACTTCATACAAAGTTTGTCCAAACATAAAAACAGTCCTTGTAGTGCTACTCACCTTCATCATCAAAAATACCAAAAATATTACAGTACAGTCCAACTCAGTTCTAGCAGTCCAGAGCAGCTTCCTGAAGACTCACAAGGTTATCACATCATTTGGAAAAGAATTCAGATCTAAAACAACCAGTGCAGCCCAAAGGTAAGTCCTCTTGACTTGATATCTTGTCATTACATCATTAACAAGCTGTTGTTCTTTGAAGACAAGATGTAGTACTTTATTATCATGTTAAACTAGTCATCTGCACTTTGTTTAGGCTCATTCAATCATTTGTTGTTCATGTTTATCCATCATATGCCATAAGCTAACCTGTACATTCAGTAAAATAATATTTAAGGTAGGAAAATGAAGCATGTATCGACACATATCCTCATGTGTCGACTCATCCTAGTGAAAAAATAGGGTATGAGTCAACATATAACCCCCATGCATCGACTCATACTGATTTCAAGTTACAAAATAGAAGTAGGAAAAGACTATGGGTCGACACATACACATTTCGTGTCGATGCAAGAAGGTGCATGAGTCGACACATCCCATTATGTGTCGACTCATACTGAGCAGATTTTGTCTTACAGGAGCAGGGAAAAGCCCATGAGTCGATACATACACATTTCGCGTCGATACAAGAAGGTGCATAAGTCGACACATCCCATTTTGTGTCGACCCATACTGAACTGATTTTGTTTTACATGGGCGGGAAGAAGCTATGTGTCGATGCATAGAAACATGGGTCGACACATAGCAGTTCAAAATGCAGTTTTCCTTTTATTTTACATTGTTTTACATTGTTTTCATTATCATTCGATATGGTTATAATATTTCAATCTCCACTTCATCCCCATTATAAATTTGTACCCCCATCCCTCTAAAGTGATGTAATAGCTTAGGATTTATTTTCCGCATGTTTACTTGCTTTCATATATTGCTAGTAATTAGGATGTATGGCAGGATAAAATCAGCAAATAGACAACTTAAAAATCAAAGACAAATGCATGAAATAAAACACACTTTGCACACATGCACCCTTAGGGTAATCTCACTTGTTGCCTATCGGAAAATAGTCATGTCCCTCATACATGGGCGTTTTAGAAAAAGACCCTCGATAAAAGATCGTAGTCCCTCGATGACCCTGGATGTTGCCTTTGGTAAACGATCTAGTCCCTAAAATGACATTGCTAAAACATCCCATATGTTGCCTTCTATGACTATACAAACGTCCCAATGCCCGTCCCTTCACACCCAACGATGGGGCTTCTTACCAAATCAATGGTAAGATAGCAACATCTAAAGGAGGAGGAAAAGCACATTTAATCCCTTTCGAGTAGGTAGATTCGCTTTTAGTTACTCGCTTGCTCACAACAAAAACATTTTTACCCACACTCTCACTTTTGAACTATTTTCAAAACAAGCACTTTGTAGGCATTCTTATAGAAACGAGAACCATTACGAAGTTCCATTTTCAAAATAATTTCAAAAACACATCTCACAAACACACTTTTGAACTATTTTTGAAACAAACACTTTGTAAGCGTTCTTATAGAAACGAGAACCATTACGAAGTTCCATTTTCAAAATACTTTCAAAAATCACCACCACAATCACACATTCAAACAAAAGCAAGTGATCTAGCGAGTAACTAAGAGCCAATGGAAAACCATGGATGAAAAGGTTGCTAATACCTTCTCTTTTCATAATATACCCCCCGAACTCAAAAACATCTCTAAAGGTCTTTCCTGTGCTTTTTCACCTTTCCTTTTTGGATAAAAGAAAAGTCGGTGGCGACTCTTGCTAACCGCAACATTTGCAAACACAAACGCAAAACAATCAAGTCAGTTCTCCCACCATATCACATATGCCATTGTCAACAATCAACGCTGTTATCCAGTGGATAGTGGGAACCAAGGGCTTTATCAGTACATTTCTGTAGGACTGGGAGAGGTGCAGGACCAACCTATCGGAAATTTTCACGGGCTACCTGGCAACCCTTTTGTGTGTAATGTGGGGCAGTTTCCCCCGTCCCCAGAACCTCGTCTTGTGGGGAACATGAGAGATAATCAGGACGATATAAGGAACTATCAGGAGCAGGTTTATGACTATGATCAGGATGAAGATCAACTTTCTGTTCGGCGTTCTCATCCGGAGGTTCAGGTTGAGGATAGGAGGTATCGGTTGTTGGAAGAACGTTTGAAGGCTGTGGAAGGGTAAGAAGTCCTCGACATGGGTGCTAATGATCTTGGGCTAGTATCTGGGGTGAAAGTTCCTCCAAAGTTCAAACCACCTGCATTTGAAATGCACAACGGATCTTCATGTCCCGTTACTCACGCAACTTCTTATTTCTGAAAGATGTTGGTGCATACCAAAGATCAGGGGCTTTTGATTCATTTCTTCAAGGATAGCCTATCTGGGGCATCCCTGGAGTGGTACATGAAGTTGGAGAAAACCCATATTCGTTGCTGGAACGATCTTGCTCGGGATTTTGTTAAACATTATAAGTACAATGTGGATATGGCGCCTAATCGCACTCAGTTACAAAATTTGTCACAGGGACTAAAAGAATCTTTCAAGGAATACGCTCATAAGTGGCGTGAGCTGGCTGCGAGGGTTTAACCTCCACTCATGGAGCGAGAACTTATTGATATGTTTATGAGTACCTTGCAAGGTCCATTTTACGAACACATGATAGGAAGTGCTTCAACAGGATTTGTAGATTTGGTTATGGCTGGTGAAAGAATTGAGGTGGGTTTAAAATTGGGGAAAATTCATATTGGAGGATGTAGTGGCTCATTAGGGGATGGTAAGAAACCATTCAATACTTACCCTAAGAAAAGGGAAGGTGACGCAAGTGCGGTTTACTCTCCTAGAGGAAGAAGAGAAGATCGTCAACACCAACAAATCAATGTTGTTTCTATTCCTGTTAATGCTCCTCCGCAGCAGAGACAAAATCCAGCACCTCAACAACAAAGACAGCAAGACGTTCCCCGTCAGTATAATAACCAAAAAATGAGGCAGCCGAGAAAGTTCGATCCTTTGCCAATATCTCTCACTGAAGCACTCCACCATTTGCTCGATTTAAAATTGATCAGTTTGAGAAGTGTGCCACCACCCACCAGAAGACTTCCTCATAATTATGGTGCTAATGCAAGATGTGAATTCCATTCTGGAGGAGTTGGTCATTCTACTGATAATTGTTTTGCGTTAAAATGCAAAGTACAAGACTTGTTGGATGCCAAGGCAATCGAGTTTACTCCAGCGAGCGGACTGAATGTACTCTAAAACCCAATGCCTAGACATGGATGGGGTGTTGTTAATATGATTGACGATAATGGAGAAATGTTGAATTTAGTTGTGAATGTGGAACAGGTGACTACTCTATTATGGTATGTTAAAATGTATCTGCTTGACAATTCTATTTTCCCAGGTTGTGCTTCAGACTGTGCAAAGTGTAGAGAGCAGCCGAAGGGCTGTGATGATTTGAAAGCTGGCATCCAGTTCATGATAGATGAGGGTTCTCTACAGTTCGTTAGAAGACCAAGATGCCGAAGGGTTACCAAAGAGGATGTTGCTATGTTATCTATTCCTTACACCCCTGCGCGCATTCCTACTCCATCTAGAGCGCCTCCTTTGATGATTACAGTACCTGGTCCCATACTGTATACTAGTGAGAAGGCCATCCCATGGCATTATGGTGCTGATGTTTATTACCACGGGGTGAGGCAAGAGATAAATCCTAGTTTTTCTGAGAAAGGAGTTACTAAAGACAATGAAAGGGATGTTCATAATTTCTCTGGCGTGGGTCGAATGACTAGAAGCGGGAGAGTGTTTGGTCCTTCCAATGTACAACATGTAGCTGATGCTTCTACCAGAGAGAAAGGAAAACGATAGGTGATGATTGGCAATCCGAGGGTTACACCAGCCAATGTGACTCAACCAATTCCGGTACCAGAAGCTTCTTCAATTCCCGATGAGGTTGAGGAGTGAATGAGAATTATCAGGAAGAGCAATTATATAATAATTGATCAGTTAAGTCACACCCCTTCTAAGATGTCTATCTTGTCGCTATTGATTTATTCAGAACCTCACAGAAATGCTTTGATGAAGTTGTTAAAAAATGAATTTATGCCACATGAGATAACAGTCAATCAGTTCGAGAATATTTGTGCTAATATATCTGCTGGGAACGGCCTGGGCTTCACAGATTTTAATCTTCCTCCAGAAGGGCGAGACCATAACAAAGTATTACACATTTCTATAGAGTGCAGGGGCACTACTTTATCCCAGGTTTTGGTAGACACGGGGTCGTCTTTGAATGTACTGCCTAAGTCAGCATTGATGAGGATTGATTTTTCCGGTATGGAGCTACGTCCTAGTGATTTGATAGTGAAAGCCTTTGATGGGTACCGAAGATCAGTATTTGGGGAGGTGGAGTTACCAATTAAGGTTGGCCCTCGCACCTTCACTACTACCTTTTTTGTGATGGATATACAGCCAAAATATTGTTATTTGTTGGGGCGGCCATGGATTCATAAAGCAGGGGCAATCACTTCTACTATTCACCAGAAACTCAAGTATACTACAGAAGAAAAGGTAATAACTGTGTACGGCAAGGAAGAGTATATTGCGAGTCATTTGATATCTTTCTACTATGTTGAGGTTGAAGGTGAGATACACGAGACTCCGTTTCAGGCATTTGAGACCGTTCATGCGGTCAATTTTCCTCCTCCGGATCCGAAAAGAAAGCCGGAAACTGTCATGTCTTCTCTCGGAGATGCTAGATCTATGGTGGAGAACGGTAACCCTGAAGGTTGGGGTCAGGTGATGGACGTCATCCATAAATTCAACAAATTCAGTCTTGGATTCAGTCCGGGTCAGTAGATTGCAACTCCCAGAGCATCCGGTTTATCGACTCCTGTGAAGTTTTCCCATCCTGGTGATGCTCAAGAAGGACACGCCAATGCAATTGGTGATGATAGAGTTGATGGCTACAATATTGAAGATTGGATTCATCCAAGTATTCCAGGCCAGGCACTCAACAATTGGACTTCTGTGGATGTTATCCAAGTTTCAAGCGCCGAGGAGTAATTTTCTTGTTTTCTTTTCTTATCATATCATAATTCCTATGCTCTGCCCAAGGCGTAGTGGATCATTTGTGTAGGGCCACCATGTTTATTTTCAAAAGTTTATCATGAAATGAAGGACGTTTTTGCATTCAAAATCATGTTCCATTTTTTTCTTTCTTTCTCTCTTTTCACTTTTCTTTGAATGGCAATGTTTCCCTTTTCACACACTGTCACTAAAAACACCAAAATATCATTTATGCAGATGCACTTCCACCACGGATTATATTGATAACGACTCTGCTATTGCTCATTATGACTTTGTTAATCCAATATATCAAGATGAAGAAGGGGAATATGAGGATTGTGATCTTCCTGAGGAATTAGCAAGATTGTTAAAACAAGAAGAGAAGGTTATCCAGCCGAATCAAGAGCCAATTGAGGTGGTGAATATTGGCACAGAAGAGGTAAGAAGAGAAGTCAAGATAGGGGCAGATCTCGAAGAAAGTATAAAAGTCAGATTAATTGAGCTACTCCGTGAATATTCTGATATCTTTGCTTGGTCTTATGAGGATATTCCAGGGTTGGATACAGATATCGTGGTGCATCGACTGACACTCAAAGAAGGTTGCTCTCCTGTCAAGCAAAAGCTCCGAAGAACTTATCCTGAGATGTCCTAGAAGATTAAAGAAGAAGTTTAGAAACAGTTGGATGCGAATTTCTTAAAATTCATCAATTATACGCCATGGATTGCAAATATTGTGCCTGTGCCCAAGAAAGATGGTAAAGTCAGAATGTGTGTGGATTATAGAGATTTGAACAGAGCCAGCCCTATGGATGACTTTCCTCTTCCTCATATTGATGTATTGGTCGATAATATTGCTCACTCTAGAGTGTTTTCATTTATAGACGGTTTTCCAGGTTACAATCAAATTAAGATGCCTCCAGAGGATATGGAGAAGACAACATTTATCACACCTTGGGGAACCTTTTGCTTTAAGGTGATGCCGTTTGGTTTGAAAAATGATGGGGCAACGTATCAGCGTGCCATGGTTACTCTCTTCCATGATATGATCCACAAGGAGATTGAGGTATATGTGGACGATATGATTGCTAAGTCTGACATGGAAGAGGAGCATCTTGTTCATCTGGAGAAGTTGTTTGAAAGACTGAGGCAGTTCCTGTTGAGGTTGAATCCATATAAGTGCACGTTTGGGGTGAAATCCGGTAAGTTATGGGTTTTATTGTAAGTGAAAAAGGCATTGAGGTTGACCCTGCCAAAGTGAAGGCGATACAGGAAATTCCCGAACCAAAAACAGAGAAGGAAGTCTGTGGTTTCTTAGGGAGGTTAAACTATATTTCTAGATTTATTTCTCATCTCATGGCCACATGTAAACCTTTGTTCAAGTTGTTAAAGAAAAATCAGACAATAAAATGGAATGAAAATTTCTAGAAGACATCTGACAAGATAAAGGAGTACTTGCAGGAACCTCCAATACTCATGCCGTCGGTGGAAGGAAAGCCACTAATCATGTATTTACCTGTGTTGGAGAACTCTATGGGTTGTGTCCTCGGTCAGCATGATGAGACAGGGATGAAAGAACAGGCCATTTATTACTTGAGTAAGAAGTTTACGGAGTGCGAGTCGAGGTACTCATTGTTGGAAAAGACGTGTTCTGCACTTGCTTGGGCTTCCAGACGTTTAAGGCAATACATGTTAACTCACACCACCTACTTGATATCCAAAATGGACCTAATCAAGTACATTTTCGAGAAGCCAGCTCTTACATGCAGAGTAGCCCATTGGTAGATGATACTCACTGAATATGATATCCAGTACAGTACACAAAAAGCGATCAAGGGTAGTATACTGGCTGATCATCTTGCTCATCAACCCATGGACAATTATGAACCAATGAAGTTTGATTTTCCATATGAGGAAATAGTGTACATTCGGGATTGTAATATACCAAGCCCAGACGAAGGACCCGAGCCAGGATCATGTTGGACGCTTGTGTTTGACGGTGCCTCCAATGCCATGGGCAACGACGTCAGAGCTATTATCACTTCCACCGAGGGATTCCACATTCCTTTCATGGCTCGTATTTGTTTCGATTTTACTAACAATATGGCCGAATATGAAGCTTGCATTTTTGATATTGAAGCGACGATCGACCTGCGAATCATGTTTTTGAAAGTTTACGGGGATTCCAATCTTGTACCAGCCAGATTAATGGAGATTGGGAGACTCATCATCAGAACTTGATTCCCTATTGTGAGCATGTTATGAAGTTGATTCCGTACTTCTAAGAGATCACGTTTGAATACATTTCCAAAGAAGAGAACAATCTAGCTGATGCACTGACAACTTTGTCCTCTATGTTCAAAGTTAAGTGGGCTAACGAGGCACCTTCCATTACCATCAGAAGATTGAATGATCCAGCTTTCTGTTTTGAGGCCAGTTTGAAGTCAGATGATAACCCTTGGTTTCATGATATTAAAAGATATCTTGAAACGCAAGAGTACCCTAAAGAGGCATCTATCACAGATAAGAAGTTCTTGAGAAGATTTTCGGCCAAGTTCCTTCTCAGTGATGGTGTGTTGTATAAGAGGCATCATGATGGTTTACTGCTCAGATGTGTTTACAAGAGAGAAGCATCCAGAATCATTGAAGAGATACATGAGGGTGATTTCGGGACTCACACCAGTGGGCATTCCATGGCTAAAAAGATTTTGCGAGCTGGTTATTATTGGTCCACCATGGAAGCTGACTATTATAATCATGCACGAGTTTGCCACAAATGTCAAGTATATGCTTATAAAGTACATGTGCCGCCTGTGCCGCTGAATTTCTTAAACTCTCTTTGGCCGTTCGCGATGTGGTGAATTGATATGATTGGCAAGATTGAACCGACTGCATCTAACAGACACCATTTCATTCTGGTTACCATCGATTATTTCACAAAATGGGTCGAAGCTGTATCTTATGCCAATGTCACCAAGCAGGTGGTAACTCGGTTCATTAAGCACAATATTATCTGTCGTTACAGAGTTCCCGAAAAGATCACCACCGACAATGGGTCCAATTTGAACAACAAAATGATGAAGGACTTTGTGAGTGTTTCAAAATCAAGCATCATAATTCTTCCCCATACCAACCAAAGATGAATGGTGTTGTCGAAGCGGCCAATAAGAATATTAATAAGATTGTACAAAATATGGTGGTAACCTATAAAGATTGGCATGAGATGCTGCCTTTTTCTTTACATGGTTATCGTACCACTGTGCATACTTCGACTGGGGCAACCCCTTTTTCTCTAGTTTACAGTATGGAAGCAGTGTTTCCTGTAGAAGTCGAGATCCCGTCTCTTAGGATCATGAGGGATGTTGAGCTTGATGAAAGTGAATGGGTACAAAATCGGCTGGGTCAGTTAGTACTTATCAATGAGAAGAGGTTGACGGTTGTATGTCATGGTCAAGTATATCAACAAAGGATGAGGAAAGCTTTTGACAAAAGTGTACAGCCTCAGTGTTACAAGCCAAATGACCTTGTGCTAAAAAGGATAATTCTTCCCCAGGGATATCCCAGAGGTAAGTGGGCTCTAACTTATGGAGGACCGTTAGTGGTCAGAAAGGTTTCCTCTGGTGGAGCGATGATGCTCGCAACCATGGATGGAGAATATTTCCCTCTCCCTGTGAATGCTGGCGTAGTTAAAAAATATTTTGCATAAAAAAAAGCCCGCTAAGTTGAAAACCCAAAAGGGCAACTTAGGCAAAAAGAGGGTGTCCCGATGAATTGAAAACCTGAAAGGGCGGTTCAGGAAAAAGTTAGGGACTTAAAGAAAATGACTACTCTCAGCATGCGATCCTTTGTCTCTTTTCTCTGTTTCCTCGTTCGACCACCTGGCCAAAGTTCGGAACTAGTCCAATAAGGCTTTGTCTGAAAGTAGGAAGACAGAAGCTTCAAAGTCATGAGGGTTATAGCAGGGTCGGAATTTGATGGATATTCGTATTCACATTGCCATTTGTAAACAACTGTTTGTTTTAATTTTGTAATTATTTGCTTCCAAATCTAAGCGCCATTTTCACAGGCTGATTTCTCAAAATCAATAAAAGATCTTCTTTCAGTATACATGCACATAATTTTCCTTTTACTATTTTGTTTGCAAAAACGTCGACTATTTTTGATAAACATATGCATATAAATTTTGTTGGCCTTACGTAAACATGGTAATCTAAGTTATGGTTAGTTGGTCGCTTGAAATACGGATAACTCATACAACTGCTATACTACGCAATGGGCATGTTTAATTCTCTTCTTGATGGAATACTCATTTACTTACTTATGGATGTTTTTCCAATTTGTTTCACGACTCTGTGCTGTTGGCAAGGGTCATGGTAACGGGGTAATGTCAAGATTGCAGCTGTTGTACCCCAAAATTTGCCCTCGCATTTTTCCCCAAGAAATCTCAGCTTCAAGTCTTTCCTGATTTTTCAAACCGCTCAAGAATCGGACAAACAGACTTTTCTTGTCAGCCAAGCGAAATTAGGGTTTTTACTGATTTTCAGGACTCTGGGTTGTTTCACAGTTGGCTTAGGGTTTTGGATGATTTTTGGTTCAATTTTGATCAGGCGAGCGTTATTTGGCATTTAATCAGGAATTAAGGTTTTGTGGGCATATTCTCAGAAAGATTAAAATTCCACAGCACGTCGCAGTTTATTCCGAGATTCGGGTTAAATTCGCATTATCTTGATTTAATCAGTAAAAGAGGCAGTTGGGTTGAATTCATGTTGTTTTGTTTGAGCCAGTCAAAAGAAAGATGCAGTGCTTGGTAAGAAATCAATAAAAAAGGGATTGCGTCTGATCAGTTTATGTGTTCGACTGTGCGTTGCTTTGAATGATGGGGACGTCAAGTTCATTTATTTTGATCAACAAGGTTTAGTTGATTATTTATGGTTCTAAGAATTAAATATTTGAAATTTAATTTTTATTTTATTTAATTTAAGGAACTATAAATAACAAGTAAATAATTAAAGAAAAGGAATTGAAAAGAGTTAAATGAATCAATGGAATTTTTATTTCATATTTAATAGTTGTTACAATTACTATTTGGATACAAGTATTTATTACGAAGTATTTAAAATAATAATGGTTTACAATAATTAAATTGAAAATAAAAAACTATCCTATTTTTTCTAAACATTTGCTAAGTCCCTAATCTCTTCATTCTTCACTTCGCTCCGGTGTTCCATTTTTCACCTGCAAAAGAAAAAAAGGAAGAAAAGTCAGAAAGCAGTTGAATTAAAAAAGACTGATAAAATTTGCAGTCATCATTAAGGGCCACTGACTGGGATCAGTTAACCCTCTCTGCAAATCGCGGGATTTCTCCCGGTTCACAAAGAGGGACAAATGTTTATTTGCTAAATATGAATGCACAAAAGTCAAAATTGCACAATTCAAAAATTATCCAAACTGCATAAGTTCAAAACTCCAAGTACAAATCAAACTGAAAATCCAAACTGAATCACAACTTCCAAACTCAAACTTGCTGTCAAAAATGCCAAGGAAGTACAAGTTACTATCACAAAGACTAGAAGCTGTCAAAAAAGAAGATTTTTGAAAGATATCAAAAAGGACAAAAAGCTGTCAAGGAGAGATCAAGTATGCAGAGGAAAATTATATGCAAAGCAACACATTTTCTTTTCATCATTTCCCAGAATAAAGTGGCCACTTTCAGAAAAATAGTACAGAATAAATCATATTATAATGTCTAACTGTACTGAGAAAGAGGAGAGAGAGAAAAAGCAAGCAGATGCAGGTTTTCAGGCTGAGGCAGAAGATACAAGAAAAGATATACAAAAGAGAACACAGTTCAGCAAGCAAACCAGGGGGAGAGAAATATACAAACTCAGAAAGCCTGAAGCCTCACATTACTGTCAAGGCCAAACCTGTATCAAACTTACTGAAACCAACAAAACAAACTCATAACCTGAAACACCACAACCCTGCCTCAACATACAAACTACACACATAAAAACCAAGCATAACCTGCATAAGAAAGGGGCCATAAACCAATTTCTCAACCCTTAAACCTGTTGAACCTGTCACAAAGCAAAAAAAAAAACTCAAAACCTGCTAATGCTCTAAACCTGCCTGTCATCAAACTGAAACAATACAAGCATAAACCTACTGCAAGCTCAAACCTGTCAAGGCCTCAACCAAGCCAAAAACTAGAAACAAAGCAAAGCCTAAGCATAACACCTGCTGAGCCTCATGAAACACAACCAGTCAATAACTCAGAAGAAAAAATCATGACCAGTTGAAGCCTCAAGACCACAACCTGCCTACTGTCCAGTTCAAACCAAAAACAATCAAACCTACTGTCAAAACCTCATACCAGCACAAAACCATTCCAACCAGTCTATACCAGAACAAGCATATAGCAAGTCAATAAAAAACCAGATAATCGGCATTAACCCAAAAGCCAGGATACCAGTTCAAAGGACCAAAAGCATTCAAAACCAACTCCTAAGCCTCAGAATCCCTTCATCATAGGCAGTAAATATTCAAGGCAAACTCAACAAAAGTTCTAGGCAAGCAAGCACACAAGAAGGCAAAGAAGGTACATAGGCAACAACATAGGCAACACGAGCGAGGCAACAAAGGCAAGCATACAGAAACATCAAGACAGTAAAGGCAACGAGAGAAGAAGAAAGAGTTAAATCAGGATCAGGTTTTCAGGGCAAATGTAAATCATCATAAAACCTAACCAGGGTCACCAAGAAGCAAAGATTCGTCACGTTCCTCTCGCCGTCCAGGCCTCCTGAGCGCCACATCCTCGTGTCTCTCCTCCTTCTCCAAAGTCAGGTAGTACAATCTTCTCCCTCTCTTTTTCTCCTTCACCTCATAACAATAAAAGATTAAGGTAAAGATTCAAATCGAAAACGCATGCAATTCGTAAAAAATGGAAACATAAACATCAAAAACGAACCTTGTATCATAAGAACACTGAGCTCATGCCATGGAGGGAAGAGAGATTTGGGGAGAGCGACGCTGGTGGCTAGACGGCGGAATCACTCAAAATCAGAAGAGAACGTTGAACGAAAAGTACGAACGGCGCCGTCCCAAACCCTAACGCGTTATCAAATGAACAACAATCCTCAAACCCTAAAAAACGCTGCTCCAAACAATCAATGGGCCTGACCCGTTTCTAATATCCGCCCAAGCCCATTCATATTAATTAATCCCTTTTTGTTACCTAATGCTAACAATATTTTCTTATACAAACATAATTAAAAATACAAAATGTGATAATAATACTTTAATACAAAAAATATTTAAAAACATATTTCTAATATACATAATTTAATTTCTAAATACTTGATTAAAATACATTTGTACATATCATACATTTTTTATCATATAGTTAAAATTGAAAATATCTTTTTTTTAAGTATATACTTGTATATAAAATAATAAAATATATTTTTTTTATCATATAATTAAAATTGAAAACATTTTTTTTAATTAAAATATATCTTTGTACATAATAGACAAAATACATATTTTTTCTAACATTAAACTCTTAAACACTTAATTAAAACATTTCTGTATATAATAAACAATGATGCATCTTATACATTTTTCAATTAGAACTTGAACATACGATTTAATTTAAAACATTTTCTTTTGTACATATTAAAAATATACAAATCAAAGATTCCTTAAAACACATATTTAGGTCAAATACCCTAATCTCGCCTTAATTTCATATTGTCGCACCTGTAAATATCCCCATTCATATACTTGTACACTTACAATATATTTCACATTATACACTTACACGATACAAATACATTCACATTTTCCTATACACATTTGTTTATCTTATATTTGTATATTCGATATTTACATTTGGTCGCAAATTCGATTTGGTTGTAACTTATTGGATACTATAAGTCTCATCCCCATTCATATACATGTACCCCCACTCCCGGATACTATTTTGTAATAGCGTAGATTTTATATTCCGCAATTTACAGTTTTCCAATTATACCATGGTTAGACCTAGGGTTTGCATGTACATAAAATCAAACGCTAGATAACCTAATACAAGACAAATACATGTAATCAATACACAATCACACTTGCACCCCCTAAGGTAATCCCACATGTTGCCTTCCAAAATGGGCCATGCTTGCACGTCGAGTATTTTTTGGCAAAACAAAATCAAATGATCATAAGTCTCAAAGTGTTGCCTAAACGGAATGATCATAGTCCCTTCAAAGCAAATTGCCAAAGACACTTGGCATCATTGCATTCATGGTTCATACGATGACCCGCGCCCGTCCCGAATAAACTTCCTAAACGCAAGATTGTCCACCAATTTCAATGGTGGAACAAAATTGTTAAAAGGGGTTAAAACATAACAAAAACCTTTTAGTACAATAGGGTAGACAAAACTCTTAGTTACTTGAGATCAATTTGCAAAAACGCTTGCCTTCTTTTCAAAAACCACAATCCACAACACTTTCAAACAAACTCTCAAAAAAACATTTGAAACATCTTTTCGAAAAGATCCACACTTTTGTAAAACACTCAATCACGAGTCAAATACATTAGTTGCCTAAGACAAGGCATCTTCTTCCAAAACATTTTCAAAAGCACCCACACACACACCATTTTCAAGCAATCGAAAAACAAGGCAAGTGATCTAGAAAACCAAGTAACTAAGAGCCCATGGATAACCATGGATGGAAAGGGTGCTAATACCTTCCCTTTTCATAATCTACCCCCCGAACCCATGAAATATCTCAAAAGGTTTTTGCTGTGCTTTTTTAACCTTTCCTTTAGGATAAAATAAAAAGTCGGTGGCGACTCTTGCTCAACCGCACAAGTGCGAATACGAACGCAAAACACTAGTCAGTTATCCCACCGTATCACAGAACTGGCGACTCTGCTGGGGAGAATTTTTTTTTTAAGTGGGGTTACCTTAGGGTTTAGATCACCTCTATTTTCAATCGATTGCTTTGTTTGCTTTTACATTTGTGGGCTTTGTATCGGAGTTTCATAGATCCTAACCCGGATCTGGGGATACCTTCTTAGAAAGTAGCAACAAGGCTGTGAGGGAACTGTGCGGGGTATACCGACATGGTTGAAGCAGTCTGCTACGTTGATGTGGCACTTTGGTGTGTACCGGTAACCCTTGAGCTCAGTCAAGGAGAGTACGGGGCCGCCGCGTGGTGTCGTGAAGCATCAACTGACCTTAGGAACCTTAATTGAACCATCTTGGCCTCTTTAGGGTAGTGAGATAACTGACTTTGGTGTAGTCCGAGGTTGGTTGATACTCGATACTACACCCAATTAAGGGTTGCTTTCCTGGAATATTTCGGTCGCCAGTTCAGTGGCTAAATCGAAACGATGAACAATGAAAGCAATCTAGTGATATTGGGATCCTTAGAACCCGGTTACTTCTAATAGGACAGGTTGAGCCCACCAACTCCAAGAGGGTAATACCCAGACCCCATGCAAGCCTAAACCTAAGGACTTGTTTGTTTTGTGTGAATATGTTTGCTTGTATATACACTCACTTGCCTTTTGCATACATGTACATAACATCATGACATCATACCATAGCATTTTCAATAACCATTTCAAGGATCTCGAAGGTTCTTTTGATGCAGGGTTACGTTGAACTAGACGTCTACCAAGGGGCAAGAGGTTTCTCCTCTAACCAATACCATCAAATTTCAAGTACAACAACTTGAATCAGTGGCTATGACCCACTGGACATGGTGAGCTTGATTCTCGTGGAGGGACATCCACCAATACAAAGCTCTTCAATCAAAAGTTCAAGAACAACAACTTGAATCAGTGGCTATGACCCACTCGACATGGTGAGCTTGATTCTCGTAGAAAGACATCCACCGGTGCAAAGTTCTCCAATCAAAGATCGAAGTTCAACCTCTAACATTTTCTTGTGTTTACCCCAAGAGATCCTTGAAAACATTGCATATATATATCACACATGTCATTGCATAACAGGTTTCTCCCATACGGGTCTCCTTATTCTTCCTACTGTTTATTTCAGTAAGATGGATATGGAACAAACAGTGAAGGATCTCCAGGCTCAAAATGCTCAATTCCAACAAATGCTGTTGGCTATGGGTAAAGGGCAAGAAGATCTGAAAGCTCTCCTTCTCAAAGACAAGGGGGTCAGTCTTGAAGAAGACCACAGTTTGGGGATTGATGAAGCTGGTTACTTTGAAGAACAATATCCTTCAGCTGATGATAAGTAGAAACAGTTGGAGGATCGCCTCGATGCTATGGAGGTTCAACAAATACCTGGCTTGGATCTAGGAGACTTAGGTTTGGTTCCTGGATTGGTCATTCCGCCAAAGTTCAAAGTCCCTACCTTTGCTCTGTACGATGGAGTCTCTTGCCCTCAGATGCATCTAAGATCTTATGTCCGCAAGATTCAACCATACACAGCTGATCCAAAGCTTTGGATCCATTTCTTCCAAGAAAGCCTGGTAGGGACTCAACTCGAATGGTTCTATCAATTGGAGAGTTCTCGCATCCGTACCTGGGGGGACTTGGCTACTTCTTTTTACAAACAATATTAGTATAATGCTGATCTTGCACCAACTCGTGTGCAATTGCAGAACATGACCATGGGTTCTGACGAGAGCTTCAAAGGGTATGCTCAGAGGTGGAGAGATCTGGCCGGCAGGGTGCAACCTCTTTTAACTGACAGAGAGCTGATTGACATCTTCATGGGGACGTTGAAGGGGCCTTTCTTTGATCACTTAATTGGAAGCTCCTCAGTCGGGTTCACCGAGCTAATACTGACTGGCGAAAGGGTCGAAGCTGGCATCAAAAGTGGTAAAATCCAAGGAGCTACAACCTCCAATATTCAGTTATTTCCCTATAACGGAAAGCAAGAGTCCAGTGCAATGACTAGTCAAAAGGGTCGTCATGATCAACACGCAGGGGCAATCCTAATCTCTGATCCCGCAACTGTGCAACAAAAACGGGGCAAGAGACGTAGGGTGAGATATCAAGAAAGGCAGTATACTGACATCAACATGCCTTTGTCGCAAGCATTTCAACAATTGCTGAAGTTGAAGTTAATTACGCCAAAGGACTCTCCTCAAAATCCTGATACTTCCTCTTCTAGGTTTGACCCAAGTGTGAGATGCGCCTACCATTCTGACAGTCCTGGGCACGACACTGACAGCTCTTGGACTTTGAAGAACCAGATTCAAGACTTGATTGATGTCGGGGAGATCATGTTTTGACCCTCCAAGTGTGATCACTGCTGATATGCCAAATCATTGAGATTGTTTTTGTTTCATTTGAATTTGCGAGATGTAATATCTTTGTCATTCGAACAATTATCTCTTAATGTCAAACGTTGTTTCATTAATGCATTGCATATGTTTGTCTTGAATTCATCCATTCGTTTCACTACTCTTATGCTTTTCTTTATGATATTTGACTCTTGATAAAAAGCTGCAAGCCTTTAGAGGGAGGATGACGAAATAATACCATAATCTTATACAGTATGCTTTTGAACAGACCTTGCTGATGATGTACAGGCATTTCTTTCAATTCCCAAACACTGGAGTTATAAGGAAGATAATCCCTAGTCAACCCCTTCGAGCCAAAGAAGTAGGAGTTTTCTATTCTAAACAATCAAAACCTTTGATATAAACCTGGGGCAGGGTAGTATCTCAGTTAATTCAAAAGAAAATGCGCATTGAAGTCGCAAACTCTCAGTTCTTAATACAACGAACGATGTCAAGAAAGAAAGCATTCCTTTGGAACCAAAAGACCGGGGTGGTTCCATATCACATAGACAGTCAATCTCTCAAAAGAGAAAGAAAAAATCCCACCGAGCCAAAACCTATAAAGGAGGCTTAAGAAAGCTGGGGCATCCCGCTGACAGTAATTTCGAAAATGGGAACAGTCAGGCAAAAGTTAGGGATAACAAATCAAAATCAAAATAGTGAGGTCATTACAAATCCTCAACAACATGAAAAATGTTGAAAAAGAAAAAAGAGATGATGACTGTCTCCCTGAATTCAAACTGGTGAACCATCGCCCAAAAGTCGTTCCAAACTCAAAACAGAGTGTGACGCACAATTAACTGAGCTTAGGTATGAAGAATATCACGAAGAGCGGGTGGGTACAAATATACTTTGAGCCTTTATCCTTTGTTTCTTAAACCGTGAACCAAGCCACGTTACAACCCTTCAAAAGTCCTAATTGAAGCATGGGTTAGTTCGAAAGCATACTGTTACAAAAGGTATCTTGACTCCTGTAGGGCTTTGCTCTAAATCTTGTGTTAACTTGTCTTATGAAAAGTTTCTGCTAAAAAACGCATTTTTCAAAACTTCGAGACAAACATAAACTTTGCATTACTTGAATATCACTGTTCGCATTTGACTATTTGTTTGACAGCGAAGAAATTCATACAGTGAATGTTCGGAGGAACGAAAACTCTCTCAGTGAACAAAAATCATTTCAAAAGGATGACACTTCCAACGACAAATCTCCTATCAAAAAGGGGCATGACATGGCACTATCCAGTTAACCTGGGGCAGTCCAGTCAAGGTTTCAACAGATCTTTCAAAATTCAGTTAACCTGGGGCAGTCCAGTCAAGATTTCAACAAAATCTCTCAATTGCAGAGTAACCTGGGGCAGGTCTCCATCACCATCACTTGGGGCATTCGAATGTTAATCTCAAGGGTTACGAACATACCAAGTTTCCCAGCAACATCACATGCATTTGATACTGGGGGCAGTGATGACACCTCTCTAGCAGACCTGCAATCATGGGTTTATTTCCCCAACATTTGCCAAGGATTTATGCTCCAGCACAAATTACCTTTCAACAGCATTCTTAGCATATGCAATCATCAAGGTTCCTTCATCTTGAAGTAGTAATCATCAAGGTTCCTTCATCTTGAAGTAGTAATCATCCAGGTCCCTTCATCCTGAAGTAGTAATCATCAAGGTTCCTTCATCTTGAAGTAGTAATCATCCAGGTTCCTTCATCTTGAAGTAGTAATCATCAAGGTTCCTTCATCCTGAAGTAGTAATCATCAAGGTTCCTTCATCTTGAAGTAGTAATCATCCAGGTTCCTTCATCTTGAAGTAGTAATCATCAAGGTTCCTTCATCTTGAAGTAGTAATCATCCAGGTTCCTTCATCTTGAAGTAGTAATCATCCAGGTTCCTTCATCTTGAAGTAGTAATCATCAAGGTTCCTTCATCTTGAAGTAGTAATCGTCCAGGTTCCTTCATCTTGAAGTAGTAATCATCCAGGTTCCTTCATCCTGAAGTAGTAATCATCAAGGTTCCTTCATCTTGAAGTAGTAATCATCCAGGTTCCTTCATCTTGAAGTAGTAATCGTCCAGGTTCCTTCATCTTGAAGTAGTAATCATCCAGGTTCCTTCATCTTGAAGTAGTAATCATCAAAATTTTCTTCATCACCTGCTGAAAATTGCAACCACCAACAGAATACCGGGCAATTAAAACTCCCAATTTCTGACCCTCAACAAAATCAAGATCTATGATATAGTTCAGATGTGACCCAATATTTGGCGACATTCTGCAACTCATTCAGAATTTCACTCAAGATATAGTTCAGATGTGACCCTGATTTGGCGACATTCAGTAACTTATTTCAGACCAACACCTACAGCAATCAAAGGACTCTCACAATCCCCAGCCAGAGAACCTTCCAGAAGCTAACTCCACTCAGAGTCAAGTTTCATTATCACCAGCGAAGCTAAAACTTCAAATTATCAGTCCCTAGCGGAGCCAGACCATTGAACCTACTCCCCACAGAGTTTTGGGAGGGCAAATCTTGAGTTCCCCAGTGAAGTCGCCAGAGTTACTTCCCACCGGACTGGAAATTCTCAATCTTACCTCCCCAGCATGAGTCTACTAGTTTGGAACTCCCCAGTAGAGGTCATCAAGAATTCTCTTCCCCAACAGCAGCCAAGGAATTATTTTCCCAACAGCAGTCAAGATTCTTTTATCTTCGGCCATCTCAGATTCATTTATCCTCAGCAAGATAGCTCCTCAGCTTACATGCGCATTCATCACATTCATGTCATAAACATTGATGTCACGTACATTGCATCATGCATCATAACATTGCATACAACTAACCCTTTGCCTTTTCAGGTAAGATCAGTCGACAGACACAGATCATCTCCCAAGATTCATCCAGAAATAGTTCAGATGTGACCCGGACACGACGACATTCTGATACTTATTCCAGATTCATCCAGACGCATCATCAGGAAACCCTACACCGGTTCCTCTTCAACTTCAAGACTTCTGAAAATAGTTTACGGATTCTTCCCTACAACGGATGTCAATCTACCAACTTGTTCAGACTCTTCTCAACTTCTGAAAATAGTTTACGGATTCTTCCCAACAATGGATGTCAATCTACCGACTTGTTCAAACTCTTCTCAACTTCAAAACAGTTTACAGATTCTTCCCTACAATGGATGTCAATCTACCGACTTGTTCAGACTCTTCTCAACTTTTGAAAACAAGATCACAGACGCTTCCCAACAACGGACGTTGCTCTATTGCTTACTCAATCCCAACTCCTGAAAATAGTTTACGGATTCTCCGAAACGTGGATGTCAATCTGTTGCTTGCTCAGACCCCCAATTCAGAGATGTTCCAAAACAGGGATGCCTTTCTGATACTTGCCCACTCACTTTTGACATACAGTTCAACATGTCCAGATGGCATCTATAAGCCCATCCTCCTACCAGCAGTCACCAGATGGCATCTCTAAGCCCATCCCCCGATAAAATTCTATCGCACCAGGTGGCATCTTTAAGCCCATCACCAAATGGCATCTTTAAGCCCATTCACATCTACCATCACATCGCCGAGTGCAAATTTTCTGGGCACTTTAGTGTCCAATCTTCTTTTACCTTCAAGTCGCGAAAGGCAAACTTGCCAATCTAACTCTTCAGGTCCAAGAAGATTGAACAGGGGCAACTGTTGTACCCCAAAATTTTCCCTCGCATTTTTCCCCAAGAAATCTCAGCTTCAAGTCTTTCCTGATTTTTCAAACCGGCTCAAGAATCGGACAAACAGACTTTTCTTGTCAGCCAAGCGAAATTAGGGTTTTTACTGATTTTCAGGACTCTGGGTTGTTTCACAGTTGGCTTAGGGTTTTGGATGATTTTTGGTTCAATTTTGATCAGGCGAGCGTTATTTGGCATTTAATCAGGAATTAAGGTTTTGTGGGCATATTCTCTGAAAGATTAAAATTCCACAGCACGTCGCAGTTTATTCCGAGATTCGGGTTAAATTCGCATTATCTTGATTTAATCAGTAAAAGAGGCAGTTGGGTTGAATTCATGTTGTTTTGTTTGAGCCAGTCAAAAGAAAGATGCAGTGCTTGGTAAGAAATCAATAAAAAAGGGATTGCGTCTGATCAGTTTATGTGTTCGACTGTGTGTTGCTTTGAATGATGGGGACGTCAAGTTCATTTATTTTGATCAACAAGGTTTAGTTGATTATTTATGGTTCTAAGAATTAAATATTTGAAATTTAATTTTCATTTTATTTAATTTAAGGAACTATAAATAACAAGTAAATAATTAAAGAAAAGGAATTGAAAAGAGTTAAATGAATCAATGGAATTTTTATTTCATATTTAATAGTTGTTACAATTACTATTTGGATACAAGTATTTATTACGAAGTATTTAAAATAATAATGGTTTACAATAATTAAATTGAAAATAAAAAACTATCCTATTTTTTCTAAACATTTGCTAAGTCCCTAATCTCTTCATTCTTCACTTCGCTCCGGTGTTCCATTTTTCACCTGCAAAAGAAGAAAAGGAAGAAAAGGAAGAAAGCAGTTGAATTAAAAAAGACTGATAAAATTTACAGTCATCATTAAGGGCCACTGACTGGGATCAGTTAACCCTCTCTGCAAATCGCGGGATTTCTCCCGGTTCACAAAGAGGGACAAATGTTTATTTGCTAAATATGAATGCACAAAAGTCAAAATTGCACAATTCAAAAATTATCCAAACTGCATAAGTTCAAAACTCCAAGTACAAATCAAACTGAAAATCCAAACTGAATCACAACTTCCAAACTCAAACTTGCTGTCAAAAATGCCAAGGAAGTACAAGTTACTATCACAAAGACTAGAAGCTGTCAAAAAAGAAGATTTTTGAAAGATATCAAAAAGGACAAAAAGCTGTCAAGGAGAGATCAAGTATGCAGAGGAAAATTGTATGCAAAGCAACACATTTTCTTTTCATCATTTCCCAGAATAAAGTGGCCACTTTCAGAAAAATAGTACAGAATAAATCATATTATAATGTCTAACTGTACTGAGAAAGAGGAGAGAGAGAGAAAAAGCAAGCAGATGCAGGTTTTCAGGATGAGGCAGAAGATACAAGAAAAGATATACAAAAGAGAACACAGTTCAGCAAGCAAACCAGGGGGAGAGAAATATACAAACTCAGAAAGCATGAAGCCTCACATTATTGTCAAGGCCAAACCTGTATCAAACTTACTGAAACCAACAAAACAAACTCATAACCTGAAACACCACAACCCTGCCTCAACATACAAACTACACACATAAAAACCAAGCATAACCTGCATAAGAAAGGGGCCATAAACCAGTTTCTCAACCCTTAAACCTGCTGAACCTGTCACAAAGCAAAAAAAAAAAAACTCAAAACCTGCTAATGCTCTAAACCTGCCTGTCATCAAACTGAAACAATACAAGCATAAACCTACTGCAAGCTCAAACCTGTCAAGGCCTCAACCAAGCCAAAAACTAGAAATAAAGCAAAGCCTAAGCATAACACCTGCTGAGCCTCATGAAACACAACCAGTCAATAACTCAGAAGAAAAAATCATGACCAGTTGAAGCCTCAAGACCACAACTTGCCTACTGTCCAGTTCAAACCAAAAACAATCAAACCTACTGTCAAAACCTCATACCAGCACAAAACCATTCCAACCAGTCTATACCAGAACAAGCATATAGCAAGTCAATAAAAAACCAGATAACCGGCATTAACCCAAAAGCCAGGATACCAGTTCAAAGGACCAAAAGCATTCAAAACCAACTCCTAAGCCTCAGAATCCCTTCATCATAGGCAGTAAATATTCAAGGCAAACTCAACAAAAGTTCTAGGCAAGCAAGCACACAAGAAGGCAAAGAAGGTACATAGGCAACAACATAGGCAACACGAGCGAGGCAACAAAGGCAAGCATACAGAAACATCAAGACAGTAAAGGCAACGAGAGAAGAAGAAAGAGTTAAATCAGGATCAGGTTTTCAGGGCAAATGTAAATCATCATAAAACCTAACCAGGGTCACCAAGAAGCAAAGATTCGTCACGTTCCTCTCGCCGTCCAGGCCTCCTGAGAGCCACATCCTCTTGTCTCTCCTCCTTCTCCAAAGTCAGGTAGTACAATCTTCTCCCTCTCTTTTTCTCCTTCACCTCATAACAATAAAAGATTAAGGTAAAGATTCAAATCGAACACGCATGCAATTCGTAAAAAAGGGAAACATAAACATCAAAAATGAACCTTGTATCATAAGAACACTGAGCTCATGCCATGGAGGGAAGAGAGATTTGGGGAGAGCGACGCTGTTGGCTAGACGGCGGAATCACTCAAAATCAGAAGAGAACGTTGAACGAAAAGTACGAACGGCGCCGTCCCAAACCCTAACGCGTTATCAAATGAACAACAATCCTCAAACCCTAAAAAACGCTGCTCCAAACAATCAATGGGCCTGGCCCGTTTCTAATATCCGCCCAAGCCCATTCATATTAATTAATCCCTTTTTGTTACCTAATGCTAACAATATTTTCTTATACAAACATAATTAAAAATACAAAATGTGATAATAATACTTTAATACAAAAAATATTTAAAAACATATTTCTAATATACATAATTTAATTTCTAAATACTTGATTAAAATACATTTGTACATATCATACATTTTTTATCATATAGTTAAAATTGAAAATATCTTTTTTTTAAGTATATACTTGTATATAAAATAATAAAATACTTTTTTTTTATCATATAATTAAAATTGAAAACATTTTTTTTAATTAAAATATATCTTTGTACATAATAGACAAAATACATATTTTTTCTAACATTAAACTCTTAAACACTTAATTAAAACATTTCTGTATATAATAAACAATGATGCATCTTATACATTTTTCAATTAGAACTTGAACATACGATTTAATTTAAAACATTTTCTTTTGTACATATTAAAAATATACAAATCAAAGATTCCTTAAAACACATATTTAGGTCAAATACCCTAATCTCGCCTTAATTTCATATTGTCGCACCTGTAAATATCCCCATTCATATACTTGTACACTTACAATATATTTCACATTATACACTTACACGATACAAATACATTCACATTGTCCTATACACATTTTTTTATCTTATATTTGTATATTCAATATTTACATTTGGTCGGAAATTCGATTTGGTTGTAACTTATTGGATACTATAAGTCTCATCCCCATTCATATACATGTACCCCCACTCCCGGATACTATTTTGTAATAGCGTAGATTTTATATTCCGCAATTTACAGTTTTCCAATTATACCATGGTTAGACCTAGGGTTTGCATGTACATAAAATCAAATGCTAGATAACCTAATACAAGACAAATACATGTAATCAATACACAATCACACTTTCACCCCCTAAGGTAATCCCACATGTTGCCTTCCAAAATGGGCCATGCTTGCACGTAGAGTATTTTTTGGCAAAACAAAATCAAATGATCATAAGTCTCAAAGTGTTGCCTAAACGGAATGATCATAGTCCCTTCAAAGCAAATTGCCAAAGACACTTGGCATCATTGCATTCATGGTTCATACGATGACCCGCGCCCGTCCCGAATAAACTTCCTAAACGCAAGATTGTCCACCAATTTCAATGGTGGAACAAAATTGTTAAAAGGGGTTAAAACATAACAAAAACCTTTGAGTACAATAGGGTAGACAAAACTCTTAGTTACTTGAGATCAATTTGCAAAAACGCTTGCCTTCTTTTCAAAAACCACAATCCACAACACTTTCAAACAAACTCTCAAAAAAACATTTGAAACATCTTTTCGAAAAGATCCACACTTTTGTAAAACACTCAATCACGATTCAAATACATTAGTTGCCTAAGACAAGGCATCTTCTTCCAAAACATTTTCAAAAGCACCCACACACACACCATTTTCAAGCAATCGAAAAACAAGGCAAGTGATCTAGAAAACCAAGTAACTAAGAGCCCATGGATAACCATGGATGGAAAGGGTGCTAATACCTTCCCTTTTCACAATCTACCCCCCGAACCCATGAAATATCTCAAAAGGTTTTTGCTGTGCTTTTTTAACCTTTCCTTTAGGATAAAATAAAAAGTCGGTGACGACTCTTGCTCAACCGCACAAGTGCGAATACGAACGCAAAACACTAGTCAGTTCTCCCACCGTATCACAGCAGCGGGTCATCAAGATCGATGAACCCAGATGAAGTCAATTCCCCCCATAATGGAATTTATTATGTTTCTTTGCTGCATTTTCAGATGTATCTTGATTGATTATTTTAGCATTGTCTGCATGTAGGAATTTGTTTATGTCTGAATGTCAGTCCTGATGCGTTGAATATTTTTGCCTTGAAGTAATCATTTAGTTTTACTTAATCCATTCGTTATCACTCTTTAAATGATTTTCGGGAATTTTGATACCAACTATGCCAATTATTTTGCTTAGTTAAAAGCTTGGAGGAAGGAGTTTAGTTAAAAGTGATGTATGTGGTGGTATGCTTTTGAGTAGAACCTTGTTGGTGATGTACAGGCCTTGTTTCAATCCTTAAAAACTGGAGATATAAGGGAGATAGACCCTCACTAACCCCTCTGAGCCTTTGAAGTAGGAGTTTCTTTTTCTGTTAAAAAAAAACCCTTATTTTTTAACCCGGGCCAAGGTAGATGTTCAGTTAATTTGATCAAATATTCGAATTTCAGAAGGAGTCCCATCTAAGGATCATTGCATTTTTATCCCCCGCATTATGAGATCAGGAAAATGTCAAAATCATAATGTTTATTTCCTCACAAGAATCATGAGGTCAAGATCGAATTGATACAAAAATGGCTATCCCTCGCTGACCAAGGAATGAGGCAGTTACTTTTCTTCCCAAAGGTTCCAAGACCTAAGATTACACGATTTGTTCGAAAGAAAGAAAAGGAAATGAATAAGAAATAAAAATCCCCGCTAAACCGAAACTTGAAAACCAGTCGCTTAGGCAAAAGTCAGGGTATCCCGCTGGACTCCCAATTTAGAATGTAAAAGAATTTTTCCAGGAAAAAGTTAGGGAAAGCAAAAAAAATGTAAAAAAAAGCCTGAAAGGCAAAAAAAAGGATTATCCAAGTTAGTCTTATTAAAAAAAAAGTAAAATCATGTGATCAAATACAAAAAAAAAAGAGAAGAAAACAAAGTCTAAGAGACAATCGTGTCAAGGAATTTGTCGTGATTACCCAACCGTTATTAACCCTTTTGAGAGATGAAGTGTCTGTGTCAAGTCAACTGAACTTAGGACCGGAGAACATCATGAAGGGGGTGGGCACCAAATAACTCGAGCCAAAAAAAACGTTTTTATAAAAAAACTGTAAACCAAGCCACGTTATGAAAATTTAAAATTCCTAACTGAAACATGATTTTAACTCAAAAGCGTATTGCGACAGGATAGCATTCCCTAAATTTCGCAAAAATGTGATGCATATCCATGTTGGTATCTTTCCGCCTACATCATGTTTGTTTTAAAGAAGAAACAGTCTTTGAAAATTGTGTACTCTAGTTAGTGATTCATTCACAATAAAGAGGCAACATCTTTTTCATTCATGATTTTTAATTTCAAGGTTTATGTAATTATCGCACCAGGGTTGGCATTCCCATAATAAACATCTTTCTGCATACAAAACATTTGTTTGACATCAAAAAGAGTTCACACAATGAACATCAGTGAAGAGCTTAATGTTGTCAGGAGGGGACGATTTGGCTACTCCATTGGACGAAGGCCATTCATGTCATAAAGTGTTCAGGAATCCCCAACAAAATATTCCATGACAGGGTTTTGTACCCCAGTGGATTCTTGTTTCCTCAGCATAGTTTTGTTTCCCATAAATCTTTTTCAAGAGAAAAGCTCCGATCTAAGGCTTCAAGTTTAATGACGTCTCATGTCCCCGATGGAGTTTCTTAGAAAGAATCCACCATTTGAAGAAGTTTCAATTCCTTAGTGGAGTTTCCAATCAGAGATTCCTCGTCCTGATCTCTCATTTCCCCACTAAATTGTGGTTGGGAGAATCCTTATTAAAGGATCTTTCCTTATCCCTGGTAGTCATTAATGGTCGATTAGTTGAAATTTTGTTAACCTGCGGCAGGCGTTAAAGGTTTTTTTTCGACAGAAGTTTCCCCAATGAGGATTTCTCTTCTCGCGTTTGGTTGTTTATCTTGGTATCATCCGCAACACGTCTGCACGCCATATTTTCCAGAAGCCACAGTCTTGCTGTGATCATTTCCAACGTCATCCAACTTCCTTTTTGGTATCCCCTCCAGAATTTACAACTTCAATCGGATTTCCTCTGGCTGAGTTTGCAATTTACTTTTGCAACTCCTCTCAGTGTTTGCAGCATGTTTCTACCAGTTACTCATTTGTTACTTCCCATAGAGTTTTAGCTCTTTGAGGGTTCCTCTCTAGCGATTCCTCATATCTTCTCTCCTCCCTTGGATTTTGCAATATATTTTTGCAAGTCTTGTCGGATTCTGACTTTATGATCGCTGGCCTTTCGATCGGCCATTTCCCAGTGAAGCATTTAATCATGCATCATTACATTTCATCTACCAAAACGTGTAGCATTTCCATTATATGGAGCATTGCTCTATAAAAAAATTTCAAACATGCATCGGAACATAAGCCATTACTGTTTCTTTTATTCCCCAGTGATTTTGCCATAACTTCGGATTATATCCCCAGCGAGGTCTTCATCTTCATTATCTCAGTTTCACCCCATACAAATATCCTTTTTATGTCAATCATTTGATTGGTCAGGTGTTTACTCTTGATCGTGGTTCAGTTTTGCCTTGGCACAGTCTTCTCAGGTTTAGTCTTCACTACCCTCGTTGGTTTATTCAAATGTCTATTAATCTACCTTTCGAATACCAGTTTCATCCTGATATTCGCTTTCAGAAGGTTTTTAGGTATACGCCCTAATCTCCTTGCTTTGGGTCGAGCTCAGAGTTTCGTCTCCTCACCTTGCGCATAAAACCCAGTTTCGTCCTGGTACTCATCTAGTTTAGTGTCTCCTAGCTAGTTATAATGAGTCGAGTTTCGTATCGTTTTTGTTTTCATACCTTGGACTTTATCAGTTATCATTTACTGAACCCTTTTTCGGTTATCATTTACGGAGTCTCTTTGCGGTGTTCGTACTGCGTCCCTGGTTGAATTTAGTCCCTTTCGTTCCTTGGATTATTCTATCATTTTTTGTCATTGTTACCCATTGATCTGAGATCAGCAGGTGCTCTGAGAAACATGCGCTCTCATCACTTTGCTTTGGGTCGAGTTTCGATCTCGTCGCTTGTGTATGAAACCCAGTTTCTTCCTGGTACTCATCTAGTTTTATATCGCCTAGATAGTCATAATGAGTCGAGCTTCGTCTCATTTTTTTTGTTTTCATACCTTGGACTTTATCAGTTATCGTTTACTGAACCCTTTTTCAGTTATCGTTTACCGATTCTATTTGCGGTGTTCGTACTGTATCCCTGGTTGAATTCAGTCTCTTGTGTTCCTTGGATTCTTCTATCAGTTTTCGTCACTGTCTATCCATTGATCTGAGACCAACAGGTGCTCTAAGAAACATGCACTCTCATCACTTTGCTATGGGTCGAGTTTCGCCTCATCACCCGTGCTTAAAATCTAGTTTCGTCATGGTACTCATCTAGTTTAGTTTCGTCTAACTGGTTATTTGGGTCGAGTTTCGTCTCGCTTTTGTTCCTCACTCTTGTGATTCTTTCAGTTCCTTCATACTGGTTATCTTAGTTTGAGATTAGCAGGTGCTCCTAGAATTACGCAATCTAGACACTTTGCTTTGGGTCTAGCTCAGAGTTTCGTCTCCTCACCCGCACACTTTTTCTTTTCCAGAGTTTATTTTCGCCTATTCTCTTTGGTTTGAGTCTTATCTCACCCTTTTGTGGTCCAGTTTTTCTCTGACACATTTTTGTGGAGGTTTAGTTTCGTCTATTCTTCTAAGCTTTGGTTTTGTCTCATTTTTATTAAAATCTGCGTTACAGCTTCATTCTGACGCATGTCTTGGGGTTTTTTCTGCTTCTTCTTCAAGAGTGTAAATTTCCCGGTTCTTTTATATTTAATCATCTTCAACTCTGAATGCTCGAAGGCTTTCGCTTTTCTCACTTATCCAGTGAAAGATGATTGAATAGGGGAAGCTGTTGCACCCCAACATTTACCCTCTTGATTCAGGCTTATATTCCATCATAAACATAATATTGCATTGCATTCATACATGGTGATGGGATCAAAATATTCTATTTATCAGGTCTTTCTCAAGCTTTGGAGGTTGATTGTGTTGACAAGTTTCTCAAGGAGAGTCTTATTATTTAAATCTTTGGATCTTTCTAGCCCAAAGGGTTCAGATATCCTAAGATAGCTCATCAACTTCATTGAATCATCATAAGATTGAAGATTGTGTTAATTATAAGGAGAATCACATACTTTTGATTCATCAATCAAAAGTAGGGTTTTGGTTGAATAAGGCTATTAATGCATGAGAAAGTCTTGATTTTGAAGCCACAACACCTCATTGACATTGGAGATATCTTTGTGCAAGAAATTGGCCAAGATATCCAAAGGATTTGAAGTTTTAAAGATGATTCATCATGCCCCTAAGGTGTTGACCAAAATTAGGGTTTGGGATTTCATCAGGTTCTCTTGAGTATTTAGAGATGAAACTTTATACATGGTCTCTATATGTTTGGAAGATCATATGTTTGAAGTTTTGATCATCTATTTTGAAGAGAAGTGGATCAATTGATTCAAAGGGGCAAAATAGTCATTTTGGCCAAAACCAGTCAAAGTTGACCAAGTGAACTTTTGGTCAACCATCAATTCAAGGGTGTACTTTTCCTTTTTCAAATCCATTTTGATCATTGGATCAAGAAGATTGAAGTTTGGTTTGAAACTTGTTCATGAAGAAATTTGGAAAGTTTCTAAATTTGGAAAATGAGTATCAAACTTCGAAAATTCATATCTTATTCATCTTTGATCAAAAAATGCAAATTAATTATGCTTTGAAAGCTAATAGAGAGCTTTTTCACATGATTCCATGTTTGAGAACAATTCATGAAGTGGTGGTAAGTTATGAAGCTTGGAAGCCACAAAATTATGGGTCATTTCTCAAAATTTGTGATTTTCATACCATATTTTGAAGGACTCAATGGAATCAAATGTATGACCAATTGCCACAGGGTTGAAGGGCATTGCAAGACCTTTCCAAAGAGTGCTCATTTGTTTCAAAATTCAAAAGAATGAGCAAGTTGTGATCATTTGAAATTTGGCCATCTTTATTGAATTTTCACAAAGTGTCAAAATGCCAAAACTTGAGAACTCCACTTTCAGTCATTATCTTCACTTCTAATCAGGCCTATGGCCCATTTGTGATTTGTGGAAGCCCATAATGGCAGCAAAATCGTGCCCCATGTGCAGTTGTACCTTCATGGCTTCAAAATTGACAAAACTTGCCAAATTTGCAAAAACACTAGCATGATCTCATCATGAGGAATCAAGGGCCAAGATTTGGTGGATCAAAATCTGAGTAAGAAATGCCTCAAAAGCAATTGAAAGGAGGAAAAATACACGACCCAAAGGCATGATCAGAATTTCATTTTTCAACATGGCAAAAATCCAACTGGGCAATGCACTCACTTTGAGGCCCATTTCTCTTGGAAAATCTACTCAGCAAGTTCTATATAATGAGAAGCAAGCACTGAAAGCGAGGGAGAGAGCTCACAACTTCCAAATTCCAGATCTGAACTCAAAATTTCCATAGCTGCACTTTTCTTCGAATCTCAAATTTTAGTGGTGCATTTGGAGTTGTTCTTCTTGGTTCTTCATTCTCAAGTGCTAAGGAAGCTAAAGCAAGCCTTGAATCGCATCTGGAGTGAGGGAATCAAGCATCTGGATCTTGAATTGAGGTAGATTCATTCAACTTTGATTTTTGAAATGTAGCCATTTATTATTGAAATTAAGCATGAATATTTGTTTGTGGATGTTATATGAATGATTCTGAAGCAATTTGAGGTTTGATTTGGTGTACAATGCTTGTTTGAGATATCTACAACTCTAGGTTTCAGTGAGTTTTTGCTATTTTCGTGCATAATTTTCTAGATCCATGTTTGACTACTTGATGAGATTCGAATTACATTGAATTCCTTGTCATGATGGCTTTAATTTGCACTTGATTTGATGAAAAATGATTGAGAAACGAGTTTGTTTAGAGAGCCAGAAATTGGGGTGCAACACAGATGGGCGCGCGCGTTTTCTGGTTTGGCTGGAGGTTAGGGATGATGAGGTGTCATCATTTGAACGGTCCATTTGAATTTTTGAATATTATTTTATATTTTGATTTCAATTAATTTTCTGATTTTTGTTTCTTGATCAAAACACATTTAAAAAATTCTGAAAAAAAATTTCACAAGCCCAAAACAATTTCTACTATTTTGTATAATTTTATTGCAATTTTTAAAAATGATTTGATTGGTTTAAAAATTCGTAAATTGAAATAATTGTTTGTTTGGTGTTTATTTTTGTTTTAATACTTTTTTTTTCTAAAAATTCCACAAAAAATGTTTTGGACTCTTAAAATTATTTAGAATTTGATTCAGAATTTTTTTTTGGTATTTTTCCTATTTTTTATTAGAAATTTAATTTGAGAGTTTTATTTGATTCTTTTTGTTTCACAATTTTTGTTTTAATATTTTCCTTGATCCAAAAATTCATTAAAAAAATCATATAAGCTTTTTTTTAATCATAGTATTTGAATATAATTTTGTTTTGATCCTCTTATGATTTTTGGTTAGGGTTTACATTTTGTGATATAAATAATGGTTTAATGGAATTTTTGTTGGTATTTGATTTTATTTTAATATTTTTCTTAATAAAAAAAAACTACAAAAAATCAGAGATGTTTGCTTTTAATTCTAATATTTGAATCTTAATTTTGAGTCTAATTTTCTTCTGACTTTTAATTATAATTTTATTGTGAAATGTAGGTAATTTGTTTAATTGATAAATTGTTTAAATTTGATTTCTTTGACTTTTCTTTAATTCTAAAAAATTGAAAAAAATAGATATTCTGATCTTTTGAGTTTTCCCACGATTGGTGTATATTTGTTTTGAATTGTTTGAATTTTGATCTTATCTAATTAATATTTAATATTAAAAGTCAAATAATTAGGGTTTTTTTGCTTATTGTGTAAGTTTCAATTTTAAAATCACTATGCCCTGGTCTTCCAATGGGATTTGGATCTTGTTTAAGGTTCATAGATGGGTTGAGGATCTAAATCTAATTTTTCTTTGATTATTGGAATTGGTATGATATTTTTCCACAAAATATTTTGAAAACTTGTCTAGTTTGGTAGTTTGGCCAACTAGTTTTGAACTTTGAGCCTTATTTGATCCCTTCCTCAACTATTCATGAACTTAAGACTTGCTTTCTGACTTCTATACACTTCAAAGATGTTAAGTTTTTTTTTGTGTGATTTATTGATCCTTGTTTCTACTTTTGATGTATTTTTGAAGGGAAGATGATCAATTGAGTTTGTATTCATTATTGCAACTTGTTTATTGGGCAATGAACTTATGTGAGGCTTGTAATGTGGGCACCTAATGATCATGTTGCTTCTGTTTATTCACATAAACTCAATTCAATTCATTTAATTTCCTCATAATTGAATGTTGAGCCTTTTGATGCATGCTTTATAACTTTTGTTTTCTTATTGATTTTCACTTTGAAACTTGAGCTTTTAGATTGAGTTTGAGGTCATCAAGTGGCCAATGATAATATGTAGAGAAATGACACTTCAATGATAGTCTCATAAGGACTTGAGAATAATTGATCTCTAGTGCTTGAACCAATTTCATTCATATATGAATTTTATGTTCCTTTCTTTTCTCACTTTGAATCTTTGAGGTATAATGAATGCACTTGTGCAACATGTATTAGAATCAACATTCTAACCTTTTGATCATATCCTCATAATATGTTAGAAGCTTGATTCAAATCTTTTAATGGTTTAAGCTCTCTAACTTTGTAGTTGTTTAACTTTCTTCCATTGCTAACTTGTGATCTAAACTTTGTGGTACATTTTTGTAGAATCCCTCCTCTATTATGCTTGTGAACCATAATGAAATATGTATGCATGGTTGAGTAGTGTTTGCTACTGACTTTAAAGGTCTTTAATTGTATTATTCTCTAGCTCATTTGATCCTTGATTGATATTTATTTATCAAATCAACATGGTGATTAAAAGGAACAACAGTCTTTCAATTTTGACCAAATTGTTGCCTATGCCCACTTGGTGTTTTCTCATGTCTAATGCTATGATATTTGATATCATGTTTTCCCATTGCCTTATTGTGTCACCATCCATCCCTTATGTGATTCATCATTTTATCTATGAGAACAATAATTTGTTTGTTGAATGTGCGAGGTACTCTGAGAAAAGTTTTCCATTATTGACTTGAGGCTACAATGTTTCACTTTATTTGTGGAACATAATTGGCTATGCTTGCATCATTATTGTGCTTGGCATATTTGAAAGTCTTTATAGGATATATATGTGATTATGATTGTTGTACATCACTTGTAGGATATGCTCATACTTGAAAGCCTCTGTGCTTACATTTTGATGGCGTAATTTCCGACTTGATTTATTTACTGATGCTAGCTTGCTTGAAGTTCTCTGGGTTTATTTTTCTTCTTGCTCAGTTGCTATGGATAGTTATCCATTTGGTATTGCACTATTTCCTTTTTACTATTTCCATTCTTTATTGCTTTCTATTGCATGATGGTACCTCTGTTGCTGAATATGTCAGGAGGCCCTCTGTTTTCTTTAAAGACCTGTAACAGGCATTCTGCACTGTTTTTTCTATATGTGTTGTGTTTGTGTTTACTTCCTTAATTGTTGGTCAATTAGTCATTCAATTTAAAAATTGAGATCACGACTTCTCTCTCAGTGCATGTTCCCTATAGGATTTTTATTGCTTTCCTTAATTGATTGATCGATGAGTCACTCAATTTAGAAATTGAGATCACAACTTCGCTCTCAGTGCATGTTCCCTATAGGATTTTTATTGCTTTCCTTAATTGTTGATCGATGAGTCACTCAATTTAGAAATTGAGATCACGACTTCGCTCTCATTTCCTGTTCCCTATAGGATAATCTTGTTAGACTTTCTTCGGCATGCTAACCTAGATAGGATCTCTAGGTTTGCTCTCTTGAGCTTTCTAGTTTGTTTTCTTGATTTCATCTTTGTGTGTATATTTTGAGATGGCACACCCTCATTTTCCTCCTTTAGGATCGCTCGTGCAGGTTTAGTTCCTGAGCTAGACATTAGGATAGGTATCCATGCATGCTAACTTAGGGTAGAAAATTCCCTCTTTTATCCTTAACTTTAGGATTAACCATCGTATGATAACATTAGGGATAGTGATAGGCTAGTCTCCCTTAGTTGTTTATCCTTCCTTTTGAATATTGCATCTTAAAACTAAAACTTTTTTTTTGGAAAATCATAAAACATGTCTAAAAAACTTAAATATTTCTTCAAGGTAAAAAATACACACCAATCTTAATTGTTTGTGCGCCTTTTCTATTTTATTTTAAACCCTGTCAAATTTATATTTCATCATCTTTTCCATATTATTTTATTATCTTTTGTCGATGTCTCGCCATCTCACATGTTTGTTATCCTACTTTGATACTCAATATCATTGATAGATGTGATGTTTTATCATCTGGTTTATGGATGTTTCGCCATCTTTGCCATGCTATCTTGCTATCCTTTTTCCGATGTTTTGCCATTGCATATGTTTGTCACCGATGTCTCGCCATCGCACATGCTTGTTATCCTACTTTGATCCTCAATATCATTGTTAGGTGCGATGTTTTATCCTCTGGTTTATTGATGTTTCATCATCCTTTCCATGATATTTTGTTATGTTCTGCGCCGATGTTTTGCCATCGCATGTTTGTTGTCCTACTTTGATTTTCGATATCATTGTTAGGTATGATTTTTTATCATCTGAGTTTTTGATGTTTTTACATCCTTGCCATGTTATTTTATTATCTCTTTATCAATGTCTCACCATCGCATATGTTCGTCGCCGATGTTTCTCCATCGCACATGGTTGTTATCATACTTTGATTTTCGATATCATTGTTAGGTGTAATGTCTCGTCGTCTTGTCTAACACTTTGCTATCATGCTGAAATTTTATCATTTTATCAGAGTTTGTGTTACCATGTGATGTCTTATCATCCTTTTTTTTGTTACTCTATTGTAATTGTTAATGTTCTGTCATTATATTTGGTGTTTTTCGTCTTGATTGTTGCTTTTATCTTCGTAACTAAAAAACACAAACCAACCAAAGTATATGAGCCGAACTACGGCTTCTCTGATTCCTTGAAAGGGATATGTAGGAAGAGGCTTTTGTGGGGCCTAATCGAGAATATCTTTATAAATATTCCTTTCTTTTCCCCACACTTTATTTTCCTTTTTCTTTGCATGCATTCCCTTCTCAGCTTTAAGCCTAAATATAGATCCTAACACACCCTTAGATTAGAACAAACAAGAGCGGATACCGTAGAGTACTACAAGTGTGTGGGATGCTAATACCTTCCCCTCGCGTAATAGACTCCCTTACCTGATATCTCGGTCTAAAGACCGTTATTTCTCCCTCTTCAGGTTTTCTCGATGTTTACCTTTCCCTTTTGGTGGGATAAAAGACGTCCTGTGGCGACTTTATTGATTTTATATCAGATGACAGTTCGACCGGTTATTTCACATGTATGATGGTTTCGATGGCTTGAAGCACAGATCTAGGGTTTCAGAAATTGAAACCCGGATCTCAAGTAGGCAATTGACTCGTGGATCCTACTTCTGTTATATCTTCTTCTCTCCAAATTTTTTCTGGTCCATTTTAGTCCCAACTCATAGGGTTTATGTAGTTTTAGGAATTAATATAGATTAGGACATTTCCTTCTGACTGTCGTTACAATTGCTTATTTAGGGTGGATTGATGAATTAGGAGATTTAATTTGATTTTAACTGATTTGGTTATGTATTAGACGATTTTGTACAAACTGTTATGTAATTTTTGGACGATTCTGATTTGATACTGATTGTATTAATACGATTTGGATATGATATGTGTAATATTTTGATTCTGATAGCTTGTTTGAGGTTTGATACAGATTTGTTTGATTTGTACAACATATGTTTTCTGGGCTTTGGGATTGTGTAGACTTAGCGTAGTAAAGGAGAACAATAGCGCTGCTGATTAGCATTAGGGTTTCAAACCCTCGTTTACTTGGTCAACGGAATTTTAATAATGTTATAAAAATAATAAAAATAATAATTACATTATAGCAATTTATGAATAATAACAAAAATTTAATTTACAAAAAAATGTTGACTTCAGTCAGCAAACTTAGCATGATGGGCTTTAACAAAAAGAAAATGGACCTGCCACTTTCCTTAATAGACCATATATTTCTTAATTTACCCCCTTCTTTTGTTTAAAAAATGGGCCTCTACTAATGATTAGAAAAAAATTCCCCAACAATTATTTTGGGAAGCCCAAATAAAAAACCATAAACAATCACACCCCTCCTTTGCTAAAACGTAATAACTTCCTTATGGGCCATCAGATTTTGATGGCCCATATTGAAACAATACATCCCCCTTTATCCATTTAAACCCCATAAATAATTTTATCAGCAATAATCTAAAAAAAGATAACATTAGATAACCATAAAGAATAATTTAGTTAAAAATCAATAGGGTAAATTCGGGGTATGACAGTTGCTCCTATTTAAATATTCTTCGATTGGATAGCGCGAGAATATGCAGGCCTCACACGTTCGAATCAGAGGTTTATTAAATAATGGAAAATCCCAAAATTTGTCCAAAAGATTACAAGGATGCACTGTAAAACATTCCCGAGAGTATGAAAAATAGGCGTAGATGATGATGCATCATCTTACCAACTTGAATAAAAGTTTTGATTTGACTTAGATACAACGACACGGATAACTCGTTAGCACCTAAAAGGATATCGTAAATTTTTCGCCTATTAACCATAACATAGGAGGTAAATAACATAAGTTTGAAAATTGACTTACTAATGCTTTGAGACTAACATAGTAAGCTTAAGACACAGACTTTATATATTCATCGTTACCTAGGAGATGAATAAGACCGAGTTTGATAACACATCGCTGCATGGAGGCTGACGTAATGAATTATATCTCAGACTTCATTATGTTTACTACGACCTAGAGAGTAAACAATATGAGGAGGAACATGTGCATTTATCACGACCTAGGGGATAAACAAGAAACAGGGATAGGCTTACGTTATTCATCACGACCTAGGGGATGAATAGCATAACCCTGAAAATTCGCATACCTATTGCAACCTAGGGGATATATATTTGAAGAGTTTGTGCGTTTACCATGACCTAAGGGATATATGGCACATAGATAGATTCACATATTCATTGTAACCTAGGGAATGAATAATATGAACCTGGTAATTCGCACACTTACCACAACCTAGGGGGTAGATGATTGAAAAGTGTTTTGGTGATCGAATCTTAGATAACTAGATCAAAGATGAGATCAGAGTTTTATCGATTGTATCTGTTCTTAAACAAGGTAATTGCTTGCTTTGATAATCTGACAAAGGGCCCCAAGATGTTGGTTTTACTGAAATTGTGTTTGAAAAATGCCATGTATGATGTATATGCATAATGTCTTAGACTGATATTGAACCTAAAATATATATGCATCAAGTATTTTGTGTATGCCCCAAATGTTTAAATATGCACCAGATGCATGTATATGCCCTAAAATGTAGTAGAAACATGTTTTTTGATATTCTCTCCTTTTAAACCAATGCTTTTGTGTTACCAACTCCCCAATGTTGAATTGTTGTGGTATCTTTGAATTGATTTGAACTGGATGAAAGGTGACAGCAAGATCTTGATGTTGGTATTGCAGGCGCATGTGTATGTGTGGATGTAGATATTTGATGTGGACGTAGGCGTGGATTCTCTTTTGATTTTTTTCGAACAAAAATTCTTTTTGATGTTATATCAAATTCTTTTATTTGTCAAATCCCCCAAAATGATTTAAACGCAACATTCACAAAAATAATCATAGTATTTTGAAAACAAGTCCGAAAAGGAAAAATCCAATTGAAAGATTTGAAAAAGTCAATGTTTTATTGATAAATATGCCTCTGAATAGGCGAGAGTACAAGATGAAATTCCTTAAAAGAGGTAATTACAAAAAGTTTTTGAACTGAAAATGGCAATGAAAATGATAATTGTTACTAATGTTTCCTCAATATCCTTTTGATAGCTCCAATCTCTTTTGCTTCTGAGTCAAATGATTTAGTTCAATCCCTCTCCTTTGTAGTCGTAGTCGTAATTCTTAGATCACAGTCTTTTTGTTCTTTATTTCTAAATGAGATCCCTAACTTTTGCCTGGATCGCCCTTTCGGGTTTTTAATCCATCGGGATAATTTTTTTTGTGTATATCCCTAATTTTTTCCTGGGTATCCCTTTCGGGTTTTTGATCCACCAGGATGATACTTTTTTCCTAAGTCGTCTGTTTAGGGTTCAAACTTAGTGAGCTTTTTGTACATAGTATTTTTTGACTGCATATGAATTTGCCGGATGTGGTAGTTCTTTCCCATCCTTTATTGTGAGGATAAGGCCCCCTCCAGAGAATGTTGGTTTTACCACATATGGACCTTCGTAGTTGGGTGTCCATTTACCACGTGAATCAAGGATAGGTAGTTGAATATTCTTGAGCACCAATTCCCCTTCTTTGAACACTCGAGGACGAACCTTCTTGTTGAATGATTTCTTCATCTATTTTTGGTACAACTGACCATGGCACAAAGCTGTCAAGCATTTCTCTTCAATGAGGTTGAGCTAATCAAGTCGTGTCTGAGCCCACTATGGTCCTTCAAGCTTTGTTTCCATTATAACTCTAAGTGACATAATTTATACTTCAACCGGGAGTACTGCCTTCATGCCATATATCAGAGACAAAGGAATTGCACCTGTTGATGTACGTACAGAAGTACAATAGCCATGTAAAGCGAAGGGAAGCATTTCATGCCAATCTTTGTATGTCTTCACCATTTTCTGAATGATTTTCTTGATGTACTTATTGGTAGCTTCAACTGCCCCATTCATCTTGGGTCGATATGGTGAGGAATTATGATGCTCGATCTTGAAACTATCGCATAACCCCTTCATTATTTTGTTGTTAAAATTGGACTCATTGTCCGTAATGATTCTGCTTGGGACCCCATATCTGCATATGAAATTCTGCTTGATGAATCGAGTAACCACTTGACTTGTCACATTTGCATAGGATACCGCTTCCACCTATTTGGTGAAGTAATCAATGGTAACTAGTATGAATCGGTGTCCGTTAGATGCTTTCGATTTGATCATGCCTATCATATCAATTCCCCATATCGAAAATGGCCATGGAGAGCTCATGACATTCAGAGGAGTTGGTGGCGCATTCATTTTGTCAGTGTAGATTTGGCATTTGTGACATGTCTTTGTATAATGGTAGCAGTCGGCTTGCATCGTCAGCCAATAATAACCTGCTCGCAGGATTTTTCTAGCCACGGTATGTCCATTTGTATGAGTGTCGAAAGTACCTTCATGGATTTCTCTCATAAGTGTATCTACTTCCTGTTTCTCCACACACCTGAGTAACACCATATCGTAGTTTATTTTGTATAACACGTCACCACTCAGAAAGAATTTTGAGGCTAGCTTCCACAGAGTTTGCTTATCAATGATAGAAGCATTTTCTAGATATTCTTGTTTCTCAAGGTACCCCTTGATGTCATAGAACCAAGGCTTGTTATTCGGTCCCTCCTCAATATCAAGGCAATGTGCAGGTTCTTCAAAATGTATGATCGTAATATATGGTTCGTGATTCATCCAAGTTACTTTGAACATGCTGATAAGGTTGCCAAGGTGTCTGCCATCTGATTTTGTTCTCGTGGAATATGACTGAAGGTAATCTCAGTAAATTCCTCTGCAAGCTTTAAAACATGATCCTGATATGGAATCTATCTGGGATGTTTAGTGTCTCGTTCACCATTGACTTGATATATAAATAGTGTGGAGTCTCCAAATACTTCGAGATGTTTGATTTTTAGATCGATAGCAGCTTCTAGACCCAAGATGCAAGCTTCGTATTCAGCAATATTGTTGGTGTAGTCAAAACATAACTTTTCAGTATAAGGCTTATGAAAATTCTTCGGAGAAGTCAAAACTGCCCCAATGTCGTTCCCTAGTGCATTTGAAGCCCCGTTGAACATGAGTGTCCAACGCGCCCCTGGTTCAGGTCCTTCATTGGGCCCTAGTATTTCGTAGTCACCTATAACCATGACATCTTCGTCTGGAAAGTAGAACTTCATTGGTTGATATTCTTGTAATGGCTGGTGAGCTAGATGGTCAGCTAGTACACTACCCTTGATGGCCTTTTGAGTAACGTATTGGATGTTGTACTCTGATAGTAACATCTACCATCGGGTAATCCTTTATGTAAGAGCTGATTTTTTGAACACATACTTTAAAGGATCTATTCTTGCTATTAACCATGTGGTGTGAGTTAACATGTATTGCCTCAATCTTTTAGCAGCCCAAGCCAATGCACAACAAGTCTTTTGGAGAAGTGATTACATGGTTTCACAGTTGGTGAATTTCTTGCGGAGGTAGTAGATTGCATGATCCTTTCTACCTATTTCGTCATGTTGTACTAATACACATCCCATTGATCCTTCAAGCACTGTCAGATATATGATGAGTGGTCTTCTGGGAACTGGTGGCATTAATATTGGTGGCTCTTGCAAATATTGCTTTATTGTCTTGAAGGTTGTCTGGAAATCATTATTCCATACCATTGTTTGATCTTTTTGTAGTAGTTTGAATATAGGTTCGCATGTAGCAGTTAGGTGTGATATGAACCTTGAAATGTAGTTCAGTCTTCCTAAGAAACCATAAACCTCTTTTTCTATCCTTGGAGCTGGCATTTCTTGTATGGCTTTCACATTGTCGGGGTCTACCTCAATACCACGTTGGCTCACAATAAAACCCAACAACTTTCCTGACCTGACACCAAATGTAAACATATTTGGATTTAACCTTAGCTTGAACTTTCGCAGACGCTTTAATAGCTTTTGTAAATCTATGATGTGATCCTCCTCTGTATGAGATTTGGCAATAATATCATCTACATATACCTCAACCTCTTTGTAAATCATATCATGGAACAGTGTGACCATAGCTCATTGATAAGTTTCCCCTGTGTTCTTCAGACCGAATGGCATTACCTTGTAATAGAACATACCCCAAGGATTCATGAACGTAGTCTTTTCCATGTCTTCGGGTGCCATTTTGATTTGATTATAACCTGAGAAACCATCCATGAATGAGAATACCGAAGCTTGAGTTGTATTATCCACCAAAACATCTATGTGAGGTAACGAGAAATCGTCATTGGGACTTGCTTTGTTTAGGTCCCGATAATATACACACATTCCTACTTTGTTTTCCTTCTTCGGTATTGGTACGATGTTAGCTATCCAAGATGGATAATCTACCACCGCCAACAACCATGCGTCAAATTGTTTAAGGACCTCTTCTCGAATCTTACTAGACATGTATGGACGAGTTCTTGTGAGCCTCTTCCTAACTGGAGAACAACCTTCCTAGAGAGGTAGTCTATGTACCACAATATCTGTATCCAATCCTGGCATAACTCATGTAACAACTTGATCAGTCTTTCTTTGACGCTTTTCTCCAATGTTGCCCCTAGCTTGATTTCTTTTGGATCTTCCTTTGTGCCAAGGTTAATGGTCTCAATGAATTCTTGGTATGGTTGTATATTGTTAGCTTTTTGCTCTATCTCCCTTGCCAATTCTTTAAAAAGTTCAAGATCTTCATCATCTTCCTCTTCTGCTTGGTAAATGGGTGCATCAAAATTATATCAGATAGAAGCAGTAACATTATAGATTATTTAAGGCATGGATCTGCACATTTATCATGTTTTGGTGCAGTTTTAGTATGTGAATTTGGAAAATGCATATGAAGGAAAGTATTTCCATTTTTAAATATAAGAGATAAATGCATGAGAAAGGCAGGGATCTTAACTGAATATGAAATATAACTTTGATTAATTATGAATACTGTCTGAAACAAATTGGGGGACCCTTATAAGATACCCCTATGCCTCGGGCTTGACATAGGTTCTTTCAAAAACAAGAAAAAATACTTTTGAAAGAAAAAGATCTCTGGAATCTCCATAGTTGTCCAATTCTTGAGTTCTTCACCTAGGGCACATTCATGGATGAAATCAGATGCCTTTTTGGTATTATTTTTGTCAGATATCACTGCCACCTGTCTACCATGCTCTACTCCTTTGTTGATGAAGGTCTCCTGGATTGGAGGAAACCGTGTTTTTCCTTTCAGAGTAGCCTTTGATAATTCGTAGCCCAACCCAAAACAATTATTCTTCTCAGGTATTTTCGGGATTTTACCCCAACCCTTTGAGGTACCGCTCTCCACAACTATTTGCAAATCTCTCCACGAATTAATAGTAGGTTTCTTGATTTTTTCCACCAGTAGGGTTACCATTGAGGCAACCTTTAAGACTTGAAATGGTGTTGCTATACAGTCTTCTTCAATACTGATATACCTGTAGGATTCTATGTGACTTACAAAGATGTCCTCTTCACTATCAATTATAACCAATCTTTCTTCAATGAAGAACTTCAGTTTCTGATGTAAAGTTGAAGTGACTGCCCTTGCTGCATAGTGTCGCCACTTTCCGTGCTCAATTGCGATAGTAATGATAGGAAAAGAAATGTAGTGGTAAAAGATTTGAGATTTAAGCCACCAATTGACTTATCTCAATACAATGAAGTCGCCACCGCACTTTATTGTTTCCAAAGGGAAATGAGAAAAAAGCGAGCAAAACCCAAAAAGATCAGAGATTGGGGTACGAGGGTCGGTTATGAAAAGGGAAGGTATTAGCACCCTAAGCATCTACGGTATTCCGCAGGATCCACTTTGTTTGGTTTCTTTTAAAAGGAGTGTCATGTAAAGTTTACTTTCTAAAGGAAAAAAGTGAATGAGTATTTGTAAACAAAAGAAAATGAAATGTTTTTTTATTATTTTTGTTGCTCGCCTTGGGTCGTAAGACTTAGTGCCTACGTACTCCCTCATGCAATGGGAAAGTCAGAGCACCATAGTTTGGCTAGAAAAGACTTGTCTGTTGATTGTTTTTAAACAAGGAGACAAGTCGTCATTATTAGGAGAGAAATCTTGACTAACGCCCACAAGGTGTGAGAAAGATGGACGCTGCGTCAGTAAGAGTGAGGGTTTGTGAAAGCCTCTGGTACTCAAGTGGAAAAGTCGAAACCTTTATAACCATAGTAGGGATAGGAGAATGTTGCTCGACTATCAATGAATCATGTCTCATCTTGAAAAAAGGTTTGAAGGGTAAAGGTGCTCGAGCGCACAAAAGAGTTTGAATGAGTTGAAGTGTTTTTGTTAATTTTGAAATATGCCAAAGTATGATTAAGTGAATTGAAGTTTGTTTAAAGAAAAGAAGTTTTAAAAGAAAAGCACTCGACAAAGTCGATGTTTATTATGAAAGCGGCTCGAGTTTATAAACAAAGAAGACTTTGAAAAATATGAAAAAGTTTTGAAAATTAAAGAACGGGAGAAAAGAAGACAATATGTACAGGAGGATAAAAGATACAGTAAAGAAGATCTGACCGAATAAGAAACCAGTACTTGACATGATGAAGTCAATACTGTATTCCCATCCCTTTGGGTTTAAAGCCACAAATAGGTAAAAAGTAAGCTAAGAGTATACCAAACCTTAGGTGAAAATAAATCACAAGTCAACATCATTAAAAAACCAGATGTAAGATAATACTCCCAGTAGCGAATAAAGCGCAATGAATCGCAACACGTGAAAATAAATCATGGATGAAGAAAGCATGGATAAAGATCATGGTATAATATTACCTACATCACATGAAATATACAGACAAAACTAACAGCACGGGAAAGCTTATGTGCGACCGTACACTTTCGGAAGTTAGTTTGAATTAAAATAAAAATCGCAACGCGATGAAAATAATATTTACATAACCTGAATTTATTTATAAGTGAATAGAATATACAGTCAAAATATTATGTACAAGTATATATTTACAGTACCAAATATTAAATCAAAACAGTGAAATACAATAAAGAGGTAAAGGGAGAAGTGTATGAATTATGGATGCGCTATGTGAGAATGGATACTTGAAACGATTTTCGAAAAACCTTCACAGTAAACAAACTCGTTAGTAGCATAAGCGGTATAAAACTAAAATGAAGGAAATTGCAACAATGAGAATCTATGTTAGAAATCACAAAGTATAAAAGTCAAAATGAACTTGTATGATGCATATGAACAAATGGATATTTACACAAATGAAAATCAAGAATTCATGATATTATTCAATTTAATTCCGATACATGAAAAATCAAACTCAAATATACAAATCAAAAGTTAGACAACATATAATCAATTTCCAAGCTTATGTAAAAACATCGATATTAAACCAACAAACTTGAAACATCACCAAAACCACTTTTAAAATGATTTAAACAACAAAACAACATCAACACCGATAATTCGAAATTAATCAACTCATGCCAAAATTACATTAAGCTCAAAAAGTGATGAAAATAAGTTTTGAATCAAAGTTTTAGTAATATGTAAATCCGGACAGCATAACGGTAATAAATCCTTCATCACAATCTTTACAAGAACAAACCAGAATTTTCATACAATCTTTATTACGAAAACAAACTTTGCAAACACAATAGAACCGTATCAAACACGAACAACACCATTGTAACACTATCCAATCTAATTTCCAGAATTAGACGCTATGAATTTAGACAGCATAATGTTCACAACGCAGTTAGGCCATTTTCACTAGATTTTGTCACAATTATTTTACAGCAAAACACTTACTAATTCAAATCAAAACCAAAACACTAGCATAGGCAGCAACTTAACATAAAAGCATTCCACACAGAAACTTAGCACTTTGGCCTTTGATTAAACATATGAAGTGCATAATCAACATGGTTCAATCAATATAAACAACACTGCACCAGATTTAATGCAAATATATTTGGCATAAGGTTTAACTATCAAACAACACCACCAAAGAAACAAATTCAAAAATTCGAATTGGATATCAACTAAAGCGAGAAAGTGAAATATGAATAGAATCGATACCAAATTACCTTTGACAGTGATGCGTTGTTGTTGATTCAGTATTGTTGTCGAAGTTGTTGAATCGAAAATGGCAAAAATTAAACTGAATCAAGTTGCTAATGTCGGCACGACGATTCTGTTTGTGAACGTTGAAGGTGATGTAACGATTGAAGGAGGGCGGTCTGCTGTTGTTGTTGACAACGGAAGCACGAGTTGCAAAAGGGTTTGGCCGAAATCAGTGGTGATGCAGCGTGGAGAGGAACAAAGGTATATGGTTCGGTGATGTGGGTTATAGCGTGGAATTGATGGTACTGGAAGTTACAGGTGAAGGAGGTTACTATGTGTGTTTTTTGCGTGAGAAGGTGAGGGAGAGATAAGTGTATGCTAGCATGAAGAAAAGAAGGAGGCTTGGTTACTGCTAGTTTGTTTTTTAAATAAAGAAAAAAATGGCTTATTAATTATGTGAAGAGAAAGGAAGTAGAGAGGTTACTGTATTGTTTTGGTTTTGTAGTTTGTTATATTACAAAGAGATAAAGAAGCTATTATATAGGAAAATGAAAATGAAAAATTGATTTCAAATTTTAATCTCATCCGTTCAAAATAAATTCAATCTTTATTAATCCATAACTATTGCTATCAACCAATAAGAAAAAAACAAAGTGTAATTAATATATTTTTTTAGGACAAAAACGCCCTTAAATGATAAAAATGAAATAAAAAACTGAAAGTATTTAAATTAATTCAATTTAAAATAATTTTTTTGAATTTTTTCTGAATAAAAAATAAAGACCCAAAATGATCGAAAATGATAAAAAAACAAACGAAAATTTATCTGAAAAAATAAAATGAACACATTAAAATAAACTACATGTCACAAAGATTAAACAAAAAATATCCAAAAATTCAAAATGGAAATAAAATGATAATAAAAATATCAGGTTAAACAAACGTTTTACGATTAAAAACGAGACTTCAAATTGTACCAAAAAAATAAAGCGAGCATACCATCATAATTTACGCGAGATGAAAATTCATAAAATGATCGGTAAAAGGTGAAAACCTGAAATATTTTTATCACTAATTTTTCACACGGTATCGAATCGCTTTTAACAGTCTGTCTGTAAAACAGAAATATTTTTATTATCGACATATAAATAACTTGGAGCAATGCAAGAAAGGAGTAAACAAATAAAAATGCATGAAGTGAAATGTCGGGTATTTTTCCACTACAGAATGATGCAAATGTCGATTTAAATTGACTTTTGGTCAACTTAAACACGATTAAATGATGCAAATGTGATGAATGAAGATATCTACTAATGATTGTGACCAAATGACAAAATATGATATGAAAGTGCGACTGAAAAAATTATGGGCGAAATTTAGGGTACAACATATAGATCTAGGGTCGTCCAAGTAAACACGTATATGCTGGTTCTATATCCATGACTTGACAGGAAGGTCCACTTCTCCAAATACTGAATTTTGAGAATCTTCAAAAGCTTTAACTATCGTAGAACCGGGCCTTATCGCAACACTATCTAGTGTTAACTTCATCAAGCTGGATTTTGGTAATACATTGAGGGCATAACCAATATCGCTGAGTACCATGGACAGGCTTGTAGTACTTATCTGAATAGATGTGTGCAACACTTTGTTGTGTGCTTGGCCTTGTGGGGGAAACTCACTGTCATTAAAATCCAGATATGATCCAGATGTCAAATTTGATACAACATTGTCAAATTGGTTTACAGTAATCTCCTCTACGACATGAGCAGAAATCAGAACCTTCATTAGAGAGTCTCGTTGTGCTTCTGAATTAATGAACAACGAGAGTATAAAAATTTTGGTTGGGGTTTGGTGAAGCTGATCCACCACCCTATAATCACTCCTCTTGATTATTTTCAAAAATTATTCCGCCTCTTGATTGGTAAAATTCTTGCTTGGAAGTTCTTGTTCTTGACTTACCTCTAACACATATTTTCCTTTATCTTTCGCAAAAGTATCATTCTTATTTTCCACCACAACATCATTCTTCTTTTTTGATTCAGAGCCAAAGATTCGACCACTGTGAGTCATGCCCCCTGTTCCTGCTATATTTGAGATTGCAGGTTCCTGGCTTATCGGTGGCTCACATTCTTGTTTTAAACCATTGACGTATATGGTAGAATCATAACTCCATGGTACTGATTTGTCACATTCATAAGGGGTAAGAGACGATCCTCTAATTACCATCGTAGACTTCGAAAATACTGGTATCCTCAGAGTTTTTCTTAGTGTCGTCATTGGTGTTTTCGTTGATTCTCCCCATGGAATCACAAGAGTCTTCTTATTAAGGTTCTGCCCTTGGCAAGTAATTAACAGTGACTTCTTTGTACTTCCCTCAATTGCAGCTACATATTCTCCTATAGGGTATGGTCAAAATTGGACTATCCCCTGATCCACCAATTTTTGTAATGTCTTCTTAAAAGCTTCATTATGTTCCAAGAGGAACCCACACTCCAACAAATATTCTTTCAAAAGATTTATTGGGGCTTTCACTCGTCTAATTTCCCCTAAGTCAGTAACCACTTCAATTGCACTTAACGTTGATCCAACATGCGGAGGCATGGGGTTTGTCTTGATATTCAATTTATCGAAAGTAATATCCTGAGAGTCCAACAAATCTTATACCTTATGTTTAAAGGCCTAACATTTTTCTATAGTATGCTCGGGAGAATCAGCATGATACTCGCATCTGGCGTTGGCATCATACCTTAGTGGGGGTGCCCCGATTGGAGAAGCTAGTGGTTTTAGCTCTACCAAAGATGCCTTGACTAAGTGTTGCAACAATTGACTGTGTGACATAGGGAGAGAATCAAATTTTCGCGGCGTCCTTTTAAACCTGTTCTGTTGTTGTTCTCGTGGAATTATTAAGGGTTGTTGCACCCTTGGATGTGAGGCTATAACATTAATTTCTCCTTCCTTCTTTTTCGAGAATTTAGGAACATGTCTTTTCTCTTTATAAGGGGTACTAGATGATGCCCATTGTATCTTCCCGCTCTTTATACCAACTTTGATCCTTTCACCAATAGTTACTAAATTAGAAAATCTGGAAGAGACGCTTCCTACCATATTTTCACAATATAACCCTTGCAAAGTTCCCATGAACATATCGACTATTTCTTTCACCATAAGTGGTGGTTGTACTCGGGCTACCATTTCTCTCCACCATTGAGCATACTCCTTGAAACACTCCTCCTTTTTCTGAGATAAGTTCTGGTGTTGGATGCGGTTAGGCGCCATTTCCAAGTTATATTTGTACTATCTCAAGAAAGCATTAGCAAGGTCTGCCCATGTCTAGATATGAACCTGTTCCAACTGCATGTACCAATCCAGGGATACCCTACTCAAACTGTCTTGCAAACAATGGATCATCAACTTTTGGTCTTGAGCATACGCATGCATCTTTCTGCAATACATGCGTAGAAGGTTTCTCAAACATGTGAGTCCCTTGTATTTCCCAAAGTTAGATACTTTGAACTTTGGATGGATTACCACATCTAGAATAAAACCCATCTCGAGAGCATCGACATCAAAAGCGTTGTAACCCTCCACAACCTTTAACCTTTCTTCAAGAGCTTTGTACTAGTTAGCGCTAATGGATTTTCAGTAGCATGAGTATGGGTTGTTCTTTGAGGTACTTGATTGACATATTCTAAGTCAAGGACTCCATACTGCAAATTTATGTAGTTGTTCGCGTTGTTGATCAGAATTTGCAAGGTATGAGATGCCCCCACTTTTGGTGGAGGTGGGACAAACCCTTCAGTATCAGCTTGTCTTATTTCTTGTTGACCCATAGTTGACTTCAGAGGTCCTGATTCTGGTTCTTTCATGGGTTGGTGATCGCATGATGCACCACTGGTTTGAGCTACTTCTTCAAAGGCTACCCTAGGGATTTGTTCATGCCTTTCAATGATGTTCTTCAAGGCTAGAAGAACTTGACTCATATCTTTTTCATTGAGTCAATCTTGCCCTTGACTTGTTCAATATCTTCCTTGAATGCAAATTTATTCTCCTTGATCTGATCCGTCACTTTCTATTGATGGGCTCTTGTCTGGTATGGTGGTCGAAGAGGCGGTGCTTTTCTAGCTCTTCTACCAATGGTTTAACTGAAGAATGTTTTGAATAAATGATGATATTTTTTTGTTATAAGTTTATGAGATGCAAATGTTTGTGAATGCATGAATGCATATGAATATGCTAAGGGTTTCATTTTTTTAATGTCTTATTCACTTGGATATATATATTATATATATATATATATATATATATATATATATATATATATATATATATATATATATATATATATATATATATATATATATATATATATATATATATATATATATATATATATATATATATATATATATATATATATATATATATATATATATATATATATATATATATATATATATATATATATATATATATATTAGGTTTTGTTTTTTATTGGTGAGCACCTTAAAAATAAATACGCAAACGAGATACAGAAACAAATATCTTTATTAAAGAAATTAATTGTCTTCAAAAAAGAATACAATTCAGATATTGAAAAATATTCAAACTTAAAACATTAAACTTGATGAAAGAAATAATCAAATGGAAATCCTTCTAACTCAAGACGCACTTGCTCGTATTCTTGGCTATCTCGGAGTCTGGTGGTGAGATACTTCATTTATTCTTCTTGATATAAAGAAGCTTGCGCCAAACTTTGGATTTGAGCCCTCAAATCTTCTTCCATCACCTTTTTGCCTTGCATTGCCTTCTCGTACCACCTATTTAGTTTCCCGATTTTGCTAGCAGCATCCTCTAACTGTTGGTTGTGGGAATCCAAGTTAAAAGTAGCACTTAACAATCCTTCAATCGAACGCTTCTGCTTAAGACTTTCCCTCTCAAATGCCTCACGATCTTTCTGAATCTACTAATATTTTGATTCAAGTATGTGTTGCATCTGCTTTTCTCTTTAATTAAGTTATGAAGGTTAAGCTTCAATTCTTATTTATCCCTTTGAGCTTGTTTCAAATCATTCTTCAAATTGTTTATTTCTTCTAAGGACATAGGTGGAGAATCTGGGACATCTGTCTTGTACTCAGGATCAATGTCAAACGGTAACTTGACGACTTGTACCCTATCCAAAACCCATTGAGTGTAAGGTTCTTTTTCCACAACATTATTTCTTTCGGATTTTCTTTTATTAATCCTACTCCAAGCTCGAATGATTTTATTGAGCAATTCTTGATTGTTCTTGCCCGTGTCATTAATGATCAATTATCGAAGTTGTTCATCTGAGGTTGTTTATCCTCCAAAGGGTACCCTAGTTGTCATAGGGCCAAGTAGGGTTGTAATTGATGCAACCACGTGATCCAATCAAAGGAACATTTGGAAAGTCTCCGCAGTTATAAATGATATCTCCAATGTCCAGCTTCCTTGCATACCATAACACAAAATTAGCTATAAGGGACCTTAACTTTTGAGGCCACTCGTATCTTGTCAAATTTGGAATCATTTATTCTTCCTTATAGATATGAGTCATAAACCAAGAATATAAGAGTGGGATGCAACAATTTAGAGTACCCCTCCCCTTTTCATACCGAGTATGAAGTCTATAATAAATATCAACAAGTAAAGTGGGAGTTGGGTCTGTATTGAAGACTTTTACACCCCAAAAGACGCTAATAGCCGCATGGTCAATATAGTCAAAAGTCCGTGGAAATAAAATTACACCAAACATAAGTAGCCCTACACAATCAACACAAGACTCCCATTATTTGTTATCGGAGAAATAAAGAGTCTTAGTCTCCAAATAGCATCTCTTAATCCCTCATACATCACCTTCTTTTTTGTAATTAAGTGACAATTCGGGATAAGGGATCCATAAACCCTCTGCCAAGATTCTGATGTCAATAGTCTTCCGGATTCCCACATAAGCTTTTCCTTTATAGAAATTCAAAAGTCTATCAAATTCTTCCAGAGTCGGTGCTAGCTGGAAGTCTTGGAAGGTAAAGCACCTCAATGGAGGGTCGTAGAACTGAATTAATGCAAAAACAATATCCAATTGTACCTCCACTTTTGTTAATTCAAGGGTATCCCCATAACGGCGAGTAAACATCTTCAAAGCTCTTTCAGCCAGATTCCTTTTTATATCCTTGATCTTCGCCATATCTGGCTTAATGACATTAATACAAACAAGTTGTTTTCCTTTGACATTCATTTTTTAGGACACTTCACCAAAAACCTTTGATTATTATTTTTTTGATCCTGAGTGTTGTACCCCAAAATTTCCCCTCTCATTTCTCAAGGAATTTCCTACAAGGATTTTCAAAAGTTCAAATTTGCACAAGTACAAGTGGGCTTTCAAGCATCAAATCAAAGAAGATCATGCTTGTTTCAATTTCACATCCTTCGATTGTGTTTTTGGCCTCTTTTGATGCAAGCTTGGTTTATATCCTTCGATTGGGAATTAGCCCCTGGCATGCTTGCTTTGATTCACAAAGCATTAGCTATCTGCATGCAGCCTTCGATTGAGCAATTACACCTTTCCCGCATGCTTCAATTCACATAGAAAGGGGTTCCTAACATGTTAGCATGCACAAGACAGAAGCTCCACTATGTCTAGAATTCATATTATCCCCCACAGGGGCATTGGCTATCTTCATGCTAACTCTGACTGGGCAAAGTCCCCCTTGAAACAACTGGCTTTCGACTCACAAGAACAACACCTATCTTCATACTAGCTTCGACTGGGCATTTGAAATAGCCCCTTTTGATTCAAAAAGGGAAGGGCCTCCTGTTGGTGTCCTTCGATTCAAAAGGTAGTGGCTTCAGATTGACTTCCTTCGATTTAGAAGGAAATGACTTTCTGAAAATGTCCTTCGACTTAGAGTAAAATGACCTTCTGAAAGCTTCCTTCAGTTCAGAAGGCAATGGCCTTCTGAAAGTTTCCTTTGATTCACAAAGCAGGGACCTCCTGCATGCATCTTTCGTTTGGGTTTGTGGTTTCCTTCGAATGCAAGTTTGGATTATATCTTTCGTTTGGCCATATGACCTCTTGCAGGCAAGTTTTGAATGGACAATGGTTCTTCATGCAAGCTTTTGTTTGAGCAAAGGCCTTTTGCATGTTTGCTTGGAGTCACAAAGCAATGGCCTTGGGGCTTGCCCTATTCAGGTCTCTGTAATTCATACATATACATACCTTACCGTCCTTATTAGGTAGTGGAACAACATTGGCAACCCATTATGGATAAGAGGTGACAGCTAGAAACTAGCATTGAACTGTTTCATGACTTCAGCCTTGATCTTTTCTGACATCTCAGGCCGCATGCGATGAACCTTCTATTTCACTGGAGGGCAATCTTCTTTTGTCGGTAGGCAATGAACCACGATATCAGTGTCAAGTCCTGGCATGTCTTTGTACGACTAGGAAAAGACCTCAACATAGTCATGTAGCATCTGAACTAACCGCTCTTTGAAACTATGCTCCAGGTCGACACCTATCTTGACTTCTTTCTTGTCCTCTTCAGTACCCAAGTTAATTATCTCAACCGGCTCTTCATGAGGTTGTATTTCCCTTTCTTCATGTTGTAACAGTCTGGAAAATTTTCTTGGTACTTCACAATCTTCCTCACCTTCGTCCTCGGCTTGGTAGATTGGATTTTCAAAGTCATAATGGGTAATAGCAGAACCGTTATCAATGGGATCCATAGTGGATGTGGATCTGCAGTTTGATATATGGGTGTGTGTAAGAGCATAGCTATTTTTGATAAAGTAGAAAAAGAAAAACAACGAGCGTAAAATTTGTATGCAAAAAATGTCCAATGATTTATTAATGACATATGGATATGAAGTAATAACCCTCACAAAATAGACCATTGTGCCTCGGGTAAGACACAAAGCTTTAAAGTTTCAATTGCTCAAATATTACATATCCAAAAAAAAAGACAATTACTCTTGAACAAAAGTAATAGGGATGAAGTCTTTGGCCTCCCAATTGTTGAGTCCATCGCTGATAGTTGGGAAGACCCACTTATCCACGTCGTAGTCGCTGTCAGCATCCTCTACAGTGGAAACAACTTCAATAGCACTAATCTTTGGTTCACGTTTGGGCATTGGTGCAGTTATGACGTTAGGGGTCTTGGGAGGATCAAACTCAATCTCCTTCGCCTCAATGAGATCTTACACTTTGTTTTTTAAAGCCCAACAGTCGCTTGTATCATGCCCCAGAGTTTCAGAGTGGTAGGCATATCGAGCATTGGGGTTATAGAGGGGAGATGCAGTATTAGGATTCTTAGGAGCCTCCTTTAGGGTCACCAGGTTGGACTTCAGCAAATGTGGCAAAACCTGGGATAAGGTCATATTGATCTGGGTGAACTGTCTTCTGGGTGCATCTGGTCTACGCTGATTATTTCGTTGTTGGTTTAAGGCAGGACTGGAAATTATAACAACCCCTATTGTCGGACGACATTCAGTTTTATTGTGATTTCTTTGGCCATAAGCAGCAATGAACTCCTTCTTTCCAATGAAAGGTTTCTTTGCTGTGCTGAATGATGCATCTCTCTGGATTTTATCACTTTGGATGCCAACTTCTACCCATTCACCAGTCAGTATCAATTCAGTAAACCTAGCAGACGAGCTTCCAATAAGATGGTTAAATAATGGACTAGATAACGTGCCCAAGAACATGTCAACCAACTCTCTATTAGACAATGGAAGCTGGACTCTTCCCACAAGATCTCTCCACTTTTGTGCATAATCTTTAAAACCTTCGCCGGAACCCATAAACATACTTTTCAACTGTGTACGAGTTGGTGCGAGGTCAGCATTATATTGGAACTGCTTGTAAAAGGCAGCAGCCAGATCTTCCCAATTACAAATGTTGGTTCTTTCCAGTTTATAGAACCATTCCAACTGAGTCCCTACCAAACTTTCCTGGAAGAAATGGACCCACAAATTCCTATCAGTAGTGGGGGTTAAATCTTCCTGACATATGACCTTAAGTGCAGCTTAGGACAAGAGACACCATCGTATTTGGAATAGGTAGGGACCTTGAATTTATGTGGGATGAGCACCCTTGCGATCAGTCCTAGCTCTTCAAAATCCATCTCGGGTACCCTCTGGATCTCCATGGCATTGAGACGATCCTTCAGCTATTTGTATTTATCATCAGTAGGAGGATACTGCTCTTCAGAATAGTCAGCTTCATCTTCTTCAAACCCTGGATTGTTGTTTTATTCCGTTGGTTTCTCTTCTTGATTATCCCCCTCATTTGACGGGGTTGTTAAATCTAGAGCTCGCTTAGCCGGTCCTCTGAACCTTCTACCCAAATTCAAGACACCAGCTAGTTTCTTTGGCTTCTTGGTCTTCTCTTTGATGATCAGTGCTTTCAGATCTTTTTGCCCCTTAGCCAGAGCCAGGAACATTTGCTGAAACTGAGCATTTTGAGCTTGGAGATCCTTCACTGTTTGTTCAAGAGCCATTTATTTTTCTGAAATAAACAACAAAAAGAATAAGAAACCTGTCTTGAAATACCTGCTTATGCAATGAAATTCATGATAATGTTTATTCAATGTTTTCAAGGACTTTTAAGATCTTAAATTTTCTTAGTCAAAGAGAGAACAAATATTAATTGCATTCATAAGTTTAAATGATTACAATGATTCCCCTTGGGAATGGAAGAAACCAAGGTAAAATAAAACTCCTAAATCAAACAGGGCTCAGGCTTCCCATGAGTGCATCCTCTTTGGTGCAATATAGGCATTCAAATTTTGTTCTTCTTACAGTTGTCTTGTAAGCTCCAAAACCTTTTTCTCACTTGCATAGAATTGGGCTTCAAAGGTATCTCGTTCCTCTTTGAGTTGAATCCAAGATCTTTGCAATTCCTCGAGAGTAGTCGGCATTTCAGGATGAAGAATGGTATGAGGTACATCTGTATCTGCAATGGGTTCCATGATGATGGGTATAATGGTGGGGTAAGGCATCATGAGATTTTGAGCGCGTGCTCACACCCACTTAAGATAAGGCTCCAAAGGGATGAATTTCTTATGCCCCAGTGTCTTGCTATCCACTCTATTCACCATGCCCCAAGCTCGTATGAACCTTTGGCGATACCCTTGAACATCATCCTCGTAGTTGAACACAATGCTTTTAACCAATACATCATGAGGACCATCCCTCCTAGCATACCCAAATTCTCTCAACGCCAAACAAGGGTTATAAGTGATTCCTCCCCTAATGCCTAGGAGAGAGACATTAGGGAATTCCCCACAGCGATTAATGATGGTAACATCTTCCACAGATCGAGGACACTAGTGAATATCCAAATGTGTGAGAGACATCAACCTATTAGACCATCTTAAGCCTTGTTCGTTCTTCAACACAGATCGCGGCAGGTGCGAAATAAACCACCTAGCCAACAGAGGAGTGCAACACATAGGGGTTCCTCTTCTCTTTATAGTGCGAGTGTGAAAAGAGTGCAGAATGTCTCCAAGTAAGGTTGGCACTGGATTACGAGACATGAAAATTTTGACCGCATTCACATCTATGAGTTGGTCCAGATTAGGGAACAGAACCATCCCATAAATGAGAAGAGCCAACACCTCTTCAAAGGCTTGTAAGTCCAAAGTATCCCAAAAATTCTGAGCTTTCTCAAACAAAAACTTGGCTAGAAACCCTTTGATACCGCTTCTTGTTTCCCAGTTTGTCACAACATCGGACCGTTGTAAATACAGGGCTTGAGCAATTTCTTCAGGCTTTGGGTCTCTTTCGATACCATTGAAGGGTAACTGATTGAGAATAGGCACACCCAATAATTGATAAAACTCTTTCATGGTAGGTACCAACTGGTAGTCGGGAAATGTAAAGCAGTGATGTAAAGGGTCAAAGAACTGAAAAAGAACTTTCACCATGTCTTCATCAGGGCTTAAAGTGACTAAACTGAGGAGACGACCATGTCTTTGGGTGAATGGAGAATCCTCAAGAACCCTTGATGCCAACTCTTTGAGTTGAGGAGGCACCCATACGAGGTTAACTTCGATAGTATTTATGCGGATGGGAGCCATGTCCTACAAAACAGACATAAAGATAAGTCCTAAAAGTCCTTGAAATGGTTAGTGTAATATGTCGTGTTATGATGTTATGATGTTATGTACAAACAGATATATGCAACCATACAAACAGTTCCCTAGGTTTAGGCTTGCATGGATTCCATAGGTAAGTACCCTATTAAAGTATAGTTGGATCAACATGTCCTATCAATAGTAACCGGGTTCTAGGGAATCTCAATATCACCGATCTTTCTTCACCGAGAATTGTTTCAACATAAGCCTCTTTGTTGGCGACCGAAATATCCTGGAAGTTAGATCTCAATGAGTGTAGTATCGAGTATCAACCAACTTCGGACTGCACCAAAGCCGACTATCTCACTACTTCATAATGTCCAAGTTAGTTCAATTAAAGGTTCTAAGGTCAATTGATGCTTCATGACACCATACAGCGTCCCCGTATTCTCCTTGACTACTCAAGGGCTACCAGTACCAACAAATATGTCACATCAATGTAGTTATCGTTTCAACTGTATCGGTATACCCCGCATAATCCCCACGATCTATTTCTACTTACCTAAAAGGTGCCTCAGATTCGGGTGTAGGATCTTTACAAGTAAACTCAAATAAAACCCTTTAAGATAAAGAAAACAAAGCATACAAGGAAAGAAATTTAAAATGATGAACTAAACTCTAAGGTAACCCCAGTTCATAAGGTGATACGGTGGTCCCCATCAGAGTTTCCAGTCCTGTGATACGGTGACAGAACCGACTGTTATACTGGTTTTGCATTTGTATTCGCAAATGTTGCGGTAAGCAAGAGTCGCCACCAAATTTTCTTTTATCCAACAAAGGAAAGGGTGAAAAGAACAGAAAAAGACCTTTTGAGATTTGTTTCTGAGTAAGAGGGGTAGATTATGGAAAGAGAAAGTGTTAGAATCCCTTCCCTCTATAGTTATCTACGGGCTCTTAGATGCTTAGCACATTCGAAAAAAATACCTCGTGCTTTTTGTGAGTTTTTGAAAAGTATTTTGAAATTGCCTTAGTGCACCGATTTGCTTTATGATAACTCTTGTATCAGTACTCAAGAGTGTTGATAAAGCGTTTGAAAATGTTTTTGAAATGTTTTGGTGTAAATGTGAAAGTTTGTTTTTTGAGCAAGCATCTAAGAAATATCTACTTATACTCGAAAGGTTTGTTCTTTTCGTCCTATCCTTTAGACAATGCTATCCTACTATTAGTGAGTAGGTAGCCCTATCGTTGGATGTTTGAGGAACATTCGAAGGGATATCGTACAGTCATAAAGGCAACATATAGAGACACTTTAGCAATTTTTTTAAGGGGCTAGATCATTTACCGAAAGGAAACACTGTAGGGTTATCGAGGGACTATGTTCTTTTGATTTGAGGGTCTTTGCTAAAGCGTCCCTACTTTCGAGGGACATGGCTCTTTTATTTCCGAAGGAAACCAAAGTGGGTGTACCCTAGAGGTGTATATGTTCAAGGTGTGTTATGTTCAGTTATTTTGGTCTTAGATGTTAGGTTTGCTAGCGTTTGATTATTAATCTTGTCATGCAATCCTATTATCATACATCTAAGTAGTTAATATATGTACAAGAATTTAAATAGCAGAAATGTAAATCCTACGCTATTACATGGCTTTAGGGAGAGGGTATTTACATGTCCAAAAATGAGGGGGATAAAGCAGAAAATAAAGTCCTAATTTTAACTATTACATCTAGTAGACAGATATAATAATATGAATGTAAATGCGCGCGAAATGGAAAAGAACGTCTAAAAATCCTAAGGAAAAGGAAATCTTTTTATTTTGTTTTAGATTTTTATGAAACAAAAATGAATTAAAGATAAAATTAAACCTAAATTCTAATTTATTTTAATTTTTGAGAAGAAGATGTTAAAATTAATTAATTAATTATTTCATAAAATAACTTAATTAATAAAAATCTAATTCTAATTCTTATGATGATTTTTATTATTTGATTGTTGATTTAAAAGAAATGAGTAAAAATAAAAATAAATACAAGAAGAAGAGTCCTTCGATCAAAGAAAAATGATGGCCTTCGATCCAGTGAAGGATGGCCTTCGATCCTGTGAAAAGATGTGGCCTTCGATCCAGTGAAGGATGTTATCCTTCGATCTAGTGAAGGATATTATCCTTCGATCCAGCATAGAATGTTGTTGGAGGCGCCTGATGAATTTCCTGTGGAGGAATGCAATGAATATGCAAGAAAAAGTTGTTAACAAAAACAAAAGCATGACCTGGGTGTGGAACCCATGTCTTTTCCTTAATTTGACCTCCCCTTAATTCGACTCTTCTGAGTTCGAATCTGGGTTTATTTTCCCTAAAAACCCATGGTTTTTTAAGATTCGATGAAGAATACAGATCGTGCCCTCTATCCTTGTATGTTCCATGTGAATGTTGTTCTATATGATACCCTGAGCATGAATCAAACACTGGAAAACATTAATACATCATGAAAACATGAATATGAATTTGAAAGTTTACCAAGGATGAGATGCTTCGATTTGGCACTTCTGGGTGTGGATTGGCTTGGAGTAGACCCTTGGGAGTCTCAGGAGCACAAATATGGTATTTGTTTGGACTGAGGGTGCCTATAAAACTGGTTAGAATTTTGATATGCTTTCTGAGGGAGTGTGGGTCTTCTTTCGATAGGAAATCTCTCTGTCCTTTATTCTGATGAAGTCTTGTCTTTATATAGGGGTGTGAAGCTTGATAAACATAGAAAGAATCAAGTCTTTAAAATGGCCTTTAAAACAAATTAAAGAATTTGAAAATTATCCATTTATGTTATATTCTTGCCATTTTCGTAGGTTGCATGAACTTGGACATGTTACGTTTGGCGCCTTGTACAAATTCAAATTGCTCAGAATTTTCTTCACCAGAGTGTTTTCGATCAGCCCTCAAGCGTTACTTTCTTCGATTGCCTTTCTTTAAATTTAAACCAATCGAAGCATCAACTCTTCCTTTTTGACTGGTCGAATGCTGCTACAGCTCCTTATCAATCGAAGGCTTTATAGAAGCCTCCTAACCTTCCTTCGAATTTCCCCAGGCCTCATCATTATGGCCTTCGATTAAGACACTATTTGCCTTAGTAGCTTGATCTGAAACTGTTCAACTAACCCAATAGAAAGCCTTTTATGGCCAGTCGAAGCTTCCTTTGTCATGAATATGATTGTGCAAGAGTCTTGGGCCTGGCAGTATGCAAGACATTGGCCAGCAAGCAAAAAAAATTTCCAACCATTGTATGTCTTTTGACTAGACCAAATGCATATCCTTCGAAGGCATCATTTGTGTGTCCTTCGAATAGGCCTTACTAGGTGTCGAAAGGTAGAAAACTGTTTGTTAAAGATTTTAGATGTGGAATCAAACCCGTTTCAAAGGGAACCATTGCCCAATCGAAACTAGCATAAAGGAAGCCAATGCCTTGTGGATGCTAGCATGAGGGAGGCCAAAGCAAGCATAAAAGAGGCCATTGCCTAGTGAATCGAATCAGGCACGAAGGAGGTATTTGCCTTGTGGGTCGAAGGAAGCTTTTTGCCTAGTGGATTGAAGGAAAATCTGAAGAAGTCTTGGCCTTGTGTGCTGAAGGCACGCATAGGGGAAGTCATTTCCTTGTGGGTCGAAGGAAGCTTTTTGCCTAGTGAATTGAAGGCAAATCTGAATAAGTCTTGGCCTTGTGTGCTTAAGGCACGCACAGGGGAAGTCATTTCATTATCAATCGAATCAGACATGAAACAGCCCATGCTCAGTCGAAGTCTTGTGAACCAAGTTTGTGTCAAAGGATTTTGAACACCCGATCGAAGCTCCTTGTCCAGATGCCAATCAAAGGATAACATGCTCATATGCCAATCGAAGACACCTTATCTCAATGCCAATCGAAGACACCTTGTCCCAATGCCAATCGAAGACACCTTATCCCAATGCTAATTGAAGATACCTTGTCCCAATGCCAATCGAAAACACCTTGTCCCAATGCCCATCAAAGACACCTTGTCCCAATTCTAATCGAAGATACCTTGTTTATCTTCAAAGTTCTTATTTTCTTTAAGAAAGTGTTTGTAATCACCCATGTAAGAGAAAATCTTGGAAAACATGAGAGGGAAAATTTTAGGGTACAACAGTATCCAACCTACGTTGATTGCCTTATTGATGTTATTGCACTGGTGCAGGAGTAGAAATTAACACAGCTCCGCCAGATTGGTTGCGGTCACCTCTACCACAACCCTTCTAGCCATACACAGGACTAGCTTCTTTTTTCCCATTGAATGACTTCTTCACAGTACTTGAAGATACAGCCACCTAAATTTTTCCTCTTTTGATTCCACCTTCCACATGTTCCCCTGTTAATATAAGCTCGGTGAATCTGGCCGAAGAGCTTCCTATCAGATGATTAAAGAAAGGACTTATCAAAGTTCTCGTAAACATGTCAACCATCTCCTTATCAGACAAAGGAGGTTGAACTCTTCCTGCTAGATCTCTCCATTTTTGGGCAACTCTTTGAAGCCTTTGTTTGAGCCTATAGTCATACTCTGTAATTACACATGGGTTAGTGCAAGATCAGCATTGCATTGATATTGTTTGTAGAAAGCAGCAGCCAAATCTTCCCAAGTACGGATTTTGTTTCAACTGACAAAGGGTGCTCCCGTTCCTAAGAGATTGGTGATGTAATGGGTTGTCGAGTCTCCATGGCATTAAAGGTGTCGATAAGCCTTTGAAGAAAGTTGGGCATGGAGAAGTATTTCTTTTGGTGTTGAGGCCACCACTGGTCGAATAACTCCGAAGTAAAACATGAGTGTTCAAAGTTAAATACTGGAAGTTCAAGAGTTTGAGCTGCCTAGTGGAATTTGAGGTAAGCTCGATACTCCTCAACAATGAGTTGTCTTCTAACCCATACAATATCGGTATGATGGTAGAACAAAGACGAAGGCAACATTTGAATAAGGCCTAGCTGTCGAGACACTAAGTTGGGTTGGTAACCCATGAAACCATATCCTAATAAGCCAACATCTATGCAACATGATAGTACGGTGGATGTTAGAAAGACCCTCCAAATTAAGTTTGTGTGAGCGGAATTTTGAGAAGTATTAGGGAAAGGTTCTCAAAACTAGTCTGGACCAAATCGTCGCTCCAAAAAAGGGGCCATGGATGAGATAAATGTCTTGGTTTTGACAAACATATTGATGTACTTCATGAAAACGAACCGATCAAGCTTGTGGTAGTGAATGGTCAAGGATAGACTCAGGCCTTCAATAGTTCTAACTTTGTTTAGACGCAGAATTGTTTCAGAAATAGGAGAACCCAATTGAGATTCGAATGTGGCATTCAACCAATGTTACAAAATCCAAAGAGGACTTGAGAGGGTGAAGCTATTGTCATGACCAGGAAGTACCTTCAACTGAGTGGAAGCATTGCCCAAAGTTTAAGTCATCAGCAAAAGCTTGCCCAATGAGATGTTTTTCCCTCATGAAGTTAAATCGCCAGAGGTATGAAAGCCTGAACTATTGTTAAATATCCTATGCAAAATAAGAAATGGGAGATCTAGAGGGTCAGAAAGGCTATGTGCTCAGTGTCATAGACGTCTGTTGTATTCACTAGATGGTGATCATTAATATAAGTGACGAAATCCGGATGGTCGAAGCAAAATGTATGTTTCGTTGACTTAGTTGGGTTGAAAGTTATACCCAGTGGGGAAATCCTAGTGATGGCTGCCACATCAAATAGAGTAGGTTCCAACATCCCACAGGGAAGTTGGAAAGTGGTATTCAAACTTTCCCAAAAGAAAAGTGAAGCAAGAGTAAAGTTGGGATCAATTGTATGGGAGCTCTGCGAAATTTGAATGGCATAAAAAATACCATGCTTTTTCCACTGAGATCTACGTTGCCCCTGGACTTTATCGAGCCAAGCAAGATACGATGTAACACCTGGCGTAGGTATGGAGGTGAATATAGTGGCATCATAGGCCATAAACCTAACATCAATGGGTTTTGTATGGTTAAAAGCAAAAGGGATAGTAGGGATAAATTAAGGAAAATACTGATTGACAGTCTTAGGATGTGTTTTTGGGGCTGGATAAGGCTCGTGGAATATGAAGAGTCTCTTCGCAATAATAAAAGGTATAATCATTTGGCATTGCCATTCCTAAATCTTGGATTTAACTTTAGAGGAAGGCTCCTGGATAAAGTTCAGACTTTGTTTCACAAAAATAGAGAAAGCTATGGGGTTAGTACCAATATTGAAGGGAGTACTGGATGGAGCGGCCATTTTGGAAACGAAGTAAGTTTCCTTAAAATTTTCAGAAACTACAGAGTTTTGAAAAATGAAACAGAAGGAGAGAAGAAAGGAACCCATAGTTTTTGAAAGCTTATTTAAAGAGAAATTAAAGTCGTTAAAATCGAAATAAATGTCACTCAAGGGGCGTGAGCAACCCAAGAAGTGGAAAAGTTAGTGGGGTTTGTTTAAAAACCTACGTCCTAAAACCTAGGAATAATCATGATAAGTGATTGAAGTGGCATGGGAAACTGTTACGCAGAAAGTAAGCATGATTAGGCATGACGTCATCCCAAAGAGATATGAAGTCAAAAATTTGGAAGAGAAAATGCCAAAGTACTCCCATCGTCACTCCGTCGAACATGGCGTTTTGGGGAGGGGGGGGGGTATTCGTTGATAAGTTATTTTCGACTAGGGAAATAAGCCTTAAGCTGTAAAGTTTCTTTGGTTGAAAAGGGATGAGATTGTGGAAAACAACAGGAAGTGTCGACCAAGTTGAAAGGTATCGATCAAAAGATCTAGTAGACAAAAGACGTTGGAGTCAGAGGATTTCATCGACATGCATAGGGGTCAATGAGCAAGGATTTATGGTGGCGGAAACGGTTACCAGTGTGCAAGCCAGTAAGAACGTGGGGATGTTCAAGGAAGTTTAGGGTGGTTTCTCCATAAAGTCCCAACGTGGGCTAGTAACCGTCGATAATTACTGTAATACAGTGGGAGAACAGACTTGTTTTTGCATTTTATCGCAAATGTTACGGATAGCAAGAGTCGCCATTGACTTTTCTTTTATCCAATAAGGAAAGGGTGAAAAGAACAAGAAAGACCTTGATGAATTTTGAGTTCGGGGGGTAGGTTATGAAAAGGGAAGGTGTTAGCACCCTTTTCATCCGTAGTTATCTACAGCCTCTTAATCGCTTAGCTCACTTTGAAAATTTTATTTTTTGTGTATGTGATTTGTTTGAAAATATTTTGAAATGCCAATGTAAGGCAGACTTTGTAATGATTCTTGTACCAGTCCTCAAGAATGCGTACAAAGTGTTTTTTTGAAAATATTTGTTGTTTTGAAAGTGTGAAGTGAGAAATGTTTTGTTTAGAAAAGTTTATGAGCAAGTGATTAGAAGTATCCTTCCCACTCAAGGTCATTCTTATTATTTTCCTTCTTCTTTTGGGATAATTCTATTCGTACCACTAGTTGGCAGGTCGCTCCATCTATTGGATGTGAAGGGACAATTGAGGGTCGTCGTATGGTCATTGAAGACAACTGATATGGATACTTTAGCAATTATCCGAAGGATTAGATCATTTTTAAAAAGACAACGTCGAAGGGTCATCGAGGGACCATGATCTTTTATTCGAAAGGGTCTTTTGCTAAAGCATCCCTAGTTTCGAGGGACATGACCGTTATTCTGAAAAGGCAATGAAGAGAGGTTACCCTAAATGTGTAAGTATGCAAGTGTGTTGTTTTCGGTTATTTAATCTTGAAATTAGGTTTTCTAGCATTTGGTTTTATCTTACCATACAAACCCTAATTACTAAAAGTAGTATAAAATATAGTAGCAGAAGATAAAGGCGGAAATGTAAACATATGCTATTACAGAGCTTTGGGGAAGTTACATAATAAAGGTAAGGAAAATAAAGCCCTAAACTATTACATCCCGGAAGCAATTACAAAAGAGAAAATGCGGAAAAAATAAAGCTACGCTATTACAGTTGAACGTGCCCTATACACTTGATCTAAAAAATTTAAATACGAATATAAGAAAAAGAAATAAGGAAAAAGTGGTTTGAATGTTTGTTAGGGTTTTTGTGAAAAAATGATTTATGATGATGATTTACTAAATAAAACCTAATTAATTTTAATTAATTAATAAAAGATGGTTAATTAATAAATAAAAATTAATTAAACATAAATATCATAATTAGGGTTTACAAAAAAAAGGGTTCGTTTTTGGGTTAATTAAAATTAAATTAGGTTAAAAAAGAATTTAGTTTGCCAAAAAATAATAGCATTAGGGAAAAATGACAAACAAGGTTATAAAATAGAAAAAATGGGGAAAATGCCACCAAGCCAACCATGCGTTGGTGTCTATACGCTACGTGCTACACAAAATTGAATAAAACCTGTAAACATTGTAAAACACGAAAAAAACAACAAAAACCAAAGATCGAACCCACGCCCTGAGAGAGTAATGCCTTATCATGTGCGCGCTTGCCACTGGGATGGTTGTTTCATTCGGCCTATCACTAAAAACAATTAAATATATAATAAACAAAAATCATTGGGCCGGAGAAGGGTCGGAGCCCTAGCTCTGGTCGTCTTCTCTAGCGACTGCGTTTTTATTCCTGCAAAAATAGCACACGTCAGTGGTTCAATGGTACCCTACCCCCATAATTTGGGTCTTGCAAATTCAATGGTGCACTTGGTTTTGACTAATTCCCTCTGTAAAAATAGATACAACGTAAACAAAATCAAACGGTGCAAACATGGAAACCCATGATTCTGGCATCATGGGGGCCATACGATGGTTCAGACCCGCGTGTTGACATCTCAGAAGAACGTTAGTGGTGTTAGTTTCGATTAAAGCACAAAGAAAACAAAAATGTAAATTTCATACAAGAATGGAAAATGGTGATGCATGGTTATGCGTTTCAAACCCTTTGGATCATCAAGATCGATCCAATCTTATCCTACAAGGTCCCTGAAGTGGAATGGGATGGTTGGCTTGCGTGGAGAGAGGCTATAAATAGGGTTTGTAGTTTGCCCTAGTTTTGAATAATTTTTGGAGTTTTAGGATATGGTTTCTTGCAAGGTTTTTGTCCCCTTGTGTTGTCTGAATAGTGAGAATATATAGAGGAAAAATTAGGTCAAAAGAAGTGGGCTTGGACCTTTGTATGAAAGCCTTTGTTTTTATTTAATTTATTTTGTATTTAAATAAATAAAATAAAAAATAAACAGAATAAAAATCAAAAGGGGTGTATGAATTGATTCATAGTTTCACCATGAGGTTTAAAACTCGTTTGGACCTTGAAACATAAGCCCACTAGCCCAAAAATTGAAGATTGCTCAATTTAGGTTTCATGCATTTTCTCAAAATTCCCTAACTTGCACCAATCATAACTCTCTCAATTTTTATCATATGAAGGTGATCTTGGACTTTTTGGAAATCTCAAGATGTCCTCTAAAATCTCTCTGTTGATCATTTTTCCATTTGAAGAGTTTATCTTGACGTAAGTTGCATTGACAAAAAGTGTCTTTTTGTTGACTTTTGAAATGACCTATAATGTTTTGGCCCATATCTCTTAAATGAAGCATTTTTTGGACTTGAGCTTACAGAGGAAAAGTTGTATAGAATTGAATTTCCTTCAAAATGAGCTTTGGTTAATAGAAATCTAATGAAGCATGTGAAAGTTGTGTTTGGTCAAAGTTCAGTTGACTTCTCGTTAAGAAAACCCTAATTTAGCAACTTTTAACTTTTGATGAATCTTGAGTTTTATTGATGAGTTATGATCAAACCTTGATCAAATGATGAATGTAAATTCAAAATATTGATGTTGACAAAAAAATCTTGAAGTTTGACTGTATGTTGACCAGAGTTGACTTTTCATCCAATATAGTTAATTTTCAATCATTTAAGCAATTGACCGAGCAAACTTGTGATGCAAGGCTTGAAATTTGGCATGAGAATTTCTTGAGATATATGAGGAACTATGAAATCCACTTGAGGCATTATAATATCAAATTTTCTTGAGAAAAGTGAAACCCTAGTTGTAGGTCCTGCTTAGGAGAGGTGCTTGTATGCTTAAATCCTTGAGTATTCTTGAGCAATTGAGAATCCTAGGAGTATGAAGAGATGTCTTGAATCAATTGTTTTCAAAAATGGGAGGGAAAACTTTGGGGTACAACAGTTACATACTTAAGATTTCTATTTAAGCAAATGTTTGTATTTGTGTCAAGGGTCGCATTTCTTCACATTTAGAACATTACACTCAAAGTATCTGCATCTAAGAGAGAAACGAGTTTCAAGCTCAACAATGTATGAATCTTCCACATTTAAATTCATGGAAATTTCCAGTTTTCACTTTAAATTACAAGTCTTGTCTTTAATTTCTTTACTTTGCAATTGTCTTTCACTTTTTCCCTTTTATCCAATATAAACCAGTCTGAATCCAAAAAAACTCAAAACACTAAGTTAAGAATTATTGTAGCCGATCCTACAAGTAACCTTTATTAAGAGGCTAGCTATTGTTTCGTGGAGAAACAACATGCCTAATAAGTTTTCCCCTCTGAAGAATGAATTTATTTTCAGTTAATAACTTTTAATTCTCTCACCCTACACTTTAAACCCATTCAAACCCAAACTCATTAACGCGAGATTGTCGAACAGCAATTCAGTAGCACTAATTCCTACGGAGATGATAAGATATAACCTATAAAAATACTTACTTTTTCTTTTCGCTTTACCCCTCCAACAAAATGGCGTTGTTGCTGGGGATTGGAGTTTTTTTTATTGTTTTTAATTGTGATAGTTTCTTTATTTGTGAGTTTTGCACATAATGTTTATATTGTCTATAATGTGTAAATAGAAATTTGTTTATATTGATATTTGTGTATGTTTACCAAATTTTTGAATTTTACATGTTTTCATTACTTGTGAATATATTGTATATATTTTTTTCTCTTCACGTTTGCCAAAAGTTTGGTTAGATGTGTAGTTCCGGTTAGAGCTATAAGAGATAAGATAAAAGGCGGGAATGATAGAATTTGGCTCATTCGAAGCAACATGTTCGTTTGTAAGCAACAGGCGTCGAGATTACGACGTAAAACAAGCATGTTTTATTGGTTTAGTTTAGGTAGTGTGCTGAATTGGTTAAACAAGTTGAAATCAGACTTGTTCTTTAAATGATCAAATCTTCACTTTTCAACTTGTTTATTCAATTTCACTCGGTTGTTTAGTTGTGTTAATTATTTTGTTGTTGTTAAGACTCTAATTTTGGTTCGATAGATTGAGATTGCATTTGGTGATTGTCCAAATTTGAGTGTTTCAACTTGTGAATGTATGGTAATGATAGTTTTTGAAGTTGGTACACGCTAGGTACTTGTTTATTACTTTCTATAGCATAACATGTTTATGAAACTTTTCATTTGTATAATTACCATGCCATTCATTCTTTTTGCATTGTTCATATATGCTGGAGGCCATAATTATTGTTTTAACTGGATTTCATTATGTTTAATATTTTGTTTGTGTTGATTGTATGAAGGCATGAAAATGATCAAGGCATTTTGATTGATTTTGAGCACAACAACCTAGCCAAATAGTCAATTCATCTTGTGAGTATGTGAACTTTTGTTAACCTCTTTTGGGCCCTTTTTGTCAATGTCCATGTTATTTTTGAACTTAATACTTGTCCATGAATGTTTAATTTTTCTTTTTGAATGGATTTTGATTATTTGTTTTCTTAAACTCTCAAGTATAATTTTTAGTTAATTTTTTTTTACTTTGCCTTAGAAATCAGGGTGTATTCACTTTAATGTGGTTGAATTCAAGTTGGGGAGAGAATTGTTTGCTTTCTCTTGTGTGTATTACTAAGAGGTTGGGAAAAAGAAAACAAAAAGAATGAAAGACAGTGAAAAGAAAGATTAGAAAAAAAAAGAAAAAAAATTGAAAAAGCTTGAAAAAAAAAAGAAAAACAAAAAGAGTATGGAATAATGTTGTGTTGATAAGTATGTGATTAGTATGAAAATTTGGGATGAAGAAGAAGTTTGATTGGAATTTTCTGTTTGAAACTTTGAGAGCTGGTCCATCCCTTAGGTATAGGCATGTTTTTGTTTCGATTAGCTTTAGGAATTATCCCTTATTTGTTAACCAAGCCACATTACAACCTTGAAAATCCCTTGTGATTCTTGCCTTTATATTTTCAATGTGAATTTTTGGATGAATGCATAATTTAGTCTTTTATTTGCAAGAATGTTGGATAAGTGTCTATGTGCCTCACCTTTGTGTGTTCTTCATCTACAGATGAATTTTTACTAGGCGTGATTTATGATTGAGCTTGTTTTGTTTTAGAATGTTTAGTATGACTGTTGTACTGAGGATTTATTTCGTTTTCATGTTGTCATTGTAGTATAGTCATAAATTTTCCTTGTGTGTGCATTTTAGTTTGAACCATACATTTTCTTTCCATTTTCAAACTTGTTGATTCATGAATCTTTGGTTGATCATTTTTGTTCTTTCAGTCTATTTGACTTTGTTTGATGACATACAATGTTTCAATTTGGTGAGAGTTTGATGAGTGCAAATTGTAGCTATTTTGTGTATAATTTTTGTTGAATTTATAGAATCTTTGTTGTTAATATCAGTTGAATAAACCCGACTTTTATGTAAATACGTTTAGTTTATGTATATGTTTGTTTTCATGTACATAATGTATCGTTTGATTGTTTTGTATCTATTGAGAATAAAGCCAAATTGGAACTCCAATTTGTGCATTTGATCAATAAAGGAATAAGGAAAAAGAAGAAAAGATAATGCAAGTTGTGTAGTGAAAGCAACAAAAGTTGTTGTTATAGTGTGCAACACCGGGCGGTGTGCTTGCGCTTCTGCATCGCCATGCGAGCATGGAGCGAGAGGTTTTGTTCAATTTTCCAATAGTGCCTGCCTTGCTTAGCTTTGTGTATTCTTTATATGTTGAGTTTGTATATGTATTTGCTTTGATCTCATATATATTTGTCTCCCACGACATTATATAAAACTTGCTTTTCTAATATTTATCGATTATTGTCCTGGATTTTTGCCCTGTGCTTGGGGTTTGGGTTGTTATAGACATATATTGCTCGAATTCTTATATAGGATGATTATCTAATAATGTCTAGATTCTAGGGATAGATTTAGATCTATTATTCACTTGGGTTCCTATTCTTAATGCCTTTGTGTTGGTTGTGTTGTGTTGAGAGATTGTCAACACGAGTAATACAATTGTCTTCTGTGTTGTTGATGTTGGTTGAGAGATCGCCTCCGACATGATACAGTGAGTCTCTCTAATCTTGGTTAGAAGTGACTTAGGGTATGAGCGGTACGTGATAAAATTGATGAGTATTATGGTTTTAGTATAAGTGATTGATAGGTTTAAGTTTGTGAGGAGTAGATTATATGCATGCTTGATAAGTATGCCCCTCTGAAGAATGAATTTATTTTCTCTTAGTAATTTTTAATTCTCGATCACCCTACACTTTAAACTCATTCAAACCCAAACTTATTAACACTAGATTGTTGAACGTCAAATTATTAGCACTAATCCTTGTGGAAACGATATTATATAACCTATAAAAATACTTACTTTTTCTTGCAGCTTTACCGCTCCAGCAAAATGGTGTCATTGTCGGGGATTGGTGTTTTTTTATTGTTTTGCATTGCGATAGTTTCTTTGTTTGTGATTTTTGCACATAATGTCTATATTTTCCATAATGTATAAATAGAAACTTGTTAATGTTTATATTTGTGTATGTTTACCGAATTTATGAATTTTACATGTTTTCATTACTTGTGAATATAGTGTATATTTTTTTCTCTTAACCTTTTCCAAAAGCATGGTTAGATGTGTAGTTCCGGTTAAAGCTCGAAGAAATGAGGGCAAAGGAGAGAGTGATAACCTTTGGCTCATTCGAAGCAACGTGTTCGTTTGTAAATAACAGGTGTCGAGCTTATAACGTAAAACAAGCATGTTTTATTGTTTTAGTTTAGGTAGTGTGGTGAATTGGTTAAACAAGTTAAAATCAGACCAGTTCTTAAAATTCTCAAATCTTCAATTTTCAAGTTGTTTATTCAACTTCACCCGATTTCTTAGTTGTTTTAATTATTTTGTTGTTGTTTGGACTCCAATTTTGGTTCGATAGATTGAGGTTGCATTTGGTGATTGTCCGAATTTGAGTGTTTCAACTTCCAGATGCACGCTAATGATAGTTTTGAAGTTGGTACATGCCAAGTATTCGTTTATTGCTTTCTATAGGATAACATGTTTAGGAAACTTTTCATTTGAATAATTACCATGTCATTCATTCTTTTTGCATTACTAGATCATGCCTTGAATCAGTTTAGTTCCCTTTTTACCCCAAATGCGAGGAAGCTTTCCATTGTTCATATATGCTGGAGGTCGCAATTCTTGTTTTAATTGGATTTCATTTTGTTTAATATTTTGTTTTTATTGATTGTATGAAATCATGAAAATGATCAAGGCATTTCGTTTGATTTTGAGCATAACTACCTAGCCAAATAGTCAATTCACCTTGTGAGTGTGTGAACTTTTGTTAACCCCTTTTGAGCCCTTTTTGTCAATGTCCATGTTATTTTTAAACTTAATACTTGTATATGAGTGTTTAGTTTTCCTTTTTGAATGGATGTTGATTCTTTGTTTTCTTGAACCCTAACTATGATTTTTAGTTCAATTTTTACCTTGCCTTAGAAAGTAGGGAGTATTCACTTTAATGTTGGTTGAATTCAAGTTGGGGAGAGAATTGTTTGCTTGCGCTTGTGTGTATTACTATGAAGGTGTGAAAAAGAAGAAAAAAATAAAGAAAAAATGTGAAAAGGAAAGATTAGAAATTTTTTTTTGAAAAAGCTTTGAAAAATTAGAAAAACAAAAAGAGTATGGAATAATGTTGTATTAATTAGTATGTGATTAGTGTGAAAATTTTGATTGAAGAAGAAGTTTGATTGGAATTTTCTGTTTGAAATTTTGAGAGTTGATCACTCCCTTAGGTTTAAGCATGTTTTTGTTTAGATTAGCTATAGGATTTATCCCTTGTTTGTTAACCAAGCCAAATTACAACCTTGAAAAACCCTTGTGATTCTTGCCTTTATATTTTCAATGTGATTTTTGGATGAATGCATAATTTAGTCTTTTGTTTGCAAGATTGTTGGATGAGTGTCTATGTCCCTCGCCTTTGTGTTTTCTACATCTACAAAGGAATTTTTACTACATGTTATTCATGATTGAGCTTGTTTTATTTTAGAATGTTTAGTATGACTATTGTACTGAGGATTTGTTTCGTTTTCATGTTTTTGTTGTAGTATAGTCATAAGTTTTTCCTTGCGTGTACGTTTTCGTTTGAACCATACATTTGTTTTCCATTTTTAAACGTGTTGATTCATGATTTTTTGGTTGATCATTTTTGCTTCTTTGAGTCTATTTAACTTTGTTTGAGGATAAACAATATTTCAAGTTGGGGAGAGTTTGATAAGTGTAAATATTATCTATTTTTTTATATACTTTTTGTTGAATTTATAGAATCTTTATTGTTAATATCAGTTGAATAAACCCGACTTCTGTGTAAATACGTTTAGCTTATGTATGTGTATGTTTTCGTGTACATAGTGTCTCGTTTGATAGTTTTGTATCTATTTTGTAGGAATTTATGTGTTATAGGAGCATTGGGAATAAAGCCAAATTGGAGCTCCAATTTGTGCATTTGATCAATAAAGGAATAACGCAAAAGAAGAAAAGATAATGCAAGTTGTATAGTGAAAGCAACAAAATTTGTTGTTATAGTGTGCAACACCGGGTGGTGTGCTTGCGCTTCTGCATTGCCATGCGAGCATGGAGCGAGAGGTTTTGTTCAATTTTCCAATAGTGCCTACCTTGCTTAGCTATTGTGTCGTCGGGTGCGGAATAAAGGCCGTCATCGGGAAAAGCTTTACGTCATCGAGAAATGGAAGATATTTGTGGCCAGTTGCAAGCATGGTGAAGGCTGGGCCATGTAAATAAAGGTCGTTGCTTGGAGATAAATGTGGCTCGTCGAGCGACGGTGTCTGGACAGATTTTTGTATATATATTTCATTTTCATTTCATTTGTTAAGTTATGGTTTTGGAGGGTGGTTTTGTTCACCCAACTCCATCAACCTCATTTTTCATTAGGATTAGGTTAGAAAACAACTATGAAGCTTGCACATGGATAATCGTGATGGATTTCTCATTTATTTGCGTTGACAAATCGAGAGATTTGTGGTTCATTTATATTCTTTGTGTATTCTTTATATGTTGAATTTGTATATGTATTTGCTTTGATCTCATGTATATTTGTCTCCCACGGCGTTATATAAAACTTGCTTTTCTAATCTTTGACGATTATTGTCCTGGATTTTTGCTCTGACCTTGGGGTTTGGGTTGTTATAGACATATATTGCTCGAATTCTTATATAGGATGATTATCTAATAATGTCTAGATTCTAGGGATAGATTTAGATCTATTATTCACTTGGGTTCCTATTCTTAATGCCTCTGTGTTGGTTGTGTTGTGCTGAGAGATTGTCAACGCGAGTAATACAATTGTCTTCTGTGTTGTTGATGTTGGTTGAGAGATTGCCTCCGACATGATACAATAAGTCTCTCTAATTTTGGTTAGAAGTGACTTAGGGTATGAGCGGTATGTGATAAAATTGATGAGTATTATGGTTTGAGTATAAGTGATTGATAGGTTTAAGTTTGTGAGGAGTAGATTATATGCATGCCTAATAAGTATGCCCCTCTGAAGAATAAATTTATTTTCTCTTAGTAATTTTTAATTCTCGGTCACCCTACACTTTAAACTCATTCAAACCCAAACTTATTAACACTAGATTGTTGAACGTCAATTAATTAGCTCTAATCCCTGTGGAGATGATATTATATAACCTATAAAAATACTTACTTTTCCTTGCAGCTTTACCGCTCCAGTAAAATGGCGTCGTTGTTGGGGATTGGTGTTTTTTTTATTGTTTTGCATTGCGATAGTTTCTTTGGTTGTGATTTTTGCACATAATGTCTATATTTTCCATAATGTATAAATAGAAACTTGTTAATATTTATATTTGTGTATGTTTACCGAATTTGTGAATTTTACATGTTTTCATTACTTGTGAATATAATGTATATTTTTTTCTCTTAACCTTTTCCAAAAGCATGGTTAGATGTGTAGTTTCGGTTAAAGCTCGAATAAATGAGGGAAAAGGCGAGAGTGATAACATTTGGCTCATTCGAAGCAACGTGTTCATTTGTAAATAACAGGTGTCGAGCTTACAACATAAAACAAGCATGTTTTATTGTTTTAGTTTAGGTAGTGTGGTGAATTGGTTAAACAAGTTAAAATCAGACCAGTTCTCAAAATTCTCAAATCTTCAATTTTCAACTTGTTTATTCAACTTCACCCGATTGTTTAGTTGTTTTAATTATTTTTGTTGTTGTTTGAACTCCAATTTTGGTTCGACAGATTGAGGTTGCATTTGGTGATTGTCCGAATTTGAGTGTTTCAACTTCCAGATGTACGGTAATGATAGTTTTTGAAGTTAGTACATGCCAGGTATTCGTTTATTTCTTTCTATAGCATAACATGTTTAGGAAACTTTTCATTTGAATAATTACCATGTCATTCATTATTTTTGCATTACTAGATCATACCTTGAATCCGTTTAGTTCCCTTTTTACCCCAAATGTGAGGAAGCTTTCCATTGTTCATATATGCTGGAGGTCGCAATTCTTGTTTTAATTGGATTTCATTATGTTTAATATTTTGTTTTTATTAATTGTATGAAAGCATGAAAACGATCAAGGCATTTCGTTTGATTTTGAGCACAACTACCTAGCCAAATTGTCAATTCACCTTGTGAGTGTATGAACTTTTGTTAACCCCTTTTGAGCCCTTTTTGTCAATGTCCATGTTATTTTTGAACTTAATACTTGTCTATGAGTGTTTAGTTTTCCTTTTTGAATGGATGTTGATTATTTTTTTCTTGAACCCTAACTATGATTTTTTGTTTAATTTTTACGTTACCTTAGAAAGTAGGGAGTATTCACTTTAATGTTGGTTGAATTCAAGTTGGGGAGAGAATTGTTTGCTTGCACTTGTGTGTATTACTATGAAGTTGTGAAAAAGATGAAAAAAAATAGAGAGAAAAAAAGTGAAAAGGAAAGATTAGAAAAAAGAAATAATTGAAAAAGCTTTGAAAAAAATAGAAAAACAAAAAGAGTATGGAATAATGTTGTGTTAATAAGTATGTGATTGGTGTGAAAATTTTGGATGAAGAAGAAGTTTGATTGGAATTTTCTGTTTGAAATTTTGAGAGTTGATCACTCCCTTAGGTTTAAGCATGTTTTTGTTTAGATTAGCTATATGATTTATCCCTTGTTTGTTAACCAATCCACATTACAACCTTGAAAATCCCTTGTGATTCTTGCCTTTATATTTTCAATGTGATTTTTGTATGAATGCTTAATTTAGTCTTTTGTTTGCAAGATTGTTGGATGAGTATCTATGTCCTTCACCTTTGTGTTTTCTTCTTATACAAAGGAATTTTTACTATGCGTGATTCATAATTGAGCTTGTTTTATTTTAGAATTTTTAGTATGACTGTTGTACTAAGGATTTGTTTCGTTTTCATGTTTTTGTTGTAGTATAGTCGTAAGTTTTGCCTTGCGTGTGCGTTTTCGTTTGAACCATACATTTGTTTTCCGTTTTCAATCTTGTTGATTCATGATTCTTTGGTTGATCATTTTTTCTTCTTTGAGTCTATTTGACTTTGTTTGAGGAAAAACAATGTTTCAAGTTGGGGAGAGTTTGATAAGTGCAAATATTAGCTATTTTTGTATATACATCTTGTTGAAATTATAGAATCTTTTTTATTAATATCGGTTGACTAAACCCGACTTCTGTGTAAATACGTTTAGCTTATGTATGTGTATGTTTTCGTGTACATAGTGTCTCGTTTGATAATTTTGTATATATTTTGTAGGAATTTATGTGTTATAGGAGCATTGAGAATAAAGTCAAATTGGAGCTCTAATTTGTGCATTTGATCAATAAAGGAATAACACAAAAGAAGAAAAGATAATGAAAGTTGTGTAGTGAAAGCAATAAAAGTTGTTGTTATAGTTTGAAATGTCGGGCGGTGTGCTTGCACTTCTACATTGTCGGGCGAGCATGGAGCAAGAGGTTGTGTTTAATTTTCCTGTAGCGTCTTCCTTGCTTAGCTGCTGTGACATCGGGCATAGAATTAAGGCTGTCTTCGGGAAAATATTTTTGTCGTTGGGTGATGGAATATGTTTATGACCAGTTGCGTGTGAGGCGCAGGCTGGGCCATGTAAATAAAGGTCCTCTCCTGGCGATGAATGTGGCTCGCTGGGCGACGGTATTTGTACAGATTTTTGTATATATTTCATTTTCATTTCATTGGTTAGGTTATGGTTTTGGAGGGTGGTTTTATTCTCCCAACTCCATCAACCTCATTTTTCATTAGGATTAGCTTAGAAAACAACTATGAAGCTTGCACACGGATGATCTGTGGTAGATTTCTCATCGGTCGACGCTGACAAACCGAGAGATTTGTGGTTCATTTATCTTCTTCTTTATTTATTATTTATATGTTGAGTTTTTATATGTATTTGCTTTGATATCATGTATACTTGTTTCCCATGGAATTATATAAAACTTGTTTTTTCAAATCTTAGTCCATTATTGTCCTGGATTTTTGCTCTGTGCTTGAGGTTTGTGTTGTAATAAACATATATTACTCGAAGTCTTATCTAGGTGATTAACTAATTGTTTATAGATTCTAGGGATAGATTTAGAGCTAGTATTCACTTGGGTGCCTATTCTTAATGCCTCTATGTTGGTTGTGTTGTGCTGAAAGATCGTCAATGCGAGTAATACAATTGTCTTCTGTGTTGTTGAGGTTGGTTGAGAGATCGCCTCCGAGATGATACAATGAGTCTCTCTAATTTGGGTTAGAAGTGAGTTAGGGTATGAGCGGTACATGATAAAATTGAGGACTATTATGGGTTTAGTATAATTGGTCGATAGGTTTAAGTTTGTGAGGATTAGATTATATGCATGCCTGATAAGTATGCCCCTCTGAAAAATGAATTTATTTTCTATTAGTAACTTTTAATTCTCGGTCACCCTACACTTTAAACCCATTCAAACGCAAACTTATTAACACGAGATTTTTGAACGTGAATTCATTAGCACTAATCCATGTGGAGACGATATTATATAAGCTATAAAAATACTTACTTTTGCTTGTCGCTTTACCGCTCCAGTAAAATGGCGTTGTTGCCGGGGATTGGAGTTTTTTTTAATTGTTTTTAATTGTGATAGTTTCTTTATTTGTGAGTTTTTCACATAATGTTTATATTGTCTATAATGTGTAAATAGAAACTTGTTTATATTGATATTTGTGTATGTTTACCAAATTTGTGAATTTTATATGTTTTCATTACTTGTGAATATAGTGTATAAATTTTTTTATCTTAACATTTGCCAAAAGTATGGTTAGATGTATAGTTCTGGTTAGAGCTCGAAGAAATGAGGGAAAAGGTGGGAGTGATAACATTTGGCTCATTCAAAGCAACATGTTCGTTTGTAAATAACAGGAATTGAGCTTGCGGCGTAAATCAAACATGTTTTATTGTTTTAGTTTAGGTAATGTGGTGAATTGGTTAAGCAAGTTGAAATCAGACCAGTTCTTAAAATTCTCAAATCTTCAACTTTTAACTAGTTTATTCAATTTCACCCAGTTGTTTAGTTGTGTTAATTATTTTGTTTTTGTTTGGAATCTAATTCTGGTTCGATAGATTGAGGTCGCATTTGGTGATTGTCCGAATTTGAGTGTTTCAACTTCCGGGTGTATGGTAATGATAGTTTTTAAAGTTGGTACACGCCACGTACTTGTTTATCGCTTTCTATTGCATAACATGTTTAGGAAACTTTTCATTTGAATAATTACCATGTCATTCATTCTTTGTGCATTACTTAATCATGACTTGAATCAGTTTAGTTCCCTTTTTACCCCAAATGTGAGTAAGCTTTCCATTTTTCATGAAATTCTGGTATAAGATATGTGATGTCGAATGAGATGTCACAACACAAATATCTGAGGACAATGTACCAATATAAAAGCAGTAAAAACACAAGGGATTGTTAACCCAATTCGGTGTATAACAACACCTACTCTAGAGGCTACCAAGCCAAGGATAAGTTAACTAAATAGTATCAATTCATAGACCCTCAGTAAACAACCAGTTTAGGATCTATTCATCTAATCACTACCCGAGCTATACTTCTACCTAAGACACACCTAGGTATGAGGCCCTCCTCAAATCCCTTCAATCAATAACAGTGAAAAACAACAGGATTATTAAGTTTTAAAAACTTCAATCATTCAATACTTAAATGCTTATGAATGATCCATAATTTACAACTCAACTAACAAATTACAACTCAAGTATTGAAACAATACTAGAGTGTATTACAATTAAAAGATTCAAACTTTTAAACACCAAGGATATATTTTTCTTCAATTGTTGCTCTTGTACAAATAAGGTTTCAAGTCCTTATAAAGGCGCAACAACTTCTTTATGGGTGTGATACGGTGCGAGAACTGACTTGAGGTTTTGTGTTTGTGTTTGCAAATGTTTCGGTTTAGCAAGGGTCTCCACTGACTTTTTATTTTATCCTAAGGAAAGGTCAAAAAGCACATGAAAGACCTTTGAGATGTTTTCTTGGGTTCGAGGAGTAGATTATGAAAAGGGAAGGTGCAAGAACCCTTTTCATCCATGGTTATCCATGGGCTCTTAGTTACTTGTTTAGATCACTTGCTTTGCTTTTCAATTGTTTGAAATGGTGCTTTTCAATTGTTTGAAATGGTGCTTTGTGTGTGGTTTTGAAAGATGTTTTGAAAAGAGGCCATCGTTGTGGCAACCTTTGTAATGATTCTTGTTTGAATGTATACAAAGGTGTTTTTGTATTTTGAAAAGATTTCAATGTTTGAAAGTTTGTTTTGGGAAATGTTTTGAAATTGTGTCGTGAAGTGTTTTTGAAAATAGCAAGGATGTTTTTGCAAGCTTTGATCAAGTAACTAAAAGCTATCTACCCTATTTTACTCAAAGATCTTTCTTATGTTTTTAACCCTTTTAACAGTGTTGTTTCACCATTGCATTTGGTGAACAACCTTGTGTTAGGATGTTAAACGGGACAGGCGCGGGTCATCGTATAGACCATGATAGCAATTGTGTCAAGTATTTTTGGCAATTTCTTGAGGGACTTGATCATTTTTGTTTATGCAACCAAGATAGCGTCATCGAGGGACTATGATCTTTTGTTTTGCTTTTGTTTTGCCAAAGTACCCAACATGCATACCATGGCCCATTTTTGAAGGCAACAAGTGGATTGCAACCCTAGGGGTGCAAGTGTGCATTGTGTTTGATTTTCATGCATTTTTGTCTTTTATTAGGTCAAACTATTTGTTAATTTTTGATTTTTTGCATACAAACCCTAATTCTCTAATCATGGCATAATTGAAAGCGTAAAGTGCGAGAATTTAAAGTTCTAAGCTATTACAACATGATTATGGGGATGGGGGTACAATTTTGAATGGAGGTATTTGACAAGAAATATAAACCCTAGATTACTATTACATCCAAATTGAATTCTTTGTGCAAATAAATAAATGGGCAATATTTAATTAAACAAGATAAATAAATATTGAATAAAATGTATTATGCAAAATTATTTTTTTAATGCAAAAAAAGTATAAAGAAATAAAATGAAAATTAATTTTATTTGTTTTAGGGTAAAACCCTAATTTCTTTAAGAAAGTAAATATTATATATTATTTATATACAAGAGATATATTAATATGTACAAAAATAAAATATATTTAAAAAAAAGTGTTTTTTAGTATAAATAATAATAAAAATAAAAATGTAGTATACCTTATGCTTCAAAGATCATGTTTTGACATAAAGCATACCTTTTCCAAAATAGAAATGTACCTTTTTCTAATTAAGGATTAGTTTTGTGTGCAATGTCCAAATGGCCAAGATAATGCATTAGCTCAGTGGATTTGCATTTAATTAAGGAGTGTGAATTGGTTTAGAGGCCTGCAAACAACTACAAAGCATGCTGGTTTGAAAATGCAACTTGTATGAACATGTATTGGCCATGGATACAAAGTGAGTTTTTCCCTACTTCAAGCATTCGATTCTCCCTAACCACAAATGTGTTTGAGGAGTTCTTAGACAATTTGGAAAGCTTTCAACATGCTCTATAATCCATATTTGAAATGCAACTTGAGACTCCAAGTGGAACTATGTGAAAAATGGCCAAGAAGATGGGTCAAAATCCTGCCTAAACTAGGGCAAAATTTCTCTAAGTTAAAAGTTTTAGGGACCCTTGTTCCAAAAATCATAACTTGCGATCCAAGCTTCTTTTGAGAAAACTTTGTGAATCAAAGTTGTATACTTTGTGGAGGACTACAAATTTCATGTTGTAAGTTTTGTTTGAATCCATTTGCATCTTGGTGAAAATGTGGGACAAATTTAGGAAAAATTAAGAAAATTTCATAACTTTGAAAAATTCTAAGTTATGAAATTTTTTCAATTTCAAACCCTAATATGCAATTTTGGGTTTCTTGGTTAAGAAGTTTCATAATTTGACACATCTTGATGAAAAATTACCCTTGGCACTTGATTTTGACCAAAAAGTCAAAGTTTGACTTCTCAGTGTACAGTCAAATTTTGATCAGTTGACTGAAAAATTCATCTGTCAATCCCATGCATTTGAGATCTTTTGAACTTGTTGAACAAGTCAAGATGATGTCATTGAGTCCTTGAGTCCATGGTTGAGCTTTATTTGCCATTGGCTAGATCAAAAAAGCCAGAAATTGCCTTTATACAGTCAAAACCCTAAAAATGACCATTTTGCCCTTTTGGTGATCTGATCAAATTTCTTGTGGAATTGTGGTCCAAATTTGATCAAATGGTTCATATGAGTTCATAATGTTGATGTGGGTCAAAATTTATGAGGTTTGACTGTAAATTGGCCACAATTGACTTTTTCCTCAATACAGCTGATTTCTAGGTCAATTGTCCAATTGACTGGGCAAAAATTTGATACAAGGCTTGAAACTTGGTATGGACCAACTTATGAGTCCAACATGAAGTATGAAAGTAACTTTGGGAATTTTAGGTCAAAATATCCCTTTGCACACTCAAACCCTAATTTAGGTCAACAGTGCAAGGAGGTGTCTTGAGCAGAGCAAACCCTAGCTTAATCTTGAGTTCCAAGAGCCTTGTGATGAGAAATGTTGATAAAATGAGAGGGGAAACTTTGGGGTACAACAATGGGCTTGGGCTGAAAATAAAATATTGCAATATATTGAATCCCTTGAGTATCTCCATGAAAATAGGCCAAGATATAATCCATAAAGATAAGACAGATCGAAAAATATTCCTCCGTATTTTTCGCAAGTTATAAACCCCAAAACTTGAATAAGGCGCGCTTAAAAATAGGAAACAAAAAATCTAAAAAAACACTTTCAGATCAGAAGGCAGATGTTAAGACATCTTCTTTAACATCATTTAAAATCAGCTGAGATGATTTACTTGAAATGTTAAGACATTAAGAAAAACATTACCAAAGCAGTGTTTTACCAAAATTGATGCCAACAAACACTTACAAACTCCCCCTTTGGTAAATTTTGGCTAAAACGTTATTTGAGCATATTATCAGAGCAGCAGCAAAATAAACTCAGTTAGTAGTTAGCAGTGGAAGATGTCAGAGGATTTTCTGAGACATGAAGCTCGCCCTCAAACTTACCAGTCAGTCAGTTTCTCTCCCCCTTTTTAGACATAATATGCCAAATAAACATGCATTCAAGAGAGTAGTACAAAAAAAGTACAAACTAGAATATCCAAGTGTCAAGAACATACAGGTGCCAAAAAGAACATAGGGATCAAAACAAAAAAGAAAAAAGAAAAAAGAAAGCACCAACACATAGTCTAACTGTCTTCAGGACCAATAGACTTGGCAGCTTCAGAACTTCCTTCATTATCAGAATCTCCTCCTTCAGTACCCACTTTATCATCAACATTGTTATCCTTCTGCAGCTCCTTGATCAAATTTTCAAATTTCAGCTTTCTTGCTGAGCTAACTCTGATTACCTCATCAAGTTCTTTGCAGGCTTCCATTAACTCAGTAATCATATCATCCTTGCTTGAGGTCTTGTTTTCAGATGTCAAGACAATGTCTAGGACATGTTTACCTGAAAACAACTTGAAGTGAAGGGACATGGAAGACTCCCTTTTGCAAACTACATTAGTGTCACACATAATTACATGATGTTGATTTAGAATAATTCCACAAATAAGAGATGGAAAGGCAATAGGCATCTTGATAGCACAGGTTTCTGCATGCTTTACATTCTGTTCAAAAATGAAAGCACCATAATCAAACAACTTCTTATTTCCAACAGCATAGATGAATTTTCCTAAACCAACTGTAATGGTTGAGGTATGATTGGTAAGGACCCAGTTTGCAGCTTCAATTCTATGCAGGATAACATATTTCACACTTAACTTACTAACATGGAGCTTATTCTTCATGGGCCAATCACTCACTTGGTTTGCAGTGATGGCTTTGCACACCTGATTATCAGTCACTTCCACCTCACAATAATCATCTTCAGACCTTCCGAGATATATATTGATGACAATAGGGGAAAATTCAACACATCTACCTCTAACAAACACCTTCCTATATTCCATACTTCTATGATCAGCATAATCTATAGGAATATTAACAATAAATTCCTTAACAAGAGTCTCATAACATTTTGCAAACCTGGTGACAGTCTTCATCAAGCCAACAACGGAAATCAGCTTCATAATCTCTTTGCACTCCAGTGCACCTGCTCCCAACTCTCTTTCCAGAGAAATCCTTCTTTGGAAGACATATTTCCATTTTTCAACATTGCCAACAGAACAGAAGGAAATGTTGTCAAGAGGAGCATCAGGTACCCTGACAGAAAGCTTCTTGCTTGCAGACTTCTTCACAGGAGAGATGTTTTGGACATCATCTTCATCATCATCTGAGGAGCTATCAGGTCTAACTTTTCTTTGGTTGGAGGGAGGAACCACTTTACTCCAGGGCTTTAGGGGACTATACATAGTCTTCTTATTGATACTCTTGGAAGGGGATGTGACATCCATGGCCTTCTCTTTTCTAGACTTGAGCCTTTTAGCAATTCCAGGCACCACATTGGAAATAAGGTCATTGTCGGACAGCTCATCAACATTCACCATATTCTCAACATTTGGATTCTTTGCAGTTTTGGAGCCAGTAACATCTTCCTTAGTAGAAGAGTCCTTCTCAGCAGTTGATGTCTCAACATCTTGTTCAATATCAGGTTCCACTTCTTCTAGAACAGATGTAGCAAACTTGCCAAGTTTACTTTCAGCAACATCTTTCTTAAAGATAGATATTCAGCAGCATTTAGAGGATCAGTACCTTTGTCAGCCTGAACAGGTATTCAGGCAAGAGGAATAGAAATCCCAGGCACAACAAAACCCTCATTTAACACCCTATCTACTAGTCTTCTAATACTCCTATCAACATTAACAGTGTCTTCTTCTGACTTATCATCAGTAGTATTAGGAGCATTACCTTTAGAAGTGTTAAACTCGTCTTTGGATTTCTTTGCATGGGACGATCTGGGTTTCTTGAAATTCTTCTCAAGAGGTGGAACAATTGTCAGAGGAGCAACGACCAAGACATTATCAAGGGAGAGATCCTCAACATGGTTGATAAACTTTGACCTAGAAGCCTTGGCTTCATCAGAAGAGCAGTTTGAGGGAGACGAAGCATGACGTTGTAACATCTTTGAATATTTTTGAACAATGAGATGAAAAATAAAAAGGGTTCTTTTCTGTAAAGGAGAACGAAGAGGTTGTGAAAATAGAAATAAGTAATGTTGTAGTGTGTGGGAGAGTATTTGAGATAATCTTGAAATGATTGCTTAAGATACTTAATTTTTTGGAAACATAATAAATGATATAATATCACTTTAATGATATTACCACGCGCCCTTAATTGCTACAAACCATCATATATGCAGATCCCTAGTTTTCCTCTTAAGTTCTTAAACTGGTCTGTATCCAAAGCCTTAGTGAAAATGTCAGCCAGTTGTAATTCAGTAGCTACATGTTCTAAGGCAACAATCTTTTCTTTAACAAGCTCTCTTATGAATTGATGAGGGATATCAATGTGTTTGGTCCTGCTGTGTTGAATAGGATTTTTTTGATATATTTATGGCATTCAGATATTCACAAAATAATGTCATGACATCTTGTTTGACATTATATTCTGTCAACATTTGTTTCATCCAAACCAACTGAGAACAACTGCTTCCTGCAGCAATATACTCAGCCTCAGCAATGGACAGAGACACACAATTTTACTTCTTACTGAACCAAGATATGAGATTATTTCCCAAAAAGAAACATCCTTATGATGTACTTTTTCTATCATCATCACTTCCTACCCAATCAACATCACAATAACCACTTAAAGCAGAGCTAGATCCATGAGAATATAGCATACGATAGTCACTTGTCTCATTCACATATTTAAGAATTCTCTTCACATGGTTGGCATGGCTAACTTTAGGATCAACTTGATATCTAACACACACCCCTACAACAAAGGCAATTTCAGGTCTGCTAGCTGTGACATATAGAAGACTGCCTATCATACTTCTATAAATACTTTGATCCATACTTACTCATTTTTCATCTTTAGATAAATTCATATGTGTGGGAGCAGGTGTTCTCTTGTGACTGGAATTTTCCATCCCAAATTTATTTACTATATTATTCGCATATTTTCTCTGAGATAAGAATATGGAACCTTCCATTTATTTAACTTGTAGACCAAGAAAGTAGTTTAACTCACCAACAAGGTTCATCTTAAATTCTGACTGCATTTACTTGACAAAATGTTGAACCATCTCATTTGACATCCCACCAAACACAATATTATCAACATAAATTTGTGAAATTATGATCTTCCCTTCTTCTTCCTTGACAAAAGAGTTTTGTCTATGTCGCCTTTCCTATATCCATTCTCACTAAGAAATTCTATCAATCTCCAATACCAAGCTCTTGGAGCCTGCTTTAATCCATACAGAGCTTTCTTCAGTTTGTACACATGGTTAGGAAAGCTTGGATCAACAAATCCCTTAGGTTGTTCCACATAAACTTCCTCATTCAAATAGCCATTTAAGAAGGCACTCTTTACATCCATTTGAAACAACTTAAATCTCAGAATGCAAGCAACTCCTAAGAGTAGTCTGATTGATTCAAGTATGGCCACAGGGGCAAAGGTTTCATCAAAATCAACTCCTTCAATTTAAGTGTATCCTTGTGCAACTAATCTTGCCTTATTTCTAGTAACCGCCCCTTTTCATCGGATTTATTCTTGTACACCCATTTAGTTCCAATCACATTTGTCCCTTCAGGTCTTGGAACCAGATCCCAAACTTCATTTCTTATAAATTGTTCTAGCTCTTATTGCATAGCATTAATCTAGAACTCGTCAGTTAAGGCTTCTTTGACATTCTTAGGCTCGATTTTTGAAACAAAGCAAGAGTTTTACATCCTTTCTCTTGATCTAGTAGTAACTCCTTTATTTAGATCTCCTATAATAAGTTCCTTAGGATGATATCTCTAAGTTCTGATTGAAGGCCCTTTATTGAGTTGACTTGGCTCAAGATCTTCTTAATTTAGATTAGGATGAATACTTCTGTCATTAGATTTTGTTGGAATGTCTGACAAATATGTTCCAACATCTTCTAAGACATCTTCTTCATCGTTCCATCCTCTATCATCAATAATAACATTTATGGATTCCATCATAACCTTACTTCTGGAGTTAAAGACTCTGTAAGCTCTGCTATTTGTAGAGTAACCCAGGAATATTCCCTCGTCACTCTTGGGATCCATATTCTTTCTTTGTTCACGATCAGCTAAGATGTAACATTTACTTCCAAAAACATGAAAGTATTTGACATTAGGTTTTCATCCCTTCCATATTTCATACAGGGTAGCTGAGGTGCCTTTTCTTAGAGTGACTCTATTATGGATATCGTACACAGTATTCATAGCTCCATCCTAAAAGTGGTAGGGTAACTTCTTAGCATGAATCATAGCTCTGGAAGATTGCTTATAAGTTTTATTTTTGCGTTCCACAATCCCATTTTGTCGAGGAGTAATAGGAGATGAAAATTCATGACTGATTCCTTCAGAATAACAAAAATCAGCAAATTTATTGTTCTCAAATTCCTTTCCATGATCACTTTTGATTCTGATGACATGACTATCCTTTTCTCTTTGAAGTTTTTGATATAGATCTTTAAAGACTTCAAAAGTTTCTGATTTTTCACTGATAAAACTTATCCGTGTGTACCTAGAGAAGTCATCTACAACAACATAGGCATACTTCTTTCCACCAAGGCTTTCAACCTGCATAGGTCCCATCAAGTCCATGTGAAGAGTTCTAAAACTTTTGATGTGGTGAGATGTTGGATCTTCTAATGTGACATCTTAGTTTGATTTCCAATCTGGAATTCACCACATACTCTCCCTTCTTCTATCTTGAGCTTAGAAGTCCTTCTCACGGATTCTATAGATATGATTCTTTTCATTCCTTTCAGATGCAAGTGTCCTAGTTTTCGATGCCACGGTTTAACTTAATTTTCTTTGGCTAAAGCACATGTCGAGGAGAAGTTCAACTCTTGGGGAACCCATAAATAACCGTTGTCTTTAGATATGATTCCTTTCATAATAACTTCATTCTTCTCATTACAAATGAGACATTCTGTCTTGGTTAAGTTTACTTTGAACCCTTGATCACACAGTTGACTTATACTTATTAAGTTAGTTGTTAACCCTTTAACAAGTAACACATTATCAAGTTTTGGGACTCCTGGACATTCCAGCTTTCCAACTCCTTTGATTTCACCATTGGCTCCATCACCAAAAGTCTCATAACTGGTGGAGTAAGATTTGATATCTACCAACAGATTCTTAACACATATCATGTGTCTAGAATAACCACTATCAAAGTACCAGTCATCTTTGGTTGAGACTCTGAGAGAGGTATGAGATATGAGACTAGCAACAATAGTCTTGGGAACCCACTATTTCTTCTTTTTTCTATTTTGGGAGATCTGATCAGTCTTGGGAAGAGCAGTAATTTTAGGGTACCCATACAACTTGAAACAGAAAGGTCTTATGTGACCAAACTTTCCATAGTGGTGACACCTCCAGGGCTGGAACTTCTCTTTGGTGTGATTAAATTTTTTCTTGCCATGATGTTTGTCATGATGTTGAGACATTTGATTTGACATCTTTGGTTTAGACTTGGCATGAGTGGAATCTGATGAAGGTTCTTCTGAATAAGGTTCCTTTTTCTCATTAAACCCTAGACCACTCTTGTCTCCTGCCACTCTTCCCATTTGAAGAATTCCATCTAATGTGTCAGACCCATTATTCAACATCTTGAATGATTTGACCATTCGGTCAAGATTCCAATTCAGAGAAGTCACTTCACTTTTTAGACTAGAGATAGTTTTTAGATGCTCTTTCCTTTCTACCTTCAACTGAGTTATGAGAGCTTTCTGTTTCTCCCATTCTTGGCAAACTTCTGCACTTCTGAGACATAATTCTTTGTACGTGGCAGCTAACTCATCAAAGGATAGTCCACCATCACTAGAATCTTTATCATAAACATATTTGTATCTTAATGCTTTAACATACTTGGCAGATTCCTCTTCAAGATCAATCTCTGAGTCCTCTTCAGACCAAGTAACAGATAGATTCTTCTTCTATTTCTTAAGATATGTAGGACACTCAGCTCTAATGTGACCAAAACCTTCACATCGATGACACTGTATTCCCTTCCCTTGAGTGTATTTTTCTTCAGCCCTTTTTCTTCCAAACTCATTTGACTTATGGATGTCAGATGAGGTGTTCTTGACATTTGATCTTGGGTTCCTATCCATCTTCTTTATCAATTTGTTAAACTGTCTTCCAAGCAAAACTAAAGCATTAGATATTCCTTCATTTGTATCCAGATCATAATCCGCCTCTTCATCTTCAGTATTGGTTACAAAAGCTATGCTTGTGTTCTTCTTTCCAGATCTTTCATTGATGCTTAATTCAAATGTATGAAGGAATCCAACAATTTCATCCACTCTTATCTTTTCAATGTCTTCTACTTCTTCTATGGCAGTCACTTTCATATCAAATCTCTTGGGGGATAGACCTAAGCATCTTTCTCACCAATTTGTCTTCGGGTATTTTTCTCCTAAAGCACTGGATTCATTAGAAATCTCAAGAATGTTCATATGGAAGTCATTAATACTTTCATCATCCTTCATTATAAGATTTTCAAATATGGTGGTGAGCAATTGAAGTCTTAACATCTTAACTTTGGATGTGCCTTCATGGGAAGATTGAATAATCCCCTAGGCATCCTTAGCTACTTCACATGTGTTCACTAATCTGAAAATGTTCTTGTCAATTCCATTGAATATAAAATTCAAGGCTTCAGAATTTACAAGTGCAATTTCATCCTCTTCTTCAGACCAATCTTCTTATGGCTTTAACTCAGAAGTAGGTTCTCCATCTTCTCCCAATTTGACAGGGTGTTTCCATCCTTTTAAGACAGCTTTCCAAGCCCTGTTGTCCAGATATTTTAGAAAGGACACCATAAGTGGTTTCCAATAGTCATAATTGCTTCCATCCAGAATGGGTGGTCTGTTCACAAATCCTCCTTCCTTATACATAGTACCAGAAATTATCTTCCCTAGATCTCACCCAGATACAGAGCAGGATGCCTGCTCTGATACCAATTGAAATTTTGGTATCAGATATGTGATGTCGAAGGAGATCTCATGACACAAATATTTGAGGACAATGCAACTATATAAAAGCAGTAAAAACACAAGGAATTGTTAACCCAGTTCGGTGTACAACAACACCAACTCTGGGGGCTACCAAGCCAGAGATAAGTCCACTAAATAGTATCAATTCATAGACCCTCAATAAAGAACCAGTTTACGATATAACCACTTAATCATTATCCGTGTTATACTTCTACCTAAGACACACCTAGGTATGAGGTCCTCCTTAAATCCCTTCAATCACCAACAGTGAAAAACAACAGAATTATTAAGTTTGAAAAAACTTCAATCATTCAATACTTAAAAGCTTATGAATGATCCATAATTTACAACTCAACTAACAAATTACAACTCAAGCATTGAAACAATACTAGAGTGTATTACAATTAAAAGATTCAGACTTTTAAACACCAAGAATATATTTTTCTTCAATTGTTGCTCTTGTACGATTAAGGTTGCAAGTCCTTATAAAGGCGCAACAACTTCTTTATGGGCTTGGGCTGAAAAACAAATATTTCAATATAGTGAATCCCTTGAATATCTCCATGAAAGCAGGTCAAGATATAATCCATAAAGATAAGACAGATCAAAAAATATTCCTCCGTATTTTTTGCAAGTTATAAACCACAAAACCCTAATAAGGCGCGCTTAAAAACAGGAAACAGAAAATCTAAAAAAACACATTCAGATCAGAAGGCAGATGTTAAGACAGCTGCTTTGACATCATTCAAAATTAGTTGAGATGATTTACTTCAAATGTCAAGACATTAAGCAAAACATTACCAAAGCAGTGTTTTGCCAAAATTGCTGCCAACAAACACTTACAGTTCATATATGCTGGAGGCTGTAATTCTTGTTTTTACTGGATTTCATTATGTTTAATCTTTTGTTTGTGTTGATTGTATGAAAGCATGAAAATGATCAAGGCATTTTATTTGATTTTGACCATAATGACCTAGCCAAATTGTCAATTCACCTTGTGAGTGTGTGAACTTTTGTTAACCCTTTTTGAGCCCTTTTTATCAATGTCAATGTTACTTTTAAACTTAATACTTGTCTATGAATGTTTAGCTTTCCTTTTTAATGGATGTTGATTCTTTGTTTTCTTGAACCCTCAATTATGATTTTTAGTTTAATTTTTACCTTGCCTTAGAAAGTAGGGAGTATTTACTTTAATGTTGGTTGAATTCAAGTTGGGGAGAGAATTGTTTGCTTGCGCTTTTGTGTATTACTATGAGGTTGTGAAAAATAAAAGAAAAAGAAAGAAAAAAAGTGAAAAGGAAAGAATATAAAAAAGATAGAAAAAAATTGAAAAAGCTTTGAAAAAAAAGAAAAACAAAAAGAGTATGGAATAATGTTGTGTTAATAAGTATATGATTGGTGTGAAAATTTGGGATAAAGAAGAAGTTTGATTGGAATTTTCTGTTTGAAACTTTGAGAGTTGATCACCACCTTAGGTTTATGCATGTTTTTGTTTCGATTAGCTTTAGGATTTACCCCTTGTTTGTTAACCAAGCCACATTACAACCTTGAAAAGCCCTTTTGTTTCTTTCCTTTATATTTTCATTGGGAATTTTGGGATGAATGCATAATTTAGTCTTTTGTTTGCAAGATTGTTAGATTATTGTCTATGTCCCTCACCTTTGTGTGTTCTTCATCTACCGATGAATTTTTACTAGGTGTGATTCATGATTGAGCTTGTTTTGTTTTAGAATGTTTAGTATGACTCTTGTACTAAGGATTTGTTTTGTTTTCATGTTGTTGTTGTAGTATAGTGGTAAGTTTTGCCTTGCGTGTGCATTTTCGTGTGAATCATACATTTTTTTCCATTTTCAAACTTGTTGATTCATGATTATTTGGTTGATTATTTTTGCTTCTTTGAGTCTATTTGACTTTGTTTGAGGACAAACAATGTTTCAACTTGGGGAGAGTTTGATAAGTGCAAATTGCAGCTATTTTTGTAAATACTTTTTGTTGCACTTATAGAATCTTTTTTGTCAATATCGGTTGAATAAATCTGACTTTTGTGTAAATACGTTTAGTTTATGTATGTGTGAGTTTTCGTGTACATATTGTATCATTTGATATTTTTTATCAAAAAGTTTAATGGGACATGATTTTTCCAGTTTTCTTGAAATTTATGATAAGCCTCATCTAGCATGAGAAGGGATTGAGATACTACTACAAAAAGTATATATTACAACGTCCATTTCACCACGGTTTATTAAAGGACCGTGGTGACATATTGAAAATTAGGCGCCATCATTTTTATTAATTTTTTGATTAAAAATAATTTACATATTACCATGGTTGGATTAAGCAACTGTGGTGAAATTTTGTAAAGTTCATGGTTCGAATCTCATCGCCAAAAAATTTGTGTTTTCTTAAATATTATAGTGACACATTTATTTTTGATTTATTTTTAAATTAAATATTAGACAAATTTAACTACGATTGAACATCCCAACCGTGGTGCCATGTTTTTACTTGTTTTTATTATAATGATCTCTTTCTTTTTTATTTACTTTTATACGAAAACTAAACCAGATTTTGCCACGGTTGATTAAACCATCTGTGGTGATATTATTTCCTTTTTTTATTTTTAAAGGTTAAAAATTGATGTTTTTTTATAAAATTAAATTAAATAAATGGGATATCACCAAGGTTGATTTAACAAATTATGGTGAAATGTTATAGTCTTATTCACGAAACCCAACTTAGCATGTCATGTCTATTCATGTTCCATTTCCTAATGAAATATAACACACATTCAGTTTTGAGAAACCATTTGAACCCTAACAAATTTTTCATTTCAATTAACAAAAAGAACCATCATATCATTTCATATCTAACTTGTTCAACATTATTTTTTACCATTAATATATTTCTTCAGTAAATATGGATAAAAACACCATCATTACTATTCTTCATTAAACTTACAAAGCAACAAAAAATGAAGAAAAAACGAAGGAGAAACATGAAGATACTCGCAAGAAGCAAGGACGAAACTCACATGATTTAACTTTTTGAATTATGAAGGTGCGAGAAACACAAGAAAGGGGGTTTAAATTGAGTTGCACTAAATATAATCTTTTCCAAACACAAAACACAAAGATAACAAGTGAATAGAAATAGATGAACATAATTATTTTTATCCTGGTTCACTGTTAACTAAGTTAATACAGTCAATTCCGCAAGGTGATTTACCTTATACACAAGGACTTATTCCACTATAATCAAACATATTACAGACAACCATAATAATTCCAATAAACCATATTGGAACCCCTAATAAGTTTGTTGATCTTTATTGCAAACCACTATGACCGTAGCCAAATTCTCTTGAGAATCCAGACTACACATAGTCTCTCAAGGACCCTATCAACAACAATTGGTTACAAAGATTTATATACAAATATGCTTCTACTCAAGCATATTACACAATGTTTAAGTATAGAAACACAAAAGTGTTGATAGTAATATACGAGCAACAACTCCTTGCTTATTTAAAAAACTATACAAAATATTTCTCTACATAGTTTTTGTGCAGCGGTTTAGCGTAGTTTTGTTGAACTGATTCAATGATTTAAAATTCTTCCAAGTACTTCTTTTATAGGTGAAAAGAAGAGATCCGTTGGAGGGTAAAACAGGGAATACAAATACAGTTGTATTATTCCCAACAATCATGATGAGGCCGGTAGACAATAGTACAAAAAGGTATGTCCTTGCGCCACTCTAGAGTGTAGAGATCACAATGTACTTTTGTACTTTTATACTCACCATCACACATAACCACTTAGTCTTGATCTTCTTCTTCTAAGTCTTCAGAGGCTTCTGATATGTTTGTTGATGAAGCATGTTGTAAAAGGATCAGAACTAGTATCTTCCAGAACCTAAGTCATTAAAACCTTTCAGGGCTTGTTCTAGGAACTCTTGCCTTCTAAGTATTTAGTAATTGGTCTTCAGAAGAATGTCTTCAGATCTTTAAAACCCGTTCATCAGAACCTTGTCTTCCACATCTTTAAAACTTGGAACATCAAAAGCAAAGCTTTAGGATGCCTCTAAAGCTTCCTTGAATAAGTCACAATCATAAGCTCTTTTACTAACGTTCCTTACAATTGTTGCATAAGACACATTCCTTAATCTTAACTTAACTTGTAACACGCTAAATGTATTCTTCCAGAGTGTTGAGTTCAGCACCTGATGACGTCACATACCTTCTTACCCGATTCAGAACATGTATAACAAAAGCCACACACTAGACAAAAACCAATTAGAGTACACAATTATTCTAAAAGATAACATGTAAAGAAATCATCAAAACATAAGGTCAGATGTAGAACCAAATTTGTTCTTACAATCTCCCCTGTTGTACCCCAAAATTTTCCCTCTCATGTCTCAAGGACTTTTAGAATTACTTCAGTCAAGTTTCGAGCCTCATATCACATTTTCTAAGAAGAATCATTCTAATTATCAAAAGGGGGCAGAATGAGCAAAATTGGAGTTTCAGCTGGAAAAGTCAACCGGACATTAAAAAGTCAAACTTTGACTTTTTGATCAAATTTGAGTCCCAAAAATCACATTATGTCAAGACGTTCAAAAAATGAAATTTGATCATCAAAAATCAAGAGAATCAAAAATCCAATTTTGCAAGACTTTGAAATTTTTCTAAGTATTTTCTATACTTGGTTAATTTCATTTGCTTCATGGCATTTTACTACAATTCCAAATAATTCAAAATGATGCAAGTAATTCAAGTTATTACAAAGTGGTATTTTTACAAAATTACAAATTCTAAAACTATGTCTTGATTGAGTTCTCTCAAAGAAAAAACCTTACCACATTATTTTTGCCCTTGACATAATATGCATAAAATATTCCACAAAGACCAAATTTGTGACATGCTACAAATCATATTGTCCAAGATTGAACAAAATGTGATGTGCCACATTGCCACAACACCCCATTCTGCCCTGCAAGAAATCTTGTGCTATGTTGCACCCCAAGTATGCATGCTACCCAATACAATCCAAAACTGCTCTATGAAGTCTGCCCAAGCCTGCATCATAACAGCCCCAAAATTGCACCAAAATGGCAAAGGAAAATTGTGGGAAGAAAGTGTCAAAACAGTAGGCAAAAACAATTCAAATGACTTATGTGGTTTCCCCCCTAAACCACAGCAAAAAGTCTACAAAAGGGGACTGTCTCATAAGACAAAGGGGTTGGGATTTTTTAGAGAAGAGGATTAAGAGAGCGAATAGAGAGTTTTGTTGAGCAGAAAAATAGTACTCTTCTTAACCTTTACTGATTTTTCAAAATCAAATATGTTCTTGTTCAAAACAGAAACCCAATCCATTATTCCACCATACAAACTCTCCCATAAACCAAACAACTCATCACATACAAAAAGGGTCCAAACATAAAAACAGTCCTTGTAGTGCTATCATCTCCATCCTCAAAACAGCAAAAACATTACAGTACAGTCTAAATCAGTTTCAACAGTCCGGAGCAGCTTTCTGAAGATTCACAAAGTCATCACAGCATTTGGAAAAAGCATTATGATTTAAAACATCCAGTGCAGCCTCAAGGTAAGTCCTCTTGACTTGATACCTTTTCATACATCACTAATGATTTGTTGTTTTTGAAGATAAGATGTAGTATTTCATTATCCCTTTGAACTAGTCATTTGCATCTTGTTTAGGCTTATTCAATCATTTGTTGTTCATGTTTATCAATCATATCCTGTAAACTGACATGTATGGACAACAAAACAATGTTTAAGACAGGAGAATGCAGCATGTATCGACATATATCCTCATGTATCGGCTCATCCTAGTGAAAAAACAGGGTATGAGTCAACACATAACCCCCATGCATCGACCCATACTGATTTCAGGTGACAAAACAGAAGCTGGAAGAGCCTATGAGTCGATACATACGTGTTTTGCATCGATACAAGAAGGTGTATGAGTCGATACATCCCATTATATGTCGGCTCATACTAAACTGATTTTTGTTTTACAGGAGCAGGAAAAACGCTATGTGTCGATGCATAACAACATGGGTCGACACATAGCAGTTCAAAGTGCAGTTTTCCTCTTATTTTACACTGTTTTTACATTGTTTTCATTATCATTCGATATGGTTGTAACGTTTCAGTCTCCACTTCATCCCCATTGTCAAAATTGTATCCCCATCCCCCTAAAAGCGATGTAATCGCTTAGATTTTATTTTCCGCATTTTACTTGATTTTCATATATTGCTAGTAAACAAGATGTATGGCAAGATAAAATCAACAAATAGATGACTTTAAAATACAAGACAAAATGCATGCAAACTAACACACTTTCACACTAGCACCTCTAGGGTAATCTCATCTTTGTCTCCTTTCGTAAAAATAGTCATGTCCCTCGAACATGAGCGTTTTAGCAAAGACCCTCGATAAAAGATCGTAGTCCCTCGATGACCCTCGATGTTGCCTTCGGTAAATGATCTAGTCCCTAAACGACATTGCTAAATCGTCTCATAAGTTGCCTTTTATGACTATACAAATGTCCCAATGCCCGTCCCTTCACATCCAACGATGGGGATTCTTACCAAAACAATGGTAAGATAGAAACATCTAAAGGAGGAGGAAAAGCACATCTAAGACCTTTTGAGTAGGTAGGTTTGCTCTCAGTTACTCGCTTGCTCACAACAAAAACATTTCATACACCTACACTTTCATTTTGAAACACTTTCGAAAGACAACACTTTGTATGCGTTCTTATAGAGACGAGAATCATTACAAAGACACCTTTTCAAAAACACATGTCACAAACACACCTTTGAATTATTTTCCAAACAAACACTTTGTATGCGTTCTTATAGAAACGAGAATCATTACAAAGTTACATTTTCAAAATACTTTCAAAACCCACACCACAAGCACATTCAAACAAAAGCAAGTGATCTAGCAAGTAACTAAGAGCCCATGGAAAACCATGGATGAAAAGGGTGCTAATACCTTCCCTTTTCATAATTTACCCCCCAAACTCAAAAACATCTCTAAAGGTCTTTCCTGTGCTTTTTCACCTTTCCTTTTTGGATAAAAGAAAAGTCGGTGGCGACTCTTGCTAAACCGCAACATTTGCGAACACAAACACAAAACCTTCAAGTCAGTTCTCTCACCGTATCACAGAACTGGCGACTCTGTTGGGGATTATAATTTAAAAGTGGGGTTACCTTAGGGTTAGATCACCTTTATTTTCTTTCATTATTTGATTTGTATGTTTTACATTTTGTTCTTTGTTTTGGGTTTGCTTTGATCCTCCACCCGGATCTGGGACACCTTTTTAGGTAAATAGCAATAGATTGTGGAAATTGTACGGTGTTGACCGATATGGTTGAAACAATGGCTATGTTAGTGTGACGCATTTGTGGGTACCGGTATCCCTCGTGGTGAATCGAGGAGAATACGGGGCCACTGAGTGGTGTCATGAAGCACTAACGGACTTTAGAACCCTAATTGAACAAACTTGGCCATTAGGGAGTAGTGAGATAACCGATTTCGGTGTAGAGCTGAAAATTGGTTGATACTCGATACTACACTCATTGAGGCTAGACTTTTGGGATATCTCGACCGCAAGAAAAGATTGATTATGCTGAGACAACGCCTAAGAGAAAGGTCGGTGATATTGAGATCCTTTAGAACTCGGTTACTATTAACTAGCACAGGTTGAGCCAACCAAACTTCAAGAGGGTACTTACCTATGAAACCTCATGCAAGCCAAAAACATAGGGACTTGTTTGCTTTGTGTGTATATACTTGCACATAACATCATAAACATCATAAGCATCATGAGCATACTCACTAACCATTTCAAGGATTTAGAAGTTTATCTTTGTTTTTGTTTTGTAGGTCATGAATTATGTCCGAAGAAACACCATCCGAATCAGCTTTGCAAAAGCACACCCTCAACTTCAAGAGTTAGCCTCAAGAGTTCCCGAGGATTCTCCTTTTACCAAGAAATACGGTCGACTCCTCAGTTTGGCTACATCCAGACTCCAAGGAGAGATGATGTGTGTACTGTTCCAATTCTTTGATCCCGTGCACATTGTTTCACTTTCCCAGACTATCAGTTGGTACCTACACTGGAAGAGTTCTCTCTACTCTTAGGGGTACTCGTGCTTTATCAGATACCGTTCACCGGTCTAGAAGAGATTCCAAAACCTAAAGTCATCGTCGAAGCTTTACATCTGAAGAGAGCTGACATCATAGCCAATTGGGAGACAAGAAGCGGGGTTGAAGGTTTCCTAGCCAAGTTTCTATTGGAGAAGGCTCGTTCGTTCTGGGACGACATGGATTTCCAAGATTTTGAAGACATCCTGGCTCTTCTCATTTATGGTTTGGTTCTTTTCCCCAACTCATAGATGTTAACGCCATCAAAGTCTTTCTCTCTCGCAATCCCATACCTACTTTACTGGGAGACATCTTGCATTGCCTTCATACCTGTACCATGAAGAAAAGAGGTACTCTTTTATGTTGTATTCCCCTACTCGCTAAGTGGTTCGCTTCACACCTACCTCAATCAGCCTTGAAGAACGATCAAAGACTAACATGGTCCCAAAGGATGATGTCCCTCACCCATTCTGACATCCGTTGGTGTTCGAGATCCTTGAAAGATGTCTCTATCATTGACCGCTGTGGGGAATTCCCTAACGTACCTCTGATTGGTATTAGGGGAGGTATCACCTACAATCCCTGCTTAGCTCTTCAACAGTTCGGGTATGCCCGAAGAGACGGTCCCCACGAGATGCTCATTCAAGGTCTGGTGTTTGACTACGACAAAGAAGACCAAGGTTACCGCCAGAGGTTTACACGAGCTTGGAGAATGGTGAACAAGGTGGATAGTAGAACTTTGGGACACAAAAACTTTATCCCTCTCGAGCCTTAACTTAGATGGGTGCAAGCTCGTGCTCATAGTTTTGTGATGCCTTACCCTTCCATCCACCCTGTTATCATAGAGCATGTTGTTGAAGGAGACGTCCCATACACCGTCCTTCATCCTGACATTCCTACCTCTCTCGAAGACTTGCAGAAAGCTTGGGTTCAGTTGAAGGAAGAGCGAGACACCTTTGAAGCCCAGTTTTACACGAGTGAGAAGAAGGTTCTGGAGCTCACCAAGCTGCTTCATGAAGAGAAAAAACAGAATGCCTACATTGCTCCGAAGAGGATGCGTTCAACCTTTCTGTCTTAGGAGTTTTTGTTGTATTCTGTTTCTTTCATTGTAAGCCCGAAGAGGCGTGATGTATTCAAACTTGGATTTAATATAACGTGTGTTCTTTTTGGTCTGAACAAATTTAAATCTCTAAATTTCCTTGAAATCATTTGCATATTGCATTTTCATTCATCATAACATCATACAGGTTTCTCATAACAGGTCTCCTTATCCTTCTATTGTTTATTTCAGTGAGATGGATGTTGAACATACTGTGAAAGATCTTCAGGCGCAGAACACCCAGTTTCAACAAATGCTCTTGACTCTGACAAAAGGACAAGAGGAGTTGAAGACTCTACTGGCCAAAGAGAAGAAGAAGAAATCAAAGAAATCAACAGGTGTTGTGATCATGGGAAGAAGGTTCAAAGGTCAAGCCAGACGGACTTTGGACTTTGCAACATCATCGGGTGAAGGAGATAAACAAGGAGACGGGACCCAGAAAGTAAACAACGACTCAGCACCCGAGGAAGAGTAAGAACCTGATTACTCTGAGGAACAATATCCTCCTGCTGATGATAAATACAAACATCTATAGGATCGTTTGAATGCTATGGAGATTCAGAAGGTACCCATATTGGATTTTGAAGAATTAGGACTTATCTCAGGGGTTATCATCCCACAGAAATTCAAGGTCCCCACTTTCTCCAAATACGACGGTGTCTCTTGCCCAAAGCTACATCTAAGGTCGTACGTCAGAAAGATTCAACCCCATACGGCTGATAAGAATTTGTGGGTGCATTTCTTCCAAGAAATCTTGTCAGGGACGCATTTGGATTGGTTCTATCAATTGGAGGGGACCAATGTTCGCAATTGGGAAGATTTGGCTTCCGCCTTCTACAAATAGTATCAGTACAATGTTGATTTAGCTCCAACTCGGACGCAATTGCAAGGCATGTCTATGGGAATAGGTGAAGGTTTCAAAACCTATGCTCAGAAATGGAGGAATCTCATAGGCAGAGTCCAGCCCCCTCTATCTGACATAGAATTAATGGATATGTTACTAGGCATCTTGTCAGGTCCATTCTTCAACCACCTGATCGGAAGTTCCTCAGATGGATTTACTGAACTAATCATGACTGGTGAGCGGGTCGAAGCTGGTATAAAAATGGCAAAATTCAAAAAGATGCATCTTCAAGCACAACGAAGAAACCATTCACTGGTAAGAAGGAGGCCAGTGCCATTTATGACCCGAGAGATCGGAGCAGAGCGGGATACTGTCCAACAGTAAGTGTTGTAATAATACCCAGGCCTATGGTTTCCCCACAACGCAACAATCAGTAAAGGGTAGAAAGACAACAAAGGAAATTCACCCGGATCGACATGACATTGACAGAGGTTCTACCCCATCTGTTGAGATCCAACTTGGCAACTTTAAAAGAGGCTCCCAAGAATCCTAATACCTCTTCTCCTTGTTACAATCCAAACGCTAGGTGCGCCTATCATTCTGGGAGTCCTGGTCATGACACAAATGATTTTTGAACTCTAAGAAATAAGGTACAAGACCTGATTAAAGCTAAGGAGATTGAGTTCGACGCTCTGGAGAAGCCCAATGTCATAACTGCTCTCATGCCTAAGCACAACCATGGAGTTAACGCTATTGATACTAATCTATTTGTAACCTCGGTGGACGAAGTTTCCACTCCTCTTATGACTGTTAAGTAGAATTTGCCGTCGGCCGGTTTATTTCCGGGTTGTGGTGAAGGTTGCCACATGTGTTCATTCCTACCTTCTGGTTTCCATTTGCTGAGGTCAGGTGTTCAATGCCTGATGGACAGTAAAGAAATATTGTTCGAAAAAACTCTAGTTCCCGTTGTTCCATCCGAAGACATTACTATTATAACCATTTTCGCCAGTCCTTCCAAGGCCTCCTCGAGAAGACCTGTTAGGATTACACCCGCTACGAGAATTGATTCGCTGATAATCACATGTCCTGGTCCTATCCCGTACGCCTCAGACAAAGCCGTCTCTTGGCATTATGGCGCCGATATTTACTATCATGGCATTAAACAAAACTTAAAGGCCGAAGAAGTTGATCTTGATGTTGGTAACATTGTCGGGACCAGCAAGATTACTATAAGTGGAAGGGTTTTCTCTCCCGAGATTTCCCCTAAGACTGTCAACAAACCTATTATCATTCCATTTGTTGTCCCTGCTAGCACATCAACTACTATTCTTGTTCTCACTCCAGTTGTCGCTCCTGCCGATAAGTCATCTGGGACTCACGACAAAGAGGTTGTAGGTGAGCCTACCCGGACGGAGGCACCTAGAAATATTGTTATGGAAGCCTCTAAGCAAGAGAAAGAGGAAATTTTGAAAATAATCAAAAAGAGTGACTACAATGTGGTCGAACAGTTGGGGCAGACCCCCTCCAAGATATCCATGTTATCCCTACTGTTGTGTTCTGAGGCCCATGCGAAGGCTTTGATTGCATTCCTCAAAACTGCGCATGTGCCGCAAGAGACTTCAACTGATCAATTCAAAGATTGCGTGGCTAGCCTGACTGCCGACAATGGGCTGGGTTTCTCAAATGTCGACCTGACACCAAAGGGAAGAAAGCATAATGATGCTCTGCATGTCTCAATTGAATGCAGAGGCACCACTATGGCTCATGTACTGATAGATAATGGGTCTTCACTGAATGTTCTACCAAAGAAAGCGTTGGACCGGTTTGATTGCGAGGGTTTGAATTTAAAGCCTAGTAACATTGTGGTAAGGGATTTTGACGGATCAAAGAGAATGGTGCATGGAGAGGTGAACATCCCTGTCAAAGTAGGCTCTCAGACGTTCGAGTCCACCTTCTATGTGATGGACATCAGGCCTTCATACTCTTGTTTGTTGGGTCGTCCTTGGATCCACGAAGCTGGGGCTATTACTTCCACACTTCACCAGATGCTGAAGTATCCGGTGAAAGGAAAGATTGTCACAGTAAGGGGTGAAAAAGAATACATGGTGAGCCACCTCAATTCCTTCCGCTACGTAGAAATGGACAGAGAATTTATAGAGACTCCTTGTCAAAACTTTGAAGAGGTTCCCCAGATTTTGGCGTCAACTGAGACCACTTCCAGTACCAAATCTCCTCTGGAGATGGCTTCTCTCAGAGACGCAAGAGAAATAGTTGAAGAAGGTAGGAATACCAATTGGGGACAACTTCCTGAGTTTATTCACAAAATTGACAAGTTTGGCTTGGGCTTTACTTCAGGAGCTCAGAGGGCTGTTTGACGCGCTCGAGTTGGAGGACCTCCCCTACGCATCAGGAATCGAGAGGTCAATGCTATTGAAGATAGTGAGGAAGACTCTGATTTGGACAGTTGGATTTACCCGAATACCAACGGTGGACCGAGTAATTGGACAACCAGAGATTTCATGCCAGTTTCTTTTATTCCACAGTAATTTTCTTATTTGTTTTTAAATTTGTAATGAACAAATTAAACTTTATAGCCTTGTGTCTTACCCGAGGCACGATGGCTCTATCTGTGGGGGTTATTATATGTCATCTCATATATCATCAATGAAACATTGGACTTTCTTTGCATACAAATTTCACACTCTCTGTTTTTCTTTTTTGTCTTTGCTTTATTAATACAGCTATGCTCTTACACACACTCACATAACAAACTGCAGATCCATATCCACTATGGATCCCATTGATAACAATCCTTCTATTACCAGTTATGACTTTGAAACTCCGATCAACCAAGCCGAGGATGAAGATAAGGAAGATTGCGAGGTGCCTGGAGAACTTGCTAGACTGCTACAGCAGGAAGAGATGGCTATACAGCCTCATGAAGAGCCAGTTGAGACAATAAACTTGGGCACAAAAATAGACAGAAAAGAGGTTAAAATAGGTGCAAATCTTGAATTTAGCGTCAAACAGAGGTTGATACAAATGTTGCACGACTACATTGAGATATTCGCCTGGTCCTATGAAGACATGCCTGGTTTGGACACTGATATTGTGGTACATCGCTTGCTGACTAAGGAAGACTGCCCGCCAGTTAAACAGAAGGTCCGCCGTATGTGCCCTGAAATGTCAGAGAAAATTAAGGCAGAGGTAATGAAGCAGTTCGACGCGGGATTCTTAGCTGTCACCTCCTATCCGCAGTGGGCTGCTAACGTCGTTCCAGTACCTAATAAATATGGCAAGGTACGGATGTGTGTGGATTACAGAGATCTGAACAGGGCAAGCCCCAAGGATGACTTCCCGCTTCCTCATATTGACGTTCTGGTCGACAACACCGCGCAGCACAAAATCTTTTCCTTCATGGATGGTTTCTCTGGCCACAACCAGATCAAAATGGCTCCCGAAGATATGGAAAAGACAACTTTCGTCACACAATGGGGCACTTTCTGCTACAAGGTGATGCCTTTTGGGTTGAAGAATGTTGGGGCAAATTATCAGCGCGCCATGGTCTCTTTGTTCCACGACATGATCCACCATGAGATTGAAGTTTATGTCAACGACATGATAGCCAGGTCTCAGACTAAGGAAGAGCACCTTGATCACCTATAAAAGCTGTTTGACAGGTTGAAGATATATAAGTTGAGGTTGAATCCGAACAAGTGCATTTTCGGGGTAAGATTCGGTAAGCTTCTGGGTTTCATCGTCAGTGACAAAGGTATTCAAGTAGACCCTGCAAAGTTAAAAGCTATACAAGAAATGCCAGCTCCCCGTAAAGAGAAGGAAGTTAGAGGTTTCTCGGGATGCCTGAATTACATTGCCCGATTCATTTCACATCTGACTGCTACTTGTGAGCCAATCTTCAAGCTTCTGAACGAAGATCAAGTGGTAAAGTGGAATGATGAATGCTAGACCACTTTCGAAAGAATCAAGGAATACCTACAAGAACCACCAACTCTGATGCCTCTAGTTGAAGGGAGACCTTTGATATTGTACCTGACAGTATTAGACAAATCAATGGGGTGTGTGCTGGGGCAGCATGACGAGTCTGGTTGAAAAGAGCAGCTAATATACTACCTTAGCAAAACGTTTACCGACTGTGAGACACGGTACTCACTGCTCGAGAAAACTTGCTGCGCTTTGGCATGGGCTGCTCGCCGACTGAGACAGTATATGCTGACTCACACTACCTTGTTAATATCTAAGATGGATCTGATCAAGTACATTTTCGAGAAGCCCGCTCTCTCTGAAAGAATAGCAAGGTGGCAAATTATCTTAACCGAATACGACATACAATATACAACCCAAAAAGAAATAAAGGGGAGTGTATTGGCTGATCATTTGGCTCATCGGGCCGTGGATGACTACCAGTCCATGAATTTTGAGTTCCCGAATGATAATATCATGTTAGTAACCGACTATGAAGAATCTGGACCGGATGAAGGACCCAGGGAAGGATCCCGATGGTCTATGTATTTTGATAGAGCCTCAAACGCACTGGGTAACGGCATTGGCGCTGTAATCATATCTCCCGAGGGTTGTCATACTCCGTTCACTGCCCGATTATGTTTCAACTGCACCAACAGTATGGCGGAGTATGAAGCCTGCATCATGGGACTTCGAGCTGCCATTGACCTAAGGATCAAGTTCTTGAGTGTATTGGAGGATTCTGCTTTGGTGATAAGTCAGATCAAAGGCGAGTGGGATACAAAACATCCAAATCTCATCTCGTACAAAGAGAATATACTAACGTTGCTCCCACACTTCGAGGAGGTAACCTTTGAACATTTCCCATGAGAGGAGAATCAATTGTCGGACGCGCTAGCTACCATGTCTTCCATGTTCAAAGTCAATTGGGACAACGAAGCTCCCTGAATCATCATTGAAAGGTTGTATGAACCGGAACACTGCTGTAAGATCGATACTGAAGAGGTAACAGACAAACCCTGGTTTCACGATGTCAAAAGTTATCTCGAGGCTCAAGTGTATCCCGAAGGGGCATCTGTCAACGATAATAAGTTTATGAGAAGATTCGCTGCAAAGTTCTTCCTCAGTAACGAAATCCTCTATAAACGCAACCATGACTCTACCTTACTGCGGTGTGTAGACAAGGGTGAAGTAGAGAGGATCATAACAGATCTACATGAAGGTACCTTCGGGACCCATTCCAGTGGACACACCATGGCTAAGAAAATCCTACGGGCAGGATACTACTAGTCCACCATGGAAGTCGATTGTTATCAGTACTCTCGAACTTGCCATAAGTGCCAAATCTACACTGATAAAGTGCATGTGCCTCCGGTTCCTATGAACATCTTGACAACTATGTGGCCCTTTGCAATGTGGGGCATCGACATGATCGGAGAAATCATGCCCACCGCTTCTAATGGGCATCACTTCATCCTAGTGGCCATTGATTACTTCATGAAGTGGGTGGAAGAAGCCTCTTTTGCTACAATAACCAAGAACGTCATGGCACGGTTTATCCGACATAACCTGATCTGTCGATACAGTGTGCCAGAGAGAATTATTACTGACAATGGTATGAATCTCAACAACACAATGATCACCGAGCTCTGTAAACAATTCAAGATACAACACCATAATTCTTCTCCCTACCGGCCGAAGATGAATGGCGCTATTGAAGCAGCTAATAAGAACATCAAGAAGATTGTACAGAAGATGACGGTGACATACAAAGACTGGCATGAGATGCTACCATTCTCTCTTCATGGGTACTGTACCTCAGCACAGACATCGACAGGGGCAACACCCTACTCTCTAATATATGGCATGGAGGCAGTCCTACCCATTGAGGTTCAGATTCCTTCCCTAAGGATTATGAGAGATGCAGGCTTAAACGAATACGACTGGATCCAAACCCGGCTTGATCAATTAAATCTAATCGATGAAAAGAGACTTACAGCTATCTTCCATGGTCAGACGTATCAAAAGCGGATGATCAAGGCTTTTAACAAGAAAGTCAAGCGACAAGAATATCAAGTCGAGGACCTAGTAATGAAGCGCATCATACGGCTGCAAGGTGACCCCAGGGGCAAATGGACTCCCACTTACGAAGGGCCATTTGTGGTCAAGAACATTTTCTCAGGCGGAGCCATGATTCTGACCACCATGGACAGGGACGACCTTCCTCACCCTGTCAATGCAGACATAGTGAAAAGATACTACGCATAATCAAAGACCCGCTAGGTTGACTGGCCTAGGCAAAAATAAGGGCTTCCCATCGAACCAAAAGGGTTCGGGCAAAAATAAGGGATGAAAATATTAAAAAAATCTGTACACCCGGCAAGTCAAAAACCTGAAAAGGCGACTTGGGCAAAAAAGGGTATCCCGGTGGACTGAAAACCCGAAAGGGCGGTCCAGGAAAAAGTTAGGGATGAAAAGCGTATCACTATGTCCCATTGGATCACCCTGCGACCTGACCTCAGTATCAACTATCAACAGAATTAATCAATCTAATCAGCTTCGGACAAGCAGCAAAGTGAGGAGACGCTCGAAGGCATAGTGGCAATAGCTGATTTGAATCCCAATGGGATTGTTGCACATAGATGTTTTCTTTTAGTTGTACACAATACTATATATCTTTCATTTTTACAGCGGCGTTCTCTTACTAGAGCGTCATCTTCCTTGTACAAAAGCGCCTGTTATAGGCCAACTTCAAAAATTAATACAAGTCATTTTTACAAAACTATTTGTTTTTCTTTTTCTGTTTTGTTTTTTCAAGAACGTCCAATGATTTATTATTGACATATGCATTTGAATATGATTGCTGTCACAAATATTTGCATAAAGAAACCAAAGAGAATTGCTCATAACTCCAGAAACAGGGACAGAAGATCAGAAATGTCAAATCCGATAGTTACCATGTCCAGCAGGTACCAGGGCAGAGACAACTTTGGAGCATATTCATTAATACACGTGACCGTGTAACATCTGCATTCCCCACAGAGTAGAAGTAATCAGAGCACCGATAACGGTTATTTCAGAATGGAAGTGATCTCCCTAGCCAGGATCATCCAGAAACCTGACACCTATGTCCCCCAGTCGGATTTCTTAATCATGGGTGGATCATCATAAACTTTTAACTCCCCGAGCAGAGTTTATTTCTCTGGATACATGAGCTCAATCCTCTACAGATCCCATTACTCCAGTTATTGGAAATTCACCTTTCGAGTTGTTCCCCGCAGAGTTACTCTCAAGCAAAGTCTCTCCCCGAGCAAATCCCCAGCATAGTTGCTTCCATTCATCATCCCCAGCAGAGGTACAAGAGCCCCGGTTCTCTACAACAGTCAGGAATGTTATTTTCCCCGGCAGCAGTCAGGGATTTATTTTCCCAGACTCGGATATGCCACAATAGCATTTCATGTTCATACATCATGACATGCGCATACATATTGCATACAGCTTAATCTCATTTATTTTGAGAACATAATCACATAATGCATTTCATGCATCACATATAACTAACCCTGTTATCTTTTCAGGAAGGGCATTTATCACCAACAATTCTAGCAGTTATACATGTCATAACTGTAGGCAACCAAGGAAAAATCAGTTCCCGAAACCAAGCGGGTCAACCAATCTACATGATCACGAAGTAGCCCTACTACCCAGGCTTTCATTTCGAAGTAACCCTACTATCCAGGTTCCTTCTCATAGCCCTACTACCCAGGCTTTCATCACGAAGTAACCCTACTATCCGGGTTCCTTCTCACAGCCCTACTACCCAGGCTTTCATTTCTAAGTAACCCTACTATCCAGGTTCCTTCTCACAGCCCTACTACCCAGGCTTTCATTTCGAAGCAACCCTACTATCCAGGTTCCTTCTCACAGCCCTACTACCCAGGCTTTCATTTCGAAGTAACCCTACTATCCAGGTTCCTTCTCACAGCCCTACTACCCAGGCTTTCATCACGAAGTAACCCTACTATCCAGGTTCCTTCTTACAGCCCTACTACCCAGGCTTTCATTTTGAAGTAACCCTACTATCCAGGTTCCTTCTCACAGCCCTACTACCCAGGCTTTCATCATGAAGTAACCCTCATATCCAAGTTCCTTCTCACAACCCTACTACCCAAGCTTTCATCATGAAGTAACCCTACTATCCAGGTTCCTTCTCACAGCCCTACTACCCAAGCTTTTATTTCGAAGTAACCCTACTATCCAGGTTCCTTCTCACAGCCCTACTACCCAGGCTTTCATTTCGTAGTAACCCTACTATCCAGGTTCCTTCTTACAACCCTACTACCCAGGCTTTCATTTCAAAGTAACCCTAATATCCAGGTTCCTTCTCTCAGCCCTACTACCCAGGATTTCATTTCGAAGTAACCCTACTATACAGGTTCCTTCTCCCTTATCTCCAGAAAACAATTTACGACACTGTAAGGCCTGGACCCGACCAGAAACGGTCGATTTCACAGTCCCCAGCAAGCTGCTGTACAGCCTGGACCCCGACCAGGTATACGTTCTACTTTCACCTCCTTTGTCAAGAGATAATTCCCCAGTGGAGTAACGGACAACCGAAGCTCCTATACTTTACTTCCCAGGACATAAACCAGCATTCCCCGACAAAGTCCTCCTCAACAGCAGGAACAGGACTTCTCGCCAAGGAATCCCTCATGCAACCAATCTTTTCTGGATGACATCTACAAGCCCATCTCCAACAATTTCTCATCATTTCTCCAAATGGCATCTTTTAAGCCCATTCCCTACACAATCAACCACCACATCATCGAGTGCAAATTTTGGGCACTTTAGTGTTCAATCATCTTCCACCTTCAGATCACGAAAGGCAGACCAGCCAATCTACATCCTCAGGCTTAAGAAGATTGAACAGGGGCAGTTGTTGTACCCAAAAATTTGCCCTCTCATGTCTCAAGGACTTTTAGAATTACTTCAGTCAAGTTTCGAGCCTCAGATCACATTTTCTAAGAATAATCATTCTAATTATCAAAAGGGGGCAGAATGAGCAAAATTGGAGTTACAGCTGGAAAAGTCAACCAGACATTAAAAAGTCAAACTTTGACTTTTTGATCAATGAGTCCAAAAAATCACATTATCTTCTGGGCATGTCTTAGACCATGTCTTTTAAACATGTCTTAAACCATGTCTTCCGAACATGTCTTGGACCATGTCTTCTGAATATCTCTTAGAACATTTCTTAGACCAAGCCTTCCAAACATGTCTTAGAACATGTCTTAGACCATGTCTGCCAAACATATATTAGAACATGTCTTAGACCATGTCTTCTGAACATATCTTTAGAACATGTCTTCGGATGGTTCACAACCTCTGGAACAACTTGGTTAACAACAGACTTATTATACTTACAGAAAGTTCACAACTTCTGAAGTATCAGAATTTGGTAAAACATAACCTGGTTACAAACACTTTATGACAATTAAAAACTTATGAACAGTTTTGTGATAGTGGATAAAACATTTCCAAAGCAAACGTTTACATTCTTTCAGATAGTCTACAACTTCTAAAATGAATTCTAAGTAACATAACAACTTCATTAAGCTTCCATACATTTCACAACTTTTGAAGCAATAAAGTCTGATTACCATATTTTTAGAAAGTTCACAATTTTTGAAAAATAGGTATTGTCAACATATGATTTCCTTACTTTTATAGAGTTCATAACCTTTTTGAATAGTAGGAATATCAGAGCTTAATTTAACCATATTTTCACGAAGTTCGCTCCTTCTGAACAATAGGTATTATCAATGCACGATTTCCTTGCTTTCAGTCAGTTCATAACTTTTTAAATAGTATGATATCATAGCTTGATTTAACCATATTTTCACGAAGTTCACTACTTTGGAACAATAAGTATCTCAAAGTCTATTTCAGCCTTTAACTTAGTCAGAGCCTTCTGACCAAATCATAGTTAAGTTATGATTCGTTTTTAGACAATTCACAACTTCTAATGAATACATGTTCAAAGATGCCTAGCTCATCAGAGCTTTCTCCATGAAACTTGATCTTGATTACTTCACATATGCTTAGCTCATCAGAGCATTCTTCGTGTATCATGCATCTTGATCTTTATAGAAGCTTAGCTTAAAATAGCTTTATTCATGCATTTTGATCTTTGATCTTGATCTTCTAGTTTGCAGATGATAATATTTTTATAGCTAATTAACCTATCTTTGAAAACCAGTGAACTTTTGCAAAGTTCTTGAATCAGACATCAAACAAACTGTTAGTAGTAAAAGCATTATATCATGTTTTGGGTTTGAGATCTGAGATTAAGTACTATCAAAATCATTTACTCTTTCTCCCCCTTTGTCAGAAATAAAAAAGGATTTAAAAGACAACAAGAAATTTTGATGGAAACTCAAAAGGATAAAGATATAATTGTTTTAGAAACAAAAGAAAAACTTTTCTTAAGTTCCAATAAAAAGGGTTAAGGCTCTAAGCATCATTCTTCTTGTCAAACTTCGCCATGAAATTCATCACCACATCAAACAATTTCTTGAAAGAAGCTGCTTGAGCTTCAATCCTTTCATCTTGGCTATCCAAGCATTGATGGATGAGACGATTCTCTTCCTGTTGTTTTTCCATAATAGCCTTTAACTCCTTTATTTCTTGCTTCTTGGATTTCTTATTGGTTATAGAGGGACCTCTCTGAAATTCTTTTTCAAAACATTCTCTCTTATTCTGAACCTTTTCTCTTTATCAGATAAGGCAGAAAATACATGCTTGAGTTGTTGAACTAATGGCTGAAGGAGTATATTTCTTCTTGAAACATCTTATGGATTCAACTTTTCAGGTTTCTTAATTACTTCAGTAATTAAAAACATGTCTAGCAAATCTTCACTGTTGAAGGGTTTTCTAATAAGAACTTATGGCAAAATTTGTTGTTTTTCAGAATCTAAATATTGCTATCAATTAGGAACGTAGAGATCAATCTTCCATAAGGAATCCAATTCCTTTGATTCTTGGACATTCTTTTAGAGAAGCTGACAGAGTGACAAAGATTATCAAAGAGACAAGCGGGTAAGTTAATCCTTTCTATTTTTGCGAGGTAATACAAAAGATACTTGAGATCTACATCCAAGAACTTAGAAGAATTTGTTGAGCTTTTATGAACTATAGTGCCAATGAGAATCCTGAACCAAACCCTTAAGATATTGAAGAGGTTATTTTTCTGACTAAGAATCCTTTCCATTAGTGAATATGACTGGGTAGATCTTATGAATAACCTTAGAAAAGCTAGACTTAGTTATTAGTAACATAGCAACTTTGTGGTTGTAGCAACGAATGTCTGAGTTGTCATGTTAAATGAGTTTAGTAATGATAGTTTCACGAATGTTGATATTGTGATCCTTGATATTAGAGCCAATAGTATGTTCATCTAAGATGAAGGAATTTGCCCAAAAATCTTTGACAAGATTAGGGTAGGTTGGTCCTTTTAAAAGATTGAAGTAATTTTCCCATCCTTGGGTCTTCGACATCTCAGAAAGATTGAAACCATGTTCAGCAATATTGTCGAAGTCTACTATTAGTTCAGTAATCACATGCAGATGCTCAATCGACAGGGCCAGACTGGTTTGAGGTTCATTGTTGTTTAGAATTAGAGATGAACCTTGATGGTCTCTCAATTGCTATTGTTGTAGAAGCATACATTGATCATTGGAAATGTAGTTGGCCAAGGATGAGAGTTATCAAGGATGCTTTACTGGTTTTTTGGAAGAAAAGTGTAGGGGTTTTAAAGTGGTGGTGAGTGAAGTGGAGTGAGTGACTTTATAAAGAAAATTTAGCAATGATGATAAAAACCTAGAATAGTTGAATGATATAACTGGGGGAAGTATTTAAGATTTAAACTTAATATCGATATAATCTCTTTACCCAAGGTGTCGCATTAAATGATAGGCGTTGTTTAAGAAAGGACATATGTCTGACGTTTCATTCATCAATTTTTCATTTAAACAAACAACCTTTTGATGAGGCAAGCATTTTAGATTCTAGTGAAAAAAAACATTCTTAAGAGAATATTTTGAACAACGAAATTTCTGAGATAACATCTTTATTAGATTATAGTATCCTAACCCAAAAACCAACAATTTAGAAAGATACTTACCTTAGAGTCTTATTTATTTAGAGAACTTTATGCCGAGGGTGAACTTATTTTCACATATGTCATGATTTTCTAAGAGGCAATAGATTTCATCATGGGAGGTTAGAACCCGATCTTTGTTTCATTATGCTTATTTTGAGATTTTTTACTCTAGATCCTTCTGTAGTGACTTTCTTGTTTTCTGTGTCTGAGTAGATAATCTTCTAATCTGCAAAAAAAAATTAAGTAGCTTTGAACTTTTAAAGTCAAGCTTTAAATATAACATAGATTAGTTCTTCAACACTGAGTGTTTAGTTTGTTGTATAATCTGTAGCCTTTTGAGCATTCAGAATATTCCACAAAGTCACAACCAAGTGTTTTAAAATTACTAGGTTAAGATTTTCTCGTTCATTATAATTCACGAGCATCCAAGAGGATGAGAATAAGGAATGTTAGGCTTCTTGTCCTTCCAGAATTCATAGTGAGTCATTCACATATTAGGTCTTTAGAGAGACACTATTCTGAAAGTAATTCATCCTTGTGTCACAGAAACTTCAACCAAGATCATCTGCAGTAGTTGTTTAAAATGACTACTCCATATTTCTTTTGAATGAAATAGTGGTTACTGGTCCAAAGAAATCAACGCAGAAGTTCTAATGATCTAGAGCTAAAAACAACATTCTTATTTAAAGGGAAGTTTTTTGAAAAAAAAATTCCCTTCTTAACATGCTTCACAGAGATCTTTTGAAGAGAACTTCAGATTAGGAAGGCTTCTGACCAATATAAGCTAGTTTAGATAAGATATTCTTCTTATCTAACATAGCCCAATCATCAATGCCAAGAATAATTCTCTTTCAAAGTGCATATAAGAATTTGTAAGCGTTGGAAGACTGAAGAATAAAGATGTTGTTGTTCCCTTATATCATCGAATAAAGTATTCACACCCTTTCAACTAAAATCATGACATGATTCTTTAATAAGAATAACATCATAATAATTGTCACTTAATTAATTTAAGGAAAAAACATTATGAGTTGCTCAACCAGTTATTTAAGATTGTAAACAGAGGGAAGAAACACATTACCAATTATTTCAGAGAGCATGATCTTTTCTTGATCACCTCTGATAACCATGATGCCTCTAGGCTTAACTTCCAGGCTTAGGAACATATGCCTTCTTACACCATGTGTTGCATGCAACCAGAGTCTCAGTACTATAATAGGCATTTCAACTGCATTGATAAGAATATCTACGACATATATGATTTGATTCTTGGGCACCTATAATTCCTTGGGTCCTCTCTTGTTAGTTCCCCTAGATTTTTTGACAACTTTGGGTTTAACAACAAAATAATCATATTTTCAAGAATTAAACCTAGATGATTTAGTCAAAGGTTTTGCCTTAGGTTCATAAGCATATTTCTCTTTTTCTTTTCCCTTATCTTTAGGCACAAATCCAGCAGAGACAAAATGGAAGTGAAGAGTATTAGGTTTTTCTTTCTTATCAGAATTAGATTCTTCATAGGAGTTATAACCAAAACCATTGGTTCTGTTTCTGCTCACGTCATTAATCATAGAAGCCAATTTTCTTCTCCCTATGCTTCTGGATATAAATTTATGGAAGTATTTGTCATATTTCATAACAACATCATTAGTACTCTCAGAAGCTTCTGGAAGAGTTCTCGTGCCTTTTAGGACATCATTCTCGTATTTGAGAAAGAATTTTTATTCATTTAAAATGAAGGGATCTTCCTTAAGCTTACTGTTTTCAGAAGATGTGGATTTATGAGACTTTTTAAGTTCCTTGAATTCAATCTTGACTAACTCATGTTTTTCCATAATTTTAACAAAAGAAAAGGTTAATTCAGAATGAGTAACGTCAGAAAATACCTCTTTGGAGAATACCTCTTTTGTGTCTGAATCTAATTTTGCTTCATCTTCTGGAGGGATCCTTCAACAATGGTTCCATCTTGATCCATCAGCGCCACGTTAGCACATTCTTCTTTTTGAGTTGTCTTCTAAAGAGTCAGAATCATCCTAGGTTTCCATCAACCCTTTCTTCTTGCTCTTGAGAGCTTTCTTCTTGGACTTGTCTGTAAGAACAAGATTTGGATTTGTGTTTAATCTTTGAGTTTTGATGATAACAAGCATATATTTTATGAGGAACAATTTTAGTTCTAATGGTTTCGTTGAGTGTGCAGATATATTATTAGAATTTTGGATAGTCTTAATCAAGATATCATCAGAATCATTTTATCACTCAGAAGAAGAACCATCAAGTTTTTTTTAATGTAACATCAGTAATTCTATGGAATGATGAATGTTCGATAAGAAAAGAGTCTCAATGAGTTTCTAAGAAGAAAGAGTTTCTGATAGGTTGTTGCTTCAAGATCAGAAATGAAGACTACACAAGAAACAAGCTTCCAATGCAGAAGATCAGAAGTTAAGATTCAATCATTAGAAGAGCCGGTGCTTGGATTCTAAAGACGAAGTCAATATTCTGAACACACGAGAAGAAAGATTCAACTCCAAGATCAAAAGTCAAGATTTTTTCATCAGAAAAGTTGCTGCTCAAATTTCTGAAGACAAAGTCAAGATTCTGAAGACTCGGAGAGTTCATGTAATACGCACCTTCATTCAGCATCATAAGTATTCCTTCAGAAGAAAGGATGCAAAGAAAGAAAGATCTTATAGACTAATATATAATCAACATTTCAAAGTCCATCAGAAGACAAGATCAAAAGATGATATCTTCTCAAGCCAATCTACTTAATAGAAGTAATATTCGTTAGAAGATAAATATCATCAAAAAGACCACTGCACTCAACAGAAAAATATTGTGACCATTTCTATAGAAACATCAGCAGTTATAAGGAATGATGAATGTTCATAAGAAATGGAATCAATCCAAATATTAAGAGATCGGAAAGAAGGAATTCAACGTCAAAATCAGATGTACTGATATAAGTTGTTGCTTCAAAAATAAGACATCAAATATGTAGCTTAGAAAATCTGATTATCAAGGTATCAAGACAAGGTAAAGATAAATTAGATCGTAAGAGCTTTCAATTAAAGAAATGTGTTCATAAGATAAGGTGTTGCTTAAATATCTGAAGACAACTTTCAAATATCTGAAAGACCATGACTCTACAACAAAGAAGAATCTTCTAGATCATTATCACTCCTCAATCAGAATAAATTCAGCAAGAAGAAAAGAATCTAAGCTCCAGAATTCAAATACTTGGGAATGAAAAAGGTTATTGTCATAATATCTGATTTCAAGGTCCATCATCAGAAAAACTTTTGATATCTTCATGAAAAAAGCTTTCACGTAAAATCACAAGACTTGTTTCTCAAATAGGTTGTTGTCAATCATTTTGAAAACAAGAATCAATATTGAATGTATCTGAAGAGAAACATCTTCTTAACACAATCTTCATCTCTCAAGATCAGAAAAGAGGTATGCCTTCAAGAGTAGTTCTAGATCAGAAGAAAAGCTTTGTGTTTCAGATAGGTTATTGCACATAATTCTGAAGACAAGATTTGGTTCTGACCACTCTGGTGTTCCTGTGCTACAAAAACAAACTAGTTTTTGAACTACTCATCAGTTAGTAATCATAAAGAACAAAGACAAGTGATTGATCTCTTCCAGTCTAAATACTTCAGAATCAGAAGTGCATCATCAGAAGATAAAGATCAAGAAACTTAGTCAAGAATAAAATAGTACAATGATAGTACTACTCAAAGAAGTTGTTCTCCCACTTACATATGTTATCTACGACAAACAAAAGGTATATGAAAATGATATTTCGTACTCTTCAAAACCTCTCTTGAATATATCCATTGGGAATCCACCGTTGGAAGAAGAAAATACTTCTTTATCCTTACAATGACTCTTTTATTTGAAGGCTATAAAAGAAGAAATATGAAATGAAGAAAAGTTGTTGGAAAGCTATGGATGCAGACATTGTTAGAGTTGTTACGTTGAACATGCTGAAGCTAACCAAATAAGATGAAGATGAAGAATTCTAAAAGATGTTATTCAAACTACCAATCATATACATATTGGCCGAATTATAAAAAATCCAGGAGTTGTTGCTCATATGTTGCTTAATAAAGAAAGAAGATGAAGAAGATGAATTCTACAAGATGTTATTCAAACTACCAATCATATATATCTTGGCAGAATTATGGAGAAGCAAGGAGTTGTTGCTCATAGCTTGCTCAACAATGAAGATGAAGACAAGAAGGCTACAAGGTGCTGCACTTAACTTATATTATACTCATCTTTGTAGAAATATGTAAAACACAAGAGTTGTTGCTCATATTGTGTTATTTCTTAAGATATTCATGTAAATTGTTTTTACACAAAAGTTATTGCTTAGAAGTGTGTCAAACAATATGTACTTAAATTAGGATTAATATGGTTGATAATAAGCACTCATGTAATCTCTAGAAAAACAATTATGTTTAGAATTGTTTGGTTCCTCAAGTGGTCGAGTGAAGATCAGAAGACTTGAGAGGATGGTGGTTGAGGTCATCATAGATGAAATCCTATTCTAAGGGACCATTTTGGTCATAAACCTTATGGGGTCAATAATTGCTATATCTCTTAGGGGACCAGAAAGGTCAGAATTCTTAAGAGATCACTGGCTGAGGGTCATTGTGACAAATCCTTCATTGAAATCTCAAGTTAATTAGATTTCTGATAGGTTCAATGATAGTTATATCTCTTGGAGATCAATGAATGTATCATTGTGTTGTTCCTTGAGTGACTAGTGTTAGTATAAAGACTCAAGATGACAATGGTTGCGGGTCATTGTGAAATCTTGTTAAGAAAGACCGGGTAGGTCATATTCCTTAAGGGGTCAATGGTTTCTCATCATTGGTTGATTGTTAGTCAACAGTGAGTAGCTCGTGCATCTGTAATCAATTTGGTTATAGTGGATTAAGTCCTTGTTGAAGGCAAAATCACCTGAGGAGAGTGGACATGAGTAGCCTAGTTAACAGTGAATCTGGATAACTGAATGTGTCTCTTTATATTTATTTCATTCTATATTCTTTCATAGTTCAATCAAATAATTTTCTAAAGGGGAATATTTTCTTAGAACCTAATCCAAACCCCCCTTTCTTGCGTTTTTCTTAACCTTTAATTAGTATCAGAGCCCGACTGTGTTATTGATTTTTGAATCAAACACTTAACTGTGTAGAGGGGTACGGAAAGAGAAAAACTATGAATGTTATAGACTGAAATGAAAGAAAGAGGGATCCTTTCAAAATTTCAGGTTCATCAGAAAAGGAATCACATTTCTGATAAACAACTCATAATATCAAGACAAGATGCATCAGAAAAGTTTCTCTCATCTATCATCTTAAATTTTGTCAAGAGGGAAATATCAAAGGCGTGTAGAAGAAATGAAGAAGACAGAATGTTGGACGGATCAACTCTAGAAATAGAAGATGCAAGAGTTCAGAAGCATAAATGTGATAAAGTTACATGACCTTCAATAATTACTTGAGAAAGTATTAAAAACTGACTCATGAAGCGACAACATGTGTCATCTAAACTCTCTCTCTCTCTCTCTCTCTCTCTCTCTCTCTCTCTCTCTCTCTCTCTCTCTCTCATATTTTGTGATTTAATTAAAATATTGATTCGATAAGACAACTGTTTACGACTATTAATCATTACACTATAAAGTGTCATAATGTGCTCTATAATGCTTTTTAAAACTAGGGATAAGCCATTATTATTTTCCTTGTGTGCATGATTCCTTCTCTTAGTAATCCTTTCATTTTTTTTATAAAAATCACTTAGTTCACTCTCACACAACTTTATCAATTTTTTTTAAACTCTAAAAATTTCCTAAAGTAGTTATGAATTCTCAGAACAAGATCATTCATGAAAGGCCTCCACTTCTTCACTCCAAACCTTTCCTCATATTCTATTAACATCACATGGGCATGGTTAAGAGAGTATAAAAGAACAACCTTATGATTCTCCTGAAGTCACTCTGTCCATAGATTTTGATTCCTTAACCATTCTTTGTGAACCTATTATGGATTTTCAAAATATCAAGGATAACAATTTAGATCTTTAGCCGATGTATTGAAGCAAGGATGGAAAACTACTTCAATCTTCTAAATGGACCTGTTCTCCCTCATCTTATGAGAGATTTTTGGATTCATGCAAAATCATCCACCAATCAAGTAGTCTCATTTGTCAAAGGGAAGAAAGTTATCATCAATGAACAAATCATTGCAAGAGTTATGGATCATGATGGGAAATGGATAAGATGTTATGAAGCAAATAAAATATGGTCAGACGCTGCAGAAATTTATCAAGATATAATCAAAATAAAAAGGGCTTTAGAGACAGACGATCTTCATGATAATCTAAGGATTTGGGATAAAATCCTCGTGTCAACGATTATTCAAGAATATCTAAGTAAATATTGATCTTGAATACCTGAAGATCTTCTATATATGTTGTATTTCATTTCCTCAGGTTTCTATGTAAATATTCCCTCTCTTATGTTTTATCATTTGAGAGATAATGTGAGAAAGACAAGAGAAGGAAGTGATAGAAAGAAGGATTACATTCCTCTAAGAAGACTAATCTCATACATCATAAAAGAAAGTATTGAACTGAAAGATTTGGATGAAAAATACCTTGAGATGACTTTTGGGGAACCTTTTAATGCTGCAAATCTGGTAGAAATGGGGACCCTTGAAAATGTATCTAAACCACCTAAAGAGAAGACTATGAAAGTTGACAATTCAAGTAAGTATCTATGGTTTACAACCCAAAATCAAAATGATAGTCTGAAGGTAATGATTTCCTTCATGAACTTCAACATAGAAGCGGATCATGCTAAAGTAAGAAACTGAAAGGGTAAGAAGCCACAAACTTTTCTGCTGGATGAAAATATATCAAGTAAGAAAAGATAGATTATTGGAGCTATGTTTCAAGACCTTGAGTCTTCACAGAAAAAGAAGAAACAAAAGAAAAGAGGAACTTCAATTGAAAACACTACCACAACAACTACAATTGTACATTCCTCTTCTGATTACAAGCCCTCTGATTCTCACTCTGCCGCTATTCCTTCAAATGATGATCTAAGGAATCTTGTTTCAACTATCCTTTCTTCGACTCCACTATATTCCATAAGTGTTACCATCCCTTCACCTCCAAAATCTACAGTTTCATTCACTACAAGCATTTCTCAAACAAATCCTTTTGAAACCACCTCTATTGCACCAATAACATTTTTAACCAGTCCCTCTGAAATATTTCCTAATTTCACTGTAAAAAATTCCTCTGCTATCATCACTCCAACCCTACAAATTTCAACAACCTTATCAAAAGCTTCAAATCCTCCCTCACTAAATCTGGTCAGCAATCAAAATTCATCTATTATCTCAACTAAACTAGAAGGAACTCATACTGAAGAAATTGCGTTTGACCATAAAAATACTGATACATCAACTTTGTGTCTTGAAGATATCATCTGATGCTTTAAGGAAAATGCCTTTGGAAAAATTGAATAACTATGTATATTGTCTGACTCAATTACTGATTCCTCATATCTAGGCAACAAATGGGATAAGTTTAGAATATGGATAAATGTTGAATTTCTAAGAATTTAGAATATTTCTGATCAGACCAAAGATGATTATGTTAGTGAGGAAAAAGAAAGAGCTCTAGAAGCTCAGAGAGCAGTAGAGAAAGAGGCTGCAGAAAAAGAAGCTGCTAGAAAGGAACAAGATGAGATTGAAGAACTGGCCAAAAAGAGTTCTAGCATATTTCCTAAGCTTCTAAAGAAAATGGAAGAAATGCAGAAGGAACAAGTGATGGTTAAAGAGATGTTGGCAGAACAAGTGGAATTCAACAACTACATTAAGGATGTTATTAAAATTTTTGAACAAAACAACTGTGACACTTCTTTACCTTAGGCACCTTATTGTCATTAGGTTATGCGTGAATATTTTTCTGCTTAACTTAATTATTTACTTCATGCTTGTTATTGTATGTTTTCCCAATCAAGAAAAATATTGAAATTTATTTTGGTGATAAGAAAAAATAATCATATGATCTATTGACTTTCATGCTTCTTTTGTCCTTTAGTATATAATGTCTTGGAAATTATATTTTATTTCATATTTAATTACTATTTTAAGACCTTTGAGTTTCTTTGTTATCTATTGTGTTCCTGTTTATCTGATAGGGGTTAATTTTTGTGTTTGTTAAGGGTCTCTCTAATGTTCTATTTTATTTGATGTTATGTGCCAGTATCTTTTTCGTGAATCAATGAAATTGAATGTTTAAGTGCTACATTTTTTTACTATATTTTGGACTATGACAAAAAGAGGGAGAAAGAATAATTATAATGATAGATATTCATTCTCCAAATCTCATTATTTATATGACATTCTAACATGATATAAACTTCAAAATTAATTAGAATGTGCATAACTACTACAAAGAACATTGAAAATGAAATTGCATTCACTCTGATAAATCAAGTTTCAAATGATCTGAGAAAGCATGGACAATCTGATAAGCTTACATGTTAAATCAATGATGTTGATCATATTCAGAAAGGATAACATTGTTCCTAAGCTCTGAAATATCATAAGTTTATGATTCGGGGGGAGATTGTTTATCCCAGGGGGAGTTTTCAACTCAGGGGGGATTTTCTATACTCTTACTTTAATTTGTTTATTATTTAACCCTGTAAATTTGTTTAATCAAAATACTTGGTTTTGTCATCAACAAAAAGGGGGAAATTTTAAGAACAAGATTTGGATCTGTGTTTAACCTGTGAGTTTTGATGATAACAAGCATACATTTTATGAAGAACAATTTTAATTTTAATGGTTTCATCGAGTGTGTAGATAAATTATTATTATTCTGGATAGTCTTAATCAAGATATCATCAGAATCATTTTATCAATCATAAGAAGAACCATTGAGTTATGTTTCTAATGTAACATCAGTAGTTCCATGGAATGTTGAATGTTTGACAAGAAAAGAATCTCAATGAGTTTCCAAGAAGAAAAGGTTCCTGATAAGTTGTTGCTTCAAGATCAGAAATCAAGACTGCACAAGAAACAAGCTTCCAACACAGAAGATATGAAGTCAATATTTGTTCATTAGAAGAGCTGGTGCTTGGATTCTAAAGACGAAGTCAATAGTCTGAACACATGAGAAGAAAGATTCAACTCCAAGATTAGAAGTCAATATTTGTTTATCAGAAGAGTTGCTGCTCAGATTTCTGTAGACAAAGTCAAGATTCTGAACACTCTGAGAGTTCATGGAATATGCACATTCATTCAATATCAGAAGTATGCCACCAGAAGAAAGGATGCAAAGAAAGAAAGATCTTATGGACTAATATATAATCAACATTTCAAAGTCCATCAGAAGACAAGATCAAAAGATGATATCTTCTCAAGCCAACCTACTCAACAGAAGTAATATTCTTCAAAAGATAAATATCATCAAAAAGACCACTGCACTCAACAGAAGAAATATTGTGATCATTTCTACAGAAACGTCATCAGTTCTAAGGAATGTTGAATGTTCATAAGAAAGGGAATCAATCCAAAGATCAAGAGATCAAAAAGAAGGATCTCAACATCAAAATCAGATGTACTAATATAAGTTGTTGTTTCATAAATCAAACATCAGATATGCAGCTTAGAAAAAATAATTATCAAGGTATCAAGACAAGGTCAAGATAAAGTAGATCAGAAGAGCTTTCACTCAAAAAAGTTGTTCATACGATAAGTTGTTGCTTGAATATTCGAAGACAATGTTCAAATATCTGAAAGACCATGACTCTACAACAAAGAAGAATCTTTTGGATCATTATCACTCCTTAATCAGAATAAATTCAGTAAGAAGGAAAGAATCTAAGCTCAAGTGTTCAAAAACTTGAGAATCAGATAGGTTGTTGTTGTAATATCTGATTTCAAGATCCATCATCATTAAAACATTTGATATCTTCATCAGAAAAGCTTTCACGTAAAATCACAAGACTTATTTCTGAGATAGGTTGTTGTTGATCATTCTAAAAACAAGAATCCACTATTGAAATTATCTGAAGAGAAACATCTTCTCAACATATTCTTCATCTCTCAAGATCAAAAAGAATTATTCCTTTAAGATTAGTTCTAGATTTGAAGAGAAAAAAAACGATTTGTGCTTCTGATAGGCTGTTGCCATAATTCTGAACACAAGATTTAGTTTTGACCACTCTGGTGTTCCTGCGCTACAACAACAAAGTAGTTTATGAACTACTCATCAGTTAGTCATCAGAAGAACGAAGACAAGTGATTGATCTCTTCCAAGCTAAATACTTCAGAATCAGAAGAACATAATCAAAAGATAAAGATCAAGAAACTTAGTCATGAAGAAAATAGTACAACGATAGTACTATTCAAAGAAGTTGTTCTCCCACTGACATATGTTATCTACGACAAACAGAAGGTATAGGAAAATGATATTTCGTACTGTTCAAAACTTCTCTTGAATATATCCATTGGGAATCAACCGTTGGAAAAAAAATACTTCTTTATCCTTAAAACGACTCTTTTATTTGAAAGCTATAAACAAAGAAATATGAAATGAAGAAAAGTTGTTGAAGAGCTATGGATGCAGACGTTGTTAGAGCTGTCACGCTGAATATGTTGAAGCTAACCAAATAAGATAAAGATGAAGAATTCTACAAGATGTTTTTCAAACTACCATTCATATACATATTGGCAGAATTATGAAAAATCAAGGAGTTGTTGCTCATATGTTGCTTAATAAAGAAAGAAGATGAAGAAGATGAATTCTACAAGATGTTATTCAAACTACCAATCATATACATCTTGGCAGAATTATGGAGAAGCAAGGAGTTGTTTCTCATAGCTTGTTCAACAATGAAGATATAGACAAGAAGGATACAAGATGCTACACTTAACTTAGATTATACTCATTTTTGTGGAAATATGTAAAACACAAGAGTTGTTGCTGAGATTGTGTTATTTCTCAATATCTTCATGTAAATTGTTTGTACACAAGAGTTGTTACTCAGAATTGTGTCAAACAATATGTACTTAAATTAGAAGTAATCTGCTTGATAAGAAGCACTTTTGTAATCTCCAGAAAAATAATTCTGTTTAGAATTGGTTGGTTCCTCAAGTGATCCAGTGAAGATTAGAATACTTGAGAAGACGTTGGCTGAGGTAATCATAGATGAAATCCTATTCTAAGGGACCAATTTGGTAAGAAACGTTATGGGTTCAATGATTGCTATATCTCTTAGGGGACCAGAAAGGTCAAAATTCTTAAGAGATCACTGGTCGAGGGTCATTGTGAGAAATTCCTCATGGAAAGATCAAGTTTATTAGATTTATGATAGGGTCAATGATCATTAAATCTCGTGGAGATCACTGAATATATCATTATGTTACTCCATGAGTGACTAATGTTAGTTAGAAGACTCAAGATGACAATAACTGCAGGTCATTGTGAAATCTTTTATGAAAGATTGGGTAGGTCAGATTTCTTAAGGGGTTAATGGTTGCTGGTCATTGGTTGATTTTTATTCACCGGTGGGTAGCTCGTGCATCTGTAATCAGTTTGGTTATAGTGGATTAAGTCCTTGTTGAAGGCAAAATCACGCAAGGACTGTGGACAATAGTAGCCTAGTTAACGGTGAACCTGGATAACTGAATGTGTCTCTTTATATTTATTGCATTATATATTCTTTCGTAATTCAATCAAATAATTTTTTAGAGGAGAATATTTTCTTAAAATCCAATTCACCCCCCTCCCCCCCTTTTCTTGTGTTTTTCTCTACCTTCAAATGGTATTAGACTCCAACTATGTTATTGATTTTTTAATTAAACACTTAACCGTGTAGAGAGATCCAAAAATATAAAAACTATGAATGCTATAGATTGAAATGAAAGAAAGAGGGATCCTTTCAAACTTTCAGGTTCATCAAGAAAGGCATCACATTTCTGATAAACAACTTAGAATATCAAGACAAGATACATCATAAGAGTTTCTCTCATCAGTCATCTAAACTTTTGTCAAGAAGGAAATGTCAGAGGTGTGTAGAAGAAATAAAGAAGACAGAATGCTAGACGAATTTACTATAGAAAAAGAAGATGCAATACTTCAGAAGCATAAATGGGATAAAGTTACTTGACCTTCAAGAATCACTTGAGAAAGTATTAAAAACAGGCTCATGAAGTGACAACAGGTGTCATCTAAACTCTCTCTCTCTCTCTCTCTCTCTCTCTCTCTCTCTCTCTCTCTCTTTTATTTTTTGATTTAATAGAAAGATTTATTCGATAAGATGATTTCCTGTGCCTATTTATTATTACGTTGTAAATTGTCATAGTAAGATCTGTAACGTTTTTTAAAAACTAGGGCTAATTCATTATTATTTTCCTCGAGTGTACGATTCTGTCTCTTAGTAATCCTTTCAATTTTTTTAATAATCACATAGTTCACTCTTACACAACTTTATCAATTTTTCTAAACTCTAAAAATTTCCTAAAGCAGTTATGAATTCTCAGAACAAGGTCGTTCATGAAAGTCCTCCACTTCTTCACTCAAAACTTTTTCCTCATATTCTATAAACATCACATGGGCTTGGTCAAAATAGTTCATAAGAACAACCTTATGATGCTCCTGAAATCACCCTATCCATATATTTATATTCCTTAACTTTTCTTTGTGAACCTTTTATGGATTTTCAAAATATCAAGGATAATGGTTTCGATCTTTTAGCCAATGTATTGAAGCAAGGATGGAAAAACTACTTCAATATTCTAAATGGACTAATTCTCCCTCATCTTGTGAGAGATTTTTGGATTCATGCAAAATCACCCACCTATCAAGTACTCTCATTTGTCAAAGGGAAGAAAGTCATCTTCAGTGAACAAATCATTGCAAGAGTTCTGGATCATGATGGGAAAGGGATAAGATGTTATGAAGAAAATAATAGATGGTCGGATGCTACAGAAATTTATTAAGCTATATTCAAAAGAAAAAGGGCTTCGAAGATAAACAATCTTCATGATAATCTAAGGATTTGGGCCAAAATCCTAGTGTCAACGATTATTGAAGAATATCCAAGGAAATATGAATCTTGTATATCTGGAGATCTTCTATATATGTTGTATTTCATTTCTCCAGGTTTTTGTGTAAATATTACCTCTCTTCTATTTTATCATTTGAGAGATAATGTGAGAAAGACAAGAGTAGGAAGTGATAGAAAGAAGCATTACATTCCTCTAGGAAGCCTTATCTCCTACATTATAAAAGAAAATATTAAACTGGAAGATTTGGATGAAAAATACCTTGATATGACTTTTGGGGAACCTTTTAATGCTGCAAATCTAGTAGAAATGAGGATCCTTGAAAAAGTATCTAAACCACCGAAAGAGAAGACTATGAAAGTTGAAAATTCAAGTAAGTCTCTATGGTTCACAACCCAAAATCAAAATTATAGTCTGAAGTTAATGATTTCCTTCATGAACTCCAACATAGAAGCGGATCATGCTGAAATAAGAAATTGGAAGGGTAAGTGTTCACCGTGTTTTCTTGTAAACAACCGCTGATCTTCCAAAAAGGATAACTTTTTGGTTACTCCCAGGATCGATCAGTTTGATCATAGGACATATGCTAATTTTTGATGTTGTTTGGACATAAATTCTAATGTAAGTGAAGAACGCACGTTCGACTGGGAAAGGGATGAGTTTGAGTGCAGAAAGGAAATAGAAAAAAAGGGTTGAGGATAGTTTAGATGCAGGAATCTGGGTAAAAGTGCAGATAAAGTGCAAACAAGATAAAAAGGGAAGAAATGTAAAGAGAGAAATAAAAGACTTTGATTGTAAAATGTGGTGTTTCAAACGTACATTTTCAGTATTCTTTCTCACGAAGCGGGTACTTGAATAGTATTGAATAATTTGTACGATAAGTTGAACACCCAAAAATCTACATAAACTTCATATATTTATACTAAAACTAGGTAACCGTCGAGGAGTTTCCTTGCTCTACGATGAATACAAGTGTCTTCTGCATGCGCTTCGACCCCTCTCTTCACGCCATGTTGCTTTCCTGAACTTCCAAGCGAACTGCTTTTCCCTCATTTCTTCAGATTCAAAATATTCTGTTGCGGATACAAAGTTTCCTTCTAGTTGAAAACCCTGGAACCCTTTCAGTCTAAGGATGCGAGAACCTTTTGGCCTAAGATTCATTTTAACTTAGAATTTCTCTAAGTACTTTTCTACTCTGTCGAAGCCTTTCCAACTTAGACTTGTTCAATTTATTTTTGGCCCATAAGACCAACTTATTGTAGGTGTCAAACTTAGGAGCTAATAAATTTCCCCCCAAGAATATCAATTTCGACGCAAGGAGAGATGATCATTCTTTGAGATTCTCATTCGACACATGTCTTCTCTTTGACCATAGAAATTGCTTGTGTGCTTTTCGCCTTCTACCAACCACTACTGGTATTCAGAGTCATCATTACCTTTTTTTCCAACACGTCGCTGTCAATCAGCTGTTACCACGCTGCCATGATGGCCATTATCCCTACAACCTAGGAAAGTATGGCGAATGTTTTTATTACTCGTATGATAACTGCTTCAACACTCGCCGCGTGCCCCACTAACTCTGCAACATTAAATGGTCTTGAGGGAAAACACTCCTCCTGGAACAGTATAAATAGATGAATTCTCTTTTTGGAATTCTTTTACAACTCCTAGTATTCATCACTTCCTTGCAAAGAAAAAGACTTAATAACTTCATCTTCTTCGTTCTTTCACTACTTTCAACCATGGCTTTCCTTTCCAGTTCACCTAACAACCCAAAAACTAAGAACGTTTCTGATCTACAAAGACAACCAAAGGTTTTTTCCACTAACCCTGTACCTGTTTAGATTGGGGAACGAAGAGTCGTATCTGAACCCATGGCCAAAGAATGGCGTGGGGCTTATGACTCCTAGTTGCTCATCCCTGATAGGTATTCTGGGCAGATGTATGCTATGTCTGGCCCATTGTCTACATGTTTCTAGAACCCAAAACAAAATAACAACTTCTTCCCAACTCACCCTAGGCTCAAGCCTATAGATTGTGCGAAGAAACCCTGGAATGATCCTGAAAATGCAACCCCTACCAACCAGAAACATTTTCAAATGAAGGAAGATATCAACCTTAGGTTCATGAACAAGAGAAATAGGATCTTTCGATCTTGCCCTAGTCTTACTTCAGAATACTCATAATGGCTGAGCAAGATGGAAAAAGTACAAGCCCAAATATGGAAAGATATGGGGATCTATGACTTAATCATGATGTCAAATACTGGGTTAGCTTATTGCCCTCTCATGCTGGTGTCTTTATTGTATTTCTGGGACAACACACATTTTACCTTCCATTTTCCTTGTGGAATGGTAACTCAAACTCTCTTCGATATAGCCGCCATTATTGGTCTTCGACCAACGGGTGACTACTTCGACCCTGAGGATCTGTCTGAAGATCCTATCGGGTTTTCAGCCACGAAGCCCACGTATACCATATTCATCAATCATTTCCACGACAAATCTAGTACCACTGTCTTTGAAGTGGAACACATAGCTTTTCTGGCTTTGTGGTTATCTCGTTTTGTTTTTTGCACCAAGTCACTTCAAGTGACTAAGAAAATGCTCACTCTTGCAAAACAACTTCACCATGGCTATCCTCTTTGTCTGGATGAGTTGATTCTAGCCAACCTGTATGAGTCCATCGGCAATGGTGTGACTCAACTTAAGGTTATTGGAGACAACGAGAGTTTACTCCTTTCTGGCCCCTTTTGGCTTCTGCAACTTTGGCTAAATGCCACTTTTGAATCTTTTCTTCTGCAGAAGAATACGATTAATGAGAGGGCCCCAGAGGTCCTGAACAGAAGGGTCGAAAGGACTAGATTAGTCCTGTTGACTCCAAATAACGAAGGTCAACAATCCCATAAGGAGTTTACCAGCTTTGTAATGATGTTTGCAAAGCGGGAGGAATTTGTTTCGACCATGGCTCCCTTTTCTAGTAGAAAGGTTGGCCCGGAATGGTTCATTCGACCATATCCCTCGTCTGACGAAGATGACCATATGGATGAATATGTAGCTATCTGGGAGTCGTTTCTTCGACCGAGAATCATGTCTCTGAGATTCAAGAGTTCGAAGAATCAACTTAGCTTAATTGCTTAACAACTGAATCTTGTCTCGATAATTTGGTATTATCGAGACGCTCCCTTCACCAATCTACTCCCGAGAAAAGCTTCTGTTGTTTTACAATGCAGACTATTCAGAGAATGCTGCTACCAAGAATATTGGTAGGTACGTTGGTCTAACCGTACTAACTCTATTCGACTTCAATCTCAATTTCCTGTGTTCGCCTCTTTTTAAAGACCGGTGGAAGCAGTATTATAACGAAGAATTTTTTGACGAAAAAGACTTTGCCGCTCATCTTCAAGAGGCGTTTACGCTAGTGTCTGGAAAGATAAAAAGGGTAATCTTATTTCTCAAAGAAAATTTCTTTATCGTCTTCAATCTAATCATTCGACATCTAATTTATACTTGTTCATTTTCTAGCGGTCAAGAGGACCGTCACCAAGAAAGTCGCTGAAAGCGTAAAGGGAGGAGACCTTTTTGTGAAACCTTCACCAAAGGTAAACACTTTCTGGTGCTATATCTTTCTTTCCGACATATTACTTTTGATGCTAATGCCTTCGACTCCTTTATTTCTAGGTATTTGAAATCAATCCGCAAAAAAGGAAAGTTCAAGAAATTGAAATTTCCAGTGATGAAGAAGAAGAATCTCCTCCTATCCCTATAAAAAGACACAAGTTAAAGAAACCAGCCCCTGTTTCTGAGCCTCGTCCAAAAACCAAGGTCAAGGTTAAAGTCATTGGGTCGAGATCTCCTCCAGTCATCATCAGAGAACCAGTGGAGCAAGAGATAGATGTTAGGCTAAATAATCCTAGTGAGAGCGACAACTCAAGTCCTGGCACTGAAATTCTGCCTAAGGTAATTACTTTGACCCCTCACGATTGTTTACTGACTTTGACTTCTTTTTCTTGTTTCAATGGTTCTGATAACCATCTTGTAATCTTCAGGACACTGCTAGTACTTCAAAACAGAACCTTGTAGAAGAATCTATCACCTTAATAAACAGTGAGGATGATCCTACTTACATGCCTTCTTCGGAAAAAGGATCTTTTGTGAGTTCTGCTAGCCAAGTGAACCAAACTTCTGGGCATGAAGCCATTGGGAATCTTAATGAACAAGTTCCTAGTGAAGAACATGTGAATCTTGGGACTCTGCAAGCTAACGATGACGGACAGAAGGATGGGGAAGAGGAGGTTGCTGACGATGTGATCGAAATGGAGAAGTAAAACACACCAGCGGGAGGGAATCAGACTGAAGATATTTCAACAAATGATGAGAGAGAAAACCTCACAGGGGGAGCTGGAAACTCTACGCGTGTTGAAGATGTCCCTGTGCAGATGTCTATCGAAGCCAATGTGGCTCGTATTGTAAATGAGAGGGTTACTTCAACAGGATCTCATGCTAAGGAAGATTTGGCATTGCTGAAACAGCAAAATCCTCTTGGCTACTTGACTGCCATACTTGAGGGTAGAGAAAGTTCTTCTGATCAGAGTGCCTCGACTGCGTCTGGAAAATCCACTTCAACATCTCCTCTTGAAGAAGCACTTCAAAAGGTTAAGGCGCAGCTTTTTAAAAGAGATTTAATGATGACCTTAAAGGGAGAACCTACAACTCCTTCCTTTTTGAAGACTACTTTAAGAGTTGTCGACCTTCTTGCTGATTCGTCTGACATTGCCAGCGTTATCTTGGATTTGATTTCCATCATCGATCAGGTTTCAACTGACTACAATTGTCGAAGGACTCTTACTCGTGAAATGGAGGAGGCCAATGGCCATGTAGTTGTTGCCTGGGGTGCTGCTGAATCAGCTTCAAATGTGAAGGAGCTGTCGAGGGCGCGAGAAGCTAGGAAGAAAGAAGTAGAAGAACTTAATCAAAATACAGCCAGTATGAAGGCTCAGATCAGAGAGTTAGAAGCCAAGATTTCTGCCAAAGATAAATGAAAGGAAGAACTTCTCGCTGTCAGCACTGATTCATAGAGTCAAGAGGAACTCAACGAGGGATTAGCATACGATGAATGAGCGCAAGCATTGGATGTCAAAATCGATACTCTTCATCAGTCGAAAGCCCTATGCGAAAGACGCTTGGAGCTGCACAAGATAAAATACCTTCAAATCAAGGCCAACCTCCCGTTTTGATTTCAACTTTATTTTTTAGTTGTATGCTTATATATTTTGTAATGACTTTCAGCCATTTTGGCTTTGTAATATATTTTCCATCTTGGATTTTTAACTTGATTAAGATCAAGTATTGGTTACTCTAACCTCTTGAAGTGTAGGTCTATACTTTTTTAAGTATTTACCATTTACTCTCAAGAGTGTTTGGTCTTCATTTAACTCCTCGACCTCATATGCGCCACCAGATAACATTTGGATGATCTTAAAAGGTCCTTCCCATTTAGGAGACCATTTTCCCATATTTCTATCCTTTTGATCCATTGGGAGGATTACTTTCTATACAAGGTCATCAGGCAAGAATGCCTTGGGTTTTACACTTTTACTGTAAGATCTTTCCACTCTCCCCTTTTGTGACCTTAAGAGATCCAAATCCCTCAGTCTTTCTTCGTCCAAATCAATCAATTCGTTTAACATCATATTCCAATAAAATTCGGAAGGGATGTATTGATGTTTCTGAATTCTTGTTGACTAAAGACAGATTTCTACTGGCAATACTGCGTCATGGCCGTAAGTTAGTCGAAAGGGTGTTGTTCCGGTAGCTTCCTTAGGAGACATTCGACAAGTCCATAAAATTGGATCTAAAGTCTTGTGCCAATTTTTTGGCTTCTTTCCTACACGCTTCTTTATTAAGCTAATTATTACCTTGTTTGCCGCTTCGACTTGACCATTGGCTTGTGCATAGTAAGGAGTAGATGTTAATAATTTAAACCCCATTTCTGTAGCGAACTCTTGCATTTTTCGACCAATAAAGACTGACCCTTGATCAGTTGTTATTGTCTCTGAGATTCCAAACCTGTATATAATGTGCTTTTGAATGAATTCAATGACATTTTCCTGGTCTACATTGACTAAAGGAATTGCTTCAATCCATTTCATAAAATAATCAATGTCCACCAATATGTACTTCTAGCTTTTAGATGACGTTGGTCGAATATCTCCAATAAGATCCAAATCACATCCCCTAAAAGGCCAAGGTTTCACAATTGAGTGAATTTCACTTGCAGGTATATGCTGGATACTTGTATGTACTTGAAATTCCTGACGTCCTTTTGCAAACTCAACACAATCTTTCAACATGGTGGGCCAATATAGTCTTTGTCAAAACAATGACCATTTCATTTTATGTCCCACTTGGTGTGCTCCACATGTCCCAGCATGTGTAGTTGAAAGGGCTATGTATGCCTCTATTTCATTTAGGCATTTTAATAGCACCCCTTCAGGCGTCTTTTTAAATAACTCGTTTCCCATTAGGGTATAAATCAGCGCCCTATACTTTATATTTTGTTCTGTCGAAGCTATGGGATTTTGAAAATAATCCACTATAGGTTTTCTCCAATCTTGTTCTGTTAGATTATATATGAACGAAATTTCTAAGTTTTTGTGATCAGCGTACCCCAACTTTGTTGTTTTCAAATCTGTTGGAGACAACTTAGTCAATGTCACTCTTCCTTTAACTTCGATTACCTGTTGTAATTTCTCTTTCGAAATTTTATACCCGGATGCAATATATGCTAAGTTATTAGCCACTTGATTCTCCAGTCTTGGTATATGTCAGATGTTGATCTTTTCAAAGTTTTTCAACAAACGATTGACTATTACAAAATACATGATAAGATTTTCTCTTATGCATTTATATTCTTTTGTAACTTGTTTTATAACTAACTCTGAGTCTCCCATTATTTCGACTTGAGTTGCCCCCAATTCCAACAGTATTTCAAGGCCTACGATTAGAGCTTCATATTCAGCCTCATTGTTTGAACAAGAACCTTCAATCTTGTACTTGAATGTTGTTGGAATTTTTTTTGGAGAAATAATTAGGACCCCTACCCCAGTTCCATATTTATGACTAGAACCGTCGAAGTATAACTTCCAAGGCTCGATATCCAAGTAGTTGATTGATTCCTCATTTATTGAGTGGTCAACTATAAAATTTGCTACCATTTGACCTTTTACAACCTTAAGAGGCATAAAAGTTAATGAATACTTAGTTAATGCAAGTGCCCATTTGCCAATTCGACTGTGCAAGATGGGTTTCGACAACATATATTTGAAAACATCAAAATGAGACGAAACAAAAACATCAACTGGTTTAATATATTGCTTGAGCTTTGTACACGAGAAGTAAAGACATAAACATAGTTTTTCAACTTCTCTATATCTAGTTTATGCATCATTTAAAACTCTATTGAGGTAATAAATGGGTCTTTCGACACCATTCTCATCCTCTTGAGCTAACATGCTTCCTAAAGTTTTATTGGATGCAGCTATGTACAATCTCATACTTTTATTTCTACAAGGAGGTACCATAATAGGTGGTTTGGCGAGGTATTCTTTGATCTTGTCGAAAGCCTCTTGTTGTTCTTGCCCCCATTCGAAGCCTCCTTTGTTAATTCAAAGTAGTGGTGAGAAGGCTTGCGTTTTCCCACTTAAGATGGAAATAAATCTCCTCAGGAAATTTATCTTACCAAGTAGAGATTGCAACTCCTTCTTGTTAGTTGGCGCTTTCGCTTCCAAAATGGCTTTGGTATTGTTCTGGTTTACTTCAATTCCCTTCTTGTGGACCACAGAGCCTAAGAAATCCCCTGCTTTTACGCCGAAAGCACATTTTAGAGGATTCATTTTTAGACCATAGTGTTTCATCCTTTCGAAGGATTGTCGAAGATGGTCTATACGATTCTTCCATGAAACAAATTTAACAATATCATCAATATAAATCTGCATAAAAGTGTCAATAAAATCATGGAAGATAGAGTTCATTGCTCTTTGATATATTGCCCCTGCGTTTTTTAGGCCAAAAGGCATCACTACCCGTTCGTAATTGTCTAAAGCCCCAGGGCATCGAAAGGCTATTTTCGACACATCCTCTTCAGCAATGAAAATTTTATTATACCCTGAGTATCCATCAAGCAAACTCATGTATTCGAAACCAGCGGCAAAATCGACAAGCATTTCCGCCACAGGAATTGAATATTCATCTTTTGGCGTTGCAGCGTTTAAATCTCTAAAATCGATGCACACCCTTAAGGTACCATTTTTCTTTATAACATGTACTATATTTGCAATCCATTCGACATACATGGTTGTTGAATGAACTTGCATCTCAGTAGTCTTTCGACTTTCGTCTTGATCTTCGACAAGACCTCTGGTGCAAAGCGCCTTGGAGTTTGCTTGACAGGCTTTTTCCCAGGTCTTATTGGTAGTTGAAGTTCTACCACTTCCCTGTCGAGACCAGGCATTTCATCATAGTCCCATGCGAAGCAATCTTTGAATTCCTTCAACAATTGGATTATTTCGATCCTGAGCTCTGGATATATCTTCGTGCTAATGTATGTTGGTCTTTTCGCCAATCCTTCGCCCAAATCTATTTCTTCTAAAGGATCTTGCGCTAGCATTTTAACATTGATTGCTAATGGATCCTTTTCAAAACCCAAAGGCTTATCATCATAGATAGCATCTAGCCTCTGGTTTTGCATTTCTTCCTCCTTCATGTCAGGTGGTTCTGGACCGAAGTCTTTCCCAGGACCCTCTGGAAGAGATACTTGTTCATTGGCTTCAAGAGCCATGTATTTGACTTCAGTCTCTAAGGCCGCTATCATTCTACTTTCGACAACATATGCCGAAATCATTTGTAAAGCTTATTATTCAGTCATCATCACCAAATTCACTTCACCAGCCTGTTGGCCGTATGTCATCAACTCCTCCATAGTCAATTTTTGATAAGTCTTCTCTATCCCACTGGAAACCATGGTCAGAATGTAGGTAGAGGGAGCAAAAGGCAATTGGTGTTGGTGCCAAATCGAACTCAGGAGGATTGCATGGCCCTACATGAGCCAAGTTTCTGTCGAAGCTATTTTTTCCAACGTTATTAACTTCACCCAAGTAATAACTTTGGTCGGCTTCTATATTCTCTACAATTCCATCAGGGCACCAAATCGTGACCCGTTGATGCATCAAAGATGGCACTGCACCTATGCCATGTATCCACTCTCTACCTAAGAGTAGATTGTAGTTGGGCTTCGCTGAAATAACCATGAACATAGTTGGTCGAATTATTGTTCCCACCTTGAGGTCTAATTGTATCACCCCCCTTAGTAGTTCCAATACCTCCCTCATAGTTCGACAGAACCATGATGTGGGGTTTGATATCTCCATCTCCTTTACCTACTTTCCTCAGCATATATTGGGGAATTATATTTATGGTAGCTCCACAATCAACCAGAATTTTGTTGATTGTTATTTTCCCTATCTTTGCCCTTATGAACAAGGGTTTTAGGTGATTTTCATCACCTCAGTAGGTGGCTTGAAGAATTCATTTTTCTCTTCGATGCAACCATTGTTAATCACATAATAGTACATTGGCCTATGTTTGACCATCTCCAGTTCGACTTCCCAGTCAGTCTCTTTGACTTTGACTTGGCGGTCGTATTCTCTGGGTAGCACTGATACTACATTTACCATAATGTCTAAAGTAGCATCAGATTCAGAGTTACCTTCGTCATCTGATTCACCTCGATCTGGCCACTCTAACCTTCTGGAAATTAGTTTACTTTCTAAAGGATTTCTTTGTTTGCCTTTGTCCATTCTTTATGGTACGTTGGTGCTTGACTCTGGTTGAGGCTCTTCTGTAGCCTCTCTTTAGGCTTTTCGCCGTCTTTGAAATCTTCTCCACTAGGAGAGAGACATGGGGTTCTTCCCCTTATAGTTACTCGACACATGAGCCACTTTGGTTGTAGTTGTAGTTTGGAACTCCTTCCTATATGCCAAGGATGACCCTCTTGGAACATCGAATGTTCACCATTTCTCTTCACTTGGCCTATTCCTTTTTGTTGTCTTTAGCCAAGTGTCCACGGGGACATTTGTTGGAGGCCTGAAAGTTGATGGCCTCTTCACCTGGTTCATTCTTCCTCTTTTGGGATCGTATCTAACTTCAGAAACCAAGTGAGGTTGGGCATTGGTGGCCCTTTTCTCCTTCACTGCCCTTATTCCTTTTATGTGTTCTGCAGCCTTTTTGTCGAATATGGAGCTGCATCTTGGACACAACATAACTTCATACTTCTTCTTCTGGCATTGTTGTAGAAAGTCGGCCAAATTCTCGTTTTCTTTTGGAAATGCAGTTTTATTCACTTCCTCTTGTCTAATGGCTTCCTCTGAAGCCTTTGCTTCAGATACTTCGACCATGTTGACTTATACGTTGCTCTTGGCAGCGAGATTCATTTTTTGCATTTTGGCTTCAAGGTCCTCTGTCGAACCCTTGACGGCAGCCACATAAGAACTTACAGTAGTCCTTTTGTTTGAGTCTTCAGTAACTCCTTTTCTTAGGCCTTCAATAGCCTTTTCTTTTAGGCCTTCAGTGGCCTTTCTAACCGCTTATGTAGTCTTTCTGGAGATGTTCCCAGTAAAATTGCCAAATACCGGCATATTGACGAAGTCTTCAGAAGTTTCGACCATGTTGATGCCTGCTGGTTCAACATATTAGGCATCAGCTCTCAGTGGGTCTGCATCAATTTTCATTAGGGGTTTGTCAGCAAATTTGAGTCTGCCTTCTTTGATCGCTCCTTGAGCGAGATCCCTGAAAAGAAAACATTGTGAAGTTTTATGGCCCAAACAATTATGATACTTACAAAAACCTCTTTTTTTCTTTGTTCTAAAGGAGGCATTTTTGCCCCTGGGGGCACTATCATTTGGCTGTCTTTCACTAATAAGTCGAATATCTCATCACATTTTGTGACATCGAAACTATATGTTTTCTTTGGAAATCTATCGTTGTTCTTTTCAGACTCAGTAGGATTCTTCCCATCTGAGGGCAGTACCACTCTACAAGAGTATGGAGGCCCATGTTTTAACTCTGCTAAATTTATTTCGCTCTTTTCGACGGCTATAGGATTACTAGATGTCTCTGGATCATCATCATCTATTTCGACATAGGCTACCTTTTCCCACCGATGAGTCTTAGTTGCTTTAGCCTTTTCAATCTTAAGACGTTCTACCTATCGAACTCTATCAGCCAATTGGTCCATGTCCCTCAGATATTGGGTATCTAGTTTCTTCCTAATAGAATAGTCTAGGCCCCCTGCAGCCATTTCGACCAATTCATGCTCAGGCACTTGTGTAAAGCATCTGGCTTTGAGCAGTTGAAACCTGTTTAGATATTCGTCTATTGGCTCAAATCTTCTTTTCACGCTTGCCAGTTCTTTCAGACTTATTTTGGTTTTTCCCATGTAAAATTGTTCATGGAACAATCATTCCAATTGTGGATTGAATTGGCTGGGAGGGTGGTAAAACAAGTAAAAGCGTTTTTTGTTAGAGAACTTGGGAAGTATTTAATCCTAAGGCTCTCATTATTTGATATTTCCCCAACTTCTATCAAATATCTCGATATATGTTCGACAGTTGATTCCGTCGTATCCCCTGAAAACTTAGTGAATTTTGGAACTTTCCACCTAGGGGGTAAATTCGTTTGCAAGATATATTCTGACAGTGGGGATGTAAATTTTGGCCTATGAAAGCCAACGTTCATTCCACTTTGTATCATGATCCTTTCGATCATGGTTGTCAGATTATTTTATGTGCCATAATTATGGTGTTGAACTTGTTGTATCAGTTCGTCAGCATTTTGGTTCCTATTTACGATCATTACACCTTGATCACCATCTCTAAGGATCTGCGAGGGAAGTCTGGGTATTTCGACCCTAGGTTGTTCTATTTCTACTATGTGGTTCCTCCTATCAAATTGTGGATTTTGGTTAATAGTTACATCTTCTTATAAGACTACACCTTGATCCTCTCTCATAGGAGCTCTCTGGGGTTGTCGAATAGGTTGGGGAACCCCAAAAAATTCCGTCATGCGTGCCATTTGTGTTGTCATTTGTTGGTTTGAATGAGTGGTATTTTGTATTAGAGGGTTCAATATTGTACTTAGAGTTTGGGCCAACATTTGTACCATGTCATGGTTGCTTTCATCCATATGTTGCCTCAAAATTGCTGTGGAAGCGTTTGTGAGGCTTGGCATTTCATGGGATGTCCCTCCTAAAAGTTGGTTACTACCCATACCAGTTCCAGATCCCCGTAATGGTGAAGATGCACTTACCAAAGGTTCTGAAAATGTAGGCGCATCGTTCATAAGGCTAGCCATTTCAGTAGTTGGCATGCCATAAGGCTGGTCTCGACCCATCCAGGCTATCGAAAATCCTGGGGGAGCGTATGATCGAGATCCTGGATTCACCCTTGGCGGGGGTGTTCCTGTTGGACCTCTTGGACCCGCATACGAAAGTATTGGTCCCGTTTGGGTTACTGTTAACATTGGTATCGAACCAACAATTGACGAGACAATTTCACTAACAATTGGTATTACCGCTATTCTTATAGTAATTGGTGGAGGTATTTCTCCATTATTTGGCTGATTAGCCATATTGCTTTCACTATTTCTCTTTCTAGTTGTACACTCGTTAGTGGTTACTTTACCACTTCTTAATAGCATGCAAAGCTTTGTAAAAGAAAGAAAAGTATGCGAAGCATTTATATTAAGATTAATAAGAAAAAACGAAAGATAAAATAAATAAAGCAACAATAATTAGCAAAGTCCCACCAGGTGTGCCAATTTGTTCACTGTGTTTTCTGGTAAACAACCGCTGATCTTCCAAAAAGGGTAACTTTTTGGTTACTCGCAGGATTGATCAGTTTGATCCTAAGACATATGCTAATTTTTTATGTTGTTTGGACATAAATGCTAATGTAAGTGAAGAACGCACGTTCGACTGGGAAAGGGATGAGTTTGAGTGCAGAAAGTAAATAGAAAAAAGGGGTTGAAGAGAGTTTAGACGCAGGAATCTGGGTAAAAGTGCAGATAAAGTGCAAATAAGATAAAAAGGCAAGAAATGTAAAGAGAGAAATAAAAGACTTTGATTGTAAAATATGGTGTTTCAAATGTACATTTTCAGTATTCTTTCTCACGCAGCAGGTACTTGAATAATATTGAATAATATGTACAATCAGCTGAACACCCGGAAATCTACATAAACTTCCTACATTTATACTAAAACTAGGTAACCGTCGAGGAGTTGCCTTGCTCTAGGATGAAGACAAGTTTCTTCTACATGCGCTTCGACCTCTCTCTTCACGCCACATTGCTTTCCTCAACTGCCAAGCGAACTGCTTTTCCTCCTTTCTTCAGATTCAAAATCTTCTGTTACAGATATGAAGTTTCCTTCTAGTCGAAGACCCTGGAACCCTTTTGGTCGAAGGATGTGAGAACCTTTTGGTCGAAGATTCATTTTGACTTAGAATTTGTGTAAGTACTTTTTTTCTCTGTCGAAGCCTTTCCAACTTAGACTTGTTCAATCTATTTTTGGCCCATAAGACCAACTTGTTGTAGGTGTCGAATTTAGGAGCTAACAGTAAGAAGCCACAAACTTTTCCACCGGATGAGAATCTATCAAGTAAGAAAAGACAGATTATTGGAGCTATGTTTCAAGACCTCGAGTCTTCATATAAAAGAAGAAACAAAAGAAAAGAGGAACTTCAAATGAAAACACTACCACAACAACTACGACTGTACATTCCTCTTCTGATTACAAGCCCTCTGATTCATACTCTACTGTTATTCCTTCAGATTATGATCTAAGGAATATTGTTTCAATTATCCTTTCATCCACTCTATTGTATTACACAACTATTACCATCCCTTAACCTCCAAAATATACAGTTTCATTCACTTCAACAATTTCTCAACCAATTCCTTCTGAAACCACCTCTATTGCACCAATCACATTTTCAACCAGCCCTCTGGAAACTTTCCTCATTTAACTATGAACAATTACTCAGCTACCATCACTTAAACCCTACAAATTTCAACAACCTTATCAGAAGCTTCTGATTCTCCCTCACCAAATCCTTTCGACAATCAAATTTCATCTATCATCTCAACTGAACCAGAAGAGACTCATACTGAATAAATTGTGTTTGACCATCAGAGTACTGATACATCAACTCTGTGTCTTGAATATATCATCTCACGCTTTAAGGAAAATGTCTTGGAAAAAATTGAATAACTTTGTATCTTGTCTGACTCAAGTACTGATTCCCCCTATCTAGGCAACACATGTGATAAGTTTAGCAGATGGATAAATGCTGAATTTCTCAGAATCTAGAATCTTTCTGATCAGAGCAAAGATAAGTATGTTATTGAAGAAAAAGAAAGAACTCTGGAAGCAAAGAGAGCAGTAGAGAAATAGGTTGTAGAAAAAGAAGTTGCTAGAAAGTAACAAGCTGAGATTAAAGACTGTCCAGAAAGAGTTTTGGCTTATTTCCTAAGCTTCTAAAGAAAATGGAAGAAATGCACAAGGAACAATTGATGGTTAAGGAGATGTTTGTAGAACAAGTGGAATTCAAAAACTACATTAAGGACGTTATTAAACAATTTAAACAAAACAAGCAGGACACTTCTTTACCTTAGGCACCTTATTATCATTAGGTTATGCGTGAATATTTTTCTGTTTAACTTAATTGTTTAGTTCATTCTTGTTACTGTTTGTTTGCTCAATCAAGAAAAATATTGAAATTTATTTTGGTGATAAGAAAAATTGATCAGTATGATCTATTGACTTTCATGCTTCTTTTGTCCTTTAGTAATATAATTTCTGTGAAATTATATTTTATTTCATATTTAATTACTATTTTAAGACCTTTGAGTTTCTTTGTTATCTATTGTGTTCTTGTTTATCTAATAGGGGTTAATTGTTGTGTTTGTTAAGGGTCTCTGTGATGTTCTATTTTATTTTATGTTATGTGTCTGTATTTTTTCATGAATCAATGAAATTGGATGTTTAAGTGTTGCAAAATTTTTTTACTATCTTTTGGACTATGACAAAAAGGGGGATTAAGAATAATGATTTTGATAGAAATCCATTCTCCAAATCTCATAATTTATATGACATTCTAACATGATATAAACTTCAAAATTAATTAGAAAATGTGCATAACTGCTATAAAAAACATTGAAAATGAAATTGCATTCACTCTGATAAATAAAGTTTCAAATGTTCTGAGAAAGCGTGGATAATCTGATAAGCTTAAAGGTTAAATCATTGACTTTGATTAGATTCAGAAAGGTTAACATTTCTCCTAAGCTCTGAAAGATCCTAAGTTTATGACTCAAAGCGACCACTTGTCCTTCTAGTACATTTGAACCTATTGCCTTGATTTCTCTTTCAGAGACGATTAACCCCTTTGGACAGTAGAGACAACACATATTCGTCTTCATCAGAATCTTCGGAACCCTCAACTTCTTCAGCTTGAAGAGCTTTGAACTTGTCAGACCTTCTGACAGACTTGAGCACAATTGATTTCCCTCTCTTTTTATGTTCATCCTAATCTAGCTCAATCTCATGACTTCTTAGAGAAGTCACAAGTTCTTCTAGAGAAGTGTTGTTCAAATCCTCTGCAAGCTTGAGTGCAGCTACCATAGGCCTTCATTTGGATGACAAGCTTGTGATAATTTTCTTCACATGATCTACTGTCTAATATACCTTTTTCAGAAGTCTCAGTCCTCCAACTAAGGTTTGAAACCTTGAAAACATCATCTCAATTGTTTCATCATCCTCCATCTTGAAAGGTTCATACTTCTGAATCAAGGCTAGATCCTTGGTTTCCTTGACATGATCATTCCCTTCATGAGTCATTCTGAAAGAGTCAAATATAGACTTAGCTGAGTCTCTATTTGTGATCTTCTCATACTCAGTATAAGAAATAGCATTCAACAAGATGGTTCTTACTTTATGGTGATTCTTACAATCCTTCTTCTATTGATCAGTCATAAAAACCCGTCTGGATCTTTATCAGACACAGTTAAGTGTTTTACAGATATATGTACATCCCAGAAATATCAGTCCCGATCGGATAGTAAAATCAGCTGAAGAGGTAGAGAAGCCAGAGGACAACTTGGTGATAAAAGGTACTTGGGAGGGGAATACAAATCGTCTAAGAATACCAAACGACCATTGTACCTCCGGGTAGCAGCTCGTATGTACCATCAACCCGACTAATACTCATGGTCGAGATCCATCTACTTGTAAATGATCATTTACTTGGATCATTAATAGTTGTAACCTCCTCCGGTGCATTTATTCCAACTTTATACAACCATGAACCCTTCATTCATGGCAACAGCAACAGTTATGTAGTTATGAACCCCAAGAGTCACGCATTAACTGAGGCTCTTGGTGGCGCAAAAGGAATACTATAAATAAGGGTTCTCACAAGAGGGATAATCAAGACATTCACCTTGGGAAAATACGCACCATTGATGTAGCTCCCAAACCCCCAATCATTCTTTAAACCTACTTTTGTGGGTTTCCTTACTTTCCAGAGGGAGGCCGACCGAATATTTGTTCTACACAAGAATATTGGCGTCCACCGTGGGGTCTTGGTAAAATTATCCTAGGTCACACCTCAACACTCATTCACCAGAATATCATGTGAAGGAGACCCCCAGACATGGCACAATTTTTGGCCATGGTGGAATCTCTAATACAACATAATGAGACTTTCCAGGATAGTGTTGCTGACTTGCAACTTAAAAGCTTAGGAGATGAATAGCCAGAAGTGGAGCCCTTATATCCTCCGCCATTGTCTCAATCCATTTGGGACGATCAAGTTCCAGATAACTTTAAGTCACTGTCACTGACAACTTACGACGACAAGACTGGCCTTTAGGAGCATGTTATTGCCATTAACAATCAAATGGAACTAATAGGCCCCATCAACTCGCTAAAATGTAAGCTGATGTTTGGTGTTACACCCCAAAATTTCCCTCTCATTTTACTCAACACATGCTCATTGAAGTCCTTAACTTGCTCAAGGATGCCCAAGAATTAACTAGACAAATTCTCTCCTAAGGCAATGAACCTTCAACTAGGGTTTCCACTTTAATCAAGATATGTGAACTCAAAAGGTCTCAAATATTTTCCATGATCCTAATATGTCCTCGAGATCATCCATGTCAAGTTTCATGCCTTGCACAACAAGTTGTCTCAGTCAATTGCTCAAATGCCTGAAAATCAACTGTGTTAGGTCAAAAGTCAAATGTGGCTTATTTACAGTCAAACTTCAAGATTTTTGGTCAATATCAACATTTTGAAGTGATATCCATCATTTTATCAAGGTTTGATCGTGATTCCTCAAGGAATTCTCCTAATTCATCAAAACTCAAAAGTTGCTAAATTAGGGTTTCTACAGGAAAGGTCACCCAAACTTTGACCAGGCATAACTTTCTCATACTTTATCAGATATTTTTCCACCAAGTCTCATTTTGAAGATAGTCCAACTCTCTACAACTTATCTTCATCCCTCAAGTTCCAGAAAAGCACTCATTTAAGATATAAATTCGGACATTATAGGTCCTTCTAAAAAGTCAACAAAACACTTTTTGGGTCAAAGCTCCTTACATTAACATGGAAGATCCAATTGAGATGAAACCAAAAGGGTTGTTTAGGGGACATCCTAAGATTTCTAAAAAGTCCAAGAACACCCTCATAGGGTTAAAATTGAGAGAGATATGCATTGTCAAAGTTGGCCAATTTTTGGAAAAATGCATGAAGCAAATATTGACCAAACTTGGATTTTTTTTCCAAATGGGCCTATCTTTTCAAGTTTGAAACTCATTCCTAACATGGTCCACGACCTCTAAGCCCACCCATACATTTTTCTATTATTTATGCTATTTATTTTGATATTTGACTCATTAAAATTCAGAATTAAATAAACAAATAATAGAAATAATGTAAATTTTGATGTGAACCCATTTTGGGAAAGTTTTATGTTGGTTTATGTCAATTGATTTCGTGCAATAACCCTTCAAATATGTCCAGGTTCATCCACATGTGAAAATGGCATGAAATCATCAAATATGGCATTTTTTCAAATTTTGATCATGGCCTTAAAACAAAACATTATGAGGGAGATTCTTTCCATGCTTTCTTGTCTCCTCGTTCTCTTATATAAATATAGAGCCATAAAAGCTTGAAAGACACGAAATTCCTCTTCAAGAAAGCTCTACAAAATTCTCAAAAAAATTGCTAATAGTTGCAAGAGTTCGCAGCTATATTCCCAGGTGCTATTAGTCCAAACAAGTGGGCAAATCAAATTTCTGAGACTTCCAGGAGTCTACTTAGGCCTCTTGCGAAGTCAGTCCATGCCCAAAACAACCGCACCAAGTAGCTCTAGTTGGGTAAAAATTATTAATTACAAACTCTCAATTCTTACGTTGTAAATAGTTTATAAGCGTTCATGCATGTTCATACTAATGTTTAGAATGTTTTAGAACCATTGCTTTTAAGTTTTGACGTAGGAATCTAAAAATGCCAGATCTAAAGCCTCAAAGTCGCGTCCCCGTGGTGCACCCCAAGACGTTATCCACACTGGATCCAGCGTAGAACCGGGCTTTGTCCAGTTTGAGTTTTTAATTCTGCTTCTTTCTCACCCCTCATTTTCATTTTTGCAACGCGGCCCATTTTTATTTTTTGCTTTATTTATTTTCTTTTATTTCAATTATTTTTATTTTATTAAAAAAATCATAAACATCATAAAATCAAGAAATCACAAAAAAATATAGAATTAGTTTTTTCTTCCTTATTTATTAAAATTAATTTTGAAAATAGATTAGTTTAATTAGGATAATTTGGTTTATTTTCATAATTAAAATTAGCTAGAAATTAGGTTTAAATTGCAAGTTAATTATTTTTTCTCAAATATAAATACAAAAATATAAGGTTATTTAGAGTTAATTTCCTTTCATTTTTAACTTAATGCTTTTTCCTAAAAAATAAAAAATAACAAAAAATATTTTTCTTTCATTAATTAAGTTTTCTTAGAATTTAAACTTTAATTCCCGTATTTAATTTTTCGCGCGCATTTTCTTCTTTCGCACTTTTATATTCCTGTACATATCAATGTAGCCAAACTATAAGCCATTTTTATTGTTTTCCTTTATATTTCTCCCGGTTTTGGACTTGTAATTAAATCCCTCTCCCCGAAGCCATGTAATAGTGTAGGAATTTACGTTTCCGCACTTTATATTTTTGTACATATATTAACGGTTAGATGTATGGCTAATAGGATTGCATGAATAAGATAAAACCAATTGCTAGAAAACTAAACACAAAGACTAATATATCTGAAATCAAATACACTCGCACATACACACCCCTAGGGTATCACCACTTCGGTTGCCTTCGGTAAACGGTCATGAAGCATAGGGAGTTTTAGTGGTCACCTCCAGTCCAAAAAGATCAAAATGACCCATTTGAATATTGCCTCGGAAATATCTTTAGGACTTTAGGGTAACTACTAAAGTTTCCTAACCATTGCTTTTGTAACTGTAAAAACGTCCCTTTCGATAGTCCCTTAACATCCAACGATAGGGCTACCTACTCCTTAATAGTAGGATAGTGTTGTCTAAAGGAAACGAGAAAATGAATATCCTTTTTCGAGTAGGTAGACATTGTTAGGTACTTGCTCAAAAACCAATTTTTTTTTCACAAACACTTTCAAAACAATTTTCAAAAACAACTTTGTCACACTCTTGAGGACAGATGCAAGAGTTACCACGACGTAAACAAAAACTTTTCAAAACACAATAACAAAAGCAATTTAAAAATGAGCAAGTACCTAAGAGCCCGTGGAAAACCACTGATAGAAAGGGTGCTAACACATTCCCTTTCTATAATCTACCCCCATGTACTCAGAAACATCTCGAAAAAGGTTTTTTATGTTCTTTTTCCTTTTTCCTTTGTTGGATAAAATAAAAGACGGTGGTGACTCTTGCTTACCGCATATTTGCGAACAAAAAACGCAAAAACCAGTAACAAAAAAAAATAGTCGGTTATGCCACCGTATCACAGAACTGGCGACTCTGTTGGGGACATGACTTATAAAATGGGGTTTACCTTAGGATATAGGTCATTTTAACTGCTTCTTTGGCTTGTCTTGTTTGATTTACTTTTAAGGGTATTTGTTTGGTTTGTTTGGATCCTAAACCCGGATCAGGGAATTCCTTTTAGGTAAGTAGCAATAAACTGTGAGGGAGTTGTGCGGGGTATATCGACACGGTTGAAACAGTAGCTATGTTGATGCGATACTTTGGTGTGTACCAGTAGCCCTTGAGTAATCAAGGAGAATACAGGGTCGTTGCGTGGTATCATAAAGCGTCAACTGACCTTAGCACCTTAGTTGACCAACTTGGCTTTTTAGGACGTAGTGAGATAGTCGTCTTTGGTGTAAACCCAAAGTCGGTTAATACTCGATGCTACACTCTTTGAGGTTTGACTCTTGAGTTTTGTTTGATGGCAAGTCAATTGTCTATCGGAAGGAAATTTGGGGGGAAAGATCGGTGATATTGAGATCCCTTAGAACCCGGTTACTATTATATGACACGTTGAAATAATCCAACTTCAAGAGGGTACTACCTTAAAACCCATGCAAGCCTAAACCTAAGGTTGTTTGTGTGACTTGTTTGCTTTCAACTTGAACTACTTGCAGGTTTTATTATCTGACAACATGATTTCCTTGCAGGATTTATTTACAGTCATTATCCAATAACTTGGATTTCTTGTAGGGTTCACTTTTTTTCATCACCTTACAATTTTTCTTAACGCATAACATACACATCATAACATCATGCCACATCATTTACTTAACCATTTCAAGGATCTCAAGAGTTTGTGATGCAGGTTATGATAAATCAGACGTCTAGCAAGGGGCAAGGGGATTTATTTTCCTCTAGCCAATTTCGTCAGAAGATTAAAACTCAACAACTTGAGTCACGGGCTATGGCCCACTCGATATGGTGAGCTTGACTCTCGTAGAAGGACCTTCAACGATACTAAGTACTTCAATCAAAGCTGTAAAGTTCAGCGCCTAACATTTTTCTTGTTTCCGCCATGAGATCCTTGAGAATATTTTCATATCATACATGTCATCGCATAACAGGTAGGCTCTTGTACAAGTCTCTCATGTTCTCGCTGTTTATTACAACAATGTCTCTCCAACAAGACAACAGAGATCTTCAAACTCAAGAGGCTCAGTTTATGGAAATGTTTGTAAACCTATCCAAGGGCGAGGAAGAATTGAAAGCACTCCTCGCTGGGAATCTGACCAAGAAATGTCCTGATAGCAACAAGGATGACCAGGTTGAACAACTGCAGGTTGAGATAGAAGCAATGAGAATTCAAATGTTGGGGCAGATGGCTCTTATCCAAAGCCTAGCCCGGGGAAAAGAAGAGCTGAGGACCATCGTCAATAAGCTTCATCAAGACGGATGCAACCGTATGAAACAAAAAGTCGAGGCTGGGGGTCAAGTCATTCATCAACCCTTGATGGGACAAAAATTTGTCTTAGAGAGTAGACCTTTCCAAATTACTGCTACGTCACAAGCCCAACCACAACCTCGCCAACAATAACAGGGCAATCGGCGTAAGCGGAATACATCTGAAAGACGCTTTACCAAAATCAACATGTCATTGGCTCAAGCATTGCAACACATGTTGGAGGCCAAGCTGGTTACGTTAAAGGATCCTCCTCAGAATCCCAACGCAGCATCCCCAAGGTACAATCCAAATGCAAGATGTGAATACCACTCCAATAGTCCTGGACATGACACCAATAGTTGTTGGACGTTGAGAAATAAAATGCAAGACCTGATTTATGAAGGAGCGCTAGAATTTGCACAAGAGGGTCAACTGGAATTCTTCTGCCATTCCTCAAAGGCACATCATCTAAAGTGACAAGTTCTGATAAGAAGGCTTTTCGTTCATTAGAGTTTTCAAGTTGTAATTGTATTTTGATTTGTTCGAACACTTATTTATGTCAAACTTTGTTATTTCATCAATGCATTACATATGTTTGTCTTGAATTATTTCATTCTTTGTCACTATACTTAAATTGTGTTTTACTTCCTTTTTGTGATATTCAACTCTCGATCAAAAGCTCTAAGCCTTTAGAGAGAGGATGACGAAAACGATACCATAATCTATACAGTGTGCTTTTGAACAAACCTTGCTGACGATGTACAAGCGTTGTTTCAAATCCTAAACAGTGGAGTTATAAGGAAGATAATCCCTAGTCAACCCCTTTGAGCTAAAGAAGTAGGAGTTTTCTTTTCATGCAAAACAAAACCCTTAATCATAACCTGGGGAAGGGTAGTTTCTTAGTCAACTCAAACGCGCATTCAGTCGCAATCTTCCGCTTCATACACAATGAATGGCATCGAAGACTTCCTTCCAAATCAAAAGACGGTGATGGCTCCGCATAATCATCAAAGCAGGCAGTCATTATTTTTCAAAAGAAAAGCCCGTTAAGTCAAAACCTATGAAGGAGACTTAAGAAAAAACGGGGGCATCCCGCTTACTGTAATCGCCAAAGAAACAGTTCATGCAAAAGAAGGGATAACAAAAACAAAAAAAAAGGTTAGTACAAATCCTCGACAAAAAGAAGATTACAAAAATGACCGCCTCTTCAAAATAAACTTTGAATATCTGAACCATCACCGGAATATCAAGGACAAGATGCCAGACTCAATTGGGATTCAAAATGCACAATTAACTGAGCATATGACTGAAGAACATCACAAAGAGCGGGTGGGTACAAATAAATTTTGAGCCTTTATCCTTTGTTTCTAAAACCGTGAACCAGACCATGTTACAACACTTAAAAGTCCTACATGAAGCATGGGTTAGTTCGAGAGCATACTGTTACAAAAGGTATCCTGACTCTTGTAGGACTTGCTATAAATTCTGAGTTGACATCACACTTTTACAAAAATTTGTTTGTTTTACTAAAAAATGAATTTTCAAACTTCAAGACAGACATAAGCTTTGCATTCTTAAAATACCATTGTTTCCATATGACTATTTGTTCAACAGCAGAGAAATTCGCATGACGAATATCTAGTGAACAAAAACCTTCTCAATAAAAAGGATCACCTCAAGTGGAAAAACACTTCCAACCAAGGGGCACGGCATGATCATTGTCCATTACCTGGGGAAGTCAAGTCAAGATTCAAGTAATCTCTCAAAGATGCCAAATAGTCAGAGACAGATCTCCATCTGAATCACTTGGGGGCATTGGGCATGAATTCCAGCAATGAATCTTGTACAATCAAACAAACACCTTCTGGAAGTGTGACAACACTTACTACTATGGATAATGACAATTCTCTGTACCCGGTGAACATGGACATAGTCAGAAAATACTACGCATGAATAAAGACCCGCTAGGTTGACTGGCCTAGGCAAAAATTAGGAATAAAAACAAAAAATTTGTACACCCGACAAGTCGAAAACCTGAAAAGGAGGCTTGGGCAAAAAAGGGTATCCCGGTGGACTGAAAATCTGAAAAGACAGTTCAGGCAAAAGTTAGGGATTAAAGCGTATGACTACGTCTCGTCATCTTGTCCCTTGTCTAATCAATAGAAGGTTTATTACCCTAATCTACATTCACCAAGGACTCCAAGTGTTGGGATAACAGTCAAACCATCTACAAAATCCTCAGTTGATATTTTCTACAACAGGTATCGAGACAGGGGCATTCTACTACAAGGTCACTGCCATGTTCTTAGCATGCATCCTATTGATGTCAGGTGTTATCATACCCTCGGTAGAGGAAAATCTCTAAATTACTGCGCCAACGAAAATTCCTCAATGAAGTCGCCAAGCTTCTTGGGATTTTCCAACGGAAATATTCTAAATAAAGCATATTATCATCTAGAAACGGTTCAGGTACGATCCAAAAACGGATGTTATCCTGACACCTACTCCAAATTCTATCCTAGTACAGTGTAGATACGATCCAGAGATGGATGTCATTCTGACACTTATTTCAACACATCATCTAGAAACGGTTCAGGTACGATCCAAGGACGGATGTTATCCTGACACTTATTCAAGATCATCATCTAGAAACGGTTCAGGTACGATCCAAGGACGGATGTTATCCTGAAACTCATTCAAGATTCTCATCTAGAAACGGTTCAGGTATGATCCAAGAACGGATGTCATCCCGACACATACTCCAGATTCTTATCTAGAAACGGTTCAGGTATGATCAAAAGACGGATGTCATCCTGACACTTACTCCAGATTCTCATCTAGAAACGGTTCAGGTACGATCCAAAAACGGATGTCATCCTGACACCTACTCCAGATTCTATTCAAGTACAGTGCAAATACGATCCAGAGACGGATGTCATTCTGACACTCATTCAACACATGTTTCAGGTACAGTGCAGATACGATCCAGAGACGGATGACGTTCCGACACTCATCCAACACATGTTTCATGTACAGTGCAGATACGATCCATAGACGGATGTCATTCTTACACTCATTCAACACATGTTTCAAGTACAGTGCAGATACGATCCAGAGACAGATGTCATTCTGACACTCATCCAACACATGCTTCAAGTATAGTGAAGATACGATCCAGAGACGAATGTCATTCTTACCCTTATTCAACACATGTTTCAAGTACAGTGCAGATACGGTCCAAAGAAGGATGTCATTCTGACACTCATACAATACATGTTCAAGTACAATCACGACATAGATCCATCCATAAAATCTCCAGCAGGCACAGGGGCAGAAACATCCTGATGCAAAGTCATCGCCTTATCCTCAGCATACGTCCTAGTGACGTCTATGTTCCCCACAGAGTAGAGGAAACCAAAGCTTTGATATCTGATTCCCCAAACAGGAGCTACTTTCCCCAGTAAAGTTCTTTAAGAGAGCTGACGTCTATATTCCCCAGCCGGGTTTCATAATCGTAAGTGGTTCATAAAGTTGTCTCCCAAGCAGAGTCTATTTCTCTGAATACAAAAGCTCAATCCCCAACAGAGTTTATTCCTCCAGCTACGGAAGCTCATTCCCCAGTGGAGTTTATTTCTCTGAATCGGCAAAATCTTCCAGCAAAGCATCTCCTCTCTCAAACAAAGTTATTCCCCGCAGAGTTATTCTCAAGCAGAGTCTCCCCCCGGCAGGATATTCACAAACAGAAAGGAATAAATCTACGACATAGTCATCTCTGTTCACCTCCCCAGTGGAAGTAGAAGAACCACTTTTTCTACAAAGGTCAGGAATTCAATTTCCAGTACTCTCCACAACAGTCAGGGATTTATTTTCGCAGACTCGGATATGTCACAATAGCATTTCATGTTCATGCATCATGACATGCGCATACATATTGCATACAGCATAATCTCATTTATTTTGAGAACATCATCATACAATGCATTTCATGCATCGCATATAATTAATCATGTACCTTTTCAGGAAAGATGGTTATCATCAACAATTCCAACAGTTGAAGATTAAATCCATGAAGCTATACATGCCATATCTGCAGACAACTAATGGAAAATTAGTTCCCAAAACCAAATGGGTCAACTAATCTACGTGATCAAATGAAGCAGCCCTACTATCCAGGCTTTCATTTCGAAGTAACCCTACTATTCAGGTTCCTTCTCATAGCCCTACTATCCAGGCTTTTTATTTCGAAGTAACCCTACTACCCAAGTTCCTTCTCATAGCCCTACTACCCATGATTTTATTTCGAAGTAACCCTACTACCCAGGTTCCTTCTCACAGCCCTACCACCCAGGCTTTATTCCAAAGCAGCCCTACTACCCAGGCTTTATTTCGAAGTAACCCTACTACCCAGGTTCCTTATCATAGCCCTACTACCTAGGCTTTTATTTCGAAGTAACCCTACTACCCAGGTTCCTTCTCATAGCCCTACTACCCAGGCTTTATTTCGAAGTAACCATACTACCCAGGTTCCTTCTCACAACCCTAACACCCAAGCTTTATTTCGAAGTAACCTTACTACCCAGGTTCCTTCTCATAGCCCTACTACCCAGGCTCTATTTCGAAGTATCTCTACTACATATGTTCCTTCTGATAGCCCTACTACCCAGGCTTTATTCCGAAGTAACCCTACTACCCAGGTTCCTTCTCATAGCCCTACTATCCAGGCTTTTATTTCGAAGTAACTCTACTATCCAGGTTCCTTTTCACAACCCTACCACCCAGGCTTTATTCCAAAGCAACCCTACTACTCATGCTTTATTTCAAAGTAACCCTACTACCCAGGTTCCTTCTCATAGCCCTACTATCCAGGCTCCTTTTCATGAATTACCTGATGCAGTTTTGCATGGACTTATCCCGAGAAAACCCTATACAGGTTCCTTCTCTTTTATCTCCGTGCAACAGTTTACAACACTGTAAAACTTGGACCCGACCAGATACGGTCAATTTCATATTCCCCAGTAAGTCGTCGTGAAACCCGGGCTCGACCAGATAATAGCTCACTTTTGTCTCATCAATCAAGATTTAATTCCCCAGTAGAGTAATGGACAACCGAAGCTCCTAGACTCTATTTCCCATAACATAAATCAACATTCCCCAATGAAGTCCTCCTCAACGGCAGGTACACGGGTTCTCGCAAAGGAGTTTCTTATGCGACCGATATCTTTTATAGATGGCATCTTTAAGCCCATCTTTGACGATTCTCCGTCACCTTCCAAATGGTATCTATAATCCCATTCCCAATATTATCAATCGACATTCACTTCATGCGAGTGCAAATTTCTGGGTACTCTAGTGTTCAATCATCTTCCACCTACAGATCACGAAAGACAGACAAGCCAATCTACATCCTCAGGTCTAAGAAGATTGAATAGGGGAAGCTGTTGCACCCTAAAATTTTGCCTCTCATTTTACTCAACACATGCTCATTGAATTCCTCAACTTGCTCAAGGATGCCCAAGAATTAACCAGACAAATTGTCTCCTAAGGCAATGAACCTTCAACTAGGGTTTCCACTTTCATCAAGATATGTGAACTCCAAAGGTATCAAATCTTTTACATGGTCCTAATATGTCCTCAAGGTCATCCATGTCAAGTTTCATACCTTGCACAACATGTTTGCTCAGTCAATTACTCAAATGTCTAAAAATCAAATGTGTTAGTTCAAAAGTCAACTGTGGCTTATTTATAGTCAAACTTCAAGATTTTTGGTCAACATCAACATTTTTAAGTGATATCCATCATTTTATCAAGGGTTGATTATGATTCCTCAAGGAACGCTCCTAATTCATCAAAACTCAAAAGTTGATAAATTAGGGTTTCTACAAGATAAGTCAACCAAACTTTGACCAGGAATAACTTTCTCATACTTTATCAGAAATTTTCCAACAATTCTAATTTTTAAGAGAATCTAATTCTCTACAACTTCTCTTCAGCCCTCAAGTTCCATAAAAGCACTCATTTAAAGATATAAATTCCGGCATTATAGGTCCTTCTAAAAAGTCAACAAAAACACTTTTTGGGTCAAAGCTCCTTACATTAACATGGAAGATCCAATTGAGATGCAACCAAAAGGGTTGTTTAGGGGACATCCTAAGCTTTCTAAAAAGTCCAAGAACACCCCCATAGGGTTAAAATTGAGAGAGATATACATTGTCAAAGTTGGCCAATTTTTGGAAAAATGCATGAAGTAAATATTGACCAAACATGGATTTTTTCCAAATGGGCCTATCTTTTCAAGTTTGAAACTCATTCCTAACACGGTCCACAACCTCTAAGCCTACCCATACATTTTTCTACTATTTATGCTATTTATTTTGATATTTTATTCATTAAAATTCAGAATTAAATAAATAAATAATAGAAATAATGTAAATTTTGATGAGAATCCATTTTGGGCAAGTTTTATGCTGGTTTATGTCAATTGATTTCGTGCATTAACCCTTAAAATATGTCCAGGTTCATCCACATGTGAAAATGGCATGAAATCATCAAATATGGCTTTTTTTCAAATTTTGATCATGGTCTTAAAACACAACATTATGAGGGAGATTATTTCCATGCTTTCTTGTCTCCTCATTCTCCTCTATAAATATAGAGCCATACAAGCTTGAAAGTTACAAAATTCCTCTTCAAGAAAGCTCTACAAAAATCTCAAAAAAATTGCTAAAAGTTGCAAGAGTTCGCAGCTATATTCCCAAGTGCTATTAGTCCAAACAAGTGGGCAAATCACATTTCTGAGACTTCCAGGAGTCTACTTAGGCCTCTTGCCAAGCCAGTCCATGCCCAAAATAGTCGCACCAAGTAGCTCAGGTTGGGTAAAAATTCTTAATTACAAACTCTCAATTCTTACGTTGTAAATGGTTTATAAGCGTTCATGCATGTTCATACTAATGTTTAGAATGTTTTAGAACCATTGCTTTTATGTTTTGATGCAGGAATCCAAAAATGCAAGATCTAAAGCCTCAAAGTTGCGTCCCCGTGGTGCACCCCAAGACGTTATCCACACTGGATCTATCGTAGAACTGGGTTTTGTCCAGTTTGGGCTTTTAATTCTGCTTCTTTCTCACCCCTCATTTTCATTTTTGGAGCGCGGCCCATTTTTATTTTTTGCTTTATTTATTTTCTTTTATTTCAATTATTTTCCTTTTATTAAAAAAAATCATAAACATCATAAAATCAAGAAATCACAAAAAATGTAGAATTAGTTTTTTCTTCCTTATTTATTAAAATTAATTTTGAAAATAGATTAGTTTAATTAGGATAATTTGGTTGATTTTCATAATTAAAATTAGCTAGAAATTAGGTTTAAATTGCAAGTTAATTATTTTTTCTCAAATAAAAATACAAAAATATTAGGTTATTTAGAGTTAATTTCCTTTCATTTTTAACTTAATGTTTTTTCCTAAAAAATAAAAAATAACAAAAAATATTTTCTTTCATTAATTAAGTTTTCTTAGAATTTAAACTTTAATTCCCGTATTTAATTTTTCGTGCGCATTTTCTTCTTTCGCACTTTTATATTCATGTACATATCAATGTAGCCAAACTATAAGCCATTTTTATTGTTTTCCTTTATATTTCTCCCGATTTTGGACTTGTAATTAAATCCCTTTCCCCGAAGCCATGTAATAGCGTAGGAATTTACGTTTCCGCACTTTATATTTTTGTACATATATTAATTGTTAGATGTATGGCTAATAGGATTGCTTGAATAAGATAAAACCAATTGCTAGAAAACTAAACACAGACTAATATATCTGAAATCAAATACACTCGCACATATGCACCCCTAGGGTATCACCACTTTGGTTGCCTTCGGTAAAGAATCATGAAGCATAGGGAGTTTTAGTGGTCACCCTCCAGTCCAAAAAGATTAAAATGACCCATTCGAATGTTGCGTCAGAAAGATCTTTAGTACTTTAGGGTAATTACTAAAGTTTCCTAAACATTGCTTTTGTGACCGTAAAAACGTCCCTTTCGATAGTCCCTTAACATCCAACGATAGGGCTACCTACTCCTTAATAGTAGGACAATGTTGTCTAAAGGAAACGAGAAAATGAATATCCTTTTTCGAGTAGGTAGACACTGTTAGGTACTTGCTCAAAAACCAATGTTTTTTCACAAACACTTTCAAAACAATTTTCAAAAACAACTTCTTCACACTCTTGAGGACAGATACAAGAATTACTGCGACGTAAATAAAAACTTTTCAAAACACAAGCACAAAAGAAATTTAAAAATAAGCAAGTACCTAAGAGCCCGTGGAAAACCACGGATAGAAAGGGTGCTAACACCTTCCCTTTCTATAATCTACCCCCCGTACTCAGAAAAATCTCGAAAAAGGTTTTTCTGTTCTTTTTCCCTTTTCCTTTGTTGGATAAAATAACAGACGATGGCTACTCTTGCTTACCGCACATTTGTAAACAAAAAACGCAAAAACCAGTAACAAAAAAAAACAGTCGGTTCTGCCACTGTATCACAGTTGGCACCTTCAAGGATGTAGCTCTGCAATGGTATATGATCCTACCCCGACTATCAGTGGAAAGCTATTCAGACCTGACAAAGAAGCTGATTCAACATTTCTGTGCTAATAGGCATCACAAGGTGTCGACAACTACCTTGTTCAATGTTCGACAGGGCCAAACGGAGTCTCTCTGAAAATACTTAGCTTGGTTCAAAGAAGATACCATTAAAGTATCTCATCCCAATCAAGAACTGCTCGACAGAGCATTTCAGCACGGCCTCCGAGCGGGGCAGTTCAACGAGTCACTAGCATAGAAACCGACATCCAACATGGATAAAATCATCACGAGAGCTGAATGCTACATAAAGGTTGAGGAAAGTAATTTGGAGAAACGATCCAGGGACACCTCGGAGAAAAGTAAGACCGAGGAGGAGTGGTCGGGAAGGAATCCAGAATATTCTCAGACTGCTCCAAGGTATAGACCCCGGGAACACGAAACTCAGAGACCAAATTAACGTCCCTTTGATCCATACAACGTGACGATGCCTCTGAAAACCAATAGAGGAGATATTTTACAAGAGGTGGCACATCTGAACCTGATCCCATAAGCAACTCGTCCAAAGAGGGTCAATGTTGTGATAGGAATGGACGTCAGGGCTTGGTGCAGTTACCATCGACTCCGGGGACACTATATTGATGATTGCCTCCAATTAAAGAAAGAAATCGAGGCATTGATATATAGGGGGAACTTGCTGACTTATCTAAAAGATGACAAAACCTCAGCCAAGAAAAGAGATACTCAGTGAGAGGATGCAGATTCAGAAGGTCCTTCCCAAAAGAAGGGGAATTGTACAGAGGAAGTGCATGCAACCAAATCAGCTCTTCATACCCTTAACACCACCACTGGAGGATTCGATAACGGTAGAGAAACTAGCTCGGCCAGGAAGAAATACGCTTGAGCCGTGATACATGTGTCTGAGGACATAACCAAGGTCCGGGAGCAGGATTTAAATCTTGTTAATTTCTCCAAAAAGGATATTTTCGACATTATGGACCATGAGAATGATCATATGGTCATTAAGGTACAAATCAGATATTGAAGAGTGAAAAGGGTGATGGTAGACCCCGGTAGTACAAGTGATGTGCTCTATTGGGAAGCCTTCAAAGAAATGAAGTTTAACACAGGCGAGTTATTACCCTTCAATGGTACTTTAGCTAGATTCTCTGGAGAACAAGTGCAAGTATTAGGACACCTCTCAGTACAGACTACCCTTAGAAGTAGCTTGAATGCTAAAACGATCAAAGTGAGATACTTGATCGTCAATGCCGCTTCACTGTATAACATCATCGTGGGGCTGTTGAAGGAAAATGTCAATTTGTTTGCATGGAAGCCCTTAGATATGTCTGGAATAGATCCCAATTTCACGTGCCATCATTTGGCATTAAACCCTAATACAAATACAATGTCTCAGAGAAAGAGGAAAGGTGGAGAAGAGAAGAAGAAGAAGGGTATAAAATACGAGGTCGAGATGCTACTCGTTGTCGGCTTCATTAAAGAAATCAAATATCATGCTTAGCTAGCCAATGTGGTCATGGTCAAAAAGAAAACAGGGAAGTGGCATATGTGTGTCAATTTCATGGATCTCAATAAAGTGTTCCCTAAGGACCAGTATCCATTATCGTAGATAGACCGATTCATTGATGAAACCTTGGGTTACAAGTTACCCGGCTTTATAGATACCTACTCAAGATACAACTAAATCTTGATGAGCTCGGCCGATGCACCAAAGGCTGCCTTCATGACAGATCGGAGAAATTATTCTTATGAGGTAATGCCATTCGACCTCAAGAATGCAAGAGCCACTTATCAACGACTAATGGATAAGGTATTCGCCACTCAAATCAAAATAAATCTAGAAGTATATATGGACGACATGGTCGTCAAAACTAGCATGGAGAAACGACATGTAACAGGCCTGAAAGAAACGCTCGCATCCATAAGGAGGTATGATATGAGGCTTAATCCAGACAAATGTATCTTTGGAGTCCAAGCTGGAAAGTTCCTAGGGTTCATGCTCACGAACCATAGAATAGAAGCCAACCCGGAAAAATTCCAGGCGATTATAGACATGTGTAGCCCGTCTTCAAAAAAGAAGGTACAACTATTGATAGGTAGGTATGTTGCTCTATCTCGTTTTCTATCATATGCTGGAGATAGAGCGATCCACTTCTTCATGGCCCTCAGGAAGTCGGAGGAGTTTGAATGGACACCAGCAAGTGAAGAGGCCTTTCAAGGAGTCAAACATTTCCTAGCCTCTCCCCCAATGCTGACTATACATGAGGAGAATGCACCCTTTACTCTATACCTGGAGGTCTCTGAAAAATCTATAAGCTTGGTTCTTGTGCAGGAAAGGGAAGATAGGGAAAAACTGGTATACTGCGATAGCAAAGTTCTGAAAGGAGCTGAGCAGTTCTACCAAAAGATTAAAAATTTAGCATTGGAATTAGTGACAATAACCCAAAAGTTGAGGCATTACTTCTAGGATCATCTAATAACCCTATCAAACAGATACTGAAGAAGCTGGATCTGGCTGGGAGAATGGTCACATGGGTTGTGGAATTGTCAGAGTGTGATATTGCATTCACCCTGAGAACTAGCATCAAATCACAAGTGTTGGTAGACTTCATAGTTGAGTTAAGCAACCCAATACCAGAAGATAATATAAGCAAGTAGACTCTCCATATAGATGGTTCGTCTAATCTTAAGGGGAGTGGAGTCAGGATCGTTCTCAAGGGACCAAAGAACTTCATATTGGAATACTCCTTAGGCTTCAACTTTCAGGCAAGCAATAACTAGGCGGAGTATGAAGCTCTTATTACAAGGATGAAATTAGCTAGAGAAGTTAGGGTCACTCATCTAGTGGTGAAAATGATTCCCAATTAATTGTAGGAGAGATGAGAGAGGAATACCAAACTAGAGACTTGGCATTGTTAAAATACCTCAGGGGCTGTCAAAAGTCTTCGCAAAGTTTGAAATCAATCACATCCCAAGGGAAGAGAATGCACGAGCCGACATACTAGCCCGACTCGCTAGCACCAAGGGGTCGGGGCTAAACAAAATGATAATACAAGAGATCCTGGAGAAACCAAGCATTGATCAGGAATAAAACATGTCAATCGAGCATACTATCAGGTCGATGGCCCCGATAGTATAATACCTGATGCAAAGGATCCTACCTAAAGACACCAATGAAGCCAGACGTATAAAAAAGGTATCTAGTCGTTATCTAATAGTGTCTGAAAAGTTGTACGAGATGGGAAGGTCCACTCCCATGCTAAGATGTATAGCCAAAACAAAAGTCACCTTAATAATTAAAGAGGTTCACAAAGGGTAATGTGGTAGCCACATCGGAGGAAGAGCCCTATCCGGAAAGATCCTCTGAGTTAGGTATTATTAGCCTCAAATGCTACAAGATTGTGCCGAGTTTGTGATTAAGTTTGACAAATGCCAGATTTACTTGCTATTTATACACTCCACATCCGAGTTATTGAACTCCATCTTTTCTCCATGACCATTATATCAATGGGGAGCAGACATGCTGAGACCAATCCCCGTCGCACCCGGGCAGCTAAACTTTATGATTATAGTTGTAGATTACTTTATGAAATGGGTAGAAGCAGAGGCCGTGGCACACACCACCACCAAAAAAGTGTGGAACTTCTATTGGAAAAATATCATTTGAGGATTTGGTTTGCCTAGAGTCATAATATCCGGTAATGGGACACAGTTTGTAAGCTTTGTGTTGTACCCCAAATCTGCACTCTTGATTTTAAATATAATTGGCTTATATTTCATCACCATATGCATACATTCATGTCATAGGCTCTATGCTCATGGAATCGAGGTATTTCTTTGCAATAAGGAATTGCAAAAAAATGATTGTTCTGTTAAGCAGCACTAGGAAGCAGAACTCGGGGGTTTTTCTGCATTTTAATGTAATACGCATGGTATCCAAGCTATCCAATCAACAACCAATCAAGTCATCATCATATCAAGATATTATGTGTTTCAGCATGCTCTGAATTGAGCAGAAAGTCAAGTGTTCCAATTGATTTGAGACAGTGCAGACAGAAATTCAGTACGGTGTGTTTCAAGCTCAAATTCACAACTCAAGATTAGAAAATATTTTGGTAATAATTCTTCAGTCATTATAACCATATTGAAGTATTCTTCATTTCATCTCTTCATGTCGAAGGATAATTTTTTGAGGAAGATTTTCTAAAGCGCAAAATACTTGAATTGCGGTATACATTGGATTTACCATTTCTCTAGTTTTCAGACGCTAAAAATTCACAAATTTTTACTGGATTATCATCTTTGAGTGCCTCTTGGAGCATTTGAATCTTCTTGTTATTTCCTCCAACTTTCGTGTTTGGCTCGAGAGCCAATTCTTTGAGGAAGACCTCCGAATGCGCGAGTACTTTAACACTGAACGATGAAATTAATTGAGAAAAATCTATATTAGCTAACTCTTTTCTGCACCATTTCACCTTCGAAAAATTCATAACTTTCTCAATGTTTATCTGATTGAGTCTGTTATTTCAGCATCGCATCGTGGATCTCATCACCTTCAACTTTGCTTCAGGTCTTCAGTTTGTATCTTGCTCTGAGAGGCACGACATTGTCGATTAAGCTCTGAATAAGCTGAAAAATCCACTTATATAATTTTTGATTTGAGGTTTCTCCATTTAAAGTTGTCGAACTCACTCGATTTTTATTCGATTGAGTCTGTTCTTTCGGCACCCGCGTCACAGATTTATTTAGTTATGATTTTGTTGTTGGTCCTGTGTTGGAATTTCGCACCAGTTAAAATATGTTTAGGGGGTTCAAATGTCTACTAGTAATGTAAATAATTGAAAATACAAGGCAAACAAGACTTTGGAGTCATCCTATATATTTAAAAAAATTAAGTTTTACTCTCATAATTTCATTTTGCCACCAAAATTCAAATACCTCTTATAAACCTTCTCTCTATTCTCTAAACTCAAAAGTTGCAAAACCACCACCAACCACCACCAGTAAACTAAAACCACCGCGCCGGAATCCTCCAACCACCGCAAATCATCACATTTTCCGGCGAACTTTCTTTAGTCAATCTCTCTCTCTCTCTCTCTCTCTCTCTCTCTCTCTCTCTCTCTCTCTCTCTATCTCTCTCTCTCTCTCTCTCTCTCTCCTCTCTCTCTCTCTCTCTCTCTCTCTCTCTCCTCTCTCTCTCTCCTCTCTCTCTCTCTCTCTCTCTCTCTCTCTCTCTCTCTCTCTCTCTCTCTCTCTCTCTCTCTCTCTCTCTCTCTCGTTCCCCCTGGCCAGCCCTTACCGTCCTCCCTTCCTCTGCACTGGTGATCTATCGTAGTATAGCTCCCTCCGTTTTTGGGGACTCCAGCGTTATATCCTCTCCATCATCTTTTCTCCATTTTCCAGGGATTTCTCTACTACTTCTTGGATTATCATCATGAGTGATATAAATATGGAGTAAATTGGATGTTGAATTTTTTTTTCATAACTTTATTCATGAGTTAATTGAGTTGAGAGTGATTCTTGAAATTCATGTGATATTTGAATTGTGAACATAATTTGATTCTTGAATTGAAGTATGAGTTGAACATATAATTGTGAATTGAATAGAATTCTTGATTTCATGAATTATTTTGCAAATTTAATTGAATAATTGGACATAATCTTTAGTAGAAATCGAGTTGAAATTTGTTGTAGTTTAAATGTTTGTTTAAATTCCTAAGAGATAAATTTGGTTGAATTTGAATTTCATACTAGATTTGGTAATAATGTCAAAGTGTGGAGTAGGTTAGACTCTTGTTGAAATTGTTGGAGGTTGTTGATTCTTGAATTAAGGAAGAGTTTGTGATATTAAAGAGACTTGGAATTTGTATGTTAACTATTGGATTTGTTCATGAATTGAACCTTGAAGTGTAGAATAATGCCTAAACATGTTAAAGTCAATTTGAGGAGTTGTGGCTTGTTGAGAATTGAAGTTAATTTTTTATTGAATTTTATAATTCTTGAATTGATTTTGTTGGTAATTCCATGATTTGAAATTTTTTGACTCTTTGATTCTTGAATTGTGAAGAATGTTGAAAAGAGGCATAGGTTGAACAATTGCATAATTGATGTGAATTTTGTTTTCGATTCGATGAAAATTGTTGTTGTACCCCAAAATTTTCCCTCTCATTTTATCAAGATTTCTCCTCACAAGACTCTTTGAACTCAAGACCAAGCTAGGGTTTGCTCTGCTCAAGATATCTCCTTGCACTGTTGACCTAAATTAGGGTTTGAGTTTGCACAAGGAATTTTGGACTTCTAATGCTCAATTTGACTTTCATGCTTCATGTTGGACTTATAAGATTGCTCATACCAAGTTTCAAGCCTTGAATCAAATTTTTGCCCAGTCAATTGGACAGTTGACCTAGAAATCAGCTGTATTGAGGAAAAAGTCAACTGTGGCCAATTTACAGTCAAACCTCATAAATTTTGATCCACATCAACATTATAGGCTCATATGAACCATTTGATCATGTTTGGACCACAACTCCTCAAGAAATTTGATTAGATCACCAAAAGGGCAAAATGGTCATTTTTAGGGTTTTGACTGCAGAAGGGCAATTTCTGACTTTTAACCTAGCCAATGGAAAATTGGGTTCAAGCATGGATTCAAGGACTCAATGGCATCATATTTACCTATTCATAAGGTTCAAAAGATCTCAATTGCATTGGATTGACAGATGAATTTTCCAGTCAACTGATCAAAAATCAACTGTACACTAAAAAGTCAAACTTTGACTTTTTGGTCAAAATCAAGTGCCAAGGGTAATTTTTCATCAAGATGTGTAAAAACATGAAACTTGTTCATCAAGAAACCTAATTTTGCAAATTAGGGTTTAAGATTGAAAATTTTCATAACTTAGAATTTTTATAAGTTATGAAATTTTCTTATTTTTTCCCAACTTTGCCCAACTTTTTCACCATGATGAAATTGGATTCAAACAAAACTTACAACATGAAAGTTATATTCCTCCACAAAATCTATAACTTTTATTCACAAAGTTTTCCCAAAATATTCTTGGATCTCAAGTTATGATTTTTGGAACAAGGGACCATGAAACTTTTAACTTAGTGAAATTTTGCCCTAGTTTAGGGAGAATTTTGACCTATCTTCATGGCAATTTTTCACCTAGTTCCACTTGTAATATCAAAATGAATTTCAAATATGGATTTTGGAGCATGTTACAAGCTTTCCAAAATGTCAAGGAACTCTCCAAAATCATTTATGGTTAGGGAGAATCGAAGGTTTGAATTTGGCAAAAACTCACTTTGATCCATGGCATTTTCATGTTGACACAAGTTGCAAAATCTGTCCAACTTTGCTTGTACTTGAATACAGGTCTCTAAACCCTTCCACACTCAAAAATTGAATGCAAACTCATAGGTTTAAAGCATTATTCTGATTAATGGAAGTTTACACAAGGGTTTAATCTATTTTTGGGAAAAAGTGAACTATGTCATTTTGATAAAGGCAACTTTATGTCAACTTGCTTACCTTGAGCCTTGGACCCCTCTCTTTGCAGCAAACAAGTTCCATAAACTTAGGAAAAGGTACAACAATCTTGTGCATGCTTGAAGATAGCCTGTACAAGCCTGTCTTGCATCACTTCACACTTTTACTTAAAAACCAAGTAAACTTGCAAAAGATCGATATCTTTGAAACCTGATAAGAACAAAGTTTGTGAGCATTGAAAATAACTTTTGCATATTGACTTGAGTCATAAGCACGAGCTATCCAACCCTCAAGCCTTCCAAAACACAAAAACACCATCTTCTTGCAAAACAGGGCAGTTTCTGCACTTTGTGTTCCAAAACACAAACTACTCGTGCGTTTTGCCCCAAACCTCTTCCAATACATTCCAATAACCCACCTAAGTTATTCCAACCATTGGCCATTGACTGTAACTCCATTTGCAAGCTTCACCATTTCTGATTTCAGCTTGTGCAGGTTGACTTCTACAGACTTATTCAAGCAAGCTCAAAGCAAACAAAGCATTGGGGAAGGTCAGAGGAAGTTCAAGAAAGCTCACAAACATCTCAGGCCTCACTGAAAACCTCCACATTGCCATACTCGTGTTCAACTGAAGCAGGTATTTTCGAACTTCCTATCTCTCTATTTAGGAATCATTAGGCTTAGGTTTGTGAATAAAAAATGTAGTACTCATTGCCCTTAAGCTGTACATATGCATAAAATTTATTTAAGTTAACTGTGTCGAGAGAATTTGATTGATGAACTTCCTGAAAAAAGTTGGTTAGAAATTAGGGCCAGAGAAATTCTCTCTGGTCTTTGAGAGTTAGATTAAGTTCTTTATATGGTTGGAACCGTGTTGAAAAATGCCATAACTTTTGTGTTGTAAGTTTTTGTTTTTAAGCACTGAAGCAGGAGATACGAAGTTGTACACAGGCGCGCGTTTTTTTGATTCAAAGGTTGAAGACAAAGATCAGATGGGTTGGGCTTGGCTTGTTCATGCTTTTGGCGCCCCCCAGCTTGCTGATTGCACCCCCTTGGCCCATTGTTTTATATTTTTATATTTTTCTATTTCTTTTTTCTTTCTATTTTTATTCTATTTTTTCTAAACATAAAAAATTACCAAAAATATTTCCATAAATTTTCACATTTTATTTTGTATTTTTTATTATTTTTTCTAACATAAAAATAATTATTAAATAACATACTTTTATTTTCTTTAATAAAAACTTGAAAATAATACATAAAAATATTATATTTTTATTTTTATTATTTATATACTTAAATAATATTTTTCTAACATATTTTTATTTTTTTGACATTTGTATATATTTTTATTTTATTATACATAAACAAATATTATAATATATACATATTCTTAAACCAATAATTAGGGTTTTTTCCCTTAGCAAAAATAACCTTTTATTTTTATACATTAAATATTTTATTTTTACATACATAAAAATAAACAAAAACATTTCTTTTTGCATATTTATAATATATTGCATATTTATTTAATTGTCTATTTATATATTTACTTATTTATTGTTTGATACAAAAAATTCAATTTGGATGTAATAGTTAATCTTAGGGCTTTATTTTCTTGCAAATACCCCCCATTTAAAATTGTATCCCCTCCCTATATCAGTGTTGTAATAGTCGTAGATTTATTTTACGCACTTATTGCTTTCAAATATGCCATGATAGAGATTAGGGTTTGTATGCAATATCCAAAATCAAAACAAATAGTTAGACCTAATACAAGACATAAAAGCATGTAAATTGACAACACAATGCACACCTGCACCCCTTGTGTTTTTCATCCACTTGTTGCCTTTAAAACGGCCATGGTATGCATGTTGAGTATCTTGGCAAAACAAAAAAACAAAACAAAGGATCATAGTCCCTCGATGATACTATCTTGGTTGCCTATACAAAATGATCTAGTCCCTCAAAAATTTTCTAAGATACTTGGCACAATTGCTATCATGTTCAATACGATGACCCGCGCTTGTCCCGTTTAACATCCAAACACAAAGTTGTTTACCCAATGCAATGGTAAAACAACATTGTCAAAAGGGTTAAAAATGTGTAGGAAAGATCTTTGAGTAGATAGGGTAGATGCTCCTAGTTACTTGATCAAAACTTGCAAACATCCTTGCTATTTTCACAAACACGTCACCACACAATTTCAAAACATTTCCCAAAACAAACTTTCAAACATTGAAACATCTTTTCAAAAGACAAACACCTTTGTATATATTCAAACAAGAATCATTACAAAGGTTGCCACAACGATGGCCTCTTTTAAAAACATTTTCAAAACCACACACAAAGCACCATTTCAAACAATTGAAAAGCAAAATCAAGTGATCTAAACAAGTAACTAAGAGCCCATGGAAAACCATGGATGAAAAGGGTTGTAGCACCTTCCCTTTTCATAATCTACCCCTCGAACCCAAGAAAACATCTCAAAGGTCTTTCCTGTGCTTTTTGACCTTTCCTTTGGATAAAATGAAAAGTCGGTGGCGACTCTTGCTAAACCGAAACATTTGCAAACACAAACACAAAACCTCAAGTCAGTTCTCCCACCGTATCACAGAACTGGAGACTCTGCTGGGGACTTTTTGAAAAGTGGGGTTACCTTAGGGTTTAGATCACCTTTACATGCTTACTTTGTTTGCTTTGATTGCTTTACATTTGGTTCTATTGTTTGGGTTTGTATCCTCTACTTGGATTTGGGAAACATTATTAGGTAAATAGCAATACGTTGTGGAAACTGTGCGGGGTATACCGACATGGTTGAAGCAATAGCTATATTAGTGCGACATATTTGTGGGTACCGGTAGCCTTTGAGTCAATCAAAGAGAATACGGGGCCGCTGAGTGATGTCATGAAGCACTAATGGACTTTTAGAACCTTTACTTGACCATCTTGGCCTTATTAGGGGTAGTGAGATGACCGACTTTGGTGCAGTTCGAAGTTGGTAGATACTCGATACTACACTCATTGAGGATTGTTTTCTTGGAATATTTTGGTCGCCGGTAAAGTGGCTAAACTAAAACAATGAACACAAAATAATTCAATGATATTGAGCTCCTTAGAACCCGGTTACTATTTATAGGACAGATTGAGCCAACTAAACTTCAAGAGGGTACTTACGTATGAAACCCCATGCAAGCCTGAAACTAGGATCTTGTGTGACTTGCTTGTACATATACTTGTGCATACATTATGAACATCATGAAGCATCATATGCATCCACTAACCATTTCAAGGGTTTGGATCTCCATCTTTGTTCCTGTTTTGTAGGTTATGGAGTCACTCCGTAGGAAAATAATCCAAGTCAACCTTGTGAGAATACCTCCTCAACTCAAGGAGCTTACTTCCAAGATTCCAAAGAATTCTCCCTTCACTGAAAGACATGGTAGACTTCTCAACTTGGTCAACTCCAACATTGAAGAAGACATGGTGAAAGTTCTCTTCCAGTTCTTTGACCCCCTACACCATTGCTTTACATTTCCTGATTACCAACTAGTGCCTACTTTGGAGGAATTTTCTTAACTCTTGAGGATTCCTATTCTCCCTCAACTACCCTACAATGGTACGGAAAGAGAGCCAAAGCCTGAAGATGTTGCTCAAGCCTTACACTTGCAACCATCTGATATCAAAGGTCATTGGGAAACCAGAAGTGGTGTCAAGGGTTTCTTAGCAAAATTTCTATTTGAGAAGGCACAAGTCTGCTGGAATTCTCTAGATCTACAAGCTTTTGAGGAGATTGTAGCACTTCTCATCTACAGGTTGTTCTTGTTCCCAAACCCTGATCAGCTTATAGATGTGAATGCTGTCAAGATTTTCATATGTCGGAATCCTGTGCCTACATTGCTTGGGGACATCCTATACTAATTTTACACACGAACAATGAGGAAAAGAGGTGTTCTCATGTGCTGTACTCCTCTTCTAGCAAGGTGGTTTATTCTCACCTTCTCCAATCAGTCTTGAAGAATGAGCAAGGCTTGAGGTGGTCACAATGATTGATGACTCTTACACATTATGATGTTCATTGGTGTTCTCAGTCCAGAGAAAATGTCATCATCATTGATCGTTGTGGGGAATTCCCTAATGTCCCACTACTAGGCATTAGAGGAGGCATTACCTACAACCCCTGCTTAGCTTTGAGACAGTTTGGGTATGCCCGAAGGGATGGCCCTCATGACATGCTGATTCCAGATTTTGTTTTTGACTTCGACAACGAAGCTCAAGGACTTCGACAAAGGTTTATCCGATCTTGGAGGATGCCCAACAAAGTGGACAGTAAGACACTGGGACACAAGAATTCTATCCCCCTTGAGCCTTACCTCAAGTGGGTACGAACCCGCGCCCAGAGTCGTATGATGCCTTACCCCTACATTCTCCCTGTGATTAAAGAGCCTGTTATGGAAGGAGAGGTTCCATACACCCTCCTACATCCTGACATGCCAACATCATTGGAAGATTTGCAAAAGAGTTGGATACAGCTCAAGGAAGAACAGAACACTTTTGAAGCCAGCTTCTACGCTAGTGAGAAGAAGGTTTTGGAACTTACTCGTCAACTCCATGAAGAGCAGACTCTCAACACATACATCGCACCAAAGAGGATGCACAACGTCTTTTTACATTAGAATTTTGTAATATTTTGCCCATGGGGCATTTATGTACTAACAAATTCTTCTTATTAATATGATGTGTGTTCTTTTTTATTTGCAATAACTTTGAATTTCTGAATCCTTGAATGCATTACATGAATACATATCATTCATCATATGCATAAACAGGTCTTCACACTAGGTTTCCTTATCTCTCTGCTGTTTATTTCAGCAAGATGGATATAGAGCAGACGGTCAAAGACTTACAAGCACAGAATTCACAGTTTCAACAACTCCTCATGACCTTGGCAAAGGGTCAGGAGGATCTTAAAGCACTGTTAAAGAAGGAAAAGGAAAAAGAGAAAAAGAAAAAGAAAAGAGTTGGTGTGGCTACTCTGGGTAGAAGATTTGAGAACCAAGCAAGAAGGGTCCTGGATTTCCCCTCAACATCTGATGAAGGGGTAGGTAAAGGAAAGGGAGCTGCAGTACCATCTGAGTCTGAGGCTGAAGAAGAAGAAGAAGAGGATAAAGATTATTCTGAGCAGCAGTACCCTCCTGCAGACGACAAGTACAAGAATCTGGAAGAGCGTCTGGCGGCTATGGAGGTACAAAGAGTGCCTGGGCTGGACTTCGAAGAGCTAGGGTTGGTTGTTGGGATTGTGATTCCCCCTAAATTCAAGGTGCCTATATTTGCTAAATACGATGGTTTGTCTTGTCCGAAGATGCACCTACGGTCTTACGTCAGAAAAATCTAACCTCATTCTTCTGATAAGGATCTGTGGGTCCACTATTTTTCAAGATACTCTTTCGGGGACGCAATTAGATTGGTTCTACCAGCTTGAAAGATCTGATGTGCACAATTGGGAGGATTTGGTTGCTGCCTTCTATAGACAATATCAATATAATGGAGACTTAGCACCTACTCGTACTCAACTACAGAGTATGGGTATGGTCTCTAATGAAGGCTTTAAGGAGTATGCCCGGAAGTGGAGGGACTTGGCTGGAAGGGTGCAGCCACCATTTTCTGAAAGAGAGCTTGTTGATATGTTTTTGGGGATGCTGTCAGGTCCATTCTTTAATCACCTGATAGGGAGTTTGTCTGCGGGGTTCACCGAGTTAATTCTGACTGGTGAAAGAGTCAAAGTTGGCATCAAGAGCAGTAAAATTCAAAAAGATACATCTGCTTCCGCTGTCGTTAAAAAGCCTTTTCCAGCAAAGAAAGAGGTGTCAGCTGTTTACTCCCAAAGGGGTCGAGGAAGAATTGAGCGCTGGCCAGCGGTGGGGGCTGTAATGATTCAAAATACTGCAGCTGATCATCCTCGAAACGATCAACCCAAAACCAACCAACAAAGAGTGGGAAGGCCTGTTAGGCAATTCACCAAAATAAACATGACACCTGCCCAGGTTCTCCCCCATCTCTTGAAGTTAAACCTTACAACCTTGAGAGAGCCACCACAAAATCCGAATACAACTTCTCCTTTTTACCATGCCAATGCTAAATGTGCTTATCATTCAGATAGCATAGGGCACGACACCAACAATTGTTGGGCCCTCAAAAACAAGATCCAGGATTTAATAGATGCCAAGGAGGTAGAATTCGACGCACCCGAAAAGTTGAATGTGATATCTTCCCCAATGCCAAAGAATGGTCACAATGCCCATGCTATCGAAGAGGATTTGTATGTTGCTGCTGTTGATGACTTAATGACCCCTTTACCAATAATCAAGATGAATCTGTTGAAAGTCGGGATTTTCCCAGGCTTTGAAAAAGATTGTTACCTTTGTTCGTCCCTACAATCCGACTGTCTGTTATTGAAGTTAGGCATCCAACACCTAATGGATAATCAAGAAATCCTCTTTGAGAAAACTCTTGTTACTCCTGTTACTCCAACTCCTATCAACGATGTTGCTATAATTACCATTTCTGCCAGTCCTTCCAAGGTCTCCAAAAGACCTGTTAAGATTACACCCGATCCAAAGTTTGTACCTCTGAAGATTACTATGTCGGGGCCTATCCCATACAAGTCCAACAAATCAATACCGTGGAATTATGGAGGAAAGATCTTCTACCACGGTGTTAAGAAGATTGAATCAGTGGAAGAAAATTCCGATGAAGAAACTTCTGATATAGGAAATATCACTGGGACGAGTAAGATCACCCGCAGCAGAAGAATTTTCTCTTCGGAGATTGCTCCTCTAAGGGAAATCTTCGGACCCTCGAATGCTCCTAAGGTTACTCCTGTGCTGGTCAACATCTCTGTGCGAAGTCAAGTTATTGAAGAAATTGTTACTCCCGTAGTTATACCCTCTGCTGTTATTGCTGATAAAGGTAAAGGGATCCAGGAAGCGTCCGTCAGGACGAGGGCTCAGCCTTTGGTCATCCCTGAGACCACTCAAAAGGAAATGGAGGAGATTTTAAAAATAATTAAGAAAAGCGACTATGATGTCGTAGAACAACTGGGGCAAACCCCTTCAAAAATCTCTATGCTGGCCCTATTGCTCTATTCTGAGGCTCATGCCAAAGCCTTGATTAAATTCTTGAAGACGGCCCACGTGCCTCAAGAAACCTCTGCGGACCAGTTCCAGAAGTGTGTAGCCAGCCTAACCACCGACAATGGTCTTGGCTTCTCCGATGCCGATCTAACATCTAAGGGGAGAAAGCATAATGACGCGCTACATGTCTCGGTGGAATGCAGAGGGACTACTCTTGCTCACGTTCTTGTTGATACCGGGTCGTCTTTAAATGTCTTGCCAAAGAAAGCATTGGACAGATTGAACTATGAAGGTTTGACCCTAAAGCCCAGTAATATCATTGTTAGAGCCTTTGACGGTTCTAAGAGGATGGTCCACGGGGAGGTGGACATCCCAATTAAAGTGGGAACGGAAATTTTCAACTCTACATTTTATGTGATGGACATTCGTCCTTCATATTCTTGCTTGTTGGGAAGACCCTGGATCCACAACGTTGGGGCCGTCACTTCTTCTCTACACCAAATGCTCAAATACCCAGTCCATGGGAAAATCATAACAGTTCATGGCGAGGAGGAGTATATGATAAGCCATCTTAATTATTTCCGCTATGTGGAGTTAGATGGTGAATTCATAGAAACCCCTTTCCAACACTTTGAAAAGGTTTCTCCTGAAGTTGTGGCAGCCAAGACAATGACTTTTGTACCCATCATTACCAAGCCTGTGTCCCGGATGTCATCCCTTAAAGATGTGAAGGTTGTGATTGAGGAAGGAGGAAGTACAGTATGGGGTCAGCTACCAGATTTTCCTTTCAAGACAGATAAGTTCGGCTTGGGTTTCACCACTTATGCTTAAAAGGTTGTGCGCCGCTCCCGGGCTGGAGGGCCACCATTAAAGATCACTCATCATGGAGTTCATGCTTTCGAGGATGGTGAAGATGAGAGAAACTTCGAAGATTGGATTTTCCCGACTATTGAAGGAGGACTGAACAACTGGGAGGCGAAAGACTTTGTTCCCATTACTTTCATAAATCAGTAATTTATCTTTCGAACATTTATGTTGGTCTGTAATAATTATTAAACAATTCGTACACTCTTTTTGCCTTGTGCCTTACCCGGGGTATATAGGTTCATTTGTAAGGGCTTGATTTTTTCATCTTCATATGCCATTTTTAATGAATCATGGACGTTTTCATATATAAACTTTTGTGTTCATTTTCTTTCTTTTACATTTTATTTGTTTAAAGATGGATATCCCTTACACACACCCACACTCACAAAATGCAGGTACCCTTCCATTCGTGATTCCATGGGCAATAATTATGCTATGACCTTCAGTGACTCTGAAGATCTGGTCAATCATGCCGAATACGAAGGTGATGAAGACTGTGAAGTGCCTGAGAGTTGGCTAGACTTCTACAACAGGAAGAAAGGGCTATTCTGCCCCATGAAGAGTTGTTAGAGACTATCAACTTGGGTACTTCCGAAGACAGAAAAGAGGTTAAAGTGGGTGCCAACCTAAAGCCAAATGTCAAAGAGCGCTTAGTTCAGTTGTTGAATGAATATGTTGAGATCTTCGCCTGGTCCTATGAAGACATGTCGGGACTCGATACAAATATTGTGGTTCACCGTCTCCCTACAAGAGAAGACTGTCCACCAATTAAACAGAAAGTCCGCCGAATGAGGCCCGATATGTCTGAAAAGATCAAAGCTGAAGTAATGAAGCAGTTCAATGATGGCTTTCTTGCAGTTACTTCCTACCCACAGTGGGTTGCTAACATTGTGCACGTGCCTAAAAAGGACGACAAAGTGAGAATGTGCGTGGATTAAAGAGACTTAAACAGGGCTAGCCCTAAAGATGACTTTCCACTACCGCACATTGACATCTTGGTTGACAATACAGCTCAGCATAAGGTGTTTTCCTTCATGGATGGATTTTCAAGGTACAACCAGATCAAAATGGCCCCCGAAGACATGGAGAAGACTACTTTTATTACGCAGTGGGGTACCTTCTGCTATAAAGTGATACCATTCGGACTGAAGAATGTCGGGGCAACCTATCAGCGAGCCATGGTAGCTTTGTTTCTTGACATGATACATCATGAGATCGAAGTCTACGTAGACGACATGATAGCCCATTCGCAAACAGAAGAAGAACACCTCGACCATCTACAAAAGTTGTTTGTCAGGTTGAAGGAGTACAAGCTTAAACTAAACCCTAACAAGTGCACTTTTGGAGTCAGGTCCAGTAAACTCTTGGGATTCATCGTCAGCAACAAAGGCATTAAGGTTGATCCTGCCAAAGTCAAAGCCATACAAGCAATGCCTGCCCCCCGCACTGAAAAGGAGGTCAGAGGTTTCTTAGGACACCTAAACTACATTGCAAGGTTCATTTCTCACCTAACATCTACCTGTGAACCAATCTTCAAGTTGTTGAAGAAAGATCAGGTGGTTGAATGGAATGATGACTATCAAGTTGCTTTCGATAAAATCAAGGAGTATTTTCTAGAACCTCCTATCTTGATGCCACCCGTCGAAGGAAGGCCGCTAATCATGTATTTGACTGTTTTGGATAATTCAATGGGGTGCGTACTGGGCCAACATGACGAGTCTGGTCGAAAAGAGCATGCCATTTATTACCTTAGCAAAAAGTTTACCGACTGTGAGACTCGCTACTCACTGCTCGAGAAAACTTGTTACACTTTGGTATGGGATGCTCGCCGGCTAAGGCAGTATATGTTGACACATACCACTCTGTTGATTTCTAAAATGGATCTGATCAAGTACATCTTCGAAAAGTCTGCTTTATTTGGAAGAATCGCTAGATGGCAAATGATTCTGACTGAGTATGATATCCAGTACACAACCCAAAAAGATATAAAGGGGAGTGTACTAGCTGACCATCTAGCTCATCAAGCTGTCGAAGATTACCAATCCATGAAGTTCGACTTCCCCGACAAAGACATTATGACATTGGACAACATTGAAGGTAACGGACCGTATGACGGACCTGAACAAGGATCCCGATGGACCCTGTACTTTGATGGTGCTTCAAATGCACTTGGCAACGGTATCGGTGCGGTACTTATCTCTCCAGAAGGTTGCCATACACCTTTCACTGCTAGACTCTGCTTCAGCTGCACCAACAACATGGCCGAGTATGAAGCTTGCATCTTTGGTCTCAAGGCTGCTATTGACTTGGGAATCAAATCTTTGGTTGTGTTTGGAGACTCAGATTTGGTTATCAATCAAATAAAATGAGAGTGGGACACTAAACATCCTAATCTCATCCCATACAAAGAACATGTCCTGACATTGTTACCTCATTTCGAGCAGATTACCTTCGAGCACTTCCCGCGAGAAGAAAATCAGCTAGCGGATGCTCTAGCTACAATGTCATCCATGTTTAAACTTAACTGGGATAATGAAGCTCCCCAAATCACCATTGAACGAATGGATGAACCTTCACATTGTCACGAGATTAATACCGAAGAAGTAGTGGACCGACCCTGGTTTCACGAAGTCAAAAGGTATCTCGAGACTCGAGAATGCCCTGAAGGAGCTTCAGTCAACGACAAAAAGTTCTTGAGGAGATTTTCTGCCAAGTTCTTCCTGAGCAATGGTATCCTATACAAGCGCAATCATGATTGTGTTCTGCTTCGTTGTGTGGACAAAGTTGAAGCTGAGAAGATCATGGTTGAACTACATAATGGTACATTTGGCACCCACTTGAGAGGACATACGATGGCTAAGAAGATTCTACGGGTAGGCTACTACTGGTCTACCATGGAAACCGACTGTCATCAACATTCCCGTACTTGTCACAAATGCCAAATCTATGCGGACAATGTACATATTCCTCCAGTTGCTCTCAATGTCCTAACAGCTCCTTGGCCATTCGCAATGTGGGGAATCAACGTGATTGGAGAGATTAAGCCTACGGCATCCAATGGACACCGCTTCATCCTGGTGGCCATTGATTACTTTACCAAGTGGGTCGAAGCAGCTTCCTTCGCCTCCGTTACAAAGAATGTGGTTTCCCGCTTCATCAAGCAGAACCTCATATGCCGGTATGGTATCCCCGATCGTATCATCACGGACAACGGTACAAACCTGAACAACACTATGATCACCGCTCTGTGTGAGCAGTTCAAGATTCAACATCACAATTCATCTCCCTATCAGCCAAAGATGAACGGTGTTGTCGAAGCTGCGAACAAAAATATCAAGAAGATCATTCAAAAGATGACAGTCACCTACAAGGACTGGCATGAGATGTTATCGTTTGCTCTGCACGGATACCGTACCATGGCGCGTACTTCAACTGGGGCAACCCCCTTTTCTTTGGTATATGGCATGGAAGTTGTTTTACCTATGGAGGTTCAGATTCCTTCCTTGAGAATTATGAAGGATGCTGGTTTGAGTGAAGACGATTGGATTCATACCCGGCTTGATCAACTTAACTTGATTGACGAGAAGCAACTTACTGCTGTTTGTCATGGTCAGACGTATCAAAAACGGATGATCAAGGCTTTCAACAAGAAAGTCAGACGTCAGGTGTATCAAGTCGGAGATCTTGTAATCAAGTGGATCATCTTGCCGCAAAGTGATCCCAGGGGAAAATGGACTCCTTCCTATGAAGGACCATTTGTGATCAAAAACATCTTTTCTGGTGGGGCTATGCTTCTAACCACCATGGACGGCGACGACCTGTCGCACCCTGCAAACGCAGACATAGTCAAAAAATTCTACGCATAAATGACCCGACAAGTTGAAAACCCGAAAGGGAGACTTGGGCAAAAATGGGCATCCCGGTGGATCGAAAACCCGAAAGGGCGGTTCAGGCAAAAATTAGGGATAAAACAAAAAAAATATGTACACCTGGCAAGTTGAAAACCCGAAAGGGCGACTTGGGCAAAAAAGGGTTTCCCGGTGGATCGAAAACCCGAAAGGGCGATCCAGGCCAAAGTTAGGGAATTAAAGTGTATGACTATGTCTCGTCGGATCACTTTAAGGATAATCTCTTCACGGACAAGCTCCAAGCTTCTGATCAATCCAATCATCTGCGGACAAAGCAGCGAATGGACAAGATACTTAGAGTTACGAAGGCTATAGAAGAATGGGAACCCCGTGGAATTTTGTTACACATAGCCATCTTTCTTTGTATAAATTTTTCTCAATTTTATGACAACATTCTCTTACTAGGATGTCTGTCTCCTTTGTACAAAATACTTACACAAAGTTAATACAAAGATACTTCAAAATGCAGAAAATTGTTTGCCTTTTCTTTCTTTTTTACACTTGTGTTTTATTTGAAAACGTCCAATGATTTATTAAATGAGCATATGCATTTGAATATAATCACTGCTTACAAATAAATTGAAATGAGAAAGAATAATTACTGATAGGTTGAAAGTATAGGAAAACATCTTTAGGCTATTCCAGGAGAAATCCCCTACAATACATATTCCAGATCCTCGGCGGAACTAAAGCCTTGAAATACATATCCCCAGCGGAGTTAAGTTTCAAAATCCCCATCAGAGTTGAGTTTTCAAAACTCCCAGTCCCCAGCGGAGCAAAACTTTGAACTACAAACCCTCAGTGAAGATGAAACTTTCTTCCCCAACGGAGTCAAACCTTCAACCTTTGAACATCATTGGAGACCGTCCAGTTTCCTCCAATTTCCCCGGAGAGTCGCTTTAAAACCAGATAATTCCCCAGAGAGTTATTTTAAAACCTTCTTCCTCAACGGAGTCAAGTTTCCATACACGATCAAATCAGCACGTCATTAAGATCCCCAGCGGAGGGGAAACTTTGAGCTACCAATCTGTAGCGAAAACCATTCAGTTTTCCCCTGATACCCCCAACAGGACAGAGATTCTCATTCTTGAAGTCCCCAGTAGATTGGCATACAACCCAAAATCTCCCCAGCAGTATAGCTTCTCCCCACAGAGGTTGTCAAAGATCTTGAATCTCCAACAGCGGTCATGGATTTATTTTCCCCGACAGCAGTCAAAGTTCTTTGTCTCCAGCGGTCAAGGAACTATTTTCCTCAGCAAGACAGTGAATCAGCTTATATGCGCATACATTACATTCATATATCATAAACATTGATAAAACACATCTTATTGCATCATACATTTCATGCAACATAACTTTGTGTTTCAGTTAACCTTTTACCCTTTTCAGGATAAAATTAACAGCTACTTAAAACAAATATTCAAAGCTCAGAAAATGGCTTAGAGATGCTCCAAATGCGGATGCTTTCCTATTTACTTATTCAAATCAATGTGCAGATTCCTGTTCCAGTTATAAAGCCTAGGTTCGACCAGATAATATCTTGACTATACTGAAGCCCGAAGATCGACCGGAAAATAGTTGAATCACCTGCAAGTTTTTGTGAAGCCTGGATGTTGACCAGATAGGAATACAAGACTGTGAAGCCTGGATGTTAACCAGATAACAGTAAGGTATACTGTGAAACTTGGATGTTGACCAAATAATAGTTTACTCGGCCAATTACTTTGAAGCCCGGATCCAACCGAATATTAGTAGGCCCCAAAATCAAAGGGAAAACCGGAGGCGACCAGATAACCATTTGATTTCCTTCTGAAGATTGGACGTTGACCAGATAGGAAGTAAGGTATCATGAAGCCTGGATGTTGACCAGATAGTAATACAAGACTATGAAGCCTGGATGTTGACCAGATAACAGTAAGGTATACTGTGAAACTTGGATGTTGACCAAATAACAGTTTACTCGGCCAATTACTTTGAAGCCCGGGTCCAACCGGATATTAGTAGGCCCCAAAATCAAAGGGAAAACCGGAGGCAACCAGATAACCATTTGATTTCATTCTGAAGACTAGATGTTGACCAGATAGGAAGTAAGGTATCGTGAAGCCTGGATGTTGACCAGATAGCAATACAAGACTGTGAAGCCTGGATTTTGACCAGATAACAGTAAGGTACACTATGAAGCTTGGATTTTGACCAAATAACAGTTTACTCGGCCAATTACTTTGAAGCCCAGAGGTGACCGGATAACAATTTAATTCCTTCTAAAGTCTGGAGCACGACCAGATAGAAGTTCATTTTCACCTCTTCAACCAAGAGATGACTCCCCAATATAATAACAGATGACTGAATTTCTATTTCTACCACGACAGAGACCAGCATTCCCCAGTGTAGTCCTCCTCAACAACAGGTATACAGGCTCTCGCAAAGGAATCTCTTATGCGATCAATTTTCTTGGATGGCATCTTTAAGCCCATCTCCGACAAGATTCTATCACATCTTCCAAATGGCATCCTTAAGCCCATTCCCTCAACTATATTTTGACGAGTGTAAATTTACGGGCACTCTAGTGTCCAATCCTCTTTTACCTTAGAGTCACGAAAGGCAAACTCGTCAATCTAACTCTTCAGGTTCAAGAAGATTTAACAGGGGCAGCTGTTGTACCCCAAAATTTGCCCTCTCATTTTATCAAGATTTCTCCTCACAAGACTCTTTGAACTCAAGACCAAGCTAGGGTTTGCTCTGCTCAAGACATCTCATTGCATTGTTGACCTAAATTAGGGTTTGAGTTTGCACAAGGAATTTTGGACTTCTAATGCTAAATGTGACTTTCATGCTTCATGTTGGACTTATAAGATTCCTCATACCAAGTTTCAAGCCTTGAATCAAATTTTTGCCCAGTCAATTAGACAGTTGACCTAGAAATCAGTTGTATTGGGGAAAAAGTCAACTGTGGCCAATTTACAGTCAAACCTCATAAATTTTGATCCACATCAACATTATAGGCTCATATGAACCATTTGGTCAAGTTTGGACCACAACTCCTCAAGAAATTTGATCAGATCACCAAAAGGGCAAAATGGTCATTTTTAGAGTTTTGACTGCAGAAGGGCAATTTCTTACTTTTAACCTAGCCAATGGCAAATTGGGTTCAAGCATGGATTCAAGGACTCAATGGCATCATATTGACCTATTCACAAGGTTCAAAAGATCTCAATTGCATTGGATTGACAGATGAATTTTCCAGTCAACTGATCAAAAATCAACTGTATACTGAAAAGTCAAACTTTGACATTTTGGTCAACATCAAGTGCCAAGGGTAATTTTTCATCAAGATGTGTCAAAACATGAAACTTGTTCATCAAGAAACCTAATTTTGCAAATTAGGGTTTAAGATTGAAAAATTTCATAACTTAGAATTTTTCTAAGTTATGAAATTTTCTTTTTTTTTCCCAACTTTGGCCAAATTTTTCACCATGATGCAATTGGATTCAAACAAAACTTCCAACATGAAAGTTATAGTCCTCCACAAAATCTACAACTTTTATTCACAAAGTTTTCCCAAAAGATGCTTGGATCTCAAGTTATGATTTTTGGAACAAGGGACCATGAAACTTTTAACTTAGTGAAATTTTGCCCTAGTTTAGGCATGATTTTGACCTATCTTCATGGCAATTTTTCACCTAGTTCCACTTTGAATCTCAAAATGAATTTCAAATATGGATTGTAGAGCATGTTACAAGATTTTCAAAATGTCTAATAACTCTCCAAAATCATTTATGGTTAGGGAGAATCGAAGGTTTGAATTTTGCAAAAACTCACTTTGATCCATGGCATTTTCATGTTGACACAAGTTGCAAAATCTGTCCAACTTTGCTTGTACTTGAATACAGGTCTCTAAACCCTTCCACACTCAAAAATTGAATGCAAACTCATTGGTTTAAAGCATTATTCTGATTAATGGAAGTTTACACAAGGGTTTAATCTATTTTTGGCAAAAAGTGAACTATGTCATTTTGATAAAGGCAACTTTATGTCAACTTGCTTCCCTTGAGCCTTGGACCCCTCTCTTTGCAGCAAACAAGTTCCATAAACTTAGGCAAAGGTACAACAATCTTGTGCATGCTTGAAGATAGCCTGTACAGGCCTGTCTTGTATCACTTCACACTTTTACTTAAAAACCAAGTAAACTTGCAAAAGATCGATATCTTTGAAACCTGATAAGAACAAAGTTTGTGAGCATTGAAAATAACTTTTGCATATTTCCTTGAGTCAGAAGCACGAGCTATCCAACCCTCAAGCCTTCCAAAACACTAAAACACCATCTTCTTGCAAAACATGGTAGTTTCTGCACTTTGAGTTCCAAAACACAAACTACTCGTGCGTTTTGCCTCAAACCTCTTCCAATATATTCCATATAACCCACCTAAGCTATTCCAACCATTGGCCATTGACTGTAAATCGATTTGCAAGCTTCACCATTTCTGATTTCAGCTTGTGCAGGTTGACTTCTACAGACTTATTCAAGCAAGCTCAAAGCAAACAAAGCATTGGGGAAGGTCAGAGGAAGCTCAGGAAAGCTCACAAACATCTCAGGCCTCACTGAAAACCTCCACATTGCCATACTCGTGTTCAACTGAAGCAGGTATTTTCCAACTTCCTATCTCTCTATTTAGGAATCATTAGGCTTAGGTTTGTGAATAAAAAATGTAGTACTCATTGCCCTTGAGCTGTACATATGCATAGATTTTATTTAAGTTAACTGTGTCGAGAGAATTTGATTGATGAACTTCCTGAAAAAGTTAGGTTAGAAATTAGGGCCAGAGAAATTCTCTCTGGTCTTTGAGAGTTAGATTAAGTTCTTTATATGGTTGGAATCATGTTGAAAAATGCCATAACTTTTGTGTTGTAAGTTTTTGTTTTTAAGCACTGAAGCAGGAAATACGAAGTTGTACACATGCGTGCGTTTTTTTGATTCAAAGGTTGAAGACAAAGATCAGTTGGGTTGGGCCTGGCTTGTTCATGCTTTTGGCACCCCCCCAGCTTGCTGATTGCACCCCCTTGGCCCATTGTTTTATATTTTTATATTTTTCTATTTCTTTTTCCTTTCTTTTTTTATTCTATTTTTTCTAAACATAAAAAATTACCAAAAATATTTTCATAAATTTTCACATTTTATTTTGTATTTTTTATTATTTTTTCTAACATAAAAATAATTATTAAATAACATACTTTTATTTTCTTTAATAAAAACTTGAAAATAATACATAAAAATATTATATTTTTATTTTTATTATTTATATACTTAAATAGTATTTTTCTAACATATTTTTATTTTTTTGACATTTGTATATATTTTTATTTTATTATACATAAACAAATATTATAATATATACATATTCTTAAACCAAAAATTAGGGTTTTTTCCCTTAGCAAAAATAACCTTTTATTTTTATACATTAAATATTTTATTTTTACATACATAAAAATAAACAAAAACATTTCTTTTTGCATATTTATTTAATTGTCTATTTAAATATTTGCTTATTTATTGTTTGATACAAAATTCAATTTGGATGTAATAGTTAATCTTAGGGATTTAGTTTCTTGCAAATACCCTCCATTCAAAATTGTATCCCCCTCCCCATATCAGTATTGTAATAGTCATAGATTTATTTTATGCACTTATTGCTTTCAAATATGCCATGATAGAGATTAGGGTTTGTATGCAATATCCAAAATCAAAACAAATAGTTAGACCTAATACAAGACATAAAAGCATGTAAATTGACAACACAATGCACACATGCACCCCTAGGGTTTTTCATCCACTTGTTGCCTTTAAAATGGCCATGGTATGCATGTTGAGTATCTTGGCAAAACAAAAAAACAAAACAAAAGATCATAGTCCCTCGATGACGCTATCTTGGTTGCCTATACAAAATGATCTAGTCCCTCAAAAATTTGCTAAGATACTTGGCACAATTGCTATCATGGTCAATACGATGACCCGCGTCTGTCCCGTTTAACATCCAAACACAAAGTTGTTTACCAAATGCAATGGTAAAACAACATTGTCAAAAGGGTTAAAAATATGTAGGAAAGATCTTTGAGTAGATAGGGTAGATGCTCCTAGTTACTTGATCAAAACTTGCAAACATCCTTGCTATTTTCAAAAACACATCACCACACAATTTCAAAACATTTCCCAAAACAAACTTTCAAACATTGAAACATCTTTTCAAAAGACAAACACATTTGTATATATTCAAACAAGAATCATTATAAAGGTTGCCACAACGATGGCCTCTTTTCAAAACATTTTCAAAACCACACACAAAGCACCATTTCAAACAATTGAAAAGCAAAAGCAAGTGATAAAAATAAGTAACTAAGAGCCCATGGAAAACCATGGATGAAAAGGGTGCTAGCACCTTCCATTTTCATAATCTACCCCCCGAACCCAAGAAAACATCTCAAAGGTCTTTCCTGTGCTTTTTGACCTTTCCTTTGGATAAAATGAAAAGTCGGTGGCGACTCTTGCTAAACTGAAACATTTGCGAACACAAACGCAAAACCTCAAGTCAGTTCTCCCACTGTATCACAGAACTGGCGACTCTGCTGGGGACTTTTACAAAAGTGGGGTTACCTTAGGGTTTAGATCACCTTTACATGCTTACTTTGTTTGCTTTGATTGCTTTATATTTGGTTCTATTGTTTGGGTTTGTATCCTCTACCTGGATTTGGGAAACATTCATAGGTAAATAGCAATACATTGTGGAAACTGTGCGGGGTATACCGACATGGTTGAAGCAATAGCTATATTAGTGCGACATTTTGTGGGTACCGGTAGCCTTTGAGTCAATCAAAGAGAATACGGGGCCGTTGAGTAATGTCATGAAGCACTAATGGACTTTTAGAACCTTTACTTGACCATTTTGGCCTTATTAGGGGTAGTGAGATGACCGGCTTTGGTGAAATCCGAAGTTGGTAGATACTCGATACTACACTCATTGAGGGTTGTTTTCTTGGAATATTTCGGTCGTCGGTAAAGTGGCTAAACTAAAACAATGAACACAGAAAATAATTCAGTGATATTGAGCTCCTTAGAACCCGGTTACTATTTATAGGACAGGTTAAGCCAACTAAACTTCAAGAGGGTACTTACCTATGAAACCCTATGCAAGCCTGAAACTAGGATCTTGTGTGACTTGCTTGTACATATACTTGTGCATACATTATGAACATCATGAAGCATCATATGCATCCACTAACCATTTCAAGGGTTTGGATCTCCATCTTTGTTCATGTTTTGTAGGTTATGGAGTCACTCCGTAGGAAAACAATCCAAGTCAAACTTGTGAGAATCCCTCCTCAACTAAAGGAGCTTACTTCCAAGATTCCAGAGAATTCTCCCTTCACTGAAAGACATGGTAGACTTCTCAACTTGGTCAACTCCAACATTGAAGAAGACATGGTGAAAGTTCTCTTCCAGTTCTTTGACCCCCTACACCATTGCTTTACATTTCCTGATTACTAATTAGTGCCTACTTTGGAGGAATTTTCTCAACTCTTGAGGATTCCTATTCACCCTCAACTACCCTACAATGGTACGGAAAGAGAGCCAAAGCCTGAAGATGTTGCTCAAGCCTTACACTTGCAACCATCTGATATCAAAGGTCATTGGGAAACCAGAAGTGGTGTCAAGGGTTTCTTAGCAAAATTTATGTTTGAGAAGGAACAAGACTGCTGGAATTCTCTAGATCTACAAGCTTTTGAGGATATTGTAGCACTTCTCATCTATGGGTTGGTCTTGTTCCCAAACCCTGATCATCTTATAGATGTGAATGCTGTCAAGATTTTCATATCTCGGAATCCTGTGCCTACATTGCTTAGGGACATCCTATACTAATTTTACACATGAACAATGAGGAAAAGAGGTGTTCTCATGTGATGTACTCCTCTTCTAGCAAGGTGGTTTATTTCTCACCTTCTCCAATCAGTCTTGAAGAATGAGCAAGGCTTGAGGTGGTCACAACGATTGATGACTCTTACATATTCTGATGTTCATTGGTGTTCTCGGTCCAGAGAAAATGTCATCATCATTGATCATTGTGGGGAATTCCCTAATGTCCCACTACTAGGAATTAGAGGAGGAATTACCTACAACCCCTGCTTAGCTTTGAGACAGTTTGGGTATGCCCGAAGGGATGGCCCTCATGACATGCTAATTCCATATTTAGTTTTTGACTTCGACAATGACGCTCAAGGACTTCGACAAAGGTTTATCCGAGCTTGGAGGATACCCAACAAAGTGGACAGTAAGACACTGGGACACAAGAATTATATCCCCCTTGAGCCTTACCTCAAGTGGGTACGAACCCGCGCCCAGAGTCTTATGATGCCTTACCCCTACATTCTCCCTATGATTAAAGAGCCTGTTATAGAAGGAGAGGTTCCATACACCCTCCTGCATCCTGACATGCCAACATCATTGGAAGATTTGCAAAAGAGTTGGATACAACTCAAAGAAGAACGGAACACTTTTGAAGCCAGCTTCTACGCCAGTGAGAAGAAGGTTTTGGAACTTACTCGTCAACTCCATGAAGAGAAGACTCTCAACACATACATCGCACCAAAGAGGATGCGCAGCGTCTTTTTACATTAGAATTTTGTAATATTTTTCCCATGGGGCATTTATATACTAACAAATTCTTCTTATTAATATGACGTGTGTTCTTTTTTGTTTGCAACAACTTTGAATTTCTGAATCCTTGAATGCATTACATGAATACATATCATTCATCATATGCATAAACAGGTCTTCACACCGGGTTTCCTTATCTCTCTGTTGTTTATTTCAGCAAGATGGATATAGAGCAGACGGTCAAAGACTTACAAGCGCATAATTCACAATTTCAACAACTCCTCATGACCTTGGCAAAGGGTCAGGAGGATCTTAAAGCACTGTTAGAGAATGAAAAGGAAAAAGAGAAAAAGAAAAAGAAAAGAGTTGGTGTGGCTACTCTGGGTAGAAGATTTGAGAACCAAGCTAGAAGGGTCCTGGATTTCCCCTCAACATCTGATGAAGGGGTAGGTAAAGGAAAGGGAGCTGCAGTACCATCTGAGTCTGAGGCTGAAGAAGAAGAAGAAGAGGATGAAGATTATTCTGAGCAGCAGTACCCTCCTGCAGACAACAAGTACAAGAATCTGGAAGAGCGTCTGGCGGCTATGTAGGTACAAGGAGTGCCTGGGCTGGACTTCGAAGAGATAGGGTTGGTTGTTGGGATTGTGATTCCCCCTAAATTCAAGGTGCCTACATTTTCTAAATATGATGGTTTGTCTTGTCCGAAGATGCACCTACGGTCTTACGTCAGAAAAATCCAACCTCATTCTTCTGATAAGGATATGTAGGTCCACTTTTTTCAAGATAGTCTTTCGGGGACGCAATTAGATTGGTTCTACCAGCTTGAAAGATCTGATGTGCACAATTGGGAGGATTTGGTTGCTGCCTTCTACAGACAATATCAATATAATGCAGACTTAGCACCTACTCGTACTCAACTACAGAGTATGGGTATGGTCTCTAATTAAGGCTTTAAGGAGTATGCCCAGAAGTGGAGGGACTTGGCTGGAAGGGTGCAGCCACCATTGTCTGAAAGAGAGCTTATTGATATGTTTTTGGGGATGTTGTCAGGTCCATTCTTTAATCACCTGATAGGGAGTTCGTTTGTGGGGTTCACCGAGTTAATTCTGACTGGTGAAAGAGTCGAAGTTGGCATCAAGAGCAGTAAAATTCAAAAAGATACATCTGCTTCCGCTGCCGTTAAAAAACCTTTTCCAGCAAAGAAAGAGGTGTCAGCTGTTTACTCCCAAAGGGGTCGAGGAAGAATTGAGCGCCGGCCAGCGGTGGGGGCTGTAATGATTCAAAATCCACATGATATGAGGATGTGTCTGGCGTACATGCCACATGATATGCTTTGATGCTTATGTCGAGCACATGATTTCTGACCATTTCATTTGTTGATGCTAGCTTGCTCGAAGTTTTAAGGAGTATTTTTGCTTTCGCTTGGTTGCTGTATAACGGGCATTTTATCCGTTTGGTATTACACTGTTTCTGGTTTATTTTTTTTCGCATTTTTACCGCTTTCTAGATATCATGAGAAGTAAGATAATAAAGAGCGTGCGATTGAATTTGTTGTTTAAATTCCTTTAGAAGGCATCCTGCACTTGTTTTCTAATTGTATTTGTTAATTGTTTAAAGACCTGTCTGGAAGTGGGCATTCCGCATGTGTTTATATTTGTGCCCAAAGACCTCAAAGAGGCGAGAAGAGGGTTCGTAATCGACCCCGCCATTTCTAGTGTGTGTTGTTCGTAGCTCGCATCGTGCATTGATGCTTCGAATCGTGCTTACTCTTGTTATCAAGTTAGTGGAATATAGGGATCTATAACTAATCCCCATATTTTGTAACTAATCTCCTACCTCGATTTTTGATATCTTAGTTAGGTGCTTAGTCGCCTTAGACATTCACTTTCCCATACTCTATACTTCTTTCCTTGGTAACATGATACCTTGGTTTAGAGTGGATTTCATGACCCCTTCTTACCTAGATGAGATATTTATGGTCAGGAACTTCCCCACTTTTAACTACCTCGATGATTTGATATCTTGGTTAGGACTTTCGACTTGTGCTAGAGTGCGCTACTCATGACATGTGTGTCCTCTCTTGACCTTGTTGATTGCCTGATTGTTTTCCATCCTTGTGTGTACGTTTTCTTAGGTTTTCAACCTTTGCCATGTTCCCTTAGGGCTTCTCGGTTCAACCTTTGGCGGCGATTTGAGATGGACATTAGGTTGTGAACCATGCATGCTAACTTAGTTAGAGGTTCCCCTTTTATCCTTGACTTTAGAATCAATAATTGTATGATAATATTAGGGATTATATTTAGGATAGTTTCCCTTAGATGTTTTCTTTTCTTTTTGCATCCTTAAGACTAAAAACTTTTTCTTGGCAAATGCATAATACATCTAATAATTTCCAAATCCTTTTCAAGGTAAAAAACACCAACCAAATCAAACTTCACTTTTCCGCTTGGCTTTTCTTTTAAAATCCTTTTTCAAGGTAAAAAAAATACAACAAACTAAAACTATTGAGGCAAACTATGGTGCTCTAATTCCTTAAAAGGGATACGTAGGCATCTGGTCACGGGTCTCAGCTGAGCGAACCTTTATAAATATTTCCTTCTTTTCCTCGTGTTTTCTATTACGTGCATTCCCTCTTTGCATTTTTCTTTTAGCTCGCAAGCGTAGATTTGAACACTCCTTTTGATTAGAACAACAAGATTGGATACCGTGGAGTATCACAGACGTATGGGGTGATAATACCTTCCCACTGCGTAATCGAATCCCTTACACGTATCTCTTAGTCGTTTGACCTTGATTTCACCCTTCTCAGGTTTAGTCAATGTTTACCTTTCCCTTACTGTGGGATAAAAAATGTTTGATGGTGACTTTATTTATTTCATCTCGATGATATGTTCTACCGATTGTTTCAGCTGGTGACTTCACTGGGGATAGATTGACCAAATGCTGGTCCATCTCGGAGTCGCTCCTAGATCTTGTTTTCTTTTATATTGGTGTTTATTTTTTATTATTCTTTCAGTTTATTCATTTGTACATGTTTATCTGAGCATATGTTTGCATTGCATCTTTATTGCTTTCCATATACTGGTGTTGTGTTGGATTTGCTGGTTTTTTAGGTTGGGTGGGTGTTACTATGAGGTAAAAGGCCTAATACCCAGGCCAAGTGACAAACAATAGGAACACTATGATTAAAGTGGAATACGGAGGATACAGGATGTATATTATCCTAGACGATTGTGTATTCCATACTCAGATGAGGTTTTAATGAGGTGCTATCATTATCATGTAGGTGTACGATGATAGCATTCTCAAAGAACTCGTGATTCTAGGTTACCATTGACCTTACCTTGACCCATGAGTGGGGCGGGAATATTTCTTTATAGGTACAAATGGTGAATATTGTGTTAAAATGGCTTTCTATTATGTATTTATTCTGATGGTGACTATGGTTCTACGGTTCTATGGTTATGTTTCGGATTTATGGCTCTGGTATTCTTGGTGTATCCAGAGACAGCACAACAAGCAGTTCTTTGTGGAAGCATTGATTCCATGAGTATTGCAGTTGAATCATAGCATATTTACTTTTTATAAAAGAAATGTATAAAAAGTTATATGTATAAAAAAAATAATCTACATGTGCATCCTGTTTCCAGGTTAATCTAAGATCGTCTTTTCATCAGGAATGGATAACAACACAGATATAGGCAAAGAGATGCTTAGGAAGACATCTTGCTATAGTTTTCATGGGTTTGCTTTGGCTCCACTAAGAGAAGTGGGGGTTCTTGTGATCAGGCCTAATGAGAAGATTTTATGAGATCGATACGAGAACTTGTTACCGTTGCTGAATGATGGATATGAAAAGTGGGCTATGGTTTCATTGTTGCAACTTTATGATCCACGGTTGCGTTGCTTTACGTTCCAGGATTATCACCTAGCGCCAACACTCAAAGAATGTGCTTACATCCTGGATATTGAGATCACCAGTTGTGTTCCTTTTTCCTGTGTACCTGGGGTTCTCGACTACGCGGCTATCGCTAAGGCTCTTCATTTGAACCTTAGCAATGTGAAAAGTAATTTGACAAAAAATAATAATGCATCCGGTTTTTATTTGGCGTTCTTGTTTTCCAAAGCTAAATAATTTGTAGAAAGTAGAGATTGCACTACACCGTATAAGGGAATAGACAACACTTTTTTTCCATATACAGCTCTTAAAAGCGCTGTCTATTCTTGTGCTGCTGTAAGTAAAGACAACACTTTTTGTCAATGTAAAAGCGCTGCTTAATGTAGCCTTTAGACAGTGCTTTATTCAATTAGCGCTTTTAAAAGGCCCCTAAAGGAAACACCTTTTACATTAGAAGCGCTTTTTAAAGTGTGCCTATAGCAGCGCTTTTACTTCAGACAGCACTTTTAAAAGCGATGTGTGATGTATATTGTTGTTCACTTTTTTTATGTTTTAGGCAGCGCTTTCTTTAAAAGCGCTTTTTAAAGTCTATTTTAGGCAGCGCTTCGTACTTCACAAGCGCTTTTGTATGCACCCCATTAGACAACGCTTTCTTTAAAAGCATTTTCTATTCCCCATTATAGGAAGCGCTTTTTTGTTTAAAGCGCTGTCTAATGTTCACAGATTTTTTAATATATATACAACTTATATTTTAAGCGCCCTGTATAAATAATCACTTAAAATTTAAGCGCTGTCTTTCAAATTTGCACCAGATTTCATAAATTTGCAGCTTCAATCCAATAAGTATGCACCAAATTTACATATTTATATATACAACTTTAATCCAATAATTTATATATACATAAACGGGATACAACTTGAAGAATTCAATCATTTATATATACATAAATTTATATATTTATATATACAGCTTTATAATCTAATAAGTATGCACCAAATGTACATATTACTATTTTCTAGAGTTTTTATCTTCTCTACTATCTTCTCTACAAACAACAACAATGAAGAATCCTAAATGAACTTGTTATCTCTATATCTTCTACATATGCATCTATCTAAAACAAAGCCAACAAAGGCATATCAGAACCAAGCTATATAACACTTAAATCTTATAACTATTATAAATTAACACAAATTAATGTAACAAAAACAAATCAAGAATCTGTTATAATCAACCACTAAAAATTCCCCGATTCATACCATGATACAAAGAAAACTTTATTTGAATTTAAATCCAATACCATCCTAACTAACCTTCCACATAACAACAATAACATTGCAACACAATTTACCATACTAATGACGACATAGTATCTCATCAAAAATCAAACTTATATATACTCAAAATTCTCATCAGTGAAAGTGTCACAATACCTTATACAATTCTCATCTCAATAATGTATTGACACCAATCCTCCTTAATTTCTTCTAATTGATCTTTCGAGTAAGTAGAAAACTTGTATTCGTCAAAGTACTACATAATATGACATAATATGATTTAGTTAAAACTAATTAATTAGATGAAATGTGTTAAATATATTAAAATAAATCATAAGTTACAAACTCATACCATGGTTGGAATCTCTATTTGATTCAAAAGAATAATTTCTTTCATAAACCTCAACATGAAATAACTGCAATCTATACCATTATGCTGACGAGGACACTACACATGGAAAAAATCCGAATATATATTAGGATATATAGTTTAACTTGTTTTATCAAGTAGCATCACTAATATAATCAAAATTGTGAAAATATACCTGCACTCTGATCAATGTAATGTTGCTTGCTTTACTCTTTGCTACTTGAGTATCTCTTTGTGATCGAAAAATTTGTATAACTCTAACAAAATATAAACAAATATTTAGAACAATCTCACATAAATAAATAAATAAATAAATAAGTATACAAATGAAGATTTAGAACAATCTAACTTACGTATCAACCATCTCCTTTATATTTGGGTATTTTATCCAATCACCTTCTAACGAATCCAAATGATATACAACTTCTCTTGTTGGATTAATCGCAACCAACAACCAATGTCCACTTTAAGATTAACAAAGGTTAGGTGGAAACTTTCTACACAACGTCAAAACACGAAAAATTATAATAGATGAAGTTTGAATGAAAATCTTACCCATTTCCAGTATTAAGAGGTAAAAAAATAATTTTTATGTATCTTTGTTGGCCATAAATGTATGGACAAAATACTCTTTGACTTCATCTGGTCTTTGTTCAATTAATAGTGAGTTGATATTGTTTGGAGATAAGAAATAGAATCTTTGGTCCAACTGACGCGGGCGCATCAAGTGGGCATACATGAAACTTAAATAAAAACATCATTAACATTAAGACCATTCATTGAAATGAGTAGATAAATTGTTCAATTAATTAAATAAAGTTGATCAGAGTATACCTGATGTATGTATCGATAACATAGAGGCCTAATTCTCAATGTCTAAGAACTTGATCCACATCCTCTTTACTAATTGTTTCATAATAGGAAAAACCAAAAATACATTCCTCCATAGGTATATTACAAGCACCTTCGTCAGCCAAATCTGATATTCCCATTAATGTCTGAAGGCATGACCTATACCGAGAAGTAGGTGTTGTACCCCAAAATTTTCCCTCCCATTTTTCATTCAAGATGTTATCCTAGGGTTTCTCAAATATTCAAAATGGCTTAGGGTTTGATCAGACAGATTCTCTTCCTAGGCATTGAGTCAGAAACTAGGGTTTGGTATTTCTCAAGCAAAATTGAGTTTTCGAGGTATCAAATGGTCTTCATAGTTCTTCATGTACCCTAAAGGATGTTCGTTCCAGTTTTCAAACTATGCATCGCAAGTTTGCTCAGTCAATGGTTCAGATGATTGAAAATCAACTACATTGACCCAAAAATCGACCTTTGCAAGATCAAGTTTAAACGGTTGTAACTTCTTCATTATTGGATATTTTTAAGTGGTTCTTTTTGCATATGACTCTCCTTGACATCATCTCCAATTTCTCTTCACAAGTCTAGAGCTGATTATGTGTAAAAGATCATCAGAAAAATTCGAATACTTTAGAGGTCATTTTGCACATTTGACCTAATCACAAGAAACTCTTGTCCAATTTTCGAGGCTCGTAACATCTTTAATTTTCAATGTTCTAAAGTGATTATTTTGCGAAGTATCACAAATAGCATTGTCTATGAGATTACTTCAACGATCTAAGTCATAATGCGCTTGGAAGACCATGAAATTTACTGAAATTTTAGAGGAATTTCTTGACTTTGGAATGTTATTAACTTCTAGATGTTGATCATTATGTTGAGATCATTCGTTGAAATAAGAGATTAAGTTTGAAGGTTCATGGATAGTTTGTTATTCGTACTTCAAATTGTTTGCATTTGAACAATAACGATTATTGGATTGAAATGGGATTTTGATCAAAATTCTTAAAGGCAAGATTCGTAGTATTGGCTCGTATTTCAAGTTGCTATGAATTGAAGATTGGGATTTTAATGAAGAAGATTCGAGCATCCACTCAAATAATTCTTTTGACTTCGGCCCAATTCAAGCGTGTGAGGCGTAATTCATTCACATGAATTTGTTTCGATATGCTTATGGCGCAATTTTGATATATTAAAAAAAATTCGTTCGTGTGAACTATTTCCAATTCAAGGCATTCATCAACTTCATTCATCTTCATTCAAATTTCCAATCTTTCTTTCAAATCAATTACAAGTGCAACATCAATTCCAATTCCAAGTTCAAGACATCCATTTTAAGTTTTCAAGAATTCATGATTGAATCCTACAGGAAAATACAAAGCATTATTCAAGGCATGTTTCAAGGATTCAAGTCTCATTCTTTTCCCAAGAGGCATTTTAAGTTTATAGACCACAAAGAAGAATCCAAATTATGCTCATAATTTAAATTGCATCAAAAAGGAATATTCAATTTTAGTAGAAACAAATTCAAGATGATTCAAGAATGCAAGATTGTAACAAAGTTTCATTGTTTAAAATTACAAGTGAATTGGTATACACTTTACAAGTTTCTCAACCTCAAAATTCAAATAAAAAATTCACAATGTTACAAAATTCCTAATAATGTACTAAACTACAAAGGAATTTATTCATCATCAAGCTTTATTCAAGCATTTCAAGTCAATCTTCGTCAATTCTCCTTATCGTCCAATTGGCTCGTACATGGAAACAAAAAAAAAAGAGAAGAAGAATATGTTAGCAAGAAATCAAGAAGTAAACAATGTAACGTAAACAGGAACTTTCCAAAGTTTCATCATAAGGGTTTTTGTCGGGAATCAGAAAAAGGGGGGTGTCCTAATCACATTCAAGCAACCCAGACTCATAGCAAAATCATAATCTAATCATTGGCCCAAAGATATATCTTCATTGCAAATCACAAAAATATATATATTTCTTTTTGGTTCACAAAGAAAATACTGTAAAAAGAATGGAAACCAAGCCTATATTGCTGTAAAGAGTGACAAACACAATAAAACAAATATTGTCAAAAAAGCAGACTGCATTGTAGCCATGCATTGTTGTCCAAATCTATACCAAAAAACAGTCCAGCAATTGCATAAAATTAGCAAATAAGAAAACTGAAACATAAGGGAGCAAATCAGCATAACAAATTTGTTCAAACCCAATTTTCTTTTCCCCCCAAAAGTTCCATTCCATTACTGATATAAGAGAAACAAACAACATAGCAAAAGAGAGATCGGTTGTTCTTCAGAAAAAAGAAAAAAAATAGAACACTTTTTACAACAACCAGCCAAATCTGAAAATAGCCTCAATATTTCTATTCAACAAAAATTAAGGCAAAGCATCAAAGACCTTTTTTCATCATTTTCCTACGCCATAACCTTCAGAAAAACCAAAAAATACAGAAAAGCAAAATCAACTTCCCTATCAAATGAAAAGCCGCGAAGTCAGCCAACAACAAGGTAAAACTTCCATTACTTCTCTGCGTACATCATAAGATATGTTATCTGCATGCATTATATTTTGCTATAATCAAATAAAACAACAAAAATAATTATACAGTAAACCATTTTTTTTAAATGACTCACCTGCTAAGTATCAACCAAAAATATTTCAGACTAAAAGAAAACAAAAAATGTTAGAGAGATAGAAGAAAGGATCTTTGTCTCTTTGTTTTTTCTCTCGCAGCAGTCACTGCTCATTGCCATGCCTCAGTTATTGGATAGTTATGGCCTTGGTGTCCCTATTAGACCTAGAACAATGGGCACTAGGTCAGGACTTTTTGTCCGTGATGACAAGTCTCAGAAAAAGGGAGAGAGTGATAAGGACGAAGAAGTAGAGGAATGGATGAAGATTTATGATTTTGTTTTCACGATAACATAGGGAGTATATTTTACAGCAATGATTTAACTTCCTTTCCCCATAAAGCTACCAAACGGCGCGTTTTACCTTGTATTAGGGTTACAAAACCTTCATTGTCTCTTCCCCAAACCGGGTTTGGACCTATCTTTTGGCCCAACCCATTTCACAGTTTTTGCCCTTTTATATTGATAAATGCATAGAAATAAACAGGTGGTACGGTGGTTAAGTTGTGTTGGTTTGGAGGAAAGGTCCCGGGTTCGAGACCCCTTGGGACATTTTACTCTTTTTTTTCCTGATTTTAGTTTCTTCTTCTCTTTTTTTTGGAAAAAAAAACTCTCTGGGCCTGCTATTCTAAGCCCATCAGCAAAATACCAACTTTACCCCATAACTCTGTTCCACACCCTTCTTATAATTAGATTAGTTTCTTTTCCTTTAATATTTTCTATTAACTTTAATTAATTTTTCGTTAAATAGTCGTATTTGTTTTCCAATTAGACAATTTTCTAAAATAGTTTAATTTTAGAATAAATTTAGTAACTTTAGAATTTTAACTTAGTTTTAGAATTAATTTAGAATCTTTAATTTAATTTTAGAATTATTTTAGTAACTTTAGAATTTTAACTTAGTTTTAGAATTAATTTAGAATTTTTAATTTAATTTTAGAATTATTTTAGTAACTTAGAATTTTTTTAAGTTAGTTTAGAATTTTTATTTTATTTTATATTAGTTTAGATTTAATTAATCTTTAATTTTAACTTTAAAATTCAATTAAAAAAAATATATGTAATTCATTAACTAAGTTAGAATTTTGTAAATAATTTTGTCAACATTTTTTATATAGTTTAATAAACTTTCTTTTAAAATATTTAGTTTATACATAATAAAATTCAAATAAGAATAATAGTATAGAATTTTATTTTCAATTTTTTCCTAACAAACAAAATACCAAGAGCTTCATTTTCATACTTTGTTAATTAATTTTTACTTTATAGATTGTTGTAGTTTTAATTAATTGTTCGATTCGATTTGGTTGTATTGATTGCCTATTTAGACTTTTAATCACATTGATCCATCCCCATTTGTAAATTTGTACCCCCATTCCCGAAAGCTCTGTAATAGCGTAGAATTTTAATTTTCACAATTTACTGTTTTTTTGTATACGCATAGTAATTAGGCATGTATGGAAAGATTTAAAATCAACCGCTAGACAACCCTAATCAAAGACAAATTAACTTGAATCAAACACACTTTCACACGCGCACCTCTAGGGTAATCTCGCTTGTTGCTTTCAAAAAATACAACCATGTCCCTCGAATATGGGATGCTTTAGCCAAGACCCTTCGATATAAAAGATCGTAGTCCCTCGATGTCCCTCATTGTTACTTTCGATAAACGATCTAGTCCCTTAAGAAAATTACTAAAGCGTCTCACAAGTTGCCTTCTATGACTGTATGATTGACCCGCACATGTCCCTTCACATCTGATGACGGGGCTTCTTACCAAATCAATGGTAAGATAGCAACATCTAAAGGAGGAGGAAAAGAACAAAGACCTTTTGAGTAGGTAGGACGCTCGTAGTTGCTTGTTCACAAACTAAAACCATTTCTGCACTCACACTTTAAAGACATCTTCAAAAACAAACATCTCTTTGAACTATTTTCAAAACCAACACTTTGTATACATTCTTATAGAGACGCGAATCATTAAAAATTTTGCCTCAACAAAGACGTTTTCAAAATATTTTCAAACTTACACCACAAAGCACATTTTCAAACAAAGCAACTTTCAAATGATATAGCAAGCAATTAAGAGCTTGTAGATAACTACGGATGAAAAGGGTGCTGACACATTCCCTTTTCATAACCTACCCCCGAACTCAAGAAAATATCTCAAAGGTCTTTCCTATTCTTTTCACCCTTTCCTTTATTGGATAAAAGAAAAGTCGGTGGCGACTCTTGCTATCGGCAACACTTGCGATAAAACATAAAACACCCAAGTCAGTTCTCCCATCGTATTACAGAACTGGCGACTCTGCTGGGGAATTATAAAAAGCAGGGTTACCTTAGAGCTAGATAACATTTAATTGCTTTTATTGTTTGATTTGTTTGATTTACATTTTGGGATTTTGTTTGGGTTTGTTTTAATCCTCTACCTGGATCGGAGAACACCATTAGGTAAGTAGCAATAGATTATGGAAACTGTGCGGGGTATACTGACATGTTTGAAGCGATGGCTTCATTAGTGTGACATATTCGTTGGTACCGGTAGCCCTTGAGTTTAGTCAAGGAGAATACGGGGCCGTTGTGTGGTGTCATGAAGCACTAACTGACCTTAGAACCTTTAATTGAACAACTTGGCCATTAGGAAGTAGTGAGATAGCCGACTTTGGTGCAGTCCGAAGTTGGTTGATACTCGATACTACGCTTATTGAGATCTCACTTTCGGGATATTTCGGTCGCCAATAAAGAGGCTTGTGCTGAAACAATGCCCGATGAATGAAGATCAGTGATATTGAGATTCCCTAGAACCCGATTACTTTCTAGGACAGGTTGAACCAACTAAACTTCAAGAGGGTACTTACCTATGAAATTCATGCAAGCCTAAACCTAAATACTTGTTTGCTTTGTGTGTTTATGTTTACTTGCACATAACATCATGACATCATAGCATGGCATTTTGCACTAACCATTTCAAGGACCAAGAGATTTTTTTTTTGTAGGACATGACTTCCACTCGCAGGAATACAATACAAGTCAACCTCGTAAGAGTGCGTCCTCAACTCAAAGAGTTAGCATCAAGGATTCCTGAGAACTCTCCATTCACTAAGAGACATGGTCGACTTCTCAATCTAGTTACCTCAAGCCTTGAGGAAGACATGATGAAGGTGTTATTTCAGTTCTTCGACCCTTTACACCATTACTTTACATTTACCGATTACCAATTAGTTCCTACCATGGATGAGTTTTATCAGTTATTTGGAGTGCCTATTCTTAATCAATTACCCTTCAACAGTATTTAAAGAGACCAAAAACTGAAGGAGATTGCTTGAGCTCTGTGTTTGCAATGATCCGACATTATGGCAAATTGGGAAACAAGAAGTGGTGTCAAAGGATTTCTAGCCAAGTTTTTGTTGGAGAAAGCTCAAGATTGTTGGTATGATTTGGATTTACAAGCCTTTGAAGAAGTATTGGCTCTTCTCATCTATGGGATGGTACTGTTTCCCAATCCTGGCCAACTTATAGATGTGAACGCAGTCAAAAAAATTATATCTCGCAATCTGGTGCCTACTTTGCTTGGAGATATCTTGCATTCTCTTCACTATCGCACTATGAAGAGAAGGGGGCCCTTATGTGTTGCACTCCTCTTTTGGATAGGTGGTTTATTTCGCACCTACCTCGATTTGTTGTGAAGAATGAACAAGGCATGAGGTGGTCCAAAAGATTAATGCCGCTCACACATTATGATATTCATTCGTATTCTCGATCCTTGAAGGATATTACTATTATCGATCATTATGGAGAATTCCCTAATGTCCCTCTACTTTGCATTAGGGGAGGTATTACCTACAACCCTTGTTTGGAGTTGCGATAGTTTGGGTATGCTAGGAGGGATGGTCCTCATGATGCACTTGTCCAAGGAATTGCATTTGACTATGAGAACGATGTCCAAGGTTATCATCAGAGATTCATACGAGCTTGGGGAATGGTGAACAAAGTTAATAGCAAGACATTGTGACATAAGAACTCCATTCCTTTGGAGCCTTATCTCAAGTGGGTGTGTGCTCGTGCTCAAAATCTCATGATGCCTTATGAGGCCATTCTACCTATCATCATTGAGCCTATTGCTGAAGAAGATGTTCCTTACACTACTCTCCATCCTGATATGTCGACTACTCTCGAGGAGTTGCAAAGATCTTAGATTCAACTCAAAGTGGAGCGAGACACCTTTGAAACACCTTTGAAAAGAAGAGTTTGAATGCCTACATTGCACGGAAGAGGATGCGCTCGTGGGAAGTTTTATTATTTTTTGTTGTTTTAGGAGTTTATTTTGTATTATCTTTGTTTTTTCCATTGTAATCCCAAGGGGTATTTTTGTAAACCGTTTGAACTTATTAATGAAATTAATGTTTATTCTCTCTTTGTCTAATAAAATTTAAATTTTAATGGTCCTTGAAATCATTTGCATACGCACTTTCATGCATCATAACATAAACAGGTTTTCCACAACAGGTTTCTTTATCTTTCTACAGTTTATTTCAGTAAGATGGATATCGAACAAACAGTGAAGGACTTGCAAGTGTAGAATTCCCAGTTCCAAGAGACCTTGCTGACTCTGGCTAAGGGGCAACAAGAGCTAATGACTATGCTAACAGCCAAGAAGAAAACCAAAAAGAAGGCCTTCATCAACATGGGTAAGAGATTCAAAGGCATGGTTCATCAGGTACAGATAATCGAAGAGTCGTCTGAGGAGGACGAAAAATAAGATGAAGAGGCAAGGATCATCCGTGCTGGGGGTTCCAATAATCAAGCTTTCTAAGACGAAGATTACTTTGATGAGCAATATCCTCCGGCTGAGCATAAATACAAGAAGTTGGAGGATAGACTAAAGGCTGTTGAAATTCAAGTCGTTCCTGGTTTAGATTTTGGTGAGTTGGGCTTAGTACCTGGGGTCGTGATTCCCCATAAGTTCAAAATACCGGTCTTCGCCAAGTACGACAAGGTTTCCTGCCTGAAGCTTCATCTAAGGTCTTACGTGTGCAAGATTCACCCACACACTACCGACAAAAAGCTCTGGGTTCATTTCTACCAAGAGAGACTGGATGGGACTCAACTAGAATGGTTCTATCAATTGGAGGGTTCCCGCATCCACACATGGGAAGATCTACCCACCGCTTTTTCTCATCAGTATCAATACAATGCTAACCTCGCTCCAACCCGTACACAACTTCAAATCATGTCTATGGATTCTAGTGAGGGCTTCAAAGATTATGCCCAGAAGTGGAGAGATCTTTCAGGAAGAGTCCAGCCTCCTCTGTCTGATAGAGAGATGGTAGATATGTTCTTGGGTACTTTGTCAGGCCCGTTGTTTAACCATCTGATCGGAAGCTCTTCTGTTGGGTTTACCGGGCTGATATTGACAGGTGAAAGAATAGAAGCTGTTATCAAGAGCGGTAAGATTCAACGGGATGCATATTCAAGTAATGTAAAGAAGCCTTTCCCTGGAAAGAAGGAAACAAATGTTGTGTATGGGGCAAGGGCCTATACCAAGAAGGATCACTGATCCTCTGTTAATGTTGTGTTAATTTCCAACCCTCCATCTGCTCAAAGGCAATCATCCAACAATCAACGATCCGAAATTCCTCAAAGACAGTTCACGAGGATAAGAATGTCACTGTCCCAAGCCTTAAAACATCTATTCAAGGACAATTTAGTGACATTGTGTGATCCACCATCCAATCCAAACATTTCATCACCTAAGTATAATCCAAATGCCAAGTGCGCGTATCATTCCAACAACCATGGGCATGAAACTGATCAATGCTGGGCTCTGAAGAATAAGATTCAAGATCTGATAGACAATAAAACAATTGAATTTGATCCACCTGCTACTCCAAATGTTATAATCGCACCAATTCTTAACCATGGAAAAGGTGTTAATGCAATTGATGATACTACTTTTGTTTCCTCCATTAAAGATTTAACAACTCCCTTAACTACTGTGAAGGATAATCTGCTGAGAGCCGGAGTGTTCTCTGGTTGTTCTAAAAATTGTGTTTGTTGTGATCAACAAATAAATGGGTGCAAGCGGCTGAAGGAAGGTGTGCAATGCTTGGTAAATAGCCGCGAGATCCTGTTTGAGAAGATTCGTACCACCAAAGGTTTAACCAATAAAGCTGAAGACCTGTCCATAATAACCATTTCCAATAAGCCTTTTAGGATCCGCTCAAAGGGTCCTATTAGAATTTCAAATGAACCAACCATTGCTCCTTTAATAATCACTGCCTCTGGGCCTATTCCCTACACCTCCGACAAAGCAGTTCCATGGAACTATTTTGTCGAAGTTTATTATCATGGGGTAAAACAAGATTCTTGGATCAACGAAGACGAAGCTGATGTTACTAATATTGCAGGTTCTAGTAAAGTAACAAGAACAGGGAGGATCTTTTCCCCTATTATCTCTCCTCCGACTACTATGACAACTCTCGTCTGCATAACCAATGACAAGTCTAGTTCCAACACTATAGGAAAAGAGAAAGAAGGTGAGCCTGCTGGGATAGAGGCACCTACCAAAGATGCTGATGTTGAAGAATCCTCCACTCGAGAGATGGAAGAAATCCTGAAAATCCTAAAGAAGAGTGACTTCAAAATAGTTGAGCAACTTGGGCAAACCCCCTAAAAAATCTCCATGATGTCACTATTACTCTGTTCAGACATTCATGCCCAAGCTCTAATCAAGTTCTTGAAAAAAGCCCACGTGCCCCAAGAAACCACAGTTGTAGCAAGTTTAACGGCTGACAATGGATTAGGGTTCTCCGATGCTGATTTGAATCCTATGGGAAGGAACCACAACAAATCATTGCATGTCTCTATTGAGTGTAATGGAACCACCCTGGCATATGTCTTAATTGATACTAGCTCATCCCTAAATGTGTTACCCAAAGGTGCGTTAGATCAGCTAGATTGCGAAGGCCTGGTGTTAAAACCAAGTGATATTGTTGTAAGGGCTTTCAATGGGTCTAAAAGGATAATTCGTGGAGAGGTAGATCTCCTAATTAAAGTTGGCTCACAGATTTTCAACTCTAACTTCTACGTAATGGACATCTGCCCTGCTTATTCATGTTTTCTTGGGCGCTCTTGGATACATGGGGCTGGGGCAGTAACATCCACCCTTCATCAAAAGTTAAAATGACCAGTCAAGGGGAAGATTGTCGATGTTTGTGGTGAAGAGGAATTCATGGTGAGCCACCTCAATTCCTTCAAGTATGTATAAATGGATGGTGAATTCATAGAAACTTCGTGCAAGGCTTTCGAAGTTGTTCCTCCTATGGTTGCCGCCACCAAAATCTCCTCCAACATATCAAAAGCTGATGAAGTTATACCAAGGATGGTTTCACTTAAGGATACTCACGCCATGGTCGAAGATGGAAACTGTACTATCTGGGGACAACTTCCTGACATTCTGTTTAAAGCATACAAATTTGGGTTGGGTTTCACCATCAAAGCTCAGAAAGAGGCCAGGGGCGCTCGCGTGGGACAGCCACCTCTCCGCATAAGAAATCATGAAGTAAATGTTATAGAAGACTCTAACGATGAATGTACTTTTGAAGAATGGATCTACCCTACTGCCGGAGGAAAGCTCAACAACTTACACACAAAGGACTTCATTCCCATCTCCTTCCATGAGGAGTAATTACTGTTTACTATTTTCTGTCAATTCAAGAACTTTTGTCTGTAATTTTTAATTTCTAACAATGACTTTTAAGCCAGGTGCCTTACCCAGGGCACCATGGTCCATTTGTTAAGGGTTTTGTTCATGTTTATTTATCATATGATCATTCAATGAAAACGTTGGACCTTTTGCATTCAAACTTTTCACTCATTGTCTTTATTTTTCTTATTTGCATTTTCAAAATAGCCATGTATCTTACATGCACACACATACACACACACACTTGTAGATCTTCATCCACTCTGGATCTCATTGCCAATGAATCTACTATCTCCAGCTATGATTCCGAACATTCAATCAACCAAGCCGAAGACGAAGGCGAAGGCGAAGAAGATTGTGAAATACCATGGGAACTAGCTAGACTTATGATGCAAAAAGAGAAGGCCATTCAACCTCATGAAGAGCCAATTGAAGTGATCAACCTAGGTACTTAGGAAGACAAGAAAGAGGTCAAGATTGGCGCTAACTTAGAAGACAGTGTTAAAGGTAGATTGGTACAGATGCTACATGACTATGTTGAAGTGTTTGATTGGTTGTATGAAGATATGTGGGGTTTGGATACTGATATAGTAGTCCACCATCTACCAACAAAAGAAGATTGTCCCCCAGTCAAGTAAAAAGTGCATCGTATGCAGCAAGATATTTCTGAAAAGATAAAAGCTGAGGTAATAAAGCAATTCAATGCAGTTTTCCTAGAAGTGACATCATATCCTCAATGGGTTGCGAATGTGGTCCCTGTGTCGAAGAAATATGGGAAGACTCTTATGTGCGTAAACTACAAGGATATAGGGCGAGCCCCAAAGACGATTTCCCACTACCGCATATTGACGTTTTGGTTGACAACACCGCTCAATACAAAGTCTTCTCCTATATGGATGGTTTCTCTAGCTACAATCAAATCAAGATGGATCCTGAAGATATGGAGAAGACCACCTTTGTCACACAATAGGGAATCTTTTGTTACAAGGTCATGCCATTCAGTTTAAAGAATGTAGGGGCAACATATCAACGAGATATAGTGGCTTTATTTCATGATATGATCCATCATGAAATAGAGGTCTATGCGGATGATATGATTGCAAGGTTGCAGACTGAAGAAGAACACCTTGATCATTTACACAAGCTATTTGAAAGGCTGGAAGAACCCCTAGGGTTTGTTGTCAGTGGAAAAGGTATTAAGGTCGACCCTGTGAAGGTCAAAGCTATCCAAGAGATGCCAGCTCCCCATACTGAGAAGGGGTCAGAGGTTTCTTGGGTCGACTCAATTACATCGTAGGATTCATATCTCATTTAACTGCTACTTGTCAGCCACTCTTCAAGCTACTGAAGAAAGATCAAGTAATTAGATAGAATGATGACTGCCAAGTAGCTTTTGACAAGATTAAGGAGTACCTACAAGAACCTCCAATCCTGATGCCTCCAGTCGAAGGAAGACCTCTGATTATTTGCTTGACAGTATTAGAGAACTCAATGGGGTATGTATTGGGCCAACATGACAAGTCTGGCCAAAAAGAGCATGCAATATACTACCTGAGCAAAAATTTTACCAACTGTGAAACAAGATATTCACTGCTCAAGAAAACTTGTTGCGCTCTGGAATGGGCTGCTCGTCGGCTAAGATAGTATATGTTGACTCACACCACTCTATTGATTTCTAAGATGGACCCTATCAAGTATATCTTCAAGAAGCCAGCTCTCTCCGGACGAATAGCTAGATGGAAAATGATTTTGACTAAATATGATATCCAGTACACTACATAAAAGCAACCAAATGAAGTGTATTGGCGGTTTGCACATCAAGTTGTTGATGACTACCAATCTAAAAACTTTGAATTCCTGGACGAGAACATCATGCTAATGATTGACTGTGAAAATCCTGGACCGTATGACGGACCTGAACGAGGATCACGGTGGACTATGGTTTTTGATGGGGCTTCCAACGCTTTGGGTAACGGAATTGGCGCTATGATTGTTTCTCCCAAAGGTTGCCATACACCTTTCACTGCTAGATTATGCTTCGACTGTACGAACAACATGGTTGAGTATGAGGCATGCATCTTAGGTCTAAAGGTTGCCATTGACCTAAGGATCAAGTTATAGAATGTATATGGAGATTCTTCTCTAATAATTAGTCAAGTTAAGAGTGTCCTGGAGGAGCTTTCATCAATGATAAGAAATTTTTACAAAGATTTTCAGCCAAATTCTTCCTAAGTAATGGAATCTTGTACAAACGCAACCATGATTCTACTATACTCCGGTGTATGGACAAGAAGGAGGCAGAGGAGATCATGGAAGACATGCATTATGGTATCTTTGGGACTCACTCTAGTGGACACATTATGGCAAAAAATATTCTAAGGGCTGGGTACTATTGGTCGACTATGGAAACTGATTGTCACCATCACTCAAGGAATTGCCATAAGTGCCAAATTTATGCTGACAAGGTCCATGTACCTCCAATTCCTTTGAACGTCGTGAATGCTTCTTGGCTGTTTGCAATGTGGGGAATTGACATGATTGGAGAGATCAAACCTACTGCTTCCAATGGACACTACTTCATCCTTGTTGCTATTGATTATTTCACCAAATGGGTCGAAGCTGCTTCATTTTCCTCAATCACAAAGAATATTATAGCCAAATTTATTAAGCATAACCTCATCTGTCGCTACGGTGTCCCCGAAAGGATCATCACCGACAATGGAACCAATCTCAACAATGCTATGATTAAAGAGCTTTGTACTCAGTTCAAAATCAAGTATCATAATTCTTCTCCGTACAGACCCAAAATGAATGGCACAGTGGAAGCTGCCAATAAAAACATCAAGAAGATTGTGCAAAAGATTGTGGTAACCTACAAAGACTGGCATGAGATGCTACCATTTCCTCTCTATGGCTACTATACTTCAGCTCGAACGTCAACTGGGGAAACTCCCTTCTCTTTGGTATATGGCATGGAAGTTGTCTTGCCTGTAGAAGTTCAGATTCCTTCCCTAAGGATTATGAAAGAAGTAGGTCTAGGCAAAGACGAATGGATTCAAACTAGGTTGGATCAGCTAAACTTGATTGACGAGAAGCGACTGGATGTTGTTTGTCATGGTCAGATGTACCAAAAGCGTATGATCAAGGCTTTCAACAAAAAGATCAAGCCTCGAGTGTATCAGACTGCCGACTTGGTAATAAAGCGCATCATTCTTCCACAAGGCGATCCCAGGGGCAAATGGACTCCCACATACGAAGGGCCATTGGTTATCAAGAAAGTGTTCTCTGTAGGTGCCATGATGCTAACAACTATGGACGATGAAGATTTCCCGCATCCTGTGAACGTGGACATAGTTAAAAATACTACCCACAAAAATGACCCGCTAGGTTGACATACCTAGGAATAAATAAGGGCATCCTGGAAAACCAAAGAGGTTCAGGCAAAAATTAGGGATATATGCAAGAGATTGTACACCCGGCAAGTCGAAAACCCAAAAGGGCGACTTGTGAAAAAATGGGTATCCTGGTAGACTGAAAACCCGAAAGGGCGGTCCAGGCAAAAGTTAGGGATTAAAGCATACGACTATGTCCTGTTGGATCTTTGCAACTAGTTTTATTACCAAGGTCCAAGTTCAATGGTTCAAGATCAATCCAATCAACTTCTTTTAACGACAGAGGATGATGTTTGAAGACATACGGGCAATAGCAGAGTTGGAACACAATGAGATCACTTCCACATTGCTATTAATTTTTGTTTTCACTTTGTACTATTTTCATTCTTTCGACAATTTCCTCTTACTAGGATTTCTTTCTCCTTGTACAAAAACTCCTATTTTTGGGCAAAGTATCAATACAAATACGTTTTGAAGTCCAAAACTTTTTGTTTTTTCTGTTTGAAGTGCAAAAGTGTCCAATGGCTAAAATTGAATGAACATATGCATATAAACATGATTAACTGTTAACAAAAGTGTGCGTAAAAACAGTAATAAGTATTTACTTAAAAATGTGGGATATCCCTACAGAGTTACTTCAATCAAATTATCCCCACAGAGTTAGATTCATGCAATCCGCTAGCCAGAGTCTCAATCCCTGGAAAACCCTCTTCCAAGTTGAGTTGGAAACCTTGTGGATTTTCTTTCTAGAGAATTTACCTCCCCTGCAGATTATCAAATTTTCTCTTCAACAAGGTTTATTTCCCCAACAAACTGCAAATTCCCTAGTTCGAGTTTACCTCTCAGACTGTTACGAAACAAGGGACCATAACCCCTAATCCGCACAAAATCATGATAACCCTCAATAGATTCGTTACTATCCCTGAAAGTTGTTGTGAAGCCTGGAATCCGACCAGATAATAATTGACTCCTTTCTCTTCAAAGAAAGTTACTACAAAGCCTGGACCCGACCAGATACTAGTTCAACTTCATCTCTTTCAAAGCAAGTTACTATGAAGACTGGACCCGACCAGATACTAGTTCAACTTCATCTATTTCAAAGCAAGTTACTACGAAGCCTGGACCCAACCAGATATTAGTTCAACTTCGTCTCTTTCAAGCAAGTTACTACACAGCCTGGACCCGACCATATACTAATTCAACTTCTCTTTTAAAGCAAGTCACTGTGAAGCCTGGAATCCGACTAAATAACAATTTAACTTCAATTTTATGTAAAGCCTGGAATCCGACCAGATAACAAGATTAATTTCAGTAAGTTGTTGCAAAGCCTGGAATCTGGCCAAATAGCAATTAACTTCATCCTTTCATCTAAGTTACTACAAAACCTGGACCCGACCATATAACATTTAACCTCAAGTTCAAATTGCTGAAACCTGGATCCGACCAGATACCAGTTAACCTAAAGATCAAATTGCTGAAGCATGGACCCGGATAGATAACAGTGAATCTCAATTTCAAGTTATTGAAGCCTGGACCCGACCAGATAGCAGTTTAACTCCTATAAATCACTAGCAAAACTCCACTTCTCCAGTAGAGTTTTCCACTATCCCCAGTAAGTTGTTGTAAAGCCTAGAATTCGACCAGATAACAGATGACTTCACTATCCATAGCAAGTTGTTGTGAAACCTGGATTTTGACTAGATAATAGCTAACTTTAAAATCCCCAGTAGAGCAATGGACAACTAAAACTCCTGAACTCTAGTTCCTAAGAAAAATCAAGGTCCCCCGGTGGAGTTTTCCTCAAACAACAAAACAGGAATCCCCAGCGGAAGCATTCTAAGTAAAGTTTAAAGATACACATAATCTTCAACAGCAGTTTTGGATTTGACTTCCCAAAGCTCCCCAGTATTTGTCAAGGATTTATTTTCCCAGACAAAGATATAATTCAACAGTATTTCACATTAATACATCATATTACATACATGATAGATGCATACAACATAATCTCATTTATTTTGAGAACATCGTCCAGCCATGCATACATCTGTATGCAACTAACCCTCTTCCTTGCAGGAAAATTCAATCAATAAGACAAAAGACCTCTTCGGGTGTAAATTTATTCTCTTTCAGTTATCAACAGGAAATTACCACAAACATTTCTTAAATAGGTCAGAGATTAATTCCTGAAACAAGCTAAGGCAACTATCTTTACGACCAACAAAAATCGAGTTCCAGATTAATACCTGAAACAAGACAAGACAACTATCTGTGAACAACTAATTGAAGATTAATACCTAAAAAAAGATAGGACAACTATTTACATGAAGAATATTGAAGATTAACTCTCGAAACAAGACGGGGAAACTGTCTTTCTTTCTCTTTGGTCAAATAAAGATCAACTCCCGAAACAAGACGGGGCGACTATCCTTATTACCAATGGTATAAACTCCCAAAACAGGATGGGTTTACCAACAAAACGATTGCATATCAATTCCCAAAATGGGACGGGGTGACTATCTACACGACAAACGCTTCCTTCAATACTCCTGCTAGTTCAGTTTAAATCAACCAATGATTTATCCTGACTCTGTTCCCGTAGACATTGTTGTACCCCAAAATTTGCCCTCCCATATTCTTCAAGGTTTGCTAAGATCATGCTTCAAAATCTCCCAAGGGTTGCACAGTCCAATTGCCTCCTAACAGTCAAAAATTAGGGTTTTGGTGCTGGCAAAGAAATTGAAGTTTCCAAGGGTCCAAACAAGTCCCACATGCCTACATACATTGTCAAGCATCCATATGCCAAGTTTCAAGACTCACAGCATCAAATTGCACAGTCAAAAACCCTAAATGCTTCACAGTCAACTGTAGGGGCAAAATGGTCATTTGACAGTCAAAGTCCAAATTTTTGGTCAACATCTTATTTTGAAGCCACAAACATCATTTGATCAATTCTTGATCATGATTCTCAAAGCATGGCTCAAAAAATCTCAAGATGCAAAAGTTTCCATTTTTGGACAGTTGAAAAAGTCAACTGCAAATTGACCAGGGCATAACTTCTTCATGGTTTATCAGAAAAATCCCATCCAAAGCTCATTTTGAAGAGAATGAAATTTCCTACAACTCATCTTCACACTTCAAGTCCAAGAAATGCTCTCACAAAAAGTTATCAATTTCAACATTATAGGTCATTTTCAAAAGTCAACAAAAAGGCACTTTAAGTCAAAGACCATAACTTGAGATTGGTAAATAAAAATGACATCGGACAAAAGACATTGGTTAGAGGACTTCAAGACCTTTCCAAAATGTCAAAGAACATGATCAAAGCTTAAAAATTGAGCAAGATATGTCTTGTGGAAGTTAGGAAAGTTTTGGGAATTTTGAAAAGTCAACTTTGCATAAAAAGCCTCAAAATTACTAATGGGCCTCAATTTCTTCCATGAATCATTACCCAAAGGCTATGCACGACCCATTAAGCTAAAAGGGAGTTATTTTCTTATTTTTAATTAATTAATTGAATTTTTAATCTTATTAATTAATTTAATTAAAATTAATTATGAGAAAAATACTAAATCATGTTTTTTAAATCTTTTTATGCAGCAAATTCTTCCATCATGAATCAAATATTTCGTGCATCATTCAAAAAGGAAAGATTCTACACAATTGGCAAGTTTCCATGGCAAAAAGATTTGAAAAAAGATGTAACAAAATCAAATATTTGAATCATGAATGCATAGACTTTGGGCCTGGTTTTCTTGACCTAATTCTATCCACATACATATGCAAAGCTAACCTAATGCATACAGACACAGAAGCTGCGCAGAAAAGGAAGAACAACATTGCATTTTTTTGACAAAAAGTTGAAAACTGTTTTGATACCTAGAGCTCGTTTCAAGGCTCCAAAAGGATTCCAAAACATTGTTGGACCATCAAGGAACGTGTTGCAATCAAGAACACATCTCATGACCTCAAGAATTGGTAGAACCACGTTGCACTTTTCATGAACTTTTCAATTATCGTGTTTTAATTTCCAGGCATTGTTCATGCATTTTAACTGTTGATTTATACTAACAATGACATTCTGAAGCTAATGGTACTACTCAATTGAAGTATGGCTGCCTAAATAAGAATCCACCATTAACGTCCTCTAGGGTTTCAGAAGCTTTGATTTAGGGGTTTTCACATCTGGAAAAATTGGACATCCAAACCTATGCCAATGGATTCGTGACATCCAAACGAAGCAAATCCACACCTCGCACCTTTTTTATATTTGCTTATGCGCTAATCGTTATTTTTCCTGGGCTTGTTTAGTGGGGGTTTAAAACCCCCGCTATTTGATTATGTTACAGGGACGAAGACGAAGAAGATGCTGGCGTGTCTGAGCATGGTTGGAGGATTTAAATGTTAGCGCGTTTTTAATTGTTTCAGGATAACGTTGTTTTTTTATATATATTATTTATGTTCTATAATATTAACAAACACGCGCGTTGGTTCAGTTGGCAGTTGAGTTGTCATGCAGATACTGGGACCTGGGTTCGATTCCCAGGTCCCCCCACTTATTCCATAATTTTTCTCTTAAGGCGTTTCTATGCAGCGTTCCTTCAAGGCTTCACCATACACCCTCATGCTCTGGCTTGACAAATGGCTTCATGATCAATCCAAAGGCCAAAATATGGAGACTACCATACACGCTCAGTCAACCACAAGCATGTGATCCTGGAAAGTCAAAAAGGGCCTGGGTTGCAGTGGGCCAAAAATACTCCAGCAAACCTCCAAATTGGGTCAGACACCCCCAGTGTTTGTATTTTTTTTAATTTCCTTTTCTTTTCTTTTAATTATTTTAATTGTTTTCTTTAAATTCCAATAATTAATTTTCATAATTAAAAAAACCAGAAACAAAAATATGTCAATTAATTTATTTAGTAAATATTTTTGTAAATAAATGTCAAATAATTAATTTAGTAAAATTAGGTTTTCAATTTTAATCTTTTCTTAAATAACTAAAATATGTAGAAATTAGGTTTTTAGCATTTTTATCCTTTTTCTTAATAAATAATTTTTTCTTATTATCATTATTATTAATTACTAATTTATTTTGTAAATAAATATGTAAATAATTAATTAGCATAAATTAGGTTAAACTTTAATATTTTTTTTCATTAATAATTAAAACAACTTAGAATTAGGGTTTCTTTTAATTTTAATTTTTATCTTCTTTATTTTCATTAAATACCAAAAACCTAAAAAAACATTTCTTTTCTTTAATTTAATAATTAATTAGCTTTTCTTATTTCAATTTAATTTCAAAAGGGGATCAACGCCCTCGAATATTCGATTCTAATTTATTTTCGCGCATTTATTCTTATTTATCTTTCTTGTAAATATTATGTAACTGTTCAAGCCATGTAATAGTAACTAGGTTTTACTTTCCGCATTTTTATTCAAAAACGGGTCTTTGTTAATTTGGCGATGTATAGACCCGCGCCTTGTAATAGCGTAGGACTTTACTTTCCGCACTTTAATTTCCGCACTTTTAAACTGCTAAACTTTGCATGAAAGAATGAATGGCCTAAATTAAAAAACAAGTGTAGCTCACCAAATGTATGATCAAAGACAAATATAAACATGAAAACAATACACAAATTCACACACCACTCTTAGGGTACGCCTCACTGTTGCCTTGCCTTCGAAACGTGGTCGTCGAGTATAGGACGTCTTAGTGAGTCCTTATGTCCATTGATCTAGTTGCCTCGAACAAGTTGCCTCGAAATGGTTGCCTAGGAACAGTTGCCTCGAAACGGTTGCCTCAGAGGGTAGCTTCTAAGGTGTCCTATTGTTGCTCTGGTGACCACACTGTCCCTACAAACGAATTGACCCGAACACCTCCAACGGTGGTGCTACCTACCTCTCAATGGTGGGATGGCACTATCTTAAGGACATTTACACAGCCTAATTCCTTAGGGTAGGTAGATGACTCATAGATACTTGCTCTATTCAAAAACAAATCAAAACTCTTTTCACACCGACACTTTTCAAAAAGCTTTCAAAATAATTTTTCAAACACTCTTGAGGACTGATACAAGAGTCGATCTGAAATCTTTAAGCGAAACTTTTTCAAACCCACTCACAATTGAAAAGCAAACACTTCTGAAAACACAATGAGCAAGTATCTAAGAGCCCGTGGATAACCATGGATAGAAAGGGTGCTAACACCTTCCCTTTCTATAAATCTACCTCCCGAACCGAGAAACTATCTCATAAGGAATTTTGCTGTGCTTTTGTCCTGTCCATGTTGGAGAAAATAAAAGACGGTGGCGACTCTTGCTTCCGCGACATTTCGCGAACCAGCGTTAAACAGTCAGTTCCAGATCCACCGATCACAGAACTGGTGACTCTGCTGGGGACTCTTATAAAGTGAGGTGTACCTTAGGACTAAGATCACTTGTGTTTTCAATTGTCTGAACTGTTTGCTTTATTATTGTGGGCTGTCTCGGGAGTTCTATAGATCCTAACCCGGATCTGGGGATACCTTCTTATAAAGTAGCAACAAGACTGTGAGGGAACTGTGCGGGGTATACCGACATGGTTGAAGTAGTCTGCTACGTTGATGTGGCACTTTGGTGTGTACCGGTAACCCTTGAGTTCAGTCAAGGAGAGTACGGGGCCTCCGCGTGGTGTCGTGAAGCATCAACTGACCTTAGGAACCTTAATTGAACCATCTTGGCCTCTTTAGGGTAGTGAGATAACTGACTTTGGTGCAGTCCGAGGTTGGTTGATACTCGATACTACACTCAATTGAGGGTTGTTTTCTTGGAATATTTCGGTCGCCAGTTCAGTGGCTAAATCGAAACGATGAACAATGAGAACAGTCCAGTGATATTGGGACCCTTAGAACCCGGTTACTTCTGATAGGACAGGTTGAGCCCACCAACTTCAAGAGGGTAATACCCAGACCCCATGCTGGCCTAAACTCTAAAGGTTGTGGTGTGACTTGTGTGCCTTACCATGTTTGCCCTTATGAATATTTGTGGTGTGTTCAATCATAGCATCATGACATCATACAGCATCATATGCATTGACTAACCATTTCAGGGGTTCGAATCTTCATCTTTGTTCTTGTTTTGTAGGACATGGAAACTGTTCGCAGAAAGACAATTCAGATCAGCCTTGTAAGGATCCCTCCTCAGCTTAAGGAGCTTATATCCAGGATTCCCGAGAGCTCTTCTTTCAGTGAGAGGCATGGAAGACTCATCAGCTTGGTCAACACCAACATTGAGGAAGATATGATAAAGGTCCTGTTCCAGTTCTTTAACCCTCTGTACCACTGTTTTACTTTCCTGGATTATCAACTGGTGCCTACATTGGAAGAGTTCTCCCGGCTTCTGAAGATCCCTATCCTTAGTCAACTACCCTGCAACGGTACGGAAAAGGAACCCAAACTTGAAGAGATTGCTAAAGCACTACGCCTACAACTGTCTGACCTCAAGGGACATTGGGAAGTTAGAAGTGGTATCAAAGGGTTCTTAGCCAGGTTTCTGTTTGAAAAGGCCCAAGAATGTTGGAACTCCCTTGACCTGCAAGCCTTTGAAGAAATTGTGGCTCTCCTTGTCTATGGATTGGTTTTGTTCCCGAATCCAGATCAGCTTATAGATATCAGTGTTGTCCAGATCTTCATGTCCAGGAATCCTATACCTACGTTTCTTGGGGACATCCTTCACTCATGTTACACTCGAACCATGAGAAAAAGAGGTGTTCTTATATGCTGTGCTCCCCTCCTGGGAAGGTGGTTTATTTCGCACCTTCCACAATCAGTCTTGAAGAATGAGCGGGGTTTGAGATGGTCACAACGATTGATGACTCTTACACATGCAGATATACATTGGTGCTCTCGGTCCAGAGAGGATGTCACTATCATTGATCGATGCGGGGAGTACCCTAATGTTCCTTTGCTTGGAATCAGAGGAGGTATTACTTACAACCCGTGTCTGGCTTGGAGACAGTTTGGTTATGCTCGGAGGGATGGTCCTCATGACATGTTAATTCCTGACATAGTTTTTGACTTCGACAATGATGCACAAGGACTTCGCCAGAGATTTATCAGAGCTTGGAGGATGCCAAGTAGGATAGACAGCAAGACACTGGGGCACAGGAACTCCACCCCGTTGGAGCCTTATCTCAAGTGGGTACGAGCCCGCTCCCAGAAGTTAGTGATGCCATATCCTCATGTTCTCCCTGTGATCAAGGAGCCAGTTTTGGAAGGAGAGGTGTCCTACACCATTCAACATCCTGACATGCCTACATCCTGGGAAGAAATGCAGAAGAGTTGGATCCAGCTTAAGGAAGAACGGAATTCTCTTGAGTCCAGTCTACATGCTAGTGAGAAGAAGGTCTTGGAGCTCACCCGCCTACTGCACGAGGAAAGGAATCTCAACACCTACATTGCTCCAAAGAGGATGCGCAGTGTCTTTTGGGGTTGATTTTCTTTTGTAATGTTTGCCCATGAGGCCCTGATGTACTGAATAATTATTTCTTAATAATAACGTGTGTTCCTTTTTGTCTACAACAAATTTGAACTTTCGAACCCTTGAATGCATTGCATAAACACATATCATGCATCATGTGCATAGCAGGTACTCTTCGTTTCAGGTTGCTTAATGTTCTTCGCTGTTTATTTCAGCACCATGAACCCTGAATCATCTACCGAGCAGTCTATCAAGGCCCTTCAGGCTCAGAACGCCCAATTCTAAGAGCTGATTATGAGTTTGGCCCAAGGTCAAGAGGAGCTGAAGGCTCTGCTGGTCAAGAAGAAGAAGAAGAAGAGAACTGTTCTATTCAACACGGGTCGGAGGTTTGGTAACACACTGCAGAATGAGGAAGCTGGTTCTTCTGTAGGCAAAGGCAGTCCCCAGGGGGGAAGGGCTCCAAGTCCGGTGGTCTCTGACAACGAGACTGATTTTAATGAAGAGCAGTATCCTCCAGCTGAAGACAGATACAAGCAGTTGGAAGACCGTCTGAATGCCATGGAAATTCAACAGGTGCCTGGTTTGGATTTCGGAGACTTGGGTCTATCTTCTGGTGTGGTCATTCCACACAAGTTCAAAGCACCATCTTTCGTAAAGTATGACGGGGCATCCTGCCCTAAGCTACATCTCAGATCTTATGTGCAGAAGATACAGCCGTATACTATGGACAAGAACTTGTGGATCCACTTCTTCTAGGAGAGTCTTTCAGGGACTCATCTCGAATGGTTCTATCAGCTGGATGGAACCAAGGTTCATAACTGGGAGGAGTTGGCTACTGCTTTTTACAAGCAGTATCAATATAATGCCGACCTCGCTCCTACACGTACCCAACTCCAGGGTATGTCGCTAGGATCGGGAGAAGGTTTTAAAGAGTATGCGCAGAAGTGGAGGGATCTGGCTGGAAGGGTGCAGCCACCATTAACAGACCGTGAGCTGGTAGATATGTTCTTGGGGACCCTATCCGGGCCATTCTTCAATCATCTCATTGGCAATTCATCTGCAGGGTTCACAGACCTCATTCTGACTGGGGAAAGGATAGAGGCAGGTATGAAATCAGGTAAAATTCAGAAGGGTGCGTCCTCAAGTTCTGAAAAGAAGCCTTTCAAAAAGGAGGCCAGTGTTGTGTATGGGCCTAGGAGGAAAGACAAACCAGAGCGCCGCCAAACTGTCAACACGGTGGTAATTGCTAAGCCTGCTGCCGCTCCTCGGCAAGCTAATCAACCAAGGGGTGAGAGACCCAGAAGAGAATTCACTCGGCTGAGTATGACCTTGTCACAAGTTTTGCCGCAACTGCTATCGACCAACTTGGTGACCATCAGAGAGGCTCCGAAGGTCGTGAATACTGCATCTCCTAAGTATAATCCAAATGCCCGCTGTGCTTATCACTCCGATAGCCTGGGGCATTCTACTGATGACTGTTGGGCCCTTAGAAACAAGGTTCAGGACCTTATTGATGCGAAGGAGGTACAGTTTGAGGCACCTGAGAAACCCAATGTAGTGACAGCTCCCCTGCCTAATCATGGGGTGAATGCTATCAGGGATGGTGACGAAGTGGAAGAATCAGAGTTCGATAGTTGGATCTACCCGACGACCGACGGTGGACTGACCAATTGGACCGCGAAAGATCACATACCTGTTACTTTTGTTACGCAGTAATGAATTCCTTTGTTTTTATTATTTGTAATAAACAATAAATTGAAACTTTATGGCCCGGTGTCTTACCCGGGGCACCGTTGGCTTCATTTGTGAGGGCTTATTAATTGTCATTTCCATATATCATGAATAAAGACATTGGACGTTTTTTCGCATTTCAAATCTTGTGCTCCGTTTCTTTCTTTCTTTATATTGCAAAACAGTTGTATTTACACACACTCACCCATACAGGTTTCAATCCACTCTGGATCTCACTGGTAACGACTCTGCTACTGCCAGTTATGACTTCGAAAATCCGATCAACTTAGCCGAAGACGAAGGTGAAGATGATTGCGAAGTGCCTGGAGAGCTTGCAAGACTGTTACTCCAGGAAGAGAGGGTCATTCAGCCACATGAAGAGCCAGTGGAAACGATAAATCTGGGTACTGAGACAGATAGAAAGGAAGTCAAGATTGGTGCTAATCTGGAGCTCAGCGTGAAACAACGGTTGACTCAAATGTTACATGATTATGTGGAGATCTTTGCCTGGTCCTACGAAGACATGCATGGGTTGGATACCGACATTGTGGTCCATCACTTGCCTACCAAGGAAGAATGCCCTCCGGTTAAGCAAAAGGTCCGCCGTATGCGTCCAGAGATGTCTGAGAAGATCAAAGCTGAGGTTATGAAGCAATTCGATGCCGGGTTTCTTGCAGTGACTTCTTACCCTCAGTGGGTTGCCAATGTGGTGCCAATGCCAAAGAAAGATGGTAAGGTCAGAATGTGTGTTGATTACAGGGATCTGAACAGGGCCAGCCCCAAGGATGACTTCCCCCTACCTCACATCGACGTTCTGGTTGACAATACTGCCCAGCACAAGGTGTTCTCCTTCATGGATGGTTTTTCAGGTTATAATCAAATCAAGATGGCTCCTGAGGACATGGAAAAGACGACCTTTGTTACTCAGTGGGGCACCTTCTGCTACAAGGTCATGCCATTCGGGTTGAAAAATGCTGGGGCAACCTACCAACGTGCCATGGTTGCTTTATTTCATCATGAGATAGAAGTGTATGTCGACGACATGATTGCAAGGTCCCAAACTGAGGAGGAACACCTTGACCATCTGCAAAAGTTGTTTGACCGTCTGAAGTTGTACAAGCTGAGATTGAACCCGAACAAGTGCACCTTTGGGGTAAGATCTGGGAAGTTGCTAGGCTTCGTCGTGAGCGACAAAGGTATTCAAGTGGACCCTGCCAAGGTTAAAGCCATTCAAGAGATGCCAGTTCCCAAGACAGAGAAAGAGGTCAGAAGCTTTCTAGGACGTCTGAATTACATTGCCCGATTCATCTCGCACCTAACTGCTACCTGTGAACCAATCTTCAAGCTGTTGAAGAGAGATCAGGTAGTACGTTGGAATGATGAATGTCAGGCCGCTTTTGACAAAATCAAAGAGTATCTCTAAGAACCACCCATTCTTATGCCACCGGTTGAAGGGAGACCTCTAATACTATACCTGACAGTACTTGACAGCTCAATGGGGTGTGTGTTGGGGCAGCATGACGAGTCTGGCCGAAAAGAGCACGCCATTTATTACCTTAGCAAAAAGTTTACCGAATGTGAGACCCGATACTCACTGCTCGAGAAAACTTGCTGCGCTTTGGTATGGGCTGCTCGTCGGCTGAGACAGTATATGCTGACTCACACTACTCTGTTGATATCAAAGATGGATCCAATAAAGTACATATTCGAAAAGCCTGCTCTGTCTGGAAGAATAGCAAGATGGCAGATGATCTTAACAGAATACGACATCCAGTACACGACTCAGAAAGCTATCAAAGGAAGTGTATTGGCAGACCACTTGGCACACCAGGCAGTAGAAGACTACCAGTCAATGAACTTCGAGTTTCCAGACGAGAGCATCATGATAGTAACTGATTGTGAAGTACCTGGACCGGATGAAGGACCCGAGGAAGGATCCCGATGGTCTATGCACTTTGATGGAGCCTCCAACGCTTTGGGTAACGGTATCGGTGCTGTAATCATATCCCCTCAAGGCACTCATACTCCACTCACTGCCCGGCTATGTTTCAACTGCACCAACAACATGGCGGAGTATGAGGCATGCATCATGGGTCTTCAAGTTGCGATTGACTTAAGGATCAAGTTTATGAGTGTCTTCGGAGATTCCGCTCTCGTGATCAATCAGATCAAAGGCGAGTGGGATACGAAACATCCGAATCTTATTCCTTACAGAGAATGTGTGTTGACACTGATCCCCCATTTCACAGAGATAACTTTTAAACACTTCCCAAGAGAGGAGAATTAGTTGGCGGACGCGTTAGCTACGATGTCTTCCATGTTCAAAGTCAAATGGGACAATGAGGCTCCCCGGGTCATCATCTGGAAACTGGACGAACCGGCATATTGTTATAATCTTGAGGCTGAGGTAGTGACTGAAAAACCCTGGTATCATGAGGTGAAGAGGTACTTGGAAGCTCAGGAATACCCTGAAGGTGCGTCTGTCAACGACAAGAAATTTCTGAGAAGGTTCGCAGCGAAGTTCTTCCTTAGTAATGGAATTCTATACAAGCGAAACCATGATTCGACCTTACTGCGTTGTGTGGATAAAACTGAAGCAGAAAGGATCATGGTAGAGCTACATGAAGGTACCTTCGGAATGCATTCCAGTGGACATACCATGGCAAAGAAAATCCTCCGGGCAGGATATTTTTGGTCCACAATGGAAGCTGACTGTTACCAACATTCTCGGACATGTCACAAATGCCAGATATATGCTGATAAAGTGCACGTTCCTCCAGTTCCTCTGAATGTCTTGACTGCACCTTGGCCTTTTGCGATGTGGGGCATAAATATGATCGGCGAGATTAAACCTACGGCATCCAACGAGCATCGCTTCATCCTAGTGGCGATTGATTACTTTACGAAGTGGGTTGAAGCAGCTTCCTACGCTACGGTAACCAAGAATGTTGTGGCACGGTTCATTCGACATAACCTGATCTGTCGATACAGCGTCCCGGAAAGAATCATTACAGACAACGGTACCAATCTCAACAACAAAATGATCACTGAGCTCTGCGAGCAGTTCAAAATACAGCACCACAACTCTTCTCCTTACCGACCGAAGATGAATGGGGCTGTTGAAGCAGCTAATAAGAATATCAAAAAGATTGTGCAGAAGATGACAGTGACTTATAAAGATTGGCACGAGATGTTACCGTTCGCTCTTCATGGGTACCGTACCTCAGCAAGAACGTCAACCGGGGCAACTTCTTTTTCCTTGGTCTACGGCATGGAGGCAGTCTTGCCGATTGAAGTCCAGATACCCTCTCTCCGGATAATGAAGGATGCAGATCTGAGCGAAGATGACTGGATCCAGACTCGACTTGATCAATTAAATCTAATTAACGAAAAGAGACTCACTGCTATTTGTCATGGTCAAACGTATCAAAAACGGATGATCAGGGCATTTAACAAAAAGGTCAGACCACAAGAATATCAAGTTGGGGACCTGGTAATCAAGCGCATCATCCTTCCTCAGAGTGATCCCAGGGGCAAATGGACCCCTACCTACGAAGGGCCATTTGTGGTTAAACACGTGTTCTCAGGAGGAGCCATGATCCTGACCACCATGGATGGTGACGACCTTCCTCACCCCGCCAATGCAGACATAGTAAAAAGATACTACGCATGATAAAAGACCCGCTAGGTTGACATACCTAGGCAAAAATTAGGGCTTCCCGGCGAACCAAAAGGGTTCGGGCAAAATGAGGGATGAAATGAAAAAAATTTGTACACCCGGCAAGTCGAAAACCTGAAAAGGCGGCTTAGGCAAAAATGGGTATCCCGGTGGACTGAAAACCCGAAAGGGCGGTCCAGGAAAAAGTTAGGAATTAAAGCGTAATACTATGTCTCATTGGATCACCTTGCATCCAGAATCCGGTATCAACTATCAAGTTCAGACGGCATCGATCAATCAGCTTCATCGTCAGCTGAGCAGCAAAGTGATGAGACGCTCGAAGATATAAAGGCGATAGCAGAGTTGGAACCCAGTGGGATTATTCTTTTCACATAGCTGTTTTGTTTTCCCTTTGTACAAATTGTATAAACTCTGTTGTTCGGCGGCGTTCTCTTACTAGGACGTCAGCCTCTTGTACATAAATGCCTATTTACAGGCAAATCCAAAAATCAATATAAATTCACTTTTCAGACAAATTGCCATTTGTTTTCCTTTTTCTGTTTTGTCTTGCGAAGAACGTCCAAGGTTCAATTTATGATATATGCATTTGACACTAATTGCTAACTCATAAATATTTGCACGCGAAACAAAGGATTAATTACAGGTAACATTAAAAACAGGGGCAATAATGAGTTGTCTAAGCGATCTAATTGCTCTGTCCACCAAGGTACCAAGGTAGGTTCAGCTGAAGAACATAACCAAGATATCTTAGTTCCCCAGAGAGTGAGCCAGCAAGTCAACATACTCTCCCCAAGCAAAGTTATACTGTCATCCTTATGGAAGTTGGATTATCCCCAACAGATCTCAACATTCCTCAGCGCAGTATACAGACATTCTTAACAAGCATCCCCGGTAGTCTTGATCTGAGATTGTTCCCCGGTGGTATACCAGACGTTCAGTGGAGCCACTTCCCCAAGTACAGTCCAAATTTTCCCCAGGAGAGTCCAATCAATCTCCCCAGCAAGAAGCTTATCCCCAGTAGATTCTGGAAGCTTGTCACCTGCAGAGCTCGAACGCATCTCCCCGGCTTTATTCAGAAAGTTATTTCCCCACCAGGATATAACTGGGTAATCCTCAGCCAATAACCACGGAAAGATCGTCCCCGGCGAGTCTTCCTATCCCCCAGCGGAGTTCATCAAATTCCTTCAACATAACACATCAATGGTATCCCCGGCGGAGTTATCATCAACCTCAGCAGAGAATCTCTCTTCCCCACAGAGTTCACTCCCCGCAGAGTAATTTATTCGCCAAGTTTATTCCCCAATGGAGTCATCTTCTCCTACCGGTATTCTTGCAACCATCATCCCCAGCGGAAACAAGAAGCCCTACTATTCAGCATCAGCCCAGGATTTAACTTCCCGGCACCCGTCAAGGATTTACTTTCCTAATACAAAAACATACATTCATAAACATCGCATTTTCATACATTATAGCATGCATATACGCATCACGAACATACAATCTCACTTATTCTGAGAACATCTCGCATGTCATACATCATGACATCGCATACAATTAACGTTTTGTCTTTTCAGGACAAAGGTTAATACAAAGATGATTACCATCAACGGTCGCAACTAAAGATCCGATTCATGTATCTTGCCAGGGTGTATCTGTTGACGACTGATTCCAGACTCGATTCTTGTATCTTGCCAGGGCACGTCTGAAGAGTTTGAGGATCTGATTCCTGTATCTTGCCAGGGTGTATCTGTTGACGACTAACATTACCAGACTCGATTCCTGTATCTTGCCAGGGCACGTCTGAAGAGTTTGAGGATCTGATTCCTGTATCTTGCCAGGGTGTATCTGTTGACGACTAACATTACCAGACTCGATTCCTGTATCTTGCCAGGGCACGTCTGAAGAGTTTGAGGATCCGATTCTTGTATCTTGCCAGGGTGTATCTGTTGACGACTAACAGTACCAGACTCGATTCCTGTATCTTGCCAGGGCACGTCTAAAGAGTTTGAGGATCTGATTCCTGTATCTTGCCAGGGTGTATCTGTTGACGACTAACAGTACCAGACTCGATTCATGTATCTTGTCAGGGCACGTCTGAAGGGTTCGAAGATCCGATTCCTGTATCTTTCCAGGGTGTATCTGTTGACGACTAACATTACCAGACTCGATTCTTGTATCTTTCCAGGGCACGTCTGAAGGGTTCGAAGATCTGATTCCTGTATCTTGCCAGGGTGTATCTGTTGACGACCAACATTACCAGACTCGATTCATGTATCTTGCCAGGGCACGTCTGAAGGGTTCGAAGATCTGATTCCTGTATCTTGCCAGGGTGTATCTGTTGATGACCAACATTACCAGACTCGATTCTTGTATCTCGCCAGGGCACGTCTGAAGAGTTCGAAGATCCGATTCCTGTATCTCGCCAGGGTGTATCTGTTGACGACTATATTCTCCGGACTCGATTCCTGTATCTTGCCAGGGCACGTCTGAAGAGTTTAAAGATTCGATTCTTGTAACCAGCCAGGGCGCATCTACATAAAGGGTTTGAAGATCAACTCCTGTAACAGGCCAGGTAATTATCTTTCTTTCTCAGGTACGCAAGTTCTCGCTAAGGAATCTCTTACGCGATCGACAACCTCCAAATGGCATCTATAAGCCCATTCCCGACAAGGTACTGTCATACTTCCAGATGGCATCTATAAGCCCATCCTCCTGTCCATCATCACTCCAACATGGCATCTGTAAGCCCATTCCCGCTATCACACTGCTGATACTCTACTATGTGAGTGCAAATTTATGGGCACTCTAGTGTTCAATCATCTTCCACCTTCGGATTACGAAAGGCACGCTAGCCAATCTACATCCTCAGGTCTAAGAAGATTGAACAGGGGCAACTGTTGTACCCCAAAATTTTCCCTCCCATATTCTTCAAGGTTTGCTAAGATCATGCTTCAAAATCTCCCAAGGGTTGCACAGTCCAATTGCCTCCTAACAGTCAAAAATTAGGGTTTTGGTGCTGGCAAAGAAATTGAAGTTTCCAAGGGTCCAAACAAGTCCCACATGCCTACATACATTGTCAAGCATCCATATGCCAAGTTTCAAGACTCACAACATCAAATTGCACAGTCAAAAACCCTAAATGCTTCACAGTCAACTGTAGGGACAAAATGGTCATTTGACAGTCAAAGTCCAAATTTTTGGTCAACATCTTATTTTGAAGCCACAAACATCATTTGATCAATTCTTGATCACGATTCTCAAAGCATGGCTCAAAAAATCTCAAGATGCAAAAGTTTCCATTTTTGGACAATTGAAAAAGTCAACTGCAAATTGACCAGGGCATAACTTCTTCATGGTTTATCAGAAAAATCCCATCCAAATCTCATTTTGAAGAGAATGACATTTCCTACAACTCATCTTCACACTTCAAGTCCAAGAAATGCTCTCACAAAAAGTTATCAATTTCAACATTATAGGTCATTTTCAAAAGTCAACAAAAAGGCACTTTAAGTCAAAGACCATAACTTGAGATTGGTAAATCAAAATGACATGGGACCAAAGACATTGGTTATAGGACTTCAAGACCTTTCCAAAATGTCCAAGAACATGATCAAAGCTTAAAAATTGAGCAAGATATGCCTTGTGGAAGTTGGGAAATTTTTGGGAATTTTGAAAAGTCAACTTTGCATAAAAAGCCTCAAAATTACTAATGGGCCTCAATTTCTTCCATGAATCATTACCCAAAGGCTATGCACGACCCATTAAGCTAAAAGGGAGTTATTTTATTATTTTTAATTAATTAATTGAATTCTTAATCTTATTAATTCATTTAATTAAAATTAATTATGAGAAAAATACTAAATCATGTTTTTTAAATCTTTTTATGCAGAAAATTCTTCCATCATGAATCAAATATTTCGTGCATCATTCAAAAAGGAAAGATTCTACACAATTGGAAAGTTTCCATGGCAAAAAGATTTGAAAAAAGATGTAACAAAATCAAATATTTGAATCATGAATGCATAGACTTTGGGCCTGGTTTTCTTGACCTAATTCCATCCACATACATATGCAAAGCTAACCTAATGCATATAGACACAGAAGCTGCGCAGAAAAGGAAGAACAACATTGCATTTTTTTGACAAAAAGTTGAAAACTGTTTTGATACCTAGAGCTCGTTTCAAGGCTCCAAAAGGATTCCAAAACATTGCTGGACCATCAAGGAACGTGTTGCAATCAAGAACACATCTCCTGACCTCAAGAATTGGTAGAACCACGTTGCACTTTTCATGAACTTTTCAATTATCGTATTTTAATTTCCAGGCATTGTTCATGCATTTTAACTGTTGATTTATACTAACAATGACATTCTGAAGCTAATGGTACTACTCAATTGAAGTATGGCTTCCTAAATAAGAATCCACCATTAACGTCCTCTAGGGTTTCAGAAGCTTTGATTTAGGGGTTTTCACATCTGGAAAAATTGGACAACCAAACATATGCCAATGGATTCGTGACATCCAAACGAAGCAAATCCACACCTCGCACCTTTTTTATATTTGCTTATGCGCTAATCGTTATTTTTCCTGGGCTTGTTTAGTGGGGGTTTAAAACCCCCGCTATTTGATTATGTTACAGGGACGAAGACGAAGAAGATGCTGGCGTGTCTGAGCATGGTTGGAGGATTTGAATGTTAGCGCGTTTTTAATTGTTTCAGGATAACGTTGTTTTTTTATATATATTATTTATGTTCTATAATATTAACAAACACGCGCGTTGGTTCAGTTGGCAGTTGAGTTGTCATGCAGATACTGGGACCTGGGTTCGATTCCCAGGTCCCCCCACTTATTCCATAATTTTTCTCTTAAGGCGTTTCTATGCAGCGTTCCTTCAAGGCTTCACCATACACCATCATGCTCTGGCTTGACAAATGGCTTCATGATCAATCCAAAGGCCAAAATGTGGAGACTACCATACACGCTCAATCAACCACAAGCATGTGATCCTGGAAAGTCAAAAAGGGCTTGGGTTGCAGTGGGCCAAAAATACTCCAGCAAACCTCCAAATTGGGTCAGACACCCCTAGTGTTTGTATTTTTTTTAATTTCCTTTTCTTTTCTTTTAATTATTTTAATTGTTTTCTTTAAATTCCAATAATTAATTTTCATAATTAAAAAAACCAGAAACAAAAATATGTCAATTAATTTATTTAGTAAATATTTTTGAAAATAAATGTCAAATAATTAATTTAGTAAAATTAGGTTTTCAATTTTAATCTTTTCTTAAATAACTAAAATATGTAGAAATTAGGTTTTTAGCATTTTTATCCTTTTTCTTAATAAATAATTTTTTCTTATTATCATTATTATTAATTACTAATTTATTTTGTAAATAAATATGTAAATAATTAATTAGCATAAATTAGGTTAAACTTTAATATTTTTTTTCATTAATAATTAAAACAACTTAGAATTAGGGTTTCTTTTAATTTTAATTTTTATCTTCTTTATTTTCATTAAATACCAAAAACCTAAAAAAACATTTCTTTTCTTTAATTTAATAATTAATTAGCTTTTCTTATTTCAATTTAATTTCAAAAGGGGTTCAACGCCCTCGAATATTCGATTCTAATTTCTTTTCGCGCATTTATTCTTATTTATCTTTCTTGTAAATATTATGTAACTGTTCAAGCCATGTAATAGTAACTAGGTTTTACTTTCCGCATTTTTATTCAAAAACGGGTCTTTGTTAATTTGGCGATGTATAGACCCGCACCTTGTAATAGCGTAGGACTTTACTTTCCGCACTTTAATTTCCGCACTTTTAAACTGCTAAACTTTGCATGAAAGAATGAATGGTCTAAATTAAAAAACAAGCGTAGCTCACCAAATGTATGATCAAAGACAAATATAAACATGAAAACAATACACAAATTCACACACCACTCTTAGGGTACGCCTCACTGTTGCCTTGCCTTTGAAACGTGGTCGTCGAGTATAGGACGTCTTAGTGAGTCCTTATGTCCATTGATCTAGTTGCCTCGAACAAGTTCCCTCGAAACGGTTGCCTCGGAACAGTTGCCTCAGAACAGTTGCCTCGAAACGGTTGCCTCAGAATAAAAAAAGATCAATGGCATAAGGGTAGCTTCTAAGGTGTCCTACTGTTGCTCTGGTGACCACATTGTCCCTACAAACGAATTGACCCGAACACCTCCAACGGTGGTGCTACCTACCTCTCAATGGTGGGATGGCACTATCTTAAGGACATTTACACAGCCTAATTCCTTAGGGTAGGTAGATGACTCATAGATACTTGCTCTATTCAAAAACAAATCAAAACTCTTTTCACACCGACACTTTTCAAAAAGCTTTCAAAATAATTTTTCAAACACTCTTGAGGACTGATACAAGAGTCGATCTGAAATCTTTAAGCGAAACTTTTTCAAACCCACTCACAATTGAAAAGCAAACACTTCTGAAAACACAATGAGCAAGTATCTAAGAGCCCGTGGATAACCATGGATAGAAAGGGTGCTAACACCTTCCCTTTCTATAAATCTACCTCCCGAACCGAGAAACTATCTCATAAGGAATTTTGCTGTGCTTTTGTCCTGTCCATGTTGGAGAAAATAAAAGACGGTGGCGACTCTTGCTTCCGCGACATTTCGCGAACCAGCGTTAAACAGTCAGTTCCAGATCCACCGATCACAGACATTTTCTCCAGTTCAGTCAAATCGATCCTAAGATTTTTCTAATTCCTATTCAGACAAAAACAAATATAGACATATGTTGTTTTGGTATAAATCAACCAAAGATTTATCCTAATACTTCTTCCAATCTCTATCAACAGTCACTTCTGGATGGCATCTATAAGCCCATCTCCGGCAATTCTCAACCACTTCTGATGGCATCTATAAGCCCATCTCTGACAATATTTTGTTACTCTCCAAATGGCATCTGTAATCCCATTCCCTATACAATAAATCCAAAGTGTTACTTCTTGCACAAGCGAGTGCAAATTTCTGGGTACTCTAGTGTTCAATCATCTTCTACCTTCGAGTCACGAATGGAAAACATGTCAATCTAACTCTTCAAATTTAAGAAGATTGAACAAGGGCATTTGTTGTACCCCAAAATTTACCCTCCCATTTTTCATTCAAGATGCTATCCTAGGGTTTCTCAAATATTCAAAATGGCTTAGGGTTTGATCAGACAAATTCTCTTTCTAGGCATTGAGTCAGCAACTAGGGTTTGGTATTTCTCAAGTAAAATTGAGTTTTCGAGGTTTCAAATGGTCTTCATAGTTCTTCATGTACCCTCAAGGATGTTCGTGCCAGTTTTCAAACTTTGCATCGTAAGTTTGCTCAGTCAATGGTTCAAATGACTGAAAATCAACTACATTGACCCAAAAATCGACCTTTGTAAGATCAAATTCAAATGATTGTAACTTCTTCATTATTCGATATTTTTTAGCGAGTATTTTTGCGTATGACTCTCCTTGACATCATCTCCAATTTCTCTTCACAAGTCAAGAGTTGATTACGTGTGAAAGATCATCAGAAAAATTTGAATACTTTAGAGGTCATTTTGCATATTTGACCTAATCACAAGAAACTCTTGTCCAATTTTCGAGGCTCATAACTTCTTCAATGTTCAATGTTCTGAAGTGATTCTTTTGCGAAGTATCACAAATAGAATTGTCTATGAGATTGCTTTAACGATCAAAGTTATAATGCGCTTGGAAGACCATGAAATTTACTGAAATTTTAAAGGAATTTCTTGACATTGAAATGTTATTAACTTCTAGATGTTGATCATTATGTTGAGATAATTCGTTGAAACAAGAGTTTGAGTTTGAAGGTTCATGGATAGTTTGTTATTTATACTTCAAATCGTTTGCGTTTGAACAATAACGATTATTGAATTGAAATAGGATTTTGATCAAAATTCTTAAAGGCAAGATTCGTAGTATTGGCTCGTATTTCAAGTTGCTATGAATTAAAGATAGGGATTTTAATGAAGAAGATTAGAGCATCCATTCAAATAATTCTTTTGACTTCGGCCCAATTCAAGCGTGTGAGGCGTAATTCATTCACATGAATTTGTTTCAATATGCTTATGGCGCAATTTTGATATATTAAAAAAAATTTGTTCCTGTGAACTATTTCGAATTCAAGGCATTCATCAACCTCATTCATCTTCATTCAAATTTCCAATCCTTCTTTCAAATCAATTACAAGTGCAACATCAATTCCAATTCCAAGTTCAAGACATCCATTTCAAGTTTTTAAGAATTCATGATTCAATCCTACATGAAAATACAAAGCATTATTCAAGGCATGTTTCAAGGATTCAAGTCTCATTCTTTTCTCAAGAGGCATTTTAAGTTTATAGACCACAAAGAAGAATCCAAATTATTCTCATAATTTAAATTGTATCAAAAAGGGAATATTCAAGTTTGGTAGAAACAAATTCAAGATAATTCAAGAATGCAAGATTGCAACAAAGTTTCATTGTTTAAAATTACAAGTGAATTGGTATACACTTTACAAGTTTCTAAACCTCAAAATTCAAATCACAAATTCACAATGTTATAAAATTCCTAACAATGTACTAAAATACAAAGTAATTTCTTTATCATCAAGCTTTCTTCAAGCATTTCAAGTCAATCTTCGTCGTTTCTCCCCATCGTCCAATTGGCTCATACATGGAAACAAAAAAAAAAGAATATGTTAGCAAGAAATCAAGAAGTAAACAATGGAACATAAACAGGAAATTTTCAAAGTTTCATCATAAGGGTTTGCGTCGGGAATCAGAAAAAAGGGGTGTCTTAATCACATTCAAGCAACCCAGCCTCATAGCAAAATCACAATCTAATCATTGGCCCAAAGAAATACCTTCATTGCAAATCACAAAAATATTTTTTTTTTGGTTCACAAAGAAAATACTGTAAAATAAAAAAATGAAACCAAGTCTGCATTGCTGTAAAGAGTGACAAACACAAGAAAAGAAATATTGTCAAGAAAGCAGACTGCATTGCAGCCCTGCATTGCTGTCCAAATCTGTACCAAAAAAACAGTCCAGCAATTGCATAAAATTAGCAAATAAGAAAACTGCAACAAAAGGGAGCAAAGAAGCATAATAAATCTGTTCAAACCCAATTTTCTTTTCCCCCCAAAAGTTCCATTCCCTTACTGATATAAGAGAAACAAATAACATAGCAAAAGAGAGCATTTTTTACAGCAACCAGCCAAATCCGAAAATAGCCTCAATATTTCTATTCAAAAAAATTAAGGCAAAGCATCAAAGACGTTTTTTATCATCATTTTCCTATGCCATACCCTTCAGAAAAACCAGAAAATACAGAAAAGTAAAATCAACTTCCCTGTCAAACGAAAAGTCGCGAAGTCAACCAGCAACAAGGTAAAACCTCCATTACTTCTCTGCATTCATCATGAGATCTGTTATCTGCATGCATTATATTTTGTTATAATCAAATAAAACAACAAAAATAATTATACAGTAAACCCCCTTTTTTTTAAAACGACTCACCTGCAAAGTATCAACCAAAAATATTTCAGACTAAAAGTAAACGAAAATGTTAGAGAGATAGAAGAAAGGATCTATGTATCTTTCTTTTTTCCCTCGCAGCAGTCACTGCTCATTACCATGTCTCAGTTATTGGATCGATATGGCCTTGGTGTCCCTATTAGACCTGGAACAATGGGTACTAGGTCAGGATTTTTTTTTCCGTGATGACAAGTCTCAGAAAAAGGGAGAGAGTGATAAAGACGAAGAAGTAGAGGAATGGATGAAGATTTATGATTTGGTTTTCACGATAACATAGGGAATATATTTTACAGAAATGATTTAACTTCCTTTCCCCTTAAAGCTACCAAACGGCGCGTTTTACCTTGTATTAGGGTTACAAAACCTTCATTGTCTCTTCTTCGGACCGGGTTTGGGCCTATCTTTTGGCCCAACCCATTTCACAGTTTTTTCCTTTTTATATTGATAAATGCATAGAAATAATGAATGAAACGGTTGGTGTGGTGGTTAAGGTGTGTTAGTTTGGAGGAAAGGTCTCGGGTTCGAGACCCCCTGGGACATTTTACTTTCTTTTTTTCCTGATTTTAGTTTCTTTTTTTTTGGAAATAAAAAAAAAACTCTTTGGGCCTGCTGTTTTAAGCCCATCAGCAAAATACCAACTTCACCCCATAACTCTGTTCCACACCCTTCTTATACTTAGATTACTTTCTTTTCCTTTAGTATTTTCTATTAGCTTTATTAACTTTAATTAATTTTTCATTATATAGTCGTATTTGTTTTCTAATTAGACAATTTTCTAAAATAGTTTAACTTTAGAATTAATTTAGTAACTTTAGAATTTTAACTTAGTTTTAGAATTAATTAAGAATTAATTTAGAATTTTTAATTTAATTTTATAATTAATTTAATAACTTTAGAATTTTAACTTAGTTTTAGAATTAATTAAGAATTTTTAATTTAATTTTAGAATTAGTTTAGTAACTTCAAAATTTTTTTAAGTTAGTTTAGAATTTTTTTTATTTTATATTAGTTTAGATTTAATTAATCTTTAGTTTTAACTTTAAAATTCAATTAAAAAAAATATATGTAATTCATTAACTAAGTTAGAATTTTGTAAATAATTTTGTCAACATTTTTTATATAGTTTAATAAACTTTCTTTTAAAATATTTAGTTTATACATAATAAAATTCAAATAAGAATAATAGAATAGAATTTTATTTTCAATTTTTTCCTCACAAACAAAATACCAAGAGCTTTATTTCCATACTTTGTTAATTAATTTTTACTTCATAGATTGTTGTAGTTTTAATTAATTGTTCGATTTAATTTGGTTGTATTTAATGCCTATTTAGACTTTTAATCGCATTGATTCATCCTCATTTGTAAATTTGTATCCCCATTCCCGAAAGCTCTGTAATAGTGTAGAATTTTTAATTTTCGTAATTTACTATTTTTTTGAATATTGTATAGTAATTAGGCATGTATGACAAGATTTAAAATCAACCGCTAGACAACCCTAATCAAAGACAAATTAACTTGAATCAAACACACTTTTCACACACGCACCTCTAGGATAATCTCGCTTGTTGCCTTCAAAAAATACAGTCATGTCCCTTGAATATGGGACGCTTTAGCAAAGACCCTTCGATAAAAAAGATCATAGTCCCTCGATGTCCCTCGATGTTGCTTTCGGTAAACGATCTAGTCCCTTACGAAAATTACTAAAGTGTCTCACAAGTTGCCTTCTATGACTGTATGATTGACCCGCGCCTGTCCCTTCACACCCGATGATGGGGCTTCTTACCAAATCAATGGTAAGATAGCAACATCTAAAGGAGAAGGAAAAGAACAAAGACCTTTTGAGTAGGTAGGATGCTTGTAGTTGCTTGTTCACAAACTAAAACTATTTTCGCACTCACACTTTCAAGACATCTTCAAAAACAAACATCTCTTTGAACTATTTTCAAAACCAACACTTTGTATACATTCTTATAGAGACGAGAATCATTACAAAGTTTGCCGCAACAAAGGCGTTTTCAAAATATTTTCAAACTTACACCACAAAGCACATTTTCAAACAAAGCAACTTTCAAATGATATAGCAAGCAACTAAGAGCCCGTAGATAACTACGGATGAAAAGGGTGATAACACCTTCCCTTTTCATAACCTACCCCCCGAACTCAAGAAATTATCTCAAAGGTCTTTCCTTTTCTTTTCACCCTTTCCTTTATTGGATAATAGAAAAGTCGATGGTGACTCTTGCTATCCGCAACACTCGCGATAAAACACAAAACACCCAAGTCAGTTCTCCCACCGTATTACAAAACTGGCGACTATGCTGGGGAATTATAAAAACCGGGGTTACCTTAGAGCTAGATCACATTTAATTTCTTTTATTATTTGATTTGTTTGCTTTACATTTTGGGCTTTTGTTTGGGTTTCTTTTGATCCTCTACCCGGATCAGAGAACACCATTAGGTAAGTAGCAATAGATTATGGAAACTGTGCGGGGTATACCTACATGGTTAAAGCGATGGATATGTTAGTGTGACACATTTTTTGGTACCGGTATCCCTTGAGTTTAGTCAAGGAGAATATGGGTCCACTGTGGTGTCATGAAGTACTAACTGACCTTAGAACTTTTAATTGAACAACTTGGCCATTAGGAAGTAGTGAGATAGATGGCTTTGGTGCAGTCCGAAGTTGGTTGATACTCGATACGACGCTCATTGAGATTGGACTTTCGGGATATTTTGGTCTCCAATAAAGAGGCTTACGCTGAAATAATGCCCGATGAAGGAAGATCAGTGATATTGAGATTCTCTAGAACCCGATTACTTTCTAGGACAGGTTGAACCAACTAAACTTCAAGAGGGTACTTACCTATGAACTCCATGTAAGCCTAAACCTAAATACTTGTTTGCTTTGTGTGTTTATGTTTACTTGCACATAACATCATGACATCATAGCATGGCATTTTGCACTAACCATTTCAAGGACCAAGAGATTTATTTTTGTTTTTTTTGTAGGACATGACTTCCACTCGTAGGAATACTATCCAAGTAAACCTCGTAAGAGTGCCTCCTCAACTCAAAGATTTAGCATCAAGGATTCCTGAGAATTCTTTATTCACCAAGAGACATGGTCGGCTTCTCAATCTGGTTACCTCAAGCCTTGATGAAGACATGATAAAGGTGCTATTTCAATTCTTCGACCCTTTACACCATTGCTTTACATTTCCTGATTATCAATTAGTGCCTACCATGGAGGATTTTTCTCAATTATTAGGAGTGCCTATTCTTAATGAATTACCCTTCAACGGTATTGAAAGAGACCCAAAACCTGAGGAGATTTCTCGAGCTCTATGTTTGCAACGATCCGACATTGTGGCAAATTGGGAAACAAGAAGTGGTGTCAAAGGATTTCTAGCCAAGTTTGTGTTGGAGAAAGCTTAAGATTGTTGGGATGCTTTGGATTTACAAGCCTTTGAAGAAGTATTGGCTCTTCTCATCTATGGGATGGTACTGTTTCCCAACCCTGACCAACTTATAGATGTGAACACGGTCAAAAAATTTATATCTCGCAATTTGGTGCCTACTTTGCTTGGAGACATCTTGCATTCTCTTCACTCTCGCACTATGAAGAGAAGGGGGCCCATATGTGTTGCACTCCTCTTTCAAAAATCCAGCAAGGAGCGGTTTATGGTGAAGTACTTCTCCTAAATTATTATGCACTTTTCCCTTTCCAACCATGCGATAAGTCGGTGACGCTAAATGGAGCTGACAAGGTGAAATGCCCTAAACCAATAATAAATATGAAATTGTTAATGTGTATATATGTCAATTAAATATTTTTTTCTAATTCATAATAATATATATTACCTCGGGAATTTTCAGTTGGAAATCACAATTGATACTATCTTTGTCACTAGTATCCTTGAACCCTGAACCTTGCCTTTCTGACATGTATCTTTCTTTGTCCTTTTTTAAACTCACAAACTTTAGCTATTAATTTTTCTAACTCTTCCATCACTTCTTTATTGCTATGACCTTTCCTCTTTTGATGGTTACCCAAAGATGTTTGAGTCACCCCAAATCCCTTACCCCTCACACGACCGGTATATTCAGGAACATTTAATACTTGACTAAGAATGCTCTTGCAATCATGGTCTTTAGCTTGAGTTAAAGATTTAGATTCTCCTGAAATTCATATGCATATTGAAATAAATTAGTGGTGATTAAAACTCATAAATTCTTTATGTTAATAAAATTTTGATTTAATTAAAGAAATATTGATATACTTACACATTACTCATAAATTTGAAGCACATTTTCCTTAACAACTCAATCCTTACCCACCCGGGCAGCCTTCCACAGAACATGTTCCGGAAGAGATGTTTCTTTATTTTTCTCCTCCTCTAACTACACATTAAGAGAAATAATAAAATCAATTGTAACACATGATGCACAAGCATATCATAGCATTTATATATACTTACCAACCTTTGTTGTAAGCATGCATATCCCATAAGCCCTTTTTTGTATGGATACGGGGGACTTGAGGCTCGTTGACGATTCACGACACTCACATCCTGAAAATATGAGGTTCTTCATTTGTCTTTAATGGTTTCTAATTCTTCAGGCGAAATCAAGCCTGCATACGCCTTTGGAGGTTTTGCATCGATAAAAATTTTATCGGCATCCCTAAGAAACTTGTTTTTCAAAAAATATTGAAACCCTCTTAGTATTTCTTCGACCAATTAAAGACAATATGTTTTTCGATCATCAATGTTAAAAGACCTCTACAAAAAACATACATAGAGTGCATTACCAATTTAAAGACATAATCATCAACAAAAACAAATGATATCACATATGGCACATGTATATCATTCCATGTTTTTTCTTTAACGGGTTTCAACTCACGCTTTCTCCAATCATCACAAGTGATTGGAACTTCTCTTCTCACAAGGGAACCAATGTAACTTGTCAACATTGAACCGTTAGGCTCATTTAGTTGTTTGTCTTCATTCCAATGTACGTCAAATTTGATACCTTTATCTCTTGCACGAATGATTGACTTCATAATTGTTATTCTTCGTCTAATATCATTCTCCACATCCCGAGCTGATTCATTTCCATCATTATTAGAAGTGGGGTGTGATTTTTCCTTGTTACTATCCATTTGACCTATAATATTAAAGAAAAACATAAACACCATATAAACACGATATAAAACTATAAACACAATATAAAAACATAAACACAATATAACAATTTTATTGAATGACAGAACATTAAACATTTTACTAGTACAAGAACATAGCAACAAGATCTTTAAAATAGAATAAATCCAAAAAATTCTTGAAATAGAATAAATCCAAATCCTTGAAATAGAATAAATCCAAAAATTCTTGAAATAGAATAAATCCAAAAAATTCTTTCTAGCTAATACAAGAACATAGCAACAAGATCTCTAGTATTTTTTGTTTCACTACTTAAAACACTACAAGATTCATCGTTATTCATAATCAACAAAGATTTTGCAACAAGATCAGAAACAGAAATGGAGTATAAGAAAAAGAGGAAGTAGAAGAAAGAATGTAATCACACACTTGTTCCGTTTTCTTTGATTTTCTCAGCTTATTCGTCTTAATAGTCACCGAGGGATTCATCTCTGGTTTACTCTTGTTGAATCGTGATGGAGAGAGTAAGACGACAATTGATAGAGGAGTTAAACCGTGACGCAGAGAGTAAGATGGAGGTTAAAGGTTGTAATGTGATGGAGTTAAGCAAGTTACAAAGATGTTTTGAGAGAATGTTTGTGAAATAGAGATTCGCGTTTGCAGAGAAATATGTTTAGAAAGAATAATGAAAACCTCTGAGTTTTAGGGTTTTCGTTTTTTTAATTTAGAAATAAGAAATTAATGACCTTAGGCAGCGCTTGGTAGAAAGCGTTTTCTAATGTATTTCCTTTAACATTGATTTTTCATTAAAAAGAACTTTCTGATGTATGCCATATAGCAGCGCTTATATGAAGCTCTTTCTAAACACATCCTTTAGTAGCGCTTTGTGGGTAGGTATGGCCTTAAGCAGCGCTTTTTACAAGCTCTTTCTGAAGTAAGCCTTTAGTAGCGCTTTCTGATGTATGCCCTATAGCAGCGCTTATAAGAAGCACTTTCTAAACACATCCTTTAGCGGTGCTTTGTGGGTATGTATGGCCTTAAGCAGCGCTTCTTACAACCGCTTTCTACAGTAAGCCTTTAGCAGCGCTTCTTCTCAAATTTATTTTAAAGCTATAGCAACGCTTTCTAAAGTAAGCCTTTAGCAACGGTTTTTCTCAAATTTATTTTAAGGCTATAACATCACTTTCTAAAGTAAGCCTTTAGCAGCGCTTTTTCTAAAATTTCTTCTAAAGATATAGTAGCGATTTTAGAAGAAAGTGATGTCTATAGTGCGCTTTGGGCCTATGGCAGCACTTTCTACTGTTGGGCATATAGCAGCGCTTTCTTTAGTGAACCTAACAGATCACTTTTTATTAACTTTAGGCAACGCTTTTTTATAAAGCGCTTTCTAATGTATATTGTTTTAAAATTTAAAATTTTATCGGGGTATTTAGCAGTAATTTGGTTAAGAAGTGTTGTCTAAGGTGTGTTGCCTAAAAGCAGTTTTGGCGTAGTGTTGGGTCGTGTTTAACGCTTTGTTGGCTGCCATGATTTATGGTGTTGTCATTTTACCCAATGTGGAGAGCTTTGTAGACTTATCAGCAATTTGTGTCTTCATGAATAGAAACCCAATGCCGATTATTCTTGCTGACACTTATTATGCCATTCACTCCTGACATGGCAAGAATGGGTGTGTTGTCTGTTGCATTCCTCTCCTTTAAAAATGGTTTATGCTACACATGCCTACCAAAGGACCTTTTGTCGACTCTGTAGATGCCCTTTTTTGGTCTCGAAGGATGGATCTTACTTTTTATGATGTCGTATGGAACAACGTAAGGGGTGTAAGAGAAATCATTGTCAATTGTGGAACATTTCCTAAAGTTCCTCTCATGGGGACTAAAAGTTATATCAATTATAATCCTATCCTAGCACGGCATCAACTGGGGTACATCATGACTGATAAGCCTACTGATCGCGAAGTAGAGGAAACTGTTATTTCGGTAAAGGTGAAAACCTTATCTTGTTAGCATGGATGAGATGAGCCTGGAGTCTTGTTCATCAGCAAAGGATAACTTTCTTTGGTCAGAGGGGATCTCTAGCCCTTGACCCATATGTGTAGTGGATTAAAAATTGAGTGAAGGTGATGTTGTTGCCTTTCAAGAGAGAAGCACCAATGTATCTGCAACCTACTTTTGATCCGTCAGTTGGTGGTCAATTAGCACCAGATGCCACTATTAATCAATCACTTAATTAAGGACCATCTGGTTGATAGTTTGTTCCTAATGTAACCATATTTATGCCAATGGAGTTCTACAAGTAGGCTAAAGTTGATAGTCTCAAATTAGAATTGTAAAAACAAGAGCAGAATATGGAGCTTTCTTTTGTTGTGCAAGACAAGAGGAAAATACTTCATGAGGCTAAACTGAAGGACAATGTGTTGGAAGAGCACGGTTTGCTTAAAAGTGTGAAGAGGCCATGTTTTGAAGGTTCTCTCACTTCTAATCAGACAGAAGCTTTGGGGAAGGTCCAAGACGATCTCGTAAAAAGTCAGCAGAAGCTTGAGAATCTTCGGGTGTCCAAAGAAAAAATGCAAGCAAATCACATAGAAGAAATAAAAAATTAGAAGTAGCTTCAAGAAAAAGAATCCAAATCTCAAAAATCTTGCAAGCAGCAACAGAGTTTAGAATAACAAGTCCAAAGTCATCTAGTACAGATTGACGAGCTCAAGATTCAGCTCAAGAAGAAAAATGATCAAAAGCTAGCGGTTGAAGCCCATTTGAAGGGGAGAGGTACTCAGTTGGCTCAAGTAATCGAAAAATTGACAAATCTCAAAACTCGGTTCAGAGTTTAACATCGGTTCTCAATTTTTGTTGATCTCTTTGTATTTGTTTGGTTCACCTCCTGTTTTGTTGGACGGGTTCCTTTTGACTTTAAATGTATGAACTTGTTGTTGAGATTTCTTTGTGTGGATGATTTATTATTATGATAAGCAGTCTCTTTCTTTAATAATGATTTGTTTATATCTTGTTGCCTTTTGTCCTAGGTGGAAAAATTGAGGATTGTCCTGGAAATGATAAAACATTTCATGCATAATCATTCATTCATGCATAACATATCATGACAGGTGGTTCCAATGGTTTTCTTATTTCTGATCTGGGTTTTCCTTTCAGAGATCTCTACTACAAACTCGCTTCGCTACAACACTCGGAGTACTTCCAAAATGTAAATGGAACAAATCCAGGCAAACGTTGTTGCTTTGGGTGTCAAGATGGACACTCGTGTGGACCAGTTGATGGATATTATCCAGAATATGGCCTGTCAACAGGAAGAGATTAGAGCCTTTATTATGAGGCCTGCTGAGACTGTGAACAAATGGAACGAGACTTTGATTGTCAATCGTCATGGGGTTGTTGTTAATAATTCGGCCAGCAATCTGGGTTCTCAGAATCTAAATGGCAACCAAGGTGCTCAGAATTTGATTGGTGCTCAAAATGTGAATGGGAATCTAGGTGGTGCTCAGAATTTAAATATGAATGCAAATTCCAGTCTAAATCTTCAGAATGGTCAAGCTGTGAACATTGGTAATCCTGCTGGTAATTAAGGTATTCTTGTGGTCCAAGTCATGGGGAATCCGCCTCCACCCACTCCTACTCGACATCACAATGAGAAACCTTTTGTCCAACCAAGAACTCTGCATATTCTTGTTTGTCAACTCGAGGAGGATAATTACGATGATTGGATGTTCAATGCTGATGAGCTAACTGAGGCAGACAAAAAGTTGTGTATGCAAGCATTTAAGAATCAGGGTGTTATGGGCCTTGACATGTCTGATTTGGGCTTGGTTCCGGGAGTGAATATTCCTCCAAAGTTTAAAGTTCCATATTTTGTAAAGTATAAGGGCACCTCCTGTCCTAGGACACATGTTAAATCCTATTATAGGAGGATGTCCGCGTACTCTGGTGATTGAAACTTCTTATGCACTTTTTCTAAGACAGTCTAACTAGAGGACCGCTAGAGTAGTATATGAAATTGGAGGGTACTCGTATCTATACATGCAGAGAGCTTGTTGATGCTTTCGTCCAACACTACCAATATAATACTGATATGGCACCCACGAGAACTCAGCTGCATAATTTATCTCAGAGACAAAATTAATCCTTCAAGGAGTACACACAAAGGTGGCGTTAGATGGCTGCTAGGGTCCGACCCCCTATGGTAGAGAGTGAAATGGTATATATGTTCACCAGCACCCTGCAGGGGTAGTATTACATGAGATGTAGTACTTCTGATTCATTTTCTGAGATGGAAACATACAAGGAGAGAATTAAAATCGAAATTAAACTTGGAAAGATTCAGGATGTCCCCGGAACTAATGCTGGCAATACCAAAAAGTCTTTTTGGGGTTTCCAGAAGAAGAAAGAGACTGAAGCTAGTGCACTCTATACGAGGAAGTGTAAGGCTCGTCAAGAGTAGGATCACCTGATTGATGTCATTACAATCCCAGTTGTTGCACCTTAGTGGCAAGCATATGGGCCTAGACAAGAAAAACATTTGAAGCCAAGACAACCTCCAATGAAGTTTGATGCACTTCCTATGTCCTATGTTGAATTGTTACCTCAGTTACTTGAGCTGAAATTGGCTGAGTTGCATACATGGAAGATTGACCCTGAAAGGTTACCAGCTAGCTTTGACCCAAATGCTAGATGTGATAATCATTCTGGTGGACAGGGGCACACTATTGAAAATTGTTGTGCTTTTAAGCATAAAGTACAAGATTTGTTGGATTCTCATGCATTTCAGTGGGCATACTATGTCCAAGAAAATATTGAGAGCATGTTGTTATTGGTCTACAATGGAAAATGATTGTTACAATCACTCTAGAATTTGTTACAAATGTTAGATTTATGCTGACGAAATGCGTGTTTCTCCCAATCATCTGAATGTTTTAACTTCTCCTTGGCCTTTCAAGATAAAGCATCACAATTCTTCTCCATATCATCCAAAAATGAATGGTGCGATTGAGGAAGCAAACAAGTATATTAAGAAGATTGTGCAGAAGATGGTTGTCACCTATAAGGATTGGCATGAGATGTTGCCATTCACTTTGCATGGCTATCACACTTCCGTGTGCACTTTGACTGGGGCAATCCCATTTTCTCTAGTATACGGCATGGAAGGAGTCCTGCCTATGGAAGTAGAGATTCCTTCTTTAAGGATAATGACAGATGTACAATTGGATGAAGCCGAATGGGTTCAGAATAAATTTGATCAGTTGAATCTCATTGACGAGAAGATATTGACAGCTATTTGTCACGGGCAGTTATACCAGAGGAGGATGAAGAAGGCTTTCGATAAGAAGGTAGTCCTCAGAATTTCCAAGCTGGTGATCTTGTGCTTAAGAGGATCTTGCCTCCCAATAATACATATGTTAGGGGCAAATGAGCTCCTAATTACAAAGGACCATATGTTATGAAGAAATTCTTCCCAAGAAGATCTATGATGCTCATAACTCTAGATGGAGAGGATTTCCCTCACCCGTCAACACAAACATAGTTAAAAAATACTTTGCATGAATAGACCCGCCGAGTTGACTGGCTTAGGCAAAAAAGGACATCCCGGTGAACCAAAAAAAATGAGTAAAGGTTCGGGAAAAAATCAGGGATATATGAATAAAAGAATGAAAAAGAAAATGATGTACACCCGCTAAGTCAAAAACCTGAAAAGGTGACTTAGGCAAAAATGGGTATTCCGATGGATTGAAAACCTGAATAGGGAGATCCAGGAAAAAGTTAGGGATCAAAGAGAATGGCTACAGTTTGTGTTGCATCTGTGATATCATTCTATACTGTTGTTGGTTAGCTTGGAAGGATAAGTAATCAGTCCAATCAACTTGTTCAGAAGGAAAGATACTAAGGAGCTTTAAGGTTATAAGAATCATAGCATAGTCGGTACCCGATAAATCCGCACTCACATTGCCATCTTCCTATTCTCCTTTGTATGCTTTTTATGCAATTGCCTCTTTTTAGGAATTGCTTCTTGATGTAAATGCCTGTTTACAGGCCAATTAATCAATAATTTTCCTTTTTATCCAAATTATGCTTTGTTTTGTTTTTGTTGTTTTGTTTGTGAAAATACGTCCAACATTTTTTATAAAACTTTGCATTTAAAAACATTGAGGCTTTATAGCACATGATATAAATAACAGAAATTGCTTGGATTTTTAGGTGTCTAGGATGACGACTAAGGTTTCCATTTTTATATCCAAGGCATGTCGCTGTAATTTCCCCTATTGCAGGTATTGTTGGTCTTTTATGACAAGAAGCCTACCAACAAATGAACCAAGGAAGATCTGTATGTGACCAACATGAGAGTCTTAAAGGATGAAAACTTCTGCATAATAGAATCCAATTTCCCTAGCGAATGCTCACCTCTACTCGAGATAAAATCCTTTATTTCTAGTGAGGGTGTACTCTCGTCAGAGTATTCGTAGTTAGTCTACATAGAGTTTGGTCTCCAATAAAGTTTTCCTCGTGGAGTCCTATCACTTGCATACATATCATAAGCATTTCTTGTTGTATATTAGGGCCAAAAATAGGGTCTTCTATATTTAAGCATCTTCAATCCCGCGAAGATGAAGATTCCAATCTTTATATATCCATGTTGTACCCAAAAATTTTCCCTCCCTTTTTACTCAACACATGCCCATTGAGGTCCCTAACTTGCCCAAGGATGACCAAGAATTGACCAGACAAATTCTCCTCCTAAGGCAATGAACCTTTGACTAGGGTTTCAACTTTCATCAAGATGTGTGACCTCCAATGGTCTCAAATTTTTTCCATGGTCCTAATATATCCTCAAGATTATCCATGCTAAATTTCATGTCTTGCACAACAAGTTTGCTCAGTCAGCTGCTCAAATGCCTGAAAATCAACTATATTAGGTCAAAAGTCAATTGTGCCCTATATACAGTCAAACATCAAGATTTTTGGTCAACATCAACATTTTGAAGTTATATCCATCATTTGATCAAGGGTTGATCATGATTCCTCAAGAAGTGCTCCTAATTCATCAAAAGTCAAAAATTGTTGATTAGGGTTTCTATAGGAAAAGTCAACCAAACTTTGACCAGGCATAACTTTCTCATACTTTATCAGAAATTTTTGCCATCAAAGCTCATTTTAAAGAGAATCAAATTCCCTACCATTTCTCTTCAGCCATCAAGTTCAAGAAATGTACCAATTGAAAGATACAAGCTTATACATTATGTGTCCTTTCAAAAAGTCAACAAAAACACCTTTTGGGTCAAAGCTTGGTACATGAAAATGGAAGATTCAATTGAGATAAAACCAAAAGGTTTGTTTAGAGGACATCCTAAGATCTCTAAAAAGTCCAAGAACACCCTCATAGGGTTAAAATTAAGAGATATGTGCATTTCTAAAGTTGACCAATTTTTGCAAAAGTGCATGAAGCAAATATTGAGCTAACTTGGAATTTTTTCAAATGGGCCTATCTTTTTATGTTTGAAACTTATTCCTAACATGGTCCACGACCTCTAAGCCCACCCATAAATTATTCTATTATTTATGCTATTTATTTTGATATTTTATTCATTAAAATTCAAATTTAAATAAATAAATAATGGAAATAATATAAGATTTGATTTGAAATCATTTTCCTATTAAATGATGGACAAACATGTTGATTATATCAAGGGAATTTCGTGGAGAGAGGCAAAAGATTTGACTTGGTCCAAAAAAGTAAAAAATCCACATAATTGGAAATCAAATATTTTCTCATGAAAGCATTGATATCCCTCCATATTTGTTAACCTAATCTGGCCTAATATATATATATATATGTACAAGAATTCAGAAGCAAAAGAACACGCACAGATAGCCTCAAATAGAACCCTAAAGTTTCAAAAAAAATTCAAAGAAGTGCAACATTGGTTCACACGATCCAGCCTCCCCCAGTCTGTCTCAGGCACTCCATCATCATCCTGAGATTCATAGGAGTCCACACCTATCACTCTTGAGTCCCGTTGCATCTCAAATCACCATATCCAAACAGTCCCGGTCAAGCAAGGTTTGATAGATTCGAAACTGAAAATTTATACATTGTTGAATGTTTTGACATGTGTACATATGTTCATATGCATCCTTAGAACAGGTATAATGCATTGTTGGTAAGCTTGAACGTCCCAATAAGGATCCACCATTGTTATTCCGTGTTGTTTTGTTTTCACCGTATCTCGTTATACAGGTCACGTTAGCCAAAAGGGAGGCCACCATTGAAATCGTCATGGTCAATTTAGGGGGATAAGCCCCTTTCTTTCATTTTGATTTTGACTCTTCTGCAGGTTCGGAGGTTAGGGTTGCTAGAGAAGGCAACCGGAGCTAGGGATCCGGCGCTTCTCCGGTGAGTCAAGGGTTGAAGTTTGCATTGACTGCAGGCGTGGCAATATCATATAATTTGATTGGCCCATGTGAATTGCTGACGCGCACTTTTTTTTATGACCTGGAATCCACCTTTACTTCACATATAATATTATTAAGTGACTATATACATGAATAAATTGACAGCGCAGATGGTAAGGGTGCAAATGTTTGAGGGAAGGGACCTGGGTTCGATCCTAGGTCCAGCAATTTTGCATTTTTCCTAACGTTTCTTGCAGGTTCCAGTACATGGCATCTTAATACGTCCATCATGCATATCCAGATCTCAATCATTAGATCATACACAATTCAGATCCAGCGTCCAGCAATCAATCCCCATGGTGGACCCTCAAACACATCCCCACTGGATCTCAGACAAGGGCGTTGGGCTTGTGTTGACCTAGGCATAGCATTTTTTCAACTTGCACCCCCAAACTGCTTTCACTACCAGGTCCATTCTCTCATTTTTGTTTTTCTCAATTTCTTTATTTTTACTTTAATTGTTTTAAAATCAGTTTTTTTTCTTCATAAAATCAATAAAAAATCACAAAAAAAAATAGAATTAGGTTTTTCATAATTAAAATTAATTTGTGAAAATTAATTAATTTAATTACTTTAACATGTTTTCTTTAAATTAAAATTAATTATAAATTAGGTTAAAATTTCAAATCTTTTTCTCAATAAGATACCAAAAATGTTTTATTAAACAATTAGATTTTATAGGACTTTTCAACTTGTTCCCGTCTTGATCTTCGCGTGTTTCTCTTTTTTCCATTTTATCTGTATTTTCCAATTATGTAACTGTTTCCCGGTTTGTAATAATTTTAATTAGGTTTAAAATTCCGCATTTTATGTTCTTGTGCTATTTATGTAATTTCCCCAAGGCCTTGTACTAGCTTAGGAATTTAATTTTCTACAATTTAATTTCTTGCACTATTATTAACTGCTTAGATTAATATGATTGCATGAAAAAGACTGAAAATAAAATGATTAGATAACCCTAATGTGCAAGATAAATGAACTGAATCAATACACTTGCACATGCTCACCCCTAGGGTATCTCCCATTTTGGTTACCTTCGAAAACAGTCACAATTCTCGAAACATGAGAATATTTAGTGGTTGTCCTTTAGTTCAAGAGATCACAAGTCCCTCGATGACCCTTTCGATGTCGGCTCGGTTAAAAAATGATCTTAGAACTTTAGGAAAATTAATAAAAGTTCTTGCCCAATTGCCTTAGTTACCGTAAACGTCCCCTCGATAGTCCCTCAACATCCAACGATGGGGCTACCTACTCACTAATAGTAGGATAGCACTATCTAAAGGAAAGGAGGAAAATAATACCTTTTTCGAGTAGGTAGATAGTTGTTAGGTACTTGCTTAAAAACCATTTTTTCACCTTACACTTTCAAAACCATTTTCAAAAAAATGCTTTATCAACACTCTTGAAGACTGATACAAGAGTTAGCATAAAGCAAACAAACTTTTCAAAACACACAAACACGAAAGCAATTTTCAAAATGAGCAAGTACCTAAGAGCCCGTAGAAAACTACAGATGAAAAGGGTGCTAACACCTTCCCTTTACATAATCTACCCCCCTTACTCAGAAAACTCTCGAAAAAGGTCTTTTCTGTTCTTTTCACCCTTTCCTTTGTTGGATAAAAGAAAAGTCGGCGGCGACTCTTGTTACAAAATGCAAACCAGTATAACAATCGGTTCTGCCACCGTATCACAGAATTGGCGACTCCGCTGGGGAGAAGATACTAGTGGGGTTACCTTAGAGTTTTAGTTCACCATTTTAAATGCTTTATTGTGTGTTTTCTTGCTTTATCTTTGAGGGTTTGTTGGGGTATTCTTGTAAAGATCCTACACTCAGATCTGGGGCACCTTATTAGGTAAGTAGCAATAAATCATGGAGGTTGTACGGTGTAGACCGATACGGACGAAGTGGTGACTATGTTAGCGCGATACTTTGGATTATACTAATGTTCCTTGAGTAAGTCAAGGATAACATTAGGCTTCCTCATAGTGTCACTAAGCGCTAACTGACCTTTAGAACCTTTAATTAACTCATCCTAGCCATTAGGAAGTAGTGAGATAGTCGGATTTTGTTCCGATCGAATATTGGTTGATACTCAATACTACACTCATTGAAACTGGACTTTCGGGATTTTTTGGCTGCAATACTTTGGTGCGTGAGCTGAAACAATTCCTGATGGGAAGGTCAATGATATTGAGATTCCTTAGAACCCGATTACTATTAATAGGACAGGTTGAGCCAACTGAACATTCAAGAGGGTACTTACCTTAAAACCTCATGCAAGCCTTTAAACCTAAGGTCTATTATGTGATTTGCTTGTGTTTATCTGTGATTTAAGCATAATCATGACATCATAAACATCATGACATTCATATATACTAACCATTTCAAGGACCTGTTGGATTTACCTCTTTGCTATTTTGTAGGATATGAATTCAGGTCGCAGAAAAACCATCCGGATTAACTTCACAGAAATCCCTCCCAAGCTCAAGGAATTGGGCTTGAAAGTTCCCGAGGACTCATCATTCAACAAAAGACATGGTCACTTGCTCAGCTTGGTTACCATCGGATTTGATGAAGTTTTGATAAGTGTTCTATTCCAATTCTTTGATCCCGAGCACCATTGCTTCACATTTCCCGATTATCAACTGGTACCTACACTGGAAGAATTCTCTAAGCTACTTGGTTTACCTATATTGGAGCGAGTACCTTTCACTGGGTTAGAACAAGATCCAGCTGCTAAAGATGTTGCCATAGCTTTGCACTTGAGGCCATCTGATATTGAATCCCATTGGGAAAGAAGAAGCGGAGTTAAAGGCCTTCTTGCAAAATTTCTAATGGAGAAAGCTCATATTTTCCTAGATGTTATGAGTTACCATGCCTTCGAAGATGTCTTAGCTCTCTTGATCCATGGGTTGGTCCTATTTCCTAATTCAGATCAATTTATAGATGTGAGTGCCATCAATATCTTCCTTGCTCACAATCCAATTCCTATATTGCTCGGGGATATCCTACATTCTCTCCATACTCGTACTCTGAAGAAGCGAGGAACTCTCATGTGTTGCACCCCTATGCTATATAGGTGGTTTATTTCTCACCTTCCTCGGTCAACAATGCAGAATGATTTTGGCTTAAGGTAGAGTTAAATATTAATTTCTCTCTCACTCCGACATTCGTTGGTGTCCTCGCTCTCAAGAAGGCATCTCTTTTATTGATCGCTGCGGAGAATTTCCTAATGTGCCACTCCTGGGCACTAGGGGAGGAATCACCTACAATCCTTCTTTAGCACTACGTCAGTTTGGTTACGCACGGAGAGATGGTCCACCTGATATGCTCATCCAGGGTATTGTGTTCAACTACTCATATGATTTGCAAAATTATCGTCAGAGGTTCATCCGCACTTGGGGCATTATTAAGAAGACTGATAGTAAGACTTTGGGGCACAAGAACTCCATCCCTTTGGAACCTTACCTCAAATGGGTGCGAGATCGAGCCCAAAGTCTTATGATGCCATACTATGCCATCTTACTGGTGATCTTGGAACCTGTTCTTCAAGGGGGCGAGTCCCGCATTATTCTCCATCCTGATATGCCAACCAACTTCGAAGAGTTGCAAAAGTCTTGGATCCAGCTCAAGGAAGAACGGGATACTTTTGAGGCTCAATTCTATGCAAGTGAGAAGAAGGTGTTGGAATTACCAAAGCAGCTTCACGAAGAGAAGAATATCAATACCTACCTCAACACCAAGAGGAAGCGCCCATGAGAGACTTATGAGTTTAGAATTTCCTTTCAATGTTTATCCCTATGTAATCTTTTGTTTCTTTAAAAACTTACTAATAAAGGGTTTTGTTTCCTATTTTGTTTAAAAAAGCTTAAATCCAATAAGATCCTTGAAAACATTGCATAAGCATATCATACATCTCACTACATAAGCAGGTTTCAAAGCAGGGTTCTTATCTTCTTTGTTGTTTATTTCAGCAAGTAAAGAAATGGCTCTTGAACAAAACATCAAGGATCTCCAGGCACAAGACGCTCAGTTCCAACAAATGATCGTGGCTCTAGAGAATGGGCAAGAAGATATGAAAGCTCTCATACTGAAGGACAAAATGAAGAAGCCAAATAAACCAGCTGGTGTAGTAAATTTGGGAAGAAGGATCAGAGGACCAGTGCAGCGAGCGTCAGAACTAGTAACTTCATCAAAAGAAGGAGACAATCAGGAAGGGAAGACAAGAGAAGAAGACCTCAGCCCGAGGGAATCTGATAGTGAATCTGACTATAATGAGGAGCAGTATCCTCCTGCTGACGATAAATACAAAGAGTTGGAGGATCGTCTGAACGCAATGGAAATACAGAAGATACCCAGGCTAGATTTTGAAGAGTTGGGCTTGGTTTCTGGGGTTGTCATCCCGCAGAAGTTTAAGGTTCCGGTGTTTGCTAAATATGATGGGGTTGCGTGTCCCAAAATGCATCTCCGATCTCATGTGAGGAAGATTCAGCCTCCCACTACTAACAGGGATTTATGGGTCCACTTCTTCCAAGACAGTCTATCCGGGACTCATCTTGAATGGTTCTATCAGCTGGAGGGAACCAATATCCGTAACTAGGAAGACTTGCCTGCTGCTTTCTATAAGCAGTACCAATATAATGCAGACCTTGCTCCGACCCTTACACAACTCCAAAGTATGTCCATAGGTTCAAGCGAGGGCTTTAAAGACTACGCCCAGAAGTGGAGAAACCTAGCAGGAAGAGTCCAACCCCCTCTGTCTGATAGGGAGTTGGTGGATATGTTTTTAGTTACTCTATGTGGTCTGTTTTTCAACTACCTGATTGGAAGCTCCTCAGCTGGTTTTATTAAGATGATCCTAACCGGAGAGACAGTGGAAGCTGGTATTAGAAGCAGCAAGATTCAAAAAGATACCTCCTCAAGTGCAAGAAAGAGACCTTTTGTGGGAAAGAAAGAGGCCAATGTTTCTTACAGTCAAAGAAATCAGGGAAGAACTGAACATCGTCCAATGGTGGGGGTTGTAATGATATCCAAGCCTGCAGTTACTCAACAGCAAAATAACCAGCCTAAAGCAGAAAGGCCTATGAGACAGTTTACTCGGATTAATATGACTTTGTCTCAAATTTTACCCCACTTACTGAAGTCCAATCTGGTAAATTTGAGAGAAGCTTCGAAGAATCCTAATACTGCCACTCCCCGCTACAATCCAAATGCTTGATGCGCCTACCATTCTGAGACTCTGGGGCATGACACGAATGACTAATGGGCTTTAAAGAACAAGGTGCAAGACCTTATTGATGCAAAGGAGGTTGAATTTGATCCCCCTGAGACTCCCAATGTCATAACTGCACTCATGCCCAAGCATGGCCCGGGAATCAATGCTTTTGATGTTGTCTCTGCCACAGAAAATGTTGACAGTAGCTATGACATGGACAACTGGATCTTCCCTACGACCAACGGTGGACCCAGTAACTTGACAGCTAAAGACTTTATATCGATTACTTTTATTCAGGAGTAACTATCTTTTTTTTTTCTTGATATGTAATAAATGAACAATATGGCCTTGTGTCTTACCCGAGGCACAATGGTTTATTTGTGAGGGTTATCATCATTTCAATCTCATATGACATTAATAAAGCAATGGACATTTTTGCATACAAATTTTGCACTCTCTGTCTTTCTTTTCTAATTTTTATTTTATCAATACAGTTATGCTCACACACACTCACTCATCAAACTGCAGATCCCTATCCACTCTGGATCCCATTGGTAACGTTTCTACTATTGTTGGTTATGACTTTGAAATTCCGATCAACCAAGCCGAGGACGAAGGTGAGGAAGATTGTGAGGTACCAGGAGAACTTGCCAGACTGTTACAATAGGGAGAAAGGGCTATACATCCTCACAAAGAGCCAGTTGAGACAGTGAACCTGGGTATAGAAGAGGACAGAAAAGAAGTCAATATAGGTGCAAATTTGTAGCTTAACGTTAAACAGCGGTTGATTCAGATGTTGCATGATTAATTCGAGATCTTTGCATGGTCATACGAAGACATGTCAGGACTTGACACTGATATTATGGTTCATCGTCTTCTAACTAAGGAAGATTGCCCTCCAGTAAAATAAAGGGTTCGTCAGATGCGTCCTGAGATGTCAGAAAAGATCAAGGCAAAAGTCATGAAGCAGTTCAACGTTGGGTTCTTAGATGTCACCTCCTATCCACAATGGGTTGATAACGTAGTTCCGGTGCCTAAGAAGGACGACAAGATACATATGTGCATGGACTACAAAGACTTGAATAGGGCAAGCCCCAAGGATGACTTTCCGCTTCCCCACATTGATGTTCTAGTTGACAACACCGCACAGCATAAGGTATTCTCCTTCATGAACGGATTCTCTAGTTACAATCAGATCAAGATGGCACCCAAAGACATGGAGAAGACAACCTTCGTCATACAATGGGGCACTTTCTGTTACAAAGTGATGCCATTTTGATTGAAGAATGTTGGGGCAACTTATCAGCGAGCCATAGTAGCTTTATTCCACGGCATGATTCACCATGAGATAGAGGTATATGTTGATGACATGATAGCCAGATCTCAAATGGAAGAAGAGCACCTTAATCATCTACAAAAGTTGTTTGATAGGTTGAAAACATACAAGTTGAGACTGACTCTGAACAAGTGCACCTTTGGGGTAAGGTCTGGTAAACTCCTAGGTTTCATTGTCAGTGACAAGGGTATTCAGGTAGACCCTGCAAAGGTAAAAGCTATACAAGAGATGTTGGCTTCTCGCACTGAGAAGGAAGTTAGAGGTTTCTTGGGACGCCTAAATTACATTTCCAGGTTCATTTCCCATCTAGCTGCTACTTGTGAGCCAATCTTCAAACTCCTGAAGAAAGATCAAGTGGTTAAATGGACTGACGAATTCCAGAATGCCTTTGACAGAATCAAGGAATACCTACAAGTGCCTCCAATTCTGATGCCTCCGATTGAAGGAAGACCTTTGATAATGTACTTAACAGTGTTAGATAATTCAATGGGGTGTGTGTTGGGGCAGCATGACGAGTCTGGTCGAAAAGAGCATATAATATACTACCTTAGCAATAAGTTTACCAACTGTGAAACAAGATACTCACTGCTCGAGAAAACTTGTTGCACTTTGGCATGGGTTGCTCTCCGACTAAGACAGTATATGTTGACTCACACTACCTTGTTGATATCTAAGATGGATCCTATAAGGTACATCTTCGAGAAGCTCACTCTCTCCGGAAGGATAGTAAGATGGAAATGGTCCTGAATGAATATGATATTCAATACACAACCAAGAAAGCAATCAAGGGAAGTGTATTAGCTAATAATTTGGCTCATCAAGCCGTGGACGACTACCAATCCATGAACTCTGAATTCTCGGATGAGAATATTATGTTAGTGACTGATTGTGAAGAACCTGGACCGGATGAAGGACCTGAGAAAGGATCCTGATGGACTATGGTTTTTGACAGAGCTTCCAACGCACTTGGCAATGGTATTGGTGTTGTAATCATATCTCCTGAAGGCTTTCATACCTCTTTCACTGCTAGGTTATGCTTCAACTGTACCAACAATATGGTTGAGTATGAAGCATGTATCATGGGTCTCAAAGCTTCTATTGACCTATGAATCAAGTTCTTGAGTGTTTTCGGAGATTCGGCCTTGGCAATAAGTCAAATCAAAGGAGAGTGGGGCATGAAGTACCGTAATCTCATCCCGTACAAAGAGCATGTGTTGACATTAATCCCATACTTTGAAGAAGTCATCTTTGAACATTTTCCATGAGAAGAGAATCAGTTAGCGGATACACTAGCTACTATGAAATCCATGTTCAAGGTCAGGTGGGATAATGAGGCTCCTCAGATCACTATTGAGAGATTGGATGAACCAACTTACTGTTATGAGATTGATACTGAAGGGGCAACGGACAAACCTTGGTTCCATGAAAATAGAAATTCAAAACCCCCTAATGATCAGAAAACTAAATTCTTGGACCATAGGATAAGGCAACCAAAGTTAAATTTAGGCTGGCTATCTTGACTAAAAAGTATTGGTGTGATAAGTTGTATCAGTGATACACAGAGCACACACATACGCAGATACACACACTTGTGATTAATCTTCAGGGATGAGTTGTCCCAATCTTTAAAATAAGTCCCTTGAGATGACTTCTGAGTTGATAAAGAGTTAGTGCTGTTAGAAAGGGTGGTTACTCAGAAGGGAGTTTCTTTGTCTTTATCGGTCGCATCACTTGAGGATAGGTAATGATTCAAGTTTGGGGGTGTGTTAACCCATATTTTATGAATTAATACATACCTTAATCTTTCTCTTATTTTTAGTTTATTTTCTTTTTAGTTGTTGTTTTATTGCATTCTAGTTGTTTTATGGTAATTTTCTTATAACATAATAGGTGCTCACATTAGTTGTTTTAATGTGTTTTATGCTTGATTAAAGGTTAAATATATCGAGCTGAGGTAAGATTGCAGTGGTCGGTACCTGAGAGCACAAACTTAAGCAAAAGTTGGACTTAGCAAAAGGAGAAAAATGATGAAGTCAGTTGGGATTCTAGGGCAAACATGGAAGAATGGTTGCATTGGAGGGGATTTTTATGGTGCTTGAAAGAAAATTCATTTGAATCAAATGGATAAGGCTTAGAGGCACTAGAGGATAAAAAATAATACAATAGTACTTTGTGCACTCAACAGCGTTGCCTGCACCTTGTTGTGGCAGTCTGCCACAAGACGCCTTGTCCCCCCACCAATGTTCCCTTGTACCTGATTTCTTGTTGGCTAAGCAGAAGAAATGAGGTGATGTCATTGATTCATGCATTGGATTTATATGATTTCCTTATATTGGGCCCATGATCCAAGACATCACAAGAAACCCTATTGAAGGCTTATACATAGGATCTTGAGGAGAATGAAATGGAAGTTTAGTAATTACAAGAGAAATACAGAAGATACTAGTGTGAGGATAGTGGAGAGTAGAGAGAGTTTTCTTCTTCTCACCCATTCATATACAAACTTCTGAGTTCTGGCGCGACTGGAGTTGTAACACCCTATTTCCTCGTTGGTAATTTAACCAAAAATCAAAGTAAATTAATTCATATAATAAAACATCAAGAATAGGATGTCACATCTTCATACATCATAGATGATCATATAAAAATATATGCAACACATAGTCACTTATTCATCAAGTCTGAATTTCATTTATTCGCAGTGGAAAAACATCAACAATAGTTATTCTTAACTCCTTAACATGAATTATAATTATCATAATCCAAACTTCAACATGCATCATCAAATAAATCCAACAAAGTGGAGTTCTACAATAGTTTAATAGCATCATAATAAAACAAATTCAAAACCCCTAAGTGTTACGTATCAGAGCTGACACCGACTCAATCTACACAAAATGAGGCACTTCTTAGCTAACCTCGACCTCGAGCTACTTCATATCATCTGCATATTACCCATGTAGAGGCAACATTCAAACAGAAAGGGTGAGATATCACAATAATATAATAAGTTATATAATCATAGGTATACGACTGATATATCATGCAAGATTCTAAGGTCAACAATTATCAATCATGATTCATAATGATTATACAAGTACATACATATTTAGCATCATCTATCATACAACATATACCAACTATGCAACTTAACTTCATCGTTATATCAACAATTCAATCAAATGCAATGCAACTGACATTGATGCAAGATGTATGTGGTACCAATAGGGCATAACTCTCATCGTGATAATTCCAACTTAGGGCAATAACATAATAATTCTAATACATACCATATCTTGCCAATACAGGCCATTGTTTGCCAATACATGCCATTTTTCGCCAATACATGCCATCGTTTGCTAATACAGACCATTGTTCATGAATGCATGTGAAACTGACATGTAACAACTCAATTCACATTGATTATTCTTACTCATCAATTCCACGCCAATACAAGCCATCGTCATCATCATTATCATGCAAAACATTGTAAAAAACAATTGAATTATCCATACAACATTATCTTACTCAATCGCGTCAATATGCATCACACTTCATACAATATTAACACACAAGGCATAAACCTTCACCAAAATAATCATAATAAGATAGAAAATATCACATCACATCAACACCAAAATCCTCATGATTAATTCCACAACAACAACAACAATTCATCATTAAAAATAGGACATTCCCAATTAATCTACTATACAAAGCATTTGCATACATTTCACAAAATGACATAACTTGACAGTACAAAACACCCGTCCATGCATCAAATAGTTTGAATTATAGTTATGAAAATATTTTTAAGAGAAATTAAGTTAAACCTGTATTCCAAAGATTCAAACTACGCATCAATCGGATACCCGGAACTCAAGTTATAAATTTTTGAAGTTTTACAAGATTTACCAACACCGACAACCTACAGCAACAGACACTGACACCACAAAATATATTTACACACCAATTAAATTTAGTTCCAGGACTTGAAACCATTTTTACAAGAAATTAAATTGTATTAGCTTTCCAACAGTTTAAACGGCACCCAAAACGGGCTCACGGTTTGAAAGTTATGAACTTTTGAAAATTTCATTTTTTTTTCAAATTTACTCTCGGGGTAACCGATTACCCAATATGTGGTACCCAGGTACACCCAGTAAAAATTCCCAAAAACACTATTTTTTTCACGAGGTAACCGGTTACCCATATACTATAACCGATTTCCACTATACCAAATTAAAAAAACATTTTTTTATGTTATGAAAATCATCCTTTTCCAACCCAAAACACAAAATTTTCTACATCAAAATACATAATCTAATTTATCACATTGTCATACTACATGTACTACATTCTAACTCAATTCACATCATCAATTTCATCAATTATGCATAATTTCAATGGATTAAATAAAAAACAATCTACACCAAAAACCTAACATTCAATATCATCATCTACCCACAATTATACCACATATTAGAGAGTCGGAACCCCACCCTTACCTTAGGTTGTAGGTTACTCAAGTTTAAATAATGGTTCTTCCCCTCCTAGTTCTTCCTTATTCTTGCTTATGCTTTTATCTCATTTCTACAGTCGATCAAAAACAACTACTTTTATATTCCTCTTATTTTTACTTATCTAGCCTTTGGACCCCTAAATCATAAATCCCAACCTTGCCCTCACTTGTTCAACACAACGTTACCATCTTTCCCTTCTTGTCTTACACTATTATTCTCCGCATATTATTATAAATAATAATTCTAAATATTGCTATTAAATCTAAGTTAACCTCAAATAATTATTTAAGCTCTAAATAATTATAAACTAATTAAATCTTAATATTACTCTTATTTCCACACTACTCATAACACCGAATTCACCAATGCATCACCATGTGTTGTACCCCAAAATTTGTCCTCTCTATTCTCAAGACATTTATCACAAAAGATCTCAAATGCTCAAGAAGTTCCAAGAGTTTGACCAGACAAGCTCACCTTCTAAGCACTGAGCCTCCAAATTAGGGTTTTGTTTTTCTCAAGGACAATTTAAATTTTGATGTCTCAAATTAATTTCATAGTTCATTATAGATCTCCAAGATTGCACATACCAAGTTTCAAGTCTTGCACTTCAAATTTGCTCAGTCAATTGCTCAGATGACTGAAAATCAGCTGTATTAGGTAAAAAGTCAATTATGGTAAATATACAGTCAAACTTCATGATTTTTGGCCAACATCAACATTTTTAAGTCATGTTCATCAGTTGATCAAGTGTTGATCACAATTCTTCTAGAAAAGCACTTAAATCATCTAAGGGGCAAAATTGTCAAAATTAGAGTTTTGACTGAGAATGACTGATCATTGACTTTTGACCTAGTACATGACCTAATGGGTTGAAATATGATATCAAGGATTCAAACACAATATCTTGACCTAACTTTATGACTCAAATCATTTCTGAAGACCAGTGGATTGATAGTTGAATTTTTGATCAACTGATGAAAAGTCAACTAAGACACAAAAAGTCAAACTTTGACTTTTTGATCAACATTGAATTTCAAAGATCAAGATTCATCAAGATACTCAAAAATATCAAAATTCATAATAAAGAATCAAGAATCAATAAAGTCAATAAATTCCACAAAAAGTTAAAGTTTTCAATACTTGGAAAATTTCTACGTATTTTTAACCTTGATAATTTCAATACTTCATGACAATTTTTCACCAAGATGCAAGATGATTCAAGGAAAACTTTAAAAATGAAAGTTTTAGATCTTGATGAACTCTACAACTTTGTATTAGAGTGTTAATGTCAAAAAAATACTTATATTTGAAGATATAGGCTCATGAAGTCATGACATTTTTCATAAAACACTTAGTGAAATTTTCAACAAGTTTAGGAAGATTTTTGACCTAACTTCTTGACCAGTTTTCACCTAGTTCCAAAATGATTTAGCCAAAGTGGTAAACATGAAGGTTGTATAAAATGTTTCAAGATTTCCAAAATGTCAAATAACTTGAAGAGATCATTCTTGAGCTAAGAGAATCGAAGAGAAGAAGTTGGGCATCCATTCTTGAAATTTAGGGCATTTTCATGAAGAACACATAACCAAATCTCAAGCAATGCTACATAAATCTCACTTTGCAGGCTTCAAATTTGCAAATCCCTCAATAATTAAATTCTTACACAACTGGTTAATCCATTGTCCAAGCATTTTAGCCATTGTCCAAGTGATTAATCCATTTTTGGCACAAAGGTAACATTGCCATTTTAGAAAAGTGGTTTTAATCACAATGTCCACTCTCCTTGAGCTTTGCACTTGTTCCTTCTGCACATACACAATCTCAAATCCATAAGCAACTTGTCTAGAGCCTTTCAACTACCCTACAAGTCCTTGTACCATGCATTGGAACTATATTTGTCAATCTTGCTTCAAAAACAAGTTTCAAGACCAAAACATGTGATCTCTTGTTTCTGATCCCTTCAAGCTTCCAAAACTCTTTCCTATAAATAAAGAGGTTATATGCAACCTAACACACATATTCACAAGCCTTGAAACACCATGAAACTCCCTCAAACTCATAACTTCATCCAAACCTTCAAAACTTATCATTTTTGGCCAACAAATTCAATCTCATAATCCACTCGTGCGTTCTCCCTCTAAATCATTCCCAAAGCTTCCATACATCAAATATAACTCATCCCCATCCCTGTTTCACAACTGTAACACCATCTTCCTCATCTTCCAAACTCAAAAACAGAGCTCTGCATATTGACTTCTCCAGTACGATTCAACCACTTTCAGCATAAAGTAAGAGTTGCATTAGCTTCCTTGGAGTCCAGTGAAGCTATTCAGATCCTTACCACACCTCCAGAAGTGCTCAAACTCCATACACGATTTCCAGTTTTGAGGTAAGTTTTCTCAACCTTGAACTCTCTCTACAAGCATCACTAATGGTTACTTTGTGAATAAAAAAATGTAGACATCATAGCCATGAAGCTAAACATGCCCTTAGATTTTATTTATGTTGCTTGAGTGATACGAATTTTGAAGATGAACTTTTGGAAAAAAATAGGTTTTATTTGGTACCAAAAAAAATTCATATTCATCTTTGATTTATAGCTCATGAAACTTATATGATTGAATTCGTATTGAAAAATGGATCAAGTTTCATATTTACATTTTTTGATTTGGTTGAGAAATGAGGAAGTTACAAAATTCAAAAATGGTGATGAAGAAGCTGGCGCGAGGAAGAAGATGAAGTTGTAACTAGGACTGAGTTTACTTTAAATTTAGCATAACATGTATTATAACCAGATGAAACATCCACCCCAGTGGCAGGAGAAACGCGCGTAAGGCATTAATGTGTAGGGACATGGGTTCGAGCCCAAGTGGTACCCTTTTAGTTTTTTCTTATTATTTCTTTGCAGATCTATTGCATACGGGCCACACGCGCCCACCATGAAGCCTCATATTAATGTCATCTGATCATCACAAGGATAAATCCAACACTCCACATGAGTAGGTCCATGGTACATCACAATAAGCTGGCCACACATGATCAAAACAGGTGTTGGGCTCCTTAGCATTGGGCCCCTTCTTTTTTTTGTTTTTGCTAACTCTTCACCCCCTTTATTTCTCGTACCAACTGGCCCAATTCTATTTTCTTTTATTTTTTCTTACTCATACAAAAAAAAATGGGCCTAGCACCCCGTTTGCTACCTTTTACCCCTCCAATTACTTTTTAACACCCAGCCCAAAACTTTTATATTCTTTATATTTTATTTTCTATAGTTCATTTATTTATTTATTTTTATTTAACCCAAAAATATTTTAAAATATATATATTCTTAAATAATTAAATCAAAAATATTTTAATGTGAATATTTTATTTTATTAAATTAAATTTTATCATTTATTTTATAGAACATTTTCTTTATTAACCTTAACAAAAATCATTTTTCTAAACAAAATTAAATTAGACTTGGGTTTTTATTTTTAATGAAATTAGATTTAGGTTTGGTTAATAATCAATTAACTTTTCTTGTAATTAAATTAATTAGTTTAATTAGGTTAACATTAAACCTTTTTTCTATCAAAAAACCCTAAAATAAATTTCCTCCTCATCTTTACTTTTTGTGCATAATTATTATTGTAATTCATATTGAATGGTTTGTAATAGTAATTAGGGTTTTATTGCTTTCTTCCCCCTATTCACAAAATTGTACCCCCCCCCCCCCATTTCCAAAGCATTGTAATAGCGTAGGATATTTAAATTCCACAATTTATCGCTTTCCTTATTATTGCTAGTAATTAGGGTTTGCATGACAAAATCTTAAAATCAACACTAGACAACCTAATCCAAGATAAATAATTGAATCAAACACCTTTCACATATGCACCTCTAGGGTAACCCACACTTGTTGCCTCGGATAAAAACAGTCATGTCCCTCGAATGTGGGATGTCTTAGCAAAGACCCTCGATTAAAAGATCATAGTCCCTCGATGACCCTTCAAATGTTGCCTTCGGTAAATGATCTTAGTCCCTTACGACAATTGCTAAAACATCTTACAAGATGTCTTCTATGACTGTACGATGACCCACGCCCATCCCTCACATCCAATGATAAGGCTCTCTATCAATCAGTGGTAGATAAATATTATCTAAAGGAGGAAGAAAAGAACAAAGATTTTTGAGTAGGTGATTTCTCGTAATTGCTTGCTCACAAACAAAACCATTTACACCTCACACTTTCAAAACACTTTTCAAAATAAACATTTTGTATACACTCTCAACAATATGAGAATCATTGCAAAATTTCCTTACATTGGCATTTTCAAAATATCTTTCAAAACACTCCTTTTCAAGCAAATATCTTTGAAACTAACACTTTGTATACATTCTCAACAATGCGAGAATCATTGAAAAGTTTTCCAAACTTAGGCGTTTTCAAAATATTTTCAAACTTACACAAATACAAAGCATTTTCAAAGTGAGCTAGCAATTAAGATCCCGTAGATAACCACGGATGAAAAGGGTTCTAACACCTTCCCTTTTCATAACCTACCCCTCGAACTCAAGAAAATTCTCAAAAGGTCATTCATGTTCTTTTCACCCTTTCCTTTATTGGATAAAAGAAAATTCAATGGAGACTCTTGCTATCTGCAACATTTGCAATCAAACGCAAAACACCCAAGTTAATTCTCCCACTGTATCACACCATGCATCACATAACTCACCATAATTCATATATTCACCAATAATCGCCAATATTCACACTAAATTAATTAAATAATTAATCTAGATTTTTGGGGTGTTACAAGAGTCACCTCTTGCAGATTATCCATCTTAAGAAGTCTTCAAGTCTCTCTTGAGTTTGTATCTCTTTTCATTATTTGTGTAAGGATGTTACTTTTGGGACCAAGCTTGTGGTTTGTATTCAGTTCATTATGAGCTAAACCTTTTGTTGTTAAGCATTGTGAAGTTAATATTAAGTTTTGTTTATGTTAAATGATGTGTTGTTTAGTGCCTTGCTTTATTATGTGTTAACTTGTTTACAAATCTGCTCCTTGGAATGATCAACTTAGGAAAATATAATAGCTTTTGTTGTGAGATATCCAACAACAAGTGGACTTCATAATAAAAGTAGTTGAAATGAGTAGGATAGAGATATTCACTCACTTAATTCACTTAGACATAAGGAACTACAACTATTAAGGATTTTAGAATGCAAACAGACGTATGTTAAGGTTATAAGTGGGATTAGAGATTTATTCCCTTTCCCTTTATGCATGCTTTAATGTTATATAAATACACCTTGAGATCACTCTGACCTTGCCTGGCATGACACATCACATCATGAACACATATTTTCTTCTATAATATTAATGAATCATAGCTGAACACATTCACTCTTGATATATTACTAATCTCCTCTTACACTGTTTAGATGTGTTTTAAGTGAAATTGATCTTTATCAATTATTATTTCTCTCCATGTTCATGCTTAATCTCAAAATATAGTTTCTTGCAAAACCAATCTAAGTAACAATTCCATTCCTTGTGGGTGCGATACTCTTACTTTTATCACTTGCTACATTTTAAACATACACGTATACTTGCATGTGACACTTGCAAGCATAACAAAAACCAATTTGTTTTACTTCTCACACTTGTCTTCCAGGTGTAGAGACTCTCCCACTTCTTGTGGAAATTCACTTATATGTTTAACATATAGTCGTGTGTCTTTGGGCTTCCCCATTTACTTCGTAAAAACCCTTTTATTTTATTTTTCCATCTATCTTTTCACATAAACGTTTATGGGTTATACACCTTTTAATCTAAGTACTTGTTTCTACTCAGCATGGAGAAGAAAACTAAACGCGTTCATGTCCAAGATTTCACGTCCTTGTATTCTACTGAGAAAATGATTGATAAATTCTATCATGGCATCATACTTTTCTAGCACGTGTCAAGAGAGGGATGTATTTATGGAACCTTGTTCATAGGATGAGAGGGTAAATATGGATACTTCCGGCAAGTCGTCTTCTCCTTATATTTATATCCATCTTCCTATTATTTATGACATGGGGGGTTATGATTCCCTTCACCTCTTTTAAAGTAGATTTTTTAACTGCTGCTAATGTCACCCTCTCTCAAGTTACTTCGAATGTATGGGGTATACTTAGAGCTTTCACGATAATTTGTTTTAGTTTGGGTGTATCCCCCTCTGTCAGAGTTTTTCTCCATTTCTTTAGGCTGGAACCCCTTCCCACTAATGGCTAGGTAACATTGCTCCCTTTTTCCCGCAGGATACCTTTTAAAACCCTCTGCCAACCCTTATGAGGATTGGAAAGACAATTTTGTTCGAATAAGAGGGTAGTATAACACTTCTCCCATTTAACAGGGATAAAGGGCGAGCCTCTTTTTTTCTCTATCCTGGTCCTTAGATCCACGACCTACTACAAGGGTAATTCCACATGTCCTTTCTTCCCTCGATCGAGAAGTAATTCAGATTTAGGGGTGTTTCCGCTCCATGGAGTATAACATCCTCATTAACTGGGATCATTAAGGCAGTGATTAAGTGGAGGAGTATTTAGGTATGAAAAAACACTTTATGATCTAACTTTATTTGCTTCTTTATTTTAATGATGTTTGTTATCTATAGGCGAGATGGTGGGGGTCCCTCTTGACGATTAAAGGGAGCGTTTAGTCAATATGCAGGCGGTTCAATAGTGGGAAATGCTTTCCTTCGCCCAAGACATGGCTGATGCCAGTGAGGCAGTGCAATGTGAAACTTTGCAAGCAACTGAGATTCACCCTCCCAAGGTTCCTAGGAGGGAGGAAATTCCTTCTGGGGCATGATAAATCCGTGAGGAGGGAATAGACATGGATATTACAGTGGATGATCTAGTCCCTCAAAAGCCTTTATTATGGAATAGCCAAGATTTTAATATAGTGTAATTTATTAATCGCTTCTTTTCCTTCTCTGAGAACTTTCCCTATGATTATCAATTGCTTTCTGATATGTCCCTCTCCCAACTATCTTCTCTATAAGAGACCCAACTCGTGAGGTGGTTTCAAGTGGAGAAAGCGTTAAGGGAAAAATATTCTTGCAACCTCAGGCCCATGACACCTTGAAAGGTTTGGAAGAGCATACCTCTCTGCTTAAGGATGAAGTTGTGGCGGCCTTTTCCCATCACCTTGAGGAGGTGAAAAGGCATACTTCCCTTCTTTATCATAATCAAGACTTCAAATCCATGGATCATTTTCAGGGGATTTAGGATCGACAATTGGCGAATGAATAATAGTTCTTGTTACTACCTTTTTTTTGTTGTATTTTTTCCCCTTCGGGGTTTTTTATTGTATTTTTATGCCCCATTCGGGGGATTTTGTAATTTTTTTTAACAATGGCGTCCCTTGGGGGAACCTTTTAGATTAACTTATTTTACCACCATCTACTTGTTTTTAACCTTCGTCTAAGGGTGTTTATTATCATGATTTTCCCGGTGGGTTGCAACGATACCGCTTTAGGAATCCATAAAATATGATCGCCCCATAAGGAGATAAGGATCCCACTTAAGGATCCAGCTTTGATAGCCTTATTGAGCGCCAATGATCCCACTAAAGGATCCAACAATTGATCATCTCATGGGCATAAAGGATCCCACTTAAGGATCCAACAATTTGATCGCCTCATTGGACAACAAAGGTTCCACTTAAGGGTCTAGTGATTTGATTGCCTTATTGGGCATAAAGGATCCCCCTTAAAGATCTAGCTATTTTATCGAATCATTGGGAGTAAAGGATGCCATTTAAGGATCTAGATATTTGATTTCCTTATTGGGTGGCAAGGATCCCACTTAAGGATATATTGATTGATCGCCTCATGGGCGGCAAGGATCCCACTTAAGGATCCAATAATTTGATCACCTTATTGGGTGACAATGATCCTTCTTAAGGGTCCAGCAATTTTATTGCCTCATTGGATGGCAAAGATCCCACTTAAGGATCCACCGATATGTTCACCTCATTAGGCGGCAAGGATCCCACTTAAGGGTCCAGTGATTTGATTGCCTCTTTGGACGGAAAAGATCCCACTTAAGGGTCCAACGACTAATCGCCTCATTGGGAAATATTATCTCACACTCTTTAAGTTTCCTACAAAGAAATGTATAGCCAAACATACAAAATTTAACATCATGAAAAGTATGGTGCCTTATGAAAAAACCTCGCCTCTTGTAAGAGAAGAAATATAAAAGAGTGCACCCGATATAGTAACTTGTTCTTTACAATTGGTAGAGATATAATACTCTTCCATAAAAATAAAACAATTAAATAATAATAAAGAAAAATAAATGGAAGCTATGATGAAACCTTCAGGGGGTATATCTCCTGAATCTTAAGCCTCCGGTCTCCTCAAAGGTTAGGGAGGATGTTTCCACGCCTTTGTGGAATTACTATGATGACATTATTCTTGAGCTTATCTTTCTAGTCTTCCCGCCTTATGTGAAAATTCTCTTCAACCTGAGGCTTTCTGCGTAGCGCTTTCTGGTGATCTCTTAATCTCCTTAGATAACCCATACTCGCCCATTAGGGAGTGGTTAATTCATGCAAAAATATATAGTAGACAAGGAAGAGCCCACCCAATTAAAGAATGGTCGCCCTATAACCATATTATATGAAAATGGGCGTTAATAACCAGATACCTAACCTTTATTTCCTTAGCGTGATCTTCTTCTCCAAAGGTGATTCTCAAGGTGATATACCCCTTTACATGTACATGTTCTCTTGAGAATCCAACCAATGATCCCCTAATGGGCTTTAGGTATTTTGGTTCGAATGCCTCCCAATACAATATGTCTGCGAAGCTCCCCTGGTCAAAGAGAACTCTTTTAATCTCCCACTCTTTCCATTTAACGACAATGACCATAAGATCATCATTATGAGAGTGAATTTTAGTTGCATATTTCTCCGAGAAGGTGATCATGGCTTCCGGTTCTTGGAGCTCGCCTTCAATCTTGAGCTCATGGAGGTTTTCTACACTTAGGATCAGGTGAACGTATCTTTTTCTGGCGTAGCTAGTTTCCTCGCTCTCGGAGAAACCTCATGCTATTGTGTTGTGTGTGTGACATGTAACTTTTCTTTCCTTTCCCTGGTGCAATTCTTTAGCTTTGTTGGGTCTGGGGATCCTAGTGTCGTTCCCTCCACGCGAGCTAGATTTGTCTAAAGAATGGGAGAGTCTCCCATCACATATTTCTTGAGGTGCTCCTCATGTATTAGTTTTTCAATTTTCTTCTTGAGTGATAGCAATCCTCGGTGTTTTGTGTCTTTACCCTGTGGAACTTGCACCATATTTCTAGTTCATAACCCATCGCATCTGCCTTAAGGGTAGGTGGCGTATGGATTTCGTGCAAGTTGAGTACCTCACACTAGATTTACTCACGATGAGTGTTCAAAAGTGTGAAGTTCTATGTCACCTTACCTATCATTTTGAACGTTGGATTATCCTTTACGGGCAAGGTATAGTTGCTCTTCCACTAATGGTGTGAGCTCTCGGCATTGGAAAGACGCTCATTGACATCGCGTTCCTTCTTTTTGGTGTTTCATTCCTTACCCTTTATGTAACACTCAACTTTGGTGACCACTTCTGCCAACGACAACAATGGCTTATGGGCGAGGGACTCGTTGAAGTCTTCTGCCTTAAGTCAATTTTGGAACGCCCCTACAAATATTTCTTAGTTTGGTAGAACGACCCTGATGGTAGCATTGTTGAAGCGAACGAGATAGTCCCTCAGCGACTCCGATGAACCCTGGCATATATTAAATAGGCTGGTAATAAACATCTTCTTGTGGTGGCTGGTGGAGAACTAATGTACCAGTTTCTTTACTAGTTACTAGTATTTGTTGATAGAAGCACGCGGTAAACCCATATATCATATGAGGGCGAAATCTCTGAAGGTGCTATATAGTAGCTTGCATTTTAGGGAGTCTGGTTCTCCTATGATAGTTGTATGTATATTGATGGTGGTAACATGTTCGCAAGGATCATTGCGCCCATCAAACTTGGTCAAGGAGGGAGGTTTGGAACCTTCTGGGATAGGCGCCCCCCATATCTCGTCTGAGAGTGGTTGGGGGTCCAACATTTCATCTCCTCTAGGAAATTTGAATTCTATTAGCGTTGTCTGATGTTGTGGACTTCATTTTCCAACGTCAAGTTATGGCGGCATTAATTCGTCCATGAAGACATGCATCTCTGCCAGAGCATCGGTATCAAAACACCTATGATAAATTAAAGTGGTAAATATCAAGACACCTATGAATATTTGACGTGAAAAACCCAATAAATTACTCTTATCAAAGAGCTTTAGCGCTTGCACTAATCAAGCAAAACAAACTTGCACGAAAAGCACAAATTTGAACTACCAAAAAAACACATTTTGTACAAAAACAAATTATGGCATTAGGATTTTCAGCCTTTAGAGAAGATTAATAAGTCATTAGGATTTTCAGCCTTTAGAGAAGATTTTTCCAAAAAATTAATAAATAATAAACTAGACGGGTTTGTGTTGAATTTTTTTCCAAAAAATTAATAAATAATAAACTAGACGGGTTTGTGTTGAATTTTAAAGGTTAATAATGTTTGCAACAGCTTTCTTAATATAGAAAAAACACCGCAAATTTAGGGTATTCTTGTTGTAATGCATGTCACCAGAATATGCGTAAGATTTTATAATTAGACTAATTAGCTGGACCAAAGATTAACAAGCATATAGCTTGTCTTGAAATTGCAAAATTGAATATGATATTGTAACTACTTTAATATTCTTGTATAGCTTATCTTGACATTGCAAAATTGAATATGATATTGGTAAGTACTTTAATTATTCAACCAAATCTTGTATACGAAGAATAGTATACAAGTGTGTGCGCAAGACCTTTGTTAAAGAGAAAAAAGACAACCGAAGAAAGTCAACATGACTGTAGCAATTTGGTCATGAATCACGATGATGACTGTTTGGAATGTTAACATAATACGAAACCATGTTCTACATGTACACTTAATTAATCTACTTTTGACTATTTATTAGTTTCTATATGTGGAGATGATTATCACTAATTTTGTTTGAAACTTCGACGTGAGTTTTGTCAATTCTCAGCAATGCAATTGCGAAACGGAAAACGGTTTGGTAGATAGAGACTCCAACCCTCCAACACCATTGAATTGGAAACGAGAATAAAACAAGTAACTATTCTCTATTTTTCAAAATAAATGGTGGTATAGAGAGAGATATGAATGAATAATTAGTGTCATTTTTAAAATATGTGTATTTATGACATAATTTTTTTCAACATTATACTAGTATACAATTTCATTTGAGAAATAGAGAGATGCTCACTCGGATAAAATAAATCGAGATAATGTTTTTATTAAAGAAAAACGCAAGTGTCAGATTGGTTAAAGATAGAAGATAAAAAGAGTTTATATATATTTGCATCTCATATTTTACATGTTAGTTTTTTAGAGATGAGTTAGAGTAAACTCTAATTTCAATACGGTATCAAGAGTATATTTATTGAGACCACCTATCATTTAATATACACATTAAGCCTAATAATGTTGGACGTAAGGGGTGTAATAGAAAAAAAATCCCACACAATTCGAGACACCCACCATTTATGTCTACATACAAAGTTCAATAATATTGAGCGTGAGAGGGTGGATTGAGAAAAACTCAAGTCCGACATTGATTAAAGATAGAGCCTAAAAAGTTTATTGTGTGACACCATTTATCTTATAAGTCAGTTTTGTAGGGATAAATTAGGCTAAACTCTAATTCTAAGCTAGACCAAAGACTCACAACAATCTCCCTAAATTATTTGGTCGAATCTAGAAAAAACATTTAAACATCTGACGAACATTTGTGCCTCCACGGTAGAATACCACACTAGAGCATGTCACTTCTTTCATTTTCACTGTTGATATGCATCCAATGACCTATCACAATCCACGTTGATTCATCCTGAAATGGTTCTAACTATCCATTCTATATAAGTGTGACTTAGAGTAACACTCGGGTATAATTTTCATACACACTTGCATAGTTTCACTCATCTCAAATACTAACTTGACGGTTGAAGTGTTAATCTTATATATACTTTCTCTCTCTCTCTCTTCCTCCCTCTCTCTTTGGTCACCATAGAATTTCACCATCTTACCGAAAGTTCTTCCACGATGGTTATCTTCAACCTACCATTTATTCTTAATTCAAACACATAATAAATAGAAAATAAATCATAAATAAAAGGTCACAAGGTTAATATGCACTTATGTATATACATATTTACAAAATTTCTCAATACACCTGATTCATTTTTTAGGCACATCTCAAAAACTTTATTTTGACTCTATCTTGAAGGATACTTTCGAATATGCTTTGTCTACAAAAGATTGATTGTGTGGCCAAACACAATAAATAAATTAAAGGGAAAGATTTTTGTGAAATTTTAAATAAATAAGAGAAAAGAATCGAATAAGATTTCAAAATATGATCACACACACGTACAACCACATGTATGACTACATTCACATATACATAATGTTTTGAAACTTAGATCGGTGATTAACTCGGTCATAGTACTAGGTTAACGGGTTACTGATCGAACCAGTAGGTCACTGATGAAATCACATGACTACTAACTCGGTCCTTATTAAAAGATATGATATAGTTTAATATTTAAAAATTATGTATATGATATTTGATTATTTAATTTTAAATTATATAAGAATATAATGTTTATTTTAAATAAATTAACTTTTGAGTTATAATAATTATATTGATTTTGCTAATTTGACATCAAATTGCTGGTAGTCTAGTGGCAAAGAATACTCCTTTCTCTTAAAAGAACTTGGGTTCGATTTTTTCTATTGCATTTTGCATAAAATATAATTATCATCAAGTTTTAACCCAGAATTGGGTCACAGATGTCATACTGAATTAACTGCATATCTGGTCCAATAAGAGAATCGGAGCGCTTTGGCTACTGGTTTGCAGTTGAACCGGTCAGACTGACATGTCTGATCTGGGTTTTAAAACTATGCATATACATACACTCATGCACATTCACATGCGCCCTCTAATCATTGTTGCACACAGGTCAAAAATGAGCTTATAATGGTAATGTACGGAAGCGAAACTTAAGTCGCATGCCAAAGACTCTTTAGTTAAATTAACCAATCGATTGAAACGAAGAGTGATTTAGGTTTTTGATTATGAGTATGATTAATAGAATTTGATTACGGATAATATTAATAATCTAATCTACTGTTTCAGTTTCCGACTTATCACTGGTTACTAATTTTTCAATCCCCTAAGCGGGTTTGATCCCTATTTAATTACAATATCGATTGAACACGCACAATTGATATTATATGATTCACGTTCCTATTTTCCTAATTAAGCAAACAGTTAAAGTTTACGTGAATTAACGAAAAGGCTACGCCAAAGGTGATCATGGTTAAGGATCTCCAATCAATAGAATCTAATCAAAAATACTCTATGACATATCAAATTAAGCATTTGAAATTCACAAAACAGAATTGAAAAGGAAAAGAATTTGAATTGATAAATTAAAAACCTCAAGGTCTTGATGGAAACACAATTCAAGAGATCAATCGTATGGATTTTAGCTCTCCATGGAATTCTTAGCGGCCATTTATTTTTATTTACGTGAAATCTCAATACCTAGAAATAACACTACGGGTTTGTTTAAATAATACAAGAAAAATCGGGCTAATAGAGCAACCGACCCTAAAATACAAAATCGGCCCAAAAACTAATTATTTTCTTAAGTCTTGAATGAAAACGCATTATTCTCTTCACTCTGAATTGGGTTCTTTCTTCAATATAAAACTTGTAGCCCTTTCTCTTAGATATCCTATGTATATTAGAAAGCGTTAAACTGAATCTCGTAGCTCAAGTTAGGTTTTGTACAGTGAGAAAGTATCAAATTGCTACTTATTAAAAAAATAAATGATGAAAATAAGATAAGAGAAAAATTAAATTAAAATTTAAAAACACACTAAAATTAATATAATATTAAGAAAACTATAGAATTCTCGTAGTACAATAGTGAAAGAGTGTGCATCAAAATGCACTGATCACACGCACAGACACACATGTTCACACACAAAAAAAAAAAACTAAAGCACCATGTAAAAATAAATTTTCAATATCCAACTAATAGTGAGGCCAACGAAACATAACAACCATAGATAATAAAATATAAATAAAGGTTATCTTTGTAATTGTAGAAAAAGTGTCACCATAGTCCAAACTAAAATAAAATATGAGTATAACCTTTAAGTAAAAGATGAGATTTCAAGCGAACAATTTGACCATATGGTTCTATCATGATTTTCAATACCCGCCAACAAACAACTTTATATTTATATATATATGATAAGGGAAAATATTTCACTCATGATTAAATTTTAGCGCTTTCATCTCATCAATCATAGTATGGCACTATAGTGGATGAGAAAGTGCTTCATGTACTAATTTTGGAATGGACATAGAAAATTCAAATACAAAAGCATGATAGGAATAAGATATGCGATAGTAATTCAAACAATTATAAATAGAATAAGGGTTTCGATTAGAAAGGTTACCTATATGAAGAGTTATATGTAGGTCTACATGCATTTTAGATTGGTACAGAGCATGTTGAGGGGTTTGAGCAAGAGATAACACACTTGTCTCTTCAAAGATGACTCTCTTCTTTGCTCCAGGATGAGGACGACATGTATATCCTAAATATCCATCCATTAAGCTTAAAATTTTGTTACCAAATGTAGAATGTATTAACATTTAAGCCACATGTATATGTAATTCGTCTTTAGGACATTAATATTTAAATCTCTAAAGTTTATGCATACTCTTAAACAACTATTTTTCTTCATTGCATGTATATATTAGAAACACAATCAATGTAATTGGAATTTCTAATGAACATAGCTTCAATTGACCTCTTTATCTCTAACATCATATTCCAAGTAATCTATAGTACAAACCTTTAAAGATTCTATGTTATTGGCTTATTTTCAAATTTTAAGGGTATTCCATGTTCTACGAAACTTCATTCTATACATGTCATATGTTTGTAATCTCAATCAAAGATATTTTTATATTCATGAACTAGATCTAGGATTTAATTCTTCAAGTTTTCATACAACAAAACATTTACATAGATAGGATTGGGTTTTACACGTTCTTATGTGAAATTAATCTATTCGAGATGGTCTTATGCCTCAATCTTGCCCATTTTATCTAACAAATCATTCTTTAATCCTATAAGGTATTCATCATGATAAAATTGAGATATCCATCAAAGAAAATAACTTCTAATTATTCTTTTGAAGCATCCTTTTTTAGTATTGTGTGATTCAAATAATCCTCCACAATATCATCAAGAATTTACTTTGAATTTTGAGCCTCATTATATAGCTCTTTTAAACATAATTTATTTGAATAGTTTAATTTAGCTACCTTATTTTGATATTTGTTATGATTTCTATTCCCCTTTCTTAAACTTCTAAGGCCACTCATAATTTATTTTTAACCACATAGGTCAAAATTCGAGCCATAAATTTTGAAGAATCATACAAGAACACATTTGCAATCCAAATCATGACTCCAATATGAACCTAAGACGAGGTTTTAAAGTGAACTTTGTAGGGTCGCCATTTTTTTTACAGTGTTTCCTCCATTTCCTTACAATTTTAATGTTAATGGATTAGTGCTCTTCAACATTTTTAACATTAGAGTTCTAATATTATCTACTTTAAAGTAAGATTCTTCTTCCTCTACATGTTCCTTATAACCATATTTAACCGATAAAACATAGGTTTGTTTGATAGAAGGAATGACCCATATTTCTTTGATCCAATTGCATCCTAATAAAATAATTATAATTAGCTTTTGATGGTACCACAATGAACACAATGGACCTAACCATGACCATATTTGCAAGTTTAACATATTTAATATATTCAACCTCAAAGTATTGTCATTAAAGTTAGTGATCCCCGTATTAAAAAGGAATCAAATTCTCTCCAATATTCTTTAATTCCTTTATAACTACTATAGACATGAGATTCACAATAACTCTTATGTCAAATAGAACTTTATTAACTTTTATTCCTCCGCCCACTTCTACTTGGACAAATAATGGTTAAAAATGACTTTTCATTTCCTCAGCGAAATAATTAAAGAAATTTTAATTCCATACTCGTTAGTACATTTTCCTCGATACATTGAAAATTATACTAATACTTTGATGTGATTAATATGAGTTTTTCATCTAATGCCTCAATCCCAAGTACTTGGACAACATAGTCCAACGATAAAAGGGAAGTTAAACTAGATATGTCTTGAATGCCATCATTATATCCTATTTCAAACTCACTAGTTATTAAGTCATCATCATCTTCCTAGTTTAATAAGTTAGTATTTTGGCCATCGTCCCTATATTATTTTCTACGCCGTTGATATGTAACCTTATTATTTCAATCTTGATTAATGGTTATGCTATAAACTTTATTCTGATCTTCTTAGCTTTGATAAATTTATTTTCGAGCTCTTTAGGCATGTCATGTCTATGTTGTGTTCGCTCCACCTCTGTACCAATTTGGGTGTTATTAATATGGTGACATCAAATTGATTCCTTTAAATAATTGTCTTAAACTTTTTGCAATAAAAATTGGTTTGAACCACCTACTAGCGATAATGCATTTTAATTGATACTTTTGTACAATTGACTTGTTTCTCGTAGACCTCTAATATTTAGAAGAGGATTAACAATATATATGTTGGTACTCTTGAACCATTGTCCTAAATTGATGTTATGGGTAGGGGCACATGTTCTTCTCCGATACATAGGTGTATCAGTCATGCTCTTATAGAAGGCTCTTAGTTTACCCTTATAGTCTCATTGTAAGCCAAAACTTCCCTTTTGCTAACAACCTTTCCGACCTTCTATTTTTATAGTACTTGTTTATTTTCAAACTTCTCAAAATCTTTTGCAAATATTTTATTAAATACTCCATTTCACTTTGGGCATAACATGAACGTTTGATTAATGTAGCATCATTTATGAAGGATGTCTAGACACATTTCTCAAATTTGATGGTATATGTTGTTTGGTGACTATTCTTTAAACTTCTTAAAAACAACATCAACACCCTCTTTGTCTTTACTAAGCCCACTTCAACTATACACATGCCTAAATCAAACTTAACATAGTTTATAGAGACCTAGATCGAGTATTCATCTATCTTCGTAATAGTTTTATGCTTATCCTCGAACACCAAGCCTTATTCCTACAAACTCCAAATATTGTTGAATCCATAATGCTTCTATCTATGTTGGTAGATAGAAATATTTGAAAAACATATTTGTACTTATCATAATTATATTCACTAGCTCTAGAGGACCCGATGTTGGGTCATCATGGGAAGCATTCATATTAGGTCAAGAGCAATAACAAGTGAAAGAGACACCACATATTTACCCAAAACCTTAAGGTGATAAGTGTATGGGTCTTCATACTTATAAAGTGTTTAACCTTCACTTTTCTAAGCAATATGGGACTTCCAGCTCACACTTGTACACAATAATCTCCCCCTCAAGTGTGAGTCCATCCACTATACTCCCCCTCAAGCAGAAACTATTTCATCCACATACACTTGTATCGTTGTTGCGGGCACTCATTGAGACACGCCGTCTGACCACCACATTATCAGGAAGACTTTCAATACAATGAGTCAGTCTCTTAATTGAACCATTGGTTCTGATACCACTGTTGGGTCATCATAGGGAGCATCTATATTAGGTCAAGAGCAATAACAAGTGAGAGAGACACCATATATTTACCCAAAACCTTAGGGTGATAGGTGTATGTGTCATCACACTTATAAAGTGTTCAACCATCACTTTTCTAAGCAATATGGGACTTCCAACTCACACTCGTACACAACAAAATGTGGGGTTTGAATTGTGTTCAAATTTTAAAACTTTTTTCTGGTTTGTTTAAAATAAAATGATCTTTAAATAAAACTCTAAAGGTAAAGAGATCAACCACATAACTAAGAAAATAATATATGTTCCTTTTCTAAATATACACTTACCTGTTCAAATCAATTACACTTAGAAAAAGACAAATATGTATTTAACAAATGGACCAATTATACCACTCACTTACTTCCATTGGATGACACGTGGAATGGATTTTCAACTATAAACACTATTATCAAAATTCCCCCCCCCCCCCCTTTCATTTCATTTACCCTCCTCTCAAACTCACTTTCCATTCTCTCACTCATTCTTCATTTCCCTGCAATCAGCTCTCCCATTCTCTCTCTATTCTACTTCTACTCAGGTTTGTTCTTCATCAACATTATGTTTCTTCTTCCTTCTCATTTAACCAATTTATCCTTCCATTATTACTTTATTCTCTGGTTTCTTCTTCTTCTAACCATTCTTCTTTCTTCCATCACCTTATACTCATTGATTACTTTTCAATTTTTTCAGGGGCTCAAGAAGTTCTACATTGCATTTTGTCCGACAAGGGGTCAATTTTTCGATTTTATTTCCAACTTTCTTCTTCAATGGTAATGTTTTAATTTTTCTTTCACAATTGTTTTAACACTTTTCTTCTTTATATTGGATGTACATCTCCTAATATTTTAAAACAATATTCCCTTTCTATTGTATTTTGTCTTTCTTCGTCTTTTTATGTATTCCAAGCTTTTGGGGTTCTTTTTTTATAACTATTTCAAATTTTCACAATTTAATACATGAATTTTTTTCTTCTAATATTTTCCCTCAAACCTACTATTTTGAACATGGTGTTTTTAAAAATTGATTTGTTTTTTAATGCCCAAATGCCAAAAACTACACAGAGTAAATATACATGTCTTTCATAACAACATGGTTTTCTTCATGCTAAAAATACTAACACAGAGCAAAACTAATTCGTTTTTTGATGTCTGACTGTATATTTTATTATGGACATCCTAATGTACATGGTTTTTTCACCTATTTGGTTGTTATCATATATTTCATACTTCTGTTGTTTTTAAAACTGATTTGGCTATCATTTTGTTTCAAATCTTTTATTATGTTGTTTATAACAATTTTATCTTACTCTACTTGTCTTACATGGTAAATGGTTTAACACCGATATCTTATTTTACTTTCTTTTACCAATTGTATATTTACTTATATGTTACTTAACTTATATTAGATGCTTAATATTTTTACACTAATACATTATTCTTATACATGCTAAGAATACTAACACATAGCAAATTTGTTTCATTTTTTTATGCTTGATTGTTTCGTTTGTTATTGACATCCTATTTATACATGGTTTTTTTAATCTATTTGGTTGTTTTGCTACATTTCATACTTATGTTGTTTTTGAGACTAGTTTGATTATCATTTTATCTTAAATCCTTTATTTTGTTGTTTATAATAGTTATATGTTATTTTACTTGACTTACATGGTAAATGCTTTAACACTAATATCATACTTAACTTTCTTCTACCAAATATTACTTTAGTTGTATGTTACTTAACTTGTGTTAGATGCTTAATGTTTTTACACTAATATGTAGAACTAATTTTTAGCATTTTTTAGATGTCAAGACCACCTATTTTAATCAAGGATTCGCTGAAAAGGAACCAAGTATAATAAATGCTTGTCAGAATTATTGACTTATGGAATACGAAAGAGTGTAGTGGGAAACTACATCTTGAGTTGGTTATTCAAGATTCTAAGGATTAGTTCAACTTTTCAAAAATTAGTAATGTCCTTGAGATATGTTTTCAATACCTTATTGCATCTTGCTTTAAATTTAAGAAATATATTTTATACCTTAAGATTAAAAGCTATCTTTAATAAATATTCAAAGATTTCAGATACAGTACAGATACACTCGAAGACATGGAAGTCATTTTGTTACTCATTCAGATCTCTTATTCAGATACAGTATGGATACACCCCAGACACAGAGGTCATTCTATTACTCATTCAGAATTCAAAGTCAGATACAGTACGAATACGCTCCAAACACGGATGTCATTCTGTCACTCATTCAGACTTCAACAATCAGATACAGATTAGATACGCTCCAGATACGGAAGCCATTTTATTTCTCATTCAGATTCAACTATCAATTTCAAGTTCATATACACTCCAGACACGGAAGTCATTCTGTCACTTATTCAGATCTCAGTTATAGTTCAGATACACTCCAGACACGGAAGTCATTCTGCTACTCATACAGATCTCAACTTCAGATGCAGTCCAGATACGCTCCATACACGGTTGCCATTATGTCACTCATTCATACTTTTTCCCCAGCCCAGAGATTCTCCAGACACGGATGTGATTCTGTCTCTTATTCAAATTTCAGATTCAGATACAATACAGATACACTCCAGACACGAAAGTCATTCTGTTATTCATTCAGAGTCAAATACAGTTACAATTCGGATACGCTCCAGACACGGACGCCATTCCACTACTCATACAAATCCAATCTCCAGATGCAACTCAGATACGTTCCAGATACGGATACCATTCTGATGTTCATTCTCCTGATTTTCAACAAACATTCTTGGATGGTATCTTTAAGCCCATCTCCGACAATATTTTTTCACATCTCCAAATGGCATCTTTAAGCCCATTCCCTCAACTACGTTTTGATGAGTGCAAATTTATGGGCACTCTAGTGTCCAATCATCTTTTACCTTCGAGTCACGAACGACAAACTCGCCAATCTAACTCTTCAGGTTCAATAAGATTGAACAGGGGCAGCTGTTGTACCCCAAAATTTTCCCTCTCATTTTATCAAGATTTCCCCTTACAAGACTCTTTGGACTCCAGACAGGATTATGGTTGACTCTACTCAAGACATCTCCTTGCACTGATGACCTGAAATTAGGGTTTGATTTTGCACAGGGATTTTTGAACCTCCAATGCCTCATGTGACTTTCATACTTCATGTTGGACTTATAAGATTGCTCATACCAAGTTTTAAGCCTTGAATCAAATTTTTGCCCAGTCAATTGGACAGTTGACCTAAAAATCAGTTGTATTGGGGAAAAAGTCAATTGTGGCCAATTTACAGTCAAACCTCATAATTTTTTATCCATATCAACATTATAGACTCATATGAACCATTTTATCAAGTTTGGACCACAACTCCTCAAGAAATTTGATCAGATCATCAAAAGGGCAAAATGGTCATTTTTAGGGTTTTGACTGCAGAAGGGCAATTTCTGATTTTTTACCTAGCCAATGGCAAATTGGGTTCAAGCATGGATTTAAGGACTCAATGGAATCATCTTGACCTAATCATAAGGTTCAAAAGATCTCAAATGCATTGGATTGACAGATGAATTTTCCAGTCAACTGATCAAAAATCAACTAATCAAAAATCAATTGTACACTGAAAAGTCAAACTTTGACTTTTTGGTCAAAATCAAGTGCCAAGGGTCATATTTCATCAAGATGTGTCAAAACATGAAACTTGTTCACCAAGAAACCTAATTTGGAAAATTAGGGTTTAAAATGGAAAATTTTCATAACTTAGAAATTTTCTAAGTTATGAAAATTTCTTTTTTTTTCCAACTTTTCCCAACTTTTTGACCATGATGCAATTGGATTCAAAGAAAACTTCCAATATGAAAGTTTTAGTCCTCCACAAAATCTACAACTTTGATTCACAAAGTTTTCCCAAAAGATGCTTGGATCTCAAGTTATGATTTTGTAAACAAGGATCCATGAAACTTTTAACTTAGTGAAATTTTGCCCTAGTTTAGGCAGGATTTTGACCTATCTTCATGGCAATTTTTCACATAGTTCCAAGTGGAATCTCAAAATGCATTTCAAAGATGGATTGTATAGAATGTTACAAGCTTTCCAAAATGTCAAATAACTCTCCAAAATCATTTGTGGTTAGAGAGAATCGAAGAAAAGAAATTGGCCATTTCTCACTTTTGTCCAAGGCATTTTACACCATGCTACAAGTTGCAAAATCTGTTCAAACCTTGCTTGTACTTGGTTTACAGGTCCTTAAACCTTTCTACACTCATAAATTAAATGCAAACACATTGGATTAAGGCTTTGTTCTGATCTTTGAAGCATTATACAAAGGATTAATCCATTTTTGGCAAAAAGATAACAATGTCATTTACATAAAGCATGCTTTATGTCAAATTGATTATCTTGAGCCATACACCAAGCCTTTTACTGCAAACAAAGGTCCCTAATATCAGGAAAAGTTCACCAACTTTGTGCAGCTATAATACAGGCCTGTACAACCTTGGCATGGTCACTTCTCACCTTTTACTTCAAAAACAAGTCATTGTGCAAAAAGTCCATAACTTTGTTATCTGATAAGAGCAACTCTTGTAAACATTTCAAACAAGTTTTACACATTGCCTAAGGTCAGAAACACGAGCTACAAGCCTCTCAAACACCCTTAAACACCAAAACTTCATTTCTGCCCAAAACAGGGCAAGTTCTGCAAATCAGAAGCCAAAACCATTTCCACTCGTGCGTTTTGTCCCAAACCAGTTCCAACACACTCCATACAACATACCTAAACTATCCCAACCATTCTCAAGCCATTGTAACTCCATTTTCACACTTCACCATTTTTGCTTTGAAGCTTTGCAGGTTGAGTTCTACAAGCATATTCAGGCCATTTCAAAGAAAGCCAAGCATTGGGGAAGGTTAAGGGAACATCAAGCAAGCTCAAAAGAACCTCAGGCCTCACTGAAAGTTGTTGCATTGCCATACTTGAGCTTGACTGAAACAGGTAAATTTCAAACTTCTATCTCCTTATTTAGGAATCATTAGGCTTAGGTTTGTGAAAAAAATGTAGTCCTCATTGTCCTTGAACTGTACATATGCTTAGAATTCATTTATGTTAACTGAGGTAGGAGTATTTGATAGTTAAAGTTATTGAAAAAACTAGGTCAAGATTTAGGGCCGATGAAATTCTCTCTGGTCTTTGAGAGTTAGATCAAGTTTTTTACATGGTTAGAATCGTGTGATCAAGAGCTATAACTTTCATGTTGCAAGTTTTTGTTTTTGAGCACGTATGCAGGAGTTCCAGATTTGAACATGGCACGTGTTTTTTTGTTTCTGGAGGACAGGGATGAAGTGGAAATGAGTCGGGCTTGGCTTGTTTCTATTTTTTGCACCCCCTAGATTGCTTTCTACACCCCCTTGGCCCATTTGATTTATTTTTGTATATTTTTTTATTTCTTTTACATTTTTGACTTTTTATTTATTTTTCTAAATATAAAAAATCACTAAAAATATTTTCTTAAATTTTCACATTTTTATTTTATTATTTTTATTATTTTTTTGGCATAGAAATAATTTATTAATAATGATATACTTTTATTTTCTTAAATAAAAACTTGTAAATATTATAAAAATATTATATATTTTTATTTTTTATTATTTATACACTTAAATAATATTTTCTCACACATTTTAATTTTTTTAACACTTTTGTATATATTTTATTTATTTTCTTATACATGAATAAATAAATATTTAGAATATATATTTTCTTAAAACAAAATTAGGGTTTCTTCACCCTTTCCAAAAATAATCATATTATTTTTCTTTTTTTAAGACATTAAATAAATTTATTTTACATACATAAAATAAATACAAAAACATTTTGCATATTCATATTTAATTTCATATTTAAATATTTGTCAATTTATTATTTGTACAATAAATTCAATATGGTTGTAATAGTTTTAGGGTTTTATTTTGTGCAAAATATCCCTTATTCAAACTTGTATCCCCCTCCCCATATCAATATTGTAATAGTCGTAGATTTACTTTTACGCATTTATTGCTTTTATATGCATGATTAGTAAATTAGGGTTTTGTATGATAACCAAAAATCAAACAAAATAGTTTGACTAATACAAGACAAAAATGCATGAAAATTGACAACACAATGCACACAAGCACCCATAGGGTTTCATCAACTTGTTGCCTTAAATATGGCCATGGTATGCATGCTAGGTATCTTGGCAAAACAAAAACAAAATAAAAAGATCATAGTCCCTCGATGACGCTATCTTGGTTGCCTATACAAAAATGATCTAGACCCTCAAAAAACTTGCTAAGATACTTAGCACCATTGCTATTATGGTCATACGATGACCCACCCCCGTCCCGTTTAAAATCCAAACACAAGATTGTTTACCAAATACAATGGTAAAACAACAATGTCAAGGGGTTAAAAATGTGTAGGAAAGATCTTTGAGTAGGGTAGACAACTCCTAGTTACTTGATCAAACTTGCAAAACATCCTTGCTAATTTCAAAAACACACAACACAATTTCAAAACATTTTCCCAAAACAAACTTTCAAATATTGAAACATTTTTCAAAAGACAAACACCTTTGTATACATTCAAACAAGAATCATTACAAAGGTTGCCTAGACAAAGGCCTCTTTTCAAAATACTTTCAAAACCACACAAAAGCACCATTTCAAACAATTGAAAAGCAAAAGCAAGTGATCTAAAACAAGTAACTAAGATCCCATGGAAAACCATGGATGAAAAGGGTGCTAGCACCTTTCCTTTTCATAATCTACCCCCCGAATCCAAAAACAATCTCAAAGGTCTTTTCTGTGCTTTTTGATCTTTCCTTTGGATAAAATAAAAAGTCGGTGGCGACTCTTGCTAAACCGAAACATTTGCAAACACAAACGCAAATCCTCAAGTCAGTTCTCCCACTGCATCACAGGGTACAACACCATATTTAACCTATAAAACCTAGGTTTGTTTGATAGAAGGAATGACCCCTATTTATTTGATCCACTTGCATCCTAATAAAATAATTATAATTAGCTTTTGATGGTACCACAATGAACGCAATGGACCTAACCATAACCATATTTGCAAGTTTAACATATTTAATATATTCAACCTCAAAGTATTATCATTAAAATTAGTGATCCCCGTATTAAAAAGGAATCAAATTCTCTCCAATCTTCTTTAATTCTTTTATAACTACTATAGACATCAGATTCACAACAACTCTTATGTCAAATAGAACTTTATTAACTTTTATTCCTCCATCCACTTCTACTTGGACAAATAATGGTTAAAAATGACTTTTCATTTCCTCAGTGGAATAATTAAAGCAATTTTAATTCCATACTCGTTAGTACATTTTCCTCGATACATTGAAAATTATACTAATACTTTGATGTAATTAATATTTTTTTAGTTTTTCATCTAATACCTCAATCCCAAGTACTTGGACAACATAGTCCAATGATAAAATGGAATTTAACCTAAATATGTCTTGAATGTCATCATTATATCCTATTTCAAACTCACTAGTTATTAAGTCATCATCATTTTCACAGTTTAATAATTTAGTATTTTGGCCATCGTCCATATATTATTTTCAACGCCATTGATATGTAACCTTATTATTTCAATCTTGATTAATGGTTATGCTATCAACTTTATTCTGATCTTCTTAGCTTTGATAAATTTATTTTCGACCTCTTTAGGCATGTCATTTCTATGTATTGTTTGCTCCACCTCTGTACCAATTTGGGTTTTATTACTATGGTGACATCAAACTGATTCCTTTAAATAATTGTCTTGAACTTTTTGCAATAAAAATTGGTTCGAACCACCTACTGGCGATAATTCATTTTAATTGATACTTTTGTACAATTGACTTGTTTCCCATATACCTCTAATATTTATAAGAGGATTAACAATATAGATGTTGGTACTCTTGAACCATTGTCCTAAATTGATGTTATGGGTAGGGGCACATGTTCTTCTCCCATACATAGGTGTATCATTCATGCTCTTATAGAAGGCTCTTAGTTTACCCTTATAGTCTCATTGTAAGCCAAAACTTCCCTTTTGCTAACAACCTTTCCGGCCTTCTATTTTTCTAGTACTTGTTTATTTTCAAACTTCTCAAAATCTTATGCAAATATTTTATCAAATAATCCATTTCACTTTGGGCATAACATGATCTTTTGATTAATGTAGCATCATTTATGAAGGATGTCTACACAGGTTTCCCAAATCTGATGGTATATCTTGTTTGATGACAATTCTTTAAACTTCTTAAAAACAACATCAACACCTTTTTTATCTTTACCAAGCCCATTTCAACTATACATATTCTTAAATCAAACTTCACATAGTTGATAGAGACCTAGATCGAGTATTCATCTATCTTCGTAGTAGTTTTAGGCTTATCCTCGAACACCAAGCCTTATTCCTACAAACTCCAAAGATTATTGAATCCATAACGCTTATATCTATGTTGTTAGATAGAAGTATTTGAAAAACATATTAGTACTTATCATAATTATATTCACTAGCTCTAGAGAACCTGATGTTGGGTCATCATGGGAAGCATTTATATTAGGTCAAGAGCAATAACAAGTGAGAGAGACACCACATATTCACCCAAAACATTAAGGTGATAAGTGTATGGGTCTTCATACTTATAAAGTATTTAACCTTCACTTTTCTAAGCAATGTGGGACTTCCAGCTCACACTTGTACACAATAATATCCCCCCTCAAGTGTGAGCCCATCCACTATACTCCCTCTCAAGCGGAAACTATTTCATCCACATACACTTGTATCGTTGTTGCAGGCACTCAACGGGACACGCCACCTGACCACCATATTATCAGAAAGACTTTCAATACAAGGAGTCACTCTCTTAATTGAACCATCGATTCTGATACCACTGTTGGGTCATCATAGGGAGCATCCGTATTAGGTCAAGAGCAATAACAAGTGAGAGAGACACTACATATTCACCCAAAACCTTAAGGTGATAGGTGTATGTGTTATCACACTTATAAAGTGTTAAACCATCACTTTCTTAAGTAATGTGGGACTTCCAACTCACACTCGTACACAACAAAATATGGGGTTTGAATTGTGTTCAAATTTTAAAACTTTTTTCTGATTTGTTTAAAATAAAATGATCTTTAGATAAAACTCTAAAGGTAAAGAGATAAACTATATAAATAAGAAAATAATATATGTTCCTTTTCTAAATATACACTTACCTGTTAAAATCAATTACACTTAGAAAAAGACAAACATGTATTTAATAAATGGATCAATTATACCACTCACTTACTCTTCCATTGGAGGACACGTGGCATGAATTTTCAACTACAAACACTATTATCAAAATTTCCCCCCTTTCATTTCATTTACCCTCCTCTCAAATTCAATTTCCATTCTCTCACCCATTCTTCATTTCCCTGCAATCATCTCTCCCATTCTCTCTCTATTCTACTTCTACTCAGGTTTGTTCTTCATCAACATTATGTTTCTTCTTCCTTCTCATTTAATCAGTTTCTCCTTTTATTATCACTTTATTCTATAGTTTCTTCTTCTTCTAACCATTATTCTTTCTTCCATCACCTTATACTTATTGATTAGTCTTCAATTTTTTCAGGGGCTCAAGAAGTTCTACATTGCATTTTGTCCAACAAGGTTTCAATTTTTCGGTTTTATTTTTAACTTTCTTCTTCAATGGTAATGTTTTTATTTATCTTTCACAATTGTATTAACACTTTTCTTCTTTATATTGGATGTACATCTCCTAATATTTTAAAACAATGTTTCCTTTCTATTGTATTTTGTCTTTCTTCATCTTTTTATGTATTCCAAGTTTTGGGGTTCTTTTTTTATAACTATTTCGAATTTTCACAATTTAATACATGAATTTTTTTTCTTCTAATATTTCCCTCAAACCTACTATTTTGAACATGGTGTTTTTAAAAACTTATTTGTTTTTTAATGCCCAAAGGCCGAAAACTACACAAAGCAAATATACATGTCTTTCATAACAACATGATTTTGTTCATGCTAAAAATACTAACGCAGAGCAAAACTAATTCGTTTTTTGATGTCTGACTGTATAGTTTATTATGAACATCCTAATGTACATGGTTTTTTCACCTACTTAGTTGTTGTCATACATTTCATACTTCTATTGTTTTTAAAACTGATTTGGCTATCATTTTGTTTCAAATCTTTTATTATGTTGTTTATATCAATTTTATCTTACTCTACTTGTCTTACATGGTAAATGGTTTAACATCGATGTCTTATTTTACTTTCTTTTACCAATTACATATTTACTTATATGTTACTTAACTTATATTAGATGCATAATGTTTTTACACTAATACATTATTCTTATACATGCTAAGAATACTAACACATAGCAAATTTGTTTCATTTTTTTTATGCTTGATTGTTTCGCTTGTTATTGATGTAACACCCTCTAAAAACCCCAAATAAAATTTTCGCGATTTTAAATAAAACATAATTTCAGAGTACATGTATAATCGAGGATGTCACAATTCTCTTTAAATAACACAAATTCCTGTCATGCATAATCTTAGTAGTAACTCATACATATTTACACAGCGGAATAATTTATTTAATAAAACCAATGTTATAATATTCTCAAAATCATCAGGGATTAACACCTGGAAAATGTCAACATCATATTATAACCAAACATAAGGAAATTAAACGAGTCTGATTAAAGCAGCTCGACAAACAAACGTTCCCGGAGTTACAACTATCAGAGCATGACCCGGACAATATTAAAACGGAAATAAACTAGAACGACAAGCCTTCGCCAAGCACCTGAACGAAGCTCCTCAATCTGAAATATTCAACAGTAAGGGTGAGCATCTCAATTATACATTTGATTATACGTTCATAACAATCAATACAGGAAATCATAAGCATCACCCAATAATTAGCATATTTCATAGTTTACAAAAACCTTTACAATTCATATACCCATAATATATTGCTTTTCATATTTGCAATTAACGTCAAACATCGTCAACCATTTAGCAACCATACGTGCATACAATAATCAAATACAACATTGGAAAAATCATCCATTCATGTTATATTCAAGGTAATGCAACACACCCATGCATGTGGTACCACTTTACCGCCCCATTAAATCTCGGGTCACGGATAACTCACTGTTCCATTATATCGCGGACACGGCTACCACCTCAACGTTCCATTAAATCGCGGACACGTATATTGGCCACCATGTTAATTCCACACAATGGGAATTAACAAATGCAACATGATATGTAAGTATGTAACACTCAGCATACTATGAACATCAATCAACATATCATGCAACATCAACAACATCAAATCATAACAAGATACGGATAGCATGTAATCACTCAGCATACTATTTAAACATCAATCATATCAAGTCATATCATAATTCATGCTCGATAACATTATCCAAAAGCACGACAATAAAATCCACAATAACGCACAAAACAAAATTCAGAAAAATCAACACAGCAGAGCAACACGGGTGCCCGTGTTGTGCAACACGGCCCGTGTTGTGCAACCAGAAAGCACATTTTTCTTATCAATACAGGGGGAGCAACACGGGTGCCCGTGTTGTGCAACACGGCCCGTGTTGCAATGTGTCCAGAAGACACATTACTTTGACCAACACAGAAGAGCAACACGGGTGCCCGTGTTGTGCGACACGGCCCGTGTTGCTGAGCGCGTACAGAATTTTCCTGTTCCTGTAGCAGCTCAGAACAGCAGCCAAACGCGGGAAAATGCCGGCTAAACGCGCATTTCAGTACCTTATCAACATCGAGTTTGTATAATTCAAAACAACACCTCAATTTCCTAAATTTCAACAATCATTATAGTAACCGTAACCGGGATTAATCGTCCTTTTTAGGGAATTTCTGACAACATTAAGGTTATCCCTAAACCTCTAAGGTAAATTCACGATCATGCAGATATACTCCCAATCCACCATTTGGAACCTAAAATTCCTAATCGATTCATAAAAATTGGGAACCTAACCATTTTCTAACAAGGTTCAATCCTAAGGGTATCGATTCCTATTAACATCTAACAATTGGGGTTTTTCCCTACGATTACCCAAATCAACCGTACATAAACCCATAAACAAAGGTAAATCGAGTAATAGCCCCCCTTACCTTATCAATTAGCAGCTTTGAACTTTTTGAGCGATGTTCTTCGTTCTTCGTTCTTCGTGCCTTCAGAGCTCTATTTCCCCAAATTCCCAACTTCTGTTTATCGTGAAAAATGAGAAAACTAACTTGAGTTCCAAAACATATCTTTACTTCTTTTGCACCCCCACTCTTTACTAACAACATCCAAGCCCAATAACTTAAAACTCAGCATTTTCTTATTTCTTTTATTTTCCTCCATATTTCAAAATAAATAATTCCTTTTTATTTTATTAATCCTAATAAAATAATTTCCCAAATTTAAATAAATCAAATAATAGAAACTGGGGTGTTACAACTCTCCCCCACTAAAAGAGTTTTCGTCCTCGAAAACATACCTTAGACGAACAGTTCCGGATAAGCCTCTTTCATCTGGCTCTCCAGCTCCCAAGTGATATTTCCATCTGCTGGACCTCCCCAAGCAACCTTCACTAATGCTATCTCTTTACCTCTTAACTGTTTCACTTCCCGATCTTCTATCCTCATAGGCAATGTTTCTACTGTCAGGTTATCTCTCACCTGTACATCATCTATTTGGATTACATGAGATGGGTCTGGAATGTATCTCCTCAACTGAGAAACATGAAAAACATCGTGCAAATTCGCAAGTCTCGGAGGTAAAGCAATACGATAAGCAACTTCCCCAACTCTTTCTGTAATCTGAAACGGACCAATAAAACGCGGAGTCAACTTCTTAGATTTCAACGCTCGACCAATACCTGTCATCGGAGTAACCCTCATAAATACATGATCTCCAGCACTGAATTCTAAATTCTTTCTCCTCTTATCATGATAACTTTTCTGACGACTCTGAGAAGCTCTCATCTTCTCTTGAATCAATTTGATCTTTTCAGTAGTCTGCTGAACAATCTCTGGCCCAATTACCGAATTCTCTCCAGATTCATACCAACACAAAGGTGTTCTACACCGTCTACCATACAATGCCTCGAACGGAGCCATACCAATACTCGAATGGTAACTATTGTTATAAGTAAATTCAATCAATGGCAAATAGCTATCCCAAGCTCCACCCTGCTCTAAAACACAAGCACGCAATAAATCTTCCAACGATTGAATCGTCCTCTCCGTCTGTCCATCAGTCTGAGGATGGTAAGCTGAACTCAACCTCAATTTAGTACCCAAAGCCTTCTGCAATCCTTCCCAAAATTTCGAAGTGAATCTCGGATCTCTATCTGACACAATACTAGAAGGAACTCCATGTAAACTCACTATTTTCTCAATATATAACTGTGCCAATCTCTCCATTGAGTAATCCATTCGCACCGGTATAAAATGAGCAGACTTAGTCAACCTATCCACAACGACCCATATCGCTTCACAATTCATAGGAGTCCTCGGCAACCCAGATACGAAATCCATAGAAATACTATCCCACTTCCATTCTGGAATAAACATTGGTTGCATAAATCCAGACGGCTTCTGATGCTCAATCTTCGATTTCTGACAGATTAAACATGCATACACAAATTCAGCTATTTCCTTTTTCATTCCCGGCCACCAAAACAATTTCTTCAAATCATGATACATTTTCGTGGCACCAGGATGAATACTCATCCCACTGCGATGTCCTTCCTCTAATATACTCTTCTTGATTTCTGCAACATCAGGGACACAAACTCTATCGCCAAATCTCATAACATCATTTTCATCAATTCTAAACTCACCACCTTGACCTTGGTTGATCAATGTCAATTTATCAACTAAATTAACATCAGATTTCTGCCCGATCCTGATCTCTTCTAGAATACTACTAGTAAGTCTCAACATACCCAAACGAACACACTTCGGAGTACTTTCACAAACTAAACTCAAATCTCGGAATTGTTCAATTAAATCCAATTCACGAACCATCATCATAGACATATGCAAGGATTTCCTGCTCAAAGCATCCGCAACCACATTTGCCTTACCAGGATGGTAATTCAAACCAAAATCATAATCTTTGAGAAATTCCAACCACCTTCTTTGCCTCATATTGAGCTCTTTCTGATTGAAAAGATACTTCAAACTCTTATGATCACTATACACTTCAAATCTCGAACCATACAGATAATGTCTCCACAATTTCAAGACAAACACAACTGCTGCCAACTCTAAATCATGAGTAGGATAGTTCCTTTCATGAACCTTCAACTGTCTCGAAGCATACGCAACTACCTGTTGATTCTGCATTAAAACTCCACCTAGCCCCAACAGAGATGCATCACAATAGACCACAAAAGATTCCACCGGATTCGGCAAAATCAGAATAGGAGCACTAGTCAATCTCCGCTTCAATTCTTGGAAACCTTTCTCACAATCAGAATCCCAAATAAACGCTTGTCCTTTACGAGTCAACTTCGTCAACGGCAAAGCTAACTTTGAGAATCCTTCGATAAACTTTCTGTAATAACCTGCAAGACCAAGAAAACTTCTGATTTCAGAAACATTCTTCGGCGCTTTCCACTGAGATACCGCTTCTACTTTTGTAGGATCCACTGCAATACCATTCTTAGAAATCACATGTCCAAGAAAACTAACTTCATTCAGCCAGAACTCACATTTGGACAACTTTGCATACAGCTTCCTATCTTTCAACAACTCTAACACAATTCTGAGATGTCTCGCATGCTCTTCGTCATTCTTGGAATAAATCAGAATGTCATCAATAAAAACCACAACAAACTTATCCAGATACGTATGAAAAATCCTGTTCATATATTCCATGAAAACACCAGGTGCATTAGTAACTCTGAACAGCATAACAGAATATTCATAATGCCCATACCTCGTTCGAAAAGCAGACTTTTGAATGTCTTCCGCTTTCACACGAATCTGATGATATCCAGATCTCAAGTCAATCTTACTGAATACACTGGCTCCAATTAGCTGATCCATTAAATCATCAATCCTCGGTAACGGGTACCGATTCTTAATGGTTACCTTGTTCAATTGCCTGTAATCAACACACAGTCTCATAGAACCTTCTTTCTTCTTAACCAACAATACCGGAGCACCCCAAGGTGAAACACTTGGACGAATGAACTTCTTCTCCAGTAAATCTTCCAACTGACTCTTCAATTCAGCCAACTCAGACGCAGACATACGATATGGCGCCATCGACACCGGTCTCGTACCAGGAATCAAATCTATAGAAAATTCCACCTCCCTCTCAGGAGGTAACTCACCGACATCATCAGGAAAGACTTCTGGGAAATCACACACCACTGGCAATTCACCACTCCTGACCTTTCCTGTTGCATCTAACGGAGCAAGTAACATAAACACATTAGCACCGTCTTCCATTGCTTCTTGTACCTGCCTAGCAGTCATAGTCAAATTCTCGACACCAACTGCTTCTGGAAAAATCACCGTCTTAGCAAAACAGTTCAGATGAACCCGGTTGAATTCCAACCAGTTCATCCCAAGGATAATATCAATTTGTTCAAGCGGTAGGCACACTAAATCCATACCGAAACCTCTACCAAAAATCTCAATAGGACAATTCCTACATACAAGTGAAGTTGTCACTGAACCCGATGCAGGAGTATCAACAATCATGCTACCTTGCATACCAGATATGTCCAGTTTCAACCTCTCAGCACAATCCAAAGAAATGAAAGAATGAGTTGCACCAGTATCAATAATTGCAACTAAAGGTGTGCCATGAATAAAACACGTACCTTTAATCAATCGATCCTCTGGAGTAGTCTCAGATCCAGACAAAGCGAACACTTTTCCACCTGATTGATCCTTCCTAGGCTTAGGACACTGCGGACGAATGTGACCTTCTTCGCCACAATTGTAACAAGTAACAGACTTCCCTTTGCAATCAATAGACAAATGACCAGCCTTTCCACATTTATAGCACTTCTTCTCATCACTCTTGCAATCTCGAATATGATGACCAAACTCACCACACTTGTAGCATCTGATAGGAGCCTTAGAATCTCCCCCACTAGGCCTTTTCCATCCACCTGATTTCTGGTTATCTCTACCGTATGGCTTGCCACGGTCCATATGTTGCTTTCCTCTTTTATCAACAGCCCCACGAGAGTGAGACGACCTATTCTTGGTAATATCTTCTTCCAAGATTCTGCTACAATCCACCAGATCAGAAAATCTACGAATACGCTGGTACCTGATTCCCTGCTTAATCTCATCTCGGAGACCATTCTCAAATTTGATACACTTAGAGAATTCTCCAGCCTCATCATTGTTGTAGTGTGCATAATACTTTGCCAGCTCAGTGAACTTAGTAGCATATTCACTAACAGTCAGATTGCCCTGCTTAAGCTCCAAAAACTCAATTTCCTTTCTTCCCCGAACATCTTCAGGAAAGTACCTCCTCAGAAAAGCCCTTCTGAAGTTAGCCCAAGTCAGTGCCTCTCCATCCTGAACCATTTCAGTCCTGGTTGCAACCCACCAGTCGTCGGCTTCTTCTGCCAACATATGCGTGCCATATCTGACTTTCAGATCTTCAGCACAATCAATCACACGGAAAATCCTTTCGATTTCCTTCAGCCACTTCTGAGCACCTTCAGGGTCATGTGTACCTTTGAACAACGGAGGATTGTTCCTTTGGAAATTTCCCAATTGCCTATCAGCACCAATCACGCCTCCAGTTGGGTTTCCAGCAAGTACACCAGCTAACATCCCCAAAGCCTCAGCTAGTGCAGCATCATTTCGTCCGTTACCTCCTCCAGCCATATTCCTGAGAATTAAAACATACTATTCATCAGAATACAGTATCGACAGTGTTATCTTACACTAATCGCATACAAAAGGGATGACTGACTCAAGACTCTGGTCGCAACGACCGACTATGCTCTGATACCACTATTGTAACACCCTCTAAAAACCCCAAATAAAATTTTCGCGATTTTAAATAAAACATAATTTCAGAGTACATGTATAATCGAGGATGTCACAATTCTCTTTAAATAACACAAATTCCTGTCATGCATAATCTTAGTAGTAACTCATACATGTTTACACAGCGGAATAATTTATTTAATAAAACCAATGTTATAATATTCTCAAAATCATCAGGGATTAACACCTGGAAAATGTCAACATCATATTATAACCAAACATAAGGAAATTAAACGAGTCTGATTAAAGCAGCTCGACAAACAAACGTTCCCGGAGTTACAACTATCAGAGCATGACCCGGACAATATTAAAACGGAAATAAACTAGAACGACAAGCCTTCGCCAAGAACCTGAACGAAGCTCCTCAATCTGAAATATTCAACAGTAAGGGTGAGCATCTCAATTATACATTTGATTATACGTTCATAACAATCAATACAGGAAATCATAAGCATCACCCAATAATTAGCATATTTCATAGTTTACAAAAACCTTTACAATTCATATACCCATAATATATTGCTTTTCATATTTGCAATTAACGTCAAACATCGTCAACCATTTAGCAACCATACGTGCATACAACAATCAAATACAACATTGGAAAAATCATCCATTCATGTTATATTCAAGGTAATGCAACACACCCATGCATGTGGTACCACTTTACCGCCCCATTAAATCTCGGGTCACGGATAACTCACCGTTCCATTATATCGCGGACACGGCTACCACCTCAACGTTCCATTAAATCGCGGACACGTATATTGGCCACCATGTTAATTCCACACAATGGGAATTAACAAATGCAACATGATATGTAAGTATGTAACACTCAGCATACTATGAACATCAATCAACATATCATGCAACATCAACAACATCAAATCATAACAAGATACGGATAGCATGTAATCACTCAGCATACTATTTAAACATCAATCATATCAAGTCATATCATAATTCATGCTCGATAACATTATCCAAAAGCACGACAATAAAATCCACAATAACGCACAAAACAAAATTCAGAAAAATCAACACAGCAGAGCAACACGGGTGCCCGTGTTGTGCAACACGGCCCGTGTTGTGCAACCAGAAAGCACATTTTTCTTATCAATACAAGGGGAGCAACACGGGTGCCCGTGTTGTGCAACACGGCCCGTGTTGCAATGTGTCCAGAAGACACATTACTTTGACCAACACAGAAGAGCAACACGGGTGCCCGTGTTGTGCGACACGACCCGTGTTGCTGAGCGCGTACAGAATTTTCCTGTTCCTGTAGCAGCTCAGAACAGCAGCCAAACGCGGGAAAATGCCGGCTAAACGCGCATTTCAGTACCTTATCAACATCGAGTTTGTATAATTCAAAACAACACCTCAATTTCCTAAATTTCAACAATCATTATAGTAACCGTAACCGGGATTAATCGTCCTTTTTAGGGAATTTCTGACAACATTAAGGTTATCCCTAAACCTCTAAGGTAAATTCACGATCATGCAGATATACTCCCAATCCACCATTTGGAACCTAAAATTCCTAATCGATTCATAAAAATTGGGAACCTAACCATTTTCTAACAAGGTTCAATCCTAAGGGTATCGATTCCTATTAACATCTAACAATTGGGGTTTTTCCCTACGATTACCCAAATCAACCGTACATAAACCCATAAACAAAGGTAAATCGAGTAATAGCCCCCCTTACCTTATCAATTAGCAGCTTTGAACTTTTTGAGCGATGTTCTTCGTTCTTCGTTCTTCGTGCCTTCAGAGCTCTATTTCCCCAAATTCCCAACTTCTGTTTATCGTGAAAAATGAGAAAACTAACTTGAGTTCCAAAACATATCTTTACTTCTTTTGCACCCCCACTCTTTACTAACAACATCCAAGCCCAATAACTTAAAACTCAGCATTTTCTTATTTCTTTTATTTTCCTCCATATTTCAAAATAAATAATTCCTTTTTATTTTATTAATCCTAATAAAATAATTTCCCAAATTTAAATAAATCAAATAATAGAAATTGGGGTGTTACAATTGACATCCTATTTATACATGATTTTTTCATCTATTTGGTTGTTTTGCTACATTTCATACTTATGTTGTTTTTAAGACTAGTTTGATTATCATTTTATCTTAAATCTTTTATTTTGTTGTTTATAATAGTTATATGTTACTTTACTTGACTTACATGGTAAATGCTTTAACATTAATGTCATACTTAACTTTCTTCTACCAAATGTTACTTTAGTTGTATGTTACTTAACTTGTGTTAGATGCTTAATGTTTTTACACTAATATGTAGAACTAATTTTTAGCATTTTTTAGATGTCAAGACCACCTATTTTAATCAAGGATTCGCTGAAAAGGAACCAAGTATAGTAAATGCTTGTCAGAATTATTGACTTATGGAATACGAAAGAGTGTAGTGGGCAACTACATCTTGAGTTGGTTATTCAAGATTCTAAGGATTAGTTAAACTTTTCAAAAATTAGTAATGTCCTTGAGATATGTTTTCAATACCTTGTTGCATCTTGCTTTAAATTTAAGAAATATATTTTATACCTTAAGATAATCCTTATACTTTTAAAATTTCAAGTCTAATAGTCATATTAATTTTGTTGTTTCAAGTGTGATCGGATACATGTTTTGATCCAACATAGAGACTATACAGATTGGGAGGAGAAACTTATTGAAAATCAGACTTATACCATCTACAGTGGTAAACCATTGGCAAATGATTTGTCCTTGAATTTTTGTAGAAACAAACTTACAGCTGTGAATTTGTATATGGTAATGTATACTGTAACTAGATAGTGCAACCTAAGAGAATGGTGAATCATGTTTTATAGATTTTTCTTCTTATTATGCAAATGTTCTTATCTTTATATTTTTCTGAAGTTATGTTGATGAACTTTAAATAAAAGTTCATAAAAGAAATAGAAAAAATAAAAATGACACAAATTTATACTAGTTTTCCTTATAATCAAGAGTATATATAGTCCCTTCACGCCTTGAAAAGGATTTACAACTATGTTAGATATTTGTACAGCCTCACACCAAGACTCTCTTATAATCTTTTAGCACTAACAATAAAAAACACAACTTTCTTCTACAATTGTTTGTCACCACACCTTGGTGAACAAGTTACACCAATATGATAAAAACATATTCTGAGTAACAGTGATCTTGGACACTTTCTAAAATTTAGAAAATTTGATCTTCCTTTTCCAATAATTCATAATTATATTGAACTTAAATTTTCAAAGGTTTGATGAAAAATTTATATAATGCATGAAAATTATGCAGCTAAAATTTTCTAAGAAGTCTGTAATTTGAACACTTGAATATGATTGAATTGTTTTAAAATTATGATGGAAAGAGATAATTGTAAAAACTGATGTATATTTTTGTCTTAAATACATCCTATGATGGCTCTTGGATTTGACTCAGTTATTTGGGAAAGTTTCATGAACATATGCAATGAATTGGAGTCACGGTGGTTCATATTTTTCAATTTTCCTAGGGTGCAATAGATTACTTGAATGGTGTAATCGATTGTCACCTTTGTAACATTTAAATTTTTCAGTCAGATCCATGATGCAATCAATTGAACAAATGATGCAATCTATTCACACCTTAAAAATTTTCAATTTTTCTAGGAAGATACAACCTGCTTGAAATATGCAATTGATTACACTATTAAAATTTTTTGAGTTTCGGCCTTTTAAAAAATGTGGCTTGAATGACAATTATGCACGAGTGTTAGGAGAACTTTACATGGGATTTGATGGGAGATTTTGAACACCTAAAGTTTATACAAATATGAATTTCCACGGTACCTTATCTTATGATCAAATCCTTTTGATTTTCATAACTTGTGCATATTAGATCCTTGACTTGGAAGATTTTTGAATCTTAAAAACTTTTCCTTTTTGAGAATCATTTGTCTTCATCAAAACTATATTCTAAGTTGAGTTTGTTTTCACATTTACTATTTTATTTTGTTATATATTACTTTATGTTTCATGATATCAATTGCAATTTATGTTTTCACCTTTTGCAATGTCATATCTTTATTTTTGATATCTTTTGCACTATCATTTTCAATTATAACACTACTACGGAAAAGAGCTTTTAAAGCGCTTATTTTGGCCTTTAAAAGCGCTTAAAAGCGCTTTAATAGCTGGCGCTGGCGTAGGTAACAAAAGCGCTTCTAAAAGCGCTATGGTAGACCCCCCCTTTAAGAGCGCTTTCCTGGAATAAGCGCTCTGGTAGGACCCCCTATAAGAGCGCTTTCCTGGAAAAAGCGCTCTGGTAGACCCCCCTTTAAGAGCGCTTTTCCCAGAAAGCGCTGCCAAAGACCAGTAAAAAAGCATAAAAAATTAAAAAAAAAACGCAGCATACAAAAGCGCTTTTGTAAAAGCGCTCTGGTAGGCCCCCCTATGAGAGCGCTTTTTATGGAAAAAGCGCTCTGATAGGCCCCCCTATAAGAGCGCTTTTCCAAAAGCGCTTTTGTATGCTGCGTTTTTTTTTAATTTTTTATGCTTTTTTACTGGTCTTTGGCAGCGCTTTTACTAAGAAGCGCTTTAGTAGGTGGACCTTTAAGAGCGCTTTTTAAAAGCGCTGTCGTTTCTAAATGAGGTATTTTTATGTACAGCCTATAATTTAATCCTCCCAGTCGACCTGTAATGTTTTCGACCTGTAATATTTTTGACCTGTAATATATTTTTGACCTGTAATATATTTTCGACGCTATTATTTCAGCCATCAGTAAGACAATATATATACTAATATAATACCATTATAATATCCAAAATTATATATATACATCATTACATCAATAATATTATAGTTCAAATCGACACAAATCCTACATGAAAAATTGCTTAATATAATATTGACACAAATCTTCTTTAATTTCTTCCAACTTAAGCTTCGGGTACCCAGCAGCACGGAATTCGTCAAGGTACTACAAAACAAAAACATAATATAAATGATATATTTAGTTAAATGTAATAAATTATATGAAATTATCTTAAGTTATAAATTCATACCGTGAGCGGAATCTCTAACTGATTCGCCTGAAGAATTTCTTTCATGAACCTCAAAACAAAGTATCCGCAATCATAACTGTTTCGCTGTTGCGGACACTACATAATAAAACAAATAAGATTCTATAGTTGTCTTGTTTTACCAAGTAGCATAAATATTATAAGCAAAATTGTGAAAAGTAATGTACCTGCACTTGGATCCAAGTGATGTTGTTTGATTTAGTCCGGGATACCTGTGCGTCCCGTTGACTACGGAACACTTGTATTGATCTAATTATTAAATATATAAAAGCATATGTTTAGATCAATCCCACAAATAAGAAAATATATAAATATACACGAATATATATTTAGAACGATCCCACTTACAAATCAACGATTTCCTTCATAGCCGGATAATTGGTCCATTCACCATTTACCGAATTCAGATAATACACGACTTCTCTTATCGGGTTGATAGCAAGCAGCAACCAGTGTGCTCTATAAATTAAAACAATAGGTTATATGAAAATTTTGCTATACACAAAAGAAACAGAGATTAGATGAACCAAGAATGAGAAACTAACCCTACTGGTCGGGTATTATACGCCCAAAGATGCAGACTTTCTGTATTGCCGGTGGACATGAATCTATCTACTAAGCGCTGTCTAACTGATTCCGGTTCCGAAGCAATTGTCATTCCGCTGCAATGGGCGGAAGACACGAAACGGAATCTGTTAGACAATGCAGTCCCGCGCAACACTCTGTCATACAACAACCTTAAATAAAAACATAATAAACATTAGATTATTTTCATTGAAATGTGTAAATAAATTATATTGTGGGACTAATTAAATAATATATCGGATGAGTGAATATTACCGGATGTATGAGTGCATATTACTGACGCCTAGTTGATCATGCCTAAAAATCTCTTCCAAGTCATCAAATGTAATATGTGACGGGAATTCAATACCGAAGACACTTTCATCCATGTTGATTTCACGTAAACCACCATCCTTCAAATCGGACATATCAACCATTGTTGCGAGTGTCGAACGGTATCGAGGCACAAAAGCACCGCCTTTTTTTGCCGCTTGCTTCGGAGGACCAGTGGGTGGTAAGCTACGAACCTGCTGCGTCACTTGTTGTGACTCCCGAGCGGATGCCTAAAAATCATATAAGTTAGGTAAAATATAAAATCATGCAGATTTAGATTCAGACTATATATTAACACTTTAAATGTACCTCTTTTAGTGATGCAACAGACTCCTCCTCCTGTAAAATCCCTTTACCCTTAATTGCGGGTTTTATAGGAGCAGTCTAAAATTAAAATGTAAAAAATAATTAATAAACGGTTTAGAATTGACATTCGAAAACTAAATGATTCATAATCGTTTTCAGTATACCTCATCACTAATGGTAATGAGCTCCGAGGGCCATGCAACAAATGATCCTATTGCATCTCGCAGCAATGTCGTCTCTGAGACCATGTCAGGTACCGGTAGAATCGCATCACGATCTAATACAACATCCACCGATACTTTCAGGTGTCCATCCGGGAGCGGTCTGTGGTGAAGTAAATCTCCCGAAGTGTTGTGCACTTTTCCCTTGCCAACTAGTCGATAATTCGGTGACGATAAGCATAGTTGGCAAGATGAAATGCCCTAAACAAATAGAAAATATAAAGTCATTATCATTAATAAAATAGAACAGTTTGTAAGGAAAAAAACTTATAATTACCTCGGGAAATTTCTTTTGATAGTTGATACTAGCCTTATCACTAGTTTCTCTCACCGATGAAGTGTTGCAATTTTCTCTCATATACATATCTTTATCTCTTTGCAATTCAGAGACCTGTGCTTGCAATTCCTGCAACTTTTGCAACACTTCTTCATTGGTAAGATTTGATCTTCTCCTAGAACTCTTATAAAAAGAGGTTGGAGTCACACCATGACCCTTACCCCTCACCCGACCGGGATACTCGGGAGCATCTAGTACTCTACTAAGTACGCTCTCCTCACCGGTGGATGCCGATTGCGACAAGGTCTCCTGTAATTCATTTACATTTAAATAATTATTAGTGGAGATAAAAAATCATTTATATATTAAAAAACATTTGATTTAATTAAAGACACAGTATTATACTTACACATTCAGTATAAACTCTCTGAACATCGGGATCGACAACTTGATTCTTGCCCACACGAGCTTCCTTCCACAACACATGTACAGGAAGTGAAGCTTCCTCACTTTTAGTCTCCTCTAACTATGCATTGACACAAACGATAAAATCGTCAATTAAAACATGCACATGTAGACAATTAATTAAAACGCATTTCTATTTACTTACAATTTTATCCTCTAAGCGTGCATATCCCAAACGCCCTTTTTTGTATGGATACGCGGGTTTGGATGCTCTCTTACTATTCGTGGCACTCTTTTTCTGAAAAGCTTCATCTCTTTGCTTTAAAAACTCAGCCCAATCTGCTTCATCAATGAAGGTCGCATACTTTGTTGGCCGTCCCGGTGCCTCTTCAAGAAATTTTCCATCTTTATCCTTAAGATAGGTGTTTGTCAAAAAACTTTTCCACCCTCTATATCTTTTGCCGGCCAAACTAAGTATGTAGCTTTTACGTTCATCTGGTATCTCAAAAGTCCTCTGCAAAAAAACGTACGCATAGTGTGTTAGTATAAGTAATTTAAACAATTTATCGTCAAGATAATAACAACAATTAACCATATATGATATATACCTGAAGCTCTTCCCAAATCGCTTGTTTTTTCTCCTCCAATTCTAAATTTTTCGTTTTCGATTTCCAGGTAGCTACGGAGACCGGAATATGCATACGGACAAGTGTACCAATATAACTTGTCAACTTTTCAGAATTAGGACCAATTGGTTGTTTATCAGAATTCCATTCCAATCGGTATACTAATCCTTGGTCTCTATGTCGAATGATTCCCTTCATAATAGTGATGCCTCGTGCAACCTCTTTTGCTTCAGTATCAGGTGGAGCATTTGTATCCGAAGCAACTCTTTCTTGTGAGTTTTCTTGTGAGTTTTCAGGTGGGTTTTCAGGTGGAGCATCTCTATCTGGAGCCATTGAACCTGTATCAAACAAACTAAAGCACATTAGTACACTATTAACACTAACTTTATCACTAATTACTATCGGATACTAGTGATTCAGTCTTGGATACAGGTAATAACAATTATATTCGTGTACATGGAAACAATTGTAACCATGAAATGAATGATAAATCAAAGAGTTTCATTAAAATGTTAGGACAATGTTAGTAGGTCTAAAGATGGATTCCAAGTGGGGATGAGAAGCAAACCTGCTGTGTTAGAGGACAATGCATAAACAGATGTTCTTGGCAAAGAGGAATAGTTGCAGAATATGGGCGAATGTTTTGTTATCATCATCATCATTCCGTATTAATAAAAAACTTTTTAAAAGTTGTATGCCAAAGTTGTCTTTCTAGCCATAAAGCAATGCATGAAACCAAAAGTTCTAACTAGTTGTCAATAGAGGTTTATGTGCATGTTTGGGTAAGTCATGTTTTGATACTAATTCAGATAACATCATTTGCTTCCTCTAAAGGCTACTTGTAAAACACATTTTATCTTGCTTCTTTGCATGTCCTATTCACATTTTATAAATATATATATATATATATGAAGAATGAATAACTAGAGTACCCATCTATCTTCAATCACCTAACTATTAAAGAAAGACATTTCAAGTCATTTTTTAAGGTTTCAAGAAATGGAAAATGGGCTAAACCAAAGAAGGTAACTATTGATATGTATTCTTTTATTGATTTTCTTATAATGTAAAAACATTAGAATCTTTTAGTCCCTACTAATAACATATTACTTATATCATTTTCTAGAGTGTCATTTTCTAGTCCACAATCCCATAAAGAAACAAGAGATGATGAGTTTGTAACTGCAGTAGCAGCTGCAACATTTTCCATTTACTCATTATTATATTTTATAATTTAATGTTAGAATTTGATTAATATTATGTGTTTTATTAACTAATGAAGTGTTAAATTTGGTTAATGAATTTTTTTAAAAGTATTTGAAATATTGTGAAGTATGATGTGATTAAAGTTATTTAGGATTTTTTTGAACACAAGAAAATCTATGTCACTGTGAATTGTGTTATTGTTACCCTCATTCTTAAAATCTCTTATGCTAAGTGTGTGAAGGGCCTTAGACCCATAGTTTGTTGTACAACCTTTTATAGTAGGAAGCTTACTATTCATCAATGCTAGCCTTTGATCGATAAAGTTACATCGTATAAAGCATTGGTCAGCTAGGCTCCTGAGTTATGCTGGGAGATGCCAGCTGATAAAAAGTGTCATTTTTACTATGACTGCCTATTGGTTATAGGTCTCGGGACGTGGTTTTCTTTGGAGTGGTTCAGAGACAGTGAATGGGAAAACCCCTATTGCTTGGGACGTGGTTTGTAAGCCTAAGTCTGCAGGTGGATTGAATGTAATTAACTTGCATAGTTGGAATCAAGCAACTCTAGGGAAGCTTCTGTGGAATATTCATATGAAAGCATATCATATTTGGATAAAATGGCTTGATACTTTCTATTTCAAAGGGCATGAAGTTCTGAATTGACAGACCTTGCCTTCTAGTTCTTGGATTTTAAAGAAAATCCTTAAGAACAAAGATTTGATGAGAAATTGCGTATATTGGGACAAAGCTATGGATGTTGGCAGATATAAAACAAGTTCAATGTACAAAGCAATTAGTGGGAATTTTGTTCTTGTGAGATGGAAAATAATTCTTTTTGATAATCATGCTAGACCTAAAGCTTATTTCACTCTTTGGATGGCATTGATGAACCGACTCCCTACAAAGGACAGACTTTTGAGATTCGGCAGCATTGCGAAGAAAAATTGTTGTTACTGTAACTATGAGAATAACTTGCAACATATCTTTTTTAGCTGCAACCATACAAAGCATATTTGGAATGAAATTTCGAGATGGTTAAAAGTATTACACACTCCACATGAATGGGATCAGGAAATCTTATGGTTCACTAACAGGGTTAAAAGAAAAAACCTTCACGTGTGTTTTATGAAGATGGCTTTGGCTAAAACTGTTCAAGAAGTATGGTTTGCTAGGAATAACTTTATCTTTAACGATAATCATGAGGATGGAAACATTATAGGTAGAATCAAATAACTTTATCTTCCCAGACTTTTTTTACCGGATCCGTACTAAGTGTTGCCTTTGACATTTTTACTATCGATGACTGACAATATATGAATGTCTATTAACGATTAATCACACACAAATCATCTAAAAGAGGGAAAAACACAAATGAACACCAACAACTTAAGTACTTGTGAATTTTAAGCTAGTATACACCTAAAATTAGGACCCGTAAATCCAACTTCATTTTCCTAACCCTCTAACATACCCTTAATTAGGAACAATCATGTAGAACATTTCACAAACAGTTAATATGCAATATCTAAAACTAAGAAAAATGAGTAAGAATTCTTACCTCAAACCAAAGAAATGGAAAAAGTGAAATGAACTTTTAGATCTTTCCTCTAACAAGTAACAGCCAACCTTCAAAATCCCTTGGGTTTCGTTCTTGCTAACTGTTGAAGGGTTTTGTAATAACAAGAAACTTTGAGAACGAAACCCTAATTAATGTAATAAAGTAAAGTAGTTAGAGTGGGTGATGATGAATCAATGTTGAGATGAAATTGAATGGGAAAGAAACAATTGGGTTTCGTTTTCTGTAATGAAGAAATGAAGAAATGAAAGTGAGGACGACGAAGGATGAAGAGAGCTTGAATAGGAGCAGACGAATGGAGAAGAAGATGAACAACTGGGTTTCGTTTTCTGTAATGAAGAAATGAAGAAATGAAGAAGCTCTGAACGAAAGAAATGAAGAAGATTTTGGGATTTTTAATTTTATTATAAAAACAACCTACGAAAGCGCTTTTAAAAAGCGCTGGCATAGGTCCCCCTTTCAAAGCGCTTCTGAGGTAAAAAGCGCTTTCGTAGGTCCCCCTTTCAAAGCGCTTTTCAAAAGCGCTGGCATAGGGTTCCCTACCAAAGCGCTTTTCAAAAGCGCTTTCGTAGGTTAGATATTTCAAATACCTATGAAAGCGCTTTCTGAAAAGCGCTTTGGTAGGGAACCCTATGCCAGCGCTTTTAAAAAAGCGCCTTCGTAGGTTTCCCTTTTTTTTAATTTTGTTTTTTGTGAAGGCTATGGCAGCGCTTTTTCAATAAGCGCTTTAGTAGAGGCGCTGCTAAAACTTGTTTTTGGCGTAGTGTAAGTTATTTGAGTCTTACATGAGGTCATCAAGTCACGACCTGGTGGGAAGTGGAAGAAAGCATGTCTCAACATTTTACTTTGTGATGAATGTGGGACATTATTAATTGTACTGTATGGGATGATCATGGAAATAAACTTCTCAACCATGTCACATCAAACACTACTAATGGTCCAACTATTCTTATCATCTCCCGAAATTAGTGTAAGAAAAATCTAGATATTACCAAAACTACATAGATTTCTTTATTATAATATGTTTTTATGCAATATCTAATGACCATCTACTTCTGTTGTTAATAAGCATATGGAAAACCAAGTTTATCCAATGCTTGGAATGGAACAAGAGTGTTGATCAACTCAGAAAATCTACAAATACTTCATTTTAAATTGAAGTAATATTTATTGCATACACACAGTTGTTGTATATTGCATGTTTAATATTCACTTTAATATTTTTCAAACACTCCTTACATATTAGGTTTTGCTCAATTGTCCAAAACTGTCTCTCAACCTATGTCACAAATAAATGATTCATAGTCCGCATTACATGACAAATCATTCATAAATATTAAGAAGCTCAAGACTATTTCAGAAATCAATGTCATGCAAAAGTCAAACATATTACCATTGATTTCATTTTAGCTTCAAAAATAACTTTAACAATCTCTGCATCATTTGTCATCACCACATAACTGTTTTTCCACCAAAATTAGAAGTAGGAGTGTTCAAAAACTGAACCGGTCCAATATAAATCATAAAATCGAACCAAATCAAATCGAAACTGTAAAAAACTGCATTTGATTTGAATGTGTTTGGATCATTTTTTAACAAAACCGCGTGGTTCGATTTAGGGTTTGTATTTTACAAACCGAACCAAACCGCATTGTGTTACAACCCAAACTTCACTTAACACACATCCAACCTAAATTCAAATCTTTTATGTCTTAGCCTTATGATTACGGATTATTTTCTCTTCCTCACACTTAAAGTTTCAGTTTAAGTTTTTTCAAATCTCTCATAACGGTATCGCGCCTTCTTCTAATCTTCTTTTTCAAGTACATATGGTTTATTCTTCTCTAGTCTTTAATCTCTTATGTTCTTTTCTTATTTATATTTTTATTCTATTGTTCTCTCTTCTAATTACGCTTTAAATACACATTTTCTTCTCTAATCTCTCATATTTTTTGTTCTTTCTTTTTCATCTTCTCTAATATTTCATCTCCTCTATTTTTTTAATTTCATTATAATATTTTTGAAATTGTTTTATGCTACTATTTTATGTTTTTTGTTCCACTTTTCTCCAAATATGATGAATTTCATTGTTATTTGATAATGTATAAATTACTAAATACAAAATTATGTTGTCATCTATATGTCTATGTATGACTTAATAATTTTTTGTAAAAAACTGAATCAACTGAACCAATCCAAACCACATTGGTTTGACTTGGTTTAGTTTAGTTCGATTTTATTTATAAAAGCTAACCGAACCAAATCGAACCGCACACTTTTTTCTCTTGTAATTCATATGACTTTTTACGTCAAAATCTCTTAAACCACGTCACAAATACCCCTAATTAAAATAATTAAAAGATTCAAGACATCCAAGCATGATTGGTACTACGAGTGTGGTGGCAAGGGGTTGTCCCGGTTACAAAGTGAGGCATCAACACATTATTACATTGATATTTGAGGTTATTACTTGCTATCTATTAATTGTAGCTTATTAATTTTGTAGATTCAAAGTTGAAATCAAGGTTAACTGAAAAATCCCGCCACGCCAGAGTATATCTCATACATCTATGCTATTTATATGCAAATTCTGAATTTAAAAGTGTGTGTTGTTCCTCTTTTTAAAACCAATGACTCTTCAATCAATTTGAAACTTATAACCTTTTGGTTTTATTCTGGAAAATTCAATTTTTGCCCAGCCAATTGCTTAAACACATCAAAAAAGAGTGATTCATTATCCCTATAACTGCTTCTTGGATGATATATGTTTATTTTGTTTTGTTGACTTAAAATCTACCAACTACTTTTGGATCATGTAAATATTAGTTTCAGATTCTATTAACATTCTACTTATAATATAATAATGTAAGCATATCATTCTATTTTGGGTGAATTATCTATGTCATATCTATAACAATTTCATTCCTGTTTCTATACTTTTTCAAGTATTTAATCAATTGCTGATAGTATGGTTTCTATTATGTTTCTATCATTTTCAAATATTTTTCATATTTATAACAATACTGATATAATTACGTAGGCTTTGTTTTAGGTAAAATATATTTTCTTTCTTTTTATTATGTAGGCTTTATTTGTGAGTTTCAAAGAGAGCAAGTAGATGACTTTAGGGGAGGAGTTTCGGAAAACAATTCTTTTTTATAAAAAAATATAGAGATATTTTTTACATTTTTTTTGAAAAAAATAGTTTGTAAAAAATGATAAAGAGTGATTATTATTAATATATTTTTAATTTTCAGAATATTATAATAAAAAAATTATATTTGAATAATTTGCTTAAACCCTCTAAATACATCTTTCAACACAATTTTTTTAATTTTCCAAATTAAATATTTTTTGGTTTTTAAATAAAAATAAATCCTCAAAATCTTCTCCACCTAAATCTCTCTATTCTTTTCATTAAGTTTCTTTTTTTTTTTCAAAATTCTCCCCTCTTTTTTCTTCCATTAGAATTTTTTTGTCATGAACCGTATCATGTTATTGTTTTTTAACAAAAGTTAATTGAAGAAACAAATAATATGGATGAAAAACTTTAAAGAGATTAAAATTCAAAAAATATTTTGAAAAATATAAAAGAAATTAAGTACATTTATGAAAATCTCGACCTTATTAAACCTAAAAATATAATAGAGGAAAATCTTACAATGTCTAAATTCAGTCCATAATGTATGAACTTTATAACTTTATGAGAGTGAGAGAGTTGTAGTCAATTTGTATATAAGTAAAGAAAAATTACACATACATCTTACTATATTCAATCATTATGTGACTTTTTCTTCTGTTCGAAATCATTATGTCATTTGAAAATATAAATAAGCACCTTTTTTCATTGGAGCATTTTATAAGATATCCCTTAAATTTATTCTATTTTTTAAATTGTAAAATAAAATTACACTGCAAGAAATATTTGATATTAGAACAAAGAAAAACATTTATATTTGATATTCATAATAATTTACGTTTTCTAAAAAAAGCTGTAGCATTTTATGAATAAGTTTTCTCATTTTTTGTTTAAAAAAATACATTTTTTCATAAAAATGAATAATTATAATTTTTAATGCACCACAACTTATCTACTGTTTGCCAAGGGTTAAGTAAATATAAAAAATAAAATAAAACTATTCTATGTATATAAAAACTTATTATTTTTTTTTAACTTTCAGATAAATATATTCTTCATTTCTTAAAAAATTTATACATTATTTTTTTAAAAATCACATTTTTCTGCACAAATGAAAAATTTTAAAAATTGTTAAAGGATAATATTTAGCCAGTGACATAGCCCCGACTCAACAAGTGTTGGGGTGTATAGTAGATTACTCCTTGATTAACGTTATAAAGGCCTATTAAAGAAAGCTCACGTGACTAGGCCTTGACTCTTGATTTGGACCTAAAGAGAGAAAAAGGCTTTCGATCATAGATTTCTATACATAAGAAATTGTTCATTTTTAGTAACAAAGTGCTGACCTTAAAAAAGAGATTAAGGAATTAAAATTTAGAAAATAAAAGGACACTTTAGTACTTAAAAATTGGTTTAATATCTTTCTTAATTTGGTATCTTAATCGAGATTCATTTTAATCGAGATTCATTTTGTTCCTGTAACTCTAAAAAATCTATATTGATTTTTTAACTCTTTAAAAATTATTATGTAATTCACTTCATCTAGTCAGCGACAAAATCAGCGATTAATTTTATTTATTTTTCTGTCGCTAATAAGATGAAAATGACTAATATAAAATGTGTTTTAAAGAGTTATAGGATTAATGTCGTTTTTTAAGTTAATGGATTAATATGAATCTTGAGGTTAAGATACATAAAAAAAGTATATTCAACTAAAAAAATTTAATACAATATTAATGTGATATCTTTGTTTATTCATATAATGGTTATATGTTTGTCTTGTAGCCTTATGTTCACATTTTTTCAGATGAATGTGAAAAGTGTCTTCCTTAATATATACTTGAATATATATGTCAACCAGGATGTGGTACTCAATTTTGTGTTGGAACAAAGGATTCAAGAAAGATGAATATTGTGAAAAACAAGAAGAAGAAGAAAAAGAAGAAGAAGAAGAAGAAGAAGAAGAAGAAGAAGAAGAAGAAGAAGAAGAAGAAGAAGAAGAGAGAGAGAGAGATTGCTGAGTTAGTTAGTGTAACTAACTCTCAAACTGAAAATATTATTATTGTTACTGCAGTTATATGGACTACAAAGTAATGACCCTTTATATAGGCAACATGCTCAGGCCCAAATACAAGCTAAAGCCCAAATAACAACTAACAAGAATTAACCAACTAACACACCCCCTTAATTCATGTTATCAAGACTTCTCATCCCAATGTCTTTCTTTAACTCTTCGAACCTCACTTTCTTCAGAAGTTTGGTGAATATGTCAGCTAGTTGCAATTCTGTCTTACAATGTTCTATTTTAAGCTTTCCTTTGTTTACTCGATCTCTCAGAAAATGATACCTTCGTTCAATGTGCTTACTTCGACCATGACACATTGAGTGATTCGCAAGATTTATTACTGACTTATTATCAACAAACAGCTTCATCTTCGATTCCATTGTTTTGAGCTCTTCAAGTAGCATTTCGATCCATGCTGATTGGCATGCAGCATATGATGCAGCCACATGTTCTGCTTCGCATGAAGATAGAGCCACAATGCTTTTCTTCCTCGAACTCCAGGAGATTGGAGCTCCTTCGATCATGAAAATATACCCTTGTTTACTATGGGAAATGGTAAACAACCACTGGTCCTCCTAGAGTCCTAAACTGAGGGTAACTTGCGAGATCGACCAGTTGATCTCAAGACGCTTTCTAATATTTTTTTACTATCACACCTATTCCGTTGAAATACTAGTCAAGGCAAATGGTTTTATTTTGACTGGGGAAATGGGTGTAATGGTTTTCCACACTATGATTTAATCGACTGACTGATGACTCGTGACCAACAGAAGACATTCATACAAAAACGAGACTCACTAAACTAACATACTGGTGACTCGTGACCAACAGATAGTGTCGAATTGTTTATGTGAAATAGAAGATAACGTATAGATCTTGCTCGACAGTAAAGAGAAAACAGATAAAGTACTCAAAAGATATAATTGAAAGATAAATGATTTGCATTGAAATAGAAATGGTGATACAAGTACATCAAGCACTCTTCACTCTTGATTTCCTGACGCTCGAAATGACAGAGTTTGACAAGTGATTTGAGAGTACAAGTGAACACACGCAAACTATACAAAATCTTCCTATTTGTAGTGTTTACAATGTAACTACCTAGATGAAATCTACAAATAATATTAACATCTTGAGGTAACTGCTTCACTAGATGGTACCACCTATTTAGCGCTCAAACACATCGTGTATTGCTGGTAACTGCTCATGATTTTGAAGTTCCACCTATTTGGTGCTTGAACACGTCGTGTGTTGCTGGTAACCGCCCACGATTCCTCTAAACCTCTTGAACGTAAACCGCTTCTGCCTTGCTTCGACACTTTCTTTCTGGCAAAGAATAATCACACTTCCTCTAAGTCCAAGAAACCCTTTTTTGTCGACTAAAACCATTTTCGACCAAGTCCTTGTCTTTTACCCTTTGGTCGACTAAACCAGTTTTAACCTCCTGACATATGTTCTTTTATTTCTTCCTAGTCGACGTAGTTTGATTTCGATAGTTTCAGTGTGACTCCTTTCAAGCATTAACTCTACCTTAATAAAACTTGATTTTTAAACACTGACTCCCGTTTCCCAAAAAACCCTTATTATGGAGGATGACTCTTAGCTTATGAGAATATCTTCATTTATCACATGTAATTGAATACCTTAAGATTTTCCAAGGTAACAAAATGCCCCCCAGAGATGCCATTTTCAAATTTCGACCAATATGAGATAATGGCATCTTTGAAGCGTCGGTTTCACCATTCGACCAAATCGTTTCCATTTCTCTAAAAGTGAACATTACCGTTCTGTATTTTCCGTGACGTCACGTAATCATGGAAGCGTATCACACTTCTCAATCTCGAGACATGTGACATTAATTTCTTGCTATCACTTCACTTTTAGTGGGAAACGTGGCCCACTAACTCTCGTTGATCCTACGGCACGCGTCCCACTAACTGACGTGATTTGAACTTGGGAAATCACAAAAGATTTTTCCCATTATTTCCTCTTTCCTTATGGTCTATAAATACCCTTATTTCCCATTTTCTCTATTTTCTTCACTTCTTCAACCCTTGCTTTTAAGAAAACAAAACCCATAAACTACACACCATCGCTGTTTTTCATCTTCATCCTCCTTCAAACCTTTTACAATGGCGAATGTTAAAAATCAAACTTCCTTTCCAGCAATCGCTCTTCAACTGCGCCTTGTCGACGACAAAGCTTATGTGTCGGAATCCCCATTTGCTGAGGAGAAAGCCAAAATTTGGCAATCTCAGGTACTTATCCCTTTCTCTCTTGAGGATAAACCCTTAGCCTTTTTAGAAACACTTCCTGATGATGCATCCTCTAAAATCTATGCAGATGATAAAGAGGCATTTTTCCCACTAGTACTACTACCAGACCCATCATCTCTTCTCTAAACCCTATATCACTAAAAGATATTGACAGGAACTTTAGGACCGCTCCGCCTCTGTGTTGTCCTAAATTTCGTGCTTGGATGGCACGTTTAGAAACTGCTAAAGGAGACCAATGGAAAAGGATGGGTATTTATACCCTACTAGAACTTTCTCGATGTGGTCAACCTTATTCTAGTGGCATGCTCCTAGCTTCCATACATTTCTGGGAGGGATTGACCAACACCTTTCATACCAAATGTGGTATGATCACTCCTACCTTATTCGACGTTGCTGCCATCACAGGGTTGAAACCATGTGGCACGATTTTCAACTATAGAGATGTTGAACCTGTGCCACTAAGGTTCGACATGGGTGAAGCTGGAAAGCCAACATATAATAATTTCATCGACCATCATGCTCAAACCTCTGGTCCTATGACTGATGAAGAGCATGTGGCATTTCTAACCTTATGTATATCTCACTTTGTTTTTTGTTCCAGGTTAATGCAGGTGGCCAAACAATTTTCTCATCTGGCTATCCAGTTGCATATGGGTGAGAATGTTGCCTTAGGCCAACTGATTTTGACCTCTCTCTATGCAGTTTTGACTGATGCTTCTAACCAAATAAAACATTTTGACCATAATAATCCAATAAAAAAGAACGTCTTAGTCCATGGTCCTTTCTGGCTCTTGCAGCTATGGTTGAATGCCACTTTATCTAAGGAGATTAAGCCCTTTATAAATAGAAAGGTGGCATGTCCTCCATCTCAAAGCCATATCGCCTGGAAACGCCTTCTCCCTCTGACTCCTATCGACAAAGGCTCCCCAAATCCTGAAGTCTTCAGACTGTTGTTTACCATTATGCTGACAAGAGTCGATTTTACATCCTCGGTGGCCCTATTTCATGCTAGACATGATGTCCCAGAGTGGTTTGTGAGGGCTTTTCCACCTGCAAGAGAAGATGATAATAAAAATTCCTTAATCCTATGGAGGCGTTACTTGACTCCCCAATTCTTATCTACTGTGATTGTCGGTGTGAACTCAGGTTTGGTCGCTTATCAGCCTAACTTGGTGGCTCGACAATTTGGGCTCTGTCAACTTATTCCTAAGTCTTTGTTAAATTCTCACGGGCTGCTGGTAGACATCATAATTGACCAACCCTTCGAAATGATCAAGGATGATATAGGGAATCTATGGGAACGAAGACCCACACTCACTCTCACTCCTTTCCAACCGTCTTTCTACTGCACCAAAGAATTTAAAACTTGGTGGCAGACATATTTTGTTACATTCATTGGTAATTATAATACCAAGCTGACTGAACTAACTACAACTTTCTCAAATTTGCAAGCAAAAGCGACCAAGTGTAAGATTACTCACATTAAACAAATTCGAGCTTTCCAGAATTACTTCTGAATTGTGTATCGACCTAATGATCTTCGTCTGACCATCTAGGAGGCCGCTGTCGAATTAAAGGAGAAGGTTACCAATAGAATCTTGACGCTAAAACTCCCTAATTATGCGAAAGATAAATATCTTTACGCCCTTCATTTTGGAAACATCAAATTTCCTCCTTTGCCATCCAGCCCTTTGGCCTTGGCCTTTGGCCCACCTATTCCTGATTGGTAGTATTGCTTTATACCGGATATGTAAAATGCCTATAAGACAAAGGTCGACAGAGTGGTACCGACGAAGTATTACCTACCTAACTATTCAGGGCATCTTCATTATGATCTCCGATATGTTAGAGTACTTTCGACTACACAAATTGGTAACGATTTCTGAAAAGCTTACCCCCTGCCTATCTTTCTTTGGTTGCTTATCTGATTGTTTTACACTTGTCTTACAACTATACCAATAGATTAGGCGGGTGCCATTCTTGTCGGAAAACAAAAGCCTTCAATGCGTCAGGTTTAAACTTCAACTTTCTGCCAGCTATCATTCTTGATTTAGCATATCTGACTTAGCTTAAATTTGTAGATCATTCCTGACCACACACCCTCCGACGATGAACCCATTTCTTCTTCACTCAAGAAGGCTTCTTCGGTGGGTGTATTTATATACTTCTTGTTTCTATGTCGTTTACGCATTAAACTTATATTAATATTTTCCTTGTTTTCCAGAGTCAAAAATGATCAGCGGATTTGGCTGCTTCCTCTGACAAATCCAAAAGGTCCAAGAAGGACAAAAATCATACTTATGAGAGGGCTAAGGTACATTCTATCGATTTAAAACTTCCATTATTGACTAACACACTTGCTTCGACTTATATCTTTCTATGATACTTAGCCATCACCTGATGTTCAACCCTCTTAACACTCCCACAAATCCAAAAGCCATAAGAGGAAAAAAGATTCCTCTACTGAAGGCGAGGTGGCGAAGAAGAAGAATAAGACAAAGGTACCTGTATCCCAGGGTGCTGAAGCAAAGGTTGGCTTGAAACTTGTTGATGAAACAGAGGATCCAGCTAATGTCGAAATTCCTCTTATTACAAGAAGGATACATAACGTGGTCTTGATCGAAAATCCTGAAGCCACTTTGGATTTAGGTGATGACACCATTGTGATCAACACAGCTCTGGTTACTCCGACTCGTGCTCCTAGGGTTGATGAAGTCCAAAGCCCAATGAGAGACCTTACTGATGTTTCAGCTAAGGATGAGTCTGTTAATCTTAATCCGTCGACACAGGTATCAGCCGGTTGTTTTCTAGTTTCTTTTGTTTTTGTTTGTTGAATTTGTTTTGGCTAATACCTTTTCTTACTTTCTTCAGGTTAACATCTCTGGTCAACAACAAAGTGTACCTGACTATACCTGTAATACGGTGGCACAACCGACTATTTAATACTGGTTTGCATTTTGCATTCGCAAATGTCGCGGTAAGCAAGAGTCGCCACCGACTTTTCTTTTATCCAACAAAGGAAAGGGTGAAAAGAATAGAAAAAGACCTTTTTCGAGATTTTCTGAGTAAGGGGGTAGATTATGGAAAAGGAAGGTGTTAGCACCCTTTCCATCTGTGGTTTTCCACGGCCTCTTTGGTACTTGCTCATTTTTAAAAATTACTTTTGTGTTTATGTGTTTTGAAAAGTTTGTTTGCTTTTATGTTAACTCTTGTATCAGTCCTCAAGAGTGTGGATAAAGCGTTTTTGAAAAATGTTTTGAAAGTGTAGTGTGAAAAATTTGTTTTTGAGGAAGTACCTAACCATTATCTACCTACTCGAAAAAAGGTGTTATTTTCCTCCTTTCCTTTAGACAGTGCTATCCATACCATTAGTTAGTAGGAAGCCCTATCTTTGGATGTATGAGGGACATACACGGGTCATTGTTATGGTCATAGAAGGCAACATATAGGGATTCCTTAGAAGTTCGAAGGGGCTGTCATCATATATTCGTAGGCAACATCGAGGGACACGATCATTTCTCATATGCAACTCGAGGGACATTGAGAGACTATGATCTTTATGATAACTTTAACCGAGGGTCTTTGCTAAGGGTATCCCTACGTTCGAGGGACATGACCATTGTTTTTCCGAAGGCAACAAGTGAGGTTACCATAGAGGTGCGAGTGTGCAAATGATTCAGTTCGGTTATTTATCTTGAAATTAGGGTTTTCTATCGTTCATTTTTATCTTTCCATACTGTGATACGGTGGGAGAACTGACTTGAGGTTTCGCGTTTGTATTCGCACTTGTTCGGTTTAGCAAGAGTCACCACCGACTTTTTATTTTATCCTAAAGGAAAGGTTAAAAAGCACAGGAAAAACCTTTTGAGATGTTTTCTTGGGTTCGTGGGGTAGATTGTGAAAAGGGAAGGTATTATCACCCTTTTCATCCATGGTTATCCATGGGCTCTTAGTTACTTTGTTTTAGATCACTTGCCTTTGATTTTCAATTGCTTGAAATGGTGCTTTGTGTGTGTGGTTTTGAAAATGTTTTGAAAAAGATGCCTTGTCTAGGCAACCGTTGTAACAATTCTTTACTCGAATGTTTTACAAAGGTGTTTGTCTTTTCGAAAAGATGTTTCAAGGTTTTTTGAAAGTTGTTTTGAAAGTTGTGTTGTGGAGTGTGTTTTGAAAATAGGCAAGTGTGTTTTGCAAGTTTGATCAAGTAACTAAGAGTCGTCTACCCCTAAATTTACTCAAAGATTTTTTCTATGTTTTAACCCTTTTAACAGTATTGTTCCACCATTGTATTTGGTGGACAATCTTGTGTTAGGATGTTAACGGGACGGGCGCGGGTCATCGTATGGACCATGAATGCAATAGTGCCAAGTGTCTTTGGCAATTTTCCCTTTAAGGGACTTGATCATTTTTTTAGGCAACTTCGAAAGCGTCATCGAGGGACTATGATCATTTGATTTGTTTTTGTTTTGACAAAGATACTCAACATGCAACATGGCCCATTTTGGAAGGCAACAAGCGGGATTACCCTAGGGGTGCAAGTGTGAATTGTGTATTGATTGTCATGCATTTGTCTTGTATTAGGTTATCTAGAGGTTGATTTTGAATCTTTGCATACAAACCCTAATTACTATACAGTATATAGAAAGCGATAAATTGCGGGAATTTAAAGTCTAAGCTATTACAAATAAGTATCCGGGGATGGGGGTATAAATGTTTACAAATGGGGATGAGTCTTATCAGGATGGTAGTGTCCAAATAAAATTTATAACCAAATCGAATCGCATTCTCAATGTAAAATGTAGCAATGTATAAGAATAAAAGCAATGTATCAAAAGTATTTGTGCATGTGATTATTTACAAGTGATGCAAATATTAACCTAATGTATTATTAAGCATTTATTTATTTTTTATGTTTTTTTTTGTTAATGTTATATGAAGAAAAGTTTTTAAGAAAAGAAAAATATTTAAAGAAAATTAATATTTATGTATTTTAGTTTATATACAAAGGTTTATTAAACAAAAATTCTAAAAAGAAAATTATTTAATTTAGAAAAAATCCTATTTTTATATACTCTTAAATGTGATAAAAAAGTATTAATAAACATTTTACAAAAAAAAAGGAAATTAATGTATTATTTTTATTTAGCAAAAAATATTAGTATAAGTTATTTATAAAAAATAAAGTGATAGAGAAAATAGTATTAGTTTGAAATAAATAAAAAATGGATAAAAGATTAAATGGGCCTTAGAGTATCATGCTGGGCCCAAAATGTGTGTGAAAGAGGTCAATAGGGGGGGGGGGGGGGGTACACGCCAGAAATTGAGATGGGCTTAAGCATTTCAGTGGGACAGGCCCAACGTTCCACAAACATTTGTTTAGGGTTTCGTTTGTTCTGGCTCAGACTAGGGTTTACAGTGGTACGAACGGTGTTGTTTCTCTCTTTCCTCAACGTCTTCATATTTCTCAAAGCATGGCCTATGACGCTCTCTCCGCCTTAGGCTACCAGGCGCCGCCTCTAACTCCTTCTCCCTCCATGGTTGAGCACAGTAGCAACAAGAAAAGGTAACAGTTTCCCCTTTTTTATGTTTTAGGGTTTTAAGTTTTGCGTATTATTGATTTCTTTTTCTTGGCAAGTTCTGATCTTCTATGTTTGTTCATGTTTGTGTGAGATATTTAAAGAAAAGGGAAGAGTAATTATACCTTTGTTGGCTCTTGGAGACGGAGGAGGAGAAGTGGATAGGAGATGTCCTCAGGCGGCCAAGGCGAGGGAGTGCGTGGTGCTGAGAGTTTGCTAGCTTGCCTGGTATTTGTATCTTACTTTTGTGTTTTATGATGATAGTACAATCTGAAAACGCTTGTAATGGTTGCTTCTTTTCCTCTTCTAAATGCTTTCTCTGAGATACTTGTTGTTGAAATGTTGATGTTGTTGAACCTCGTTGTTCTGATATTGATGATCTTGATGATTTTGATATCTGAGTTACCTATTGTTTCACTTCTGGCTTTTTTACTCGATGATGAACTCAGTTCTGAGAGTTTGGATTGGTTTGTTGCTTTAGTGTTTTTGCTAGCTTCAGTTGCTTGACATGTTGGTTCTGAGTTGCCTTATTGTTGTTGTTGGCCCTATGATGAAGTCATTATGAGGGCTTTCATTTCTGTTGTTTGGACATTTGGATGGATTTGCTTGATAGGTTTGAAAGGCTTCAAGGTTTTTCTGGTTTTTGTTGGATTGAAATTGTAACAAGTTTTTTAGGCTGTACAGGGCTTGAGGTTACAGGCCTTTAGGGCTTGTAGGCTTCTGGTTTGAAGGTTGTTAGGCTTGCTTTGGGTCATTATGTCTTGAGTTTAGGCAGGTTGATATGCTTGTGCTTTTTTTCTGGTTGTTTTGAAGCAGGCTTCTGGTAGTTTGAAGTTTGTGCAGGCTTCAGGTAGTTAGAGCAAGCTTCAGGGCTTATGCTTGGCTTGAATACTTGAGGCAAGCAGGTTGATATGCAGGTTTTTGGTATGAGCTTGAAAACAGGCTTGTGTTTGCTTCTGTAATAGTTTTGCAAGCTTGGTAGTTTTGACACAGTTTTGACTTGAAGTTTGTTTTGGAGGCAGGTTGTTACAGTTTGGTTGTTTGTTGAAGGCTTATGTTTATGCAGGTCTGAAACAGGTTGGAGGCAATTTTGTTGGTAACATGCAGGTTGTGTTTGCTTGCTTGAAACTTATATTTTTCTTTATGTGTTTTCTGCCTCCTTTTCTCGTTCTGATAACTCTTTGTTTTATATCTTTTAAGCCTAAGCCTGCAAAACTGTAAGCCTTCCCATTCTCTCTCTCTTTTCTCTCTCCACGGATAAAAAGCATTTTTATATTGCTTAAAACTGTACTTTTCTGAAAAAGTGCTTGGCCTGGAAAATGATGACAAATTTTTGAATATGTTGCTTGCATTGTTAGCTTTGCTCTGCATATCTTCTTTCTTCAGATTTTCTGCATTTTGTGTACTTCTTGATATCTCCTTGACAACCTTTGGACAGTTGGTTTTGACATTCAGTTTGCCTTTGACAACTTAGTTTGCCTTTGTGCATTGTTTGTTCAGTTTGAACTTTGTATTTTGTTTGGCATATTCAGTTTGCTACCTGTGACTTGGTTTAGAATTTTGAATTGTGCAATTTGTTTTTGGCATATTCAGTAGCTTTGTGCATTATATATATTTTCAAGCATATTTCCCTTTCCCTCTTTGTGAACCAAGAATTTTCTTGTGATTTGCAGATAGGGTGAATAAATTGATTCCGGCCAACACTTTTAATGATGAGTTTCTGATTAACTGTCTGCCTTTGATTTCATCTGTGTTGACTTCTTTTCTTTTTTGTCTTTGCAGATAAAAGTCAGTTGAGCAATGGGGAGCATCAGTAGAAGATGAAGACTTAGGAAAATTAGGATACAGTTTTATTTTATTTTAACCATTTGTAATAAATATTATTATAAATACTTGTAAATAAAATTACTTGTATTTAAATAACACTTGTACCAATAATTAAAAATAAATAAAAGTCTTTTTGTCAGATATCTCCTTTATTTCAACTGTCTATTCAATTATTTAAGCTTTCTTGAATTACAATAACTGGAAGTAGATCCAATTATTCTAACTTAGATAAAATAAATAATTAATAAACATTGTAGTCTTGCAATCAATAATAAACCCGGCGTCCCAATTAAACATAAGCAATGCACAGTTAATCAAACAAACGTCCATATGCTTATGCCTTTACTGATTAAACCAAACACTGCAAATTTTCAACCAGAAACTTCAGCTTCTAAACCAGAGGTTCAGGTTTATTGAGAAACAAACTGAAATCTTGAGCAGGCGTCAAAGCAGTGTAACAGCCAATTAATACACTGTGGATTCAAATTCTTCTGAAAATGCGCGTGCAAACCCTAATTCTTGATTTATTGTCAAAGAAGCGCCTGCCTGGTCAAACCCTGAGCCAAACTCAACCAAACCCTAACAATCTTCTTGAACTGATTCAAAATTAATGGAAACCCTAATTTTGTCTGACTGATGAGAAAAGTCTGTTTGACCTATTCTTAAGCCAGTCTGAAAAATCAGGAAAAGCCCGAAGCTGTGATTTCTTGTGGAAAAGAGAGGGCAAATTTTGGGGTATAACAGTTGCCCCTGTTCAATCTTCTTGAACCTGAAGAGTTAGATTGGCAAGTTTGCCGTTCGCGACTCGAAGGTAAAAGGAGATTGGACACTAGAGTGCCCAAAAAAAAATTGCACTCGTTAAAGCGTAATTTTGAGGGAATGGGCTTAAAGATGCCATTTGGTGATGGGCTTAAAGATGCCATCTGGAAATTGCTGGAAGGAGGATGGGCTTAGAGATGCCATCTGGAAATTGCTGGTAGGAGGATGGGCTTAGAGATGCCATCCGGAAATGTTTGTTGAACTGTATGTCGTTGGCGAATGGGTGAGTATCAGAAAGGTATCCATGTTTTGGAACATCTCTGAACTGGGGGTCTGAATAAGCAATAGATTGACATCCGTATCTGGAAGCATCCATAAACTGTTTTCAAAAGTTGCATCTGAACAAGCGATAGATTAACATCCGTGTTTGGAGAATCCGTAAACTGTTTTCAGAAGTCTTGAATCTGAACAAGCGATAGGTTAACATCCGTATCTGGAGAACCCGTAAACTGTTTTCAGAGGTCTTGGAGATGAATAAGCAATAGATCAACATCCATGTTGGGAAGCGTCCGTAAACTGTTTTCAAAAGTTGAGTCTGAACAAGCGATAGATTAACCTCCGTGTTTGGAGAATCCGTAAACTGTTTTCAGAAGTTGAAGAATCTGAACAAGCGATAGGTTGACATTCGTGTCTGGAGAACCCGTAAACTGTTTTCAGAAGTCTTGAAATTGAATAAGCAATAGAGCAGCATCCATGTTGGGAAGCGTCTGTAAACTGTTTTCAAAGGTTGAGTCTGAACAAGCGATAGATTAACATCTGTGTTTGGAGAATCCGTAAACTGTTTTCAGAAGTTGAAGAATCTGAACAAGCGATAGGTTGACATCCGTGTCTGGAGAACCCGTAAACTGTTTTCAGAAGTCTTGAAATTGAATAAGCAATAGAGCAGCATCCATGTTGGGAAGCGTCTGTAAACTGTTTTCAAAGGTTGAGGCTGAACAAGCGATAGATTAACATCCGTGTTTGGAGAATCTGTAAACTGTTTTCAGAAGTTGAAGAATCTGAACAAGCAATAGGTTGATATCCGTGTCTGGAGAACCCGTAAACTATTTTCATAAGTCTTGAAATTGAATAAGCAATAGAGCAGCATCCATGTTGGGAAGCGTCCGTAAACTGTTTTCAAAAGTTGAGTCTGAACAAGCGATAGATTAACATCCGTGTTTGGAGAATCCGTAAACTGTTTTCAGAAGTTGAAGTTGAAGGAACCGGTGTAGGGTTGCCTGATGATGAGTCCGTGTAGAACTGCATCTGAATAATTGTTAATGATAGCTTTTTATTCTTATCCTGAAAGGGACAAAAGGTTAGCTAAACACAAGGTTATGTTGCATGAAATGTATGATGCAATATATGTTATATCAATGTTTATGATATGAATGTAATGAATGCGCATGTAAGCTGATGAGCTGTCTTGCTGAGGATAGATGAATCCTGGATAGCTGGAGATAATAGAATCTTGACTGCTGTTGGGGAAAGTGAATCTTTGACTGCTGCAGGGGATTGCAAGAATATTTTGATCATTGAAAATGAGAAGTCCTGGGACCACTGTTGGGGAATCAGGAGCTTGGGTTGTATGCCAATCTACTGGGGATTCCTGTCTTGAGGGGATCTTCACTGGAGAATATTTGAATACTCTGTGAGGAACTGAGAATGAGAGTCTTCATTCTGCTTGGGGATTGATAGTTGGAAGTTTTAGCTCCGCTGGGGATTGCAAGAATCTTTTGATTGCTGCAGGTATTGATCTGGGATAAGTATCGAAATGTCACCAAATCTGGGTCACATCTGAACTATCTCTAGAATGAAATCTGGAATAAGTATCGGAATGTCGCCAAATCTGGGTCACATCTGAACTATCTCTAGAAGGAAATCTGGAATAAGTTTCGGAATGTCTCCAAATCTGGGTCACATCTGAACTATCTCTAGAAGGGAATCTGGAATAAGTATCTGAATGTCACCAAATCTGGGTCACATCTGAACTATCTCTAGAAGGGAATCTGGAATAAGTATCGGAATGTCGCCAAATCTGGGTCACATCTGAACTATCTCTAGAAGGGAATCTGGAATAAGTATCGGAATGTCGCCAAATCTGGGTCACATCTGAACTATCTCTAGAAGGAAATCTCAGAAGGTGTTGATCCTGATTTTGTTAAGGGTCAGAAATTGGGAGTATACCAATCTTCTGAGGTGATGAGAATCTTCATTCTGTTAACGGTCAGAAACTGGGAGTATACCAATCTTCTGAGGTTTTAAGGATGAGAGTCTTCATTCTTGAGAGAAACAGATTTTTAGGAGCTTCAATTGTCCGTTATTCTGTTGGTGGTTGTAACTTCCAGCAGGTGATGAAGGAATTTTGATGACCTTGGTGATTGACATTCGAATGCCCCAAGTGATGTTGAAGGAGTCTTGCCCCAGGTTACTCTGCAAATTGAGAGATTTCTTGAAATCTTGACTGGACTGCCCCAGGTTAACTGAACTTTGAAAGATCTGTTGAAACCTTGACTGGACTGCCCCAGGTTAATTGGATAGTGACATGTCATGCCCCCTTGTTGATAGGAGATTTGTTAATGGAAGTGTCATCCTTTTTGGATTGATTTTACTCGCTGAGAGAGTTTTTGTTCCTCCGAACATTCGATGTAGGAATTTCTTCGCTGTCAAACAAATAACCATGTGCAAACAACGATATTCAAATAATGCAAAGTTTATGCTTGTCTCGAAGTTTTGAAAAATGCGTTTTTTAGCAGAAAACTTTTTATAAGACAAATTCAACACAAGATTTAGGGCAAAGCCTTACAGGAGTCGGGATACCTTTTGTAACAGTATGCTTTCGAACTAACCCATGCTTCAATTAGGATTTTTAAAGGGTTGTAACGTGGCTTGGTTCACGATTTAAGAAACAAAGGATAAAGGCTCAAAGTATATTTGTACCCACCCGCTCTTCGTGATGTTCTTCAATCCTAAACTCAGTTAATTGTGCGTCGAACTCTATCCGAGTTTGGAACGACCTTTTGGTGATGGTTCACACCAATTGAATTTGTTGGAAGGCAGTCATTTTTGCAACATTTTTCATGTTGTTTGAGGATTTGTAATGACCTCTTTCTTTTTATTTGTTATCCCTAACTTTTGCCTGATTGTTCCTGTTTTCGAGATTACAGTCAACGGGATGCCCCAACTTTCTTAAGCCTCCTTTATAGGTTTTGGCTTAGTGGGCTTTTCTCTTTTTTTCTTTTTTGAGAAGTAATGACTGCCTATGAGATAAGGAACCATCACTGTCTTTTGATTCCAAAGGAATGTCTTTTTTTTTTATGTCGTTCGTTGTATTACGAACTGAGAGTTTACGACTTCAATGCGCACCTTTTTTGAATTAACTGAGAGACTACCCTGCCCCAGGTTTAAATCAAAGGTTTCAATTTGTTTAGAACAGAAAATTCCTACTTCTTTGGCTCTAAGGGGTTGACTAGGGATTATCTTCCTTATAACTCCAGTGTTTGGGAATTGAAAGAAATGCCTGTACATCATCAGCAAGGTCTGTTCAAAAGCATATTGTATGAGATTATGGTATTGTTTCGTCATCCTCCCTCTAAAGGCTTGCAGCTTTTTATCAAGAGTTAAATATCATAAAGACAACATAAGAGTAGTGAAAACGAATGGATGAATTCAAGACAAACATATGCAATGCATTAATGAAATAGAGTTTGACATCAACAGATAATTGTTTGAATAACAAAAGAAATTACAACTTTGAAAATTCAAATGAAACAAAAGTCTCTCAGTTCGAGCTTTGCCATTTCAGGTGGAGAAACCCTTAACGGAAGATTTTCATCTCGCCATCTGGCATGAATCTCAGCACTCCAATGTCAATTAGATCTTGAATCTTGTTCTTCAAGGACCAACAGTTGTCGGTGTCATGTCCCGGACTATAGGAGTGGTATACACAAAACGCGTCGGGATGATAGTTAGGAGCGGAGGTATTGGGCTTCCGAATAGGATCCCTTAAAGCAGTCAGATTGACCTCCAACAAGCGCTCCAGTATTAGAGATGACGGTATGTCAGTCTCAGTAAACTGTCTTCCCGACGTATTTTGCTTACGCCGATTAGCCTGTTGACGCTGACGAAGTTGTTGGTGAGCTTGTGACCCTGAAGCAAGTAGAAGAGCCTTCCCTTTGTCTTCTTGTCTCAAAGGGGGTTGAATGGTGACTTGCTCTTCAACCTCAGATGTTTTCCCCACTTGTTTGTCCTGAAGCAGTTGGTTGACGAGAACTCTGAGTTCCTCTTGTCTTTGAGCCAAGTCCTGGATGAGAGCCATCTGGCCCACTAGTTGTCCCATCATTTGGATCCTCATTGTTGCCAGCTCAAACTGCAGTTCTTCCAACTGATCACTCCTGGCATTGCTTGAATTCCCCTGGACCATGCCCCTTGTGAGGAGAGCCTTCACTTCTTCTTGCCCCAAGGACAGGTTCAAGAACATTTCCTGAAGCTGAGCATTTTGATCCTGGATATCTTTGACAGTCCTCTCTAGAGCCATCTCTACTGAAATAAATAGTAGGAGAGTAAGGAAACATGAAAAGGAAAAGCTGTTATGATGCAATGCATGATATGCGAATACATGTTTTCAAAGATCTCTTGGGGTAAACACAAGAAAAATGTTAGAGGTTGAACTTTGATCTTTGATTGGAGAACTTTGCACCGGCAGATGTCTTTCCACAAGAATCAAGCTCACCATGTCAAGTGGGTCATAACCCCTGATTCAAGTTGTTGCACTTGATCTTTGATGGCATTTGTTTAGAGGAGAAACCTCTTGCCCCTTGGGTAGATGTCTGGTTCAACATGACCCTGCATCAAAAGACCCTCGAGATCCTTGAAGTGGTTATTGAAAATGCTATGGTATGATGTTATGATGTTATGTACATGTATGCAAAAGCAAGTAAGTGTATATACAGGCAATCATATTCACACAAAGCAAACAAGTCCTTAGGTTTAGGCTTGCATGGGGGTTGTAGGTAAGTACCCTCTTGAAGTTAGTTGGCTCATCCTGTCCTAAAATAGAAACCGGGTTCTAAGGAGCTCAATATCATTGGATTATTTTCTGTGTTCATTGTTTTGGTTTAGCCACTTAACTGGCGACCAAAATATTCCAAGAAAATAACCCTCAATGAGTGTAGTATCGAGTATCTACCAACTTCAGACTGCACCAAAGTCGATCATCTCACTACCCCTAAAAAGGCTAAGATGGTCAATAAAGGTTCTAAGAGTTCGTTAGTGCTTCATGACATCACTCAGCGGCCCCGTACTCTCCTTGATTGAACTCAAGGGTTACCGGTACTCACAAATATGTCACACTAACATAGCTTACTGCTTCAACCATGTCGGTATACCCCGCACAATTCCCTCACAGTTTTATTGCTATTTACCTAAGAAGGTGCCCCCAAATCCGGGTGTAGGATTAAACAAACCCAAACAAGGAACCCAAACAGTAAAGCAATCAAAGCAAGTATGTAAAGGTGATCTAAAACCCTAAGGTAACCCCACTTTTAAATTTATCCCCAGCAGAGTCGCCAGTTCTATGATACGGTGGGAGAACTGACTTGAGGTTTCGCGTTTGTATTCGCACTTGTTCGGTTTAGCAAGAGTCGCCACCGACTTTTTATTTTATCCTAAAGGAAAGGTTAAAAAGCACAGGAAAAACCTTTTGAGATGTTTTCTTGGGTTCGGGGGTAGATTATGAAAAGGGAAGGTATTAGCACCCTTTTCATCCATGGTTATCCATGGGCTCTTAGTTACTTTGTTTTAGATCACTTGCCTTTGATTTTCAATTGCTTGAAATGGTGCTTTGTGTGTGTGGTTTTGAAAATGTTTTAAAAAAGATGCCTTGTCTAGGCAACCGTTGTAACAATTCTTTACTCGAATGTTTTACAAAGGTGTTTGTCTTTTCGAAAAGATGTTTCAAGGTTTTTTGAAAGTTGTTTTGAAAGTTGTGTTGTGGAGTGTGTTTTGAAAATAGGCAAGTGTGTTTTGCAAGTTTGATCAAGTAACTAAGAGTCGTCTACCCCTAAATTTACTCAAAGATTTTTTCTATGTTTTAACCCTTTTAACAGTATTGTTCCACCATTGTATTTGGTGGACAATCTTGTGTTAGGATGTTAACGGGACGGGCGCGGGTCATCGTATGGACCATGAATGCAATAGTGCCAAGTGTCTTTGGCAATTTTCCCTTTAAGGGACTTGATCATTTTTTTAGGCAACTTCGAAAGCGTCATCGAGGGACTATGATCATTTGATTTGTTTTTGTTTTGCCAAAGATACTCAACATGCAACATGGCCCATTTTGGAAGGCAACAAGCGGGATTACCCTAGGGGTGCAAGTGTGAATTGTGTATTGATTGTCATGCATTTGTCTTGTATTAGGTTATCTAGCGGTTGATTTTGAATCTTCGCATACAAACCCTAATTACTATACAGTATATAGAAAGCGATAAATTGCGAGAATTTAAAGTCTAAGCTATTACAAATAAGTATCCGGGGATGGGGGTACAAATGTTTATAAATGGGGATGAGTCTTATCAGGATGGTAGTGTCCAAATAAAATTTACAACCAAATCGAATCGCATTCTCAATGTAAAATGTAGCAATGTATAAGAATAAAAGCAATGTATCAAAAGTATTTATGTATGTGATTATTTACAAGTGACGCAAATATTAACCTAATGTATTATTAAGCATTTATTTATTTTTTATGTTTTTTTTGTTAATGTTATATGAACAAAAGTTTTTAAGAAAAGAAAAATATTTAAAGAAAATTAATATTTATGTATTTTAGTTTATATACAAAGGTTTATTAAACAAAAATTCTAAAAAGAAAATTATTTAATTTAGAAAAAATCCTATTTTTATATACTCTTAAATGTGATAAAAAAGTATTAATAAACATTTTACAAAAAAAAGGAAATTAATGTATTATTTTTATTTTGAAAAAAATATTAGTATAAGTTATTTATAAAAAATAAGGTGATAGAGAAAATAGTATTAGTTTGAAATAAATAAAAAATGGATAAAAGATTAAATGGGCCTTAGAGTATCATGTTGGGCCCAAATGTGTGTGAAAGAGGTCAATAGGGGGGGTACACGCCAGAAATTGAGATGGGCTTAAGCATTTCAGTGGGACAGGCCCAACGTTCCACAAACATTTGTTTAGGGTTTCATTTGTTCTGGCTCAGACTAGGGTTTACAGTGGTACGAACGGCGTTGTTTCTCTCCTTCCTCAACGTCTTCATATTTCTCAAAGCATGGCCTATGACGCTCTCTCCGCCTTAGGCTACCAGGCGCCGCCTCTAACTCCTTCTCCCTCCATGGTTGATCACAATAGCGACAAGAAAAGGTAACAATTTCCCCTTTTTTATGTTTTAGGGTTTTAAGTTTTGCGTGTTATTGATTTCTTTTTCTTGGCAAGTTCTGATCTTCTATGTTTGTTCATGTTTGTGTGAGATATTTAAAGAAAAGGGAAGAGGAATTATACCTTTGTTGGCTCTTGGAGACGGAGGAGGAGAAGTGGATAGGAGATGTCCTCAGGCGGCCAAGGCGAGCGAGTGCGTGGTGCTGAGAGTTTGCTAGCTTGCCTGGTATTTGTATCTTGCTTTTGTGTTTTATGATGATAGTACAATCTGAAAACGCTTGTAATGGTTGCTTCTTTTTCTCTTCTAAATGCTTGCTCTGAGATACTTGTTGTTGAAGTGTTGATGTTGTTGAACCTTGTTGTTCTGATATTGATGATCTTGATGATTTTGATATATGAGTTACCTATTGTTTCACATCTGGCTTTTTTACTCGATGATGAACTCAGTTCTCAGAGTTTGGATTGGTTTGTTGCTTTAGTGTTTTTGGTAGCTTCAGTTGCTTGACATGTTGGTTCTGAGTTACCTTATTGTTGTTGTTGGCCCTATGATGAAGTCATTTTGAGGGCTTTCATTTCTGTTGTTTGGACATTTGGATGGATTTGCTTGATAGGTTTGAAAGGCTTTAAGGTTTTTCTGGTTTTTGTTGGATTGAAATTGTAACAAGTTTTTTAGGCTGTACAGGGCTTGAGGTTACAGGCCTTTAGGGCTTGTAGGCTTCTGGTTTGAAGGTTGTTAGGCTTGCTTTGGGTCACTATGTCTTGAGTTTAGGAAGGTTGATATGCTTGTGCTTTTTTTCTGGTTGTTTTGAAGCAGGCTTATGGTAGTTTGAAGTTTGTGCAGGCTTCAGGTAGTTAGAGCAAGATTCAGGGCTTATGCTTGGCTTGAATACTTGAGGCAAGCAGGTTGATATGCAGGTTTTTGGTATGAGCTTGAAAACAGGCTTGTGTTTGCTTCTGTAATAGTTTTGCAAGCTTGGTAGTTTTGACACAGTTTTGACTTGAAGCTTGTTTTGGAGGCAGGCTGTTATAGTTTGGTGGTTTGTTGAAGGCTTATGTTTATGCAGGCCTGAAACAGGTTGGAGGCAATTTTGTTGGTAACAGGCAGGTTGTGTTTGCTTGCTTGAAACTTATATTTTTCTTTATGTGTTTTCTGCCTCCTTTCCTCGTTCTGATAACTCTTTGTTTTATATCTTTTAAGCCTAAGCCTGCAAAACTGTAAGCCTTCCCCTTCTCTCTCTCTTTTCTCTCTCCATAGATAAAAAGCATTTTTATATTGCTTAAAACTGTACTTTTCTGAAAAAGTGCTTGGCCAGGAAAATGATGACAAATTTTTGAATATGTTGCTTGCATTGTTAGCTTTGCTCTGCATATATGCTTTCTTCAGATTTTCTACATTTTGTGTACTTCTTGATATCTCCTTGACAGCCTTTGGACAGTTGGTTTTGACATTCAGTTTGCCTTTGACAACTTAGTTTGCCTTTGTGCATTGTTTGTTCAGTTTGAACTTTGTATTTTGTTTGCCATATTCAGTTTGCTACCTGTGACTTGGTTTGGAATTTTGAATTGTGCAATTTGTTTTTGGCATATTCAGTAGCTTTGTGCATTTTATATATTTGCAAGCATATTTCCCTTTCCCTCTTTGTGAACCAAGAATTTTCTTGTGATTTGCAGAGAGGGTGAAGAAACTGATTCCGGCCAACACTTTTAATGATGAGTTTCTGATTAACTGTCTGCCTTTGATTTCATCTGTGTTGACTTCTTTTCTTTTTTGTCTTTGCAGATAAAAGTCAGTTGAGCAATGGGGAGCATCAGTAGAAGATGAAGACTTAGGAAAATTAGGATACAGTTTTATTTTATTTTAACCATTTGTAATAAATATTATTATAAATACTTGTAAATAAAATTACTTGTATTTAAATAACACTTGTACCAATAATTTAAAATAAATAAAAGTCTTTTTGTCAAATATCTCCTTTATTTCAACTGTCTATTTAATTATTTAAGCTTTCTTGAATTACAATAACTGGAAGTAGATCCAATTATTCTAACTTAGATAAAATAAATAATTAATAAACATTGTAGTCTTGTAATCAATAATAAACCCGGCGTCCCAATTAAACATAAGCAATGCACATTTAATCAAACAAACGTCCATATGCTTATGCCTTTACTGATTAAACCAAACACTGCAAATTTTCAACCAGAAGCCTCAGCTTCTAAACCAGAGGTTCAGGTTTATTGAGAAACAAACTGAAATCTTGAGCAGGCGTCAAAGCAGTGTAACAGCCAATTAATACACTATGGATTCAAATTCTTCTGAAAATGCGCGTGCAAACCCTAATTCTTGATTTATTGTCAAAGAAGCGCCTGCCTGATCAAACCCTGAGCCAAACTCAACCAAACCCTAACAATCTTCTTGAACTGATTCAAAATCAATGGAAACCCTAATTTTGTCTGACTGATGAGAAAAGTATGTTTGACTGATTCTTAAGCCAGTCTGAAAAATCAGGAAAAGCCCGAAGCTGTGATTTCTTGTGGAAAAGAGAGGGCAAATTTTGGGGTACAACACATACAATCCTATTAATCTAAGAATTGTATAAAATATAGTAGTTGAAGGTAAAGGCGGAAATGTAAACCTATGCTATTACAGAGCTTTTGGGCAGTTACATAATAGTGAAGAGTGCGGAAAAGAAATCCTAAAACTATTACATCCCGGAAGCAATTACATGATAATGATAAAAAAAAAAACAGAAAAAATAAAGCTACGCTATTACAGTTGAACGCGCCCTATACACTTTATCTAGGAAAATAAAAATAAGATGAAAATAGCAAAGAAAATATTTTGGTGATTTTTTATGAAAAAAAAATGATTTATGATCATTAATTAAATAAACCTAAAAACCTAAAAGGTTAATTTTAAAAAAAGTTAATTAAAAACCTAACCTAATTAATTTGAATTAAAGAAAAGGTTAATTTTGATAAAAAAAAGTTAATTAAAAAAAACCTAAAAACCTAATTAATTTTAGTTAAAAAAAAGGTTTTAAAAAAAGCTTATGTTTAATGACTAACAAAAAGAATTAAGTTTGCCAAAAAATAGATAGGGGAAGAAGAACCAATGGAAAATATGGTTAGAAAATAAAAATAATGCAAATGTCAGGAGTGAGTGTTGAACCAAAAATTAATTTAAAACCTAAAATTAAATTAAAAAAACATAAAATTAATTATTCGGGTTTATTATGAAAAATCAAAGCTTTGTGAAAAATGTTAGGTTTTATGAAAAAAGTTTTAAACAGAAAGAATGAAAATAGGTAAAAGGATAAATAGAATGGAAGAAAACCAAAACCAATAGGGGTGGGTGTTGAACCCACGCCCTTAGCCTCCTCAGGATGACTGCCTTGCCATGAGCCATGCATTGGTTGTTGTTCTATTTTGGCCTCAGTATTTTGTAATAAACCTGCATGGGACCATTAGATAGTCCAAACCTGTAGTGTTGAATCTCATGAACACATTAAACAAATTAGTATACCATGAAATACAAAGAAAATAAATATATGAAATTTTGTAATGTTAAAGCCGATATAGCATGTATGAATGCTTCTACACCCTTTTGATCATGGAGATCAAACCATCCTTACCATTACTGGAGAATGAGATGGCTTTTTTATAGTGAGATGGGGGTTTGTAACAAGGATTTCAAGATTTCTAGGATTCTTGAAAGGATTTGATATTTTGGCAAGGTTGTGGTTTTTTTTTTTCGTGTCATGTTTGTGTGAAAATAATGGGGTTATATAATGGAAATTAGAGCAAAGATATGGGCTTTGGATGTACAATTGGGCTTCCAATAATCACAAGCAATAGTGCAGATTTTTATTCACTTGGGTCTGACACGTTCTAGGCTAAATCGCAGGGACTTAAGTGCTATTTTTGAATATGAAATATGAAAACAAAATGTAGCCGACATAGAGAAAAAACTTTTGTCCGAAAATCGGCTCAATCGGATAAACAATGAATTAGTTATGAATTTTTGAAGTTTCGCCTCATACAAACTTATTTTTGGCTCCAGTGTCGACTCTGACACGTTCTTTAATAAAAAACTGGTATTGATCGAAGCAGAACCCGGTCTTGACTTTGGAATCAAAGTTGTAGATCACTGAGTCAATGACCTTGTGCAAAAATATGGGCTCGATCTAATAAAAATTGACAGAGTTAAAAATTTTCGAAGTTTCGACTAAGATGAAATAATATTCAGCATTCAGGATTTTCAGCGCGTCATGCGCACTCTGGGCAAAAAACGAAGGCCTTTTGGATACTGTTCGAACTCGATACCTCCTGTGAAAACGTAGCCAACTCAAATTTTGAAATTTTGGCACCGGAACCAGCTCGATACGGTGAAAATCGACAAAGTTATGATTTTCTAAACATGACGCAGATAAACTTCTGTCGCAAATTTTATGTACGAAAATACTTGATAAATCCGCATTTTCGAAGACCTTCTGATCGAAATTGGCTTCCATCCGTGAGATATGAAAATGCAAATGACGTCAAGACGGAGTTTTTTTCCACCTGAACGGGTTCAAAACGAGCCACGATATTCAAGTTATGAATTTTTTAGTGTATAAAAACTACACTTTCAGCATACTTTTTCACCACATTTCTTCGAGAAAACTCGCATATTCGAAGACCTTCTTTAAAGAATTGTCTCTCGATCTGAACCTGAATTTGAGAATATGTTATCAGGGATATCTTTGCAAAAGAACACCTAAATATGAACTTGTGAATCTTTTAACCCTGAATCGCTGCGAAACAGCGAACCGATCTTTAACACAGAAAATACTGTGAGAACATCCATTGATGAAATAAATATCACTTGTAACCTGATGAAGCTTGATAAATATACCTTGACCCCATATCCGTAGAACCAATGATATGCGTGTAGGTAATAATGAAATGTAAGCCTAAAAGATCGAAATAAAGAGGGTAAATTTTGGGGTACAACAATACCCCTTTTGTCAGAAGCTTCTTCCCCTCACCATCATGAGAATCTTGACATTACTGATGGTGAGTTTATCGACCTTACTATTTCGGCTACTCTCAGTGACTCTGACTCAGTCACTAGTCCTACCAAACATAAGTGTTATAGTTCGACTAGTTCTGATTCTAGCCTTTTAGATTCTCTGCAGGGTTCAGAAGCAAAAAATGTCACAACCTCCCGAATCCTACCCCCTCCTGAAAGCATGCACGAGGCGCCTATCATTTCTTCTGGGAGAACAAAGGTCTACTCATCCACTAAATTAAAACACATGGGAGTCAATCCTTTTGGTCTAGAAGCAATTGCTAGGTTGCGTCGTTTTGTGAGTTCTCACACTCTTTCTTCTGACTCCAACCCATCTCAAGCATATAATGACAAGATGAGTCCTGAAGCAGTTAAAGCCAAAACTTTGATGACTAAAATTTGAACTCATGCTTTGAATCCTGATCTGCCTCATCTACTTCATTCTGATCCAACTCTTGGACCAGAACTTTCAGACACTCTTACTCAAATGAAGGAACTCAATATGTCTGAATCAGCCAGGTTGATGATAACGGAATTTGAGAAACTTTTCATTCCTCTACGCTAAAATGTTGAAAGAATTTGGGAAAATGAGGAAGCGGTTGAGTCGAAGGAAGCCTTCGTGAAAGAGAAGTTGGATATGGTGGTGCGAATTACCGAAGAAATTAATGATTTGTTAGCAATGATTGAAAATAAGAAACAGGAACTGATTCCCAAACGAAACCGATCTGCTGAAACACGTAACTAGATTTCTGCTCTCAACAAGGAATTAGAATTAATCACCAAGCAAGAGGAAGAGATTAACAATGTGATTAATTTAACCCAAGAAAAAGCTGAGCAAATGGATGTGGACGCCGTGGCTGAAAGTGATGCGATTTCGTCTTTCAAAACAGAGCTTGAAACACTTAAGATTTAGGCAGAAGGTTTTGAATATCATGCCACCAACCTCCATGGTGAACTGCAGTCATTCCAAGCCAAATTTAAGCATTTTTAATCATTGTACCAATAATCTTATAATTTCTTCATAGCTCTAAGCCAAATTTTAACGAATCATTTCTTTGTTTATTTTATATGTAACCTCAATGTTTTATGCGTGTTTTGAATTTTCTAGTTTCAACAAAACTTTACCAGCTCGTTGGTTCGACAAATTTTTATTCTGTCGAGATTTTGATTTCTTGAATAATGGGCTTATACTTTTTCAAGTACTTGCCATTTACCCTTAAGATCCGTCGATCTAGGGCTAACTCCTCAAGCTCATATGCATTATTTGAAAAAACTTGTATCACCTTAAAAGGTCCTTCCCAATTTGGGGACCATTTCCCTAAGACTCTATCATTTTTGTCCATATGTAATATCACTTTCCATACTAGATCATCGACAACAAGTACTTTATCCTTTACTTTTTTGTTATAAGCTCTGACAACTATTTCTTTTTATCTTATTAACAAATCAAGGGCCAATATTCTTTCTTCATCTATGTCAACAAGCTCGTCTGCCATCATATTCCAGTAATCCTCAAATGGTATTTCATGCTGTCTTTGGATTTTTATCGATTGCACATGTATCTCCACTGGTAACATTGCAGCATGCCCATATGCAAGTCGGAATGGAGTAGTTCCTGTTGCTTCCTTAGGGGATGTTCTAGATTCCCATAAGGCTTGATCGAGTGTTTTATGCCAATTCCTTGGCTTCATCCTTACATGCTTCTTAATTAGGCTAATTATCACTTTATTGGAAGCTTCGACTTGGCCATTTGCTTGAGCATAGTAAGGAGTAGAAGTTTACAATTTAATTCCAACTTCTTGCGCAAATTCTTGCATTTTGAGTCCAGTAAACACCGATCCTTGGTCGATCATAATTGTTTATGGAATTCCAAACCGACAGATGATGTGATTTATTATAAAATCAATAACAGCTTCTTGGTCGATGTTAGTTAAAGCTACTTTCTCGACCCATTTTGTAAAGTGATAAATACCGACTAAAATATATCTTTGTTATTTTGATTATGCTGGTTTTATTTATCCAATCACATCTAAAGGCCATCCTCTGAATGGCCAGGGCTTTATAACTGCATGTAATTCACTTGCGGGGACATGTTGTATGCCCCCCATGCATTTGGCATTCTCGGCAACCTTTAGCAAATTCGATGCAATCTTTTAGCATTGAAGGTCAATAGATGCCTCAATGCACCAAAATACATTTCATTTTGTGTCCTTCTTGATGTGCACCACATGCTCCACTGTGCACACTTGACACTGCCACGTATGCCTCACTTTCTCCAAGGCATTTTAACAAAACTCCTTCAGCTATTTTCTTAAATAATTCATTCTCTATCAAAACATAACTGAGAGCACGATACTTGATCTTACAATCTGTCGACCCCGCGGGGATGCGCATATAGTTAGCCAATGGCTTTCACCAGTCATTCTCTTATCCATTGTCAATGGTTAAAATTTGAAAATTTTCGGCATCTATACCCCCTAACTTTACGATCGACAAATCTGAAGGGGATAACAAAGTTGCTCGAACTTTCTCTCTTACTTGGGTAAGTTCTTCATTTTGATCTCTCTTGTATCCCGAGGCTTTTTGTGCTAGGTCATTAGCTTTTTCGTTCTCTCTTCGAAGTATGTGTCGAATACTTACTTGCTCAAACTGTTTTAATAATCTGATGGTAATCACAAAATACATGATTAAATTTTATTTAACACATTTGTACTCCTTTGATACTTGTTTAATCACCAATTTAGAGTCTCCTATAATTTCGACGTTCCTTGCCCCAAAATCTAGCAGTAGTTCAAGTCCTGTTATTAAAGACTCATATTCTGCTTTATTATTTGTGTATATACCGTCGATTTTGTACTTGAACTCTGCTGGAATTCCACTGGGAGAAATTATAATTCCTCCTATTCCAACTCCATTCTTATGGCTAGAACCATCAAAGTATAATTTCCATGGCACTAAATCTACATAATTTTGAGGCATACCAACCATTGAATAGTCGACCGAAAAATCTACCACTACCTGTCCTTTCATTGCTTAAGGGCATGTAAGTCAGAGAATACTCTGTTAATGCTAAATCCCATTTACCAATTCGACTATGTAAAATTGGTTTGGATAACATGTTCTTAATAATATCGAAATGAGAAGATACATACACATCAACAGACTTTATATATTGCTTTAGTTTAATACAAGAGAAATATAAGCAAAGGCATAGTTTTTCTATATCATTATACCTAGTCTCAGGATTATTTAGCATTCGACTAAGATAATACACAGGTCTCTCGACACCTTTTTAGTCCTGTTGGATTAACATACTACCTATAGTCGCATCTGAGGCTGCAATATATAACCCCATAGGCCTATGTCTAACAGGAGGTGCCAATATTGGAGGCTTTACTAAGTAGTCTTTGATTTTGTCGAAAGCCTCTTGATGCTCCTCTTGCCAAACGAAATATTCATTTTTTAATCGAAGTAGTGGTGAAAATGCTTTGGTTTTTCCAATTAAGTTGGATATGAACCTCCTTAGGAAATTTATCTTGCCCAACAAAGACTGAAGTTCCTTTTTGGTCGACGGTGGTTTCATGTCCATGATGGATTTGGTCTTACTTTGATTTACTTCTATGTCTTTTTTATGCACCACAAAGCCATAGAAATCACCTGCCTGCACACAAAAAGCACATTTTAATGGATTCATTTTTAATCCATGTTTTCTCATCCTTTTGAAATACTTTCGAAGGTGTTGCTGATGAGTTGGTTTATTGTTCGACTTTATTATAATATCATCAATGTAAACTTGCATGAAATCTTCAATAAAATCATGAAACATAGAATTCATTATCCTTTGATATGTCGCTCTGGCATATTTTAAACCGAATGGCATGACAACCCATTCATAGGTTCCCAGTGCCCCAGGGCAGCGAAACACCGTCTTCGACACATCTTCGTATGCAATAAAATTTTGGCTATAACCAGAATAACCATCAAGTATACTTAGATATTCAAAACCAGCGACCGAGTCGACCAACATTTCTGCCACAGGCATGTCATACTCATCTTTTGGGGTGGCAGCATTTAAATCTCTAAAATCTATGCATACCCTTAATTTTCCATTTTTCTTAATTATTGGCACTATGTTTGCCAACCAGTCGACATACCTTGCAGTTCTTATGAATATGCTTTTGAGGAGTCTTTCTACCTCCTCTTTGATTTTCAACATTATGGCTGGAGTGAATCGTCTGGGCATCTGCTTTACTGGTTTCTTTCCAGCTTTTATTGGTAATTTTAGTTCTACCAAGTCCCTGCTTAAACCTGACATTTCACTATAGTCCCAAGCAAAATAATCTTTAAATTCTTTTAATAAAGATATTACCTCAGATTTCGACTTTGGGTCGATGTTGGTGCTGATATAAGTTGGTATGTTATCCCCCTTTTCACCAAGATATATTTCTTCTAAAGGGTCTTGGGGATGCATCTTTTCTGGTGCCATCGGATCCTTTTCAAATCCTAATGGTTCTTCGTCATATATGCAGTCCAAACACTGCTTATCGACGTTTTCTTCGACCGTCTCTATTATATCTGATAGCTTTAGCTCAATATCCAAAGTATCTCATTCATCTAGAACTTGTGTTTTATTGGCTTCGACAACCATATTTTCTTCAGCTTCTAGTGCCGAATTTATTTTACTTTCGACAATATATGCTGAAATCCAGTTTAGAGCATCTAGCTCAGACATCATCACTGATGTCTCCCCAGCCTGTCGGCCGGTTAGTACAGTATGGATCCCCAAGAGGTTCCACATCCCACATAAAACCATGGGTTTCATGTAAATTTAATGAAACAAATGCTACGTCAAGGTGATCTCAAGGCGCATGCTAAGAGTTTTTTACTATCACACCTATTCTGTCGAAATATTAGTCAAGGGAAATGGTTTGATTTTTAATGGGGAAATGGGTGTAATGGTTTTCCACACTATGATTTAATCGACTGACTGGTGACTCGTGACCGACAGAAGACATTCATACAAAAACGAGACTCATTAAACTAACTGACTGGTGACTCGTGACCAACAGATAGTGTCAAATTGTTTATGTGAAATAGAAGATAACGTATAGATCTTGCTCGACAGTAAAGAGAAAACATATAAAGTACTCAAAAGATATAATTTAAAGATAAAGGATTTGCATTGAAATAAAAATGGTGATTCACGTACATCAAGCACTTTTCACTCTTGATTTCCTGACGCTCGGAATGACAGAGTTTGACAAGTGATTTGAGAGTACAAGTGAACACCCGCAAACTATACAAAATCTTCCTATTTATAGTGTTTACAATGTAACTACCTAGATAAAATCTACGACTAATATTAACATCTTGAGGTAAATGCTTCACTAGATGCTGCCACCTATTTAGAGCTCAAACACATCGTGTATTATTGGTAACTGCTCATGATTTTGAAGTTCCACCCATTTGGCGCTTGAACACGTCGTGGGTTACTGGTAACCTCCCACGATTCCTCTAAACCTCTTAAACTTAAACCACTTTTTCCTTGCTTCGACACTTTCTTTCTGGAAAAGAATAATCACACTTCCTCTAAGTCCAAGAAACCCTTTTTTGTCGACTAAAACCATTTTCGACCAAGCCCTTGTCTTTTACCCTTTGGTCGACTAAACCAGTTTTAACCTCCTGACATATTTTCTTTTATTTCTTCCTAGTCGACGTAGTTTGATTTTGACAGTTTCAGTGTGACTCCTTTCAAGCATTAACTCTACCTTAATAAAACCAGTTTTTCAAGCACTGGCTCCCGTTTCTCAAAAAACCCTTATTTTGGAGGATGACTCTTAGCTTATGAGAATATCTTCATTTACCATATATACTTGAATACCTTAATATTTTCCAAGGTGACAACCCTGCAGTACTCTTCTTTTCATCTTGATCTCCACTGAAATCTGATTCAGTGTGTCCATGCACTTCGACCTCTGTACTGTTCTTCAATCCTTTTGGAAACAGCACACCATGATCAACAATTCCCTTAATGTATCTCAACACCCTCTTTACTGCAATGAGATGACATTCTTGAGGCTTCTCCATAAATCTGCTCAATAATCCTACATTTTTCCAGATATCTGGTCTAGTATTGCAAAGATACCTCAATGATCCAATGATTTGTTTGTAAAGGGTCAAACTTACAAACTCATCATTCGATTCTTTCTTCAGCTTTGCTCCAGTCTCTAATGGAGTAACAGTTGCCTTACAGTTGCTCATATTGAACCTCTTCAATATATCTTGAGCATACTTCATTTGATGCAAGAAAACTCCTCATTAGATGTCTTTGAATTCCATTCCTAGGAAGTAGGAAAGATTCCCTAAATCAGACATTTCGAATTCATGCGTTAACTTTGACTTTACCTTCATTATCTCAGATTCTTCTGCTCCTGTAATGAGTAAGTCATCAACATAGAAACATAAAATGATTCGATTGGCTCTTTCGACATCATTTGCATATACTCTAAGTTTAGAGACACACTTTGTGAACCCTGCTTCGATTAGGAAGCTATCTATCCTTTTATTCCAAGCTCTAGGAGCTTTCTTCAAGCCATAGAGAGCCTTCCTCAATATGTAAACCTTCGAATCCTTCCCTTTGACGTCGAAGCCTGGTGGTTGAGTGACATAGACTTCTTCTTCCAGAGGCCCATTCAAAAATGCTGACTTCACATCATGTTGGTGCATTTTCCATCCTCTATATGCAGCTATCGAAATAATAATCCCAATTGTTTCGATCCTAGCAACAGGCGCATACACTTCATTGAAGTCAATACCTGGTTGTTATAGAAAAGCTCTGGCCACTAGTCTTGCCTTGTACTTTGAAATCTCACCATTTGGCCTTCGTTTCACCTTGTAGATCCATTTCACATCAATTGGTTTCTTGTTGGTTCTTTCGACAAGCTCCCAAGTGTTGTTCTTCTCAATGGCTCTAAGTTCTTCTTTCATGGCTTCACACTAATTCGAATTTCTCAAGGCTTCACCCAAGTAAATTGGTTCTACTTCAACCATCATCATGGCTTCTTCGATCAAGTCACCATCAACATCTATTGCTTGATCTGGAAACCTCTCATATCCAATCGGCCTAGTTTACTCAGTTCTTATTCTTGTGGATCTTCTTTCATTCTGCACAGGTGGTTCTTCATTTTGACCAGTCAAAGTATCACCTTGTTCATTTTGACTTGTCGAAGCTTCATCTTCTTCGAACACAATTGTGATTGTGTCTGATTCCTGTCGAACTGCACTTTGACTCCAATCCCATCCCTTGCTTTCGTCTACAAGAACATCTCTACTGATCACTAGTTTGTCTTGATTATCTTCTCAAACACATCATAATCCACACACTGGCGAATCAAGAACAACGTCTTTCCATATTTCTTCCTCTGATCTTTGTGTGTAGCTTTCTGGGCTTTCATAGCATCTTCCTCCAGTTTTGACATTCTATCATTCACGATTTCTATAACATCTTGAAATATGAAAATAACCTTCATTTGTTCCACCTATCTTTGATAGTTTTCACCTTTGAAAATTGGAAGATTTGCTGGAAATTGTGTTGAGGTTGTTGATCAGTTTGCCATTAGTTCTCTCTGAATCGCAAACAAACTCTGATACCAATTTATTGGAACAAAGGATTTAAGAAAGATGAATATTGTGAAGAAGAAAGAAGAAGAAAAGAAAAGAGAGGGAGATTGTTGAGTTAGTTAGTGTAACTAACTCTCAAACTGAAACTGTTATTATTGTTACTGCAGTTATATGGATTACAAAGTAATGGCCCTTTATATAGGCAACATGCCCAGACCCAAATACAAGCTAAAGCCCAAATAACAACTAATAAGAATTAACCAACTAACATTTTGTACCTCTTCAAATGATTGTACCCATTGAGTTTCCAAAGACAAGAGCTAAGAATGCTGACTTTAAGAAGAATTAGGCAACTGAAATGGTAAGTCTTTTGATAAAGACACCTATGTGTATTCACTTGTTGAAAAGTTTGTTGATACTCTAAATAAAAACAACGAGGCTAATGATATTGATACCACTCATATTGAGAATATTATTGAATCTGCTGAAATCAACATTTATCTAAATGTTGAACCACATGTTGAAGTATATGGTGAACCATCTAGTGAACCACATGTTGAACTTCCTACTGAATCCAAAATTGAATCAATTGTTGACATATTTGTAATTGATACATTTGTGAATGATATCTTGAATGAAGACCATGCTTCTACTAAAGATCTGAAGGATGAGAACCCTCAAAATAAAGAGTATGGGGTTTAAGGTGAAGAGAATGTGAATTTTAATGAGCATAATGTAAAATTATGTTATAAATGTTAAAATGTCTATGTAAGGAATAAGGTTTCTCAAGAACTCTCCATTTCTTACTTTTTATTCTAAAGAAAGTACAATCAAATGAAATTTTGGCTACTATAGGAGAATGACTCTTGATAAATTCTATGTTAAAGCACCTATGTACAATGTGTTAGTTGATTAATTCTTGTTAGTTATTATTTGGGATTTAACTTGTATTTGGACCTGGGCATGTTGCATATATAAAGGGTCATTACTTTGTAATCCACATAACTGCAGTAACAATAATAACAGTTTGAGTTTATGAGTTAGTTACACTAACTAACTCAACAATCTCTCTCTCTCTCTCTCTCTCTCTCTCTCTCTCTCTCTCTCTCTCTCTCTCTCTCTCTCTTCTATCTTCTTCTTCTTCTTCTTCTTCTTCTTCTTCTTCTTGTTTTTCACAATATTCATATTTCTTGAATCCTTTGTTCCAACAAATTGGTATCAAGAGCTTGTTTGTGATTCAGAGAGAATCTAATGGCAAACGGATCAACAACCTCAACACAATTTCCAGTAAATCTTCTGGTTTTCAAAGGTGAAAACTATCAAAGATGGGTGGCATAAGTGAAGGTTATTTTCAGATTTCAAGATGTTGTAGAAATCGTGAATGATGGAATGTCACAACTGGAGGAAGATGCTACGGAAGCCCAAAAAGCTGTGCACAAAGATCAGAGGAAGAAAGATGGCAAGGCGCTATTCTTGATTCACCGATGTGTGGATTGTGATGTGTTTGAGAAGATAATCGAAGAAGAAACAACAAAAGGATCTTGGGAAAAGCTGAAGTCTTTGTATGGTGGAGATGAGAAACTGAAGAAGGTGAAGTTGCAGACTCTGAGAAAGCAGTATGAGATGCTGCAGATGAAAGATGATGAATCTGTTTCAATATATTTCTCAAGAGTGGTAATGCTAACAAACCAGATGAAGGCGTGTGGTGAAGTTCTAACAGATCTACAGAAGATAGAAAAGGTATTAAGATCTCTAATTGCAGATTTTGATTACTTTGTTGTAACAATCGAAGAGGACAATAATCTATCTGAGATGAAGTTGGAAGAACTTCAAGCTTCTTTAGAGGCTCATGAAATATGGTTGCAGCAAAGAAACTCAGCAAGGGAGAAGATAGCTGAACAAGCATTGCAATCAAGATTCAACAAGAAAGTTGGAAAAGAGAAATCGAAGCAGCGTAAGAATCTTGCCGGTGATGAGAAGTCAAGCAAGAATACTGATTCGAAAGGAGTAGGCAACAAGTATTCTGGGAAGAAAGTTGACACGAAAGGGGTGCAATGTTACAATTGTCAAGGTTTTGGCCACTATGCTAGAGATTGTCGAAGCAAGAAAGCTGCAAGGTCGAAAGATAGTGATGAAGCTCAATATGCACGAGCTGAAAGTAGTGATTATGATGGTGTGTTGTTTCTGGTGAACACTCAATTGAACATTGAAAAAAACAACATGTGGTATCTGGATTTAGGATGTAACAACCACATAACTGGCAATAAAAACTGGTTTACCAAGTTAGATGAGTCAGTAAAAAAGGTTATAAAGTTTGCAGATGGCAGGAATATCAAATCAGGTGGTAAAGGAGACATTTCGATTATTAGGAAGGATGGTCGAAAGGCTACTATCACTGAAGTTTTGTATGTACCTTCGATGACAAGTAACTTGATAAGTGTAGGTCAATTACTTGCAAAAGGCTTCAATATGAAGTTGGAGAATAATCAGATAAAGGCATATAGGGATGATGGAAGGCTAATCATGAAATCACCATTGGCGGAGAACAAAACCTTCAAAGTCGAACTCAACACATCAGATGACAAATGTCTTGCTTCAACTGCAGAAGAAGACAAGAACTGGATATGGCATCACACGTATGGACATCTAAACTTCAAAAAAGTGTATGTATGCTCAATCATAAGAAAATGGTGCTTGGGTTGTCGTATGTGAAGGAACCAAAGCATATATGTGAAGAATGCTACAAACTAAGTAGGCAAGGAAGGCATTCAAACGTGATTTGCCTATAAGGTCAAGGCAAAAACTGGAGTTGGTTCATTCAGATGTGTGTGGACCTTTCGAAGTAAAGTCCAATGGAGATAATAGGTATTTCCTTACTTTCATTGATGAATTCACCAGACATATGTGGATTTACCTCATTGAAAGGAAGATGAGGTATTCACACAGTTCAGGAAGTTCAAGTTGCATACTGAGAAACAAAGTGGCTGCAAATTGAAAAAGTTAAGAACTGATGGTGGTTGTGAATATACATCAGCAGAATTTTCCAGATTTTGCAATGAGGAAGGTATAGAGCATGAGGTTGTTGGACCCTATACGCCTCATAATAATGGCATCACTGAGAGAAATAATAGAAGTGTATTGAACATGACCAGATGTATGTTGAAAGCTAAGAATATGCCTAAGAGATTTTGGGCTGAAGCAGCTTCGACAGCAGTATATATTCTAAACAGATGCCCAACAGAGAAGATGGTCGAAAAGAAACCACATGATGCTAGGACAGGGTCGAAGCCAAATGTAAGCCATATTAGAATTTTTGGATCAATGTGTTTTAAGCATGTACCTGAACAATTGAGAAAGAAGCTGGATGATCGAAGTGAAGTCACAGTGCTCATAGGTTATCATTCGACTGGTGCATACAAGTTGTATTTACCAATCAAAGATAAAATAGTGATCAGTAGATATGTTCTTATAGACGAAAGCAAAGGATGGGATTGGAGTCGAAGTGCAGTTCGACAAGAATCACACACAGTCACAATTGTGTTCGAAGAAGATGAAGCTTCGACAAGTCAAAATGAACAAGGTGATACTTTGACTGGTCGAAATGAAGAACCACCTGTGCAGAACGAAAGAAGATCCACAAGAACAAGAACTGAGTCAACTAGGATGACTGGATATGAGAGGTTTCTAGGTCAAGTAATAGATGCTGATGGTAATTTAATCAAAGAAGCCATGATGATGGCTGAAGTAGAACCAATTGTCTTGGGTGAAGCCTTGAGCAATTCGAATTGGTGTGATGCCATGAAAGAAGAACTTAGAGCCATTGAGAATAACAACACTTGGGAGCTTGTCGAAAGAACCAACAAGAAACCAATTGATGTGAAATGGATCTACAAGATGAAATGGAGGCCAAATAGTGAGATTGCAAAGTACAAGGCAAGACTGGTGGCCAAAGGTTTTCTATAACAACCAGGTATTGACTTCGATGAAGTGTATGCGCCTGTTGCTAGGATCGAAACAATCAGGATTATTGTTTCGATAACTGCATATAGAGGATGGAAAATGCACCAACTTGATGTGAAGTCAGCATTTTTGAATGGGCCTCTGGAAGAATAAGTCTATGTCACTCAACCACCAGGCTTCGATGTCAATTATTTTTTAGGATTTTTATTTAGTGTTTTAATATATTTTGTGTATTTTATCAATTATTTTCCTTTTATTAACTATTTTAATTTTGTTTTGTTAAATATTATTTTATTATTTTCTTTATTTGGTTCTGACTTGGACTCAATTTGGTGATAAATTCCTCAACCTCGTTGGATCTTGGGTGTTGATAGGTTGATAAACCAAATCCACCAAAATGGATTAATGATGTTGATGATATTTGAAACCCTGGTTTCATACAATGCATCCCCTCTCTCTTCATCTTATCCCTTTCTCATTTGTGCTACATGTTGTTAGAAGATGACCTACATATCATCTCTCCAAACATATAGCACATAGATTTCTATTGACCGACCTCAAAATAGGTGCGACTTCTATATAAGTCCACTTATGATTGCTTAACATAGCACTAAATTTTGTCCCGATTCTAGAAATGATCATTCGTGGCCCAAACCTATATTTGTAAGCCCAAGTATGTTTAATTGAAACCTTTGATTCAATAATCTTGAGGTTCATTATTAGGAGGCTTTGGTCTTATCAATCCTCTAATGGACTTTTATAAAATTTGGTCTAAGTGAATCATTTAAACATCGTTGATCATTTGTTGTTGCCTTGAGAATTTTAAATGAATGATATACTTGATAAAAAGCAAATGAAACTTATATTTGAGAGGCTTTGATTTTATCAATCTTCTAATGAGTTTTCAAATGCATGTTTCAAGATGGTCATTCAACTAACCTCTAATTTCTAACTCATTAATAATTTACTTTTATTTTTATACTTTTACTTTACGCCTTTACTTTTACGCACCATTTATTTTAGCATTTGCATTTCATGCTATTTTCATCTTTGCTCACTTGAGCATTTATCTTTGTGTCATTTTTATTTTGCTCACTTGGGCTTTTAATTTTCTTTTTGAAGATACCTAATAACCAACTTGAACAATAAAAAACTTTAAGGTTACTTGGACTATTTGGTTACTATCCTTAGCATTTTGGAGTTATGAACTTCTTGGACTTACTAGTAGAGACCTTGACCTACCTTGGGACCTTGTGACTTCTATTATTATTTTGTCTGGAGTTCTTGGGGTTTACCCCGAGACATTGGGTTGTTTGTTTTCTTTGTGTGTAGGTTATTCTGATTATGTGCTTTGTATGTGATTGGGAATTCATCTGTATACAGTCGTTACTCTGCCTAATTTTTGTGAAGACTTAATGCATTTGAAGCTTGGTTTCCTTAAGAGGTTTAATATCTTTGCTTGTGTGGTTTCAATCCAAAGGATGGGAATTCTACATTGACTCATTGTGTCAAGTGTTGGCTTCTTTTGGTTAGACGGTTATTTTCCCTAGCTTTTACCTTATGCTTTAGGATAGTCCCTTCATCTCTTCCCATCTTATTTAATTTCAAAAATCTTCTCCCTCCCTTTCAAAACTATTCTTGTTTTCTAAACTTGAACCGCTTTCACAATAAACTTGGACTTAGGTCCATGCACTTTTAAAAATATTTTCTTAATCAAACTTTAATTAACATAATAACACCTTGACATTTTTGTGAGAAGACTAAAAATCAATCAATCTCATTCAAACCATTTTTCCATTTTGGATTTTTACTTAAACTTTTTCTCAAAAGATTAGACTCTTGTCGACCCTTATAGTGATGCGAGCTACTATACTTTTATGATATGTAGTGAAGTGAGATATTTTCCACTTGGGTGTTGAGCGAGGCTTTGTTGATTTTAAAATCAAAGCTATATCATCCACTTTGAAATGATGCAAATTCTCCTTTCTCATAATCATGAGTAGTAAGTATGTTCTTCCACTCGGATAAGACGATGATGTCTCATCTCTTAAAATTAACCAACACATTTGTGTTTTAAATTTTTAAAGGTGAACTATGAGTACCCTGATCCCCTATTGCACGGAAGGTGGTACGTAAGCACTAAAGGTTCGCAACCGCAGCGGGTGCAAAAATTATAACAAATACTTCTTTTCTCATCTCCACCACCTATTTTTGTATACAACATTTATAGTCAAAATACACAAATTTTCAAAGAGGTTCCTACAGAGTACCATAGATGCTTATGGTGCTAATACCTTTCCTTTGTATAACCAACCCCCAATCTTAGATTCTCTCCCCCTCTTTTTTGGGTTATTCTCTCTTTTCCCATTCCTCTGGAAACAATAAAGTGCGGTGGTGATTTTTATTTGATCTGTATGAGTCAAGTCAATCCAATGGCTTAGTCTCAACACTTCTACCGCTACAGAAAAATGGCGACTTCACTGGGGACAGATCAACCAATTGCTGGTCCATCCCTAAGTGGTATGAGCCTATCTTTGTTTATTTGTGTATGTGCTATTGTTTATTGTATATTATGTGTTGTATATATGTTTGTCTAGATTTTCCTGGTTTTCAGGGTGCTTGGTGATTTCTCATAAGTCCTCTAGCCGGACTTAGGAAAACATAAGATAGAACGGTCGGTATAGTCATGGTAACTTTGAGGGAGTAATCCCAAAAAAGGAGACATGAGACCCCCACTCAGTGGAGGCCCCTTTAACTGTAGTGTCGTTTACCGAGTAATTAGGAAGACATGCTGCTTTTGACCTTGAAACCTGCTGAAGCTGAGGATCGTAGAACCTTTAACCCATCTTGGCCTTTTAGGTGTAGTGAGGAATCTATGACAGAGTAATCCAGAAATGGTTGTCACATGATACTACACTTAGACGAGTTTTTCTTGAGAATATTACTAATTACTGAGTCAATCGGGGCGTTGGTAATATCCGAAGGAAGGATGTAGACTATGGGAACCTCTTAGAACCTTGTTCGGAAGGTGAAAAACTATTAGTCCATACCTTGTGGGTAGTACCTTTGACTTCATGCTCGTGACGTTGAATCTATGAACCCCATGTTTGTGATCTTGTGTGTGATTGTTGCATTATTCATTCATGCACCCATGAGCACCCTTTAAAAAATTTGTTTTAATGGACTTAAAGTTGACTTTTGCGAATACCCAGGTACTTTTGACCATGGATTCTGGAAAAAGAAAAACTCAGAAGTACAGTTTCAAGGATCCTAAGATATATGATTTGATGAGTCTGATTCCCGAGATCGAGAGTTCTACAGATTTTTGGAAGAAATATGGATCCATCGTGTCTCATATGAAGCACAGGATGAAGAAGGGTATTCTCTCGAATTTGGTCCAGTTTTATGATCTGATGTATCGATGTTATACTTTTCCTGATTATCAGTTGATGCCTACATTGGAGGAGTATTCTTACCTACTGGGTTTACCTGTTACCGATCATGTTCCTTTCATTGGTTTGGAGGGAGAGCCCAAGACTCAGGAGATTGCTGCTATGATTCATTTGGGGAAGTCTGAGATTGAGGCCCACATGACTACTAAAGGAGGAGTCAGAGGATTACCCACTCAGTTTTTATTGGAGAAAGCTCTCTACTTTTATAGGATGAAGAGTACGATTGCTTTTGAGGCCACCTTTACTCTACTTGCCTATGGGTTGTTCTTATTTCCGAACGTCGACAAATTTATGGATATCAACGCCATCAGGATATTTTTGATTGGGAATCCAATTCCTACATTATTAGGAGATGCTTATTACTCCATTCACCTTAGGGATTCTTATCATGGAGGGATGATCGTTTGTTGCACGCCTTTGTTGTATCAGTGGTTTATTTCTCACTTAACTCGTTCTGATGCTTTTTGAGATATCAAGAAGGAACCTCGTTGGGCTCCGAAGATTATGGCCCTCACTCATTCCTACATTGTTTGGTATCATCAGGCTTACTATGATATGGAGATTGTCGATAGTTGTGGTAGTTTCCCCAATGTACCTCTTCTTGGTACAAAGGGAGGAATTAACTACAATCCCATTCTTGCACGACGTCAACTCAGATATCCGGTGAGAGACAAGCTAAATAGTATTCATCTGAGTGGTTTCTTTATAAAAGAAGGAGATGATCATAAGAGAGCTAAAGAGGAAATTGTAAAGGCTTGGCGCCATATTCATAGGAAGAGTAGAAAATACTTGGGACCTAGAGGAGCTATTTCTTTGGAGCCTTATCTCCGGTGGGTACATGCAAGGGCAGTTCAATTAAAGATGCCATATTCCTGTGAAGAAACTATGCCTGATATGTTTGTGAATACCACTCCTACCCTTTTAGATGATGTGGAAGAGCTTCATCATGCCCTAGTTAGGATGCAACATGAGAAGGAGGCCTGGAAGAAAAAGTGTCAGACTTTGGAGATGTCATACCAGACAGACTTGAAAGAGAAAGATGACTTGATCGAGATTCTTGAGAGTCGTGTTGTAGAGATGATGGAGAGGAAAGAGGATTTATTTTATTCTAGAGCTCGATCAGGACTTAGTCATTCACTTCCTGACTCTGGCGATTGAAAAGAGGTCGTCGACAGATATGCAGAAGAGAACAAGCAGTTGAAGGTTCCAATTGCAAGACTTTGGGAAAGCATCAGTGTGTGGAGATATCTTTACCAGCTTTGCCTTCTTAGGATTTTAGATTCTATCTTCCCTTGTACTTGGGATTGTTGAAACTTGTACTAAAAGTTGTAATCCATTTTGAAGTTATTATAATGAGATTTTCAATATTTCAAAATGTGTTAGTACTTTAGTATATGCAAATTTTCTATAAATCTTTGAGTCCCTTGAAATATTAATAAAGATAAATAAATCATATGGATTGCATATCATGCATCATCTTGCACATATTTCTTGCATTTATATCAATACCGAGTGTCTTACTGTGTTTCTCTACCTTGTTCAGTAAGTTGTCTCACCAGTACAATACTCAGGCTAATTCTAGGAAGAAAATGGAGAATCTTGAACAAGAGAATCGCGAGTTGTGCAAAGAGGTAACTAATTTGAAGTATGGTATGGCCAATATGACTTCTTTGATGGAATCGTTGGTGGATGCACAGAATCAGCCACCACTTGCTCCTCCTTATGCTCAACCATAACAAACAACGGTTGCTTCTTAAGGTCCATCAATTCCCATTTCTGTTACTCCATTTACTGCTGCATAAAATCGTATGCCTCAGGGTTACCTGTGAGGAATGCCTGAAAATTTCATGCCAGAAGGTTACAATATTGATGCTCAAGTTGCTCCAGTTGCTCAAACTACTGCAACTCCCGCACCTCCTGTGGTGCATGTTACTCATATGGCTAGAAATGAGATCCATTATACTGCACCTCCTTCGGTGAATGCTATGCCGTTTGTTAACGATGAAGTTTATTGTCTTGTTCCTCCACCGAGTGAAAGTATAGGTTTCTATGAATGATTGGATGAATTTCATGACCAATTCAATGAGATGCGGAAGGAAGTGAAGGCCATTCGAGAAAAATAATTATTTAGAGAGAACGTCAGTGAACTCTGTCTAGTTCCCAATGAAGTTTAAAGTGCCAGAATTTGAGAGGTACAAGGGAAACTCTTTCCCTCATGACCACCCGGTGATGTATATCAGAAAAATGTACACCCATACTGATGATCAGCGTTTTCTTATTCATTTCTTCCAGGATAGTTTAACTGATGTTGCTCTGAAGTGGTATATGAGTTTGGACAGTAGCAATATCCACACCTTCAATGATATGAAGGTAGCCTTTATCAAGAAATATAAGTATAATATGTTCATGGTGCCTGACCGCGACCAGTTGAGGGTAATGGCTTAGAGAGACAAGGAGTCGTTCAAAGAATATGCATAGCGTTGGCGCGAGATAGCTGCCCAGGTGGTGCCACCCATGGGAGAGCAAGAAATGACCAAGGTCTTCCTGAAAACCCTTGGATCATTTTATTATGAAAGGATGGTTGCCAGTGCACCGAGTGATTTCACTGAGATGGTGAGCATGGGTGTTAGACTAGAAGAGTCGGTTAGAGAAGGGCGCTTGACGAAAGATGAAGGGACAAAGAAGTCCTCATACGGGTTCTCTCGAAAGAAAGAAAGTGAAACAAATGCTATTATTGGGTAAAGGAAGATTAGGCCACCTAGAAGACATCATCGGTACTAGTAACATGTTTCTTCTGTGACTCTAGTTGTTAATGTAGATCCAACCACTGTCACCTATCAAAGACCACCTCCTTAGGGGAATCAAGGGCAAAGTTAGAAGAGAGAAGCTTTTGACTCTATTCCAATGAGCTATGCAGAGTTATTCCTGGCTTTGATTCAGAAGAAGTTGGTTCAGACCAGGTGTCCCCCTGTTATACCTTCACCTTTACCCTGGTATTATAAGGCGGATCACACATGCGCTTTCCATCAAGGAGCCCCAGGGCACAACATTGAGAATTATTATCCTTTGAAATATGAAGTACAAAAGAGGGTGAGATATGGCCTCATATCCTTTAAAGATATTTTCCCTAATGTGAAAGATAATCCTTTGCCTAAGAATGAAGGGGAAAATGCTGTAAACATGGTTGCTGGTTATCTTGGAGACTTCTAGATTTTTGATATTAACCTGGTTAGAAGGGATTTTGTAAAAATACATGCGAATATCTTCGAATTTAGCTACTATACGCACGACCATGCTGGTCGTGGTCTTTGCAGTACATATACCCAGGGGTGTGATAAGATAAAAGTTGATCTTTAGGAAATGATGGATGAAGGCCTCATTCGTATAATTAGGCCAAGGGTAGAGTATGAAGAAAATGTGAGTATGGTCTATGTATTTCCTAGTGAATTCCGAATTTTTGACATGAATCATATGAATGATGATTTGGTGCAATTACATGCTACATTTTGTCACATGGATGGTCAAGAAGAGCGCCATTATGGGTCTTGCCAGGTCTGCTGCAGAGATTCTCGTGGTTGTTCCATTGTGAAAAAGGGCGTTCAATTATTGTTGGACAATGGTACTATAAAAGTCTCAGGCAATAGAGACGATTACAATGGAATTAACTTGATTGAAGATTTCTCAGCCGAGATTATGTCAGATGATGAATATGCTTATGCATACGAGTTCTTTTCTTCTGATTAAGATATTTCTCCAACAATGATTATGTGATGTCTAAGTATTCTGAAGAAGGGGTGAATGTTATTGTGCCTTGTTTTGGTGTTCCCGCCCCTATAGAGATTGAGTACCATAGCAAGCCAGTTATTGCTCCAGTGGTTATTTGCTTGTCGGGTCCTGTTCCTTACGAATCAGACAAAGTCATGCCATACAACTAAAATGCAACAATCTTGGAGGATGGTGTGGAAATTCCCATCCCACCTTTGTCTGATGTCAAGAATATTGGTGAAGAGCCGAGTGACCCGCAGTGGCTGTATTTTTGCCCCTGTCATTCGAGGAAATGTTAATGCTGATAAAAAGGTTGTTGAAAGTACTGAACCAAAGAAATAAGTGGGGGAATCTAGTGGTACTACTATGGAAAAATATGTGGACGACCTGTTGAAGATTATCAAGATGAGTGACTACAAGATTGTAGATTAATTATTGCAGACTCCGTCTAAGATATCTATTCTAGCCTTACTAATGAACTCTTCTGCCCAAAGGGAATCTTTGATGAGAATATTGGATCAAGCTTTCATGGAAAGTGATATGTCTTTGGACCAATTCATTATTGTTCTAGGGAATATTACATCCTATAATAACTTGAGTTTCTGTGATGACGAATTGCCCAATGAAGGAAGGAATCATAAACTGGCTCTCTATATCTCCATGAATTATAAGAATGACTCGTTGTCTAACATGCTAATTGACAATGGGTTTGACTTAAATGTAATACCGAGGAGCACACTCATAAAGCTGAAGTACCAGGGAACTCCCATGCGCATGGGTGGCATAATTGTGAAAGCTTTTGATGGATCGAGGAAGTCCGTCATAGGAGAAGTATATTTGCCTATTCACTTAGGCCCACACTTATTTCATATTACTTTCCAGGTTATAGATATAGTTCCCGCTTATAGCTTTTTACTGGGGCGACCATGGATCCACGAGGCAGGGGATGTTACTTCAACTTTGCACCAGAAGCTGAAGTTTGTTCGTGAAGTAAACATGGTCATCATAAATGGAGAGCAAGATTTGTTAATATCTAATTTATCCTCTTTCAGAGTTGTGGAAGTGGATGAAGCTGCTGTTAGAACTCAGTTCCAAGCTTTACCCATTGATAATGTGAGGAAAAATGAGGATTCTATAGCCTCATTTAATGATGCTCAACAAGTAGTGCATAATGGCCCTAGCAAGGCGTGGGGGCAGATTATTGATCCGCCTGTGAATAATAATAGAGTTGGTTTGGGATTCTCTGTGAAGAGTAATAAATGTGAGAGTATGAATCTGAAGCCTTCTTTGGATAAATATCAAGACATCTTTCGTAGCGTTGGTTATCTTTATCCAACTGTTCGTAGGATCAATGTTATTCTGGAAGGTGAATCAGAGCAAGAGATGCCGAACTACATGACGCATGGAGTCATAGTCTAAAATTGGATCACTATTGATGTTCCCTCTTGCATTCATATTTCAAAGTAATTTGTTTTTTTGTTAATCTTTTCAAAAATCTTTCACTTTTCCCAAGGTGAAAGTATTGATATTGTATGGGCATATCTGTTTGTTTTGATCTTTAAAATCAATAATAAAAGTTGTCTTTGATTCCCAAATTAAGTATTTTTCTTTGCTTTTTATTGGAAATATGTAATAAGAAAAATACTTTCAAAATAAATAATAAATGTAATTAAATCTTCATAATCACTTTCTATATGTGCCAGTTTCTAAAATCAATCATAAATTATATGTGCAGATTAATTAAAAAACCCGTTGAGTACAATGACTCTACACCCTCTTCCAACTTTGAATATCCTGCGTATATGGTCGAAGAAGAAGAATATGATGAAATCCAAAAAGAGGTTTCACGGTTGCTTGAGCGCGAGGAAAGTACCATTCAGCCGTATAAAAAGCTGCTGGAGACGATTAATTTAGGTACAAAGAAAGATAAAAAAAGAAGTCAAGATTGGAGCATTGCTTCATCCCGACATGAAGAGCAGATTGATTGAATTGTTGAAAGAGTATGTAGACATATTTTCTTGGTCTTACCAAGACATGCTGGGATTGGATACTGATATTGTGGAACATCATTTGCCACTAAATCCAGAATGCTCGCTAATCAAGCAGAAATTGCGAAGAACTCACCCTGATATGGCAGTAAAAATTAAAGAACTAGTTTTAAAGCAGATTAATGCCGGTTTTCTTGTGACATCATACTACCCTCAATGGATTGTCAATATTGTCCTAGTACCAAAGAAAGACGAAAAAGTTCACATGTGTGTTGATTATAGAGATTTAAACAAAGCTAGTCTAAAAGATGACTTTCCATTTCCACATATTGATATGTTGGTTGACAGTACAACAAAATTCAAAGTATTCTCGTTCATGGACGGATTTTTCGGATATAATCAAATCAGAATGGCTCCTGAGGACATGGAAACAACAACGCTTATCACACCCTGGGGAACATTCTGTTATAGAGTAATGCCCTTTGGGTTGAAGAATGCGGGTGCGACATACCAGAGGGCTATGACAACCCTATTCCATGATCTAATGCAGAAGGAAATTAAGGTGTATGTTGATGATATGATTGCCAAATCTCAGACTGGAGAAGGGCATATAGAAGATTTGTTGAAATTGTTTCAGAGTTTGAGGAAGTATCGTCTCCGCTTGAATCCAAATAAATGCACCTTTGGTGTTCGATCAGGAAAACTGTTAGGTTTCATTGTCAGTCAAAAAGGAATTGAAATTTATCCTGATAAAGTTAAGGCAATTCAAGAAATTCCAGCGCTAAGAACTAAAAATCAAGTTAGAGGTTTCCTTGGGCGTTTGAATTACATTTCCAGATTTATTTCCCATATGACTGTAATGTGTGAGCCAATCTTTAAGTTGTTAAAGAAATATCAAAGTTGTTTGTGGACAGATGATTTCCAAAATGCATTTGAAAGCATTAAAGAGTATCTGCTTGAACCTCCTATCTTGCTCCCTCCTATTGAAGGAAGATCATTGATTATGTATCTGACAATGTTAGATAATTTTATGGGCTGTATTTTGGGACAACAAGATAAAACAGGGAGAAAAGAATTTACCATTTATTATCTCAGCAAGAAGTTTACTGACTGTGAGTCGCAGTATTCTATGCTGGAAAAGACATGTTGTGCTCTGGCCTGGGCGGAAAAATGGTTGCAGCAATATATGTTAAATCATACTACTTGGTTGATTTCCAAAATAGATCCAATTAAGTTTATTTTTGAAAAGTTTGCTCTTACTGGAAGAGTTGCCCGTTGGAAAATGTTGTTGTTCGAATATGATATTGAATACCATACTTAGAAGGATATAAAAAGCAGTGTATTGGTATATTATCTTTCTTACCAACCGATTGATGATTGTTAGTCTGCTAAATATGATTTCTATGATGAGGATGTGATGTTTTTGAAAATAAAAGATTGTGATGAACCTTTGCCCGGGAAAGGTCCTGATCCTGAATCTCGGTGGGGCATGGTGTTTGATGGAGCTGTGAATGCTTATGGGAAAGGAATTGGTGTTGTGATTATCACTCCTCATGGACCGCATATCCCTTTTACATCAAGATTGGCATTTGATTGTACCAATAATATGGCAGAGTATGAAGCTTGTATCATGGGTCTCGAAGAGGCTATAGATCTCAGAATCAAAATTCTATATGTATATAACGATTCAGCTTTGGTAATAAATTAGATTAAATGAGAATGCGATACTCATCATGTTGGCTTGATTCCCTACAAAGACTATGCTAGAAGATTACTACCCTTCTTTAATAAAGTTGAATTCCATCATATTCCCAGAGATGAGAATCAGATGGCAGATGCTTTATCCACTTTGGCTTCTATTTATCAAGTAAATACTTGTAACGATGTGCCTCATATCATAATGTGACGTTTGGATAGGCCGGCTGTTGTACCCCAAAATTTGCCCTCCCATATTTCTCAAAACATTTCAAGTGAGATCCTCAAATTGCTCAAGGAAGTCCAAGGGTTGACCAGACAAACTCTCTCGTAAGACAGTCTACCTCAAATTAGGGTTTCATGTTGCATCAAGATACTTGATTCCAAGGGATCCCAAATGCTCACCATTGTCCTAATATATTCTCAAGATCATCCTTGTCAAGTTTCAAGCCCTACAGAGGAAGTTTGCCCAGTCAATTGCTCAAAGGCCTGAAAATCGACTGTGATAGGGCAAAAGTCAACTGTGGCCTACATACAGTCAAAATTCAATATTTTTTTTGATAAAAATCATTATTTTTAAGTATTATTCATCATTTTATCAAGGGTTGATCATGATTCCTCAAGGATTGCTCACAATTCATCAGAACCCAAAGGTTGCTAAATTAGGGTTTTGCAGGAAAAGTCAACTCAAGTTTGACCAAGCATAACTTTCTCATACTTTATGATAAATGACCCATCCAAATATAATTTTGAAGAGGATTCAATTCTCTACAATCCATCTTCAGCTCCCAAGTTCAAAATATGCACTCACAAGAAGTTATGAATTTGGACATTATAGGTCATTTTGAAAAGTCAACAAAAACACCTTTTTTTGTCAAAGCTTCATACATGAACATGGAAGACTCAATTGAGATGATAACAAAAAGGTTGCTTAGAGGACATCTCAAGCTTTCTAAAAAGTCTAAGAACACCTTCAAAGAGTCAAAATTGAAGAAGTTATGCATTGGTGAAGTTGACCTTTCTTGCAAAATTGTCAAAAGTCAAAAGTGCCTCAAGTTGCAATTTTTGTCAAATGGGCCTAACTTTTTGCACTTGTTTTGAGTTTGTAACATGGTCCACGAGTCCTAGCTCTTCCAATTGGCCTTTATTTTATTTTTTCCATTTATTTTGATTTTTTATTTCAATTAAATCAATTTAAATCAAAATAAATCATGGAAATATAAAAAGCATTTAAGTCTTAAGATTTGATGCATGTTTCAGGTCCCTTATACAACTAGCAAAGTGAATCAAATTGTGTAAGGCACGACTGTGCATAAAAAGATTGGTTTTGGCCTATTTTTGGAAAGATTTTCATGAAGATCAAATCATGATCAAAGACCATAATTGACAAAGATTGAATGGAATTTTGTAAACCTAATTCGTTCCTTGGTATATAGTGTACAATTTCAGACCAAAATCAGAAGGTTTTGAGGCATGGAGAAGAAGGACAAAACTTGAAAAAAACTCAAGAAAAGTGTTGATCTGATTTTGTACTTCCAGGTGTTTTCAAGACTCCCAATCCATCTCTTTCGTTTCCTGGGCACTCAAGGAAGCCATAGCAATCAAAAGCAAGTACTTTCCTGCGCTAGAACTCACTGTAAGTGATTCACGACCATGACTTTTTCTTGAAATCGAATCACATTATTTTGGCACTTGTAGCATGAATTACTTACATATTCTTGTTACTTGAAGCATTTGCAAGCTATTCATAATCATTAATTGCATTTTCACTAACTGTATAGGAATCCACCATTGTTAGGGTTTCGTTTTAGGTTTTGGGTTTTCCCTGTACAGGCAAAATTGGTCCACCAGAAGGGCACCATGATACTCAGCAGGCCAAGGCGATTTGATCTATAGCATTGGATTCCATTTGTCATGCATGTGAATGATTTTGGGAAAATCATTGGCTTATACCTACGCTTCTGGTCCGTAGGTAAAAGTCATGTGACCTTTAGCAACGGAGAGAGGTTGGGGATGATGGCGTGGCAACCCCTGATTGCTTCATTTGAATTTTTCGCGCGGACAATTTTTATTTTGCTTGTTTTCAATATATTGATTATTCGTTTCTTTATGTACAACAAATGCGTCCAACTCAGTTGATAGCGAAGCAGGTGGAAAGGCCATAGGACCTGGGTTCGAATCCTAGGTCCCCCATATTCTTCAATATTATTTTGTCTTATGTAATCATGCGCTTGTACATGCCAAAAGACTACCATGGACCATCAGCTTGCAACCACCAGATCTGAAGCAGAGTTAATCCAAAGGTCATCATGTGATGGTCCACCAAAACCCCTGGTCAATGCACAACATGGAATCCAGGAAGTCAACGTGGGTCAGATTTTTGGGCCTAAAAGCTTGCTATTCACGCCCTTCCAATTTGCTGATTACATGCCCAATTTTCCTTTTCTTTTTCTCTTTATATTTTCTTTATTAATTCATTTAATTAATTTTACTAACATAAAAATTAATTCTTTTTATCAAAAAATGATAAAAATAATTTTTCATCCAATTAGATTTAGGTTATTTTTTACCAAAAATTAATTTAATTAGTTTATTTAATTTTTTTAGGTAACTTTAATTGTCTTTGTAAACAAATTAAAATCAATTAGAAAAATTAGGGTTTTTGTTTTAATTTAATTCTTATTTTCTTTTCTTAAAAATAACCAAAATACAAAAATAGGTCAAACGTAAATTATTTTCTTTAAATTAATTTAATTAGTAATTAGGTTCACATTTAATTTAAAACCTTATTTTCTTAAAATAATCAAAAACAAACAAAAGTAATATTTTCTTTTAATTAGGGTTAGACGGGGTCAAAACCCTAATTTCATTTATCCTCGATTCATCGCACGTTTACTTATTTTTACCATATTGATGTAACTGCTCACAGGATGTAATAGATTAATTAGGACTTTTTCCTTTCATTTATCGTTTTAGCGGGTTTTTTTGGCTATGTAATTAATACCCGAAGCCTTGTAATAGCGTAGCTTTACTTTCCGCACTTTAACTTCCGCAAATATTAACTGTTAGATGTATGATAATAGGGTTGCATGACAAGACTGTATGTAAATTTTTAAAATGGTTAGCAAACCCTAAATGTGCAAAGATAATAACTTGAAATCGAATCACTCACACATGCACACTCCTAGGGTATACTCTCACTTCGGTTGCCTTCGATAAACGGTCACTGAGTATAGGATATTTTAGTGGTCGCTCTCTTGTCTCAACTAAGATCAAAGTCCCGTTCGGAAATGTTGCCTCAGAAAAGTTGCCTCGAATATTGATCTTAAGACATTAGGGTTATTACATAGACGTCCTAACATTACTTTAGTGATCGCACATCCCTTTTGAATTGACCCTTAAAATTCCAATGACGGTGCTACCTACTCACTAATAGTAGGATAGCACTGTCTAAAGGAGATAAGAACATAAACTTTCTCTTTTTCGAGTAGGCAGATGCTAGTAGGTACTTGCTCAAAACAAACTTTTTCGCACTAAACACTTTTTCAAACAAAGTTTTCAAAACAACTTCGTAACACTCTTGAAGACAAAAGCAAGGGTTAAATCGAAGTAAAACAAGAACTTTTCAAAACACACAAACACGGAAGCAATTTTGAAAATGATGAGCAAGTACCTAAGAGCCCGTAGAAAACTACGGATAGAAAGGGTGCTAATACCATCCCTTTCTATAATCTACCCCCCGTACTCAAAATCTCGAAAAAAGGAATTTTTCTGTGCTTTTGTCCTTTCCTGTTGGATAAAATAAAATTCGGTGGTGACTCTTGCTTATCGCGACATTTTGCGAACAAAAAACGCAAAACACAAACCAGTATTTAACAGTCGGTTCTGCCACCGTATCACACCGACTCTTGTGTTTACAATAGAGGGAACATCAGATGAAAAACCTTGGTATCATGATATCAAGAATTTTCTCCAAACTCAGGAATATCTGGCTGGTGCGTCAAACAAAGATAGAAAGACATTGAGAAGGTTGGCAGACAGCTTTTTCCTCAATGAAGATGTGCTATACAAAATAAATTATAACATGGTCTTGCTCAGATGCGTGGATAGACACGAAGCAGACATGTTGATGCATGAAATCCACGAAGGTTCCTTTGGCACTCATGCTAATGGACATTCGATGACAAAGAAGATGCTTAGGGCAGGTTACTATTGGCTGACAATAGAATCTGACTGTTATAAATTTGCAAAGAAGTGCCATAAATTCCAGATTTATGATGACAAAATTCATGTGCCTCCGACACTTCTCAATGTTATTTCTTCCCCATGGCCTTTCTCTATGTGGGGTATTAACATGATTGGAATGATTGAACCCAAGGCATCAAATGGACATCGTTTAATCTTGGTGGTAATTGACTACTTCACCAAATGGGTGGAAGAAACTTCTTATGCTAATGTCACCAAGCAAGTGGCAGTATGCTTTATCAAGAACAATTTTATATGTCGGTATGGTGTGCCAAGTAGGATTATTACCACAATGGCTCGAATCTGAATAACAAGATGATGATAGAACTTTGTGAAGAATTCAAGATTGTCCATCATAATTCATCTCCTTACAGGCCAAATATGAATGAGGTTGTTGAAACTGCTAATAAAAACATCAAGAAGATCATCTAGAAGATGGTTGTTACCTATAAAGATTGACATGAAATACTCCATTTTTCTTTGCATGGATATCATACATCTGTCTGCACTTCAACATGGGAAACCCCATTCTCTCTTGTGTATGGTATGGAAGAAGTGCTCCCTGTTGAGGTCGAGATTACATGTGATAATGGAAACCAAATTGTTAGAGGCTGAATAGGTCCAGAGTAGGTTTGACCAATTGAATTTGATTGAATAAAAGAGAATGACGACCTTGTGTCATGGCCATTTATACCAAAATAGAATGAAGAAATATTTTGATAAGAAGGTCGAGCCTCGTGAATTCAGAGAAGGCGACCCCATGCTCAGGAAGATCATGTCATTTAATGTTGATTCTATGGGCAAATGGACTCCCAATTTTGAAGGCCAATATGTTGTCAAGAAAGCCTTCTCCGGCGTGCATTAATTCTTAAAACTATAGATGGCGAGGAGTTCCCACGTCCTATGAATGCTGACACAATCAAGAAATACTTCTCCTAAAGAAAGAAAAGAACAACTCACTAAGTCGAAAACCCAAAAGGTCAGCTTAGGCAAAAAAGAGCGTCTCGGTAGGCTGAAAACTCGAAAGGGCGGTCTAGGAAAAAATAAGAGACATAAATAGAATAAATTCTTCCCGCTAGTTTGAAAACACACAAGGGAAACTTAGGAAAAAGTTATGGATTTCTTGGCAAGTAACTGCGTCAGACAAGACTTGATCATTGAAGCAACAATCTTCTCGGATCCTCACCATACTTCAACAGAAGCCGCTGCTCAGGAATTCAAAGTTGTTAGGGAGAATAGTGGTCATTGTATTTCAATGTATCTTTTCCAATATATTACAATTTTACAAACTTTGTAATCATCTATGGTGTCTCGCCATTCGCAGACTACCATTATATTAATAAAGTTTGAGCTTTTATCCAATTCTTTGTAATTCTAATTTTATTCTGCTTACAAAGACTCCATTTATTATTGATAGTAATTTTAAAAAAAGGGATTTAATAATAAAATTGTTTTTGAAAAGAATTTACAAATTACTTTTACTTTAGATTTTGTGACCCAAGAAAAACAAATATAGTGATTCCAAGGATGGTCTCTTTTGCTGATATGCATATGATCTACTTGTGTTTCTCAAATTAGTTGGAGATGATGCCAATTGATGTATGGTGCGGTGTTGGGTTTGTGATCCCATTTTCCCCAGTCAAGTCTTGGTTCATTTGTTTTCCTCTAGGATGATTATTTTGATTTCGGGTTTGCATGGTTGAAACCTCTATCCCAAATTCCCTAGTGAGGTCTTCACTCCTATGACGAAAGTTACATCTCCCTTTGAATGTGGAGGTAGAATCATTTACAAAACATCGCCCTTTTGCAGTGATATCATTATTGTTGTTGTTCGTTTCCCAGGCAACTAGACAAGGGCAGTATCTTTTCTAAGAAGTGTTGAAACAATTGTCAAATTTTTGAGTTTTCTCCTAACAAGTGCTGGGTCTGATTTAAAATCCTCATAATTTTGATTTCTTGCTGTATTGTTTAGCTTTTTTAATCCCTAAGTAAAGCTGAGATAATGTTTCTCTCTGAAAGTTGTTATCCCCATGTGGTTTCATAATTTCTCCCCAGGGAAGTTTGTGTAATCTTGACTCTTGGTATTAAAAAATGTATTTTGGGACTCCCCTCGAAGATATAGTATTGTCTTCCCCATTGAGGTCTATGTGATATTCCTCTGTGAAGCCTGAAGGAGGAGGTTATCCTTGTGTCTGTTTTGGTTCACTATTTCGACTTGATTATTTTCAGATTACGTGTCTTCCTAGAGGAGTTAAGTCGTGAAATAGGAACTTGTTTCCTTAGTTGGTGCTTACTTTCTTATGAAATTTTCATCCTGGATATGATTTAGCTGAGTGTTGACTTTACCCAAGTTGGTTTTGTCTGATTATTCCCAGTGCTATGTGTCTGTGTTGTCAGCATATACATGATAACATTCATACATTCTTACATACATCATGCATAATTGAATTTAACAATTCATTTCTCATTTGCATTCATTAATGTTTTGTTGGCATATTACCCCATTTTATAGAGTTATGTTACCCTCTCTCTAATCGAGTGTCAACCTTAAGCAGAAAGTCTATACTCTTTCGATTTTCCCATTGAGTTATCCCTCGTGGAAGAATTTTACTTCAACCTTCCTATTCAGCTCATTATCTGGATGGAACGTGTTTCCCTTTTGAGTTTATTTCTCATCAGGTGCTATCTTGGTTGACTGTTTCATTCGAGTTTATTTCTGGTTTGAATTTGTGGTCTCCGACAACATTATTATTTTGATTTCTGCAGGATTTGAGCCCTAATTTGAGAATGTGAATTTATTTTGCACGAGAAGACTTTACCTCCTAAGTAGGAATATATGGGCATTTCCTCAAGAAGTCATATTTCTTTTCCCAACAGGATTCTTATAACAGCAGATGGCATGTGTCTTTATTGGAGCAACCCATACTTCTCCAGTAAGTCTGTTAGTTCCCAGAGTAGATTCATATTTGTTACTCCGATGGATGATAGTATCGTCATTATGGGAGATAGTTCGTTATTGAGATGTTTACTCCGATGAATGGTAGTCTCGTCATTATGGGAGATAGTTAATTTTTGAGATTTGGTTAATCTAATGGATGGTAGTCTCGTCATTATGATAGATAGTTCATTGTTGAGATTTGTTACTCCAATGGATGGTAGTCTCGTCATTATGGGAGATAGTTCATTGTTGAGATGTTTACTCCTATGAATGGTAGTCTCGTCATTATGAGAGATAATTTGTTGTTGAGATTTGTTTAATCTGATGAATGGTAGTCTCGTCATTATGGGAGATAGTTCGTTGTTGAGATTTGTTACTCTGATGGATGGTAGTCTCGTCATTATGGGAGATAGTTCGTTGTTGATATTTTGTTACTCCGATGAATGGTAGTCTCATCATTATGGGAGATAGTTCGCTGTTGAAATTTTTGTTACTCCGATGGATGGTAGTCTCTTCATTATGGGAGATAGTTCATTGTTGATATTTGGTTACTCTGATGGATGGTAGTCTTGTCATTATGGGAGATAGTTCGTTGATGAGATTTGGTTACTCTGATGGATGGTAGTCTTGTCATTATGGGAGATAGTTCTTTGTTGATATTTGGTTACTCCAATGGATGGTAGTCTCGTCATTATGGGAGATAGTTTGTTGTTGAGATTTGTTACTCTGATAGATGGTAGTCTCGTCATTACGAGAAATAGTTCATTGTTGAGATTTGGTTAATCCAATGGATGGTAGTCTCGTTATTATGGGAGATAGTTAGTTGTTGAGATTTGTTACTCCAATGGATGGTAGTCTCGTCATTATGGGAGATAGTTCGTTGTAGAGATGTTTACTCCGATGAATGGTAGTCTCGTCATTATGGGAGATAGTTTATTGTTGAGATTTGTTTACTCCGATGAATGGTAGTCTCGTTATTATGGGAGATAGTTCGTTGTTGAGATTTGTTACTCTGATGAATGGTAGTCTCATCATTATGGGAGATAGTTTGTCGTTGAGATTCACTTTTCTCTAAAGGAGTTCGTCTGTTTCTAGTCATGAGTACTAATGTTGGTCATGTGTTACCTACCCTAATATTGGTATTTGTTGGTTTTATCCTACCATTTCTATTCTCTGTAAGTCGATGTTACCTTTTTTGCTATCTTCTCAGTGAGTTTGTTGCACCCCAAAGTTTACCCTCTTGATTTAGGCTTATGTTTCATCATGAATATCATATTGCATTGCATACATACATTGTGATGGGATCAAAGTACTTCGGTTATCAAGTCTTCCTCAAGCTTTGAAGGTTGATTGCATTGACAAGTTGCTCAAGTAGAACCTTGTCATCTAAACCTCTGGATCTTTCAACTCAAAAGTTATTGCATATCTCAAGATATTTTGTCCATCTCTTTGGATCATCAGAGGATTGAAGTTTGTGTTTGATTATAAGAGGAATCACTCTTTTGATTCACCAGTCAAATTAGAGATTTGTTTGATCAATGCTATTGATCAATGTACAAGCCTTGATTTTGAAGCTACGACATCTCTTTGGTATTTGAAAAGTCTTTGTACAAGAAATTGGTCAAGATATCCAGAGGATTTGAAATTTTGGAGATGATTCATCAGTCTCCTAAGGTGTTAACCAAAACTAGGGTTTGGGATTTCATCAAGATTTCTTCAGAATTTTGAAGTGAAACTTTGTACATGGCCTCTATATATTTGGAAGATCATATGTTTGAAGTCATGATCATCAATTTTGAAGGGAAGTTGATCAATTGATTCAAAGGGGCAAAATGGTCATTTTGGTCAAAATCAGTCAAAGTCAAGGTTGACCAAGTGAACTTTTGGTCAACCATCAATTCAAGGATTTAATTTTCATATTTCAAGTCCATTTTGATCATTGGATCAAAAGGATTGAGGTTTGGGTTGAAACTTGTTCATGAAGAAACCCTAAAAGTTTCTAATTTTGGAAAATAAGGACTTACTTCAAAAATTCATATTTTATTCACCTTTGATAAAAAAATGAAAATGAAGCATTCTTGGAAAGATAAAAGGGTGATCTTTCATCTCCTTTTGGTTTCATGTCCAAATTGGCAAAGGGTCAAGAGTTATGGTCTTTGGAAGTTCATGCCTTAAGTTAAAATTATAGGTCATTTCCCAAAATTAGTGAATTTCAAGCTCAATTTTTGAGAAACTTAATGGATTCAATTGCAAAAACTCAAAACTAAGGGATTGTAGATCTTTTCAATACCTTTCCAAATTGTGCTCATTTGTGTCCAAATTAAAAAACATGAGCAAGTTATGAGCTTTGTAATTTTGAGGCATTTCATTGAATTCACGCACACCATGCAATTTGCAAATTCTTGATAACCTGATTTGTGGCCATTTGTTTCACTTCAAACTTGGCCCATGACTAATTTTGAATTTACTAAGGCCCATCATGCCAAAGTTTGAGCTGCACATGGGCAAATGCAAGGGTAATCCATGGTTTTGCAAAAAGTGGCATGAAAATGCCTAATCACCAACACTTGATTAATACAAGGAATTAAGCCTTGATCTTTTGCTAATCTCTTCCTGAGATAAAAATACCTGAAATGCACGTGAAAGGCTTGAGGATACACGAGGGATTTGAGTGCTTCATGTGCACACTTCATTTTTGCAAAAAGGGGGATTCATTCTTTCTAACGATTTTCAGTGTGAAAAGCTTATCCTACCCTCCTCCTTGTGCTCTATATATGGAGAGGCAAGCTTCATTGAGCCTCATTGGTGCTTCATTTCCTCCCTGAGCTCAAAAAACTCCATAGCCACTTGTTCTGCAAATTTCTTCGATTCTCTCAATTTACTTGCGTGTTTGGAGTGAAGGAGACAGTAGATTCGTTTTTACCTCAAAGGTTAGAATTCTTAACTTTGGATCTTGATTTCTAGCCGTGCATTGTGTGATTTGAGCTCGTAATCATGTTGTTTGAAGTTCATTAAGTGTTTCTGTAGCTTTAGAGCTTTTTATTTGATGAGATGTGCATATATGATGCATCTGAAATTTTTTGCTCAGTGAGTTTTTGTCATTTTCATGCGATCCGTTCTTGATCTATGGTTAACTATTTGATGTGATTCGAATCGCATAGTGTAGTATGATATGTTAGCTTTAATTTGCACAAAATTTCATGAAAATGGTGTAGAATTGAGCATGTCATGTTGATCAAAACATGAGGTGGTGGATCCGGTCTTGCGGGCGTTTTTGCCCTAGCCAGAGGTTGAAGATGATGGCGTGGCCTCCTCTGGTTGGCTGATTTTTTTTTTTAATTCATTTGAATTTTGTTTCATAACTTGATTTTCATGATTTTATTTCTTGCTCAAAAATGGTTGAAAAATTTTGAAAAAATCCAGGAAACCTAAAAATAATATTTCTGACCTTGTGTATTTTTTAAATAATTTTTTGAAAATATTTTGATTGGTTTAAAAATTTGTGTTATTATTTAATTATTTGTTTAATGTTTATTTTTGTTTTAATATTTCCTTGATCTAAAAATTCAACAAAAAATGTTTTGAACTCTTAAAATCATTTAGAATTTGATTCTGAAATTTGTTTGGTATTTTTTTTCTTCCTATTTTTGGTTAGAAGATTAATTTGGGAGTTTTATTTGATTTTTTTATTTCACAATTTTATTTTAATATTTTTCTTAATCCAAAAATCCTCATAAAAATCATACAAATTGGTTTTTAATCATAGTGTCTGAATATAATTTTGTTTTGACCTTTTTATGACTTTTGGTTAGGGTTTGCATTTTTTCATTAAATAATAGTTTAATTGCTTAATTGTTTGTTTGATTTTATTTTAATATTTCCTTTAATTCAAAAATTCCACAAAAAAAATCAGGGATGTGTTTTTTTAATTCTAATATTTGAATATAATTTTGGTTGGTTATTTTTCTGATTTTTTATTAGAATTTTATTTTGAGATGTGATTATTTGTTTAATTGATTAATTGTTTGAAGTTGATTTTATTTTTGACTTTTCTTTAATTTAAAAAATATGGAAAAATAGGTTTTCTGACCTCTTGAGTTTTGTCATGATTGATGTATATTTGTTCTATTTTTTTTTGAATTTTGATCTTATCTAATTAATATTTAAGATTAAAAGTCAAATAATTAGGGTTTTGTTGCTTATTGTGTAGGTTTCAATTCAAAAAACCATTATGCCCTGAATTTTCAATGGAATTTAGGTCTTGATTATGGTTCATGAATGTATTGAGGATCTGGAAACCATTTTTCTTGAATTATTTGACTTGGTTTGATATTTTTCCATGAATTATTTTGAAAACTTGTCTAGTTTTGATAGTTTAGCCAACTAGTTTTGAACTTTGGGCCTCATTTGATCCCGTCCTCAACCATTCATGAACTTAAGACTTGCTTTCTAACTTCTACACATCTCAAATATGTTATGGAAATTTTGGTTTGAATTATTGAGATCCTTTTCTATTTTTGATGTATTTTTAAAGTGAAGGTACCCAATTAATGTTGCATATCTTGTTGCAATTTGCTTGATGGCCAATGAACTTGAGTGAGGCCTATAATTGGGAACCTAATCATCATGTTGGTTCTTGTTTATCCACATAAACTCAAGTTATTTCACTTAGTGCCCCATGTTTGAATGATTGAACCTTTTGATGCATTGTGTGGGATTTCTCTTCTATTATGCTTGTGAGTTGTGATGAAGTAAATGAGTTTGATTGAATTGTGGTTTCTACTGACCTTCATGGTCTTTGATTTTATTATTCTCAAGCTCCCATGATCCTTGATTGATATTCAATTGTCAATTCAATATGGTGATAGAAAGGAGCAACATTCCTCTAACTTTTGACCAAATTGTGCATATGCATGTTTCTTTTTGTTTATCATATCTAATGTTTTGATATTTGCTATCATGTTTCCTCACTTCATTATGGTGTCATCATCCATCCCTTATGTGAGTCATCATTCAATTTATGGGAATACTAACTTGGCTGTTGAATGTGCGAGGTACTTTGAGAAATGTTTTCCATTTTTGACTTGAGGCTACTGTGTTTCACTTTATTTGTGGAACACAACTTATTATATTGGCACTGCTCTTGTGTTTGGAATATTTGATAGTCTATGCAGGATATGTATATATGATTATGAATGCCATACATTGCCCATGGGATCTGTTCATATTTGAAAATCTCAATACTTATATCTTGATGGCGTAATTTCTGACTTGATTTGTCTGTTGATGCCAGCTTGCTTGAAGTTCTCTGGGTTTCTTTTATTCTTGCTCAATTGCTACAGATAGTTATCCGTTTGGTATTGCACTATTTCCTTTCTTCTATTTTTCATTTTGTATAGTTCTATTTTGCATGATGGGACCTCTATTGCTGATATATGTCAGGAGGCCCTCTGTTTTGTTTGATACATGTGTTGTGTTTGTTTCTTTAATTGCTGATCGATGAGTCACTCAATTTAGAAATTGAGATCACGACTTCGCTCTCAGTGCATGTTCCCTATAGGATGTTTATTATTTTGTTTCTTTAATTGTTGATCGATGAGTCACTCAATTTAGAAATTGAGATCACGACTTCACTCTCAGTGCATGTTCCCTATAGGATGTTTATTGTTTTGTTTCTTTAATTGTTGATCGATGAGTCACTCAATTTAGAAATTGAGATCACGACTTCACTCTCATTGCCTGTTCCCTATAGGATAGTTTTGTTAAGCTTCCTTTGACATGTTGATTAAGGTAGGAATCCATGTATGCTAACAAAGGATATGATTTTCCTTTATCCTCAACCTTAGGGTCAATCATTGTATGATAACACTAGGGATAGTGCTAGGCTAGTTTCCCTTAGTTGATTTTCTCTTCCTTTGCATTTTGCATCTTAAAACAAAAACTGTTTTCTTGGAAAATCATAAAACACCTCTAATAAACTCAAACCCTTCTTCAAGGTAAAAGATACAAACCAATCTTATTTTTGTGTGCGCCTCTTGGCATTGTTTTTAAACCTGGTTTACCGATGTTTCGCCATCACATATTTGTTTGAAGCCAATGTTTCGCCATCGCACATGTTTGTTATCCTACTTTGATTCTCAATATCATTGTTAGGTGTGATGTTTCATCCTCCGGTTTATTGATGTTTCACCATTTTTGCCATGATATCTTGTTATCTTTTAGCCGATGTTTCGCCATTGCACATTTGTTTGAAGCCGATGTTTCGCCATCGCACATGTTTGTTATCCTACTTGGATTCTCAATATCATTGTTAGGTGTGATGTTTCGTCCTCCGGTTTATTGATGTTTCACCATCTTTTCCATGATATCTTGTTATCTTTTAGCCGATGTTTCGCCATCGCACATTTGTTTGAAGCCGATGTTTCGCCATCACACATGTTTGTTATCATACTTTGATTCTCAATATCATTGTTAGGTGTGATGTTTTGTCATCCGATTTATTGATGTTTCGCCATCTTTGCCATGATTCCTTATTATCTTTTAGATGATGTTTCGCCATCGGATACTTGTTTGAAGCCGATGTTTCGCCATCGCACATGTTTGTTATCCTACTTTGATTCTCAATATCATTGTTAGGTGTGATGTTTTGTCATCCGGTTTATTGATGTTTCTCCATCTTTGCCATGATACCTTGTTATCTTTTAGCCGATGTTTCGCCATCGCACATTTGTTTGAAGCCGATCTTTCGCCATCGCACATGTTGGTTATCCTACTTTAAATCTCAATGTCATTGTCAGGTGTAATGTTTTATCATTTGGTGTTTTGTTACCTTTGACATGTTACTATGTTATTATTTAGTTGATGTTTTACCATCTCATTTGTTTGTTGTTTTATTCGATGTTTTCCCATCTTGACTGTTTTTGTTGTCTTAACTAAAAAACACAAACCAACCAAAATACATAAGCCGAACTACGGTTGCTCTGATTCCTTAAAAGGGATACGTAGGCAAAGGGGTAGGTCCCAACCGAGCACAACTTTTATTTTCCCTACATTGTTTTCTTTTTTTTCCTTCCGCATGCATTCCCTTTTTAGCTTTAAGCCATAGACATAGATTTTGACCACACCCATTAGATTAGACAACAAGAGTGGATACCGTAGAGTACTACGAGCGTGTGGGGTTCTAATACCTTCCCCTCGCGTAACAGACTCCCTTACCCGATCTCTCGGTCGAAAGACCGTGATTTCTCCCTTTTTAGGTTTTCTCGATGTTTACCTTTCCCTTTTGGCGGGATAAAATACTTTCAGTGGTGACTTCATTGATATATTATTAGTCGAGGTTCTTCCAGGTAGTTTCAGAGTTGGATAGTTTACAATTATCTGTCGATCACTGTTATCCCTTACTTTCTCTCCTCAATATTTGAGTTGATGTCTCTTTTTCTCCTCCTTGCGCTTTATCCCAATAGAGTCGAGTCTTTTATTCACCAGTAATTTATTTTCCTGGTCGAATTTTTTCTTTTGATCATTTATTTTATGATCTGTTCCCCAGTGATTTATTTTCCTGGTCGAACTTTCTTTTGATCCTTTGTTTTATTTTCTGCTTCCACAGTGGTGTTCTATGTCGCCTTTGGAGTTTGTCATTTTGCATGCACAATCATAAGCATTGTGAGGACTCTTAGGGCCAAAAATAAGGCTTGTTTTATATTTAAGTATCTTCAATTGCATCGACATGAAGACTTTAACCTTTGTATCTATGGATAGAAGAAACTTAAATAAGGGTAGCTGTTGTACCCTAATTTTTGCCCCTAAGATTCCTTTATCATCTCATATCAACTCAATCACAACAAGATCACACTAGGGTTGGACTCTTCTCGCTATCTTTAGGTCTAATAACGAGGGATCACCAAGTACCTTGATTTGTATATTGTTGTCATATATGTTTTGTATTGATTAACTTTTATCTAACAAATACAATGAATGTTTGCTCTAATTTAGGATACTATAGGTGAGGGCACAACATATTTCATCAGGTTGATTCATAGGTTCATAAGTTTATTTCCATGCCTTCTTTAATAAAGCTTCATTGAGATTCAAGTTTCATCATTGAGAGTGCTTTAGAGTAATATTATGACAAGGTTTACTATGATTCATCATGCCTCAATTTGTAAAAGAAAGTCAAAAGATACAAGGGCTGATTGAAGAAGTTTGACCTAATTGAACAAGTTCTTGATTCCTTGATCACAAGTGCATAAATCTCTCAATTATTAATATTTGGAAGTGGTTTTTGTTGCTATGGTTTCTTATTATCATCCATAACAACTTATATTCACATGGAAAAAGTGATTGTGCAAGAAAGATTGCCAAAAATCAAAGTGGTTTCCAAGTCACTTTGGTGCTTGAGGAGCTAGGGTTGTAAACTTCTAAGGGCTATATCTTGTTCATATTTTGAGATTTTTTAGTGATTCAAAATATATGATTCTCTTTAAAGTGTGATCAACCAATCACTTCAAAAGTTTTAAGAAAATTTGGTGTGGAAGATTCCTAATTATTGAGAAATATTACAAGTCCTCTAAATAGGCCATCAAATTCCCTTATGTGACTTCAAAAGATCATAACTTGGTCAATTTTTATTTCCTTGAGGCCATTATTTTTCCACAATGATCTTAAGGATGTGAAATTCAACTCTTATTTTATGTGCAAAGCTTAAAAATGAGTGGAAATGCCCTAAGAACTCAAAAGGTTATAGGTCACCTCATGAATTTTCACCAATTTTACAAGGCCATAACTTTTACAATACTTGGTATTCATGAGTAATTCAAGTTTCACAATTCTCTTTGGGAAGTATAATTCAAGATAACATCAATGATCAAAGCTTAATTTTTGAGGAAGGCCTTGTTTAAACTCAAAACATTATAGGTCACTTTTGAAGAAAAACTTAGAATTTTTCCAAGTACAAAAGTCAGCATCTTTTTCTCAACTTTGACTCATCACAACTTTTAGCTCAAATATCCTTCTGATCTCATTCTTGGCACATTACAAACATTGTGACCTTATCTTTCAAATGCTTCAAGAATCATGCCCTAAGACCCCTTGAGCTGTGAACACCATAGATTCAAAGATGGTACCTTGAAACTGAAGTTTTCTCCAAATTCAGAATTTGAAATTCATAATGTGGTTTCTAAACACCAAATTAGCACAAGTTTTTGATTTAAGCATGTTTAACAAAGTTCCCGAAGTTGAATTAAAGATCAAAATGCAGGAATTTACTGAGTTTTGATGCACATGGAGTCACACTTTTTTCACTTTCGAGCTACATCCAATTTCCCTCCAAACTTCAAATTTTCTCTTAATTCTTTGCACCATCCGCTTCCCTATAAATAGAGGACCTCACTCCTCTCATTTTCTCAAGCTTGAACAACCAAAATCACTCTGTCAAACTCCCTCCATAACTTACTTTTCTGAGATTTTGAATTCCTCTTTTCTCCACTTTTCAATCCGATTTCTTCATTGATCCTTCATCCTTGAACTTAACTGAAGCTAACAGAAGAAGAATCAAGCCTTGATGTGCCCTGAATCATGCTAGCCAAGTCCATTTATAGAGCAAGTTCATCTGACTTTGTTCAGGTAGTTTAAGGCACCAAACCTTCTAACTCAAATTATAGGAATGATCTATGATGTTCATTGATGCTTGCTCTTAACTCAATTTTGGTGAAACAATGCATTTGATGCTTCTGATTTTTTATTTTAACATTTTCAAACATCTTTGGTTTTTCCAAATCGACTACATTGTACTTTATATAAATTTTTCGCGAGCATATGGTTGTGATCATCTCAAGTAGACACGTCTATTGGTACCACTATGAACGCGTAAATTTATAGATTCAAGGATCTTGGATTTTCCCTACTTGCAAGAGGCTGGATTGTTTTATTTTGATTGGTTGGACTTTCTTGTGTTTCATGCGCGCGCCTTAACTTGGGTTCATGATGCTCCCTTACCTCAGATCCGTTAGATCTGCCAGCGTGTATAAGTGAATGAGATCCAACGCGTGTGGTTTCTCTGATTTGTTTTATTTTTACAAAATTATTTTTAAAATACTTTGAATTATTTCTGACTTTATGAATATTTTTTCATATTTTTATTTTGATGTTTGATATTTTTCATAATTTTTGCACTGTTTTCCTTATTTTAATTATTTTAAAAATACTTTTTGACCTTTTTTGAATTCTGAAAAAATTGTGGAAGAATCCAATGGCCTCTTGACAAATATTGGTGACCTCATTTTATTTTTATTTTTGATTTTACTATTTTTCACAAATTTTGGTTTATTTTGCTTATTTTCTTCAATTTTTAAAATTAGTTTGAGTTAAAAAAATTCTAAACATTTTTGTCAACATTTATTATCATGTTTGACCTCTGACTATTTTTTAGGATTTTTATTTGGTGTTTTAATATATTTTGTGTATTTTATCAATTATTTTCCTTTTATTAATCATTTTAATTTTGTTTTGTTCAATATTATTTTATTATTTTCTTTATTTGGTTCCGACTTAGACTCCATTTGGTGACAAATTCCTCAACCTCATTGGATCTTGGGTGTTGATAGGTTGAGAAACCAAATCCACCAAAATGGATGAATTATGTTGATGATATTTGAAACTCTAATTTCATACAATGCATCCCCTCCCTCTTCATCTTATCCCTTTCTCATTTGTGCTACATGTTGTTAGAGGATAATCTACATATCATCTCTCCAAACATATGGCACATAGATTGCTATTAATTAGCCTCAAAATAGGTGCGAATTCTATATAAGTCCACTTACGATTGCTTAACATAGCGCTAAATTTTGTCCTGATTCGAGAAATGATCATTTGTGGATCAAACCTATGTTTGCAAGCCCAAGTATGTTTAATTTGAAACCTTTGATCCAATAACCTAGAGGTTCATTGTTAGGAGGCTTTGGTCTTATAATTTCCTCTAATGGACTTTCATAAAATTTGGTCTAAGTTAATCATTTAAACATCGTTGATCATTTGTTGTTGCCTTGAGAATTTGAAATGAATGATATACTTGACAAAAAGCAAATGAAACTTGTTGTTGAGACTCTTTAATTTTATCAATCTTCTAATGAGGTTTCAAATGCATGTTTCAAGATGGTCATTCATCTAACCTCTAATTTCTAACTCATTAACAATTGACTTTTATTTTTATGCTTTTACTTTACGCCTTTACTTTTACGCACCAGTTATTTTAGCATTTACATTTCATGCTGTTTTCATCTTTGCTCACTTGAGCATTTATCTTTATGTTATTTTAATTTTTCTCATTTTAGCTTTTCATTTTATTTTTGAAGATACCTAATAACCAACTTGAACAATAAAAAACTTTAAGGTTACTTGGACTATTTGGTTGCTATACTTGGAATTTTGGAGTTATGGACTTCTTGGACTTAGGAGTAGAGACCTTGACCTACCTTGAGACCTTATGAGTTCTATTATTGTTTTGTCCGGAGTTCTTGAGGTTTACCCCGAGACATTGGGTTTTTTGTTTTCTTTGTGTGCATGTTATTCTGATTATGTGCTTTATCTGTGATTGGGAATTCATCTGTATACAGCCGTTACTCTGCCTAATTTTTGTGAAGACTTAATGCATTTGAATCTTGGTTTTATTAAGAGGTTTAATATCTTTGTTTGTGTGGTTTCAATCCAAAGGATGTGAGTTCTACATTGACTCATTGTTTCAAGTGTTGGATTCTTATTGGTTAGGCGATTCTTTTCCCTAGCTTTTATCTTATGCTTTAGGATATTCCCCTCATCTTCTCCCATCTTCTTTAATTTCAAAAATCTTCTCCCTCCTTTTCAAAACTATTCTTGTTTTCTAAACTTGAGCCTCTTTCACAACAAACTTGGACTTAGGTCCATGCACTTTCAAAAATATTTTCTTAATCAAACTTTAATCAACTTAATAATACCTTGACATTTTTGTGAGAAGACTAAAAATCAATCAATCTCATTTAAACCATTTTGCCATTTTGGCTTTTTACTTAAACCTTTCTCAAAAGATTAGACTCTTGTCGACCCTTGTAGTGATGTGAGCTACTATACTTCTATGATATGTAGTGAAGTGATATATTTTCCACTTGGGTGTTGAGCGAGGATTTTTTGATTTTAAAATCCAAGTTATATCCTCCACTTTGAGATGATGCAAATTCTCCTTTCTCATAATCATGGGAAGTAAGTATGTTCTTCCACTCGGATAAGACGATGATGTCTCGTATCTTAAAATTAACAAACACATTTGTGTTTTAAAATTTTAAAAGGTGAACTACGAGTACCCTGATCCCCTATTTCACGGAAGATGGTACGTATGCACTAAAGGTTCGCAATCGCGGCAGGTGCAAAAATTGTAAAAAAATACTTCTTTTCTCAAATACACAAATTTTCAAAGAGGTTCCTTTGGAGTACCGTAGATGTTTAAGGTGATAATACCTTCCCTTTGCATAACCAACCCCCAAACTTAGATTCTCTCCCCCTCTTTTTTGGATTATTCGCTCTTTTCCTATTCCTCTGGAAACAATAAAGTGTGGTGGCAATTTTTATTTGATCTGTGCGAGTCAAGTCAATCTAATGGCTTAGTCTCAATATTTCTACAGGTACAGTCTATTCACCTTCAGTATTATTACCAAAAGGGGATTATTATCTATTATGCACCATTGTTATACAAGTGGTTTCTTTTTCACTTGCCCTAGTCTGCTGCCTTTCGAGATTGCAAGTATGGATTGCATTGGTCACAGAAGACTATAACTCTTACTTCAGATATTGTATGGTATCATCAAGCTTATTATGGAGTGAGGATTATTAATAGTTGTGGTAGTTTTCCAAATGTTCATCTTCTTAGTACAAAGGTAGGCATCAACTACAACCTTGTTCTCGCACGCCATCAACTTGGATATCCGATGAGGGATAAATCGAATAGCATTCATGTGAGTTGTTTCTTTCTCAAAGAAGGAGGAAATAATAAAGCAGCCAAGGAAGATATTAGTAAAGCCTAGAGCCACATCCACAAGAAGGGAACAGAAGAATTAGGACAGAGAGGTGTTATTTCTTTAGAGCCTTATCTTTGTTGGCTACAAGCAAGGGCAATTCAGTTGAAGATGCTTTATCCTCGTCAAGAACCCTTAGATGTAATTTTTGTAGAATCTACTCCTCTTCTTTTGACTGATGTTAAAGAGCTTTAACTTGCTTTGGTCAGGATATATGAAGAGAAGGACACCTGGGAGAATAAATATCAGACTATGGATGTGGAACACTTAGCACTTCAAGTGCAGTTGAAGGGTGTGATACGGTGGGAGAACTGACTTAAAGTTTTTGCGTTTTATCACAAATTTTGCTGTTAGCAAGAGTCGTCACCGAATTTTCTTTTATCCAAAAGGAAAGGTGAAAAAGCACAGGAAAGACCTTTGAGATTATTTCTCGGGTTCAGGGGGTAGATTATAAAAAGGGAAGATATTAGCACCCTTTTTATCCATGGTTTTCCATGGGCTCTTAGTTACTTGCTAGATCACTTGCTTTTGTTTTTAAATTGTGCTTTGTGTGGTTTTTGAAATTATTTTGTAAAGAGACCATTGTTTAGGCAATCTTTGTAATGATTCTTGTTCATAAGAATGTATACAAAGATGTTTGATCTTTTGAAAATGTTTTCATGTTTTGTAAGATGTTTTGAAAGTGTAAGTGTTTATTTATTTATTTTTTTTGAAAATAGCAAGGATGTTTTGTTTTGAAAGTGAGCAAGTAATTAGGAGCAATCTACCTACTCAAATGTCTTTTTTGTTCATTTCCTTTTCCTTTGACATTGTTGTCTTACCATTGATTTGGTAAGCAACCCTATCTTTGGATGTAAACGGGACGGGCGTGGGTCATCGTATAGCCATAATTAGCAATGTTGCAAGGCATCTTAGCATTCTTTTAGAGGGACTAAGATCATTTGTAAGACAACTTTAAATAGCGTCATCGAGGGACTATGATCTTGTATTTGCTTGTTTTTGCTAAGATACCTTACATGCGTAATATGGCCATTTTGTATAAGGCAACCAAGTGGAGTAACCTTAGGGGTGTTTGTGTGCAAGTGTGTCATTTTCATGCTTGCTTTTGTCTTGAATTAGGATTTTCTATTTGATTGGTTTTATCTTGCCATACAAACCCTAATTATTAGCATGTTATGTAAAAGCGATATATTGTGAAATTTAAAGTTACTACGCTATTACAATATTTGTGTGTGTGTGTGTGTGGGGGGGGGGGGGTATACAATTTATGAATGGGGATTGCAATAATATAAACCAAATTAATCTATTACAACCAAATTGAATATATACAAATAATTGAAGAAATATATAAAGTACAAATGCAAATTGAAAGAAATGATTTTTTGTGTTTGGATTTTTTTATATGAAAGAGATTTTAACCTAAACTTAATTAGAGAAAAAGTAATTAAATTAAAATAACTTAAGTTAATTAAGAAAAAGAAATTAATTAAGAAAATAGTTTTTATATGAAACCCTAAATCTATTTTAGTTGATTAAAAGAAAATAAGTTTAAAGAAAGAGTTTTTTTTTTGTGTTTTTTGTTTTTGAAAATAATATATGGTGTCATGGAATATTTTGGTCTTTTTTATATTAAAAATAAATATCTTCAGATAAATAATAATCTGGTTTTAATTTAATTCACAAGGAAATTAGTAAAAGTAAATAAAGATAATGAATAAAATATTTTTTTATGTGGAAAAATATTTAAATTATGTCAAAATATAAAATCTATTATTTTTATACTTTATATGATTTTTTTTTGGTATTTTAGAAAATATATTTAAAAGAAAAAGAAATAAAGAAATAAATAAAAATAAAATGGGCCAAGGGGTGTCACAAGCAAACAGGGAAGTATGCTAGCAAAAACAAAAAAAAAATGCCAGGACCAAAGGGCTCAACGCCTGCAAAAAAGATGTTAGAAAAATTAAAAAAAAATGGAAAAATGCAAAAGGGGGGTTCACATTGGTTCGAACCCTCACCCTTTAGGTAACATATGCCTTAGTACGCGTGTGCTTGCCACTGGGGTGGCTGTTTCATCCGGTCATATAATTAAAGCATAAATATATATATATTAGAAACTGCTTTCTGAAGGCAACTTCATCTTCAATCTTGAGCCATGGCCGGACCACCTGTATCTTCCTCATTTCTCCACAAAAATGGAAACTCAGAACATGAAATTTATGATGTTTCTTCCCACGAATTCAAACATATAACTTATGTAAACTAAATGTCAAATATAAAAACTAATTTTGTTGGACCTAAATTAAAACCTAATTTTCTCAGAAATTTCAAATCCAAAATTCTCTATACACAGTCAATATAAATGAAAACTACGAACATGGTTAGCTTTAGAGCAGGGATATCTACATTTTGTTTTCACAAATCAGGATTAAATGATGCTTGTATGAATAAATAGAAGTTTGAGTTTTTACCTCTTGTAGCTAGAGTCGTGAATGGAGTTTGAGCAACTTTTGAGAAGGCCTGAGGATCTTTTTAGCTTGCTTGGACCTCCTTGAGTGTATCCCAACTCTTACTTCGCCTTGAAAGTCCATGAATCTCTCTACTCAAGTCAAATTGCAAGCTTGATATTTGAGAATTGTGGATAGTGATGGAGGAGTTACAGTGAGGAAATAAGGGTATGGATTGCTTTGGTATGATGTATATAAGGTGTCTGAGTGATTAGTTTTCAAAACGCACGACTGAAAATGAAGATCATGAGTTTTGGTTCAGAACTGTGTGTTAATGGTGTTCTTGAGCAGATTTTTGGTTTTTTGATGTTTGAGGTAGTTTCAGGGCAATAACATTCATGTGTCAACTTTCCAATAGTGTGTATACTTATAAGCAAGAGGTTTTAAGACTTGTAACAACTCAGATTTCAAAACTCACATGTTTTGCTTGGTTACTTATTTTTGAAGCAAAGTTAACAAGCATGATTTCAATGTGAAGTACAAAGCTTGTAGGGGGGGCTGAGACCTTTAAGCATACTTGTTCTGATTGTTTAGAGTGTGTTTGTGCAGAAAGAACAAATGAAAGGCTCAATGCAAGTTGACTTTTCATAAAGCTTGCTTTTCTAAAATGGAAATGTTGCCTTTCTTTCCAAAATGGAATTAAATTTGTAAAGTGCATTGAATGCTTGGATTAAAGCTTCCAACAGTTGTGAAAATATTTAATTATGGAGTGAAATTCAAGTTAGAAACCTGCAAAATGGGATTTTTACAACATGCTTGAGGATTGGATCCAATGTTCTTCACAAAATGGCTTGTAATCCAAGTGACAAAACACCAACTTCATCTCTTCGATTCTCCCTACTCAAGAATGATCTCAAGGAGTTATTTGACATTTTGGAAAGCTTTAAATGTACTCTACAACTCATATTTGAATTTATTTTGAATATTCCCCTTGGAACTATGTGAAAAATTTCCATGAAGTTAGGTCAAAAATCTGCCTAACTAGGGCAAAATTTCATTAAATCATTTTTAGTTCATGAGCATGTATTCACAAAATTATAACTTGAGATCCAAGAATTTTCAGGAGAAGTTGTGTGAAGAAAAGTTGTAGGTTTCATGAAGATATACAACTTTCATGTTGGAAGTTTCCTTTGAATCATCTTGCATCATGGTGAAAATTTGGCTCAAAGTTGTGAAAAAATAAGAAATTTTCTATACTTAGAAAAATTTCTAAGTTAAGAAATTTCATCTTTTCAAAATAAAATCTTGAATTCTTGATTTATTGATGAACAAGTTTCATATTTTGACATGTTTTGATGAATTATTAACTTTGGCACTTGAATTTGACCAAAAAGTCAAAGTTTGACTTTTCAATATACAGTTGACTTTTGATCAGTTGACTACAAATTTCATCTGTCACTCAAATGGATTTGCAATGTTTTGAATCATGTCACTAGGTCAAAATTATGCAATTGGACTCTTGAGATCATTCCTTAAACCAATTAATCATTTGCTAGGTCAAAAAAATCAGAAATTGCCCTTTCTCAGTCAAAACCCTAATTTTGACCATTTTGCCCTTTTGGAGATTTGATCAAATTTCTTGAGGAATTATGGTCCAAACTTGATCAAATGATACATATGGGTCTAAAATGTTGATGTGGATAAACAATTATGAAGTTTGACTGTAAATTGGCTATGGTTGACTTTTTTCTCAATACAGTTGATTTTTAGGTCAACTGTTCAATTGACTAATCAAAAGTGTGATCCAAGGCTTGAAACTTGACTTGAGTAATATTGGGGGTCCATAATGATCCATGAAAGTCATATGGGGAATTGGAAGTTCAAAAATCCTTGTGCAATCTCAAACCCTAATTTTCAGTCATTAGTGCTTAAGGAGGTGTCTTGAGTTGATCAACCCAAATGCAGTCTTGATCCAAAGGAGATCTTTTGAGAAAATTCTTTATAAGTGAGAGGGAAAATTTTGGGGTACAACAGTGCTAAGTATCTTTGGGCAAGTTTTCTTTGAAAGGGACTTGATCATTTTAGGCAACTTTTCGAAAGCGTCATCGAGGGACTATGATCATTTGATTGTTTGTTTTACCCAAAGAAACCTAACATGCAATATGGCCCATTATTGAAGGCAACAAGTGGAATACCCTAGGGGTGCAAGTGTGATATGTGTTATCCATTTTTCATGCTTTGATTATCTTAAAATTATGTTAAACTATTTTTGTTCGTTTTATTTGCATACAAACTAACATGGTATATTTAGAAAGCGTTAAAGTGCGAAAAGTAAAATTCCTACACTATTACAACACAATATGGGAAGGGGGGTACAAATGTTCAAATGGGGGGATATTTAGACAAGGAATTTAAACCTAGCTATTACATCAATTTTGGAATATTTACAAGATAATTAATTGCATAAATTAAATGTAAAATAAAATAAAGATGCAAAATGCAAAAAGGATTTTTATATGTATGGAAAAAGGGTGTTTTTATATGTCCAATAAACAAAAATGAATAAAATAAAAAAGTAACATTTTTGGAGTTTTTTGTGTTTTAAAGGGTAAAACCCTAATTTCATTAAATAAATATATTAACTATTTAATATGTATAATATTTAATAATTATATACAAAAAATAAAATAAAATGGAGTATATTCATAAAAAAGTATTTTTCATGTCAAATATTAATAAAATAAAAATGTATGTATTTTGGTATTTTTGCCCTAAGTATATTAATATATATATGAATATCTTGATTATTTACTAAATATATTATATATATAAGAATAATAAAAATTAATATTTATAAAAAAGGTATATTTTATATAAAATATTTTAAGAAGATAAAACAAAATAAAAATGAAAATAAAATGGTGTTTACATTATTTTTTCCTATTTATTCTAAATAATATATTTTTGTACTTATTTACATACAAATAGCAATATAACTAAATAAATGCCTAAAAATATAAAAATGGTGTAAAAAATATTTTTTATGTTTTTAATATTATTAGAAAAAATAAATAAGTCAGGATAAAAAAAGAAAAGTCAAAAAATCATGCAAATAAACAAAATGGGCTCAGGGGGTATGAAATAAAAAATATGGTGTGAAAAGAAAAGACAAAGCAGGCCCAGCCCATGTGACTTCTTCTTCAACCTCTGGACAGAAAAATGTCCAAAAACGCGCGCCTGAACATCCATTCAAACATCTGGATTCTTTGATCTTTTGCACAAACTTTCAACATAAGAAATGTTAAGCATTGAATCACGATTCTAAATATGTAAAGAACTCATCCTAACTCTCAGAAATGAGAGAGAATTTTAACATTCCCAAATCTTGACCTAACTTTTCTTCCATATTCAGACCTTAAATTCTCATAGCTCAGGCAAAATAAATGAAAAGTAAAAGCATGTACAGATTCAGGGGCATGAGTAGAACACTTCTTATTCACAAACTTAGAGCTAATGATGCCTACACTAAGAGTTAGAAGTTCAAGAAGATACCTGTTCAGTTGAAGTTCTATCTGGCAATGGGGGAATTTTCAGGGTAAGATGATGATCTGTACAGGTTGCCTGAAGTGTGGTGATGCTATTCCAATGCTTACTTTGCTTTGAAACACCTTGAATCGAGCTATGGACCTTCAACTGCAAAACAAGAAAGTGAAAATGGTGGAACTGGTTAGAGGAGTTACAGGTCGTGTTTTATGCTTTGGTTAGCTTCAAGTGATGCTAGGGAATGTGTTTGATGAGCTTTGAGCAAGAAAGCATGCAAGGGATGAGAGTTGGCACTCAAACTGCAGCAAGCCCTGTTTTAGTGCAGTTCAATGGTGATTTTGAGTTTGTGGAGGTATTGGAGGTGTTGGAATCGTGTGCTAGCTTGTGTTTGATGTTTAGGATATGTTTGATAACTTTGCTTAGGCTTGCTTGTGCTGAGATGAAAGTTCTGCCTTGTTATGTCCTCTTTCTTACACTTTAAGCAAACAAAAACCAAGTTGATATTTAGACAGGTAGAGGCCCCCTAAACATGCTGCAAAACCTTGTCTTGATCAGAGTGATTAGTCCCTAAACTTGTGCCAAGGGGATTTGATCTGTACTTCTTGGATTTGCATTATGACATAAAGCTTGCTTTTGCAAAAATGGCTATTTCACTTTTTCCACTTATGGCCTAATCTTGCATACAATACTTGGATACACAAAATAAGGCTTTGGCACAATGAGTATGCATTAAATTATTGAGTGTTGGATGGTTTAGAGGCCTGTAATGTAGCATAAACCAAGCTGACTTGAAAATGCATAAGTTATGAACATGGAAATTGGCCAATTCAAAAGTGAGTTTTTGCCATATTGCAAAATTCGATTCTCTCAAGTTATGAGGTTGTTTGATGAGTTCTTGGACATTTTGGAAATCTTGGAATGTGTACTACAATCCATCTTTGAAATTCAAATTGAAATTCCAAGTGGAAGTATGTGGAAAATGGCCTTGAAGTTAGGTAGAAACCTTGCCTAAAATAGGTCAAAATTTCACTAAGTTAAGAATGGTTTAGTACCCTTGTTCCAAAAATTGTAACTTGAGATACAAGCTTCTTTTGGGAAAACTTTGTGAATCAAAGTTGTAGATTATGCAATATGATACAACTTTCATGTTTTGACTTTTGCTTGAATCCAAATGAATCTTGGTGAGAAAGTGGGGCAAAGTTGGGAAAAAATTAGGGTTTTTCATAACTTAGAAAAATTCTAAGTTATGAAAAATTCTCATTTCAAACTCTAATTTGCAATTTTTGATTTCTTGGTGAACAAGTTTCATGATTTGGCATGTTTTGATGAAAAATGAATCTTGACTCTTGATTTTGACCAAAAAGTCAAAGTTTGACTTTTCAGTATACAGTCAAAATTTGATCAATTGACTGGGAAATTCAATTGTCAATATTGTGTACTTGGGATCTTTTGAACTTGTTGAGCATGTCAAGAAAATTCCATGGGGTCCTTGAGTCCATATGTGAGCTTGGTTTGCCATTGGCTAGGTCAAACAGTCAAAAATTGCCCTTGTGCAGTCAAAACCCTAAAAATGACCATTTTGCCCTTTTGGTGATCTGATCAAATTTCTTGTGGAATTGTGATCCAAACTTGCTCAAATGGTCCATGAGAGTTCATAATGTTGATGTGGGTCAATTTTCATGAGATTTGACTGTCAATTGGCCACAGTTGACTTTTCCCCAATACAGTTGATTTTTAGGTCAACTGTCCAATTGACTGGGCAAAACTTGGAATCAAGACTTGAAACTTGGTATGGGTAAACTTGGGAGTCCAATATGAAGCATGAAAGTCATCTTAGGAATTTTAGGTCAAAACATCTCTGTGCAAACATAAACCCTAATTTGAGTCAACAGTGCAAGGAGAAGTCTTGAGCAGATGAAACCCTAACTGGATCTTGAGCTCCAAGGGCTTTGTGATGGGAAATTATTGAGAAATGGGAGGGCAAATTTTGGGGTACAACAGTTGCCCCTGTTCAATCTTCTTGAATCCGAAGAGTTAGATTGGCAAGTTTGCCTTTCGTGACTCGAGGGTAAAAGGAGATTGGACACTAGAGTGCCCTTAAATTTGCACTCGTCAAAGCAAGGGATGCGGGAATGGGCTTAGAGATGCCATTTGGAGATGGACTTAACGATGCCATCAGGAGGAATGACAGAAACTTGTCGGGGATGGGCTTAAAGATGCCATCTGGAATGAGTATCAGGAAGGTGTCCATGCTTGGGATCATCTCTGAACTGGGGGTCTGAATAAGCAATAGATTGACATCCGTTGTTGGGAGGAATCCGTAAACTGTTTTCAAAAATTGCATCTGAACAAGTTGATAGATTAACATCCGTTGTTGGGAAGAATCCATAAACTGTTTTCAGAAGTCTGGAGAAGAATCTGAACAAGCGATAGGTTAACATCCGTTACTTGGGGAACCCGTAAACTGTTTTCAGAAATCTTGAAGTTGAATAAGCAATAGAGCAGCATCCGTTGTTGGGAAGCGTCCGTAAATTGTTTTAAAAAGTTGCATCTGAACAAGTGATAGATTAACATCCGTTGTTGGGAAGAATCCATAAACTGTTTTCAGAAGTCTTGAGAAGAAACTAAACAAGTGATAGGTTAACATCCGTTACTTGGAGAACCCGTGAACCGTTTTCAGAAATCTTGAATTTAGAGGAAAAACCGGTGCAGGGTTCCCTGACGATGAGCTTGTGTAAAACTGCATCTGGATAAATCTGGAATAAGCATTAGAATGTTGCCGTGTCTGGGTCACATCTGAACTATTCCTGGAAAGAATCTTGGAAGATAATGATTTTAGTCTGTCGACTGATCTTACCTGAAAAGGTAAAGAGTTAGTTATATGCAATGTCATGATGCATGATACAATGTATGTTATATAATATGAATGTAAATGGATGCGCATGTAAGCTGGAGAGCTGTCTTGCAAAGGATAGATGAATCCGAGATGGCTGAAGATAACAGTATCTTGACTGCTGCCGGGAAGAATAATTCCCGGTTGTTGCTGGAGAATAAAGAGCTTGGGTTGTATACCAATCTTCTGGGGAATTCCTGATGACTTCTACTGGGGAGTTCCAATCTAATAGACTCATGCTGGGGATGTTCCAATCTAATAGACTTATGCTGGAGATGTAAGACTGAGAATCTTCAGTTTGGTGGGAAGTATTTCTGGCGACTTCACTGGGGAACTCAAGATTTGCTCTCCCGAAACTCTGTGGGGAGAAGGTTCACTAGTCTGACTTCGCTGGAGATTGATAATTTGAAGTTTTAGCTCGGCTGGGGATACTGAAACTTAGTTCTGAGGGGAATTGAGTTCTGGAGGATTCTCCGGCTGGGGACAACAAAGATAAACTCCTCTGGGGATTGCATTGATAAGTTATGTTGGGGAACTCCGATGAACTCCGCTGGGGATAGGAAGAAATTTTCCGAGTGCAATCTTCCGTGGCAACAAGCTGAGGATAACCCAGTTATAAGCCCTTGTGAGGAATAACTCTGAATAAAACTCGGGAGAGACGTCCGTACTCTGCAGGGGATAAGCTTCCAGAATCTACTGGGAATAAGCTTCAGGGTTTGCTGGGGATATGGATTCCAAATATCCTGGGGGTTTCTTTTGAAAGGGTATCAAGATATCCAACTGTACCTTCAACCTATCGGTAATCCTCTTTCTTGATTCATAAGGAAATGATTATGTTCAAATGCATATGCCTATTTAACAAAACATTGGACGTTTCTCAAAATAAAACAAATAGTGCAAGAGAAAAGAAAAAGGAAATAACACAAATTTCTGGGAAATGTATTTGTATTGACTTTCTATGAGTGTATTTGTACAAAGGAGACAATCATCCTAGTAAGAGGATTTTGTCGTAAATATTGAAAGATTTATACAACATAAAGGATGGCTATGTGAAATAATTCCATGGGATTCCATTCCGCTATAGCCTTCACAACTCTGAATATCTGTCCCTTCAATGCTTCGCCTGCTGATGACTGGATTGATCAGAAACCTGGAACTGGTTGATGAAGAGATTGTTTTTGAAGTGATCCGACGAGACATAGTCATACGCTTTAATTCCCTAACTTTTGCCTGAATCGCCCTTTCGGGTTTTCGATCCACCGAGAAACCCCTTTTTGCCCAAGCCGCCCTTTCGGGTTTTCAACTTGCCGGGTGTACAGATTTTTTTGTTTTTATCCCTAATTTTTGCCTGAACCACCCTTTCGGGTTTTCGGTTCATCGGGATGCCCATTTTTGCCCAAGCCGCCCTTTCGGGTTTTCGACTTGTCGGGTTATTTATGCGTAGTATCTTTTGACTATGTCTGTGTTCGCAGGGTGCGGCAAATCGTCGCCGTCCATGGTGGTCAGAATCATTGCACCACCAGAAAATATGCTCTTGATCACAAATGGTCCTTCATATGTAGGAGTCCATTTGCCCATGGGATCACTTTGCGGCAAGATAATCCGCTTGATTACGAGATCTCCGACTTGATACACCTGACGTTTGACTTTCTTATTGAAGGCCTTGATCATCCACTTTTGATACGTCTGACCATGGCATATAGCAGCGAGTCGCTTCTCGTCGATCAAATTGAGTTGATCAAGTCGGGTCTGCATCCAATCATCTTCATTCAAACCTGCATCCTTCATAATCCTTAGAGAAGGAATCTGAACTTCCATAGGCAGGACAACTTCCATGCCATATACCAAAGAAAATGGGGTTGCCCCGGTTGAAGTACGTGCCGTCGTACGGTATCCATGTAGAGCAAACGGTAACATCTCATGCCAGTCTTTGTAAGTGACTGTCATTTTCTGAATGATCTTCTTAATGTTTTTGTTCGCAGCTTCAACAACACCGTTCATCTCGGCCGATAGGGAGATGAATTATGATGATAAATCTTGAACTGTTCGCACAAAGCGGTGATCATCGTACCGACATATGAGATTTTGCTTGATGAAGCGGGCAACCACATTTTTAGTAACAGAGGCGAAGGAAGCTGCTTCGACCCATTTGGTGAAATAGTCAATGGAAACCAGGATGAAGCGATGTCCGTTGGAAGCCGTGGGCTTGATTTCTCCAATCATGTCAATGCCCCACATTGCAAATGGCCAAGGAGCAGTCAGAACGTTGAGGGGAACCGGAGGGATATGAACTTTATCAGCGTAGACTTGACATTTGTGGCAAGTACGGGAATGTTTATGGCAGTCAGCTTCCATGGTAGACCAGTAATAGCCTGCCCTTAGGATCTTCTTAGCCATTGTATGCCCGCTCAAGTGAGTGCCAAATGTGCCGCTGTGTATCTCAGTCATGATCAACTCTGCTTCAGCTTTGTCTATGCATCGGAGTAATACACAATCATGGCTTCGTTTGTAAAGGATGCCGTTGCTCAGGAAGAACTTAGCAGCAAATTTCCTTAAGAACTTCTTGTCATTCACGGAAGCTCCTTCGGGATAATCTCTAGTCTCGAGATACCTTTTGATTTCATGGAACCAAGGTTGTTCCATTACTTCTTCGGTATTAATCTCGTGGCAATGCGCAGGTTCATCCATTCGCTCGATGGTGATTTGGGGAGCCTCGTTATCCCAGTTGAGTTTAAACATGGAGGACATTGTGGCTAGAGCATCTGCTAGCTGATTCTCTTCTCGCGGGAAATGCTCGAAGGTAATTTGCTCGAAATGAGGCAACAATGTCAGGACATGTTCTTTGTATAGGATAAGATTAGGGTGCTTGGTATCCCACTCTCCTTTGATTTGACTGATAACCAAAGCCGAGTCCCCGAATACGATCAAAGATTTGATCCCCAAGTCTATAGCAGCCTTGAGACCAAAGATGCAAGCTTCGTATTCAGCCATGTTGTTTGTGCAGCTGAAGCAAAGTCGGGCCGTGAAAGGTGTGTGACAGCCTTCCGGAGAAATGAGTACTGCGCCAATTCCGTTTCCAAGTGCATTTGAAGCACCATCAAAGTACAGGGTCCATCGGGATCCCTTTTCGGGTCTGTCATACGATCCGTTACTTTCAATGTTGTCCAAATTCATGATGTCTTCGTCTGGGAAGTCAAATCTCATGGGTTGATAATCCTCGATAGCTTGATGAGCCAGATGGTCAGCTAGTACACTCCCCTTTATAGCTTTTTGGGTGGTGTACTGGATGTCATACTCAGTCAGGATCATTTGCCATCTAGCTATCCTTCCAGATAAAGCGGGCTTTTCGAAGATATACTTGATAGGATCCATTTTGGAAATCAACAAGGTAGTATGAGTCAGCATATACTGTCTTAGTCGGCGAGCAGCCCATACCAAAGCGCAGCAAGTTTTCTCGAGCAGTGAGTAGCGAGTCTCACAGTCGGTAAACTTTTTGCTAAGGTAATAAATAGCATGCTCTTTTCGACCAGACTCGTCATGCTGGCCCAAAACACACCCCATTGAGTTATCCAAGACGGTCAAATTCATGATCAATGGTCTTCCTTCGACGGGTGGCATCAGAATAGGAGGTTCTAGCAAATACTCCTTGATCTTATCAAAAGCAGCTTGGCAATCGTCGTTCCATTAGACTACCTGATCTTTCTTCAAGGGTTTGAAAACTGGCTCACAAGTAGAAGTCAGATGAGAGATAAATCTAGCAATATAGTTCAAACGCCCCAAGAATCCTCTAACCTCCTTTTCAGTACGGGGAGCAGGCATTTCTTGTATTGCTTTCACTTTTGCTGGATCGACTTCAATGCCTTTGTTGCCTACAATGAATCCCAGGAGTTTACTAGACCTAACTCCAAAAGTACACTTACTTGGATTCAACCGGAGTTTGTATTCTTTCAACCTGGAAAACAACTTTTCCAGATGTTCAAGGTGCTCTTCCTCTGTTTGTGACCGAGCTATCATATCGTCTACGTAAACTTCGATCTCATGATGTATCATATCATGAAACAAAGCTACCATGGCGCGTTGATAAGTTGCCCCTGCGTTCTTCAGTCCGAACGGCATTACCTTGTAACAGAAAGTGCCCCATTGTGTGACAAAAGTTGTTTTCTCCATATCCTCGGGGGCCATTTTGATTTGATTGTAGCCCGAGAATCCATCCATGAAGGAAAACACTTTGTGCTGAGCTGTATTGTCGATCAAAATGTCAATGTGTGGAAGTGGAAAATCATCTTTGGGGCTGGCCCTATTCAAATCCCGGTAGTCCACACACATCCTGACTTTGCCATCTTTTTTAGGTACCGGCACGATGTTAGCGACCCATTGAGGATAGGACGTAACAGCCAGAAAGCCAGCGTCGAATTGCTTCATCACTTCTGCTTTGATCTTTTCAGACATGTCAGGCCTCATTCGGTGGACCTTTTGCTTGATCGGTGGACAGTCCTCTCTTGTGGGGAGACGGTGAACCACGATGTCTGTGTCTAAACCCGACATGTCTTCATAAGACCAAGCGAAGATTTCAACATACTCTTTCAACAACTGTATCAGGCGTTCCTTGAAACTTGGTTCCAGATTGGCACCCACTTGCACCTCCTTCCGGTCTTCCTCGGTTCCCAAGTTGACAGTTTCCAATGACTCTTCGTGCGGTAAGATGGCCCTTTCCTCTTGTTGTAGAAGTCTGGCTAGTTCCCCTGGTACTTCAAAACCTTCGTCATCTTCATACTCGGCTTGATTGACCAGATCTTCAGAGTTATTGAAGGATATAGCAGAATTGTTACCCATGGAATCCGGAGTGGATGGGTACCTGCATTTGTGAGTGTGGGTGTGTGTAAGGGATAGCCATCCTTAAACAAAAATGCAAAAAGAAAGAAAATGAACACAAGCAGTTTATCAAATGAAAAACGTCCAATGAATCATTAAACATGGCATATGGATATGAAAGATAATAAAACCCTTACAAATGGACCTACATGCCCCGGGCAAGGCATGAGGTGAAAAGATAGTGTACGGATTGTTTGAAAATAAAATATTACAGACCAAATAGGAAATGTTTAACAGATAAATTACTGATGAATAAAAGTGATGGGGACAAAGTCTTTTGCCTCCCAGTTGCTCAATCCTCCTTTGACAGTTGGGTAAATCCACTCTTCGATGTTGCTCTCTTTGTCTTCATCCTCCAAAGCGTTGATTCCGTAGGGAGAAATTTTGACTGGCGCTCTTTCAATCTTCGAACGGCGCATAGCTTTCTGGCCTGCAGTAGTGAACCCTAATCCAAATTTGTCTGTTTTATGGGGAATGTCAGGTAACTGCCCCCATGCTGAATTCTTCCCTTCCTTTATTGCGGCCCTTGCGTCCTCCAGAGATGCCATCCTGGCCATCTGCCTCGGTGTCTCAGCTGCCAACTTTGCTACTGTTATCTCAGGAAGGACTTCTTCAAAATGCTGAAAAGGCGTCTCAATGAACTCCCCTTCTACCTCCACATACCAGAAAGAATTCAAGTGGCTAATCATGTACTCTTCTTCGCCATGGACAGTAATGATCTTTCCCTTGACAGGATACTTCAACATCTGATGCAAGGAGGAGGTAACTGCCCCGGCATGGTGTATCCAAGGCCTACCCAGCAAGCAAGAGTATGACGGACGGATGTCCATCACATAGAAAGTAGATTTAAATACCTCAGTGCCTATCTTGATGGGAATTTCAACCTCCCCATGGACCATTCTCTTCGAACCATCGAAAGCTCTGACAACAATATCACTCGGCTTCAACTCCAACCCTTCACAATCTAGTCGGTCCAAGGCCTTCTTAGGCAATACATTCAGCGACGAACCAATGTCGACCAAGACATGTGCGAGAGTGGTTCCTCGACACTCGACTGAAATGTGCAAAGCATCATTGTGGTTTCTACCTTTAGGAGTTAGGTCGGCATCAGAGAAACCTAGTCCATTGTCCGCAGTCAGGCTAGCCACGCAATTTTGAAATTGATCTGCAGAGGTTTCCTGGGGCACATGGGCTGCCTTCAGGAATTTTATCAGAGCTTTAGCGTGCGCTTCCGAGCAAAGTAGTAGTGCCAGCATGGAGATTTTTGAGGGGGTTTGCCCCAGCTGTTCTACCACATCGTAATCACTCCTTTTGATTATCTTCAAGATCTCATCCATTTCCTTCTTGGAGGTTTCCGGGATGACCAAGGTTTGAGCCCTCGTCCTGACGAGCTCATCTTGGATTCCCTTACCTTTATCAGCAGCGGTAGGAGAGACAGTACTAGGAACAACAACATCTTCAATCAATGGGGTTCTAGCGGAGAGTTTTATTGGTGCATGGATGACCTTGCCGACAGATGAGGGTCCAAAGATTGCTCTTGGAGGGGCAATCTCTGGAGAAAATATTCTCCCGCTCCGGGTGATTTTGCTCGTGCCCGCAATGTTTCCAATGCTGGCTTCTTCATCATCCAAACTTTCTTCAGTTATTTTGATTTGTTTGATACCATGGTAGTAGACGTCACCGCCATAGTTCCATGGTATTGACTTCTCAGAAATATAGGGGACAGGCCCTGGCATTGTTATCTTCAAAGGAACAAATTTCGTAGCTGGTGTAATCTTAACAGGCTTTCTGACGGCCTTGGAAAGATTGGCGTGAATGGTTATGATTGAGACATCTTCAGTATGAGTTGGAACAGCAGAAACTTTTTCAAACAAAATTTGTCGACTATCCATTAGGCCTTGGATGCCTTTCTTCAGTAACGGACAATCAAACGGCAGAGAGTAACAACAATAGCAGTCTTCTTTACATCCCAGAAAGATCCCGGCCCTTAACAGATTCAACTTGATGGTTAACAATGGAGTTATCAGATCATTGACATCAGCAACATACAAATCTTCTTCAATGGCATTGACATTTCGGTCGTGCTTCGGCATAGGAGCAGATATCACATTAGGCTTCTCCGGAGCGTCGAACTCCACTTCCTTCGCCTCTATCAGGTCTTGGATTTTATGCTTGAGTGCCCAACAATTATTGGTGTCGTGCCCGACACTGTCAGAATGGTAGGCGCATTTAGCATTAGGATGATAATGCGGAGAGGACGTATTCACATTCTTTGGTGCCTCTTTAATAGTGGCGAGATTCAACTTCAACAGATGGGGAAGCACTTGCGCTGGAGTCATATTAATACGGGTGAACTGTCGTTGTGGCTGTTCCACTCGTTGCTGATTTGGTCTGGACTGGTTATAGCGAGGTTGCTCACTTGAAGAGTTTTGAATCATTACGGCCCCCACAGTTGGGCGACGCTCCGCCTTCCCTGCTCTTCTCTGAGAATATACCACAGTTGTTTCCTTCTTAAAAGGCTTCTTCTCAACGCTTGCAGCAACACCCTTCTGAATCTTTCCTAACTTGATGCAAGCTTCTATTCTTTCGCCCGTTAAGATCAAATCGGTAAACCCCGCAGAAGAGTTACCAATCAGATGATTGAAAAATGGCCCGGATAGGGTCCCAAGAAACATATCAACAAGTTCCCGGTCGGTTAAAGGAGGTTGCACCCTGCCAGCCAAATCCCTCCATTTTTGTGCATATTCTTTGAATCCCTCTCCTGTTCCTAGTGACATACCTTGAAGTTGGGTACGAGTAGGAGCAAGGTCAGAATTGTACTGATATTGTTTGTAAAAAGCGGTGGCCAAATCTTCCCAATTTCAGATGCTGGTTCCCTCTAGCTGATAAAACCACTCCAGTTGAGCCCCAGAAAGGCTGTCTTGAAAGAAATGAATCCACAGGTTTTTATCTGCCGTATAGGGTTGAATCTTTCTCATGTAGGACCTGAGATGCATTTTTGGAAAGGACAGCCCATCATACCTCACAAACACTGGCACTTTGAATTTTGGGGGAATCACAATCCCGGCAACCAAACCCAAGTCTTCAAAATCCAAACCCGGTACTCTTTGTAATTCCATGGCGGCCAACCTGTCTTCTAGCCCCTTGTATTTATCATCAGCTGGAGGGTATTGTTGATCACAATAGTCTTCATCCTCTTCGACCTCTTCTTCTTCCACATCGGACTCGGAAGGTACCGCAGCCCCACCTCCTTTGCTGGTTCCTTCGTCAGAAGTAGGAGGAAATTCAAGCACTCTCCGAGCTTCTCCGTCAAATCTTCTCCCTAAAGTAGCCACCCCGAGTCTCTTTTTCTTCTTTTTCACTGGGTCTTTATTCCCTAGCAAGGTCTTGAGATATCCTCCTGACCTTTAGCCAAGGTTGTCAGGAGTTGCTGGAACTGTGCGTTTTGAGCTTGTAGGTCTTTGACTGTTTGCTCGAGATCCATCCTACTGAAATAAACAGCAGACAAATAAGGAAACCTGGCGTGAGACCTGCTTATGCACATGATGAATGATATGCTTATGTATGCAATGCATTCAAGGATTTAGAACATTCAAAATTGTTGCAGACAAAGAAGAACGCACGTCATATTAATAAGAAGAAATTTGTTAGTACATAAATGCCCCATGGGCCAAATATTACAAAAACTTCTTAAGGTAAAAAGACATTGCGCATCCTCTTTGGTGCGATGTAGGTGTTGAGGGCCTCTTGCTCATGGAGTCGGCGGGTAAGCTCTAAAACCTTCTTCTCACTGGCGTAGAAGCTAGCTTCAAAAGTGTTTCGTTCCTCCTTGAGTTGAATCCAACTTTTCTGCATCTCCTCCCACGATGTAGGCATGTCAGGATATAGGATGGTGTAGGGAACCTCTCCTTCATTGACGAGCTCTTTAATCACCGGGAGTACATGAGGATAAGGCATCATTAAACTTTGGGCTCGGGCTCGTACCCACTTGAGATAAGGCTCAAGAGGGATGGAGTTCTTGTGTCCCAGAGTCTTGCTATCAACCTTGTTGGGTCTTCCCCAAGCTCTGATGAATCTTTGGCGAAGTCCTTGTGCATCGTTGTCGAAGTCAAAAACTAGGTCAGGAATCAACATATCATGAGGGCCATCCCTCCGTGCATATCCAAATTGCCTCAAAGCTAGGCAAGGGTTGTAGGTGATACCTCCTCTAATCCCAAGTAAAGGAACATTAGGAAACTCCCCACAACGATCGACGATGATGACATTTTCTCTGGACCGAGAACACCAATGTACATCAGAGTGAGTAAGAGTCATCAACCGTTGGGACCACCTTGAGCCTTGGTCATTCTTCAAGACAGATTGTGGAAGGTGCGAAATAAACCACCTTGCAAGGAGAGGAGTACAGCACATGAGAACACCCCTCTTTCTCATTGTTCGTGTGTAAAATGAGTGAAGAATGTCCCCAAGCAATGTTGGTATTGGATTTCTGGATAAGAAGATTTTGACGGCGTTGACATCTACCAATTGGTCAGGATTTGGGAACAAGACCAACCCATAGATAAGGAGTGCCACAATCTCTTCAAAGGCTTGAAGGTCCAATGAATTCCAACACTCTTGTGCCTTCTCAAACAAGAATTTTGCTAAGAATCCTTTGATGCCGCCTCTGGTTTCCCAGTGCCCTTTGATGTCGGATGGTTGTAGATGTAATGCTCGAGCAACATCTTCCGGCTTTGGTTCCTTTTTCGTACCGTTGAAGGGTAGTTGATTAAGGATAGGAATTCTCAGGAGTTGAGAAAACTCCTCCAAAGTGGGCACCAACTGATAATCAGGGAAAGTGAAACAGTGGTGAAGAGGGTCAAAGAACTGGAATAGCACTTTCATCATGTCTTCTTCAATGTTGGTGTTGACTAAGCTGAGCAGTCTACCATGTCTTTCACTGAAGGATGAGCTTTCCGGAATTCTTGAGGTGAGCTCCTTGAGTTGAGGAGAGATTCTCACAAGGTTGACTTGGATGGTATTTCTGCAAGGAATTTCCATGACCTACAAAACAAGAACAAAGATGAAGATCCAAACCCTTGAAATGGTTAGTGAATGCATATGATGTTTTATGATGTTTATGATGTATGCACAAAACATATGTACAAGCAATTCACACAAAACCCTAGTTTTAGGCTTACATGGGGTTTCATAGGTAAGTACCCTCTTGAGTGTAGTTGGCTTAAAAACCTGTCCTATAAATAGTAATCGGGTTCTAAAGAGCTCAATATCACTGGATTGTTTTCATTGTTCATTGTTTCGGTTTAGCCACTTAACTAGCGACCAAAATATTCCAAGAAAACAACCCTCAATGAGTGTAGTATCGAGTATCTACCAACTTCGGACTGCACCAAAGCCGGTCATCTCACTACCCCTAATAAAAGGCCAAGATGGTCAAGTAAGGTTCTAGGTCATTAGTGCTTAGTGACATCACTCAGCGGCCCCGTACTCTCCTTGATTGAACTCAAGGGTTACCGGTACTCACAAATATGTCGCACTAATATAGCTATTGCTTCGACCGTGTCGGTATACCCCACACAGTTTCCACAATGTATTGCTATCTATGAAATGTTTCCCAAAAATCCGGGTGTAGGATTGCAAATCCAAACAATAGAGCCAAGATATAAAGCAAACAATTCAAACAATTAGTCATGCAAGAGGGTGATCTAAGCCCTAAGGTTACTCCACTTTTAAAATTCTCCCCAGCAGAGTCGCCAGTTCTGTGATACGGTGGGAGAACTGACTATGGTTTTGCGTTTGTATTCGCAAATGTTTCGATTGAGCAAGAGTCGCCACCGACTTTTTATTTTATCCTAAGGAAAGGTTTAAAAAGCATAGCAAAAACGTTTGAGATTTTTCTTGGGTTCGGGGAGTAGATTATAGAAAGGGAAGGTATTAGCACCTTTTCTATCCATGGTTATCCATGGGCTCTTAGGTACTTGCTTAGATCAACTTGCCTTGGTTTTCAATTGTTTGAAATGGTGCTTTGTGTGCGGTTTTGAAAAGGTTTTGAAAAAGATGCCTTGTCTAGGCTACCCTTGTAACAATTCTTTACTCGAATGTTTTACAAAAGGTGTTTTGTCTTTTTGAAAAGATGTTTCAAGGTTTTTTGAAAGTTTGTTTTGAAAGTGTTTGTGAAGTGTGGTTTGAAAATATGCAAGTGTTTTCTTTCGCAAGTTGACAAGTACTTAAGAGCTATCTACCCTAAAGTTCTCAAAGCTTTTTGTTATGTTTTAACCCTTTTAACAATTTTGTTCCACCATTGCATTTGGTGGACAATCTTGTGTTAGGAGGTGAAAGGGACGGGCGCGGGTCATCATTTAGACCATAATTGCAATAGTGCTAAGTATCTTTGGGCAAGTTTTCTTTGAAAGGTACTTGATCATTTTAGGCAACTTTTCGAAAGCGTCATCGAGGGACTATGATCATTTGATTGTTTGTTTTACCCAAAGAAACCTAACATGCAATATGGCCCATTATTGAAGGCAACAAGTGGAATACCCTAGGGGTGCAAGTGTGATATGTGTTATCCATTTTTCATGCTTTGATTATCTTGAAATTAGGTCAAACTATTTTTGTTCGTTTTATTTGCATACAAACCCTAATTCTAACATGGTATATTTAGAAAGCGTTAAAGTGCGAAAAGTAAAATTCCTACACTATTACAACACAATATGGGAAGGGGGTACAAATGTTCAAATGGGGGGATATTTAGACAAGGAATTTAAACCTAGCTATTACATCAATTTTGGAATATTTACAAGATAATTAATTGCATAAATTAAATGTAAAATAAAATAAAGATGCAAAATGCAAAAAGGATTTTTATATGTATGGAAAAAGGGTGTTTTTATATGTCCAATAAACAAAAATGAATAAAATAAAAAAGTAACATTTTTGGAGTTTTTTGTGTTTTAAAGGGTAAAACCCTAATTTCATTAAATAAATATATTAACTATTTAATATGTATAATATTTAATAATTATATACAAAAAATAAAATAAAATGGAGTATATTCATAAAAAAGTATTTTTCATGTCAAATATTAATAAAATAAAAATGTATGTATTTTGGTATTTTTGCCCTAAGTATATTAATATATATATATGAATATCTTGATTATTTACTAAATATATTATATATATAAGAATAATAAAAATTAATATTTATAAAAAAGGTATATTTTATATAAAATATTTTAAGAAGATAAAACAAAATAAAAATGAAAATAAAATGGTGTTTACATTATTTTTTCCTATTTATTCTAAATAATATATTTTTGTACTTATTTACATACAAATAGCAATATAACTAAATAAATGCCTAAAAATATAAAAATGGTGTAAAAAATATTTTTTATGTTTTTAATATTATTAGCAAAAATAAATAAGTCAGGATAAAAAAAGAAAAGTCAAAAAATCATGCAAATAAACAAAATGGGCTCAGGGGGTATGAAATCAAAAATATGGTGTGAAAAGAAAAGACAAAGCAGGCCCAGCCCATGTGGCTTCTTCTTCAACCTCTGGACAGAAAAATGTCCAAAAACGCGCGCCTGAACATCCATTCAAACATCTGGATTCTTTGATCTTTTGCACAAACTTTCAACATAAGAAATGTTAAGCATTGAATCACGATTCTAAATATGTAAAGAACTCATCCTAACTCTCAGAAATGAGAGAGAATTTTAACATTCCCAAATCTTGACCTAACTTTTCTTCCATATTCAGACCTTAAATTCTCATAGCCCAGGCAAAATAAATGAAAAGTAAAAGCATGTACAGATTCAGGGGCATGAGTAGAACACTTCTTATTCACAAACTTAGAGCTAATGATGCCTACACTAAGAGTTAGAAGTTCAAGAAGATACCTGTTCAGTTGAAGTTCTATCTGGCAATGGGGGAATTTTCAGGGCAAGATGATGATCTGTACAGCTTGCCTGAAGTGTGGTGATGCTATTCCAATGCTTACTTTGCTTTGAAACACCTTGAATCGAGCTATGGACCTTCAACTGCAAAACAAGAAAGTGAAAATGGTGGAACTGGTTAGAGGAGTTACAGGTCGTGTTTTATGCTTTGGTTAGCTTCAAGTGATGCTAGGGAATGTGTTTGATGAGCTTTGAGCAAGAAAGCATGCAAGGGATGAGAGTTGGCACTCAAACTGCAGCAAGCCCTGTTTTAGTGCAGTTCAATGGTGATTTTGAGTTTGTGGAGGTATTTGAGGTGTTGGAATCGTGTGCTAGCTTGTGTTTGATGTTTAGGATATGTTTGATAACTTTGCTTAGGCTTGCTTGTGCTGAGATGAAAGTTCTGCCTTGTTATGCCCTCTTTCTTACACTTTAAGCAAACAAAAACCAAGTTGATGTTTAGACAGGTAGAGGCCCCCTAAACATGCTGCAAAACCTTGTCTTGATCAGAGTGATTAGTCCCTAAACTTGTGCCAAGGGGATTTGATCTGTACTTCTTGGATTTGCATTATGACATAAAGCTTGCTTTTGCAAAAATGGCTATTTCACTTTTTCCACTTATGGCCTAATCTTGCATACAATGCTTGGATACACAAAATAAGGCTTTGGCACAATGAGTATGCATTAAATTATTGAGTTTTGGATGGTTTAGAGGTCTGTAATGTAGCATAAACCAAGCTGACTTGAAAATGCATAAGTTATGAACATGGAAATTGGCCAATTCAAAAGTGAGTTTTTGCCATATTGCAAAATTCAATTCTCTCAAGTTATGAGGTTGTTTGATGAGTTCTTAGACATTTTGGAAAGCTTGGAATGTGTAATACAATACATCTTTGAAATGCAAATTGAAATTCCAAGTGGAAGTATGTGGAAAATGGCCTTGAAGTTAGGTAGAAACCTTGCCTAAAATAGGTCAAAATTTCACTAAGTTAAGAATGGTTTAGTACCCTTGTTCCAAAAATTGTAACTTGAGATACAAGCTTCTTTTGGGAAAACTTTGTGAATCAAAGTTGTAGATTATGCAATAGGCTACAACTTTCATGTTTTGACTTTTGCTTGAATCCAAATGAATCTTGGTGAGAAAGTGGGGCAAAGTTGGGAAAAAATTAGGGTTTTTCATAACTTAGAAAAATTCTAAGTTATGAAAAATTCTCATTTCAAACTCTAATTTGCAATTTTTGATTTCTTGGTGAACAAGTTTCATGATTTGGCATGTTTTGATGAAAAATGAATCTTGACTCTTGATTTTGACCAAAAAGTCAAAGTTTGACTTTTCAGTATACAGTCAAAATTTGATCAATTGACTGGGAAATTCAACTGTCAATCTTGTGTACTTGGGATCTTTTGAACTTGTTGAGCATGTCAAGACAATTCCATGGGGTCCTTGAGTCCATATGTGAGCTTGGTTTGCCATTGGCTAGGTCAAACACTCAAAAATTGCCCTTGTGCAGTCAAAACCCTAAAAATGACCATTTTGCCCTTTTGGTGATCTGATCAAATTTCTTGTGGAATTGTGATCCAAACTTGCTCAAATGGTCCATGTGAGTTCATAATGTTGATGTGGGTCAATTTTCATGAGATTTGACTGTCAATTGTCCACAGTTGACTTTTCCCCAATACAGTTGATTTTTAGGTCAACTGTCCAATTGACTGGGCAAAACTTGGAATCAAGACTTGAAACTTGGTATGGGTAAACTTGGGAGTCCAATATGAAGCATGAAAGCCATCTTAGGCATTTTAGGTCAAAACATCTATGTGCAAACATAAACCCTAATTTGAGTCAACAGTGCAAGGAGAAGTCTTGAGCAGATGAAACCCTAACTGGATCTTGAGCTCCAAGGGCTTTGTGATGGGAAATTATTGAGAAATGGGAGGGCAAATTTTGGGGTATAACACTTATCTACGCACCGAAGTAACACAAAGTCATAATTGCGTTTGTACAAAATGCCATTACTAAGGAAGAACTTAGCAGAGAATCGCGTTAAGAACTTTTTGTCATTGACTGAAGCTTCTTCTGGGTATTCTTGGGTCTCGAGATACCTCTTGACTTCGTGAAACCAAGGCTGGTCCACTACTTTTTCAGTATTAATCTCGTGACAATGCGCTGGTTCATCCATCCATTCAATGGTGATCTAGGGAGCCTCGTTGTCCTAATCAAGTTTAAACATAGATGCCATTGTGGCTAGAGCGTCTGCTAGCTGATTTTCTTCTCGCAGGAAATGCTCGAAGTTAATCTTCTCAAAATGTGGCAGCAATGTCAAAACATTTTCTTTGTAAGGGATAAGGTTTGGGTGTTTGGTGTCCTATTCCCCTTTAATATGGTTGATAACCAAATTTGAGTCTTCGAATACATCCAAGGATTTGATCCCCAAGTCTATGGCAACTTTGATGCCGAAGATGCACGCTTCGTATTTCGCCATGTTGTTTGTACAATTGAAGCAAAGTCTGGCAGTAAAGGGAGTATGACACCCTTCTGGAGATATGAGTATAACACCAATACCATTGCCGAGTGCATTAGATGCTCCATCAAAGAACAGGGTCCATCGGGATCCTTGTTCAAGTCCATCATATGGCCTGAATTCTTCACAGTTGTCTAATGTCATGATGTCTTCATCCGGAAATTCAAATTTCATGGATTGGTAGTCTTCTACAGCTTGGTGAGCAAGGTTATCAGCTAGTACATTGCCCTTTATAGCTTTCTGGGTAGTATACTGTATGTCATATTCTGTCAGGATCATCTGCCATCTCGCTATTCTCCTAGAAAGAGCAGGCTTCTCGAAGATGTATTTTATCGGATCCATTTTAGATATCAACAAGGTAGTATGAGAGCATATATTGTCTTAGCCGGAGATCAGCCTATGCCAGAGCGCAACAAGTTTTCTCGAGAAGTGAATATCTGGTTTCACAGTCGGTAAACTTTTTGCTCAGGTAGTAAATAGCATGCTCTTTTCGGCCAGACTCGTCATGCTGCCCCAATACACACCCCATTGAGTTTTCTAAAATAGTCAGATACATGATCAACGGTCTCCCCTTGACTGGTGGCATCAACGCAAGAGGCTCTTGTAAGTATTCTTTGATTTTGTCAAAAGCAATTTCGCATTCATCATTCCATTTGACTACTTGATCTTTCTTCAATAGTTTGAAGATTGGCTCACAAGTAGCTGTCAGGTGAGAGATGAATCTGGCGATGTAGTTCAAACGTACCAAGAACCCTCTGACCTCCTTTTCATTATGAGGAGAAGGCATCTCTTGTATTGCTTTAACTTTGGTAGGATCGACCTTAATACCTTTGTTGCTGATGATAAAGCCTAGGAGTTTACCAGACCGTACCCCAAATGTGAAGAAGTGAAAAACACAAGAAGGGGGGTTGAATTATAAAACTTGAAATCAAATGCAGACAACACGTTATTTTTATCCTGGTTCGTTTGATCTCAAACTACTCCAGTCCACCCGTCAAGGTGATTTCGCCTCTCTCCAACGAGGTCTTAATCCACTATATTCAACTGAATATTACAACTGCTTTAACAACTGCTAAAGCCTTCTTGGGTCAAAACCACGGACCGGTTTCTCAAGGAAATTCTTTCTTACAGATAAATGAATACTATATGTGTTGAATGTTTTCTACAAAAACTTTATATCACAACTGTGATAATACACAAATTAAGCTTATGTGTAACTAGGATGCTATAACTATAGAGTAAGCAATTTGAGAGATATAGCAAGCTGTATGAGTGAGGATGAAGATGATTTGCTTTAGGCGTGTAAAAAGTGGTAGAGCATTAGCCAATTCATTTCTCACTGACTTGTTTATATAGCCTTGGAAAATATACATTGTAGTCAATTATTCCATTTCAATGCCCATTACGTTCTTTCCATATTGAGAAGATCTTTGTCTTAGAATACAGCCGTTGGTAATAAAGTGTCTTGAATGCACAGTACCGTTGTCAATTAAGCGTGTTATTGGCTTTGGCTTATTCTGACGCTTCTCGGTGCTGATGATATTGTTTTGGTCTTGATCAGAGTTTAGAGTATGTTAAGCACAGATCTGTTCATCAAGCTTCAGCGTAAGCACATGCTTTGATCTTCTGATGCTGGCATATGATATTTCATCTTCTGATGCTGGCATATGATATTTCATCTTCTGATGCTGATGTTGACATTCTTATGCTGATATCCATTAGAGTTTCTGTAAATGCACAATATAATTTTTAGGTAGCATATATGTCTCATATGAATTATACAATTTATTTAATCTAGCATTTTGTTATCATCAAAACTTTAACTTAGGGTAGTAGATTCAAACTTTGTTCTAACAATCTCCCCCTTTTTGATGATGACAAAAACCAGATATTTTCAATTGAAATTTAAAGAAAAAATTTCAGAGATAACCAAATAATAAATTTGTATCAGCGATAAACAGAAAGGTATCAAAGATAAGAAGATAGGGAATAGAAAGGTATCAGAGTTCTGATCAGAAAAACTCCCCTTGGGTTTATTACTTCCCTTTTAATTTCATGAGTCCTTTAGCATCAGATCTTTATTGAACTTTCTTTGAGCATCAGATCTTTCATTTACTAGAGCAGAGCTTCAGTGTATTAGAGTTCATCAGATTCTTGTACCTGTAAGCTTATGCAGAACAAAGAAACATTCAAGTATATCAGAGTGTTAGAATGTTTGAGACCTTTGTCTCAGTAATCCGTTATTGAAAAATATCATTCTTTCTCCCCCTTTTTGTCAGCAATCAAAAAGTGCAAATAATTGAAGTTAAAAACGATAAGTGCAGAAAAACGATTGTATTCAGTTCAGAGCTCAGAAAATATTACAGATAACATGTAAAGAAAACAGTGAAAACATCAAGAATCAAAATCTAAGAATGGGGAGGAAGGCGTGTGAGCAGAGCTTCTAGCATGTTCTTAATATGATCAGTGGTTTCCTTCTGCTGATGCACCATGTTGACTACTGAGTCAATCTTACTATCCTGAACATCCATCCTTTCCTTCATTCGTTGATCATTCTCATCCATTCTCTCCTGCAGTCGAAGATCATTTTGCTTCAGCTCTTCAAGAGTCTGCCTGTCCAATGCAGCTTGAGAGATGTCAGAATCAGGATGCTTCTGAGAGCTTTCTGCAATAACTTCTTCTTGACTTAAATCTTCAGCTGGAATCGTCTGTTCTTCTGCTGGTTGAACTGTTGAAGCTGGACACTTTTCAGACCAAGGCTCACTGTCCAGAAGAAGAACTTTATCTTTCAGCAGACCTTCAATTTCTTTCAGCAAATTGTTGAAACTTCTGTTGAGCCTGTCCATAGCTTTGGTCTTGCAGCTTAAAGGTTTCAGCGCATACCCATCTTCTGAATTGTGTCCAGAGGTGGTCTGAAACAGCAGGATCAATCACTTCCAGACTAGCCTGTTTTAGAGAAGAAATCCACTTCTGCATGTCTGTTTCAAAATTCAAGATGCTAGAACCAACATCTGGTTGTTTGGGTTTGGGAATGGCGGTTTTATTTTTAATGGCAGCAAGGCGTTCAAGGACTGTTAGATTAATGAAGGTCTTGCTGTGGTCATCTGGATTTTGCTTGGGTGAGGGAGTAGGAGAATCAGGAATGATTATTGGACTGGATGGGGTATTAGGTGGAGTAATTTCTGGTGAGGATGGTAGTTGAGGGATATTAACAGTGGTACCACCGGGAAATTGAATGGCTAAGGGTTGTGGTTCAGCGGATTCAGATGATTGAGGTTCAGGGGATTGAGCCTCAGAGTGTTGAGACTCAGGTTGTGGAGATGATTCGTGTTGAGGTGAAGGTGGATTAAGTTCTGGTTGTGGAGATGGAGGTTGTGGAATTTCTGGTTCTGGTGAGTGTGGATCTTCTGGTATTGGTGAGAGTGTAGTTTCTGGTTGAGGTGAGTGAGGAGTTTCTGGTTGTGGTGAATGGGGAGTTTCTGGTTGAGGATTTGGATTTTCTGTATGGGGAGCGGAAGAGTGTTGATCTATTTTTGAAAGAACTTTTTCAAGTTCTGGTTCTGTTGTGGTTGTAGGTTTTGGATTGTGAGGTTTGGCGCGGGATCTTCTGAGGGTTAATGGCTCAGAAGGGTCAAACTCTGGTTCAGTATCATCAATGGTTGGAATGGGAATTGGGATTTCAAATGAAGTTGGGGTTGGAATAAATGTTGGAACAACAGATGAATTTAAAACATTAACAGAATACAGATTACCTCTCTTCTTTGGGGTCTGCTGAGACGATCCTTCTGATGCATCCTTTCTCTTCTTAGTCTTCTTCAGAGTAACCTCTGGTGTTTGCTGGTGCAGATCTTTAATGTTCAGATCAGGATCTGTGCCATCAGCTTTACACGCATCCAGGTATCTGAGAACAATGACTGGTTTAGAGTCAATCTCAGAGAATATAGGAAAGTTGTCCAGAGGGACTCTTCTTCTGGTGATTTCAGCATGAGGAGTGATGTTGGGCTCCCTCCTTATGTTCTCTATCAGTTTCATCTTCTTCAGATTCTTGGCATTCAGCTGCTTGCCAACAGAAGGTTCTAGAGAGCTTATTTCCTGTGCCTCTGTCAAGTGTTCAATCAGCCTATTCTCCGTTAGAATGTCTGATATCAATCTGCCGAAGGGTATCCAATCCCTTTTAGTCCTTTCTTCCTCTCTCGTTTCCTTGACGCTTGTCTTCAGATGATGGAACAGAAGATGAGCTAGGTTGATCTTGGACTTCTTTGCAATAAAATAAATCAGAAATTGCTGATCTATGTTTATATAGTCAGGAGAGCTTGTAGGCTTCCTGTGGTTGAAGCAGCCCAGAATAATCTTTGCCCAAATTCTGTGTTGATCCTTCAAATCTCTTATTTTGCTGGAGGGAACCCCATGTGTGAAAATCTCTCTTGCAACTAGGGCAGAGTTTGCACATCTATCTGCCATGTCAATACAGCGGATACCACCACCATTGTATCCAATCAGCCTTGCAATGTGATCTTCAGTAATCACTATCTTCTTTCCCATGATATACGAAGTAACCTGATGAGTTGAGGAAGACGCATGTATCCAGAATTCTTTAACCAAAATGGGGAACGTTGGACCCACCATCCTATCAAAGTACCTTTCCCAACCTTGTGCCTTAATTTCTTCAGACAAATCAAAGCCATTTTCCTTCAAGCTGTTGAAATCTACTATCAATTCTGATAGAACTTCCAAGTTCTTGACCAGAGTAAGGAGCGTTCTGAAAGGAATCTGATACTGTTCATAAGAAGCATCTTGCTGGGAACCTGCAGAAGGAGTGCTAGAAGATGCCATGTTCACACAAGGGTTTTTGAGAAAAAACTTGAAAAGGGTTTCTTTGAGAAAAAAATGAACACACAGTAAGAACACAGAAAAATGTTGAAGATTGTAAGTGACGGTAAAAATGAATGAATGATGTTTAAGGCGTTTAAATAGGTTTCAAAAAATGTTTTGAAAACATAAACGTTTTAAGAGAGAGAATTAAATCATGATTACTCGCATTTAATGTTGGCTGATTTTGGGGGATTTAGAAAGATATTTGGAACGGTTACCCATGACATGTGCCTCAATGCATCCAATCAGCGCTTTTCCTTCTCAGAAGTGTGCACGCATGTTCTGCCTCAGGAATTAGCTGATGACTGGATGACACTTATTTGATTTAGTGAACAGCACATCTATCCTTGAAATGAAATGCTCATATCTTTATGGATAGAATCTGATACAATCTGCATGTCTAAATTTCTGAAAGAAGATTGATCAGAAGTTCACAGTAAAATAAAACAAATTCTGAAGGTTAATATATAAAATTAAAACATTTTCACTCTGGGCAGAGCTTCATGCTGAGATGTTTCAGAATAAAGTTGAACCTATCTTCAGAAAGTGATTTTGTGAAAATATCAGCCCATTAATGGTCTGTATCAATAAATTTTAAGTTTAAAATGCCTTTCTGAATATAGTCCCTAATGAAATGATGTTTTATTTCTATATGCTTAGCCCTAGAATGCAAAATTGTATTTTTACTTAAGCAAATGGCAGAAGTGTTGTCACAGAGTATAGGAATGTTACTCTCAAAAATCTGGAAGTTTTCAAGCTGACTTTTCATCCAGAGCATTTGTGTGCTGCATCCTACTGCTGCTATATATTCAGCTTCTGCTGTTGATAGCGCAATTGTGGATTGCCTTTTGTTGGACCAAGAGATCATATTTTCTCCCAGAAACTGGCAGCTTCCAGAAGTACTTTTACGCTCTACTCTGTCTCCAGCAAAGTCAGCATCACAGTAACCTACTAAGCTGTAATCACTAGATTTTCTATAAAATAAACCCAGATTAGTAGTACCTTTCAGATACTTGAAAATTCGCTTAACAACTGTTAAGTGAGATTCTCTAGGATCTGATTGGAATCTTGCACAAATGCATACACTGAATAAAATATCAGGCCTTGAAGCCGTCAGATAAAGAAGAGAACCAATCATACCTCTGTAGACCTTCTGTTCTACCTTTTTGCTTACCTCTTCTCTTTCCAGAATGCACGTGGGATGCATTGGAATCTTTGATGACTTACATTCTGAGAGATCAAATTTCTTCAGAAGTTCTCTGACATATTTGCTCTGATGAATGTAAGTTCCCTCTGGAGTTTGATTGATCTGAATTCCCAGAAAGAATTTCAGTTCCCCCATGAGGCTCATCTCAAATTCTGTCTGCATACTCTTAGCAAATTTTCTTCCAAGAGAAGTGTGATCGGTGGATTTAGAACTGACTGTTTAACGCTGGTTCGCGAAATGTCGCGGAAGCAAGAGTCGCCACCGTATTTTATGTTCTCCAACATGGACAGGACAAAAGCACAGCAAAATTCCTTATGAGATAGTTTCTCGGTTCGGGAGGTAGATTTATAGAAAGGGAAGGTATTAGCACCCTTTCTATCCATGGTTATCCATGGGCTCTTAGATACTTTCTCTTATGTTTTCAAAGTGTTTGATTTTCAAAATGTGAGTGGGTTTGAAAAAGTTTCTTTTGAAAGATTTCTGAATAACTCTTGTATATGTCCTCAAGAGTGTTTGAAAAATTCGCTTTGAAAGTTTTTTGAAAGTGTCTGTGTGAAAAGATTTTTGATTTGTTTTTGGGAGAGCAAGTATCTATGAGTCATCTACCTACCCTAAGGAATTAAGCTGTGTAGAAGTCCTTAAGGTAATGCCATCCCACCATTGAGAGGTAGGTAGCACCACCGTTGAAGGTGTTCGGGTCAATTCGATTGTAGGGACAGTGTGGTCACTGAAGCAACAGTTATGACACTTTAGAAGCTACCCTTATGTCCTTGATTCTTTTTTAATCTGAGGCAACCGTTTCGAGGCAACTATTTCGAGGAAACTGTTTCGAGGCAACTGGATCATGGACATAAGGACCGCTAAAACGTCCTATACTTGACGACCACGTTTCGAAAGCAACGAGTGAGGCGTGCCCTAGAAGTGGTGTGTGTATTTGTGTGTTGTTTTCAGTTTAACAGTTATCTTTGGTCATGGCATTGTGAGCTACGCTTGTTTTTAATTAACATACATTCTTTCATGCAATTTAGAATTTAAGAGTGCGGGAAATTTAAAAGCGGAAAGATAAAAGCTACGCTATTACAAGGCGCGGGTCTATACATCGCCAAAATACAAAGACCCGTTTTTGATAAAAAATGCGGAAAGTAAATAAATACCTAATTACTATTACATTCCTTGAACAGTTACATAATAATCAATAAGAAAAAAGAATAACGTGCGAAAGAATAAAATCAGGACGTCCGAGGGTTTTGACCCTTTTGAAATTAAATTGAATTAAAAGCTAATTAATTATTTAATTAAAGAAAAGAAAATATGTTTTTTTTTAATGTTTTTTGTATTTATGAAAATAAAGAAAAGAATTAAAATTAAAGTTAGTGAAACCCTAGTTCTAAATTATTTTAATTGTTAAAGAAAATATTAAAGTTAACCTAATTTACTAATTAATTAATTTACATATTTATTTAAAATAATAATAATTAATAATAATAATAAATAATGAGGAAAAATTAATTTAAAAAAAGATAAAACGTCAAAACCTAATTCTATGTATTTTATTTATTAAGAAAAAGTGTCAAAATTAAAACCTAATTTAACTAAGTTAGTTATTGAAATTTATTTACAAAAATAGGTTAGTGGTGAAATTAATAATAATTAAATATAAAATATTTTTTTGGTTTCTGATTTTTTATTATGAAAATTAATTAATGGTGAATTAATAAAAATAATTAAAAACAATTGAAAAGAATTATAATTAGAAAAGAAAATAAAATAAAAAATAGATGCAAACCAAGGGGGGTATCAAGCCCAAATGGAGGTGATATTGAGGAAATTCTGGCCCAAGAGACAAGGCCTTGTTTGACTTTCAAGAATCAGGTGCACGCTTGTTTGACTGGACCACCATGGGTGTTGTTTCCTGACCATTGGATTGGATCTCCTGGCCACTTGGCAGGCCTAAGCGTGAGTGTGTATGGTGAGCCATTGAGTGAGCGCTGCACTAGAAGAAATTAAAACAAAAGTCATGAATTATGTGGGGGGACTTGGGAATCGAACCCAGGTCCCATCGCTTGCAGGACACGTTGCCAACCAGCTGAGCTATGATGCATATTTATACATATAATGGATAGTAAATATAATATACAAAAAGTAACCACTACGCTGGGAAACGCGCGCAGATTCAAACCTCCCAACCACACAGAGCCACGTATGTTTCTTCTTCGTTTTCCTGCAATTATATGAAACAAGTAGCGGGGGTTTTAAACCCCCACAAACTGAAAGTCCTAGAAATAGCGATTAACCCTATGCATTACATAAATTGAGCGCGAGTAGTTGGTTGAATTCGTCTGGCCTTGACGAATTCAACCATGGTCATGGCTTAATCCAATTTTTCCTCCTGTAGAAAAACCCAATTTTCAAGCTTATGAACCCTAGATTTTATCCATGGTGGATTTCGATTCAGGGGGCTATAATTCAATTGAATGGTACCAACAGCTTCAGAAGGTCCCTATGAGCATGAATCAATCCAAAAAAATTGTTAAAAGCGCATGAATGATGATATACGAATTTAGAAAATATAACAAACCGTGTCACTTGTATCTTCTGATTCTTTGCGTGTTTGGACTGGTTCTTGATTGCAAAAGCTTCCTAGCAATGTCAGCAAGGTGTTAGAATCCTTTAGAAGCTTTGAATTATCCTGCAACTATGAAATCAGTTTCAAGCTTTTTCTCTATTTTTTGCAAATTGGTTATGGAGCATGAGCAGCTTTTTCGTGTCCGTCTGAATAGGGTTCACTCTTGCATAAGTATGTGAAGCAAATTAGGTCAAAATAAAGCCCATGAATCCATGAATTGATGACTTGAATCTTTGATTGCTAATCATATCTTTTTTCAATCTTTTTCCATGGAAACTTTGCCAATTATGGAAGATCTTGTCTTGTTGATTGATGCACGAAATCCTTAGCATGTGTGGAGTATATTTGCTGCATAAAAGGATTTGACAACCATTATTTGATATTTTTCTACAATTAAAACTAATTAAATGAATTAATAAGAATAAAAATTCAATTAATTAATTAAAAATAAGAAAATAAATCCTTTTAAGCTCAATGGGTCGTGCATAGGCTTTGGGTAATGATTCAAGGAAGAATTTGAGGCCCATTAGCAAATTTGAAGTGTTTTAGGCAAAGTTGACTTTTGAAAGTTCCCAAAAATTTCCCAACTTCTCCAATGCATATCTTGCTCCATTTTGAAGCTATGAATATGTTCTTGGACATTTTGGAAAGTTCTTGAAGTCCTCTAACCAATGCCTTTGGTCCCATGTAATTTTGATTTACCAATCTCAAGTTATGGTCTTTGACTTAAAGTGCCTTTTTGTTGACTTTTGAAAATGACCTATAATGTTGAAATTGATAACTTTTTGTGAGAGCATTTCTTGGACTTGAAGTGTGAAGATGAGTTGTAGGAAATGTCATTCTCTTCAAAATGAGCATTGGATGGAATTTTTCTGATAAACCATGAGGAAGTTATGCCTTGGTCAATTTGCAGTTGACTTTTTCAATTGTCCAAAAATAGAAACTTTTGCATCTTGAGACTTTTTGAGCCATTCTTGTGGAATCATGATCAAGAATTGATCAAATGATGATTGTGGCTTCAAAATAAGATGTTGACCAAAAATTTTGACTTTTGACTGTCAAATGACCATTTTGCCCCTACAGTTGACTGTGGAGCAATTAGGGTTTTTGACTGGGCAACTTGATGTTGTGAGTCCTGAAACTTGACATATGGATGCTTGACAATGTATATGGGCACATGGGACTTGATTGGACCCTTTAAAAGCTTAACTTCTTTGCCAGAACCAAAACCCTAATTTTGACTGTGTTAGGGGGCAATTAGACTGTGCAATCCTTGAGAGATTTTGAATCATCTGGAGATTGATCTTGGCAAATCTTGAAGAATATGGGAGGGAAAATTTTGGGGTACAACAAGAAGGATTAGTAGATCCAAATATAATATCATCAACATAAATCTGACACACTAAGATGTCATTCTTAATTGTCTTACATAATAAGGTTGTGTCACTTTTCCCTCTGGTGAATTCTTTTTCTAACAGAAAGTTACTTAGTCTTTCATACCAAGCTCTGGGAGCTTGTTTCAGACCATACAGTGACTTCTTTAGTTTGAAAACATACTCTGTATTTTTTGTACTTTCAAAACCAGGGGGTTGGTGCACATAAACCTCTTCTTCTATATAGCCATTTAAGAATGCACTCTTGACATCCATCTGATATAGAGTGATGCCTTTATTAACATCAAAAGAAATTAAAAGTCTGATAGATTCTAACCTGGCGACTGGAGCAAAGGTTTCTGTATAGTTTATCCCCTCTTGTTGACTATAACCTTGTGCTACCAGTCGTGATTTGTTTCTGATGACTTCACCTTGTTCGTTCAGTTTGTTTCTGAACACCCATTTTGTTCCAATGACGTTGAATCCTTTTGGTCTGGGAACTAGATCCCACACGTCATTTCTGGTGAATTGATTCAGCTCTTCTTGCATTGCTAGAATCCAGTCGTTGTCCAGAAGTTCTTCATCAATTGAAGAAGGTTCAATCAGAGAAACAAGTCCCATGAGGGATTCTTCAGAGTTTCTGAAGCTGGCTCTTGTTCTGATTGGATCTTCCTTTCTTCCTAAGATTGTTTCTTCTGGGTGATCCATGCTACTTCTGGGTAGTCTTTTCTGAGGTTGATCAGCAGATGTTGCTGGATTGCTCGCAGTGCCTCTTTCTGATGTTGAAGGAGTGTCTTTGTTGAGAGCTTCTGATGACTTATCTTCAGAACCTGTGAATTCAACTTCCATACCTGCAAAGACTTCATTCTGCTTTGACTTTTCAGAGTCAAGCTTATCATCAAAACGAACACTGATTGATTCTTCCACAATCTGTGTTTCTGTATTGTATACTATGTACCCTCTTGAGCGTTCAGAGTATCCTAACATAATAAACTTCTGTGCTTTAGAGTCAAACTTGTTCAAATAATTTTTTGTGTTTAACATAAAACAAGTACATCCAAATGGATGAAAATATGAAATGTTGGGCTTTCTGTTCTTCCACAATTCATATGGAGTCTTTTCCAGAATAGGTCTTATGGAGATTCTATTCTGAATGTAGCACGCTGTGTTTATTGCCTTCTCCCAGAAGATCTTAGCAACGTTTGTCTCATTGATCATGGTTCTGGCCATTTCTTGCAATGTTCTGTTCTTTCGTTCTACAACTCCATTTTGCTGGGGAGTTCTAGGACAAGAGAAATCATGCAGAATGCCTCTGTCATTAAAGAATGACTCAAAATCTTTGTTTTCAAATTCTCCACCATGATCACTTCTGACTTTAACGATTCTAAGATCCTTTTCATTCTGAACTTGGTTACAGAAGGTGACAAACACAGAGTGTGACTCGTCCTTGTGTCTTAAGAACTTTACCCATGTCCATCTGCTATAGTCATCTACGATTACTAACCCGTACTTCTTGCCACTGACTGAAGCAGTTTTAACTGGTCCAAATAAGTCAATATGCAGAAGTTCTAATGGCTTAGAGGTGGAAACAACGTTTTTAGATTTGAAAGCAGGTTTTGCAAACTTGCCTTTCTGACATGCTTCACACAGAGCATCTGAATTGAACTTCAGATTAGGAAGTCCTCTGACCAGATTGAGTTTGTTAATCTGAGATATTCTTCTCATACTAACATGCCCCAATCTTCTGTGCCAGATCCATTGCTCGTTGTTAACAGATAGAAGACACTTTACATTCTGACTTATCAGTTCAGAAAGTTTGATTTTATAAATGTTGTTTTTCCTCTTTCCATTAAATAGGATAGTCCCATCTTTCTGACTAACAGCTTTACATGATTTTTGATTAAAGATTATATCATAACCGTTATCACTTAATTGACTTATGGATAACAGATTATGCATTAATCCATCTACTAATAGAACATTATTTATAGAGGGAAGATTTCCATTACCTACTGTTCCAGAGCCAATGATCTTTCCCCTCTGATTTCCTCCAAAGCCTACGTGGCCTCCAGGCTTAAGTTCCAGGCTTTGGAACATATGCCTTCTTCCCGTCATGTGTCGTGAGCAGCCAGAGTCCAGGTACCATGACTGGTGTTTCTGATTTGCTGCTAAAGATATCTACAACATGTATTATTTTATCCTTAGGTACCCATATTTTCTTGGGTCCTGATTTGTTAGCTTTACCAAAACTCTGGTTGAATTTTGGTTTCACAGAATAATTACTACTAGTATATTTAATGTCATGTGTGTGACCATACACAAAGTTTGAATTCAGAGGAGTGTGTTTAATAATTAGATCCATGGCATTATTTGGTATAGGTACCTTACCTTGGTATCCTATTCCCTTTCTGTCGTTTCTGCTAACTCCATAGATCATTGAAGCCATTATGCTTCTATCTATGCTTTTAGCAAGGAACTTCTGAAAGCTGTGATCATACTCCTTGATGATCTCATCAGCGCTGCTGGGAGTTTCAGAAATTGTTTCCTTCTGAGAGTTTTGTAAAAGATTTTCTAATTTTGAAATTTTATTTTTCAACTCAGAATTTTCCAATTTAAGACTCTCAGTTTTATCAGAGTCAGAATCAAGATTCCTTTTCAGGTTTCTGAATTTAACTTTGATCTGCTGATATCTTTCTAGAATTTCGTTAAGGCTTTCAGCAAGTTCAGCCTTAGTAAAATTAATTGCAAAGTCAGGGAATACCTCTTCAGTGTCTGATTCAGAGTCTGATTCAGAAGCTTTACTATCTTCTGATATGTTAGCCATGAGAGCTATGTTTGCTCTCTCATCATCTGATTCCGAGTCAGCTTCAGACGAGTCAGAGTCATCCCATGTAGCCATGAGACTCTTCTTCTTTTCCCTTCCAAACTTCTTTTTGGGCTTTTCCCTCTGAAGCTTTGGACAGTCACTCTTGTAGTGTCCTTGCTCGTTGCATTCATAGCAGATGATGTCCTTGGTGTTTGGCTTTCTGCTTCCTGAAAAGCCTTCATATTTTCTGTATCCAGAGGAGGAGTCTGACCTTCTGTATCTGGAGGAGGACTCATTCTGATCGGATCTTCTGGTATTCCTGAACTTTCTTTGCCTCTGCTTCCATAGTTGATTCACTCTTCTAGAGAGGAGGGAAAGTTCGTCTTCTTCTGATGAGGACCCATCAGAGGTTTCTTCAACAGCCTGCAAAACTTTGGAGTCATATTTTCTGTTAGATTTTAAAGCTAAAGGCTTACCTTGCTTCTGAGGTTCATCAACTTCTAGCTCTATCTCGTGACTTCTGAGGGAGCTGATAAGTTCCTCCAGAGAGATTTTGTTGAGATCTTTAGCTAGCTTCAGTGCTGTAACCATTGGCCTCAACTGTTTTGGCAAGCTTCTGATGATCTTCTTGACATGATCAGCAGTAGAATACCCTTTGTCCAGAACTTTGAGACCAGCCACCAGAATTTGAAATCTTGAGAACATCGTTTCAATTGATTCACTTTCTTCCATTTTGAATGCCTCATACTTCTGAATGAGCGCAAGAGCTTTAGTTTCTTTGACCTGAATGTTGCCTTCATGCGTCATTCTGAGAGAGTCAAACATACTCTTTGCAGTGTCTCTGATAGATATCTTTTCATATTCAGCGTAAGAGATGGCGCTGAGGAGAATAGTTCTAGCCTTGTGGTGATTTTTGAAGTCACGCTTTTGTTGATCAGACGTTGCCTTCCTGTCAATCTTCTGACCACTTGCATTCACTGGGTGCGTGTATCCATCTGTCACCATGTCCCACAGATTAGCATCATGTGCCAGAAAGAAGCTTTCAATTCTGCCTTTCCAGTAATCAAAATTCTCTCCATCAAAGACTGGAGGTTTGCCGCTGAATCTGTCTCTATCTTCATTGTTGTCATTGCTGGTGTGTTGATATGTTCCTGCCATTGTGTTTTTCTGACGCTGGATCTTGTACTGACACGGTTAAGTGTTTTAGCTCAGAACCAGGCGCTCTGATGCCAATTGAAGAAGTGAAAAATACAAGAAGGGGGGTTGAATTGTAAAACTTGAAATCAAATGCAGACATCATGTTATTTTTATCCTGGTTCGTTTGATCTCAAACTACTCCAGTCCACCCGTCAAGGTGATTTCGCCTCTCTCCAACGAGGTCTTAATCCACTATATTCAACTGAATATTACAACTGCTTTAACAACTGCTAAAGCCTTCTTGAGTCTAAACCACAGACCGATTTCTCAAGGAAATTCTTTCTTACAGATAAATGAATACTATGTGTGTTGAATGTTTTCTACAAAAACTTTATATCACAATTGTGGTAATAAACAAATTAAGCTCATGTGTAACTAGGATGCTATAACTATAGAGTAAGCAATTTGAGAGATATAGCAAGCTGTATGAGTGAGGATGAAGATGATTTTCTTTAGGCGTGTAAAGAGTTGTAGAGCATTAGCCAATTCATTTCTCACTGACTTGTTTATATAGCCTTGGAAAATATACGTTGTAGTCAATTATTCCATTTCAATGCCAATTACGTTCTTTCCATATTGAGAAGATCTTTGTCTTGGAATACAGTCGTTGGTAATAAAGTGTCTTGAATGCACAGTACCGTTGTCAATTAAGCGTGTTATTGGCTTTGGCTTATTCTGACGCTTCTCGGTGCTGATGATATTGTTTTGGTCTTGATCAGAGTTTAGAGTATGTTAAGCGCAGATCTGTTCATCAAGTTTCAGCGTAAGCACATGCTTTGATCTTCTGATGCTGGCATATGATATTTCATTAGAGTTTATGTAAATGCACAATATAATTTTTAGGTAGCATATATGTCTCATATGAATTATACAATTTATTTAATCTAGCATTTTGTTATCATCAAAACTTTAACTTAGGGTAGTAGATTTAAACTTTGTTCTAACAAAATGTGCATTTGTTTGGATTCAACCTCAGCTCGTACTTCTTCAGTCTCTCAAACAGTTTTTGTAAGTGATCAAGATACTCTTCCTTTGTTTGATATATGTCTAATATATAGTCCACGTAGACTTCTATTTCGTGATGTATCATGTCATGAAATAGAGCTACCATGGCATGCTGATAGGTTGCCCCAGTGTTCTTTAGTCCGAATGGCATTACCTTGTAGCAGAAAGTGCCCCATTGTGTGACAAATATTGTTTTCTCCATGTCCTCAAGCGCCATTTTGATTTGGTTGTAACCTGAGAATCCGTCCATGAAGGAAAACACTTTGTGTTGTGTCGTATTGTCAACTAGGACATCAATATGGGGGAGTGGAAAATCATCCTTAGGGATCGCCCTATTCAAATCTCTGTAGTCCACACACATTCGTACCTTGCTGTCTTTTTTGGGTACGGGAACAACATTGGCAACCCATTGAGGATAGGAGGTGACGGCCAAAAATCTAACATTGAATTGCTTCATGACCTCTGCTTTAATCTTTTCTGACATGTCAAGTCTCATGCGGCGAACCTTTTGCTTTACTGGCGGGCAATCTTCTCTTGTAGGCAAACGATGTACCACAATATATGCATCAAGCCCTGACATGTCTTCATATGACCAGGCAAAGACTTCAACATAATCGTGTAATAACTGAATCATACGCTCCTTGATGCGGGGTTCCAGATTGGCACCCATCTTGACCTCTTTCTTGTCTTCTTCGGTACCTAGGTTGATGGTATCCACGGGTTCCTCGTTAGGCTGAATTGTTTTCTCTTCTTGTTGTAGTAGTCTGGCAAGTTCCCCTGGTGCTTCACAATCTTCCTCACTTTCATCTTCGGCTTGGTAGATTAGATTCTCAGAGTCACAAAAGTCCATAACAATATCGTTACCCATGGGATCCGGAATGGATGTATACCTGCATTGTGAGTGTGTGTATGTGTGTGTAAGGGTATAGCTATCTTTGAAAGAGAATAAAAATGCAAAATAAAAATAATGAGCACAAACGTTTGTATGCGAAAACGTCCATGATTCATTGATGTCATATGAAAATGAGATAATAACCCTTACAAATGGACCATTGTGCCTCGGGTAAGACACAAGGTTTTAAGAGTGTGAATTGTTTCAATATTACAGATCCAACAAAATGTAAAGACAGATTACTGTGGGATAAAAGTGATCGGGACGAAGTCTCTAGCCTCCCAATTGTTGAGCCCTCCATTGACAGTTGGAAAGATCCAATCCTCCTGGTTGCAACCATCTTCACCATCTTCTACCGTGTTGACTTCACGGTTGCTGATCTTCAAGGGTGGTCCTCCAGCACGAGCATGACACACAGCCATTTGATTACTTGAAGTGAAACCTAGGCCAAACTTGTCAGACTTATATGGGATATCTGGGAGCTTTCCCCAAATAGTGCACCCACCTTCTTCTACCACTGCTTTGGCATCCTTTAGAGATGGCATCCGGAGTGGAGGCCTTGTAATCTTGGGAACCCGAGACACAGCCTTGGTCACTGCCACCTCTTGGGGGACCTTTTCAAAGTGTTGAAATGAAGTTTCAATGAATTCACCATCTAATTCCACATATCTGAAGGAATTGAGATGGATGATTATGTATTCTTCCTCTCCATGAATGGTGATAATCTTCCCTTAAACTGGATACTTCAGCATTTGGTGCAACGTAGAAGTAACAGCGCCAGCATTGTGGATCCATGGTCGGCCTAGCAAGCAGGAGTATGAAGGACGGATGTCTATTACATAAAAAGTTGAATTAAAAGTCTGGGTTCCGACCTTTATGGGGATATCCACTTCCCCGTGCACCATCTTCTTCGAGCCGTCAAAAGCCCTTACCACTATGTTACTTGGCTTCAATGTTAGCCCCTCACAGTCAAGTCTATCAAGAGCTTTTTTTGGGTAATACATTCAGAGATGAACCAGTGTCCACCAAAACATGAGCCAGAGGTGTGCCCCTACATTCCACTGAGACATGCAATGCCTCATTATGCTTCCTTCCCCTCGGCGTCAGATCAGCATCCGAGAAACCTAGACCGTTATCCGTAGTCAAGCTGGCTACATAGTCTTGAAATTGATCGACAGATGTCTCTTGAGGTACATGGGCGGGTTTTAAGAACTTCACCAAGGCTTTTGCATGTGCCTCGGAACATAGTAGTAATGCCAGCATGGAGATTTTAGAGGGAGTTTTCCCCAGTTGTTCAACTACATCGTAGTCGCTTCTCTTTATAATTTTTAGGATCTCCTCCATTTCTTTCTTAGAGGTCTCAGGGATAGTCAATGACTGAGCCTTCATCCGGACAGGCTCAATCATAACACCTTTTCCTCGAGTCTCGGTTAACTCGGCAGTAGGAGTGTCAGTAGGAATGATTACATGGGTTATAACGCCTTTGTCAATTGGAGTATTGTTGGAGATAATTATAGGACCGAGAACAGCTTTTGGGGGAGCAACAACAGGAATGATTACGGGTCCAGAAATTGCTTTTGGGGGAGCAATTTCTGGACAAAAGATCCTACCACTTCGGGTAATTTTGCTAGTTCCTGTAATATTACTGATGTCGAAGTTGACTTTCTCGGAGCTTGAATCTTCGGCGGCTGGCCAGTCCTGATTGATACCATGGTAATAGACATCCCCTCCATAATTCCATGGCACAGTTTTGTCTGACGCATATGGGACTGGTCCAGGAATTGTGATTATTAGACGAGTTGCTTTCAGAACTGATGTAATTCTAACGGGTCTTTTAGTGGAGACCCTGGAAGAATTGGAGGAAATGGTAATGATAGAAACATCTTCAAAAGGGATAGGTGAAACAGGAATCTTTTCGAACAAAATTTCTTTGTTATCTATTAGGCACTGAACGCCTATTTTCAACAAAGAATAGCCAGTTGGGGAGGACAAACAGAGATGGCAAACTTCACCACATCCTAGGAACACACTGACATTCAACAAATTCAATTTAATAGTCAGAAGTAGGGTCATGAGTTCATCAATTAAAGTAACAAACAATCCTTCTTCAATGGCATTAGTATTGTGGCCATGTCTGGGCATAGGGGCAGAAATGACATTCGGCTTTTCAGGTGCATCGAACTCAATTTCTTTTGCTTCAATGAGGTCTTGTATTTTGTTCTTTGGAGCCCAAAAATTATTAGTATTGTGACCAGGACTTTCAGAGTGATATGCGCAACGGGCATTGGGATGATAATGAGGAGATGTTGTATTGGGGTTTTTCAGAGATTCTTTCAAGGTCACCAAATAGGATCTTAGTAGATGCGGTAATACTTGATACGGGGTCATGTTGATTCTGGTGAACTGCCTAACTAGCCTTTCCATCCTCGGTTGATTATTTCTTTGCTGATCAGACACAGGCTTAGGATTCATAACAGCCCCCACCATTGGTCGGCGTTCGGCCCTATCTTGGTTTCTTTGTGGATATACAACAACCACCTCTTTCTTCCTGATGAAAGGCTTTCTTACAGCTGTAGAAGATGTATCTTTATGAATCTTTCCATTCTTTATACTGGCTTCTATCCTCTCTCCGGTCAGTATTAGTTCAGTAAAACCTGCAGATGAACTTCCAATTAAATGATTGAAGAAGGGACCAGACAAGGTGCCCAAGAACATGTCTACCAATTCTCTCTCTAATATAGGGGGTTGAACTCTTCCAGCCAAATCTCTCCATTTTTGCGCATAGTCCTTGAAACCCTCATTGGAAACCATGGCCATACTCTGGAGTTGAGTACGGGTAGGCGCTAGATCCATATTGTACTGATATTTTTTGTAAAAGGCTGCAGCAAGATTCTCCCAATTATGAACATAACTCTTTCTAGTTGGTAAAACCAGTCAAGTTGAGTTCCAGACAGAATATCTTGGAAGAAATGCACCCATAAGTCTTTATCAGCGGTATGGGGTTGAATTTTCCTTACATATGACCGAAGATGCATTTTAGGGCATGAAACTCCGTCATATTTGGCAAATATAGGTGCTTTGAATTTCAGAGGAATCACAATCCCCGATACCAAACCAAATTCCTCAAAGTCCAAACCAGGCACCTTTTGGATTTCCATTGCGATCAATCGATCTTCGAGATGTTTATACTTGTCATCAGCTGGAGGGTATTGTTCTTCAGAGTAGTCTTCTTCTTCCTCTTCCTCCTCTGATTTTGACGGGACAACTGTTTCCTTGCCTTTACCATCTTGGTTGTCTCTTTCACCGGATGTTGCTGCAAAGTCCAAAGTCCTTCTTGTCTGCCCATGAAATCTTCTTCCCATGTTTAAGACTCTGATCACCTTCTTTGTTTTCTTTTTCCTCTCTTCAGCCAACACAATCTTTAATTCTTATTGTCCCTTAGCTAGGGTCAAGAGCAACTGTTGAAACTGTGTATTCTGAGCTTGGAGATCCTTCACTGTTTGCTCAAGATCCATCTTACTGAAATAAACAGTAAAGAGATGTGGAGACTAGTTGCAAAAGACCTGCTTATGTTATGATGAATGGTATATGCATATGCAATGTTTTCAAGGATTTTAAAGATTCAAAATTGTTTTTAGACAAAAAAGGAAACACACGTTATATTAATAAGTTAAAGCTTGAGTACATCAATTCCCCTTGGGAAAAATAATACAAAAAACTCTAAGATAGAAAAGTAGTACGCATCCTCTTCGGTGCAATGTAGGCATTCAGAGTCTGTTCCTCATGAAGTAGCCTAGTGAGTTCCAAAATTTTCTTCTCACTTGCATATAATTGGGATTTAAAAGTATCTCGCTCTCCTTTGAGTTGTATCCAATCCCTTTGTAGGTCTTCAAGAGATGTGGGCATGTCAGGATGTAGGATAGTGTATGGAACATCTCCATCCATGACAGGCTCAATGATTATCGGGAGAATGGAGGGGTAAGGCATCATAAGACTCTGAGCACGAGTTCGTACCCATTTGAGGTAAGGCTCAAGGGGGATGGAATTCTTGTGCCCCAAAGTCTTGCTATCCACCTTGTTCAACATCCTCCAAGCTCGGATAAATCTCTGACGAAGACCTTGATCGTCGTTTTCGTAGTCAAATACCAAACCTTGAATCAGCATCTCTTGCGGGCCATCCCTTCGGGCATAACCAAACTGTCTTAAGGCCAAACAAGGGTTGTAGGTGATACCTCCCCTAATTCTAAGTAAATGGACATTAGGGAATTCTCCATAACAGTCGACAATGATAACATTCTCTTTGGATCGGGAGCACCAATGAATGTCTGAATGTTTGAGCGTCATCAACCTTTATGACCACTTTGAACCTTGCTCATTCTTTAATACAGTTGGGGAAGATAAGAAATAAACCATCTTTCCAAGAGAGGAGTGCAACACATAAGAACACCTCTTTACCTCATTGTGCGAGTGTGAAAAGAGTGTAGGATATCTCCTAGCAATGTAGGCACCCGGTTGCGGGATATGAAGATTTTGACGGCGTTGACATCTATGAGTTGGTCAGGATTTGGAAAAAAAACCATCCCATAGATAAGGAGAGCCACAATTTCCTCAAAGGCTTGCAACTCCAAGGAATTCCAACAGCTTTGGGCTTTCTCAAACAGGAACTTTGCTAAGAAACCTTTGACACCACTCCTTGTTTCCCAAGGAGTTGTGATATCAGATGAGTGCAAGTGTAGATCTTGAGCAATCTCTCCTGACTTTGGATCTCTTTTCGTACCGTTTAAAGGTAGTTGATTAAGAATGGGAATCCTCAAGAGTTGGGAGAGTTCTTCCAAAGTAGGCACAAGTTGATAGTCGGGAAAGGTGAAGCAATGGTGTAAAGGATCAAAGAACTGAAAGAGCACCTTCATCATATCCTCATTTGTTTTGGAGGTGACCAAGTTGAGTAGGCGACCATGTCTCTCGGTAAATGTAGAGTTTTCAGGAATCCTTGAAGCTAGCTCCTTAAGTTGTGGATGGATCCTTACAAGGTTGACTTGAATAGTTTTCCTGCGAAGTGAATCCATACCCTACAAAACAAGAACAAAGATGAATCCAAAATCCTTGAAATGGTTAGTGGATGTATATGATGTTTATGATGTTCATGATGTTATGTACAAGTATGCATATACAAACAAAGCAAACAAGTCCTTAGGTTTAGGCTTTCATGGAGTTTTATAGGTAAGTACCCTCTTGAAGTTTAGTTGGCTTAAACTTGTCCTAGTAATAGTAACCGGGTTCTAAGGAGCTCAATATCATTGGATTGTTTCCTTGGTCATTGTTTCAGCTCAAGCCTCTTTAATGACAACCGAAATATCCCAAGAAACTAAACCTCAATGAGTGTAGTATCGAGTATCTACCAACTTCGGACTGCACCAAAGCCGGTCATCTCACTACATCCTAAAGGCCAAGTTGGTCAAGTAAAGGTTCTAGAAGTTCATTAGTGCTTCATGACATCACTCAGTGGACGCGTATTCTCTTTGATTAACTTAAAGGCTACCGGTACCCAAAAATATATCACACTATCGTAGCTATTTCTTACACCATGTCGGTATACCCCGTACAGTTTCCAGAATGTATTGCTACTTACCTATAAGGTGTCCCAAATCCGGGTAGAGCATTCAAACCCAAACAAAGAACCATAATGTAAAGCATACAAGTCAAACAACATAAGCAAATAAATATGATTTATCCCTAAGGTAACCCCACTTTTAGAATTTTCCCCAGCAGAGTCGCCAGTTCTGTGATGCGGTGGGAGAACTGACTTGAAGTTTTTGCATTTTATCGCAAATGTTGCGGTTAGCAAGAGTCACCACCGACTTTTCTTTTATCCAAAAGGAAAGGTGAAAAAGCACAGGAAAGACCTTTGAGATTGTTTCTTGGGTTCGGGGGGTAGATTTTAAAAATGGAAGGTATTATCACCCTTTTTATCCATGGTTTTCCACGGGCTCTTAGTTACTTGCTAGATCACTTGCTTTTGTTTTGAAATTATGATTTGTGTTGTTTTTGAAAGTATTTTGTAAAGAGGCCATTGTTTAGGCAATCTTTGTAATGATTCTTGTTCGTAAGAATGTATACAAAGATGTTTGATCTTTTGAAAATGTTTTCATGTTTTGTAAGATGTTTTGAAAGTGTAAGTGTTTGTTTTTTTTTATTTTTAAAAATAGCAAGGATGTTTTGTTTTGAAAGTGAGCAAGTAATTAGGAGCAATCTACCTACTCAAATGTCTTTCTTGTTCATTTCCTTTTCCTTTTACATCGTTGTCTTACCATTGATTTGGTAAGCAACCCTATCTTTGGATGTAAACGGGACGGGCGTGAGTCATCGTATAGCCATGATTAGCAATGTTGCAAGGCATCTTAGCATTCTTTTAGAGGGACTAAGATCATTTGTAAGGCAACTTTAAATAGCGTCATCGAGGGACTATGGTCTTGTATTTGCTTGTTTTTGCTAAGATACCTTACATGTGTAATATGGCCATTTTGTATAAGGCAACCAAGTGGAGTAACCCTAGGGGTGTTTGTGTGAAAGTGTGTCATTTTCATGCTTGCTTTTGTCTTGAATTAAAGTTTTCTATTTGATTGGTTTTATCTTGCCATACAATTTATGAATGAGGATTGTAATAATATAAACCTAATTATTCTATTACAACCAAATTGAATATATATAAATAATTGAAGAAATATATAAAGTACAAATGCAAATTGAAAGAAATGATTTTTTGTGTTTGGATTTTTTATATGAAAGAGATTTTAACCTAAACTTAATTATAGAAAATGTAATTAAATTAAAATAACTTAAGTTAATTAAGAAAAAGAAATTAATTAAGAAAAGATTTTTTATATGTTAGTTGATTAAAAGAAAATATGTTTAAAGAAAGAGTATTTTTTGTGTTTTTTGTTTTTGAAAATAATATATGGTGTCATGGAATATTTTGGACTTTTTTATATTAAAATTAAATATCTTCAGATAAATAATAATCTAGTTTTAATTTAATTCACAAGGAAATTAGTAAAAGTAAATAAAGTATAATGAATAAAAATAATTTTTTATGTGGACAAATATTAAAATTATGTCAAAATATAAATCTATTATTTTTATACTTTTTATGATTTTTTTTTTGGTATTTTAGAAAATATATTTAAAAGAAAAAGAAATAAAGAAATAAATAAAAATAAAATGGGCCAAGGGGTGTCACAAGCAAACAGGGAAGTATGCTAGCAAAAACAAAAAAAAAGCGAGACCCAAAGGGCCCAGCGCCTGCAAAAAAGATGTTAGAAAAATAAAAAAATGGAAAAACGCAAAAGGGGGTTCACATTGGTTCGAACCCTCGCCCTTTAGGTAACATATGCCTTAGTACGCGCGCGCTTGCCATTGGGGTGGCTGTTTCATCCGGTCATATAATCAAAGCATAAATATATATTAGAAGCTGCTTTCTGAAGGCAACTTCATCTTCAACCTTGAGCTATGGTCGGACCACCTGTATCTTCCTCATTTCTCCACAAGAATGGAAACTCCAAACATGAAAGTTATGGTGTTTCTTTCCACGAATTCAAACATATAACTTATGTAAACTAAATGTCAAAGATAAAAACTAATTTTGCTGGCCCTAAATTGAAACTTAATTTTCTCAGAAATTTCAAATCCAAAATTCTCTATACACAGTCAATATAAATGGAAACTATGAACATGGTTAGCTTTAGAGCAAGGATATCTACATTTTGTTTTCACAAATCAGGATCAAATGATGCTTGTATGAAGAGATAGAAGTTTGAGTTTTTACCTCTTGCAGCTGGAGTCGTGAATGGAGTTTGAGCTAATTTTGAGAAGGCCTGAGGATTTGTTTAGCTTGCTTGGACCTCCTTGAGTGTATCCCAACTCTTACTTTGCCTTGCAAGTCCCTGAATCTCTCTAATCAAGTCAAACTGCAAGCTTGATATTTGAAAATGGTGGATAGTGATGGAGGAGTTACAGTGAGGAAACAAAGGTATGGATTGGTTTGGTATGATGTATAAAAGGTGTCTGAGTGATTAGTTTTCAAAACGCATGAGTGAAAATGAAGATCATGAGTTTTGGTTCAGAACTGTGTGTTAATGGTGTTCTTGAGCAGATTTTTGGTTTTTTGATGTTTGAGGTAGTTTCGGGGCAATAACATTCGTGTGTCAACTTTCCAATAGTGTGTATACTTATAAGTAAGAGGTTTTAAGACTTGTAACAACTCAGATTTCAAAACTCACATGTTTTGCTTGGTTACTTATTTTTGAAGCAAAGCTAGCAAGCATGGTTTCAATGTGAAGTACAAAGCTTGTAGGGGGGCTGAGACCTTTAAACACACTTGTTCTGATTGTGTAGAGTATGTTTGTGCAAAAAGAACAAATGCAAGGCTCAATGCAAGCTGACTTTGCATAACGCTTGCTTTTCTAAAATGGCAATGTTGCCTTTCTTCCCAAAATGGAATTAAATTTGTACAATGCATTACATGATTGGATTAAAGCTTCCAACAGCTATGAAAACATTTAATTATGGAGTGAAAGTCAAGTTAGAAACCTGAAAAGTGGGATTCGTACAACATGCTTGAGGATTGGATCCAATGTTCTTCACAAAATGGCTTGTAATCCAAGTGACAAGACACCAACTTCATCTCTTCGATTCTCCCTACTCAAGAATGATCTAAAGGAGTTCTTAGACATTTTGGAAATATTGAAATGTGCTCTACAACGCATCTTTTAATTGCTTTTGAAGATTCCCCTTGGAACTATGTGAAAAACTTCCATGAAGTTAGGTAAAAAATCTGCCTAACTAGGGCAAAATTTCACTAAGTCAGTTTTAGTTCATGAGCATGTATTCACAAAATTATAACTTGAGATCCAAGTATTTTTAGGAGAAGTTGTGTGAAGCAAAGTTGTATATTTCATGGAGATCTACAACTTTCATGTTTGAAGTTTCATTTGAATCATCTTGCATCATGGTCAAAATTTGGCTCAAAGTTGTGAAAAAATAAGAAATTTTATATACTTAGAAAAATTTCTACGTTAAGAAATTTCATCTTTTCAAAATAAAATCTTGAATTCTTGATTTATTGATGAACAAGTTTCATATTTTGACATGTTTTGATGACTTATGACCTTTGGAACTTGAATTTGACCAAAAAGTCAAAGTTTTTACTTTTTAGTATATATTTGACTTTTGATCAGTTGACTGCAAAATTCATCTGTCAATCAAATGGATTTGCAATGTTTTGAATCATGTCAATAGGTAAAAATGATGCAATTGGACTCTTGAGATCATGCCTTAAACCAATTGATTATTTGCTAGGTCAACAATCAGAAATTTCGCTTTCTCAGTCAAAACCCTAATTTTGACCATTTTGCCCTTTTGGAGATTTGACCAAATTTCTTGAGGAATTGTGGTCCAAACATGATAAAATGATACATATGGGTATAAAATGTTGATGTGGATCAAACAATTATGATTTTTGACTGTAAATTGGCTATGGTTAACTTTTTTTCCTAATACAGCTGATTTTTAGGTCAACTGTTCAATTGACTGATCAAAAGTGTGATCCAAGGCTTGAAACTTGACATGAGTAATCTTGGGGGTCCATAATGATCCATGAAAGTAATATGGGGCATTGGAAGTTCAAAAATACTTGTGTAATCTCAAACCCTAATTTTCAGTCATCAGTGCTTGAGGAGGTGTCTTGAGGTGATCAACCCAAATGCAGTCTTGATCCAAAGGAGATCTTGTGAGAAAATTCTTGATAAGTGAGAGGGAAAATTTTGGGGTACAACAAAGGGGAAATACGATTTGATAAAGTTCAAACTCAAAATTCTCCTAGCTCAATCAAAATAAATGAAATCTATGGACATGTATAGTTTCAGGGCAATGATGTCTACATTTTATCTTCACAAATGCAAGCCTAATAATGCCTAAATATGAAGATAGAAGTTCTAGAAAAATACCTCAAAACTGGAAATCGTGAAATGGATTTGAGATTGTTTCAAGCAGTGCTGATGATCAGGTTAGCTTCCTTGGACCTCTAGGAAGGTAATGCAATTGCTGGCTTGAGCTGAGAGTGGCTGAAATGGGCCGGAGAAGTCCAAATGTGATGCTCTATTTTTGAACTTGGAAATGGATGAAGATGGTGTTACATTCGTGTAACGGGGATAGGGATGGATTATGTGTGATGTTTGGAAGCTTTTGGAAGCAAAAGGCCAGAAAATGCACGAGTGAAATGGAAGTTTGAAGTTCTTAGTCAGAATATGCAACAATGGTGGTTTGTGATGCAGTTCATGGTTCTTGGAGTTTTCAGGGCTCAAGCATGTTTGGGTTGTCTTACAAATGGTGTATGTATTTATAGGAAAGAGGTTTTATGTCTTATAACAAGTCAGAATTTGAAAATCAAATGTTGTAGCATCTTTCTTATTTTTGAAGCAAAGTTGAAACATCTTGTTCTAAGGCAAAGTACAGGGATGCATAGAGCGGTTAGTACTTTGGACATGCTTGCTTTTGGTTTATAGGGTTTTTGTGTGCAGAAAGAACAAGTTCAATGCTCAAGGATAGTGGACTTTATGATTAAAGCCACTTTTCAAGAATAGCAATGGTACCTTTCTTCCAAAAATGGACATGCAACTTGGATAATGGTTCAAATGCTTGGACAATGGCTCGATATGATGTGTAAACATTTAATTAAGGAGTTAATTACAATTTGGAAGCCTGCAAAGTGATATTATGCAGCATGGCTACGTGATTTGGTCCATTGTGCATCACAAATTTTGTCTTGTAAAATAACTTGTAATCCCAACTTCTGACCTTCAATTCTCCTTGCCCACAAATGATCTCAAGGAGTTCTTGGATATTTTGGAAAGCTTGTAATGTGATATACAACCCCTTTTTGAATCACTTTTGCAAAATCTAAATGGAACTATGTGAAACTTGGGTCAGAAGTTAGGTCAAAATCTTGACCAAAACTAGGGCAAAATTTCACTAAGTGTTTAATTTCAAGACCATGACTTCATGAATTAATAACTTGAGATCCAAACATTTTTAGAGGAAGTTATGTAAAAGAAATTTTGTAGATATCATGGAGATCTACAACTTTCATGCTGAAAGTTTCTTTTGAATCATCTTGCATCATGGTGAAAAATTGGTTCAAAATTATGAAAAAACATGAAGTTTTAAACACTTAGAAAAATTTCTAAGTTAGAAAACTTTGACTTTTCAAAATGAAATGTTGACATTTTGATTTCTTGATGAATAAGTTTCATATTTTGACATTTTTTGATGAATTGTGATTTTGACATTGGATTTTGACCAAAAAGTCAAAGTTTGACTTTTCAATGTACAATTGACTTTTGATCAATTGATTGAAAATTCACTATCAATCCAATTGATCTTGAGGAATGTTTTAGGTAATGCCATTAGGTAAAAATGATGCAATTGAACTCTTTAGATCATGCTTCAAACCAATTGATCATTTGCTAGGTCAAAAATCTGAAATTTCCCCTTCTCAGTCAAAACCCTAATTTTGACCATTTTGCCCTTTTGATGATTTGATCAAATTTCTTGAGGAATTATGGTCCAAACTTGATAAAATGATACATATGAGTCTATAATGTTGACGTGGATAAAAAATTATGAAGTTTGACTGTAAATTGGCCATAGTTGACTTTTCCCCCAATACAACTGATTTTTAGCTCAACTGCTCAATTGGTTGAGCAAAAGTGTGATCCAAAGCTTGAAACTTGACATAAGTACTCTTGAGGGTCCATAATGATCCATGAAAGTCATATGAAGCATTGAAATTTCAAATATCCTTGTGCAATCTCAAACCCTAATTTTTGTCATCAGTGTTTAAGGATGTGTCTTGAGTTGGTCAACCCTAGTGCAGTCTTGAACCAAGAGAGATCCTTGTGAGAAAAATTTTGATAAATGAGAGGGAAAATTTTGGGGTAAAACAACAACCTTCGTCATACAATGGGGTACTTTCTGCTACAAAGTAATGTCGTTTGGGTTGAAGAACGTCGGGGCAACCTATCAGCGAGCCATGGTAGCTTTGTTTCATGACATGATTCATCATGAGATAGAGGTCTATGTTGATGACATGATAGCCAGGTCTCAAACTGAGGAAGAACACCTTGATCATCTAAAAAAGTAGTTTGATAGTTTGAAGACGTACAAGCTGAGGTTAAACCCGAACAAGTGCACTTTCGGGGTAAGGTCTGGTAAACTGCTAGGTTTCATTGTCAGTGACAAAGGTATTCAGGTAGACCCTGCAAAGGTGAAAACTATACAAGAGAAGTAGGCTCCTCGCATTGAGAAGGAGGTTAGAGGTTTCTTGGGATGCCTAAGTTACATTTCCAGATTCATTTCCCATTTAACTGCTACTTGTGAGCCAATCTTCAAACTCCTGAAGAAAGATCAAGTGGTAAAATGGAATGACGAATGTCAGACTGCCTTCGAGAGAATCAAGGAATACCTTCAAGAGCCTCCAATTATGATGCCCCCGATTGAAGGAAGACCTTTTATAATTTACTTAATAGTGATATATAATTCAATGGGGTCTGTGTTGGGGCAGCATGACGAGTATGGTCGAAAAGAGCATGCAATATACTACCTTAGCAAAAAGTTTACTGACTGTGAAACGAGATACTCATTGATCGAGAAAACTTGTTGTGCTTTGGCATAGGCTGATCACTGACTGAGACAGTATATGTTGACCCATACTACTTTTTTGATATCTAAGATGGATCCGATCAAGTACATCTTCGAGAAGCCCGCTCTCTCCGGAAGAATAACAAGATGGAAAATGATCCTGACCAAATACGATATCTAATACACGACCCAGAAAGAAATCAAGGGAAGTGCGCTAGCTGATCATTTGGCTCATCAGGTCATAGAGAACTACCAATCCATGAACTTTGAATTCCCAGATGAGAATATTATGTTAGTGACTGACTGTGAAGAACCTGGACCGGATGAAGGACCTAAAGACGGATTCCGATGGACTATGGTTTTTGATCGAGCCTCCAACGCACTCGGAAATGGCATCGGTGCTGTAATCATATCTCCTGAGGGCTGTCAAACTCCCTTCACCACCAGACTATGTTTCAACTGTACCAACAATATGGCGGAGTATGAAGCGTGCATCATGGGTCTCAAAGTTTCTATTGACCTGAGGATCAATTTCTTGAGAGTCTTAGGGGATTCAGCCTTGGTAATAAGTCAAATCAAAGGCGAGTGGGATACGAAGCACCCTAATCTCATCCCTTACAAAGTACACATGCTGAAATTGCTTCCACACTTTGAAGAAGTTACCTTTTAACATTTTCCACGAGAAGAGAACCAGTTAGCAGACGCGCTAGCTACTATGTCATCCATGTTCAAGGTCAGGTGGGACAACGAGGCTCCTCGGATCACTATTGAGAGATTGGATGAACCAGCGTACTGATATGAGATTGACACTGAAGAAGTAGCAGACAAACCTTGGTTCCACGAATTGAAAAGGTATCTCGAGGCTCAAGAGTATCCTGAGGGGCGTCTATCAATGATAAGAAGTTTCAAAGAAGGTTCTCCGCAAAGTTCTTCCTCAATAATGGAATCCTCTACAAGCACAACCATGACTCTACTTTACTTCGGTGTGTAGACAAGAGCTAAGCAGAGAAGATTATGGTAGATTTACACGAAGGTACCTTTGGCACCCACTATAGTGGACATACTATGGCTAAAAAGATCCTACGGGCAGGATACTACTAGTCCACTATAGAAGCAGACTGTTATCAGCATTCCCGAACTTGTCATAAATGTCAGATCTATGCTGATAAAGTACATGTACCTCTGGTTCCCTTGAATGTCTTGACGGCTCCCTGGCCCTTTGCAATGTTGGGCATTGACATGATCGGAGAGATTAGACCTACCTCTTCCAATGGGCATCGCTTCATCCTAGTGGCCATTGATAAGTGGGTTGAGGCTGCCTCTTTTGCTACTGTTACCAAGAATGTTATGGCGCGGTTTATCAAGTATAACCTAATTTGTCGGTATGGTGTTCCAGAGAGAATCATCACAGACAATGGTAAAAATCTCAACAGTACAATGATCACCGAACTCTGTAAACAATTCAAGATCCAGCATCATAATTCTTCCCCTTACCAGCCGAAGATGAATGGCGCTGTAGAGACTGCTAACAAGAATATTAAGAAAATCATACATAAGATGATGGTGACATACAAGGACCAGCATGAGATGTTACCATTTTCTCTTCATGGTTACCACACCTCAGCATGTACGTCAACAGGGGAAACACCTTATTCTCTGGTATATGGTATGGAGGTTGTCCTATCTATTGAGGTCCAGATCCATTCTTTGAGGATCATGAAGGATGTGGGTTTGAACAAAGATGATTGGATCCAGACTCGACTTGAGCAACTAAATATGATTGATGAGAAAAGGCTTACTGTTGTCTGTCATGGTCAAATGTATCAAAAACGGATGATCAAGGCTTTCAACAAAAAGGTCAGACGTCAAGTATATCAAGTGGGTGATCTAGTAATAAAGTGCATCATACTGCAACAAGGTGATCCCAGGGGCAAATGGACTCCCACATACGAAGGGCCATTTGTGATTGAAAGCATATTTTCCAATGGAGCCATGATTTTAACCACCATGGATGGTGACGACCTTCCTCACCCTGTTAATGCAGACAGAGTGAAAAGATACTACACATAAATAAAGACTCGCTAAGTTGACTGGCCTAAGAAAAAATAAGGGCATCCCGGCGAACCAAAAGGGTTCGGGCAAAAATTAGGGATAAAGGAAAAAAATTGTACACCCGGTAAGTCGAAAACCTGAAAAGGCGGCTTGGGCAAAAAAGGGTTTCCCGGTGGACTGAAAACCCGAAAGGGCGGTCCAGGAAAAGTTATGGATTTGAAGCGTATAACTATGTCCCATTGGATCACCTTGTGATCAGACTTTAGTATCAATTATCAAGCTCAAACGGTACCGATCAATCCAGTCAGCTTCGGACAAGTGGCAAAGTGGTGAGACGCTCAAGGACATAGGGGAAATAGTAGAATTGAAACTCAATGGGATTATTACACATATTTGTTTTCTCTTTGTACACTTTTTTGTATAGTTTTCATTTTCACGACGGTGTTCTCCTACTAGAATGTCAGTCTCTTTGTACAAAAATTCCTGTTATAGGAAAACTTCAAAAAATCAATACAAATCATTTCTTTGAAAGTACAAAACTATTTGTTTTCTATTTTTTTGTTTTGTTTAGCAAAAATGTCCAGTGATTATTTTTTACATATGCATTTGAATATGATTACTATTTACAAATACTTGCATAAGAAACAGAAAGACAGTTACTAATGACTTTAAGAAATGGGGCAAAGTCTAAAAAAGCAATTTGTAGTCCCAACAGTTACTCTTTCCAGCAGGTACAGGGGCATATATGCCATGGGACTAAGTCACCGCTACATCCTTAGTATACGGACCAGTGATGTCTGTGTTCCCCACAGATTAGAAACAACCAGAGTTTTGATCTCCTTCTTCCCCAAGCAGGATTTATCTCCTCCAGCAAAGTTCCTTCAGAGAGCTGAAATCTGCCTTCCCTAGCCAAGTTTTATAATTCCAAATAGTTTATGAAACCTCCTCTCGGGTAGAGTTTATTTCTCTAGCTACGGAAGTTCAGGCCCCAACAAAGTATATTTCTCTACATCGGCAAAATCTTCCAACAAAGCATTATCTCTCTCCACAGAGTTATTTTCAAGCAGAGTCAATCCCCAGCAAGATATCCTCAAACAGAAAGAGGAAATCCCCAGCAAATCATATCCATTTATCATCCTTAGTAGAAACGAAAGATTCGTCTTCCCAATACTCTTCAGCAGCAGTGCGGGATTTACTTTCCCAAACTAAAAAAAATATCGCAAACAGAATTCCATATTCATACCTCATGGCATTCGCATACACATCGCATACCGCATAATCTCATTTATTTTGAGAACATCATTACACAATGCATTTTATACATCATGACATTGCATACGACTAACTCTTCACCTTTTCAGGAAAGATCAAATCAACAAATACCTTTGACTACTTACATGACCTGTCAGTCTTCTCAAAGGCTATGTCTGATGAAGGGCTATTTCAACATCTTCCTCAAAAAGATTTTCTCAAAATACCTTCTTTGGTTTCAGTTAGATCGATACTAAGATCTCTCTGATTTCTATCCCAGTTGAAGATAATCCAAGACTTTTGTCTGGTTCAGTCAAATCGATACTAAGATTTTTTTGATTTCCATTCCAGTCAAAGTTAATCCAAGACCTTCTCTAGTTCAGTTAGATCGATACTAAGATCTCTCTGATTTCTATTCCAGTTGAAGATATTCCAAGACTTTCGTCTGGTTTCGTTGAATCAAGGCTAAGATTTTTCTGATTTCCATTCCAGTCATAGTTAATCCAAGACCTTCTCAGGTTCAGTTAGATCGACACTAAGATCTCTCTGATTTCCATTCCAGTTGAAGATATTCCAAGACTTTTTTCTGGTTCAGTTAAATCGATACTAAGATTTTTATGATTTCCATCCCAGTCAAAGTCAATTAAAGACCTTCTCTGGTTCAGTTAGATTAATACTAAGATCTTTCTGATTTCTATTCCAGTTCAAGAAACTGCAAAGCCTGGAACCCAACCAGATAGCAGTTCACTCTGTCAATTACTATGAAGCTTGGACTCGACCATATAGTAGTACACCTCAAATTCAAGTCACTGAAGCCTGGATTCTGACCAGATAACAGTTTGAGAAGCTGCAAAGCCTGGAGTACGACTAGATAACAGTTTAATCTCATTTCCCCAGTAAGTCGCTGTGAAGCCTGGAATACGACCAGGTAGCAGTCAGCCTTATTATCCTTATCAAGTCACTGTGAAGCCTGGATCCTGACCAGATAGCAGTTCACTTCCATCCCTTCAATTAAGAGATGATTCCCCAGTAGAGTAATGGACAACTGAAGCTCCCAAACTCTATTTCCCAAACAGAGACCGACATTCCTCAGCGGATTCCTCCTCAACCACGGGAATAAGGAATTCCCACAAAGGAATATCTCATGAAGTCAACATTGTTCTAGATGGCATCTTTAAGCCCGTCTCTGATGACTCTCCGTCACGTTCTCTGGATGGAACTTTAAGCCCATCTCCGACGATATTTCTTTATCTTCTCCGAATGGAATCTGTAATCCCATTCCCGATATTATCTACACAGTCAAGTATCATTTCAGATGAGTGCAAATTTCTGGGCACTCTAGTGTTCAATCATCTTCCACCTTCAGATCACGAAAGGAAGACTAGCCAATCTACATCCTCAGGTTTAATAAGAACGAACAGGGGCAGCTATTGTACCCCAAAATTTTCCCTCCCATTTTCACACAAGACATACTTCTAGAGGTCCTCAATTGCTCAAGGTTGACCAAGAATTGATCAGACAAATTTTCCTCCTAAGCATGGGTCTTCCAACTAGGGTTTCAATTTTAAGTAACATGTGTGAGTCCCAAGGATCCCAAATGTTCTCCATTGTCCTAATATGTCCTCAAGATCATCCATGCCAAATTGCATTCCTTGAACAACAAGTTTTCTCAGTCAACTGCTCAAATGCCTAGAAATCAATTGTATTAGGTCAAAAGTCAACGATGGCCCAAATACAGTCAAACTTCAAGATTTTTGGTCAACATCAACATTTTGAAGTAATATCCATCATTTAATCAAGGTTTGATCATGATTCCTCAAGAAATGCTCCTAACTCATCAAAAGTCAAAAATGGCAAATTAGGGTTTCTATAGGAAAAGTCAACCAAACTTTGACCAAGCATAACATTCACATACTTTATCAGAAATTTTTCCACAAAGGCTCATTTTGAAGAGAATCCAATTCCATACAACTTCTCTTCAACCCTCAAGTTCAAGAAATGCCTCAATCAAAAGATACAAGCTCATACATTATAGGTCCTTTCAAAAAGTCAACAAAAACACCTTTTGGGTCAAAACTCCTTACATGAACATGGAAGATCCAATTTAGACAAAACCAAAAAGGTTGTTTAGAGGACATCCTAAGCTCTCTAAAAAGTCCTAGAACACCCTCTTAGGGTTAAAATTGAGAAAGATATGCATTGCTAAAGTTGACCAATTTTTGGAAAAGTGCATGAAGCCAACATTGACCTAACTTGAATTTTTTTCCAAATGGGCCCATGTTTTCATGATTTAAACTTGTCCTTGACATGGACCATGACCCTTGAGCTCAGTCATACATTATTTTATTATTTATACCATTTATTTTGCTATTTTATCCATTAAAATGAAAAATTAAATAAAGTAAATAATCTAAATAATAAAAGATTTGATTGTAAATCTTTTTCTTATCAAATGATGGACAAAACATGCTGGCAAATCAAAAGGAAATCATGAATGAAAGGCAAGATTGGATTTGTTCTAAAAAGGCCAAAAATCAAATATTTGGAAAGAAAATATTTCTCATCAAGGCATGGATATTTTGCTACAATTGTAACCCTAATGTGATTCACTATATGTATACAACAGGTCCAGACCTAATGAAAAGTAGGAAGCTGCCTCTACAAACCCTACAAATTTTCCAAATTTTCTCAAAGAGAGGTGCAACCTATATCACATGATCCAAGCATATTTAATCCATTTCCAGGCACTCCATCTTCCTCCTGAGGTTCCCAAGAAGACAAATCAACCCTCACACACGCCTGAAACAGTCTGAGATTGCCCAACCGAATCTCAAATTTTTTGGTGAAATCTTGGATCTCAAACTCTCACAATAGGCCATATAAATTTTGTTTGAGTTTGTTGTACCCCAAATTTTGACCTAAGATACCATCTCCAATCTGCATCATTGCATTGCAAGGGTTTTGACCTATTTTTATCAATTTTTTTTAAATTATATTAAAATTCATAACTTTTTCAAGTCGAGAGCTGTTTATTTTTTGAACGCTAAGTTTATTAATTGATCAATGTTAAAACAATGTTTATTAATTATTTATTATCTTAAATTTAATAATTGGAATTTATTTTCAGTTATTATATAATTGAAAGATTTATAAATAATATAATAAATATTGGAAAGGAAGTTCATTAATTGATCAACAATGTTATTTAATTATTTATTATCCTAAGTTTAATAGTTGAAATTTATTTTTTCAGTTATTATAATTTAGAGAATTATAAATAATGGAATAGATTGAAGAAAAGTTTATTGATCAAATGATGTTTATTTAATTGTTTATTATTCTGAATTTAAGTAATTGAAATTTATTTTCAGTTATTATATAATTTAAAGAATTATAAACGATAAAATAAATAATTAGAGAGAAGGAAAGAATCAATTGGCAAAATATTAGAATTTTATTCATTTTATTCTAATTGTACAATTGTTGTGTAAATACTGTATTTATTTACAACGTATTTACAATAATAATTTTTACAATGTTTAAAATGAAATAAAAACTATTCTAATTTTTCCTAAATTCCAAATCTTCTATCCAATGCTTCTCTGTTTGTTCATTTAATTTTACCTGCAAAACAATTAAAAGAAAAAGTCAGAAATAAATAAATAATTAAAAGCAAAAAATTAATTTAGTGTTCATCATTAAAAGCAAACGGCTGGAATCAGTTTTACCCTTTTTGCAAATCACGGGATTTCTCCCGGATCACAAAAAGGGGTGAATTTTTATATTCAAAAAAATAAACTGCACAAGTTAAAAGATGCACAAATTCATTTTGTTTTCAAAACTGCATAATTAAAAAATCAATTGCATTTTTAAAAGTCCACTGCATATTTCAAACAGCATATGCATAATCAAATTACATATGCAAGCAAGTGCAACGTAAACCATGCCATGCATATAGGAAGATGCCAAAAAATAGGCTCCTCTACTGTTGCATTGCAAGTCAAAGAGAAGCATACAGTTTTAAAATCAAATATGCAAGCATGAAATCTTTCTATTCCCATCATTTTCCAGCCTATGCAATTTCAGAACAAGTACAGCATACATCATTTTAATGTATCAAATTGTACTAAGAGAGAGAAGAGAGATAGAAGTATGGTTTTGCAGGTTTTGGTTTAGGCAGGAAGAGATACAAAACAAACTGCAGCAGCATCTCATAAGAAATAAGAAAGCATGAAAAAGGAATACAAACAAACTGTTGGAGCAGTAGATGTGCAGAAGGCCAAGAGAATATAGTAAAATATACCAAACCTGTAGCATAAACATCCAAGCCAACTAGCGGATAGAACATAAAACCCCCTTCAAAAATTCAGAGAGTTGAATCTACCCTCAAGCCTCCAACACTCAAAAATTGTCAAAACACAATACAAAACCAGTAACCAAGCTCTCAAAAAGCCAGAACCTGTTATCTCATAAACCAAAACCTTATGGCCTAAACTACAAACCTGCTACCATAACCATTTTTCAAAACCTCAACCATGGCCTAAACCATACACAGCCTGCATTAAAACCATAGCCATTTTCAAACACCATCAACATAAACCATAAACCAGTTTCCATCAACATAAACCATAAACCAGTTTCCATCAACATAAACCATAAACCAGTTTCCATCAACATAAACCATAAACCAGTTTCCATCAACATAAACCATAAACCAGTTTCCATCAACATACATAAAACCAAAAAACCAACATGGCCAAACCAAAAACAAGTAAGAACCTACTGTCCTAAACCATCAAACCTCAAACCATATCAAAACCAATAAACCTGGAAAACCAGTACAACCTTATGGCCTAAAGAACCATAAAACCTGTCAAGACTATGACCTAAAACCATAACCCCTTGCCCATCCAACCAAAGCAAAACCCAGGACAATGCAAACTTTTTATCAAACCAATGTCAAAACATTTCAACAGTAACATATCCAAACACGAAGGCCTCAGATATGTTCATCATTGGCCATTAAAAAGCATACAGTAGCAAGGCGAGAAGAAGAAGAAAAAAAGCTAGTCAAAACAAACATTTCAACAGTAGAATTCAAGCATTTAGAGGAAACATTCAAGCATTCAGAGGCATCATCAGCAAGCAACGAGGCAAACAGGAGTATACGAAGTGAAGTAAAGGAAGAAGAAGAAAAGATATCATAAAGGGTTTTCAACTGTCATCATCAAACCACTAAAAGTGAATCAGAAACGCAAACCAGGAAGCAGAAGCTTCATCACCGCTGTCACCTTGCCGTCAAAGCCCTCCTACGCACTCAACCCTCCTCCTCCATCTCCAGGTAATGATCATCTTTCTTTTCTTTCAATACCTCAAATAATCATGTGAAAAAACGAATAAGAATCAGAATAGGCGAAAACCATGACATGCAGTACCCCCTAGCGAAATAAAAATTGGAATTGTTACCTAATCCGTCGCCGTGGCACTTTTGTGGAGGGAAGAGGAGATTGAGATGCCGGTGGCCTTAGGCTGAGGAAAACGCAGAATCGGGCATGAGAAAGACGAAAGAAGACGAAGTGAGGATGAACAAGCGCCGTTTCTGTGCAAACCCTAATCCTTTTTTCCCTAAACCAAATTATGTTTACCCTAAAACGAAATTGAGAGATGTTTGGACTTAACCCTATTTACCTCCCCTAATCCCAACGAAACTGCTTATACACCCCCCTTCCCTGTCTCTTTGTCTTGGGCCCCTCAGAACCCTTTGGCCCATATAAATTGCTCATCTAACCTTTTTTTTAATACACTTTTTTTCTTCTATTTATTCTTTTTTTAGTTTTTAGAACTATTACTAATTTAGTTTAATTAATTAGTAACTTAATCAAATAGAATAAATTTAATTAAATTTTTTTTAATAATTTTACCTTTTGTTTATTAAGTTTAATTTTAGGTTTATTTAGTAATTTTAAATATTCCCTTTTTTAATTAGGTTTAAGTTAATAACTTTTAAGTCTTAATTTAGTTTAATTATTTAATAACTCTTAAAAAATAATGCCTTATATAAAACTCTAAAAAACATATTATAATAAACTTAAAAAAAACATTTTATTTCTTTTAATTAATTCACTCGTTTTAGTTAATACTAATACAAAAAAAAAACATGAAAAATAGAAACATATAAAAGCCTTAAAAAAACATTTTATCTTTTCTTTAATTAATTCTCTTGCGTTATTAATATTAAAAAAAATATATAAAAAAATGCACGTTCACACCATTTAGTCTTTTATTTAATTGTTATATATCATTATCTGCATAATTTTCTGTCAATTATTTCGTCTTTACTTGTTTATTCCGTTTATGTCTAAATCCAAGGGAAAAACGATTAAATTTGTTGACTTCATGTCCTCAAGTCCGATCACGCAAATATTTTGCATTTCATTAAAGCTTAAGACAATTTTCCCCCAAAACTCAATCTTTTCAAAACTCATACCTTCTAAGCAAAAAATTCGACATTAGGTCGTCGTATCTTCAAAAACCCGTCCGTACCCCTTTTCGGCCAAAATAATTTATTTTTAATCAAACGAACATTTTAATAAACAGATATTTCAAAAGGTTCCTATAGAGTACTATAGATACATTGGGTGCTAATACCTTCCCATTGTATAACCAACCCCCGAACCATAGATCTCTTTTCAAAAACGTCTTGTATTTTTATTACTTTTAAAAGTATTATTTTACATTGCATATTTAGGGTTTTATTTCGCTCTTTCCCCTTTTCCCTTGGAAATAATAAAGCGCGGTAGCGACTCTTGCTTTTGTGAGACGAATTAATCAATAATTCGATCTCCGATTTACCCCGCTACATTTTTTATCGCTACAGAATTGGCGACTCTGCTGGGGAAAGATTGACCTCTTGCTGGTCCATCCCTAAGTGGGTTAAGCCTAATTTGTTTTATCTGTTTTATTATTATTTGATTTGCTTGATTATGTGTTTAAATTGGGGTGTTTGGGTTTTTTGCAAAGGACGAATCCTATACCCGGATTAAGTAACACTTAAGGAATAGGACGGGCGGTACAGTCATGTTAACTTTGAGGGAGTAATCCCGAAAAAGGAGGCATGAGATCCCCCACTCAATGGAAGGCCCTCTTGAACTTAATATTTGTTTACCGAGTAATCGGGAAGACATTATTATTTTCGACCTAGGAGCCCGAGAAGTTGAGGACCGTAGAACCCTAACCCATCTTGGCCTTTTTAGGTGTAGCGCGGAGATTATAACGGAGTAATTCGGAAGTAGTTGTTACGCGATGCTACGCTCGGACGAGTTTCTCTTGAGAATATTGCTAATTATTGAGTAATCAAGACGTTGGTAATATCCGAAGGAGGAATGTAGACTCTGGGAACTCTTAGAACATTGTCTTACAGGTGCGATTGAACCGTTAGTACATACCTTGGGGTGGGCTTCACCCTCGACTCCATTCTGAACGTTGAACCTTTGAACCCCATGTTTGCAAACTTGTGTGTAACTGTTGCATTATCATTCATTCATGCATTCATCAACATTTTTGTAAAAAAAAATTGTTTTTCAAGGAACTTAGGAATGATTTTTGCAGACATCTCAGGTTATTATGGAATTTGGAAGGAGAAACACTCGAAGTTTTAGTTTTAAGGAGCCCGAGATTGAAGAACTGAAGCGTTTGATTCCGAAGATCGAGAACCCGACGGATTTTCAGAAGAAGTATGGGTCCATTATACCTCTCATGAAGCGCAAGATGAAGGAAGGCATTCTTAATACGTTGGTTCAATTCTACGATCCTTTGTACCGATGTTTCACCTTTCCGGATTACCAGTTGATGCCCACCTTAGAAGAGTATTCCTACATACTTGGTTTGCCGATCACCGACTGTGTTCCTTTTTCTGGCTTAGAAGAGGAACCCAAATCTCACGAGATAGCGACCATCACCCACTTGAAGAAGTCAAAGATAGAGGAGAACATGACTACAAAAGGGGGAATCCGAGGTTTGTCTGTGCAGTTTTTGTTGAGGAAAGCTCGTCATTTCGCTAAGATAGAAGATACTATTGCCTTTGAAGACGTCTTTGCTTTACTCGCTTATGGTCTATTCTTGTTCCCTAACGTTGATAAGTTTGTGGATATCAACGCCATCAGAATTTTCTTGATTGGAAATCCGGTCCCTACGCTGCTCGGAGATACCTACTATTCCATCCATTTCCGGAACTCTTATCGAGGAGGGATGATTATTTGTTGTGCACCGTTGTTGTATCAGTGGTATGTTTCGCATCTACCTGGGTCTGATGTTTTCTGGGATCTCGAGAAGGAGCCGCGTTGGGCGCCAAAGATTATGGCTCTCACTCATTTCGACATTGATTGGTATAATCGAGTTTACTATGACGTGAAGATTATCGATAGCTGTGGTGCTTTTCCTAACGTGCCTCTTCTTGGTACGAGAGGTGGAATCAACTATAACCCTGTTATCGCGCGCCGTCAGTTTGGATACCCGGTGAGGGACAGGCCAAACAACATCCATGTGAGTGGTTTCTTTCTACAGGAAGGACAAGATCATCAGGCAGCTAAGAGGGAGATCGAAGGAGCTTGGCGCCACATCCATAGGAAAGGGAGAGATATGTTAGGACATAGGGGTGCCATTTCTTTGGAGCCTTACCTACAATGGGTCCGTGCTAGGGCTTGTGCTCTTAAGATGCCCTATAAACTGGAGAAACCCTTATTCCCTACCGTTGCATCATCATCTGTTGATATCCATATCGAGAATATGGGAGAATACCAAGGAAATCTGGCTAGGATGAAGTCCGAGAGAGATGCTTGGAAAGAAAAGTATAATATGTCTGAATATGAGAATCGAGTCCTGACTCGACAACTAAAGGAAAAGGAGGATTTACTCTTTATTCAAGACGGCTGGTTTATTGATCATGATGAGAAGCTTCGTCAAAAGGATGCTTTACTGAAGAAGTATGCTAGTGAGAGGAAGAGAAAGAAGGAAGGTTCGGTAAGCGTTGCTCTTGTTCCTAATCCGCAGAAGGAAATCATTGATTGACTGGTAGCTGAGAAGAAAGAGATGGAAGACTTTTATGAAGAGAAGATCAAGAAGCTCCGGTTACAGTTGGTGTTTGGTCCTTCATCCGATGTTTTAGAGTGATCTTTAGCTTTTAATTTTATTTTATTAATGTCATTTTGTAAAACCTTGTAAAAGGACTTCATGCTCCGAAGTTGTAATTTACTGCTTTTATTAAGGGCTTCATGCTCCGAAGTTGTAATTTATTGCTTTATTATGGACTTCATGTTCCAAAGTTGTATTTTACTGCTTTTATTATTGGGTTGTTATCCCAAAGTTGTAATTTATTGTTTTGTTATTCCAAAGTTGTAAGTTGTAATTTACTGTTTTTGATTAATGGATTGAGTTTTTGTTATTCCAAATTCCTTTACCATTGATGTATGCAAAATTATCAAAGTTCTTTGAAAAAACTATTAAAATGAATCATCATTTGCATCACATACCATGCATCATCCGACATTCCACTTCACATGTTTTCTAGAGTCTTATCCTTGTTTCTTTTTCCACTCTAAAGGGTTGTCAAGCTGTCTCACCGATACGACACTCGAGCCAATCGTCAGAGGAAGATGGAAGATCTGGAACTGGAAAACCATGAGCTTCGTGGGGAAGTTGCTACCCTTCGTATCGAGATGGAAAAGTTAACTGCGTTAGTGGAAAGTTTGGTGGCTGTTCAGAATCAGCCATCGACTATAGTTGCTGAGATTCAAACTTCAACTCCAGTGGTTTCCGAGATTGTCACCGTTCCAACCTCTGTGACTCAAATTAACTCTCCGCTTCAACATCAGATGCCGAAAGGTTTTCCGTGGGGAATGCCTTACAACTTTGTGCCATAGGGGTATCAGCCTGTCGTACAGCCTTTGTTTCAACCTGCTTTGTCTCTTCCTCAACCAGAGACAACTGCCTTGCCGCCGGTAATCCCGCCTGTAACACCTTTTCTGCAACCGGTAATGACAATTGTCGCTCCTGTGGTCCACTCCGTGCCATACTTGAATGAACCTACTTATCCTGCCGAGCCTGCTGAAAGTTTGGGTCTTTTTGATAGAATGGAAGAGTTTCAGGATCAGTTCCAAGAAATGCAGAAGGAGCTCAGAGCGTTAAAGGGGAAGGATTTGTTTGGGAAGAACACGCATGACCTTTGTTTAGTTCCGAATGTCAAGATTCCAGCAAAATTCAAAGTGCCAGACTTTGAAAGATATAAGGGTGATTCGTGTCCTCGAAGTCATTTGACTATGTACGTGAGAAAGATGTCTACATATTCCGATGATCATGACTTGTTGATTCATTATTTTCAAGACAGTTTGACGGGTGCTGCTCTAAAGTGGTATATGGGTTTAGACAGTATTCGGATCCGCAACTTCAACGATCTTAGTGAAGCTTTTGTCCACCAGTATAAGTATAACGTTGACATGGCGCCGGACAGGGATCAACTCCGGGCGATGTTGCAAAGAGACAGAGAATCTTTTAAGGAATACGCCCAGAGGTGGCGTGAAATTGCTGCTCAAATCTATCCACCTCTTGAGGAGAAAGAGATGACTAAGATATTTTTGAAGACTTTAGGTTCCTTTTACTATGAAAGAATGATCGCCAGCGCACCCAGTGACTTCACCGAAATGGTAAGCATGGGCATGCGGTTAGAGGAAGGGATTCGTGAAGGGCGTTTGGTTAAAGAAGGAAGTCCGTCTAGTAGTACTAAGAAGTTTGGAAGTGTTTTCCCGAAAAGAAAAGAGCAGGATGTCAGCGCTTTGTTCCCGGGTAGACCTAGGAGAGGTTACTCTCACGTTGCAGCAGTCACTCCGGCTGTCCGCCCAGCTTTGATGACCCCAGCTCATCAAACCCCACCAACTCAACAACGGCCATTTCAGCAGCAGCCTCGACAACAGGCTTATCCATTCAACAATCAGAACCGTTCACCAAGAAAACCGCAGTTCGATGCCATTCCTATGACTTATACTGAATTGTTCTCTGCTCTTATCAGAAAGAATCTCATAACGACAAAGCCTCCTCCTGTCACACCGAACAGTACTTCTCTGTGGTATAAGGCGGATCCGTTTTGTGAATATCATCAAGGGTCGCCGGGGCACAACCTTGAAAACTGTTTTGCTTTAAAGGCGGACGTGCAGAGATTGATTAAGAATGGTATCTTGTCTTTCAAGGATGTTAATCCAAATGTTAGAGATAATCCCTTGCCTCGACATGGGGCAGCATCAGTGAATATGGTGGAAGGTTGTCCGGGGAAGTTTCGAGTTTTTCAAGTTGAACACATAAGAGAGTCGTTGATCAGGTTACATCAGAGTTTGAGAAGACTTGCCTTTGTTAGGCATCAGCATGATTATGATGTTTGTGAGTTTTGTTCAAGGGAGGTTGATTGCCCCATTGTGAAGGAGGATATTCAAAAGTTGTTAGACCAAAGAGTTATCACTATTACATATGACAGAGATCCGGAGGATGAAGTGAATGTTATCATACCACAATTCAATTTGCCTGAATCAGTAGAGATCGTTTACGATAGTCATACTGCACCTGTTGATCCTTTGATTATTTGCCCACCTGGTCCTGTGCCTTACAACTCAGACCAAGCTGTGCCGTACAAGTATAATGCCACAATGATTGAGAATGGGGTAGAAGTCCCTATACCAACAAGACCATCTTTTGTTAACATTGCTGATGTGAGTAAAGTTACGAGAAGTGGATGTGTCTTTGCAGCAGTACCTTTGAAGAGACCAGAAGTTCAAGTTAGGAGGCCCATACCTGCAGAAATTCCAGTGAGAAATGTTGAACCAAGGGTTGAGATAGGCCGATCCAATGAACCTATACCTCGCCCTGAGGATGATGAGATTCTGAAGCTTATCAAGAGAAGTGAATATAAGATTGTGGACCAACTTTGGCAAACTCCTTCCAAGATTTCTTTGCTTGCTTTACTGAGAGATTCTGGTGCCCATAGAGAAGCTTTGATGAAGGTCTTGGACCAGGCGTTCGTGGATCATGATGTGACGGTTGACCAATTTGATGGAATTGTGGGAAATATTACTTCGTGTAACAATCTTGGTTTTAGTGATGAAGAACTCCCGGAGGAGGGGAGAAACCATAATATGGCTTTGCATATCTCAGTAAGTTGTGGAAATGATACCTTATCAAGTGTGTTGGTGGATACAGGTTCGTCGTTGAATGTGATGCCCAAGACTACATTATCTCGGCTCTCATATCCAGGTGCTCCTATGAGACCTAGTGGAGTAATTGTCAAAGCGTTTGATGGTTCTAGGAAGACTGTCATTGGTGAAGTGCATCTCCCTATAGTAATTGGTCCTCATACTTTTCAAATCACTTTCCAAGTAATGGATATTCGTGCTGCCTACAGTTGCTTATTGGGTCGTCCATGGATACATGATGCAGGGGCAGTCACCTCCACGCTCCATCAGAGACTGAAGTTTGTGAGGCATGGGAAGCTAGTAATGATCGGTGGAGAGCAGGCTATGGTGGTAAGCCATTTATCATCCTTCTCTTTTATTGATGCTGATGAGGATGTTGGAACCCAGTTCCAAGGTCTATCTGTTGCTAAGAATGAAGTGAAGAAGCAAGGGGCATCCATTTCTTCTTTTGAGGATGCGCGACGAGTGGTGGAAAGTGGTTCGACCGAAGGATGGGGCCAGGTGTTGACTTTGCCCGAGAACAAATCTGGAGAAGGTCTTGGTTTTCGTCCCGTGTCTGCGAGAGTCAAGCAGGAGGTGGTTGCTCGTCCAATTCAGGAGGTTTTCCGAAGCGCTGGTTTTATCCATCCGACTCCTCCTGAGGTTGATGCTATCATAGAAGACGATTCCGAGGAAGATTTGCCCGATTTTGTGACGCCTGGATTGGCTTGCCAAAACTGGATAGCTGTTGATGTTCCTGTTGTGATGCACATTTCCGAGTAATGTTTTGTTTTGTTTTTTGAAAAAATTCGCTCTGCCCAAGGCGAAAAGTATTTTGTGTCGGGCTATGAAAAATAATTCCTTTTGCTCTGCCCAAGGCAAAAGAGAAATGTCTGGGCTCTTTGTTTCAAGTATTTCCCTTCAATGAATAAAATTGTTATTTTGTCCACTACTGTTTTATTTTTCACTTTTTCTGGGAAATAGCAATGAAAATTAATTGGTAGTAATAGGAAAATATAATAACCTTTTATTTTATTTGCACAAATCGATTTCTAAAATAAAGCATAATCATATGTGCAGATTAATCCATGACTTAACCATCGAAAACAATGATCCTATGCCCTCTCCCAACTTTGAATTCCCTGTGTTCAAAGTCGAAGAAGAGGATAGTGAAGAGATTCCTGTTGAAATTTCCCATTTGCTTGAGCATGATGAAAAGATTATCCAGCCATTTGAAGAGCCTGTAGAGTTGATCAATTTGGGTGATGAAGAAGATAGAAAGGAAGTCAAATTCGGAGCATTGCTTATCCCGGAAGTCAAAGAGAAAATGTTGGAGCTTCTCAAAGAGTATGTTGATGTGTTTGCTTGGTCCTACCAAGATATGCCGGGTTTGGACAACGATATTGTGGAGCATCGTTTACCGTTGAGACCTGAATGTCCGCCGATCAAGCAGAAGTTAAGAAGGACTCGTCCCGATATGGCTGACAAGATTAAAGAAGAAGTTCAAAAGCAGATTAATGCAGGTTTCCTTGTTACATCGGTCTATCCTCAGTGGTTAGCCAATATAGTTCTTGTTGCAAAGAAAGATGGCAAAGTGCGAATGTGTGTAGACTATAAAGATCTGAACAGAGCTAGCCCAAAGGATGACTTCCCATTACCGCACATTGACGTATTGGTCGACAGTACCGCCAAGTTCAAAGTCTTTTCTTTCATGGACGGTTTCTCTGGTTACAATCAAATCAAGATGGCACCAGAAGATATGGAGAAGACCGCTTTCATTACACCTTGGGGAACATTTTGCTATCGGGTTATGCTGTTTGGTTTGAGGAATGCTGGTGCAACATACCAAAGGGCCATGACTGCTTTGTTCCATGACATGATGCATAAGGAGATAGAAGTGTATGTGGATGACATGATTGCCAAATCACAGACTGAGGAAGATCATTTGGAACATTTGTTGAAGTTATTCCAGCGCTTGAGAAAGTATAAACTCCGTCTGAATCCCAACAAGTGCACTTTTGGTGTTCGTTCTGGAAGACTTCTGGGTTTCATTGTCAGTCAGAAAGGTATTGAAGTAGATCCTGATAAAGTCAAAGCTATTCGGGAAATGCCCGCACCCAATACGGAAAAACAAGTAAGAGGATTCCTTGGGAGACTGAACTATATTTCCAGATTTATATCTCATATGACTTCTACCTGTGGGCCGATTTTCAAGCTTCTCCGAAAGAACCAAGGATGTGTGTGGACAGAAGATTGTCAGAGAGCTTTTGATAACATCAAAGAATATTTGCTTGAACCTCCCATTTTGATTCCTCCGGTGGAAGGAAGACCTTTGATTATGTACCTGACTATATTGGAAGATTCCATGGGATGTGTGCTTGGTCAACAAGATGAGACTGGAAGAAAGGAACATGCCGTATACTATCTGAGTAAGAAATTCACAGACTGTGAGTCTCGATACTCATTGCTTGAGAAAACCTGTTGTGCTTTAGCTTGGGCTGCTCGCCGTCTGCGCCAGTATATGATTAACCACACCACTTGGTTGATCTCCAAAATGGATCCGATCAAGTATATCTTTGAGAAGCCCGCCTTATCTGGAAGAATAGCCCGTTGGCAGATGTTGTTATCTGAATATGACATTGAGTATCACACTCAGAAAGCAATCAAAGGGAGTATTTTAGCCAACCATTTGGCTCACCAACCAATTGACGATTATCAATCCATCAAGTTTGATTTCCCAGATGAAGATGTTATGTACCTGAAAGCTAAAGATTGTGAAGAGCCGTTACCTGAAGAAGGACCTGATCCCGAATCCCATTGGGGTTTAATATTCGACGGAGCTGTGAATTCCTATGGAAATGGAATTGGGGCAATCATCATCACTCCCCAAGGTACTCATATCCCGTTCACGGCGAGATTGAAGTTTGACTGCACGAACAACATGGCTGAATATGAGGCATGTATTTTGGGTCTCGAAGAAGCAGTGGATCTAAGGATTAAGATTCTTGATATTTACGGAGATTCGGCATTGGTAATTAATCAAATCAAAGGAGAATGGGAGACTCGTCATCCTGGTTTGATCCCTTACAGAGACTATGCTAGAAGATTGTTAACCTTCTTCAGCAAAGTGGATTTACATCATATCCCTAGAGATGAGAACTAAATGGTTGATGCTTTAGCTACTTTGTCTTCAATGTTTCAAGTAAATGGTTGGAACGATGTGCCTACAATCCGGGTTATGCGCCTTGACAGACCTGCTCATGTGTTCTCAGTAGAAGAGGTCCCCGATGACAAACCGTGGTTCTATGACATTAAACGTGTTCTTCAAACTCAAGAGTACCCGCCTGGGGCATCCAATAAAGATAGGAAGACGTTGAGAAGATTAGCAAGCAGTTTCTTCCTCAATGAAGAAGTTTTGTATAAGAGGAATTACGACATGGTCTTGCTCAGATGTGTAGAAAGACATGAAGCAGACATGCTGATGCAAGAAGTACATGAAGGATCCTTTGGCACTCATGCCAACGGACATGCGATGGCTAAAAAGATATTGAGAGCTGGTTACTATTGGATGACAATGGAATCTGATTGCTGCAAATATGTGAAGAAATGTAATAAATGCCAGATTTATGCGGACAAGATACATGTGCCACCGACCCTCCTCAACGTTATCTCCTCACCTTGGCCTTTCTCTATGTGGGGAATTGATATGATTGGAATGATTGAACCCAAAGCTTCAAATGGTCATCGTTTCATCTTGGTAGCGATCAATTATTTTACTAAATGGGTGGAAGCAGCATCTTATGCTAATGTAACCAGACAGGCGGTAGTCAGATTTATCAAGAATCAGATCATTTGTCGATACGGCATCCCGAGCAAGATCATCACTGATAATGGTTCGAATTTGAATAACAAGATGATGAGAAAGCTTTGTGAAGAGTTCAAGATCGAACATCATAATTCTTCTCCTTACAGACCGAAGATGAATGGAGTTGTTGAAGCTGCTAACAAGAATATTAAGAAGATTGTCCAGAAGATGGTGGTAACTTATAAAGATTGGCATGAAATGCTTCCGTTTTCTCTGCATGGATACCGTACTTCAGTTCGAACTTCAACCGGCGCAACCCCATTTTCCCTGGTTTATGGTATGGAAGCAGTACTCCCCGTGGAGGTTGAGATTCCGTCTCTGAGAGTGTTGATGGAAGCTAAACTTTCTGAGGCTGAATGGTGTCAAAGTAGATGTGATCAGTTGAATTTAATTGAAGAAAAGAGATTGACAACTTTGTGTCACAGTCAATTATATCAGCAGAGAATGAAGAAGGCTTTTGATAAGAAGGTTTGACCGTGCGAGTTCAGAGAAGGTGACCTTGTGCTCAAGAAGATATTATCTTTCCAACCTGATTCTAGGGGCAAGTGGGCTCCGAACTATGAAGGACCGTATATCGTTAAGAGAGTTTTCTCTGGAGGTGCTTTGATTCTCACCAGTATGGACGGTGAAGAACTCCCGCGTCCCATGAACGCCGATGCAGTCAAGAAATATTTCGCTTAGGTTTGAGTTGATAGTTTGATAAGTTGAAAACCCGAAGGGGCGGCTTAGGCAGGCTTTTGGTCAGACCAGTCCTGGCACTTGAGCATATTTCGGAATTTGAAGTTGTTAGGGAGAATAGTGGTCATGGTTTTTTGTGTAACCTTTTTATTTCATGTACTATTTCCCAAACTTTTATAAACCGTTGGAGTCGCATTGTTAGCGAACTACCATATTATTAATGAAATTTGAGCATTTACCTTTTGTGGGCAAAATTTTAATTTTTATGGAAATACTTGAAACAAATTTATTTAAAGTATTCTTATTTTAAAAATGTGTCGTGAATAACGAAAGGAATATTAACAGTTGTTCCAAGGATGGTCAAGCCATGAAATGCGAAACAATACAGTAATTTTATCCTTTCTTGATGAACATGTTTCATTTCAAAATCGTCATTGAGGTGTTGGTTGTGTAAGCTTGTGTTTCTGGTGGTACTAAGTTTGGTGACTCCCCAGTTGTTCCAGTTAAGATTTGTTTCAGTTATCTTTATTTGGGAGATTTCTTAAGTGCGGTACGCTTCGTCTCATGCCAGTGGTCTATTGGTATTGCAAGATTGGATTTGAGTACTTTTCTCCTCAGAAGACTTGGCCTCATAGCGTGTTACGCTCCGACGTTGCTGTGTGGTTCCAGTTCCAGTTATTTTCTGTATTTTTTTCAAGATTGGCCGAGTATCTATCTTTTTGTGACATCTTATCGTCTTCAGGATATTCCTTCTGTTCGTTTTGTCAGCATAACATTCATTTATTCATTCACACTTATATCACGCACGCATATTCACATTTGCCGTTGACTTTTGGGTTACTTTGTTTATTAAGACAATGTACATGTTTCTTTCCAAGTAGAAGGTTAGCTTAGGCAGAAAATGTGTTTCCTTTCTAAATTCCCCAACTGAGCTAATCCTCATGGATGATTTTGATTCAGCCTACCTTGTCCATTTCTGGATAGGATGAACTCCCCGATCAAGTCACTCCCTCATTGGGTGGGATCTTGTTTGACTGTTTTCTCTCTGGTTATTCCTGGATGAAGTTGTTGTCTCTTGCATAGGCTATCTCATTGATTTTCCCCAGTGAAATCGCGACCTAGACGGATGGTGCATTTATTTTGCACGTTTAAGTATGTGATCTCCTCGGGAAGGATTGATTCATGATTCTCTTTGACGAAGATTTTATTCTCTGCCAGTTGTCATCACATTTTCCTTTTGAGTTATTTTCGGAAAACGACAAGCGGCAGCTCTTCATGAGCAACTTGTGCGTTATTATTATTTTCGGAAAACGACAAGCGGCAGCTCTTCACGAGCAACTTGTGCGTCATTATTATCTTCGGAAAACGACAAGCGGCAGCTCTTCACGAGCAACTTGTGCGTCATTATTATCTTCGGAAAACGACAAGCGGCAGCTCTTCACGAGCAACTTGTGCGTCATTATTATCTTCGGAAAACGACAAGCGGCAGCTCTTCTTGAGCAACTTGTGCGTTATTATTATCTTTGGAAAACGACAAGCGGCAGCTCTTCATGAGCAACTTGTGCGTTATTATTATCTTCGGAAAACGACAAGCGGCAGCTCTTCACGAGCAGTTTGTATGTTATTATTATTCTGGAAAACGGAAAGTGGCAGTCTCTTTATTTGAGCAACTTGTACGTTATTTTTCTTCTGGAATACAGCAAGCGGCAGCTTCTTTATTTGAGCAGCTTGTATGTTATGGGTATTTTCTTGGAAAACAGCAAGTGGCGGCTCCTTTATTTGAGCAGCTTGTATGTTATTGACATCCCTGGACGACAGCAAGTGGCAGCCTCTTTATTTGAGCAGCTTGTATGTCATATTTTTTGGACGACAACAAGTGGCAGCCTCTTTATTTGAGTAGCTTGTATGTCATAATATTTTTGGCAAGACAACAAGTGGCAGTTTCTTTATTTGAAGAACTTGCGTATCTACAATCTTATTCTTTCAGCATTAATGAGTATATCCCCGGAAAATCTCGCAGAGAAGTTTGTCATGAATCATTACCTTCAGAAGTCGGTAATCCATTATCAGCAAAATTGATACATCTTTTGCCTATCTTTGACCTTGAGTTGCGAACTCACTGTTATTTTTGGGTCGATAATCTGTTTGTATGGCCTATGCAAAATGCCTTCTTTGTTAGGGTCAGAGGTCGTATTCCCTTAATTTTATTCGCTGTCAGGAGTCTGTCGTTTGAAGTCGATAGCTCGTTTCCCCAGTAGTGTATAATCCATGTCTCTGTGTTTTGCTGGTGTTTGATTTCTCCAGCATTGTCTTGTTTCATACAATATCTTTCTCTGTGAATTCAATCACTGCATTCATATCAAACATAATGGCGGTATCTTAGAGCAAAATTTGTGTATTATGTATTTAAGTACCTTCAATCCCGTCGAAACGAAGATTTTAATCTTCATATCTCCGGATAGAAGAAACTTAAATAGGGGCAGATGTTGTACCCCAAATTTTGACCTAAGATATCATCTCCAATCTGCATCATTGCATTGCAAGGGTTTTGACCTATTTTTATCAATTTTTTTTAAAGCAGATTAAAATTCATAACTTTTTCAAGTCGAGAGCTGTTTATTTTTTGAACGCTAAGTTTATTAATTGATCAATGTTAAAACAATGTTTATTAATTATTTATTATCTTAAATTTAATAATTGGAATTTATTTTCAGTTATTATATAATTGAAAGATTTATAAATAATATAATAAATATTGGAAAGGAAGTTCATTAATTGATCAACAATGTTATTTAATTATTTATTATCCTAAGTTTAATAGTTGAAATTTATTTTTTCAGTTATTATAATTTAGAGAATTATAAATAATGGAATAGATTGAAGAAAAGTTTATTGATCAAATGATGTTTATTTAATTGTTTATTATTCTGAATTTAAGTAATTGAAATTTATTTTCAGTTATTATATAATTTAAAGAATTATAAACGATAAAATAAATAATTAGAGAGAAGGAAAGAATCAATTGGCAAAATATTGGAATTTTATTCATTTTATTCTAATTGTACAATTGTTGTGTAAATACTGTATTTATTTACAACGTATTTACAATAATAATTTTTACAAAGTTTAAAATGAAATAAAAACTATTCTAATTTTTCCTAAATTCCAAATCTTCTATCCAATGCTTCTCTGTTTGTTCATTTAATTTTACCTGCAAAACAATTAAAAGAAAAAGTCAGAAATAAATAAATAATTAAAAGCAAAAAATTAATTTAGTGTTCATCATTAAAAGCAAACGGCTGGAATCAGTTTTACCCTTTTTGCAAATCACGGGATTTCTCCCGGATCACAAAAAGGGGTGAATTTTTATATTCAAAAAAATAAACTGCACAAGTTAAAAGATGCACAAATTCATTTTGTTTTCAAAACTGCATAATTAAAAAATCAATTGCATTTTTAAAAGTCCACTGCATATTTCAAACAGCATATGCATAATCAAATTACATATGCAAGCAAGTGCAACGTAAACCATGCCATGCATATAGGAAGATGCCAAAAAATAGGCTCCTCTACTGTTGCATTGCAAGTCAAAGAGAAGCATACAGTTTTAAAATCAAATATGCAAGCATGAAATCTTTCTATTCCCATCATTTTCCAGCCTATGCAATTTCAGAACAAGTACAGCATACATCATTTTAATGTATCAAATTGTACTAAGAGAGAGAAGAGAGATAGAAGTATGGTTTTGCAGGTTTTGGTTTAGGCAGGAAGAGATACAAAACAAACTGCAGCAGCATCTCATAAGAAATAAGAAAGCATGAAAAAGGAATACAAACAAACTGTTGGAGCAGTAGATGTGCAGAAGGCCAAGAGAATATAGTAAAATATAGCAAACATGTAGCATAAACATCCAAGCCAACTAGCGGATAGAACATAAAACCCCCTTCAAAAATTCAGAGAGTTGAATCTACCCTCAAGCCTCCAACACTCAAAAATTGTCAAAACACAATACAAAACCAGTAACCAAGCTCTCAAAAAGCCAGAACCTGTTATCTCATAAACCAAAACCTTATGGCCTAAACTACAAACCTGCTACCATAACCATTTTTCAAAACCTCAACCATGGCCTAAACCATACACAGCCTGCATTAAAACCATAGCCATTTTCAAACACCATCAACATAAACCATAAACCAGTTTCCATCAACATAAACCATAAACCAGTTTCCATCAACATAAACCATAAACCAGTTTCCATCAACATAAACCATAAACCAGTTTCCATCAACATACATAAAACCAAAAAACCAACATGGCCAAACCAAAAACAAGTAAGAACCTACTGTCCTAAACCATCAAACCTCAAACCATATCAAAACCAATAAACCTGCAAAACCAGTACAACCTTATGGCCTAAAGAACCATAAAACCTGTCAAGACTATGACCTAAAACCATAACCCCTTGCCCATCCAACCAAAGCAAAACCCAGGACAATGCAAGATTTTTATCAAACCAATGTCAAAACATTTCAACAGTAACATATCCAAACACGAAGGCCTCAGATATGTTAATCATTGGCCATTAAAAAGCATACAGTAGCAAGGCGAGAAGAAGAAGAAAAAAAGCTAGTCAAAACAAACATTTCAACAGTAGCATTCAAGCATTTAGAGGAAACATTCAAGCATTCAGAGGCATCATCAGCAAGCAACGAGGCAAACAGGAGTATACGAAGCGAAGTAAAGGAAGAAGAAGAAAAGATATCATAAAGGGTTTTCAACTGTCATCATCAAACCACTAAAAGTGAATCAGAAACGCAAACCAGGAAGCAGAAGCTTCATCACCGCTGTCACCTTGCCGTCAAAGCCCTCCTACGCACTCAACCCTCCTCCTCCATCTCCAGGTAATGATCATCTTTCTTTTCTTTCAATACCTCAAATAATCATGTGAAAAAACGAATAAGAATCAGAATAGGCGAAAACCATGACATGCAGTACCCCCTAGCGAAATAAAAATTGGAATTGTTACCTAATCCGTCGCCGTGGCACTTTTGTGGAGGGAAGAGGAGATTGAGATGCCGGTGGCCTTAGGCTGAGGAAAACGCAGAATCGGGCATGAGAAAGACGAAAGAAGATGAAGTGAGGATGAACAAGCGCCGTTTCTGTGCAAACCCTAATCCTTTTTTCCCTAAACCAAATTATGTTTACCCTAAAACGAAATTGAGAGATGTTTGGACTTAACCCTATTTACCTCCCCTAAGCCCAACGAAACTGCTTATACACCCCCCTTCCCTGTCTCTTTGTCTTGGGCCCCTCAGAACCCTTTGGCCCATATAAATTGCTCATCTAACCTTTTTTTTAATACACTTTTTTTTTCTATTTATTCTTTTTTTAGTTTTTAGAACTATTACTAATTTAGTTTAATTAATTAGTAACTTAATCAAATAGAATAAATTTAATTAAAACATTTTTAATAATTTTACCTTTTGTTTATTAAGTTTAATTTTAGGTTTATTTGGTAATTTTAAATATTCCCTTTTTTAATTAGGTTTAAGTTAATAACTTTTAAGTCTTAATTTAGTTTAATTATTTAATAACTCTTAAAAAATAATGCCTTATATAAAACTCTAAAAAACATATAATAATAAACTTAAAAAAAAACATTTTATTTCTTTTAATTAATTCACTCGTTTTAGTTAATACTAATACAAAAAAAACATGAAAAATAGAAACATATAAAAGCCTTAAAAAAACATTTTATCTTTTCTTTAATTAATTCTCTTGCGTTATTAATATTAAAAAAAATATAAAAAAATGCACGTTCACACCATTTAGTCTTTTATTTAATTGTTATATATCATTATCTGCATAATTTTCTGTCAATTATTTCGTCTTTACTTGTTTATTCCGTTTATGTCTAAATCCAAGGGAAAAACGATTAAATTTGTTGACTTCATGTCCTCAAGTTCGATCACGCAAATATTTTGCATTTCATTAAAGCTTAAGACAATTTTCCCCCAAAACTCAATCTTTTCAAAACTCATACCTTCTAAGCAAAAACTTCGACATTAGGTCGTCGTATCTTCAAAAACCCGTTCGTACCCCTTTTCGGCCAAAACAATTTATTTTTAATCAAACGAACATTTTAATAAACAGATATTTCAAAAGGTTCATATAGAGTACTATAGATACATTGGGTGCTAATACCTTTCCATTGTATAACCAACCCCCGAACCATAGATCTCTTTTCAAAAACGCCTTGTATTTTTATTACTTTTAAAAGTATTATTTTACATTGCATATTTAGGGTTTTATTTCGCTCTTTCCCCTTTTTCCTTGGAAATAATAAAGCGCAGTGGCGACTCTTGCTTTTGTGAGACGAATTAATCAATAATTCGATCTCCGATTTACCCCGCTACATTTTTTATCGCTACAGAGTTTATATTTGTGTTGCTAATGATGTTTGCTGGATTTTTGACGTATTACATGAGACTATAGGGCCTAGAATCACACATTGCCATGGATGACCGCCGTTAGGGTTTTAGATTTGAACCCTACGATGTAGGAGGAATTAGACATTTTTGAGGCCAGATTCATGATCAGCGGATCTTTTTAAGTCAATTTGCATACTTTGTTTTTTTGTTTGGCCACTTTTTCAGGTGACCCCACCGGAGAAGATGGTAGAAACCACCGGCTCCGGTGGTTGGACTGGCCGATCTTCAGTCAGCTAGCTTGCGTGGCAGGAGGAAAACATTCCATTGGTTGGATTCAAATGACTCTCCCTCTCTCCGTGCCTGATTGGACCATTTAAAATACAGGGGCCCCACTTACTGGCGCGTGTTTAAAAAACTCAGCAGTCGTCCTTGTTTTATATTATATATTTTTGTTTTGATTATATGTATGAATGAGCAGGCAGCTCAGATGGCAAGGCGTTGTACATGTAGGAGGTCAGGGGTTCGACCCTTGCCCCATGCATATTATTTTTCTGAATTGTTACCTGCAGATTCAGTGGTTCCACACCTCAGGCGCGCATCATGCACTCTAACATCTCATCCATCAGATTACTCATCCTCCAGATCCAATGTTTCAGGTAACTGGAGACCATGGTGGACATCCCAGCAAGCCACACCACTGAATCAGGCGCAAGGGTCTGGGCCAACAAAATTTAGGCCCTGGAAATTCAACAGCTCCACCCCTCAATTGGGTTTCTCACCCCCTTCAGGTCCATTTCTCAATTTCTTTATTCCTTTTATTTAGTTTATGTTTTTTTAGTTTATTCTTTTTTTTAAATAGTAAAAATCATAAATCATAAAAAATAGGATTTAGAGTTTTTCTTATTAAAACTATTTTTTTTTGCAAATTAATTTAATTAAATTTTAACCTTTTTTAATTTAAAATTAGTTAGAAATTAGGTTAAACTTCTAATTTTTTTCATAAAATACAAAAAATATTTTAAAGAACAATTAGATTTTTTAAGGTTTAGAACTTTTTCCCGTCTCAATTTTTGCGCGTCATTACTTTTTTTCATACGATTATTTTTTATCATTTATGTAACTGCGCCCGGTTTGTAATAGCTAAATTAGCATTTTTATTTCCGCACTTTTCTTTTTCAGTCATTATTTATGTGTCTACACCAAAGCACTGTAATAGCGTAGGGACTTTTATTTCTCCCTTTATATCTTCTTATATGCCTGTATATAAATTGTTAGTAACTTAGGCGTGCATGACAAGATTAAATAAAATAATCGTTAGGTCACTAATTGTAAGATAAATATAACTAAAAAAACACATTGTGGCACACTTGCATCCTTAGGGTATAACTCACTTGGTTGCCTCGGAAAACAATGGTCATGTCCCTCGAACGTAGGGATATCTTAGCAAATACCCTCAATCTAAAGGTCATCATAAAGATCATAGTCCCTTAACGTCCCTCAAGTTGCACAGAGAAGTGATCTTGTCCCTTGATGTTGCCTATATGATGACAGTCCCTTCGAAATGCTAAGGTATCCTTACATGTTGCCTTCAATGACCATAACGTCCCTTTCAATAGTCCATTAACATCCGACGATAGGGCTACCTACTCACTAATAGTAGGATAGCATTATCTAAAGGAAAGGATGGAAAGAACGTCCTTTTTCGAGTAGGTAGATACTTCTTAAATACTTGCTCAAAAAACAACTTTTTACACTTACACCCTTTCAAACTTCTTTTCAAAAAACGCTTTATCACACTCTTGAGAACTGATACAAGAGTTACCATAAAGCAAACAAAAACTTTCAAAACACACAAACACCAAAAATTTTCAAAAATGAGCAAGTACCTAAGAGACCGTGGAAAACCACAGATGGAAAGGGTGCTAACACCTTCCCTTTCCATAATCTACCCCCCTTACTCAGAAAACCTCGAAAAAGGTCTTTTTATGTTCTTTTCACCCTTTCCTTTGTTTGATAAAAGAAAAGTCGGTGGCGACTCTTTCTTGCCGCAACATTTGCAAATACAAACACAAAAGTGATATTAACAGTCGGTTCTGCCACCGTATCACAATATCAAATCTGTTTATCATGCCCAAGCTCGTATAAACCTCTGACGATACCCCTGAACATCATCCTCGTAGTTAAACACAATGCCCTGGATAAGCATATCGTGGGGACCATCCCTTCAAGCATAGCCAAATTTTCGCAGAGCCAGAGAAGGATTATAAGTTATGCCTCCCTTAATGCCAAGTAGTAGGACATTAGGGAATTCCCTACAGCGGTCAATGATGGAAATATCTCTCATAGATCGGGAATACCAGAGAATATCCGAGTGAGAAAGCGACATTATCCTTCGTGACCAGCCCAAACTTTCTTCATTCTTTAATATTGATTTAGGGAGGTGTGAAATAAACCACCTTGGCAGCAATGACAAGTAACACTTAAGAATCCCTTTTCTCTTCATGGTGCGAGTGTGGAGGGTATACAAGATGTCTCCGAGTAGAGTAGGCACATGGTTATGAGAGAGGAAAACCTTGATAGCATTCACATCTATGAGTAAGTCTGGATTAGGGAACAACACTAAACCATAGATTAGAAGGTCCAGAACCTCCTCAAAAGCCTGGAAATCCAAATCATCCCAAAACAACTGAGCCTTCTCCAATAGGAATTTGACTAGGAATCCCTTGACTCTACTTCTTGTTTCCCAGTTGGACACAATATCTGACCTTTTCAGATGCAAAGCTGCTGCAATGACTTCTGGCTTGGGAGCTTCTCCTAAACTGGTGAAAGGCGTCTGATCAAGAATAGGTATACCCAATATTTGAGAGAACTCTTCCATGGTGGGCACCAACTGATAATATGGAAAGGTGAAGCAATGGTGCATATGGTCAAAGAATTGAAAGAGTACACTCATCATCTTCTCATCAAAACCCGAGGTAACCATATTGAGAAGTCGACCATAGTTCTTGGTAAATGATGAAGTCTTGGGAACCCTTTGAAATGACCTGGACGAACCGTCATCTTCTAATGAAATATCAATGAAGTCACCACCGAACGTCTTTTATCCCGCCAAGAGGAAAAGGTAAACATCGAGAAAACCTGAAGAGGGAGAAATCACGGTCTTTTGACCGAGAGATCAGGTAAGGGAGTCTGTTACGCGAGGGGAAGGTATTAGCACCCCACACGCCCGTAGTACTCTATGGTATCCACTCTTGTTGTCTAATCTAATGGGTGTGGTCAAAACCTATGTCTATGGCTTAAAGCTAAAAAGGGAATGCATGCGAAAGAAAGAAAAAGAAAACAATGTAGGGAAAATAATAATTATGTATGTATGCTCGATTGGGCCCTACCCCAATGCCTACGTATCTCTTTTAAGGAATCAGAGCAGCCGTAGTTCGGCTCATATATTCTGGTTTGTTTGTGTTTTTTAGTTAAGACAACAAAAACAGTCAAGATGGCAAAACATCAGATAAAACAACAAACAAATGAGATGGTAAAACATCGTCTAAATAATAACAAAGTAACATGTCAAAGATGGCGAAACACCAAATGATAAAACATCACACCTAACAATGACATTGAAAATTAAAGTAGGATAACAAACATGTGTGATGGCGAAACATCGGCTTCAAACAAGTGTGCGATGGAGAAACATCGGCTATAAGATAACAAGGTATCATGGCAAAGATGGCGAAACATCAATAAACTGGATGACAAAACATCACACCTAACAATGATATTGAGAACCAAAGTAGGATAACAAACATGTGCGATGGCGAAACACTGGCTTCAAACAAGTGTGCGATGCTGAAACATCGGCTATAAGATAACAAGGTATCATGGAAAAGATGGTGAAACATCAATAAACTGGATGACAAAACATCACACCTAACAATGATATTGAGAACCAAAGTAGGATAACAAATATCAGCTTCAAACAAGTGTGCAATGGCGAAACATCGGCTATAAGATAACAAGGTATCATGGCAAAGATGGCGAAACATCAACAAACCATGTTGACAAAACATCACACCTAACAATGATATTGAGAACCAAAGTAAGATAACAAACATGTGCGATGGCGAAACATCGGCTTCAACCAAGTATGTGATGGTGAAACATCGGCTAAAAGATAACAAGGTATCATGGTAAAGATGGCGAAACATCAATAAACCAGGTTTAAAAACAAAGTCAAGAGGCGCATAAACAAATAAGATGGATTTATATCTTTTACCTTGAAGAAGGGTTTGAGTTTATTAGAAGTGTTTTAGGATTTTCCAAGAAAATAATTTTTGTTTTAAGATGCAAAATGCAAAGGAAGGAAAAACTACTAAGGGAAACTAGCCTAGCACTATCCCTAGTGTTATCATACAATGACTGACCCTAAGGTTGAGGATAAAGGAAACTCCTACCCTATGCTAGCATACATGGATTCCTACCTTAATTAACATGTCAAAGGAAGCTTAATAAAACTATCCTATAGGGAACATGCAATAAGAGCGAAGTCGTGATCTCAATTTCTAAATTGAGTGACTCATCGATCAACAGTTACAGAAACAAACACAATAAATATCCTATAGGGAACATGCACTGAGAGAGAAGTCGTGATCTCAATTTCTGAATTGAGTGACTCATCGATCAATAATTAAAGAAAAAAAACAATAAACATCCTATAGGGAACATGCACTGAGAGCGAAGTCGTGATCTCAATTTCTAAATTGAGTGACTCATCGATCAATAATTAAAGAAACAAACACAAACATAACACATGTATCAACCAAAACAGAGGGCCTCCTGACATATATCAGCAACAGAGGTCCCATCATGCAACATAGAACTATGAAAATAGAAGAAAGGAAATAGTTCAATACCAAACGAATAACTATCCATAACAAGTGAGCAAGAATAAAAAGAAACCCAGGGAACTTTAAGCAAACTGACATCATCAAACAAATCAAGTCAGAAATTACGCCATCAGGATGTAAGTATTGAGATTTTCAGATATGAACAGATCCCATGGGCAAAGTATAGCATTCATAATCACATATATACATCCTGCATAGACTATCAAATATGCCAAGCACAAGAGTAGTACCAATATAATAAATTGTGTTCCATAAATAAAGTGAAACACAGTAGCCTCAAGTCAAAAATGTAAAACTTTTCTCAGAGTACCTCACACATTCAACAACCAAGTTAGTATTCCCATAAATAGAATGAAAACTCAACATAAGATATGGATAATGACACCATAATAAAGTGAGAAAACATGATAGCAACTATCAAAACATCAGATATGATGGACAAAAAGAAACAGGCATATGCACAATTTGGTCAAAAGTTAGAGGAATGTTACTCGTTTCTATCACCATATTGAATTTACAATTGAATATCAATCAAGGATCATGGGATCTTGATAAGAATACAATCAAAGACCATGAAGGTCAGTAGAAACCACAATTCAATCATACTCAATTACTTCATCATAGCTCACAAGCATAATAAAAGAGGAATCTCACACAATGCATCAAAGACTTAGATCTCAAGCTAACCATGGAAGAAAGTCAAACAAGGACAAAATTATAGAGTTTGTAACAATCAAAGATCTGAAGTAAAGCTTCCAAAACATGATTAGTACATGATCAAAAGGTTAAAGTGTTGATTCTAAAACATGTTGCACAAGTGCATTCAAAATGCCTCAAAAATTCAACAAGGATAAAAGAAAGAAGCCAAACTCTATTCATGATTAGAACTAACTTAAGTAATAGGGATAAATTAATATCAAGTCCTCATGAGACTATCATTGAAGTATCATTTCCCTTCATGTTATCATTGGCCATCTAATGACCTCAAACTTAAATTGAAAGCTTAAGTTTCAAAGTGAAGATTAGCAAAAAGTCATAAAACATGCATCAAAAGGTTCAATCATTCAAACATGGGGCATTAAGTGTAATGACTTGAGTTTATGTGAATAAACAGAACCAACATGATAATTAGGTGCCCAATTATAGGCCTCACTCAAGTTCATTGGCCATCAAGCAAATTGCAAAAAGATATGTAACATTAATTGGGTACCTTCACTTTAAAAATACATTAAAAAAAAGAAAAGGGCTTCCATAATTCAAACAAAAAATTTCTTAGCATCCTTGAGATGTATAAGAGTCAGCAAACATGTTTTAAGTTCATGGATGGATGAGGAAAGGATCAATCAAACCTCAAATATAAAAAACTAGTTGGCAAAAGACACCAAACTAGACAAGTTTTCAAAATATTTTGTGGAAAATACCAAACCTTATCAATTAATTCAAGAAAAATCTTTTTAAGGACCTCAATCCATCTATGAACCTTAAACAAGAACCAAATTCAATTGAAACTCAAGGCCAGTTGCTTTTTGGAATCAAAACAAACAAGGGAATTATCAAAACCCTAATTATTTAGAAAATAAACTCAATTATTGATTAATCAAGTTCCAATTCTAAACAAATCAAATTAAAATTATACAAAAATAAATAAAACTCTAAAGATCAGATTTTTTTTTTTAAATTTTTAGAATTAAAGAAAAGTCAAAAATAAAATCAAAATTCAAACCTTTAAACAATTAAACAAAAATTCACATCTCAAAATAAAATTCCAATCAAAAATCAGAAAAATATCCAACCAAAATTATATTCAAATATTAGAATTAAAAACCAACATCCATGATTTTTTTGTGGAATTTTGAATTAAAGGAAATATTAAAATAAAAATCAAACAAACAATTAAATAATTAAACTATTATTTAATGACAAAATGGAAACCCCAACCAAAAGTCATAAAAAGGTCAAAACAAAATTATATTCAGACACTATGATTAAAAACAAATTATATGATTTTTTTGAGGATTTTTGAATTAAAGGAAATATTAAAACAAAAATTATGAAGCAAACATTTCAAATAAACTTCTCAAATTAAATTTCTAATCAAAAATAGGAAAAATGCTAAACCAAAATGAGAATCAATTTCTAAATTATTTCATGAGTCAAAGATAATTTTTGTGGAATTTTTAGATCAAAATAACTATTAAAATAAAAATAATCATTGAACAAACAATTAATTAAACTTAATGAAATTTTGAACCAATCAAAACATTTTTAAAAATTCCAAAAAAAATATGACAAATACTAGAAATTATTATTGGCCTATGGTAATTTTTCATGATTTTTGAAGATGTTTTGATCACAAAAATAAAATCAGAAAAAAATCAATTAAAATCAAATAATATGAAATGCATTAAAACTTCAAATAAACCAATCAGAGCGCGCCACCTCACTTCATCTTCAACCTCAAGCATATCAAAATGTGTACAACAAAACAGGTCATGAGCCTATATTCAGATCCATCAATCGTGCTCGTTTCTCAACCAAAATCCATCAAATCAAGTGCAAATTAAAGCTAACATATCATATTACATTATGCAATTCGAATCAATCTCAAAGATCAAGCATGGATCAAGAAATAAAGTCTCAAAAACTGGAAAAACACATTGTAAATACCAAAACCAAAAACACGATTTCACCAATTCTGCTTGAATCAAAGCTCAAATATACATCAATCCTAATGATTGGCCAACTAGCAACTCAATGAACATGATCTACATCATCAATTCAAGCTGAATCATGCAAATCAAAGTTCAAGAAAACTCACATTGATGTGAAAATTGGAAACTCGATTCCTTCACTCCAGAAGCAAACCAATGGTGCAAGCTTGATCTCCTTACTTCACTGAATCTGAGCCACCAAGAATTTTGAAGAATGATCCAAGGAGAAGAGAGATTCGAAGCAATTTGCAGAGATACTTGAAAATTTTCTGATCTAAAGTGTGGTGACTATGAACCTCCAACCTTCAAACTGAGCCGTGGTTCTTATTATATAGCACGAGAGGAAGAGGATAGAAGTGGTATTTGGTCCTCAAAGCCGTTGGAGGGCAAATTTGGTAGTTTATGCAAAAAGTGAGATTGCACATGGAGCCTGCATTTCACTCGTGCAAGCTCTCATTTTATTTGCGTTTTATGAGCCAAATGAGGTCAGAAACCAATGCTCAAAGTTCCAGGTCATTACTACTTGAAATGAGAGAGTGTTGATGAATTTGCAAAATCGGGCAAGTTTGTGATTTTTTCAATCAAACAAGTGCAATACCATATGAGGCATGAAATGGTGAGTGTAATGGGCTTTAGAATGTTACAAATTGGTTATGGGCTTGATTAGAAACAAAAGGAATGGCTGAAACTCGGGTTCTCAAGAAATTGCATTTTGCTTGCTTGGTCAAAGTTCAATAAAATGCCTCAAAATTCCAAAGCTCATAACTTGCTCATATTTTTGAATTTTGACACAAATAAGCCCTCTTTGGAAAGGTATTGAAAAGATATACAATCCCTAAGTTTATAGTTTTTGCAATTGAATCCATTAAGGTCCTCAAAATATGGCATGAAAATCACAAATTTTGAGAAATGACCCATAATTTTGTGACTTCCAAGCTTTATAACATACCAACACTTCATGCATTGTTCTCAAAAATGGAATCATGTGAAAGAGCTCCCTCTTAGCTTTCCAATCATACTTCATTTGCATTTTTTTTATCAAAGGTGAATAAAATATGAATTTTTGAATTTAAGTCCTAATTTTCCAAAATTAGAAACTTTTAGGGTTTCTTCATGAACAAGTTTCAACCCAAACCTCAATCTTTTTGATCCATTGATAAAAATGGACTTGAAATATGAAAAGTAAACCCTTGAGTTGATGGTTGACCAAAAGTTCACTTGGTTAACCTTGACTTTGACTGATTTTGACCAAAATGACCATTTTGCCCCTTTGAATCAATTGATCCACTTCCCTTCAAAATTGATGATCAAGACTTCAAACATATGATCTTACAAACATATAGAGGCCATGTAAAAAGTTTCACTTCAAAATTCTCAATAAATCTTGATAAAATCCCAAAACCTAGTTTTGGTTAACACCTTAGGAGACTGATGAATCATCTCCAAAATTTCAAATCCTCTGGGCATCTTGACCAATTTCTTGTACAAAGACTTTTCAAATACCACGGAGTGTTGTAGCTTCCAAATCAAGACTTGTACATTGATCAATAGCCTTGATCAAGCAAAACCCTAATTTTGACTGGTGAATCAAAAGAGTGATTCTTCTTATAATCAATCACAAACTTCAATCCTCTGATGATCCAAAGAGATGGATAAAATATCTTAAGATATGCAATAACTTCTGAGCTTGAAAGATCCAGAGGTTTAGATGATAAGATTCTACTTGAGCAACTTGTCAATGCAATCAACCTTCAAAGCTTGAGGAAGACTTAATAATCAAAGTATTTTGATCCCATCACAATGTATGAATGCAATGCAATATGATATTCATGATGAAACATAAGCCTAAATCAAAAGGGTAAATTTTAGGGTGCAACACCCTTGATACTATCTCTTTGAGTTGGAGAGGTATTCTTACAAAGCTGATCCGGATAGTATTTCTACGAGCAAAAGTCATAATCTGCAAAACAGAACAAAGATAAATTCCCTTGGTCCTTGAAATGGTCAGTGAAATGAAATTGATGTTATGATGCATGATTTCATGTTTAATCAAACTAATCATACACAAGCCAAACACACAAGACCTTAGGTTTAGGCTTGCATGGAGTGTATAGGTAAATACCCTCTTGAAGTTTAGTTGGTCCAACCTGTCTTCGAAAGTCTAATCTCAATGAGTGTAGCATCGAGTATCAACCAATTCCCAGCTTTACACCGAGGTTGTCTATCTCACTACTTTCTAATGGCCAAGTTTGTTCAACTAAGGTTCTAAGGTCCGTTAGTTCTTCAAGACACCACGCGGTGGCGCCGTATTCTCCTCAATTCAACACAAGGGATACCGTTACCAACCAAAGTGTCACACCAATACAACAATTGCTTCAACCATATCGGTCTACGTCGTACAATCTCCACGACCTATTGTTGTTTACCTGAATAGATGCCCCCAGATCCAGGTGTAGGATCTTTATAAGTAAACCCAAGCAAACCCTTTAAAGATAAATCATACAAACACACAATGTAGAGCAATTAAAAATATGAACTAAGCTATAAGGTAACCCCACTTTTTTTTTAGTTCCCCAGCTGAGTATCCAGTTCTATGATACGGTGGAAGAACCGACTGTTATATACTAGTTTTGCGTTTGTGTTCGCAAATATTGAGGTAAGTAAGATTCACCACCGACTTTTCTTTTATCCAAATTAGGAAAGGGTGAAAAGAACATAAAAATACCTTTTCGAGATTATTCTGAGTAAGGGGGATAGATTATGAAAAGGGAAGGTGTTCGCACCCTTTCCATCCGTAGTTATCTACTGGCTATTAGATGTTTTCTCATTTTGAAAGTACTTTGTGCTTTGTGTGTTTAAAAAATGTTTTGAAATGCCTTAGTGCGGAGATTTGCTTTATGTTAACTCTTGTATCAGTCCTCGAGAGTGTTGGCAAAGCAAATGTTTTTGAAAGTTATTTTTTGAAAAGTAGTATTTGTGTAAGTGCAAAATGTTTTGAGCAAACTTCTAACAGCTATCTACTTTGTACTCGAAAAGGTAGTTCTTTTCCTCCTATCCTTTAGACAGTGTTATCCTACTATTAGAGAGTAGGTAGCCCTATCGTTGGATGTATGAGGGACATCGAAGGGACGATACAGTCATGAAAGAAACTCGTGGAAACGCTTTAGCAATTTTGTTTAGGGACTAGATCATTTACTAAGAGGCAACTGTAGGGTCATCGAGGGACTATGATCTTTTGATTTTACGGGTCTTTGCTAAAACATCCCCATTTCGAGAGACATGACTGCTTTATTTCTGAAAGCAACCAAAGTGGGGTATCCTAGAGGTGCATATATGCAATTGTGTTCAATTCAATTATTTTTCTTGCGTTATTAGGTTTGCTATCGTTTTAATTTGAGTCTTGCCATACATGCCTAGTTACTATCAGTAAATATGTACAGAATATAGAGTGCAGAAGTATAAACCTACACTATTACATTGCTTCGGGGAGGGGATTTACAATGTACAAAAATTGGGAGAATGCAGAAATTAAGAGCAGGAAATAAAGCCTATTTACTATTACATCTTATAAGCAGTTACATCATTATAAAAAATGAGAGAATAAAATAAATGCGCGCGAAGATTGAAAGTTCGTCTAAAAAAAACCTAATAAGAAAATCTTTTTTTGTTGATTTTAAGAAGATAATTAAGCTACCTTAAATCTAATTTTAATTTAAAAAGATGATTGTTAAATGAATTTAAAGTCTAATTCTAACATTTTCTATATTTTTATTTGAGAAAATAATTTAAACCCAAATTAAACCCTAAGTTCTAACTTATTAAAAATGTTAAAGTTAACTAATTAATTAATTTCAGAAAATAATTATTCTAAAAAAAACTAATTCTAAGTTTTGTTGATTTTTTTGATTTAAAGTTAATATAAAAAGGGAAGTTAATAAAGAAATGAAAACAAAAGTAAAAATACAAAGGGGGTGTCCTTCGATCCAGGGAGAAAAATGGGCTTTTTTATCCAGAGGGGAAAGATGTCTTTCGATTACCCTTTGATCCAATGACAGGATGTGGCTTTCGATCCAGAGGGCGTTGTTGGAAGGGCCTGGTGGTTTACCTGTGAGGGCACTGAATCTGCAAAGTTGTGTTAGAAAAACAAAACGCATGACCTGGGTATCGAACCTAGGTCCTCCGATCCTACACGCGTTGGGCCTATTTAGGCTATATCTGCAGCAAGTGTTACCAACAAAACAAATGCAGATCCGAGTGTCAAACCCAGGTCCTTAATTTTGATTACAAATCAAATGACTACAAGTATTGATGTATCATGCAAATATAAAGTTTGATCTTTTACCCACTCTTACCAATAGTTGGAAACTTCGATTTGGCACTTTCTGGATATGGAGATGCTTGCTTAAGGGTCTAGTGATGGTTGAAAAAGTTTCAAGAAACCTCCAAGAATGTGTTTTTCTAATTTCGTGTGACTCTCTCTCCGATCGTGTCCAGTCTCCTTGGAGCTTGCTAGTGTCTTATTTATATAGAGGGGATGGAGGAGACAAGAGAACATAGGTTTAAACAGCAATAAACAAGTGTTTTCAAATCCACGAATGATGTTTTATAACATTGAAAAATTCAACTAACCCAAACGAAAAATATTTCCTGGCCAATTGAAGCTTCTTTTGACATGAATGTGCTTGTGCACGTTAGTTTGAAACTGGCAGTATGTTGGATTTTGGGCTAGTAGGCCTCTTTGAATATTTTTTATTTTGTTTTAGCTAGTAATATCCTTCGTTTTGAACCAATGTGGGTGCTCTTTTGAAGGGAACCCATGCATCACTTGTATACATTACTTGCCATTCCTTTGAATGGGCCAACAAAGTAAGTCCTTCGAATGGAACACCCACGTATTCCCCTTTAAATCCATCAATACATGTCTTTCGAATGGGGAAAATATATGTCCTTTGAATGGACCATGTGCCTGTCCTTCGAATGCGTCAGTTGTGTACCTTCTGAAAGGGGCATCTGGGTAAGTCATAGTGCAGAAACTTTGTGCGTTGAAGGGTCTTGGCATTGAGAGCAAGCATAGAAGAAGTCTTTGCCTTCTGCTTCTAACACAAGCATGGAGGGAATTTTGGCCTAGTGAATCGAAAGCATGCTGATAGGTCTTTGCCTAGTGAAACCAAGGCAAGCATGAAGAGGCATATGTGCGCTGGTGACAAGCTGATGGGCCTTTTTCCCAGTGGGAGCTTTGTGAATCGAAGGCCAGTTAAAAGTAGCCTTTTGCCTTATGGATTGAAGGCCAGTCTGAAGAAGTGTTTGCCATTATGAATCCAAAGCAAGCATGAAGAAGCCCTTTGCCATGAATGAAGCTGGCATGCAAGAACCTACAGTTTTGTCGATCAAAGTAAGCATGCAGGAGGTCACTACTGGTGGATTGAAGGGAGATTGTAGGGGATTCTTGATTTGTACGCTGAAGGCACACATAGAGGGAGAATTTTCCTAGTAGAAGCAGGAATCAAGCTTGCTCCTAAGAAATAAAATGCCCAATCGAAGTAAGAATTAAGCTTTCTCCAAAGAAACCAAATGCCCAAACGAAGCAGGAATCCAGCTTGCATACAGGTAGCCATTGCATTGTGAATCAAGCCAGTATACAAAGCCAATGGTGCAATATAAGGAGCACTAATAAGAGGCCCTTCTCTTTTAGAACGAAGGAGGTTGTTTCAAAGGAAACACATGCCCAGTCAAAGCTTGTATACAACAAACAAGCAACAGGCCAAGGCTTCAATCGAAGCTTGGAAATTTGAAGTAAACTTGGAGGAGATTAGGTGCTCAATCGAAGCCTGTCAAGATGCCAATCGAAAGACCCTTTGACATACCAATTGAAAGACCTTGTTTAAAATTCCAATTGAAGACTCCTTGTTTATCTTCAAAAAAATTTATTTTTTCTTTAATCAATTATTTGTAATCACCTATATAAGAGAAAAATCTTGGAAAAATATGAGAGGGAAAATTTGGGGTACAACAGTTGGAAAATTATCTTGCTCACCAACCAGTGGATGATTATCAGTCTGTTTAATATGATTTCCCTAATGAGGATGTTATGTTTCTGAAAGCGAAAGATTATGATGAATCGTTACCTGAGGAAGGTCCTGATCCTGAATCCCGATGGGGTGTGGTATTTGATGGAGTTGTGAATGCTTATGGAAAAGGAATTGGTCTTGTGATTATCACTCCTCATGGATCACATATTCCTTTTACTGCAAGACTGACATTTGATTATACCAATAATAAGGCAGAGTATGAGGCTTGTATCATGGGTCTCGACGAGGCTATTGATCTCAGAATCAAACTTCTAGATGTGTATGGCAATTCATCTTTGGTAGTAAATCAGATTAAAGGAGAATGGGATACTCGTCACCCTGGCTTGATCCCTTACAAAGATTATGCTAGAAGATTATTACCCTTCTTTAATAAGGTTGAGTTCCATCATATTCCCAGAGATAAAAATCAGATGGCAGATGCATTGGTGACTTTGGCTTCTATGTATCAAGTGAATACTTGGAATGACATGCCTCATATCACAGTGTAACATTTGGATATACCGGTTCACGTGTTTACAACAGGGGGAGTAACAACTGAAAAGCCTTGGTATTATGATATCAAGTATTTTCTCCAGACTCAGGAATACCTAATTGGTGCATCAAACAAAGATAGAAAGACATTGAGAAGGTTGGCAGGTAGCTTTTTCCTCAATAAAGATGTGTTATACAAAAGAAATCATGACATGGTCTTGCTCAGATGCATGGATAAACACGAAGTAGACATGTTGATGCATGAGATCCATGAAGGTTCCTTTGGTACCTATGCCAATGGACATTCGATGGCAAAGAAGATGCTTAGGATACATTACTATTTGCTGACATTCGAATCTGACTATTATAAATTTGCAAAGAAGTGCCATAAGTGACAAATTTGTGCCGATAAAATTCATGTGCCTTAGACACTTCTCAAAGTTATTTCTTCCCCATGGCCTTTATCTATGTAGGGTATTGACATTATTGGAATGATTGAACCTAAGGCGTCGAATGGGCACCGTTTCATTTTGGTAGCAATTGATTACTTCACCAAATGAGTAGAAGCAGCTTCATATGCTAATGTTACTAAGCAAGTGGTAGTGTGTTTCATTAAGAACAATCTTATATGTCGGTATGGTGTGCCAAGCAGGATTATCACTGACAACGGCTCGAATCTGAATAACAAGATGATGACATAACTCTATGAAGAATTCAAGATTATCCATCATAATTCATCTCCTTACAGGCCAAAGATGAATGAGGTTGTTGAAGCTGCTAATAAGAATATCAAGAAGATCATCCAGAAGATGGTTATTACTTATAAATATTGGCATGAGATGCTCTCTTTTTCTTTGCAGGGGTGTCGTACACCTGTCTGCACTTCAACAGGGGCAACCTTGTTCTCCCTTGTGTATGGTATGGAAGCAGTGCTCCCGGTCGAGGTTGAGATTCACTCTTTACGCGTGATAATGGAAACCAAGTTGTGAGATGCTGAATGGGTCCAGAACAGGTTTGAGCAATTGAATTTGATATAAGAAAGGAGAATAACGGCCTTGTGCCATGGCCAGTTATACCAAAATAGAATGAAGAAAGATTTTGATATAAAGGTCAAGCCTCGTGAATTCAGAGAAAGCAACCTCGTGCTCAGAAAGATCGTGTCTTCTAACATCCTCCTCTGGGCTTCACCGGGAAAAATCACACAGATTTCAATGGGGAAAACAAAAGTTTCTCTCCTCAATATTTGAGTTGATGTTGCTTTATCTCCTCCTTGGGCTTTACACCAGTAGAGTTGAGTCCTTTGTTCACCAGTCATTTATTTTCCTGGTCTAGTTTTCTTTTGATCTTTTATTTTTTGTTTCCCCAGTGGTGTCTTGTGTAACCATTGGATCTGTTTGTTTGCATGCACAATCATAAATATTGCATGGTGTTGTACCCCAAAATTTGCCCTCCTATTTTTCCACAAGAAATCACAGCTTCGGGTTATCCCTGACTTTTTCAGATTGGCGTAAGAATCAGTCAAATAGACTTTTTCTTATCAGTCTATCCAAATTAGGGTTTTCATGGACTCTGGAACAGTTCAAGCAGATTATTAGGGTTTGGTTGAGTTTGGCTCAGGGTTTAATCAGGCAGGCGCTTCTGTGAAAATTAAAACAAGAATCAGGGTTTTGTGCGTGCATTCTCATAAAGAATTAATTCTACAGTGCTTTTTAATTTACTCTGGGATATGAGCCGAGGCATTTGGATTGAGAACTTGCAGGGTTTGATTTAATCAGTAAAGAGATAGGCATATGGATGTTTGTTTGATTTGACTGTGCAATGCTTATGGCTATTTGAAACACCGGGTTTATTATTGATTAATGCTAAGTGACAAGACCACAGTGCTTATTAATTGTTTATTTATTCTAAGTTAGAATAGTTGGGATTTACTTCCAGTTATTTTAATTTAAGAAACTTAAATAATTAAATGGACAGTGAATTGAAAAAAGAATTAACTGGCAAAGAAGGATTTTTATTCATCTTTAATTGTTTGTTACAAATTATTATTTGAACAACTGTAAATTTATTTACATTTTGTTTACAATAATAATATTACAAATGGTTAAAGTAAAACAAAATTGCATCCTAATTTTTCTAAATCTTCATCCTCTATCTGATGCTCCTTTGCTCAATTGATTTTATCTGCAAAAACAAGAAAAGAAAAGAATTCAGCACAGATGAAATCAAAAGCAGACAGTAATTTAAAGACTCATCATTAAAAGTAACTGGCCGGAATCAGTTTATTCACCCTCTGCAAATCACAAGAAGTTCTTGGTTCATAAAGAGGGATAGAAAATAATGTTGCAAGCATGTAAAAATGTACAAGGCAGCATATAAAACAAAGTGGACAAGGCTGCATAGTTTCAATTTGCAAAAATGCCAAACAAACAGCATGTGCAAAATGTCATACAAAGCTGTAACTTCAAAACATGCCTAACCAAGTCCAAAAGGCAAACTGAACTGCACAAATTGTAAACCAAAACATGCCAAGCCAAGTCACAGTTTCAAACTAACCAAGCTGTCAAAGATATAAAGTTGTCAACAAAGTACACAAAGATATGCAGAAAATCTCGAAAAAGAAGAAAGTACACAGAGGAAAGATACACATGCAAGCAATATTCAAATTCTCATCATTTTTCATCCAGTCACTTTTTCAGAGTAAAGACAGTTCTAAAGAAATATAATATGCTTTAATAGAGAGAAGAGAGAGAGAGTAGAGGTTAAAAAAGGCTTACAGCAGGCTTGAGGCTTAAAAGATATAAAGAAGATATACCAGAACAAAAGGAGAAGAGGCAGAATATCACAAAAAATATAGCTCACCACAAAACTGTGTTACATAACATAAGCAAGCAGAACAACCTGCCTCCAACCACAAGCGCCAAGCCCTTTCAAAACTGTGTTAAGTACTCAAGCCATACAAACCTGTTTCAACTCAGTAAACACAAGCCAAAACCTGCATAAGTTATAAACACAAGCCTATACCCTGTTTCAAACCAGAAGCCTGTAACCTTAAACCAAACAACCTGTTAAAATTATCTTCAAAATGGCCACAAACCAGTCAAACTGTTAGCCTCTAAACAGCAAACCTAACAGCCTTCAAACTAGAAGCCTACAAGCCCTAAAGGCCTGTAACCTCAAGCCCTGTAAAGCCTAAAAGGCTTATTCATCAAAAACAACCAGTTCACACGACTGTAACACAAACTTGTCCAAGCCTAATATCCATATCCAACAAAGGCAACTCAGAATCCAAGCACACAAGCTTCTTCAGAAGCAAATCATACAAGCAACTCAGATCAAAGCGTTCAAACCAACCACACCCTCAGAGCAACCTCATCATAGGGTTATAAACATCAACAAAAGCAATACTCAAGATCAACATCAACAAGCATCTCAGGGGCAAGCAGAAGAAGAGTAAAAGAAATCAAACACTGAAGCATCCAAATAACCAACAAAGCCCTCAGAGCAACCTCATCATTGGGCTAACAATAACAAATCCATACTCAGCAATCAATAGCATTAGCAATCAGAAGCTCACTCAAAGACAAAGAGAAAAGAAGCGTTTTCATATTTTTTTCAGATAATCATCATAAAACCCATAAAAGAAAGATACCAGGAATACCAGAGCAAGCTCAGCATCACTGCTCCCTCCGCCTGGCCGTCCTAGGGCGCCTCCGATCCACCTCTCCTCCGTCTCCAAAAGCCAAAGGTAGTATCTCTTCTTTTTTCTTTTCACGCACCTCAAACAGAAACAAACAACAACACGTAAAATCAGAACACGTGAAATTAACACATGCAAAGCTTGAAACCTTAAATAAGACAGAAATCGAACCTTACAACATCACTGCCTGAGTAATCCATGGAGGGAAGAGGAAACGACGGAGGCGGTACCCTGGTGGCCACAGGCGGAGGCGTCCAGAAAGCCTGAAGGGACGAAGCGAAGAAGACGATGAATGGAAGCGTCGCTCAAGACTGTAACCCTATTTCCCAAAATGAAATGAAACAATGAAACCCTAAAACGAAAAGTTTGTCAAAACCGGTTGGGCCTTGCCCCATACAAAAATGCCTAAGCCCATTACACGCCTCACCCCCTTCTTTGACTTTGACTTCCCTTTTGTTTGGGCCAAACCAATGCACTAAGCCCATTCAATCTTTTCATCTTTCTTTATTTATTTTATTTTTCATTTCAAACTAACATTATTTTTCTATCACCTTACCTTTTTTTTTCTCTATATACATAAATTAACTTTTTAATAAAAATGATATATTGTTTTGTTTCATCTATTAAGATTTTTTTTAGTAACAATACTTTTTTTATTACACTTAAAATACATAAAAAAATACATTTTTAAGTTGAACAATTTTCTCTTTTAGAAACTTTTTTTATTTTATTGAAATCTTGTATATAAACTAAAATGTATAAATGTTAATTTCCTATAAAAGCTTAAAACATTTTTCTTTTCTTTTATTAAGTATGTTTGTACATATTAACAAAAATCAAAAAGAATAAATAAATACTTAAATTTGCATTAAGTTAATATCTTGCATCACCTGTAAATAAATCACATACACTTACACCAATACATTTGCTTATCTTTTATTCTTATGCATTGATACATGTTACATTGAGATTGCGATTCGATTTGGTTGTAAATTTATTTGGACACTACTCTCCTAATAAGTCTCATCCCCATTTGTAAATATTTGTACCCCCATTCCCGGATACTTATTTGTAATAGCTTAGACTTTAAATTCCCGCAATTTATCGCTTTCTATATACTGTATAGTAATTAGGGTTTGTATGCGAAGATTCGAAATCAACCGCTAGATAACCTAATACAAAGATAAATGCATGCTAATCAATACACCATTCACACTCGCACCCCCTAGGGTAATCCCGCTTATTGCCTTCCAAAATGGGCCATGCTTGCATGTTGAGTTTCTTTGGCAAAACAAAACAATTCAAATGATCATAGTCCCTCGATGACGCTTTCGAAGTTGCCTAAACAAAATGATCATAGTCCCTTCAAGCAAATTGCCAAAGACACTTGGCACCATTGCATTCATGGTCTAAACGATGACCCGCGCCTGTCCCGTTAACATCCAGACACAAGATTGTCCACCAAATACAATGGTGGAACAATACTGTTAGAAGGGTTAAAACATGAGAAAAACCTTTGAGTAAATTTAGGGGTAGACAACTCTTAGTTACTTGATAAAACTTGCAAAACACACTTGCCTACTTTTCAAAACACACTTCACAAACACAACTTTCAAAACAACTTTCAAAAACATTGAAATATCTTTTCGAAAAGACAAACACCTTTGTAAAACATTCGAGTAAAGAATTGTTACAACGGTTTCCTAGACAAGGCATCTTTTTCAAAACATTTTCAAAACACACTTCACAAACACAACTTTCAAAACAAATTTCAAAAACATTGAAATATCTTTTCGAAAAGACAAACACCTTTGTAAAACATTCGAGTAAAGAATTGTTACAACGGTTGCCTAGACAAGGCATCTTTTTCAAAACATTTTCAAACACACACACACACCACCATTTCAAGCAATTAAAAATCAAGGCAAGTGATCTAAAACAAGTAACTAAGAGCCCATGGATAACCATGGATGAAAAGGGTGCTAATACCTTCCCTTTTCATAATCTACCCCCCGAACCCACGAAACATCTCAAAAGGTTTTTCCTGTGCTTTTTAACCTTTCCTTAGGATAAAATAAAAAGTCGGTGGCGACTCTTGCTAAACCGAACAAGTGCGAAAACAAACGCAAAACCTCAAGTCAGTTCTCCCACCGTATCACAGAACTGGCGACTCTGCTGGGGATATTTTCAAAAGTGGGGTTACATTAGGGTTTAGATCACCTTTACATTCTTGCTTTGATTGCCTTGATTGCTTTACTTTTTGGGTCCTTGTTTGGGTTTGTTGTAAATCCTACACCCGGATTTGGGGGCACCTTTTTAGGTAAATAGCAATAAAACTATGAGGGAACTGTGCGGGGTATACTGACATGGTTGAAGCAGTAAGCTATGTTAGTGTGACATATTTGTGAGTACCGGTAACCCTTGAGTTCAATCAAGGAGAGTACGGGGCCGCTGAGTGATGTCGTGAAACACTAACGAACTCTTAGAACCTTAATTGACCATCTTAGCCTTTTTAGGGGTAGTGAGATGACCGACTTTGGTGCAGTCCGAAGTTGGTAGATACTCGATACTACACTCATTGAGGGTTGTTTTCTTGGAATATTTTGGTCGCCAGTTAAGTGGCTAAACCAAAACAATGAACACAGAAAATAATCCAATGATATTGAGCTCCTTAGAACCCGGTTTCTATTTTAGGATAGGATGAGCCAACTAACTTCAAGAGGGTACTTACCTATGAACCCCATGCAAGCCTAAACCTAAGGACTTGTTTGCTTTGTGTGAATATGATTACATGTATATACACTTACTTGCTTTTGCATACATGTACATAACATCATGACATCATACCATAGCATTTTTCAATAACCATTTCAAGGATCTCGAGGGTTCTTTTGATGCAGGATCACGTTGAACCAGACGTCTACCAAAGGGCAAGAGGTTTTCTCCTCTAAACAAATGCTATCAAAGATCAAGTGCAACAACTTGAATCAGGGGCTATGACCCACTTGACATGGTGAGCTTGATTCTCGTGGAAATACATCCACAGGTGCAAATTTCTCCAATCAAAGATCAAAGTTCAACCTCTAACATTCTCTTGTGTTTACCCCAAGAGATCCTTGAAAACATGCATTCACATATCATGCATTACATCATAACATTTTTTCCTTTTCAGGTTTCCTTACTCTCCTACTGTTTATTTCAGTAAGAGATGGCTCTAGAGAGGACTGTTTAGGACATCCAGGACCAAAATGCTCAGCTTCAGGAAATGTTCTTGAACCTGTCCCTGGGGCAAGAAGAAGTGAAAGCTCTCCTCACAAAGGGCTTGGTCCAGGAGAATTCAAACAATGCCAGGAGTGATCAGTTGGGGGAACTGCAGTTTGATTTGGCAACATTGAGGATCCAAGTGATGGGACAGCTGGTGGGCCAGATGGCTCTCATCCAGGACTTGGCTCAAAGACAAGAGGAACTCAGAGTTCTCGTCAACCAATTGCTTCGGGACAACCAAGTGGGGCAAACATCTGAGGTTGAAGAGCAAGTCACCACTCAACCCCCCTCCAGACAAGAAGACAAGGGGAAGGCTCCTCTACTTGCTTCAGGGTCACAAGCCCAACAACAACCTCGCCAGCGTCAACGGGGTAATCGGCGTAAGCCAAATAAGGCGGGAAGACAGTTCACTGAGACTGACATACCGTCATCTCTAATACTGGAGCGCTTGTTGGAGGTCATGTCCCGGGCTATAGGAGTGGTACACATAAAATGCGTCGGGATGATAGTTAGATTTGCCAAGATCAAGCTCCAAAATCTCTCAAGGGTTGCACAGTCCAATTGCCTCCTAACACAGTCAAAACTAGGGTTTTGGTTCTGGCAAAGAAATTGAGGTCTTCAAGGGTCTAATCAAGTCCCACATGCCTATATACATTGTCAAACATCCATATGTTAAGTTTCAAGACTCACAGCATCAAGTTGCCCAGTCAAAAACCCTAATTGCTCCACAGTCAACTGCAGGGGCACAATGGTCATTTGACAGTCAAAAGTCAAAAATTTTGGTCAACATCTCATTTTGAAGCCACAATCATCATTTGATCAATTCTTGATCATGATTCCACAAGCATGGCTCAAAAAGTCTCAAGATGCAAAAGTTTCTATTTTTGGACAGTTGAAAAGTCAACTGCAAATTGACCAAGGCATAACTTCCTCATGGTTCATCAGAAAAATCCCATCCAAAGCTCATTTTGAAGGGGATGACATTTCCTACAACTCATCTTCACACTCCAAGTCCAAGAAATGCTCTCACAAAAAGTTATCAATTTCAACATTATAGGTCATTTTCAAAAGTCAACAAAAAGGCACTTTAAGTCAAAGACCATAACTTGAGATTGGTAAATCAAAATGACATGGGACAAAAGGCATTGGTTAGAGGACTTCAAGACCTTTCCAAAATGTCCAAGAACATGTTCATAGCTTCAAAATTGAGCAAGATATGCATTGGAGAAGTTGGGAAATTTTTGGGAACTTTCAAAAGTCAACTTTGCCTAAAACACTTCAAATTTGCTAATGGGCCTCAAATTCTTTCTTGAATCATTGCCCAAAGCCTATGCACGACCCATTGAGCTCAAAATGATTTATTTTATTATTTTTAATTAATTAATTGAATTTTTATTATTATTAATTCATTTAATTGGTTTTAATTGTAGAAAAATATCAAATAATGGTTGTCAAATCTTTTTATGCAGCAAATATACTCCACATATGCTAAGGATTTCGTGCATCACTCAAGGGGACAAGATCTTCCATAATTGGAAAAGTTTTCATGGAAAAAAGATTGAAAAATATATGGTGAAAATCAAAGATATGAAACATTAATTCATGGACTTTTGGGCCAAGGTTTTGACCTAATTTGCTTCATATACAAAGGCACAAGTGAACCCTAGTGCAGAATACACGTGAAAACTGCTCAGAGGCCATAAACAATTTGCAAAAAAATCAAGAAAGTTGTGAAACTGAAACCATACTTGCAGTGCCTTTCCACGCCTAAAAAAGAATTCCATCCTCTTGCCTGAGTTACCAGGAAGCTATTGCAACCAAGAACAGGCTCTCATACTCAAAGAAACGGTAGAACAGAGTCACGTTTTTTACAAATATTTCCATAATCGAATTCTGATTTCTATGCATCATTCATGTGTTTTGATTATTGATTTATGCTACTAACATCTCCCTGAAGCTTTTGGTAACGTTTAATTGTTCTAAAACTGCTTGTATCAAAATCCACCATTGAAGGATATTAGGGTTTCAGAGCTTCAGTATTGGGGGTTTCCATATATTGTAAAATTGGACCACCAAACCTGTATGGACAAAATCGTTGCAACCAGACGAAACCATTAAGCCTATCGCGCCCTTTTTATATATCCTCCTCTTCTAATCGCTATTTTCAGGACTTTCAGTTTGTGGGGGTTTAAAACCCCCGCTACTTGTTTCATGTTTGCAGGAAGAACAAGGAAGAAGATGGACGTGGCATGACACTACTGGAACATTTAAAATTTAGCGCGTTTTTTAAACGTCCTAGCATAATTATCTTTTTCATATATTATATTTTTTGTCTATCCATATAACAAACGCGCTTGAGTGGCTGGATGGTAGATGACACACTTGGTGAGTGCTGGGACCTGGGTTCGATTCCCAGGTCCCCCTTATAATTTGTTCTATTTTTTCATAAAACATTCACATGCAGCGTATTCTCCAACGTCTCACCATACAGCCTCACGCATAGCTTGCCAAGTGGCTTTGATGATCAATCTGAAGGCCACAGAATGAAGTCCAGGGTATGGCGCAGTCAACCAACGTGCACACAAGCATCGAAAGTCAAATGAGCCTTGGCTAATGGGCCTGAATTCCTCTCAAACAAACCTCCATTTGGGCCTGAAACCCCCCTTGGTTTGCATCCTTTTTAGTTTTCTTTTCTTTTCTTTTCTAATTCTTTTTTAATTGTTTTAATTGTTTTTTTTCACCATAAAATAATTTTCCATAATAAAAACAGAAAATCAAAATACAAAATATATTTAATTTATTATTAATTTCACCACTAACATTTTTTTTGTAAATAAATAACTAACAATTAATCTAGTTTAAATTAGGTTTTAATTCTAATACTTTTCTTAATAAATAAAAAATGTATAGAATTAGGTTTTGACATTTTTATCTTTTTTTTCTTAAATTAATTATTAATCATCATTATTTATCATTATTATTAATTATCATTAATTTTTGTACATAAATATGTAAATAATTAATTAGTAAATTAGGTCAACTTTGACATTTTCTTAAATAATTAAAATAATCTAGATTTAGGGTTTCCTTTTAATTCTTTTTCTTTATTTCATAAAAAATACAAAAAAACATAAAAATACTTTCTTTTCTTTAATCAAATAATTAATTAGACTTTAATTTCATTTAATTTCAAGCAAAGGGTCAAAACCCTCGGACGTTCATTTTAATTTTTTTCGCGCATTTATTTTCTTATTGATCATTATGTAACTGCTTTCCGGATGTAATAGTAATTAGGTTTACCGCATTTATTTACTTTCCGCATCTTTTATCAAAAACGGGGCTTTGTATTTTGGCGATGTATAGACCCGCGCCTTGTAATAGCGTAGCTTTTATCTTTCCGTCTTTTAATTTTCCGCACTCCTAAATTCTAAATTGCATGAAAGAATGTATGTTAATTAAAAACAAGCGTAGCTCACAATGCCATGATCAAAGATAACTGTTAACATGAAAACAACACACAAATACACACACCACTTCTAGGGTACGCCTCACTTGTTGCCTTCTAAACGTGGTCGTCAAGTATAGGACGTTTTAGCGGTCCTTATGTCCATGATCCAGTTGCCTCGAAACAGTTGCCTCGAAACAGTTGCCTCGAAACGGTTGCCTCGGATTAAAAAAAAGGATCAAGGACATAAGGGTAGCTTCTAAGGTGTCCTACTGTTGCTTCGGTGACCACACTGTCCCTACTATCGAATTGACCCGAGCACCTGCAATGGTGGTGCTACCTACCTCTCAATGGTGGGAGGGCATTACCTTAAGGACTTCTACACAGCCTAATTCCTTAGGGTAGGTAGATGACTCATGGATACTTGCTCTCTAAAAAACAATCAAAAATCTTTTCACACTGACACTTTCAAAAAGCTTTCAAAACAATTTTTCAAACACTCTTGAGGACAGATACAAGAGTCATTCAGAAATCTTTCAATGAAACTTTTTTCAAACCCACTCACATTTTGAGAAGCAAACATTTTGAAAACATAAAGAGCAAGTATCTAAGAGCCCATGGATAACCATGGATAGAAAGGGTGCTAACACCTTCCCTTTCTATAAATCTACCTCTCGAACCGAGAAACAATCTCATAAGGAATTTTGATGTGCTTTTGTCCTGTCCATGTTAGATAAAATAAAAGACGGTGGTGACTCTTGCTTCCGCGACATTTCGCGAACCAGCTTTAAAAACAGCCAGTTCTAAATCCACCGATTACAGAACTGGCGACTCTGCTGGGGAAACTTAAAAGTGAGGTGTACCTTAGGATAGCTCATACTTGTGTTTTCAATTGCTTTGTTTTGCTTGCTTTATTATTGTGGGCACTATCTTGGGAGTTCTATAGATCCTAACCCGGATCTGGGGGATACCTTCTTAGAAAGTAGCAACAAGACTGTGAGGGAACTGTGCGGGGTATACCGACACGGTTGAAGCAGTCTGCTACGTTGATGTGGCACTTTGGTGAGTACCGGTAACCCTTGAGTCAAGTCAAGGAGAGTACGGAGCCGCCGCATGGTGTCGTGAAGCATCAACTGACCTTAGGAACCTTAATTGAACCATCCTAGCCTCTTTAGGGTAGTGAGATAACTGACTTTGGTGCAGTCCGAAGTTGGTTGATACTCGATACTACACTCAGTTGAGGGTTGTTTTCTTAGAATATTTCGGTCGCCAGTTCAGTGGCTAAATCGAAACGATGAACACAGAAAACAGTCCAATGATATTGAGATCCTTAGAACCCGGTTACTTTTGATAGGACAGGTTTTGAGCCCACCAACCTCAAGAGGGTAATACCTAGACCCCATGCTGGCCTGAACTCTAAGGGCTGTCTTGTGTGACTTGTGTGCCTTACCATGTTTGCTTTTTGTGGATATTTGTGGTGTGTTTTTATCATAGCATCATAACATCATACAGCATCATATGCATCCACTAACCACTTCAGGGGTTCGAATCTTCATCTTTGTTCTTGTTTTGTAGGACATGGAAACTATCCGCAGAAAGACAATTCAAATCAGCCTTGTAAGGATCCCTCCTCAGCTTAAGGAACTTATATCCAGGATTCCCGAGAGCTCTTCTTTCGGTGAGAGGCATGGAAGACTCATCAGTTTGGTCAACACCAACATTGAGGAAGATATGATAAAGGTCCTCTTCCAGTTCTTTGACCCTCTGCATCACTGCTTTACTTTCCTGGATTATCAATTGGTGCCTACATTGGAAGAGTTCTCCCAGCTTCTGAAGATCCCTATCCTTAGTCAACTACCCTACAACGGTACGGAAAAGGAACCCAAACTTGAAGAGATTGCTAAAGCATTACGCCTACGACCATCTGACATCAAGGGACATTGGGAAGTTAGAAGTGGTATCAAAGGGTTCTTGGCCAGGTTTCTGTTTGAGAAGGCCCAAGAATGTTGGAATTCCCTTGACCTACAAGCTTTTGAAGAAGTTGTGGCCCTCCTTGTCTATGGGTTGGTGTTGTTCCCGAATCCCGATCAGCTTATAGATATCAGTGCTGTCAATATCTTCATGTCTAGGAATCCTATACCTACGTTGCTTGGGGACATCCTTCACTCATGTTACACTCGAACCATGAGAAAAAGAGGTGTTCTTATGTGCTGCACTCCTCTCCTGGGAAGGTGGTTTATTTCGCACCTTCCACAATCAGTTTTGAAGAATGAGCGGGGTTTGAGATGGTCACATCGATTGATGACTCTTACACATTCATATATACATTGGTGTTCTCGGTCCAGAGAAGACATCACTATCATTAATCGTTGCGGGGAATTTCCTAATGTTCCTTTACTTGGAATCAGAGGAGGTATTACTTACAACTCGTGAATGGCTCTGAGACAGTTTGGATATGCTCGGAGGGATGGCCCTCACGACATGTTAATTCCTGACATAGTTTTTGACTTCGACAACGATGCACAAGGACTTCGCCAGAGATTTATCAGAGCTTGGAGGATGCCCAACAAGGTATACAGCAAGACACTGGGGCACAGGAACTCCATCCCGTTGGAACCTTATCTCAAGTGGGTACGAGCCCGCTCCCAGAAGCTGGTGATGCCATATCCTCATGTTCTCCCTGTGATCAAAGAGCCAATTCTGGAAGGAGAGGTGTCATACACCATTCAACATCCTGACATGCCTACATCTTGGGAAGAAATGCAGAAGAGCTGGATCCAGCTTAAGGAAGAACGAAATTCTCTTGAGTCCAGTCTACATGCTAGTGAAAAGAAGGTCTTGGAGCTCACCCGCCTACTGCACGAGGAAAAGACTCTCAACACCTACATAGCTCCAAAGAGGATGCGCAGTGTCTTTTGGGATTGATTTACTTTGTAATGTTTTGCCTATGAGGCTTTGATGTACTGAACAATTATTTCTTAATGATAACGTGTGTTCCTTTTTGTCTACAACAAATTTGAAATTTCGAACCCTTGAATGCATTGTATAAACATCATATCATGCATCATGTGCATAACAGGTACTCTTTTTTTACAGGTGGTTTAATCTTCTTCGCTGTTTATTTCAGCTCGCCATCATGAATCCTGAATCATCTACTGAGCAATCCATCAAGGCCCTCCAGGATCAAAACGCCCAGTTCCAAGAGCTGATCATGAGTTTAGCCCAAGGTCAAGAGATATTGAAGGCTCTGCTGGTCAAGAAGAAGAAGAAGAGAATTGTACTATTCAACACTGGCCGGAGGTTTGGCAACACACTGCAAAATGAGGTTGATCAAGCTGGTTCTTCTGTAGGGAAAGGAAGTCCCCAGGGGGAAGGGTCCCTAGTCCGGTGGTCTCTGACAACGAGACTGATTTCAATGAGGAGCAGTACCCTCCAGTTGAAGATAAGTACAAGCAGTTAGAGGATCGCCTGAATGCCATGGAAATTCAACAGGTGCCTGGGTTGGATTTTGGAGACCTGGGTCTATCTTCTGGTGTGGTGATCCCACACAAGTTCAAAGCACCATCTTTCGCAAAGTATGACGGGGCGTCCTGCCCTAAGCTACATCTCAGATCTTATGTGCAGAAGATCCAACCATACACTGTGGACAAGAACTTGTGGATCCATTTCTTCCAGGAGAGTCTTTCATGGACTCATCTCGAATGGTTCTATCAGCTGGATGGAACCAAGGTTCGTAACTGGGAGGACTTGGCTACTGCTTTTTACAAGCAGTATCAGTATAATGCCGACCTCGCTCCTACACGTACCCAACTCCAGGGTATGTCGCTAGGATCGGGAGAAGGTTTTAAAGAGTATGCGCAGAAGTGGAGGGACCTGGCTGGCAGGGTGCAGCCACCATTAACCGACCGTGAACTAGTGGACATGTTCTTGGGGACCCTATCCGGGCCATTCTTCAATCATCTCATTGGCAATTTGTCTGCAGGGTTTACAGATCTCATTCTGACTGGGGAAAGGATAGAAGCTGGGATGAAATCAGGAAAGATACAGAAAGGTGCGTCCTCAAGTTCTGAGAAAAAGCCTTTCAAGAAAGAAGCTAGTGCTGTGTATGGCCCCAGGAGGCAAAACAAACTAGAACGCCGCCAAGCTGTCAACGCGGTGGTAATTGCAAAGCCTGCTGCCGCTCCTCGGCAACCTAACCAACCAAGGGGTGAGAGACCCAGAAGAGAATATACTCGGCTTAGTATGACCTTGTCGCAGATCTTGCCACAACTGTTATCGACCAACTTGGTGACCGTCAGAGAAGCTCCGAAGGTGGTGAACACAACCTCTCCGGAATATAATCCTAATGCCCGCTGTGCTTATCACTCTGATAGCCCGGGGCATTCTACTGATGATTGTTGGGCCCTAAGAAATAAGGTTCAGGACTTTATCGATGCCAAGGAGATACAGTTTGAGGCACCCGAGAGGCCCAACGTTGTGACTGCTCCTATGCCCCCAGCATGGAGTAAATGCTATCGAGGAAGACCTGTATGCAGTTTCTGTGGATGATGTGGCTACCCCTCTATTGACTGTCAAGAGGAACCTGTTGCTAGCCGGTTTATTTCCGGGTTGTAGCAAGGGTTGCCTTCTGTGTGCCGTTTCCCCTGCTGGTTGTCCGTTGCTGAAGTCAGGCGTCCAAAACCTGATGGATAGCAAAGAGATTTTGTTCAAGAAGACCGCCGTTCATATTGTTCCTACTGAAGAGATATCTGTTGTCACCATCTTCAACAATCCTACCAAGGCTCCCCCGAGGAAGCCCATCAAAATCATGTCGGTTGCACCTATTATCATTACTGTTCCGGGGCCCCTCCCCTATAAATCTGACAAGGCTGTCCCATGGCACTATGGGGCAGATGTTTATGTGCTTGGAGTGAAGCAGGAGTTCAACACTAGTACCGGTATCAGTAACATCACTGGTCCCACTAAAGTTACTCGCAGTGGTAGGCTCTTCTCACCTGACATTGCGCCACCAGTTATCCGAAGACCTCTTATCATCACGCCTACAAGTGCACCTGTTTCCCCTCCTGATCAAGTTTCTACCCCTGCTGCCGAGTCATCTGACAATCGGGGCAAAGGGATTGCTGATGTGCCTGCCCGGATGGAGGCACCGAAGACCGTTAATGTTGAAGCTTCACAGCAAGAAATGGAAGAAATCCTTAAGATCATCAAGAAGAGTGATTTCAACTTCGTTGAACAGCTGGGGCACACCCCCTCTAAAATCTCTATGCTATCACTGCTGTTATGCTCAGAGGCCCATGCCAAGGCCCTGATTTCATTTCTGAAGATGGCTCATGTGCCACAAGAGACGTCTGCTGATCAATTCACTGATTGTGTGGCCAACTTGACCGCTGACAATGGGTTGGGTTTCTCTGATGCTGATCTGACCGCTAAGGGAAAGAACCACAACGATGCCCTGCATGTCTCCATTGAATGCAGGGGCACTACTCTTGCACACGTGTTGGTAGACACCAGTTCTTCACTGAATGTATTGCCCAAGAAGGCCTTAGACAGGTTGGATTGTGAGGGTTTGGAGTTGAAGCCTAGTAACATCGTTGTCCGAGCCTTTGACGGGTCGAAGAGGATGGTACATGGTGAAGTGGATATTCCGATTCATGTTGGTTCCCAAGTCTTTGATTCAACGTTCTATGTGATGGACATTCGTCCATCTTATTCTTGTTTGCTGGGTCGACCTTGGATTCACAAGGCTGGGGCTGTGACCTCCACCCTACACCAGAAGCTTAAATACCCTGTCAGGGGGAAGATTGTTACAGTGCAGGGGGAGGAAGAATACATGGTTAGTCATATGAACTTGTTCCGGTATATAGAGATGGACGGGGAATTCATTGAAACCCCTTCCAACATTTTGAAGAGGTGCCTCCAACATTGGCGTCAGCAGAGACAGTGATTGAAGAGGACTCTCCTTTGAAGATGGCTTCCTTGAAGGATGCCCGGGCTGTAATTGAAAAAGGTGAATGTGCAAACTGGGGCAGGCTCCCTGATTTTACTCCTAAGACTGACAAGTTTGGGCTGGGTTTTACTGCAGAGGCTCAGAGGGCTGTACGCAAAGCAAGGATCGGAAGACCTCATGTATTCATCACCAATCCGGGAGTGAATGCTATTGAAGGCAAGGCAGAGGAATCAGAGTTTGATAGTTGGATCTACCCGACGACCAACGGTGGACTGAACAATTGGACTGCAAAAGACTAAATACCTGTTACTTTTGTTACTCAGTAATGAATTCCTTTGTTTTTAATTTTGTAATGAATAATAAACTGAAACTTTATGGCCCGGAGTCTTACCCGGGGCACCGTGGTTTCATTTGTGAGGGCTTATTACTTGTCATTTCCATATATCATGAATAAAGACATTGGACGTTTTTTGCATTTCAAATCTTGTGCTCCCTTTCTTTCTTTCTTTATATATTGCAAAACAGCTATATTTACACACACTCACCCATACAGGTTCCAATCCACTCTGGATCTCACTGGTAACGACTCTGCTACTGCCAGTTATGACTTCGAAAATCCGATCAACTTAGCCGAAGACGAAGGTGAAGATGATTGCGAAGTGCCTGGTGAGCTTGCAAGACTGTTACTCCAGAAAGAGAGGGCCATTCAGCCACATGAAGAGCCAGTGGAAACGGTAAATCTGGGTACTGAGATAGATAGAAAGGAAGTTAAGATTGGTGCCAACCTGGAGCTCAGCGTGAAACAACGGTTAATTCAGATGCTGCATAATTATGTGGAGATCTTCGCCTGGTCTTACGAAGACATGCCTGGGTTGGATACTGACATTGTGGTGCATCACCTGCCTACCAAGGAAGAGTGCCCTCCGGTAAAACAGAAGGTCCGCCGTATGCGTCTAGAGATGTCCGAGAAAATCAAAGCTGAGGTTATGAAACAATTTGATGACGGTTTTCTTGCAGTGACTTCTTACCCTCAGTGGGTTGCCAACGTGGTTCCGGTGCCGAAGAAAGATGGTAAGGTCAGAATGTGTGTTGACTACAGGGATTTGAACAGGGCCAGCCCCAAGGATGATTTCCCTCTGCCTCACATCGACGTTCTGGTTGACAATACTGCTCAGCACAAGGTGTTCTCCTTCATGGATGGTTTTTCAGGTTATAATCAGATCAAAATGGCTCCTGGAGATATGGAAAAAACTACCTTTGTCACTCAGTGGGGCACCTTCTGCTACAAGGTCATGCCTTTTGGACTGAAAAATGCTGGGGCAACCTACCAAAGTGCCATGGTCGCTTTATTTCATGACATGATCTACCATGAGATTGAAGTGTATGTCAACGATATGATTGCAAGGTCTCAAACTGAGGAGGAACACCTTGACCATCTACAAAAGCTGTTCGACCGTCTGAAATTGTACAAGCTGAGGTTGAACCCAAACAAGTGCACATTTGGGGTAAGATCTGGAAAGTTGCTAGGCTTCGTAGTGAGCGACAAAGGTATTCAAGTGGACCCTGCCAAGGTTAAAGCCATACAAGAGATGCCAGTTCCCAAGACAGAGAAAGAAGTCAGAGGCTTTCTAGGACGTCTGAATTACATTGCCCGATTCATCTCGCACCTAACCGCTACCTGTGAACCAATCTTCAAGCTGCTGAAGAAAGATCAGGTAGTACGTTGGAATGATGAATGTCAGGCCTCTTTCGACAGAATCAAAGAGTATCTCCAAGAACCACCCATTCTTATGCCACTGGTTGAAGGGAGACCTCTAATACTATACTTGACGGTACTTGACAGCTCAATGGGGTGTGTGTTGGGGCAGCATGACGAGTCTGGCCAAAAAGAGCACGCCATTTATTACCTTAGCAAAAAGTTTACCGACTGTGAGACCCGATACTCGCTGCTCGAGAAAACTTGCTGCGCTTTGGTATGGGCTGCTCGCCGGCTGAGACAGTATATGCTGACTCACACTACCCTGTTGATTTCAAAAATGGATCCAATAAAGTACATATTCGAAAAGCCTGCTCTGTCTGGAAGAATAGCAAGATGGAAAATGATCTTGACAGAATACGACATCCAGTACACGACTCAGAAAGCTATCAAAGGAAGTGTATTGGCAAACCATTTGGCACACCAGGCAGTAGATGACTACCAGTCAATGAACTTTGAGTTTCCAGAAGAGAGCATCATGGTAGTGACTGATTGTGAAGTACCTGGACCGGATGAAGGACCTGAGGAAGGATCCCGATGGTCTATGCACTTTGACGGAGCCTCCAACGCTTTGGGTAACGGTATCGGCGTTGTGATCATATCCCTAAAAGGCACTCATACTCCTCTCACTGTCCGACTATGTTTCAACTGCACCAACAACATGGCAGAGTATGAGGCATGCATCATGGGTCTTCAAGCTGCAATTGACTTAAGGATCAAGTTTCTGAGTGTCTTCGGAGATTCCGCTCTCGTGATCAATCAGATCAAAGGCGAGTGGGATATAAAACACCCAAACCTTATTCCTTACAAAGAGTGTGTGTTGACATTGATCCCCCATTTCACAGAGATAACTTTTGAACACTTCCTAAGAGAGGAGAATCAGTTGGCGGACGCGTTAGCTACGATGTCTTCCATGTTCAAAGTCAAATGGGACAATGAGGCTCCCCGGATCATCATCTGGAAACTGGATGAACCTGCATATTGTTGTGATTTTGAGGCTGAAATAGTAACTGAAAAACCCTGGTATCATGAGGTGAAGAGGTATCTGGAAGCTCAAGAATACCCCGAGGGTGCATCCATCAATGACAAAAAGTTTCTGAGAAGGTTCGCTGCAAAGTTCTTCCTCGGCAACGGCATTCTGTACAAGCGAAACCATGATTCAACCTTACTGCGTTGTGTGGATAAGACTGAAGCAGAAAGGATCATGGCCGAACTGCATGAAGGTACCTTCGAAACACATTCCAGTGGACACACCATGGCAAAGAAAATCCTTCGGGCGGGATATTTCTGGTCCACAATGGAAGCCGATTGTTACCAACATTCTCGGACATGTCATAAGTGCCAGATTTATGCAGATAAGGTGCACATTCCTCCAGTTCCTATGAATGTCTTGACTGCGCCTTGGCCTTTTGCAATGTGGGGCATTGATATGATCGGCGAGATCAAACCTACAGCATCCAACGGGCATCGCTTCATCCTGGTAGCGATTGATTACTTTACAAAGTGGGTTGAAGCAGCTTCCTACGCCACTGTCGCCAAGAATGTTGTGGCACGGTTCATTCGTCATAACCTGATCTGCCGCTACGGCGTCCCGGAAAGGATCATCACGGACAATGGTACCAATCTTAATAACAAGATGATCACTGAGCTCTGCGAGCAATTCAAGATACAGCACCACAACTCTTCTCCTTACCGGCCGAAGATGAATGGGGCTGTAGAAGCAGCAAATAAGAATATCAAAAAGATTGTGCAGAAGATGACAGTGACCTATAAAGATTGGCACGAGATGTTACCGTTTGCTCTTCATGGGTACCGTACCTCAGCAAGAATGTCAACCGGGGCAACTCCCTTTTCCTTGGTCTACGGCATGGAGGCAGTCTTGCCGATTGAAGTCCAGATACCCTCTCTCCGGATAATGAAGGATGCAGATCTGAGCGAAGATGACTGGATCCAGACTCGACTTGATCAGTTAAATCTAATCGACGAAAAGAGACTCACTGTTATTTGTCATGGTCAAACGTATCAAAAACGGATGATCAGGGCATTTAACAAGAAATTCAGACCACAAGAGTATCAAGTTGGAGACCTGGTAATCAAGCGCATCATTCTTCCTCAAAGTGATCCCAGGGGAAAATGGACCCCCACATACGAAGGGCCATTTGTGGTTAAACATGTCTTCTCAGGAGGAGCCATGATTCTAACCACCATGGATGGTGACGACCTTCCTCACCCCGCCAATGCAGACATAGTTAAAAGATACTACGCATGATAAAAGACCCGCTAGGTTGACATACCTAGGCAAAAATTAGGGCTTCCCGGCGAACCAAAAGGGTTCGGGCAAAATAAGGGATGAAATAAAAAAAAATCTGTACACCCGGCAAGTCGAAAACCTAAAAAGGCGGCTTGGGCAAAAAATGGGTATCCCGGTGGACTGAAAACCCGAAAGGCGGTCCAGGCAAAAGTTAGGGATTAAAGCGTAACACTATGTCTCACTGGATCACCTCGCATCCAGAATCCGGTATTATCATCAAGTTCAGACGGCATCGATCGATCAGCTTCATCTTCAACTGAGCAGCCAAGTGATGAGACGCTCGAAGATATAAAGGCGATAACAGAGTTGGAACCCAGTGGGATTATCTTTCTTCACATATCTGTGTTGTTTTCCTTTTTCACAAAATTGTATAAACTCCGTTGTTCGGCGGCGTTCTCTTACTAGGACGTCAGCCTCTTGTACATAAACGCCTATTTACAGGCAAATTCAAAAATCAATACAAATTCACTTTTCAGACCAAGTGTCAAATGTTTTCCTTTTTCTGTTTTGTTTTGCGAAGAATGTCCAATGTTCGATTGTGATATATGCATTTGATAGTAATTGCTAACTCATAAATATACGAACTCAAAACAAAGGATTAATTACAGGTAACATCATAAACAGGGGCAATAATGAGTTGTCTAAGCGATCTAATTGCTCTGTCCACCAAGGTACCAAGGTAAGTTCGGCCGAAAAACGTAACCCAGATACCTTCACTCCCTGCCGAGTAAGACAAGAATCAACAATTCTCCCCAAGCAGTTGGTCTCCAATCAACCCTAACAAAGGAACAATACCTCCAGCAAGTCAGCAGTACTCTCCCCCCAAGCAGAGTTAATCTACTGTCAATCTTAAGGAAGTTGGATATCCCCAGAAAATCTCAATATTCCCCAACAGTACACAAACATTCCTAACAAGCATCCCCGACAATCTTGATTTAAGATTGTTCCCCGACGGTATACCGGACATCCAGTAGAGCCAGTCCCCAGTCCAATCTGAAAAGTTTCCCCCAGGAGAGTTCAATCCATCTCCCCAGTAGGTTCAGGAAGCTTATCCCCAGTAGATTCTGGAAGCTTATCACCTGCAGAGTACGAATGCGCCTTCCCAGACTTTATTCAAAGGTTATTTCCCCACCGGGATATAACTGGGTTATCCTCAGCCAATTGCCACGGAAAGATCGTCCCCGACGAAGTCTTCCTATCCCCGGCAGAGTTCATCAAATCTTCCAACAAAACATATCAATGGTATCCCCAGCGGAGTTATCATCAACCTCAGCAAAGTACCTCTCTTTCCCCACAGAGTTCACTCCCCGCAGAGTAATCTATTCGCCAAGTTTATTCCCCAACGGAGTCATCTTCTCCTACCGGTATTCTTGCAACCATCATCCCCAGCGGAAACAGAGAACACTATTCTTCAACATCAGCCCAGGAGTTAACTTCCCGGCACCCGTCAAGGATTTACTTTCCTAGACAAAAAAATACATCTTGCTTACATACACAATGCATGCACATACGCATCATATCACACAATCTCATTTCTCCCTGAGAACATCATGACATCATGCTTTTCATACATCATGACATTGCATACAACTGATGTTTTACCTTTTCAGGACAAAGATCAGTACAAAGATGATTAACTATCAATTGTCGCAATTCCAGATTCGATACCTGTAGCTAGCTAGGGCACATCTGTGAGCGATTATTCCAGACTCGATTCCTGTATCCGGCCAGGGCACGTCTGAAGAGTTTGAAGATCCGATTCCTGTATCTTGCCAGGGTGTATCTGTTGACGACTAATTCCAGACTCGATTCCTGTATCCTGCCAGGGCACGTCTGAAGAGTTTGAAGATCCGATTCCTGTATCTTGCCAGGGTGTATCTGTTGACGACTAATTCCAGACTCGATTCCTGTATCCTGCCAGGGCACGTCTGAAGAGTTTGAAGATCCGATTCCTGTATCTTGCCAGGGTGTATCTGTTGACGACTAATTCCGGACTCGATTCCTGTATCCTTCCAGGGCACGTCTGAAGAGTTTGAAGATCCGATTCCTGTATCTTGCCAGGGTGTATCTGTTGACGACTAATTCTAGACTCGATTCCTGTATCCTGCCAGGGCACGTCTAAAGAGTTTGAAGACCCGATTCCTCTATCTTGCCAGGGTGTATCTGTTGACGACTAATTCCAGACTCGATTCCTGTATCCTGCCAGGGCACGTCTGAAGAGTTTGAAGATCTGATTCCTGTATCTTGCCAGGGTGTATCTGTTGACGACTAATTCCAGACTCGATTCCTGTATCCGGCCAGGGCACGTCTGAAGAGTTTGAAGATCCAATTCCTGTATCTTGCCAGGGTGTATCTGTTGACGACTAATTCCAGACTCGATTCCTGTATCCTGCCAGGGCACGTCTGAAGAGTTTGAAGATCCGATTCCTGTATCTTGCCAGGGTGTATTTGTTGACGACTAATTCCAGACTCGATTCCTGTATCCTGCCAGGGCACGTCTGAAGAGTTTGAAGATCCGATTCTTGTATCTTGCCAGGGTGTATCTGTTGACGACTAATTCTGGACTCGATTCCTGTATCTTGCCAGGACACGTCTGAAGAGTTTGAAGATTCGATTCTTGTATCCATCCAGGGCACATCTACATAAAGAGTTTGAAGATCAACCCCTGTAACAGGCCAGGTAATTATTTTCTTTCTCAGGTACGCAAGTTCTCGCTAAGGAATCTCTTACGCGATCGACACCTAGATGGCATCTGTAAGCCCATCAACATACCAACAGTCTCCAAATGGCATCTGTAAGCCCATTCCCGCCATCACACTGCTAATATGTGAGCGCAAATTTCTGGGCACTCTAGTGCTCAATCATCTTCCACCTTCGGATCACGAAAGGCACGCCAGCCAATCTACATCCTCAGGTCTAAGAAGATTGAACAGGGGCAACTGTTGTACCTCAAAATTTGCCCTCCCATATTCTTCAAGATTTTCCAAGATCAAGCTCCAAAATCTCTCAAGGGTTGCACAGTCCAATTGCCTCCTAACACAATCAAAACTAGGGTTTTGGTTATGGCAAAGAAATTGAGGTCTTCAAGGGTCTAATCAAGTCCCACATGCCTATATACATTGTCAAACATCCATATGTCAAGTTTCAAGACTCACAGCATCAAGTTGCCCAGTCAAAAACCCTAATTGCTCCACAGTCAACTGCAGGGGCAAAATGGTCATTTGACAGTCAAAAGTCGAAATTTTTGGTCAACATCTCATTTTGAAGCCACAATCATCATTTGATCAATTCTTGATCATGATTCCACAAGCATGGCTCAAAAAGTCTCAAGATGCAAAAGTTTCTATTTTTGGACAGCTGAAAAGTCAACTGCAAATTGACCAAGGCATAACTTCCTCATGGTTCATCAGAAAAATCCCATCCAAAGCTCATTTTGAAGGGGATGACATTTCCTACAACTCATCTTCACACTCCAAGTCCAAGAAATGCTCTCACAAAAAGTTATCAATTTCAACATTATAGGTCATTTTCAAAAGTCAACAAAAAGGCACTTTAAGTCAAAGACCATAACTTGAGATTGGTAAATCAAAATGACATGGGACCAAAGGCATTGGTTATAGGACTTCAAGATCTTTCCAAAATGTCCAAGAACATGTTCATAGATTCAAAATTGAGCATGATATGCATTGGAGAAGTTGGGAAATTTTTGGGAACTTTCAAAAGTCAACTTTGCCTAAAACGCTTCAAATTTGCTAATGGGCCTCAAATTCTTTCTTGAATCATTGCCCAAAGCCTATGCACGACCCATTGAGCTCAAAATGATTTATTTTCTTATTTTTAATTAATTAATTGAATTTTTATTATTATTAATTCATTTAATTGGTTTTAATTGTAGAAAAATATCAAATAATGGTTGTCAAATCTTTTTATGCAGCAAATATACTCCACATATGCTAAGGATTTCGTGCATCACTCGAGGGGACAAGATCTTCTATAATTGGCAAAGTTTTCATGGAAAAAAGATTGAAAAATATATGGTGAAAATCAAAGATATGAAACATTAATTCATGGACTTTTGGGCCAAGGTTTTGACCTAATTTGCTTCACATACAAAGGCACAAGTGAACCCTAGTGCAGAATACACGTGAAAACTGCTCAGAGGCCATAACCAATTTGCAAAAAAATCAAGAAAGTTGTGAAACTGAAACCATACTTGCAGTGCCTTTCCACGCCTAAAAAGAATTCCATCCTCTTGCCTGAGTTACCAGGAAGCTATTGCAACCAAGAACAGGCTCTCATACTCAAAGAAACGGTAGAACAGAGTCACGTTTTTCACAAATATTTCCATAATCGAATTCTGATTTCTATACATCATTCATGTGTTTTGATTATTGATTTATGCTACTAACATCTCCCTGAAGCTTTTGGTAACGTTTAATTGTTCTAAAACTGCTTGTATCAAAATCCACCATTGAAGGATATTAGGGTTTTAGAGCTTCAGTATTGGGGGTTTCCATATATTGTAAAATTGTACCACTAAACCTGTATGGACAAAATCGTTGCAACCAGACGAAACCATTAAGCCTATCGCGCCCTTTTTATATTTCCTCCTCTTCTAATCGCTATTTTCAGGACTTTCAGTTTGTGGGGGTTTAAAACCCCCGCTACTTGTTTCATGTTTGCAGGAAGAACAAGGAAGAAGATGGACGTGGCATGACACTACTGGAACATTTAAAATTTAGCGCGTTTTTTAAACGTTCCAGCATAATTGTCTTTTTCATATATTATATTTTTTGTCTATCCATATAACAAACGCGCTTGAGTGGCTGGATGGTAGATGACACGCTTGGTGAGTGCTGGGACCTGGGTTCGATTCCCAGGTCCCCCTTATAATTTGTTCTATTTTTTCATAAAACATTCACATGCAGCGTATTCTCCAACGTCTCACCATACAGCCTCACGCATAGCTTGTCAAGTGGCTTTGATGATCAATCTGAAGGCCACAGAATGAAGTCCAGGGTATGGCGCAGTCAACCAACGTGCACACAAGCATGGAAAGTCAAACGAGCCTTGGCTAATGGGCCTGAATTCCTCTCAAACAAACCTCCATTTGGGCCTGAAACCCCCCTTGGTTTGCATCCTTTTTAGTTTTCTTTTCTTTTCTTTTCTAATTATTTTTTAATTGTTTTAATTGTTTTTTTTTCACCATAAAATAATTTTCCATAATAAAAACAGAAAATCAAAATACAAAATATATTTAATTTATTATTAATTTCACCACTAACATTTTTTTTGTAAATAAATAACGAACAATTAATCTAGTTTAAATTAGGTTTTAATTCTAATACTTTTCTTAATAAATAAAAAATGTATAGAATTAGGTTTTGACATTTTTATCTTTTTTTTCTTAAATTAATTATTAATCATTATTATTAATTATCATTAATTGTTGTACATAAATATGTAAATAATTAATTAGTAAATTAGGTCAACTTTGACATTTTCTTAAATAATTAAAATAATCTAGATTTAAGGTTTCCTTTTAATTCTTTTTCTTTATTTCATAAAAAATACAAAAAAACATAAAAATACTTTCTTTTCTTTAATCAAATAATTAATTAGACTTTAATTTCATTTAATTTCAAGCAAAGGGTCAAAACCCTCGGACGTTCATTTTAATTTTTTTCGCGCATTTATTTTCTTATTGATCATTATGTAACTGCTTTCCGGATGTAATAGTAATTAGGTTTACCGTATTTATTTACTTTTCGCATCTTTTATCAAAAATGGGGCTTTGTATTTTAGCGATGTATAGACCCGCGCCTTGTAATAGCGTAGCTTTTATCTTTCCGTCTTTTAATTTTCCGCACTCCTAAATTCTAAATTGCATGAAAGAATGTATGTTAATTAAAAACAAGCGTAGCTCACAATGCCATGATCAAAGATAATTGTTAACATGAAAACAACACACAAATACACACACCACTTCTAGGGTACGCCTCACTTGTTGCCTTCGAAACGTGGTCGTCAAGTATAGGACGTTTTAGCGGTCCTTATGTCCATGATCCAGTTGCCTCGAAACAGTTGCCTCGAAACAGTTGCCTCGAAACGGTTGCCTCAGATTAAAAAAAGGATCAAGGACATAAGGGTAGCTTCTAAGGTGTCCTACTGTTGCGTCGGTGACCACACTGTCCCTACTATCGAATTGACCCGAACACCTCCAACGGTGGTGCTACCTACCTCTCAATGGTGAGAAGGCATTACCTTAAGGACTTCTACACAGCCTAATTCCTTAGGGTAGGTAGATGACTCATGGATACTTGCTCTCTAAAAAACAATCAAAAATCTTTTCACACTGACACTTTCAAAAAGCTTTCAAAACAATTTTTCAAACACTCTTGAGGACAGATACAAGAGTCATTCAGAAATCTTTCAATGAAACTTTTTTCAAACCCACTCACATTTTGAGAAGCAAACATTTTGAAAACACAAAGAGCAAGTATCTAAGAGCCCATGGATAACCATGGATAGAAAGGGTGCTAACACCTTCCCTTTCTATAAATCTACCTCCCGAACCGAGAAACAATCTCATAAGGAATTTTGATGTGATTTTGTCCTGTCCATGTTGGAGAAAATAAAAGACGGTGGCGACTCTTGCTTCCGCGATATTTCGCGAACCAGCTTTAAAAAACAGTCAGTTCTAAATCCACCGATCACAATGCCAGATGGCGAGATGAAAATCTTCCGTTAAGGAGTTCTCCACCTGAATTGACAAGGCTCAAACTGAGAGGCTTTTGTTTCATTTGAATTTCCAAGTTGTAATCTCTTTGTTATTCAAACAATTATCTTTTAATGTCAAACTTTGTTTCATTAATGCATTGCATATGTTTGTCTTGAATTCATCCATTCGTTTTCACTACTCTTATGCTTTCTTTATGATATTTAACTGCAAGCCTTTAGAGGGAGAATGACGAAACAATACCATAATCTCATACAGTATGCTTTTGAACAGACCGTGTTGATGATGTACAGGCATTTCTTTCAATTCCCAAACACTGGAGTTATAAGGAAGATAATCCCTAGTCAACCCCTTCGAGCCAGAGAAGTAGGAGTTTTCTGTTCTAAACAAATCAAAACCTTTGATATAAACCTGGGGCAGGGTAGTATCTCAGTTAATTCAAAAAAAGATGTGCATTGAAGTCGCAAACTCATAGTTCGTAATACAACGAACGACATCAAAAAAAAGAAAAGCATTCCTTTGGAATCAAAAAGACAGTGATGGTTCCTTATCTCATAGACAGTCATTATCTCTCAAAAAAGAAAAAGCCCACTGAGCCAAAACCTATAAAGGAGGCTTAAGAAAGCTGGGGCATCCCGCTGACTGTGATCTCAAAAATAGGAACAATCAGGCAAAAGTTAGGGATAACAAATCAAGAAAGAGGTCATTACAAATCCTCAACAACAAGAAAAATGTTGCAAAAAAAAAAGAGGATGACTGCCTCCCAATAAATTCAATTGGTAAACCATCACCCAAAAGGTCGTTCCAAACTTAAATAGAGTTCGACGCACAATTAACTGAGTCTAGGATTGAAGGACATCACGAAGAGCGGGTGGGTACAAATATACTTTGAGCCTTTATCCTTTGTTTCTTAAACCGTGAACCAAGCTACGTTACAACCCTTCAAAAGTCCTAATTGAAGCATGGGTTAGTTCAAAAGCATACTGTTACAAAAGGTATCCTGACTCCTGTAAGGCTTTGCTCTAAATCTTGTGTTGATTTATCTTACAAAAAGTTTTCTGCTAAAAAACGCATTTTTCAAAACTTCGAGACCAGCATAAACTTTGCATTATTTGAATATCATTGTTTGCACATGTTTATTTGTTTGACAGCAAAGAAATTCATACAGCGAATGTTCGGAGGAACGAAAACTCTCTCAGTGAGCAAAAATCACTTCAAAAAAGGATAACACTTCCATCACAAATATCTACTATCAACAAGGGGCATGACATGTCACTATCCAATTAACCTGGGGCAGTCCAGTCAAGATTTCAACAAATCTTTCACTATCCAATTAACCTGGGGCAGTCCAGTCAAGATTTCAACAAATCTTTCAAAGTTCAATTAACCTGGGGCAGTCCAGTCAAGATTTCAACAAATCTCTCAAAAGTTCAGTGAACTTGGTGCAAGTCTCCTTCATCATCACTTGGGGCATTCGAATGTCAAAAGTGTTCAACAATTCCTTCATCACCTGTTGGAAGATACAGTTTCAAATACGCTCCAGACACGGTAGCCATTATGTCACTCATTCAGATCCTAGTTACAGTCTCAGATACACTCCAAACAAGGAAGTCATTCTGCTACTCATACAGAACTCACCTCCAAGATACAGTTTCAGATACGCTCCAAACACGGCAGCCATTCAGTCACTCATTCACAATATCAGACTTCTGCAAAGCCTAGATTGCGACTAGATAGTGGTATCCCCTCAGAGCAAGCTATGAAACCCGGATTCGACCGGATAATAGTTTAATCCCCAACTAAGCTATTGTGAAGCTTGGACTACGATAAAATAGCAATACAAATTTCTGTGAAGCCTGGATTACGACCAGATAGCAGTCAAGAATACTACGAAGCCTGGAGTCGACCAGATAGTGGTATATCTTTAGCCCAAGCCGTGAAGCCCGGATTTGACTGGATAACAGCTTAGCAAGCTATTGTGAAGCCTGGACCACGACCAGATAGCAATACAAGTTTTTGTGAAGCCTGGATTACGACCAGATAACAGTTAACCCTCAAGAATAAAGACTTTCATCCTTAAAACCTCAGAAGATTGGTATACTCCCAGTTTCTGACCGTTAACAGCATGAAGATTCTCATCACCCCAGAAGATTGGTATACTCCCAATTTCTGACCCCCAACAGAATGAAGATTCTCATTCTCAAAGTGGCGTATAACTCAAGTTCCAGATTAATACCTGTAGCAAGCCAGGAAAATATCTGTGGACGACTGATTGTGGATTAATACCTGTAACAAGCCAGGAAATCATCTACATAAAGAGATTGAAGATCAATACCTATAACAAGCCAGGAAAACTATCTTTCTTTCTCAGGTCAGAGATCAATACCTGAAACCAGCCAGGACAGTATCTCCTTGACCAACCTTTCTTAAGTTCCAGATTAATACTTGTAGCAAGCCAGGAAATATCTGTGGACGACTGATTATGGATTAATACCTGTAACAAGCCAGGAAATCATCTACATGAAGAGATTGAAGATCAATACCTGTAACAAGCCAGGAAAACTATCTTTCTTTCTCAGGTCAGAGATCAATACCTGAAACCATCCAGGACAGTATCTCCTTGACCAACCTTTCTTAAGTTCCAGATTAATACCTGTAGTAAGCCAGGAAAATATCTGTGGACGACTGATTGTGGATCAATACCTGTAACAAGCCAGGAAACCATCTACATGAAAAGATTGAAGAGTAATATCTAAAACAAGCCAGGAAAACTATCTTTCTTTCTCAGGTCAGAGATCAACACCTGAAACCAGCCAGGACAACTATCTCACTGACCAACCTTTTCAAGATCCCAGATCAATACCTGCAGCAATCAAAAGATTCTTGCAATCCCCAGCGGAGCTAAAACTTCCAACTATCAATCCCCAAGCAGAATAAAGACTCTCATTCTCATTTCCTCACAGGATATTCGAATATTCCCCAGTGAAGATCTCCTCAAGACAGGAATCCCCAGTAGATTGGCATACAACCCAAGCTCCTGATTCCCCAACAGCGGTCCCAAGACTTCTCATTTTCAACGATCAAAGGATTTTCAATCCCCTGCAGCAGTCAAGGAATTACTTCCCCCGACAGTAGTCAAGATTCTTTTATCTCCAGCCATCCAGGATTCACCTATGCTCAGCAAGACAGCTCATCAGCTTACATGCGCATTTATCATATTCATATCATAAACATTGATATAACATACATTACATCATGCATCATGACATTGCATATAACTAACTCTTTAACTTTTCAGGAAAGATCAGTCAACAGACAAAGATTATCATCTTCCGAGATTCTTTCTAGAAATAGTTCAGATGTGACCCAGACATGGCAACATTCTGACACTTATTCCAGATTCACCCAGAGATAGTTCAGATGTGACCCAGACATGGTGACATTCTGATACTTATTCCAGATTCATTCAGATGCAGTTTTACACGGACTCATCATCAAGAAACCCTACACCGGTTCCTTCTCAACTTCAAGACTTCTGAAAACAGTTTACGGATTCTCCAGTAACGGATGTTAATCTATCGCTTGTTCAGATTCTTCTCAACTTTTGAAAACAGTTTACGGACGCTTCCCAACAACGGATGCTGCTCTATTGCTTATTCAACTTCAAGACTTTTGAAAACAGTTTACGGATTCTCCAGTAACGGATGTTAATCTATCGCTTGTTCAGATTCTTCTCAACTTTTGAGAACAGTTTATGGACGCTTCCCAACAACGGATGTTGCGCTATTGCTTATTCAACTTCAAGACTTCTAAAAACAGCTCACGGATTCTCCAGTAACGGATGTTAACCTATCGCTTGTTTAGATTCTTCTCAACTTTTGAAAACAGTTTACAGACGCTTCCCAACAACGGATGCTGCCCTATTGCTTATTCAATTTCAACTCCTGAAAACAGTTTACGGATTCTCCAAACATGGATGTCAATCTATTGCTTGTTCAGACCTACAGTTCAGAAATGTTCCAAAAGATGGATACCTTTCTGATACTCGTCCACTCACCGACGACATACAGTTCAACAAACATTTCCAGATGGCATCTCTAAGCCCATCCTCCTACCAGCAACTTCCAGATGGCATCTCTAAGCCCATCACCAAATGGCATCTTTAAGCCCATCCTCCTACCAATCACCTTCAGATGGCATCTATAAGCCCATCCTCCTACCAGCAATTTCCAGATGGCATCTCTAAGCCCATCCTCCTACCAGCAATTTCCAGATAGCATCTCTAAGCCCATCCCCCGACAAGATTCTGTCACATCCCTAGATGGCATCTCTAAGCCCATCACCAAATGGCATCTTTAATCCCATTCCCTCTACCATCACATCACCAAGTGCACATTTTTTTGGGCACTCTAGTGTCCAATCTCCTTTTACCCTCGAGTCGCGAACGGCAAACTTGCCAATCTAACTCTTCAGGTTCAAGAAGATTGAACAGGGGCAACTGTTGTACCCCAAAATTTGCCCTCCTATTTTTCCACAAGAAATCACAGCTTCGGGTTTTCCCTGACTTTTTCAGATTGGCGTAAGAATCAGTCAAACAGACTTTTTCTTATCAGTCTATCCAAATTAGGGTTTTCATGGACTCTAGAACAGTTCAAGCAGATTATTAGGGTTTGATTGAGTTTGGCTCAGGGTTTAATCAGGCAGGCGCTTCTGTGAAAATTAAAACAAGAATCAGGGTTTTGTGCGCGCATTCTCAGAAAGAATTAATTCTACAGTGCTTTTTAATTTACTCTGGGATATGAGCTGAGGCATTTGGATTGAGAACTTGCAGGGTTTGATTTAATCAGTAAAGAGATAGGCGTATGGATGTTTGATTGATTTGACTGTGCAATGCTTATGGCTATTTGAAACGCTGGGTTTATTATTGATTGTTGCTAAGTGACAAGACCACAGTGTTTATTAATTGTTTATTTATTCTAAGTTAGAATAGTTGGGATTTACTTCCAGTTATTTTAATTTAAGAAACTTAAATAATTAAATGGACAGTGAATTGAAAAAAGAATTAACTGGCAAAGAAGGATTTTTATTCATCTTTAATTGTTTGTTACAAATTATTATTTGAACAACTGTAAATTTATTTACATTTTGTTTACAATAATAATATTACAAATGGTTAAAGTAAAATAAAATTGCATCCTAATTTTTCTAAATCTTCATCCTCTATCTGATGCTCCTTTGCTCAATTGATTTTATCTGCAAAAACAAGAAAAGAAAAGAAGTCGGCACAGATGAAATCAAAAGAAGACAGTAATTTAAAGACTCGTCATTAAAAGTAACTGGCCGGAATCAGTTTATTCACCCTCTCTGCAAATCACAAGAAGTTCTTGGTTCACAAAGAGGGATAGAAAATAATGTTGCAAGCATGTAAAAATGTACAAGGCAGCATATAAAACAAAGTGGACAAGGCTGCATAGTTTCAATTTGCAAAAATGCCAAACAAACAGCATGTGCAAAATGTCATACAAAGCTGTAACTTCAAAACATGCCTAACCAAGTCCAAAAGGCAAACTGAACAGCACAAATTGTAAACCAAAACATGCCAAGCCAAGTCATAGTTTCAAACTAACCAAACTGTCAAAGATATAAAGCTGTCAACAAAGTACACAAAGATATGCAGAAAATCTTGAAAAAGAAGAAAGTACACAGAGGAAAGATACATATGCAAGCAATATTCAAATTCTCATCAGTTTTCAGCCAGTCACTTTTTTAGAGTAAAGACAGTTCTAAAGCAATATAATATGCTTTAATAGAGAGAAGAGAGAGAGAGAGAGAGTAGAGGTGAAAAAAGGCTTACAGCAGGCTTGAGGCTTAAAAGATATAAAGAAGATATACCAGAACAAAAGGAGAAGAGGCAGAATATCACAAAAAATATAGCTCACCACAAAATTGTGTTACATAACATAAGCAAGCAGAACAACCTGCCTCCAACCACAAGCGCCAAGCCCTTTCAAAACTGTGTTAAGTACTCAAGCCATACAAACCTGTTTCAACTCAGTAAATACAAGCCAAAACCTGCATAAGTTATAAACATAAGCCTATACCATGTTTCAAACCAGAAGCCTGTAACCTATTTTGAACCAGAAGCCTGTAACCTTAAACCAAACAACCTGTTAAAACTATCTTCAAAATGGCCACAAACCAGTCAAACTGTTAGCCTCTAAACAGCAAACCTAACAGCCTTCAAACTAGAAGCCTACAAGCCCTAAAGGCCTGTAACCTCAAGCCCAGTAAAGCCTAAAAGGCTTGTTCATCAAATACAACCAATTCACACGACTGTAACACAAACCTGTCCAAGCCTAATATCCATATCCAACAAAGGCAACTCAGAATCCAGGCACACAAGCTTCTTCAGAAGCAAATCATACAAGCAACTCAGATCAAAGCGTTCAAACCAACCACACCCTCAGAGCAACCTCATCATAGGGTTATAAACATCAACAAAAGCAATACTCAAGATCAACATCAACAAGCATCTCAGGGGAAAGCAGAAGAAGAGGAAAAGAAATCAAACACTGAAGCATCCAAATAACCAACAAAGCCCTCAGAGCAACCTCATCATTGGGATAACAATAACAAATCCATACTCAGCAATCAATAGCATTAGCAATCAGAAGCTCACTCAAAGACAAAGAGAAAAGAAGCGTTTTCAGATTTTTTCAGACAATCATCATAAAACCCATAAAAGAAAGATACCAGGAATACCAGAGCAAGCTCGGCATCACTGCTCCCTCCGCCTGGCCGTCCTAGGGCGCCTCCGATCCACCTCTCCTCCGTCTCCAAAAGCCAAAGGTAGTATCTCTTCTTTTTTCTTTTCACGCACCTCAAATAGAAACAAACAACAACACATAAAATCAGAACACATGAAATTAACACATGCAAAGCTTGAAACCTTAAATAAGACAGAAATCAAACCGTACAACATCACTGCCTGAGTAATCCATGGAGGGAAGAGGAAACGGCAGAGGCGGTACCCTGGTGGCCACAGGCGGAGGCGTCCAGAAAGCCTGAAGGGACGAAGCGAAGAAGATGATGAATGGAAGCGCCGCTCAAGACTGTAACCCTATTTCCCAAAATGAAATGAAACAATGAAACCCTAAAACGAAAAGTTTGTCAAAACCGGTTGGGCCTTGCCCCATACAAAAATGCCTAAGCCCATTACACGCCTCACCTCCTTCTCTGACTTTGACTGCCCTTTTGTTTGGGCCAAACCAATGCACTAAGCCCATTCAATCTTTTCATCTTTCTTTATTTATTTTATTTTTCATTTCAAACTAACATTATTTTTCTATCACCTTACCTTTTTTTTCTCTATATACATAAATTAACTTTTTAATAAAAATGATATATTGTTTTCTTTCATCTATTAAGATTTTTTTTAGTAACAATACTTTTTTTATTACACTTAAAATACATAAAAAAAAATACATTTTTAAGTTGAACAATTTTCTCTTTTAGAAACTTTTTTTATTTTATTGAAATCTTGTATATAAACTAAAATGTATAAATGTTAATTTCCTCTAAAAGCTTAAAACATTTTTCTTTTCTTTTATTAAGTATGTTTGTACATATTAACAAAAATAAAAAAGAATAAATAAATACTTAAATTTGCATTAAGTTAATATCTTGCATCACCTGTAAATAAATCACATACACTTACACCAATACACTTGCTTATCTTTTATTCTTATGCATTGATACATGTTACATTGAGATTGCGATTCGATTTGGTTGTAAATTTATTTGGACACTACTCTCCTAATAAGTCTCATCCCCATTTGTAAATATTTGTACCCCCATTCCCGGATACTTATTTGTAATAGCTTAGACTTTAAATTCCCGCAATTTATCGCTTTCTATATACTGTATAGTAATTAGGGTTTGTATGCGAAGATTCGAAATCAACCGCTAGATAACCTAATACAAAGATAAATGCATGCTAATCAATACACCATTCACACTCGCACCCCCTAGGGTAATCCCGCTTATTGCCTTCCAAAATGGGCCATGCTTGCATGTTGAGTTTCTTTGGAAAAACAAAACAATTCAAATGATCATAGTCCCTCGATGACGCTTTCGAAGTTGCCTAAACAAAATGATCATAGTCCCTTCAAGCAAATTGCCAAAGACACTTGGCACCATTGCATTCATGGTCTAAACGATGACCCGCGCCTGTCCCGTTAACATCCTAACACAAGATTGTCCACCAAATACAATGGTGGAACAATACTGTTAAAAGGGTTAAAACATGAGAAAAACCTTTGAGTAAATTTAGGGGTAGACAACTCTTAGTTACTTGATCAAACTTGCAAAACACACTTGCCTACTTTTCAAAACACACTTCACAAACACAACTTTCAAAACAACTTTCAAAAACATTGAAATATCTTTTCGAAAAGACAAACACCTTTGTAAAACATTCGAGTAAAGAATTGTTACAACGGTTGCCTAGACAAGGCATCTTTTTCAAAACATTTTCAAAACACACTTCACAAACACAACTTTCAAAACAACTTTCAAAAACATTGAAATATCTTTTCGAAAAGACAAACACCTTTGTAAAACATTCGAGTAAAGAATTGTTACAATGGTTGCCTAGACAAGGCATCTTTTTCAAAACATTTTCAAACACACACACACACACACACCACCATTTCAAGCAATTGAAAATCAAGGCAAGTGATCTACAACAAGTAACTAAGAGCCCATGGATAACCATGGATGAAAAGGATGCTAATACCTTCCCTTTTCATAATCTAGCCCCCGAACCCACGAAACATCTCAAAAGGTTTTTCATGTGCTTTTTAACCTTTCCTTAGGATAAAATAAAAAGTCGGTGGCGACTCTTGCTAAACCGAACAAGTGCGAAAACAAACGCAAAACCTCAAGTCAGTTCTCCCACCGTATCACACATGGCATCTTAGGGCCAAAAATAGGTTTTTTTAAATATATTTAAGAATCTTCAATCACGTCGACATGAAGATTTTAACCTTCGTATCTCCAGATAGAAGACCCTTAAATAATGGCAATTGTTGTACCCCAATTTTTCCCTTAAGATCCCTCTATCATATCGTGTCAATTCAATTACAACAAGATCACTTTAAGGTTTGGTTTTTCTCATTATCTTTAGCTTTGCTCCTGGGGAATCTTCAAGAACCTTGACTTGTATATTATGGTCATATATGTTTTGTATTGATTAACTTTTAACTCAATAAATACAATGAATGTTTACCATAATTGATGATATTATAAGTGAAATCACAACACATTCCATCAAGTTGATCTATAGGTTCATGAGTTTATTTTCATGTTGTTGCACCCAAAATTTTGCCCTCTCACTTATCAAAAATTTGCTCACAAAATTTCCTTGGGCTCAAGACTGCACTAGGGTTTGATCAGCTCAAGACACCTCATTAGGCACTGATGACCAAAATTAGGGTTTGAGTTTGAACAAGGATTTTTGAATTATCAAAGCTTCATATGCCTTTCATGGACCATTGTGGACCCTCAAGATTACTCATGTCAAGATTCAAGCCTTGGATCACACTTTTGATCAGTCAATTGAACAGTTGACCTAAAAATCAATTGTATGGGAAAAAGTCAATCATGATCAATTTACACTCAAACTTCATAATTTTTTATTCACATCAACATTTTAAACTCATATGTATCATTTGATCAAGTTTGGACCACAACTCTTCAAGAAATTTGATCAAATCTCAAAAAGGGCAAAATGGTCAAAATTAGGGTTTTGACTGAGAAGGGGCAATTTCTGATTTTTGACCTAGAAAATGGTCAATTGGTTTAAGGCATGATCTCAAGAGTCTAATTGCATCATTTTTACCTAGTGACATGGTTCAAAACATTGCAAATCCATTTAATTGACAGATGAATTTTGTAGTCAACTAATCAAAAGTCAACTATATACTGAAGAGTCAAAATTTGACTTTTTGGTCAAATTCAAGTGCCAATGGTCATAATTCATCAAAATATGTCAAAATATGAAACTTTTTCATCAAGAAATCAATAGTTCAAGATTTTATTTTGAAAAGATGAAATTTCTTAACTTAGAAATTTTTCTAAGTATAGAAATTTTCTTATTTTTTCACAACTTTGAGCCAAATTTACACCATGATGCAAAATGATTCAAGAGAAACTTCCAACATGAAAGTTTTAGATCTCCATGAAATCTACAACTTTGAATCACACAACTTCTCCTAAAAATTCTTGAATCTCAAGTTATAATTTTGTGAATACATGCTCATGAACTAAAAATGACTTAGTGAAATTTTGCCCTAGTTAGGCAGATTTTTGACCTAACTTCATGGCAGTTTTTCACATAGTTCCAAGGGGAATATTCAAAATCAATTCAAATATGAGTTATAGAGCATATTGCAAGATTTCCAAAATTTCAAAGAACTCCTTGAGATCATTCTTGAGTATGGAGAATCAAAGAGATGAAGTTGGTATATTGTCACTTAGATTACAAGCCATTTTATGAAGAACATTGGATCCAATCCTCAAGCATGTTGTACAGATCTCACTTTGCAGGATTCTAACTTGAATTTCACTCTATAGTTAAATGTTTTCACATCTGTTGGAAGCTTTAATCCAGGCATTCAATGCATTGTACAAATTTAATTCCATTTTGGGAAGAAAGGCAACATTGCCATTTTAGAAAAAGCAAGCTTTATACAAAGTCAACTTGCATTGAGCCTTGCATTTGTTCTTTCTACATAAACACACTCTACAAAATCAGAACAAGTATGTTTAAAGGTCTCAGCCCCCCTACAAGCTTGGTACTTCACATTGAAACCATGCTTGCTAGCTTTGCTTCAAAAATAAGTAACCAAGCAAAACATGTGAGTTTTTGAATTCTGAGTTGTTACAAGTCTTAAAACCTCTTGCTTATAAGTATACACACTATTTGCAAGTTGACACACGAATTCTATTGCCCTGAAACTACCTCAAACATCAAAAAACCAAAAGTCTTCTCAAAAACACCATTAACACACAGTTCTGAACCAAAACTCATGATCTTCATTTTCACTCGTATGTTTTGAAAAATAATCACTTAGACACCTTATACACATCATACCAAAGCAATCCATACCATTGTTTCCTCACTGTAACTCCTCCATCACTATCCACCATTTTCAAATATCAAGCTTGCAGTTTAACTTGAGTAGAGAGATTCAGAGGCTTTCAAGGCAAAGTAAGAGTTGGGATACACTCAAGGAGGTCCAGGCAAGCTAAACAGATCCTTAGGCCATCTCAAAAGTTGCTCAAACTCCATTCACGACTCCATCTGCAAGAGGTAAAAACTCAAACTTCTATCTCTTCATACAAGCATCATTTGATCATGATTTATGAAAACAAAATGTAGATATCCTTGCTCTAAACCTAACCATGTTAATAGTTTCCATTTATATTGACTGTGCATAGAGAATTTTGGATTTGAAATTTATGAGAAAATTAGGTTTTAATTTAGGGCCAGCAAAATAAGATCTTATCTTTGATTGTTAGTTTACATAAGTTATATGGTTGAATTTGTGGAAAGAAACACCACAACTTTCATGTTTACATTTTCCATTTTCATTGAGAAATGAGTAAGTTACAGGAACCACGGCTGGAGGTTGAAGATGAAGTCATTTTCAAAACTTGACTTATGTTATGTATTTATCATTTCACTTATGTTAACCGATGTACAGCCACCCCAGTAGTAAGGCAACGCACGTTATTGCTAGAGGTCATGGGTTCGAGCCTCAGCGCGCTGCCTTTTGCATTTTCTCACATTTTTTCCACATTTTTTGTCTCTTTGCAGCGTTGGGCCTCCACTTCATGGGCCTTTTGTTTTTTTTTCCTAACATTTCCTCCTTGTTTCATATTTGCATCCCTGACCCATTATTATTTTATCTTTTCATTTTATTCTCATTTTATTTTCTTAAATATATTTATTTCAATATTAAAAATCACAACATTACAAAAAATAGTAAAGTTATACTTTAACTTAGTTTATTTATTTTTTCACAAAAAAAAATATATTTTATTTTGATAACACTTTATTTATTTTCACTAATTATCTTGTAAATTTAATTAAAACTAAAATATTATTTATTTTATACTAATGAAAATATATTTTTGATACCAAAAAGACTAAAGAATATTTTATAACACCATAATTTATTTTTCAAGATAAAAAATATAAAATATAAAAAACACTTTTTTTATATACTTCATTCCTTTTAATCAATTAAGAAGAAATAGGGTTTTAGTCAAGAATCTTTTTCTTAACGAATATTAAAATTGACTAATTATTTTCTTTATCTAATTAGGTTAAAATCAAGACCCTTTTTCTTAAGAAACCAAACAAAAAAATCTTTTTCTTTGCATTTATAATTCTTGCATATTTAATTCATCTTGTATATTATTTATTCCAATTCTTGTAAAAATTAAATTTGGTTGTAATAGATTAATTAGGTTTATATTATTTCAATCCCCATTCATAAATTATATACCCCCCCCCCCCCTCCCACAAATGTTGTAATAGCGTAGTAACTTTAAATTTCGCAATTTATCGCTTTTACATAATATGCTAGTAATTAGGGTTTGTGTAGAAAGATAAAATCAATCAAATAGAAAACCATAATCCAAGAACAAAAAACAAGCATGAAAATAACACACTTGCACACAAGCACCCCTAGGGTTATCCCACTTGGTTGCCTTACAAAAATGGCTATATTACGCATGTAAGGTATCTTAGAAAAAACAAGCGAATACAAGATCATAGTCCCTCGATGATGCTATTCAAAGTTGCCTTACAAAATGATCTTAGTCCCTCAAAGAGAATGCTAAGATGCCTTGCAAACATTTCTAATCATGGCTATACGATGACCCACTCCCGTCCCGTTTACATCCAAAGATAGGGTTGCTTACCAAATCAATGGTAAGACAACAATGTCAAAGAAAAAGGAAATGAACAAGAAAGACATTTGAGTAGGTAGATTGCTCCTAATTACCTGCTCCATTTTAAAACAAACATCCTTGCTATTTTCAAGAAAATCACATACACTTTCAAAACATCTTACCAAATTAAAAAACATTTTCAAAAGATCAACATCTTTGTATACATTCTGAGGAACAAGAATCATTACAAAGATTGCCTAAACAATGGCCTCTTTACAAAATACTTTCCAAAATCACACAAAGCACAATTTCAAACAAAATCAAGTGATTTAGCAAGTAACTAAGAGCCCATGGAAAACCATGGATAAAAAGGGTGCTAGTACCTTCCCTTTTTATAATCTACCCCCCGAACTCAAGAAACAATCTCAAAGGTCTTTCCTGTGCTTTTTTACCTTTCCTTTTGGATAAAAGAAAAGTCGGTGGAGACTCTTGCTAACGACAACATTTGTGATCAAACGTAAAAACCTCAAGTCAGTTATCCCACCGCATCAGAGAACTCGCGACTTTGCTGGGGAAAATTTTAAAAGTGGGGTTACCTTAGGGTTAGATCATATTTACTTGCTTACATTGTCTGATTTGTTTACTTTATGTTATGGTTCTTTGTTTGGGTTTGAATCCTCTACCCGGATTTGGGATACATTATAGGTAAGTAGCAATACATTGTGGAAACTGTGCGGGGTATACCGACATGGTCTAAGCAATAGTTATGTTAATGCGACATATTTGTGGGTACCGGTAGCCTTTGAGTTAATCAAAGAGAATATGGGGCCGCTGAGTGATGTCATGAAGCACTAATGAACTTTTAGAACCTTTACTTGACCAACTTGGCCATTTAGGATGTAGCGAGATGACCGGCTTTGGTGCAGTCCGAAGTTGGTAGATACTCAATACTACACTCATTGAGGTTTGGTTTCTTGGGATATTTCGGTTGCCATTAAAGAGGCTTGAGCTGAAATAATGACCAAGGAAACAATTCAGTGATATTGAGCTCCTTAGAACCCGGTTACTATTACTAGGACAGGTTTAAGCCAACTAAACTTCAAGAGGGTACTTACCTATAAAACTCCATGCAAGCCTAAACCTAAGGACTTGTTTGCTTTGTTTGTATATGCATACTTGTACATAACATCATGAACATTATAAACATCATATATATCCACTAACCATTTCAGGGATTTTGGATTCATCTTTGTTCTTGTTTTGTAGGATATGGATTCACTTCGCAGGAAAACTATTCAAGTCAACCTTGTAAGGATCCCTCCATAACTTAAGGAGCTAGCTTCAAGGATTCCTAAAAACTCTCCATTCACCGAGAGACATGGTCACCTACTCAACTTGGTCACCTCTAACACAGATGAGGATATGATGAAGGTGCTCTTTCAGTTCTTTGATCCTTTACACCATTGCTTCACATTTCCCGATTATCAACTTGTGCCTACTTTGGAAGAATTCTCCCAACTCTTAATGATTCCCATTCTCAATCAACTACCTTTCAACGGTACGGAAAGAGACCCAAAGCTAGAAGAGATTGCTCAAGCTCTACACTTGCACTCATCTGCTGTCACAACTCATTGGGAAACAAGGAGTGGTGTCAAAGGTTTCCTAGCATAGTTCATGTTTGAGAAAGCCCAAAAATGTTGGAATTCCTTGGACTTGCAAGCCTTTGAGGAAATTGTGGCTCTCCTTATCTATGGGATGGTTTTTTTTCCAAATCCTGACCAACTCATAGATGTCAACTATGTCAAAATATTTATATCCCACAACCCAGTGCCTACATTGCTAGGAGATATCCTACACTCTTTTCACACTCGCATAATGAGGAAAAGAGGTGTTCTTATGTGTTGAACTCTTCTCTTGGCAAGATGGTTTATTTCTCATCTTCCCTAATCTGTATTAAAAATGAGCAAGGTTCAAGGTGGTCACAAAGGTTGATGACGCTCAAACATTCAAACATTCATTGGTGCTCCCGATCCAAAGAGAATGTTATCATTGTCGACTGTTGTGAAGAATTTCCTAATGTCCCTTTACTTGGCATTAGGGTAGGTATCACCTACAACCCTTGTTTGGCCTTAAGACAGTTCGGTTATGCCCGAAGGGATGGCCCGTATGAGATACTGATTCAAGGTTTGGTATTTGACTACGACAACGACGATCAAAGTCTTCGCCATAGATTTATCCGAGCTTGGAGGATGTTGAACAAGATGGATAGCAAGACTTTGGGGAACAAGAATTCCATCCCTCTTGAGCCTTACCTCAAATGGGTACTAACTCGCGCTCAGAGTCTTATGATGCCTTACCCCTCCATTCTCCCGATAATCATTGAGCCTGTCATGGAGGGAGATATTCCATACACTATCCTATACCCTGACATGCCCACATCTCTTGAAGACCTACAAAGGGATTGGATACAACTCAAAGGAGAGAGAGATACTTTCGAAGCCCAATTATACACATGCGAGAAGACGGTTTTGGAACTCACTAGGCTACTTCATAAGGAGCAGACTCTGAATGCCTACATTGCACCAAAGAGGATGCACACTACCTTTCTATCTTAGAGTTTTTTTGTATTATTTTGCCCAAGGGGAATTGATGTACTCAAACTTTATCGTATTAATATAATATGTGTTTCCTTTTTGTCTAAAACAAATTTGAATCTCTGAAATCCTTGAAAACATTGCATATGTATATACCATTCATCATAACATAAGCAGGTCTTTTGCAACAAGTCTCTTCATTTCTCTACTGTTTATTTCAGTAAGATGGATCTTAAGCAAACAGTGAAGGATCTCCAAGCTCAGAATACACAGTTTCAACAGTTGCTCTTGACCCTAGCTAAGGGACAAGAAGAATTGAAGACTTTGTTGGATGAAGAGAGGAAAAAGAAAACAAAGAAGGTGACCGGAGTCTTAAACATGGGAAGAAGATTTCATGGGCGGACAAGAAGGACTTTGGACTTTGCAGCAAGATCCGGTGAAAGAGACAACCAAGATGGTAAAGGAAAGGAAACAGTTGTCCTGTCAGAATCGGAGGAGGAAGAGGAAGAAGAAGACTACTCTAAAGAACAATACCCTTCAGCTGATGACAACTATAAACATCTTGAGAAGCGGCTGAGCGCGATGGAGATCCAAAAGGTGCCAGGTTTGGACTTTGAGGAATTGGGTTTAATATTGGGGATTGTGATTCCTCCGAAATTCAAAGCACCTATATTCTCCAAATATGACGGAGTTTCGTGCCCTAAAATGCATCTTCGTTCATATGTAAGGAAAATCCAGCCCCATACCGCTGATAAAGACTTATGGGTACATTTCTTCCAAGACAGTCTGTCTGGAACTCAACTTGACTGGTTTTACCAACTAGAAAGAGCCAACGTTCACAATTGGGAAGATCTTGCTACAGCTTTCTACAAACAATATCAGTACAATGTTGATCTGGGGCCTACCCGTACTCAACTCCAGAGTATGGCCATGGTTTCCAATGAAGGTTTCAAGGACTATGCGCAAAAATGGAGAGATTTGGCTGGAAGAGTTCAACCCCCTCTATATGAGAGAGAATTGGTAGACATGTTCTTAGGCACCTTGTCTGGTCCCTTCTTCAATCATTTAATCAGAAGTTCATCTGCAGGCTTTACTGAACTAATATTGACCCGAGAGAGGATAGAAGCCAGAATAAAGAATGGAAAGATTCAGAAAGATACATCTTCTTCTACAGCTGTAAGGAAGCCTTTCATCGGGAAGAAAGAGGTGGTTGCTGTATATCTGTAAAGAAACCAAGATAGGGCCGAACGCCGACCAATGGTGGGGGCTGTTATGATTCCTAAGCCTGCATCTGATCAGCAAAGAAATAATCAACCAAGGATGGAAAGACCAGTCAGGCAGTTCACCAGAATCAACATGACCCCGTCGCAAGTATTACCGCATCTACTAAGATCTAATTTGGTGACCTCGAAAGAAGCTCCGAAAAACCCCAATACAACATCTCCTCATTATCATCCCAATGCCCTTTGCGCACATCACTCTGGAAGTCCTGGTCACGATACTAATAATTATTGGGCTCTAAAAAACAAAATACAAGACCTCATTGAAGCAAAAGAAATTAAGTTCGATGTGCCTGAAAAGCCGAATGTCATTTCTGCCCCTATGCCCAGACATGGCCACAATACCAATGCCATTGAAGAAGGATAGTTTGTTACTTCAATTAATGAACTCATGACCCCCACTTCTGACTATTAAATTGAATTTGTTGAATGTCGGTGTGTTCCCGGGCTGTGATGAAGTTTACCATCTCTGTTTGTCCTCCCCAACCGGCTGTCCTTTGTTGAAAATAGGCGTTCAGTGCCTAATAGATAACAAAGAAATTTTATTTGAAAAGACTCCTGTTTCACCTATCCCTTTTGAAGATGTTTCTATCATTACCATTTCCTCTAATTCTTCCAGGGTATCCACCAAAAGACCCGTTAGAATTACATCAGTTCTGAAAGCAACTCCTTTAATAATCATGATGCCTGGACCAGTCCCATATGCGTCACACAACCGTGCCATGGAATTATGGAGGGGATGTCTACTACCATGGTATTAAGCAAGACTGGCCAACCACCGAAGATTCAAGCTCCAGGAAAGTCAACTCCGACATCAGTAATATTGCAGGAACTAGCAAAATTACCCGAAGTGGTATGATCTTTTCTCCAGAAATTGCTATCCCAAAAGCAGTTTCTGGACCCGTAATCGTTCCTGCTGTTGCTCCCCCAAAAGTTGTTCCCAGTCCTACAATTATCTCCAACAATACTCCAATTGACAAATCCGTTACAACCCCTGTAATCATTCCTACTGACACTCCTGCTGCCGAGTTAACCGAGACTCGGGGAAAAGGTGTTCTGATTGAGCCTGTCCGGACGAAGGCTCAGTTATTGACTATCCCTGAGACCTCCAAGAAAGAAATGGAGGAGATCCTAAAAATCATAAAGAGAAGCGACTACAATATAGTTGAACAATTGGGTCAAACTCCCTCTAAAATCTCCATGCTGGCATTACTACTATGTTCCGAGGCACATGCAAAAGCCTTGGTGAAGTTCTTAAAAACCGCCCAAGTACCTCAAGAGACATCTTCCAATCAATTTCAAGACTGCTTAGCCAGATTGACTGTGGATAATGGTCTAGGTTTTTCAGATGTTGATCTGACGCCAAGGGGAAGGAAACATAATGAGGCATTGCATGTCTCAGTGGAATGTAGGGGCACAACTCTGGCTCATGTTTTGGTGGTCATTGGTTCATATCTGAATGTATTACCAAAAAAAGCTCTTGATAGACTTGATTGTAAGGGGTTGACTTTGAAGCCAAGCAACATAGTGGTAAGGGCTTTTGACGGTTTAAAGTGAATGGTGCGCGGGGAAGTGGATATCCCCATAAAAGTTGGTACCCAAACTTTTAATTCAACTTTTTATGTAATGGACATCCGCCCTTCATACTCCTGCTTGCTAGGCCGACCATGGATCCACAATGTTGGCGCAGTTACTTCTACATTGCACCAAATGCTGAAGTATCCAGTTCAAGGGAAGATTATCACCGTTCATGAAGAGGAAGAATACATGATCAACCACCTCAATTCCTTCAGATATGTGGAATTATATGGTGAATTCATTGAAACTCAATTTCAACACTTTGAAGAGGTCCCCCAAGAGGTGGCAGTGACCAAGGTTGTGTCTCAGGTTCCCAAGATTACAAGGCCTCCACTCCGGATGTCATCTCTGAAGGATGCCAAAGCAGTGGTAGAAGAAGGAGGGTGCACTATTTGGGGACAGCTCCCATATATCCCATATAAGTCTGACAAGTTTGGCCTAGGTTTCACTTCAAGTGCTCAAAAGGTTGTACGCTGTGCTCGTGCTGGAGGACCACCCTTGAAGATCAGCAACCGTGAAGTCAACGCGGTAGAAGATGGTGAAGATGGTTGCAACCTGGAGGATTGGATCTTTCCAACTATCAATGGAGGACTCAACAATTGGGAGGCTAAAGACTTCGTCCCGGTCACTTTTATACCATAGTAATTTGTCTTTAAATTTTGTTGGATTTGTAATATTGAAACAATTCACACTCTTAAAATCTTGTGTCTTACCCGAGGCACAATGGTTCATTTGTAAGGGTTATCATCTCATTTTCATATGACATCAATGAATCATTGACGTTTTTGCATACAAACTTTTGTGCTCATTATTTTTCTTTTACATTTTTATTCTCTTTCAAAGATAGTTATACCCTTACACACACCCACACTCACAATGCAGGTATACATCCATTCGGGATCCCATGGGTAAAGATACTGCTATGGCCTTTTGTGACTCTGGGAATATAATCTACCAAGCCGAAGACGAAGGTGAGGAAGATTGTGAAGTACCAGGGGAACTTGCCAGACTACTACAATAAGAAGAGAAAACCATTCAGCCCCACGAGGAACCCGTGGATACCATCAACCTAGGTACCGAAGAAGACAAAAAAGAGGTCAAGGTCGATGCCAATCTAGAACCCAGTGTCAAGGAGCGTCTGATTCAGTTATTACATGATTATGTTGAAGTCTTTGCCTGGTCATATGAAGACATGCGGGGCTTGATGCAGATAATATGGTGCATCATCTGCCTACAAGAGAAGATTGCCCGCCAGTAAAGCAAAAGGTTCGCCGCATGAGACCTGATATGTCAGAAAAGATTAAAGCAGAGGTCATGAAGCAATTCAACGTTGGATTCTTGGTTGTCACCTCTTACCCTCAATGGGTTGCCAACATTGTTCCCGTACCCAAAAAAGAAGGCAAAGTGTGAATGTGTGTGGACTACAGAGATTTAAATAAGGCGAGCCCTAAGGATGATTTTCCACTCCCCCACATTAATATCCTAGTTGACAATACGGCACAACACAAAGTGTTTTCCTTCATGGACGGATTCTCAGGTTACAACCAAATCAAAATGGCGCCTGAGGACATGGAGAAAACAACGTTTGTCACGCAGTGGGGCCCTTTCTGCTATAAGGTGATGCCATTCGGACTAAAGAACGCTGGGGCAACCTATCAGCGCACCATGGTAGCTCTATTTCACGACATGATACATCACGAAATAGAGGTCTACGTGGATGATATGATAGACAGATCTCAAACAGAGGAAGAGCATCTTGATCACTTACAAAAACGATTTGAGAGACTGAAGAAATACAAGTTGAGGTTGAATCCAAACAAATACACATTTGGGGTACGGTCTGGTAAACTCCTAGGCTTTATCGTCAGCAACAAAGGTATCGAGGTCGATCCTGCCAAAGTTAAAGCAATACAAGAGATGCCTACTCCTCATTCTGAGAAGGAGGTCAGAGGATTCTTGGGACGTTTGAACTACATCGCCAGATTCATCTCTCACCTGACTGCTACTTGTGAGCCAATCTTCAAACTATTGAAGAAAGAACAAGTAGTCAAATGGAATGATGAATGCCAAGTTGCTTTTAACAAAATCAAATAATACTTACAAGAGCCTCCTGTGTTGATGCCACCAGTCGAGGGAAGACCGTTGATCATGCATCTGACTGTTTTAGAAAACTCAATGGGGTGTGTATTGGGGCAGCATGACGAGTCTAGCCGAAAAGAGCATGCTATTTACTACCTGAGAAAAAAGTTTACCGACTGTGAAACAAGATATTCACTACTCGAGAAAACTTGCTACGCTCTAGCATGAGCTACTCGTCGGCTAAGACAGTATATGCTGACTCATACTACCTTGTTGATATCTAAAGTGGATCTGATAAAATACATCTTCGAGAAGCCTGCTCTTTCTGGGAGAATAGCGAGATGGCAGATGATCCTGACAGAATATGACATACAATATACCACCCAGAAATTTATAAAGGGCAGTGTACTAGCTGATCACCTTGCTCACCAAGCTGTAGAAGACTACCAGTCCATGAAGTTCGAATTCCCAGATGAGGACATCATGATGGTAAACAACTATGAAGAATTCAAGCCATGTGACGGACCTGAACAAGGATCCTGATGGACCCTGGTTTTTGATGGGGCATCTAACGCACTCGGCAATGGTATTGGTGTTGTACTCATATCTCATGAATGATGTCATACTACATTTACAGCAAGACTCTGCTTCAATTATACAAATAACATGGCGAAATATGAAGCGTGCATCTTTGGTCTCAAAGCTGCCATAGACTTGGGGATCAAATCTTTGAATGTATTCGGAGATCCAGCTTTGGTTATCAGTCAGATTAAAGGGGAATGGGACACCAAACACCCTAACCTCATCCCTTACAAATAACATGTTTTGACATTGCTCCCACATTTCAAGAAGATTACCTTCGAGCATTTCCCGCGAGAAGAAAATCAGCTAGCTGACGCACTAGCCACAATGTCATATATGTTTAAACTTAAATGGGATAACGAGGCTCCCCAGATCACCATTGAATGAATGGATGAACCAGCACAGTGTCACGAGATTAATACTGAAGAAGTAATGGACCAACCTTGGTTTCACGAAGTCAATAGGTATCTCGAGACTCAAGAATATCCAGAAGGAGCTTCAGTAAATGATAAGAAGTTCTTAAGGAGATTCTCTGCTAATCTCTTCCTTAGTAATGGCATTCTTTACAAACGCAACCACGACTCCATATTACTTTGGTGCGTAGACAAGGTTGAAGCTGAAAGGTGTTCACAGTGATTTCTGGTAAACAACCGCTAGTCTTCCAAACTATCGAATAAACTTAATTACTGTTATTCAATTTCTCTGGTAACTTGCAGGATCGACTAGATTGATCCTATGGTACATAGTTGTTTGGCTAAGTCTAATTGTAAAACTGGTATTCATATTTAGGACTTCTAATTAAAGTGTTTCAAAGACATCCAATCCACTTAGATTACTATGCTAAATGATTCGAAGGATAATTTCTATATGGTATAAGGAATGTTCATTAAAAAAGTAAACAGACTTAAGATTGGGTAAATGGCAGGATTAAGTGAGTGAATATAAAAGTTGTTGAATGTTTAAAGGATTCGAACCTAAGAAAAAGCGTTTAAATGTAGAAAGAAATAAATGACTCTGAATGTAGAAGCTCTAATGTAAAGGCATGAACGTAAAAATGTTTGAAGCACAAATGAAATGGAAATGAAAGACAAAACTGGAAAATATAAAGAGTTTTCATTGAATTGTAAATGTTGGTGTTATCATACGTACATCTTTCGAGCATTCGTTTCCCTATCCATGCGGTATTTTGAATGTTTACTAAATTTGTACAACAGATATGACACCACCGAAATCCTAACACTAAGACCTTTATTTATACTATTTCAACCATAACGGCCTTGCTATCAGAATCTGCCACGTTCGAAGCATGCAGAGCATTACTTCCCTCTAGCCTCCACGCGTCCTCGAACGCTCCAGCGCTTATGTATTTGAATTTCAAATATCCCGCTCACGTTTGAATTTCAAACGCCTTGGAACCTTCGTTTCGAATTCGTTTCAAAGGTTAATCTCGAAACAACCTTCACAAATATAATCTCATCATTATTTCGAACATTCTTTAGACTTACACTCCACAACTATCATTCGAAACCTTGAACTTTATTATTTCCATTCGAAAAAACAGTCTCTTCTATTCCAAACCATAAAACTTGCTTTATTCAAACAAAGCCCAATCATTTCATTTCGAATCATAATATCAAAATCTTCAGCCAACAGAATGCCCCTTTAAAATATGTATTTCGAACCCTTTGAGAAATATTTATTTTAAATAGATTCACAAGACTTTGATAGGTCTTTTGAAGAATCATGACATTTACTGTGCATGACTTTACCCACGTCAATCAAGACGCCTCTTTGAGTACCTAACCGTCTTGGACCAGTTACCACAGCATGGTGCGGTTTAAAAATAATCATTACTATTAATCACACTCATTACCAACACTAGATCTTACGCCACCTCTCTCTGAATCCAACCAACGACTTCCACGTACCCCTAGTCTTATTTAGTGGGTGTTTTACACTCACTCTTCCACACTCTCTATAAAACTCATCAGTTTAGTCTTTTCTTCTTTTTCTCCAAAATTCTGAAACTCCCCTCTTTTTCACTAAACCCTAAAATTTCCAGCAATCTTAACAATGTCTTCATCAACATCATCACAATTGAAGAAATCATCAAAGAGGAAGAACAAGAACAACAACACGGAAACTATCATGGAGAGCAAGGTGGGTATTTATCAGAATCAATCTGTGCTCAATCCTCAAGCGATCTCCAAAGAGAAAGAAATGCTGGATGCTTCTCAGGTATTAATCCCTACCATTGTTGCTGGAAAAAGGTTTGCCCTAATGGGTCCTTTAACCGTTTTTGAAATTCTGAAAGATACTATGAAATTTTTTCCCGTTTGCTATAAATTCAAACCCCTATTCAACAAGATGGATGCCCCTAAGGCAGGAACCGAAGATATAAGCGAATCATCTGATTCAAAAACAACTGAAACTCCAGTCTTATCCCCAAAAGATCCTTTTATTTTAGATTACATCAAAAGCAATTTTAAACCATTTCGATCCTGCCCCACTTCAGATGTAGCATATCAAAACTGGCTCACTAAAGTAGAATCCAAAAAATCCCAGCAATGGGAAGAATTAGGAATTTATAATTTAATCAAACTGTCGAAGCCAGGCTTTACTTACAGTCACCCGTTGCTATTTGCTTCATTGTACTTCTGGGACAACACTTATAACACTTTCCACCTTCCGGGCGGAATGATAACACCCACCTTCTTTGATATAGCTGCCATCACTGGTCTCTCACCAGTGGGGGAAACTTATATTCCTGATAACGAAGAACATTCTAGCATCATTGACTTCGATGTCAAACTAGCTAGCTTTTCAAAATTCATCAGCCATTATCATACTGAAGGGGATGATGTCTCAGACGTAGAACATATCGCTTTCCTTACCTTGTGGCTATCACGATATGTGTTCTGCAGCAGATCCTTGCAAGTGGCGAGTAGGTTCATTCCCCTAGCTAGGGATTTCCATGAAAATAGGAAAGTTTTCCTGAGTGAACTGCTACTTGTCGATCTTTATGAGAGCTTAAGGTCAGTAGTTTCTGGTTTAAAATCCCATGCTCCAAAGAACATTCTTCTGGATGGACCCTTTTGGTTGCTTCAACTATGGCTTAACGCCATGTTCGAATCTTCTTTATCAACTGCTGATACTATCATCGAACAAGATCCAGAAATAGCTGACAGGATCATCGAAGGCACAAGGCTTCGAAAGCTTACTCCAAATGATGACAAGGATGATTTCAAAGTCCATTTTTCTAAATACATCATGATATTTTCAAAAAGACACAAGTTCGAAGAGTCCATGGCTCCTTTTGCTCAAAAGACTTGTGGACCATCATGGTTCACAACGTCTCTCTCAGAAGCTGTCAAGAGAAGAGAGATGCAGGACATTTGGAAAGCTTTTCTTCTTCCTAGGCTAATTTCCTCAAGAATTACTCCAACAAAGAATCAGATTTTCCTCCTGGATTATCAACCCAATTTCGTTTCTCGACAATTTGGCTTGTGCCAATTAATTCCTGAACCTTTGTTCCAAACACAAAGTGCCATAACCTCAGGCAAAACGTTCAAAGCAAGAGAGGCCAAATTACAACAGGAGCAATATCAAGATTTTGCTCAGTTCGAGCTTTTACCTTTCGAGCCAACATACTTCACAGCAAAAGGATTTCTTGAATGGTGGACTAAGTTCTACCAGACATATATGTTTGACACGCTCACCATTCAACAAAAGCTAACTGGCGCGTTCAATGTGCAGGTACACTCCAAGAAAGGTATGTTCACTCATGTCAAAGAAATTAGGGCTTTTCAAAATTATTTCGAAACCACTTATGATCCCACACACTTGGGAACCACTGTACATCGAGCGACCGAGACCTTGAAGGAAAAATTTAAAGAAAAAATTTCTAAGCTCAAACTTCCTTCAGGGTTGTCACCTGAGGATAAGTATAGGTTGGCACTCGAAATGCATCCACCTAAATTTCCCAGGTTGCCTACCTCAGAACTGGCTCTGGCTTGGTTTCCTCCATACCCTTGGTGGTTTACTTGCAAAGAAATGTTCAAATACCAATCTCGAAAGAAACTAAAGCCATCTGAGACTGTGACATGGGCTCGTTACTGGCTTCATAATTTCCCAGGACAACTTCGCTATGACCTTCCTGCCATTTCGATTACATCTAATCAAGGCACAAGTGTGAATGCTTGGGAAAATTCCAATTGTATCCTAATTCCCTTATCCTTAACATTTTACCTTAATTGTTTCACTTTTCAGCTATTAGGATAAAAAATGTTACTTCGAAACCCAAGGAAGGGAACACTTCTCAACAAGCTACTGAAGTTAGCGATGATGTAACTCCAACAATACCAACAACAACAACAACTACTACAACAATAACACCAGCAGCAATAGACACTTCAATTCCAAAGGTAATCAACTAACCCTGTTGTTTTGAATAAACTGAAGTTTATGATTTAGATCTAACTTATGTTTAAACCTTTTCAGACTAGCAAACTTCCACCAACTACTCCTAAGAAAAGGAAACAAGGCCCCACTAAAAAGAACCTCAAGACTGGTGAAAATTCTCCAACAGCTTCTAAGAAGAGGCAAAAGAAAGAAAGTTACAAAGGCCCTGAGCCTACTAACGTTCCTGGACTTGATTCCAAAGACGTTGCTCCCTCAACAACATCCAAAATTTCACCTTCGACCTCCAATGTAATATTGGAACATATTGACAGTAACATTTCTTCTGATAATCCACAGGTAATTCAAATTCGAATTCCGAACAAAAATAGTTACTCATACCTTGGTACATATTCTTAACTTTTCTTTGTTCAATGCAGGACACTTCGAACATGAATCCTATTGCTCCAACTCCTACACCCGGGACCATTGTTCCAATCACTTCCTCTCTCCATGGGGACTCCAGCAACTTCGTGCAAAACAAAGGGTCTTCCAACATGGTGGCCCTGACTGGGACTTCGGAGACACACGATGATCAAGGCACCTCACCTCCTTTGAAGGAAGCAAACGAAGAATCACCCAACAAGTCTAAAGAAAATCCACCAGAAACTTCCCTTCTGAAATCTCCTCTTGGAACTCTTCAAGAGAGTCCAACAATCACTCATGCTGAAAAGGACAAGACTGATTCTCCTCAAGAGAGTGAAGAAACTGCAGGAGAAAGATCTGGTGAAGACGAAACCCAAAGTGGTTCGGCTGATGAAACGAAGTTTGATGCTAATAGCAGCGAGACCAATACTGTCGATGTGGTGGATCTGTGCGATGAAGGAGAAAGTAATGAGCAAGGCAAGGATGAAGATAATGGTGGTAATACTAAAGAAACTATGGAGGTCGAAATGGACGTGACTCCTTTGAACAAGGAACTTTCCCCAACTTCCCAGCCTCGACTGACTGAAGAGGAACTAGCTCTCTTAAAACACAATGACCCAATTAGGTACATGAAAACTAAATTGGCCCAAAAGGACATCCCTTTCACTAGGGTTGGCACTGGTTCAACTAACAACACAATGTCCCCAGATGCTAGAGCTATACTTCTTAACAAAGTCAAGAAAACAATCCTTGATGTAGACCTGTTCGAAGTTCTTAAAAAGGATAGCACTGCTTGCTATACCATGAAGGAACTTCTCACTCAAGTTAACTTCGCAACTTGCTCCTTACCAGTCAGCACTATACTGTTCGACCTCCAAGTATTATTGGACGATGTGACTGGATGTCTCCTACAAGATGAATTAGCTGCTGCTAAAGTTCAGGAGAAACGAAACGCCATGGATGCTGCTTATGAGCACGCTTCGAAACTTTCTAAAGAGGATGAAGACCAAGCAACGCGTTTTAAACAGGCGAAGGCTGACTATGAAGTTCGAGAGCGGTCTATTCTCTTTTGGGAAGGACAAATTCAAGAGCTCCGGCAAAAGGTCAAAGAAGCTCAACAACAGCAACTGGCTTACGAAACTGACACCGTTAGTAACCAATTCGAAGAACTTCTTAGCAGGGGCCTTTTTGAAACAGAAGCAGCAGAGCGCATCAAAGGAGAATTAGCTACTCTGGAAGGAGCGAGACGTTATACCCATCAAATACTTGAGTCCTTTAAAAGCACCTTCGCAAGATTGAGAAACAACGCTTATTTTTAAATCTTTGCTTATTTGAATTAATTTGAGTCTCGGTTTTGTAATATTTGAACAACGCCATTTTGGCAACGTATGGCACCATTTTGGCATCTCCTTATAATATCTCGACTATGTTGCTATTATTAGAATCTCCTGCAGGCGAGGTCTATATTTTTTCAAATATTTTTCGTTAACCTTTAAGATTCGTTTGTCATCAGTTAACTCTTCGATTTCATACGCATTGTTTGAGAATTTCTTCAGTATTCGAAAGGGTCCTTCCCAATGAGGTGACCATTTACCTAATGTTTTATTCTTCTTGTCCATGGGCAATATGACTTTCCAGACTAAGTCATTATCAGTGAATGTTTTACCTTTCACCCTTTTGTTGTATGCCCTGGCTACCCTTTCCTTTTGCCTCTGTTGTACCCCAAAATTTGCCCTCCCATATTCATCAAGAAATTGCCAAGTCAAGGTCACAAAATTCCCCAAGGGTTGTGCAGCTCAACTGTCTTCTATACAGTCAAAACTAGGGTTTGAGTTCTGGTCAAGCAAATGAACTTTTCAAAGGCCCAATCAAGTCTCATATGCCTACAAATGTGGTCAAGCATCCTCATATCAAGTTTCAAGGCATTCAGCATAAAATTGCACAGTCAAAACCCTAAATTGCACTACAGTCAACTGTAGGGGCAAAATGGTCATTTGGCAGTCAAAAGTTCAAATTTTTGGTCAACATATCATTTTGAAGCCAAAAACATCATTTGATCAATGCTTGATCATGATTCTCAAAATTTGGCTCAGAAATCATCAAAGATGCAAAAGTTACTATATTTGGACAGCTGAAAAAGTCAACTGAAATTGACCAGGGCATAACTTTCACATGGATTATCAGAAAAATTCCATCCAAAGCTCATTTTGAAGAGAAAGACATTTCCTACAATTCATCTTCATGTTCCAAGTCCAAGAAATGCTCTCACAAAAAGTTATCAATTTCAACATTATAGGTCATTTTCAAAAGTCAACAAAAAGGGACTTTAAGTCAAAGACCATAACTTGAGATTGGTAAATCAAAATGACATGGGACCAAAGGCATTGGTTAGAGGACTCAAAGACCTTTCCAAAATGTCAAAGAACATGTGAAAAGCTTAAAAATTGACCAAGTTATGCCTTGTGGAAGTTGGGAAATTTTTAGGAATTTTGAAAAATCAACATTGATGCAAAAGGCCTAAAAATGCAAATGGGCCCATTTTTCTTCCAAATTTCTTCATGCCAAGCCTATGCACGACCACTAGGCCCAAAGGGAAGTATTCTCATATTTTTTAATTATTTATTTGAATTAATATTAATTTATATTCATTTAAATGATTTTAATATATGAAAAATATCAAACTTAACCTAAAAAAATCTTTTCATGCATGTTTATTCTTAATATTTCGTGCATATCTTAAATAGGCAAGATTTGGTGCTAATTGATCATGATTGAACCAAAATGCATAAGAAAAAGATTAGAAAAGATCCTTAACAAATCAAAGATTGAAATCATCATGGCAAAGGATTTTGTGCAATGTTTTTAACCTAATAGCCTCTATACATATCCAAGAACACAACCCTAATGCCACTAGACTGAAAGCTGCGCCCAAAACAAGCATTGCATATTGAAATTTTTCATAAAAAACTCAAGACTGAAAACTAGCTTTTAGATCGATTCAAGCTTTGATTTTTGTTCCATTAGCATCCTGAAGCACCACTGGACGATTCTCAATCATCAACAATAACAAAAACACCCTGAATTGGTACCCCATAGTCAAACTGTACCAAGAAAATTCTGAAATCGCATAGCATCAATCAAGCATTCTTTTGCATTTTTTCTTCATGGATTATTGTTTGTAATGATGTTTTTATGCTAACCAATAGGTTTAATTGTGTTTTTATACCATATATATGAATCTGCCATGAGCGTCCTCTAGGGTTTGCAGGTCTCAAATTTGGGGGTTTTTGCCCAAGGAAAAATTGATGCTTCAAACCAGGACCATTGAGTCCAGTACATGGAGACGAAGAAGAACGTGTCCTCGCGCCTAATTTATGTTGAGAAACGGGCTATTCGCTATTTTCTTGAATACCCTCTAAAACAACGTTGTAAAAACCGCTCCCATAGGGTTCTACGTTACAGGGGTGGTGAGGAAGAAGATGGCGTGTCAAGCCACGATTGATCCATTTGAATTTCGCGCGAAATTCCAAAGCACTAACGCGTTATTATTATATTGTTCATTGTTTATTATATATTAAATGAAACGCGCTTGGTTCAGTGGTAACGTGTTAGGCATATGACCTCAAAGACCTGGGTTCAAGTCCCAGGTCTGGCAAAATTTCATGCTATTTTTCAATATAAAATTCCATGTTACGCTAACCTTCAGGTACATCATACTCCCTCCATCATCAACATGCCACGTCTGCTTGGAGATCAATCTAAGGGTTGGAAGCTGAAGAACACCTACGCCTGGTCAAACGCATCATATGGAATCATGAAAAGTCAGCAAATTCAAATTCAATTGGGCCAGGCTTTTTAAATTTATACCTCCTTATTTGGGGCAACACCCCACCCTGGTTTGCATTTTATATTTTTTCTCACTTTTATTTTGTTGTTTTATTTATTCATTTTATTGTCTTAATTCAATTAATTTATTTTTGCTATAAAATATAAAAACATTATAAAAATCAGAAAAAGACCAAAAATAATATCTATTTTATTATAATCATTTTATTAGCATGTAAATAAACTAGTTTCAAATTAGGTTTAATTTATATTTTTTCATAACAAAAAATCCAAAAAAGGTAGAATTAGGTTAATTGATATTTTTATATTTTCCCTTTTTTAGAATAATAATATTATTTAGTTATTTTCATAAATTAAAAATTGTGCATAAATAAATTAGGGTTAATTTAGATCATATTTTAATTCTTTCTTAATAAATAAAAAATATTAGAATTAGGGTTTGTCGTTTAATTTAATTTCAATTAACTTCCCTTTTTTTCATTAAATCTAAAAAACACAAAAAAATCATCTTCATTTAATTTTTTCATTTTCCTTATTAATTTTAATCATTTAATTTTTAATTCTCATTAACCATTAATATTTTGTAAAAGGGTCCAACGCCCTAATTTTGTTAATTTCTTTATTTCTCGCATTTACTTTTTATCGTTTATATAATTATGTAATTGTCCCTAAGCCATGTAATTTTACTTTTCGCACTTTTATTTTATCGCATTATTTATTTTTCTGCTAAATCGGGTCCGGTTTAATTTTGGCGATGTGGACCCGCGCCATTTGTAATAGTTTAGATTTATTTCCTCGCAAAATATTCAACTGTTAACCAAGCATGAAAGAATGAATGTCTTAATAAAATCAAGCGTAGAACACGAATAACATGACAAGATAAAATATCTGAACATGACACACGAATCACACACACCACCCCTAGGGTACGCCTCACTGTTTCCTTGCCTCGAAAGGTGGTCGTCGAGTAGAGGACGTCTTAGTAAGTCCTCATGATCCGGGAACCTGGCATGAGGGTAGCTTCTAAGGTGTCTTCCCATTGCTCTGGTGATCACCATGTCCCTCAAAATCGAATTGACCCGAACACCTCCAACGGTGGTGCTACCTACCTCTCAATGGTGGGATGGCACTACTTTTAAGGACTCTTACACAGACGAATTCCTTAGGGTAGGTAGGTTCTCAAGGATACTTGCTCTAATCTCAAAACAAACTCAAAAAAGACTTTTCACACTGACACTTTTCAAAAGCGTTCAAAGCAAACTTTTCAAACACTCTGACGTATGAGTCGATCTGAAATTTTTCAAAGAAACTTTTTAAACCCACATTGAAAAGCAAACAAACAATTTTGAAAACACAAATGAGCAAGTATCTAAGAGCCCATGGATAACCATGGATAGAAAGGGTGCTAACACCTTCCCTTTCTATAACCTACCTCCCGAACCGAGAGCAATCTCTTTAAGGAATTTTTCTGTGCTTTTGTCCTTTCCATTTGGAGAAAATAAAAGACGGTGGCGACTCTTGCTTCCGCGACATTTCGCGAACCAGCTTTAAAACAGTCAGTTCCAGATCCACCGATCACAGAACTGGCGACTCTGCTGGGGAACCTTTATAAAGTGAGGTGTACCTTAGGGCTAAGTCATAACTGTGTTTTCACTTGTATTGTTTTGCTTGCTTTACTATTGTGGGTTGCATCGGAGATACATAGATCCTAACCCGGATCTGGGGATACCCTGTTTAGGTAGCATAAGCTGTGAGGGACCTGTCCGGCGTAGACCGACACAGGTGAAGCAGTGGCTACGTTGGTGTGACACCTTAGTCTGTACCGATATCCCTTGTGTCGCAACGAGGAGAATATGGGTCTTCTAAGGAGTCATTAAGCACCAACAACCTTAGAACCTTAATTGACACAACTTGGCCTTTAGAACAGTAGCAGTATGCTACGCCCATTGAGGCTAAACTCTCGTGATGGTTCTGGCCGCAAGAAAAGATTGCGATGCTGGAGTTATGATCGATTGAGGGTAGTCAATGATATTGGAATCCTCTAAGAACCCGGTTACTTTTGATTAGGACAGGTATGAACCAACAAACTGAAAGAGGGTAGTACCTAGACCTCATGCTGGCCTAAACTTTAGGGGCTTGCCTTGTGTGACTTGTGTGCCTTACCATGTTTGCCTTTGTATCTGTATGTGGTGTGCTTTATCATAACATCATAGCATCATGAGCATTGCATGCATAAGAACTGACCATTTCAAAGACAAGAGGGTTTCATCTTTGCTCTGTTTTGTAGGACATTATGATGCCTGTGCGAAGGAATACTATCCGGTTCAACTTTGTTCGTTCACCTGAGTTGATTGATGAGTTGGTTAGCAGAATTCCAAACACCACTTCCTTCATTCAGAGGCATGGTTCTCTTCTCAGTTTAGTCACTGCAAAGCGGGATCAACAGTTGATGAGTGTTCTGACCCAATTCTATGACCCTCAGTACCAGTGCTTCACCTTTCAAGACTTCCAGCTGGTCCCTACCCTGGAAGAGTTCTCTAATCTGCTTGGTATCCCTATTTTGGATCAGACTCCCTTTACCGGTTGGGAAAAGACCCTCAGGCTTGAGGACATTGCTGCAGCTCTTCCTTTGACCCATCAAGAGGTAACAGACAACTGGGTAACTAGAAGCGGAGTTAAGGGTTTCTTGGCCAAGTTTCTGATTGGTAAAGCTAACAGCTTCTGGAATGACTTGGACTTTAGGGCATATGAAGACATCTTGGCTCTCCTAATCTATGGGTTAGTCCTGTTTCCTAATCCTGACAACTTCATCAATGTCACTTCCATTAGGATCTTCATGTCTCAGAACCCTGTGCCCACTCTCTTGGGTGACATCTTGCAACAACTTCATGCCCGTACTACCCGAAGACGAGGAACCCTATGGTGTTGTATCCCTTTGTTGGTGAGGTGGTTTATTTCGCACCTCCCTAAGTCCGTACTGAAGAACCAAGAAGGAAGAGGTTGGGCTCACAGGTTAATGTCTCTCACCGATAAAGACATCATTTGGACTTGCAGAGGTTTGGATGAGATAGCTATTATTGATCGATGCGGGGAGTATCCTAATGTTCCTCTGATTGGTACTCAAGGAGGGATCTCTTACAATCCATGTCTAGCACTCCGTCAGTTTGGAAGAGCAAGAAGAGCAGGCCCCCATGAGATGTTGGTGCCTCACATCAGTTTCGAGTTTCAGGTGGATAGTGACGAGCTGCGTCGTAGGTTCATCAAGGCTTGGGAGAAGGTTCATAAAGCTGACCCACAAGAGCTAGGACCAAAGACTTCTCTACCTATGGAAGCCTACTACAAATGGGTCCGCATCCGTGCTCAGAAGTTAGGTATGCCATATGAAGCTGTCATACCCGTCATTCTTGAGTGTCCTGATAAAGGTGGTGTTCCTCCAACTGTCCTTCCTCCTCAGATACCTACTGATTATGAGACATTGAAGAGATCTTGGTCGCAACTGCAAGAAGAGCGGGATTCTTACCGGGAAAAGTTCAACGAGCAGGAATCAAAGATCCAGAAGCTGACAAAGCAGTTGGAGAATGAGAGAGCTCTGAATGCCTACCTCCGTACTGAGAAGAGGAGACCATGGGATCAATGAGGAATGCTGAATGTGCCTTTACAGTTTTTATTTCCTTTCCAGTTGTTTCATTTCATGTAAACGCCTAAGGGCAACTTGTTGAATAATTTCAGTTGCAAAGTTGAAACTAATAAAGTGCGTTCTTTTTTTTGTTTACAAAGTTGATTCCCGATTGTCTTTGAAAACATAATTCATACGCATTTCATACATCATGTGCATAGCAGGTTTTTCCCCTTTTTCAGGTTGCTTACAGTTCTTCGCTGTTTATTTCAGCATCATGAATCCCGGATCTGAATCAACTGAGACTTCAATCAAGGCTCTCCAGGCGCAGAATGCGCAGTTTCAAGAATTAATCCTGGGTCTAGCTAAAGGCCAAGATGAACTGAAGACTATGCTCCTGAAGAAGGAGAAGAAGAAGAAAAGAAGAACTGTCCTATTCAACTCGGGCCGAAGGTTGGGTAATACTCTACACCAGGAAGAGGCTGTTTCTTCTGTTGGCAAGAGTCCTTCTCAGGCAGAAGTAAAGGTTCCTACTCCAGAAGCCTCCGACAACGAGACAGATTTTGATGAAGAGCAGTACCCTCCTGCAGATGACAGGTACAAACAACTGGAAGACAGGTTGAAGGCTATGGAGGTGCAACAGGCACCTGGGCTGGATTTCGGAGATCTGGGTTTGTCGACTGGTGTGATTATCCCACATAAATTCAAAGCACCCACCTTCTCCAAGTATGACGGGGCATCCTGTCCCAAGCTGCATTTGAGGTCCTATGTTCGAAAGATTCAGCCGTACTCTGCGGACAAGAATCTATGGATCCACTTCTTCCAGGAGAGTCTTTCAGGGACTCATCTCGAATGGTTCTATCAGCTGGATGGGACCAAGGTTCGTAACTGGGAGGAGCTGGCTACTGCTTTCTATAAGCAGTATCAGTATAATGCCGACCTTGCCCCCACACGTACCCAACTCCAGGGTATGTCGTTAGGTGCAAGTGAAGGTTTTAAAGAATACGCGCAGAAGTGGAGGGATCTGGCTGGCAGGGTGCAGCCACCTTTGACTGATCGAGAGTTAGTGGACATGTTCTTGGGGACCCTATCTGGGCCATTCTTCAATCACCTCATTGGGAATTCTTCTGCTGGTTTCACTGATTTAATCTTGACTGGAGAGAGAATCGAAGCTGGGCTGAAATCTGGGAAGATTGCAAAGGGGGCATCATCCTCTAGTTCAGAAAAGAAGCCGTTTAAAAAGGAGTCCAGTGCCGTGTATGGCTCCAGGAAATCAGAGAGACCTGATCACCGCCAATCTGTCAGCGCGGTAATGATCGCTAAGCCTGCTGCCGCTCCCCGGCCAAATAATCCTCAAAGGGCTGATAGACCCCGGAGAGAGTTTACTCGGTTAAGCATGACCCTATCGCAAATCCTGCCACAGTTACTATCCACCAATTTGGTGACTGTCAAGGAGGCGCCAAAGTTCTCAAACACTACCTCTCCTAAGTACAACCCGAATGCCCGTTGTGCTTACCACTCAGACAGCCCGGGGCATGCCACTGACGACTGTTGGGCACTAAGGAACAAGCTGCAGGACCTCATTGACGCTAAGGAGGTACAGTTCGAGGCATCTGACAAACCTAATGTGGTGACAGCTCCCCTGCCTGCTCACGGAGTTAATGCTATTGGGGATGAAGAGGAAGTGGATGAAGCTGAGTTCGATAGCTGGATTTACCCGGCAACTGATGATGGACCCAACAATTGGAGCGCAAAGGACAACCTCCATGTTTCTTTGGTTACTAAGTAATAAATTTCTTTGTTTTGTTATTTTGTAATAAACAATGATAAACTCTATGGCCCGGTGTCTTACCCGAGGCACCGTGGTTCTATTTGTGAGGGCATATGAACTGTCATTTTATACATCATGAATGCAAATCTTGGACGTATTTTTCGCATTGCAAATATTGTGTTCCTTTTCTATCTTTCCTTTCCTTTACATAATTTTCAAAAACAACTGTATTTACACACACACTCACTCATACAGGTTCCAATCCACTCTGGATCTCACTGATAACAGCTCTGCTAATGCCAATTATGACTTCGAAAATCCGATCAACTTAGCCGAAGACGAAGGTGAAGATGATTGCGAAGTGCCTGGCGAGCTTGCTAGACTGTTACTTCGGGAGGAGAGGGCAATTCAACCCCATGAAGAGCCAGTGGAAACTATAAACCTGGGTACCGAGGCAGACAAAAGAGAGGTAAAGATTGGTGCTAACCTAGAGCTCAGCGTGAAGCAACGGTTAACCAAGATGTTACACGACTATATGGAGATCTTTGCCTGGTCCTACGAAGACATGCCAGGGTTGGATACCGATATTGTTGTCCATCATTTGCCTACTAGGGAAGACTGCCCTCCAGTTAAACAAAAGGTTCGTCGGATGCGTCCAGAGATGTCCGAGAAGATTAAGGCCGAGGTGATGAAACAGTTTGATGCTGGGTTTCTTGCAGTGACTTCCTACCCTCAGTGGGTTGCTAATGTGGTGCCGGTACCTAAAAAGGACGGTAAGGTCAGAATGTGTGTTGATTACAGGGATCTAAACAGGGCCAGCCCCAAGGATGACTTCCCCTTACCTCACATTGATGTCCTTGTTGATAATACGGCTCAGCACAAGGTATTCTCTTTCATGGATGGCTTTTCAGGTTACAATCAGATCAAGATGGCACCTGAAGACATGGAAAAGACTACATTTGTTACTCAGTGGGGCACCTTCTGTTACAAGGTCATGCCGTTCAGGTTAAAGAATGTTGGGGCAACCTACCAGCGTGCCATGGTTGCCTTATTTCATGATATGATCCATCACGAGATTGAAGTGTATGTGGACGACATGATCGCTAGGTCCCAGACTGAGGAAGAGCATCTAGATCATCTGCAGAAACTGTTTGACCGGTTGAAACTATACAAGCTGAGATTGAACCCGAACAAGTGCACCTTCGGGGTAAGATCTGGGAAGCTGCTAGGCTTTGTGGTCAGTGATAAAGGTATTCAAGTGGACCCTGCTAAGGTCAAAGCTATTCAAGAGATGCCAGTTCCTAAGACAGAGAAGGAGGTCAGAGGCTTTTTAGGACGTCTGAATTACATCGCTCGATTCATATCTCATTTGACTGCTACCTGTGAGCCAATCTTCAAGCTGCTGAAGAAAGATCAGGTAGTACGTTGGAACGATGAATGTCAGGCTGCCTTCGACAGAATCAAGGAGTATCTCCAAGAACCACCTATCCTTATGCCACCGGTTGAAGGGAGACCTCTGATCCTATATCTGACAGTGCTAGACAACTCAATGGGGTGTGTGTTGGGGCAGCATGACGAGTCTGGCCGAAAAGAGTATGCCATTTATTACCTTAGCAAAAAGTTTACCGACGGTGAGACCCGATACTCACTGCTTGAGAAAACTTGCTGCGCTTTGGTATGGGCTGCTCGCCGGCTGAGACAGTATATGCTGACTCACACTACCTTGTTGATCTCAAAGATGGATCCGATAAAGTATATATTTGAAAAGCCTGCTCTGTCTGGGAGAATTGCAAGATGGCAAATGATCTTGACAGAATACGACATTCAGTACACAACCCAGAAAGCCATCAAGGGGAGTGTATTGGCAGACCACTTAGCTCATCAAGCTGTAGATGACTACCAATCAATGAACTTCGAGTTTCCGGATGAAAGCATCATGATTGTAACTGATTATGAAGTACCTGGACCGGATGAAGGACCTGAGCCAGGATCCCGATGGTCTATGCACTTTGACGGAGCTTCCAATGCTTTGGGAAATGGTATCGGCGCCATAATCATATCTCCACAAGGTACTCATACTCCACTCACTGCCCGGCTGTGTTTCAACTGTACCAACAATATGGCGGAGTATGAGGCGTGTATCATGGGCCTTCAAGCTGCGATCGACTTAAGAATCAAGTTCCTCAGTGTCTTCGGAGATTCCGCTCTTGTGATCAATCAGATCAACGGAGAGTGGGATACGAAACATCCAAACTTGATTCCTTACAAAGAATGTGTGTTGACCCTGATTCCCCACTTCACAGAGATAACCTTTGAGCATTTTCCAAGAGAAGAGAATCAGTTAGCGGACGCGTTAGCTACAATGTCTTCAATGTTCAAGGTTAAATGGGATAATGAAGCTCCCCAGATCATCATCTGGAAACTGGACGAACCAGCATACTGTTGTGACCTCGAAACTGAATTGGTAACTGAGAAGCCTTGGTACCACGAAGTGAAGAGATATATGGAAGCTCAGGAATACCCTGAAGGTGCCTCTATCAATGATAAGAAATTCCTGAGGAGGTTCGCATCCAAGTTCTTTCTAAGCAACGGCATCTTGTACAAGAGAAACCATGATTCAACCTTACTGCGTTGTGTGGACAAGATTGAAGCAGAAAGAATCATGGAAGAGCTACATGAAGGGACCTTTGGTACACATTCTAGTGGACATACCATGGCTAAGAAGATCCTACGGGCAGGATACTACTGGTCCACAATGGAAACTGATTGCTACCAACATTCCAGGACATGCCACAAGTGCCAGATCTATGCAGATAAGGTGCATGTTCCTCCGGTTCCCCTGAATGTTCTGACTGCGCCTTGGCCGTTTGCAATGTGGGGCATAGATATGATCGGCGAGATAAAACCTACGGCATCCAATGGACATCGCTTCATCCTAGTGGCGATTGATTACTTTACGAAGTGGGTTGAAGCAGCATCCTACGCCACGGTAACCAAGACTGTTGTGGCACGGTTCATTCGGCACAACCTGATCTGTCGATACGGCGTCCCTGAGCGGATTATTACAGACAACGGTACCAATCTGAACAACAAGATGATTGCTGAGCTCTGCGAACAGTTCAAGATACAGCACCACAATTCTTCTCCTTACAGACCGAAGATGAATGGGGCTGTAGAAGCAGCAAATAAGAACATCAAGAAGATTGTGCAAAAGATGACAGTGACGTATAAAGATTGGCACGAGATGTTACCGTTCGCTCTGCATGGGTACCGTACTTCAGCTAGGACGTCAACCGGGGCAACTCCTTTCTCTCTGGTTTATGGCATGGAGGCAGTCTTGCCGATCGAAGTGCAAATTCCCTCTCTCCGGATAATGAAGGATGCAAATCTGAACGAAGATGATTGGATCCAGACACGACTTGATCAACTCAACCTCATTGACGAGAAGAGACTTGCTGCTATCTGTCATGGTCAAACGTATCAGAAACGAATGATCAGGGCATTTAACAAAAAGGTCAGACCACAGGAATATCAAGTTGGGGATCTGGTTATCAAGCGAATCGTCCTTCCTCAGAGTGATCCAAGGGGCAAATGGACCCCTACGTATGAAGGGCCATTTGTGGTTAAGCATGTGTTCTCAGGAGGAGCAATGATCTTAACCAACATGGATGGTGACGACCTTCCTCACCCCGCCAATGCAGACATAGTTAAAAAATACTACGCATAAAAAAGACCCGCTAGGCTGACATGCCTAGGCAAAAATTAGGGCTTCCCGTCGAACCAAAAGGGTTCGGGCAAAATGAAGGGATGAAAATGAAAAAATCTGTACACCCGGCAAGTCGAAAACCTGAAAAGGCGGCTTGGGCAAAAATGGGTATCCCGGTGGACTGAAAACCCGAAAGGGCGGTCCAGGCAAAAATTAGGGATAAAGCGTAAAACTATGTCTCATTGATCACTTTGCATCCAGAATCCGGTATCTGCATCAAGCTCAAACGACATCGATCAGTCAGCTTCACCTTCAACCAAGGTCATCAAGTGATGAGACGCTCGGAGTTATAAAGGCAATAGCAGAGTTGAAACCCAGTGGATCATTCATCTTTCACACAGCTGCTTTATTTTCTTTTGTACAAAACTTGTATAAACTCTTTTGATCGGCGACGTACCTCTTACTAGGACGTCAGCCTCTTGTATACAAAACGCCTATTTAGGCCATTCAAAAATCAATAAAAATATATTTTCAGTTAAACGTGCCAAGTATTTTTCCTTTCTCTGTTTTGTTTTGCGAAGAACGTCCAAGGTTCAATTTGTGATGTATGCATTGACAATAATTTGCTAACTCATAAATATTTGCATACGAAACAAAGGAATTAATTGCAGGTGACACTGGAAACAGGGGCAATAAAGAGTTGTCTGAGCAGTCCAATTGTTCTATCCTCTAAGGTACCAAGGTAGGTTCAGCTAAAGAACACGGCCAAGTGTATCTTAATTCCCCAGAGAGTGGTTCAACAAAACAATACATTCTTCTCCAAGAAAATCATCAAATATCAAGGAAATTGAGTATCCTCCTGTAGATCTCAATACCTCCCCAGCAGCACGCATTCTTAACAAGCATCCCCGGCAGTCTTGGTCTAAAGATTGTTCCCCGGCGGTATCCCAACATTCAAAGGAATCACTTCCCTGCAGTTCAAACCTTCCCTAGAAGAGTCCAACCTAAGTTCCCCAGGAAAGTTGGAATTCATATCCCCAAGCAGCAAGCTTATCCCCAGTAGATTCTGGAAGCTTATCCCTCGCAGAGCACGAACGCGTCGTCCCGGCTTGATTTAAAGAGTTATTTCCTTAACAGGATATAACTGGGTTATCCTCAGCCAAAAGCCACGGAAAGAGCGTCCTCGGCAGAGTATCTTCCTACCCCCAGCGAAGTCTATCAACACTTCCGACAACAAGGATATCCCCAGCGGAGTTACCTTCATCAACTCAGCAAAACATCGCTATCCCCACAGAGTAGCACTCCCCAGCATGATCGTTAGAGTATCTTTTCTCCCGCAGAATTATTTCATTTGCCAAGTTTATTCCTCAAACGAAGTTATCTTCTCCTACCGGTATTCTTGCAACAATCATCCACAGCGGAAGCAAAATCTCTTCCTCAACATCAGCCCAGGATATGACTTCCCGGCACCCGTCAAGGATTTATTTTCCTAGACGAAAACATACATGAATCCTCACATACATCATCATAGCATGCATGACGCACTGCATCATATCATACGAATCTCATTTATGTTGAGAACATCATTGCTTGATCCATATCATGCATTGCATATAACTGACCTTTACCTTTCAGGAAAGATGCAGTTGAAATTCTCAAACATATTTCAAGGATTTCTCTAGTCCAGTTAAATCGACTCCAAACAGATTTTTCTGATAAAAACTCAGTAGAGGTTCTCTTATGGTCCCCTCTCCGGCATGAGCGTGAGGTAATATTCTCTTATGGTCCCCTCTCCAACGGCGTGTGAGGTGGTAATTCCTTCTTCAGATGTTCCCCTCTCCGGCATGAGCGTGAGGTGATATTCTCTTATGGTCCCCTCTCCAACGGCGTGTGAGGTGGTAATTCCTTCTTCAGATGTTCCCCTCTCCGGCATGAGCGTGAGGTGATATTCTCTTATGGTCCCCTCTCCAACGGCGTGTGAGGTGGTAATTCCTTCTTCAGATGTTCCCCTCTCCGGCATGAGCGTGAGGCGATATTCTCTTATGGTCCCCTCTCCAACGGCGTGTGAGGTGGTAATTCCTTCTTCAGATGTTTCCCTCTCCGGCATGAGCGTGAGGTGATATTCTCTTATGGTCCCCTCTCCAACGGCGTGTGAGGTGGTAATTCCTTCTTCAGATGTTCCCCTCTCCGGCATGAGCGTGAGGTGATATTCTCTTATGGTCCCCTCTCCAACGGCGTGTGAGGTGGTAATTCCCTTTCAAGATGTTCCCCTCTCCAACAGCGAGTGAGGTGATATTTCCTTTCAGATTATAATTTCCTATAAGTTCCCTCTCCAACGGTGAGTGAGGTGACTCCCTTTGAGATTATAATGTCCTTTGGTTCTCTTCCTGACACTACGAAGATGGTAATTCTCACCAAGATTTTCTCAACGAGCGTTGTTGAGGTTGAAATCATTCAGGATTCTCTTACCATCCTCGCTAAGGCAGTAACCATCCCTGGTTCATTCATCAGCGTTTGAAGCTCCAGATCCAGCTCCTGTAACCAGTCAGGACATATCTATATCAAGCATCTAAAATCAGCTCCTGCAACGTGTCAGGTACTCATCTTTCTGTTTTGCAGGTATGCAGTTTCTCGCTAAGGAATCTCCTACGCGATCAACGTCCAGATGGCATCTATAAGCCCATCATCCTATTCAAGTAACACCCAAATGGCATCTATAAGCCCATTCCCTCATCATCATTGCTACTATGTGAGCGCAAATTTCTGGGCACTCTAGTGTCCAATCATCTTCTACCCTCGGATTACGAAAGGCACGTCAGCCAATCTGCATCCTCAGGTCTAAGAAGATTGAACAGGGGCAACTGTTGTACCCCAAAATTTGCCCTCCCATATTCATCAAGAAATTGCCAAGTCAAGGTCACAAAATTCCCCAAGGGTTGTGCAGCTCAACTGTCTTCTATACAGTCAAAACTAGGGTTTGAGTTCTGGTCAAGCAAATGAACTTTTCAAAGGCCCAATCAAGTCTCATATGCCTACAAATGTGGTCAAGCATCCTCATATCAAGTTTCAAGGCATTCAGCATAAAATTGCACAGTCAAAACCCTAAATTGCACTACAGTCAACTGTAGGGGCAAAATGGTCATTTGGCAGTCAAAAGTTCAAATTTTTGGTCAACATATCATTTTGAAGCCAAAAACATCATTTGATCAATGCTTGATCATGATTCTCAAAATTTGGCTCAGAAATCATCAAAGATGCAAAAGTTACTATATTTGGACAGCTGAAAAAGTCAACTGAAATTGACCAGGGCATAACTTTCACATGGATTATCAGAAAAATTCCATCCAAAGCTCATTTTGAAGAGAAAGACATTTCCTACAATTCATCTTCATGTTCCAAGTCCAAGAAATGCTCTCACAAAAAGTTATCAATTTCAACATTATAGGTCATTTTCAAAAGTCAACAAAAAGGGACTTTAAGTCAAAGACCATAACTTGAGATTGGTAAATCAAAATGACATGGGACCAAAGGCATTGGTTAGAGGACTCAAAGACCTTTCCAAAATGTCAAAGAACATGTGAAAAGCTTAAAAATTGACCAAGTTATGCCTTGTGGAAGTTGGGAAATTTTTAGGAATTTTGAAAAATCAACATTGATGCAAAAGGCCTAAAAATGCAAATGGGCCCATTTTTCTTCCAAATTTCTTCATGCCAAGCCTATGCACGACCACTAGGCCCAAAGGGAAGTATTCTCATATTTTTTAATTATTTATTTGAATTAATATTAATTTATATTCATTTAAATGATTTTAATATATGAAAAATATCAAACTTAACCTAAAAAAATCTTTTCATGCATGTTTATTCTTAATATTTCGTGCATATCTTAAATAGGCAAGATTTGGTGCTAATTGATCATGATTGAACCAAAATGCATAAGAAAAAGATTAGAAAAGATCCTTAACAAATCAAAGATTGAAATCATCATGGCAAAGGATTTTGTGCAATGTTTTTAACCTAATAGCCTCTATACATATCCAAGAACACAACCCTAATGCCACTAGACTGAAAGCTGCGCCCAAAACAAGCATTGCATATTGAAATTTTTCATAAAAAACTCAAGACTGAAAACTAGCTTTTAGATCGATTCAAGCTTTGATTTTTGTTCCATTAGCATCCTGAAGCACCACTGGACGATTCTCAATCATCAACAATAACAAAAACACCCTGAATTGGTACCCCATAGTCAAACTGTACCAAGAAAATTCTGAAATCGCATAGCATCAATCAAGCATTCTTTTGCATTTTTTCTTCATGGATTATTGTTTGTAATGATGTTTTTATGCTAACCAATAGGTTTAATTGTGTTTTTATACCATATATATGAATCTGCCATGAGCGTCCTCTAGGGTTTGCAGGTCTCAAATTTGGGGGTTTTTGCCCAAGGAAAAATTGATGCTTCAAACCAGGACCATTGAGTCCAGTACATGGAGACGAAGAAGAACGTGTCCTCGCGCCTAATTTATGTTGAGAAACGGGCTATTCGCTATTTTCTTGAATACCCTCTAAAACAACGTTGTAAAAACCGCTCCCATAGGGTTCTACGTTACAGGGGTGGTGAGGAAGAAGATGGCGTGTCAAGCCACGATTGATCCATTTGAATTTCGCGCGAAATTCCAAAGCACTAACGCGTTATTATTATATTGTTCATTGTTTATTATATATTAAATGAAACGCGCTTGGTTCAGTGGTAACGTGTTAGGCATATGACCTCAAAGACCTGGGTTCAAGTCCCAGGTCTGGCAAAATTTCATGCTATTTTTCAATATAAAATTCCATGTTACGCTAACCTTCAGGTACATCATACTCCCTCCATCATCAACATGCCACGTCTGCTTGGAGATCAATCTAAGGGTTGGAAGCTGAAGAACACCTACGCCTGGTCAAACGCATCATATGGAATCATGAAAAGTCAGCAAATTCAAATTCAATTGGGCCAGGCTTTTTAAATTTATACCTCCTTATTTGGGGCAACACCCCACCCTGGTTTGCATTTTATATTTTTTCTCACTTTTATTTTGTTGTTTTATTTATTCATTTTATTGTCTTAATTCAATTAATTTATTTTTGCTATAAAATATAAAAACATTATAAAAATCAGAAAAAGACCAAAAATAATATCTATTTTATTATAATCATTTTATTAGCATGTAAATAAACTAGTTTCAAATTAGGTTTAATTTATATTTTTTCATAACAAAAAATCCAAAAAAGGTAGAATTAGGTTAATTGATATTTTTATATTTTCCCTTTTTTAGAATAATAATATTATTTAGTTATTTTCATAAATTAAAAATTGTGCATAAATAAATTAGGGTTAATTTAGATCATATTTTAATTCTTTCTTAATAAATAAAAAATATTAGAATTAGGGTTTGTCGTTTAATTTAATTTCAATTAACTTCCCTTTTTTTCATTAAATCTAAAAAACACAAAAAAATCATCTTCATTTAATTTTTTCATTTTCCTTATTAATTTTAATCATTTAATTTTTAATTCTCATTAACCATTAATATTTTGTAAAAGGGTCCAACGCCCTAATTTTGTTAATTTCTTTATTTCTCGCATTTACTTTTTATCGTTTATATAATTATGTAATTGTCCCTAAGCCATGTAATTTTACTTTTCGCACTTTTATTTTATCGCATTATTTATTTTTCTGCTAAATCGGGTCCGGTTTAATTTTGGCGATGTGGACCCGCGCCATTTGTAATAGTTTAGATTTATTTCCTCGCAAAATATTCAACTGTTAACCAAGCATGAAAGAATGAATGTCTTAATAAAATCAAGCGTAGAACACGAATAACATGACAAGATAAAATATCTGAACATGACACACGAATCGCACACACCACCCCTAGGGTACGCCTCACTGTTGCCTTGCCTCGAAAGGTGGTCGTCGAGTAGAGGACGTCTTAGTAAGTCCTCATGATCCGGGAACCTGGCATGAGGGTAGCTTCTAAGGTGTCTTCCCATTGCTCTGGTGATCACCATGTCCCTCAAAATCGAATTGACCCGAACACCTCCAACGGTGGTGCTACCTACCTCTCAATGGTGGGATGGCACTACTTTTAAGGACTCTTACACAGACGAATTCCTTAGGGTAGGTAGGTTCTCAAGGATACTTGCTCTAATCTCAAAACAAACTCAAAAAAGACTTTTCACACTGACACTTTTCAAAAGCGTTCAAAGCAAACTTTTCAAACACTCTGACGTATGAGTCGATCTGAAATTTTTCAAAGAAACTTTTTAAACCCACATTGAAAAGCAAACAAACAATTTTGAAAACACAAATGAGCAAGTATCTAAGAGCCCATGGATAACCATGGATAGAAAGGGTGCTAACACCTTCCCTTTCTATAACCTACCTCCCGAACCGAGAGCAATCTCTTTAAGGAATTTTTCTGTGCTTTTGTCCTTTCCATTTGGAGAAAATAAAAGACGGTGGCGACTCTTGCTTCCGCGACATTTCGCGAACCAGCTTTAAAACAGTCAGTTCCAGATCCACCGATCACAGCCTCATTAGGATTTCCAATGCATGCAATCTAACTTCGTCTAACTCAACTAACTCATTCATCATCATCTCCCAATATAATGCAGTTGGGATCTCATTTTGCCTTTGAATTCGAACTGATTGCAGATGAATTTCCACTGGTAAAACTGCATCATGGCCAAATGTTAGTTGGAAAGGCGTGGTGTTAGTAGCTTCTTTAGGAGATGTTCTACAAGCCCAGAGTATTTGGTCCAAATTCTTATGCCAATTCTTTGGCTTCTTACCAACATGTTTTTTAATTAACCCTATTATCACTTTGTTTGCTGCTTCGACCTGACCATTTGCTTGAGCATAATATGGTGTTGATGTTAATAATTTAAAACCCATCTCCTGAGCAAATTCCTCATCTTTCTACCAGTAAACACAGAACCTTGGTCTGTGGTTATACTCTCTGGTAATCCGAACCTATAAATTATCTGTTTCTGTATGAACCCAATAATAGCCTCTTGATCAGCAACTATTAATGGTATTGCTTCGATCCACTTGGTAAAATAATCAATTCCTACTAAGATATATTTCTGTCCTTTAGACGAAGCAGGATTGATCTCTCCTATTAAATCTAATGCCCGTCCTCTAAAGGGCCATGGTTTAATGATCGAATGTAACTCACTTGCAGGAGCATGTTGAATTCCTGATTGTTTCTGGCATTCTTCACACCCTTTAGCAAAATCTATACAATCTTTGAGTATGCTGGGTCAATACATGCCATATCGAAATAACAACCATTTCATTTTATGGCATGCTTGATGTGCCCCACATACCCCATTGTGGACCTCTGATAATGTTAAGTATTCCTCACCTTCTCCTAGGCACTTCAGTAATACGCCTTCCTGGGTCTTCTTGAACAATTCATTTCCCATGAGGACGTATGATAACGCTCTATATTTTATCTTCCTATCCACATTCAATGTTGGGTCTTTTAAATAATTCACAATTGGACTTCGCCAATCTGCATCTGACAAGGTGTCTGTGGCTAATACTTCGAATTCCTGCTTGTCAGCACAACCTAACTTTATATTTTCTAAGTCTGATGGTATGAGTCTAGTAGCCATAGCCCTTCCTCTTAATTCAACCAAATCTTCAAATTCTTTGGTGGAAACTTTATACCCTAAAGCCAGCTGTGCTAGGTCATTTGCCTCTTGATTTTCTATTCTTGGTATATGTTTAATATCCATGTATTCGAATTTTTTGAGTAGCCTATTAACTATGACGAAATACGTAATCAAATTGTCCTTTATGCATTTGTATTCCTTTGTTATTTGCTTGACCACTAGCTCCGAATCTCCTCTAATTTCGACTCTAGTTGCCCCCAATTCCAACAAAGCTTCAAGTCCAACGATAAGCGCTTCGTACTCAGCTTCGTTGTTCGAGCAACGAGGACCATCTAACTTATACTTGAATTTTGTTGTAATTCCTTCGGGAGAAATTATAAGAACTCCAACACCACTACCATCTTTATGGGTCGAGCCATCAAAGTATAATTTCCAAGGTTGCATTTCAACGTAACCCGTGACAGTCTCTTCGATCAGTGAATGATCAACAATGAAATCAGAAATTACTTGACCTTTCACAACTCTTAAAGGCATGAAAGTCAAAGAATACTCTGTCAAGGCCAAAGCCCATTTACCAATTCTGCTATGCATTATTGGTTTCGAAAGCATGTGTTTGATAACATCGAAATGAGATGAAACATAAACATCAACAGGCTTTATATAATATTTAAGTTTCATACAAGAGAAATACAAACAGAGACATAGCTTTTCTATGTTGCTATATTTGGTTTCCGCATCATTCAACACCCTACTTAAATAGTATACGGCTCTTTCGATGCCATTGCTATCTTCTTGTGCTAACATACTACCTATGGTAACTTCAGAGGTAGATATGTACAATCTCATGGGTTTTCCCCATGAAGGTGGGGCCAAGATAGGAGGCTGAGTGAGATATCTTTTTATATTGTCAAACGCCTCCTGATGTGCTTCGTTCCATTTGAAAGCTTGTCCTTGCTTCAAACGAAGTAACAGAGAGAAATCCTGGGTTCTTCCACTTAAATTCAAAATGAACCTTCTTAAAAAGTTAATTTTACCTAGCAAAGATTGCAACTCCTTTTTTGATGTAGGTGCTTTCGTTTCTACAATGGCTTTGGTCTTGTTTTGGTTGATTTTGATGCCTTTCTTATGAACCACAAAACCAAGGAAATCTCCAGCCTGCACGAAAAATGCACACTTAAGGGGGTTCATTTTTAAGCCATGCTTTCTCATTCTTTCGAATGATTGGCTTAAATGATGCAAATGAGTTTATGCAGATACTGATTTAATGACTATATCATCAATGTACACCTGCATAAAAGTCTCAATGAAATCATGAAAAATCGAATTCATTGCCCTTTGATAAGTTGCTCCAGCATTTTTTAAACCAAAAGGCATTACTACCCATTCGTAGGTGCCTAAGGCTCCCGGACAACGAAATGTTGTCTTAGCAACATCTACTTCAGCAATAAAGATCTGGTTATACCCAGAGTATCCATCTAACTTACTTAAATATTCAAATCCTGCAGCAGAATCTACTAACATTTCTGCCACAGGCATGGAATACTCATCTTTGGGGGTAGCAGTATTTAAAACTCTAAAATCTATGCAAATTCTCAGAGAGCCATTCTTCTTAATAACAGGTACTATATTTGCTAACCATTCGACATACCTTGTGGTCCTGATGAATTTGCAGCGCAACAACCTTTCAATTTCAGCTTTAATCTTCGTGAGAACTGCTGGTGCGAACCTTATAGGGGTCTGGTTGATGGGCTTCTTGCCATCCTTGATTGGAAGTCTGTGTTCCACTAGTTCCCTCTTTAAACCAGGCATTTCATCATAGTCCCACGCGAAACAATCTTTGTTTTTTCTAAGAACTTCGATCACTTTCTGCTTGAGGCTTGAATTGAGTTTTGTGCTCACGTAAGTTATTCTTTTTGTGTTTTCATCTCCCAAGTTCACCTCTTCGAGTGGATCATGTGCTAACATCTTAGCACCTGAGTCTGTGGGGTCCTTCTCGAAGCCTAAAGGTTCTTTATCATAAATGGCATCTAGCCTTTGATCTATTTCAACCATTTCTTGTTCTTCAAAGGGTGAGCCTTTTGAGCCATCCCCACCTGTTTTGTTTACTTCTGCAGCCATACTATCTACTTCAGATTCTAAGGCTGCCTTCCATTCGTTCTCAGCCATGTAGGCCGAAATCTTTTCGAAGAAGGAGGACTCAATCATGAGCAGGACTATCGAATTCCCAGCCTGCTGGCCGTCTTTGTGCAGCGCCTTTGACTTCTCCATCTCCCTTGATTATCCTTCGAACCCAATACATTCCATCATGGTGAAGGGTCATGTAATAATGCGCATTCCTGGTCTCATTGATCTCGTCGTTAGGGGTACAAGGAGTAATTTTGGCTAAGTGTTTGTCATAGTTTCTCTTATCAACTAGGTTGACTGCTGTCATGAAATAGCTTTGGTCAGCTTCGATGTTTTCAACAATGTCATCCTCTCTCCATAATACTAACCTCTGATGCATCGACGAGGGGACTGCTCCAACGCCATGGATCCATTCTCTGCCCAACAACAAATTGTAGTTGGCTTTAGCTTCGATTACCATGAACATAGTGGGTCTGCAGCTTGATCCCACTGTCAAATCCACTTGGATCACCCCCAATGTCTGGCCTACTTTACCTTCATAGTTTGAGAGTACCATGTTGTGTGGTTTTATGTCAACATCATGTATCCCTAACTTCTTCAACATGAAATGAGGCATCAAGTTCACTGCAGCGCCTCCATCCACCAGGACTTTGTTTACGCCATGTGTACCAACTTTGGCTCGAATGAACAATGGCTTTAGGTGATTTTGCATGGCTGGTTCTGGGTACTCGAAGAAGGCATTCTGCTCTTCGACAACCCCATTATCCATCACATAATAGCATACTGGCCTATGTTTCGTCAGGTCTATTGCATCATCCTCCTCGTGCTCTCCGACTTTAGTCTCTCGTCAAAATTCGCAAGGCAACACAGATACTACATTGCAGTTGATGTTGAGTGAAGATTCCCCTTCTGATTTGAAATTATCAGTCAGCATCTCCTCATCCTCCTCTGGACCTGGCGTATATTCCTTCGATTCGTTTTGCTTTGTTTCAGAGAAAAGTTTCCTGCTAACTGGAGGTTTGCCCCCAGGTTGATTGTTTGGTGCAGGTTTGTTGGTACTTGATTCCTTTTTGTCCTTGCTCGAAGCCACTCCTTTGTCTAACATAGCTTCTCTCTCAGCTTTTCGAACTCTTTGTTGCCTGCGCCACTGTGACCTTGACATAGGGTTCTTTCCCTTGTAGTTTTCCAACCTTACTTCTTCCCTTTTCGCCATATTGAACTGCCTTATGTACACCATGGCATGGCGTGCATTTCATTCATTATTCCTCCACTTGTCTTTCCCCTTGTCAGTCCTAACTTGTAGCCACTTGTCCGTTGGTACCTCAGTAGGAACTTTGAATGTTACCCTTCGAGCGCCTCTAGGATAAGGGCTGTCAGGCCTCCGTTGGGTGTAGTTGCTTTCAAAATGTTGGCCCATCTGACCAGTTTCTCTGTGGTTCCCACATGGGGCGAAAGGGACTGTTTCGAAGGTTTCGGCCACTTTCTGATCATATAATGCAAAACATCTTGGACACACTAGGAATTTGGTTTCCCCCTTGTGACAACAAACTAAGAACCCCGAAAGACTTTCTCCAGCCTTAGGGTAGCATCTGAACAACTGGTTATCCTGGCGCCAGTTGACGCCTGTTCGTGCCCTTTGTCTTTTCTCAAAGTCTGCAGCAATTCTCTGATTACAAATGATGCTTCATCTGGGACATAACATCATTACAACATTCTCTTTGTGGCATAGCATAAGGTAGTCCTTGAGACTAGCATCCCTAGCATAACTGTCTTCCATCTTGTATTTTTCTTTCTCTAAGTACCTTTCCATTTCCTTCATTTCGGAACAAGGTTGCTCCATATTTACCATGTTAACATCTACATCTTCTCCTTTGATATCAGTATATCCCCATCCTGTAGGTTTGATGTCTTCAATTGGGATCTTTGCGCTTTCTGGGGCGGAATACCTCACCATGTAATCGAACTTTCCGCTGGGCTCCCCCAAGGTATCCCGTATTCCTTTCTGAGGAAGAACTGGCAGTGTGATCTGTACTTTCTCCAACTTTCGCCTCAGGCTTTCAGTAGCCTGTGTCAAATTTTGTTTTTGGTTCTCCTGGCCTTCAGTAGCCTGGATTTCTTTCGAAGCAACCAAAGGAACTGATTCGATCAAAGCTTCTTGTTCCTTATGGAAGTCCTCAGTAACTTCCTTTTCGATTTCAACTAACACGTAGTTTTCATCTTCAGTGTTTTCCTCTTCTGATGGAGTGTCACCTTCATTTGCTCCAACCATATTTATCTCTCCAATGTATGCAGGTTCAGAGTAATTGGTGTCAGCAACATCTAAAGGGTCATCATCCACTTTCATCTTTGGCTTGTCAGCGAACCTTAATCTACCATCCTTGATTGCATTTTGAATCAGATCCCTGAAAAGAAAACATTGTGAGGTTTTGTGGCCTAAGAAACGGTGATACTTACAAAACCCTCTTTTCTTTCTTTGATCTAAAGGTGGTAATTTGACATTCGATGGCACTATTAGTTGGCCATCTTTGACAAGCAGATCAAAAATTTCATCACATTTCGTTACGTCAAAGGTATACACCTTCTTTGGGAACTTGTCACTTTTCTCATTTTCAATAATGTCTTTCCCTTTTGTGGGAACTAGTAATTTACAAGAGTAAGGTGGAGCCTGTTTCAATTCAGCGAGATCAATTTTGACCTCTTCGAATTCAGGGTAATTTTCTGCTTCCTCAATTTCGACATAGGAAACCCTTTCGTTCTTGTTATTTTTAAAAACCCTGGCTTTCTCGGCCTTTAGTCTTTCGACTTGTCGAACCCTGTCCGCTAATTGGGCCATATCCCTCAAGTATTGTGTATCTAATTTCTTTCGAATGGAGTAGTCTAGGCCACCAGCAGCCATTTCGACTAAATCATGTTCAGGAACTACTGTGAAACATCTAGACTTCAAGAGTCTGAACCTATTCAGATAATCATCTATGGGTTCAGTAAACTTCCTCTTGACACTGGCTAGTTCTTTCAGACTTATTTTAGATTGTCCCATGTAGAATTGTTCATGAAATAATCTCTCCAAAAGAGTCCAAGTATCTATGGATCCAGGAGGCAATGTGGTGAAACATGTGAAAGCGTTCTTAGTTAGGGAACTTGGGAAATATTTAATCCTAAGGTTCTCATTATTTGCTATGTCTCCTACTTCGGTCAGATACCTGGCTATGTGTTCGACTGTTGACTCATTGGTGTCTCCAGCGAACTTTGTAAATTTAGGGACCTTATATCCCCTTGGTAAATCAGTGTGCATCACATAATCTACTATGGAAGAGGAATAGTTTGGCCTTCTAATTCCTGTATTGAGACCGTTTTGAGCCATAATCCTTTCTATCATGGTGGTTAAATTATTTTCTGCCAAGATGTTGTCATTTCGAATTCTATGAACGACTTCATCAGCATCTTGGTGTCGACCCACCATGACAACTCCTTTAGGTTGTTCTTCTCGAAACTCTGGGACTTCTAACCTTTCTACCCTTGCCCCTGGTTCTATAACTCCCCTTTGTGGTTCCTCTCGAATCACTGGGGCTTCTTGTCTTTGTGCCCTTACCCCCAAGTTAACCCCCTCTCTGGTTGGTCTATAGGGTGGGTCGTCAGCAATTTGTTCTATGATGGGTATGTTTGCTCGAACCAATGCTTAATTCTGCCTACGCCTTTCTGGAGGAGCGAAAAAATCTGCTATTCGACTCATGTTGTCCGCGTTTTCTCTGTTGGTTACAGTTACATTTTGTACTATTGGGGCAAAGATTTATTGCATAGTCTGCGCTAACACTCCTATCATATTATGGTTACTATCATCCATTAATTGTCTAAAAGCCATCTGATTTTCTGTGGTTAAGATAGGCAGTGTATTATGACCTACTGACCCTTGGGTATTTGTCATAAATTGGTTGGCCCCAGATCCGGACCCAAATTGTGGTGACGAATTTGATGTGGAATTGTGCAAACCCGCCATAAAAGATGTTGGCATCCCATAAGAGGGATTTCTGAGTCTATTTCCATCGAAACCGGGTGGTCTAGTTGGTGGTGGGGTGGCGAAATGGGTTTGTGTCCCTGATAGTGGGACAAATCCCGCAAGATAACCAGCGGTCCCTGTATTTCCTAGGGTCGAACTGTTGGTTGTCGTGCCACTTGCTCCATTTGTGGCCACACTACTGGTAGAAGATGCAACGGACTGTGCGTTCGTAGGGATCGCGTTAGACGTCCCCGTTGAAACAGACGTATTGGTGCCTGTTCCATGTGGGGCATTTTGTTCCCCTTGTTGATTGTTTGGATTAGACATCCTACTACTACGTTTTCTTCTGGGTAAGGGTTGGTTACTATTAATTGTTTTACCACTTCTAAGGTTCATATAACAGCGAAATTGATACTCAGAAAAGAACTTACACAGCGAGATTATATCCTAAAACTCTTTACTTTCGACTTTCTTAACAACGGGTCCCACCAGGTGTGCCAATTTGTTCACAGTGATTTCTGGTAAACAACCGCTAGTCTTCCAAACTATCGAATAAACTTAATTACTGTTATTCAATTTCTCTGGTAACTTGTAGGATCGACTAGATTGATCCTATAGTACATAGTTGTTTGGCTAAGTCTAATTGTAAAACTGGTATTCATATTTAGGACTTCTAATTAAAGTGTTTCAAAGACATCCAATCCACTTCGATTACTATGCTAAATGATTCGAAGGATAATTTCTATATGGTATAAGGAATGTTCATTAAAAAAGTAAACAAACTTAAGATTGGGTAAATGGCAGGATTAAGTGAGTGAATATAAAAGTTGTTGAATGTTTAAAGGATTCGAACCTAAGAAAAAGCGTTTAAATGTAGAAAGAAATAAATGACTCTGAATGTAGAAGTTCTAATGTAAAGGCATGCACGTAAAAATGTTTGAAGCACAAATGAAATGGAAATGAAAGACAAAACTGGAAAATATAAAGAGTTTTCATTGAATTGTAAATGTTGGTGTTATCATACGTACATCTTTCGAGCATTCGTTTCCCTATCCATGCGGTATTTTGAATGTTTACTGAATTTGTACAACAGATATGACACCACCGAAATCCTAACACTAAGACCTCTATTTATACTATTTCGACCATAACGGTCTTGCTATCAGAATCTGCCACGTTCGAAGCATGCAGAGCATTACTTCCCTCTAGCCTCCACGCGTCCTCGAACGCTCCAGCGCTTATGTATTTGAATTTCAAATATCCCGCTCACGTTTGAAGTTCAAACGCCTTGGAACCTTCGTTTCGAATTCGTTTCAAAGGTTAATCTCGAAACAACCTTCACAAATATAATCTCATCATTATTTTGAACATTCTTTAGACTTACACTCCACAACTATCATTCGAAACCTTGAACTTTATTATTTCCATTCGAAAAAACAGCCTCTTCTATTCCAAACCATAAAACTTTCTTTATTCAAACAAAGCCCAATCATTTCATTTCGAATCACAATATCAAAATCTTCAGCCAACAAAAGGATCATGGATGATCTACATGAGGGCACTTTTGGCACCCATTCCAGTGGGCATACAATGGCAAAGAAGATCCTACGGGCAGGTTATTACTGGTCTACCATGGACGCAGATTGCTATAAACACTCTCGAACCTTCCACAAGTGTCAGATTTATGCTGACAAAGTGCACGTACCTCTGGTTCCTCTGAACATCTTGACGGCTCCTTGGCCCTTTTCTATGTGGGGGATCGATATGATTGGGGAAATCAAGCCAACCTCTTCCAATGGACACCGCTTCATCCTAGTGGCCATTGATTATTTTACAAAGTGGGTGGAGGCAACTTCCTTCGCTTCCGTTACCAAGAACGTCGTCACCCGGTTCATCAAGCAGAATCTCATTTGTCGTTACGGTATCTCGGAGAGGATCATTACAGACAATGGTAAAAATTTGAATAATACTATGATCACCGCCTTATGTGAGCAATTCAAGATCCAGCATCATAACTCTTCCCCTTACCGGCCAAAGATGAATGGTGTTGTTGAAGCCGCAAATAAGAACATTAAAAAGATCATACATAAAATGACAGTCACATACAAAGATTGACATGAGATGTTACCATTCGCTCTCCACGGGTATCATACCATGGCTCGCACATTAATTGAGGCAACACCCTACTCTCTGGTTTATGGCATGGAGGCCATCTTGCCTATTGAGGTCCAGATCCCCTCTCTGAAGATTATAAAGGATGCAGGGCTGAACAAAGACGACTGGATCCAAACTCGACTTGATCAACTGAACTTGATTGATAAGAAGAGACTTACTGTTGTTTTCCATGGTCAAATGTATCAAAAACGGATGATCAAGGCTTTCAACAAAAAGGTCAGACGCCAAGTGTATCAAGTTGGAGATCTGGTGATCAAACACATCATACTTCCACAAGGTGATCCTAGGAGCAAGTGGACTCCTACCTATGAAGGACCATTTGTAATCAAAAACATTTTCTCTGGTGGGGCAATGATCTTGACCACCATGGATGGTGATGATCTGCCGCATCCTTCAAACGCAGACATAGTCAAAAGATACTATGCATAAGAGACCCGCTAGGTTGACATACCTAGGCAAAACAAGGGCATCCCGGCGAACCAAAAAGGTTCGGGCAAAAATTAGGGATAAAACAAAAAATTTGTACACCCGGCAAGTTGAAAACCCGAAAGGGTGACTTGGGCGAAAAAGGGTTTCCCGGTGGACTGAAAACCCGAAAGGGCGGTCCAGGAAAAAGTTAGGGAATGTAAAGCGTATGACTATGTCCCGTTAGATCACCTTACGGACAACCTTTGGCTTCAACCAACAAATTCAGCGATTCTGATCAATTCAATCAGCTTCGAACAAGTCAACAAATAGACAAGATGCTCAGAGATACGAAGACTATAGCAGAATGGGAACCCCATGGGATTATTGCACATAACTATCTTTTCTTTGTATTAAAAATTTCATTTTTTCTTACGACGGCGTTCTCCTACTAGAATGTTTGTCTCACTGTATAAAAATACTTACTCAAAGTCAATACAAAGATATTCCTTTGAAAGTGCAAAACTATCTGTTTTTCTTTACTCTTGTGTTTTGTTTACGAAAACGTCCAATGATTCATTGTTAAACATATGCATTTGAACATAATTACTGTTTACAAATAAACAAAATAAAAGATAATTACTAATGGATTTAAGAGGTAAAGAAATCTCTCTAAGTTATTTCCATAAATCCCCCACAATTTCCAGTTTAATTCCCTGCAGAACGAGCTTCCAATTATCAATCCCCAGTAGAAGTCGTTCATTTTCTCAGGATTTCACAACGGAATTTTACAAGCAGTATACGAAATTTCCCTTACAACAGAGTTTATTTCTCTATGCAGAAATTCATCAACACTTAGACTTCACAACATGAATACTTACACTCCATATCCTCAGCAGCAGTCAGGGATTTATTTGCCCCAATCCAACAGCAGTGCAGCAAACTAGCTCACATACGCATACATTGCATCCATATATCATAAACATTGATAACACGAATGCATTATACTATGCATTTCATACAACATCACTATACATTTTAGCTAACATTTTACCCTTTTCTGGATAAGATTAAACAGTTACCATTAACAATGTTCAGAGTTTCTTTTGATACAGTTCAAATACGCTCCAGACACGGATGCCATCCAGATACTCATTAAGATTTAACCTTTTGATACAGTTCAGATACGCTCTAGATACGAATGTCATCCTGATACTCATTCAAATTCAACCTTTTAATATAGTTCAGATATGCTCTAGATACGGATGCCATCCTGATACTCATTCAGATTCAACCTTTTGATACAATTTAGATACGCTCCAGATACGGATGTCATCCTGATACTCATTCAGATTCAACCTTTTGATACAGTTTAGATACGCTCTAGATACGGATGCCATCCTGATACTCATTCAGATTCAACTCTCAGATACAATTCAGATACGCTTCAAACATAGACTTCATTCTGATACTCATTTAGATTCAACTCTCAGATACAGTTCATATACGCTCCAGACACGGACGCTATTCTGATACTCATTCTTTCAACTTATAAATTACAACACAAACAATCACCTTTGGATGGCATCTTTAAGCCCATCTCCTACAACTTTCTATCACCTCTCTAAATGGCATCTTTAAGCCCATTCCCTCTACCATCACATCGTTAAGTGCAAATTTCTGGGCACTCTAGTGTCCAATCATCATCCACCTTCAAGTCACGAATGGCAAAATTCGCCAATCTAACTCTCCAGGCTTAAGAAGATTGAACAGGGGCAGCTGTTGCACCCTAAAATTTTCCCTCTCACTTATCAAGAGTTTGCTCACAAAATTTCCTTGGGCTCAAGACTGCACTAGGGTTTGATCAGCTCAAGACACCTCCTTAGGCACTGATGACCATAGGGTTTGAGTTTGCACAAGGATTTTTGAATTATCAAAGCTTCATATGCCTTTCCTAGATCATTATGGACCCTCAAGATTACTCATGTCAAGATTCAAGCCTTGGATCACACTTTTGATCAGTCAATTGAACAGTTGACCTAAAAATCAGTTGTATTGGGAAAAGTCAACCATGGCCAATTTACAGTCAAACTTCATAATTTTTTATTCACATCAACATTTTAAACTCATATGTATCATTTGATCAAGTTTGTACCACAACTCTTCAAGGAAATTGATCAAATCTCAAAAAGGGCAAAATGGTCAAAATTAGGGTTTTGACTAAGAAGGGGCAATTTCTGATTTTTGACCTAGAAAATGGTCAATTGGTTTAAGGCATAATCTCAAGAGTCTAATTTCATCATTTTGACCTAGTGACATGGTTCAAAACATTGCAAATCCATTTGATTGACAAATGAATTTTGCAGTCAACTGATCGAAAGTCAATTGTATACTGAAGAGTCAAACTTTGGCTTTTTGGTCAAATTCAAGTGCTAAAGGTCATAATTCATCAAAACATGCCAAAATACGAAACTTGTTCATCAAGAAATCAAGAATTCAAGATTTTATTTTGAAAAGATGAAATTTCTTAACTTAGAAATTTTTCTAAGTATAGAAATTTTCTTATTTTTTCACAACTTTGAGCCAAATTTCCACCATGATGCAAAATGATTCAAGAGAAACTTCCAAAATGAAAGTTGTAGATCTCCATAAAATCTACAACTTTAATTCACACAAATTTTCCTAAAAATGCTTGGATCTCAAGTTATAATTTTGTGAATACATGCTCATGAACTAAAATGACTTAGTGAAATTTTGCCCTAGTTAGGCAGATTTTTGACCGAACTTCATGGCAATTTTTCACATAGTTCCAAGGGGAATATTCAAAATAAATTAAAATATAAGTTGTAGAGCACATTTCAGGATTTCCAAAATGTCCAAGAACTCCTTGAGATCAATCTTGAGTTGGGAGAATCGAAGAGATGAAGTTGGTGTTTTGTCACTTGGATTACAAGCCATTTTGTGAAGAACATTGGATCCAATCCTCAAGCATGTTGTACAAATCTCACTTTGCAGGCTTCTAACTTGACTTTCACTCCATAATTAAATGTTTTCACAACTGTTGGAAATCTTAATCCAAGCATTCAATGCATTGTACAAATTTAATTCCATTTTGGGAAGAACATTGCCATTTTAGAAAAGCAAGCTTTATGCAACGTCAGCTTACATTGAGCCTTGAATTTGTTCTTTCTACACAAACACACTCTACAAAATATGAACAAGTATGTTTAAAGGTCTCATCCCCCCTACAAGCTTGGTACTTCACATTTAAACCATGCTTGCTAGTTTTGCTTCAAAAACAAGTAACCAAGCAAAACATGTGAGTTTTTGAATTTTGAGTTGTTACAAGTCTTAAAACCTCTTGCTTATAAGTATACACACTATTTGCAAGTTGACACACGAATTCTATTGCCCTGAAACTACCTCAAACATCAAAAAAACCAAAAATTTGTTCAAGAACACCATTAACACACAGTTTTGAACCAAAACTCATGAACTTCATTTTCACTCGTGCGTTTTGAAAACTAATCACTCAGACACCTTCTACGCATCATACCAAAGCAATCCATACCCGTGTTTCCTCACTGTAACTCCTCCATTACTATCCAACATTTTCAAATATCAAGCTTGCAGTTTGACTTGAGTAGAGAGATTCAGGGACTTTCAAGGCAAAGTAAGAGTTGGGATACACTCAAGGAGGTCCAGGCAAGCTAAACAGATCCTCAGGCCATCTCAAAAGTTGCTCAAACTCCATTCACGACTCCAGATGCAAGAGGTAAAAACTCAAACTTCTATCTCTTCATACAAGCATCATTTGATCCTGATTTGTGAAAACAAAATGTAGATATCCTTGCTCTAAAGCTAACCATGTTCATAGTTTCCATTTATATTGACTGTGCATAGAGAATTTTGGATTTGAAATTTCTGAGAAAATTAGGTTTTAATTTAGGGCCATCTCAAAAGTTGCTCAAACTCCATTCACGACTCTAGCTGCAAGAGGTAAAAACTCAAACTTCTATCTCTTCATACAAGCATCATTTGATCCTGATTTGTGAAAACAAAATGTAGATATCTTTGCTCTAAATCTAACCATGTTCATAGTTTCCATTTATATTGACTGTGCATGGAGAATTTTGGATTTGAAATTTCTGAGAAAATTAGGTTTTAATTTAGGGCCAGCAAAATTAGATCTTATCTTTGATTGTTAGTTTACATAAGTTATATGGTTGAACTCGTGGGAAGAAACACCATAAATTTCATGTTTACATTTTCCATTTTCATTGAGAAATGAGCCAGTTACAGGAACCATGGCTGGAGGTTGAAGATGAAGTCATTTTCAGAACTTGACTTATGTTATGTATTTATCATTTCACTTATGTTAACGGATGTACAGCCACCCCAGTGGTAAGAAAACACGTGTTATTGCTAGAGGTCATGGGTTCGAGCCTCAGCGCGCTGCTTTTTGCATTTTTTCACATTTTTTCCATATTTTTTTGTCTCATTTTTTTGTCTCTTTGCAGCGATGGGCCTCCACTTCATGGGCCTTTTGTTTTTTTCTAACATTTCCTCTCTGTTTCATATTTGCACCCCTGGCCCATTATTATTTTATCTTTTCATTTTATTCTCATTTTATTTTCTTAAATATATTTATTTCAATATTAAAAATCACAAAAATACAAAAAATAGTAAAGTTATATTTTAACTTAGTTTATTTAATTTTTCACAAAAAAATATATTTTATTTTGGTCACACTTTATTTATTTTCACTAATTATCTTGTAAATTTAATTAAAACTAAAATATTATTTATTTTATACTAATGAAAATATATTTTTGATACCAAAAAGACTAAAGAATATTTTATAACACCATAATTTATTTTTCAAGACAAAAAATAAAAAATATAAAAAATACGTTTTTTTATATACTTCAATCCTTTTAATCAATTAAGAAGAAATAGGGTTTTAGTCAAGAATATTTTTCTTAATGAATATTAAACTTGACTAATTATTTTCTTTATCTAATTAGGTTAAAATCAAGACCCTTTTTCTTAAGAAACCAAACAAAAAAATCTTTTTCTTTGCATTTATAATTCTTGCATATTTAATTTATCTTGTATATTATTTATTCCAATTCTTGTACAAATTCAATTTAGTTGTAATAGATTAATTAGGTTTATATTATTGCAATCCCCATTCATAAATTGTATACCCCCTCCCACAAATGTTGTAATAGCGTAGTAACTTTAAATTTCGCAATTTATCGCTTTTACATAATATGCTAGTAATTATGGTTTGTATAGAAAGATAAAATCAATCAAATAGAAAACCATAATCCAAGAACAAAAAACAAGCATGAAAATAACACACTTGCACACAAGCACCCCTAGGGTTATCCCACTTGGTTGCCTTACAAAAATGGCCATATTACGCATGTAAGGTATCTTAGCAAAAACAAGCGAATACAAGATCATAGTCCCTCGATGACGCTATTCAAAGTTGCCTTACAAAATGATCTTAGTCCCTCAAAGAGAATGCTAAGATGCCTTGTAAACATTTTTAATCATGACTATACGATGACCCACGCCCGTCCCCTTTACATCCAAAGATAGGGTTGCTTACCAAATCAATGGTAAGACAACAATGTCAAAGGAAAAGGAAATGAACAAGAAAGACATTTGAGTAGGTAGATTTCTCCTAATTACTTTCTCCATTTTAAAACAAACATCCTTGCTATTTTCAAGACAATCACATACACTTTCAAACATCTTACAAAATTGAAAACATTTTCAAAAGATCAATATCTTTGTATACATTCTTACGAACAAGAATCATTACAAAGATTGCCTAAACAATGGCCTATTTACAAAATACTTTCCAAAATCCCACAAAGCATAATTTCAAACAAAAGCAAGTGATCTAGCAAGTAACTAAGAGCCCATGGAAAACCATGGATAAAAAGGGTGCTAGTACCTTCCATTTTTATAATCTACCCCCCGAACTCAAGAAACAATCTCAAAGGTCTTTCCTGTGCTTTTTTACCTTTCCTTTTGGATAAAAGAAAAGTCGATGGCGATTCTTGCTAACTGCAACATTTGCGATAAAACGCAAAAACCTCAAGTCAGTTCTCCCACCGCATCACACACGCCTTCTTCAACAAAGCTTAATTGAGATACAATCCTCATCATTGAAGATATTTTAAAGTGATATCATAAAAAAGCCTATTATAATTCATCATGCCTCAAGTTATCAAAGATAGTTCAAAGATATAAGGGTTGATTGAAGAAATTTGACCTAATTGGACAAGTTATTGATTTCTTGGTCAAAAGTGCATTTTCCCCTCAATTCTTAATATTTGGAAGTGGTTATGGTTTCTATGGTTTCTCATTATCATCCTCAACAACTTCTATTTACATGACAAAAGTATTTGTGCAAGAAAGTTTGTCAAAATTGAAAAGGGTTTACAAAGCATTTTGTTGCTCTAGGAGCTAGGGTTTTGAACTTCTAAGGGTTATATCTTGCTCATCTTTCAGTATTTTTGAGTGATTCCAAATACATGCTTCTCTTTAAAGGGTTATCAACAAATCAATTCAAAAGTTTCAAGAAAATTTTATGTGGAAGATGCCTAATGATTGAGAAAGATTACAAGTCCTCTAGATAGGCCATCAAATTCCCTTGTGTGACTTCAAAAGATCATAAATTGGTCAAATTTTATCTCCTTAAGCCCATTCGTTTTCCACAATGATCTTAAAGGTGTGAAATTCAACTCTTCTTTTATGTGAAAAGCTTGAAAATGGATGGAAGATGCCGTAAGGATGCAAAAGATTATAGGTCATCTCATGAAGTTTCACCAACTTCACAAAGTCATAACTTTCTCATTTTTAGGATTTTTTAAATGTTCCAAGTCTTAAAATGTAATTTAAGAGATCTACTTCATGCCATATTTTTTGGTCAAGAGCAAATTTTAAATGGAACGTCATGTTTGGATCCAAGACATTATAGGTCATTTTTGAAGAAAAACTTGGAATTTTTCTAAGTACAAAAAGTCAACATTTTTTTCCAACTTTGACTCATCACAACTTTGAGCTCAAGCATCCATTTGATTCTATTCTTTGCACATTGTAAAGTTTTTGATCTCATATTTCTAAAGCATCAATAATCAAGTCCTAAGGTTCCCTAAATCATGCACACCATTAATTCAAAGATGATACCTTGAGACTGAAGTTTCCTCCTAAGTCGGAATTTAAAATTCATGATTTGGTCTCTAAACACAAAAAATTTGTGTGTTTTTACTCCTAATTGTGTTTAGAAATCTTCCAGAAGTGTTTAGCACCTTGAAATGCAAGCTTTGGTTGAGTTTTGAGCAAAATAGAAGTCACACTTTTCATGTTTGCAAGTTCACACGATTTCCCTCCAAACTTCATCATTTCACACGCTTAAGCATTCCATTAGCTTCCATATAAATAGAGGGTCACACCTCATTCATTTTCTCAAGCTTAGATAGCCAGAATCACCCTGCCAAACTCTCTCTCTCTCTCTCTCTCTCTCTCTCTCTCTCTCTCTCTCTCTCTCTCTCTCTCTCTCTCCAACCCACTTTTCTGCAACTTTGAATTTGGTTTTACAACTTTCCTCAATCCATTTTCTTTGTCAATTCTTCATCCTTGAATTTTGTTGAAGCTAACAGAAGAAGAACCAAGCTCTAAAACTCCCTAAATCGTGCTAGCCAAGTCAAGTTTCAGAGTTCTGAATTTGAACTTCAATAGGTAGTTTCCTTCATCAATTCTCTCAAACTTTGGTTCTGTAATGAAGCTCTCCTCATTATGATTCTAGTCACAACATTTGTTTTCAATTGGGAGTGAGTTTTGGCCATGAATTTTCAAATCCCTTTACAAATCTTTCCGTCTGAAATGACTTAGCTACACCTTACATAAATTTTTCGCGAGGGTACCATTGGAATCGTCTTGAAGAGACAAAGCAAATGGTACCAGTCTCGAGCTCTAATTTTTCCATTTCATGAACTTGCAAATGGCGTGGACAGAGGTTGAAGACGACCTACGTGTCCGTCTTCAACCAATGAGAATTTGCCATGCATTTTTTCAAATATGATTTAATAGTTGATCACGTATTTTATTCATTAAAGACTATGATATGCACAGCGCGTACGATCCATTGGATTAGTTTACTAACGCGTTTTAACTCTCATCTAATGGTCTATATTTTTTTACTTTATTTTTTATTTTTTATTTTTATATTTAAATGTTTTAAACTTCAAAAAATATTAGAAAATTCATCTTTGGCTCAAAAATTAATTAAAAAATTCATAAAAATATTTTAAAATATTCTCTTTCTGATTTTTATTTTATCATAATTTTATTTTCAAATTTGATATTTTTTTATAATTTTTCCTTTGTTTTGGTTTGTCTTTAATTTTTTAAAAATACATTTTAACATTTTTAAATTCTTGAAAAATTCATCAAAATCATCTTTCTTATTTCTGACCTTTTGAAATTTTTCTAGAATTTTATTTTTGACTTCTACTATTTTTGATATTTTTTCACTTAGTTGAGTAATTTTAATTAGTTTAAAAATACTTTTCTGATTTAAAAAATCACCAAAAAATTTATAAAAATATTTGAGATCATTTCTGATTTTTCTATGGTCTCTTCTGATTTTTCTTTGATATTTTGAATATAATTTGCTATTTTCCCTTTTATTTTCATTTTAAAAATGATTTGCTTTTTTTATTTTATTCATTAAATACAATTTTATTTTTGTATATATTCTGACCTTGTGACTTTTGATCGTGGACTTCATTAGTATCATTGGATCTTGGGTGTTGAGTTTAACTCCACCAAAATAGATGAATGATTTTAATGATAGTTTGATTAAATTTTTATTTCAAATATGTCCCTTTTCTTTTCATCTTATCCCCTTCTCATTGTGCTACATGTTGTTAGAGGGTGATCTACATATCATCTCTCCAAACATATAGCACATAAATTGATATTGACCGGCCTCAAAATAGGTGCGACTTTGTTGGCTCCTTAATTCGACACCTACTATATTTGGTCTTTTAGACCAAAACTGGAATAAATAAAACCAAGCTGAAGAATGTTTCGACGTGTGAAATAATTTAGAGAAAATATCTAAGTTATATTTTAGGCTTCGACTAGGACTCACTATCAAGAGTTCGACTGAGAAGGTCTCATGACCTTCGACTAGAAGAGAATATCCTCGCGTCGACACCAAAGGCGAGGGACATTTGAATTTGAATTATTGGAGGGAAAGACGGTTTCTCCAGTGGCCAAAGGAAAGCAATGTGGCTGGAAGCTAGAGGTCGAGGGACATGCAGAGGACACTTGTCCTCATATTAGTGCAGAACACCCCTCGACGGTTACATAGTTTTTAGTATAAAATAGGAAATCTGTGTAGTTTTCCTGGGTGTTCAACCTATTGTGCTAGTTACTCAAATATTGTCCAAGTACCCACTGTGTGAGAAAGGATAAACTGAGAAATGTATGTTGGAAACACCTCTTTTCATTAATAAAAGTCTTTTACATTGCTTTAATCTTATTCTGCAAAGTTACTTTTCCTACATCTTTACTTGCATTTCTATATTTCTATTAACTTTCTTACTTTCCAAAACCATAAGTATCCTGTCTTTGGTTGAACATACGTTCTTCCTGGATTTATTTTCTTATTTACATCAACCCAGTATAAAAGTTAGCATTTGTTTTGGGATCAATCTGATCGATCTCGCGAGTAACCAAAAGGACTTTCCTTTTTGGAGGATCAGCGGTTGTTTACCAAAAACCACGGTAAACAAATTGGCACACCTGGTGGGACGTTGCTAATTTTTTTATAAATATTTTGTTCATGTTATTGCGTTTCTTCTGTATATTTATAATGTTGCATGTTATTAAGAAGTGGTAGAGTAACCAACGAGTGTACTGTTAGGAAGAAAAATAGCGAGAGTAGTATGGCTAACGAGCCAAATCATGGAGAAATACCTCCACCAACTACTGGAACAGCGGTTACTACCACCGTCGAAGGGAATATCCCAACTTCCGTTGGATCAATACCGACGCTAACCACAAATCAAACTGGACCCTTACTTTCGTATGTGGGTCCAAGAGGTCCATTAGGAACACCCCCACCAAGGGAAAATCCAGGATCTCGACCATTCGTGCCCCTAGGATTTTTGACAGCCTGGATGGGTCGAGAACAGCCATATGGCATGCCAACCACTGAAATGGCTAGCCTTATGAACGCTGCTTCCACTTTTTCAGAACCTTTGGTGAATGCATCATCGCCATTACAGGGATCTTGAGCCAGTATGGCAAATTTGGGTAGAAACCAATTCTTGGGAGGGCCATCTCATACAATACCAAGCCTCACAAAGGCTTCGGCAGCAATTTTGAGGCAACAGATGGACGAAAGTAATCATGATATGGTGCAAATGTTAGCACAAACTCTAAGTACAGTGCTAAACCCCCTCATTCAAAATACTACCCAGTCAAACCAACAAATGACAGCACAAATGACACGCATGGATGAATTCTTTGGGGTACCCCAAACTATTAGACAACCCCAGAGGATACCAATAAGAGCAAACCAAGGGGCAATCATGGAAGAGGATTTGACCGTTAATCCAAATCCTCAGATCCCTAGAGTAGAAATGGAACAACCTGGGGTCGAAATACCACGAAATCCCCCACCAATCCCTAGATAAATCAATCAAGGAGTGATTATGGTAAATAGAAACCAAAATGCTGATGAATTGATACAGCAAGTTTGACACCAAAATTATGGAACAGACAATAATTTGACTGCCATGATCGAAAGGATTATGATTCAAAACGGGATGAACATTGGTTTTCACAGACCAAACTTCACATCCCCATTGTCAGAATATATTCTGCAAACACACTTACCCCCTAGGGGAAAGGTTCCCAAGTTTACCAAATTTTCAGGGGATACGACAGAATCTACTATCGAACATGTGACTAGATATTTGATAGAGGTCGGGGAAATAGCGAACAACGAAAACCTTAGGATCAAATATTTCCCAAGTTCCCTAACAAAGAATGCTTTCAATTGTTTCACTACCCTCCCAGCCAATTCGATCCATAATTGGAATCAATTGGAGAGATTGTTCCATGAACAATTTTACATGGGACAGACCAAAATTAATCTAAAAGAATTGGCTAGTGTGAAGAGAAGATTCACTGAGCCAATCGATGAGTATTTAAATAGGTTTCGATTACTTGAAGCCATATGCTTTACCCAAGTGCCTGAGCATGAATTGGTCGAAATGGCAGCAGGGGGCCTGGATTATTCAATTAGGAAAAAGTTAGATACTCAATACTTGAGAGACATGGCCCAACTGGCCGATAGAGTTAGACAGGTAGAACGCCTTAAAGCTGAGAAAGCTAAATCTACCAAAACTCATCGAAGAGAAAGGGTAGCCTATGTCGAAATGGATGATGATGATCCAGAGATATCTAGTGATCCTATAGATGTTGAAGAAGGAGAGATAGATTTAGCAGAATTAAAACAAGGACCACCATATTCTTGTAAATTGCTAGTGCTATCAAATGGGAAAATCCTGTAGAGTCTGAGAAAAACAGCGACAAATTCCCTAAGAAAACTTATAGTTTCGATATATCCAAATGTGACGAAATATTTTATTTATTAGTTAAAGATGGCCAGATGATAGTGCCCCCAGAGGAAAAGTTGCCTCCTTTAGAACAGAGAAAGAAAAGAGGTTTTTGTAAATACCATAATTTTTTGGGCCATAAAACCTCACAATGTTTCCTTTTCAGGGATCTTGTTCAACAAGCGCTAAAAGAAGGAAGACTGAAATTCGTTGATAAGCCAACGATGAAAATTGACGCAAACCCACTGCGGATGGAGGCGCATTATGCTGAGCCAGTCGGTATTCACATGGTGGAAGTTTCTGAAGACTTCATTACAAAACCCATCTTTGGAAGTTTTACTGGAAACATATCCAGGAAAACTATCGAAGGAGTGAGAAAGGCCATTGAAGGCCTAGATCTGAATAAGGGAGTTGCCCAAGGCTCAAACAAAAAGGCCACTGAAGGCCTGAAACTGAATAAAAGGGTCACTGAAGACCCACACAAAAACAAAGGAGGTACTGAGAGCTCCAACAAAAGAACCGCCACAGATTCTTACTTGCCTGCTGTGAAAGGTTCGACAGAAAATTTAGAGGCCAAAATGCAGAAAATGAATCTCGTTGCCAAGAGCAACATGGAGGTCAACATGGTCGAAGTCTCTAACGCTAAGGCTTCAGAGGAAGTTATTCAATAGGAGTAAGTGAATAAAACGGCATTTCCAAAGGAGAACGAAGATCTGGCAGACTTTCTACACAGATCCCAGAAGAAAAAATTGAAAGTGATGTTGTGCCCTAGATTCAGCTCTATTTTCGACAAGAAAGTCGCAGAGCACATACAAGGTATGAGAATTGTGAAAGCGAAACAGGGCACCAATGCCCAACAAAAAATGGGTCCAGAAGTCAGATTTGATCCCAAAAGGGGGCATCAACAAGGATCTGTGAGTCAGGTAAAGAGGCCACCAACTTTTCGGCCTCCAACTAATGTACCTAAGGATACTTGGCTTAACACCATGGGAAGAAAGGGGCCAAATAAAGAGAGATAGCAGGCGTTCGACGTACCAAGAGGTTTCTCTTTAGACTACAGAAAGGAGTACCATGCTTCTACATCAAATAAAATGGCTCATATATCGAGCAATTACAAAGGGAAAAAACCCTATGGCCCATTCTCAATGGAGAAGGTTCCAAAGATGGCGAAAAGCCGAAAAAGAGGCAGTTGAGCCTCACCCAGAGGTTAGCACCAATGTGCAAAGAAAACAAAGGAAGCCTCTAGAGAGGAATCCTATGGCATGGCCGGAAGAATGTGGGTCAAATGATGAAGGTAACTCTGACTCTGATGACACTTTAGACATCATGGTGAATGTCATATCGGTGTTGCCTAAAGAATACAACCGTCGGGTCGAGGTTGAGGAAACTGACTTAATGGTTGAGCAAGAAATGGCCAGACACAGGCCAATGTGTTACTATGTAATGAATAATGGTTGCGTAGAGGAACAAAATGCTTTCTTCGAGCCACCAACGGAGGCGATAAAAAATCACCTCAAACCCCTGTTCATCAGAGCAAAGATAGGGGAAATAACTATAAATAAAATCCTGGTCGATTGTGGGGCGACCATAAACATCATTCCATAATTCATGCTGGGAAAGCTAGGAAAGGGAGATGCTGACATCAAGCCCCATAACATGGTCTTGTACAATTATGAAGGGGGCATTGGAACCACAGTGGGCGTCATACAACTAGATCTCAAAGTGGGATCAACCCTTCGACCCACCATGTTCATGGTGATCTCAGCAAAACCAAACTATAATCTGCTCTTGGGTCGAGAGTGGATACATGGCATCGGTGCAGTGCCATCCTCGATGCACCAGAGGGTCACAATATGGTGTCCCGATGGTATCATGGAAAACATTGAGGCAAATCAGAGCTATTACTTAGGCGAAATCAACAGTGTCAGAAAGAATAGTTCTGACAGAAATTTGGCTCATATAGGGCCATGTAATCCACCTGAATCCGATCTAACTCCAGCACCTAACACCTTCTGCTCTCTATACCTACACTCCGACTACGGTTTTCAGTGGGATAGAAAAGACTTGTCAAACATCGACTATGGAGGAGTTGATGATATACGGCCAACTGGCTGGGGAAGTGAGTTTGGTGACGATGACTGAGTCACAAACTTTGCAAAAGATTTCGGCATATATAGCCAAAAGTAGAATGATAGCAGCCTTGGAGGCTGAAGTTAAGTATATGGCTCTTGAAGCCAATGAACAGGTCCCTTCTCAAAAAGGCCCTGGGAAAGATTTCGACCCAGAGCCTCCCGATTTAGAAATGAAAGACCTTCGAGATCAGAGGTTAGACACCATCTATGATGATGAACCTCTAGGTTTCGAAAAGGACTCGTTGTCGAACAATGTTAAAATGTTAGCACAAGACCCTTTGGAGGAGGTAAACCTAGGCGAATTTCCTGTAAAAAAGCCAATGTACATCAGCGCAAAGATAGATCCAGGACTCAGGGTCGAAATGATCCAATTGCTAAAAGAGTTCAAGGACTGCCTTGCGTGGGATTATGACGAGATGCCTGGTCTCGACAGAAGTTTGGTAGAACTGCAATTGCCAATAAAGCCTAGAAAGAAGCCCGTCAAGCAAACTCCCAGACGTTTTGCACCAGAGATTCTGTCAAAATTCAAAACGGAAGTCGAAAGACTACTGAGATGCAAGTTCATCTGAACGACCAGGTATGTCGAATGGATTGCAAATATCGTGCCTGTTATAAAGAAAAATGGTACCTTAAGGGTGTGCATTGATTTCAGAGATCTGAATGCTGCAACACCCAAAGATGAATATCCAATGCCGGTGGCGAAAATGCTTGTCGATTCTGTCGCTGGTTTCGAGTACATGAGTATGCTTGACGGCTACTCTGGATATAATCAAATTTTTATTGCTGAAGAGGATGTGTCGAAAACAGCATTTTGTTGCCCTGGGGCCTTAGGCACTTACGAATGGTTAGTGATGCCCTTTGGCCTAAAAAATGCAGGGGCAACATATCAGAGATCCATGAATTCGATCTTCCACGATTTTATTGAGACTTTCATGCAAATTTATATTGATGATATTGTTGTTAAATCTGTTTCAGGGAAGACTCACATGGATCATCTTCGACAATCCTTCGAGAGGATGAGACGCTATGGTCTGAAGATGAACCCTCTAAAGTGTGCTTTTGGTGTCAAAGCAGGAGATTTCTTAGGCTTTGTGGTCCATAAAAAGGGAATCGAGATAAACCAGAACAGGACCAAAGCTATCTTGGAAGCCAAAGCGCCAACTAACAAGAAGGAATTGCAGTCCTTACTTGGGAAGATAAATTTATTAAGGAGATTTATATCCAACCTAAGTGGGAAAATGCAAGCCTTCTCGCCATTACTTCGACTCAGTAAAGAAGGATTTGAATGGGGGAAAGAACATCAAGAAGCCTTCGACAAAATCAAAGAGTACCTCACCAAGCCACATATTTTGGTACCTCCTTGTCAAAGTAGAAGTATGAGATTGTACATAGTTGCATCTGATAAAACTTTAGGGAGCATGCTGGCTCAAGAGGATGAGCATGGTGTTGAAAGGCCCATCTATTACCACAGTAGAGTTTTAAATGATGCAGAAATTAGATATAACGAGGTTGAAAAACTATGCTTATGTCTTTATTTTTCATGTACAAAACTCAAGCAATATATAAAGCCAGTTGATGTTTATGTTTCGTCTCATTTTGATGTTTTCAAATATATGTTGTCGAAACCTATTTTGCACCGTAGAATTGGCAAATGGGCACTTGCATTAACTGAGTACTCATTAACCTTTATGCCTCTCAAGGATGTGAATGGTCAAGTGGTGGCAGACTTTATAGTCAACCACTCTATAAAAGAGGAATCACTGAATTATTTGGAGATTGAACCTTGGAAGTTGTACTTTGATGGTTCTAGTTATAAAGATAGAACTGGAGTCGGGGTCCTCATTATTTCTCCAAGCAAAATTCCAATAACATTTAAGTACAAGATAGAAGGGGATTTCTCTAATAATGAGGCTGAATACGAAGCGTTAATCGTAGGCCTTGAAATCTTGTTGGAATTGGGGGCAACTCAAGTCGAAATAATGGGAGACTCAGAGTTAGTCCTAAAAAAAATTACGAAAGAATAAAAATGCATAAAGGAAAATCTTATCATGTATTTTGTAATAGCCAGATGGTTGTTGAAGAACTTCGAAGTAGTTAACATTCGACATATACCCAGATTGGAAAATCAAGTAGCTAATGATTTAGCGCAGATTGCTTCCGGGTATAAAGTTTCGAAAGATAAACTATAACAAGCGATCGAAGTTAGAGGAAGAGTAGCATCCACTAAGTTGTCTCCAATGGATTTGAGGACCACAACATTGGGATGCACTGATCACGAAAATTTTGAAATTTCGTTCATAGATAATCTAACAGAACAAGATTGGAGAAAGCGTGTAGTAGATTATTTACAGAATCCAACGACTTTGACAGAACGAAAAATAAAATATAGGGCACTGAGCTATGTACTGATGGGAAATGAATTATTCAAGAAAACACTTGAAGGCGTGCTTCTGAAATGCCTAAGTGAAACAGAAGCGTATATAGCTCTTTCCACCACACACGCCGGGGCGTATGGAGCACACCAAGTAGGCCAAAAGATGATATGTTTGTTGTTTCGACAAGGACTATATTGGCCCACTATGTTAAAAGATTGTGTTGAGTTTGCAAAAGGATGCCAAGAATGTCAAGTAGATACAGGTATTCAGCATGTGCCGGCGAGTGAACTTCACTCGATTGTGAAACCTTGGCCTTTTAGAGGATGGGCTTTAGATCTTATTGGAGAAATTCGACCAGCATCCTCTAAAATCCAGAAATATATATTGGTGGCCATTGATTATTTTACTAAGTGGGTTGAAGCAATCCCTTTAGTCAATGTAGACCAAGAGAGTGTCATTGAATTTATTCAAAAGTACATTATATATAGATTTGGAATTCCTGAAGCAATAACTACAAACTAAGGATCAGTCTTTACTGGTTGAAAGATGCAAGACTTTGCTACAGAAATGGGGTTCAAATTGTTAACGTCTACACCTTACTATGCGCAAGCTAATGACCAAGTCGAAGCAGCAAATAAAGTAGTGATCAGTTTAATAAAGAAACACGTGGGAAAGAAACCTAGAAACTGGCACAAGACACTAGATCAAGTTATATGGGCGTGTCGAACTTGTCCTAAAGAGGCCACGGGAACAACACCATTTCGCCTAACCTATGGTCATGATGCAGTGTTGCCAGTGGAAATCCACCTACAGGCGACGAGGATTCAAAAACATCAGGATATCCCTTCTGGGGTCTATTGGAATATGATGTTAGACGAACTAGTTGACTTGGACGAAGAAAGGTTGAAAGCTTTGGATCTTTTGAGACTGCAGAAGAAACGGGTTGAGAAATCCTATAATCGCAAAGTAAAACCTAATACATTTCTTCTTGAGGATCTAGTATGGAAGGTAATTCTTCCGATGGATCGAAAAGATAGAAATTTGGGAAAATGGTCTCCTAAGTGTGAAGGACCTTTCAGGATTATCCAAGCTTTCTCTGGTGGAGCCTATGAGATTGAGGAGTTAAATGAAGATCAAAGACTTTTGAGGGTGAATGGTAAATACTTAAAAAAATATAGACCAATGCTTCAAGAGGTCAAAATAACTAATATATAGTCACCGTCAAATAGAGAATGCCAAAATGGAAACTTAAATTTTCATTAAAAATAGCCAAAATGGCTTTGAAGTCATTACAACGAGTGATTACATAGATGAAAGAAACAGGATTCAAAAATGGAGATTAGCCTTGATCTGAAGGTATTTAATTCTTTGTAATTCCAAGCGCCGATCACATAAAGCCTTCGATTGATGGAGGGTTTCAAGCTTAACATCAAGTGATTGGGCCTGATCAGCGTGTCTTAACCCTTCAGCCAATTCCTCTTGGCTCTCTGACTCAGTGTTAACAGCGAGGAGTTCTTCTTTCTTTTTATCATTGACAGCAATCTTAGCTTCCAACTCTTTAATCTGCACCCTCATTTGAGCAGTGTCTCGATCTATCTCTTCAGCCTCTTTCTGTCTAGCCTCTTGGGCCTTCGACATCCTTTTACTTTAGAGATTGATTCGATAGCAGCGTGCCAGGCAGCAGCCACATGACCGTTGGTTTCTTCAATCTCACGATTAAGAGTCCTTTGACGGTTATAGTCCGTTGACACTTGGTCAATAATAGAGATTAAATCCAAGATAACATTGGCCACGTCTGGAGAAGCAATGAGGAGATCGACAACCCTCATAGTAGTCTTCAGAAAAGAAGGAGCAGTGGGTTCCCCCTCCAGGGTTAGTATTAAATCTCTTTTGAAGATTTGTGCCTTGACTTTCTGAAGTGCCTCATCGAGAGGAGAGGTCGAAGTAGACTTTTCAGACGCAGTCGAGACACTGTGGTCAGAGGAACTCTCTCGACCTTCTAGAATTGCAGTCAAATAGCCTAAAGGATTTTGCTATTTTAGCAAGGCCAAATCCTCTTTGGTCCTAGACCCTGTCGAAGGGACACCTTCGTTGACAGCAGCAACCACGTTGGTTACCTGTGCTGGAATTGCTTCAGTGTTTGTAGGATTCTGGGTCCCTTCAGCAGAGCCTTCTCTCCCATCAGCTTCTGTAATCCTTTCATCTTGAGTCCCCACCTCTAGTACACTTTCCCTCTCTATCACAGTTTCAGCATTGAGGATCCCTTCCTCTTCAGTTTCTTGTACGTCAACCAACGGAGCCCTAATCTCTTCATGATCTCCTATAGGGCCTTCTTCATTGACTTCCTCTATGGTTTCATTCTGAAGTTCAGAAGTTTGATTCACTTCATTAGCTGAACTCATGAAGGAGCCTTTTGCTAAAGAAGGTCTATAAGTAGGCTCTCCCTCACTATTTAATAGAGTGGCAGAGCCTTCGACGGGAGTAGGGACTTGGTTGGAGGTGCCAGCAGTTCCCTGAGGATTAAAAGAAGTTTGTTTCTTTTTTGAATTCTCATAAAGAAAAAGGTTAGTTCAAAAATTAAGTGATTGTCTTTCGAAGCAAATACCTGAATTGATACTTCAGCACCGGGACTGGAATTATCGCTCTCATTGGGATTGTTTAGCCTGGAAGCTACTTCCTGTTCAGTAGGCTCTTTGATAACTATAGGAGGAGGCCTCGTAGCTGTAGTCTTAATTCTAATTATGGGACGAGGCTCAACGGCAGGGACTGGTTTCTTTAACTTTTGTCTCTTCAGAGGAACAGGAGGAGACTCCTCTTCTTCGTCACTAGAGATTTCGATCTCCTGGACCTTTTGTTTTTTGGGGGTAGTTTTCTGAATACCCAGAAAGATAAGTCGAAGAAATCAGTATCCATATCAGATGATCGTAAAGAATAAGGGCATAGAAGAAAGTAAATACCTTGGGAGAAGGGTTAACAGAAGGGTCTCCCTCTTTTGTGCTTTCAGCAGCCTTCTTCGAAGTGGTCCTCTTGACAGCTATACAAAAAACGAAGATTAGTCGAGCTTCGAATGACTAAATCTGAGGTAAAGAGAAAGAAAAGAAGTAATACCTTTCTTGACCCTGTCAAGGACCAGTTTAAACGCCTCACGAAGGTGGTGGGAGAAGTCCTTCTCATCGAAGAACTCTTCATCATAATACTTCCTCCACCACCCATCAAAATTGCCAGAACACAAAAAATTGAGATTAAAGTCGAACATGGTTAGTACGGTTCGACCAACGTACCTACCAATATGCTTGGTAGCGGCATCTTCTGAGTAGTCTGCGTTGTAAAATAACAGCAGTTTCTCTCGAGGATAAATGGTGAGGGAAGTGACTGGACAATGCCAAATTTTCGAGAGACGAGATTTGGTTGATAAGCAATCAAGCTTAATTGATTTTTGAGCTCTTAAATCTCAATGACATGATTCTAGATCGAAGAAATGACTCCCACATGCCCACGTATTCATCATTCAAGTCTTCCTCCTTAGTCAAAGGAAATGGTCTAGTAAACCATTTTGGGCCGACTTTTCGATTGGAAAAAGGAGCCATGGTCGAAATAAAACATTTGTGCTCCACAAACATCATCACGAAGCTTGTGAAAGCCTTTTGAAACTGTTGGCCTTCATCAATAGGAGTCAGCAATGCAAGTCTGGTACCTTCGACCCTCCTGTTCAGGATTTCTGGGGCCGCTTCATTGATCTTATTCTTCTGGGGAAGAAAAGATTCAAAGGTGGCATTGAGCCAAAGTTGGAGAATCCAGAAAGAAGCAAGCTTGCCCTATCCCCTATGACCTTGAGTTGAGTCACACCATTGCTGATAGACTCATATAGATTGGCCAAAATCAATTCGGCCAGACAGAGGGGATAGCCATGATGAAGCTGCGTCGCGAGCGTGAGCATTTTCTTAGTAACCTGAAGTGACTTGGTGCAGAAGACGAAACGGGATAACCACATAGCCAAAAAAGCTATGTGTTCCACCTCCGACACAATACTGGAGGGTTTATCATGGAAGTGGTTGATAAAAGTGGTGTAGGTGGGTTTTGTAGCTGCAAACCCAATAACATCTTCAGATAGATCCTCAGGATCGAAATAATCGCCAGTCGGTCGAAGACCGGTAATCGCTGCTATGTCGAAGAGGGTTGGGGTCACCATCCCACAGGGAAGATGAAAGGTGAAGTGTGCGCTATCCCAAAAATATAGCGAAGATACCAACATGAGAGGACAATAAGACAATCTTGTCTTCGACAGCATCACCAAATCGTAAGTTCCCATTTCCTTCCAGACAGAGGTTTGTGCCTTCTCCACCTTATTTAACCAATCTGAATACTCTGAAGAGAGATTAGGGCATGATCGAAAGATCCTGGTCCCGTTGTTCATAAATTTAAGGTTAATGTCCTCCGTGGTCTGAATATGTTGCTGGTTGGCCGGAGTTGCATCCTTAGGATCATCCCTAGGCTTCTTCATGCAGCCTATAGGTTTGAGTCTTGGATGAGTAGGGAAGAAGGCACAGTTCTTCATAGGATTCTTGATGCATGTGGATAGAGGACCGGACATAGCGTATATGTATTCGGAGTACCTAATGGGAATGAGAAGCTGAGAATCATATGCTTCTCGCCTTTCTCTCGTCATGGGTTCAGAAACGAACCGTGGCCCATCAGTCGAAGCAGGAGAAGGATTGGTAGGAAAGATCTCTGGTTGGCTTTGGATATCATCAGCATTTTTAGGTTTGGGATTGTTTGGTGCATTGGAAAGGAAAGCCATTTTTACAGATTTGAAAGAAGCGAAGTTGACAATGCAAGGTGTTTTAAGCAGAAGACTTGGAAATACTTAGAGTTGTGAAAGTTCCAAATGAAGAGGCTCAAGAGTATTTATAGTCTTCAGAGAGGGATATGTCTCGTCAAAGCCATTTAATGCTATGAAGATAGTGGGGCACGTGGCGGAGCATGAAGCAGTTACCGTGCAAATGATGGGAAACATTTTGACATGCTTACCTAGGTTCTAGGAATATGTTCATCATGGCAGCGTGGTAACGGCAGTTGGAAAAGACATCTTGGAAAAGGAGTAATTATGGGTTTTCAAAAACGGCAGCTGTTGGAAGACGAAAAGTGCACGTCAGGCCTTTGTGGATAGCAAGAGAGACAGGTGCTGAACAGAAAGGTCAAAGAATGGCTATTTCTTTCAGCGTCGAAATAGACATTCTTGGGGGTAATTTGTTGGCTCCTGAATTCGACACCTACTATATTTGGTCTTTTAAACCAAAACAGGAATAAATAAAACCAAGCTGAAGAATGTTTCGACGTGTGAAATAATTTAGAGAAAATATCTAAGTTATATTTTAGTCTTCGACCAGGACTCACTATCAAGAGTTCGACTGAGAAGGTCTCATGACCTTCGACTAGAAGAGAATATCCTCACGTCGACACCAAAGGCGAGGGACATTTGAATTTGAATTATTGGAGGGATAGACGGTTTCTCCAGTGGCCAAAGGAGAGAAACATGGCTGGAAGCTAGAGGTCGAGGGACATGCAGAGGACACTTGTCCTCATCTTAGCGCAGAACACCCCTCGACGGTTACATAGTTTTTAGTATAAAATAGGAAATCTGTGTAGTTTTCCTGGGTGTTCAACCTATTGTGCTAGTTACTCAAATATTGTCCAAGTACCCGCTGTGTGAGAAAGGATAAACTGAGAAATGTATGTTGGAAACACCTCTTTTCATTAATAAAAGTATTTTACATTGCTTTAATCTTATTCTGCAAAGTTACTTTTCCTACATCTTTACTTGCATTTCTACATTTCTATTAACTTTCTTACTTTCCAAAACCATAAGTATCCTGTCTTTGGTCGAACGTGCATTCTTCCTGGATTTCTTTTCTTATTTACATCAACCCAGTATAAAAGTTAGCATATGTTCTGGGATCAATCTGATCGATCCCACGAGTAACCAAAAGGACTTTCCTTTTTGGAGGATCAGCGGTTGTTTACCAAAAACCACGGTAAACAAACTTCTATATAAGTTCACTTACGATTGCTTAACATAGTGCTAAATTTTGTCCCGATTTGAGAAATGATCATTCGTGGCCCAAAACCATGTTTGCAAGCTCAAGTATGTTAATTTGAAACATTTGGTCCAATAATCTTGAGATTCATTGTTAGGAGGTTTTGGTCTTATCAATCCTCTAATGAATCTTTATAAGCTTTGGTCAAAGTGAATCACTTAAACATCATTGATTATTTATTGTTGCCTTGAGATTTTTAAAATGAATGATATACTTGACAAAAAGCAAATGAAACTTGTTGTTGAGAGGCTTTGATTTTATCAATCTTTTAATGAGTTTTCAAATGAAAGTTTTAAGATGGTCATTCAACTAACCTCTAATTACTAATTCATTAACATTTGACTTTTACTTTATGCCCTTTGTTTTATGCTTTTATTTTATGCCTTTACTTTATGCACCATTTTTATTTTAGCATTTATATTTCATGCTATTTTTATCTTTGCTCACTTGAGCATTTACTTTTATGTCATTTTTATTTTGCTCACTTGGACTTGTCATTTCTTTTTGAAGATACCTAATAATCAATTTGAACCATAAAAAACTTTAATGTTACTTGGACTATTTGGTTATTATCCTTGGCATTATGGAGTGATGGACTTTTTGGACTTAGGATTAGAGACCTTGGCCTACCTTCAGACCTTGTGACTTTCATTGCTATTTTGTCTAGAGTTCTCGGGGTTTACCCTAATACATTGGGTTGTTTGTTTGCTTTGTGTACAGGTTATTTTGATTACATGCTTTGTCTGTGATTGAGAATTCATTTGTATACAGGCGTTACTCTGCCCAATTTTTGTGAAGACTTAATGCCTTTGAAGTTTGGTTTTCTTAAGAGGTTTAGTATCATTGCTTGCTTGGTTTCAAGTCCAAATAATGGGAATATATATTGAATCATTGTGTCAAGTGTTGGCTTCTTGTTGGTTAGACGGTTCTTTACTCTAGCTTTTATCTTATGCTTTAGGATAGTCCCTTCATCTCCTCCTATCTTCTTTAATTTCAAAAAAATCTTCTCCCTCCTTTGAAAAATCTTCTTGTTTTAAACTTGAACCGCTTTCACAATAAACTTGGACTTAGGTCCATGCATTTTCAAAATATTTTCTTAAATAAACATTAAACAACTTAATAATACTTTGAGATTTTTGTGAGAAGACTAAAAGTCAATCAATCTCATTCAAACTATTTTGCCACTTTGGCTTTTTACTTTAAAATTTTCTCAAAAGATTAGATCACTGTCAATCTTTGAAGTGATGCGAACTACTATACTTCTACGATATATAGTGAAGTGAGATATTTTTCACTTGGGTGTTGAGTGAGGCTTTGTTGATTTTAAACTTCAAGCTATATCCTCCACTTTGATATGACACAAATTCTCCTTTCTAATGATCGTGGGTAGTAAGTATGTTCTTCCACTCAGATAAGATGATGATGTCTATTAACCAACACACTTATGTTTAAAATTTTTAAAGGTGAACTACGAGTACCATGATCCCCTATTGCACGGAAGATGGTACGTAGGCACTAAAGGTTCGCAACCGCGGCGGGTGTAAAAATTGTAAAATATATATTTCTTTTCTTATCCCCGCAGTCTATTTTTTATACAACTCTTATAGCCAAATACACAGATTTTCGAAGAGGTTCTTGCGGAGTACCGTAGATGTTTAGGATTCCAATACCTTCCCTTTGCATAACCAACCCCCTTACCTAGATTCTCTTCCCCTCTTTTGAGTTATTCGCTCTTTTCTCGTTCCTTTGGAAACAATAAAGCGCGGTGGCGATTTTTTATTTTTTGATATGTGCGAGTCAAGTCATTCCAATGGTTTAGTCTCAATATTTCTACCACTACAACGTCTAAATTTACAATTTAAGGAATCTCAACCTTTCCCTAGTTGCAGGCGTCTGGAGGTTGAATATGACCTACGTGTCATCTTTAACCAATGAAGGTGTGTCATCTCAAATGTTCTGATTGGTGTGACTTTTGTGAATCCTATGCACGCATGTTGACTCTGGATGACCATACATCATCACCTTACAACCTCTTGAGTTGCCACATTGTTATACTGAGTCATATCCAACGCTCCATGTTTTATTTTATTTATTTTATTTTACAAAATTTTGTTTTAATTGATTTTATCTTTAAAAATTCATAACTCCTTTATTTTTATCCAAAAATTATGAAAAATTACACAAAAACAATTGGTATTATTACTGACTTTGTGAATATTTTTCATATTTTTATTTTGATGTTTTCTATTTTTTATAATTTTTTGATTGTTTGCTTTATTTTAATTGATTTAAAAATACTTTTAATACTTTTAAATTTTTGAAAAAAATATGGAATGATCTAATGATAACTTGCCAACTTATGGTGACCTTGTTTGATTTTTATTTATGACTTTACTTTTTTTTGTTGTGATTTTTGGTTTACTTTGATTAATTTTTGTATTTTTAAAATTAGTTTCTAACCATTTAAAATTATGATTTTTTTTCAACACTTCTTAATTTATGTTTAACCTTTGGTAATTTTTGGAGTTATTATTTTATGTTTTGATACACTTTGTGTATTTCATCAATTAATCTCATTTAATTAACCATTTTAAAAAAAATTAACTGTTTTAAATGCATTTTTATTTTATTTTCTATTTTGTGATTGGCTCTGAATTATCGATAATTCATGATAGTTTGGGTCAATTTTCTCAACCTAATTGGATCTTGAGTGTTGATAGGTTGAAAAATCAAATCCACCAAAATGGATGAATGATGTTGATGATAGTTGAATCCCTTCTTTTGACTTGCTCTAAGGCCTTAGATCCACTATGACATTCTCCTTCATCTTCATCTCATCTCCTTCTTCTTTCCTTTAAGTGATCATTAATGGTCCAAACTTTATGTTTGAATGTCCAAGTATGATTGATTATTGGAATTTAGTTCAAAACCTTTGATGCTTGTTGTTAGGAGGCTTTGATTTTATCAATCCTCTAACAAATCTTTATCAACTTTGACCTAAGTCCAATATTTAATTATCATTGATCATTTATTATGGATTCCATTTCCTTCATTCTTTTTTTATTCTTTTCTTAAAATGATCATTTGTGGTACAAACTTTATTTTTGAATGTCCAAGTATGGTTGATTGATTATTTTGGATCCAATACCTTTGAAACTTGTTGATAGGAGGCTTTAATTTTATCAATCCTATAATCAGTTTTCATTATTCTTGGTCCAAGATCATCATTCAATAATCATTTATCATATCTTTGACTATTAACCATTAACTTCTAACTTCTAACTCATTAACAATTAACTTTACTTTATGCTTTTACTTTATGCATTTATTTTATGTCTTTAATTTTATGCACTTTTATCTTTAGCATTTACATCTTCCTTTTACTCACTTGAGCATTTACTTTATGTTATTTTATCTTTGCTCACTTGAGCATTTTCTTTTTATTTTGAAGACACTTAATAACCAACTTAAACATTAAAAGGCTTAAGGCTCTTTATAGAATATTGGTTACTATCCTTGTCATATTGGAGTTGTGGACCTCTTGAACTTGGGATTAGAAGATTTGAGACCTTGAGACTTTTGGACCTTATGTTGCTTCATTGTTATATTTCTTGTGTATTAGAAAATCTTTTGTGCGCAGGTGTTATTATATTGGCTTTAAGTGATCTATATGGCACATGGCTAAATGTTAAAGACCTTGCTTTGGGTTTTAATACCTTGGGTTTATTTGATACTTGTTGGCTTGTGATTTATTTTCACATTGATGATTGTTATGTCTTGGTCTATTATATGCTTGTGGCTTTAAACCAAAGGATGAGAACTCTACATTGACTTCATTATGTCAAGTGTTGGCTTCTTGTTGGTTAAACCTTTTCTACCTTAGCTTTTACTTTATGCTTTAGGATAATATCTTTATTGCCTCTCATCTTCTTTAATTTTCAAAATCTTCTCCCTTTTTTAAAGGATTCGTATTTTCAAACTTGAACCGCTTTCATAATAAACTTAGACTTAGGTCCATGCATTTTCAAAACTTTTTTCTTAATCAAACCTTAATCAATTAAATCATACTTTAACATATTTTGAAAGACTAAAAGTCACTAACCTCATTCAATTTTTTTTTTACCTTAGTGCACTTTTAACCTTTTCAAATAAGTATTTTCTTTGAGTGTTTGTAAACCACTCCACTTTAACAAACATGGTAATATTGAGGTAACTTTACACTTGTATGACGATACTTGTACTGTTGAGTCGGTCCAGGCTATAAATTCTCCATATTAAAGATGAATCAAGTTCTCTTTTTACCATGATTATCATAGTTTATTGGTTTTCCACTCAGATAACACGAAATCTCTTTTACATTAAAATCAATCATAACAAGCCAATTTCGGTCTTTTTTACCCAAACTACATGGGTTTTGATTTCAACATGCACATTGTTGGTATGTAGGCCCAGGGCTCATTGGAAGCTTTGTCAAATCAAAAAATTGTAAAAAACACTTCTCTTCTCATCTCCACAATCTATTTTTTAAATATTTCATTTTTAGTCAAACACACAGATTTTCAAAGAGGTTTCTACGGAACACTAGATTTTTAGGGTGTTAATACCTTCCCTTTGCATAACCAACCCCCTTACCTTGATCTCTATTTTATTTTGGGTTTTATTTGCTCTTTTTCCATTTCTCTTCGAAAATAATAAAATGTTGTGGCGATTTTCACTTTGTGAGTTAAGTCAATTAATGGATTAGTCTCAAATTTTTATCGCTACACCTTATCAACATATATACGTCCAAACAAGATAGAAATGGAGTTTTAGAGTGGGAAATCAGTACACTTCTCTGATTTCAAGGTCTTTGGAGCTTTTTCACTTACAAATATCAAATAATACAAGTTTTTTTGTTAGGCTTGTGAAGTATGTCTTCATAGGTTATTTCAAAGTTATGAATGATTACGAGTTTTAGAAGATGGAATATGGAGGATATAAATTTATCATAAGCAGAGATGTAGTTTCATATGAAACATGTATAGGGATGAAGTGCAAATACCTGGAAGTGAAAGAATCATAAACTATGGTGAAGAATATACAACTGGGGGTGGAGGTTTCTACTAGTGATACTATAAATAGAGAGGAAGTTGAGACTCTCTCTTCTAGTACTATAGATGGACATTCTACAATAGCTCCAAACTATCAATTGACATATGGTATAGTGAGTAGGGAGATTATACCACCTAAAATATATTATTATATTTATCTTACTTTTTATACTTTAAATATGGTGGAAGCGTTGTAAAGCTTAAAACCAAAGAACTCTAAGAAATCATTCAAAGAAAAGATAGTTAGAAATGGTTGAAGAAGGTGAATGATAACATGAATTCATGGACAAATAACCACGCTTAAGAATTTGTAAGACTAACTAAAAAACTAATAATGGTTACATACAATTGAATCTTCAAGAAGAATGAAGGTGTTTTATTGAAAACTTGAGGTTTAAGGCAAGGTTTGTAGCAAATGGGTTTACCCAGGTTGATGGGATTGATTAGAATGATATATTTTCAAATATGGTAAAATATTGTTCTAAAAGGATACTTATAAAAATTGTAAATCAACATGATCTTGAGTTCAAACAGATGAATTCCAAAATGACTTTCTTACATGGAGACGTTGAAGAGACGATATACATAGAGAAACTTGGAGGTTTTGTAGGTGATATCACTACTACAGAAAACCCATCTAAAAACGGTTAAGAAAGACATATAATCACGTGGGTCCAAGAATTATTATGTAGAATTTGGTTGTATACAAGATATTTATAATCACGGCTCAGTGACTGCTGTTGTAAAATGTATATCACAACGGTTGACTCAAACAACTGCTGTAATAATTATAGTGGCACGGGTTCGATACCCAGCTATAATCAAAATTAAAGCGCATACAAATATCATTTAACCATGATTAAACGTTCCAACTGTTGTGCTATATATAAGAGTTTATTATAAAATATGGGATTGCTTGTTTTTCCTAGTCACTCATTAACCATATACAACCATTCAAATAGATTTTTGAGACAATACTAAAAAAATTAAGTTATTATTGAAAAACAACTTAAAATATCCAATATTTTTCGAATTGCAAACATACTGTAAATCATGATTTTCTCTTTTAACTTATAGGATTTGATTTAATCCCAAATTATTTAAAGTAATATTGATAAATGGATGTCACTCTGAGTCTTTCACATAAACTTTAATTTCCTCTTCTTTTCTAATTTATTTTTCAAATGTCAAGTTTTGTGTGAAAGATCCAGATTGGCACCCATTTATCAATATTGTTTTGAAGAATTTGTAACATCGAATGAAATTCTATATGCTAAAAAGGGAATTATGATTTACAAAATGTATGCAATTCGAAAAAATATTGGATCGTCTAATTTGATTTTTAAGAATAACTTAATTTTTTAAATTATCATCTAAAAAATCTTTTTAAATGAGCGAAAGTTTAATGAGGGGTTAATGAAACAAGCAATCTCATACGATATACCAAAATCTCTAACAACATTTATCAACAAAGACATCAAATTAATTTACATGGATATTGAAAAAAACAATGTACATACTATATAATAAACTATACTTCATCTTGACATGTCAACATGTATAAGAATTAAAAGAACAAAACATTGTTAAGTCACAAGAAGACTTTTTCTTATGAGTTAACAATGTTTTGTTCTTGTTTTGAGAATATTTGTCAATAAAAACATCATACAATATCATAGAATATATTAAGTTGTTTATAGAACGCACCTCTTATTAAAAATAAACGCGGAACTATGAAGTTCATCTAGTTTGTGAAGCAATGAGGAATAAATACAAGGTGTATGAACTTTCCACAATGATATCATACTTCTTATATTTTTCTCTATTGATACACAAACCATATGTGCCTTATCAACTCATACTACACACTTGCTACCACTATCATCATTACCATATGAGCTTCAGCTAGTTTGTGAAGCCATGAGAAAGAAATATAAGATGTATTAAGTTTATACAATAGCTTTATACTTCTTATATTTCTTCTCATAGCTTCTCAAATTATATGAAGTTTGTTGTTGTTGTTGTTTCTTGAATCCTATAAACACCATAAATATTATCAATATGTGAAACCGTAAGCTTATTTGTCAACAAAGTATGAAAAAAATATTATTTTTGAAGTTATGAATAAGAAAAAACAACATGCAACAAGGTAGTGAAGACGAATCTGAAAAATGAGAACAATCAACAATAACAACATGCAACAAACGAGATAATGGCTAACAAGAAGAAGGAAGAAGAAGAATATCTTAACGTATGAAGCACAAGATTCACGACTAATGGCGAAGAAGAAGAGAAAAAATGGGTACTAGGGTTTTAATGTGAAGGAAATGAGCTACTGTCAATAAGTGAGAGTTAATTCGCTTATATATAGGTAAACTCTTTCACAACGGTTAACACTTCCAACCGTATTGGTAAATACTTATTTATTATAAATATATCACAACAGTTAATCAAAATCATCGTGGAGATATCCCTTTTATTTGTGATTTTTAAAATAAATAAAAAAGAAAAGGTGTGCCTTAACGTTAATAGAATATAGTATTTTATGGCGCTGAGGTTCGAACTCGTGAAAGTTTGATTATATCACCACAGTTGGTTCTTCAACCGTTGTTATATATAAATAATTTTTAACCTAAAAAGAAAATAAATATGATAGTGCCTTAGTTTAGAGATGTCTCCACGATTGAGAAAAGAATTGCGGTGAGCATGGCGTTGTTGTTTACGTGTTTTGTAGTAGTGTATGTCTAAAGTGTGTTTATTGAAGAAATCTTTGTATGGTTCAAACAAATCTCAATGCAATAGTAATGTGGATCATGGTTTTGTGATAAATGATAATGACAATTGTGTATACATATTGAAGATGAATGATGAAGTCATTCTCTATCTTCTTATATTTGTTAATGATACTGTAATGACAAGATATAGCAAGGAAGATATTGATAAACTCAAGGAGACTTTGAATGGAGAATTTGAGATGAATGATCTCAATGAAACTAATAGGAAGGATCCTTTAAAAGGTATTTCATGAAGACATTGAATGAAGACACAATGCATTTAGCTTGGAACCTTTAAAATGTGTTTTTTTTTTGTCTTTTTTGTTAAGAGAAAGAACAAGAAAAAAAGGAGTTTTCAAGAGTTAGAAACTTAGAGAGACAAAGTGAGGATTCTTAAGATTCGTCGTTCTAAGAATTTGAAGATATTTGGGATATCTAATGGGATTAGGAAATAATTTTAAACAATTTAGATTTGTTCATATATTGAGTGAATGAGAGATTGAGAAACACTTGGGTATAAAATAGAAGATGTTCTTATAAATTTGAAATGTTATTTTCTTGAAATTCATTGTGTAATCTCTTGTAACAACTCTTGAATTATAGTGGATTACAAAACTGTTTTCTCCCACATAATAGATTAGTTTGATCGAACCGAATAAATAAATTATGTGTGTACTTGTTATTAATTTTCTTCTTACTCTTGTAGATTTTCTTATACCGTATGACATATTAATTTTTTTTGATGATATTTAATTGGTTGTCATTTTTATTTGTCTCACATATCTTGTGTGTTTGATCTTTAATATTTTAATTTCTCAACAAATTTTCCTAATGACTAAGTGTGTTTTTACAAATCTATTCTTCAAAAGAGATAATAAGTTTATTTTTTCAACATAATCTTTATTATTAGTGTTGAATTCAAGTGTGAGTGGTTAACTTTCACATCGATGAGAAACAGAAAATGTTATATATATATATATATATATATATATATATATATATATATATATATATATATATATATATATATTGTTCTGGACTGGGCCCGACTGGCCCAATAGCATTGATAAGGCCCAATCCAAACGGACTTGCTGGGGCCACGCCGACCAAAGGATCACAGCCGTGCCCAACGTGCTCTCTGGGGCTACTTGCTCGACCTCCTACTGTCCAGCTCGACCTCACCTCGAGCACCCCTCTTAGGGCAGACTCAGTCCACTGCACCCTCAACGGGACTCCGAGAAGACCACGTCTTTGTCCGCCTGCACTTCACGCAGAACATCCAGGGAGGGGACCACGTGCGGGTCCCCACTACGCACGTAGAACCTGGCAGTTCCTCCATTGGGCCAAACCTGCCCGGCCCAATGAAGGAACCTTGGCCCAGCGCTGGGGGCTATAAATACCCTCTGTTTCCAGAGGGTCAGGTATTCATCATTCTACCCAGACTCTTACTATTGCCTGCTCGTGCTCTTACTCACTTCAGCATCGGAGTGTCTTGCAGGTACCCCCCCCCCCCCCCCCCCACCTCGTTCAAAACTTCAACTCGGAGCCAGCCGTGACAGTCCAAGTCTGATCAGGTCAGATCAGTGGCGCCGTCTGTGGGAAACTAGCTTCCCCGTCTTGCAAACTCAAAGACCAAAGCTCAAATTCAACTACCGGTCATGGCTGATCAAGCTCGCGACGAGCAGAACGTCCGTGTTGCCGATACTAATAACGGCACCGCGGACAAAAACGGACATCTTGACAACACCGACAATCCCGGCCACAACACCATTCCTGCAACAACCGCCCCCGGAACTTCCTCCTACAGGGACGAAGCTACTGCATCATCATCCTCGCTCCCACCACTACTCGAGGACGACCCGACGGCCCTCGCCCACTACAGAGCCGCCCGGTTCCAGGAAGTCCCCGTCCCCTGTGGGGCGGATGCCACAACACAAGCGTTGTTCGCAGCAATTAATCAAACGAACTATCTCATCTTCGCCCAAGGAGAGAGATTAAAGGCGCTTGAAGACGAGCGAAGACCCCCGAGGAGGCATCGGAGACCATATACTCCCCCTCCTCGAGTGGCTGAAGCTCGACACTCCTCTCCCCCGCGGAGACACTACAGGGAGACCTCTCGAAGCCCATCTTCCCGGCCAAAACAGAGACGGCCTTACCTGGAGAGGCAGCCCATCATTCAGGCCGGAGAGCCCAGTCGCGACCCGGCGGTACTAGAAAGAAGGCACTCCGGAGATGGGCGCGTGAAATTCAGCAGCCGAGCATCCCGCTCGAGAGAAACTCAGCATGATCTGGACCGTCGTGCCAGATAATATTACAGGTCCCCGTCTCTGTCTCCGGAGAGAAGCGACAAGGACGACCCCCGCGGTCCCCCCTCACTTGAAGGAGTACGATGGAGTCGCGGACCCGGTCGACCACATAGACGGGTTCGAGGCTATGCTTCACTATCACAATGTCGGGGGCCCCATCAAGTGCCGTCTATTCCCCACGACTCTCAGGAAGGCGGCAATGGACTGGTACAAAGGACTCGCCCTGGGCTCAATCACGTCGTGGCGGAACCTGAAGAACCAGTTCATCAGTTCCTTCACAGCTTCTCGGCGCCATCCGAAGACCGAGGCGGCTCTCGAGGCCATCATCCAAAGACAGGATGAAACCTTGAGGGAATTCATCAACCGCTTCAACCGGGAAGCAATACAGGTCCCCTGCGCGGACCATATGAAAAGATACTTGCTGGAGAGAGGGCTCCTCCCCGGCACAGAATTCAGAAAGGCCGTGGGTATCGAGCCACCTTGGACATTTGATGCCCTCCTCGAAAAGGCCCGAGCATACATGGACTACGAGGAGAGGGAGGCGGCCAACAGAGCCCGAGATTCCAGGACTCGTGGTCCCAACAGCAGCTCGTGCCAAGAGGCTCCTCCTCGACAAACCGGGGATAAAAGGAAAGAAGACAGACCCCAGGAAGTCCGGGGACAAAGAGGGCCTTCGGGGCATTTCACCGAGTACACTCCGCTCACGGCTTCCCGCGAGCGCATTCTGGCGGAGTGTGCCAGCATGGATTTCAAGGACGGCAGTGTCAAACGCCCCCGACCCGCTCCCGCCAAGCCCGGAGCAGACAAAAATAAATATTGTCAGTACCATAGGAGCCATGGTCACCTGACTGAGGATTGCGTCCACCTCAAGGACGCCATCGAAACCCTCATCAAGGGAGGGAGGCTCGCGCAGTACCGACGAAGCGACGCTCCCCGTCGGGACACACAAGAAGCCAGGGAGCCAGAAGAAGACGCCCGACCATCTGACGAGTCGGTGCCCATCCAAACTGCCTTCTCCGTGACCAGGCCCGAGGATTTCGACTTCCCCGAGCACCTGCAAGAGCCACTTACAACGCACAACAGGTGGGAATACTTCCCCTCCGCCCTGGTCATCAACGGCGGCGGGTTCAACGACTTGACCATCAATTCAGCCAAAAGGAAGCTGGACGAACTGGTCGACGCGGCTCCCCCGCAAACAGTGACGTTCGAAAGGGTGAAGGGCAGGTCAGAGCCCATTACCTTCTACCTGGAAGAACTCCCCGGCGGAGCCCCGAACGCGGTCATCCCCTTACTGATAAGGGCAAGAATGGACAATTTTGATGTACATCGTATCCTGGTCGACGAAGTGAGTTCCGTCGACGTCATGTACAGCCAACTGTTCCGGACCCTTCAGCTGGACGACTCGCATCTTTCGCCATATGTGGGTTCGGACTTACAAGGCTTCAACGGCTCGACCTCCAAACCCTGGGGATATGTCGAGCTTCTGGTTACGTTCGGGGAAGGGACGGCTACAAAACATTGTCATTCATGGATGCCTACTCGGGCTATAACCAAATCCCGATGGCCCTGGGCGACAAACACTGCACGGCATTCATGACTAGCTCGGGCAACTATTACTACAACGTAATGCCCTTCGGACTGAAAAATGCCGGGGCAACTTACCAGCGCATGATGAACAAAGTTTTCAACAAACAGATCGGCGACATGCTCGAGGTATATATGGACGACATGATCGTCAAGTCCCGAGCAGACACCGACCATACAGCACACCTCAAGACAGTCTTTGCCCAAGCAAGACGATGTAAAATGAGGTTCAACCCCGAGAAATGTACGTTCGGGGTTAAGGCAGGAAAATTCCTTGGATTCTATCTAACAGAACGGGGAATCGAAGCCAACCCCGACAAATGTCGGGCATTCTCCGACCTCCCAACACCAACATCGAAGAAGTCGATACAAATCATGAACGACATGCTCACGTCGCTATCCCGATTCGTCGCGAGATCCGCTCAGCACGCCCTCCCCTTCTTCAAACTCCTTCGAAAGGAAGCAGCCTTCGAATGGAATGAGGAATGCGAGCAGGCACTACGCCACCTAAAGCAAAGTCTGTCTCAGCCGCCCGTGCTATCTCGACCAGACGACGGGGAGCCACTGTATTTGTACTTGTCCGTTTCGAATGAAGCCATCAGCGCAGCCCTCGTCCGCGAGACCACCGACGGACAGAAGCCCGTCTACTTCACGAGCAAAGCCCTGCAAGGACCCGAAAGCAGATACCAACAGATAGAAAAGGTGGCCCTGGCCCTCGTCAACGTGGCGAGGAGGCTCAGACACTATTTTCTGGCCCACACGATCATTGTGCGAACCGACCAACCGGTGAGACAACTCCTGGGTCGGCCAGATATGGCGGGCAGAATGTTGAAATGGTCCCTGGAACTCTCTGAATTCGACATTCAATACGAGAGTAGGAAAGCCTTGAAAGCGCAGGCCCTGGCCGACTTCATCGCGGAGATGACCACTTATGACCCACCCCCAGGGAAGGAACACAAGTGGACCATCTTCGTCGATGGAGCATCCAGCTCGTCCGGAAGTGGCGCAGGAATCCTCTTGGAAAATGAAGAGGGCGTAGTGATCGAGCACTCCCTAGCTCTTTCCTTCCCGACATCAAACAATCAAGCAGAGTATGAGGCCCTGCTCGCAGGATTGAGGTTAGCCGAGGACCTGGGAGCCCGCGAGGTACAGATCTACACTGACTCCCAACTCGTCGCCTCCCAAGTCCAGGGGAATTACCAAGCCAAAAACGACAACCTCATCGAGTACTTGAACTTGGTCAAAAAACACATGACAAAGTTCGTACGGGCGGAAATCTCACATATCCCCCGCGAGCAAAACACGAGGGCAGACATACTGTCCAAACTCGCGAGCACGAGAAAGAAAGGCGGGAACAAATCTGTCATCCAAGAATCTTTGGCACGCCCGAGTATCGAAAAATCCTCGACACTGATCGAGGTCCACGCCATTGGAGACGCCTCGTCCTGGATGACCCCGGTTTACAATTTCTTGACAAAGGGCGAACTTCCATCAAACCAATCTGAGGTAACCGTCACAAAACGGAGAGCATGCTCCTACGTGGTACTCGAGCATAAACTGTACCGCAGGGGATTCTCCATCCCCCTCCTAAAATGCATAGACGAATCCACAGTCCCCGAGGGACTGCGGGAGATACACGAAGGGATCAATGCCCAGCACATGGGCGGTAAGTCCTTGGCGAGGAAAACCCTTCGAGCATGATATTACTGGCCGACGATGCAGCAGGATGCCAAGGAGCACGTTAAGAAATGCGATAAGTGCCAGAAACACGGCGACATGCACCTCGCCCTGCCTCACGAGCTGAGCATACTATCGTCCCCATGGCCATTCGCGTGGTGGGGAATGGATATCCTCGGACCCTTCGTGCAAGGGACTTACCAAAATAAGTTCCTAATTGTGGCGGTCGATTACTTCACGGAGTGGATCGAGGCCGAAGCCCTCGCGAAGATCACCTCGCACAATATCCTCCGTTTCTATAAAAGAAACATCCTCGCCAGATTTGGGATTCCGAGTGCACTGGTGACCGACAACAGCACCCAATTTACCGACCACGGGTTCCAAGACTTCGTCACTAAACTAGGGACAAAACAACACTTCACTTCGGTCGAGCACCCTCAAACCAATGGGCATGCCGAGGCCGCGAACAGGGTTATCCTCCGGGGACTCAAACGTCGACTCGGCGAAGCCAAGAGGGGATGGGTCGAGGAGCTCCACAGCGTCTTGTGGGCTTACCGCACAACTCCCTACTCAACGACCGGCGAGACCCCATTCCGACTAACATACGGGACTGAGGCCGTCATCCCGGTCGAAATCATGGAACCATCCAGACGGACCGAGAGCCCCCTCGACGAAGAAATGAACGACGAGGCACTAAGGGACGAACTCGACTTAATCGAGGAAATCCGATCTGGTGCAGACCTGCGCGAAGCCACCCTAAAACAACGAGTGGCTCTACGCCACAATGACAAGGTCATCAAGCGCGAGTTCGAAATCGGCAGCCTGGTATTACGAAGGAACCAGAAGGATTCCCGCGAAGGGAAGCTGGCCGCGAACTGGGAAGGACCTTATCGCGTCCACGGCACCACTGGTACCGGGGCGTACTATCTCGAGCAATTAGACGGAGAGCCATTACCACGACCCTGGAACGCTGCTAAGCTAAAGCAGTACTATAGTTAAAAACTACCAACGACACCTAGGACCCTCGACCATCAGCACCCGTGCTCGGTCAACGAGGAAAAAACGTCCGACTCCGTAGAGAGGCTGAGGTACAAGCCCGACCTACGGCTAAATCGCATAACATCGCTCAGCAAACAAAACCAATCGATAGTGCCCGACGTGGACAACTACACCGAGCTCCACCGTCGTAGTACCTGTAAGGCAGAACACCCAGCTCGCGATGGGCAGTTCACACCAAGGGCAAATAGTCCCTACCGGGCCTCGCGCCCGACTGAGCGACTCTGCTCCATCTGCCCGACAAATCTTCAAGAATGACGGGCCATCTAAAAGGGTTAAAAAGGAGTCTCTCCCCTCGAGTGCACCACTTAGGTGACTCTGGCCATCGAGAAAAGGCCGGGCACATATACAAACAAAAGGCGGGCAAATTCGCCTGCTAAGTCACAGCCACTTACGGGCAAAAATATAAAAATCAAGCGCGGGAAAACAATCAAAATTGAAACAGCATTCATTCAAAAAATGCCCGAAGGCAACAAAGCAAATAAGTATAAACCGACCAAGAAGGCCGACGATGTTCATGAAGTACAACCAACGGGCACGCAGGCCCAAAAAATACGAACAGGCACGCAGGCCCAAAACAAATATCAGCAAGGCACGCAGGCCCATCATCTTACAATTCAGTTTCCCCGGAACCATCATCACCGACAACGGGAGAGTCGGGCGGGGGCACGATCGCGCCATCCACGATCTGAGACATGTAGCTCGTCCCTTCAGTGATCAAACCGGGATTCAACAAGGAAAGCTGGCTGACCATGGAGTCGAACCCCTCCTCCATAGCGCCGACACAATCCGCTTCGAGGAGCCGGATGTGGGCGACCAGCTCCGATCGACTGCTCAAAGCGGCTATATCCTCCGGCTCATCCTCGGCAGGAAGCATGGAGACTTTCAGGTCCTTGATCTGTTGGGTTAGGCGCCTGATGTCGGTCTCCAGACGCTCCCGGTCTGCACGAAGAAGCTCTCTCTCCTCGGCTAGCTTCCCCGAGTTTTCCTTCTCCAGAGTCAGCATCTCTCTCTCGGCATCCAGCAACGATGCCTGCTCGCGGAACATCTCCTCGAAGCATTTCAGGACAGTCCTTAACTTTTGCGAACTCGAGGTGAGGGCCGCTTTCTCCTGTTCCAATTCTTCAATGCGGATAGGATCCTCCCCTTCCTCGGACAGCACAACGACCATTTCAGCCATTTTTACCAGCCCAGCCATATTGGCGGCCAGGTGCCTCCTCCGGTCCTCCTTACTCATCCTCCTGATAACCTCAGCCTCATCGGCAGTCACGTACAAAGGGAACCCCTCGAAGAAACCCTCCTCTTTGAAGCAAGGGGGCAACCCGAAGGACCTTACGGTGCTGGAATCCTTGCCGACCGCTGGCCCACTTTCCACCCGCTTCCTTTTTCTCGGTATTAGGTCGACATGTGGCTCGACCTCTTGGACCTCTGGGGTCTCTTCCGAAGCAGCCCCCGAGCTAGGCGACGAATCCACCCTCACCACATGAGGAGCGCCCGGACTATGCGGCGGGCCCATCCTCGTTGCTTGGGGAGCCTTCACCACCCTCTTGCCCCGCCTCTGGTCACAAGACAGCTTCAAGAGTCTCTCCCGTCGCCCGGCCATCGAACCTGCACAAAATAAAAAACCGGGTTAGTGTCGAGCAAATTAGCAGACAAATGACAAGCAAAGAAATTCAAGCAATAAACGACCTAGCAGACGAGCAGTCTGCCCGAATGACTGGCACTCCACGAGTGCCTTAGTATCGATCGGTCGGGCCTTGAATGTCGGATAACCCTCCTCGTCCAGGACATCTTCCCCCTCCCTCGTAGCCCACCTGGCGGGGTGGAAGCTATCAACGTACCGACAAAGAGTGTCATAAGCTTTCTCATCCTCGGAACCCATGTCGCCCGCAGAAGTATGATAATACCCAGTTCCGTGCTCATAATGCCTAGAAATCCAATGCACGGGGAACTTGGCCGTGCGTCCCAACACCGGATACCCGTCGTTGTCTAAAAGTGCCTCCCCGTCATCGTCGCTTATCAGCGCTTCCTCCTCGTACAGGGACTCTAAAGCGGCTGTGGTAACCGGCCTCACGACATACCACTTGTCTTTAAAACCCCGCACGGAATCCATGTACATCTTGAATAGTCTCTTCGACTGTTTCAGGGAGACCCAGTTGTGCTTTCCTCCCCGGGACTGGCGCTGCAGATGGAAGATTCTGAAGAAGAGAGGTATAGTCGCCCCGATCCTCAGAAAACGACAGGTCAGCTCAAACGCCCGGATAAAGGCGAGCGAGTTCGGGTGTAGCTGCGATGGGGCCAGCCCCAAATGGGCGAAGACCCCCGCCTGAAAGTCGCTGAAGGGCAGCTGCAACCCAAGGTCTTTGAATGCAATCTCGTACATGGGGAAACTGTACTCGGGGAACACCGAGCAAATCCGAGCAGTGAAGGTCGGTCGCGTAACGACGAAATTCTTTTGAAAATCAGGCTGGCCGTGGCTCGCCTCAAGGACAGCGTATGGCCTTCGGCTACGCCGACTATAGACCGAGGCGATTCCTCTAGGCTCGGCGCCCACCCAGTCCAACAGAGGGTCTTCTACGGTGTCGATCAAACTCACAGCCTCATCGGCACTTTGTTCCTCCCTTTCGGGGCGTCCAGAAGAGCACGGCTCGTCCGCCATGGTTACCTACAGAGCACGGGAAACTAGTCAATTGGGCACGAAACCATACGCTCGTCGAAACAGACAAGATGGAGTGCGCGACAAACCACGTCGCCCCATGCACGACCACAAAGTTGGTTTGAAACAAAAATAGCAGTCGCCTCCCCGACTTCCATCGACGGGTCCTTCTGCAAGCCGCCTAAACAAACCGACAACGCGGTCACTCATGAATACGCCGACCCGGGGTATGAACATGGCGAGCAACATCATAAAGCCTAAAGCCAGAGCCATGAGCATACCGGGCACGATCATGAATTAGGCGCCCTGGATCATGAAGACCCCGGGCAGCACTGCAGATTATAACCTAAACCATGCATCTACCGGCCACGAGCATGTGTTTGCCGACCCTAAGCATGAACTTGTCGAGCTAAACATGAATTTACCGGGCTAGTCCCACGCGCACAGCCTCTAAAAACGTCTAAAACGATGAAACTCATGCATCAAAACAGAAAAACAGAGAAGATAAGTCACTTACTTGGAATCAAGGAGTGGACTCGGCAACGGAGGAAAGGAATCGGTGACGGAGATCGCGGCGATGCTATGAGAATCTGGAAGAATAGCAGCAGCAGAAGCGCGAAGAGTAGTAACGCGTTATGGGGCCCCAGGATCCTATTTATAGTGATGACGTGGAATACCAAACGTCACCTCGGGCAACCACAGAGTTTCTCTCCTCGACACACGGCTCCCTAGGCAATAATGACCCTATCCTCATAGGGTGGTGGCACAGTTCCCAAAAGATACCTCGTGTGCTCGACAGACGCGCGCCGTTAAGGAATCCCCGAGCATTCCCTGCGAAGAGCACCCCCACGAGGAGCTGCGTCTCTGACCCGGGCACGAGGCCCCGAAATGGAAGCAACCTAAGATCAAGCCATGGCTCCTAACCCAAGGAACCACGACTTGGGGGGCTCCTGTTCTGGACTGGGCCCGACTGGCCCAATAGCATTGATAAGGCCCAATCCAAACGGACTTGTTGGGGGCCACACCGACCAAAGGATCACAGCCGTGCCCGACGTGCTCTCTGGGGCTACTTGCTCGACCTCCTACTGTCCAGCTCGACCTCACCTCGAGCACCCCTCTTAGGGAAGACTCAGTCCACTGCACCCTCAACGGGACTCCGAGAAGACCGCGTCTCTGTCCGCCCGCACTTCACGCAGAACATCCAGGGAGGGGACCACGTGCGGGTCCCCACTACGCACGTAGAACCTGGCAGTTCCTCCATTGGGCCAAACCTGCCCGGCCCAATGAAGGAACCTTGGCCCAGCGCTGGGGGCTATAAATACCCTCTGTTTCCAGAGGGTCAGGTATTCATCATTCTACCCAGACTCTTACTATTGCCTGCTCGTGCTCTTACTCACTTCAGCATCAGAGTGTCTTGCAGGTACCCCCCCCCCCCCCACCTCGTTCAAAACTTCAACTCGGAGTCAGCCGTGACGGTCCAAGTCTGATCAGGTCAGATCATATATATATATATATATATATATATATATATATATATATATATATATATATATATATATATATATATATATATATATATATATATATATATATATATATATATATATATATATATATATATATATATATATATATATATATATATATATATATATCAGAGAAATGACTCGTATTGTATTAAGGTTTTGGATGAATAAGTGGTGTCCAAGTATCTTGGGTTATGTATGTTTAACCCATTAATACTCTCGGCGCTCCCCGTGATGGGTCTTTATGAGGGAGAAGTATCCATATTGCGTCAAACACTCACCTAAAGATCAAAGGCTCATCCAAACAAGTGAGAGAGACATTACATATTCATCCAAAACCTTAAGGTGATAGGTGTATGGGTCATCTCAGTTATAAAGTGCTCAACCTCCATTTTTCCAAGCAACGTGAGACTAATAAGTCACATTTGTTTCTCAATAATCTCTCCCTCAAGTATGAGTTCATCCACTATGCTCTCCCTCAATCGAAAGCTCTTTCATCCATATAGTTCTACCACCATTGACAGACACCTTTACCATGTCAGGGGTGCTTCAACAGAACACACCGCCTAACCACCACCGTGTCAGGAAAACATTCGATACAAAGAGTCGATCTTTTACTCAAACTAGACTCTGATACCACTAATGGATCCTCATGAAGAGGAAGCATCCACATTAGGTCAAACACTCACCAAAAGATCAAAGACTCACCTAAAAAAGTGAGATACATCACATATTCATCCAAAGGTGATATGCGTATGAAGCTTCTCACTGATAAAGTGTTCAACCTCCACTTTTCTAAATAACGTGGGACTAACAACTGACATTTGTTTCTCAATATCTCGAACTCCTCAATAAATGATATCGGAGTCATGGTTAGACTCGGTGGGGAGCAGAAGTGAAATCTTAATATAGATCAAAACTAGTGATGTGGGTGACTCACACTTGTGAGTGAGATTGTTGAATTCAAGTGTGAATGGTTAAGTCTCACATCAACTTGAAATGAAAAAAAAAATTAAATATATTAGAAAAATAATTCATGCACCCATTTTCATAAAATTTTGAATGAATATAAGATATCAAAATTTCTTAGATCCTAGACGTTTAACCTATTGACTCTCGACATTTTTTAAACTCCTTAAAAGTGAATTGTATAAAAAAAATAGAGATATAGTGGTATGGGAAGAAGTTTTACACCATAAGTGAATCGTAGTAGTTAAAATTTTATAAATATTTAACTTTTCTTTAATCACATATATATTTGTGAATGATTGTAATGTACTGATTGTATAAAATATTTTATACCGACATTACATGATAATTAATCTCTTAAAAAATCATTAAAAGTATATTTATTTTATTTAAAAAAATCATTAGAAATAAAAAATAAAAGATGTGACAAAAAAAAACTATTTATACGGTGAACTATCTATTTTAATGTCTCATTTTGTGTTATAGCACATCTCTATTTGCTCCTATATAAAACTCTACATGATCAGACTACATCTGCTCTGCTCCTCATAATTCACATTCTTTAGTAAGAACATCCATCAGCCAAACATTGCGTTACTTAAAAAATAAATACAACTTGTCACACACACAAAAAAAAAAAACATTCTGGTTCACAAGAGTGTTACTTTATTCATTGACAAGTATAAGAGTGTTAGTTGGTATACGACTATGAAGTGGAGTAACATCATCTCTATTTCAACAGTTCTTTCATTTCGTGCATTACTAAAGTTGGAATATAAATATAACAATGTAGTATTTGATAGATACATTTAATTTTTAACATTACATATATTTTTAAAACTATAGTAACGAAGAGAAAAATTAAAAAAACAAAATGGTGACAATCTTGATTCTATAGTATTTTAGAGATGTTTATTAGTTTGAGTAAATCTGAACTAAATTAAAATCTGAATCAAATTAAAGTGTTTGGATCGAATCTTTTTTAAATCAAATAAATTAATAAAATTTGATATTAATTAATTTGGATAATGGATTTTAAAAATTTTATATGTGAATCCTTTACCTGAGGTAACATATTATTTCATATCACTTATATAATCATTATTATAAAAATTAGTAAAAATTAGATAACTTCAACAAAATAAAAATGAAATATCATTTATGATATTTACAACTTATATGAAAAAACGAAAAACGTAAAAAAATTATATTATTATAAAAAAATTCATACCAGTAGATATCTACGTGAATCCGCTTTGAAGTTGACGGAAAAAATCCTCTTTGACTGAAGTTAGGTTTGGGTTTGGGTTTTCTTCGATTTAAAAATATGTTGACGGGTTGGATAATAGAGACAATAATACTCATTCCGAACATACCCCTGTTTATTTCATTATATACATTATTATTTATTTTTGATAATTTATAATATTAAATATGTGGTAAATATTTTAGTAATTTGATTTGTATTTATAATTTGAAATATATGTCTGAAATTTTCTAGATTGTTTTATTTTATTATTTATAATATTATTTGATTTAGGAAAAAATAATTATTTTTATTAAAAAATAATTTCACTAAATAGATAGTGGTGGGATAGAGATACTTGAACTTAACAGAAATTCATTTGAGACGAGTTTAGATTTTAATTCTTAATCTCCGTTTGAGTTTGAGACGGATAATAGAGATTATTTGAGGATTCAAATTTAGGTTTGGGAAGCTAAAAACCTTCCCCAACCCACTCATTGACGATGCCTAGATCTAACCCAAACTAAACCAATTATTTCTTAATTTGGTTTGATATGAATTTTATCAAAAAAATATAAAAATTCAATCTAAATCAATTCATATATTTTTTATTAATTTAAATATTAAATTCTCTCAAAACCAAATCAAACCAATTCAAGATCATCCATGAAATGTCCTTTATTATATCAATAATTCATTTTCCTTATTAAACAAAAACCAGCCACAAATCATTTAAGGTAAAAACCTCAAAATGAGTGAATAATCAAATTCCAACAAAGAGACAATAACTACTACTAGTATCTAGCTAAGTATTAACAAAATCACTTGCATTTTTTGTGTGTAAGATCTACCATATTGGTGATTAAAAATAAAAGGAAAAAATATCAATTCACGAGGCAAGAAATTAAAAGAAACTTAAACAATAGCAATCATAGTTTTCATCCCCTTAAACTAACTTGCTCAAATCTCATCAAAAATCAAATCACGAGGCAAGAAAATTTTCCAATGGAACTTGAATTTCATTTTTCTTCATACATACATATACATAGAAAATAAATAAATAGAAAAATAAAAGACTTGATAATTTACATGAAGACAGTTCGAGGGTGATCTGATCCAAACCTAGAAGGATAAGTAGATAAGTTAACACCAAGAGGAATAGCAAAAGTGCTTTCCATAAAAAGCCGTTGATGAAAAGTTTCAACGGTAGCACCAGCTTCAATAAGATCTTTCACAACGTTTCTATAATGTTCTTTAAGACGTTTGAACAACTTAAGATATTGTAACTTAAGCCACTTTACACGCATCCTTCTAAATATTCTAACTATCCCGCCAATTAGTCGCCGTCGTGGTGACTTGCCGCCTAGCCGAACTGTTTGTACTTTCCGCCGTCTGAATAGGGAGATCTTGAGACGGGGCTGCCATGTTACCATGGCGGTTTGAGGAGGAGTAGTGGGTTGTTTGTGATCTAGAGTCATGGAGAGAGAGAGAGAGAGAGTGTGTGAGAGAGAGATGTTTAAGTTAGTATATAAAATAAGGGATGATAGGAAGAATACAATATTTACGTATGACGTGAGTGACATGGATAGAGAGAAGAGTTGACTTAAATAAAGCAAGTTGGTAACGCATCTTTGGGAAAACGCAAATTATTCATTCAAAATTCCGGTTTTTGTTATTACAATAAATATTGCTCATCATTTAAATTTGAAAAAAAAAAAAAGTTAACATTTGTCTCAAGGATATAAATTAATAAATTATTTATAGTAATATTATTTTAAAACGCGTATATTTAATGTATAGGCATAGAGCAGAATATGTAGGCATGACAACGGTGTTAGAAATATAGTTTTTTTCAGACGAAATGCATGTGTATGGTGTATGTCGAATAGTTTATTGTATATGTTATAAGTAGTATTCGACAGAGTCGAATACAACAGATATTGTAGTATGTCGAATTCATGTTTTGGATTTTAGCGTGTTTTATCTAATTGAGTCTGGACATTGTTTGCTTACATAAAGGGCTGCTAAATTTGTAATTTTGTGTGTAATCAATAACAGATTTTTATAATTCAGTTAGAATCACACCAAACTTTCAATCTCTCTCTCTCTCTCTCTCTCTCTCTCTCTCTCTCTCTCTCTCTCTCTCTCTCTCTCTCTCTCTCTCTCTCTCTCTCTCTCTCTCTCTCTCTCTTTTCTTATTCTTCTTCCTCTTCTATAAATCATCTTTCTTAAAAACTCTTTGTTCCAACAAATTGGTATAACAGAGTCCGGTTGCGATTCAGAGAGAATCTAATAGCAAACGAAACAACAAAGTCAACACGGTTTTCAATTAATCTACCGGTTTTCAAAGGTCAAAACTATCAGCGGTGGTTGCGCAGATGAAGGTTATCTTCATATTTCAAGATGTTGAAATCTTGAATGATGGAGTATCAGAACTGGAAACAAATGCGACGAAAATTCAGAAAACTGCGCACAAAGATCAAAGGAAGAAAGACGGTAAAACCTTATTCTTGATTCATGAGTGTGTGGATTCTGATGTATTTGAGAAGATAATTGAAAAAGAAACGGCAAAAGGAGCCTGAGACAAGTTAAAAAACTTGTATGATGGAGATGAGAAATTGAAGAAGGCGAAGTTGCAAACGCTAAGGAAGCAATATGAGATGCTTCAGATGAAAGAAAATGAATCAATTTCTGCGTATTTCTCAAGAATTCTGACGCTAACAAACCAAATGAAGGCATGTGGTGAATCGGTTACGGATTTGCAGAAGATTGAGAAAGTGTTAAGATCTTTGACTGCGACTTTGACTACATTGTTGTGACAATTGAAGAGGCCAAGACTCTATCTGAGATGAAGTTATAAGAACTTCAAGTTTCACTAGAGGCTCATGAGATGAGGTTGAAGTAGAGAAACTCAGAAAGAGAGAAGGTGGCTGAACAGGCTTTGCGATCAAGATTCAGCAAGAAAGCTGGAAAAGAGAAGTCGAAGCAGCGAAAGAATCTTGCTAGTGATGAGAATTCAAGCAAGAATACTGATTCGATCAAGAAAGGTGTGGGAAACAAGTATTCTAGGAAGAAAGTTGACACGAAAGAGGTGTAGTGTTACAATTGTCAAGGTTTTGGTTATTATGCTCGAGATTGTCGAAGAAAGAAAGCAGCAAAGGCGAAAGATAGTGATGAAGTTCAATATGCACGATATGGAGATAATGATTTTGATGGTGTGTTGTTGATGGTGAACACTCAGTCAAACACTGAGAAAAATAACATGTGGTACAAAGTCTTCATTATCGAACAAATGCTCGACATCATTGCGTCACTTTTTCTACGGGCATCCCGTGAAGACACTCGGGGAAAACTTCCACGATTTCCCCGCGAACGCAATGCACTTTCTCACTCGAGCACCTCGAGAAGGAAAGTTCAGGGAAAAAATTTGTGTGTTCCCGTGAGCGGAGGCATCTTCCGAAGAAATGCGTGAAGGCAGGTAGTCCACGCACCAGCCGAGGCGAGTTCTCCATAACAGATTACTTGCTCCATACACGCCCCCCTTTTTGACGGGAAAGAGGGCGCATCTATGAAGAATGGACGAGGAAGTCGATAATTTGGCGACCATGTAATCCCTGACCAAAATAGTCATACGTTTTTATGGGTAACGTCTCCCCGACAACCAAGTTGGTCTTAAGTCATCACTCTTTCGTCTAAGAGCAATAACTTGGGGGACTCCTGTTCTGGGATGGGCTGGAACTTGGCCCACTGTTGAACAAACCCAATCCATCACCTCTGAGGCCCAATGGAATCCATCCCGCATTGACAACCGTTAGGGATTTCGCACGTGCCTCTTAGGCAGACATGGACAACAACTATCCATAACCACCACTATTCTACCCACCAAGAATAACGGATCCAACTTTCCTATTATCTCGGGGAAGTTGATCATGGAGGAGGCTACGTATTGGACTCCATACACACGTAACCCTGGTAATCTATGTTATTGGGCCTAACCGCGTGGCCCAATGCGTAGATCTTGGCCCAATGCTGGGGGCTATAAATACCTTCTCACATGTGAGGGTCAAGTATTCACTTTTTCCATACTTTCATTACTTGCACTTGCTCTGAACCTTACTTTGGAATCAGAGTATCTTGTAAGTACACCCTTCCACCCACTTCACTTCAACAACTATCCAATTTTAGCTTGTGGGCCATCGATAAACCCATTCTGGTCAGGTACGATCAGTTTGGTTGTTATTTTTCTTTATCTCACACGTCATTGTTCTTGGTGTGGTTGAATTCTTCTTTTAACAACAAGTGGTGTCCACAGTGGAGAAAACGATCTAAGTTTACAAGTAAGCAATGTGGATTCTAAATGGAATATCAAAAAATTTAGCGGAGACAATGTTTTTTTTTTATTTTGAAAAGTGAAGATTCAAACAATTTTGATTCAACAAAAATGTGTATAAGAATTGAAAGGTGGGGATTTGTTGTTGCAAATACTGACACATTATATTGAAATAGTGGATAAGGCGTGACATTATCTTGTGTCTTAGAGATAAAGTATTGATGAAAATCTCCAGAGAGAAGATTACGACATAAATGTGTGTCAAGCTTGAATCATTGTATATGACCGTGTATATGGCTCATAGGTTATATTTGAAACAACAACTTTTCTCATTTCAAATGGTGGAGAAAAAATTCATTATGGAGCAATTGGAGAAGTTTTATAAAATTATTGATGAATTTCAAAATATGAAGGTGAAAATTGATGACGATGACAAGACATTATTATTGTTAAACTTTATAACTTAGATCTTTTGAGCATTTTAAGAATGATCTTTTTGTAGTATAAGAAATACATTATCTCTTCGGAGGAGTTCCAATTGATTATTACAACCAAGAAGTTAATCAAGATGAAAGAGTTGAAGGTTGAAGACACCTTAGAAGACTTTAAAATTTCAATAGGGAGTGGTAGGAGTAAGGGAACCAAAATCTAGCTCTAAGTCCAAGGGGTTTGACAATTCTTAGTACAAATGCTTCATTTTTATAAAACCGATCACTTTAAGAAGGATTTTTTTTTTTTGCAAATGGGATTGTAAGGGGGTTTCTATTTAAATTGTGATTGAATCATATGAGGATGATTATGAGAGTGTGGATGTGCTAGTGGTAATTAGCTTGGAGATGGAAAAAATTTGAGTCATGGACTCAAAATGTTCTTGTCACGTGTGTTCAAGAAATGAATATTTTGAGAGTTTTGAATTGAAAGAAGATAGAGATGTTTGACTCAATAACATTAAGGTTTATAAGGTTCCCTGATATTGAGGCTATTAGACTCAAGATGTTTGACAAACTTAAGTTTCTTTCATGCAACATGAGATATGTTTCCGAGCTTAAGAAAACTTGGTATCTATTGATATATTTTGGCTATTGTATTAGAATTGTACATGGCATGTTAAAAAATTTGTGTGGTGCGTTGATAAAATGTGTATTTTGTTTGTTTTGGATGATTCTAATGCTATTATAAATGCATCATTAGCAAATTAGTACTTTTATGATAAAATTAAAATATGACATTTGATATTAGAGCTTGTTAGTAAAAATGGTTTGGTTGAACCCGCTAAGCAAAGCTTGATAGATAGTGATAAATTAAATAAACTAGAATTTTGTGATCATATACAACATAGAGGTAGTGTTTGAAAATGGTATGTATAATTCTAGTAGGTCGTTTGAGTTTGCACACTCGAATTTTTAAAGCTCTATCAAGAATAGAAACTCACAGTGGATGGTTTATATATTTTTCACTATGATTGATAATTTATATACAAGACTAAGTATTCAAATTTTAAAACACTAAAGTGACACATTTGCAAAGTTTAAAGTGATGTCATACTCTTATAGAATATCAATTGGAAACTAAATTGAAGTTTTAAAGAATTCGCAAAGGCCTGGATGTTTTTTAAAACTGTTTAATGATTTTTTTTTTAAAGAAACTGGGTATAAAAAAACATAAAACTCTAGTTAGAACACCATAAAAAATGACCTAGATAAGTGCATGGATTCTTGGGAGTTGAGTTCGAGTTTTTAGGGGTGAAGTTTTTGTTATTGCATCTTATTTGACCAACAAATTTCCATCTATATAAATAGATTTCAAGACACCTATGGAAGTTTGAAGTAGGAAACAAATGGAATACTCTAATTTATAAGATTTTAAGAGCTCTGGAATTTAAGAATATTAATAAAGACAAACTTTATGACAAATGTAAAATGTGTCTTCATTGATTATCATGTAGGTGTGAATAGACACGGGTTGTAGAAGATGTAATCTGAAGGATCAAAGTTCATTATAAAAGAGATGTTATTCTTGATGAGATCCGTATGGTAATAAAGTGAAATGCCCAGAATTTAAATATTGATAAATTAAGGTGTAAAACACTTAATTTGGGGGTAAAGGTTACAGGTAGTGAAACTAGAGATGGGGAGGATTTTGAGGCATTTACTTTTAGTTTTAGATAAGTGAAACCTACAGTGGCTTCAAACTATTATTTGGATCATGATAGGGTAAAAAGTGATGTTTTACCCCTCCCATAAATATATGATTACGTTGATCTTATTTATTATGCTTTAAATGTGATTCGATGATTGCAAAAATCATAGCCAAAGATCTTTTAATGAGACATTTGAAATAAAAAGTAGTCATAAATGATTGAAGCCATTAAATAAAGAAATGAATTCATTGTAAAATAAACATACTTGAGAACTTGTGAAACTACCTAAGATGCAAAGGATGTTTGGTTGCAAGCGCGTCTTTAAGAAGAAGGAGGATATTAAGGGGATTGAAGAATCATTACATATAAAATATTTGTAATAAAGGGTTTTATTTAGGTGGAGAGAATTGATTACAATGGAATTTTTTCACATGTTGTAAATCATTTTTCTATAGAAAACCTTATGAATGTTGTTAATCAATATAATCTTGATTTGGAAAAAAAATAACAGAAAAATAACTTTCGTACATGGAGACCTTAAAGAGACAATATACATGGAGCAACCTAAAGATTTTACAGAGGACAAGTATAAGGTGTGTCTTTTGAAAGAAATTGTATGGGTTGAAATTAAGCCTTGGATCAATTTGATGAATTTCTTTTAAAGCGTGACTTTGTAAGAAGTGGTTAGGATAATTGTGTATACATATTGAAGAGGAATGAAAAAATAATTCTCTATCCACTTTTGCATGTTGATGATTTATTGATGACAAATTTTAGAAAGAAAGAGAACAATAATCTCAAGGAGATTTTTAATGAAGAATTTGAGATGAATGATTTTGGTGAAGCTAGAAATACCCTATGTATGGATGGATATAATCAAAAATTGTGAAAGAAATGAATTTTTTAAATCAAAACTAGTTACTTGAATGAAATGATGGGGTGGTTTAGAATTCTTTATGCTAAAACTGATAACATTCATTTGAGTCATTGCATTAAATTTTTGGTTATGCAAATGACCTTAAATCGAGGATGAAAAGAAGATGATGGAGAATACTTCTTATATAAGTAGGGTTGAAAACATCATGTTTGGTATGATTTGTTATAGATCAAAATTTTCATATGCAATTAGTATAGTAAGTCAATTTATAGAAAGTTAATGACTGATTTTATTTTTTTGATCCTTTGAAGTGAATACTTAGATATTTAAATGATTTATTTCAGGGTGATTTGAAGTACACAAATACAGACCAAAAGAAATATTTTTGTTGGATTGTGTGTTTATTCTGGTTGGAATGACTATAAGTTGGAAAAAAAATAATGTCTATAACTACTAATTAAATTGGATATATTTCCTTAGTTCAAGGATCAAGAAAGTCATTTCGATAAGATGTATAATTGGAGAGTTAGGAATCACTCAAGCATGTATGCCAATACAATAGAATAGTCAAAGTAAAACTTATGTAACCAATTATCAAATCTATCGTGAGAGGATAAATTGATTCAAAGTTCAAGTATTGTTTGAACTTCATCAATTTTTTAAAATTTAATTCAAATTTAAATAGAGTAGTAAAGTAGTTGATGAATAAATTGATATTATTGTCATTTTTAGAGGCATAATAGAAATATGTGGAACATAACTTAAAAAAATTCAACAATTTCATCATTTTCATTATGTCTCACCTTTTAGGCCCCGAGGATGAGATTTGAAGCATTTCATTTCTCCATCAAACATAATGTGATTATATAAAGAATATTGTTATATTAATCATTATTTACAAGGTGTATTGGTACAATATATAGAAATAAGTTTGCTATCATAATAATTGCTTCCTACTGCTATTGTTTGATTTCCTCTAATTAGTTATAATTTGATTTGATTGTTTGATCCTACAATAACTCTCATCTTGAATGCTTGATCCTAGAGTATCTCTTGATTTAAATGTTTTTGACTCTGTAACCTTAACACGCCCCCGCAAGATAGGGGTACCGTCATATACTTCTATCTTGAATCGAAGATCTTGATGACGCTGCCTGGATAAGGGTTTGGTAAGGCAATCTGCGAGTTTATCTTTAGTTGAAACATGTTGAACTCGAATCTTGTTATTACGAACATGATCTCTGACAAAATGAATATCTATGGCAATGTGTTTCATGCGACTATGGAAGACGGGATTGACGGTGAGATAAGTGGCACCGAGATTGTCGTAGTAGATGGTAGGAATAGTTGGTATACTGACATGTAGTTCAGAGAGAAGTGATGACAACCAAAGAACTTCTGCGGATGCAGATGCCAGAGCTCTGTATTCGGCTTCGGTGGATGATCTTGCAACAGCTTTTTGTTTAAAAGATTCCAAGAAATGGGGTTACCACCATAAAAAGTAACATATGCAGAGGTGGATGTATAGTCATCCCGATTTCCAGCCCAATCGGCATCACTAAATGCATAGAGATTTTGGGAAGATGAACGTTTTAAGTGCAGTCCATGAAAAATGGTGGCTTTGAGATACCGAAGAAGTCTTTTCAAGGCTGTGAAGTGTGTGGATGATGGATGTTGCATGAACTGTGCGAGCTTATTTACGGTGTAGGCTATGTCAGGCCTTTTCATGGACAGATATTGTAGAGCCCCTATGATGCTTCTGTATTCCGTAAGATTTGCTGCACTTGCGCCATCAGATTTGGTAAGAGGAGAAGATGTGGACAACGGTGAATGGACCATCTTTGCATCTTTCATCTTTGTGCGATCAAGCAGATCATGAATATATTTATGTTGACTCAAAAATAATCCTTGAGTGGTGGGAATGACTTCAACACCAAGAAAAAAATGAATGGATCCTAAGTCTTTGATGGAAAACTTAGTGGCTAGTGTTGAAATTCACTTAGAAATTGCTTCATTGTTATTACCTGTAATTAAAATATCATCAACATATACCAAGGTGTAGACTTTGACATCTCCTTTTAGATAAATGAATAATGATGGATCAGATTTGGAGTTGACAAACCCATAAGACAGTAAGAAAGAATGCAAGGTGTTGAACCAAGCCCGAGGGGCCTGTTTTAGGCCATACAAGGACTTCTTTAGCCGACAGATATGGTCAGGGTAATCTGGATGATGAAATCCTGGTGGTTGTTGCATGTATACGGTTTCTAGAAGCTTACCATGTAAGAACACATTGTTTACATCCAACTGTCGAATGTGACAACATTGTTGAATGGCCAATGTGAGAACCAACCGGACTGTTGAAGGTTTAACCACAGGGCTGAATGTTTGATCATAATCTAGTCCAGGGCATTGATGAAATCCTTTCGCGACTAGGCGTGCCTTGTATATGTCAATGGAACCGTCTGGACGACGTTTTACTCGAAACACCCACTTACATCCAATGAGGTTAGATGCTGTGTTTTTGGGAACTAAATCCCAAGTTCCTTGTTGCATCAATGCGTTGAATTCGGATGCCATGGCAGCACGCCATTCAGAGGAAGCCATTGCTTGTGATACACACGTGGGTTCATGCGATGCTGGTAAAGGATGTTTTGTGACAAGTAAATATTTTTTGTTTGGCTTGTGTATGTTATGCATGGACCGTGTGATGGGTCTCAAAGGTTCAGAGGATGACATTGATGTGCGTTCCAATGGTGGTGTGGTTTGCGGTGTTGATGTAGGAGTGGGTAAAGGTGATGGTTGGATGTTATTTGAGTTTGAAGGTGTAGGTTCAGTTGATTGAGGTGTAGTAGAAATGGCATGGTTAATATTGGAGCTGGTTTGAGGGGATGAGTGAGAGTCATGTGGGGCTGTAACGGGAGGGATTTGTAGTATGGAATTAGGAATTATGGTTTTGGATGTGTTAGGTTGATGTGGGTGAGACAAGAAATTGGGAAGTGGGAGCCATGAATGTTGCGGCAGTAATGGAGGTGAGAGTTGTGGGTTTGGGTGTGAGAAGGGAAATTGGTCTTCAACAAAAATAACATGGCGGGATAGATGCACCCTTAGAGTGGCTCGATCTAGACAAATGTAAGAGTGATATTGTGTAGAATAACCAATGAAGACACATGGTGTACTACGTGGAGATAATTTGTTTGGAGCATATGAACGTAGCCAAGGAACATAGACATCCAAAAACTTTGAAATTTTATAGGACGGAAGTTTGTTGTGAAGACATTCAAACGGTGATTTATCACAAAGTAAAGGAGTGGGCATTCTGTTAATGAGATATATAGAGGCTTGAAATGCATAACACCAATATTTTAATGGAATGGAAGCATGGCTTAATAGTGTGAGGGTTGTTTCAACAATGTGTCAATGTTTACGCTTGGCTAGTCCGATGTGCTCTGGGGTGTATGGTGGAGAGATGAAATGGGATATACCATGTATGGAAAAGTGGGATTTTAATTTTATATATTCTGTCCCTCCATCGGTGTAAATGGATTTAATTTTGAAGGAAAAATAGTTTTCAATAGTTCTTTGGAATTGAGGAAAGATTGTGACAACTTTAACTTTTTGTTTTAATGGATATAACCACGAATATCGAGTGAAGTGATCAACAAAGATAAGATAATAGGGATAATCATTAGCAGAGGTTATTGGAGAGGGACCCCAAACATCAGAAAAAATTAATTCAAGTGGAGTAGAGGTTTTTATTGATGACTTGTGAAATGGTAATTTGTGACTTTTATTCAAGAAGCATGAGTTACATGTAGAACTTGAAATATGAGGACTAGAAGGTAGAAATGTATTGAGAGCTTGATGAAGTGTCTTGGGTGAGGGGTGGCCTAGTCGAGCATGCCAAAGGGTGTTAGTGGACCGTGATGCGTGAAGGTTGGTTGGTGGAGTGGGGAGTGAGGGTTGGAGGGTGTAGATATCACCACTAGTTGGACCGCACATTAACGTCGCCCCTGTCTTGAGATCCTTCACAAAAAAGGAGAAAGGGTGAAATTCAACATACACATTATTTTGTTGACAGAATTTGGCAACAGAAATTAAATTGTGACTTGCTTTTGGAACACATAAAACATTATTAAGATTAAAAATAGTAGAAGGAGTAGAGAGATGAGTTGAACCCATGTGTGTAATGGCTAAACCTGAGCCGTCTCCAATTGTGACCGAGTCAGGGCCTTCGTAGTTTGAGTGAAGACTTAAGTTGTTCAAGTCTGCAGTGATGTGATGATTGACTCCACTGTCAAGGATCCAGTTTGCATTTGCAGCAGCATAATTAGCAGTAGGGATGGATTGCATAAGTTGTGGGCAATATTTGGCTATATGTCCAGGAAAGTCACAAAATTGGCAGCGTGGAGGTGGGCGATTCGCTCGATGATTGAAATGGTGTTGGTTCCTCGATGGTCCTTGATAAAGAGGCCGATTTGTACTATGGTTGTTTGATGCATTTTGGTGGCGTGGGGATGACTGCGTCGGGTGGAATGAATCTGATAGAAAAGGATTTATATTTTGATTCGATCCATGACGACCGCCTCGACGAAAAGAACTACGTCCACGAAAATTCCGAGATCCATTTCACTGATAGAAGTTTGCTGTTGGGACAGTAACATCTGCAGGTGCATCTTCTTTCTGCATGAATTCTTCATGTGCAATGAGATTGTTGTGTAACTCTTCAAAGGTGAAGGAGCGTTCTCTAGTTCGGATGGAAGCAGCGATGTCACGATAATCTGATCCAAGACCGTTGAGTACATAGAGAGTGATGTCGTCATCTGAGATTGTAGCATCCAAGACTGCTAGTTCATCAGCTATTCTTTTCACCTGAAATAAAAATTCAGTGATAGTTTGAGAGCCTTTACGGCTTCTCTGCAGCTGGTTTTTGAGAGACATCACATGAGCTCGTGATGGATTTGCATACTTGGCTTCAATGGCCAGCCATAGTTGACGAGCAGTGTCACATGAAGAGAAGGCAACGCTATCGCGTTGTTGGCTGAAGATTTTAATAGTATTATTAGAAGCAAAAAAAAGTGGACGTTTCGATTGAAATGAAACAAAGCGTCATGTTTCAAAATAGCAGAAGCAGTGTTTCGAATGAGCATATCAAAACTTGGAGCTTCGAGTGGAAATTATGAGAACATATCTAAAGAAGTCTCGAAATGACAACAAAGATGTGTCTAAGAAGGGCGTTCGAAGCGAAGAAGTGTCAAAACATTTGAAATTCAAATGCAAGCGGGATGTTCGAAGTTTGAAATGTATGCGCTGGAGCATTCGAAGACACGTGGAAGCAAGAGAGAGGCATTGCTCTGCATGTTCTGAACGTGGCAGACTCTTATAGCAAGACCGTTATGGTCGAAGTAGTATAAATAGAAGTCTTAGCATTAGGATTTCGTGTGTCATATCTATTTGTACAAAAAACTCAGTAAACATTCAAATTACCACATGGCTAGGGAAACGAATGCAAGAGCAATGTACGTATGATAGCACCATATGTTTATGATTTAATGAAAACCCTTTATCATTTCCAGTACTTTCCTTTGTCTCTGTATCAATACCATTTACAAGTTTTTGCATTTAAAGTCTTTTTATTCGAAATCTTTTCATTGATGCCCTACATTTAAATGCTTTCTTTCCATTTCAAACACTTTGCATTTCAGAAACTGTTATACATTTCATGCCTTTATCTTTAAGTTTTTACCCTTCGAACATTTCTTTTACTTAAAGCAATTTTACAGTTTTCTTGCATTAAACGCTTTCTTCACATTTCGAATCTTTTACATTAACTATTTTCTTTACGATTCGAAGCCATTTACTTGTCTTTTATGCAGTTTTACATGTCTTTACAATTAACATTTATTCATGCAATTTAGTTTCGCGCACATATATTTTGATTACACCTTTAGATCTTTAAGAGAGAAATCGAAATAAGTCAAACACCTACACAACACTCTAAATACCAACCATGAATACCTGTTCGATCATGAGAGTTACCCTAATGACCAACACGTCCTAGGATCAATCTAGTCGATCCTGCGAGTTACCAGAGAAATTGAATAACAGTCAGTAAGTTTATTCGATAGTTTGGAAGACTAGCGGTTGTTTACCAGAAATCACTGTAAACAAATTGGCACACCCGGTGGGACCCAATCGTTGGACATTAGAAATAAAGATTGTTGAGACATAACCATTATAAAAACGTTGGAACCTAAGAAGTTTGCTGTTTTATGAACCTAAGAAGTGGTAAAATAACCAACAGCAACCAACCCTTATCCAGAAGAAAACGTTTGAACAAGATGTCTAATTCTGACAATCAACAAGGGGAACAAAATTCCCCACATACAACAGGCACTAATGTGTCCGCTTCGATGGGAACGTCTAATGTGATCCCTTCGAATGCACAGTCTGTTGCATCTTCTACCAGTAATATAGCCACTAATGGAGTAAGTGGCATATCAACTAATAGTTCGATCTTAGGAAATACTGGAACCATTGGTTATCCTGGGGGATTTGTTCCACCATCAGGGACACAAACCCATTTCGCCACTCCACTAACTAGACCACCCGGTTTCGATGGTAATAGAACCAGAAATTCCTCTTACGGAATGCCAACATCTTTTATGGCAGGTTTACACAATTCCACATCGAATTCATCACCACAATTAGGGTCTGGGTCTGGGGCGAATCAGTTTATGACAAATAACCAAGGGTCAGTGGGTTATAGCACAATGCCTATTTTAACCACAGAAAACCAGTTGGCTTTTAGGCAATTGATGGATGACAGTAACCATAATATGATAGGGGTATTAGCACAAACTATGCAGGAAATATTTGCCCCAATAGTACAAAATGTGACTGTGAAAAACAGAGAAAACGCTGATAACATGAGTCGAATAGCAGATTTCTTTGCTCCCCCAGATAGGCGTAGGCAGAATCAGGCGGGAGTTCGAGCAAACATCCCTGTTATGGAACAAGTTGCTAACGACCCAACTTATAGACCACCTAGAGAAGAAGTTAACTTGGGGGCAAGGGCACAAAGGCTAGAAGCCCCAATGATCCCAGGCCCACAGAGAGAAATTATGGAACCAGGGGCAAGGGTCGAAAGGCTGGAAGTCCCAGAGTTTCGAGAAGAACAACCTAGGGGGGTTGTCATGGTTGGTCGAAATCAAGATGCTGATGCTGTCGTTCATAGAATTCGAAACGATAACATCTTGGCAGAAAACAATTTAACCACCATGATAGAAAGAGTCATGGCCCAGAATGGCCTCAACACAGGAATTAGAAGGCCAAATTATGCTTCTCCTATATTAGATTGCATAATGCATACTGATTTACCAAGGGGGTATAAAGTCCCTAAATTTACAAAGTTCGCTGGGGATACCAATGAGTCAACAGTCGAACATATAGCCAGATATCTAACCGAAGCGGGAGATATAGCCAATAATGAAGACCTCAGGATCAAATACTTCCCAAGTTCCCTGACAAAAAACGCCTTCACATGGTTCACCACTTTGCCTCCTGGGTCCATTGATACTTGGGCTCTTTTGGAGAGATTATTCCATGAACAGTTTTACATGGGACAGTCGAAAATAAGCTTGAAAGAATTAGCCAGTATCAAGAGAAAGTTCACAGAACCCATAGATGATTATCTGAATAGATTTAGGCTTTTGAAATACAGATGTTACACAGTGGTGCCTGAACATGAGTTAGTCAAAATGGCCGCTGGTGGCCTGGATTACTCTATTCGAAAGAAACTAGACACTCAATATTTGAGGGACATGGCTCAGTTAGCCGACAGGGTTCGACAGGTCGAAAGGCTAAAAGCCGAAAAGGCCAGAGTCTTTAAAAATAACAAGAAGGAAAGGATCTCCTATGTTGGAACTGAGGAAGCAGAAGATTATCCTGAATTCGAATTCGAAGAGGTCGAAATCGACCTCGCTGAATTAAAACAGGCACCACCTTACTCCTGCAAATTATTAGTTCCCACAAAAGGGAAAGAGATTGTTGAAAATGAGAAAAGTGACAAATTCCCAAAGAAGGTTTATACCTTTGATTTCACTAAATGTGACGAGATTTTTGATTTACTTGTCAAAGATGGCCAACTCATTGTGCCATCAAATGTCAAAATTCCTCCTTTAGATCAAAGAAAGAAGAGAGGATTTTGCAAATATCATAGTTTCCTAGGCCACAAAACCTCACAGTGTTTTCTTTTCAGGGACCTAATTCAGAATGCAATCAAAGATGGCAGACTGAAGTTTGCTGATAAAGCAAAGATGAAAGTGGACGAAGATCCCTTGGACGTCGCAGACACCAACTACTCCGAGCCTGCATGCATTGGAGAGATTAACATGGTGGAAGCTGACCAAAGTGATGCCCCAATAGGAGAGAAAGGTACTGAAAACGAAAGCTGGGTGATAGTCGAAGTCGATAAGGAGGTCACTGAAGACGTCCAGAAGCTACCAGAGACTTCGATTGAAGCAGCACCTGTAGCTGTTGCAAAAGAAACCCAGGCTACTGAAGGCCAGGAAAATCAAAACCAAGAGTTGACACAGGTCACTGAAGGCCTGAGGCTGGAATTGGAGAAAGTCCAAATCACGAAGCCAACTTCCCCTCAGAAGGAAATATGGGACACTCTAGGGGAACCCAGTGGAAAATTTGACTATTTGGTCAAATATTCTTCCCCAGAGAGTTCGAAGGTTCACATTGAAGATATAAAACCCACAGGATGGGGAGATGATGAAGTTAAGGGGGAAGATGTTGAGGTAAACATGGTGGACATGGAAAGACCTCACTCTGAGATGGAGGAGGTAGAAAGATACTTGGAAAAAAAGAAGTATAAAATGGAGGATAATCACGCTGGAGATGCTAGTCTCAAGGATTACCTCATGACATGCCACAAGGGAGATACAAGCATGATACTGTGCCCTAGGTGCAGCATCCTCTGCAATCAGAGAATCATTGCGAATTTCGAGAGGGTACAGAGAGCTCGAACTGGCAACAATTGGCGCCAGGATAACCAGTTATTCAAGTGTTATCCCAAGGCCGGAGAAAGTTTGCTGGAATTTATGTTTCGCTGCTACAAAGGGGCAACCAAGTGCTTGATATGCCCAAGGTGTTCAGCTGTGTATGATCAAAGCATGGCCAGAGCCTTCGAAACAATTCCCTTCGCCCCTTGCTGGAACCATCAAGAAACTGTCCAGATGGGCCCATGTTTCAACAGCAGACACAAACAACGAAGGCCTGATAGCCCTCACCCCAAGGTTGCTCGAAGAGTGACTTTCAAACTCCCTGCTGAAGTGCCAACCGATAGATGGCTGCAAGTCAGAAATGACAAAGGCAAAGACAGATGGAGAAACACCGAACTAAATGGACGCCATGCTATGACATACAGAAGGCAATTCAACATAGCAAAGAGGGAAGAGGTAAGATTAGAAAACTACAAAGGAAGGAACCCCATGTCGAGATCCCAGTGGCGCAGGCAACAGATGGTTCGAAAGGTTGAGAGGGAAGTTGTGGTAAATAAAGGGGTCACTTCAACAAAGAACCAAGGTGAATCAAGCACCAATAAACCCACACCAAAAAATAAAATTGAAGACAAACCTCCAGTTAATAGGAGGATTTTTTCTGAAGTACAACGGGATGAACCAAAGGAATACACTCCAGGCCCAGAAGAAGACGAAGATATGATAACAGATAACTTCGAATCGGAGGGGGAATCTTCGTTCAACCTAAACTGCAATGTGGTATCTGTGCTTCCCTGTGAATTTGGACAGGAAACTGAAATTGATGAATATGAGGAAGAAGATACCATAGACTTGATGAAGCATAGGCCTGTGTGCTACTATGTAATGGACAATGGGGCTGTCGAGGAGCAAAATGCGTTCTTCGAACGTCCAGAACCTGCTATGAAGAACCATCTTAAGCCACTATTTATTCGGGCAAAAGTTGGTGCCCATGGCGTGAATAAGGTTCTAGTGGATGGGGGTGCTGCAGTCAATTTGATACCCCACTTCATGCTCAAAAGATTAGAGATCCGTGAAGGAGACATCAAGCCCCACAATATGGTTCTATCCAATTATGAGGGGAAAGTGGGCAAAACACTGGGAGTGGTTCAGTTGGACTTAACAATAGGCTCAAGCTGTAGGCCCACCATGTTTATGGTGATCGAAGCCAAGGCCAACTACAACTTATTGCTGGGAAGGGAGTGGATCCATGGCGTAGGGGCAGTTCCTTCGTCAATGCATCAGCGACTAGTTCTATGGAGAGATGATGGGATCGTGGAAAACATCGAAGCAGACCAGAGTTACTTTATGTCAACAGTCAATTTAGTTGACAAGAGGGATTATGATAAACATCTGGCAAAGATTGCTTCGTGTGTTCCAAATGATGAGATCAACGAAACCAGAAATGCCCACTACTACATGACCCTTCGCCATGATGGCCTATACTGGAATAGAAGAATAATCAGCAAAGACGAGGGAGTCGAAAGTACTATACAAAGACGGCCAGCAGGCTGGGACTTCGACAACCTTATCCATGAGTGAGTCCACCTTTTTTGAAAGGATTTCGGCCTATATGGCTGAGAACGAATCAAAAGCGCCCTTAGAGGCTGAAATAAATAAATTAGCTGTAAAGATGAACGAAATGAGTGGGGATGGCTCGAAATGCTCACCCTTCAAAGAACTTGAGATGGATCAAAGGTTGGACGCCATCTACGATAAAGAACCCTTAGGCTTCGAAAGGGACCCCATTGACTCAGGTGCCAAAATGTTGGCGCAAGATCCACTCGAAGAAGTCAACTTAGGGGATGAAAAAACGAAAAGAATAACCTACATAAGTGCAAAGCTTAGCCCAGGCCTCAAGCAGGAAGTAATCGAAGTCCTCAAGAAAAACAAAGATTGCTTCACATGGGACTATGACGAAATGCCTGGTTTAAAGAGGGAGTTAGTCGAACACAGACTGCCAATCAAAGATGGCAAGAAGCCCATCAAACAAACTCCTAGAAGATTCGCACCAACGGTTCTCACAAAGATTAAAGCTGAGATCGAAAGGTTGCTGCGTTGCAAATTCATCAGAACCACAAGGTACGTCAAATGGTTAGCAAATATAGTACCTGTTATTAAGAAAAATGGTTCTTTAAGAATTTGCATAGATTTTAGGGATTTAAACACTGCAACCCCTAAGGATGAGTACTCCATGCCTGTGGCAGAAATGCTAGTAGACTCTGCTGCAGGGTTCGAATACTTGAGTATGTTAGATGGATACTCTGGGTATAATCAGATTTTTATTGCTGAAGAAGATGTTGCCAAGACAGCATTTCGTTGTCCAGGGGCCTTAGGCACCTACGAATGGGTGGTGATGCCTCTTGGTTTAAAGAACGCTGGGGCAACTTATCAAAGGGCAATGAATTCGATTTTTCATGATTTCATTGAAACCTTTATGCAGGTGTATATTGATGATATAGTCATCAAATCTGTATCTGCAGAAACACATTTGCATCATTTGAGCCAATCATTCGAATGAATGAGAAAACATGGCTTAAAGATGAATCCCCTTAAATGTGCATTTTTTGTGCAGGCTGGAGATTTCCTTGGTTTTATGGTTCACAAGAAAGGGATTGAGATCAACCAGAACAAAACCAAAGCCATAATGGAGATGAAAGCACCTACGTCAAAAAGGGAGTTGCAATCTCTGCTAGGGAAAATTAACTTCCTCAGAAGATTCATTTCGAACCTGAGTGGAAGAACCCAAGCTTTCTCTCTGTTGCTTCGTCTAAAGCAAGGCCAAGCCTTCGAATGGAACGAAGCCCATCAGGAGGCATTTGACAGGATAAAAAGATACCTCTCTCAGCCTCCTATCTTGTCTCCACCTTCATGGGGGAAGCCCATGAGATTGTACATATCTGCCTCTGAAGTTAGTATAGGTAGTATGTTAGCACAAGAAGATAGCAATGGTATCGAAAGAGCCATATACTATTTAAGTAGAGTACTAAATGATGCAGAGACCAAATATAGCAATTTAGAAAAGCTATGTCTCTGTTTGTATTTCTCTTGTATGAAACTCAAGTATTATATAAAGCTTGTTGATGTTTATGTTTCATCTCATTTCGATGTCATTAAACACATGCTTTCAAAACCAATAATGCATAGCAGAGTTGGTAAATGGGCTTTAGCCTTAACAGAATATTCTTTGACTTTCATGCCTTTAAAAGATGTGAAAGGCCAAGTGATTTCTGACTTCATTGTGGACCATTCATTGGTTGAGCAGACTGTCATGAGTTACGTCGAAATGCAACCATGAAAATTATACTTTAATGGTTCAACCCACAGGAATGGAAGTGGTGTTGGAGTCCTTCTAATTTCTCCTGAAGGAATTCCAACAAAATTCAAGTATAAATTAGATGGTCCCCGTTGCTCGAACAACGAAGCTGAGTATGAAGCGCTCATTGTTGGACTTGAAGCTTTGTTGGAATTGGGGGCAACTAGAGTCGAAATTAAAGGAGACTCAGAATTAGTGGTCAAACAAATTACAAAGGAGTATAAATGCATAAAGGAAAACTTGATGATATACTTCGTCATAGTCAACAGGCTACTTAGGAAATTTGAATACATGGATATTCAACATATACCAAGAGTAGAGAACCAAGAAGCAAATGACTTAGCACAGTTGGCTTCAGGTTATAAAGTTTCTGCCAGGAACTTCAAGGATTTAGTTGAATTAAGGGGGTAGAGTTATGGCTACTAGATTCACACCATCAGATCTAGAAAGTATGAAATTGGGATATGCTGAGAAACAGGGATTCGAAATATTAGCCATAAACACTTTATCGGATGCAGATTGGCGAAGTCCACTGGTGAGTTATTTAGCAAACCCAACTCTGAATATGGATAGAAAGACGAAATACAGAGCATTATCATATCTCCTCATGGGGAACGAATTGTTCAAAAAGACCCAAGAGGGCGTATTATTGAAATGCCTAGGAGAAAGTGAGGCATACTTAGCATTGTCAGAAGTCCACAATGGGGCATGTGGGGCACATCAAGCAGGTCATAAAATGAAATGGTTGTTGTTTCGATATGGCATGTATTGGCCTAGCATGCTCAAAGATTGTATAGACTTTGCTAAAGGATGTGAGGAATGTCAGAAGCATGCAGGGATTCAACATGCCCCTGCAAGTGAATTACATTTAATCATTAAACCATGGCCATTTAGAGGATGGGCATTGGATTTGATAGGAGAAATAAATCCTGCTTCGTCTAAAGGACAGAAATATATCTTGGTAGGAATAGATTATTTTACCAAGTGGATCGAAGCTATACCATTAATAGTTGCTGATCAAGAAGCTATTATTGAGTTTATACAGAAACACATTATCTATAGGTTCAGATTGCCAGAGAGCATAACCACAGACCAAGGCTCTGTGTTTACTGGTAGAAAGATGCAAGAATTTGCCCAAGAAATGGGGTTTAGATTGCTAACATCAACGCCATATTATGCTCAAGCAAATGGTCAAGTCGAAGTAGCCAATAAAGTGATAATAGGGTTAATCAAGAAACATATTGGTAAAAAGCCAAGGAACTGGCACAAAACTTTGGACCAAATACTATGGGCCTGTAGAACATCTCCTAAAGAAGCTACTAACACTACGCCTTTCCAACTCACATTTGGTCATGATGCAATATTGCCAGTAGAAATTCATCTACAATCAGTTCAAATTCAAAGACAAAACGAAATCCCAGCTGCATTATATTGGGAGATGATGATGAATGAATTAGTTGCGTTGGACGAAGTTAGATTACATGCATTGGAAATCTTGATGAGACAAAAAGAAAGAGTGGCCAGGACATATAACAAAAGGGTGAAGAGAAAAGCATTCATTATTAATGACTTAGTCTGGAAAGTTATATTGCCCATGGACAAGAAAAATAAAACACTAGGTAAATGGTCACCTCATTGGGAAGGACCTTTTCGAATATTAAAAGTATTCTCAAACAATGCATATGAAATCGAAGAGCTGATGGATGATAAGCGTATCCTAAAGGTTAATGGGAAATATTTAAAGAAATATAAGCCACGCCTGCAGGAGATTCGAATAGTAACAACGTAACCAAAATATTATAAAAATGCCAAAATGGCAAGTTGAGATGCCAAAATGGCGTTGTTCGAATATTACATATAAAAAAACCAAATTGTGATAAAATAAACACTGAAATTTAGAAATAAGAATTATTTTTCAATCTGTTGAAAGTGCTTCGAAAATATTCAAGTCTCTGTTGAGCAAAGCGCCTGGCTCCCTCCAAGGTTGCCACTTCTCCCTTGAGTTGTTCTGCAGTTTCCATTTCTGCAAGCCCCTGGTTGAGAAGCTCTTCGAATTGGTTACTAGCAGTATTGGTTTTGAAGGCTATTTGTTGTTCTTTAGCCTCCTTAACCTTCTGTTGAAGCTCCTGAATCTGCCTTTCCCAGAGAAGGATGGACTCAGCTCGAGCCTCATAATCAGTTTTTGCTTGCTTTAGATGCATAGCTTGATCCTCAGCTTCTTGAGAGAGTTTCGAAGCTTGTTCATAAGCAGCATCCATTGCAATGCGTTTTTCTTGAACCTTCCTGGCAGCAGATTCATCTTGGAGAAGGTAACCAGTTACGTTGTCCAGCAAAGATTAAAGATCGAACAAGATAGTACTAACTGGCAAGGAGCACGTAGCAAGGTTGACTTTTGTAAGCAACTCCTTCATGGTGTAGCAAGCAGTGCTATCTTGTTTGAGCACTTCGAATATATCCATATTGAGAATTGTTTTCCTGATCTTATTAAGAAGTACAATTCTTTCATCTGTGGGAAGAGGATAGCTAGTCGAACTTGTGCCAGCCCTAGCAAGTGGAACGTCCCTTTGAGCCAGCTTCGCCTTCATGTACCCAATAGGGTCATTTCGTCTCAGGAGTGCAAGCTCCTCGTCAGTCATTCGAGACAAAGACGGTTGAGGGAGTTCCACATGTAGGGGAGTCACGTCCAATTCGACTTCCATGGGTTTGTTGGTTGTGTCACCATCCCCTTCATTCGTTTCGTGCTCATTATCTTCTTCATTGTCATCCAAGTCCACCACTTCGATGTCTTCTTTTTCGCTGCTATTTGCATTGGACTCTGTCCCAGCAGTCGAACCATCGTTGGCATCCTCCTCCTCAGACTCTTCTTCTGTAGATTCTTCGTCTCTTTGGCCAGAATCAGCTTTCTCTCCTTCGGCTTGAGTATCCTTTGGGTCCTCTTGAAGGGTTTCAAGAGGGGACTTGTGAAGAGAAGTTCTTTGCAAAGCCTCTGCAGATTCTTGAAGTGGTGTTTCATTTGTCTCTTTCAGAGGAGGAGAAGTACTCTGATCATCCTGCTGCTCAAAAGTTCCAGCCAGAACCGCCATATTGGAGGAACTTTTGTTCTGTACAAGGTTGCTGGAATCTCCTTGAGGAGAGGAGTTGAGTGGAGCAGCAGCTTTTGATGGTGAGGTCGAAGTAGTGGAAGCTGGATTTAAGATATTCTGCAAGGAGCGAAAGAACATCAAAAGCATGCACCAAGGTAATGAATAATAATTTTGTCAAAAGTTTAAAGTTCAATTTACCTGTGGACTCTCGGAAGAGAGGTTGCTAGCTATGCGCTCCAACATTACGTTGGAGGTCGAAGATGGAATTTTGGATTTGGGTGAGGGAGCAGCATCCCTGGAATCGAGTCCAGAGACACTAGTTGGTACGGTACCTTTCGAAATATCCTTCTTCTGCTTCTTCCTTGAAGCAGTTGGTAAGTTTCCGCCAGCCTTGAGGTCTTCCCCAGTGGTGTTTGATTTTCGCTTCTTTGGAGTGGTAGGCGGAAGTTAGTTGGTCTGAAAAGATTTAAACAAAGAGTTAGATGCAAATATTGAAATATTAGTGAATTCGAAACATCAAGGCTAAGTGATTACCTGTGGAGTTGGAACACTGGTTGTTGTTGGTATTGTTGTTGTTGTTGTTGTTGCAGCAATGGTTGTTGTTTCAGATGGAGTCACGTTGTCAGTGGTTTCGATAGAGGCTTGAGAGGCGCTCCCTTATTTCGACTTCGAAGCGGCTGTCTTTATCCTGATGGCTGAAAATCGAAACAATTAAGGCAAAGTTAAAGATATGGAAAATGAAAAGCGTTTGGGATTTTCCCAAGCATTCGCACTTGTGCCTTGATCAAATTTAATCGACATGGCAGAAAGGTCGTAACGAAGGTGTCCTGGGAAATTGTGGAGCCAGTGTCGAGCCCATGTCACAGTCTCAGATGGCTTTGGTTTCTTTTGAAGATGTTTGAACATCTCTTTGTAAGTGAACCACCAAGGGTATGGGGGAAACCAAGCCAGAGCCAGTTCTGAGGTAGGTAATCTAGGAAATTTAGGTGGATGCATTTCGAATGCCAACCTATACCTATCCTCAGGTGACAACCCTGAAGGAAGTTTTAGCTTAGAAACTTTTTGTTTGAATTTTTCCTTCAAGGTCTCAGCCGCTTGATGCACAGTGGATTCCAAGTGTGTGGGATCATAAGTAGTTTCGAAATAATTTGGAAAGCTTTAATCTCTTTGGCATGAGTGAACATACCTTTCTTGGTTGGTACCTGCACATCAAAGGCATCAGTTAGTTTCTGCTGAATTGTAAGAGTATCGAACATATAAGTTTGATAAAACTTTGTCCACCATTCCAGAAACCCCTTTGCTGTAAGATGGGTAGGTTCGAAAGATATTAGCTCAAACTGGGCAAAGCCTTGGTATTGTTCTTGCTGTAATTTGGCTTCCCGTGCCTTGAAGGTTCGCCCAGAGGTAATGGCACTCTCAGTTTGAAATAAGGGTTCAGGAATTAGTTGGCATAAGCCAAACTGTCTCGAAACAAAATTTGGCTGGTAAGCGAAAAGGAAAATCTGATTCTTGGCAGGAGTTATTCTTGAGGAGATTAGTCTGGGTAGCAAAAAGGCTCTCCATACATCTTGAATCTCTTTGCTCTTGACAGCTTCTGAGAGAGCCATGGTGAACCATGAAGGTCCATGAGCCCTTGAAGCAAAAGGCGCCATGGTCTCTTCGAACTTATGTCTCTTGGAGAATATCATGATGTACTTTGAGAATAGGACTTTGAAGTCATCCTTGTCGTCATTTGGAGTTAATCTTCACAGTCTAGTGCCTTCGATTATTCTATCAGTTATTTCAGGGTCTTGTTCATCAATGGTGTTGGCAGTGGACAAGGAAGGTTCGAACATGGCATTTAGCCATAGCTGAAGTAACCAAAAAGGGCCAGCTAACAGGATATTCTTAGAGGTGTGAGATTTTAGGCTCGAAACAGCTGACCTTAGGCTTTCATAAAGGTCAACTAGTAGCAATTCGCTCAAGCACACTCTTCGATTCTCATGCAAATCCCTAGCTAGAGGAATAAACCTACTGGCTACCTGTAGGGATCTACTGCAGAAGACATATCTTGACAGCCATAGGGTAAGGAAAGCAATGTGTTCTACATCAGACACACTGTCTCCTTCAGCATGGTAGTGGCTGATAAACTTGGAAAAACTTGCTAGTTTGACTTCGAAGTCGATTATACTCGAATGTTCTTCGTTGTCAGGGATATATGTTTCTCCTACTGGTGATAGCCCAGTGATGGCCGCTATGTCAAAGAAGGTAGGGGTAATCATTCCACCAGGGAGATGGAAAGTATTATAAGTACTGTCCCAGAAATATAGGGACGCGAATAGCAATGGGTGGCTGTAAGTAAAACCTGGCTTCGACAGCTTAATCAAGTTATAGATACCTAATTCTTCCCATTGCTGGGATTTCTTAGCTTCTACCTTATTGAACCTGTTTTGATAAGCAGTGTCGGAGGTAGGGCAAGATCGAAACGGTTTAAAATTACTCTTTACATAGTCTAATACAAAAGGGTCTTTAGGAGGAACAGTTGGATTTTCCACGGTGTTTGAGCCAGAAGATTCTATTGCCTTAGGGGCGTCCATTTTATTGAACAAGGGTTTGAAATTATAGCAAACTGGGAAGATTTTCCTGGTGTCTTTTAAAATTTCAAAAACTGTAAGAGGGCCCATTAAAGCTAACCTCTTACCAGCAACGGTGGTAGGAATAAGTACCTGGGATGCATAAAGCATTTCTTTTTCCTTTGAGATCATCTGGGGAACAAGAACAGATTGACCTTGGTGAGTGACAACCTTGCTTTCCATGGTAGTTCCTGCGGTCTTTCCTTTCTTTTTTGAAACCTTTTTGAGTTGGGATGAAGTAGAAGAAGACATTGTTGGAAGAATGTTGAAAGCTTAGGGTTTCGGTAAGAGAATAAGGAGAAAAGATTCAGAATGTGGGAAGAAAAGAAAAAAGACTAAGTTGAGTTGTTTTTATAATGTGGAAGTTTAAGCATCCACTGAATAAGGTTGTGATACGTGGAAATCATGGGTTGGTTTGATGAAGAGGTGGCGTAAAGTTAACATTGGTAATAGGCGTGATTAAAGATAATCATTGTTTTGTAACTGCACCATACTGTGAGATGGCTCAAGGCGGTTAAGGAATCTAAAAAGTGTTATGATTGACGTGACTGAAGTCAAATGCATTAAATGTTACGATGATTCGAAGGTCGCATCAAAATCTTGTGTATATGTTTAAAATAAGTATTTCTCAAAGGAATCGAAATACATATTTTAAAGGGGCATTTTGTTGGCTGAAGATTTTGATAGTATTATTAGAAGCAAAACAAAGTGGACGTTTCGATTGAAATGAAACAAAGCGTCATGTTTCGAAATAGCAGAAGCAGTGTTTCGAATGAGCATATCAAAACTTGGAGCTTCGAGTGGCAATTATGAGAACATATCTAAAGAAGTCTCGAAATGACAACAAAGCTGTGTCTAAGAAGGGTGTTCGAAGCGAAGAAGTGCCAAAACATTTGAAATTCAAATGCAAGCGGGATGTTCGAAGTTTGAAATGTATGCGCTGGAGCATTCGAAGACACGTGGAAGCAAGAGAGAGGCATTGCTCTGCATGTTCTGAACGTGGCAAACTCTTATAGCAAGACCGTTATGGTCGAAGTAGTATAAATAGAAGTCTTAGCATTAGGATTTCGTGTGTCATATCTATTTGTACAAAAAACTCAGTAAACATTCAAATTACCACATGGCTAGGGAAACGAATGCAAGAGCAATGTACGTATGATAGTGTTGTACCCCAAAATTTGCCCTCCCATTTTCCTCAACATTTTTCCCATCACAAGACATTTAAAGATCAAGATCCAATTAGGGTTTCCTCTGCTCAAGACTTCTCCTTGCACTGTGGACTCAAATTAGGGTTTGTGCTTGCCTAAAGATGTTTTGACCTAAAATGCCTAAGATGACTTTCATGCTTCATATTGGACTCCCAAGTTTACCCATACCAAGTTTCAAGTCTTGATTCCAAGTTTTTCCCAGTCAATTGGACAGTTGACCTAGAAATCAGCTATATTGGGGAAAAAGTCAACTGTGGTCAATTGACAGTCAAACCTCATGAAATTTGATCCACATCAATATTATGAACTCACATGGACCATTTGATCAAGTTTGAATCACAATTCCCCAAGAAATTTGATCAGATCACCAAAAGGGCAAAATGGTCATTTTTAGGGTTCTGACTGCACAAAGGCAATTTTTGACTGTTTGACCTAGCCAATGGCAAACCAAGCTCACATATGGACTCAAGGACCCCATGGAATTATCTTTACATGTTCATCAAGCTCAAAAGATCCCAAGTACACAAGATTGACAGTTGAATTTCCCAGTCAATTGATCAATTTTGACTGTATACTGAAAAGTCAAACTTTGACTTTTTGGTCAAAATCAAGAGTCAAGATTCATTTTTCATCAAAACATGCCAAATTATGAAACTTGTTCACCAAGAAATGTCAAAATGCAAATTAGGGTTTGAAAATGGAATTTTTCATAACTTAGAATTTTTCTAAGTTATGGAAAACCCTAATTTTTTCCCAACTTTGCCCCATCTTTTCACCATGATCCATTTGGATTCAAACAAAAGTCAAAACATGAAAGTTGTAGCTTGTTGCAAAATCTACAACTTTGATTCACAAAGTTTTCTCATTTGAAGCTTGTATCTCAAGTTATGATTTTTTGAATAAGGGCACTAAACCATCTTTTAACTTAGTGAAATTTGACCTATTTTGACAAGGTTTTCTACCCTACTTCAAGGCCACTTTTCATACCCTTCCACTTGGAATTTCAAATTTCATTTCAAAGATGGATTGTAGTACACATTACAAGCTTTCCAAAATGTCCAAGAACTCATCAAACAACCTCATAACTTGAGAGATTCGAATTTCACAAGTTGGCAAAAATTCACTTTTGTTCTTCATCAAAGCATGTTCATAAACTTGGCAAATTTGAATTCAGCATGCTTAAGCTACATTGCAGGCCTCTAATCCCATTCTCACTCAATAATTCAATGCATATCCTTTGTGTTCTAACATTATTTTGCTCATTTGGATAATACACACAAAATCAAGCCTAAACTAGAAAAAGCATGTTATCCATTCTTGTAAAGTGATACTTTATGGCAACTTTGCAAATCTATGAGGTACAATGCAGATCTTTGAAGCAAAAAAGCATAGGCATATCCCACTGATCAAGACTCAAAGGTGCAGCATAGATTGAGGCATTGTACTGGCCTAGAAACCAAGTTGACATTTGCTTGCTTCACATAGAAGTAACATCCATAACTTATGCTATCTCTCATATCAGCAAAAGAACACAGCACAAAAGATATCAAACACATTCCATAGACCACATTGAAGCTTTTGCTCGAGCCATTTGCCTTTCAAACCCTCTCCATCTCAGAATCATCCTCAAACTGCACAAACAGGGGTGCCCCTGCAGTTTGAGTGCAATCTCTCTTTCCCTTCAAACATTTCTGTCCAAACCTGTTCCTCTACCTTCCTTACAACATATACAAGCTATCCAGAAGCTAAGGCACGATCTGTAGTTGCTCTAACCACTTCCACCATTTTCACATCTTTGACTTGCAGGTGAAGTTCTATAGCTTGATACAAGAAGTTTCAAGACAAAGTGAGCATTGAAAAAGCATCCCTGGACTTCAAGGAAGCTTTTCCAATCATTACATTGCACTGAAAGTCTCTCATTCTCCACATAGAAGTTCAACTGCACAGGTAAAAGTTTGAATTCGTATCTCTCTTATTAGGCACATTTAGTCTTAAGTTTGTGAAGAAACAAAGTCCTACTCATAGCCCTGAACATGTACATAGCTTTACTTTTCATTTCTTTTGTCTGAGTGAAGAGAATTTGAGCTCTGAAAATGGTAGAAAAACTAGGTCAGAAAAGAGGGGGAGAGAAATTCTCTCTCATCTTGGAGAGATAGGTCATGTTCTTTATATGGTTGAAACCGTCTCTTAATGCTCTACACTTTTCATGTTATGAGTTTTGCTTGAAAGTCCAGGAATCCAGAGTTAGAAAACGCGTGTTTTGTGTGAAGAAAGCTGTACAGAGGTTGAAGAAGAAGTGATCTGGGCTGGGCCTGGATTTGTTTCCTTTTCACACTCCATTTTTTGGTTTACACCCCCCTGAGCCCATTCGTTTATTTTTCAACATTTTTGACTTTTTCTTTTTGGGTTGACTTTGTTTATTTTTTCTCATGCCATTAAAATTTTTAAAATATTTTTTCCATCATTTTTTGTATTTATGGCATATTTGTTTGTTCATTTCTTTTATTTATATACAAATATATATATACACTATTATTAAAATAAATAGAAAATAATGTAGATTCATTTTTATTTTTATTTTTACTTTCTGAAAATATTTCACACAAAAAATACTTTTATTTATTTTATTAAAATATTAAATAAATATTTATTTTGTATAATACTCATTTAGGGTTTAATATATATATATATACATGTTTATTAATATATTTAAGATAAAAATATAAAATACTTGATTTTCTTCATTTTTATTAATATTTGATATAAAAATACTTTTTTTCACAAAATACTTCATTTTATTTTATTTTTGTACATAATGAATAAATAGTAGAATTAAATTAGATAATAATACTTTTTATATAAAAATTAGGGTTTTTCACCTTAAGTCCAAAATACTAAAAAATAAATACATTTTTATTTTCTTTTTTCCTTTTACATAAATATTTTCTCATACACATAAAAAACTTTCTTTTTTTACATTTCACATATTTATTTTATTTAAATTATGCAATTTATTTACCATGCAAATATCCAATTGTTGTAATAATTTAGATTTAAATTCTTGTCAATATCCCCATTTGAACATTTGTACCCCCCTTCCCATATTTGGTTTTGTAATAGCTTAGTAATTTTAATTTCGCACTTTATTGCTTTCTAAATAATAACATGCTAGAATTAGGGTTTGTATGCGAAAAAACGATAAAAAATAGTTTGACCTAACACAAGATAAACAAGCATGAAAATGGACACACAAATCACACTTGCACCCCCTAGGGTATTCCACTTGTTGCCTTCAAATAAATGGGCCATATTGTATGTTGAACATCTTTGGGCAAAGCAAACAGTTTGAATGATCATAGTCCCTCGATAAAACTTTTCAAAACAAACAAAACAAATGATCAAGTCCCTTAGAGAAATTGCCCAAAGACATTTAACGTCGTTACAATTATGGTCTAAACGATGACCCGCGCCTGTCCCTTTCACATCCTAACACAAGGTTGCCCACCAAATACAATGGTGGTGCAAACTTGTTAAAAGGGTTAAAACATAACAATAATCTTTTGAGAAATTTAGGAGTAGATAAACTCTTAGTTACTTGAATCAAACTTGCAAAACAAAACACTTGCCTATTTTCTAAAACCACACCCCACATCACTTTCAAAACACCTTTCAAAAACAAATGAAAACCTTTTCAAAAGACATACATCTTTGTATACATCCCCACATGGATCATTACAAAGGTTGCCACCACATTGGCCTCTTTTCAAAAACATTTTCAAACCCACACACTCAAGCACCATTTAAAACAATTGAAAACAAAAGGCAAGTGATCTAAGCAAGTAACTAAGAGCCCATGGATAACCATGGATAGAAAGGGTGCTAATACCTTCCCTTTCTATAATCTACTCCCCGAACCCAAGAAAACATCTCAAAAGGTTTTTGCTGTGCTTTTTAAACTTTCCTTAGGATAAAATAAAAAGTCGGTGGCGACTCTTGCTAACCGCAACATTTGCGAATACAAACGCAAACCTCAAGTCAGTTCTCCCACCGTATCACAGAACTGGCGACTCTGCTGGGGAGTTAAGATTTAAAGTGGAGTAACCTTAGGGTTTAGATCACCTTTGTTTTCAATTGTTTGCTTTGTTTGCTTTTATATTTGTGGGCTTTGCATCGGAGTTTTATAGATCCTAACCCGGATCTGGGAAAAACCCTTTTTAGGTAGCATAATCTGTGAGGGACCTGTCCGGCGTAGACCGACATGGGTGAAGCAGTGGCTACGTTGGTGTGGCATCTTAGTCTGTACCTATATCCCTTGTGTTGTAACGGGGAGAATATAGGTCTTCTAAGGGGTCATTAAACACCAACCAACCTTAGAACCCTAAATTGACCAACTTGGCTATTAGGACAGTAGCAGTATGCTACACTCATTGAGGCTAAACTCTCGAGATGGTTCTGGCCGCGAGAAAAGATTGCGATGCTGGAGTTATGACCGATTGAGGGTAGCCAATGATTTGAGATCCTCTAGAACCCGGTTACTTTTGATAGGACAGGTTTTAACCAACAAAACCAAAAGAGGGTAATACCCGAAACTCATGCTGGCCTGAAACCTAAGGGTGTCTTGTGTGACTTGTGTGCTTTATTTGCCTATGTGAATACTTGTGATGTGCTTCATCATAGCATCATGCCATCATACCATTGCATGCATAAAAAGCTAACCCATTTCAAAGACAAAAAGGTTTCATCTTTGCTCTGTTTTGTAGGACATTATGATGCCCGTGCGTAGAAATACTATCCGGTTCAACTTTGTCCGTTCACCTGAGTTGCTTGATGAGTTGGTTAGCAGAATTCCAAACACTACCTCCTTCATCAACAGACATGGTTCCCTCCTTGGCTTGATCACTGCAAAATGGGACCAACAACTGATAAGTGTTCTGACCCAGTTTTATGACCCTCTGCATCATTGTTTCACCTTTCAAGACTTCCAGCTGGTTCCTACCCTGGAAGAGTTCTCTTACTTGCTTGGGATTCCTATTTTGGAACAAACTCCCTTCACTGGTTTGGAAAAGACTCCTAGGCCTGAAGAGATTGCTGCAATTCTCCCCTTGACCAAAGAAGAGGTATTGTCCAACTGGGAAACTAGAAATGGGATCAAGGACTTTTTGGTCAAATTTCTGGTTGGCAAGGCTAATGATTTCTGGAATGACTTGGACTTCAAAGCATATGAAGATGTTCTGGCTCTTTTGATCTATGGTCTGGTATTGTTTCCCAACCCTGACACCTTCATCAGTATCCATGTCATAAGAATCTTCATGTCTCGAAATCCGGTACCCACTCTCTTGGGTGACATCCTACAACAACTCTATGCTCGTACTGCTCGAAAACGGGGGACTCCATGGTGTTGTGCTCCTTTGCTGGCAAGGTGGTTTATTTCACACCTTCCTAAGTCCGTGCTGAAGAATGAAGAGGGAAAAGGTTGGGCTCGGAGGTTAATGTCTCTCACAGATAGGGATATCACTTGGACTCTCAGAGGCTTGGATGAGGTAGCTGTTATCGACCGTTGTGGAGAATACCCTAATGTCCCGTTGATTGGTATTCAAGGAGGAATCTCTTACAATCCGTGTTTAGCTCTCCGTCAGTTTGGAAGAGCCAGAGGAGCTGGGCCCCATGAAATGCTGGTTCCTCACTTCCATTTTGAGTTTCAGGCAGGCAGTGACAAACTACGCCAGGGATTCATTAGAGCTTGGGACAGAATCCACAAAGCTGACCCACATGAGCTAGGACCAAAGACTTCTTTACCATTGGAGCCCTATTGCAAATGGGTCCGCGTCCGTGCTCAGAGGTTAGGTATGCCATACGAAGCTGTCAGACCAATCATCCTTGAAACTCCCAATGAAGATGGGGTTCCTCCAACTGTCCTCCCTCCTCAGATACCTACTGATTTTGACACCATGAAGAGATCTTGGGCACAGCTAAAGGAAGAACGGGATTTCTATCGAGAGAAGTTCAACGAGCAGGAAAGGAAGGTCCAAAGGCTGACTAAGCAATTGGAGGAAGAACGTGTCCTGAACAACTACATCAGCACTGAGAGGAGGAGGCCATGGGAGCATTGATGAGCTTTGATTATTTCCTTTTGTAGTTTTATTTCCTTTTCCGTATTTTTCATTCCTGTAACGCCTAAGGGCAAATTGTTGAACAATTGAAAAATTTTAATCTAATGAAGTGTGTTTCCCTTTTTTGTCTACAAAGTTGAATCTTATTTGTCTTTGAAAGCATAAAACATACGCATTCCATTACACCATATGCATAGCAGGTACCCTATTTCACAGGTTGCTTAATCTTCTTCGCTGTTTGTTTGCACAGTCATCATGAATTCGGAGTCATCCAGTGAGCAAGCAATCAAGGCCCTTCAGGCCCAAAGTGCACAGTTTCAAGAGATGGTCCTAAGCCTAGCCCAGGGACAGCAAGAGTTGAAGACTCTACTCCTGAAGAAGAAGAAGAAAAAGAGAACGGCAATGTTCAACACCGGACGCAGATTTGGGAACACACTCCACAATGAAGCTGATCCAACCACTTCTTCTGCTGAGAAAAACAGTCCCCAAGGGGGAGAAGCACCTAGTCCCGCAGTCTCCGACAACGAGACGGACTATAACGAGGAACAATACCCACCTGCTGCTGACAGATACAAACAATTGGAGGACCGCTTGAGTGCTATGGAAATTCAGAACGTGCCGGGACTGGATTTCGGAGATTTGGGATTATCTTCTGGAGTAGTAATTCCACACAAGTTTAAGGCGCCTGCCTTCGCCAAGTATGATGGGGTCTCCTGCCCAAAGCTGCATCTGAGGTCGTATGTAAGGAAAATCCAACCTTACACGGCGGATAAAAACCTCTGGATTCACTTCTTCCAAGACAGCCTCTCGGGGTCACAACTTGAATGGTTCTACCAATTAGACGGAGCTAGCATCCGGCACTGGGAGGATTTGGCGACTGCTTTCTACAGACAATACCAATATAATTCTGATCTCGCTCCTACGCGTACCCAACTTCAGGGTATGTCTCTAGGGACGGGTGAAGGATTCAAAGAGTACGCTCAAAAATGGAGAGACTTGGCTGGCAGGGTGCAGCCTCCATTAACTGATCGAGAGCTGGTTGATATGTTTCTGGGAACGTTGTCTGGTCCGTTTTTCAATCATTTGGTTGGAAACTCCTCCGCTGGGTTCACAGATCTGATATTAACAGGAGAAAGAATTGAGGCTGGTATCAGGTCAGGCAAGATACAGAAAGCTGCCTCTACGAGTGCTGAGAAGAGGCCGTTTAAGAAAGAAGCAAGTGCCGTCTATGGCCCTAGAAGACAAGTCAAGCCCGAAGGTCGCCAAGCCGTTAATGCTTTGGTCATCTCTAAACCTGTTGCTGCTCCTCAGCAGTACAATCAGCAAAGAAGTGAAAGGCCCAAGAGGCAGTATACCCGATTGAGTATGACATTATCTCAAATTTTACCCCAACTGTTATCCACCAACCTGGTGACCCTCAAAAAAGCTCCTAAGGTCGTCAACACTGCGTCCCCTAAATACAACCCGAATGCCCGGTGTGCTTATCATTCTGATAGTCCCGGGCACACTACTGATGATTGTTGGGCCTTGAGAAACAAAGTGCAAGATCTAATTGACGCAAAAGAAATTCAGTTTGAAGCGCCGGAAAGACCGAATGTTGTAACGGCTCCTATGCCCCAGCATAGGGTAAGTGCCATTGAGGAAGAAGTGTATGTTGTTTCGATAGATGAAGTTGTTACCCCTTTGAAGACTGTTAAGAAGAACCTACTGCGGGCCGGTTTATTTCCGGGTTGCGGCGAAGGTTGCCCATTCTGTGCTATTTCCCTATCTGATTGTCCTTTGCTAAAGTTAGGCATCCAAGGCCTAATGGATAGCAAGGAGATTCTATTCAAAAAGACTGCTGTTCATTTGGTTCCAATGAAAGAAGTTTCCGTGATTACCATCTTCAAAAATCCAACCAAGGCTCCCCCAAAGAAGCCTATTCAAATCTTGACAGTTGCGCCTGTGATCATTACTGTTCCAGGACCCCTCTCCTACGTGTCTGATAAGGCTGTCCCCTGGCATTATGGGGCAGACGTATATGTAAATGGAATCAAGCAAGAATTTGATGCTAGTGCCAGTATCTGCGATATCACCGGTCCAGCTAAAGTCACCCGCAGTGGCAGGCTCTTTTCGCCCGACATTGCGCCGCCCGCTATTCGAAAACCCCTCCTCATAAAACCTGCAAGTTTACCAAGTCCTGTTGCTGATCAAATTGTGTCCCCTGCTGCCGAGTCATCAAATGCTCGGGGCAAAGGGATTGAAGAAGAGCCTGCCCGGATGGAGGCACCAATACCCGTGAATGCTGAGGCCTCCCGACAAGAAATGGAGGAGATTCTGAAAATAATAAAGAAAAGTGATTTTAATGTTGTCGAACAGTTAGGGCATACACCCTCCAAGATCTCCCTGCTTTCCTTATTACTATGTTCCGAGGCCCATGCAAAAGCCTTGATCTCATTTCTCAAGACGGCCCATGTGCCGCAGGAGACGTCTGCAGTTCAGTTCACTGACTGCATAGCAAATTTGACGGCGGACAACGGCTTGGGCTTTTCAGATGCTGACCTAACCGCAAAAGGGAGAAACCATAATGATGCCCTGCATGTCTCTATTGAATGCAGGGGCACTACTCTGGCACATGTATTGGTGGACACTGGTTCTTCCTTGAATGTTCTTCCGAAAAAGGCTTTGGATCGTCTGGATTATGAGGGCCTGGAGTTGAAACCCAGCAATATCATCGTCAGAGCTTTTGACGGTTCCAAGAGGATGGTTCATGGAGAGGTTAACATCCCTATTCGTGTGGGCTCTCAAGTGTTTGACTCTACCTTTTATGTGATGGATATACGTCCATCGTACTCCTGTCTGTTGGGTAGACCTTGGATCCACAAAGCTGGGGCAGTGACCTCCACCTTACACCAAAAGCTGAAGTATCCCGTCAGGGGGAAAATTGTCACTGTGCAAGGAGAAGAGGAGTATATGGTGAGCCATTTGAATTCCTTCAGGTATATCGAGATGGACGGAGAATTTATTGAAACTCCCTTCCAACATTTCGAGGAGGTACATCCAATTTCAGCAGCTGCGGAGACAATGGCCGAAGAGAATGATTCCTTGAAGATGGTTTCCCTAAGGGATGCCCGGGCTGTGGTTCAGAAAGGCAATGGTGCACACTGGGGTCAGCTTCCTGACTTCACTCAGAAGAACGACAAGTTCGGGCTAGGCTTTACTACAGAGGCTCAGAAGGCAATCCGCAAAGAGAAAATTGGAAAGGCTCCGGTGTTTATTTCCAGCTCAAGAGTGAACGCTATCGAGGAGGATGTAGAGGAAGTTGAGTTTGATAATTGGATCTACCCAACTGCCGGCGACGGACCAAACAACTGGACAGCAAAGGATTTTACCCCTATCACATTTGTCACGCAGTAATTGATTTCTTTTGATTTCCAAATTTGTAACAAACAATATGTTAAAACTCTGTTGGCTCGGTGTCCTGCCCGGGGCATCGTAGCTCCATTTGTGAGGGCTCTTTGTATGACATTTTCATATATCATCAATCAAAACATTGGACGTTTGTTGCATTTCAAATCTTGTGCTCCTTTTCTTTCTGTGTTATATATATTGCAAAACAGCTATATTTACACACACTCACTTATACAGGTTTCAATCCACTCTGGATCTCCCTGGCAACAGCTCTGCTACCGCCAGTTATGACTTCGAAAATCCGATCAACTTAGCCGAAGACGAAGGTGAAGATGATTGCGAAGTGCCTGGTGAACTCGCAAGACTGCTACTACAGGAAGAGAGGGCTATTCAACCACATGAAGAGCCTGTGGAGACAATTAACTTGGGTACTGAGACAGAAAGGAAAGAGGTCAAAATTGGTGCCAATCTAGAGCTCAGCGTGAAGCAACGATTGATCCAGATGCTACAAGACTACATGGAGATCTTTGCCTGGTCTTATGAAGATATGCCTGGTTTGGATGCCGACATTGTAGTTCACCATTTGCCAACCAAGGAAGATTGCCCTCCAGTAAAGCAAAAAGTTCGACGAATGCGTCCAGAGATGTCTGAGAAGATTAAAGCTGAGGTGATGAAACAGTTTGATGCGGGTTTCCTTGCAGTAACTTCTTACCCTCAGTGGGTTGCCAATGTTGTGCCAGTGCCGAAGAAGGACGGTAAGGTCAGAATGTGTGTTGACTACAGGGATCTGAACAGGGCCAGCCCCAAGGATGACTTCCCCCTACCTCACATTGATGTCCTTGTTGACAATACAGCTCAACACAAGGTGTTCTCCTTCATGGATGGCTTCTCAGGGTATAATCAGATCAAGATGGCTCCTGAAGATATGGAGAAGACTACATTTGTAACTCAGTGGGGGACCTTCTGTTATAAGGTCATGCCATTCGGATTGAAAAATGCTGGGGCAACCTATCAGCGTGCCATGGTTGCTTTATTTCATGATATGATCCATCATGAGATTGAAGTATACGTTGATGACATGATTGCAAGGTCTCAAACTGAGGAGGAACACCTTGATCATCTGAGGAAGTTGTTTGACCGACTCAAGTTGTACAAGCTGAGATTGAATCCCAACAAATGCACCTTCGGGGTGAGGTCCGGAAAATTGCTAGGTTTCATTGTAAGTGATAAAGGTATCCAGGTGGACCCTGCCAAGGTTAAAGCTATTCAAGAGATGCCGACCCCAAAAACAGAGAAAGAAGTCAGAGGTTTCCTAGGACGACTGAATTACATTGCCCGATTCATATCACATCTGACTGCTACTTGTGAGCCAATCTTCAAATTACTGAAGAAAGATCAAGTGGTACGCTGGAATGATGAATGTCAGGCCGCCTTTGAAAGAATAAAGGAATACCTCCAAGAGCCACCCATTCTTATGCCACCAGTGGAAGGAAGACCTCTGATACTATACTTAACAGTGCTTGATAATTCAATGGGGTGTGTGCTGGGGCAGCATGACGAGTCTGGCCGAAAAGAGCACGCTATTTATTACTTGAGCAAAAAGTTTACCGACTGTGAGTCTCGTTACTCACTGCTTGAGAAAACTTGATGCGCTCTTGTATGGGCTGCTCGCCGGCTGAGACAGTATATGCTGACTCACACTACTTTATTGATTTCAAAGATGGATCCCATCAAGTACATATTTGAAAAGCCCGCTCTGTCTGGGAGGATAGCGAGATGGCAAATGATCTTAACAGAATATGACATCCAGTATACAACCCAGAAAGCAATTAAGGGGAGTGTACTGGCTGATCATTTGGCACACCAACCTGTGGACGATTATCAATCATTGAACTTTGATTTTCCGGACGAAGACATCATGGTGGTAACTGACTGTGAAGTACCTGGACCGGATGAAGGACCTGAGGAAGGATCCCGATGGTCTATGCATTTTGATGGAGCCTCCAATGCTTTGGGTAACGGCGTCGGCGCTGTAATCATATCTCCCAAGGGGACCCATACTCCACTCACCGCCCGATTATGTTTCAGCTGCACCAACAACATGGCAGAATATGAGGCATGTATCATGGGTTTACAAGCTGCAATCGACCTGAGGATCAAGTTTCTAAGTGTCTTCGGAGATTCCGCTCTCGTGATCAATCAGATCAAAGGCGAGTGGGATACGAAACACCCGAATCTCATTCCTTACAAGGAGTATGTATCGACCCTGCTCCCCCACTTTGAAGAGATAACTTTTGAACATTTCCCCAGAGAGGAAAATCAGCTAGCGGACGCACTAGCCACGATGTCTTCAATGTTTAAAGTTAAATGGGACAATGAGGCTCCCCAAATCACAATCTGGAAGTTGGATGAACCGGCATACTGCTGCGAGCTCGAGGCTGAGAAGGTAACTGAAAAGCCCTGGTATCACGAGGTGAAGAGGTACTTGGAAGCCCAGGAATACCCTGAAGGTGCATCTGTCAATGATAAGAAGTTCATGAGGAGATTTGCTGCAAAGTTCTTCCTCAGCAACGGCATTCTCTACAAACGGAATCATGATTCAACTCTGTTACGTTGTGTGGATAAGGCTGAAGCAGAGAAAATTATGATGGAACTACATGAAGGTACATTTGGGACCCATTCCAGTGGACACACCATGGCTAAGAAAATCCTTCGGGCAGGATATTTCTGGTCCACGATGGAAGCCGATTGTTACCAACACTCCCGAACTTGTCATAAGTGCCAAATCTATGCTGACAAGGTGCATATCCCTCCGGTTCCTTTGAATGTCCTGACGGCACCTTGGCCTTTCGCAATGTGGGGCATCGATATGATCGGTGAGATCCGACCGACGGCATCCAATGGACACCGCTTCATCTTGGTGGCAATCGATTACTTCACGAAATGGGTCGAGGCAGCTTCCTATGCCACAGTAACCAAGAGCGTCGTGGCACGTTTCATCCGGCATAATCTGATTTGTCGGTACGGAGTCCCAGAAAGAATCATTACGGACAATGGTACCAATCTCAATAACAAAATGATCACTGAACTCTGTGAACAATTCAAGATACAGCACCACAATTCTTCCCCCTATCGGCCGAAGATGAATGGGGCTGTAGAGGCAGCCAATAAAAATATCAAGAAAATTGTGCAGAAGATGACAGTGACCTATAAAGATTGGCACAAAATGTTACCGTTCGCTCTTCATGGGTACCGCACCTCAGCAAGGACATCAACCGGGGCAACTCCTTTCTCCTTGGTCTACGGCATGGAGGCAGTCTTGCCGATTGAAATCCAGATACCCTCTCTCCGAATAATGAAGGATGCAGACTTGAATGAAGATGATTGGATCCAAACTCGACTTGATCAACTAAATCTAATTGACGAAAAAAGGCTCACTGCTATCTGTCATGGTCAAACGTATCAAAAACGGATGATCAGGGCATTTAACAAGAAAGTCAGACCGCAAGAGTATCAAGTTGGGGACCTGGTAATCAAACGCATCATCCTTTCTCAAAGTGATCCCCGGGGCAAATGGACCCCTACGTACGAAGGGCCATTTGTGGTTAAGCGTGTGTTCTCTGGAGGAGCCATGATCCTAACCACCATGGACGGTGACGACCTTCCTCACCCCGCCAATGCGGACATAGTGAAAAAATACTACGCATAAGTAAAAGACCCGCTAGGTTGACATACCTAGGCAAAAATAAGGGCTTCCCGGCGAACCAAAAGGGTTCGGGCAAAAATAAGGGATGAAATGAATAAAAATCTGTACACCCGGCAAGTCGAAAACCTGAAAGGGCGGCTTGGGCAAAAAAGGGTATCCCGGTGGACTGAAAACCCGAAAGGGCGGTCCAGGCAAAAGTTAGGGATAAAAGCGTAACACTATGTCTCATTGGATCACTTCGCATCCGGAGTTCGGCATCAACTATCTGGCCCAAATTTCGGCATTGACCAGTCAGCTTCATCTTCAGATTAGGCAGTAAGGCGATGAGACGTTCGAAAACATAAAGGCGATAGCAGAGTTGGAACCCAGTGGGATTGTTCACGTAGCTGTTTTGTTTTCTTTTTCAAAATGTAAACTCTATACTATTTGGCGATGTCCTCTTACTAGGATGTCAGTCTCTTGTACAAAAAACGCCTATTCACAGGCAAAGTTTAAATCAATGAAAATTCACTTGTCCATACAAATTGCCATTGTTTTTCTTTTGTTGTTTTGTCTTGCGAAGAACGTCCAATGTTCATTTTTGATATATGCATTTGACATTAAATTGCTGATTCATAAATGTTTGCATATGAAAAGAGATTAATTACAAGTGACATCAAAGACAGGGGCAATGTGGAGTTGTCTAATGCGGTCTAGTTGTTTTGTCCACCAAAGCACCAAGGCAGGTTCAACTGAAGAATGTGACCAAATCATCTCAACTCCCCGCAGAGTAAAGCAAAATTCAGCAGCACTTTCCCCAAGCAGGAGTCGATTCCCCGTCGATCCTGAAAAAGGCACAACATCCCCCGGCAGATCTTAAAAGCTCATCCCCGGTAGATTCTGCGAGCTTATCCCCGGCGAAGTACGAACGTCACGCCAAGTTTTATTTAGAGTTATTTCCTCACAAGGACTTATAACTGGGTTATCCTCAGCTAAAAGCCACGGAAGATCGTTCCCGGCAAAAGTTCCTTCAATCCCCAGCGAAGTCTATCTTTGGTTTTCCCAAGCAGAGTTTATCTTTGGTTTTCCCCAGCGGAGTTTATCATCATTATCCTCAGCGGAATCCATTGTTAAAGTCCTCAGCAGGCCTCTCATCAGAGCTTCGGTCAAGCATCTCTCCCGCAGAACAGCTTCCCGGTCATTCGTCAAGGATTTATTTTCCTAAGATGAAATTACACTCATAAACATTTCACATTTTCATACATCTTGCTTACCTACATGATGAAACACATGCGACATCAAATGCCGAACATCATGACATCATACATCATGACATTGCATACAACTTACGTCTTTGCCTTTTCAGGAAAAAGACAATCTCAAAAACGACTACTTTCAACTGTCACAATTCCAGTTTCGATACCTGTATCTAGCCAGGGCACATCTGAGAGTGATCAGTTTCCAGACTCGACTCCTGTATCTAGCCAGGGCACGTCTGAAGAGTTCGAAGATTCGACTCCTGTATCCAGCCAGGGCACATCTATCAACTACAACATTTCCAGATTCGATTCCTGTATCCAGCCAGGGCATATCTGTTGACCATATTTCCAGACTCGATTCCTGTATCTAGCCAGGGCACGTCTGCAGAGTTCAAAGATTCGACTCCTGTATCCAGCCAGGGCACATCTGTGAGCAACCGATTGAAGATTCGATACCTGTATCCAGCCAGGGCATATCTGCATAAGGAGACTGAAGATCAAACACCTGTAACAAGCCAGGAAAACATTTGTCTTTCTTAAACACACAAGTTCTCGCTAAGGAACCTCTTATGCGATCAACACTTCCAAATGGCCTCTGTAAGCCCATTTCCGACAAAGTTCTGTCACTTTTCCAGATGGCATCTACAAAGCCCATCTCCCTATCCACCATCTCTCCAAATGGCATCTATAAGCCCATTCCCGACACCACATTGTTGAGACTCCAGCATGCGAGTGCAAATTTCCGGGCACTCTAGTGTCCAATCTTCTTTTACCCTCGAGTCGCGAAAGGCAAACTTGCCAATCTAACTCTTCAGGTCCAAGAAGATTGAACAGGGGCAACTGTTGTACCCCAAAATTTGCCCTCCCATTTTCCTCAACATTTTTCCCATCACAAGACATTTAAAGATCAAGATCCAATTAGGGTTTCCTCTGCTCAAGACTTCTCCTTGCACTGTGGACTCAAATTAGGGTTTGTGCTTGCCTAAAGATGTTTTGACCTAAAATGCCTAAGATGACTTTCATGCTTCATATTGGACTCCCAAGTTTACCCATACCAAGTTTCAAGTCTTGATTCCAAGTTTTTCCCAGTCAATTGGACAGTTGACCTAGAAATCAGCTATATTGGGGAAAAAGTCAACTGTGGTCAATTGACAGTCAAACCTCATGAAATTTGATCCACATCAACATTATGAACTCACATGGACCATTTGATCAAGTTTGAATCACAATTCCCCAAGAAATTTGATCAGATCACCAAAAGGGCAAAATGGTCATTTTTAGGGTTCTGACTGCACAAAGGCAATTTTTGACTGTTTGACCTAGCCAATGGCAAACCAAGCTCACATATGGACTCAAGGACCCCATGGAATTATCTTGACATGTTCATCAAGCTCAAAAGATCCCAAGTACACAAGATTGACAGTTGAATTTCCCAGTCAATTGATCAATTTTGACTGTATACTGAAAAGTCAAACTTTGACTTTTTGGTCAAAATCAAGAGTCAAGATTCATTTTTCATCAAAACATGCCAAATTATGAAACTTGTTCACCAAGAAATGTCAAAATGCAAATTAGGGTTTGAAAATGGAATTTTTCATAACTTAGAATTTTTCTAAGTTATGGAAAACCCTAATTTTTTCCCAACTTTGCCCCATCTTTTCACCATGATCCATTTGGATTCAAACAAAAGTCAAAACATGAAAGTTGTAGCTTGTTGCAAAATCTACAACTTTGATTCACAAAGTTTTCTCATTTGAAGCTTGTATCTCAAGTTATGATTTTTTGAATAAGGGCACTAAACCATCTTTTAACTTAGTGAAATTTGACCTATTTTGACAAGGTTTTCTACCCTACTTCAAGGCCACTTTTCATACCCTTCCACTTGGAATTTCAAATTGCATTTCAAAGATGGATTGTAGTACACATTACAAGCTTTCCAAAATGTCCAAGAACTCATCAAACAACCTCATAACTTGAGAGATTCGAATTTCACAAGTTGGCAAAAATTCACTTTTGTTCTTCATCAAAGCATGTTCATAAACTTGGCAAATTTGAATTCAGCATGCTTAAGCTACATTGCAGGCCTCTAATCCCATTCTCACTCAATAATTCAATGCATATCCTTTGTGTTCTAACATTATTTTGCTCATTTGGATAATACACACAAAATCAAGCCTAAACTAGAAAAAGCATGTTATCCATTCTTGTAAAGTGATACTTTATGGCAACTTTGCAAATCTATGAGGTACAATGCAGATCTTTGAAGCAAAAAAGCATAGGCATATCCCACTGATCAAGACTCAAAGGTGCAGCATAGATTGAGGCATTGTACTGGCCTAGAAACCAAGTTGACATTTGCTTGCTTCACATAGAAGTAACATCCATAACTTATGCTATCTCTCATATCAGCAAAAGAACACAGCACAAAAGATATCAAACACATTCCATAGACCACATTGAAGCTTTTGCTCGAGCCATTTGCCTTTCAAACCCTCTCCATCTCAGAATCATCCTCAAACTGCACAAACAGGGGTGCCCCTGCAGTTTGAGTGCAATCTCTCTTTCCCTTCAAACATTTCTGTCCAAACCTGTTCCTCTACCTTCCTTACAACATATACAAGCTATCCAGAAGCTAAGGCACGATCTGTAGTTGCTCTAACCACTTCCACCATTTTCACATCTTTGACTTGCAGGTGAAGTTCTATAGCTTGATACAAGAAGTTTCAAGACAAAGTGAGCATTGAAAAAGCATCCCTGGACTTCAAGGAAGCTTTTCCAATCATTACATTGCACTGAAAGTCTCTCATTCTCCACATAGAAGTTCAACTGCACAGGTAAAAGTTTGAATTCGTATCTCTCTTATTAGGCACATTTAGTCTTAAGTTTGTGAAGAAACAAAGTCCTACTCATAGCCCTGAACATGTACATAGCTTTACTTTTCATTTCTTTTGTCTGAGTGAAGAGAATTTGAGCTCTGAAAATGGTAGAAAAACTAGGTCAGAAAAGAGGGGGAGAGAAATTCTCTCTCATCTTGGAGAGATAGGTCATGTTCTTTATATGGTTGAAACCGTCTCTTAATGCTCTACACTTTTCATGTTATGAGTTTTGCTTGAAAGTCCAGGAATCCAGAGTTAGAAAACGCGTGTTTTGTGTGAAGAAAGCTGTACAGAGGTTGAAGAAGAAGTGATCTGGGCTGGGCCTGGATTTGTTTCCTTTTCACACCCCATTTTTTGGTTTACACCCCCCTGAGCCCATTCGTTTATTTTTCAACATTTTTGACTTTTTCTTTTTGGGTTGACTTTGTTTATTTTTTCTCATGCCATTAAAATTTTTAAAATATTTTTTCCATCATTTTTTGTATTTATGGCATATTTGTTTGTTCATTTCTTTTATTTATATACAAATATATATATACACTATTATTAAAATAAATAGAAAATAATGTAGATTCATTTTTATTTTTATTTTTACTTTCTGAAAATATTTCACACAAAAAATACTTTTATTTATTTTATTAAAATATTAAATAAATATTTATTTTGTATAATACTCATTTAGGGTTTAATATATATATATATACATGTTTATTAATATATTTAAGATAAAAATATAAAATACTTGATTTTCTTCATTTTTATTAATATTTGATATAAAAATACTTTTTTTCACAAAATACTTCATTTTATTTTATTTTTGTACATAATGAATAAATAGTAGAATTAAATTAGATAATAATACTTTTTATATAAAAATTAGGGTTTTTCACCTTAAGTCCAAAATACTAAAAAATAAATACATTTTTATTTTCTTTTTTCCTTTTACATAAATATTTTCTCATACACATAAAAAACTTTCTTTTTTTACATTTCACATATTTATTTTATTTAAATTATGCAATTTATTTACCATGCAAATATCCAATTGTTGTAATAATTTAGATTTAAATTCTTGTCAATATCCCCATTTGAACATTTGTACCACCCTTCCCATATTTGGTTTTGTAATAGCTTAGTAATTTTAATTTCGCACTTTATTGCTTTCTAAATAATAACATGCTAGAATTAGGGTTTGTATGCGAAAAAACGATAAAAAATAGTTTGACCTAACACAAGATAAACAAGCATGAAAATGGACACACAAATCACACTTGCACCCCCTAGGGTATTCCACTTGTTGCCTTCAAATAAATGGGCCATATTGTATGCTGAACATCTTTGGGCAAAGCAAACAGTTTGAATGATCATAGTCCCTCGATAAAACTTTTCAAAACAAACAAAACAAATGATCAAGTCCCTTAGAGAAATTGCCCAAAGACATTTAACGTCGTTACAATTATGGTCTAAACGATGACCCGCGCCTGTCCCTTTCACATCCTAACACAAGGTTGCCCACCAAATACAATGGTGGTGCAAACTTGTTAAAAGGGTTAAAACATAACAATAATCTTTTGAGAAATTTAGGAGTAGATAAACTCTTAGTTACTTGAATCAAACTTGCAAAACAAAACACTTGCCTATTTTCTAAAACCACACCCCACATCACTTTCAAAACACCTTTCAAAAACAAATGAAAACCTTTTCAAAAGACATACATCTTTGTATACATCCCCACATGGATCATTACAAAGGTTGCCACCACATTGGCCTCTTTTCAAAAACATTTTCAAACCCACACACTCAAGCACCATTTAAAACAATTGAAAACAAAAGGCAAGTGATCTAAGCAAGTAACTAAGAGCCCATGGATAACCATGGATAGAAAGGGTGCTAATACCTTCCCTTTCTATAATCTACTCCCCGAACCCAAGAAAACATCTCAAAAGGTTTTTGCTGTGCTTTTTAACCTTTCCTTAGGATAAAATAAAAAGTCGGTGGCGACTCTTGCTAACCGCAACATTTGCGAATACAAACGCAAACCTCAAGTCAGTTCTCCCACCGTATCACAGATAGCACCACATGTTTATGATTTAATGAAAACCCTTTATCATTTCCAGTACTTTCCTTTGTCTCTGTATCAATACCATTTACAAATTTTTGCATTTAAAGTCTTTTTATTCGAAATCTTTTCATTGATGCCTTACATTTAAATGCTTTCTTTCCATTTCAAACACTTTGCATTTCAGAAACTGTTATACATTTCATGCCTTTATCTTTAAGTTTTTACCCTTCGAACATTTCTGTTACTTAAAGCAATTTTACAGTTTTCTTGCATTAAACGCTTTCTTCACATTTCGAATCTTTTACATTAACTGTTTTCTTTACGATTCGAAGCCATTTACTTGTCTTTTATGCAGTTTTACATGTCTTTACAATTAACATTTATTCATGCAATTTAGTTTCGCGCACATATATTTTGATTACACCTTTAAATCTTTAAGAGAGAAATCGAAATAAGTCAAACACCTACACAACACTCTAAATACCAACCATGAATACCTGTTCGATCATGAGAGTTACCCTAATGACCAACACGTCCTAGGATCAATCTAGTCGATCCTGCGAGTTACCAGAGAAATTGAATAACAGTCAGTAAGTTTATTCGATAGTTTGGAAGACTAGCGGTTGTTTACCAGAAATCACTATAAACACGCGTTCATTCATGGAAGCGAGTAGAAAGCTAACGATAAGTTGATCATTAGCGAACCAATCTTCATAGGAAGGATTGTTTGTTGAGATGCCATTGGTGGTGATCATCTCAGATTGTGGTTCGATTTTGCCGGTGATGTAGCCTATGCATTTCATGTCAGCAAGTAGTGAATTGATTTGGCGGCGCCAAGCGAAAAAGTTGGACGCAAAAAGTTTAATGGATATTTGGGCACCATGTTTTAGAGGTGAAAGTTTGATAGGATTTGTGTTTGTGTTTGAGGAGTTGCCTGGCATGGTAGAATCTGTGTTTGAGGAATCTGTAGACATGATGGATCGTGTACTCTTTTGAGTCTAAGAGGCAGCTGATACCATATAAAGAATACGGTTATATTAATCATTATTTACAAGGTGTATTGGTACAATATATAGAAACAAGTCTGTGTCATAATAATTGCTTCCTACTGCTATTGCTTGATTTCCTCTAATTAGTTATAATTTGATTTGATTGCTTGATCCTACAATAACTCTCATCTTGAATGCTTGATCCTAGAGTATCTCTTGATTTAAATGTTTTTTACTCTCTAACCTTAACAGATTACAATGAAACGCATGGAGTTTAAAGGAGAGGCGTGTGGCAAAGGGTAGAAACATGAAGCGTTTTTCTCAGAACTTGTGTCATACTTAAATATTTTTCAACCATTCTCACAAAAGAGGAAGATGGTTTATAGAGAGATATACTTATAGAGATAAAGATCAATCAAACAATTCTAAGGGTTTAATTGATCTTTGATTTAATCTAAGGTTTGACAAAAGAAATTCTAAACATTTTGGAATTGAATGGTTTATATATTGATAGATTTATAGAGATTGAGTCGCATAAGAGCATAAATTAAGAAGTGTTGTTTTTATGAAATTTGATGAATTAATTTACTATAATTTATTAGTTATATGTTGATTAAAAACTAGTAATTTATCCTTAATCGTAAAACTTTTCCCTTTTTCATAGTAGATCGATTTAAATCAAACTTAAATAATTTTTTATATATTAATTTTCATCTTGTATTTTATTTTTGCTAGTTTTAATTTTAAATTAGTTGATAAATTATTATTACTTGAGACTTTTTAATATTGTTTAGTATTGGTGAGCCTTCATATTATTTTTAATTAAGACGATCTTTACACATGGAAAATTATATATATATAAACTCTTGGTGGCAATTACGTGTATTAAATTATCTTCTCTTTTGTCTTTTTTGAACTTGGTTATCATATTTTAGTTTAAGCATATCCTTACCTCACAATACAATTAAATATTAACTTTTTCTATTTATTCCTGAATTCCTCATAGTATAGATGTCTGATTTTTTTTTTTTGAATTCTAATATTCAATTTGTAACCGATTAATTTAAAAAGATCAATCTTAAAATTTTAATATAAATATTTTTATTTTTTCAAAATCCTTTTTTTTTTTGTATTTAGAGATATTAAACTTAAGTTGTTTATAATATATTAACTCAATCAATTTCAATAAAAAAATATCATTATTTTGACATTAAAAGAATAGACCATTTTGTTTATAACATAGTTGAGTTTAGCATATCTATCACGGATGTCTTTTGTCAGTATTATATGCTGTCATTAGAGTTTATAACATGCACACAATAATTCATTTGATTTCCAATTAGCACATGAGTACCACCAAAGTAAAATCATCATTGAACATATTTTTTTAATCTCCCAAACAAACACCAAATTAATTAATCAGTCATCTATATTTGTAGTATAATGACAAAACATTTACAAATAAAATGAGCGAGTTATCAGTTGGTAACATTGAATGTTTAGAATAAGTTAAATGTTATTTTAGAAGTTTCTGTAATCATTTTGTGTAAAACAATTTATTTAAAAAATATTTTTGAAAAGTTAAAAATTCAAAGTTTCGAAGAGAAAATCAGCTTCTGCTGCGTGTTTTAGTTTCTGGAAATTGTTTATCAGTTGAGGAAATCGGTTTTCTTATTTTAGGAAACTGGTTTCTGACGCGATATTTTTGTATTTTTAGGCTGTTTTGGGATAGTTTGGTCTTATGTGTGTTTTAGATGTATCCTATAAATACTCTCATGTAATATTGCCTGATGTTAAGTCAATTTATGGGTTTCTCCTCAATTACTCTCTCTAATAATTTCAATTTTTCTCTCTAAACTTCATCTTCTCCAATTAACCACTTTTCACCATTAATTCACCAACTTCATTTTTGTGTATGTTCTAACATTTGGCATCAAGAACCTTGGTTTCGATCCATTAATCTGCTACAAACATGTCTACCGTTTTCAATGACCGAATCCCTACCAACCTTCCAATTCTTGATTCCAAGAACTATGACAAGTGGTGCAAAAAAATGAAAGTTTTGTTTGGGTATCAAGAAGTTCTCGAAGTCGTTAACGATGATGTTACACCTCTTGGGGCAGAAGCTACAGTTGCATAACAAACTACATTCAAGGAAGAGAAGAAGAAAGACTACAAAACACTTTTCTTGATACATTCTTGCGTCGATAGTGATAACTTTGAAAAGATTGGTGATTACACGTCGGCAAAACAAGCTTGAGAGATCTTGAAGAAAGCGTATGAAGGGGCTGATAAAGCAAAGGTTGTGAGGTTACAAACTCACAAGAGACAGTTCAAGTTAGTGCAAATGGAAGAGAAGGAATCAGTAAATGATTACATTACACGTATAAGGTGTTTGGTGAATCAAATGAAGTCTTGCGGTAAAACCATAACGGTGCAAAATGTGGTAGCAAAGATCTCGTGTTCTTTAACGCAAAGATTTGACAACATAGTGGTTGTAATAGAATAATCAAAGGATCTTCTCACAATGAGCAATTAGTAGCTTCAAAGCTCATTAGAGGCTCATGAATAAAGGATGGATGAAAGAGGAAATGACAAGGCGAAAGCGGAGATTGCGTTACAAGCACGGTTCAATGAGAAGTACAAGAGATCAAAAGGAAAATGGTCTTCAAAAGGAAAGACAAATTCTCAAAATTTTGGTGGCAAAGAGTCACAAAATTCAAAGGCTTCGATGGTGCAAAGAGGAGAGATCAGCTCCAAAGGTGGTGGTCAAGGTAACTAAACTGAAAAGATTGACAAGAGTGATGTAAAGTGTTACAATTGTCACAAACTTTGGGCATTTCGCAAGAGAATGTAATGAAAAATCGAATGAAAATCAAGGTGATGAGGCTAAGGTAGAAAGACAAGAGGTGGATGATGATAATACACTTCTGGTCATGACCACAGAAGAATTATGGCATGGAAAAGCTGCTGGACAGCAGCAGTAGCAGCTGTCAGAAGTTGGGCAGTAGTGTCTGCAGTGTAGAAAATACTACAGAAACGCATTCAGAGCGAAACACAATGGTAACCATTCAAGATGGAGTCCAGAACAGTGATGAGTGGTACTTGGATCCTGGTTGTTCAACGCATATGACGGATAGAAAGGATTGGTTTGTCAAAGTCAATCAAGCTACGAAGAACAAAGTAAGATTTGCGGATGACACAACTTTAGCAGCCGATGGTGTGGGTGATGTTTGATCATAAAGAAGGATGGAAGTCACTCCTTGATCAAAGATGTGTTATACATTCCTGGAATTAAATGTTGTATCTTGAGCATTGGCCAATTGCTTGAGAAGAAGTACATAATACGCATGGAAAACAGGATTTTACGCGTTTTAGACCGTAATAGAGTCTTAATTCTCAAAGCACTCATGGCTGCAAATCGTATTTTCAAGATAAAGTTGAAAGTAATGGAGCACAAGTGTCTTGCTACAGCGGAAAGTCGTGATGAGTGGTTGTGGCATTACTGTCTTGTACATCTCAATTTTCGAGACCTCGACGCGTTGCAAAGGAATGGTATGGTGATCGGGATAGCCAAGATCAATATTCCAGCTGGGATTTGTGAAAAGTGTGTTCCAGGGAGCAACACAAGAATAGTTTCAGCAAGGATATAGGTCATATGACCAAACATCATCTTGAGGTTGTGTACTACGATGTTTGTGGTCCAATGCAAGTTGACTCGTATGGTAGAAATAGGTACTTTGTCACTTTTATTGACGATTTTAGTAGGAAGCTATGTATTTATCTAATAAAGAGGAAATATGAGGTGTTTGATGTGTTCAAACGTTTTAAATCCATGGCGGAGCGGCAAAGTGGTCACAAGTTGAAAATTCTCAAAACCGCGGTGGAGGCGAATACGTCAAGTGAGTTTAGGAATTATTATGATGTTGAGGGTATAATGCGTGAGGCTGTGCCACCTTATATGCCTCAGCAAAATGGTGTTTCCGAGAGAAGAAATCATTCGATAATGAATATGGTTCGTAGCATGTTGAAGGGGAAAATCTTACCAAAGGAACTATAGGGTGAAGTCGTATCTACAGTCGTCTATTTGTTGAATAGGTGCCCCAATAAGAAGCTGGACAAAGTGACACCAGAAGAGGTATGGTCTGGTCATAAACCAAGTTTGAGTCATTTGAAGGTTTTCAGTTCGGTAACATTTCGACATATTTCGGGCCAGCATCGAAAGAAGTTGGATGACAAAGGAGAGATAATGTTGCTAGTTGGTTATCATCCTATCGGAGACTACAAGTTGTTTGATGTGAGTAGCAAGAAGATCGTGATTAGTCGAGATGTGGTCGTGGATGAGTTGAGGTTGTTTGACAGTAGAAAAATTCACATGACAGAAGGAGAAACCGGTTTCCCAACAGAATGAAATTGTTTTTATTCGCGATTTCTACATACTGAAGCTGCTAGAATTGAATTTTTGGAAGCAGAAACCGGTTTCCTTGTTTCTGGAAACCGGTTTTCACAGGAAAATGCAGAAAATTAACATTTTGCATAAATAGTTCAGCAGCCGGTCGAAGTTGAAAATGGTGAATCCAGTAGACACCCAACAAGGCACATAGGTCTAGCTTAGAGCCTCTGAGATTGTGAAGTATTTCATGATAATGATATCAACAATGATGGTGATCTTATTCACTTCGTGCTTATGGCCGAATCCGAGCCCATGAGCACAAGGAGGCATTAAGCAATTCAAAGTGGGTGTGTGCGATGAAAGAGGAGCTGTAATCGATTGAAAAAAATAGTATTTAGGAGTTGGTCAATTTTCTAGAACGAAAAAATCCAATAGGAGTGAAATGAGTGTATAAAGTGAAGGCAAATCTCAAAGGCGAAATTGTCAAGCATAAGGCTCGACTAGTAGCGAAGGGATTTTTGCAAAGAGAAGGTATAAACTATGATGAGGTGTTTGCACTTGTTTCTATATTGGAAACTATAAGTCTGGTTGTTGATATTGTGAATAGAAATAATTGGTCAATGTATCAAATGGATGTAAAATCTTCATTTTTGAATAGTCCACTTGAGGAGTAAGTCTATGTAGATTAATCCCCTAGTTTTGTGGTGAAGAATCAAGAGGGAAAAGTCTACAAATTGAAGAAGGCACTCTATGGTTTGAACCAAGCACCTAAAGCTTAAAACAAACTCATAGATGCATTTCTAATTGAGGTTGGCTTCAAGAAGTGTGTATTTGAACATGGTGTTTATGTGAAGACGAATGCAAGCAAAGAAGTGATTATACTTTGCTTATATGTGGACGACTTATTAATTACAAGAAGGAATGAAGTGAATATTTCTAAGTTCAAGAATGAGCTTATGGAAGAGTTTGAAATGAGTGACCTTGGAATCATGACTTACTTTCTTGGCATAGAGTTCCATAAGTCAAAATTGGGGTTGCTTATGCATCAAAGAAAGTATGCTCTTAAGATTTTGAAGAAGTGTGATATGAAGCATTGCAATGCTTCCATAACACCAACTGAAGAAAGGTTGCAGTTGTCCAAAAGTAAAGATGAGCAAGGTGTGGATCCAACACAATATAGGAGATTGATTGGATCATTGTATTACTTGTGCAAAACGCGGCTAGATATTGAGTTTAGTGTCGGTATTGCAAGCAATTAAGAGGATCCTAAGATAGATTAAAGGAACTCTTGACCGTGGAATTCTCTTTCCTGCAGCTAGTACGGGAAGAAATTATGAGTTACTCTGTTATACAGATTCCAATTGATGCAGAGATAAAGATGATCGAAAGCCTATGTCTAGTTATGTCTTTATGTTTGGAAGAGCTCCAATCTCTTAGTGCTCTAAAAAGGAACATGTGGTGGCATTCTCTTCTTGTGAGGCCAATTATATTGCTGCGTCGATGTGTGCGTGTCAAGATGTGTGGCTTATGAATCTGCTAAGGGAGCCGAGCAGCAATGAAGAAAAGGTTGTTACACTCTTGGTTGACAATATTTCAGTTATTAACCTTGCAAGTAATCAAGAATTGCCAAATTAGGACTTTTTTTAAGATGACTGATCATTGACTTTTGGCCGACTGCATGACCTAATGGTTTAAATCATGATCTCAAGGGATCAAATACAACATATTGACCTAATTACATGGCACGAGACATTTCCAAAGATACAAGTGGTTGATAGTTGAAGAATTGAATCAATTGATAAAAAGTTAACAGTCACACAAAAGTCAAACTTTGACCTTTTGGTCAACATTGGAATTCAAAAATCAAGAATCATCAAAACATTCAAAATTATCAAGTTTTATCATTAAGAATAAAAAAAGTCAAGAAAATCAAGAAAAAGTTAACAAAAGTCAAAAGTTGGAAAATTTTCCAACACTTAGAAAAATTTCTAAGTGTTTTATTCTTAACAAAGTCACTACTTTATGACCATTTTTCACTAAGATACAAATTGATTCAAGGAAAACTTTCAACATGAAAGTTATAGGGATTAATGAATTCTACAATTTTGTTAATGTGGGATGATCCTCAAAAAGTGCTTGGATTAAGAGATATGGGCCCATGAAGTTCTGATATTTTTACCCAACATTTAGAAATATTTTAGATCAGCTTTTTATCTCAACTTCTTGGCCAATTTTCACCAATTTTCCTTTTTTTAGCCAAAGTGGTCAACATGAAAGTTGAAGATATTGGTTCAAGCTTTTCAAAATGTCCAAGAGCATGAAAAGGTCATACTTGAGCTGAGAGATTTGAAGAGTTGAAGTTGGCATTTCATTCTTGAATTATAGGTCATTTCTTTTGAAAACCTTATGGCCAAATCTCACACCATGCTACACAATCTTACTTTGCAGGCCTCTTAACTCCTAAATCTCTGCATAATCAGAAGATTACACGCTCTTTTTGGTTATTGTCCTATTTATTCAAGCTTTATCCAAGTTTACTTGCCATTTAAGAGAGAAAGGCCACACTTCCATTCTAGTAACGCATGCTTTATACATAATGCCAACTCTCCTTGAGCCTCTAAATTGTTGTCTCTAAACAAACACAATCCTAACATAAGAAGAAACTCCTATAAAAGATATCAACAACCCTAGAGGAGTTGTACCATGCCTTAGCACCACGATTTTGCAAGAAACATCAATGTTCCATTTTAACCAAACCTTAACTCCACAACTTGTAAAGCAAACCTTCTGATTACTTCAAACTTTTCCTATAAATAGAGTCCCTCCCTGAATGCATAAGGGACTAATTCACAAGCCCTCTAAACCTCTCATAAACTCTCAAACCCGAATTGGCCATAAAACTCATTTCTTGAGTTTTCAAAATCCATTTCTTTGAAACTCTCAAACCTTGCAACTTTTGTCCAAATAAATCATCCATACACTTCATACACATCATGTATAAGTGATCTAAACTCTTGTTTCATCACTGTAACATCATCTTCATCATCCACCATTTTCACTTTCCATACTTGCAAGTCGACTTGGTCAGAGGTATCCAGAGGTTCTCAGCACCAAGTGAGTATCCAAACAGCTTCCTCAGGGTCCATGCAAGCTCACCAAATAATCATTTCACCTCTGGAAGTCGTATAGACGGCATTGAATTTTGTATCAAGAGGTAAGTTTTTGAAACTTTGAGATCTTTGTACAAGCATCATTTGTAAATACATTCTAAAGAAAAAATATAGATATCATGCCTCTAAAGCTAATCATGTCCTTATTTCTTATTTAAATTGGTTGTGTGATGAGAATTTTGACTCTGAACCGTTAGGATTTATTTTTGGTACCAACATAAATTCTCTTTAATCTTTGAGTTTTAGCTTGAGTAAATTACATGGTTGAATTCGTGGTTAAATTTCAAGCAAGTTTGGTGTTTACACTTTTTATAATAGATGAGAAATGTGAGTTTTTGAAAATCAACAATGGTGTTGCTGTTGGCTGTTTCGCGCGAGGAAGAAGGAGACAATTTTAAATTTTCAGAATTGATTTCATATTATATTTAATGGGGGGAGTTTCATAACCGGATGAAACAGCCACCCCAGTGGTAAACTATGCACGCCTATGATCTCAGGGACCTGGTTTCGAGCCCCAGTGATACCCTTTTGTTTTTCACATATTTTTTCTTGCAGATTCAGTACACTAAACCTTCACAAGTCCATCGTATGCCCTCACCTCATCACCATCATATCTTTACAATCTCAGATCTGACGCCCCCGATCTACACACCTATGATGAACCCTCAATGGACAGCCACAATGGATCAATATAGACATATGAGCTTGTTGTTTCGGCCTAGTAATTTCTGTTTCCAGCACCCCATAAACTTCTTCATATCAGGCCCAAATCCCTATCTTTTTTTGTTTTAATTACTTTTTCTACATGATTAAATTAACTTTTTCTTAAATAAAATTAATCTAGACATTAGGTTTTTTATTAACTTAATAAAAAAAAATAATTAACTAAATTTAACCTTTTTTCATTTAAATTAATTAATTTAGTTTTTTTAGGGCTATCATTTAACTTTTCTTTCTTAAATTAATTAATTTAGAAACTTTTCTTTTCTTTTTTTAAAAAGAAAATTAATTAAAATCAATTAGATTTAGTTTTTTTTAATTAATTAGATTTTTATAAATAAAATTTTCATTTTAATCACACTTTGTTTTATTTTATTAATTGGTTCGTAAATTAATTAGAATTAGGGTTTATTATTTCTACACTATAAAATATTTTTCTAAATAAAACACCCAAAAATATTAGAATTTCTTAGGTTTTAAATTTCTTTTCCTTTTCACCATCTCCGTGCGTTTGTTTATTTTTTTGCATCGTTATTTTCGTAATTATGCAACTGTTAAAGGATGTAACAGATCACACATGGTTTACTTTACTTTTCTCCCTAATTTTTATGGTTTGTACTCCCCATCCCCGAAGCCTTGTAATAGCGTAGAATATTTAATTTACACAATTTACTGCTTTCTTGATTACTGTTAGTTTAATAGGATTGTATGGCAAAGACTAAAAGCAAACGTTAGATAACCATAAATCAAAGACAAAAATAATTGACACCAATCACTTTGCACATGCGCACCTCTAGGGTGACCCTCACTTGTTTCCTCGAATAAAAAATAGTCATGTCCCTCGAGCGTGGGACGTTTTAGCAAAGACCCTCGATTGAAAGATTGTAGTCCCTCGATGGCCCTTCGATAATATCTTCAGTAAACGATCTTAGTCCCTTATAAAAAATTGCTAAAGCGTCCTACGAATTTCCTTCTATGACTGTACGATGACCCACGCCTGTGCCTCACATCCTATCATAAGGCTTCCTACTAACTAATGGTAGAGTAGCACCATCTAAAGGAGGAGGAAAAGAACAAAGACTTTTTGAGTAGGTTGAACGCTCGTAGTCCCTTGCTCACAAACTTTTCAAAATAAAACATCTTTCCACAAAACAACACTTTATTTCCCAATATTTTCAAAAACAAACATTTTGTATACATTCTCAACGATACGAGAATCATTACAAAATTGTCGCACTTAGGCATTTTCAGAATATTTTCAAACATACACAAGCACAAAGCATTTCCAAAAAGTGAGCTAGCAATTAAGAGCTCGTAGAAAACTACGGATGAAAAGGGTGCTAACACCTTCCCTTTTCATAACCTACCCCCCTTACTCTGAAAATTCTCAAAAGATCTTTCCTGTTCTTTTCACCATTTCCTTTATTGGATAAAAGAAAAGTCGGCGGCGAATCTTACTATCTATAACATTTGTGATAAAATGCAAAACCCAAAAGTCAGTTCTCCCACCGTATTTCAATAGGCTTGTACTTTTTTAAGTACTTACCATTTATTCTCAAAATTCGACCTTCAGGGGTCAATTCTTCAATTTCATAGGCATTATTTGAAAACACAAGGCTGATTCGAAATGGGCCTTCCCAATTTGGTGACCATTTTACCTAAAGTCATGTCTTTTTGATCCATAGGTAAAATAACTTTCCAAACATAATCACCAATTGTAAAAGATTTTTACTTAACTTTCTTATAGGCCTTAGTTATTCGCTCTTTTTGTCTTATGAGAACATTCAAGGCAACTACTCTTTCCTCATCTAAATAAACTAATTCATCCAACATCATATTCCAATAATGGTTAGAAGGAATTTCAACTTGTCTTTGAATTTTAGTTTATTATAAATAAATTTTGACAGATAAATTGCATCATGACCAAATGTCAGTCGGAATGGAGTAGAGCTAGTTGTCTCTTTAGGGGAATTCCGACAAGCCAATAATACTTGGTCTAAAGTCAGATGCCAATTTCTTAGCTTCTGACCCACATGTATCTTAATTAGGCATATTATAATTTTTTGGCTGCTTCGACTTGGCCATTTTCTTGAGCACGATAGGGGGTAGATGTTAACAATTTGATTCCTAAATCTGACGCAAATTTAACCATATTTTCACTAGTGAAAAATGAACCTTGATATGTGGTTAAAGTTTCAGGAATTCCAAACATGTAAATAATGCAATTTTGAATAAAATTAATAATTGCTTCCTGATCAACATTGATCAAAGGAATAACATCGACCCATATGGAAAAATAATCTATACCAATCAAAATGTATCATTGACCCTTATATGACATATGTCGAATTTCATAAATTAAGTCAAATTACCAACCTTTAAATGAACAGGGCTTGATAATTGAATACAACACACTTGTAGAAACATGTTGAGTGACTGCAATATTATGACAATCCTGGAAACCTTTGGAAAATTAAATGCAACCTTTTAACATAGTTTCCCAATACAACCACTATCGAATTAGAAGCCTTTTCATCTTGTGACTTGCTTGATGAGCACCACATGATCCACTATGGACATAAAAAATTGCTAAATACGCTTCACTCTCACTAATGCATTTAAGCAAGTTTCCTTCAAAAGTCTTTTTAAGCAATTCGTTCCCAATAATTACATAACTTAAAGCCTTGTATTCGATTTTTTGATCTATCATTCCTGTCGGATATTCCAAAAATTCAACAATTGATTTTTGCCAATCATTATTCGAAAAATTGTCAATGGCAAAAAATTCAAAAAATTCTCTAGATTTTTTAAACTATTCCAATCCTTCTACCCCCACTAGTTTTGACTTTGACAACTCTAAAGGGAAGAGATTGGTCGAAGTTAAATTTTCTTTTACTTCAAATAACTTTGCTAATTTTTCCTTGGAAAGTATATATCCTGAAACAATTTGTGTCAAATCATCGGCCTATTAGTTTTTGACTCGAGGGACATATTTAATGTTGATTTCATCGAATCTTTTTAACAATGAATTATTCTTCACAAAGTACATTAATAAATTTTCCTTGATGCATTTGTATTCTTTTGTCAGTTGTTTCACTTTCTACTTTGAAA